>CP131456.1:48156542-52956542 GCA_030664755.1 Microcos paniculata
ACATACACATGGAGAATTAAATTGTTACTTTTTTTTTTCTTTTCCTAGATAGCAAATAAAATAAAGCACTTAAAAAATATCTGTACACAATTATTTTTATTATTATTAACAATAGTATTTTTGACACACCTGGGCCTAATTAAACATCTCTATACTAAATGAAATAGTAGAGGATGGCATAGTGACATAGCTAATACGTCCGTCCGAGGGGAGTTTGATAAAGAAGAGATGTTAAAGTTAAGATAGCACGGAGTTGGAAGATGAAGTAATTCCCAACGCATGAAAAGCAACTAAGCACCAATCGGACTTCCTCTAAGTCCATGACTAATAGTTATGGGCCCCAATGGTGTAAGAGGTCAGAGAGTAGAGCCAAAGCTCAAAAATTGAGGAAATCAAAGAAATGGGGATGAGGTACGACGTAGGACTAGAACAAATCCGGTGCTATATAAAGGGGGAGGCTGAGCCTCTTCCCCTCGTTCTCTTACCTTCCTCTCCTTCCCTTCCTCTCTTTTCCCTCAAGGAGGCATTTCTAAGTTTTTGCAAATCCGGATAATCTGACCAACGGATCAAAGTGAGTTTCTAGTATGTTATACTACTCACCTCACTCTTCAATTTGCCTAGTTACTAACATAAATCTATGCATTGGTTTAGAAGAAATCACGACTTAAATTTAGTTTTAGGTTTTAGGTTAAATTTAAGCTTAGATTTGAATTTTAGAAATTTGAGCCGATAATTTCAATTTTTCCTTCGATGAAGTTGTTACGGATGACATGGGATTGTCTGTCTCATTTTGCATGCCAATCCATGGAGTAACGGGCTCAAAAATCGAGGTAAAACCCTAGTTCTTGGATTTTTGTTTCGAGTTCGACATTGGACTCATTGAGTTCGACGCGGGACTCGATTTATTGGCATGGGACCTGATTGAGCCCAATGCTAGAGTCACCATTGTTAGGCGCCAGATCTGCTCAGTTTGGCTACGGATTTGACTTGAAAACACTAGGGGTATTTTTGTAATTTCACACAAAGTGTCCGTTTTTTACCCGAAACTTCTCCGGACACTTTTATAAGCCCCGAATCACATCTGAACATCATTTTAGGTCATAGTAGAGCCTCATAGGTACATTCATCTTAGGTGCATTATGAATGCTAATACGTACTTCCATCAAAATTAGGGCTCTGGACAATTGAGTGCAGCGACGCTTTAAAGCTCGATCTTCGTAGGATTTTTGAGAGCATACAAACCTCCCAACATAGTAAGTAGCTTTATTTCAGTGTTTAGCCATTGAGGGCTAAACTTTTTTATTGTTTTATAAAATGTTTTAATTAAATATTTTGAGATTCGAGTATTCCTTCACACTTACACACACGTTATTACATGCCAATTGGGCGAGATGTTTTAAAGTAAATTTAAATTATAAAAATGTATGTATGTATGTTGTAATTATATCTATATATGTGTGTGTGAGAGCTATGGATGAGTGCCTGACGGGGCATGATCATACAAAATGAAAGACAAAACTCTAGAAGGGATAAGATGAAACTCGGTGCTTTACAATAAAGCAAGTGGACTGAGCGGAGCATGCATCCAACTAAGTAGCCATGAACTACCTTTTGAGGGGCACGGTGAGTGGGGAGACCTTAGGACAGAGAGGCGTTTAGGGAAACTCACTAGGGCTATGATGTAGCTATGTTCCACCAACATTGAATGGCACTGTCGAGGGAATGAGCTTAGAGAGATATAAATATAAGTATATATTTTATAAAAACAGATTTTAAAAGAAGCCTGTTTTAAAGGAAAAGAAATAAGATAGCCCTTGACGATAAGATCCTCGACCTAGGCGTAAGGTCAAGCCTCGGTGTGTTTTTCACAGCTAGCTCATAGTTAGTTATTATTATTAAATGTTTTAAAAAGGTTTTACGGAAAAATGTTTTAGAAAATGTTTTCTAACTCGTTTTAGAATTACTCAATTCCCCAAAACCCTATTTGACTTTGCATTGAACTGAGGCTACTCACTGAGTACACCAAGGTGTACTCATCGCACAACCTTTTATGTTTTCTCAGGTTAGTTGTACAGAGGCTCACTAGGAGAGGTCAGTGGCTTTAGGGTTATTAGTTTTCCGTTACATAGGTATCCCTTCAAGTTAATCCACTAGTACTCAATTTAATCAAATTATTTTTTACACACCCGGACCTCCTTCGACTTTTCCGTACAACCGGAATAGTATAAGACGACGTATTAACTAGAGAATATGTCGGTCCGGATATGTTAAGATGAAGAAGAGAAGTGAAAAAATAAGATAAGGCATAGTTAGAAGATGAGGCAAGTGACCATGCATGGAAGCATAATTTGGATTTTTTTGAAGTCCATTGCCAATGGAAATCGGATATCCATCAGTGGATTGGTCGGTGGATTAGGCCAAAGATCGAGATTATGAGAAGTGAAAAAGGGGGAATTAAGTCTGACTTGGGATCTGAGTAGGCCCGGTGTCAAGCTTACCTATAAATAGGGGGGAGATAAGCTATCCCCCTCTCATTTCTCTTCTCCTTCATTCCCTCTCATCTCATTTGCTCTCGCGAAGTAATTTTGAACTTTTGGCCGATCCAAACAATCCGATGAAATGATGAAGGTGAGTTTCTAATATGTTATTCTACTCACCTTAATCTACATTCTATTAAGTTTTCGCGCATTTTCATGCATTGGTCTAGGAGAGATCCAAGCTCAAAGTTAGGTTTAACTTTTTAGCTAGATTTTAGTTTAGATTTGAGATCTAGGAACTTTGAGCTTGTGATTCTCGTTTTCTTTCTGTAAACGCGTCGTGGGAGGTGTGAGGAATGTTTGTCTCGATTTTCAAGTCGAACGGTAGATCGAGGGGCTCAGAAATTGAGGAAAAGCCTAGGTTCACGAGGCTAGAGACCGGCTCCTGTGTGGGAGCCTAGTCACTCCCACACGGGACTTGGCCAGTCTTGTGCGGGAGTGGTTCTATTCATGCGAGGCCCACTCCGAACCCTAGGGGCATTTTGGTTTTCACCAAGTGTCCGATTTTGACCCCGAAACTTCCCGGACACTTTTCTAAGCCTCGAAACATATCCAAGTACCCTTTTAGGTCATGCGAGAGCCTCATAGGTGCATTCATACTTTGATTATGAATGCTAACATGTACTTCTATGTGATTAAGGTTCTGAATGATTGAGTGCGGTGATGCTCCGAAGGTTAAGTTATGTGAATCATTTGGAAGTATACGAACCTCCCAACATTGTGAGTGGCTTAGATTTCTATGCTTAGCCACTGGAGCCAGAGATTTTAAAAAGATTTTAAAAACATAAATGATTTTCAATGGTTTTGGGATACGGGGAATCTACACACACACACACACTTGCTTGGTGATATACCCACGTAGAGAGTGGGATGTTTTTAAAGAAAATATAAAGAATTACGTGTGTGTGTGTATGTTTATATGTTTTAAATATATTTGTTTTGTACATATATATATATATATGATATTGTTATGGATGGGACGCGAGATGAGCGACTGAGAGTGGTTCCTCAGGGCTCCGATTTGAGAGAGCGTGGACCGAGTTGAGAGGCATGCATAGATGTAGTCGTGGATTGTCTAGGTACAGTGAGCGAAGACCCTAGAAGAGGTGCGTAGGGAAACTCGCCAGGGCTCGATGTAGTTGTGTTCCACCACAGCGTCTGGCACCACCGAGGGAACAGGCTAGAGAAAAAGAAAAAGAGAAATGTTGTAGAAAGAAAAGTGATAGCCCTCAGTGCAGTGATGTATACGACCGGCCAATCGTGCCTTCAGTATATTTATGGCCAGCCCATTTTATTTATATATATATTTTAATGGTTTGAAATCAAATTCTCACTTGGAGAATTTGAAAAGAGATTTTGAGAACAAAATTTGTTTATTTTATTTATATTTTAGATTACCCCTGTTTGCCCTAACCCTTGATAGAGATTCATTGAACCTTTGTCACTCACCTGTATCCAATGTGGATGGATGCAGATCCGCGTACGAGGACAGCAGATAGACCAGAGGCTCACTAGGAGGCATCGGTGGCATAGGCTTAGTAGTTTCCGCTGCGTAGGTTTTCTTTTAATTAAATCCACTAGTATCTCTTTTATAGTTAATTACTTTATTAAATCATTTTTAATTTAATTTTTAGTTGTTTTGCAGCGATGATATCCATTTCTATGCCTTGCGGTGGTTTAAGTGCGTGACCGGCCCGCACATACTTCGAAGCAGCATGGTGATTGCCACGTGACCGGCCCGGGCGGGTCAGAGTGTGACAATTTTATTAAATGATTTTCTATTATTATAAATACTTTCTAATTAAAGTTTTAGCTTAATTGTTTTGTAGTGATGATACTCAACTTATGCCTTATGGTGTTTTAGGGTGCATGAGCTATTGACATGTACTTCGAGGTGTCACGACGGTTGTCACCTGGCTGAGCTAGTGGGTCCGTGTTTGACAAGTATTGGGGAGAACGTAATTTTCTAATGTCCATGTTTGCTATCTAGGATCCAAGGTGCAAAATAAGGACTTTTGAGTTTCCTTTTTCTAAGATGTACTTGGACAGAGAAGCAAGAAAAAATATTGCAAAAGTTCAAGAGGCTTTATATGAGATTTATAAAGAATATGTTCCTCAGTATCAACAAGGTAGGAGCATAGCACATTACAAGAAATTAAAGCTTAGACCACGACAAAAGTCATAGCCTAAGGTCCATTTATCGTCATCTTAACTCACATTAACCTATGGTCACGACTTGAAAGTCGTTGCTAGTTTATCACCATAGGCCTCGCGGTCTTAGCTATAAACTACGAAACTTAGAGTCATGGCCTAAGACAAAAAGTGTAAGACCACAACTAGCTAAGTATTTGCCAAAAAGAAAAATCCTACTACCACAACTAACTAAATCGTTGCCTAATTTGAAATACCTAAGATCACAGCTAATTAAGTTGTTGTCATAGTTTAAATATCTTTGCTGCATTTACTACATTTTCACTACTAATTAATATAAGATAAAATAAAAAAATACAATGAAAAATATTAAAGAGTATTCTTATTACCAATCAAAATTTCAAATATATTATATTGTTTTACATCTTAGCCAAAATACAATAAAGAATTGTGTTTACCAGCTTTTTTCTAACACCTAAACAAGGTACAGTATCCCATAACGATAAATACAACAAAATTTCCAAATCTTCTTTTGAACTAGCCACAAATTTCTTTTATATGGCAGTTGATTAAACATAAGAAATGTGGAAAGAGACAATAGATGCATAAGAAAACAAAATATGCAATTGGTCCACCCTTAGAACTTGAATCGACTTTCTTCTAGGTTTCATCTAATAAACTCAAACCACCAAAAAGCTCCTAATTTTCTGGTTTGCTTAATCCTGAGCTATAGGCAAGAAAAAAGGGAGTATAACAATTAACTAAATACTTTAATAAAAAGCAAAGGCAATGGTTATATTAAGTTGTAGTACTTAACACTGCTAGAATCATTTACAAAGCCTGAGAACAAATGCTACTGGTCAAACATGACATACCTGAATCGTATGGATCCATTTGGGCCACCAAATTAGCCTACAAACTTAATCAACACAAAGCAAGTATGTTTGTTTCCTATTTTTCTTTTGCAGCGCATATAACAAAGTCAAAAAGGAACATTGTAACAATTAATAACAGGACAAAAAATAATTAATTTTTTTTTTTTGAAAAATCTCAGTCTCAATATCAATTTCTTCTAGTTGCTATGTAAACAATTATGGAAAATAGAATAGAGATTATTAGAAAAGGAAATTGAACTTAATGATTATAGTTACACTTGCATTTCAGCTAGATCCCTGTACTTGTTAAGATCTAGATTAGCTATCACTACATCTTCCAATTTAAATGTTGTAACCATCTTTTCATAGATCTGTATAAACAAAAGCAAATGGCAAGAAACAAGCTTGTCATATAGATTATGCTTGTTGTATTAGCTCAAAAAAACTAACTCCTATTTCATACAAGATTGATATCCATTAAAGAGATTTTACATGATATTGCAAATATAGATATCAAGTACCAGTCATTTATTGTCCCCTTAATTTTTTGGTGGCAACCTATTCATTATTGTATGACTAAAGAACATTTACAATAATGGTAATCAAATTTGGGCAATTTAACATCATAACCTATCATAACATAGAGAAGTTTCGGTAGAAGTATTCTGTACCTTAAATGCTCCGGAGAGATCATCCCTTTTGATACTGACATGCTCACTTTGCTTGAAAAACACAATAAAACCCCATATCATTCATCAAAGCCTCTCATCAGTGTATATTCTAATAGATTTAATTATCACTTTAACCCCAAAAATGAGGGTAAAGTAGGGATAGTACAGGTGAAAAAAAAGAATAGCAGCATAAATACTTCCTAAACAGTTCAACTATAAATTCTCAGGCAACCTTTTTTCAGTTGAAGTATTGTGTGAGACATTCATTAATACCCAAAGCTACATAGTTAAATAAGCATTTAAACATCGTAAAGTCCCCTTCTCTACCCTCAAATCTCCCAATAATCTTGTTCTTTCACCATCAACTACACCTCACTCTATTACATCCAATCCAATAATCTAAGTAGATTATTAATAATACTCATACTAGGCCCATCCAATCTTTTCCATAGTTAATTGATTATGAAACTTACCAAAAAACTGAGAAAAATTTCCTACAGTGCTCCTGAACAATCTATGTATACCATTGGATATTTTGGGCATTGGCAAAGGCTGACGACCAATCAAATGATGAGTTCTTGGCAATTGCCTTGGACGGACATTCTTCCCCAATTAGTTTACATTACAAACAGTGCCAGACAAGACCCAAATTAGACATAAGAAAAACTTGAGACACAAAGAGAATATTAAAAGAGGAGTGGACCATACTTTCGAAGTTCTTGACTTCTTTCCATCATGAAACAAAAGAAAGCATTTGAAAGAAGGAAATCTAAGTTAAGAATATACTAATACAATTCAACTTTTACTGCAACCAAATTCATGTTTGTTCATAATAAAAAGGCAAATAAAGTAACAAAATAAAGAGCCAAAAGCTAACTAGCCAAAGGAAATAAATAGGAGAGCAGATTTAATTAATACTACTATTATCGTTTTGAATCTGGAGCTAGAGCAACACCACAACTACCATTTCTTTCAACCTTATGAAATGTAACAAAAAGCATATTTAACTATATAATGATAGTACTAGTACTAGCACAACATGGTCCTCCGTAACCCCTTATCTCATGTGAGAACTTAACATGGACAATCAAACCAGGACTAGTATAGTAGTAGTGTTATAATAAAGAACTACTTTATGAAAAGCATATAAAGATTTGAAGAAAATGGAGAAGCATTAAATGAAAAAAAGAGAGTACCAACTAACCATTTGTTATATGCATCTTATCAAAACATTGCATAAGCAAAATCTCATTAATCCAAGTCTTAGTAGTAACAACTCAAAATCTCAAACATCAATTATTCATAAACAAAAGCAATGAATCAATTATTCATAAACGAAAGTGATAAATAATAAATTGAAACATAAGAGCAAATCAAATGGCAAAAAGAAATGAAGCAGACTTACCTGATTATCTATAGATTGTGAAGCAATTTAAATCGATTTACTTTTGCAATCAAAGAAACAAAATAGAAACCATTAAACTACCTTCTTTAAGTGCAAAAGAAAAATAAAGAAAAAGCCAAAAGCAAATAGCATAAATAATAGATTAACACTCTTTTGAAATTTAGAATTTAGGATTTCAAGCTTGAAGTTAGGGCTTTTTTTAAATGGAGTGTTATTTTAGAGATCCGAGCAGTGGAGTTCTAGGACTTGGTGTGAGAAGCAATGTGTTAAGTTCCGGTGGCAATCCAACTATGGCCTTCGTCGTATCGAGCATTGTAGGGGGCAGTGGCATGGCTTTTTGAGTAGTGTATAAATGTTGTTTTCACGTTGGTTTCCAAGCATTGAGGGTAGAGAAAAGAAAGGAAACATCGAGTCATGACCGGATTTACCATCGTCTCTATATCGGAGGGTGATTAGAGTTTCGGTGTCAATGGCTAGGAAGTAAGGAAAGCTCGGGGAAGAAGAGAGACACAAAGAAGAAGAAAGTTTGAAAAATTCTAAACTGGAAAACGTAAATTTGAAATGGGTGGTAAATTCTATTTACCATAATTAAACTATAAGTAAAGGTTAAATGGTAAGTTAACTTGTCATTGGCCAAAAAGAAAAATGGTAAGTTAAGTTGTCAGTGCACATAGTGAACTGCCAACTATTATTCTAGTTACACCACAATTATTTATTTTCAAAATAGAAGACTAACTTTACCATAAAACAATATATATATATATATATATATATATATATATAACAATGAAATACTATATTTTTCTACCTGATTAGTAATAGTTTATATACTTTAAGATACTATATATAGCAACGACAAAGAAAATTCGTATCTAAAAATTTTAGATATTTTAATATAACCATGATACTCATTCGTTGTGGCCTTTGATAATACTTGAACTGACGACTTACAAGGGTCGTGGTCACTATCCATCACCTTAGATTAAAATTCTTGTAGTTGCAATAAAACTTTGGTGCTTAATGGTGATGATGTTGGTAGGAATGTTAAAGAATCTAATTTAGGTTGGTTTGAGTTTTCAAGTTGTAATACCCATTCCAAATTACTGTTCCTCTTAGTCCGTTCGACATGCATCATTTAGTAGGAAGACATGGAAAATATAGTTTAAGCCTTAAGTTGTGAATATGATATAAATGGAATTCAATGAATTGTTGAAGTTTAGTAGTAAAATTAGAAGTTTGGACTGATTTTACAAAAAATTGACAGAGAATTTAAAAATTTCACTGCCAATGGAATAAAAGGAAATTGTCTGAAGAATAAAAATATACACTGAAAATTTTATTACACTGACTTAGGATATAGGTGGAATTTTAGTAATTTTAAAGGGGTAAAATGGTAACTAAGAGTAAAATTTTCTTTTATGGATTTAACCATCCTTTGACAAGTGGCAAAGCTTTAGAAATCAATGGCCAAGATGAAAACAAATTTCATCATCTTATGAGAATGCAAAATCCGGCCATGACTTTGGAATTTCCTATAAAATTCATCCAATATAAATGGTTGTCTTCAACCTTAGAAAAGATGATGAAACCACCATTGATGAACCTTGAAAGCTTCCTCCATAAAACACAACTCCAAATCTAGCCAAACAAGCCTCCATAAATTAGTAACCAACTTGAAGCTCTAGGCTAGCCCATTAATATTCCCAAATCAATTTCAAGAAATTCAAGCTAGTGTGGGAGGAATTTCATTTGGAGATTTTAGGGTTCTTGGTGGATTTTCACAAATCAAAGGTAAGCATGCCTAATTTTGATGTTAGAATGTAGATTATGGCATGCTAAACATGAATATAAGGTTAATTTAACTTAAAATCATTTGTAATAGTGTGAATCTAAAAAAATTAGAAAAGTTATGGAGGATTTTTGAATTTGAGATTTAGGCCAAATTTGGATTTAAGGAAGCTTGAGGTTGAAATATGAAGTTCATGGAAGCTTACTAAACTAAGAAATGCCATCAAATTACATTAGAAAAGAAAATTTTAATTTTTCAATATCTATGCCGAAAATTACAAGGAAAATAGTATTTTTGTCATCTTGGAATTTAAAGGAAAATATAGTTGTTTTGAAGTAATTTTAATGTGAAAATGTTAAAGAAAAATGTTGGAAAAGAAAAATGTGGAAGTTGGGTGAAGTTGGAGCAAAGGCCGAAATTTTCAATGTGTTATAAGCCATGGGAAATTTCCAATTTTAAATGGAATAAAATGTGAATTTTGAAGAAAAATTGGGTAGAAGAATATTAGTAAGAGTAGTGATTAGCTATTGAATTACTAAATTATTGCATGGCATGCATGGCATTGCATGTAGATTAAGCTTTAGCCCAATTTAGTAATAGTTTGGAAAACTAAATAAATTATGAAAATTAGGAGTACCTGCACCATCAAAGGACAAGGAACTGGGTGAGGACGGTTAAGAATAGCGAGGACCTCACTGTGAGTGGATGACTAACTCAAAATTGCTTTTATACTTGATTTAATATTTTTGGATTTAATGCTTATGTTTACTTGGATTTCTCAAATTAAAGTATCGAAAAAATGGTTTATGAGATTTTATGAAACCTTAATGGGATAATACGAACTTATTTCTTAATTTATGGATTGAGAAAGGAACTTACGTTTTTGGAAAGTGCTGATGGCAGCTCCAAAGGTGAGAAGCGTGTCCTTCTGGGCAACAAAACCCCTTGATGGCCAGGGTTCGAGAGGTGCTGCAGCACCAAGAATCGAATTGCTAGGCCTCGGGGACAATACCTGGGTAGTGGATTAGGCTGGTGACCTGGGCTACCTATGTGGATCCATAGTCTACCTTGGGGACAATACCTGGGTAGTGGAGTAGGCTGGTGACCTAGGCTACCCATGTGGATCCATAGTCCCGAGAGACATGGCTCTCATAGTGTGATGAAATAATACTATGGAAAAGGCCATCTGGGTCGTAAGTTTGTTACTCGCGGCAGCCCCACGAGGGGAATTTATTGTTACTGCAGTAAATAAGTTTAAGCAGCCTACGGACCGCCTTTTGAGGGGTGCAGGTGAGTGTGCTTAGCCTTGGATCGGGAGGCACGGAGGGTAACCCACAAGGCATTTAGGAGTTCATTCTGCGGCACTACCGGGCAGGATGGAACGCAGTCACCCAGTGTCGACCTTGGGCCAAGGCGACAGCTTGGGTAGGGGAATTGACGGACATTATCTTTGACCCATGGGCCTATTTTCTGGAAAACTCCTTTCCTAATGGCTCTTTTATATTACTTTGAATATTTGAATTATGAAAGTATCTGAATTTATTTTTTTGTGAACTTTAATACTTCTATAAATATTTTATCGGTTATCCACTCACTGAGTAACCTAGTTACTCACCCTCGTTTTCATAAAACTTATTTTTCCAGGTTGCAGCTAGTTGACCGAGCTGCTAGGGTACGTTGTGGTGGGAAGGTAGTTGGCACTTTGCACCAATTTGACCAGAGGTGAAAAAGTCAACTTTTGTACTATTTTTCAAAAATTCGTGTAGGGCCCACCAAGTAAGTAAATGTCGGTTTAAATAGCTATTTCACGACTCTAGTGTGTCTAAAATATTTTGAAACAGTTACCGTATTTTTCTGAATCCCGTAGCTTAGTTTAAAAATTCACGGAAAAATATGTCGAGTAACCAATGGCATTTTTGTAAATTTCTTGAAGTTTTGGTGTCTTGTGTTTACATCAATTTTTATGTCACGACAGTTTGACATTTAAACTGTTTTGACTTGTCTGAATGTTAACTAAATGTTTTAACTATTGAACTGGATGAAAACTGTATGAGGGAAAAATGTGTAAAATGACCATTTTAGCCTTGCGACCCTTGCAGTGTATTCTAACCTAATAGAATGCATTTCAAGAGTTGCGGTGATTGTTACATGCTCGATCATGGTGTCGGGGCGTGACACAAGTTATGTGAAATTAGTTAAAAAAAATACCACAACAATCTGATCCAAATGCCTACTTAGCTAAAGATTGCTTTATTTTTGAAAGAGATCCCAATCAATTTAATACTTAAGAATGTTGGAAAGGGCACTTTAAAGTATTACATCTTATCTAGAATTGGCTGGTGATATACTTGCATTTCGATCACTCTAGTGGTTTCAGAAGCTACGTTTAGTGCACGTAGTAAAGTTATTGATACTTCTTATGCTTATTAGCTCTTAAAATAACACAAGCATTACTTTGTGGAGGAGATTGGTGTCGAAACCTTCATGGTGTGAAGAAAAAGAACAAAGTGAGTTATTACTATGTTTATTTCAATTTAATTTTGGTTTTGCTAAATTATGATTATGATTCTAATTTTGCATGAGGATGATCCTGGTTTTGGCTTCCTTGAGCCTTGAATGTAATTTTGATTTTTTCTTTGCTTGAGAATGATTTTGAATTTGCTTTAATTTTGATTCTAATTTAATTTAGCTATCATTGTAATTCTATTTAACATTTTTTCTTGGGTTGCTTGAGCCTTGAATATGATTTTAATTTTTTCTGTACTTGAGAATGATTTTAAATTTGCTTTAATTCTAATTCTTATTTAATTTAGTTATAATTTTGCTTTAATTAATTATGTTTGTCATTTTTTCTTGGTTTTCCTTGTCTTAATTTGATTTTTGATTGTTTCTATTTTACTTTGTGCACATTAGAAAAGAAGAAATCGGTTGAGATTGCACTAAAAATACCTTGAAATTTTAAATGGTATGAAGCATTACTTTTGCATCGTAATAATGCTTATGTTATTTATTAATGCTTTGTTATTATCCTTATTATTAACTCTAAAAATGTCTCTGATTATTAATTTTTCAGGTTTGAGGGAAAACGAAGCAAACCTTGTCATTGTTTTATTATTGGCATCTTTAATTGGAATTTAGAGTTTGTTATATTGGCAAATGACAAGTGGGAGTTTTTTATAATTGATGTTGAATTTTTCATTTTTCTCTCAAAAAAGGAGTTGATGTTGTATTTTATTGTTGCAGTTCTTTGTAAAATTATCATAAATTGTAAAACCCAAAAAATATTGTTCTCGTTGTTTTAATTTAGGAATTTGTTGTACTGTGGTATGTTGTTATATTTATAATATTTGTATTAATTTATTAGGAATAACAGCATTTAATTGATGAAAATGAAAGGAAAAAATGAATTGAATTTCGAGCTCAAGTATAAGAATATATTTGTCTCAAATCGACCTCATTAGCTTTTATCGAGCTTAATCTAGCGAGCTCAAGTAGCTTAATTTCTACTTCTAGTTTAGCTCAAGCTTCAAATACAAAACTCAATCAAGTTCGAGCCAAGTTTTGAGTAGTGGCTTTTTAGTTGAGGTTGAGCTCGAGCTCGAGCTCAAGCACCTTGCTACTCAGCTCAAGCTCGACCAATTACATCCTAGTCATAAACTCATTTATGCGGAATTTCTATGTCAAATTATGCATGATATGGCTTGCCAACTAGGATCTGTGGGTCCCACGTGTTGGGAAAAGAAAAGAATTTTTTTTGACTTTTTATATTTTATATAAACATGTTTTCTTTTTCTTATTGCTTCCAAATTTCAGAAATCTCATTCTCTCTCTCTCTAATTTCTCTAAATCGCAACTTACCTGTTGCAAATCTACATTGTAACTTGGTTCTAGTCTTTTTTGGGTTTCCTTTTTCGTTTGGTTTTTCCACGGCTCCAAGTCAATCTAAGTTGGTAAATTGCTCACAAATTGAGTACTCAAATGGAGAAGAAGTAATATGTCGATGTAGGTATATGGCTCTAATTTTAACCTTTTGGACCAGTGATAATTTGGGTAGAAGGTTCTATGGGTGCAAAAACTTCAAGGTGAGGTTTAGTTGGGTAAGTTAAATTTCAGAAATTATATGTAATTAACTCGTTTATATGGACCTTTTAGGAAGCATCTATCAACCACAAAAATAGGCCTATACCCCTGTTTCCAACCCTTTTTTAAGGCATCAAGGCATACATAAAACATTTTAAAACGTGAAGGGGATTCTGGTGTTACTTTATCAACACTAATTTTGATGGTACTTCTAGATTATTTAGCAAAAGCTAATTAACATAATCCCATAATTGACTAAACTCTTTACTATAGTTACCAACAATGTCATTCTTCATTTTTTGCTCGACTCGACCATATTCTAAACCCAACATTCACCTTTTGACAAACCAAGGCTCTCTCCGCACTTTTTTCGTATGATTGAAATAGTAAAAGACAGTGACTATTATGAGAAATGTATTTGTCTGGTGATAAATAAACCTTGGCATGGATAATAAAGAAAAGATGTCAAGGATAGGATAATACAGAGTTCGAAGATGAGTTATTAAGTAGTGCATGGATTACCCAAGGAAAGGCTAAGGAAAGCTAAATCCTAATTCAGTCTGTACAGTCAAAGAACTCATACATAACCTCACTGGACTTTAATTAGAGGAGTAATAAACCTTAGGAAAGAGTTGGAGAATTGTATCAAAGTCCAGGAAGAGCTTGGATTGAGTCAGGGGCAACATAAATCATTCAGAGGCCAAAGACACCTCTGACATCAGAATTAGAGTAAACTGACAATAAATTTAGATGTTAGAAGGGAGAAGGTTTGAGAATTGGCTTAAAAGGAGAGAGAAAAAGATCTTAAGCAAGTTCGATGTAGGACCATGCCGTAACTGGCATCGAAACATCCCTTATACAGGCCTAAATTTGGGCCAAGTTAGCTCATTTCTCTCTTCTTCAATTTCCTTCTTCCTCCTCTTTTGTCCTCTGTCTCTTCCCAAACCACCACTTCAACCACCTTTAAAACACTCCTTAAACTTCTCAAATCAAATCCCTAACCTTCATAAGCCCAGAATCAAAGAAAAAGAATAAAACTGCAAAAAGAAGCCAAGAGGAAAAGAGTGTTCTCGGGTGCAAAAAAAAGAGGAGAAAAGTGTTCTCAAATGGAACTCGAGACACATCCAACATAAGACTTGGTGTCCACAAGTGTTGGATGTGTTTGTTGGCACCGTCGTGGTCAGGCAAGACAAGCGCCAGATCACCCATGGTCTATTAACGAGTCATTTACACCCTAAAACCCTAATTGACTTCGAATCGACCCAACCCACTTATGAGACCTATTTTAGAGCATAATAGAGTCTCATAGGTGTATTCATGATTTAGATTATGAATGCTAACACGTATTTCTATATATTAAGGTTTCTAGATGATCAAGTACGATACACTTTAGTGATAGATTGTCGTGAAGTTCTTAGGAGTATACAAACCTCCCAATATTGTGAGTGACTTTATTCCAGTGTTTAGCCATTTAGGGGTAAATGAATTTATTATCACTCCTCGACCCAGAGGTCAATCACGTGGCAACCATCGTGCTATCTAAAAGTACGTGTCAATCGCGCATGCACCCTGAAGAATCGCAATGCATATATTGAGTATCATTGCAGCATAACATTTAAAACTAACTTTAATTAGAAAATATTTAAAATTATAGAAAATCATATAGATAAACATTTTAATTAAAAGTAAGTACCAGTGGATCAACTTAAGGAATACCTAAGCAGCGGAACAAGAACTCTTATGGCCACCAACTTATCTAATTCTTCACTTGTGGAAGCTACATCCAACAAGGTTAGCTACTGGTGAGTGATAAAGGTTCAATGAATGTTCACTAGAGGTTAGGGAAACAGACGTTATTCAAAAGAAATTATAAAATAATTTATTTTGTTTTTAAAACTTTTTTCCCAAACTTTTTTCTGAAACTAATGATTAATTAATAAACTAACTAAACTAAATAAAATAAATCTTAAGTGGGCTGGTCACAAAAAATTAAAGGCTTGACCTCATGATATGGTCGTAAGCCTTAATGCATTGAGGCTATCTCCTTTAACTTATAAACATTTATATCTCTTTCACTCTCTAGCCCGTTCCCTCAACAGTGTCATTTGTTGTGGGTAGAGCATAGCTACATCTATGCCCTAGTGAGTGTCCCTCTGTGCCTCTACTCTAGGGTCTCTACCATCACTGTGCCCCTCAAAAGGCAGTCCATGGCTACTTATCAGTGGCATGCCTCAATCGGTTCACTCGTTCTCATCTGAGCACCAAGTGTCTATCTCATCTACCACACCCTTTGTCAGGTGGTGTCGATTCATCGTCGTTCTTGTCTCTTCTATAAATATATAAAGCATACACACAAAACATTTATAATTTCTTCAGACTTTTCCCCACCAACTAAATCGGTGTATTAAAAATAAAATTATGTGAAATATAACTCGAATCCCGAAACAATTATAAAATATTTTATATTTAATGACTAAGCTATGAAATCTAAGCCATTCACAATGTTCGGAGCGTCGCGGCACTTGATCATCCGGAAAACCTAATTACATGAAATTACGTGTTAACATTCATAATTAATTCTATGAATGCTCCTATGTGGTTCAACTATGCTCTAAGATGATGTTTGGAAGTGACTAGGAATGTTCGGGAGTGTTTCAGATTGATTTGGGGTTGATTAGATTTTTAAAGTATGAAATTACAGAAATACCCTTGATGGGCAAGACCATCGTCAGACCTAGAGTGAACCAACGTTGGTTGTCTTCGACAATAAGGCCATTTGGCCAACTAGCATATCCCGCACCGGTCATATACTAGGTTTTCAACCTGATTTCTCCCAGTTTAAAACCACCTTAAACCATTATTAACTCTACAACAAACTTAGCCAATCCAACCTTACAACACCATAATAATCTCCTAGCTCAAATCTCCTAAATTCTAACTCTAACTACTTTAATTTCTAACCTAACTCTATTTATATTCTTAAAACCTAAACCAAAATTTACAAGCTTATATCTTTTGATATAATGCATGGATTTATGCAAGGCTAGCGGGCGTTTGAAAGCCTAATAAGTTTACTACGCGATACTAAAATCTCAACTTAATCTACTAGTCAGATCTTCTCGGCGGTGCCAAAAGCTACTCTTTGTTCCTTTTTATTTTCTTTCGATTTTTCCTTGATTTGATGAAGGGGAAGGCTTGGTAATTGAATTGGGAAGTTTAAGGGATTGTTTGAAGGGTGTTTGAGGGGTTGGTTTAGGTGAAAGAGGTGATAGAGGTTGGAGGAGGAAGAAGGAAAAAGAAAAGGGAGAAAATTAGGATCTTAACCCCAACCAACCTTTATGGAAAAGGAAAAGTTTTTGGGGAGATAATTTTAAAGTATTTTCAAAGTTAAAAATAAAATATTTTCTAGATTATTTTAAATATACTCGACTCCCCAAACTCTTAAGTGACATTACATTGAACCAAAATTACTCACTTGAGCATATAATTGTACTCATCCCACGTTGCTTTTCATGTTTTTCAAGTTAGATGTTCAGAGGATTACTAAGAGATGTCAGTGGTTTAGGGGTTATTAGTATCACATCCTAACCTGAAGGTCGAGAATGTGACAATCGCCACATGCCACAACTTGTAAACAACGCACTTCACCCATAATTTGAAGCCCACAAGGGTTTAGTATCTCGAACCTGTTTAGTAAAAAAAGTTTGAGTTTTTCGTACGTAATTAGAAATATAGTTCAAAACATACATACAATTCAAAATTCAGGCAGTGATGGTCATCTTGTGAAGTTTACACATATATGTGCATTTATATATGAGCATCAAAAGTAGTGGAAGCGGAAAAATATTTATAAATTATTTTTACAAGTAAAAACATAAGTGATTTCTACATATTACAAAATAGTCATTTAAGTTGAAAAATATAAATAGATTAAAGTCTAGAAGTAGCTCGAAACTATGCCAGTAGATCCAACAATATCTATATGGAATTTATGATAACCTACTTGAAAATGCCCAGGGTCGAGTCCCATCTTCTAGCAACCTATCTTCTATGCACAGTCTGTAACCCTAAAAATGGTTAAAATGGAAAGGTGAGCATATGAGGCTATACTCAGTGAGTGAAACTATACCAATATTAAGCAAATGAGATAAAAACATGTACGTTTTTAGGGCTAGAAACTAAAAATATCCAATAGTTCGTAAAAGTGTTTAATTATCGTCTTATCCGTAGGTAAATACTTATTTATTCTAGGAAAGAGAGAAGATTCGGGTCAAAAACTAGAAAAATCAATAACTCAATGATGAATGGAAAAAGTAATAAAGTCATGAAAATTTATTTCTAGGCTTGCCAAAAATTGTAACCAAACCCACACCGGCCTAGGTGGGGCTTGAGCTCGTCGAGGGATTTTAGAATTTACTTTAGTTTATCAAAATACCCATCCTTGACATTGGCGTGGGCCTTCACCATGGGTGGTATGTGGCTACGTCTATTGTGCTCCCACAAGGATTAAATAATCACATCCACAGTGTGCACAATAAGTCCCTTGTACCATCCATCCCATGTGGGGGTCAATCAAGTTTACTCACACCACCTCCACAAAGTCGGACCGTGACAAGTGTCACTACAGTGACTTACAATATCACTTGCATGCATACTAAGTTGGCCAATTCATAATCTAGATGTATATCACTTGGCCAATTCACCCAATATAGGAGTCATAAACAATCATACTAAGTTTGCTCAACTCATTCGCATGCATAAACATCTAGTTACAAAATTATGAAATAGGTTTATTCATCTTAAAATCATTAAGATTCAAAGTTCATAGGAAAATGTCGCATATCATAAATCATATTTGATTATAAGAGAAACGAAGGCTTTTGAAATAGAACACTGTCACATATATTAAACCATTTTTAATTCATTTTAAACTTAGATTTAGGTCTAATAGAGTTTCATTCACTAGCCTAGGAGGGTGTACACTCCCACTATTCCACATGCTTTTTATCTTTTGGAGAGGATTCACCACCTATGTATTTATGTCCAAACAATGTATTAGAAAGTGAACATTGGATGACTATGCAAAAATGCAAGTCTTGAATGGCATCTAGTTGAACCTTCACATCTTACTTGCCTAAGATGGTTACATTATACCAAGATATGGGTTTGCGCTACAATTATTGAAACCATACTTCTTTCCATCAATTTCTTGGTTCCCATTTCTTCACAAAACTACCATTGATAGGATAAAATGTCATGGTCCTTTAGCAAAATACCATATTTCTTCTAGGAGGGTATTTTACTACATAAGGTCACTTAACAAAGTCATTGCCTTATTCAAGAATTCTTATACCAAATTAAGCATTTCTATTTTCAAATAGTCATCTAAGAATACTAATTATCAACTTGTATCCTAGCCTCATTAAGCAAGAACATAATGGAATTTGGAGCCACAAACTAAGTTAGTATGCATAAATTTTTATAAAGAAAACTTGTAAATAAAAGGCTTTCAAAGACAAGTTCACATACCAAAATGAAAAAAAGGAAATACTCCTTGAAATCCTTGTAGAAGATAAAACTTAGGCTAACTTGAAGCAAATTGAAGACTACACCAATGAATTCTTGATGTAGTGATTGTTTTTGTACATTTGATGGCAGTTATTGGTTAGTAAAATTTAATGGAAAGTTATGGAGAAGGAGGTGGATTTGTGAGTTGAAGAAACAAGAACAAACTAGAAGTTGGTGAAAGAAAAATGGAGAAGAAGTGAGAAAAAAAAGTTGGGAAAAAGAAAATTCTTGTTTGGAAAATCTTGACCTTTCTAGAAAAATCAAGGATCTTTTGAATGACGAAAAAAACCTTATGTAATGTCACACCTTGACTTGGAGGGTTGGCCACGTGGCAACCGCCACGTACCTTAAAGTACGTGCTGGCCAGTCACACACCTGAAGCATCGCAAGGCATGAATTGAGTATGTTCGCTACAAAACATCACTAAAATTTTATTAATAATAAATTATTTAGATAAATTATTTAATAAATAAATAGGGTAACAGTGGATTAATTTAAAGAAACACCTATGCAGTGGAAACTCCTACTCCTAAGCCACCGACGCCTCCTAGTGAGCCTTTGATCTATCTGACGTCCTAGTATGTGGATCTGCATCCAACCACATTGGATACAGGTGAATGACAGAGGTTCAATAAATTTCCACTAACTTTGTAAAACAGTATTCTTAATAAATCCAACTAAAAAGAAAATAGACATCTAAAATGGGCTAGCACTCAAACCACTGAAGGCTCGACCCGGTCGGTCATCTACCTTGCTGCATCGAGGGCTATCACATTTCTTTCTAAACATTTTTATACTTCCTTTCTCTGGCCCATTCCCTCGGTGGTGCCACTCGTTGTGGGTGAGACACTGCTATATACGAGCCCTGGTGGGCTTCCTACGTGCCTCCCCTAGGGTCTCACACTCACTGTGCCCCTCGATAGGCGGTCCACGGCTACTTAGTCGGATGCATGTCTTGCTCGGTCCACTCAGTCACTCATCCCGCCTATCATCATCATCAAAGATATATATATATATATATGTGTGTGTGTGTGTGTGTGTGTGTGTGTGTGTGTGTGTGTATGTCAAAACATATAATATAAACACACGCAATAAACCTTTATATTTTCTTTAAAAACCCTCCCACTCTCTTCATGGGTATATCATAACCAACGTGTGTGTGGCGGTTTCTCATATCCCAAAACATTTGAAAATCATTTATAATTTGAAAATGTTTTGAAAACATTTAACCCTAGTGACCAGGTACTGAAATCTAAGCCACTCATAGTGTTGGGAGGTTAGTATACTCTTAAAGGATCACGTGGCATAATCTCTGGAGCGTCGCTGCACTTGATCGTCCGGAAACCTATCGCACGAAAATAGGTGTTAGCATTCATAATCAACCTATGAATGCACCTATGAGGCTTTAGCATGACCTAAGATAATGGTCGGATGAGGGCTTAGAAAAGTGTCCGGGAAGGTTCGGGGTCAAAATCGGACACTTGATGCAAAATAACCATTTTGCCCTTCACAGGAGATGAGCCAAAGGGCTCGAGAACCGTGCCTTTTGCCTCGATTTTCATGCCGTTCGATCTCCAATCGACGTACCAACCTAGCCAGGTGATCCTCACGACATTTACAATGAATTCACTGAAGAAAAAACGAGAATCATAAGCTCAAAGTTTCTAGATCTCAAATCTAAGCTAAAATCTAACAAAAAGCTAAACCTAACTTTGAGCTAAGATCTCTCCTAAACCAATGGATGAAAATGCGTGAAAACTAAGAAAAACGTAGATGAAGGCAATTAGAATAACATATTAGAATCTTACCTTGATCTGTTGGTGGGTTTGTCCGGATCAGCTAAAAGTCCAAAATTGCTCCGATGGAGCAAAAGAGAGGAGAGGAAGAGAAGGAGAAGAGAGAAATGATGGGGATAGCTCATCTCCCCTTATTTATAAGTGAGCCCACCATTAGGCCAACTCGGACCCTGGGCCAGACTTTCTCCCTCTTTTAAACCTCTCTAATTCTTGATCTTTGGCCTAATCCACCAATCAATACACCAATGGATGTCCAATCCATTGGCTATGGACTTCAAGAAGTCCAATTAGTGCCTCCATGCATGGTTACTTATCTCATCTTTCAACTCCGACTTATCCTAATTTCCACTTCTCTTCTTCATCAGACACATCTGGACTGACTTATTATCCACTTAATACGCCGTCTTATACTATTCCATTTGTGCGAAAAACTTAAATTAGGTCTGGGTGTGTCCTGTAATTTGTTTAATTACCATTAGGTCTCATAAAAGAAATTATCAAATTAGGAGTTACATGAAAGGAATTTAAAAATCGAGTCATTTTACTGAGTTTCATGAAGGAAGATTAACCAATCAAAAGAATAACTAGCTAGATAAACAACTAAGGAATTGCATCCTATGGTATTGGTGTCACGCCCCGACCCACAGGCCCGGCCACGTGACAACCGCCGTACCACCTCGAGATACGTGCCTCGTCAGGCGGGCAACAAAGATGGCACAAGGCATAAAAATAAAGGGTATTCGAGCAATATATGAAAACATACGAAAATATTATAGAAAATATAATTCAAAAATATTTAAAAAGAAAGTGGCACCTTTTACGGTGCACCATGCAGCGGAAAGTAATATATATATATACATAAGTATATATGTAATATGCACTAATATCCCGAGCCAAGATTCACAGGGCAAAAAGGGTGGCACCTACAAAATTGTGTCCACAGTGTCGTACTGGGATCACTGACCACCGACACGTCCGCTGTCCGAAGCCTGATGACCTAACAACAAAAGTGAATAGAGTGAGTACAATATACTTGTACCCAGTGAGGGACCCGGTTATAATGACCGATCACCTCAGGCTAGGGATATGAAATAATCCAAAATTAATTTATTAAACCATTTACTAAAAATTATACGAAATCCCATGCCAAAACAATATTAAACTAATAATGATATTAGTAAATGAGCTGGCTTCTGAAATTGTCCCAAAAGGTACACCCGTGCACTGGGGTACCCACTGGACCGTCAAGGGTTACTTAATATTTCAAAACACTTTTCTTTACTCACTGGCCCATTCCCTTGACGTTTGCCTTGCTGTGGTGGAACATAGCAAACTGGAGCCCTGGCAAGCTTCCCTTCGCGCCTCTCCCAGGGTCTCATCTCGCCGTGCCCCTCGACAGGCGATCCACGGTCGAGAATCTTGGATGCTTCTCCAACTCGGTCCACGCTCCCGCAAATTGGAGCCCCGAGGAACCCGCTCAATCTCTCGTCTCTCAGGGGCAGTGTACCCCAAACAATTATTAATAGCATCAACTTATAAAAATATTTGAATGTCCTACCCTTTAAATCTTTTGTAAACTTGGTGTGTGAGGGTGGACATTTCATACCCCAAAACATGTAAAAACAATTTAATAAAGCATTTATAAAGAAATTTGAAAACGGTTAACCCTTAATGGTCAACCAATATAATCCAAACCACTCATAAGAGAGGAGAGTTGTATACTCCTCGATTACCCCACGAATGCCTTAGCTCAAACTGCTACCGGTCCGGAACTCGTACAATCACGTACCTAAATAATCAAATTAAAATCTAATTTGATTAATAAAGGCAATTGACTAAAAATTAAACACCTAGGTAAAATCTAATTAGAGTTTTTAAGGTCTCGGAGTAAATTTGGGCAAGTCCGGAAGTCAATTGAAGTAAATTAAAGTCAATTGGGGTCAAATGGGGTCTAGGGCTGCAAAATGACCATTTTGCCCCTAGGCCCGAATTACGGCAAAAACTGCCCAGCAGAGATGATCCAGCCCCGGATCATATCATGACCGGCGTCGGTTCATTCCTGCACTTAAGGCCGAGCTTCGGCCACCAATCTTCTTCAGCTCAATTCAAGGTCAATTTAACACCAATGGACGTGAAATTCAAAATACATACTCCTCAACACTTAAACTAAGATTCCACAGCATCAAAAACTGATTTAAACAACCAATTATACTAAGAATTCAAATCAAAACACTAAGGGTTAACTTATTCTCGGGCAAACAGAAATCTCAACTTCAATTCATGATTTCTCCTAGCACAGACCACGAAATCAAGCAAATAAACTATCAAATTAAAGCTTGATGAGTCTAGAACAACATACCAAATTCTCAACCACTTCCCACGGTTGAGTTGAAAGATATAGCACTATGAACAAACTGTCGCCGAAATGACAGTTTTGAAGATTTGGTGATTCCTTGAAAATTTTGGTGTTTTGATCTTCAAGAGGGCAAGAGAAGCTAGTGATGATGTTTGGTTAAGTGTTTGAAGAGGGATTATAGGGTTGATTTTGAGGAAATTGGAAGAGAGGGCTCGGAGAATGAAGAACAGAGAAGAGAAGAGAAAATAGGGGTCTCGGGTAAGCCGAGGCCCATTTTATGCGGTCAGGTCCGGCGCCGGAGTCAACAAAGTCAAGGTTGACTTCGGTCAACCCGGTCAAACTTCCTTGGGATTCGTTCCCAAATGGACCCCGCAACTCTAAACTTCAATTTTAGGGTTTTTAAGGTTGGAATAGAACTAAATGAAGTTTAAAACATCGATAGGAAGTCCAATTTGGTATATTGGCCAGACAACTATGTACAAACACAAAACTTAACACGTGCGGACTAGGTCTGGGCGTGTCAACTTTCCCCCCCTTACAAAAATTTCGTCCCCGAAATTTAAACCAACTAATCATCAAACAGATGGGGGAAGTCACGTCTTATATCATTCTCGGGCTCCCAAGTTTGCTCCTCGATTTACAAGCTTTTCCATAAAACTCGCACCAAAGGTACCGATTTATTCCTCAAGGATCGAACCCCTCGATCCAAAATGGCTACAGGTCGAACCCTGAAGCTCAAACTCTTCTTCAACTTCACAGGTGGTGCTTGAAGAACGTGCGTCGGATCAGGTACATATTTTCGGAGCATAGATACATGAAAGACATCATGTATCCGAGGCATGTCGAGTGGCAACTCCAAGCGATACGATACCGGTCCAATCTGTTCAGTGATAAGGAATGGACCAATGTACCTCGGGTTGAGTTTTCTCGCCTTGCGGAAACGAATAACTACTTTCCAAGGAGAGACCTTCAAGAACACTTGATCTTCCACTTGGAACTCCAAAGGTGTTCTCCTCCGCTGTGCATATTTTCGATCTCGATCCTGGGTTGCCTGAAGTCGTTCCTGAATGAACTTCACCTTTTTAGTGGTGAGTTCAATCTCTGCCTTGTCGAAGATTCGATTCTCGCCCACTTCATCCCAATACAACGGGGTTCTGCACTTCTTTCCGTATAGGGCTTCATATGGAGCCATACCAATACTAGATTGGTAGCTGTTGTTGTAAGCGAACTCCGCTGCCGCAAGGTATGTGTCCCATCCACTAGAAAACTCAAGCGCATATGCTCGCAGCATGTCTTCCAATATCTGGATAGTACGTTTCAACTGGCCATCGGTTTGTGGATGGAAGGCGGTGCTGAAACGAAGCTGAGTTCCCATCGCTTGCCGAAAGCTGTCCCAAAACTGTGAAGTAAACCTTGGATCTCGATCTGAAACTACAGAAGCTGGGACTCCGTGAAGTCGAACTACTTCGTTCATGTAAAGTTACGCTAACTGGTTCACGCTCCATCTCATGCTTACTGGGAGGAAGTGTGCTGACTTGGTAAGTCGATCGACAATCACCCATACCGTATCAACTCCTCGTCTAACATGCGGAAAACCGGTCACAAAATCCATGGTGATATGCTCCAACTTCCATTTGGGAATTTGGAGAGGCTGAAGTGTCCCGAAAGGCTTTCGACGTTCCGCTTTCACTTGCTGACACGTCAAGCATCTCGCCACGAATTCAGCAACTTCCCTTTTCATTCCAGGCCACCAATAGTGATCCTTGATGGTTCGATACATCTTGGTGCTATCTGGGTGCATGGAAAACGGAGAAGAATGGGCTTGCTGAAGAATGGTGCATTTTAGGTCAAGATCGTGCAACACACAGATCCGATTCCTGAATAGCAGAATTCCATCACTGCGAACTGAAAACTCCGATGGTTCGCCTAACTGCAACTTCTGTAGTTCTTGCTGCAACCTCGAATCGGATGTTTGGAGATCGCGAATCCGATCATCTAGCACTGGCTTAGTTAGAATCTGGGCAATTAGTGCACCGTCATGATGATCGTAGGCAAATCTGGCTCCAGTTGACCTCAGCTCCACCAGCTCTGGCAAGTGAATATCTCTGACTGTCGCCAAGGACGTAACTGTATTTCAGCTCAAAGCGTCAGCAACTACGTTCGCCTTGCCAGGATGATAGTCGATTACGAGATCGTAATCCTTTATGAGATCTAACCATCGCCTTTGCCGCATGTTTAACTCAGGCTGGGTCATGAAGTGCTTGAGGCTCTTGTGATCACTGTAAATACGACAAGTTTCACCATATAAATGGTGGCGCCAAATCTTCAAGGCGAAGACAATGGCAGCAAGCTCCAAATCATGTACTGGATAATTGACCTCGTTCGGCTTCAATTGACGGGAAGCATAAGCAATTACCCGCTCGTCTTGCATCAGCACACATCCCAATCCATTGCACGATGCATCGGTGTACACAGTGAACTCCTTGCCGCTCACAGGTAAAGCAAGTACCGGTGCGGTCGTCAATTTGTCCTTCAGCTTCTGGAAACTCTCTTCACATTCCTCTGACCAAACAAACTTAGTATTTTTGCGGTCAGTTTAGTCAATGGTGCAGCAATCGCGGAGAATCCATCCACAAATCTCTGATAGTATCTAGCTAGTCCCAAGAAACTTCGAATCTCCGTGGGAGTTGTGGGACGTTTCCAGTTGGTGATTACCTCAATCTTGCTGGAATCCACATATATGCCGTCCCTAGACACAACATGTCCAAGGAATCCAACTTGCTGCAACCAAAACTGGCATTTGGAGAGCTTAGCGTAAATCTGGTGATCTCGAAGAGTTTGCAGCACAATGCGAAGATGATTAGCGTGCTCTCGCCGGTTCCTTGAATAAACCAATATGTCATCAATAAAGACGATGACAAATCGGTCTAGATACAGATGGAATATGCGATTCATCAGGTCCATAAATGCTGCTGGAGCGTTGGTAAGTCCAAACGACATCACACAAAACTCGTAATATCCATATCTGGTACGAAAAGCAGACTTATGGATATCTTCCTCTCGGATCTTCAACTGATGATAGCCCGATCGCAGGTCAATCTTGGAGAACACTCCGGCACCTCGAAGCTGGTCGAACAAATCGTTGATGCGAGGCAATGGGTATCTATTCTTCACGGTCACCGCATTCAGCTTGCGGTAGTCGATGCAGAGTCGCATGGAACCATCCTTCTTCCTCACAAACAAAACTGGAGCTCCCCAAGGTGATGTGCTCGGCCGAATGAATCCTTTATCCAACAATTCAGCGAGTTGTTTCTTCAGCTCAACCAGTTCAGTGGGCGCCATTCGGTATGGAGCCATGGAAATTAGGTCCGTACCAGGATAAACTTTGATCGAGAAGTCGAAGTCTCTTTCAGGCGGCAAACCAGGTAATTCATCGAGGAAGACATCTGGAAACTCATTAACTACCGGAATATCTTCAATGTTAGGCTCTTCCACAGAATTGTCTACTATATGGGCTAACACAGCTTTACACCCTTTAAGTAGTAGCTTACTTGCTTTGATGGCGGAGATGACATTCGGTGTGCCTCTGCGCTTGCTGTAAAAGTCGATCATGCTGCCGTCAGGTCATGGAAACCTCACCAAATGGTACTCGCAGTAGATCTGAGCACGATGTCTCCCAAGCCAATCCATCCCTAAGATGGCATCGAAGTCGGACATTTGAAGTGGAATTAAGTCCGCTTCAAAAATGAGGTTTTCCAACTTCACTGCACATCCTTTGTACACCGTATTTCGCATCATCCTCTCACCCAACGCTGTATTCACCAATAACTCGTACCCCAAGGGTGATAATGATCGATCCGCATGCACGACAAACTTGGTATTAACGTAGGACAAGGCAGCTCCAGTGTCCATAATCACATATGCCGGTTGATCGAAAATAACTACCACGCCTAACGTTCAAAAATTTTCTAAAGTGGTTACTTTTGCTCGACAAGCAGTTACGAGTACGATGATATCTTTATTCGCAAAAAATGACTGTCCGTGAATATTTAAATATATACTTACTGGTGACTACATCAGGATGAGCGTCGGTGTCCTCCTGTGACATGGCGTAAACCTGAGTATGTTGCCGCTGCTGCTGCTGCTGTGGGGGTCGTCTTGGGAGCGCTGAATTGCTACCAGTACCCGAATGCTGCTGAGAGGTAGAGGGTGCGGCGTAAGAATGTCGCATCGGCTGAAACGGACGGAAACCTCCATAGCTGCTCGGTCTCACTGGAGGCTGACTAAAACTCTGCCTGGGTGGTACAGAAGTAGTAGAAGGACATGCGCGTGCCATGTGGCCCATGCCTCCGCACTGATAGCACCGGGGTCCAACCCTACACTGGCCAGAATGGATACGCCTACAGTTTGGGCATCGAGGTCCAGACTCTACTCTCTTTTTCCCAAACCATCCTCTGACCATGGACCTAAACCCAAACTTCTCTTTTCCTCGACCACTAGATGGAGGCGGTGGCAGAGAAAGCGACATCTGTGGTGCTGGGGACTTGGCTGAACTGCCCCAAGATATTCCACCATGGGAATATGTGCTCTGAGTCTGTCTCAGCTCCAAGTCCATTGGTACGTCGGAAGATCATTGACCGCTTGAACTCGATCCTCCTGGTCGGCGCTGAGCAATCATAGCTTCAGCCCACAACGCATTCTGTCGACACTGCTCGAAGGTAGCTTTAGAAGTAGGCTTCATCATCTGTACAATGCCCCACCGAAGGCCGTTGACAAACTGAAGACAAAGGGCGTCCTCGGTAATGGATGGAAGGTGGTGTGAAAGTCTCCGCAACTCTGTCTCAAACTGCTCGACAGATCTGTTGCCTTGCTGCAGTCGGAGGAACTCACCATATCGCCTCATTTCCATCTCATCCGATATGAACCTCTCTTGAAACTCAATAACAAATGTCTCCCACGTCACTGGTCCAGTGGCTCGACTCTCGAGATTGGTCCACCAACTCAGTGGCTGGCCCTGAAGGTATCCGGTAACCACCCTCACTCGCTCCTCTGAGGTCATACCTAGACCCTCTATGTTCTTGGTGACAAAATGCAACCAATCCCATGCTGCATCAGCGGAGGTGTCGGAGAGCTTTGGGGTGTCTAGTCCTTTCATGATGCTGAGGAACCTCACCAAGCGATCCTCCGAAGAAATGGCACCAGCAGAAGTGCTCGCTGCACCGCTTGGCTGAATGTGTGGCGGCATCGGTGTCGGCATCGGTGGCGATGGATGAACTGGTGGTACAACGCCGGTAGTCGGATGTGATCCAGTGGCCATCTGTGATGAAAAGAATCTGTTGGCCCAGTTGTCAAACATCCGCTCGAAATCAGCGGGTGTAAACTGCACCGGCGTGGTAGTCGTCGGAGGTGGGGGTGGTGGAATCTCAGTATGAGCATCCTGATGATGCGTCTCATCAACAGGCGGAATGGGTGGAATAGGCTCGTCCGGAATCGCAGGGGTCTCCGGGTCTATAATAGGCTGTACGTCAGGCTGCCTACGTGGCCGGCCTCTTTTCCTAGGTACCGAGGGATCAAGGGTAGGCACAGAAGGATCCAAAATATTCCTCTTTCTAGGTGGCATAGCGTAACTCTACACAAAATCTAGGTCAGAAGGCAAAAATATCTCTATACTAATCATACCCCTTAATTCTAACCCCGAAATCAGAAATCTCAAAATTATGTGAACTCCTCGGCTCGGTATAATATAGATTTACTATATATATTAAAATTTGCTCTGATACTAATAAAATTGTCATGCCCCGACCCGCAGGCCCGGCCACGTGACAACCGCCGTACCACCTCGAGATGCGTGCCTCGTCAAGCGTGCAACCAAGATGGCACAAGGCATAAAAATAAAGGGTATTCGAGCAATATATGAAAACATACGAAAATATTATAGATAATATAATTCAAAAATATTTAAAAAGAAAGTGGCACGTTTTACGATGCACCATGCAGCGGAAAGTAATATATATACATAAATATATATGTAATATGCACTAATATCCCGAGCCAAGATTCACAGGGCAAAAAGGGTGGCACCTACAAAATCGTGTCCACAGTGTCGTACTGGGATCACTGACCACCAAGACGTCCACCGTCCAAAGCCTGATGACCTGACAACAAAAGTGAATGGAGTGAGTACAATATACTTGTACCCAGTGAGGAACCCGATATTAATAACCGATCACCTCAGGCTGGGGGTATGAAATAATCCAAAATTAATTTATTAAACCATTTACTAAAAATTATACGAAATCCCATGCCAAAACAATATTAAACTAATAATGATATTAGTAAATGGGCTGGCTTCTGAAATTGTCCCAAAAGGTACACCCGTGCACTGGGGTACCCGCTGGACCGTCAAGGGTTACTTAATATTTCAAAACACTTTTCTTTACTCACTGTCCCATTCCCTTGACGTTTGCCATGCTGTGGTGGAACATAGCAAATTGGAGCCCTGGTGAGCTTCCCTTCGAGCCTCTCCCAGGGTCTCGTCTCGCCGTGCCCCTTGACAAGCGGTCCACTGTCGAGAATCTTGGATGCTTCTCCAACTCGATCCACGCTCCCACAAATTGGAGCCCCGAGGAACCCGCTCAATCTCTCGTCTCTTAGGGGCATCATACCCCAAACAATTATTAATAGCATCAACTTATAAAAATATTTGAAAGTCCCATCCTTTAAATCTTTTGTAAATTTGGTGTGTGAGGGTGGACATTTCATACCCCAAAACATGTAAAAACAATTTAATAAAGCATTTATAAAGAAATTTGAAAACGGTTAACCCTTAATGGTCAACCAATATAATCCAAGCCACTCACAAGAGAAGAGAGTTGTATACTCCCCGATTACCCCACGAATGCCTTAGCTCAAACTACTACCGGTCTGGAACTCGTACAATCACGCACCTAAATAATCAAATTAAAATCTAATTTGATTAATAAAGGCAATTGACTAAAAATTAAACACCTAGGTAAAATCTAATTAGAGTTTCTAAGGTCTCGAAGTAAAATTGGGCAAGTCCGGAAGTCAATTGATGTAAATTAAAGTCAATTGGGGTCAAATGGGGTCTAGGGCTGCAAAATGACCATTTTGCCCCTAGGCCCGAATTGGGGCAAAAACTGCCCAGCAGAGATGATCCGGCCCCGGATCATATCATGACCGGCGTCGGTTCATTCCTGCACTTAAGGCCGAGCTTCGGCCACCAATCTTCTTCAGCTCAATTCAAGGTCAATTTAACACCAATGGACGTGAAATTCGAAGTACATACTCCTCAACACTTAAACTAAGATTCCACAGCATCAAAAACTGATTTAAACAACCAATTATACTAAGAATTCAAATCAAAAAACTAAGGGTTAACTTATTCTCGGGCAAACAGAAATCTCAACTTCAATTCATGATTTCTCCTAGCACAGACCACGAAATCAAGCCAAAAAACTATCAAATTAAAGCTTGATGAGTCTAGAACAACATACCAAATTCTTAACCACTTCCCACTGTTGAGTTGAAACATATAGCTCGATGAACAAACTGTCGCCGAAATGACAGTTTTGAAGATTTGGTGATTCCTTGGAAATTTTGGTGTTTTGATCTTCAAGAGGGCAAGAGAAGCTAGTGATGATGTTTGGTTAAGTGTTTGAAGAGGGATTACAGGGTTGATTTTGAAGAAATTGGAAGAGAGGGCTCGGAGAATGAAGAACAGAGAAGAGAAGATAAAATGGGGGTCTCGGGTAAGCCGAGGCCCATTTTATGCGGTCAGATCCGGCGTCGGAGTCAACAAAGTCAAGGTTGACTCCGGTCAACCCGGTCAAACTTCCTTGGGATTCGTGCCCAAATGGGCCCTGCAACTCGAAACTTTAATTTTAGGGTTTTTAAGCTTGGAATAGAACTAAATGAAGTTTAAAACATCCATGGGAAGTCCAATTTGGTATATTGGCCAGACAACTATGTACAAACACAAAACTTGACATGTGCGGACTAGGTCCGGACGTGTCAATTGGAATACAGTTCAAGGTTTCTCAAGGCTTAAATGATAATTATGCATTAGAATTTTATGCAACAACCACGCATTTTTCAAATTTCATTATTGCATAATGATATAAAGCCATTCGATATTGAAGAAAAAATTGCTATCAGTGAAGAAAAATTCAATTCACAATTTTACAATTGGACACTGCGACACTTTTGTTTAGCAATATTTTCATCAACTTACAATACTCGAAAAAATATCAAAATGGTTTCAAAAGGTCTTAGACACACTAAAAAAAGAAAACTCCTTGATTATAAGAACCAACTGACTCTCAAAGGGATGTATGTAAATTTTTTAAGATAGTATATAATAGCTAGCTTTTTCCCCCTTGGTCAAAACTTGTCCTCAATATCAAGGAATCTAGTTCTTCAAAATGAGGAGAGTTTTTCTAGGTACTAAGAACACATTAGCATGCACATCAAGCATGGAAATTTGCATTACGTTAGTCTATGGCTCCAATTTAAGCTAACTTGAGGCTAGTTATATGTATGGTTAGCCACCCATCAAGAAACAAGTGTATTCGAATGGACCATGTATGTCTAGATTAAACTAATCAAAGTATATTAAAGATAGACAAAGAATCACATATCATTTGGTCAAAGCTCAAACTTAAAATCTAAACAGTTAAGTAACTTGCTAACTAACGCACCAAGTCAACTCAATCATGTATAGACTACAGACAATATATCAAGAGAACAACATGGTTTTTAACATGCTGTGAATGAAGAAAGGATCTAAGAGGCAAAAGCAGAACAAACCTGGAAGTAGAGCATTGACGTTATAACTCACAAGTGGGTCTCACTAGTCACCAATAATTCAACAAATCAAGTATTTCAAGACAAATCTTATGTACTTTGCAAGAGTAAAGCACTTGGTAAAAACAAAAACTTATTAGATTTCTTTGTTGTGTAGTACTCTTTACCAATAATGAAAGCAAATAAAGAATAAGAAAAGAAAACAAACCTCTGTGTTTAGTGTTTACTAAGAAATCAATGATAAATTGAGAAAGGAAGAAAGGTTACGGGCTTACGGCCTTAGCGGTAATAGCAACTAACAAGTCCTGTTAGTCATCAAGTGTCAGTGATAACAATGATGCTCAAATCGTGGTTGTTTTAAAAAGGAAGAGGCGGGGCTAAAGAGTCGAGGGGTCTAAGATGGGAGAGAATGGAAAAGAAAGAAAGAAAAAGTATGAAGGTTTAAAAACATAAAAGACATATTTAACCGTTTTTTAAGCAAACAAGGCATGTTAAGATTTTACTCTAAGGGAATAAATTTGTAACTTTATAACACACACACACACACACACACACACACAATCTACTCGATTAAGCTCGCGAACACTCGAGTCAAGTACTAAGATACTTGAACTTGGCTCGCTCGACTACTTGAGCTCAAGCTCTTTGAGTTTTCTTCAAGTCAAGCCTGAGTGGCTTACGAGTAATGGTGTATCATTTACACCCCTATTCACGGTGTCATTAGTCACGTGATAGTACATGACTATATTCCATCGACAAAGTAGCTAAATGGTGTCTGAAATAAGAAATTAGGGAGTAAACGTCTAAAATAAAATTTTATGGGACAAAATGTCAAAACATGCATACTTTAGGGGCAAATTGTGTATTAGGCTTTTTTTTTTTGTTTATATCATAATCTATATTTGCTCCTAAAGAGGTAACGGAAAACATTAAGTTGTAAGCCCTGATATTCTCTCAAAATTTTTGAGATTATATTCCTCCCTTGTAATCCATCAAAATATTTAGCTTCGTCGCTGATAAGGGAAGATTCACTTTCCCATTCTGGCAAAACATTGACAAAAGAGGACAATCTAGTCTAGCACCACCTTTCACTCGCTCCCCTTTTCAGAATAATGATGCTAAAACGACAAGTAAAAGTAGAGGGCCAAGGCAATGCAACGAAGGATGAATTGATAGGACATCTACAAAAACAAAAAAGCAAATCTAGGTTTTAAGAGAGTTAGACACCTAAATAAATTAAGACAAGAAATCAATCACGCATTCCTTAACCAAATACCACTTTCATTTTTAGAGTTAATACTAACTAGTTGATTATTTTGAAGGCTAATAGCTCTATATGCTTTTCCCTAAGTCAAACCTTTGTAGTAATAGATTTTCTTGCGTTTGCTATTGAGACAACATTCCAAGAGCTTGTCCATCATTCTGACCGCACCTAGTCAACATTTTTTTTTCTTTAGTACAAATCTCCAAGTTAATCGATTCTCTCATATTTGTTCGAAAGACAACATTATATTCGAGGTAATTATTAATTCAATCTATCGCAATCAAAAAATAAAAGAAAATAAACAGTTTAATTAACAAACACAAATGCAATTATCAGATAATAAAGTAGAAGTTTACTGAAATCACCATATATTTTCAAAAATTCTAATAAAATTTTATGGTTAATCCTAGACCTGGTAATTTTGGACATGACATGTTGACACGATACGTGAACAACACGAAGTTATCATGTTAGTGTTTAGCCTTAAGGTGTTCCGTGTTTTAATCGTGTCTACACGATTAAAATTAAACGTGTTTCGTGTCTTAAGCATAACACGATTAAAACACCTAAAACAGGTTAAACACAGTTACCTTCAATATAATTGAAAATATATTGAATTTTATGAATTTTTTATTTATTATAGGGATAATATAGTAATTTTAATTAATTATCCGTGTTTACACGACACGAAAGCTAATCGTGTCGTGTTAGTGTTTGGGTTAATGACTGTTAATGGCATATGTTTACACAACATAAAACACGAATTGCCAGATCTAGTTAATCCTTTTTAAAAATTATTACAGTGATCATTTAAATATCTTTTCTATAAAAATACGGCCTTTAAAACTAATCATCATATACACATCTCACCAATCAACTTTTAAAACCATCAACATGAGTACAATAGTTTTAAAGAATTAAACAGTATAATAATTGCTATTTCATTATGGAAGAAATGCAACAATATATATAAGGGGCACATAATATATTTTACCAATTTGCATGTAATATAAAACATCTTAAAAAAAAACGCATGCCAAAATCATGTAGGTAAATTTGTAGATTTTCCTACTTAGATAAAAAAAAAAAAAAAAAGACATATTCCTCATCAAAGAACAAATGTTTGATTACTAAAAACTAAACCATCAAAATTAATAGGTTAAAATGAGTAAGAACCAGTTGTAGCTAAGAAAGGAAAAGAAATAGTTGGTAAAAAAGTCACTTGTTAACTTTTATCTTTTATATTTTTCAAGGGGTAAAAGAAATAAATAAATTAACTAAAAACCAAATACATTCAAGCAGAAACACATAAGACATCTTGCTTTCTTGTAGCCTTTCTTTTTATCCTTTTTTTTCTGTGAAATCATGTAGCATTTCTAATACACAAACTATTCATTTTGGCTCCCCCAATCCAAATCCCTATATTTAACCCAACTGCAGTAAAAAACTACTTCAATAAATGTAAGTCAAAGGGCTAGGAAGTGAAACATGTTCATTCCATGTTGAGTAGGAAGAAGGTGCATGTAAACGAACTATAATGAAAACAAATAATGACTTTAAGGTAGATCATTAACAATTTACCTCATAAAAAAAACTTAAATTATGATAATGTTAAAAACTAAACTATGGTGCTCAGGAAAAGCTTCTACCAAAGGAAGAAGAAAGGTTGAAGTTAACTGATATAACGGGTAGACAGTTCAAGTGTCTAAACGTGATCTGATATGCCTCTCCAACACTCAAAGAGACTTAACTAAAAAAGAAGAAAGAGTAGCCAAAGAAACATGGAAAATTGACAAACAAAAAAGTCAAGATTGAAAAAAAAAAAAAGAAGGAAAAACGCATTATAAAAATGTTTCTTCAATATTAAAACATAATTTTACAAAGTAAACTATGAAAAATGACAAATAGAGACAAATACATGCTGATAAGAAAGTCGACGGCAAACGAAGCAATAACTTTCCAATGCACCGCAATTGAGCCTTAGATTATATGAAGGAATAACTCATCCTAAAAAAATTTTATAACAATAAACCTCTCAACCATCTTCATTCTCTTTTATATTATAACATACCATGTTTTAAGATTAATACTAAATTTAATGTCCATATTTATAATCAAGCCTTAGATTATATAAAGATTTGTACTCACTATTTGGCAAACATCAATTTGACATCTATATTCGTTCAACTTCATAATTGGTATCTGGGTAACTGTTTATAATGAATAGGTCCAAAAAGAATCAGGGTCTAGGTCATGTCTTTAAAAGTCACAAACAATTTATCTATTACATGGTAATGCAACTGGAAGATTGTAGAAAGTAATGCATAATGGTTTATGGTGAATATGTCTGAAATGATGGATTCAGGTCATGTCCCATTACTTTATTCCTACGAGTAAATAAAAGAAAATCTTAATTATAGTATTCTTTTTCTTACCTGATTTAAAATCATATGAAAAGAGTATTTCGCATAAGTAAGGCAGACTCAAGTTAATAGTTATATTATAATAAGAAAAAAGACAAATTAATAGAATAAAATAGCGGAAGCAAGTTGATTTTATACAAGACATCAAAAATAATTGGATAGTGCCTTTTCACAAAAATCTTTAAAAAAAAAAACTTAACAGGGTGTCCTTGCGCTATGAAACTATAAATATAAGGGTAACGCAAACTTTAAATATATATATATATATATATATAATACACACACACATATATGTGGCCAAGATCCTTTTGTTATGAAAGCTCTAATTGGTGTACTAGCGACATAGCCCAGATCAATTCTCTAAAGTGCAATAAAATCATAGCTCGAACAACCAACTACGAAGCCAGAAAGAAGAAGAACAAATTTAAAGGGCCTAATACACCAATTGCCCCCTAAAGTATACATGTTTTGATATTTTTCCCCTTAAAGTTTTATTTTGGACGTTTTGCCCCCTATACTTTTATTTCGATCACCTGTTAGCCCCTCTATTAACGGAAAATGGCAATTTCAGCTAACATGACTAACGGCCCCGTCAACTTGTACACATGGCATATACATGGTGCACACGTGGACTTTTCACATGACACATGGACAAATTATGGGACCCATACAAAGTTAAAAATTCAAAAGAGATAATTTTAATTTTTAATTTTTTTAAAGATAAAACACAAGATAACCCATCATTAAAACAATAATTAGGCCAAACAAGCAACAACAATCACTCAAGGATGAACAAACTAGAAAAGCACTTAAATTATTCCACCAATGCAACCAAAATTTCTCAAGGGATCTAACAACGCAAAACAAAATATAATCCGATGAAACTTTGAGACTAGTAGCAAAAAAAGCAAAATCCAACCACATTAATTTCTATCGATGATCTAACTAGCTAACTCTTGGCCATGTAAAACACCACAGGCAAAAAGAAGAATATAAAGCACAAAGTGTGGTGCCTTGTTGTCTTTTTCCCTTTTGACTGGTAGCAAACTTGGCAGCAAACCAATAAACAAAACCATTCCCTTCATTATTCATCACCAAAGCCATCCTCACTCTTCCTTCAATCTTTCTAATAAGCCAAATCCAAACACAAAAATAAAAGCACCATAGTAATGTTAACAGCCTACAAAATGAAAAAAAAACTCCACAAACAAAGGAAAAAAAACAAAGCTTTTCCTCACTAAAACCACAAGAGACAATTAGGAATCTGAGAATTGAGAATTGAGAAAAAGCAATTTTGAGAAGAGGATTCTTACTCTTTGCAAAAGAAATCAGACTTGAAGAAGCTAAGGTTTCATCAATTAGAAAGAGCAATTTCTATCGTTCATAGCTTGAACTTGGGGTTTTTCATTGAAGGGTTCTAATTGAAAATCCTAACAGTGTAGTTGTATGTTATGAGAAGGAAAGTGACATAATGAAAAGAGAGGAATCTGACGGTGGCTAAGGTTGGATCACTGGTTTGAAATTGTGAAAAAGCTTTGCTCCTTAGTGAGGACTTTGTCAAACCAATTGATTGAAAGAGATTGGAATGAGAAAGTCTAGTGCAGTGAAGGGTAGCAATTAAGCTCTTAGACGGCATGAGCGGTAGCTTGTGTTTTTCAATGGCAGCGGAGTCGGTGAACTCTACCGAAAACTAGGTTTAGATGTGGTAGGTTTAAAAGAGAATGATGAAAAAAAAATTGAGAGGGCGAGTGGGAGATAATGGAAAACAATTATAATATAAAAAGAAAATTTTTTTAATAAATTAAAATTATTTTTTTAATTGTTAACCTTTGTATGGGTCCCATATTTTATCCACGTGTCATATGAAAACTCCATATGTGTGCCACATATATGCCACACGTACAAGTTGACTAGGCCGTTAGTCATGTTAGCTAACATTGTCATTTTCAGTTGACAGAGGGGCTAATTGGTGTACGATATAAAAGTATAGAGGTAAAATATCCAAAGTAAAACTTTAATGGGCAAAGCGTCAAAATTGTATACTTTATAGGGCAATGTGTGTATTAGGCCAAATTTACAAAGACCACATAGTGAAAAAATTTCTAAAAGACACATAAAAAGGAGAGGTTAAGAAAAGAAAGGGGAGAGCTCTGTGAGGAAGGGAAAGGATTTTGAAGAAAAGATTGCAAGAAAATGATGGCTGCCAACCAAAAAGGGGGGAGGGGGGCCGAAGAAAAAATAAAAAGAAAAAAAAATCAAAAAAGGGAGGCAAAAAAAAAACAAAATGACCGAAAGCCAAAAGAAAAAGAAGAAAGAGAGAGAACGGGAAACCCGGAGAGATATTTTTTGCTTTTAAGAAAGCAAGTGGAAGACAATAAAGGTAGAAGAAAAGGGGGTATGATTAAGGATAAAAGAGGAGAGAGGAGAGGCCGAAAAAAAAAACGAGGGATTTCAAAAATTAGGCATTTTTTTTGGTAGCTTGGTTTGCAAATCCAGACGGTAGGAAGAGAGTTTTGAGTGAGGAGAGACTAAAGAAAAAAATCCCTATCTGAATTTTAGGGTTCTTCATCTCTAGAAATTGGGGGTTTATTTTGTGGGTTTTTTGTGGGGAAATCCTAACGGTGAAAAGCGAGCTAGGGTGGAAGGGAGCAACATAGCTCATTTTCAAGGAGTGGAATTCTGATTTAAGGAGCAAAGAAGAAATAAGGGTGTTGGGTGCAAGGAAGAAAGTTATTTTTTTTTTAACTTTGGTGAAGGCAGCGACAATATACGCGAGCTTATTTCTCTGTTCGAGCAAAAGAGAAAAGGGGACGGCTACAACAAAGTGGAGGAACAAGAAGAAAAAGAAAAGTTAAGGGTTTCGTAAGTCAAGGAGTAGGACCCATCGTCATTCGGGTAAAGCTTTGTTAACTTTTGAATTCTTGATGATTCTGATGAGACATATTTATTCTGTTTGGATTCTTGCTAAGCATGTTACAGATTTATTATTATTAATACATGTGGACCCATGCTGTTTGTTCATGTTCCTTTCTCCATATTCATGATACTTTGAATTTGTGGTCTTCCTTTCATGCATATTTGTTGCTAAATAAATGGGATCCATGGTGATTGGGACCCGTGCCCATGCCTTTACAAATTTCATGTGAGTATGCATATGTCATTTAGATTTAAGTCTGATGTCTCCAATTTTGTTCCATATTCCTACATCATCACGATTATGCACATTTAATAGTGTCCACTCAAGTTAATCCATTGCTTTGCCCATTGTCAAATGTGTCCTTGTACTTACGGCATGTGAGTCTCATACCAAATCATGTGCATGATTAAATCTTTATATATGGTAGGTTTCTCCGCTAAGCTTTTGTCATGCGTGCTTAAGTTCAACACCCATGCCCATTCGTTCTCATATGTCAGTTAGGCCATTTTATGTAATTACTTGTTTAATTATTTTAGGTCCATTTACATTTTAGGACTAGGCCCATTAACATTTTAATATGTCATTTAGCTTAGATCCATTAGCATTTTAATATGTCATTTAGCTTAGGCCCATTTACATCAATTATGATATTTTAGAAATTAGGTCTCATGCATTTTTAGGTATTTAATATATTTGTTGTGCTAACCCATCTTCTTGGTTTATTGCCCCATCATTTCATGCATTTAGAAATTAGGACATCGTTTTCACAAAATTCATGTGCATGGGAAGCCAGAGAGTGTCTCGGAAGTACGAGATGCTTAAGGGTCTACCAAGATATGAATTTCTCTAAGTTTCTCACCAGAAGTACGGTGGAAATTTAGAGGAATTTTTATCCTTTCAAAAAACAAAAAAATGAATTTTCTCCATTTAATTTCATTAAAATTACATGCATATCATATTTATTTTTTCATCAAATATTCAAGGCTTTCTTTAATTAATATCAATTTTCAAAAACCCAAAAAAACGTTTTCTTTCAAAATCCCCTTATCAGCAAAAGGAATTTTAATTCCGACATAATTTTTAAAATCTAAAAATGACTTTTTTAGGAAAATCTCAAACTTAATCAATAGTTGAGGTTTTCTTACAAAATCAAACTTTGGTTAATTTCTTTAATCAAGGTTTTAAAAATGAGATCCAAAAATGAAAGGAATTTAATTATTTCAACATTATCTTCAAAAACCAAAAAATGTTTTGAAAGATTTCAATTAGACCTTTACATTGGAGTCTTTCTAATTAAACCTTTTTTTTAAATCTTGCCTTTAATCAAAATTCGTCTGTCAATAAAAGGAATTTGATAATTCCGACATTAATTTCAAAAATCCAAAAATATTTTTTGAAAGATTTCAATTCAGTCATTAACAATTGGAGTCTTTCCAAATTCAATCCAATTTTGTTTAAAACTCAAATTTTTCTTTAACAAATTATGGACTTTTAACTTTTGATTTTAAAGCTTGTTTTTGGAAAGTTCTCAATTCGGTTATTCAACGTTAAGACCTTCCTTTTATTTTTTTTCTTTTTCACGGATCTCATTAAATTGAATTTTCTTAAAGGGTGAACTAACCCATATCAAAAGGAGTTCTACTCCGACATTTGTAGATTCTTTATTTTAGTTTATTTTATTTTATTTCAGTTTAAAAGAAACATTTTTGTTATTAACCCTAAAACGAATTTTCACAAGGCTTTATGGTACCGATTTCCGGGCACTTCGGGGGTGCTAATCCTTCCTCGAGCGTAACCGACTCCCGAACCCAAAACTTATTTTCGTGGACCAATATTTGTTTAACCTAAGGTAATCTTTCTAGATTATGTTAGGTCAAACGGAGTCAAAATAGGTGGCTAACCTACCTAAATCAAATGGTTAGTGGCGACTCCTTTTCTTGTTTTCAAAATCTTTTTTTATTTCTTTAAATTTCCCGTCGGACGGCTTTGAAGACGTTTCGATAGATTACATCATCCAAAAAGATTTTCGAGCTGGAAACGACTTCATTGGCATGTTTTGACTGTTGTGAGCTTACATATTCAAACTGATGGGAACTTGTATAGGTTTGTTGGAAAGAAACTTCTGGGAAAGGGTCCTTGTTACCCTAATTTCAATCATTTGCATCATTTTGGCAACTTGTCTGGGTACTTCATGCCTAAGCTCCTCCTAAATAGTCTCAAGGGTATTTATCCAAGCTTCTATCATTTTGGGTTGCAATACAGACAGTTTATTCAAATTCCCCAGAGATCTCTCACTTGCTCAAATGGTATTGTTGAAAACTTCATACCCAATTATATTCTTTGTATCTTTTCGAGTGACAATTCATTGAAAAAAAAACCATGTACATGCAAAATATATACAATATGCTCTCTTGATTTGATGCATAAATTGATGCATGTGAATGTATAATGGTGTATGAACATGGAATGACACTCTAGCTTATATGTCTTGTATAAGTGGATGCACAGAAAATACATGATATTCTAACAAATGTAAATGTATGCATAAAAGAAATGCACAGTGATGTAGTGATGAAAGAATGACATTTCAGAGACTTAACACATGACAAGATAGGATGGCCAATAAGAGCGAATCAAAATCACCTAATACCCCAAAAAAGAAAATGAACATTTTTTATTTAAAAGCCTTTTTTTACACCATTTTTTAATGAAAACAGAAAATGCATAATGCTAAAAAAACAAGTTAATATCCACTTATACAAGATACAAACAATAGTAACTTTCTTGGTGAAGAAATTGCCCTATTTTATTTAATTTAGAAAAAATCAAGTAGTTATGCTCTGGGGGTAGATAGTCATCCTAATATGGCCGAAAATGCTTGGCCATTCATCATCCTTACCACAAAAGCTCAAGTAGTACAAAAGATAGGAGTTGTTCCTTCAAGTGCCCTATTTCATGGTTGGGCTCATTAAGGGTTTGGCTCTACCTAAATTTGGCTGTCGCAGGTGGCCTATATGATGGTTATGGTCACGCCACCTAAAGGTGCCCAGACTGTCCTTATTCTGCCATCTATCATAGACTAGTAAGGCCTCCAATCCTAACTCATTATAGGCTCATTGGAAAGGATTCAGTCTGAGTGGGGGTTTTTCGCTTAGAAACTCATTATGAGGAGTTGCCCCACGCGAGTAAGCTATTTTGCCCCCTCCTAAATAGGTAATATCCAATTCTGGACTTATGCATGTAATGCAAATGTGAGTGTGTGCGAATGAACATACAAACCTTCCCAATTTACTAACATACCAAAATTCAACATTTATCAACAAGGAGTAAACTTCTATTCACAAACAAGAGACAAAGAAATTAGTAACACAAGAAAGCATGTACATTCATTAGTAAATAAAGCATCAAATTCCTAACATGCAAACTAGGATCCAATTTATTATCTTTCATTTACCAAAATGAGATGCAAAATCATGCAATCAAAATGTTGAAATAAGATTTAAAAATAAAAAATAGGAAAAATGAAATTAAGGCCTAAATAATTATTAAATTAATTCTCGGCTTGACTCTCTAACCAATCCCCAGTGGAGTCGCCAAACTGTCGCAACGTTACCCGAGACGACGACGGATTTGTGACTTAAGAGAATTTTATGGAGTCGCCACTAACCATTTTTGTTTAGGTGCGGTTAGTCACCTATTAAGAATCTACCTAACTTAGCATTGGCCGTTAGATGGCGTACTTAAGCTGGGTAGGTCCCGGTCTGCGGAACGGAGAACTGGAGTAGGGAGTACGGTTACGCGTGGGGAAGGATGAGCACCCCCACAACGCCCATCAAGATGACGGTACCGATTAATTTTATTTTTTGTGATTTTCCATTTTTATTTTTTTATTATTAGAGCAAATTTAAAAACGAAAGCAAACTTCAAAATATTTTCTTTTCTTTTTTTTTCTCTTTTTTTTTGAAAAAAATAAGTAAATCCTTTCATTTTCATTTTATTACTTTTTTTTTGGGAGTTCTAAAATTTATTTTATTCAAGAAAAGCGTTTGTTTCCCTCTTTTTGGGGGGAAATTGACACTTTTATTAAAAACATTGAATAATCTTTCTTTTCAAAATTCGCTTTTATTACTCAATTTGAATTAAAACAAATTTTGTTTTTTTATTTTTTTTGTTTTTTTTATTTTTTTGCTTTTTGTGATTTTTTTAAAATTACAATCTTTATTTGAACATTTGAATCTTTTCAAAATTCGCCAATTAAAAAAAATGGCGAGGATTTTATCAAGGCTTATAGTAAATCTCGCCCAATTCTGGGTCCAATTCAAAGTGAGTCTCTGACTTAAGAATCTGGACTAGGTGTGAATTTTCACCCTCCCAAACCGAATCCCATGATTGAATCCTCATCGCTTAAACCACTTGTAAGGATTTTTTATAGACAGAGGTTATCATTCTTTTATTTTTATTTTTTTAACATAAAGTTCTATTGTCCTAATTGGCTTAGGAATTTACCATTATTGGTTTATTTATTATTTATTATTATTATTACTACTTAAAACTAACACTTATAATTTATTTAGATGCCTAAATGCTTGGCACATAAAATGTTATCTCGCCAATTTTAAAATAAAGATAGTAAGGATTTTATCAAGACCCACAGTGAATCTCGCCCAATTCTGGGTCTAATTCAAAGTGAGTCTCTGACTTAAGAATCCAGACCGGGTGTGAATTTTCACCTTCCCGAACCGGATCCCATGATCGAATCCACACTACCCGCATATCATTACTCGCATGAATGATAAAAATAACATGGGTAAGAATAAATATGGATATGCATGCTTTAAATTTTATAATCGAATTACTTCAAGTTTATTTCATTTTTACCAATCTTTATTCCTTTGGTAGTGAAAGCTTCATTCTATTATTTACTTCATTTATTCTTATTTTTATGGGAGAATTACAAAATATACAATTGCCAAGAGCCCAGCCAACGTCCAAGAAATGGCAAAGAAAATATATATCAATTCTAGATTACCTTTTTTATTTTTTTATCCTTTCATCATTACCCCTTTTATCAATATTTTATTTTCATATGCAATTTCAAATCCAAACTTATCATCTGGACCAGCAAGGCCATTCAAGTGAGATTATGCCGAGTGACAAACAACCGTTGCGGAGTTATTGCAAATACTAAAGTATTGAGATACAAAGACATCAACATAAACAAAATTAATTAAAACCAAAAGCCAGTGAATAGAGAACATGTACCGAGAACAAAATAATGAGTTTGCTGCAAACTGGTATATATAAGTCACCAAAGGGAAAGCACGCGGGTCTTTGGCTCCCTATTCTTGATTTCGCAAGAGCAAGTAAAGGCTACTTTCAAATCCTTTCCCTTCTTCTTCGATTTCCAGTGAAAGTATGACTGGAAATCGATGCTCTCTTACTGTCTCTTTTTTTTTCTTCCTTTTTTTTGTATATTTTTTTATCCTCTTTTCTCTTTTTTTGTGATCGGCTGTGCTTGGCCCCCTCTCTTACTCTTTCTTTGTCTAATTTCTAAAAAAAAGACCGAAAGCAAGAACCCTAAAAATTTGTTCAAAATGGGATTGGCCTCCTTTCTTTTCTTCAGCCGTCCCCTTTTTATCTCAAGCCTTTGCAACAACAGCCACATGCTCCTAATCTTGCCGAAAAGAAAAATACAAAATGGGGACCTCCTCAACTTTTTTTTTCTTCAACCACTCTTGTCTTCTCTTCCGAATGTCTCTTTCTCTACTTTTTTTTTAACCACTCTTGTCTTCATCCTCCCAAATGATGTAGAGTTATGCGTTTCAAACACCCCTGACCCCTTTGTTTTCTTCAGTCGTCCCCTTCTTTACGTTTTTTCTTTGCTTGGTCACCCTCTTTACATTTTTTTCTTTGCTTGGCCCCCTCTTTGTCTCCCTCTTTTTTTTTCACTGACTTCGACTCCCTTTTCCATCTCCTTTCCCCTCAAAGAGACTCCCAAATTAAAAAAAAACAAGTTTGAATGTGAACCCTAGTTTTTTTATTAGGATGTCGGCTCCCTACTCCTCACTTTCTCATATTGCCGACATTTTTTTCTTCAACTAGCTCCTAGGGTCCCCCCTTCTACATTTTTTCTTTGGTTCCTTTTTTGACTTTCTTTGCCTCCATTTATTATTTTCTGCAAGAGGTATCTTTGGTTGGCAACTCCCTCTCTACGTTTTTCTTTGGTTGGCCCCCCTTCGTCTTTTTTTTCTTTGCTTCCTCTGTCGGCAAATCAATTTAAAAATAAATACCATCTTCACCACCATCATTTGCCTAAAAAACAACAAAGGCATATCACTATATTCATTTGCTTTGGCACTGGTGGTCCTGCACTCTTGCAACTTTCTTCCACTCCACATTGCCGGCAAATCAATGCAAAAAATACCACCCTCACCATCATCATTTGCCTAAAAAACAACAAAGGCATATTTAATTAGCTTTAAACCACTATCATCATTTGCTTTTTAATCTGACGGCCACATTTCATGTTTCAGAGAGTTCTCTCATTTGTCTTCTTTTTGCAGATGCACAAGATGGGCCTCTATTTTTTTCTGATGATTTTGTCCCTCTGATTACTGTTGTTGTTGTTTTTTTTTTTTGAAATGGCCATATTAATAACAAACCAAGTTAAAATTGAAATTAAAATTAAGATTAAGATTAAAATGAATATTAAGATGCAAATGAATAAGGAATGGATAAAAATAAAGTAAAATAAAATAAAATAAAAATATAAAAAAAATAGTGTCTACAACTGCCACAGTCACGAAAACAATCTTTTGCAAGATTAAAACATAACAGCTCTATTTCACATACACCACAAAGTCATGCCCCCACCAAAATTGTCTTTTCCTTCAAACCAAATGAAAGGTTGTCGTTGGATTAAAGGTGAAAATTGCAAGAAGACAAAGCCAACTCGACAAGGACACTGGGGTCCTTTGCAAATAATTCAATTAGTAGCAACAATAAAAGCGGTGGAAATTGCAAGAAGACAAAGCCTCGACAAGGACGCTGGGGTCCTTTGCAAATAATTCAATTAGCAGCAACAATAAAAGCTGCTCCACTTTCGGCACCTGCTGAGGCCATTTGAAAGGGTGGGTCCTTTTTGGTTTAACCTTAGTTTATATATTTTTCTTTGCTTGGCCCCCTCTTTACATTTTTTCTTTTGGTTGGCCCCTTTGTCTTTTTTTTTCTTTGTATTTTTTTTTCGATCGTGAAAGTTGTTGATGGTGCTTTTTGTTTTTGTAAGGCTGAGAACGAAAAGCAACAAAGATTTGGGGACTCAATGGGGCTGTGCAAGTTTTCCACATTTTTTTTAGGGACATACCACCGACTGCATTGAGGGAATCTCGGAGCTGAGTGAGCAGAGATAAACCAGCTGGCAATAATAGAAGTTAGGACAAGTCTTGGCCAATTTGATTGCCAATTTTAGTGAGTTTGGACGCTAACCCTGCTGCTTTCTTTATCAAATTGCTAATCACACTTTCCTTCAATTTGGGTTGGGTGTAATGGGCTATGGGTCAAGGGAATATTTCTACAAGGAGTGAGACGTTGGGAGATACCAATATCATTATCTCCAAATCATTCGAAGCCAATTTTGATGGGAGAAATAAATCCTCAATTTTGCAAATTCCTCTTTTTTGTAATTTTCAATTTTAACTTTTTTTTTGTATTTTTGTGTTTTGTAATTTTTTTGTATTTTTTTAATAAGGATGTAAACGAATTCAACTAAAGTTAAATTTATTGAGTTCATCTTTTTCATTTCTTAATCAATTTGAGTTCATCTTAACTTAGAAATTAAAATTCCTAGATAAGCAAATTAATCTTTAATTGCACCAAGCTTAAATTGGAACATTAATTCTTTCCAATGGCTAAGTTAAGACCACAACCAAATTATCAATAAATAAATAAAAAGACTAGGGAACTCAGTAAAAAATTAGTGTCTACAGTTAAGATATGATTGAATTATCAATAATATTGAAGGGGTAAATTTGTCAAAAATTCGTTACTCCCCCAAAAGACTCCAATTTGGGGGAGTGGAATATGAGGGGCTAAGAGGAGTTTATCCTCCTCCCTTTACCCCTCCTCCTCCTTCACATTTCCAACCAAACAAGACAAAATACTCCTAACGCCTCTTAACTCCCTCTAAATACCCCCAACCAAACAAGGGGTTAGGGTTTTCTCTTATCAATCCTTACCATATCTTTGAGTAACTCTCCCTTATCTCACATCTCGTGATCTAGGGTTCACTCGATCTCTTCCAATTTCCTTGGATGCCTCCCCTCAATTGACTCTAGGTGGACTTTCTTTCGCCCACGTATACCCTCTTTCTTTCACCACTTATTCACAAATGGCGTATGAACGAGAGAAGTCTGCTAACTCTTGCCGCAGCCTCTCTCACCTCCTGTTCACTCCGAGGAGCACTCTCCAGGCAATCTGTAGGCTTATCCCTACAGACTTGCCAACCTGTGGGTTTATCCCACTAGGTTTGCCATGATGTTGGGTCGAGCCTAACCACCTCATATACTACCCCAAGGCCCAGGCGTTCGAGTGCCAGTGCGCTACAGCACTCCTCGAACCCTAGTAGCCAAGGGTTTTATTGCTCCCCTATGGGCTCCTCGACGATCTCTTTACTTCGCCTTACAGTCACCTTTCGTCTCTAAACTTCCTTTCATCGCCTGCACATGATTGGTGCAAAGAGCGAGAGGAGTTTATTTACGTTATGTAGGTCCTTCCTCAATCTCCTCACTTGGTTAGCTATTCCTTGGCTTCACTTTTTCATCCTTCCATTTGTTGCTTTATGAGGTCCTCCTCAATCCTTCATCTATTTTCTCGGATGCTTTATCCCCTGTCCTGGGGTTTTGTCAGCCTCATCCTCCATGATCGATCTCTTCGGTTTCTTTCATCCTAACGTGACTTTCTCTCTTAGTTTACACGCTAATTGCGTGGAGAGCGAGAGAAGTAGGGTTAGCCTTCATGCACGTCAGGTCCATCTTGGCTCCTTGCCTCATCCTAGCAGCTTTACTTCCTCTTAAATCATACACATTACTAGTGTTAAGAATGGGGCCAAACGCATCTGGGTTGGGTTAAGTGTCAAACTCGCTTATTTACTAGCGAGTCTCGAGGTTGGACATCGAACCGGTTTTCTTTACTGGTAAGCCTCCAATTAGGCTATCTTAGAGGGTTAGACGAGACATCGCCTATCTCGTCATCTCAAGGGATTTGACTTTCCCTTGTTTGGTTTAGCTATCGGGTAGAAAGAACATTATAAGCTGGAGATTTAACTTTGGGGATTTCTCGAAAAGCATTCTTTGCTTACATGAATCTCGAGGAAAAAGGGTGGTCGTGGTGTTATCTCCCCTAAAGACCACACTTGAGTACTTTATATGGTGGCTTGCTGCTAAAGAATGTATTTTAAGAGTAGCTTTAGGTATTCATGACATGTTCAAGTAATCACGTACTCGAACTCTGGAGTTTTAAACCTAAGTAATCCACTAGCTTCGAAAACGTTTGAAAATACTTTGAAAATACTTTCTAACTTTTGAAAACATTTCGAATCATTTAAATCTCTGATACCAATCAAATAGTCACGCCCCGACCGGCCCAGGTCGGCCACATGGCACGTTGCCTCGAGGTACGTGTTGGCTAGTCATGCACCTGAAGCACCGTAAGGCATAGAAATGGATATCATCGCTATAAAACAAAACTAAAACTTTAATTAGAAATTATTTAATAAAATAGTTAACTTTTAAAAGTAACATACTAGTGGACTAACTTAAAGGAATACCTATACAGCGGAAACAACTACGCCTAAGCCTTCGACGCCTCCTAGTGAGCCTCTAGTGTATCTACTATCCTCGTACATAGATATGCATTCATCTATATTAGATAGGTGAGTGATAAAGGTTCAATGAATCTCTATCGGGGGTTAGGGAAAACAGGGGTAATCCAAAATATAATAATAATAAAAATAAATATTTTTCTTTTCAAAATCTCTTTTCAAATTCTCCAAATGAGAATTTGTTTTAAAACCATTTAAATAATATATAAATAAATGGGCTTGCCTCTAATACCCTGAAGGCTCGACCCGTCGGTCGTATGCCTCACTATACCGAGGGCTATCTCTATTCTTTTTAAAACATTTTTCACAATTACTCTTTCTCTAGCTCGTTCCCTCGGTGGTGCCAATTGCTGTGGTAGAACACAGCTACATCAAGCCCTGGCGAGCTTCCCTACGTACCTCTCCCAGGGTCTCCACTCACCGTGCCCCTCGATAGGTGGTCCACGGCTACTTGGTTGCATGCCTCTCAACTCGATCCACGCTCCCTCAAATCGGAGCCCCGAGGATACCTCTCAATCGCTCATCTCGCATCCCATCTGCATCAAATATAATATACATATATATTTAAAACACATAAACGTGAACATAAACACACACACATAAATCCTTATAGGAATCCCACTCTCTATGTGGGTATATCACCAAATTGGTGTGTGTGTGTGTGGTGGTGGTAGATTTCCCCGTATCCCAAAACCTTTAAAAAATCATTTTATCTTTTGAAAATGTTTTACCCTAGTGGCTAGGTACTAAAATCTAAGCCACTCACAATGTTGGAAGGTTCGTATTCTCCCAAATGATCCGCATAGACAAGTCTCCGAAGCATCGCCGCACTTGATCATCAGAACCCTAGTACATGAAAATGCGTGTTAGCATTCATAATCAAACTATGAATGCACCAACGAGGCTTTAGCATGACCTAAGAGGGTGTTTGGATGTGTTTCGGGGCTTAGGAAAGATTTCGGGAGGTTTCGGGTCAAAATTGGGCCTGGGGTCAAAAATTATGATTTTGCCCATAAGGTTTGGGGCCACTCCCGCGCGGGACTCGGCCAGAAAAGTCATTACCGCACTGGAGTGACTCGGCTCCCACGTGGGAGTCGTCTTGAATTCTTGAGAACCAAGGCTTCTTCTCAGTTTTTGAGCTCCTTGGTCCATGGTTTGACCCAACAATCGAGATGGACATTCCTCACACCTCCCACGATGTGTTTACCGAAGCTAAAACGAGTATCACAAGCTCAAAGTTTCTAGATCTCAAATCTAAGCTAAAATTTAACTAAAAAGCTAAACTAACTTTGAGCTTGGATATCTCCTAGATCGATGCATGGAAATACATAAAAACTTAATAGAATGTAGATTAAGGTGAGTAAAATAACATCTTAAAAACTCACATTGATCCTTTGGTCGGATTGTCCGGATCGGCCAAAAGCCCAAAGTTACTCCGAGAGAGCAAATGAGAGGAGAGGAAGTGAGGGAGAAGAGAAATGAGAGGAGGAGAGCTCAACTCCCCCCTATTTATAGGTAAGCCCGACACCTGGCCTACTCAAATCCCGGGACAGACTTATTTCTTCCTTTTTCCAATTTATGCTTCTATGCATGGTCACTTGTCTCATCTTCCAACTCCGTCTTATCTTAATTTCCACTTCTCTTCTATATCTTAACACATCCGGATCGACGTATTCTCTAGTTAATACACCGTCTTATACTATTTCAAATACTATTTCAATTGTATGAAAAAGTCGGATTAGGTTCAGTGTGTCAATCTGACCTTACGGAAGCGATGTAAGTAAGCGGATGACTCCCACATGGGATAGAGTGTTACAGGGGTTGATTGTGCACACTATTATCGTGATTATTTAATCCCTGTGTGAGTACAGTGGATATAGCCACGTACCACCCGTGATGAAAGCTCATGCCAACATCGAGGTTAGGCATTTGGATGGACTTAAATGAAACTTACAATCCCTTGACGGACTCTGTCGAGGCTTGTCATAGAGCTTCACAAATTAACCTTCTCACGAACTAACTATGTCGTAGGGTTAGTAGGGATCGAATCCACGGAGAGATTTGGTTATCTTTGTCTTCAAAACAGAAAAGGAAATTGGGGGGATTTTGGAGTAATATCAAAACTAAATTGAATTAAACTAAGAAAATTATATGATTAAAAACCTCCAACCTAGTGTTTAGGAATGATTACAAGCTATTGATCATTGGAATACCAAAAGATAATGTTTAAATCATAATTGCATTAACAATCACAACATTCTCAATGATTCCATTAATCCTAAGGCTAGATATGATGTTACTCGTATTTCAAAAAATATCATTCAATCTAACACTTAAACTAAAAACCCAGTAGCCCGATTTTAAGAATTAGAAAGCACTAAGAGCAAGATTAATAAAGGTTAACCATTATTAGAAATCTACCCAGCATAGACTTCTCAATAATCCCTTTGAATTCCCTTGAATAGGCAACCTATTCAATTGCTACTAACATCTAATTAAATCACAAACAATATGGATTCAAATAGATTAGCAAGTCAATTGCATAAACAAGTAATTATTGGCCACTAACCACAAGCAAATACACGAGACAAGTAAACAAACAAGATTATTTACTTTAACTAGAGAAATCAAAGAACAATTATAAAAGAAACTAGATTAAGCATAAGAAACCTCACAATAGTTGAAGAGCATCCTCTAGAATACTAGATTGAAGAAAAGAGATAAACTTGCATAACATAATGAAAATAAACTATGAGCTCAAAGCTAGGGGCTCCAAAGCTAAGAGGTAAAAAGCTATGAGCTTCCAAAGCTAAGAGGTAAAAACTAGGTTTTATCCCCAATAAAAGAGTATTTATAAGAACTAAGTTTAAATCCTAATAAATCTCTAAAAGATTCTTCCTTGTGCTTTACTTTTCTTTCTTTAATCTTATTCCAATCAGCTTTGATCTTTGGCCTAATCAATTCTTCATTCTTCTCCTTGAATATTCCTTGTTTTAGAGCTAAATTAACTAAACTTTAGGTCCAAGAAACATCAAGGGGCGGCTAAGAGGAATTGGAGGCTCGAAAGATGGAACTACGGCAACTTTGGAGGGATCCCGTGTCCAGCCGGCCCCGGTTGAAGGTCTAGCCGGCCAACTAACTGAAAACAGGGAGTAATCTTCTTGTCCAATCTTTAGGCTGGGGCGGCCAAAAACAGGGCCGATTGGCTTTGATAGTCCTCGGTAAAATGGACATTTGAGGGGTCAAACGGACTCGGATTTTGACGTTCTTTAGCATTCCGAAAAGCCCAACATGTCCTCTACAACTTTCATGAGACCAAAAAGACAATTGAAGTCTCTAAGATGATGAAAATCAGGCATCTTTCAGATCTATCCAAACTGCCAAGATTCTCAACATTGAGCTTTTTGCACTTGACTTCCTACTTGGCTTGTTTTTTCTTCTTTTCACTTCAAATTCATCATTTTCACTCAATTGACACATAACACATAAAAGAAGTAAATTATCCAAGAATTAAATAGTTAGTTTCATCTAATCATAAGAATTATCATTAAAAGTATCACCGAAAATGCAACTAACAAACTCGGATTCCATCTTGGTCGGATGTGAGTTTGAGTACAGTTTTGGCAAGTGTAAAATATAATTTCTCATAGCTTGATTGCTTGTTTTTAGGTACTATTACAAATGTTTATCCTAAATTTTCCTTAGTTTACAATAAATAAATTCATGTTTTCGGATAAGGTGACAATTCAAACATTTTATAAATTGTTGTGATTTCCAATTTAAATTCTACAATGCATGTATTTATATTTTCCCTAATTGAAATTCTAATGTTGGTCTAGTTTCATTCACTGAGTATAATTTATATATTCACCCTTTTTTCTTTTAAAATTGTTTTCAAACCTGTAGGACATCCTTAAGGAGCAAATCGCTAGGGAGCGCGACTCTAGTCTGGACAGTGGATAGTAAGTCGACACGACTTATCTACTACTAAAATTTGGATCTGCCGTCCACATTTTGAGTTTAATTTGCACTATTATAAAATGTACGACTATCACTTATGCTTTGTAAAAGTTAGGGTTGTGCAAGCAAACCGAAAAAATCGAAAAATCGAGCCAAACCGAGCATTTTAGGTCAGTTTAGTTCGATTTTTTTAATTTCGGTTCGGTTTCAGACAAAAGAAACATTGGAAAGACATAATTTGGTTTGGTTTCGGATTTTCCAAATGGAACTCGAAAAGTCCAAATGGACTAAAAATGGAAAAAGGCCTAATTTTATTTGGCCTATAATTATATGATCCAAAGGTTTATGAAGTGATCCATTATCCAACATTTTAAGTCCAACCCATAAATAATAAATAACTTAAAAATAAAAGTTGAAAATTAAAACTGAAACCCTAGAATTCTAAAACTAAAGTCGTGTAAAATCTCCACATTTTGAAAATCTCAAGTGATGACCTCTCTCTTTATTTCTCCCTCTTTCGTTCTTCAATCCTTTCCTTTCTCTGTTCTAGTTTCCGACTTTCCACTGTCAACCTAGTGCCTCCTCAGTCCTTAGTCAGTCAGTCAGTCAGTCCTCTCCGTTCTCCACCCTCTCACCAAGATCTAGCTCAGCAACTTTAAACACCAAAGCTGCCTCTCCATTCTTTAAGTCTCAAGCGGCAACCTCTCTTTGGTCAACCTTCAACAAACTTAATTTTTTACCTCTCTCTATTTGATACTGATTTATATTCTTAATACTTATATGTGTTATTGTTTAATTTTAATAATAATTATAGTTTTTTCCCCTTTTGGTTGTAGGTGTTTACTTTTGAGTTTTTATGGTAAGTTGCTCTTTTTGTTTTGATACTGCTTTCTTTTTCATTTTGCCTATAAATACTTTATCCGCATAATTATTCATTTTAATAATGTGAGTTCTTTAATCACTTTTCCTTTGTTAATGGACCTGAATTTTATTCGCTGTTATGCATGAAATTGGGATGAATTTAGCTGAGATAGCTAAAGATTATTCATGTCTAATTAGAACAGTGACCTTACAGTAAATTGGCTCTTACGTGACTACTCATACATCAGTGAAAGGTCTTGAGTGGTTTAAAGTCTTGAGTGGTTTAGCCTTAAGTCCGTAATTGGTTTTGCTTCCTTTTTTAGCATAAAGTTGGTTTAAACAGTTAATTTTGGTCATATTTGCCACTGCTTTTCTGTGTTTCTTATCATTGTTAAATATTATAGTTAATTTTTCTTTTGATAGATAATTTTGTTTTATTTTAATGTTTTAAGTGTTTATGTATTATTATTAGATACATATTTGAGAATTCCATATTTTTTTTGCACCAAGTGATCGAATGAATTATATGCTTGGTGTTCTACTGTTGATGACTGAATATGTGACAATTCTTTTTTATGGTAAAATTATTTTATGCAGTTCAATCTTTTTAATAGAATTTGATGTCTTGCGATTTAATTGCTGTGTACTATAGTTAAGTAATCTTTGGTTGGTAAAATCTTATTAAACTTGTAACACTATATGGGGCATTTGTTTCTTTCTTGGTGCTGCGAGAAGCAATACAAATCTTATAGGTTTAAAATTAAAGGAACTTCGACAAAGTTAAGGCAGCCATGCATACACTTTTGAAATTAGGCATTAAAACTTCTTTTTATGGCCCCTTATTTCTATAGAAGCACTATTCTACATGTTCGGCATTGATAACTTTATGATGTTTGCATCTTAAGCTTGCTGGATACCATTAATAATTTAATATAGTGAACAATAAATAGCCATTGAGACTTTTTTTGCTATGGGTATTCCATGTTTTTACTGTCTCAAATTTTAAAGGCCTAGTAGGATTTTAGCTTTATGTCCTTTTTGACAAAATAATGGGTTTCTTTTTTTGTTTCTCATATAAATTTTCATCTTGTTTTTCATTTATTTATTAGTATTTATAAACCTTGTAGGATTTGTACCAAAAAAAAATAAACCTTGTAAGGTTAAGATGTTGGACTCCATTTAATATTTTTATAAAAGCCACACTGGGCTTATATTTTGACTCCTTTAAGGTCTAAGAGTAGGATTTTGGTGTCCACATGCCTCGTATAAAATCCAGTTTTTGCTTCCATCTGTTGATTTATGGTTTCAATTTTCACATGGTGCAGATTACTGATTTAACATGGATTCAACATCATCAATTACTCCTAGTCCTATGAATGAGTCTGACAGTAATTGTGGTCTTTCAAATGGCTCGGGTAATGTTAGGACCCTACCTCCATTGACACCCTCTTTGTAAATACCAGCTGATCCTGCATCTACTACCATTGCTGGTAATGTTTCTGTACCTAACAACCCTAATATTCCTAAAGCAAAAAGAAAAGGAAAATTAGGTAGTCAAACTTCTATAGTATGGGAACAATTTACTAAGTTACCTTGCGCAGATAGGTCTGATCAAAAAGCCTCTTGTAATTGTTGTGGCAACCATATTAAATGTCCTAGTGTGAGTGGAACTACTGCCTTGCGTAACCATCAGCATAGATGTCCTAAATACCCCTTTAATATGAAAGATGATAAACAAAAAGTGTTGAATTTTATACCTATTTCTGCTGTGAAGAAGGGGGAGATAATACATCTGGTATACCTCAGGTTTGGAAATTTGACCAGGCTTTATGTAGAAAATATTGTGCTAGGATGATCGTAGTGGATGAGATGCCTTATAGGATTGTGGAGCATAAGGGTTTTCGTGATTTTTTTCAGATGATGCAACCTAGATTTGTAGTTCCTTCTCGAACGACTATAACTAGGGATTGCATGGAACTTTATGTGAAACAAAAAAAAGAAATTGTTTAACTACTTCACAAAATCTAAACAAAGGGTTTGTCTCACTACTGACATTTGGACTTCTAGGTAGAATCTTAGCTATTTGTGCCTCACTACTCATTTCATTGATAATGATTGGTAACTTTATAAAAGAATTTTGACTTTCACTCCCATACCTGGTCATTCTGGTGATGTGATTGGGAAATGTATTGAAAAACACTTGCTTGAATGGCGAATAGATAGAGTTCTAACGATCATAGTAGATAATGCTAGTTCTAATGATCTTGCCATCAAGTATTTGAAAAAGAGGTCGAACATTTGGAAACAAGGTATTTTAGGGAGTGAACATCTTCACACGAGGTGTTGTGCACACATTTTGAACCTTATAGTGAGAGAAAGTTTGAAAGATTTGGATGATTCAATCTTTCAAATCTGTGCTGCTGTTAAATATGTTAGATCATCTTCTGCAAGTTGCAAAGGTTTAAGGCTTGTGTTAAGCAAGAAAAAATAGAGAGCAAATGTCACGCCCCGACCCGCCCGGGTCGGCCACGTGGCAATCGCCGTGCTTCCTCGAAGCACGTGTCGGCCGGTCACGCACCAGAAGCACCGCAGGGCATTGAAATGGATACCATCGCTGCAAAACAACTAAAACTTTAATTAAAAATCTTTTAATAAAATAATAAACTTAAAAGTAATACCAGTGGATTAAATTAAAGGAATACCTACGCAACGGAAACCGCTAAGCTTAGAACTTTCTTTTATCAAGGATTTTATGCTTTCTTTCTTTATTAAGAAAGCCTCCGCACTACATCACGACATTTTTTTATCCTTTGTTTAAGGATTTGCCTTTCTTCTCCTTTCCTTTCACTTTCTTCTTTCTCACCAGTTCCTTCTGGTGATGTCTTTTCACAATGCTAAAGGAAGTTCTCTTCGTGCTCTTCACTTATACACGTGCAGGCATTCCTATCATTGCCATCCATTCTACTCTTTCTCCGCTTGCTCATTTTCCATTAATCTCATCAAGATCATCTCTTATTATCCTTTGAAGATCTTCTCCTTCTTACTTTCATTATTAATTAATGGTACGGGGTAGATTACCTTTAACCCCTTAGAAGTGAAGGTTTCTAGCTCATCTCTCTCCTTATTCCATTTCCTCCATCTTCATTTCCTTTCTCTTTTTCTCCAATATCCTCTCTTGACATTGGTATCCTATGGTCAAACAAGTAGAAATTGACGTAGTACTCGTTAACCATCTGGATGTGGTCATTTTTCATTCTCTCCTCATTCTCCATCTTATCAGTCTTGCCTTATTCCTCCTCATTGTTTCCCAAGAATGGCTCATCTCTTGTTCTTTCTTCCTTACTCTTCCTTTTTGTCATCCTTGTGATAGGTGTAATTTACACCTATATTATGGATTAATTTAGAGCCTAATTTATACAATTTATGTGTAATTTATGGTATATGTTAGATTATCCCCTTTCACTTTGGTTTAATAATTGTTTTGCAGGTTAATTAATTTAAATTTGAGCAAATAAAGCAAAAAGAAGTCAAAATGAACTTGAAGACAACTAAGCAAGGGAGCCACATAATCATAGCATGAAGAAAAGTCAAAGCCTTGATGAGAACAAAAGTCACGTGGAGGCCAAAAAGCAAATCAGCCACATAGTTGGGTCTAATTGGTGAAGGTGATGTGGGAAGCACATTGAAGAAGAATGAATTGAAGCAAAATTTTAGTAAGTGAATCGAGAAGAAACGGCGCCGGACCATGACATAAGCGGCGCCGCTTCTTATTTTCAGCAAAATTTGCAGTTACGCCTCGGATTTGATACGGCGCCAGAACACTAGTGAAGTGGCGCCATTTCTTGCCTGATTACCAAGCTTTTACACGCCGAAAATTGGACCTAGCAGTTGGGCTTTGGACTCATGTGTTTTATTTTAATTAAAAGTCCAACTAGCATTAGAATTCTTAATCCTTAAGTCCTGTAAATACCCTAGTTAGCTAGTATAAATACATTATTTAGGGGGAGACTTTGAGGGGGAGGAAGATTTTGGAGAGCAAGCACTCAAGGGAGCAACTTTGTCAACTTGGGAGATTTTCTTCTTTAATTTCTTCTTTAATGCAATTGTTTATTTTCTTTGATATGAGTAGCTAAATTTCTTATTGGGGATTTGGGTAGATCTTCTAGGGATTTTAATTCAATATTTGTATGGATTGATTTTCTGGGTTAAATCTGTTTTCTTTGTTCTTATTGCATGTCTGGCCAACATAAAATAGATCTTTGGAATTGTATGAAAGACTGAGAGGTGAAATATAATTCGTGCTCTAAGAAAATAGACGCAATCTAATTGGATACGAGAGTAATTCAATTTATTGTGATAACCATAATTAAATTAGGGTCATAGAGAAACTGATTTAATTATTAATCCTAGGATCTTAATGTTCTTAGCTAATTAGTTTATGCACTGAGAGGTGGTAATCACTTAGTTAGGAAAGCTTAGGATGATCTGAGAGGGCTCCTAAGTAAATTAGTGATTGTTATTTTAACCCTGATAATTAAATTCATACATAATTGGATTAAATACCTAGAAGAGAAGCCTAAACCCTCACATCCATTCTATTGATTTTTCTTAATTATTTAATCTTTGCTTTCTTAATTAAATTCTACAATCATCTTCTCTTTAATTGTTTGGAATTAGATTTCATTAAATTCAGTTGTTTTCTTTACAAACTTTGCTAGAATTAGGTTGTTAGTTTTCTCAAGTCCTCGTGGGATCGATATCTTGGAATACTCCAAGCTTTACTACTTGATTCTGTTCTCTTGCAGAAAGAACCCAATCACCTTGAATCCTTTAGGGTTTTCTCTTATCAATCCTTTTCACATCCTCAAGTGATTTTCCATTACCTCATCCCTCACGATCTTGGGCTCATTCAATCTCTTCCAATTTCCTTAGATGCTTCTTCTCAATTTGCTTTAAGTGGCCCTCTTTCGTCCACCATATCCCCTTTCTTTCACCACTTATACACCACTATGTAAGAATAGAAGAAGTTAGCTAGCCCTTGCTCCCACTTCTCTCACTTCATGCCCACTTCCCGGAGCATCATTCAGGCAATCTGTGAGCTTATTCCACCAGACTTGCCAAACTGTGGGCTCTTCGACAATCGCTTCACCCATTTGATGCTTTGTGAGGTCCTCCTCGATCCTTTATCTAGTTACTCGGATGCTTCATCTCAAGTCCTGAGGTTTTTGGTCAACCACATTTTCCGTGATCGACTCCTTCGATTTCTTTCATTCTAACCCAACTCTCTCTCTTAGACTATACACTAATGGTGTAAAGAGCGAGAGAAGTGGGGTTAGCGTTCACGAACGTGAGGCCTAATCTTGGCCCTTGCCTCGTTCTAGTCGCCTTACTTCCTCCCAACTCTCACACGTCACTAGTGTAAAGAATGGGTGAATGCATCTAATTTACGTTTCAAACTCGCTATTTTACTAGCGAGTCTCGGTTCCCACAACCTCAAAGGTTGGGCATCAAACCAGTTCTTCACTGGTAAGCCTCTGACTAGGTTATCAAAGAGGATTACGAGATATCATCTATCTCGTCACCTCAAGGGAAATACCATCCCTTGCATAGATTAGCTGTCGAGTAGGAAGGAATATTAAAGGTTGAAAATTTTGGTTTATGGAGTTTCTTGGATAGCGTGCCTTGCTTGCACGAATCTCGAGAAAGAAGGTGGTCGTGATGTCTTCTCACTTAAAGACCACACTCGAGAACACTATCTGGTGGCTTGTGCTAAAGAAGATATTCTAACAGTAGGTTTGATCATTTATGACGCTTTCGAGTAACTACCTACTTGAACTCTGGAGTTCTAAACCTATTTAATCTACTGGCTTCGAAAACGTTTGAAAACATTTAAAAATACTTTGAAAACAATTTATAACTTTTGAAAACAGTCAAAATCTTTTAATTGCTCTGATACCACTAAAGTTGTCACGTCCCGACCCGTCCGGGTCAACCGTCGCGCTGCCTCGAAGTACGTACCAACCGGTCACGCACCAGAAGCACCGCAAGGCATTGAAATGAATATCATCGCTGCAAAACAACTAAAACTTTAATTAAAATTCTTTTAATAAAATAATAAACTTAAAAGTAATATAATGGATTAAATTAAAGGAATACCTACGCAACGGAAACCGCTAAGCCTAGGCCACTGACATCTGCTAGTGAGCCTCCATTCTATTTGCTGACTCCGTACGCGGATCTGTATCCATCCACATTGGATATAGGTGAGTGACAGAGGTTCAATGGATCTCCATCGGGGTTAAAGAAAACAGGGGTAATCCAAAATATAATAAAATTTAAAATACAATAAATGACTTTGTTTTCAAAATCTCTTTTATAATTCTCCAAACGAGAATTTGATTTAAAACCTTTAAAATAAATATATACTAAACGGGCTGGCATCTAATACACTGAAGGCACGACTGGCCGGTCATATGCCTTACTGCACCAAGGGCTATCTCTTTTCTCTTTAAACATAATTTCACAATTTTTCTTTCTCTAGCCTGTTCCCTCGGTGATGGCCAGCTGTGGTGGAACACAGCTCTGGAGCCCTGGCGAGCTTCCCTCCAGGGCTCTCCCAGGGTCTTGTCTCACCGTGCCCCTCGATAGGCGGTCCACGGCTGAGTATCAAGCATGCTTCTCCAACTCGATCCACGCTCCCACATATATTGAAGCCCGAGGAGCCACTCAATTACTTATCTCTCATCTCGCATCCCATCCATATATTTCTCATAAATATAAATATCTATATTTAAAACATGTAAATAGACACACAAGCCTTTATATTTCTTTAAAATCATCCCACCCTCTAAGTGGGTGTATCGCAAAATAAAAGTGTGTGAGGTGGATTATCCTTATCCCAAAACATTTGTAAAACCTTTTTAAAACAATTTATATTTTTAAAACATTTAAAAATGTTTGTCCCTAGTGGCTAAGCACTGAAAACAAAGTCACTCACAATATTGGGAGATTCGTATACTCCCAAGCGCTCCATGTAGCTCATCCTCCGGAGCATCGCCACATTCGATTCACCCGAAGCCCTAGAATATAGAAATATGTTAGCATTCATAATTAAACTATGAATGCACTTATGAGGTTCTAACATGACCTAAGACTGGGCTTGAATGTGAATTGGGGCTTAGAAAAGTATCTGAGAGGTTCTGGGGTAAAAATTGGACACTTGAAGAAAAATTACGAAAATACCCCTGGGCCCATGGGCCGCCTACTCGAGCTGGACCAAGCACTTAGAAAAGTGTCCGGGAGATTTTGGGGCTAAAATTGTGTCGCAACGTCACCCGAGACGACGACGGATTTGGGACTTAAGATAATTTTACGGAGCCGCCACTAACCATTTTTGTTTAGGTGCGGTTAGTCACCTATTAAGAATCTACCTAACTTAGCATTGGCCATTAGATGGCGTACTTAAGCTGGGTAGGTCCTGGTCTGCGGAACGGAGAACTGGAGTCGGGAGTACGGTTACGTGCGGGGAAGGATGAGCACCCCCACAACGCCCATCAAGATGACGGTACCGATTAATTTAATAATACTTAGGCCTTAATTAAAAAAATATGTATTTTATAATTTTCCTTTTCTTTTTGTTTTTTTTATTTTTGCATTAACATTTTTTTTATTATTCGAGCAAACAAAAACAAGTTTCAAAATATTTTCTTTCTTTGTCATTGGTGAAAAGTTAAATGAAAATTAAGTTTCAAAACATTTTTTTATTTGTAAGAGTTTTAAAAAAAAACAATTTCCAAAACAATTTTTTTTTTTAACTTTTTGGAAAGAAACGAATTTCAAAACACCTTTTTGATTTTTTTTATAAATATATGTTCTTGAACAAAGACAAAATTTATTGGTTTTATTGCTATCATTTTCAAATCAATATTTTAAAAAAAAGAATGTCAGGTAATTTCTTTTGATTTTTGATCTTTTTTTTAAAAAAAATTACAAAATTCATTTATTCAGACAAGAAAAGCTTTTTACTTCTTTTAGGAAGTTACATTTTTATTAAAGCCAACAAGTAATGCTTTCTTTTCAAAAATACATTTCATCACCCTTTCCTTTTTTTTTATATTTTCCTTTTCATTTTTTTGCCCTTTTTTTAGGATTTTTCGAAATCATTATCTTTACTGGACATTTAAATGTTTGAAGTGCAAAGTGCTACCTTATCAATCTAATAAAAAAACAGTGAGGATTTATCGAGACCTATTATGAATTTCGCCCAATTCTGGGTCCGATTCAAAATGGGTCTCTTACTTAAAGATCCGGACTAGGTGCGAATTTTCACCCTCCCAAACCGGATCCCGTGATTAAATCCTTATAATTTAAACCACTTGTAAGAATTTTACTAGACATAGATGATCACTCTTTTACTTTTATTATTTAACGGAAAGGTTTTATTGTCCTTATTGGCTTAAGAATTTATCATTATTGGTTTATTTATTTTTTTAAAAAACTAACACCTATAATTTATTTAGATGCCTAAATGCATGGCATATGAAATGTTATCTCATCAATTTTAAAAAAAAATAAGGATATTAAGGATTTTGTCAAGACCCACCATGAACCTCGCCCAATTCTGGGTCCGATTCAAAATGGATCTCTTACCTAGGAACCCGGGTCGAATGTGAATTTTCACCTTTTCGAACTGGACGCCATGATCGGACCCTCACTATCCCCACATATCATTACTCGCATGGATGACAATAATTTGACAATAAAGTATGAGCATGCATATAACTAAATTAATATGGCATGGATTAAATATGCATAAAGCTAAACTAAAATGATATAGATTTAGTATGAATGAGACTAGATTAAAATGTCATAAATTAAATATGGATAGATTAAAATTAAAACGATATGAACTAGATTAAACTGCATGAGCTTGGCTGAATTAAATATGCATGAATCTAAATTAAAATGACATAAATTAAATATGTATGGATCTAAATTAATATGAGAACCATATATTTAAATAAATTAGATATGCATGAACTAAATTAAATATTCATTAAATTGAAATGGGTCCAAATTAAGCATGTAAAAAGGAAAAAAAATTAAATTAAATTAATTTCGGAAAATACCAGAAAAATGAAAAAACAAATCACTGCGATCGGGTCGGGTCGGAGGCGCGGGTCAGAATTCGGGTCAGAGCGCGGGCACTGTAGCGGGTACTGTAGCGTAGTATAAAAACCAAAATTTTACTTCATTTTTAAAATTTTTGCCATTTTTTTTCTTCTCTTTCTCTCTCTACCCGAGTTCTTCACTCACTCTCTCTCTCTCTCTCTACAAACACAATTTAAACCCAGAAAATCAACCCAAACGGATCAAAACAGCTTTCAAACCCAGAAAATCATGAACTTTCGAAGAACACCAAGAACAATTTTCTCTACAAACACAATTAAACCCAGAAAATCAACCCCAAACGGATCAAAACCAACTATTTCACATGAACTTTTGATGAACACCAAAAACACTGAAGAACACCAAGAACATTTTTCCGGATTTTGTTTCCTAAGCCACGAAATTAAACACCATCTTCCTAAACAAACTCCTCTCAGATCACTGAACACAAAATCATACACCGATTTACCAAACTCCAAATCAAAAACCCTAGATCTAGCTTTCAAATTCCTAAAAAAAAAACTTTAAATCCGAGCTTTTTTCTTTCTATTTCAGTGAACCTTAGACGGAATTCAAGCCTAAAACTCACCAATTACTAGCCTATAACAAGCTCGAAATCCCTCCAAGTTGTTTTCAATTTTCTGTTTTTTTATTTTATTTTTTTTTAAAACAAAACCCCAAGCCTCAAAAAATATTTTTTTTTAGCCAGAAATCTCCTCCCTCCCCAAAAAAAATCTCCTCTTCTGCCTTCTTATACCTGTTTTCATCTGAGGATTTTTTTTGCTTTTTCTTGTTCTTTTTTTCTTGTATGGAATCTTTTAGTGGGAGAGGGGTTAGGTGAAATGATGAATGTCTGTGAGGGGTGGATGAAATGATGAGTGTTTTTGAGTGGATGAAATGATGAGTGTCTGTGGAGGAAATGATGATTTTGCTAAAAGGGCCATTGTGCAATTTCTTCTTTCTTTCTTTTTTTTTGAATTATTATTTTTTTGATTTTTTTTAATAATTTTTTTTATTATTATTTTTTGATTTTTTTATTTTTTTTATTTTTATTTTAAATTTTTTTTTGATACAAAAATGGTGTCTACAGCTGCCCCTCTTGGAGCGTTTACTAATGATCATGAAGCTTGCTTCTAGATAATTAGGAAATGGTCCAAGACGTAGATACCATGTCTTTTTGAATTTTTCAAAAGCCAAAACTTTAGTCTCCAAACAAATCAAATGCCGTAAATTGGCCTTTAAATGAAACGAGAGCCGTGACTCGGTCTCTCAATAAATTAAATGAAATCTTTAGAACCTAATTGAATTAAAAGCCATGACTTGGTCTTAAAATGCAATAAATGCCGTGATTCGGTTACTAACTGCAATGAGATTCGTGATTCAGTCTCTCAATGAAATAAATAAACCATGAGAACCTAAACTAGGTCTCAAAACAAAACAATAGCCATGACTTGGCCTCTTAAATGAAACAAGTGCCGTGATTCGGTCATTAACTGCAACGAGAGCCGTGATTCGGTCATTAAATGAACAAACTAAACTGAGAGAACCTAAATTAGGTCTCAAAATGAAACAAGAGCCATGATTTGGTCTCTTAAATGGAACAAGTGCCGTGATTCGGTCATTAAAAATGAAACGAGAGCCGTGATTCGGTCTCCCAATGAAATTAAACTGAGATAACCTAAATTAGGTCTCAAAATAAAACAAGAGCCATGATTTGGTCTCTTCAATGAAATAAGTGCCGTGATTCGGTCACCAAATGAAACGAGAGCCGTGACTCGGCCTCCCACTGAGAAATTAAACTGAGAGAACCTAAATTAGGTCTCAAAATAAAACAAGAGCCATGATTTGGTCTCTTCAATGAAATAAGTGCCGTGATTCGGTCACCAAATGAAACGAGAGCCGTGACTCGGTCTCCCACTGAGAAATTAAACTGAGAGAACCTAAATTAGGTCTCAAAATAAAACAAGAGCCATGATTTGGTCTCTTCAATGAAATAAGTACCGTGATTCGGTCACCAAATGAAACGAGAGCCGTGACTCGATCTCCCACTGAAAAATTAAACTGAGAGAACCTAAATTAGGTCTCAAAATGAAACAAGAGCCATGATTTGGCCTCTTCAATGAAATAAGTGCCATGATTCGGTCACCAAAATGAAACGAGAGCCGTGACTCGGTCTCCCGATAAACTAAATGGTCCTTGAGAACCTAAAATAGGTCTCAAAATGAAATAAGAGCCATGATTTGGTCTCTTAAATGAAACAAGTGCCGTGATTCGGTCACTAAATGAAATGAGAGCCGTGATTCGGTCTCCCAATGAAATAAATAAACTATGAGAACCTAAACTAGGTCTCAAAATGAAATAAGAGCCATGATTTGGTCTCTTAAATGAAACAAGTGCCGTGATTCGGTCACTAAATGAAATGAGAGCCGTGATTCGGTCTCCCAATGAAATAAATAAACTATGAGAACCTAAACTAGGTCTCAAAATGAAACAAGAGCCATGATTTGGTCTCTTAAATGAAACAAATGCCGCAATTCGGTCACTGACTGCAACGAGAGCCGTGACTCGGTCTCCCACTGAAAAATTAAACTGAGAGAACCTAAATTAGGTCTCAAAATGAAACAAGAGCCATGATTTGGTCTCTTATATGAAACAAGAGCCGTGATTCGGTCTCCCAATGAAAAAATAAATTGTGAGAACCTAAATTAGGTCTCAAAATGAAACAAGAGCCATGATTTGGTCTCTTAAATGAAACAAAATGAACCTAAACTAGGTCTTAAAAATGAAGCAAGAGCCATGATTTGGCCTCCTAAACGAAATGAGTGCCGTGATTCGGTCACTAACTGCAATGAGAGCCGTGATTCGGTCTCCCAATGAACAAAATGAATCTCGAGATCCTATGATGGGTCTCAGAATGAATCAAGAGCCATGATTTGGTCTCTAAATGAAACAATTGTCGTGATCTCAAATGATTGAATTTCCTTTTCAAAGGCTTGTCATTTCCATTCATTCTCCTCATGCCATAATCATCATTTTTCATTAATTTCTTTCTAAGAAAAACATCATGAACTTCTAATGCATGTAAGATGTCACGTGCATGGATGCATGGATGCATGTATGCTTGATTCAAAGTTGAATTTCAAAGGAGAGTGATTCTCATTAGACTTCCATGTTTTTGCCGTTTGCCCCAACACTCAGTCCTTTTGTTCGGTCAGTAGAGCTTGAGTCTATCTTTGCTCCTGATCTTAACTTTCTTTGACATTCGCTTTGCCCCATTCACATCTTGAATTTTTCCTGACATAGACATCAATAAAGGTTCAAAATTCATATGTGCATCAAATCAAATTTCAATTTCCCATCTAAATCAATGAACTCGATAATGATCAAAAATTGCTTTACACTTAAGCACTCTTTATTTAAGAAAACATCAAATTGCAAAGCATTCAAATATCTATTATTCATATTTTGAAATTCAAATCTCTTGAAAGTTGGTGATTGCTTTTCAGAATATCCTTGTGGGTGAACAGGCTATTTTAAATTCCTAAATGGGTTTCAACAACAATGGGTTCCAAAGAGGCTATTTATTGTCTCATGAAAGAGAGAATTTCAATATCTCTTCATCTAGGCTTACAATTAACTTTTTTTTTCTTTTTGAAAATCAGAATTTTTTTATTAAAATCTGTGTTGAAAACAAGATCAAGTTGATGCTTGCTTAATCTCTTAAGTTGACAATCTTGATATGAGTCAAAATTTGGACATGAAAGGCTTGAGATTTTGTGAGATTGGTATCAAAGAGAGGTGTGGCCCAACTTTCTGCATTTAGAGTTCAAAAAGATATCTCATCTTATGGGGTTTATCATTTTTGGATGCCCCAAGCGGTATTGCTCATTTCTAAAACTCACTTTGCTGTCTTAGTCAAATCTCGGGTGATCTCATGAATTCTCATTTCTGCTCTAGACTGCCCTTTTGAGTTTTCACCCTAGAGCCACATCGTTTCATTTCTTTTTCTTCTTTTTTTTTTCTTCTTCTTTTTTTAATGATTGCCTCATCATGCACATGAAAATTCAAAATTCATCCAAATAGTCTTTTGAAAAAATGGTTCAGTGTAAAAATCCATTCTTCTAAAGAAATGCTCTTCAATTAAAATATCCACACTTGATCAAAATGGACTTTTCAAGGTACGTAATGTAGGCCATGGTTGAGGGTTCAGAAAGAAAGGATAAACAGGCCCAAAAGTATTTCAAGGTAACTGAATCAAGGATCACTTTTCGGCCATATGAAGAATTCATTTTTTTCATGCTTGATTTCTCATTTGCCTCTATCCCATTAGTTTTTTTCATTTCAATTTGTCATTTTTTTCTTTTTCTCTGTCTCTTTTCTTTTCTTCTTCTTCTTCTTCTTCTTCTTCTTTTTTTTTTTAACAAAATGGGTTCAAGGCTTTTCTCCGTATTTGCCTTACCAAGCACTTCTTCATTAATTTGGAGCATCATTTCCTTCGCCTACATGCAAGGCTTTTCTTGTTTTTGCTTAAACAAACTCTTTTTCGCATTTGCCCCCAATGTGAGGGGTGATCCTTGACTGGGTTCATTAGAAAGAAAATTCATTTAGGCTCAAAGGGGACAGCAATGGATAATTTTCTCAAAGTGAAGGGGATATGAAAAATGGCCATTTGTCTTCTCAAGTACGACTATCTTCATCGAAAAGCAATACCTTAGAAAAACGTAACAATAATATATTTTTGAAAGCTTTTGAAAACTTTGTTCAAAATCCTAAAACATCACGTGCATGATGATGCAATCAACATTCTTCTTCTTATTCTTCTTCTTTTTCTTTTTCATCATGAGAATTTCAAAGAAGATGACATTTCCACCCTTTTTTCAAATTATAACTAAGGCAATCAATCTGAGCAATTTGTCTCGATAGCAAAGAGGTATCGAAACCTTACAAAGTGACTTTGGTCTTTCTAATTATTTTGTCCTCAAAGGTGGGTGAATGAACACCTTGGCAACAAAGGTTACTTATTTTCAAGAAAATCAAGGTGAGCTCATTTTGAAACAGGAAGGTAATGTGTTCAAAAGTCATTCATTTCAGTCACTTTTGAGTTTCAAGGAAATTGGGAAGCATATGGGCATTACGAATTCAAAGAACATGGTTGATTTCAAGACAAGGAAGCAATGAATTCAAAATTCTAGTGCAGTTTTGACACATATCAAAATGTCACTTTTTAGAGTTAAGCAGGCATCTTGTTAAACAATCATTTTTGTTTATTACCCAGATGAAGAATATCGACTCTCTCAAATGGTTTCCAAGGTTTATGCCTTATTTTTACTTTGAGTCTCAATTTATGAGATTTTATTCAAAAGTCAATGAATGGAAAGAAAGATGGTTTGAAGGACTTGTTAAGAATTACTTCTGAAAGCAGTCACCAACTTTTCAGGAGATCCTTTTTTCATTTCTCAAAAAAATTTCACTTCTTTTTCTTTTTAAATTTAAATGTGACAATGGAAAATGGATAACACAAATCATTTATTCCAAAAAGGCATGTAATCCAAAAGATGTCAATATTTACAATGAAAATCCAAATTAAAACACCATGACATGATTTTCGAAATCTAAAGTTTACCCTTTAAAATTCAAATATTTAAAAGTTATTGCTTTCAAGTGACATTATGTACAAGGCTAAGAAAAAGTAACTTTTTGTACAAGAGTGAAAAGGATTAGAAATTGCCCCTGCTTGGCATACTATTTACAGAGTTCCACGATCCATGAAGAGTTATCACGACATGATGACACCTATTGGCAAAGATGTCAATCTTTTCCTTTATTATCAAAAACTCTTGCATACGTGTATGCATGAAATGTCATGTATGAATGGTTGGATGAATGTATGGACATGTAAATTACTAATATGCGTAAGATATAAATGCTATGAAATGCATTTAATGAAATTTTTTTGAATGATGTGATGATGATACCCAGGATTATGGTATGATGATACTGATGACCCCAAATTAGGGCAGAATGTTGATGATGACCCAAGATTAGGGCAAAAATGATACTGATGACCCCAAATTAGGGCAGGATGATGATGATGACCCAAGATTAGGGCAAAAATGACAAATATGATGACCCTAGATAGAGTGAATGATAAAATGACAAGATTATAATAATATGATAGCACTGATGAGATGACAACGATGATGAGTTAATGACAAAGTAATGACAATGTGATAATGGAATGATGATAATGACAATGTGATGATAGGATGATAATGCTGCAGAGTGTTCAATACATGCTCATTCGGGGATATTAACTAGCTCTCATTCCATGCCCCAATACATTTGATACCTCATCAAAGTACATTTTCTGCTTGTTTTCCTCTTCTGTCTCGGTATTGAATATCGCCGTCAAAGAGGAGGTAATCATCATTATTGCTATCATCAAAATCATATAATCATATATACATAGGGTAAAGATATAATCATATATACATAGGGAAAGAATAAGGATTAAAAAGGCAAGACTATATGAAAGATAAAATACGTATATGATAAAAAGTTTTGCAAAAATGCATGACATTAAAATCATAAATGATAAGCAAACAGAGAAATTAAGCCCACAACACATGGAGATCAACCACCAACACTCTTAGGCAGAAATGTGGAATAAAAGACAAAATCGAGGCTCAACACATGTCAAATTCTGTTATCGGCATCCCAAAAGCCTCCAAATTGCTCAGATTGGTCTCTGTTGCTAATTGCCGGACCCATGTTTTGCTTGGACTGCACACCGGTATCAAAAGTCAAACGGCCTTCCTTGATCATCTCAAGTACCACTTCTTTCAATCTCGTGCAGTTTTCAGTACTATGCCCTTTGGCTCCTGAGTGATAGGCGCATGTTGCATTCTCATCAAACCATGTAGGATATGGAGGCTGTAAAAGGGTCGAGTACTGAACCGGTTCAATCATTTTGCTATTCAATAGCTCGGTGTATAACTCTGTGTAAGTCATGGGGATGGGAGTCAATTGTTTCCTTTTCTTTGGTGGTCTTGGATTCCGGTTTTTGGTGTTTGGTCTTAGAGCAGTGGAAATGGTGTTGGACGCAGTGGAAATGGTGTTGGACACCAGGTATTGGCAAGCATTTTGAGGTTGTGTATAGTTGGGAGGAGGATACTGATAAGTGTTCTGAGGTGGTGTGAAATCGGCGGAATGGTATTGGGGTTGGCATTGTTGGCATTGGGGTTGTGGGTGTTGTTGGTATCCTCCACATCCGATAGTGCTCACTTCGCCTTTTTTCTCTTTGGAACTCTCTTTGGCTGCACTGGATTCCCCATCATCTAACTTACCGGTCCTGAGCGCATTCTCCACCATTTCTCCAATTAAGACCGTGTCAGTGAAACTCATGATGCCGCCAGCTAGCATACGGAAATAATATGGAGCTTTCAAGGTGTTAATGAATAGCCATGACATCTCTTTCTCAGTTAAAGGAGGCTGAATCTGAGTTGCCATGTCCCTCCATCTTTGGGCATATTCAGTGAATGACTCGGAAGACTTTTTCTCCATATTCTGCAAAGTCAGTCTATCGGGCACTAAATCTGTCATATGCTTGTACTGATCGATGAAAGCCCGAGCCAAATCATTCCAAGAATGAATACCCCTCCTATCCAACTTGTTAAACCACCGTATTGCTGACCCGGTGAGGCTGTGTTGGAAACAATGAATCAACAGTTTATCATCTCGGGAATAAGCGACCATCTTTCGGCAGTACATGGCAACATGGTCTTTAGGGCATGTAGTGCCTTTGTACTTTTCAAATTCAGGCACTTTGAACTTCTTTGGGATCGCCAATCCATCAACTAAACTCAACTCATATGCATCAGTAGTGCCATAAGTATGAGTGCCCTCCATGGCGTTAAGCCGCTCTTCTATCTGATTCAATATTTTCTGGCTTTCAGCTCCTCCAATCTCTCTTTCAAACTGTTCATCAGGCACAATTGCAGGATTGGTTGGGGCAAATCTAGGAACAGGAGGTGCCACGGTGTATATGGGAGGAGGAATTTGTTGAGTTGTAGATGGAGATCCCCTACTGGTAGTAGGCAACAGAGGTGCGAAAGAGTATGTTCCAAGTGGTGGTGGGGGTGGGATTTGATTTTGGGTATCTGATGCAGATGGTGGAATAGGTATGTTGAGGATTGGAGGATTTTGTGCAGCTGAGGGGACTATACTTGGTCCAGAATTTATTGGGTAAACTGGAGATTCATGATTAGAAGCACTGGCATTCTTTTCCTTGACTATTTGGCTTAACTCCCTGATTTTATCCATGGCATCCCTTAACTGCTTTAACTCCCCGATTTTATCCATGGCATCCCTTAACTGCTTGGCTAAGTCTTCATTCATGCGTCGGAGATTTTCTATTTCTGAGTTCTGTTCAGCCATTTTCCTAGACTGCAATCTGGTGTGGTATCTCTGAAGGAGGGATTGGTCGTCTCTCTGCTCTGTTCTCTTCTTTTTTTCTGTTTGAAGGAAGGCTGAAGCTCTCTCCTTTTCTTCGTTGTGCTCTCTCCTTTCTTTTTTTTTCTATTTTGTTAAGAGGGCTGAAGCTTCCCCCTATGCTCTCTTCTTTTTTGTTGTTGTTTTTTTTTTTGAAGGAAGACTGAAGCTCTCCTCCTTTTTTTTCGTCCCAGTCACTGTTTTATTCCCCCAGACAAGTCCCATAAAAGAGGGAGTAAAAACCGAATCATCATGAAGTTGTCGATTGTTGGACCTCTCACGCCTACTCTTTTTCTTTCGGTTGCTAGCTGACTTGTTGATTTTATATTTGTGGTCCATGGGATAGCTAGCTGGCGTGATGTTGGGGTGGGGCATAAGGAATTTTTCTTTTCAGCTGAGTGGAGAGGACTAACTGGGATCCTAGGCTCTCGATCGCAGACATTTTTGCTCCATGGAAACTTTGAAGCAGAAGAAGGTGCAACATAACTTCTCCTAAGTAAAGCAGGACTTCCTCCCAATCAATTTAGGCCTCAGGGCCCAGGACATTTAGCCCGTCAAGGACAGGCCTTAGTTCCACCTGAAAATTTACCGACTGGTTCCTTTGTGAGAGGCCCAAGTAACTATGGTGCTCAAGGGCCTTATAGTCAGGGTCCTCCTCCCCTTTCTGGTGCTCCTAGGATATCTCAAGGTGAACCTCTTGCTGGCCCACCATTTGGTACCCCGCCTCCTGCTACTTTTGAATCACATGGTGCACCATCACATGCACCTGAGGGTCATTTGCTTCAGCAACATTCTGCAAACATGGTGAACTATCATGCTGATAATAGACAGCTAGATCCTAGGTCCTCTGGCCCTCGTTCCATATCAACATTCAGCTTGCATGGTGAAAGGTTAAAGCTTGGGCAAGATGAGCATTTAAATCCATTCACTTTGGATCGTGCTCATCGTGGTGGTGACAATCTTTCAACTCTGGCAACTCAAGCAAACTCAAAGTTTTCTTCCAATTAAAATCAGGGTCCTCTATCACTTCCACAGGTACTACCTTTCCATCTTCTGCCATGACTGGTTTCCTTTACCAACCACCTTTCACCACATGATGCTCAACAGAATAGGAAGATAGAGAGGAAAATACTATCAACAAATCAAATAAACGGTTAGTCCAATTCAAAGGAATAAATATATAAACAAAATAAAGAATAGAAAATAGACATGGAATACATATAAGAAATAAAGGGCAGGGAAACAGGCAAGAAGTATATACAAGATACAGGCAATTAAAAGCAAAGATTGGCATACAAGATGTACACAATATATACATGAACAAAGAATAGAGAATAATCATGCCAGATATAAATATAGGAAAATTGAAAATCAAACAAAGGATATACAAATATGTACAAGGAAAGCAAGATCATGCTGATATAATATACATATAATATAATGCAATGAATCAAATAATATGAGGTCGAGAATGTAAATTTGAAAAGTTTTATTGATGCAATTTAAGATGCAAAGTAAAATTTTGAAAAGTTTTAATGATGCAATTTGAGGTGCAAAATGCAATTTGGAAAAAGTTTAATCGTACAAATGTAAGGTGCAAAATGTAATTTGGAAAAAACTTAGTGATGCATGAAGATGTAAAGAATACAGATGACAGAGAGATATTTAAATTAGTAACAAAACCATGAGTAATGATTAAGGATAGATAATAAATAGACTTTGCACGAATGCCCCATTCTAATTAATTTTAAAAAAACAACAGGGTTAAGCAAATATGCCCTGGGGCAGGTAGTCATCCTAATATGGCCAAAAATGCTCAACCAATCTACGGTCCTCATTACAAAAGCACGAATAGTAAAAGGGATAGGAGTTGTTCCTTCATGTGTCCTATTTCAAGGTTGCGCTCATTAAGGGTTTGGCCCTACCTAAATTTGGCTACTCGTAGGTGACTTATATGATGGTTATGGTCATGCCATCTGAAGGTGCCCAGACTGTCCTTATTTGGCCATCTATCATAGGCTAATAAGGCCTCCAATCCTAACCCATTATAGGCTCATTGGAAAGGATTCAGTTTGAGTGGGGGTTTTTCGCTTAGAAACTCACTATGAGGAGTTGCCCCACGCGAGTAAGCTACTTTGCCCCCTCCTAAATAGGTGATATCCAATTCTGGACTTATGCGTGTAATGCAAATGTGAGTGTGTGTGAAGGAACGTACAAACCTTTCCAATTTACCAATATACCCAAAATGCCACATTAATCTAGAAGCAATAAACTTCTATTCACAACAAAAGGTAAAGAGATTAGCAACAACAAGAAAACATGTACATTCATGAGCAAATAAAGCATCAAATTCCTAACATGCAAACTAGGATCCACTTTATTATCTTGTATTTACCAAAATGAGAGACAAAATCATGCAATCAAAAAGTCGAAATAAGAAAAAAAGAAAAAAATAAATAAATAAATAATAAATAATAATAAAAAATAAAATTAAGGCCTAAATAATTATTAAATTAATTCCCGGCTTAACTCTCTAACCAGTCCCCAGTGGAGTCGCCAAACTGTCGCAACGTCACCCGAGACGACGACGGATTTGGGACTTAAGATAATTTTACGGAGCCGCCACTAACCATTTTTGTTTAGGTGCGGTTAGTCACCTATTAAGAATCTACCTAACTTAGCATTGGCCATTAGATGGCGTACTTAAGCTGGGTAGGTGCTGGTCTGCGGAACGGAGAACTGGAGTCGGGAGTACGGTTACGTGCGGGGAAGGATGAGCACCCCCACAACCCCCATCAAGATGACGGTACCGATTAATTTAATAATACTTAGGCCTTAATTAAAAAAATATGTATTTTATAATTTTCCTTTTCTTTTTGTTTTTTTTATTTTTGCATTAACATTTTTTTTTATTATTCGAGCAAACAAAAACAAGTTTCAAAATATTTTCTTTCTTTGTCATTGGTGAAAAGTTAAATGAAAATTAAGTTTCAAAACATTTTTTTATTTGTAAGAGTTTTAAAAAAAAACAATTTCCAAAACAATTTTTTTTTTTTAACTTTTTGGAAAGAAACGAATTTCAAAACACCTTTTTGATTTTTTTTATAAATATATGTTCTTGAACAAAGACAAAATTTATTGGTTTTATTGCTATCATTTTCAAATCAATATTTTAAAAAAAGAATGTCAGGTAATTTCTTTTGATTTTTGATCTTTTTTTTAAAAAAAATTACAAAATTCATTTATTCAAACAAGAAAAGCTTTTTACTTCTTTTAGGAAGTTACATTTTTATTAAAGCCAACAAGTAATGCTTTCTTTTCAAAAATACATTTCATCACCCTTTCCTTTTTTTTATATTTTCCTTTTCATTTTTTTGCCCTTTTTTTAGGATTTTTCGAAATCATTATCTTTACTGGACATTTAAATGTTTGAAGTGCAAAGTGCTACCTTATCAATCTAATAAAAAACAGTGAGGATTTATCGAGACCTATTATGAATTTCGCCCAATTCTGGGTCCGATTCAAAATGGGTCTCTTACTTAAAGATCCGGACTAGGTGCGAATTTTCACCCTCCCAAACCGGATCCCGTGATTAAATCCTTATAATTTAAACCACTTGTAAGGATTTTGCTAGACATAGATGATCACTCTTTTACTTTTATTATTTAACGTAAAGGTTTTATTGTCCTTATTGACTTAAGAATTTATCATTATTGGTTTATTTATTTTTTTAAAAAACTAACACCTATAATTTATTTAGATGCCTAAATGCATGGCATATGAAATGTTATCTCATCAATTTTTAAAAAAAAATAAGGATAGTAAGGGTTTTGTCAACACCCACCGTGAACCTCGCCCAATTCTGGGTCCGATTCAAAATGGATCTCTTACCTAAGAACCCGGGTCGAATGTGAATTTTCACCTTTTCGAACCGGACGCCATGATCGGACCCTCACTATCCCCACATATCATTACTCGCATGGATGACAATAATTTGACAATAAAGTATGAGCATGCATATAACTAAATTAATATGGCATGGATTAAATATGCATAAAGCTAAACTAAAATGATATAGATTGAGTATGAATGAGACTAGATTAAAATGTCATAAATTAAATATGGATAGATTAAAATTAAAACGATATGAACTAGATTAAACTGCATGAGCTTGGCTGAATTAAATATGCATGAATCTAAATTAAAATGACATAAATTAAATATGTATGGATCTAAATTAATATGAGAACCATATATTTAAATAAATTAGATATGCATGAACTAAATTAAATATTCATTAAATTGAAATGGGTCCAAATTAAGCATGTAAAAAGGAAAAAAAATTAAATTAAATTAATTTCGGAAAATACCAGAAAAATGAAAAAACAAATCACTGCGATCGGGTCGGGTCGGAGGCGCGGGTCAGAATTCGGGTCAGAGCGCGGGCACTGTAGCGGGTACTGTAGCGTAGTATAAAAACCAAAATTTTACTTCATTTTTAAAATTTTTGCCATTTTTTTCTTCTCTTTCTCTCTCTACCCGAGTTCTTCACTCACTCTCTCTCTCTCTCTCTACAAACACAATTTAAACCCAGAAAATCAACCCAAACGGATCAAAACAGCCTTCAAACCCAGAAAATCATGAACTTTCGAAGAACACCAAGAACAATTGATCGGGATTTTTCGCAAGAGTACGAAATCAAGTAATATAGCTTGGAGTATTCCAAGGTCGATCCCACGAGGACTTGAGAAAACTAACAACCTAATTCTAGCAAAGTTTGTAAAGAAAACAACTGAATTTAATGAAATCTAATTGCAAACAATTAAAGAGAAGATTATTGTAGAATTTAACTAAGAAAGCAAAGATTAAACAATTAAGAAAAATCAATAGAATGGATGTGAGGGTTTAGGCTTCTCTTCTAGGTATTTAGTCCAATTATGTATAAATTTAATTATCAGGGTTAAAATAACAATCACTAATCTACTTAGGAGCCCTCTTAGATCATCCTAAGCTTTCCTAACTAATTGATTACCACCTCTCAGTGCATAAACTAATTAGCTAAGAACATTAAGATCCTAGGATTAATAATTAAATCAGTTTCTCCATGACCCTAATTTAATTATGGTTATCACAATAAACTGAATTACTCTCGTATCCAATTAGATTGTGTCTATTTCCCTAGAGCACGAATTATATTTCACCTCTCAGTCCTTCATACAATTCCAAAGATCTATTCTATGTTGGCCAGACATAAAACGCATTAAGAACAAAGAAAACAGATTTAACCCAGAAAATCAATCCATACAAATATTGAATTAAAATCCCTAGAAGATCCACCCAAATCCCCAACAAGGAATTTAGCTACTCATATTAAAGAAAAAAAACAATTGCATTAAAGAAGAAAGTAAAGAAGAAAATCTCCCAAGTTGACAAAGTTGCTCCCTTGAGTGCTTCCCTCTTCCGAAAATTATCTCTGGTCCCCGTCTAAAAACCCTAAACTATGGTATTTATATTGGAGAGATTACATCAAATTAGGAGATTAAATCGAGTTGGACTCAAAAACATAGAACCGGCGCCGTTTCATGTCGTAAACTATCGCACTTTTCGGCTCAGAAACGGCCCCGTTTCATATATGAAACCCACATCTGTTTCAGGCAAGAAGTAGGGCCGTTTCATATATGATACCCAAGCCACCTTCAGGTCTGCTTCAATGTTTCTTCATTCTATGCACTTCTCTTGAACCAAACTTCAATCTATTCATCCTTTTTGATCTTTTCATCCCAAATCTCCTTTGTTTTCTTAAATTTTCACCATAAAGCTTTCCTACAAACAATAAGATAAAAGTGAGAATAATAAATATAGAATGAGCTATAATATTAATAAAATCATTCAATTATGCTCATAAAATAGCTCATAATATAGGTATAAAATACACCTATCAACAATTTTCTCTACAAACACAATTAAACCCAGAAAATCAACCCCAAACGGATCAAAACCAACTATTTCACATGAACTTTTGATGAACACCAAAAACACTGAAGAACACCAAGAACATTTTTCCGGATTTTGTCTCCTAAGCCACGAAATTAAACACCATCTTCCTAAACAAACTCCTCTCAGATCACTGAACACAAAATCATACACCGATTTACCAAACTCCAAATCAAAAACTCTAGATCTAGCTTTCAAATTCCTAAAAAAAAAACTTTAAATCCGAGCTTTTTTCTTTCTATTTCAGTGAACCTTAGACGGAATTCAAGCCTAAAACTCACCAATTACTAGCCTATAACAAGCTCGAAATCCCTCCAAGTTGTTTTCAATTTTCTGTTTTTTTATTTTATTTTTTTTTAAAACAAAACCCCAAGCCTCAAAAAATATTTTTTTTTAGCCAGAAATCTCCTCCCTCCCCAAAAAAAATCTCCTCTTCTGCCTTCTTATACCTGTTTTCATCTGAGGATTTTTTTTGCTTTTTCTTGTTCTTTTTGTCTTGTATGGAATCTTTTAGTGGGAGAGGGGTTGGGTGAAATGATGAATGTCTGTGAGGGGTGAATGAAATGATGAGTGTTTTTGAGTGGATGAAATGATGAGTGTCTGTGGAGGAAATGATGATTTTGCTGAAAGGGCCATTGTGCAATTTCTTCTTTCTTTTTTTTTTTTGAATTATTATTTTTTTGATTTTTTTTAATAATTTTTTTTATTTTTTTATTTTTTTATTTTTTTATTTTTATTTTAATTTTAATTTTTTTTATACAAAAATGGTGTCTACAAATTGGACTCTAGAAAAAAAATTACCAAAATACCCCCGGGGCCTGTGGGCTCCACACTTGGACTAGGCTGGGCCCCACATGAGTTGGGCCAAGTTCTACGCAAAATTGGGCTCAAAAAGCCCTCCTACGAGATATTTATGTATTATAATGATATAATATATAAATATCTAAGATATATTAATTAATATATAAATATCTAAAATATAATAATATAATATAAAAATATCTAAATAGGGACTCGATCAGCCTGTTTCTCGGCCAGTCCCTCCCCCGATTTTCGCACTCGTTTCTCCTCCTTTTGACGTACAAACTTAGAGAGGTGATTCTCATGGCATCCATGACGGATCCGCTGAGGCAGAAACGAGAAACACCGATCCAATTTTCGTAAAAATCGATATTTAGCCTAAATTGAATAAATCTCCGATTTATTCTCACTCGGTGCACAGAAATACGTGAAAACAGAGTATGACATGGATTAAGGTGAGTACTATAACATAATAAAAACTCACCTTATTTCAATGGCCCGATATCCGCCGATTTGAGTTTTAAAATTTAAACTGGTTAAAAACTGAAAACTAAGATCTACGCTAAATCGATGCATGGAAATGCATGCAAACTTAATATAACATAGATCGAGGTGAGTAGAATAACATACTAGAAACTCACCTTGTTCTGCTAACCGGTTTGTCCGGATCTACCAATTTTCCAAAATGCCTCCGTTTGACTCCAGAGAGAAAAAAAGAATAAAAGAAAGAAAAAGAAAAAAAGAAATGAAGGAAAAAGGTTCGGCCCTCCCCTGTTTATAGAGGAGCCCGACACCGGGTCTACTCGGGCCCCGGGTCAAACTTTTTCCCTTTTTTCAACTTTCTTTCATTTTCACCCGTTGGCTAAATCCTTTGATTTCTTGTACCAACGGGGCCCATAATAAATTTCTAGGGACTTAATTGGAGGTCTTTTTGGCATTTATTAATTTCCATGCACGGTTAATTACTTTATCTTCCAACTCCGTCTTATCCGAATTTGAACTTCTCTTCTTAATTAGACACATCCGGATCGACATATTGTTTAATTAATACGCCATCTTACACTATTCCATTTGTACAAAAAAGTCGTGCTAGGTCCGGGTGTGTCAGCAAAAGCTTAGTTTGCCTAGATGTTGAAACTAGGTGGAATTCAACCTTTTTTATATTAGAGGCTGCTCTAAAATTTGAAACAGCTTTTGATAAGTTAGATGAGCAGGATTCTAAGCATAGAGATGAACTTAAGGGTGCAAGAATGAGGGGTTTGCCTACTGAGGCAGATTAGGAGAACGCACGTGTAATGTTGCCTTTTTTAGAAGCCTTTTATGATTCTATTTTAAAGTTATCAAGTTCTTTGTATGTCACTAGCAATGCTTATTTTCATCTTGTTTTTGGTATTGGTATGAACATTAATGATAAACTGCATCATCCAAATCCAAGTGTAAAGTTGATGGCTTCTAAGATGGAAGAGAATTATCACAAGATTGGGGAAATATTGCAAACATTAATCCATTATTGTTTATTGTTGTAATTTTGGATCCTAGGCACAAATTGGATTATGCAATATTTGTGATTGAGGAGGTTTATGAGGCTGAAAAAGCTCATGAGTTGTGTTCTACTATTAGAAAAACTTTAAATGCTATATTTGAGCATTATAGTTTAGCTAGTGGCATTTCGAATGAAGAACCAAGTGGCAGTTCTCAATCAAATCTGGTTGTAGAGGAGAGTATCCATTCAAGGGATATGGCTTTTTATTCCAAAGCCAAATATAAAAGGAAAAGGGCTGAAAATCAAGTCACTGAGGGTAAATCAGAACTGGATAGGATTTAGAAGATAAGACAGAGGCAGATTTGGATAAATTTGATATATTAGCATGGTGGAAGAAGAATAGCAATGAGTATCCAGTGCCTAGTTTGATGGCTAGAGATGTTTTGGCCATTCCTATGTCAACAGTGGCTTCGGAATCTGTTTTTAGCACTGGAGGTCGGGTCCTTGATGCATTTCGAAGTTCTTTGACTCCTGAAATTGTTGAAAGCCTCATTTGTGCGCAAGTTGGTTAAGATCTTCATCTATACGAGTTCAAGATGAGGAAAAAGTTGAAGATTACGAAGACATTGAAAGTGGTCAATTACTCTAATAAATACTAATTGACATTTCTGTTTTTATGTTACTTTTTCACTAACAAGTTAGAACTTACTAAATTTTTACTCTACTATTATAGCTTTTGTGGACTTGGTGCTTAATGAAACAAGGCTAGCTATTGATGATTGACTTGAAAATGAAACATAAAAGGTAATATATATTTTAGTATGTCCATCTACATTACAGCTTCTTGCTCTATGTTTATATGCTTTTCTAATTGATTGCCTATTGTTCATTGTTATTTCAGGGAATTGAAGATGGAGAAAAGTGTAAATTTCGCTGATAATTTGGATTTGTTCTTATGGCTGCTGTGAACTTTTACATGATTTGTTGTATGATTGTGGTGATTATTTGTATTATTTGTGCTGATTTGGTTTTTCTCATTGGAACTTACTTTGAGGATTAGAACTGCTCTTTTTTAGTTAAGTTTATGGACAATATCATTGTATGAATTGTATTCATGTATAATAGTATCATAAGTATTATTAGATTTTTCGATTAGATATTCTATGTTTCAATTTTCTAGTGTCTAGAAGCAAATTGATCCAAGGGCAACATCTTCAGCAAATCGATTCTCTGTAATCTGTATGATTTAATTAAGGTGGCCTTTTGCATTTATTTATTGGGATAATTTTTTGTTCTTTTTCTTTCTTATTAGTTTTTAGGCTTCAGATTTCTACCTATTAAGTTGTTCTTTTGGTAGGTGGGCTATTCAACACCCGTTCAATCTACAATCAGTGAAGATCTTAATATGTCTCTTGCTGAGGTTGGCCTTCTATTTTCTCTTCTTTCATTCTGGATTAATGCTTCTCTTCTATTCTATGTTATCTTAAAGAGCCCACTAACTTGTCAATTGTCATCCAAATCTCAGTTCTCCCTATCTTAACCATCGGTGTAATGCTTGGTGCTGTGACTAGTGGCCAGATTGCAGACTTCATTGGTCGAAAAGGGGTATGTTAAATTTTCAAAGTTAAATTGAGAAGAAGAAAGAGTTCTTTTAAATTGGTTATCACAATTGTACTGAACTTCCTGGAATTTTTTGGGAGTCAGGCAATGAGACTCTCAGCTGTTTTCTGCATTGTTGGATGGCTTGCTGTATATTTCTCTGAGGTAAGAAATTGGTGCTCATCTCAGAGTTTTTAAGATTTTGGAAAAAACATCAGAACATGTCAAATTTGGATAAAGTACCAATATTTGCTTGGCTCCTAACGCGAAGGTCTCTGTCATTGGACGTTGGAAGGTTTTCCACTGGATACAGTATTGGAGTTTTTTCCTATGTGGTAATTTTTCTAAAACCTGTGTGTTTATTGATAAAGTACCAATAACTGGTAATGTTTCAAAATTTTAATAGATTTACCGACTAAATAAACACTTAAACAGGTTCCAATCTTCATAGCTGAAATAGCACCAAAGAATCTACAAGGAGGACTCACAACATTGAATCAGGTGAGAGCGTGTAAGAATTATAAGGCTTATGAATTATGGTATGGTTAAGACTGTACTCTATGTTCTCAGTCCCCCCTTTTTTCTTTTCCTTACAGCTTATGATTGTTACTAGTTCATCAGTTGCATTCTTAATAGGAACAATCATACCATGGAGGGCACTGGCACTAAGCGGTAATCCTAATTATTCTTGAACACAATGTATCAGAAAAAGTAATTATAATCAAAAGCCAAAAGAAGATTTAGGCTAATTAATTGTTGGTTTTTTATTTTGAAGGACTCGTGCCATGCATTTTCCTGCTTGTTGGTCTTTGTTTCATTCCTGAATCTCCTAGATGGCTGGTAAGCATTTCAATATGTATTTTATTTACATATATATATATATAATGCAACTATATATTTATTTGTTACATATATATATATATAATGCAGCTTGGTATATTTGTTACTCTTAACTAAGTTCTTGAGAATAATTCAGATGTTAATTTCAACAATTTCAGGGACAATTAAGCAAGAACTTTCTAGCTCTCTACACATGCACTGCACTGGCAAATAATTCAAGTGTTCAGCCGCTTGTTTGCTATTGTGGCCAACTGGCTGTTTTGTTCTAAGATGATTCAAGATTTTGTATGGATCTAGTTGAAACTTGAAAGGATGGGTTACTTTCCCTTCTTGTAGCCAAATAGATCGCCGTTTTGCTTGAATGATTTTGTTGAGAGTTAGTTTCAAATTTCACTATTGTAAAATAACATATTAACATCTAATTTGTAATGTTGGTTATTGACTTATTGAGTTATTGTTGTTGGAAATGAATATTTGCTTAGAAATTAAAAAAAAAAAAAAAAGCCCAAACATATGTAAATGAAAGAAACTAAACGGAAAACTACCCGAATGACCCGCATGGAATAATCGAACCAAACCGATATTATCAGTTTCGGGTAATTCGGTTAATAGTTCTATTTGGTTCGGTTTCGATTTAAATTTCTAAAAACCCGAATAGAACTATTCGATTATTAAAGCTTGAAAATCGAACCAAACTGAATTGTTTGCACCCCTAATAAAAGTTAACCTATTAATATTTCCTATTTTGGTATAAATTAGTATATAAAAAAGTAAAGGTATGAGTTTTATAAATTAACTGTTATTATTTAAATTTTGTACTGTATATATGTTTTGAAACCACCTTATTTATTATGTATAAAATTACAAGTAATTTACTAATTGGGTTCGGAGTACTGTAAGCCTTGCGAGCTTCAAGTTATGGATGAAGCGCATCGTTCACAATTTATAGTACGCGGTGGTTGTCATATTCTAGACCTTCAAATCAGGATATGACTGTTGTGCTTTACTATTTTATTGTCGATACTTACTAACAGTCTGCTGTATCTTTTGCTAGGCTTGCTTTTGAGCTTTTGTTTTTTTGCTCTTTAGGAGAAAAATATATAAAAACACTTTTAGTCTTGTCAATGAATGGATGTTATCAATTTTATATTTCAAGATTTGGACATATTACTTTGAATCGTAATGATATATTTAAAAAATAAAAAATTCCCTATTTTGTCATCTTTAGGAGGATCGAGCCTCATGGATTAGCCCTTTCAATCTCTCATTTTTTTTCCTCTAATAGTTATAAGGAGAGGAAAATAGTAATTGGTTTTAGATGTCCAAACAACTATAAAAGCTAGCCAAGCGGGTAACACAGAAATAAGTAACTTAACAAACACCCCCTGTTCAATGCAGTGCATCACACTAATTAAGATTATTATTGGCAAATATATGTTTATCCTTGATTATATGTTCGTAATAAAGAACACTTTAAGATGGTAGTAGCTAGCGTCATGCAGCAAGCTAACTTTTCTCATCAAATCCTTTCACTTTGTGAAGTTTCTCATGGAAATGATTTACAGTAATCTTCTTCTCTTTTTTCATGTACTGTTCCTTGGATAATTTTGACCATGGCTAAATGCTAGGATAATGAAGTGCTCTGTTTCTGTTCCCACCAAAAGTAAAGCAGCTAGCTAATATTAAAAGTTATGGTTGGATATTACTTCATTATGTAGTGTATTTGTTTAATCATTACATTGGTCTATATGCCTATATCATTGTACTAAATATAGTAATTGTTTAGTGTTTTATGGCTTTCTTCAACTGATGTTTACTTATTATCCTTGTAGCATTCATTAATATATGCTTGTCTTGTCAATAAGGTTTATGTCTATCCTCATGAAGATTATGTGAATGAGTATGTAGAATATGAGTTACAAATAATTCATTTGGTTGAGACTTGAGACATGTCGAAACTTCTCAATTGTCATTAATCATCATTAATCCACTATTGATGAAAATTTAGTTTTATGTGTATATAATGTCACATTTATTATGACTTTCTCTCTTCAGATTTATTTAGAAAATGCCAAAAACAAGTAATCTACTTTTTTGAAGTAGATTAAGACATGAGAAAATTATTTTACTAGGTATACAATCTTTTTCATCCATAAAACCATCTTTTATGCAACCTACAATTATATCTGGTACTCTTATAATAATGCCATTTATCTTTTTTTTTCCCTTGTTTGTTTTATATCAGTTTCAATCAATGAGACAATATAATAAGTGTAACACCTCTATCTCAATCTTTTTCATCTACGAGACTATCTGTTGTGCAAGCCTACAACAACCTCTAGTAATTCTTTTCATTGTATTAATATTCATGGTATTAATGTCATTAATCTTTGTTCTTATTTATGTTTTATATAAGTTTTGTTCAATGACACGCTAGATTAACTAATTTTATCTCATTTTGAGATTCATTCACTACGAAGAAAAGAAAGATAAGAGCTCTAACATGTGCACTTAAGTTAGCAAAACTTAAGCCTGGGGAGAAGTTAACATTGCAATTCAGCGAGTTTAGGAGGCCCATAAGGGAAAATTCTCAGTAGTTTATCAGTTATTATGGAATCATTGTTAGGAATCTTGCAAATGCACCACTACCAATAACTAACTTTGGAAGCATTCCCATGAAAAATAGGAAGAAGATTTTGAATCTTATTCTGTTAATTTACTAAATTTGTTATTTTCACTTATTATAGATAGAAAAGATCAATCAATATTGTCATCTTAATTGGTTTGGTTATGTTTGATGTATCTCTAGGAAAAGTTTGAAATAGATGTTGTTACTGATTATGATGTCGTGATTGAGAAGCAAATGAGTGGACAGTATAAAACCTACAAGCACAACTTAAAAGTGAAACATTATGATAAGCATGAAATGGATGAAGATAGATTTGAGGATCCTCCACCATATATTCCAAAGGAAGATTGGATACCTTTTGTGAAGCATATAAGTGAAGAAGAATTTCAGGTTTGATATACCTTTTGTTTTAGTTTCAGAAGTATTTCTGTTTGTTCCTCTATTTTAATTGAAATGAACTTCTAGCTTTTTCTTTAAATTTGTTCTTCTTGCCAATGCAATATAATTTCATATTAGAGTTTGAATTTGAAAATTTTTGGAAACGTATGATTGGACATGTTGGAGAGTATTAAAATGCAGGGCATAGTTTTTGCTAGTAGAGTATTATATGTTCGTAAGTTTTAATTGAAATAAACTTATGGCTTTGAGTGATGCGTAGATATATTTCTATTTTCATTTTTCCTTTTTTATCAAATGTAGGAAAGCAGGAGAAAGAGTATGAACAATCGCTCAAAACTCCTATATAATCATCGTGTTAGAACAAAAAGTTTTGCTTGGATTAAGCAAGAAGATGTTAAAATCATTATCTTATAGCTTTTAATAGATTCATAATGTTTTTATCTAACACCCTTTTTTATATTATATTGTAGACTAGTCTCACCGGGATAGAGCCCAATCGGATTAGAATGCTTCGCTTGACACACCTGTGAAAAAATGGAACTTTTGTGGATAGTTACTCTAAGGAAGCTATGGTATAGCCTTAAACTAATATATCATTTCTTTTATGCTAGAATTTTTTTTTCCATTCTTAAACTCCTTTAATGTGCAGACTCAACTTGACCATTTAAAGCAAACAACCTCAGAGGGAGCGCATGAGTTATTCAAAGTAATTTTCGAGGCAAAGAAAAATGGATGAGTCCGTGGACATGGGGTTGGCCCAACTCCTACATCCTTTTTTTTTTTTTTTTGTTGATCCTAAACGAGTTGATCTTTTAAGGCAGCTAGAAATGGTTAAAGGGATGGTGATGAAAGAGTTGAGAAAATGAAGTGCCACATGGAGGAAAAAATGTCTAAAGTTGAAAAGAAGTATGAGGAAAAGATGAATGAATTTATGGAACAAATGAGAATGTGGTTTTCAAATAAATTTTCCCATATAAGTAAGTGGTAATATGTCTTCATTTTATATACTTTTGTGTTATGTTTTGTTTTTTGCTTCTTCTTTTTTTTTTTTTTGCAGATGAAAAATCAACTCTTGGAAAAAAAGAAGAAGAACCAACTCTTAGATATAGAGAAACACCACAAAAATGAAGGCTGAAGAAATAGCATAATTCATACTTTTGTATTCCATTTTGAATATGCTTTGACAAAGTGTTAAATGCTGTAGGTTGTTCATTATTAAAGTACTAAGTCTGCTAAGTACTAATTGCTTTATAATAGAAAAATCTTCTTAGATTCTTTCAAGTTTCAAGTCTGTTTATATTTTAATTTTTGCTTTATAGTAATTTTGATTAGTGATTGATATTAACAAAACCAGCTAACTTTTATATATAACAGGGGTTAAAAACTTCATAAATTTTCCTTTGTGACCGTGAATGACATTTTAGAAATTTGGAGCCAATTCTCAACTAATAGTTTTGATTTTCTAATTATCGCTTTGGTTACCCTCTTGCTAGTAGTTTACAATGGTTTAACCAATTTTTAGTTGGTTATCTTCACTTAGGCATTCATAGGAAATTAAAATATTCACATGAGGATGATGTTCTTTAGTTTGGATCAACAATCGATTGGACTATGCAAGGCACTAGCACTTTAAGTGGAGTTTGTTAACAGCTGAATTAAAGTGCTACTTGTAGTAGTAGGAACTAGTGTGCCCGTGGACTTTCCTCCCTTTTTTCTTTTCTAAATAATTTTTCAGTTATTTATTTTTTAAATATTAAATTAAGTTGTTACAGATATTTTTGAATAAATAAATCAATGTTATCCTTCAAGAAAAAGAGCTTCCATATGGATTTTTACCTTTGTCAGTTAATCTTTTATATACGTTGACATCAAACATGGTTATGATCAGACATCAAACAAGTTCAATGGTGTGGACGTGATCAATTTCTTGCTCGCCGCACTCGGACGATTGTATCACTTTTGGTAAGCTTTCCAGTTTCTTTTTTTTCATCTTTAATGTTTGAAAATCATATTGTTTGGATCTTGATATGCCGCTCTTAACATTACATTGAGTATGTTCAATGGAATGTCTCTGAGAATTATCGTTTCTGAATTTAATCTATATATAATAATTTCTTTGTTCTGTGCATGAGCAAAAAATTACATGTGCGTAAGTTCATTCAAGATATAGAAATCCCTTTTTCTTTTCGTACTTATGTATTATTAGATGCCAACAATGACAAGTGTCTTTTAAAGAACATTGTCACTTGCTGAAAAATTAAAATTGGTCTATTTTTTTGTTAGAAAAGGCTACTTGAGAAGTTTTTAAAGTAAATATATCAGGTATCTAGTAAAATTTCTAGTAGTTTACAGGCTGCTTTCTCCTACTGTGTACAGCAAGTGCAAAGCTATGATTACCATCATTTCCTCTGCCTTCTTGAACTTCCCCCCTCACATGTGAAAAGTTGCATTTGCACTATGTGACTTCAATGTTAAAATCCAATGGTTCCCTATTTTGTTGCTCCTCATTTTGTGCTATAGGTTGCAAAGGAGACATAATAGAATCTAATCAATTCTTTAGTTAAACAAAATGGCTTATATTTTTAATAAACCTGCTATCATATTTTGATTCTTACTTATAATTAAATTTTTGGCTTATGTTCCTCCAATTCTAATTGTTTCAGGATGAAAGCATACCTATGTACTTTGCTCTGCCTGGCAAGCTTATCAAAAGTTATTTGGGCATTCGTTAGGTAAGGCTTATAGCCTAGTAAGCTTGGTTTCTCATTGATGAATTAATTGCTTCTGTTTTTCTATTTACTTGCCGAGGAAAGCAATACTTTCCTTCTAAGTAGAAATTAGTGGTTGCCTTAATCTGCAAGTGAATAGAATCGAGATAGTATAGAAAAATGAGTATTCTAAGATATCGTTCCTACGAAGACTAATATTTATTAATTTAATTAATTCTAGTTTAAAACAAACAATTAAATTAAAATTAAAGAAGAAATAAACTAAATTATTAACTAACTAAAACAACTAATCAAATAAAGGAAAATCAATAAATAAGAAAACATTAGGGCTTTTGTGTTCACTTGCAAGGAATAATTAATTATCATGTAATTTTAATTATTCAAGTTGAAATAATGATTACACTAACGTATCTATGTCCTCTCCCAAGGTACACGAATATATTTAATTAAGTGATTATCATCTCCCGATACATAACCTAATTAATCAAACTCATTAAGAAGAAGTAATCTATTGGTTGTCACCCTAGTTTAGGATATCTTTATCTCTAACTCTAAGATGTTTATTCTTCTAGTGCACGGATTATGCTTCACCACCCAGTTCTTCGTATAATCCCTAAGGCTGAATCTATGGTGATCAAGTATAAATTCATAATTAAGAACAAGAAGAATAAATTCAACTATCAAATAATCAAAATATGCAAAGATAATTAAAAATTCAATCAAGCTACATCCCTAACCCTAACTAGAAAACTAGCTATTCATAAAATAAAATTAAGAAAAAAATTAAAATAAAATAATAAGGTGTAAAATACAAAATTCAAGACACCCGAGGAGAATCTTAGAATGAGTATTTATACTAATAAATTACATAAGATTGCTTGGAAAAATAAATAGGGCCTAATCCCAAATAAGCTTGGACTTCTCTGCCGCATCATCAGTGCTTGTTAAGTGTTAAAGCCAGCAACACATTCTTTACGGCTTCACACTTACATCTCCTGCGCGGGACTTTTGCATATCTAGAGCGGAAGTCGTCTTTATTTGTTTGGCCTTCATTGGCTTTTCTTGTTTTGGTACAATTTGGCTTCAAATTCTTCACATGCACTAACACACGTGGCAACAAATGTTGTTTGACAATTCTGTCATTTGGTCCATTTTAAGCTTTGAACAATTTCATGCTTAGACTTTGTGCTTTATTTTTCCTCTTGACTTTCTACATGAAGGGCCAAAGTGAAGCTTACACTCCAATTCTTTAAATCTCCAAAGATTAAGCCATATTAGCTTCAATTTATCACCTACAAGTAAATAAATCCAATATGAGAGAATATCAAGAATTTCATATCTATTTAGACCCATAAAAGTGTTAAAATATATATCAAATTAACCACTGAATATACGCTAAGTATGGCCTTATCAATTAGATAATGCACTTTAGTTATAATTTTTGTAATATTTTATGAGATTGATCATTGTGCATGTTTATGTTACTTATTGTTCTGATAAGCTGGAGATCTATTTGCAGGTTGGCTTTCTTGATACAATATAGCCATTTATGAGAAAAACAATTAGACAAACTATTTGATCTCTGTGGTTTTGAGACTAATAAGATTATTGGATTCGTCCATGTAATATGTCTATGTTTTGTGTTGCTTTATAAATTTTCACTTATAGAACTCTCTGCTTCTGTTTGCAATTCAAAGTTTACTACAATATCTAAAATATGTATATAAGTGTCAGGAAAGATATAGAGAAACCACGTTAATTAGATGATTGTTTTCTTTGCTTTAATTATTGTAGCCTCATGATATTTAACATTAGTAGTGTTAAACTGAGTGTAGACACCCTTTTTTTTATTAGTATTTATTTTTTTTTTTTTCTACCTTTCCTGTTTTCTTTATTTATTTGATTTATTTGAATTTTTTTTAAAAAAAAAAAAAAAAAAAAAAAGTGTGAAAATCTGCCGGATGAACAGTTCCGCCGCCGGATGAACAGTTCCGCCGCCGAATGAACAGTACCGCCTCCGAATGAACAGTGCAGCCGCCGAATGAACAGTAATTATTTCGTTTATAAATAGAAGAATGAGAATGAAGAGAAGGGGGGGAAGATCTCTTTTCTGATCGTTACTTTCTTTCTCTCTATCTCTTTCTCTCCTTTGTTCATATTTGCTTCTCGTTTCAATTTTAATTAACATATTTTCCACAATAGAAAACAGTTTCTGAATGTGTTTTTATATTCGGGAGAGGAATGAGATGGTTGAGTTTCCGGCAACGGAGGTTTGCAATTCTTGATGGTTTAAGAGATTGTAATTAGTTGACAGCTGCAAAAGGTTTCATTCTGGAAAAGCAGAGATCGATATCTCATCAAAGAAGGGTGGCTGTGACGGAAATCTAAGAAGAAAGGAAGAAAAGGGGTTTCAAGAGAGTCAAAACGTGAGTTCGTTCTGCGTGTGGGGTATATTCTTCTAACTTGTTGAGTTTAGTTGCGTATGGGTTTGATTTTATATTTATTGTGGGATTCTGTTTTGTTTACAATGTGTTTAGCACTTTGCTGATGCCATGTCCTTTGGTTAATAATTGAATTGAAATTTTTTTTTTTTTTTTTATTTGGTGGACTTTTGAATAGCTTTGATTGAGTATTTTCCTTGTTACTAATTTGGGTACATTTATCCATGCTTATTGGGCTATAATTGACAGATACCTGTCTCTGTTTTGATTATTGTATTTGGATTTTGGGATTTGTCATCATACTAGATTAATTTTTTATATTTTGTTGGGTGTCTCTGTTTGTATTAGTTCATCCGGCTTTTGATTGTTGATTTACGTGGATTGTTTCTAATTAATTCAAGTATGATGCCATGTCCTTTAATTAATTCAAGTATGATATTTTAAAAATTAGGGCTCATACATTTTTTATATATGCCTAATATATTTCTTGTGCTAACCCATTCTCTTGGTTTATTTTGTTCCATCACTTCATGCATTTAGAAATTAGGACATTGTTTTCGTAAAATTCATGTGCATGGAAAGCCGGAGGGTGTCTCGGAAGTACGAGATGCTCAAGGGTCTACCAAGATAGAAATTTCTCTGAGTTTCTCACCGGAAGTACGGTGGAGATTTAAGGGAACTTTTATCCCTTCAAAAACCACAAAAAAATGAATTTTCTTCATTCAATTTTATCAAAATCACATGCATATCATGTTTATTTTTCCATCAAATATTCAAGGTTTTCTTTAATTAATGTCAATTTTCAAAAACCCAAAAAAAAAAATGTTTTCTTTCAAAATCCCCCTTATCAGCAAAAGGAATTTCAATTCCGACATAATTTTCAAAATACAGAAATGGCTTTTTAAGAAAATCTCAAACTTAATCAATAGTTGAGGTTTTCTTTTAAAAAAAACTAAACTTTGGTTAATTTCTTTAATCAAGGTTTTAAATATGAGATCCAAAAATAAAAGGAATTTAATTATTCCGACATTATTTTCAAAAAGGCCAAAAATGTTTTGAAAGATTTCAATTAGACTTTTACATTGGAATCTTTCTAATTAAACCCTTTTTTTTAAATCTTGCTTTTTTTTTAAAATCAAAATTCATCATCAATAAAAGGAATTTGATTATTCCGACATTAATTTCAAAAATCCAAAAATATTTTCGAAAGATTTCAATTTAGTCCTTAACAATTGAAGTCTTTCTAAATTTAAACTCATCTTTTTCAAAACCATTATTTTCTTTTAAATCAAAATTTATCTTTGAAAAAAATTACTTGTTTTAACATTTTGATTTTCAGAGTTTATTTTTGGAAGTTCTCAACTCGGTTATTCTACATTGGGAATTTTCTAACCAAATTTCAATACGGATCTCATTAAACCGAATTTCCTTTAAGGGTGAACTAACCCATACCAAAAGGAGTTCTACTCCGACATTTGTAGATTCTTTATTTTATTTTATTTTATTTTATTTCAGTTCAAAAGAAACATTTTTGTTATTAACCCTAAAATGAATTTTCACAAGGCTTTATGGTACCGATTTCCGGGCGCTTCGGGGGTGCTAATCCTTCCTCGAGCGTAACTGACTCCCGAACCCAAAACTTATTTTCGTGGACCAACATTTGTTTAACCTAAGGTACTCTTTCTAGATTATGTTAGGTCAAACGGAGTCAAAATAGGTGGCTAACCTACCTAAATCAAAGTTAATCCTTTATCATGACTACATCAAAGATCTAGTGAAGAACTTCAAAGAGATCTCTTTTCATCATTTACCTCGAGAAGAGAATCAAGTTGCTGATGCCCTGGCCACATTGGCCTCCATGTTCAAAGTTAATTCAGATACAGAGATTCCGTCAATCAAGATCGAGTTGAGAGGTGAACCGGCACATTGCATGAATGTTGAGGAAGAAGAAGATGGCAAACCTTGGTACCATGATGTTGTACAGTTCCTAAAGTACCAAAAATATCCTAATCATGCATCAGAGAATGATAAGAAGATTATCCGGAGATTGTCAATGAACTTTTACTTGGATGGGGAAATTTTGTATAAGAAAACCCGTGATCAAGTCTTGTTAAGGTGTGTGGCAGCTAAAGAAGCTCAAATGATTATGAGTGAAGTGCATGAAGGAGTATGTGGAACTCATGCTAGTGGACACAAATTAGCTAGGCAGATTATGAGATCCGGCCATTACTGGTTAACCATGGAATCGGATTGCATCAACTACACAAGGAAATGTCATAAATGTCAGATATATGCGGATCAGATTCATGTTCCACCAAATTCGCTACATGTTATGGCGTCTACTTGGCCTTTCTCCATGTGGGGAATGGATGTTATCGGCCCAATTACTCCAAAAGCTTCAAATGGTCATCAATACATCTTTGTTATGATTGATTATTTCACCAAATGGGTTGAAGCAACCTCATATGCCAGTGTTACACAATCTGTAGTTGCTAAGTTTTTGAAGAAGGAGATCATCTGTAGATATGGCCTTCCGGAGAGAATCATTTCCGATAATGCTCAGAATTTGAATAGTAAAATGATAGAATCACTATGTTCTCGTTTCAAGATCATTCATAGTAACTCCACACCATATCGGCCAAAGATGAATGGGGCAGTGGAAGCGGCTAACAAGAATATCAAGAAGATTGTAGCAAAAATGACTGAAACTTATAAGGATTGGCATGAGAAGTTGCCATTTGCCCTTTTTGCTTACCGAACTGCAGTCCGAACATCTACTGGGGCAACTCCTTTTTCATTGGTGTATGGGACAGAAGCAGTGGTGCCTATCGAAGTGGAAATCCCATCCCTCAGAGTGCTTAGAGAGGTAAGCTTGGATGAAGCTGATTGGATCCAAGAACGACATGATCAATTGAATTTGATTGATGAGAAGCGCCTTGCCGCACTTTGTCATGGTCAGTTATACCAGAAACGAATGATGAGAGCTTATGATAAGAAAGTGAAGCCGAGGCAATTCAAAGAAGGGGAGTTAGTGTTAAAGAAAATACTCCCGAACCAACGTGACTCTCGGGGCAAGTGGGCACCAAATTGGGAAGGTCCATATGTTGTCAAGAAGGTCTTTTCTGGTGGAGCTTTAATATTACAAGAGATGGATGGGAAAGAATTCTCCAGTCCTATTAATACTGATGCTGTAAAGAAATACTATGCCTGAGGTAAAAAAATGATGAACAATGAAAAAATGAAAGAAATGAAAAAATGGAAAAAAATGAAAAGAATGAAAACATGATGAAAAAGAAAAAGGAGAGATACAAGTTAAAAAAAAAAAACCGAAAGGGCAACTTGATCAATTGAGGGGTTGCTTAAGTTGAAAACCTGAAAAGGCGGCTTAAGTAGAAGGAACAAGGCATAAGCACAGCTATTGAATGAAGCAAGATCAAACTCAGTGGGTTTAATTGGGGGCAGATCAGACCACTCAATAGACCGAGTTGTCAAAGTTCGTTGCTATCGTTAATTGATCAAAGGAAGAACTCAGGTTTCGTTCGCACATGTTTCTGAGTATTCATTGTTGGGAGATACCCCTTATCCTTTCTCTTATATTGAATCAATGAATTTTCTCTCTTGTTTGAATAAACCTATTTTTGAATGAGAATTGAAGTTTGAATTCCTTTCGTTTGTATGAATTTTGTGCAAAAATTGAATCAAGTTGATTTATTTCTTTGATCATTTTCTTAATAATGCGATGAATCTTATTGTTAATGGTTTTTTTGCTTGTACCAAATTTTGTCATGAATTTCAAAATGTGAATAAACATGCGAGAAACCATACAGGTATGAAAATGCTCATTTAATGTTCAAAGTCATAGATTAGGTTTAAGAGACAGGGTTTAACTAACCAGTCACTCAGAAGGAAAGTGGAAGCCGTTTGTGGCAAATCATCAAGAATGCGCAGAAATAACAAAAACAAGCAATCTGAGTTAGGAAAAACACTGATACAGTTTGAAATTGTTAATCAGAATGAATGAGCAGGAAGATTGGGATTGAGTAAAAGGTTTCCATGTTATTACAAACAGGAATCAGGCTTTGTACAAAAAGATAATAAATTTGTCATTGCAAGTCAAGCATTAAGCATTGCATGCATTATGACATGATCATTGCATCATTCTAGAGCATCAGGTTTTCAGATAACATGTCAGGCATTTGATACAGATCAAGATGGAAATATCCTTGCCCAAGAATCCAGCAAATATGATTGTTCATCAAAAGAGACCAGGTTACGGCTCTTATTTTTCTTTAAGCAACCAAGGTATGATTCATTTAGTTCATTGGGAGACCGAATCACGGCTCTCGTTTCATTTAGTGTCCGAATCACGTCACTTATTTCATTTGAGAAACTAAGTCATGGCTCTTATTTCATTTTGAGACTTAATTTAGGTTCTCATAATTTAATTTGTTCAGTGGGAGACCAAATCACAGCTCTCATTTCATCTAGAGATCAAATCATGGCTCTTGATTCATTCTGAGACCTATTGTAGGTTCTCGAGATTCATTTAGTTCGTTGAGAGATCGAATCACGGCTCTCGTTTCATTAAGAGACCAAATCATGGCTCTTGTTTCATTTTGAGACCTAATTTAGGTTCTCTCAGTTTAATTCGACCAGTGGGAGACCAAATCACGGCTTTCGAGATCGTTTCATCTAGGGACCAATTCATGGCTCTTGTTTCACTTTGAGGTCTAGCTTAGGTTTTCAAAATTCATTTAGTGCATTAGTGACCGAATCACGGCTCTCGTTTTATTTTAGTGACCGAATCACGGCACTTGTTCCATTTAAAAAAAAAAAAAAAATCGAATCATGGCTCTCGTTTCATGTAGAGATCATGTCATGGTTCTTGATTTAGTCGAAGACTTAGTTTAGGTTCTGAAGATTTCATTTAGTTTGGTGGGAGACCGAGTCACGGCTCTCGTTTCATTTAAAAACCAATTGATGGCATTTGATTCATTTAGAAACCAAATTTTGACTTTTGAAAAAATTTCAAAAAAACACATGGTGTCTACGTCTTGGACCGTTTCCTAATTATCTTGAAGTAAACTTCAAGGTTCTTAAAAAACGCTCCAAGAGGGGCAACTGTAGACACCCTTTTTTTTATTAGTATTTATTTTTTTTTTTTCTACCTTTCCTGTTTTCTTTATTTATTTGATTTATTTGAATTTTTTTTTTTAAAAAAAAAAAAAAAAAAAAAAAAGTGTGAAAATCTGCCGGATGAACAGTTCCGCCGCCGGATGAACAGTTCCGCCGCCGAATGAACAGTACCGCCTCCGAATGAACAGTGCAGCCGCCGGATGAATAGTACAGCCGCCGTATGAACAGTACCGCCGCCGAATGAACAGTGCAGCCGCCGAATGAACAGTAATTATTTCGTTTATAAATAGAAGAATGAGAATGAAGAGAAGGGGGGGAAGATCTCTTTTCTGATCGTTACTTTCTTTCTCTCTATCTCTTTCTCTCCTTTGTTCATATTTGCTTCTCGTTTCAATTTTAATTAACATATTTTCCACAATAGAAAACAGTTTCTGAATGTGTTTTTATATTCGGGAGAGGAATGAGATGGTTGAGTTTCCGGCAACGGAGGTTTGCAATTCTTGATGGTTTAAGAGATTGTAATTAGTTGACAGCTGCAAAAGGTTTCATTCTGGAAAAGCAGAGATCGATATCTCATCAAAGAAGGGTGGCTGTGACGGAAATCTAAGAAGAAAGGAAGAAAAGGGGTTTCAAGAGAGTCAAAACGTGAGTTCGTTCTGCGTGTGGGGTATATTCTTCTAACTTGTTGAGTTTAGTTGCGTATGGGTTTGATTTTATATTTATTGTGGGATTCTGTTTTGTTTACAATGTGTTTAGCACTTTGCTGATGCCATGTCCTTTGGTTAATAATTGAATTGAAATTTTTTTTTTTTTTTTTTTTTATTTGGTGGACTTTTGAATAGCTTTGATTGAGTATTTTCCTTGTTACTAATTTGGGTACATTTATCCATGCTTATTGGGCTATAATTGACAGATACCTGTCTCTGTTTTGATTATTGTATTTGGATTTTGGGATTTGTCATCATACTAGATTAATTTTTTATATTTTGTTGGGTGTCTCTGTTTGTATTAGTTCATCCGGCTTTTGATTGTTGATTTACGTGGATTGTTTCTAATTAATTCAAGTATGATGCCATGTCCTTTAATTAATTCAAGTATGATATTTTAAAAATTAGGGCTCATACATTTTTTATATATGCCTAATATATTTCTTGTGCTAACCCATTCTCTTGGTTTATTTTGTTCCATCACTTCATGCATTTAGAAATTAGGACATTGTTTTCGTAAAATTCATGTGCATGGAAAGCCGGAGGTTGTCTCGGAAGTACGAGATGCTCAAGGGTCTACCAAGATAGAAATTTCTCTGAGTTTCTCACCGGAAGTACGGTGGAGACTTAAGGGAACTTTTATCCCTTCAAAAACCACAAAAAAATGAATTTTCTTCATTCAATTTTATCAAAATCACATGCATATCATGTTTATTTTTCCATCAAATATTCAAGGTTTTCTTTAATTAATGTCAATTTTCAAAAACCCAAAAAAAAAAATGTTTTCTTTCAAAATCCCCCTTATCAGCAAAAGGAATTTCAATTCCGACATAATTTTCAAAATACAGAAATGGCTTTTTAAGAAAATCTCAAACTTAATCAATAGTTGAGGTTTTCTTTTAAAAAAAACTAAACTTTGGTTAATTTCTTTAATCAAGGTTTTAAATATGAGATCCAAAAATAAAAGGAATTTAATTATTCCGACATTATTTTCAAAAAGGCCAAAAATGTTTTGAAAGATTTCAATTAGACTTTTACATTGGAATCTTTCTAATTAAACCCTTTTTTTTAAATCTTGCTTTTTTTTTAAAATCAAAATTCATCATCAATAAAAGGAATTTGATTATTCCGACATTAATTTCAAAAATCCAAAAATATTTTCGAAAGATTTCAATTTAGTCCTTAACAATTGAAGTCTTTCTAAATTTAAACTCATCTTTTTCAAAACCATTATTTTCTTTTAAATCAAAATTTATCTTTGAAAAAAATTACTTGTTTTAACATTTTGATTTTCAGAGTTTATTTTTGGAAGTTCTCAACTCGGTTATTCTACATTGGGAATTTTCTAACCAAATTTCAATACGGATCTCATTAAACCGAATTTCCTTTAAGGGTGAACTAACCCATACCAAAAGGAGTTCTACTCCGACATTTGTAGATTCTTTATTTTATTTTATTTTATTTTATTTCAGTTCAAAAGAAACATTTTTGTTATTAACCCTAAAATGAATTTTCACAAGGCTTTATGGTACCGATTTCCGGGCGCTTCGGGGGTGCTAATCCTTCCTCGAGCGTAACTGACTCCCGAACCCAAAACTTATTTTCGTGGACCAACATTTGTTTAACCTAAGGTACTCTTTCTAGATTATGTTAGGTCAAACGGAGTCAAAATAGGTGGCTAACCTACCTAAATCAAACGGTTAGTGGCGACTCCTTTTCTTGTTTTCAAAAACTTTTCATCGCCATAAATTTCCCGTCGGGCGGCTTTTTAGACGTTTCGACAGATTGGCGACTCCACTGGGGAACTCTTTTTTTAAGAGAGTCAAGCCATTTTTGAAAAAAGTCTTGTTTTCGATTTAGGGTTAATTTTGAAATGTTTTCAAGGTGCAATGTAATTCATGCGCATTCATTGACTTGACCAAATTCAAATGAGCTGTTTTTGCACCTTCCATCTGCATCACTAAGTTTTTTTCCAAATTGCATTGTGCACCTTACATTTGTACCATTAAACTTTTTCCAAATTGCACTTTGCACCTCAAATTGCATCAATAAAACTTTTCAAAATTGCATTTTACACCTCAAATTGCATCAATAAAACTTTTCAAATTTACATTTTCGACCTCATATTATTTGATTCATTGCAATATATTATATGTATATTATATCAGCATGATCTTGCTTTCCTTGTACATATTTGTATATCCTTTGTTTGATTTTCAATTTTCCTATGTTTATGTCTGGCATGCTTATTCTCTGTTCTCTGTTCATGTATATATTGTGTACATCTTGTATGCCAATCTTTGCTTTTAATTGCCTGTATCTTGTATATACTTCTTGCCTGTTTCCCTGCCCTTTATTTCTTGTATGTATTCCATGTCTATTTTCTATTCTTTATTTTGTTTATATATTTATTCCTTTGAATTGGACTAACCATTTATTTGATTTGTTGATAGTATTTTCCTCTCTATCTTCCTGTTCTGTTGAGCATCATGTGGTGAAAGGTGGTTGGTAAAGGTAAAGTTTCTCCCACACACAACACTAAACATATCACAAGAGCCTCCGGAAGTACGGACTCTTTTCCCTTTAGACGGAGCGCGAACGTATCGTCTCCACCCCATCTTGTCCGATGGGTACTCGTGTCTAGAACCTTAAATCAGCATATAGAAACCTTGTGAGGAATCCCAGCCTAGTTAGAGCCAAACCTTTCAAACTTAAGTAGGGCCGAACCTCTAGAGAAAAAACCGATTTCCTAGGACACAAGGAGAAACGCCTTCTAACCTTTATCAATTCCTTTCATTTCATACTATTATGTATATATTTTGTTGTGATATACTAATTGTTTTATTGTTTCTTTGTTTTGTCTTCTATGTTTTCACTCGCATCACATGCATCTCATTTCGGGGTCTATCCATGGTAAATTTATTATAAAGGAAACTAGTCATGGCAAAAGATGGAAAGGTAGTACCTGTGGAAGTGGTAGAGGACCCTGATTTTAATTGGAAGAAAACTTTGAGTTTGCTTAAGTTGCCAGAGTTGAAAGATTGTCTGCCCGAAGATCATCGTCCCCAATTGCCAAGTAGAGTTGACATGGACCTCACCCAGAATGATTTCACCAAGCTAAAGCAATTATGGTCAAAGGTTGGTCCTAGTGGTCAAAGGCGTTTCAAGAAGCTTTACGGAGATATTGCTCTGTTACTTTATGTAAAGGTGGAAGAAAAGTTGATTAAAGGGGCATTGTACTTCTGGGATCCATCATACCGTTGTTTCACTTTTGGAAGACATGAAGAAGATTCTACGGAAGGGAAGTATGATATGGTACCTACTGTTGAAGAATATGGGGACATGTTAATGATAAAAAAGAAGTTAGATAAAGTATTCTGGCCGTGGGTTCAACATCCGAAGATCCTAGCTAAAATGTTGGAGGCTGACTTGGAAGAGTTACGACGACATATGGACGGAGAATATGTACAAGCCAACTTGCTGATGAACTTTGTGGATAAAAACTACCAGACGGAAAAGGGTCTTGACATTTTAGCCCTTTTGATTTATGGATTGGTTCTTTTTCCTAAACGGCTACAATATGTGCATCGTTCGGTGCTATCTCTTTTTATTAGCCTGAAACACCAAGTTGATCCGTCTACATCCATACTGGCAGAAACTATCCGAGCCCTAAATTCTTGTAGAAAGGGAGGAGGAAGATTTGAAGCATGTGCTCAATTACTCACTGTCTGGTTCAAGAGCCATTTTGGTTACAAGAAGAATCCGGGGATGTCGTTTAATGATGAAGATAATAAGAGGCCAATAGGGATCTATGGCATACTTCCATGGCCATCAGATCTGAAAGAAGAAAGAGAGTGGGTTGAATGGTTTAGAAATCTTGAGAATGATCAAATATCGTGGAAGGCGAGATGGATGCCTTCAAGAGATACTCCTTATCTACATGCCAAAGTACCTTGGGTTCCTTTGGTTGGATTGTGGGGAACCATCAGTTATTCACCCTTATTAGTCAGAAGGCAGTTTGGGTCTGAACAGACTATTCCGCTCACTTCTGGTCTAAACGAGTTAGATTTTCAACATGACAATTCAGAGCAATACAAGAAAGCCATCGAATGGGGAGAACTTTACAAAAGGATGCTCAAAGAAAATAAAGGTAGTTACACAGAAAATGTGGTACCCGAATATCCGGAATGGCATAAAAAACGGGTGAAAGACATTCTGATCCCACCATCATTTGACCCAGCTAATCCTGCAATGGAAGGGCCAGAGGATAAAATGGAAAGATTGGAGATTGAGAACAGAAGACTCAGAGAAGGGGTGGCAATGACTGAATTGACGCAAGAATGTGAACAACTGAAGTGGGTAACCCATGCGTTAGAAGACAAGCTAAAAAAGAAAAGGATGAAGAAAATAGGATGGCTTCAGGCAATAGAAAGAGCACAAGAAGACAGTAGGGAGATGAAAAAAGTGGCGGATGGTTGGAAGGCAGAAGCGATTAGTAAAGGCAATGAGGCTTCAAAACTCAGGGACGCCAAAGAGGATGCTAACAAGCGTTTGACCAATGCTCGAGTCCAATATGCTGAAATTCAGTACGAGAGAAATGAGCTGAAAAGTGAAAGAGATGAGCTGAAGAGAAGGAAAGTTCAACTAAAGAATGAAAGAGATGAACTGAAGAATGAGAATGATCAGTTGAAGAATGAAAGGGATGAGCTGAAAAACAAGAAAGAGGGAATGAAGAAAAACGAGGAAGAGCAAAGTCGCATACAACTATTTTTGGTGAAAAGGAATGAAGATTTAGAGCGTCAAGTCAGGGAGCTTACAAAGAAATTGAACCAGTAACGGGTTAGGGAGCATAGAGACAAGATCTGCTGTGATTTGTAAATGCTTTAAATTTGGCACGGTGATGTTATGGGATTGAAACTACTCTTTCAACTTTTGAAATGATTAGTTATCTTTAATAGTAAATTTGTTATGGATAGATCCCTATTGCATGCTCTATTCGCATTTACCATTGTCAGTATATAAACTCATTCCTTTCTTCTATCTCCGCATCCCATTCTATACATTTCATTATAGAAATCTATCCACAAGAAAGAAACCATAAAATAGAACTGATCATGGCCAATGGACGAAGTCAGAACGGGTGACAACTACAAGATGATATTTGGGAATGATGGATGATAGCCTCGTTTAATGGTCAATTTTGTTTTATGGTTTAGTTGTTGCGGATAGATTTTTATCATTACATGCATTGATCATTTACATCATTTATTGCATCATAATCTCATTATTTTCATAATAAATATCCTGATTCATGTTTGTAATAATTAAAGGTTTCAAGATAGCGTCCCAAGATCCCCGATATTACACTAGATTCCAAGCAAAGAAAATGGCAGAGCAGAATACAGAAATGGAGAATTTAAAACGGACCAATGAGGATCTGATGAAAAAGCTGAATGAGGCAATGGAAAGGATCAATGAGTTGAGTATGATGGTCAGGGATAATACACCTACTGGGACACCAATTCATGCTCCAGGGTATACGCCCGAGACAACCCAGCAAAACCTACCAACACTCAATATTCCTATTCCACCTGCTGTGCCAGATACCCAAAATCAGTACCCACCTCCTCCACTATATGGGGCATATCCTTACCCAGCTCCACCACCTACCGGACCTAATGCTAGTGGGTTTGTCTATACCACTTTGCCTACTCAAACTACCCAACCTACCCGGGTCCCAATCACCAATGCTGGTACAACCTCAGCAAACCCAGTGGTGCTTGATCCAGAGAGCTCCAAGGAAGCATCCTCCGATAGTAAAATGTTGAGCATGTTAGAGGAGAGGCTAAAGGTAGTGGAAGGAGCACAGTATTATAGAGCTATGAATGCAGCTGACATTACCTTGGTTCCGGGCATTGTGATACCCCCGAAATTTAAGGTCCCTGATTTTGAAAAGTATAGTGGAACCAGGTGTCCCCAAGAACATCTCACTAGCTATGTGAGAAAGATGGCAGCTTATGCTTATGATGACAAGCTCCTGATTCATTTTTTCCAAGATAGTCTTTCTGGGGCAGCTTTGAGGTGGTATAACCAGCTCGACAGGGTTAAAGTTCAGTCTTGGTCAGATTTGGTAAAGGCCTTTATTGCCCAGTACAAACATATGACAGATCTAGCTCCTGATCGATTGACCCTTCAAACCATGGAAAAGAAGTCTAATGAGTCCTTTAAGGAGTATGCTCAACGGTGGAGAGACGTGGCTGCTCAGGTTGACCCGCCACTGACAGAAAGGGAGTCAAACTATACCTTTATTGAAACTCTGAAAGGACCACTATATGACCGGCTTGTTACTAGCATTTCCGGTTCATTTGCCGATATTGTGGTTGCCGGAGAGTGCTTGGAAAAAGCAATCAAGAGTGGAAAGATAGATGGTGGAGACTTATCTGGAGGGAAAAGGGTGCATAATCCCAAGAGAAAGGAAGGGGAGGTCCATGCTACTGATAGCTATTCATACCCACATACACATCAGCATCAAAATTACCACTACTCCAATCAAAGGCCTTCACACAACTGGCGCTCAGGTTCTTATAGGCCTCGAGGTGCATACCAACCACCTACTTCCTACCAGTCACATGCTCCATACCAGTCACCCACTTCATACCAACCCGCTGTCTCATATCAATCACCAGCCGCCAATTACATTGCTTCCGGATCAACTTTCCATCCTACCACACAAACTTTCACACCTAGACCAAACACCACAAATGCCGGAACCAATCCAAGGCCTGCTCGGACTTATACCAGAATTGATCCCATCCCATACACTTATACTGCTTTGCTTCCACAACTTTTACAACAAAAGCTGATTGAAAAACCACGCGTTACCAAAACCTACACACCACCATACCCAGATTGGTTTAAACCCAATGAACATTGTGACTATCACCACGGAGCGGCCGGTCATTCAACTGAAGACTGCTATGTGCTAAAACTTAAGGTACAGGATTTGGTAAAAGAAGGAAGGTTGAGTTTCTCTCAGAATACGCAACCTAATATTGGGCAAAATCCTTTGCCGAATCATGGGGGGGCAGCGGTAAATGCAATTGATAATGGTGAATATGTGAAGAGATCTGTGAGTGAGGTGAAAACTTCCATGGCTACAGTTTTTGAGGCTCTAAAGGAGGCACAGATGATTCAGTGTAGGAAGAAGGTTGATGGTTGCCAGTATTGTGGTAAAATGGGACATGGTGTACAGCATTGTAAATATTTTCGTGAATTGGTGCAAAGGATGATGGATCAATCCTTAATTGAGTTTTATATAGAACGGATTGATGTTTCCGTAAATATGATAGGAGATGAAAAAGGAGCACAGAAACCATTTGTGGTGTACTTTGATGAGCTACCCAAGCCAGAGCCTTTTATAGTTTACTATGATGCACCCCCAGCACAAGAACCATTTGTTCCTACGCCCACGAAAGCACCTAAGCCTTTTGTGATTTACTACGATGCACTAAAACCAACAACACCAGTGGTTGTGAATCCTCCCCAACCATTTGAGTACAAAAATGATCACCAAGTTCCTTGGAAGTATGAATGTAGTTTTTCTACAACTGAAGGAGTTAAGGAGTCAGGATTTCCCCCGATGTCTGATGTTGGTGGAATTACCCGAAGTGGTAGGGTTTATTGTCCTGAAAATGGTGAATCTTTCAAGGTAAAGGCTAAGATGAATGATGAGCCTATCAATGTTCAAGATATGACATCAGAGAAAGAGATTACCAACGGTGCTTCTATTAATGAACCCGAGGAGTTCCTTAGGATCATTAAACAAAGTGAATACAGCGTGGTTGATCAATTGAATAAAACGCCAGCTCGTATTTCCTTACTTGCACTACTGTTGAGCTCTGAGTCCCACAGAGAATCATTACTGAAGGCCCTGAGTCAGTCTTACGTGTCCAGAAATATTTCTGTTATTGATATGGACCATATAGTTGGAAGTATTGGGGCAGCTAATTACATCACATTTACGGATGATGAGATACCTACGGGAATGAGAGGAATTCCCAAGGCACTTCACATTACTGCCAGATGCAAGGGCTATACAATGGCGAGGGTTCTAATCGACAATGGTTCAGCATTGAATGTCATGCCTCTCAGGTCTTTACAGAAGCTACCAGTGGACTTGTCCTATATACAGTCGAGTAACCTCATAGTCAGAGCTTTCGATGGAACTCGAAGGGAAGTGTATGGAACCATAGAGATACCTTTCCAGGTCGGTCCGGTTACATTTGAATTGGTTTTCCAAGTGATGGATATCAACCCATCTTACACTTGTCTCCTTGGTCGGCCATGGTTACATTTGGCTGGGGCAGTTCCCTCAACCCTGCATCAAAAAGTAAAGTTTCGGGTGGAAAGGACAATAGTGACAGTTAGAGGAGAAGAGGATATCATGGTGACACAATCTTCGGACTCCCCTTACATTGAAGCTGCCGAAGAAGCTTTGGACTGCTCTTTTCGATCTTTTGAAATTGCGGAGATCATGTCAGAAAAGAGTGCAAGCCAAAGTTCTGAGGGCTTGACTAGTCAGAAGAGACAGATGCGGGAATTGGGTTGGTCGGATGGAAAGGGTTTGGGAAAGAATCTGCAAGGAAATCCCGAATTGATAGACTGGTCTCACCAAGATAATACTTTTGGTCTGGGTTTCAAACCATCATGGAGAGACAAACAACAAATGAAGGAGAAAAAGAAAGCCCGGAGGTTGGCTAAGATGGATGGGGTGTGCATAGACGAGGAGAAAGGATTAAAGTTTCCACCGATCAGACAAACTTTTGTATCAGCTGGTTGGGTCAACCTTAATCAGTATGGGCAAGCACCAATTTCAGTCCAGTTTGTTCAGTCAGGATTGCAGAATTTGGTCATTTGTGCTGTTGAGGATGAGGTCTCAGATCAGCTAGATGGGTTAATCTATATGGGAGAGATGGACACTGAATTAGACAATTGGTCTGTTGTTGAGATACCAGCTGTGTTTTCATCTTCTGAGCAAATGTAATTAGCTTAAATTCTTAAATCAATGTTTATGCCTAAGAGTGTTGATGAATATTTTCATAATCAGTTAAGGCTTTCTTTCTTGTTTATACATAATTTGAACTTTAATGACGAATTGATGCATGTACAGACTTTTGACATGATGAGATTACATTGCAATATATTCACTATATTTTCTTCTATTGTTTCCCAATTCGCTATTCCTTGATTTATCTCTTACCATACATACCTATTTTACTCTGTACATATATCCCTTCCAAATTGCCCTTTGCAGGTTCACCGTTAATGAATGCGAAGATAGCACAAACAGCGGGCCTGAGTTCAACTTTGATAAGTTGATTAATACTGATGAGGTTGATAACGACGATATTGATGATTCTGATCTGCCTCAAGACTTGTTGAGGTTAGTTGAGCAAGAAGAGAGACAGATAGTGCCCCATAAAGAAGCTACAGAGTTGGTAAATCTGGGCACAGAAGAAGACAGAAGAGAAGTAAAGATAGGCACCACTTTATCAGAAACTGAAAGACAACCACTAGTTGACTTGTTGAAAGAGTATTCAGATGTCTTTGCATGGTCTTATCAAGATATGCCAGGATTAGATCCAGAAATTGTAGTTCATAAGCTGCCGATTAAGCCAGAATGCGAGCCAGTTCAACAAAAGTTAAGACGGATGAAACCAGAGATGCTGTTGAAGATAAAGGAAGAAGTAATGAAGCAGTTAGATGCAGGTTTTCTTGAAGTTGCAAAATACCCGGAGTGGGTAGCCAACATCGTTCCGGTACCGAAGAAAGATGGGAAGGTTCGAATGTGTGTAGACTACAGAGACCTCAACCGAGCCAGTCCCAAAGATAACTTTCCCTTACCTCACATTGATACCCTAGTTGACAATACTGCTCGCTTTTCCATATTCTCATTCATGGATGGTTTCTCGGGATATAATCAGATCAAGATGGCACCAGAAGATAAAGAGAAAACAACTTTCATCACCATGTGGGGAACTTTTAACTACAAAGTGATGTCTTTTGGTTTGAAGAATGCCGGCGCTACTTATCAGCGAGCTATGGTGACTTTGTTCCATGATATGATGCACAGAGAGATTGAAGTGTATGTGGATGATATGATTGCTAAAGCTCGGACGACGGTGGAACATATTGTCAATTTGCAGAAGTTATTCAAAAGACTGAGGAAATACAAACTCAGATTGAATCCAGCCAAGTGCACTTTTGGGGTGACCTCCGGCAAGCTATTGGGTTTTGTAGTTAGTGAAAAGGGGATTGAGGTAGACCCAGATAAGATCAAAGTTATCCAAAATTTATCAGCACCTAAAACCCCGAAAGAAGTTAGAGGTTTCCTTGGGAGATTGAATTACATTGCCAGATTTATATCGCAATTGACTGCTAAATGTGATCCAATTTTCAAATTGCTTAAAAAGCGAGATCCAGGTGAATGGGATGATGACTGTCAAGAAGCTTTTGAAAAGATCAAGGAATATCTCACAAATCCTCCAGTGCTGATACCTCCAGTACCTGGAAAACCTTTGATCTTATATCTCACAGTGTTTGAAAATTCCATGGGATGTGTATTGGGGCAACAAGATGACACTGGAAAGAAAGAGCATGCAGTGTATTATTTGAGTAAGAAGTTCACTGAATATGAAGCCAAGTACTCCTCATTGGAGAAGATGTGCTGTGCATTGGCTTGGGCCGCTCATCGACTAAGACAGTACATGTTACACCATACTACTTTATTGGTGGCTAAGTTAGACCCAATTAGATACATATTTGAGAAACCCGGCTTGTCAGGGAGAATTGCTCGGTGGCAAGTATTGTTGTCCGAGTATGATATTCAATATGTTTCTCAAAAAGCCATCAAAGGAAGTGCTGTCGCAGAGTTTTTAGCAGAAAGGGCTAGTGATGATTATGAGCCTATGGAGTTCGACTTTCCTGATGAAGATTTGATGGCAGTATTTCATGTTGATGGAGAATTCGATGATGATGAAACGTGGACAATGTGTTTTGACGGAGCATCAAACGCAATTGGACATGGTATTGGGGCAGTACTGACATCCCCAGAAGGCAATTATTTCCCAGCCACTGCAAGGTTGGATTTCAGGTGCACAAACAATATGGCAGAATATGAAGCATGTGTTCTCGGTATTCAGATGGCCATAGAAAGAAAAATTGAAAATTTAAAGGTGTATGGTGATTCTGCACTTGTGATTTATCAGTTGAAGGGAGAATGGGAGACGAGAGATTCAAAGTTAATCCTTTATCATGACTACATCAAAGATCTAGTGAAGAACTTCAAAGAGATCTCTTTTCATCATTTACCTCGAGAAGAGAATCAAGTTGCTGATGCCCTGGCCACATTGGCCTCCATGTTCAAAGTTAATTCAGATACAGAGATTCCGTCAATCAAGATCGAGTTGAGAGGTGAACCGGCACATTGCATGAATGTTGAGGAAGAAGAAGATGGCAAACCTTGGTACCATGATGTTGTACAGTTCCTAAAGTACCAAAAATATCCTAATCATGCATCAGAGAATGATAAGAAGATTATCCGGAGATTGTCAATGAACTTTTACTTGGATGGGGAAATTTTGTATAAGAAAACCCGTGATCAAGTCTTGTTAAGGTGTGTGGCAGCTAAAGAAGCTCAAATGATTATGAGTGAAGTGCATGAAGGAGTATGTGGAACTCATGCTAGTGGACACAAATTAGCTAGGCAGATTATGAGATCCGGCCATTACTGGTTAACCATGGAATCGGATTGCATCAACTACACAAGGAAATGTCATAAATGTCAGATATATGCGGATCAGATTCATGTTCCACCAAATTCGCTACATGTTATGGCGTCTACTTGGCCTTTCTCCATGTGGGGAATGGATGTTATCGGCCCAATTACTCCAAAAGCTTCAAATGGTCATCAATACATCTTTGTTATGATTGATTATTTCACCAAATGGGTTGAAGCAACCTCATATGCCAGTGTTACACAATCTGTAGTTGCTAAGTTTTTGAAGAAGGAGATCATCTGTAGATATGGCCTTCCGGAGAGAATCATTTCCGATAATGCTCAGAATTTGAATAGTAAAATGATAGAATCACTATGTTCTCGTTTCAAGATCATTCATAGTAACTCCACACCATATCGGCCAAAGATGAATGGGGCAGTGGAAGCGGCTAACAAGAATATCAAGAAGATTGTAGCAAAAATGACTGAAACTTATAAGGATTGGCATGAGAAGTTGCCATTTGCCCTTTTTGCTTACCGAACTGCAGTCCGAACATCTACTGGGGCAACTCCTTTTTCATTGGTGTATGGGACAGAAGCAGTGGTGCCTATCGAAGTGGAAATCCCATCCCTCAGAGTGCTTAGAGAGGTAAGCTTGGATGAAGCTGATTGGATCCAAGAACGACATGATCAATTGAATTTGATTGATGAGAAGCGCCTTGCCGCACTTTGTCATGGTCAGTTATACCAGAAACGAATGATGAGAGCTTATGATAAGAAAGTGAAGCCGAGGCAATTCAAAGAAGGGGAGTTAGTGTTAAAGAAAATACTCCCGAACCAACGTGACTCTCGGGGCAAGTGGGCACCAAATTGGGAAGGTCCATATGTTGTCAAGAAGGTCTTTTCTGGTGGAGCTTTAATATTACAAGAGATGGATGGGAAAGAATTCTCCAGTCCTATTAATACTGATGCTGTAAAGAAATACTATGCCTGAGGTAAAAAAATGATGAACAATGAAAAAATGAAAGAAATGAAAAAATGGAAAAAAATGAAAAGAATGAAAACATGATGAAAAAGAAAAAGGAGAGATACAAGTTAAAAAAAAAAAACCGAAAGGGCAACTTGATCAATTGAGGGGTTGCTTAAGTTGAAAACCTGAAAAGGCGGCTTAAGTAGAAGGAACAAGGCATAAGCACAGCTATTGAATGAAGCAAGATCAAACTCAGTGGGTTTAATTGGGGGCAGATCAGACCACTCAATAGACCGAGTTGTCAAAGTTCGTTGCTATCGTTAATTGATCAAAGGAAGAACTCAGGTTTCGTTCGCACATGTTTCTGAGTATTCATTGTTGGGAGATACCCCTTATCCTTTCTCTTATATTGAATCAATGAATTTTCTCTCTTGTTTGAATAAACCTATTTTTGAATGAGAATTGAAGTTTGAATTCCTTTCGTTTGTATGAATTTTGTGCAAAAATTGAATCAAGTTGATTTATTTCTTTGATCATTTTCTTAATAATGCGATGAATCTTATTGTTAATGGTTTTTTTGCTTGTACCAAATTTTGTCATGAATTTCAAAATGTGAATAAACATGCGAGAAACCATACAGGTATGAAAATGCTCATTTAATGTTCAAAGTCATAGATTAGGTTTAAGAGACAGGGTTTAACTAACCAGTCACTCAGAAGGAAAGTGGAAGCCGTTTGTGGCAAATCATCAAGAATGCGCAGAAATAACAAAAACAAGCAATCTGAGTTAGGAAAAACACTGATACAGTTTGAAATTGTTAATCAGAATGAATGAGCAGGAAGATTGGGATTGAGTAAAAGGTTTCCATGTTATTACAAACAGGAATCAGGCTTTGTACAAAAAGATAATAAATTTGTCATTGCAAGTCAAGCATTAAGCATTGCATGCATTATGACATGATCATTGCATCATTCTAGAGCATCAGGTTTTCAGATAACATGTCAGGCATTTGATACAGATCAAGATGGAAATATCCTTGCCCAAGAATCCAGCAAATATGATTGTTCATCAAAAGAGACCAGGTTACGGCTCTTATTTTTCTTTAAGCAACCAAGGTATGATTCATTTAGTTCATTGGGAGACCGAATCACGGCTCTCGTTTCATTTAGTGTCCGAATCACGTCACTTATTTCATTTGAGAAACTAAGTCATGGCTCTTATTTCATTTTGAGACTTAATTTAGGTTCTCATAATTTAATTTGTTCAGTGGGAGACCAAATCACAGCTCTCATTTCATCTAGAGATCAAATCATGGCTCTTGATTCATTCTGAGACCTATTGTAGGTTCTCGAGATTCATTTAGTTCGTTGAGAGATCGAATCACGGCTCTCGTTTCATTAAGAGACCAAATCATGGCTCTTGTTTCATTTTGAGACCTAATTTAGGTTCTCTCAGTTTAATTCGACCAGTGGGAGACCAAATCACGGCTTTCGAGATCGTTTCATCTAGGGACCAATTCATGGCTCTTGTTTCACTTTGAGGTCTAGCTTAGGTTTTCAAAATTCATTTAGTGCATTAGTGACCGAATCACGGCTCTCGTTTTATTTTAGTGACCGAATCACGGCACTTGTTCCATTTAAAAAAAAAAAAAAAAATCGAATCATGGCTCTCGTTTCATGTAGAGATCATGTCATGGTTCTTGATTTAGTCGAAGACTTAGTTTAGGTTCTGAAGATTTCATTTAGTTTGGTGGGAGACCGAGTCACGGCTCTCGTTTCATTTAAAAACCAATTGATGGCATTTGATTCATTTAGAAACCAAATTTTGACTTTTGAAAAAATTTCAAAAAAACACATGGTGTCTACGTCTTGGACCGTTTCCTAATTATCTTGAAGTAAACTTCAAGGTTCTTAAAAAACGCTCCAAGAGGGGCAACTGTAGACACCCTTTTTTTTATTAGTATTTATTTTTTTTTTTTCTACCTTTCCTGTTTTCTTTATTTATTTGATTTATTTGAATTTTTTTTTTAAAAAAAAAAAAAAAAAAAAAAGTGTGAAAATCTGCCGGATGAACAGTTCCGCCGCCGGATGAACAGTTCCGCCGCCGAATGAACAGTACCGCCTCCGAATGAACAGTGCAGCCGCCGGATGAATAGTACAGCCGCCGTATGAACAGTACCGCCGCCGAATGAACAGTGCAGCCGCCGAATGAACAGTGCAGCCGCCGAATGAACAGTAATTATTTCGTTTATAAATAGAAGAATGAGAATGAAGAGAAGGGGGGGAAGATCTCTTTTCTGATCGTTACTTTCTTTCTCTCTATCTCTTTCTCTCCTTTGTTCATATTTGCTTCTCGTTTCAATTTTAATTAACATATTTTCCACAATAGAAAACAGTTTCTGAATGTGTTTTTATATTCGGGAGAGGAATGAGATGGTTGAGTTTCCGGCAACGGAGGTTTGCAATTCTTGATGGTTTAAGAGATTGTAATTAGTTGACAGCTGCAAAAGGTTTCATTCTGGAAAAGCAGAGATCGATATCTCATCAAAGAAGGGTGGCTGTGACGGAAATCTAAGAAGAAAGGAAGAAAAGGGGTTTCAAGAGAGTCAAAACGTGAGTTCGTTCTGCGTGTGGGGTATATTCTTCTAACTTGTTGAGTTTAGTTGCGTATGGGTTTGATTTTATATTTATTGTGGGATTCTGTTTTGTTTACAATGTGTTTAGCACTTTGCTGATGCCATGTCCTTTGGTTAATAATTGAATTGAAATTTTTTTTTTTTTTTTTTTTTTTATTTGGTGGACTTTTGAATAGCTTTGATTGAGTATTTTCCTTGTTACTAATTTGGGTACATTTATCCATGCTTATTGGGCTATAATTGACAGATACCTGTCTCTGTTTTGATTATTGTATTTGGATTTTGGGATTTGTCATCATACTAGATTAATTTTTTATATTTTGTTGGGTGTCTCTGTTTGTATTAGTTCATCCGGCTTTTGATTGTTGATTTACGTGGATTGTTTCTAATTAATTCAAGTATGATGCCATGTCCTTTAATTAATTCAAGTATGATATTTTAAAAATTAGGGCTCATACATTTTTTATATATGCCTAATATATTTCTTGTGCTAACCCATTCTCTTGGTTTATTTTGTTCCATCACTTCATGCATTTAGAAATTAGGACATTGTTTTCGTAAAATTCATGTGCATGGAAAGCCGGAGGTTGTCTCGGAAGTACGAGATGCTCAAGGGTCTACCAAGATAGAAATTTCTCTGAGTTTCTCACCGGAAGTACGGTGGAGACTTAAGGGAACTTTTATCCCTTCAAAAACCACAAAAAAATGAATTTTCTTCATTCAATTTTATCAAAATCACATGCATATCATGTTTATTTTTCCATCAAATATTCAAGGTTTTCTTTAATTAATGTCAATTTTCAAAAACCCAAAAAAAAAAATGTTTTCTTTCAAAATCCCCCTTATCAGCAAAAGGAATTTCAATTCCGACATAATTTTCAAAATACAGAAATGGCTTTTTAAGAAAATCTCAAACTTAATCAATAGTTGAGGTTTTCTTTTAAAAAAAACTAAACTTTGGTTAATTTCTTTAATCAAGGTTTTAAATATGAGATCCAAAAATAAAAGGAATTTAATTATTCCGACATTATTTTCAAAAAGGCCAAAAATGTTTTGAAAGATTTCAATTAGACTTTTACATTGGAATCTTTCTAATTAAACCCTTTTTTTTAAATCTTGCTTTTTTTTTAAAATCAAAATTCATCATCAATAAAAGGAATTTGATTATTCCGACATTAATTTCAAAAATCCAAAAATATTTTCGAAAGATTTCAATTTAGTCCTTAACAATTGAAGTCTTTCTAAATTTAAACTCATCTTTTTCAAAACCATTATTTTCTTTTAAATCAAAATTTATCTTTGAAAAAAATTACTTGTTTTAACATTTTGATTTTCAGAGTTTATTTTTGGAAGTTCTCAACTCGGTTATTCTACATTGGGAATTTTCTAACCAAATTTCAATACGGATCTCATTAAACCGAATTTCCTTTAAGGGTGAACTAACCCATACCAAAAGGAGTTCTACTCCGACATTTGTAGATTCTTTATTTTATTTTATTTTATTTTATTTCAGTTCAAAAGAAACATTTTTGTTATTAACCCTAAAATGAATTTTCACAAGGCTTTATGGTACCGATTTCCGGGCGCTTCGGGGGTGCTAATCCTTCCTCGAGCGTAACTGACTCCCGAACCCAAAACTTATTTTCGTGGACCAACATTTGTTTAACCTAAGGTACTCTTTCTAGATTATGTTAGGTCAAACGGAGTCAAAATAGGTGGCTAACCTACCTAAATCAAACGGTTAGTGGCGACTCCTTTTCTTGTTTTCAAAAACTTTTCATCGCCATAAATTTCCCGTCGGGCGGCTTTTTAGACGTTTCGACACTGAGACTAGTAGTACTTCTTCTTATAGTGAGATTTATAAGTGAAAGAACTGTCTCACTCTATTTCTATCAATTTTGGCTCTTTTATTTATAAATAAAAGTAAGGATAAAAAGGAAGGCACACTAATTTGTATTTTTTGCAAATACTTTTTATTTTACTTCTACTTGATTTAGTTGAAAGTAGAAACAATGAGAAGAGTGGGTTTTCAAATAAAGTATCTTGACTTCACAAGGACAAGCAGCATGTATCAAAGTTCCTGGACAATAGGACAAGCCATGCATCAAAGTTCAAGATGGAAGCAACAAAAAGAAGAGTCCATGGAGATTGTTCCTCTTGATTTGCATATAAACTGTTATAGCACGGTTAGCACATTTTGGCAGTAGAATGTTTGAGATTAACTGTTTTTTTTATCTATTAATTTTTTGTGTTTTTTTATTAATTATGTACTCTTTAGTTAAAGATTCAATAATGAAATTGAATTTCTTTTCACAATAAATATCAATTTATTTAAGCTTTAGGTCATGTATAAATAAATATTTAAATATTACAAAAATAGAACTTTCATTTGAAAAAGAGAGTACTGTCACTTTTAATGACAAACAAATTCACTTGTCATTTATTTGAGATTTAGTGAAAGGATAAATTTGGTCATTAATTGAAAAAAGGATGTGGCTAAATATTAAGTTGATCACTAAATCAATCTCTTTAACCACAAGTCTTTATGTCACTAACTAATAAATTCAATGACAAATTTCACTAAATTTGTCACTAATATTTTGGACATTTAATGACAGGTTTCAAAATCCTTGTCACTGGATTATTAGCGATAATCTATTTAGTGACTGCAAGCACCATATGAATAGTTTGTCATTAAAACATTTAGTAACAAGTTTTTATATTTTTAATGACGGATTGTTTCTTCACTAAAAGCATAAATTCTAGTAGTGTATTCACACATGACATACTTAATTATTAACAATATAATATAATTTGATAAAAAAAAAAAGAGTGACATGGCATAGCTCTCGGCTCGCCATTCCTTTGCGCTTTTATATAATTGAATGAATTTGTATACACCAATAGTCCTCCAACCACCCAATCAAAAAGGAAAAAATGATTACTAATACATAGTAGTCTTCTTCTCATGGATCTTTCTTCCGAAGTTTTAATATTAGTTAATACCTAAAAATTAAAATGTACTTTCGTGGCACGGAATCATCCTTAATTAGCAAGCATTTCAGACCTCAGAATGCCCTAACAACACACCAAATAGGCCCCTCTACAAAGCCAACATACAAAGAAGCCTATGCTAGAATCAAGGGTAACCAGAATACTATAGCAAGAAAAATAGTTGTCGGCATTTTCAGCCAAGCATCTATGGTTAGAACGTCCAAAATCATAAAATAATAAAGAGAAGCACCAAAATAGACAAAGTCCCTATCAAGTTTTGGAGTACCCTTCCTACTTATATATTATATAACAATGTACGAACCACCCAACCACTACACAGAAGCTCCTGATCACATACCTGGACCCTGGTTCAAGGAAGAGAGACCAAAAGAGGAAGATCCCCATAAAAAATTCAAAGGTAAAAGCATTTGATCACAGAGCCAATACAAAGAATTCATATTCATGGCTATTGTAGACACCTCATTTTTTATATATATTATTTAATTTCTTTTCTTACAGCCTTTCTTACTTTTTTTATTTATATTAGATTTTAATTTTAATTTTAATTTTAATCTTACTTTAGTCTTATATTTTTCTTTTTCTTTTTCTTTTTCTTTTTCTTGGGTTTTGCTGAGAAGTTTGGAGAAATATCTTATAAGAAGGAAGGCCGGACCGAACAGGATTACGATTATCTAATGAGCTGGCCAAGCTTGATGTTCCTATGAAGCTTCTAATAGACTCTGCTATGGCATATACTATGGGTGAGGTGGACATGGTATTTGTTAGGGCTGATGGAGTAGTTGAAAGTGGGGGTATCATAAATATGATTGGGACATATCAGATTGCATTAGTGGCACACAGCATGAACAAACCTGTATATGTGGCTCCTGAAAGCTACAAGTTTGCCCGTCTTTATTCATTGGACCAAAAAGATATGGCCCCATTTTGTTTTTTTTCTTTTCGGCAATATTAGGAGCATGTGGTTGTTATTGCAAATGCTTGAGATAAAAAGGAGACGGCTGAAGAAAAGAAAGGGGAGAGCTCTGTGAGGAAGGGAAGGGATTTTGAAGAAAAGATTGCAAGAAAATGATGGCTGACAACCAAAAAGGGGGGAGGGGGGCCGAGAAAAAAAACAAAAAGAAAAAAAAAGTCAAAAAAGGGAGGCAAAAAAAAAACAAAAACAAAATGGCCGAAAGCCAAAAGAAAAAAGAGACGAGTGATTTCAAAAAAAGGAGATCTTCTTTTTTTTGGTGGCTTGGTTGGCAAATGGAGGGGCCCAAAAAAAGAAAAAAAGACGAGGGATTTCAAAAAGGAGATTCATTTTCTTGGTGGCTGGGTTAGCAAATCCATGGGGAAAAGAAGGCAAAAATCCTCAGAATAAAAGGAGAAGAAAGCAGAGCTCTGCAAGGGGGAGAGGGGGAGAAAAGGCCAAAAGAAAAAACTTACCATTTCTCTTCAAGTCGAACTTTACTTCAAACTATTCTTCTCTTCCAGATCCAGCTTCTGTTTCCTAAACCCCATCGACATCTAAAAATCATTTTATCTCTTAGAAACAAAAACATTTCTTCAGTCTTGTACCTTATTGCCATTCTAAAGTTCCCCTTTGATTTTTCAGAACAAAAAAGGTCATTCCCCTACCCAAAAAAAAATAGGCTACGAATCCCTTTTTCCACTTCCCACCACAAGAAAATAACTCAGAAAGACAAGTCTCCAGACAGTTGCAAACGGGAATACAGAGTAGGAGAGAAAGTTACCTTTCTCATCTAAGCCAAGCTCCCTGTTGCAACACTCTCAAAGTTGTCACCCATCGAGACATCCATTGTCATCCTGGCCTTCTCATTATCACCTTGCCCGAACGTAGAAGCCACAAAGAACTAAAAAAAAAAAAGAGAAAGCTTCAGTTTTCGGTCATTGTTTGGCTGGAAAACGAATAACCAAAAAGGGCTACGATTTTAGGGAGGAGTCGGTTTGTTCAGAAACTAAAATGAAAAAGCAAGTCCAAGTTTGACCGAAGAGGTCACCAAAAGAGCCTTTATAGGCTGGGGCATCCAACTTCAGGCCCCGTTTAGCTTGCGGACCAGTCTTCTTCGCAGTATCATCAGTTTGCTTACTAAGCAGGCCGGTTTTCATTGGTAACTTGTCTAACCACAAGCCTGATTCCAATTTCAACTTTGGTTTTGATTCTAATTAGTCCCGTCATCATTTTAAATAATTTTACTTTTCTATGTATTTGTTTGACTTTCTATTGTCGTTAGTGTCCATTTAAATGTCCAACTCTTGTAAAAATCATTTGCCATGCACATTGACATTTGTCCATTTGCTATATGTAGTTTCTTGTGTAATTAGACTTATTCATTTTAAACCCCATGTGTATAGATGTCCTGTTATTGCTATTTAGATATCATGTTTCAATTAATAGTTTTAGTGCTTATGCTTTCATGACCCGACACATTCTAGTGCATATCAAAATTCGTTTCAGCCTACGTTCATTTATTTTGTCACGTGTAAATCCATCCCCTACATGCTAGCTCTTGTTTCAATTTATGTTCCAAGATATATATATATCTCCATAAATATGAAATTATGTTGATATTAATTTGTATAAATTTCTACGTTAGGCTTTTTAGGTTCATTTGATGTTAATAAGCTACATTTTCATGTCTTATTTGTACACATATATATCCTTTAAATTCATATATTAAATGTCCTTAGGCCATATGTAAATATCCATGTTATATTCTAATTTTTAAGAAAAACCCAAAAAGTGGTCAAGCAAATAAAGGAGGGCAATTTTTAAGGAAATTGTGACGGCAATTTTCCTTAGTAATTGTTCAAAGGTAATTTTTAAAATATGATAAAGAGAAAAATCCAAAAAAAAAAGATTAATTAAATAATGGATAGTTATTATGGAGATTGTGATGGCAATTTCTTAAATAATTATTCAATGGTAACTTTAAAATTTGATCAAAAAAATAAAAAATGGTTAAATAATTAATGAGTAATTGTTAGAGAAATTGTGATGGCAATTTTCTTTAATAATTATTCATTGGTAATTTTTAAAATCAAATTAAGAAAACCCAAAAAAAAAATGGTTGGTTAAAGGAGGACAATTATTAAAGAAATTGTGATGGTAATCTTCCTTAGTAATTGTTCAAGGGTAATTTTGAATTAATTAAAAAAAATCAGAAAAATCAAAAAAAGAAATGATTGAGTTAAATAAAGGATGGTTATTAGGGAAATAGTGATGACTATTATTCCTAATAATTATTCATTGGTAATCAAAAATGTTTGAAAGATGATAAAAAAACGTGTCCAAGAAAATTCAAAAAAAGTGTCTTTTAATTATCCCTTCAAAGTCAAAAATAAAAAAAATGTGTGTGTTTTTTTTTATTTTAATCATCAATAAATATAATTGCTAAAAGAATTGTGATGGTAATTTCTTTAGTAATTATTCTTCTTAAAAGACTAAAAAATCAAATTCCAATGTTAAAAAAATTGAAAACCCATTATTAAGGCCTAATTAATGTTTAATTGATCGGTACCGTCTTTTGACGGGCGTTGTAGGGGTGCTAATCCTTCCCCATACGTAACTGTACTTTCGAACCCAATCTCCGGTTCCGTAGACCGGGACCTATCTAGCTTGATACGCCATTTCACGGCCAATGTCGGGTTAGATAGATTCCTAAAAAGGTGGCTAACCCACCTAAACAAAAGAGGTTAGTGACGACTCCCCGTTTTATTTCGTCTCAATCACGTCGTCCTCGGAAACGTTGCGACAGCTATCAAATATCATACCTCTTTCTCATTGGTTTTCTCGGCACGGCCACTTTTCTCTTTGCTGGTCAGGCCAAAGCTCGCATTATTGTTGGTGACTTGTGTCACAATACAGACCACCCACTGCTTTGCATGAGTTGAGAATGGATTCGTGCGTGATGCAAAACTTGCCACAATAATTGCTATTAAGGCATTGATGGATGAAACAAACAGAGCAAAGGCCTTGGCAGCTGCCAGGTTTGTCAAAATTGCTAAATTTATTAACTGCATTTCTAGTTACAATGATGCCCTTGACAACCTGGAGAAGGCCGTGGACAACATTAAGGAGAATGAACCTGGTAGCCTCATGAGCAATCTCAGCGCTGTTGTTGCTGATTACGGGTCATGTGATGATGCTTTTGCTGACGGCCATCAGCGTTCTCCTTTTGCTGCTGTTAATGGACAATATAATCGCATGGCTAGCAACTGCTTGGCATTGGCAAGTCAGATTAAGTTTTAGAGTATAATTTTTTTGGGAGAAATTGAAAAAAAAAAAATTACGCATCAGAATGACAGACAAAATAATTGATGTTTGTCTACTTTGTTTTTGTTTCTATATGCTAATGGTGTTTAGGAAGAAGAGGAAAGCCAATTAATTAATGTTAACAGTGAAGGTCTCTTGTTGCCGTGTTTCTTGTAGATTATTATCATTGGTTTGTTATGAAGTAACATGAGCTTCTAATTTCTTCCCCTTTATCTTGATAAGCCTCAGCAAATTTTAGGAAGGTTTTTACCATAAAAAAAATAACAGCATGAAAATTTATATGGGACCCAGACATAGTTAGTTTTACTAATAATTGCCTCTTAATACGTACGGGGGGTTTATTGCTCCTCAGTTTTATGGGCTTATGGTGGAGAAGAACAAGGTACCTTTAGATAGCTAAACTTGTTTGGCCCAAAGGAAAGTGGTTATTTGCAAAAGGCCAGTTACAGTCCAAATACTTCGGCCTCTTTCAGGATCCTAAGCTCTTAGAAACGGCAAGCCTTTGCTGTCCTTTTCATTTTTTTCAAAAGCAGGAAAATTAGTGGAATTAATCATTAATTAATTAATTCTTCTTCAAACTGAAAAGGAAAGTAAACCTCTTTTTTCCTTCTAATTTCCATCCTTCGTACAAAATATGAGGTAAAATAAAGTTTCTTTCTCTTCTATTTCCTTTCTATTCTCTTTCCTTCCGCTTCTACAAGGCTATGAAAATTAAAATACACAGAATATAAAACTCATTTATGAATTTGTTAATAATTCGCATCGTGGTGTGATATTTCCTTAATATATATTCATTCATGAGAAACAACCGGACAAGCTACAAGTAAATGTGGGAAATCAAGGCCACGTGTATAACCTCTAAATATCTTCGTTTTGACTAGCATTGCATTTCTGCTGCTCCTTAGCTCCGTACACATTGGGGCCGCTGGAACGGTAATTTGAATTTTTCATTTCATTTTTGTGTTGAGTCAAACTAGGATTGATTACAATGTATAATCTTTTTATCATAGCTAATTATTATTTCACAAACTTATTATACCCACCCATCCTAATCCATTTTTATATGTGGTTAAAATAAATTATAAGTATAGGAGATTATCCATTTCCAAAATTAAAACAAATCGCTAATCTCTTCAAGGATTTTTTAGATTAATTAGACTTTCACATACAGATTTTTCAAACATATAAATCACTTGCTAATAGGGGCCTTTAGGGACTTAAATTAGAGTTTCTTTCATCACAAGTTCAAGCTTTTTATCACTAATTGGTCACTCATGTATAATCTAACCATGTAATATGAAACTATAGACCCTTTTGTAATTAATGATTCATTATCTACATTGCGATTCTACATAAAGTATGCTATTTGTTCAAGCTTTAGTTGAATGCAAGGCATATATAATCAGCAATCAAAATTAGGCAATTCATTCACTTGCGATACAATCAAACTCAAAAGAAACGGTTTCTCTGTTAAGGTTGGGGGAAGGAGAATGTAAAACCAAATTTTCTTGAATAAATTAGAACAACAAGAATTAATTCCACAAAGCAAAGTAACTTTAGTTTTGGGACACACACAGATATATATATATATATATATATATATATAATTATGCAAGCTGCGGCTTTAGTTTCTTTAAATCTAAGCGTGTATCCCATCCTTTCTCCGATCCTGAATCAGAAGCTGGTAAATCAGAGTTAAGCGCTTGCAAACAAATCAAAAAATCAAACACCAAAAGAGAAAAATCTCGATGTTAACATGTTCGATGCTTGTTCCCTTGTGATAGAAAAGAGATAATTTGCTTGCTTGGTGGGCTACTTGTCTTTTGCTCTTCTTCAACTTTCGTTCAATGATTTCATTTCATGTGTGCTTTTAAGGATCCATCGTTGATCGTTGATCGTTGATTTTTCTTTTGTTTTTATTTATTTATTTATTTATTTTATATCAAAGATAGATGATAGATCCCTTTCGTTATCTTTACACAACCCTGGTGCCATGAAATTTCTTTAAACTCCTCCAACTCGGATGATATTTATTTTTGGAATTATGTATGTCTATATTTTGGGGTTGAAATTCTTTTACTACGACACTAGAAAACATGTCACCTTAAATTGGAGTCAGGGAAACCCGGAAGGTATCAGTGTTTCGAGTCTCTAAGTCCCTGTTGGTATCATGGTATGTGATTTTTAAATCCGAAAAATATATATAGAATAAAAATCCACTGGATCTATAATTCTCAAAGGCATTCTTGTTTAACATTCCATATGTTTAAATTCTTTTTTTTTTAAAGAAGATATTTGGGTTATTTGGGACCAACTTCCCATCTTAAATTACAAAAATGAATCTTAGATATTATATTATATTTTATTTTATTTTATAACAATAACAAATAGTATGAATAAATATTGAGAATCTTCATATAAAAATCTTGGATCTGTCAATGAGTACATCGGCATGAATCTAAGATTTTGAACAACGTAATTTACGTAAATGCACATGAACATGATTGAAGAAAAGAACCTAGATTTTTTACTTAAAATAGTTTGAATAAATATTGCTGCTCTCGGACAAGCAGGGGGTCTATTCTCTGCGTGTTCGTAGTGGGATTTTTGGCATTTTCTATTTTCTTTCTTCTTCCATGCTTTGGATCTTTGTGCTAATTCCATGCTAAGAATCTGATCCGCGATGCTTCAGCATGTGGATTGTAATTGTCAGGTATTGATAGAGATGGCAATGGGGCGGGGCGGGGGCGGAGACTGCCTCATCCGCCTCAGCCCCGCCAGAAAAGTTTGTCCCCCTGTGCCCCGCCCCGTCAAAAATTTTGAATTTTTAATACCATCACCATTTTCATGGATTTTTTAAATTCTCCGTCCCGCTCTGTCCCGTCCCATAATTTTATAAAATATATCTTTATTTCATTAATTTTTTATAAATTTTTTAAAATATTTATATAATAATATAATAATAATGACTTAATCATTAATTAAGTTTTAATTTTTCAAATTTAATATAAATAATTTTATTTAATTCTTTAAATATAACAAAAATACACATATTTAATTTAAAAATTATTAATAATATTATATACGGGGCGGGGCGGAGCGGGGCGGAGGTGGCCATATACCACATTCTCCCCACCCTGCCTATCAAACAAAAAAAATTTGCCCCGCCCCTCCCCATCCCCGTTTATCAAAAAAAAAACCACCCCACTCGGGGCGGATCGGCTCGAAAACCACGGGTCGACTCGGGTTTTGCCATTCTTAGGTATTGATAGAATGATGAATTCTTAGATTATATTCAAATCTTAATAATTTTAAATATTAACATAATAAATAAATATTAGCGTTCTTAAGTTATTGTTCGTGTATCTAAATTAATTAGATTATTTTTTAGTTCAATCTAGTTCAATACTTGTAGATTATTAGCTTTAAACTACGGGATGATGATTTTATTTCCAAACTTATGGGACAATTAAACAGTTTATCTACTCAGTCACTTATTTATTGTTTATGAAATTTTTTTATTTAGAAAAATAAACAGAAGAGAAATAAAAGAATGATATGCATATTAAATAGATTTAAGATTTAAAATTAATAAAGACAGCTCTAATCATAAAATAAGATCTAAATTTACAATATACTATAGGGGATGAAAACGTTTTTCAATGTATTATTGTCATTGATGTAGTAGTAGTACTTTTATTTTCACCAATGAAACTTCATTTTCTTAAATAAAAAACTCTTAATTATTACTCAAACAGTCAAATTAAAATATCAATACTTTCCCAGCCAAGTTAATAAAAAAAAGGGTCCTTCACCTCTTCTTGGCCTAGAGGCGAAGGAGGCTAAGGGAGGTCACCAGTAGGGGACCCCTGCCGCCATCCCCCTCTTCCTTAGGTAGAATTTCCCCCTCCCCACCGTCTGTACCAAAAAACAATTTTAATAAAAAAAACTATACTGTTGTTACGTACTTACGCTAGTTTTTTATTGGCCATGTACTGTTTCTTGTTTGATTCTTGGGCTGTTGGCATTAATTATTCTTTTCTTATTTTAATCTTGGAAAAAATCTTAGAATTGAAAAATATCAAAAGAGAAAGGGTTAATGTCGTAATTCCTTTGAAAATCAAGGGCAATAAAAGATTAACAATTTAAATATCATAACTCGTCCCGGTTCACGGGCCCCACGAGTTCCCCCCCTTCCCAATATCGCACGTGATACGCCCCTCGATCCGAACTTTTTATACGTGTCCTCCTAAGCAGCCGCCACGCGTACGTCGATCACGATAAATCGCGATACGGGACTAGCAGAAGTTTGGCTCCCGATTTCAATAATTTTGATATTCTTTTTTTTACTCAGTGGAGCTGAAGCCCATATACACTTCTCCATTCAAATAATCAAATTCGCTAAGTACAGAAAAGAAAAGAAAAAAATTGAATTCTTCTTTGATTATTCTTCTCCTTCCACTTCTGAATCCGATCGTATATTCGCTCCAATTCTCTCGTCGAGATTTTCATCTCTTTCAAGGTAATATATTCAGAATTATACTTAACATTTTATTAGTTTAGTTTGTTTCTTTTGGTAAATTATGGAAGTTTTTATATTGTTTAATGGTGAATTGGAGTGTCTTTCGGTATTGCTCCGTTTGGTTACTGAGAAAATGTTAGAGAAAAAAATGGTTAATATATGTTCTTTTTAAATAAATAATTGCTGAACTGTGATTGTTGAAAGTCTTCAGAGACACGAAGTCTTAGTAAGGAAGATGAGTAATACGGTAGGGCATAACTTGATACAGCAGCGTTTCCTTCGTCCCACGGTTTTAGAGCATCAAAGCAAACCCAAAAATTCTTCTATAAATTCCTTCTGTGGCACTGCTTCCCTGAATCAATCACCAACTCAGCCACGCAAGTATCAGATATCTACCGAATTCTATGGTAACAGTTTGAGTAAGAAGAAACAGAAATTCGCCATGAGGAGCCAACGAGCTATTACTTTCATCCCTCAAGCCGTGTTATACGCTGATACGGCTTCTGAGGTAATCCTTCAGTTCCATACTTGTTGCTTGGTTATGATTTCTGTTTCTGAATTTTAGAGTTCTGCAATGCAACCATGTACAGTCGTTAATTTGTTAAAAAATGCATAACAGAAAATGTTTCTTTTGTTATTCTACGTATATTTCATGCCCTTTTGTATTTATTTTTTAACTTTAGTAAAATGCTGCTGAGTTATGGTGTTAAAGTTGTTTGGCCTTGACCTTGAGCTTTAACTCAAATGGTGATGTCCCCATCTTTAAGGTAAGGGTTCCAGCAGGTCTGGGTTCCGAATCCCTGCTCCTGTATCCCCCTTCTCCAGGGCATAGCCCTCCGCTATAGCAAAAAGAGGTTGGCTAGCCTTGCGAAACAGCTGGTGGTTTGGTAGAGTTCAAGAGTTGTTTCATTGACTGAGATTTAATCCATTGTAGACTCAAGTAGCAAAGAAAAAGGGGGAATTGCTTAGCCTTAACTTCATACCCCAAATTTATCTTGTCATATTTTAAACCTTTTGCAGATTATTGAGCCGATTAATTTTCACTGTTTTCAGCATGGAAAAGTGGAATAAAGTACCACTTTGTTGCAAAATATATGGTATCACAGTTTGTATTTGGTTTTGCTTTCCAGGCCATTATTCACGATGCTTATAGTTCTAGTTTCACTTTGCCACTTATTAAACATAGTTAGCTTAGTTTTCTGAAATTTGAAGATAAAGGATTTCATCACCGGATCACTTTATAAACTCCTCAAATCTAGGATTATTCTGTTGCAACTTTAATGCCCCAGCATGGAGGCTTAAAACCCAGATTTTGCAAATCCCTTGGTGGCAAGCAATTGTAGGTTTGAACAAGCATTGACCATGAACTGCGTAAAATAAGTATTTCCTGTTCCACAAACATTATTTTGTTCTTAGACATCTTGATGCTGCTCCTTTATTTTTGGAAATCCTTTTTAATATAGCGTGTGTTCCTTGCTTAGTGGAGTTGTGCAAAGTAGCAGTAAATCAATCATATCCTTCTGTTTTTTTGAGGCAAATCCTTCATATTTGAATTGATTTTGTTTCTCGGGAATTTGCATGTGTTCATGGCCTCACAGTTTTGTTGTTTTGTTTATCTAAAAATTTTGACAAATTCTTTCTTTGGTGCAGCATCTTGGAAAATTCAATGTTGATGGGGATATCGAATTGCAGGTGCTTATAGCTTTGGTGTTAAATACTTCTTAGATCACTAGTTGGTTTGAACTTAGCTTGATATTTATGGCTTATGCGTCTTATACTGATGCAAGATTCACACTTTTTTCTGAGCAGGTCGATGCTAGTGTTCCAACTTCAGGTTCTGTTACCCTAGTAAATTTTAGAATCATGTATACTAGTGACTCTCTGCTCTTACACTGGGGTGCAATACGCAGTAGGAATGAGTGAGTTCACTTGTACCATTGGTGATTTGTGATAGTTTTATGTTTGGTCTTGTTTTTTAAGTGTTGATATTGGATTTCATTATAACAAGAAACCTCTTTTTACAGCAAGTGGGTACTTCCTTCACATCAACCAGAAGGGACCAAAAACTACAAGAATAGAGCCCTACGAACTCCATTCGTGAAGGTTAGTGGAAAAGTTGACTAAAAAATTTAACTTTGACCAATCCTAACAGACACGTAGTTGTTTATTTTGTCTACATGTTGCTTTTCTGTAGTCTGGTTCCAGCTCATATTTAAATTTAGAAATTGATGACCCTCGGATACAAGCTATAGAGTTTCTCATATTTGATGAAGCTCGAAATAAATGGTAAGCATCCCCTAAATTTTGTTTTTACTACGTTCATAGCTTTTAGATAAGCTACTTAATATGAATTTGCTATTTTTTTATCCTATTTTCCATTTGCAGGATAAAAAATAACGGTCAGAACTTTCACGTCAAGTTACCGAAGAGGGAGTCATTGATTTCCAATATTTCGGTTCCTGAAGATCTTGTTCAGGTTCAAGCATATTTGAGGTGGGAACGAAAGGGTAAACAGATGTATACTCCTGAGCAGGAGAAGGCAAGTAATAAGTTTGACAAATATGCAATTGATTTGTTCATATTGTTAAAGTCCTGCATTTTAGTCTGTTCTTTTTTCTTCTTCTTCTTCTCCCTTTGGGTAGAAGCGAATTAATTGATGATTGTTATTCCCTTGCATGTTTAACTTTCCCGTACCCTGATTGATTAGCCCTGGAAAGGAGATTTGAGGGTTTTCTTTTTTGCTTTATCTATGGTAATTGTTAGTGTTCCCTCTTTTGTGGAATGATTGAACACTTAAAACTAATTTTTCTTCTGTACTTTCTTAGGAGCCCCACTAATGTGCTTTTAACAGAATATTTTTCATGGATTCAGAAAATTTAGTTTACAACATCATGCCTCAGTATTGGTTAATGAGAAGTGTTGGCTGTAACTCTTTGTTTAGAATTCAAGAACTTTTCTCTGTTCTCATTGTTAGTTCATTTTAGACATTGGTATTTCATCTTAGACTTTTCAACTACTGGCGGAGCATTCTAAAGAGAAGAGCAGGATGATCATTAATAAGTCTTTATATATAAATAATGAATTGTATCCATTTTTCATCTTTCAAACCTCCAAAGGACTATGAACTAGTACTATGTAAATCATTTATTCGTTTATTTATTTGTGGATTTTATTTAATATGTTTACTTGTATCCCATAATTTATCATAGGAGGAATATGAAGCAGCTCGTGCTGAGCTATTGGAGGAAATAGCCAGGGGGGCTTCTGTGGATGACATCCGAGCAACACTAACAAAAAAAGATGGACAGGAATATGAGGAGACTACTACTACTATTCATGAAACAAAGAATAAAATACCTGATGATCTTGTCCAAATACAAGCCTATATACGATGGGAGAAAGCAGGGATGCCAACTTATTCCCCAGATCAACAGCTTGTAATTTTCTGATCTCTTTCTAGTTGGATTTTCAGTCTTTTGTTTTAAGTCCTTATTTATTGAAGCAAGTAGGACTAGGTAATTGGTCATTTACTTTTAAAGGTAATGAGACTTTTCGTCTCATTGCATGTACTCAATATTGACGGAAGCAATTTTTCAATAATTAGAGGGAATTTGAGGAGGCAAGGAAAGAGTTGCAATCTGAACTAGAAAAAGGCGTATCTCTTGATGAAATTCGAAAGAAGATTACTAAAGGAGAGATAGAGACTAAGGTTTCAAAGCAACTACAGAACAAAAGATATTTTAGTGTTGAACGTATTCAGCGCAAGAAAAGGGACTTGATGCAGCTTATTAATAAGCATGCAGTAAAGCCTGTAGAGGAAAGAATCTCTTTTGAACCAAAAGCATTGACAGCGGTTGAACTCTTTGCTAAGAAAAAGGAGCTGGATGGCAGCCCTGTTCTGAACAAGAGTATTTACAAAATTGGGGAGAGTGAACTTTTGGTAAGCTAACTGCTTTTTCTTCAATCCTGTCTTCTGTTTTGAAAGCTGTCACTTGCAAAATCATTTTAAGGTTTCAACTCCTTCAAAATATTCCAGGTACTTGTAACCAAACCTGCTGATAAGACAAAGGTTCACCTCGCCACAGATTTTGAAGAACCACTTACCCTTCATTGGGCTCTATCCAAAAAGCCTGGAGAGTGGCTGGTAAGACCCTCGGACAGTTATACTCTTTATGAGGACAATGGACTTTGGAATTGAATTTCTATTTCTACGATATAAATCTGAGACTACTTTATGTGAATATTTTCCAGCCACCACCCCCTGCTGTTCTCCCTCATGGTTCAGTTTCTTTAGAGGGAGCTGCTGAATCATTATTTTCAATAAGCTCTTATGCTGATCTTCCTAAACAGGTTACCTGAGTAGATTTCAATCTTATCTTGTGTGCCTTAAGAGTGAAGTTCTACAATAGATACAAGTTAGATTACTGAGATTTAACATATGATAAGATGTACAAAACTATCCTTGTATTTATATCCTGAAATAATCTTTAGGTGCAATGCTTTGAGATGGAGATTGAGGACAGTAATTTTAAAGGGATGCCATTTGTTCTTCTGTCTGGTGGGAAGTGGATAAAAAATAATGGCTCTGACTTCTATGTGGAGTTTAGCCAGAGATTAAAGCAAGTTCAAAAGGTTGTTCTCATTCTGATTTTGTTCAGGAAAAATTTTGAGAGTATCTACATGTATTGCATAAATTCTTTTCAGTTTGCACTGCCTTCATCTGACTGGATTTTTCTTAAAAAATAGATGGATGCTGCTGATGGCAAAGGTACTTCAAAGGCCTTGTTGGATAGAATAGCAGAGTTGGAGAGTGAAGCTCAAAAGTCTTTTATGCACCGGTCAGTTTACTTCTGCACTTAGGCTTCATTTTTGTCATCAACTCTCTCTCATTATATGATAATACAAATTCTATTTTTTAGGAATTTAGTTTTTGTTGTAACATGCATTTTTAATAGTATTTGCTGTTCACCTTCTTCAAGAAATGGGTTCTAAGATTCCATGCCATTTGCAGCAGCTTCCTTCCTAGAAAATGCAGATAATTTGTTCGTATTATGGGCATATGACAGATAGAGCAGTTACCCAAATCGAACAAATCCAATTTAATGTCTATTTATGAGTTCTGATTGTTGTTGCTCTGACATGCTCTTGAGCGTTACTTTTGGTAACCCACCATTTTTACGTGAATCACTAGGGTCTGCACAAAGTCCAAGGTGTTATTTATTTAGGAAATTTAGATTTACAAGGTTTCCTCCTAATGTAATTGAATTGCTGTAGTTACTGGAAACTGCATTTTTTCTTAACTATGTCATTGCTACTGGAAAGGATCTTGCAAAGTACGATAATTTTTTCATTAAAGTTTGCGTTCTTCATTTGAGATATTGACATTACTTGTAAATATAATGGTCTTAGTGAAATGATTGTAAAAGATAGGCATATAAATAGGAGGAGAGATGAATGGAAAAGCATATTGTTTTCTGGCCTTTACCTGATAACAATAATTTTTTAAATGCTTGCAAATCCTTTTTCTTTAGATATTTTCCCTTCAATTGCATAATAATGAATATCACCATGATGCTTTCCATCGTTGAATGGTGGTAGAGCTTGCAATCTCTCTCTGGCACTCACAAGATATTCTCATGTGTCTTTCTGGCTCCTTCAGTCTTCTTAACTGTTTTATGCTTGAAATGGAGGTTAAAATTTCACTCTGGCTGATTAGTCACTATCAAAATCATTTAATTTCTTACTGACTTCACATGCATTGTTGCTGAGTTTTATGTACTGTACTATTGTTAATTACGTGGAGTTTATTGTGTTCTTCAAGGAATGAGTCTTGATGTTTCCCTTTTTTAGATTTAATATTGCATCGGACTTGATGGATCAAGCCAAAAATACTGGTGAATTGGGCCTTGCTGGGATCTTAGTGTGGATGAGGTTTATGGCCACAAGGCAGCTGATATGGAACAAAAACTACAATGTGAAACCACGGTAAAAATTACATTAATTGACTTTAGATTATGAGTGGTCATTCTTTCCTCATATCATGGATGATGATCATATGAATGCAAATGTAATTGTTATTTTAATATGGGCAGCGAGATAAGTAAAGCACAAGATAGGCTCACTGACTTGCTTCAGAGCATCTACACTACTCATCCACAGCATTGGGAGCTTTTGCGCATGATTTTGTCTACTGTTGGTCGTGGTGGTGAAGGTGATGTGGGACAGAGGATTAGGGATGAAATACTGGTCATCCAGGTTAATCCTCCAGAACAGGTTACTTCCTTTTCCTCTTTACTTGTTCTGTATTTACCTAACTGTTAGTCTATCTGTTTCAGAGGAACAATGATTGCAAGGGAGGAATGATGGAGGAATGGCACCAGAAGTTACATAACAATACCAGTCCAGATGATGTTGTGATTTGTCAGGTATCAGACAGGTCAATTTAGTGAAATTCTTTAGTAGTTTCCATCAGCTGAAGGAACATGTACTTGCAGGCATTGATTGATTACGTTAAAAGTGACTTTGACATCAGTGTCTACTGGAAGACTCTAAATGAGAACGGAATAACAAAGGAACGACTCTTAAGTTATGATCGTGCTATCCATTCTGAACCAAATTTTAGGAGAGATCAGAAGGATGGTCTTTTGCGTGATCTTGGACATTATATGAGAACCTTGAAGGTCTGTTGCATAAACCTTATGCTTGTATTCATTAAAATGTTTCTGATATGTCACCAGCACCTTGATGTGTCAACAGGACTGTGTCTAAGGACTTTCATTCGGTTCTTTAGCTTTTGTTGTACCTCATTATTCATAGAAGATGCCACATAGAGATTCTTGGTTTTTCTTTTAAGCCATGAATTTAGTTTCATCCATACTCTTCTTATGCTGAATAACATTTCTGTCAGTTTCTTTCCTTTGGCTTATACATGATCTTGCATTAGATAGGTAATCTTTATAAAGTCTATCTAATTGTATTTTTTGCATAGGCGGTTCATTCAGGTGCAGATCTTGAGTCTGCTATTTCAAATTGCATGGGCTACAAAGCAGAGGTAATTATTTGAAATAAGCTCAAGTTGACTGGATTAAGAATTATTGTCGACATTTGACAAAAGCTTTGTTTGTGTTTAGGGTCAAGGTTTCATGGTTGGGGTGCAAATAAATCCCATAGCTGGCTTGCCATCAGGATTTCCAGTAAGTTTAACCTGATCTTCTGTTTGCTTTCAGAGATTTTATGCTTTATTTATTTATTTATTTTTAAAAAAAGTTGATCGTATGTGAGACATAATTCATAACAGGGTTTGCTTCAGTTTATCCTTGAACATGTTGAAGACAGAAATGTAGAAGCCTTGCTTGAGGTATGGGATATGGATTGAGAATCTCTTACCATTATGCTCATTTCTTCTGTGATATATGTTGCTTCATCCTTATTCAACCCTCCATTCACAGGGTTTGCTCGAGGCCCGTCAAGAGCTTCGACCATTGTTGTTGAAGTCTAGTGATCGTTTGAAGGATCTGTTGTTTTTGGATATTGCCCTTGACTCTACTGTTAGGATGGCTATTGAAAGAGGGTATGAGGAGCTGAATAATGCTGGACCAGAGGTAAATTCTGTTCTCTTGACCATCTCCAATGAAGACAGATTTAGTGTTTCTGTTTGATGCTGTTTACTGATTAGTATCTTGAGTGTGCTAGATGATCTTTATGTTGTATATGGGCTCCTGATTATGCTTCTTCTGTACCTTGCAGAAAATTATGTATTTTATCTCTCTTGTTCTAGAAAACCTTGCACTTTCGACAGATGATAATGAGGATCTGATCTATTGCTTGAAGGTAAAATACTCTCTGTATCATACATCTATATACGTTTAAAGTAAGAGGGGCTTGTTGTTTTGTTGCCATCCGGCAACATTCCATTGGTGGAGGAGGAGGAGGAGGAGGAGGAGGGAGGGGGGGGGGGGGGTGCGGGAATTTTTTTTTCTTTTTTTATTTTTTTTCATTTTCTTTTTTTTCCTATTATCTTTTTATTCTTTTATTTATCTTTTTACTTTTGTAATTATCCAACTTATTATTTTTCATAATTGTAAATTTTTTTTAATAAAAATTATGAATTAACTTTATTTTATAGCAACTTTTCTTATATTTATAGGAAAAAAAATTTCTTTACTTTTTCTCTTACTAAGTTAGGAATTGCTAGAGACTGATGATTTTATTGTTTGATTATAAACTCTTCCTCTTTTAATAAAATATTTCATATTAAAAAAAAAGTTTACATTATAACGATTAACAAACAAAAAAAAGTATATAAATTCCCAAGGATAATGGAGGTCAATGTTTAAAGATTTATATATCTGCATAATGAGGGTCAATATTTAAGGATTTATATATGTGAAAATTTTAACCTGAGACATAAAGTTTCAAGTATGATGTATCTACTGCTTAAACTTATAAAATTAGGGTACAAGATATAAGTAAACTATTATGGAAATGGTTAACTTTTAAAAATTATTTTTTAATATTATATATATAATGTGTATTGAATTGGTTATTTTGAAAGATTTTGAAGATTTTGACAATTTTTTTCATGAGGTTATTAACGCAATAAAGATGTTGACATAATTTTTTTTGTTAAAGTTTGAAATTTTGACAATATGATTAGGTATTAAAGTATAAGATTATTGTAATATTAATAAATTTTGCAATTATTATATAATCTACTAATTGTTTATTGCCATACATTATGGCGATAAAAAAATTTGACAGTTACACTGTTACCTTAGAACTTTCTTTAATTTGTAAAATTTTATTTTGACGGTCGCATTATCACTTTAGAATATTTTTTACTTGCTAAATTTTATCTTAATTTATATATGCATATATAATTTTTTTTTAAAAAATACTTACAACCTATTATGTGTTTTATTTATAATTAATATATCTACATATAGAAAATTCATCAAATCTGATCAAACCCCTGCGGAGCGGGGGTCAATTGCTAGTACTAATTATGATGGTTCTTTTCTTTGGGGTATCAACAGATGCTAAGTTTACAAATTTCTTCGTGCAGATTCAATTAATTAGAAGATTTGTTTATGCATCTTTGTTATAGATTCTGTTAAAATTCATTTCAAATTGTATTAGATTATGATAAGGACTTTGATACTGAGCATTGAGGTTAGATTTAAAGATCAACCATTGTAGTTTGAGAAGTTCTAACGTATCTTTGTTGCAAGATAACAACTCTTGGTCCAGTTTTTTCTGGATAGCTACAGTTGTCCCTTCTTTGCATGCACAAGAGATTTAGATGAGAGTGAAATGTGGACAAGAATGCAAAATGCTGCACAGTAGTTGGAAATATTTCATGCAGTTTTTCTTAGAAATGGATTCGATGGTCCATATGCTTGAAGTTGCAGAGCAACCTTAGAAATCTCTGCTTCTAATACAGGATTAAATAGATGTAATTTTATTAAGTCAATCATCCCTCTTTGAGTCTCTAATGGTCAGATGCACCATTCAGAAATTAATTAGCATATTCATGTGCATTGCACCTTTCTTATGTTCTTTGAAAACGTAGAAAATTTCAAGAGCTCCATGAAAGTGCTTCGCTTGTTGCATATCATCAAACAATCATCCCTTAGTTTATTAGATTATGGATAATAACTGTTGCTTCATTTCTTATGCAGGGATGGGATCATGCCCTAAACATGTGCAAGAGTAAAAATGTCCACTGGGCGCTGTATGCAAAATCAGTACTAGACAGAACTCGCCTTGCACTGGCTAGCAAGGCTGAGTGGTACCAGCGTATTTTGCAACCGTCAGCAGAATATCTTGGGTCATTGCTTGGAGTAGACCAGTGGGCCGTATGTTATTAATTGTTTTATATCTCAAACTTTGTGTGGTCATAGTAAATTTTCTGCAGTTACCTTGATGGTCTCATCAACCAAAATGAACTTCATTCATTGAATTTCTTTCTTCAGATCAACATATTTACTGAAGAAATTATCCGAGCTGGATCAGCTGCAACTTTATCCTTACTTGTTAACCGACTTGATCCTGTTCTTCGAGAGACTGCTCATCTTGGCAGGTAATTATATAATCCTTGTAAATTACTAATTTTGGGAAAATACTGATAGTAAAACAGTTTCTTCTGTAATTTTCTTGTGGCTTATTTGTTTAAGGAGTTTTTCTTTTTTCGTCGGTACTTGAGGTTTAAGGAGTTTTTGGCATTGTATTAAAGAAATATCAGCCAGTCATTTACTGGAACTTAATGGTGCACCTTTTCCCGTCCTGTAACAGTTGGCAGGTTATCAGTCCGGTTGAAGTTGTTGGATATGTTGATGTTGTAGATGAGCTGCTTGCTGTTCAGAATAAATCATATGACCGGCCTACTATTTTAGTTGCAAAAACTGTAAAAGGAGAGGAAGAAATTCCAGATGGTACAGTTGCTGTGTTGACACCTGACATGCCAGATGTCCTATCACATGTTTCTGTCCGAGCAAGAAATGGCAAAGTGATTACCCGGGGCATTGAGATTTCTCTGTAGCTGATAATTGATTGTGTGCTAAGATGGGTATATTACCTCCTGCAGGTTTGCTTTGCAACATGTTTTGATCCTAATATTCTGGCTGACCTCCAAGCAAAGAATGGAAAGCTCTTGCGCCTAAAACCTTCATCTGCAGATGTGGTATATAGGTAGTGTGCCATGTCTAACTTAGCTCTGAAAAATGTATAGTACATCATGTATCATGATCTGCAATTGGACAAATCCCTTGTTCTTATACAAGCAAAAGTAATTTGAATTGTGTTCTCTTTTTTCACGCATTACCTTAGTGAGGTGAAGGAGGGTGAGCTTGCTGGTTCAAGTTCAACTAACTTGAAGGGAGATAGTTCGCCTTCTATTTTTTTGGTCAGAAAGCAGTTTAGTGGTAAATATGCCATATCAGCAGAGGAGTTTACACCTGAAATGGTTAGGCTTACAAATTGGATTTATTTTATCTCCAAAACTTTCTGTTGTTCTTTTTTCTCTTTAGTTATAGAGTTACAAATGACAGTTAATTGAATATTGAACTTTTCAAAACTCTCTTGCATGCTGTAGCTCTAAACTATGTTTACAAATGGTGTATGTGTAATTTATGCCTTTTACGTATTTTTTCTCCTAGGTTGGTGCCAAGTCACGCAATATCTCATATCTAAAAGGAAAAGTACCATCTTGGGTTGGCATTCCTACATCAGTTGCTCTACCGTTTGGAGTATTTGAGAAGGTTCTTGCGGATAAAATAAACAAGGTTATTCTTTCTCTGTACTTCATTAATGTCTCCTTACTCTCCAATTGCATGCAGGCCTGTAATTTGTTGACAATAATCTCATTCAGGGGTTAAACTTGTCCATTTTATTAAGTAGCTTTCAAAACTTGCATTGGTATCGATGTCAAGCTCTTGTATTTTTGATGTTGCATAACAAAATGAGGTTCTTTGAAGTAGATTTTGTAAGCAAACCATGATATATCAGTTAAATGTGATTCGGAGTATGCATCAGAAACTTCTAATTTTCTCAATCCCAGTTACGTTCTGCGTTTTAAGTTTGTAAGGGGAAAAAGCTCAAGTAGGGCAGATATTTGATTGTGATTTAACTCACTTGGCTTCAGATTGGAGTGAGAAATTTCTTAGAGCAGTTAGTGCCTCTAGGTCCACTATATCTATAAGGATTGGTAAAAAGTATTGTACCGAGAAAATAATAATGGTAAACAATATGCTGATACAAACTATGTTCACTTGTATCAACCAGCATTTAGGATCCTCTGATGTACTTGTCAAGATAGCCGTCGTCTCTGTCTGGTAATCTATTATTCTCTCATTCTCTCCTCTTTAATTCTCAGGAAGTGGATCAGAAGTTGCAAATGTTGAAGAAAAAGTTAGGAGGAGGAGATTTTGGTGCACTTGCAGAGATTCGTCAGAGAGTTCTACAGCTGGCAGCACCACCCCAATTGGTATGGATTTTACTGGTTGAGCTTTGGATGTTTCTTTTATCAAATGTAGATTGCCTGCTTGATAGCATCATTAGAAGCGGTGATGAGCTTTTGTGGAATTTAAAATTCAAATTTTCTGGATGCGAAGAGTTTTTTTTTTTTTTTTTTTTAACCTGAAATTCTCCCTTCTTCCTACTCTCTATCACCTATATCTCCCATGTGAATCAGAATCCATTTTCAAAGAATTTTGTGCTTCTCCTTTCTTGATTATGTGTAAGAAATTGATACCGCTTGAATCAGATATTTCTTTGAGAGGCCACTTATCTGATTTATTTCAATTTCTTACTACCTTCAGGTGCAAGAGCTGAAGATGAAGATGCAAAGTTCCGGAATGCCTTGGCCTGGAGATGAAGGTGAAAAGAGGTGGGAGCAAGCATGGACTGCTATAAAGAAGGTATAGCACCTTTCCTGCAATTGGAAAGAGCATATCCCTCGAGTTTGATTTCTATATTACGCCACTTTTTTGGGAAAGTGTCTAATACATAATAATACTCAACTAACTGGAACCATAGGATCAGGACTGGCAATATCATAACATTATATGAATTCCATGGGTGTCCCAGGCGAGCATGGTGTGGGTGCTAGGCATGCACCAACTCCTCAGTTATTGCCAACTGCTACTGTGACTTATTTTCACTTATCTCTGTGCGCAAGATGAATTAGTTCTTGGTTATTTTATTTCAGTTGAAAGTGACTACCTTGTTTTCCCAAATTATTCTTGTTTTCGCATCAAAAGAGCTGATTAGTAGCATAATTTTCAAAGGAAGTTGTATTATGCATTTGATCTATAACTTTTTTCCCAGTACTTTTGTCTCCATTTTGAGCTCCTCGGGATGCTTTTCAAATTATAATCTAATGCTGTTATGGATCAGAATCAGAAATGTTATTTGTCCTTTCATTCTGTGCACGTTAACCTCACTAACTTTTTGCTAGTAGGTGGGCCTTTCAAAAATTGTTCCTTCTATTCACATAAATCTTAAATTTAAGTGCCATGGAGACTTTCAGTTTGGTCTTTTACATTTCTAATTTGATGTTTAGCATTGATCTATTTATCCTATGCATTCAATCTAGGTCTGGGCTTCAAAATGGAATGAGAGAGCATATTTTAGCACCAGGAAAGTCAAACTAGACCATGACTATCTCTGTATGGCTGTCCTGGTTCAAGAAGTAATTAATGCTGATTATGCATTTGTCATTCATACCACTAATCCATCTTCAGGAGACTCGTCTGAGATCTATGCTGAGGTATGTGTCTCTGTCTATCTGTTTTGTCCTGCTCGTGTAAATTTTTTCACCTTGATGAAGAAAAAGTAATTATTGCAACTCTATTTGACATAGGTGGTGAAGGGACTTGGAGAAACTTTGGTTGGAGCTTATCCAGGTCGTGCTTTGAGTTTTGTTTGCAAGAAACATGATCTCAACTCTCCTCAGGTAAAATATGCCTGCAGTGCAATATCAGAATTTACTTTATTGGATGCTAAAGCATGATAAATAGGAAGTTGCTATTGTTTATGCTATTATTGAAGTAATGGAGAATGATAGAAGCATCAGTAAAATGCCTTTTATCGTGTCATTGACAGTAAATTGGATTTGATCACAAAGCCACCATCATCTCCATTAATGATTTCCAAGAATTTTCAGGTATTGGGATATCCAAGCAAACCCATTGGTCTCGTCATAAGGCAATCCATTATATTCCGATCTGATTCAAATGGTGAAGATCTAGAAGGTTATGCGGGTGCTGGCCTTTATGATAGGTAATCTCCTTCGAAACTATCATGCACAAATGGGGAGATAATATCATTTGATGTGTTTGGTTTGGTTTTTCCTTTCCTCTGCTGGGCCCCAAATAGGAAGTTTGGATTGTGCAATCTCTAATGAATAATGATCCATCTCTGTAAGATGGTGGCAACAGATGTTTAATCCATTCTTCCAGAGGACCAGAGGTACATTAGAAGCTGTGAACTTTTCTGGTTGGAGAAACCTCCATCCTTCCGTTCCCTTCAACTCCTAACCTTATAATTTCATAGACGCATAAAAACTTTTCAAAAGACTAATGTTCATTCATGGGCTGTGGTTTGGTTGTTTGCTTGTAACTACTTTGCTGGAGGCTAGAGGTAACCTATGTAATGCCATTACTGAATACTTCAGAGGTTTCTGAACATTCACCCTAGAAGCAAATGCTATACTTCCTTCAACTCCTAAACTGCGCCTGAGCACTAATCACAAGCCTGTTAAGGACAAATAATTCAAAAGGCTGATCTTCATTAATAGATCCTTGATTAGATTGTTTTCTAGTAGCAAGTGTAGGTTATACTGAATGACCCGTTTCTGCCGAGTCAGTTCTTGGCCCAATGTTAACTAGATTTCATTCTTTTCGCAATTATAAGCAGTGTTTAAAAATTTTTTTGTTGAAGGAAATTTCTCAAGAATTTCTGTCATGATCTTTTGCTTCAAAAGTGAACTTTTTTTTGTCAAATTAGTAGTGATGCATTTCTTTTGTGCAGTGTGCCCATGGATGAAGAAGAGAAAGTTGTGCTTGATTATTCAAGTGACCCATTGATAAATGACAGCAAGTTTCAACAATCAATCCTGTCTAGCATTGCTCGTGCAGGAAAAGCTATCGAGGAGCTCTATGGATCTCCGCAAGATATTGAAGGTGTTGTGAGGGATGGGAAGGTCTATGTTGTCCAGACAAGACCCCAGATGTGATCCCACTTGTTTCCTTATATAGCTAGTCTTTTGGCAGTGTTTTTGCCTTTGACAAGGTCTGTAAAAATAAGAAGAATAACAAAGCGCAACCGGATAAAAGGAGGCAGAGGAGAATAAGGAGAAAGAAGAGAGAGAGAGAGAGAAAAGAATAAAAAACGAAATGGGAACGGCACTTGAACCACAGAAATGAAAGCTTGTATGAATATATATTTCACCCACGGTGGGCCTGCTCTGAGCTTTGCGCTAGCACATTATATGGGCACTGTGCGAACGACGCACTGTGCGAACGACGAAAAGTATAGGAAATCGCCATTATTTAAACCTTATTTTCGCCAGGACATTGTTGCTTAAACATGCCCTTCATGGCTTCATACATGGAACTGCAAATTTTTTTCCAATGGCCACATTGTATCTTAAACATGCCCTGTACACGTGAACTGCATATATTTGCCAATTGCATTCTCTAACGTGAAATAATGTGGTTCAAAGGTTCAAATACGTTTTGAGGTGAAATCTAAATAACAAACCATGGAAAGAAAATAAAAAGGAAGGAGAAAAACTGAGTCGACCCCGCTTGGAAATGTACATGAATATAATCTGTGCAAAGTATGGGTATAAATGCAATTTCCAACAGGATGTAACACAAAGACATCTTCAGCAGAACGAAACTTTGAAACTTTATTCATTTCTTTTCATTTATTTAAATCTTACAGACAACGTCAGACGTGTTAATATTTTCTCCCAGCAATGCACCATAGTACTTCTGCAGTTCTCAACCCGCTCGGAAATTTGAACATCCACAAATTTACATTCAACCCTGGAATATTCCATTATTTCATCTCTTTCGCGACCAAATTTCTTGAGATAGTTGTTGCTAGACTGGACAGCCCTCTGCAATGAAGCCTGATATATCTACCCACACCTCATTTATGCGCCCCGTTGTACGTTTGGAAGCATTATATTGGGCAATGCTGAAGTCATAGTACTTGTTTTCGGCTGCTTGGATTATTCCTCCTGGAAAATGTTTGCCAAGGCTAGAAACCAGAGCATCTTTTTCTTTCTCGATGTTGTCGTCCGCCGCATATCCCCCAAACTTTCTCACCGCAATACAATGACTCTTCCACTTGTTCAACTGCAAATTCAACTCAGCCAAGGGCTGGGGAGGGGCCGTTTTATTGTCGTATTTTGAAGGTAAATAATACCTTACAATGTAAGCAGCTGCATGGGGTGATGTAGAATTTGTGATTACACTTGTTAAGACAGGAGCCGTCATCGGAAGTTGGGTAGAGTTAAAGTTAGCCCTATGCAAATACTGATACAACCTGAAGCAAGCAAGCAATATACATACGATGAATAAAGAAATAAGAAGGTCGAGAATTTGAACTCTTTTGGAGGTGAGTAGGAAAACCTGTGAAAGCCATCTTTGGTGGAATTCAAGAAGGAAGACTCGTGGACAAGAGCAGACATCCAGGATATTTCCTTGTACAATCTTATTTCGAAATCAGATTCCGAGTGTACAACTATGAATGGTGGAGATTCAATTGCGTAAGCTGAAAGCACCACAGAGTTACCATTTAGATAACTTGCTGCTGCTGCTGTCATTGTTGCCACCAAGAGAAACAGCCTTTCCATATCTTTGGATTGCTTTGCCTCATGAACCGTAACGAGAGATTACCTAGCTCATGGCTTATATAACGAACAGAATAACAGTTAAAATACCGGTTATGTCCTTGTTTATGCTTCCATGTAGCACTTCATTTAATTGCACTGTCATTGAGTCTCCGCTATTATATTGGCTTATCTGTTTGATCAAAATTGGGATTTGGGTAGTGATCAAGAACCTACCAACCCCTTGATCAGGAACCTCAAGCAACAGCCACGCGTTATGTTCATAGAATGCTAGACTCTTAGTTCAATGATTAATGTTCAAATCCTAATTAATGTTCAAATCCTGACAAGCCGAAGTACCAAATATAAAGAACTTTCACTACCTCCTTCAATAAATTACCTTTGCCAATCCCATGATCAAAATCTCAAACTGAAATCTCTGTACTCCGTACTGCTAGACTGAATAGTGTTAATTGTTAGGAGGAACAAAGTATTGATTCGAATTTCAACATACAGCAGCAGGTAATTTCTCATATTTTTACTTGAGCCTTTTGGCTTACCAGAGAAACAGGAAGAAAATGTGATGCAATTTCTTATTCTTATAATCGCCAGACAATCATGTAAGTGGCTTTTCTTTTTATACTTTTAAATGAATGCAACATTTTTGGTCTGGTAGGTGCAAGTGATTCATCCGTACACCGAATATAAATGCAACAACGGTAAGGACATCTGACAAGGAAGACTGTCTCTGCAGTCTGCACAAAAACATGAGAGATTCTTCTTTTTCTTTTTTTATAGTACTTGTTTTTCTCGTCTATAAATTTGCCATGTAGAGGTAAATATCTATGTATCGACACATAATAGTGGTCCTGAGATGTGACCCAATCACTCAAATATCTGCAGGTATAGATATATGGATAGCACCTGTCAGTGTTGCTGATCTTCAACATGATACAAAGTGAAAGAAGGCAGACAAGGAGAATCAAAGTTGGGATTCATGGCCATTAATCAGAGCATTAATATTAGTGGACTCTCAGGATCAATGATTCAACTAATTTGTGTGCCAATGTATGCCTCCACTTTGGAAAATGTAATAGTCGTTGAGGGTACTTGTAATTCTTTTTTAATTGCTACCTGCCATCCTCAAGTTATTGAGCAACTAAGCAAATTGAATATGAATAACTTGATTTTAGAACGTTACTAGGGAAGGAAAAAAACATGGGAAAGACCCAAAATGGATTTGATGATCCACTGAAAAATACTATATACAATTATCTGCAATTTTGTGGAGCTAAAAGATCGATTCCTCGCCAGAAAATCCATGGTATTCATAAAACTAGCGGCGAAAGTGCTTTACACAGACTATAAATTATCTTGGATTAGTGGGTGCTTTCATATAATGGCAAGAAATAAATAAAAGAAGGAAAAGCGTTACGTTTGTACCATCAAAGACCCAAAATTACTCTGGGAAGTTATTGGTGAAGTTCAAGCTGAAAAGTGATCTTTGATCCCACTCCCGGGGCGAATCAACCAAAGGCCATTTTGTCGCGTTTTGACGGGGCATAAAATTGTTAAAATTTTACTAAAATAAACTTTAAATAATTGACTTCAAAATGCTGTGTTTTATACTAAAGAAGTTGGTGAGTACAGGCTATACTCTTGTATTATGATCTACACATTCCAAGACATGACTTCAATCTTAGAAAAAACCAATATTAACTATTATTACTAGAGATAACACCAGCACTAATGCCGTGGGTTTATGTGAAATTATAATATATTCGATCTTTTTATTTGTTAGAATATATAAAAAAAATTTGGTACATATTAGAATATATATATATAGTTTTAGCAGTAGGATATATATACAATTAAGTTGTACATATATATGTATATGTAATTATGTATTTAATAATAACCATATAAATTTCATAATTTATTATTTTGAAAATCCAATAGTAATTATTATATATTCTTTAAGAAACATTCCCTCTTTATTTCATCTTCTCTTTCATTTTTGTAATCTATTTCTCATATCTTCCTCTTTTGTTTTAAATTTTTGTTTTGAAGAAATAATTAAGGGGTAGCAGTAACCTAAGTTTTTTATATTAAAAAATATTTGACGATTCATTACATACTTTAACAGTTTCTACAATGGGAACAAAAAGAAAGCTCACCGTCAGCGGAAGGAGTGGATGCCAAAAAAAAAGAGAGAAAGGAGAAAAGATTATAAGATAAATGTAGATCGACAGTTTATTTTCTCAAATTCCTTTTTAGTTTCTTTTTTTTTTTTTTTGGAATTTTAAAAGTAATTAAACAATAACTAAAGCAGCCTTGGAGAGTGGCTGTAACCAAGTTCAAAGCAGGATTTGCGTACGAAGAGCTCAGGCATAGTGAAAACAAAGTTATATGGCATAGGTTGCTGTGATTAAAGCACCCCATTCCAAAACTTGCGGTTGTCTCTTGGATGGCTGTAGTAGATCGACTCCCTACTAGAAGCAGGTTAAAGGCTTAGGGGATAAATCTTGAGTCTAATTTTTGTTTACTATGTAATGCTTATGTAGAGACCAGAGATCATTTATTCTGCAGTTGCAACTACTTGAAGGCTGTTTAGATGGGAATTATGTAGCTGTGTGGACTCTCTCGAACTATTGAAAATTGACAAACTGAATCGTAAGTAGGTCTAAAGGAAAAGCAATTATTTCTACAATTTTAAGAGTTGCTTGGGGAGCATATTGTTATTTTCTCTCGAGGGAACGAAATTGCAGATTATATGTAGAGCAAGCTAAAAGGCTTGAAGCTATCATTGAACTCATTAAAGATGCTGTTTGTATGTGGTTAGATGAATTGGAGAGAATTCATGCTGATCCCATTAACAAGATGCTAAAGGAGAATTGGAATTTTTGCATTGCCTTTGTATAGCATACTTTCTTGTTGCATATAGAGAATTAAGCTGTATTGTGTTCTTTGATTGTAGAAGGTTATTGTCTATACTCTTGTTGAGCATAGAACTTTGTACAAAGTAGCAGTTTTACTTATGGAATGAAAATTACACACATTCATTCAAAAAAAATAAAAAAAAAAGAATAACTAAAGTTGGTTTAAATAAAAAATTAATAAAATAAATGATGAGAGAGAAAAATGGTGATGAGGTAGATGGCAGAAAGAGGGACTAGAAACATTGTCCAGAGCTAATGTGCTTCCGAGACAATTGGAGAGATCCATGAATGATCTAGATTTAGATCCCGACTATGATGATGACGAGACAGAACGTGGTAGAAGGAAAGTCATGATTCCTAAAGGGGAGTTTGGTTGGGGAGATGTAACATTACCATGGGAATGTGAACTAGGGAAAGAATTATTCCCACGTTTGGTTTCTTTGATAATGGTATCAAAGAGCATGTCATTACCACATTATTACCTATCACGCCTCGACCCGTAGGCTCTGCTACGTGGTAAGCTGCTGTACTTCTCGAAGTACGTGCCGGCCGATCACGCCTCAGAAACAACGTAAGGCATTGAATATCAAGTATAAATACAAATATCAAATACCATTTATAAAACATATTTTAATATTCAAAATATATCTTTAAACAATGTATAAATATAATAAATAAAGGCCCTCATGAATAAAATATCAAAACAACTTTGCTTTACACATGTGCGGAGTGAAATCATAAAACACATTGCAGCGAAATTTAAAATACACGTAGATCACTAATACTATGAATAGAATACCTACACAAGCTAAAAGCCTATCTGCACGCTTTACTAGAAAACTGCTCCTCAATATCATGAAAAAATATAGATAACCACGGGATGAGTCAACGAACTCAGCGATGTGGTTTGGAAACAATGTAAAAGATGAAAGATGGTGGGGGATATAATAATACCAAAATCCTTTTTATAAACCATCATTTATTTTCAAAATTTGTTCCCACCAATAAAATCATTTTTATAAAAATGATTTTTGTTAGGACGGCTGAAATAGACTTGAGCCTCATCCGTCGATGAGCTCAAACCGTTGGAAGAATTTCTCATCATTTATTTCTTTATATAAAAATAATAATATGCATCTCAATGCTATGCCCTTATTCTCCCAACGTTGCCGTATGTTGCATCAAGTAAGTACACTACCCTCCTAATGCGTCACCCTACGTGCCTCTCAACTCCAGGAGCACGGTGCACCTATGCCTCTCTTAAATAGACGGTCCACGGGCTACACTAGCTAGCAAATAGCCCCTTATTGGCAGTCCCTCATGGACTAATATCATACCTCAATTGGGCAGGACTCACACGGACCGTAATCATGCCATGATTAGGTTTATATAAAAACATATATCTCGATCGGGCAAATCACATATGGACTCTCATCACGCCACAATCGGGTTTGCATAAAGTCATTTTTTAATATTTCATATCATCATATATATAACCCACCCACAGAAAGGTATATACTTGTGCAATGGCATATTATACCCCAAATCAATAAAACATTTAATTTAAAACAAATAAAATATTTGTCATCAATGTCATTAAACATTGAGCCAAACCACTCACGGATTGGAAAAGTAGTATACTCCCGCGCCAACCCCACTGCACAGTAGGAGCCCTGATCGGCACAATATGATACTTACTTTATGTGCTTATTTCCTATTATTATTGTGCCTATCTTATCTTACTTCCACTCATATAAGCATGGTTTCATATTTGAAGGGTCTAAATAAGCTTTGAGTGGAGAAATGAGCATTTGAAGATGAAAAGAGTCAAATTGGAAGTAAAGGAAAGAAAGGAGATTGAAATGTCAAAGTGAAGGTGCAAGCAGATTGGAGACATCTGAAAGATGGCTGATTTTCACCACCTTAAGGTCTTCAATTGCATTTGTGATCTTCATCAAAGTTGTAGAGGACATCCTAAGCTTTCCAGAATGCCTAAGAATGCCCCAATCGAAATCCGTTTGATCCTCCAAATGCTCATTCTACCGAGACATTCCAAACCAGGCGAGAAAACAAGCTAATGACGCCATTCCATTTCCTAATGGCGCCATTACATTTCAATATTGACCAAAACTGCGCAAATGAAGATAAAGACCAAGCTAATGGCGCCATTCCACTTCCTAATGGTGCCATTACACTCCAACATTGCCAAGCCATGCATTTCAACACACCAAAGGCAAGCTAATGGCGTCATTCCACTTGCTAATGGCGCCATTACACTTGAAGATTGGCAAAGATGGGTAAAGTCAACACGTGGTTAGAAATAGAAGACCCTAACGGCGCCATTCCACTTCATAGTGGCGCCATTAGGGTTAGCAGTCAGACAACGCAACAAAAAGACCATAACGGCGCCGTTCCACTTTGTAATGGCGCCGCTCTAGGATATGTCTCCAGTGTCCTTCACACTCTTTAGTCAGCAACTAGGTCATTAAGGGTATTGATGTAATTTGGTCATTTAAATACCTTGCTTTCTCTAGAGTCCGGACAGATTTTGATAGATTACATATTTAAGTTTTCAGAGAGAGCAGCCAGAGAGAAACAATTCGCCGTAAGAGGGAGGGGCTTTCCCCTCTCTCCCTCCTTTTGTATTTCTTAATTTTCAATGCAATTTCCTTATGTCTCCCCTCAATTAATGAATGGGTAGACTTTAGTTTTCTCTAATCTATGTTTTAATTATCTTTATTGTTAGATTTGTGATGAGATTCTTGTGCTTAATTATTAAATTAAACCTTGGGTATTCTTTAATTTCTTGTTATTATTGATTGTGTTTACTTGATTTGCTTAATTGGACCGGTACTTTTAGGTTAATCAAGATTAACACTAGCTAAATTTAATCTAATGAATCTTTAGTAGTTAGATTAGATTATTAGTAACAAGTGGGTAACTTAATTCCTATCCATAGCAATCAAAGGGATTATCTCAAGCGAACGCACGAAGTGTTTCGTTAGATAAGTGTGGGCTAATGTCTATTTAGATCGATTAATGCTTTACTTGACCTGTACATGGTTACCGCGAAGGAATCATACTTGATTGGGTAAAAGAGTCTAGTTTGGGAAGCGATAGGTACCGAATTAGGCTAATTAAGAATAGACCGGGACTTAGGAGAAGCGATAGTACCTTAAGTCTACGCCTGCTATCCATAGGTTGATTCAATATCCTTAGTGAGTCTAGGAATCACATTTCTAGTCAATTAGATAGTTAATCATAGGTTAAAGGTTTTAGTTAGATAGTTAATTTTACTCTTTATCAAGTATTGTTTTCTTTATATTTGCTTTAATATTTGTCTGCTCACTTTCCACAACCCCCCTACTCTTTATTTTCTGTATTTGTTATTTTGCTTCCATAGAGTAAGTTCATAATTGCCACTCTCCTCGTGGGATCGACCCTTACTTGCCCTGCTACGAGTAAGTGAGGAAATATTCTTTTGGTAGCGTGACGACCGTCTATCAAGCCCTCGTCGCGATCATTCAACAATGCTCCTAATTTCGTGAACTATCATTAGAAAACATTTTCAAAAACAATACATGCATATGCATACTAGAGATAGCCTACACAGGCTTCTAACGAACTTAGGATAGGTTTTTAAACGACTTTACACCATAAGAGTAAAATGATCATTTCCATTTTCTGAAGGTAAAATTATAATTTAGAAAGATAGACGTTGACAAAAATTATCACAATGGGGCAAGGATGGTAATTTTACCACGTTGGGGTATTTTACTTATCAAGGAAAAATATAGTAATTTAATATCTCTAATAAAAGCTAATAGTGATATTCATCATAAATAGCTTATTAGTAACTAATTAAATATATTACTATAATTAATACTTATAAATAAATAAATAAATAAATAATACCTAATATAGTAATAGAAGATAATTTTAGAAAATTATGATTTTCTTGAAAAGAAATATAACATATATACAATTAGGAAGGTTCGGCAAAATAATTTATAAACTAACTATATATATATATAATAAATGATATATATACATAAAACCTTTTAATATTTGTAGGATAATAAATTGGAAAAATACTAACTACTAATAATAGCATTAAATAAATTACTAATTGGACTTGGTTACTTAACAAAACCTTTGTGGGCTCATTCTATTATATTACATCCATTATGGGCCTAAAGACATTTTCTATTTATTGGGTCTTATTGGCCAATTTAAAATCTATTGGGCCTAGAACCAAGTCCCATTTTGCTCTTTTCTACTCTTCTTTCTTTTTGCTATTGAGCTCCAAGCCCCAACTTATTAAATCCCCTTTCTTTTCTTGTCTTTACAAAGGCCCAAGTGGGCCTGGCCTAGCTGGCCTGCTACAATAGGCAGCAACCAGCGTGCATCAGCACGCATGAATGGCCTGTTGCTTGTTGTAGCAGCGGCAGCAACAACAACCGGCAATGGCAGCACCATGCACGGTGCCAAGCCGGGAGGCAGCTCCTCCAGCAAACCTCCCCCTCTTTCTATAACGAATACTCAGCATACAATAATCACAATTCATTATCAAATCTCAAAACCAACTCAAAACACAAAAATATAACAATATCTTCAAAAATTCCTATCTCAACATATACTTAACAAAATCGAGCAATTAAATAGGATTTAGAAAGCCCTTAGCAACAGAAACAACATACCTAAACCATTTGCACAAAAATGGTTAGATTATTTGAAGCTCCACTTAACCCGAAATTTCCACCTCAATTTCCAGCTAGCTCTCTTGCTTTTCTTTAAAGACTAATACCATAATCTTGTAGAGCTTGAAAAATACTTCAATTTAGTCCATTTGCATGATGGATTTGGTTTAGAAATGAGCTAGATATTAAAGAGAGAAATTTTAATGTATTGTGAGAGAAAGCTTGAAGAAAATGGCAATGGAGGTGGAGGAAAACGCCGGGGGAGGGGCTACTGGTGTAGCCCGCACCCTACCCTTAGCCTTTTATAGATTTCACTTTTGGGAAAATTGCTCATAGGTCCCTCCATAAATTTAAAAGTTAAAATTTAAAACTACTCAACCTTCTTAAAACTTAAAATTTTCTTCAATTTCATCCTTAAATTTCCACTTTACACAAGTTCAATTTCATCTTTAATTTGCTACTTCATTATCTAATTAAATTATAGATTTATGACTTATACTTAGGTTTAATTAGGGTCGGAGTTCATATTACCACATTGGTGGGAATGTCATTACCACCATCCTATTAGGTAATATAATATTCCCTACCCTTTTGTCTTAGATCTTCCTATTTTATCCTTATATTTTTCTTGTTTTGATTCATGTCGCCCTTTATTCGATTTCAAAATAACAAAAAAACCATGAAGTCTGAAATAATCATTTAAATAAATAAATAAATTAGAAGTTTCATAAACTATTTCTTTATTTTTTTTAAAAGGGAAAATAGCCCTTTACATACAAACTTCGAACAAAAAATTGTAATAATTAATTAAATATATAATTTAAAAACTAAAAATAAATTTAACTAAAAAATAGGATAACTAGATATTGCATATATGTATGTTTTAAGCTAATATATATGTTAATTTAATATAGTTGGTTTTAGAAAGGTTTTGTATAATGAGGGTGAAATAGTGAAATATTCTTTTTTATAGGTCATATTCCTTTCCAACAAAACATAACAATCTTATATTCCCTCTACTATAACCAAACAGAAAATGCACACATTACCAGATAATCATATTACTAGGTAATGAGGTGGTAATCTTATTCCCACAGATAATGTTACATTACTCGAACCAAACACCCCTAAGGGTAATAGTGCAAAAACAGGACCTGCATCAAAAGGATTTGAAGGTCATTCTTCGCAACCATCTTCTCAAAATGATGCATTAGAAGAATTAAAGGCTCTATCTAGAGCTAACTTGCATCTGAGACAATTGGGGAGATCCATGAATGATCTAGATTCTTGAAAGTGAGGACTGATTCAAATCTTTATGTGAAGAAACCATGCTACGTCTATGCAAAGGATGGAAAAACAGGCTGTATGCGCATTACAAAGCTTTTTCAATTGATGATAAGCACAAGAAAAACCCGCCTAGTGATTTGGATAAAAATAAATGAGAGCGTTGCATTGCATACTATGGGCCTGAGAAATTTAAGGTATTTTTGTCACGCCCCAACCTGCCCGAGCTGGCCATGTGGCAACCGCCGCGCTACCATAAAGTACGTGTCTGCAGCCACACATTCGAGGCACTGCAAGGCATGAAATAGATATCATCGCTGCAAAACAAAAATAAAATTTTAATTAGAAATTATTTAATAAAATATTTAACTTTAAAAGCAATACCAATGGATTAATTTAAAGGAATATCTACGCAGCGAAAATTACTAAGCCTATGCCACCGAGGTCTCCTAGTGAGCCTTTGATCTATCTGTTGACCCCGTACGCGGATCTGCATCCATCCACATTAAATACAGGTGAGTGACAGAGGTTCAATGAATCTCCATCAGGGTTAAGGAAACAAGGGTAATCCAAAATATAATAAAAATAAAATAAAATAAAAATTTTGTTTTCAACACTTCCTTTCAAATTCTCCAAGTGAGAATTTGATTTTTAAAACCTTTAAAATAATTTATAACTAAAACGGGCTGGCCTCAAATATACTCGAAGCACGACTGGCCAGTCATATATCTTACTGCACCGAAGGCTATCTCTTTTCTCTTTAAAACCATTTTCTCTTTTTCTCTTTCTCTAGCCTGTTCCCTCGATGGTGCCAGACGCTATGGTGGAACACAGCTACATCGAGTCCTGGCGAGTTATCCTACGCGCCTCTCCCAAAGTCTCCGCTCACCATGCCCCTCGATAGGCGGTCCACGGCTACTTAGTTGCGTGCACGTCTCTTAACTTAGTCCACACTCCCTCAAATCGGAGCCTCGAGGAAACCACTCAATCTCTCTCTCGCATCCTATCCATATATTTGTCACATAAATATATATGTGTACAAAACATATATATTTAAAGCATTTAAACACACACAAAAGTATTTATATTTCTTTTAAGATCATCCCACTCTCTAAGTGGGTGTATCACAAAATAAAAGTGTGTGTAGCGGATTACCTTTATCCCAAAACGGTTGTAAAACCTTTAAAACAATTTATATTTTTAAAACGTTTGAAAATGTTTATCCCTAGTGATAAACATTTGAGATCTAGGAACTTTGAGCTTGTGATTCTCGTTTCTGCTTTAGTAAATGCGTCATGGGAGGCGTGACGAACATCCATCTCGATTTTCACATCAAACGGTGGACCGAGGGGCTCAAAAATCGAAGAGAAGCCTCGGTTCCTGAGGCACCAGACCGGCTCCCGCGTGGGAGTGACCATTTCGACCAAGTCCCGCGTGTGACTTGGAAAGTAACCTTTAATTTGTTGTAAATTTTATAGGTGAATGCTGAAACTAGAGACAAGTTCTCGCCTGATTACATTTGGTTTAGACAACATACTCGGAAAGATGCAGTTGGAAATTATGAATGGGCAGACGATCAATCAAAAGAAATAAGGGTATACAATTTACTCTGCGTAAATTGTATTATATGTTTAGTTAAATATTATACTTTTATCTAAGTTTTTAATCAAATCATTGTTATATACGTAGAAAAAGTTAAAAACAAAATGATGGAGGAAAGCAAACAAGAAGGGGCTGTCCCAATGACTAAAGAATAGATGTATGATAAAGCCATGGGTACTAGATCGGGGATATAGACGAGGATTTGGATATGGCAAGAAGGGAATCACAAAAAGGGAATGTGATTGTGAGATTCTAAAGCAATAGCACCAGCAAAAAATTTCAGAAATTCATGGTCAATATGCCTAACTTGAAGAAAAGCTTGAAACTTTAGAGGCAAACCAAGCACAACATGAGCAAAAGCTGCTGGAGGATTTAACAAAGGAACTTACGAAGTGAATAATTAAGGATGTTCAAGAGCAAATTAAAGGCAATTTTAGGAAATGTTTGGCAACCCAGAGACTTTCCTGAGCTTTCAATATGCTGAAATGCCTAATCATGATTCGGGACGTAATTAATTGTGTGTGATTCTTAATATCATTCTAATTTATTTTCTTAACTTACATATTCTAATATGAATTAAATTGTTTTTTGTGTTGCAAAGAAATTCTTAATTAATGAAGATTGTTTTGTTGATCATGTTTTATTTGTTGGGAAAACACTTTTAGATTATTTCTAGTTATATTTATCAGACTTTATGTTATATTTTCGTACTGAATATTAAGTAATGAAAGAAGTTGATAATTTGTTCAATTTTACAGATTTTTTCTAATTTTCTTAGTTTATACGTATGTTATTTTTTTCCATGAATACATATTAATTAATTAATTAAAATGATATTTTATATTTTTCAAAAATATAAAATAATTAATAAACCAAAAAATTGATTTTCAAAATAGTTAAAAAAAGCTTTTTAATCAATATAAAGCCTAAAAAGTTATAATCCAATTAAAGGTTTAACAATAATATAAACTATCTAATCCATCTCTCTCTCCTTAGTCTAAAAATCCCATTAACAATTAACAAAATGCCCCTCTTTGTACACTTTCATACAACAAAAAGAAAATAATGATTGTGAATCATTTGTTAAAAAAAAATTGTATTATAAAAATTATTAGATAATTTTTCTAAAAATTTAAAGTAATGACCATAGAAATTGATTAAAAATTTTAAATTTTTTTATAAATATAATAATAAGATTTTACAATATAAACTTTTAAAATTTGAAGTAATGACTTTTTAAAGACATTTTTTACTGTTAAAAATTTGTGAAGATTTACCAACAACTAAATATGTCGTTGCCTAAATACTTTTCAAACTTGATTTCGCAACAATTATTTTAAGTCGTTGCCAATACAACGGTAAACATTGCCAATGATAAAAATTATCGTTGCCAATACAATAACATTTGATAATGACATTTTTTTGCTGTTACAAATACGAGAAGCATTGCCAACTGAAAAAGATGTCGTCTAAATACTTTATAAATTCAATTTCGTAACAACTTTTATAAGTCGTTACTAATACAACAACAAATATTGCCAATGACAAAAAATATTGTTGCTAATATGATGACATTTGGCAATGACCCTTTTTTATTATTACAAATATAAGGAGTATTGCCAACTTAAAAAATGTCGTTACCTAAAATATTGTCAAAATCCAATTTAGTAACGACTTTGACATATCGTTGCTAATACAATGACATTTTGCAACAACTTTTGAAAGTCGTTGCTAATATTATGACATTTCGCAACGATATTTTTTATTGTTTCTAATAACAGAAGTATTGCCAACGACAAAAAAATGTCGTTGCGTATATTACTTTTGGAATCAAATTTCACGACGATTTTTACAAGTCGTTGTCAATAATACGACGTTTCGCAACAATAATTTTGGTTGTTGCAAAAAGTGGTTGCTAAAGACCACTTTTCTGGTAGTGTCAATTGTATAATTATAATGAAAAAATACTGAAAATTTTCAACAAATTTTCAACTAAAAATTTGTATTTAAAAAATTATTTAATTATATTTAAATTTTTAATATTAAATTTGGGTTATTTCGGGTTTGAGTTTGGATCAGGCTCGGGTTCGGACACTTTCAGGTTTTGATAATTTCGAGTTCAGATCGTTTCGAATTGGATTTATTTCAAGATTGAACCATTTCAGGTTAGGTTTCGATTGGGTTTGGGTAGTTGATTTTTTTTGTCAATCAAGTTTTAGACGGGTTTAGGTTCAAGTTTTTCGGACGAATTTTTCATGTTCGGATTCACTTTGGCACATCTAGTCTTAGACTTGCACCAAGCGTGCAAGTTTTAGTCCATATAAACGCGAGCTACAATCAGGGTTCGTTTTCTGCCCATAGTCTTGAAAGTAAAATGATTAATTGGACCGAGCTGATTTGTTCTAAAGACTCATTTATTACATTATTGGCCCAACTAACAGATCCATTTGCAAACAAATCAAGATGGATCAAAAATTCCGACGCTAGCTTCTTGTGGGCCTAAGACTTGGAGTGATGGGCTAGTAAAGAATTTAATATAAAGAAATGATTTGGAAGATTTACATGCTAAATGAAGGGAATGTCCGAACGAGCTAAGCAAGAATTTTGCAACACGTCAAGGCTTAAAGGCGTGCTATGATCAAGCAAGCTGCATGTGTAAGTAATATTTAGATGAAGGCAGCCAATGAGCATCATGAAATATCATTATGTGTCGTCCCCATTACAAAGCAAACGTGAAGAGACTGCCCATTCAGATCATGTACTTGTTTATACCAACATCATCATGCATGATCCACATGACCATGATTAGGCATTTGGGCAAAAATATGGTCCATAATGCTTTAAGCATGCCTCACACCCCTAAACAAAAACAAGAAACCTAAAAGACTAATTTGGGTCCAAAACCAAAAACTCTTCTTTTTCCCCAACAATTTCCACCCTCCCAAATCATGGGTTTTCTTTTTTTTAGGGAAAAAAATAAGCAATTTCAGACAAGAGGGGAGATGTGGTCAGCGACATCTTTCAAGAGGAATGTCTGTTTGTAAACCCTTTTGAGGGTTTTATTTCTACCTTGATTTAGCTAGCTAGGAAAGCTGATGACCAGGCTCCCCAAGGACAAAATCATTGCTAAACATCGATCAATGTTCCATGCTTAAAAGCCTTTTGCAAAGAGCTTTGATTTATTTATTCAAAATTAAAAGTATACTATATATACGTTACACACAAATAGAGGAAGAGAGAATCAAATAGTTACACACAAATAGAGGAAGAGAGAATCAAATAGAACGTACCGTATCATATAGTGTAGAAGGGAGATGTTGCAGAACGTACCGTATCATATAGTGTAGAAGGGAGATGTTGCAGTGTTTGATGATTTACTAAGCTTTAAACAACTACCACTCTTCCTCATGATTCTATTCTCTTCTTTTCATGTAGGTCTAAGTGGAATTCACTTTACTGTTATTCCCACTTTCTAACTGTTATTCTAATTTGAGGATTATGTGTGTGTATATATATACTCTTCTCACCGAAAAAAAAAAATCAACCCACCTTTTATTTTTCCGAAGGAAAAGGAAAAATCTTATTGGATTTCTCGTTCCTTCATCCTGTATTTTCCTTTCCTCTATGTTTTGATTGCTAGCTTTTAGTTTTTATTGTTGCAAAAACCATTAATTTGAGAAAGATATACTGACCTTTTTTTTTCCTCTAGCCTAAGTGGTATTTACATCTTTAATATTTAACATTGTTAAGAGTTCGAACCGTTACAGAGAAAGATAACTAACCCACATCCTAGTCATTCAGGTTAAGGAGCCACTCAACTATTTGGCTGATTTTTTTCCCTTCACTTTTTGTGCCTTTTTAGAGAGAGAGAGAGAGAGAGAGCAAAGCATTTTCTAAAGAATAAAGTTAGGAGTACTTGTTTGATTAATTAGGTCTTCTTAATCTTATCCCTTATCTTATAACCTCAGTTATCCTGTTTTAGTGGGATGGAATAATTATGTCAAAGTTTATGAAGGTTCCTTTAGAGATTTATAATTTGAAATATTGAAAAATGAGGCTGACCAAAATATTGGTCATTAATCCATCTTATAAGTCAAGAAATTACAACTATGTCATCATTACAAAAGCCCCCATATATTCCTTTGGAGAGAGCATTTAGTCAGCCAACAGGCAACATCCCACTTAATTTGTGGAGTTCTAAACCTTACATTCGTCTTTCACATTCTATGGTCATCAAGTCCTTTTTCGAGGCTTCCAGGATTGGGAATTCTGTCCTAAAAAGGTCGCGTTTGGTTCTTTGTGGGGTTCAAAAAGAAACCAGCCATGCTCATGTGTTGTCCCTAAATCTCAGCCATTGCAATGAAAGGTCTTGGTCAACTCACAACTGGCTCGGGAAACATTAGCAAAAAGGAGAAATGGGTCTTTGGTCAATTTGGATCTCAGCTTTTAGACAGGACCCATCTTGCTACATGGACTTATGATCAAGAATGGGTCTTTAATGGGCCTTGGCTGCCGACAAGAAAACCTGTAACATGCACCAGCCAAGGGGCAATTTGCCAGATCAGTATGAAATGTAAATCATGCAATGTGTACTGATTTTTCATTATTATTGCACATTATTAATTAAATAAAGAAAAGGGAAAAATCTTTCTTATTTTTCTTTTGAAGTGACCTTACATGTCATTCAGTCATCATCTAGAGTCAATGCAAACCCAATTAAACAGGCACTTGAAATGTCAAAAAAGGGGAGCTTTGGCTGCCACTCTGAAAGTCTCTATTTAATTGAAGATTGTGGACCTTCCTATGAATTCTTAAACATTCTTCTTTCCTTTTCTTGTATGCCCATTCTCAACATGGCGACACCATGATTGTATCTAGCTATGAATTTTTATTTTAGAGATGAATACTAGAGAAATAACTATTCATGGACAAAAAGTAATGCACCTAACTGTTCATCATGGTCTTTCAACTCTCAAATTTAGAAAATTTTATTTCTTAATTATATATTTCAATTAGCAATCTATTCCATCAAAAAAAAAAAGCAATATCTAATTAACCCTCAAAAATTATATTAAACATTTATTTAATACAACTGTAACAATGATGACTATATATGCTTACACTTTTATATTAGAACAAAGAATAATATTTTAAAATTAAGGAAATCCCTTAAATATTTGACAAATTGGGTTTTGATAATTTATACCATCTTTCGGGTGTTTCTAAACAATTTCGGCCTCAGCTTTTTCCTCTGAAGATGATGGAAAGTGGAACACTGAATTTTTAGTGTAAAGATTACATCACATGGTTTCTCTGGAGCAACATCAACATCACTCTCCCCTTCTCTCGAAAGAGGCAAATAATTTATTCATATGCACCTCATCTGACTTCAAATTCGTTCCAATTTCATACTCCTCGAAAGCCTTTCAAGTAACTAAACAAAATAATAAAAATGATAAGTTAATTAAATATATACTATATAAAAGGGGGAGAAAAGAAAGAAACCAACAACCCTATTTCTTCAAAGATCTTTGGCTTCAAGTTTATCTTAGATTCCTGTCATGAGAGCCTTTTATTTTTTCAAAGCATCACTGTGTATCATTAACATTTTATTTACCGCTCTTGATTATTTTTCACTTTGGGAAAGGAATTTGGATGATTATCATCATTTAAAATAATAAGTTTGGCGTTTGCCATGCAGAAGAAGGATGGAAAGTCCTTAATTTCCAGTTAGATAAAATCAAGTTTTACTACCAATCACCAGGTTAATTTACATGCATTAATTGGGACAGGAGAGAGCATGTGCTGATTAAGGTACTGGTTCGGGCCTGTTTTCTTCTTCTTCTTCTTCGTTTTTTTGTTTTTTAGTTTCCTTTCTAAAATTATATATATGACTTGAAAAATTATCACATTAATTATAAGTGTAAAATTTTAATTGGCTTAATACTTAATTTAATCATTGAATTATGCAAAAAAAAGACCGATTGATTCTTAAGCTTTTATTTGAAATAGATTGATATCTAAACTTTTATTTTGATAGAGATTGATCTCTAGATAAAATAAAACTCAACAAAGGGATCAAAAATTAATAACAGTAACTTTTTATTTTTAAATTAAAAAATTAACAATCTTAGTGTGTGACTTTTATTTTTAAATTAAAAACTTGACTTTAACTTGACGTAAAAAAGTCATGTCAATGTCAGATAAGGAATTTTAGAGCATTCAATAACTAATTTGTTTTAAAATAAAAGTTTAAGGACTAGTTTAACTAAAATAAAAGTTCAGAAATTGATCTATCTTTTTTGGTATAGTTCAAGAAACCAATTTTAATTCCTTAAGTAGGATGACTCTCAAATGTTTAAGTATCGATCCATTTGTCAATCACATCCGTTTGTTAATTAATTTATATTTATAAAAGAATACTTGTCAATCCCTTAATCCGTTTATAGAGTTAAAGTTTTATGCTAGTATATGAGATAATAATCTTATTCGAGAGTATCGTATCCGAAATAATAATAATAATAGTGTACAATATATGTTGGACCAAATAATTGTATTCATCTAATTATTACTATAAGTTAAACTTTTTCTTTATAACCAAATCTCATGTGCATGATGTCCCCCAAACTCGTCAAAAAAGCAACAGCATATTGCTTTAGCAGCCTTTTGGTGTGTCAAAGGATTTTGACATATGTAGTTTCTTGTGCTTTGATCCCTCATTAAAAAGGATGTTTTTGAATTATTATGCTAATGGGGGAAAATGGCAGATTTCACTAGAGGTCTTTATATGAAACTAGGAATTGGCCCGGGTCATTTTTTTTATTTTTAATTAAAATAAAAATATTTTAAGACATTTAAAAATTTATAATTTTTTATTATTAAATTTAAAAATTAAAAATAATAAAATTTAGACTTCAAATTTTTATCAATAATATAAATTTGATACTTTTGATAATAAATTATAAATTAGAAATTTTCTCAATGCATATATACAATAAAAATAAAAAAATGAAAAAGATTACAAATAAAAAAAGGAACCAATAGGGTAACAAATGCACCATCCTCTCCTAATAAAAAATAAAAAAGAAATAGAAAAGGATTAAAAAGAAAAAAAAGAAAGAAAAAAGAACTAATAGGGTGACAAATGCACTCTCCCTCTCTCCCTCCCTCAAATAGAATATTTTCCTTTTGATCTTTATATAGAGTTTATTTATAAATTTATAAATATAGAGTTTACAGGCATAATATAAATAAATATTTATTAATATATTTATAATTTACATATTTACATTAAATAATATGATAAAATATAAAATAATATTATTTTATAAAAGTAATATTTAGAATAATATTTAAATAATAAAAATATTGTCTAAAATAAAAAATAAAAAAAAAAGTAATAAAAATGAAAAAGAAAAGATTTAAAAAATAAAAAGGGCCCAATGGGGAATGACATTTGCCCCCATATTAATAAGTCCCCTTTACATTTATAGATAATAAGTATAGGAGTATAGATATAGATATAGATATAGATTTTGTATTGAAAATCATTACTGAAAAATATACAAAAAAAAATATGGAATCCATATCTCTCAGGTCTCATCAAAAAAGAACCACAATGATATGCACTCTGCTATTGATGGATTGCTCTCGTTGTGTGAAAAAAGCTATTAAAGTCAGTGATTCTTCCTTTAAAACGATGCATTTTCCGCTATTAATCAACTGTGGGGAACCGATTCATAGGATGGCTAATGTTTACAAATGCATCGAAGATGAAAAAAGATGCATTTTTCCTGATGTCAATTTGAGTCAAATGGTTGATGCATAATCTCATGTTAAAATAATCTGAATATGATTCTTGTTTTGTTGACAAAAAATTTCATGTCATCCATCTTTGGTTAAAACAATTTAATTGTTGACGTATTTTAATTTTTTAAAAAAAGAAAATGTAAAAAGATTCAAACTCAATTATTAATTTTTTAATTAAAAAAACATATACTTCTCTCATTAAGCTAAATGTACGGTGCCGACTAAATCGAATTTATTATGATTTCTTTTTTTTAGAGTTTTGTTATATGACCCTCATAAATCATATCTTCAATAACCCTCCTGATATGGCAGGTTTAATTTATTTTTCTTTTTAAAACTCTATCATTATAATTGTTAAGAAGAAGAAACTTACCCTTTAAATATGGTAACTTTTTAATGTGGGACTAAATCTTATTAAATGAGGGGCTAAACTTTTGTGATACTCATAAAAACTTGACAAATAAAAAAAAGCCACAGAAAAGCCACATCAGGAGGGTTAAATATTGGTAGAGGTGGCAAAATTTGATCGAACCCGAAAACTCATCCAAATCTGCCTGCAACCAAATCCGGTCCGATCCAAATTGACTAAAAAAAGTCAAAGATCCGAATATGAAAAGATCCGAATACGAAGATATCCAAATCCGAAGAGATCCGAACTTGACATTTATCTGATCCGAAGACAATTCGAAACCGAAATAACCCGAACTCGACGCAACCCAAATCTGAATTAACTCGAACCCATAATGATCCGAAATCTGAAATCGATCCAATTCGAAACTCAAAAAAACTCGAATTTATGACTTGAAAAGACCCGAATTCAATCAATTTTTTATTTGTATGTTATAGTCTTATATATTTCTTAAACATTTAGACTTAATTATCAAGATAATTTAAAATTAATACCATACTTAATTCATTAATAGTATGAATATGCAAAAAACATTATTAGAATTAGAGGTGACAATATATCAATTTAATCTTACATATATCATTATTAATTGATTGTATTTTTACAAACTTAAATTATTCTTGTGAAATTATTTGATTTATTTATTTATTATTATGTGATATCATCCTTATTTCTATATTCTCTAAATCAAGAATTTTTTTCCATTAATAGCAAAATACGAAAATATTGAATATATAATCAATATTGAAAGTTTGAATTTTTAAAAATACTCTTAAAATTTATAAAAAGAATATAAATATTATCAATTTCTTAAAACTTTATTAAATCACTAAAAAAATTAGTGTTTAATTATCTTTATCTATTACGAAAAAAATATTAATAAGAAAAAATTTTCTTAATTTGAAATTAAAAAATTAATAAATTATTGAATCCCAAATTGACCCAAAACCTACTCGAAACTATTCGAAACCGAAATTGTTCGAATCCGAAATGGTCCGAATCCAAAAAATGTCCGAACTTGAAACAGTCCAAACATGAAAATATCCGAATCTGAAATTGTTCGAAACCGGAATTATCCGAACCCGAGATGATCTGAACCCGAAATGAATCCAAATCCGAAATGATCTGAAATAAAAAACAACCTGATCCGAATCCACTCGAACCCGTCCATTTACCACCACTAAATATTGGAGGGTCAAGAAGTATTTTCCTTTTTTTTAATATCAAAAACGACAATTATGATCATAATTAGTTCACACAACATGATTGTAGTGTGAGTTTCAATTCGAGTCGCGTTGGCTTTGCTTACAACGAATTCCATCTCAACAAATTAATTTATGATCTTTGGTCGACGAAATTTAATTAATGGCCGCAAGCGAGTTGAAAAACGAAGACATATATAGATACAGTTGATTGTCCTACTCCCCATTGAGATTTCTTTATTTCTATTGTTTAGCAATGAAATAATTATGATACAGAGAGAGAGAGAGAGAGAGAGAGAGAGAGAGAGAGAGAGAGAGAGAGAGAGAGAGAGAGAGAGAGAGAGAGAGAGAGAGAGAGAGAGAGAGAGAGAGAGAGAGAGAGAGAGAGAGAGAGAGAGAGAGAGAGAGAGAGAGAGAGAGAGAGAGAGATTGTGGGCCAAAATTTTCCTCATGATTTTCCATTTAATTTGTTGCAATGGTGGGTGAGTCTAATTATAAGAAGGGATTTATTTCCACAAAAATGTAGAGAGAAACAGAATTTATGAGCGGGGAGAGATAGAGGTTTCAAATTAGAATTTTATGAAGGGAGAAAATAAGGTTATGTTTGGTACATAAAAATATTTTCTGTTTTTATTCTCTAAAAAATATAAAGAAATCATCATATATGATAAATGTAGTTTATATAAATGTATATATGTTTTAGAAAATGAAAATGAAATGGACTTAATATTAAGAACAATTTTTTTTATTCTCATTTCTAGATCTATTTTCATTTTCATTTTTAAAAACATATATTCATTTTGCCTCACAACACATATCTTATATGATAGGTTTTTTATATTTTTTAGAGGATGAAAACAGAAAATGTTTTCTTATACCAAACATAGCCTAATTTTGGGAGAATTTTCTCCTATTTAGGCTTCGACACGACTTAAACAAAATTAATCGTAAATCATTAAACGGATACAGATATATGTAATTATAAAAAAAAAAACTAGAAGAGAACTCTCTCGCGATGTTTCGGATTACAAAAATAAAAATAATGTTATCCATGACTTTGAACTAATTTGTTTTTTTTAACCATACATGGAATAGTAATTGTAAAAGTAAACTTATTTCACTTCGGGTAATAAAAATAAGTATAATATAATAGACGAAATTATACATTTTTTTTCACTATACATTCAATACAATAATTATAAGAAGAAAAGTCTCAAAAGAAAAATGGTGGATTGTTGAAAGGTGATGATACAAATCTACATGAACCTTAATTGAAGGAGAATGTCATCAGTTTTTTAACTACCAAAAAAATAAAAGAACCATTAGCTTTTTAGTTACCAAAAAAAATGAAAGGTCAAATCACACAAAACATTTAACATATTTAAATAATCAAAATTTTCCCTCAAAAATATTTTTGGTTAAATTTAATTATTTTTCACTCCATTTTTTATTCTATTTGACACTCTTTATGATCTCTATAAAATATTTATTTTCTTTAATGATATAAATACGAAATTATACTTTAGTACATAAGAAATTTAAATGTATACATATGATAAATAAATAACATTTTGAGGTAAAAAAATTTAAATATAATCAAAAAACAAAGAAATTGAAAAGAAAATTTGTTAAAAATGAAAAATCATAGGTTAAATGTATTTAATATAATAGTTATAATAAATAACCAACACATTGTTTAATACACTTAAAAATATAAAAATTATTTTTAAATTACCTAAAAATATTTTTTTCTATTTCTCCTATTGTCTACATGGCACTCCCTATAACCTTTATAAGTCATTCTTTTAATTTAATGGTATAAATTAGAATACTATAAATAAAATGCAAAGATATATAAGACTCTCACAAAAAAAATTGAAAATAAGAAACCAATTGCTGACTTTATAGGGACGTGGCAGGTATCATTGCCAGAGCCCCTAAAAGGAGAATAGATATCTGTAGGACTAGGAGAACGCTGGGAAAGGCAGGCCTTGTTGCCTTTGTGCCCTTACCAACTCCGCTAAAATTAATTATATGTATTTTGCTAACATTCTACTTTCTCAACAAAAATAGTTTAATTATTATTATTCGAAACTATAATTACTTGAAACGAAATACGTTTTGGTATATATGTGATATGAATATGCATGAAAATGGGATACGTTTATGTAATATGAATATCAAAACATGACACGTAACCTATAAATTTTGTAGTACGAAGAACGTAGACTTAGATGGTATAATATTTAGGGTTATGGTACATTTAGAAAAAAATTTTGGCTCATCGATAGTATATAGTATATAAAAATCTTTGTAAATACATATCAATATTTATAAAACAATTAAAATATAAAACAACTGCATTCAAAACATAAAAAATTTGACACATAATTGTATGAATCAAGAATATTTACTCATTACTTGACTGTTAGAACATTTATAAAAAGGGTTTAGCGGGTCTAATTTTTATTCAAGTAATTAGTTTATTTATAAGTTTTATCTTTCTCTCTTGATCACTCACTATCTTCATCTCACCCACCAATTTTACCAAAAGGATCAAAAATTCAAAATCAAATTTAATAAAAAAAATTAGGTGAATAAACTCTTTTTGTTTTATTTATTTCAAATCTATCATTTTTAGTCTTAATTTCTTCAAATTTTTAAATTTTATATAAAAAAATTTAGAATGTCATTTACATGAAACCGGATCGAGAAGTCAAAGATCCCGAAACGTAAAAATACCACAATTCAAATAAAAAATCCCAATTCTCGATTCCAAGAAAGGTGGAAGAATACCAATAACTATGTTCAAAACTATAAATTAAATAATACTATGGTTAAATAATATACTAACTTCGAATTGTACCCTCATCATTAGTACTCCTCCACTTTGGTTTTAAGTTTTAACTCTTTTTATGCTTTCCAAGGGAAGGAAAAAAAGAACTAAGTTGAATATATGAGTGCGTTTTAAAGGTACTAAGCTCAATGGCTTTGACCTTGACATTATTGGTTATTTGGTTCATCAATCCAACAGCCTCAATTTACATCTGCAAATATTTTTTTCTTATAATGACAACATGTATAAATAATAGGAGATTCCACGTATAGACTATTTCCTATTTCCTTATTTCTCCCGTTCCATAATAATAGTCGCTTTTAAAAAAGTATTCTGTTTTAAATTATTTGTTATTTTAGAAATTTTATAAAATATTAATTACATTTTTTTTCAAGTTTATCTTTCTCCTTCTAAACTACTCCATAAAGCATTAATCAGTGAAGAAAGAGTATTTATGAATTAAGTAAACTGTCACAATAAAAAAAGTAAAACGGTCGTTTCATATTATTTTGTTTAGATTTTACTAAGAGTTTTTAATATTTTTCTTAATCATTGTATACGATCTTAAAACGACTATTATTACGGAATGGGAGAGTTGTTTTTTTTTTGATACAATAAAATCTCATATAATAGTAAATACAAACATTTATTGAGAAATCATTAAATAAATTACAAAAATTAAATAATAACAAACTAACTAAACCAATATAATAATTGCATTAAACCCACACATAGGCGGAACTTGTTAAGTTCAAAGGAAAAGAAATTTGTAAAGATAAAAATAACATAATTAATAGTAGTACAATTCTAAATATCTCTTATTTGGATGGTTGATTAAGGCTCTTAGATATTTTTCTGTCTTGAGGCAGGTAGGAGCGAAATCCACCAAAACAAAATGTAGTACATAGAAGCAAGCAATAAGCAAACAAAATCAAAGTTGAGCCCCTAAATACAAACACAGGGGAGACATGAATGAAAGTGTAATGAAATAAGCATGCAATTTTATGCAATTGGGCATTGCCGGCATTGCAATTGCATGGGTGTGTGCATTAGGCATGCAGTGGTAGTGCACAAAACCAAGTGCGCGTGCCAAGTGAACAACACATTAACAAATTGCCTCTCCCTCACAAAACGACAGTTTCCAAAAGGAAATAAATCGGTTTAATTTAAGATCAAAATAATACTAAAAAAAACCCTCAGATATATATTAATTACTGATGATTTCTTCTCCTTTTTATATTTGACTGTTTATGAGTTTGACCCACCAAATCTGCAATTCTTCTCCATCTCAGGCACATGTGGTTTACTGTAGTGTTGGCAACAGCTGATGACATTTTTTGTTGGGGGTTCAAAATTATTATCAAATCCTAGGATAGTAATTAAATTTAATGTTTTAATTAATCCAAATTTAAGGAAAAGAAATCAAAGTGGGTAAGCTTTAGCTTGCTAAATTAAATTAAACTATGATGGTTTATTATGGGAGGTTAATAAAAACAGAGTAGCTGACACAAAGAACATCTAGGGAAGTGAGAAAGAGAAGCACCTTAAAGCAAAGAACTTTGGAAACCCAGAATCAAGTGTAATTCCTATCTGTCCTCAGAAACCAAAGTAAAGAATAACAGAAATCAGTACCCATATTTTCCCTATAAAATTAACACAAAAGCTAAAGTTTCAGTCCTTGTATTGGAGACTGGAAACACAACCCCCTCCACCTCTCTCTCTCTTCTCTCCTCTCTCTCTCTCTCTCTCTCTCTCCAAAAATTCTTTTCCGAAATATTTAAATCCTAGTATAGCATGATTTCATCACTACTTAGTATTTATATCCCCACATCCACATGGGCAAAACTTTAAGAAAACTCAACCCTCGTTTGTTCTAATCAGGCAAATGCTTAGGAGTTCAAGCCAAGGTGTCAGAACATAGAAACCAAGACATTAGAAGCTGTGAGAGGAGGCAGAAGGAAGCAGAAGTTTTTTGTTTCTTGACAAATATTGGGTGTTTTCAAGAGAACTCTGGAAATGGTGAGAGAGTGAAAAGGTACCCGACGAGGGTTTTCTTGCAATGGTGATTTTGTATTGGATGGATTTTGTGGTGGGAGCTGCAGCTTCATTATTTCTAAAGGAAAAGGCTAGGAATCATAGATGGTGCTGGTGTCTTGAATTTGATCACAGAAGGAGACAACACCAATGTACACAAACAGAAACCGATAGAGCGCAAGAAACAACGCCAGGAAATTTCCCAAACATGGCTTCTTGCTGTCGTTGTAAGGTCTTACCAATCATTCCCATTTTTGTATTCTTTCTTCTTGTTTCTTCTTCAATTTGTCCTGTCTATTCGTCGGGAACCGGCGACCTCCATGCAAAGAATCAAACTTTCCGGCCAGAAGAAGAGTTACAGAAGTTGAAAATAATAAGAGAACGTCTCAACAAGATCAACAAGCCAGCAGTCAAGACAATTCAGGCAATTTAACCAAATTTGCCATCATTTTAGCCTTCGACATTCAATCTCCTCTGTTTTTTTGTTCCGTTTTTCCTAAATAGTTTTGCCTCTTCTTTTCTTGGATTTGTTTGGGTGCAGAGTCCAGACGGTGACATCATAGATTGTGTTTTATTGCATCATCAACCAGCCTTTGATCATCCTCAATTAAAAGGACAAAAACCATTGGTAATTAGAACTTTTAGTATTTATAATGATGATGAACATGATTAGAATCCAATGAATGGATGGAATTTAAGTAACTGGTTTAATTTATTTCTTGAATTTTTGCAGGATCCTCCAGAGAGGCCAACAGGGCATAACCCAAATGGGATGGCGGCGGAAGATTCTCAGCTGTGGAGCATGTCTGGAGAATCATGTCCCGAAGGAACAATTCCAATCAGAAGAACAACAGAACAAGACATGTTAAGGGCTAGCTCTGTTAGAAGATTTGGAAGGAAACCAAGAAGACGTGTTAGAAGAGACTCGACTAGCAATGGCCATGAGGTAGGTGCCTTAACATATACATCTACTTTAGAAGATACTTAGAAATTAATCCCACATTTCTTTTTTCATTTTTTTAGTCTCTCGGTTGCTTCTTTTTGTCCTTTTTTTCTTCTTTTCTTGTCCCACAACAGTTTTTCTAAACCAACACCAATAATCAGCTGGCTAAGGCCAATTCAAAAGACAGTAAAAGAAAGTAGTCAAAGTGAATAGCAAAAACGAGGCCAATAGTTGTCCTCCCTTTTTTTTGTTTTTATGTTTTTTGCCTGCTTAATTAAAGATGTCAAACTTATGTTATGGAACAGGTTAAAGAAAAGAAAGTGGAAGAGGATATCAAAAATCTGCCTTTTCCCTTTTCTTTCTTTTCTTTTTAATTTTCTACAATTTAAATCAAGACTTTTATTTTAGGATTCAAATCCAAATAATCTCAGGAATCAACTATATAGATAACCTTAATTTTTGACTGGGCTACTTCTCTATGCCATGGAATGAGTGGGAAGAAAATTCATTGTGGTGGGGAAAAAAACGCTAACAACATTAAACAGTTCATAAATTGCTAGTCATCTACTTGGAAAGTAAATTAAAAACAGGAAAAGTAGTAATGTAACATATGGCTCGAAACATAGCGAAAATAGTGGAAAGCATGATAAATTTTGTAGTCCTGTGTTTTAGCAGAAAATGGAATCTTGGTAGATAGCTCATCTTTAATTCCATCTTTAAACGCAGCAGTGAAATTCCTATTTGTAGAAACTACAGACTTTCATGGTTTCTCCTGACTAACCGTACCAGCAAGCTTCACTTATTTCAATGTACAACGATTCTTTTTTCATTGATAAGCCGTCTGGAATTCTCTTTTTTTTTTTTTTCATTTATTTTATTTATTTTTTCATAGTTTTTGCATTTAGAAATTTCCACTATTATTTATTTTTCTTGAAAATCAGCCATAAAAGGGAATTTAACAATGTGGTGTTGGAAATGGGTTACAGCATGCAGTTGGGTATGTGAGCGGAGATCAATATTATGGAGCCAAAGCAAGTATAAATGTGTGGGCACCTCGTGTCTTTAATCAATATGAATTCAGTTTATCACAAATGTGGGTCATCTCCGGTTCTTTCGGCGACGATCTCAACACCATTGAAGCTGGCTGGCAGGCATGTAATTTTATTCCCCCCAAGTTATTGGTAGTAATTATTTGTAGCATTTTTAACAACATAATCTTCAAATGCTATATTTCTAGTATCTAAGTAGTGACGTTGGTCTCCAATTAATTTAAAATGAGAAAAAGCTCTTATAAGTATATTTTTTTCATTCATAAGATTGGAATCTTAAACAATTATCATATTGAATACTACGTACTTAATGGTTTTCACATTTAAGACAATTATCACAACTCAACTAACTTTCACTTTCTTTGTAGTTTAATTTTGTATTGTAGCCATGGATGCTGAATAGCTCTGGTTTCATTCCATTTTTTAATGCAGGTCAGCCCAGAGCTATATGGGGACAACTATCCTAGATTCTTTACTTATTGGACAGTAAGTACTATACAAGAATTATTTGGAAACTTTTCTTTGCTTTATTAAGCTCTAACTTAAAGCATAAGATAAATCATTTTAGTCAACCAAAAAAAAAAAGACAAAGAGAAATCATTTTAAGTACTTTGGAAACAAGTTAAATTATCTAGCATGATTTTTTTTTTTTGTGCCAGACCGACGCATACCAAGCAACCGGCTGCTATAATTTGCTCTGCTCAGGATTTGTTCAAACTAATAATAGAATTGCAATTGGAGCTGCGATCTCCCCAACATCATCATACAATGGTGGACAATTCGACATTAGCCTCTTAGTTTGGAAGGTAAACACTTTTTAATTTGCAATTATTATAATTATTAGTATATTATAGAAAATAAAAAAGGAAAAAAGAAGAAGAAGAAGAAGAAGAAGAAGAAGAAGAAGAAGAAGAAAACCCTTTGAACTAGATTGGCGGTATCTGCCCTTAGATTTGGTAAAGTTAAGCTTGTGTTCCACATTAATGTGACACACATGCACTGTGATTTAGCATCATAGATTTGGTCATAGATGGCCCCCAAGTTCTGACCATCCGATCTGAATACTTTTCTTGAACTAGAAAAAGGTTCCATGAAAAGACTTCAAAGGCCGGTTTGGTCGGGAAGATGGAACTTGGAAGGACGAAGGAAGAAGTTTCAATTCAAAGATTGAGTTTCAAAATAACAAATGTGATTAAGAAAATCTAATTATTAAATCAAAAAGAGAAAATTTAATCTTTCCGTCCGTCCTTCCATCTTCTGCCAAACAGAACCTAATCCCCTTGTTTTTGATGGTCAAATGGTGGGTCATACGCAAATCATACGGTATAAGTAATGAGACAGCATAATATTTCCTTGGGCACCAAACATGTATGATATGAGTGAGAACTTTATTTATGGGTAGCTCTATTCATGCACTAGCACTAAAATGCTGCACTTCCCCCCGCGTGCACTGTTCACCCCGAATAATGCCCTGTAATTCCCTATTGCCTTTTGCTTTGCAAGATTCTATTCTTTTCCAAGTAAAAGATAGCTTCTTCTGCCCCTGACCCCCTCTACTTTCTTTCAGTTCTTTTAGGGGGGATAATGGGAATCATTAAATTTTGGCATGAAACTTCCTTTTTCGTAACCTTTACATACTTTTAACATACTAATAATAATTAACTCGACATGTATTGCAATTAATGCGAGATCCTTAATGAGTGCTTTGAAACACTGTATTTGGTGTAGGATCCAAAGCATGGGAACTGGTGGCTAGAATTCGGATCAGGGATCCTGGTAGGGTACTGGCCATCGTTCTTGTTCACACACCTAAGGGATCATGCAAGCATGGTACAATTTGGTGGAGAGATTGTGAATTCAAGGTCTGGAGGCTTTCACACCTCGACAGAGATGGGCAGTGGACATTTTGCAGGGGAAGGTTTTGGGAAGGCCTCATATTTTCGAAACTTGCAAGTTGTTGATTGGGATAATAACTTAATCCCATTGGCAAATCTTCGGGTCCTGGCAGATCATCCAAACTGCTATGACATCCAAGGAGGGATTAATAGAGTTTGGGGAAATTATTTTTACTATGGAGGACCTGGAAGAAATGTGAGGTGTCCCTAAAGGGAAGGGTATAGGCTGGAAATTTTTTCTTTTTCCTTTAATATATAGTTTTTCCACTTTAGTTAATTATACTTGTTGGGAGATATTGGGTTTCTTCTGCAAATCATTCAGTGAGTTTGGGCCTTTGGGGTATTCTTATAATTTATTTTTCTTGTTAATTAATCCAATTTTTATCTTGTTCTTTTTTCTTTTTTTTTTGTCAACTAACAGTTGCCATTAATTATACATCCTTTAGGGAACTTTATGTAAATGTGGAAAAGAATGATGGAATATATAGTGAATACAGTATGGGTTGTGATTCCTCTTCTGCTTTCTCTTGTCCTTGTTGGGAAGATTTCTTCAAGAGTGGTAAGGTTTAAAAAAAGATGGCACTTCATTTTAAACAGTTTTTTTGGTACTCACTTCATTTTCAACATTGGCAACGACTGAAATGATTAAACAGAGCATTTAATCCCCAACTGGTACCAGTCAACTGGCTGGAAGACCTAACCACTGTCTTAATTAGATGCATCAACCATGCACATGCATTTTCCTTGTCCAGAATGCTTCAGATCATACACCATCACATTTCTCTTTCGGATATTTTTAATTTTTTTAACTAAATAAAAAAAAAAAACAAAAACAGTAATCAAACCATGTATTAATTACCTCTTTTGACTATTCATGTTTTGGTACTTGACATCGTCAAGTTTGACTCGTAATTACTGAAATCAAGAGTTTAATATTTTACCAACAAATTAATCACCAATTGTTGGCAATATAATGGGTTTATATTAGTAATTGGCTAAATACCAAAATTGGCCTTCAAACTATACCAAAATAGACAAATTAGCCCTTAAACTTTCATTTGGAACAATTGACCCCTCAAACTTTCATTTTGGGATAATTAACCCCTGAAACTTTATTTTCAAAAGAAAATTCTATTGAATTAAGGCCCACATTGTTCCTAAATAATAATTTTGAGGGCTTAATTATTCCAAGATAATAGTTTTAGGGGGTTAATTCTCCCAAAATAATAGTTTAAGGGGGTAATTATCTTAAAATAATAGTTTAAGGGGTCAATTGTCTCAAATAAAAATTTAAGAGTCAATATGTCTAAAAAAATATAGTTTAAGGGTCAACTTGAATATTCAACCATTAGTAGTACTATCTTATACATAGAGTCATAAAAGGAGAAGTGAAATCTAATTAAGCTTATAATCAATTATGAGGTACTATTGCTTTGGAACCTTATTAATTATTAGTATTTTTTTTGGGGTTAAAACCAATTTTTAAGTTAAAATCAGTAAGGTTATGTTAATTAACTAAGATCCTCATCAAGTACTGCATTAATTGGGTGTATCAGTGTAATCCTTTTCCAATGCTCGAGGACGAGGTCTCTATAAATTGCCCTTTACTCTATGATTTGTTTAATGCCTAGCTAGCGGCTAGCCGACAACTTTTAGAACCGAAAGCAAGCTTCTCACCTTCAAAGGATACGAAAACAGAAGGCCAGACGCAGCTGCTAGAATTGTTTGCACTTTGAACTTATATTATTGAGATTGATAATTAGGATACTTTCGGCTTTGGAGTTAATTTGGATGAAGGATTATTAATCCTAGTCCTACCAACCGGCAAATCTGCCCAACATATTCATACAATGAAATTCTATATATGCATGCTTATTGCTATTGGACCAAAAATCATTATTCTATGTTCCCCATCTATATATATCAACTTTATTTCTCTCTACATATTGCAAACCAGTTTCTCTTATTAATTAAAACAAATAAATAAATTTTCCACCAAAAATAAATAAATAAATAAATAAAAGCTGATTACAATTTAGAATTCAATATGGTTCACAATGGAGGCCACACTTATAAATATTGGTGAATTCCTATATAATATTTTATTATGTTTAGACATATTGCAATATAATTGTAAGAAAAAGAATTGTAAATGATATACTCTAGTTCCTCTTGCATTTTCATAGAACGAATGCCGATTTGCCAACTTGACATTACCAATATAGTCTCCCTAGTATCAAGAAATTATAAACAAATCCATTATCCTTGAGTTGATGATAAACCTTTTCTTTTAAAATATCTTTAGTGTGTGATTATTTCTCGACATATTGTCGTTTAATGTTAACCAATGCTTGTATTTCTATGTGCATGAGCACGAAGTAGAAATCTAGAGAAGGTCAAAGTTAGCAGTGCACAAGGAATGATGGTCTACTGCACAAAAAAATGATTTTACTTAAACGCAAAGCTGGTGGTCCTATGTAATAATAATGCAAGCATATTCATTAAAACCAAAATACAAACTTTTACTTAAGCCACAAGCAAAGATACATATGTAGAAAGAGGATCAATAAGGAAGGAAAGCATGTACCGACCGCAAAGCCAGAGAGAGGTGGCATTTGTTAAGCAGAGCTTGCCAAAAGCTTTCAATTGCAGATATTGCAATCTGGTTGATGGATCCTAGTAGCTGCTATTTTGCTTCTCCTCCTTAATTCAGCTAACCAAACCGTCACCAATATTTGATAATGACTGTTTTTTATAAGCTACAAGGTGATCTTTAACTTTTTTTTGCCAAATTAAACAGCCTCAGAATTAGAGTTAAATTAGAATGTGGGTCCTTTTTAATGATCTTGCCGATCTTGCCCTGTGGTTCACAAACCATAGGTAGATTAGTGTTTTTGATGTAATGTATGTGAGGAAATAAAAAGGACAACCCAACCATAGAAAATGGGGATATGTTAGAAACTTGAAACCGACTCATGATAGTTACTCAAATTAGTATTCTACAACCCAGTCTTTATAATCTATCAAACACGGCAAGCCAACTGGGGCAGGCTTATAAACTTGGGTACAAGCAGAGAAAAACAGAAAGACCGATATTCTTTAAGTTGAGGTTTTTGAAAGACGTGCATCTGTTTGCCAGAGACCCTGTCGTGGGCATGGTCTGGGAGTTTCTAAAGTTGGGGCTTAAAATCTACTTTAGCTCCATCTCATTACATCACCAAAGCTAAAGCAATGTTTGAGATGGTAGGAAAATTGAGATAAGTTATCAACGATTGGCTGATTCAAATGGTACGACACTTGTTTCTTTTGAATAAAGATTCAATTATAAACCTTATAAATAGATAAAATCATCATTGTGAAAATTTTACCTTTATAATAGATCAATTCAGTTTGAATAGAATTAGTTAATAATTATAGACCATTAAATAGATATGAATTCTTATGGATTACAGAAAAAAAAAAAAAAGATTTGAGATGTCATCTAAAAAGCAGCGGCTATAAAAACTTTACTCATCCACTAGACAATCAAGAGTCTAAGAGGGAAGCTTCTGCTTTTCTTGTGGCCCTTTTGGTGGTCCAAGGTAAAATCGAGCATCATGGCACAGATATGGACCCAATGCCTACTTAGCACATCGAACCAGAATAAGTATAAGAACTTATCCCACTTTTTGGTAAAATCCAACCGGGACTCTAGAATTTGGAAGACAAGAGGACATGACAGCTTTAAGACGCTCTTGCACAAGGGACCAAGACACCCACAGGCAGTTGTAAACTCATAGGAGTGCCGAATACTCACCAATTGGCTAAAAAACATAAGCATGCAATGTTATTGTGTCAAGACATAACACATCTTTCTATTATGACTGAGCATGCGTTAGTTGTCGGGCTGTGAATAATAAAATCTTCAACATCAAAAGGCCAAGGAGAAGCTCAATAGGATGGACCTTGAAACCTACATACGACATTATCGAGCACAACCATTTTGACTACAACGCATGCAACAGAAGACCATGGCAGGGGACTTAACCTTGGGCTTCCCAGCTCTGTTCATTACACTTCTTAATATTCCTCAAGATAAAACCAGTAAATTCACCAGGAGTGTATGTTTCTGTGTGCGTGGGCGTGCATGTGGGTAAATTCCCCATGAGTGTTGCAGATTTGTAGAACTGCAACTTTAAGTGCATCCTCCTTGACCGTAAGCCAGTAACCTTTGGCAGGAAGCACAAAACTGAACCTAATTGTCTAAATAAACATTACAAGGAAGTACATCATTTTCTGAATTTATCGCAACTTGACCGCCATGCAGCCATAGTTAATCTAAAATTCTGTTACACATTGCCTGTAACTAAAGATATTAACAAGTAGATTCTATCTCATAAGTCATAACACGATTCAGTACATCTTTTCACAGAAAAGGAAAGGAACGTTCTTTGGGCCATACTCTATCACTATTTTTAATCGTTCCAAATGACAATCTCCGGTTGCATTTTATTATTTAAAGGACAAAACCAAAACAAAAGATAATTAACTCTATTCAAATTTAATTTTAAATGCATTAAGATTTCAGAACAACAAAACTGAGGAAATTCACTCCGCAGAAATCACGTCAAGCAATTTCTTACTTGCCTCGCTCACTTCCACCTTTTCCATCTTCAAACGGCGACGCATAGTAGGACTTGTCCTTCCAGCAGCTGCATAAGTTCTAATCAATGATTCAAACACTTCCCCTTCTACATGATCTACAACTTTCTTCAAAATCTCCAGAAAATCTTCAGCGCCATCAACATCTTTCTCTTGCTCAAAATGCCGCATCACTGTTCCAGTAGTTTCAGATGATGGGACCCACTTTCCACCATCTCCCCTGGCAGAAGAAATTGCATTGGCCACACAATCAACTGCCAACTCGATGTCCCCATTTTTCAAATGATAATCCAAAAAGATCTCCCAAGTTTTGGCGTTAGGCTTTGCTCCTCTCCTGCGAGTCCTCTCTTTGAGCTCTTGAGCTTTTTCTAGCAAACCATCCTTTGCATAAGCTCCAATTAAAGGATTTACTATGCGGATATCATAAGTAGGGCAACCTGATTCCCATTCTCTAAAACATTTCTCTGCTCCTGGTAAATCTTTCAAGTTAACTAGTACCTGAATCATATTTAAATAGCTTATGTTGGCTGTTTTATGAAAAGACAGCCTCAATGAACGCCATATTCTATAAACTTCATGCAAATTTCCCACTTGTCCATACAATGTAATTAGAAATTGGAAAGCAGAAAGATCTCTGCAGGCATTTCTCTTTTCCAATTCTTTAAGTGCCTTGTCTGCCTTCTCAAACAAGCCAGCATCAATATAAATAGATGCTATATTGCTATATATTGTCCAATCATTATCTACAGCATCTCTCTTCATTTCATCAATAACTCTTTCAACCCCAGAAATATCATTCATAGCAGCTAAAGCCCTCATCCAGACATTGTATGTATAGGAATCCAGCATGATGCCATATGACTTCATTTCCTGTATAACATCTGGGACCCTTTCTGGCTGGCCAACTTTTGTGTAAAGATTCATGAGACTGTTATAAGACATGGAGCCCAAAGGAAGGTTAAGCTCCTTCATCTTTTCCATCAGAGCTTCTGCTTTTTCAGTCATCAATTCCTTACAGTAACAGTTGAGAAGGGCACCATAAGTGAGATGGTTCTTTGATGCTTCAGGAAGATCAATGAAGTAATTTTCTGCCACAGGAATCCCTCGAGCTTTGGCAACCAAATCAAGATGGATAGCCTGATCACTAACTGTCTTATTCATGCCTCGCTTTGTTACCATTGTTTCAGACAGCTACAAAGTCAAACAGAACAACATGTATAATCAAGTTTGAATTAGAACTAAGAAAAATCCAAAAATAGAAACATATATTCAAGAGATATGAATCCGGAGCCATTAGCAACTATTATATGCAAACTGCACCTCGGTTTCCACATGCTTGGAAACGTTTACTCTAAAAATAAACCAAGCAGCCACGTCTAAAGAGACTAGGAACAAAAACCAACCATAATACAAGCTACATCTCAACCAGAACCTATATTGAGAACAGATCATTTTCACTAATGTGTCTTAAAACACTGCTATCTCTCCATTAATCCAATTTTGTTATCGTTTTATACTTGAAAAGTTCAAATTACTTGCCATTCAAATTAATCACGCCATTCTACCTTTCAAGTAACTACACCAAGTTACCAACAGTCAAATGAATACAATGGATCAAAAAATAAAAAGAAAAGAAAAGGCCCAAGATTCACATTGCTACATTAGCCAAAAATTAATCAAGCTTCATGTCCATCAGAAAATAAGATATATAAGAAATTTAGCATAAAACCGATGATAAAACTCAAGCTCTGATCAAATCAGACACAAAGTACGAACCTTGAGAGCAGGGTAATAGAGCTTACGATCGCGAAGCTTCTTGAGAGTTTTGTCCACTTCCCACTTGAAGACGCGCTTGGAGCTCTTGAGGAACTGATTCAGCTGCTGTCGCACACTGATTTCCGAGCTGCCCTCCTTAAAAAGTCTGTGGTAAAGTGCCTCTTCCAAGTACTTCTTCGACCTCCTCGTCACATTCTTGGTCCGTCCCAACTGTTGCAAGAACGCCATTGCTTTGCTTCTGCTTGAGGGGTTAGGGATTTAGGCTTTCTGTTTCGGATTTAGGGAAAGTTTTTGGAAATCAAAATACAAAGCCCGGGTCAGACCCGGGTTGTCAAGGAAGCTCAATTGGGTATTTTGTTTGGGCTGCATGATCTTACCTAAAATGGGCTTCCATGGACTCCACTAATTATAGCACTTTGTCCTTGTGAATAATGAAAAATAGAAATGGGCCTATATAACATTGTTAGCTTGTTATAACCATATATTCAAAGTAAAATTCAATAGTAAAAAATGTCATAAACTTTAGAATTTGTCTTAAAAATATTTTTTTTTTTAAATTTAGGGCTAAACTTGATGTCATGTCTTCAATTTGAGTGCATATTATCGGCAATTAGCTATATTGCAATGTTATAATTAACTAACATGGATCTAAAAGCTTGGCACATGGACAATCTTCTCACATCTAACATCAAAACTAACGGCAAAAAATGCTTTCTAGAGCTACTAAAAGCTTAGCCAAACCCCCAAAACCCTCGCTCAATTAACTTGAAATTAACCTAATTATTTTGACCAAAAAAAAAACCAACAACCTAAATCTATCCAATCCGAAGCCTCACAAATCTGAACCCCAAACACCTAGGAACCTAACTTGAAATAATCCGAGATAAAAGCAACATATTGCATAATTAAATTTTAAATATTGTTTTTATGATTAAATTACATTTACACATTATTACTTAAATAATTAACTTTAACAATATTAATTTTGATAAAAAATTAATAATATCAATAGCTTTTTAAAAGTGACGTAAAAAAGTTAAGTATGTATAGATACTTTTCTTATTGTTTTTCTCATAATAGAATATTAGTATTTGATTTTAAAAGTATGACTATAAATTACTATTAATTTGCTTTTGCATTATTCATAAAAATAAAATAAATTTAATTAATTAATTTAATTACAATTTGGGAAAAATTTAAATTATTTAATAACAATTACTTTCGATAAAATTTTACTTAATTATTAATTTATAAAATAAAAAATTCAATTTAATTTAAATAATAAAAAATCCAAATGACTTAAGGGCTAAATTTGAAAACTTGAACTCAAATAATTCCAAACCTAAAAGATTCAAAACTCAAATGACTCGAAATCCAGAGGTGAAACCCAAAAAATTCGAACTCGAATGACTTGAAATTCGAATGATTTGTAATTTTCTTTTAACCCAAACTGACTTGAACTCGAAACTTGTCTAATTAGATACCTTTACTGCTTTCTCTCCGATAATGCTTTTTTATATTCTCCTTTTTGAGGTAAAATTTTTTGTTTGAAATCATGTTTTTAATCTTCTTTTATTTATGAATCACTTACAAGTCAAACTATTATAAAAGTGACAAACTAACCCATTACTCTAAAGCATTGAATTTCTCTCCATGAAAGCTTTCTCTCTCTCTCTCTCTATATATATATATATATATAAATAACTTTGATTTAGTCCCTAACCTTTTAATTGAGTCAAATAAGGATTTAATGTGTATGAATTAGGTTAAATAAGGGTTTGATGGGCGTATTATGTTTCTATAATTAATTTTAATTGTCCAAAATCTTCGAATTGAAATGAAGTTTTCTTCTCCAAATGAAAATCTTTTTCTTCTTTTTGACTTTTTTTTTGCATATTTATATTACTTAAAAAACTAAATTTTAATAGTTTTCCCAAAGGGCCCTTATTTGACATGAATCGAAAATATTAGGCCCTAACTTAACAAAATAAAATGAATTGGTCCCAAATTGAGGGTTTCTGTTATGCCCCGACCTGTAGTTTCGGCCACATGTTAGTCGCAATACTGCCTCAAAATATGTGGTGGCCAGTAGAATGTCTCAAAGGCAGCACAAGGCATATAATAGATCCATCGCCAAATACAAATAACAAATATCAAAATTTAATTCCGTCTCAATACATATAAATATCTTTCATACATCATACTTTCAAAATATTCATCGTTTAAGGTAATTATAAGCCATTATATAGGCTAAAAATATCCCAAGTAAATAAATCACATGAAATATCAGAATATCCAGAAAAGTGTGCGGAAGCATTTATAAAAAAAATATAGCAGAAGCCCAAAACCATAGTTGGATCACCAGACTAGGGAATGAAAGATCACCTACTAGCTAAAATTTGTAGCTCGCACTAGCTATTATTAGGTTGCTCCTTTCTAGCCTTAATCACTTGAAAAACAATTAAACCATAGTGGTGAGTATAACAACTCAGTGATGTGGTTTGGAAACAATGTAAAACACAAAAATGGTTAGGGATATAGTAATACTAAAACCTAACTTTTAAATCATTATTTACATTTAATTTAAATCACCCACAAATAAAATTATTTTCTTCAAAATGATTTAGTTAAGGTGGTGTAAAATGAAAAGGCCTCATCTATTGATGAGCTCGGACTGTTGGGAGAACTTCTCATTTGTTCATCGTTCAAGATATATATATATATATATAGATACCTATAGTATGCCCTATACTCCCAACGTTGCCATTCGTTGCCTAACAGCTACTACGAATGATCCTGGTGAGTAACCTTTCATGCCTTTTAGTCCTAGGAGAGCGCACTTGTGCCTCCCCTATGGAGCGTCCACAAGCCACTAACACACTAGCACATTTGCCCTTCATGGGTAGCCTCTTTTGGGCCAATATCACATAAAACAATTTCATAAAATTTGTGTCTCATACATAAGCATATCATAAATAAGATCCCACCCATATAATACGTTTATGCATGCTTGTGCGGTGGCATACCATATCCCAAAACATATAAAAATATTTAAATAAAACAATTATAAAATTAGTTCTATCAATGTCACTAAATAGTGAGGCAAACCACTCATAGTCTGGGATAGTAGTATATTCTCGTGCTAATCCAATTGCCTTGCTGAAGCCTTACCACGATGGTGCTACCAGTGCTGCTAAATTCCATTAAAATAATTTTCAACATGAAAATATGCTTATGCAGACTCTCTATGGCGTAAACAGGCTTCGATCAGGCTTAAGAAAGGTTTAGCCTAACTTGGGATCAGAAACGGCTAAAATAAAAAAGTCAACGGAAGTCAAAGATGGTTAATAGTATGATCCGTCCACGGATCATGCCCCATCCATCGACAGGTTGGCATGAATCACAATTCAGTGGCCCCTGCCATGAGCAATCCATCGACGGACTGTAATTCCAGGCCCTAGTTTCCTTTTCCCAGGCCTATCCATCGATGCGTTGGATCCCATCTGTCGATAGATGCATTGTAAACACCACGTAAGGTGGCTATTTGGCAACTCTCAGCTACACCCAACTCAATTTTCTCACTTCTAACTTCAGTTCTAACTTCTTAAGTCCCAATTGCTCAACATACTTCCTCTTCAACACCACACGACTCATAAATATCTATTTTTCTCCCAATTGGGAGATCTTAATATTTAACGAACCAAACTGCATGAAACTTGACTCATTTAAGAGCTAAAAGAGAATAGATTAACATACTTACTTAGCTCAAACAATGGTTGGCAAGATTTCTTCAACTTCCCAAAAATGTTCCGAAAATAGATGTTAAAGATGAGCTCAATTCACTAACTTCTAGCTCCAATGGCTGTAATAATTAGATAGAGCTTAAAAAGTTATGCAATTTAGTCTCTTCACTTGCTTCGATCTATCATTGGATAGAGTAAAATTAACACTTCTATTTATAGTGGTTCGATGTTCCTTATCTACATCCACTACCTTGATCTTCCTAATCAAGGATTTTTAATCTCCTTTTCACTAGAACCGTGGAATTCTAGCTTCTACAAAGCTTTTATAAAGAGAGCTCTTTCCAAGCTCAATTACAAATCAACCAAGGACTACCTTGTTAATGCAACACCTTAGAGTGAATCTTTCACCTCTAAGAATACAAGCAATCAGAAATTGTGTTCAAAGAATGATCTCTAATAAGACCTAGGATGTACAAGAAATTACGCTCACTGAAATTTCTCTCACAAAGTGTGAAAGCGTAAGAACAAAAGAGAGAAATCAATATACAATGTAAGTGTAGTTAATGCTCTTCAATATTCTTCAAGTCCTTCTATTTCTTTAGCATTTAAGACCCTTTAAATAGCTAGAAAGTTAATTCTGTTTGTTGGGCCATTTAATGAAGAGAGAGGTCAACTTATAGCTTTGAAAAAACTAGCCGTTATACTGTTCTGATGCCATTGAATTGGTTGAGGCCAAGGCTGAATCGGTTCAATCTTTCTGATTCTATCTTTTGAAGTTTTTGTTTCTTATGTTGAATCGATTCACATTCATTCTCAATTAGTTCAATTTCTCTAGCTGCCATTTTATTCAGGGAGTTGAATTGATTAAGCACAAGTGACACACTCAGACCTAATTCAACTTTTTCGTACTAACAAAATAGTATAAGACGACGTATTAACTGTGTCGGTCTGGATGTGTCTGATTATGAAGAGAAGTGAAAAATCAGGATGAGACGGAGTTGGAAGATGAGATAAGTGACCATGCATGGAAGCACTAATTGGACTTTCTTTAATTCCATAGCCAATGGATTGGATATCCATTGGTGTAGAGATCGATGGATTAGGCCAAGAATTGAGATTATGAGAGGTTAAAAAGAGGGAAGAAAGTCTAGCTCGAAGTTCGAGTAGGCTCGATGTCAGGCTTGCCTATAAATAGGGGAAGCCGAGCTCTCCCCCTCATTTTCTCTGCTCTTTCTCTTCCTCTCATTTATTTTGCTCTCTCGGATCAATCTCAGACTTTTGGCCAATCTGGACGAACCAACCGATAGATCAAGGTGAGTTCTTGGTATGTTATCCTATTTACCTTAATCTACATTTTACTTCATTTTCACGTATTTCCATGCATCGATCTAGGAGAGATCTCAGATCAAAGTTAGGTTTAGCTTTTTAGTTAAATTTTAGTTTAGATTTGAGATTTAGGAACTTTGAGTTCGTGATTCTTGTTTTTGCTTTAGTAAACGTGTCATGGGAGACGTGGGGATTGTTTGTCTCGATTTTTGGTCCAAAACATAGAGCAATGGGCTTAAAAACCCAGGAAAAGCCTCCTGAGCTTGAACCAATGACAGATCAAAGCAAGTGAAGAGACTAAATTGCGTAACTTTTCGAGCCGTATCCAATGACCAAAATAGTGAAATTTGGTAAAACAGAAGTTTCGATTCACTTTTTTTGCGCAATCACCACTTTAAAGTTATGACAATCCACTTTTTTACGCAATCACCACTTTAAAGTTATGTATTGTACCGAGTAGAATATGTTCAAAAAAGGGCTTATGTAAATAGACTTTTAAATAAGCCGCAATCTGCCTAGGTTTTGCCTCAATTTCTGATTTCCTACACCTTACTCTTTATTAATTCTACCTAACCATTTCGGTTTTTATTAACCTATGGTTTATTATGAAATTATTGCTAATGAAAGTTAAAGTTTTCTAAGGTTTATGATTCTAAGGTGTGTTATGCTTTTTTTTTTTCCTTTTTAAGGCTCTACTTCAAGTTAGTCTATACTTAGTTCATTAACTGAACTAAGTTTTTCTTCCTAGGACTTATTCATTTCTGATTAGCCTAGAATTCTCATTTATCTAGGGTTTTATGCTTTCTTTCTTATTAAGAAAGCTTCTACACTACAACACTGCATCTCTTATATCTTTTTTAAACACTTACTTTTCCTTCCTTTTCCACTTCTTCTTTCTCACTAATTTTCCTCTGGTGATGTCTTTCCAAATTATAGGGGAAAGGTTCTTTTTGTGCTCTTACTTGCACCCATGCAGATATTTCCATCATCGCCGTTCATTCCATTCTTTCCGCTTGCTTAGTTCCCATTGACCTTATTATGGTCCTTACTTCTCATCTTTTAGGGGTCTCCTCGTTCTTACTCTTCTTGTTATAGACTCAATAATGAGGGTTCATTACTTATTAATCACTTGGGAGTGGAGGTTTCTAGCATATCTTTTCCCTTCTTCCATTTCATCTATCTCAACTTCTTTTCTCTTATTTCTCCGTTATCTTCTCTTAACATTGGTATCCAATGGTTGGACAAGTAGTAATAAATCTACTACTCATCAACCATATGGATGAGATCTCTTTTCATTTTTTTCACTAATATTCTCTTCTCATTCTGCCTATTAGTTTGCTTTAACATTGGGACCCAGAGACTGAATACATAGTGAGGGGTCCACTATGCATCTTTCATACAGATATGTGGTCTCTTTCCATTCCTCATTATCCATTTTGCCACCTTTGCCTTCTTCCTGCTCATTGTTTCTCAAGAATGGCTTTTCTCTTATTCTCTTTTCCTTACTACTCTTTTGCCATTCTCGAGTCCTTTAGGGTTTCCTCTTATCAATCCTCGTCACATCCTCGAGTGACTCTCCTTTAATTCATTTCTCGTGATTTTAGGCTCACTCGATCTCTTTTCAATTTCCTTGGATGATCCTCTTCGATTGACTCTTTCTTGAAATCTACACTTGAATAGTGTAGGAAGTGGGAGGTGTCTAGTTGGTTCATTGGAGTTATTCTCTTCCTGGAGTTCTCCGCCTCCATTTTCTTCCTCTGTGGTCATTTGTCTTATGTCTTAAAGTCCTCAAATGCCAATCCTTTTGATTTTGGGTGGTTTCTCTTTCATTCCACCTTTGCCGCATTTTCTTTCAAAATCTACACACTAATGGTGTAGAAATAGGAAAGTCGGTTCTCCCTTCATTTGCCTTTATTGCTTTCTTTGTAAGTCTACATAGAATAGTGTAGAAATTGAGAGAGAGGGGTTGAGTTGTCCCATGTGGGCTCTTCGGCGATCTTTTCACTTCACCTTTCAGTTACCCTTCTTTCTGAGCTTCTTCTCCAAGTCTACACACGATTGGTGTAGAGAGTGACAGGAGTTAATTCGCATCATGTGGGTCCTTCATCGACCTCTACACATGGCTAGCTCTTCATTGGATTCATTTTTCATCCTTCCATTTGTTGCTAGATGAAGTCCTCTTTGTTCCTTCATCCTTTTGCTTGGATGCTTTGCCTCACTTCCTGAGGTTCTTTCAACCTCATCCTCCATGATCTCGTATCTCTTTGACTTCTTTCCCTCCTATCCCAACTCGCTTCTCTCTTATCTACACACTAATGGTATAGAGAGCGAGAGAGGTTGGTTTAGTCTTCGTGCACGTCGAGTCTATCTTTGCTCCTTGCATTGCTTTTACTGCTTCGCTTCCTCCTAGATTCTACACATTACAAGTGTAGAGAATGGAGAAGTCGCAATAGACGTCAAACTCGCTTCTTCACAAGCAAGTCTCGATGTCCACAACCTTGAAGGTTGGACATCGTACCAGTTTTCTTCACTGGCGAGTCTCTGAGTGGGCTATCTTAGAAATTGGACGAGATATCACATATCTCGTCGTCTCAAAGGACTTACTATCCCTTGTTTATTTTGGCTTGTAATAAAGAAGAGTATTAAAAGCTGAAGAATTGGTCTTGGGGGATTTCTTGGAAAGCTCAAATTGCTTTCACGAATCTCGAGGAAAAGGTGGTCATGGTGTCATTTCACCCTAAGACCACACTCGAATACTCTATATGGTGGCATACTGCTAAAGAATGTATTCTAAGAGTAGGTTTGGATATTCACTATTCGTTCGAGTAATTTCGTTCGAGTAATCACGTACTTGAACTCTGGAGTTTGAAAACTAAGTAATCCACTAGTTTTGAAAACGTTTGTAAATACTTTGAAAACACTTTTCATCTTTTGAAAACATTTAGAATCTTTTAATCGCTCTGATACCAATCAAATTATCACGTCCCGACCCGAAAGGTCGGCTACATGGCAACCGCCGTGCTACCTTAAAATACGTGGCTATCAGTCCATGCACTTGAAGCACCGCAAGGCATAAATTGGGTATCTTTGCTGCAAAACAATTACTAAAATTTTAATTAGAAATCATTTAATAAAATAATTTACTATAAAAGAAGTACCAGTGGATATATTTAAAAGAATATTTACGCAGCGAAAACTACTACTCCTAAGCCACTGACGTCTCCTAATGAGCCTCTGATCCATCTACTATCCTCGTACGTGGATCTGCATCCAACAATGTTAGCTACAGGTGAGTGGCAGAGGTTCAGTGAATATCCAACTAGGGTTAGGGAAAACATGGGTAATCCAAAATATAATTATAAAGATAAATATTTTATTTTCAAAAACTCTTTCTCAAAATCTCTTCTTAGATTCTCTAAATAAGAATGTAATTAGAATCAATTTAAATTTAAATAAAATAAATATCTTAAATTGGCTGGCCACAAATATACTGAAGGCTTAGCCCGTCAATCATACGCCTTATTGCACCAACGGCTATCTCTTTTCTTTTCAATAACATTTTCATTTTTTTCTTTCTTTAGCCTGTTCCCTCGGTAGTGCTAGTCGCTGTGGGTGGAACACAACTACACACCTAGCGAGTAGAGGTGTGCATGGACCGGACCGGGCCAAAGCAAGAATTTGTAAGAGATTTCCCTGCCAAGCCCAGCCCGTTTATTAAACGGGCATTAAAATCTTATCCAAGCTCGGCCCTAAAATATTTATGTAAGCCCAAGGTCCGTCCAAAAGCCTGTTTTTAATTTTTTTCATACAATAATTTTAAAAATTAATTTATAATATAAATAAAAATAAACACATTTAAGAAATTATCATCTACAACAAGTTTTGCAAAATTAACAAAGTCTAAATACTAATAATATTTGAAAATATCAATATCATATACAAAAAAAAAGGAAAACTCTACATTAACAAATAAAATAAATATAAAAATAGATTTATATTAAACAAATAGTAATTCGAGCCGGGCCTTTATTTTTTTACCTATGACCAAGCTCGGCCCGTTTATTAAACGGGCCTTAAAATCTTATCCAAGCTCCGCCATCGAAATTAAAAATCTTGTCTAAACCCTCCCAAATATCGAGCAAGCCTACGAGCTTGGATGGGTAGCTCGGCCCTTGGATAGCTTTACTGGTGAGTTTCCCTACGCGCCTCTCCCAGGGTCTCACACTCACCATGCCCCTCGATAGGCGGTCCACGACTACTTAGTCTTTTGCATGCCTCACTTGGTCCACTTGCTCCCTCTCATCAGAGTACCGGGATCCACTCAATCACTCATCTCACCTCTTATCATCAATCAAATATCATATATATATATACACACACACACACACACACACATTTATATGTAAAGCATATAAACATAAACACATGCACACATAAACCTTTATATTTTTTTTTGAAAATCATCACACCCTCTATGTGGGTATTTAACGTAGTAAGTGTGTGTGGTGGATTACCCGTATCCCAACACATTTATAAACATTTCGAAATCATTTAATATTTTGAAAACATTTTACCATAGTGGCTAAGCAATGAAATCTAAGCCACTCATAGTGTCGAGAGGTTCGTATACTCCCAAATTATCCATGTAGATTAACCTTTGGAGCATCGCTGCATTCGATCGTCCAGAACCCTAATTACATGGAAATTCGTATTAGCATTCATAATCAAACTATGAATACACCTATGAGGCTCTACCATGACCTAAGATGATGTTTGGATGTGTTTCGAGGCTTAGAAAAGTGTCCGGGAAGGTTTCGGGTCAAAATCGGACACTTAGTGCAAAATTACCATTTTACCCCTAAGGCAAAAATTGACTCCCGCAAGGGACTGGACCAAGTCCCACGCAGACCCTGGTCGGGATGGCCAAAATTACCATTCGAGGTCACTCCCATGTGGGAGACGTTCCCAAGTTTCCATAACCGAGGCTTTTCCTCAGTTTTCGAGCCCGTTGCTCCAGGTTTTGGCCTGAAAATCGAGACAAACAATCCTCATGTCTCCCATGACACGTTTACCAAAGCAAAAGTGAGAATCACAACCTTAATGTTCCTAAATCTCAAATCTAAACTAAAATTTAACTAAAAAGCTAAACCTAACTTTGAGCTGAGATCTCTCATAGATCGATGCATGGAAATGCGTGAAAACGAACTAAAATGTAGATTAAGATGGGTAGGATAACATACCAAGAACTCACCTTGATTTGTCAATTGGTTCGTCCAGATCAGGTAAAAGTTCGAGATTGGTCCGAGAGAGCAAAATAAATGAGAGGAAGAGAGGGAGAAGAGAAAATGAGGGGGAAAGCTTGGCTTCCCTTATTTATAGGCAAGCCCAACACCGGGCCTACTCGGACCTCGGGCCAGACTTTCTTCCCTCTTTTTAACCTCTCATAATCTCGATTCTTGGTCTAATCCATCGACCTCTACACTAATGGATATCCAATTCATTGGCTATGGACTTAAAGAAAGTCCAATTAGTGCTTCCATGCATGGTCACTTATCTCATCTTCTAACTTCGTCTTATCCTAATTTTTCACTTCTCTTCATAATTAGACACATATGGACCGACTTATTGTTTGAGTTAATATGTCGTCTTATACTATTTTGTTAGTACGAAAAAGTTGGATTAGGTCCGGGTGTGTCACTTGTGCTCAATCGATTCAATTCCTTGAAGAAAATGGTAGCTGAAGAAATTGAACCGATTGAGAAGGAATGTGAATCGATTCAATAGAAGAAACAAGAACTTTAAAACATAGAATCAGAAAGATTGAATCGATTCAGCCTTGGCCTCAGCTGATTCAATGGCGTCAGAACAATATAACGGCTAGTTTTTTCAAAGCTGCAAGTTGACCTCTCTCTTCATTAAATGCCCCAATGGACATAATTAACTTTCTACTTATTTAAGGGGGTCTTAAATGTTGAAGAAATAGAATGACTTCAAGAGTATTGAAGAGCATTAACTACACTTACATTGTATATTGATTTCTCTCTTTTGTTCTTATACTTTTACAATTTGTGAGAGAAATTTCAGTGAGCTTAATTTCTTGTACATATTAGGTCTTGTTAGAGATCATTCTTTGTACACAATTTCTGATTGCTTATATCCTTAGAGGTGAGAGATTCACTCTAAGGGGTTGTATCAACATGGTAGTCCTTGGTTGACTTATAATTGAGCTTGGGAAGAGCTGTCTTTGTAAAAGCTTTGTGGAAACTAGAGTTCCACTGCCCTAGTGAAGAGGAGATTGAAAATCCTTGATTGGGAAGATCAAGGTAGTGGATGTAGATGAGGAACATCGAACCACTATAAAGAGAAGTGTTAATTCTTCTTTACTAGGTTTACCTTGCAAAGAACTCATCCATTTATCCAAAATAACCCCAAACATCAACCACCTCATTTCTAATGTTCCAATAAAAGTTGCTCCAAAGAAAAAGAAGTCTTAAGTGCTATTCAACCCCTTTCAAGCACCAATTTAAGGGACCAACAATTGGTATCAGAGCTTAACCCATTTAGAAGGCTTAACATCCTTGGGGAAGATAGAAAATGGCATAATCTAGCAATTCTACGGTAGAAGGTCAGTCTACCAATAGGCCACCGCTCTTTGATGGCACCAACTACCAATATTGGAGCACTAGAATGTCCATATTTATAAGAGCTAGTGATTATGAAATGTGGGATGTTATTGAAGAATGTCCATATGTGCCAATGAAGGAGATAGATGGCATTAGAGTGCCAAAGGCAAGAAGAGAATAGAGTGAAGCCGAGATTAAGAAGGTGCAAATCAACTACAAGGCACTCGACACTCTACATTATGGACTAAATGCAACCAAATTCAATAGAGTGTCCACTTGTTCAAGTGCCAAAAAAATATGCGAGAAGTTGAAAGTTACTCATGAGGGCACTTCTCAAGTGAAAGAGTCCAAAATCACACTTTTCACCCATAACTATGAGGTGTTCAAGATGCAACTAGAGGAGAGCATGACATCAATATTTGATAGATTCAATGGCATTGCAAACCAATTGAAGCATCTTGGAAAGGAGATTTCGGAGCATGAGCTTGTGAGGAGCTTGCCTAAAGCTTGGAAGTCCAAAGTGACTGCCATTAGAGAAGCAAAAGATCTCAACACCATCTCATTGGACAACCTTTATGGATCTCTTATCACTGATGAGCAAGAAATGAAGGAAGATGAAGAAGAAGATAAAAAGGATACTAAAAAGAAGAAAAGAAACTTGGCATTGAAAGTAAGTGCTCTTGAAGAAGAACTTGATTGTGCTAGTAATGAAGATGATGATGAAGAGCTTGCTATGCTTGCTAGGAGATTCAAAAGGCTAATGGGTCAAAAAGACAAGAGGCAAGGAAGAAAATTCTTTAAAAAGGATCAAGGAACTTCTTGGAGAAAGGAAAATAATGAGGCCATCAAGGGCGACAAGTTAGTTTGTTTTGAATGCAAGAAGCCCAGCCATTTCAAAGCGGATTACCCTCTACTCAAAGAAGGTCAATCTAAGAAATACAAGAAGAAAAAGAAAGCAATGGTGGCTGCTACATGGTCCGACAGTGATTGTTTTACATCGGACAGTGACAACAATGAAAGCGATAAAAGAGCCAACCTTTGCTTGATGGCCAAAGAAGATTATATGGAGGTAACCTCTAAAGTTCCTAATGATTGTATAGATAATCTTACTGATGATTATGATGATGAGTTTGATAATGATAATATGAATGATGAGTATGAAAGCCTATGCAATGAGTTTGAAAAACTTGCATTGAAATACAAAGTCTTGAAAAAGAACGCAAACTCATTGAGTAATGAACTTGATAAGATCAAACTTGATTTCCATGATGTATTTGAACATAGAAATCTATTGCAAGTTGTGTTAGAGCATGCTAAAACCGATTATGATGCCTTGATGCTTGATTATGAGGCTAAAACCTCAAGTTTGCAAAAAACTATTGATGAATTGATAATCATGGTAACTAGTTTGGAAAATAAGAATGAAAAAGAGAAGAAAAATGAACATATTACATGTGAAACTAGCAAAAATACATCAACTAGGAAGAAAAGGCATGCATCTAATGCTCATTGTTATGCTTGTGGAAGAGAGGACGTGTTTCCTTCAATTGTTACATGGATGAGAAGTCTCTCCCCAAAACCAAGTTGGTTTGGGTGCGCTAAGGCTCTCATGTGCTAACTAACCCTTAAGGACCTATCAAAGTATGGGTACCTAAGAACAAAAATTGAAAAGTTGTTTTGTAGGTTGAGCATGAGCATAAGGAAAAATGTTTGAAGGCTTAACCAAAGGAGAGGCAACCATGGATTCTTGATAGTGGTTGCTTAAAGCACATGACTAGAAATAAAGCCTTATTCCAAGAGCTTGGTGGAAGAAAAAAAGGAAGTGTTTCTTTTGGTGACAACTCCAAAGGTATCAACTAAGGAATTGGAACCATAGGTAACACATCTATTAGCTATATCAAGCATGTTTTGTTTGTTAAAGGTCTTAAGCATAACCTATTGAGCATTAGTCAATTCTGTGATAGAGGATATAGAGTATGCTTGGACTCTCAAGTATGCTATGTAATTGACATTAATACTAACTAGGTCATTTTTATTGGAAAACGTTTTGAAAACATTTATGTAATCTATTCTGATGATTTTGATGATTGCATAAATGAAACTTATTTTATGGCGAAAGAAATATGTGATAGTTAGTTATGCCATAGAAGGTTAGGGCATGCAAGTATGAACACTATTTCAAAACTTTTAAGAAAAGACTTGGTCATTGGACTTCCAAAACTCGATTTCAAAAGTGACCATATTTGTGAAGCATGTTAATTTGGAAAGTAAACAAAAAGCTCTTTCAAATCAAAATATGAGATTTCCACTTCTAGACCATTAGAACTATTGCATATGGATTTGTTTGGTCCAATAAATGAGACAAGTTTAGGAGGAAAATCTTATGGCTTTGTTATTGTTGATGACTATTCTAGGTTTACTCGGATATATTTCTTGTCCTCTAAAGATGAAGCATTACATGTGTTTATGAAGCATTGTAAAAGAGTTCAAAAATAAAAAGAGCCTAGCATTGTTAGCATTAGAAGTGATCATGGTGGTGAGTTTGAAAACAAAGATTTTGAAGAGTTTTGTAATGAAAATGGTTTGGAACATAACTTTACTGCTCCAAGAACTCCCCAACAAAATGGAGTAGTTGAAAGGAAAAATAGGACTTTAAAAGAAATGGCAAGAACCATGCTTTGTGAAAACAACTTACCAAAGTATTTTTGGGCAGAAGCCACAAACACAGCTTGTTATATCTTTAATAGGGTTTCCATTAGGCCAAAAATTTCAAAAAATCCATATGAGCTTTACAGGGGGAAGAAACCACACATTGCATACTTAAGGAGCTTTGGTTGCAAATGTTTTGTTTTAAACAATGGAAAACACCTTATGGGCAAATTTGATGATAAAAGTGATGAAGCTATTTTTCTTGGCTACTCCTTAAACTCTAAAGCATATAGGGTCTTCAATAGGAAAACATTAGTTGTAGAAGAGTCTATTCATGTGGTTTTTGATGAGTCTAACAATGCACCGAGAAAGGTAGTGCATGTTGATGATGACGATGTAGGAGAATTATACTCAAAAGTGGAGAAAATGAAGATCCATGAAGAGTCACCTAATGAATCTACTACCTTGGAAAGAAGTGAAGTTGAACCACCTCCTGAAGATCTCCAAAGAAGGAAAGAACTTCATGAAGATCTACCTAGAGTATGGAAGTATGCCAAAAGTCATCCAAAGGAACAAATGCTTGGTGATCCCTCCGAAAAGGTGAAAACTATAAGACAACTTATGGGGAATTGTGAGCATGTGGCGTTCATCTCACAAGTGGAGCCTAAAACCTTTGAAGAAGCGGAGAAAGAAGAAAGTTGGATGATTGCCATGCAAGAGGAGCTAGGCCAATTTGAAAGGAGCAAGGTTTGGACCTTGGTTCCTAGGCCAACTAGCCATCCAATTATGGGGACAAAATGGGTATTCAGAAACAAAATGGATGAGTTAGGAAAAGTGGTAAGAAATAAGGCAAGACTTGTTGCCAAAGGGTATAATCAAGAGGAAGGTATCGATTTCGATGAAACTTTTACTCCGGTAGCTAGATTAGAGGCTATTAGGTTATTGCTTGCATATGCATATTACATGAATTTCAACTCTTTCAAATGGATGTGAAAAGTGCATTTTTTAAATGGATTTATTCAAGAATAGTTTTATGTTAAACAACCTCTTGGTTTTGAAATTTATGATAAGCCCAATCATGTTAACAAGTTGCAAAAGGCTTTATATGGGTTAAAACAAGCTCCTAGAGCTTGGTATAAAAGGCTTTCAAAATTTTTGATTGAAAAGGATTTTAAAAAAGGTAGTGTAGATACCATTCTCTTTACTAAAAAGTAGTAAAAATGATCTTTTCATTGTACAAATATATGTTGATGACATTATATTTGGTGCTACTAATGAGCAATTGTGTAAATATTTTGCTAAAGAAATGTAGGGAGAATTTGAAATGAGCATGATGGGAGAGTTGAACCTCTTTCTTGGTCTACAAATAAAGCAAAGTGAGGATGGCATCTTCATCAACCAAACCAAGTACACTAAAGATATGCTAAAGAGTTTCGAATGATGGACATGAAGGGAATTGGAACCCCCATGAGCCCCTTAACAAAGCTTGATAAAGATGAGAAAGGTAAAGAGGTTGATCAAAAGCTTTATAGAGGTATGATCGAATCGCTTCTTTACTTAATTTCTAGTGGGCCTGATATTTTGCTAAGTGTATGCCTATGTGCTAGATTTCAAGAATGTCCTAAGAAATCACACTTGACTGCTATTAAGAGAATCTTTAGATACCTTTTAAATACTCAAAACTTAGGTCTATGGTATCCTAGTGGTAGTTCTTTTGATCTCTTAGGCTATTCCGATTTTGATTTTGCTAGTAGTAAAGTAGATAGGGAAAGCACCAGCGCCACTTTTTAGTTTCTAGGAAATATGCTTGTGTCTTGGTCTAGTGAGAAACAAAACTCTGTAGCACTCTCTACTGCTGAAGCTTAATATATATCTTTAGGTAGTTGCTGCGCACAAATTTTATGGATTAGGCAACAACTCAATGATTATGGCATGTCAATAGAACAAGTTCCCATTCTCTTTGACAATACAAATGCCATAAATATCTCCAAGAACCTAGTTCAGCACTCTAGGACCAAGCACATTGAGATTACGCACCACTTCATTAGAGATCATGTGTTTAAAGGAGATATTAAAGTAGAATTTGTGGACACCTTGCACCAATTAGTTGATATATGCACCAAACCTTTGAATAAGGATCAATTTTGCAAAATTAGGAGATAGTTTGGTATGACTGTTAGCGCTTAATTTGTATATATATTTGCATAATATTTGGATGGAATTAGACACTTTGGAGTTATAAGTTTGACTAATTAAGGTGTTTTTCCATTTGTAGGTGACAAAAGGAGATTGTGCAAATATGCTTTAAAATTGTCATTTTTAGTGTCAAAGTGAAGAAAAGAGGTCATTGAGAGGCCATGAGATTGGACGCTGGACGACCCCAAAATTATGCCTTTGAAGGTGGATTCCACGACAAGGGTCGTTGGGTGACCCTGGTAGGGTCACTGAGTGGCCTATTCTAGCAGAATTAATCAAAATTTCGAGATTCAAGGAATCAGTTGAGCAACGCCTTTCTTCAACTAGATTTGACTTGGACAGCTAACGAGAAGACTCCACGCATGCTTTGACTCAGTCAAAAGCAGGAAAAGACTTTTTTTCCCTTAAATAACTTTGAGATAGAAATTTACACTAGGATAGTTTAGTAATTTCATAGGTTGAGCTTTGTCTGTAAATAAACTCATCCTTGCTCATTTTAGGGGTGTTAGAAATCAGTTAGTTAGTTTCCAGAAAGAGAAAAAGAATTGTAGTTAATTTTCTCTGAATTCAAATTTTGTAGAGAGAGAATGAAGCTTTCGTCCATAGAGGTTTCTTCTTCAACTATGTGTAACTAAATTTCTTCATTCAATCTAGCTTTCAATTGTCAATTTCTCTTCAATCTTGGTAAGATTTAAACTTAAACGACTTTAATTGAATTGTATTCATCTTCTTTCTATGCAAATTGATCTTGAATTGATAGAAGATTAAGTAATTCTAGGTATTTTTAAGGAATTGTGGCCAAATTACTTGGGCTTGCCTAGATTACTAGTCAATTGGCTAAATTACTATTGTGATCATAGGATTTAGCTAAAGAAGTGACAATCAAGCTCCATTTGAGCTTGAGGAAGAAGAAGATCAAAGTTAAATCTAAGACGCTGAGTCTAGGTTGCTTTGGATAGCTAAGATCACTTAGATCTTCATGCTCTCTTGTGATTCTTTTACATTCGCTGAGAAGTGAAGGATTTGTAGGAGAATAAGTTAGGAACAAGTTGAAGCTAGCCTAGTTATGCCATCTATAACTCAATTGGAGGTTATTTTGATCAATGATCCATAGGTTGAAGGGAGAGATGCAATTGATTGCTAGGTTGAAGACTTTATTTGATTGATTTCTTGTTATTTGTCACCTTAGTACTTTGATTACTTAGATTCCTATTTGCAACTTCATTTCTCTATTTTCTCAGTTTTAAATTATGAATTCTCACCCATAAAACCCCAAAATTACTTGTGTTTGCTAGTTTGGCACTTGTTTCAATTATTTCTTACTTGTTTGTTAAGTGTAAAAGCAAAAGAAGAGGGAAGAGTGGACACTGCTCCTTATGGGATCGATCCTCACTTCCACTAATACTAATCTTTAAGTGAGGTTATTTGTTTGGAATTGTCACGACAACAAATTTCACCAACAAAATGGTGCCGTTGTCGGGGAGCACGGTTACATCCACTTAGTTCTTCTATCTTTTGCTCTTACATTTAAGTTCATTTTTGTTAACAAGCCTGTTTGCTCTGTTTCTTGTGTGTTTGTTGTGTGTTTGGCTTAGCTTTAATTGTTCAATATTGTTCTTATATAAATGTTGGTAGTAGTAGCTTGGTATAGCTTATTGCTGTATTTTTGTACGTGTTCGTGCAAAGTAGTTACTGTTTGGTTAATTCTTGATTCTACATTTGTGTTCTTGGTACATTTTAGTTCGTTATCTAGTTGATAGTGTATGCTTGCAGGGAGTAACATTTTTACCATTAGTGATATTAACGAGATTAGAGATTATTGTAATCAAGCGAGCAAGTCACTAGCTAACTCTAAAAATTCTGTTTGCTCAAAAATGCAGGTTACATTAGCTGAATCTTCTTCTTTAGCAAGTGAAAGTGGTGTACAAAGTGCAGAAGATATGGCTGAAAATATAGTTCTAGCTAAGGAGCTGACTATGCAAGAATATGGAGCCCTAATGGTGAATCATTAGCCGTTGTGTATTCGGTTACAAGAACTAGAGGCTCCATTTGAACTCAAGTCTAGTCTAATTCATTTGTTGCCTAAGTTCCATGGACTAGCAGAGGAATGTCCTCATTCTTACTTGAGGAACCTTAAAGTTGTTTGCTCAACCACTAAACCTACGGGCATTACCGAAGAACAAGTGCTCTTGTGGGCTTTTCCTTTTCCTTGGAGGATGTAGCTATCAATTGGCTTTATTCTTTGGCATCCGATTCTATCACATCTTGGGTAGAGTTGCAGCGAGCTTTCTTGGAACATTATTTTCCAGCTGCAAAGACAAGGAATATTCAAAAAGATATTGCTAGTATCCAGCAAAAAGCGAGGGGGAAAGTCTTTATGAGTATTGGGAGAGATTTAAAAGATTGGTGGACAGCTACCCTCATCATCGAATAGATGGCCAACAATTGATGCAACACTTTTATGAGGGACTTATGGATTTTAATAGCAAATGGTTATATGCAGCCAGTGGGGGAGCACTTCTTGGTAAGACTCCAACTGAGGTTGAAAGGCTAATCCAAAGTATGGCCACCAACTCTCAACAATTTGATAATCGAAGAGTGAAAGCATTAATCCGAGGAGTTCATGAGATAGAACATTCTGCATTGTAGCAACATATGGCCATGACCAATCAACAACTTGCGAGATTATCTTCCCATATCTTCGAATCTCAGGCCATAGGTGTTGGTACTTCTCAAGCATGAGGTATTTGTGCTATGACTAGCCATCCAATCGATGCATGCCCTGCTCTAGGAGAAGATACAACTAAGGAATGCAAGGTCATTGGGTACAAAAATCCTCAAAGGAAGTTGATCCCTTTTCCAATACTTACAATCCAGGATGGAGGGATAATCCAGCACTCAAATATGGGAATTCTAATACTCAGTTTTAGCAACCAAGAACTCCATTTCAACCAAGACAATAAGCACCATTCCAACGAACTTCCAATGTGTACAATTAGCCCTCACAAGTTCGGTAAGAACATCCATTATCTTCAAATACTTCCAATGATGATCGTATTTCTCAATTATTTGGTGAAGCTATGGAACACACTGACATAGAACATAATATGGAGGTGGACATGAAGCAATTAAAGGTTCAAATGGCTGAATTGAATAGTAAGATGTCTCAAATTGCTACTTTTTTGCACAAGCTAGAATCAGAGAAATCAAATTGGTTTCCTTCCCAACCTTTGGTGAATCCTAGGGAAACTGCTCATGCTATTCATCTTAGGAGTGGTAAGCAATTGGGTAAAGGTGCTGTTTCAGACTTGATTGAAGAATATTTAAAGGATGAAGCTGAAATTTGGCCACTAATTGCCAAGGCAAAAGAGCCTAGCATCGGGCAGCTCAATGTCACTGAGGTGGACGCCCAGCTGCCATCCCCAGATTTAGACTCAACATGTAGTGATTTCGAGCCATTTAAAGGTCCTAAGGGAAGTGTTCATGAGCCAACATCTAGCTTTGTTCCACGATCACCTCTCTGGCTTCAACCATCTGAGGATAATCACGATGACATGCCAAGTTCTACAAGGTGTAATAATGATCATAAGGCATCACCCTCTACCACACCTCAAGATCCACAAAGCAAGACACCTAGAGCTTCATCAAAGCCCTCCCAAGGACCTCATACTCCAGCACCATTTGCTTCTAGACTAGCCAAGAAACCCAATAAAGATATGGAGAAAGATATATGGGATATCTTCAAGAAAATTTAAGTGAACATACCTTTGGTGGAAGCTATCAAACAAGTCCCAAGATATACGAAATTTCTCAAGGATTTATGCATAAATAAAAGGAAGCTAAAAGGGTTTGAATGTGTGAGGAAGAATGAGAATGTCTCGGCTATTTTTCAAAGGAAGCTACCGGTGAAGTGCAAGGACCGAGGATCTTTCTCCATTCCAATTGCAATTGGAGAGACCAAGGGAGCTATGTGTGATCTTGGCGCTTCAATTAATCTCATGCCTTATTCGGTTTATTTCACCATGAATCTTGGACCATTGATGGAGATCGGCATCACTATTCAACTAGCCGATAGGTCCATTGTTTATCCTGAGGGAATTGTGGAGGATGTCTTAGTTCAAGTTAATGAACTTGTATTCCCAGCTGATTTTTACATCGATAGCATGTAAGAGAATGATAGCATGACATTTCCCATTCTTGGGAGGCTATTCCTTAGGAAGGTAATGACAAAGATAGATGTTCATGAAAGGATTCTTACAATGGCTATATTGTGACTTTCAATATCTTTGAGGCTATGCAATATTCGAAGGATGCTCATGCTGTTTTCTCTATTGAAGTTATTGATACTTTGGTTGAAGATATGTTTCAATTGACAAAGGAAGATTCTTTGGACATGGTACTAAGCAATTCGGTCACTTTGGCATCACTTGAGCAGCTTGAGAATATGTCATGATGATGTTATTGAGATGGTTCATGCACTCAAGGCCATACCCTCAATTCCGAAGCAAACATTACTGAATCTTTCTTATATTGACTTGCCTATGCCTAAAACTAAGTTGTTGCCTTCTATCATTGAACCTCCAAAGCTTGAATTGAAGCCTCTACCCTATTATTTAAAGTACATGTTCTTGAAAGAGAAAGATACTTTACCGGTCATTGTTTCAAGCAAGTTGGATTTTCCTCAAGAAAAGAAATTGCTCCGGGTATTGAGGGCGTATAAGGAAGCTATTGGTTGGACTATAGCTGATATCAAAGGCATAAGTCCATCCATTTACCTGTATTGGATACTCATGGAGGATAACTACAAACCATCAAGGCAGCCACATAGAAGATTGAACCCTTCTAGGATTGAGGTGGTTAAGAAAGAGGTATTGAAGTTGATACAAGTGGGTGTTATATACCCAATTTCAGACAGCCAATGGGTGAGCCCGGTACAAGTTGTCCCAAAGAAAACGGGCATCACGGTGGTTGCAAATGAGAAAGGGAAGTTAGTGCTTCAAAGGGTCCAAAATTGGTGAAGAGTGTGTATTGACTATAGGAAGCTTAATGAAGCTACAAGGAAGGATCATTTCCCACTCACATTCATTGGTCAAATGTTAGAAAGACTTGCGGGGAAGCAATTCTATTGTTTTCTTAATGGTTATTCGGGTTACTTCCAAATTTCCATAACCCCGGAGGATCAAGAGAAAACCACCTTTACTTATCCATTTGGAACTTTCTCGTGCAATTGAATGGCATTTGGTCTTTGTAATGCACCAGCCACTTTTCAAAGATGCATGATGAGCATCTTTTCGGAGTATGTTGACAAGATTATTGAGGTCTTCATGGATGATTTCACGGTTTATGCAGAGACCTTTGATAGTTGTCTACACAATCTTGCATTGATATTGGCTAGATGTATTAAGACCAATCTTTGTCTTAATTTTGAGAAATGCCATTTCATGGTGGATCAAGGGATTGTTCTAGGCCACATTGTCTCTTCCAAGGGTATTGAAGTGGATAAAGCTAAGGTGGAAGTGGTGACTAATCTACCTTACCCAAATTCGGTTAAAGAAGTAATGTCTTTCCTTGGACATGCTAATTTCTATATAGGAGGTTTATCAAAGATTTTTCTAAGATCGCTGCACCTATGTGTCGGCTACTTCAACAAAATGTGCCTTTTGTGTTTGATAAGCTTTGTAAGGAAGCCTTTGACACTTTGAAAAGTGCTCTTACGTTTGCCCTGGTTCTCCAACCTCCCAATTGGGAATATTCTTTTGAGTTAATGTGTGATGCAAATGATGGAGCTGTTGGAGTAATCTTGGGGTAGCGAATTGGAAATGATTATCATGTCATTTATTATACTTCAAGGACTCTAAATGAAGCTCAAGAGAATTATACAACTACAGAGAATGAGTGAATTTCTATTGTCTTTGCCTTGGACAAGTTTCGGTCTTATCTTTTGGGCACTAAAGTGGTTGTTTACTCGAATCACGTAGCCCTTAAGTATCTTCTTTACAAGAAAGAGGCAAAACCAAGGTTGATTAGGCGGATTTTGTTGTTGCAAGAATTCCACATTGAGATTAAAGACAAGAAAGGAAAGGAGAATCTTGTAGCTGATCACTTGAGTCAATTGGAAGGAACAAAGAGCTCATGCCAATCAATGATGCCTTTCTAGATGAACATCTCATGTTGGCAACAAATTCTATCCCTTGGTATGCTGATTTGGTGAATTTTCTTGTGACAGTAATTTCCTAGTGATATGCCTAAGGTTGGAAGAGACAAGCTTAAGCATGATAATAGATTATTTGTGTGGATAATCCATTTCTTTGGAAGCATTGTGCTGATTTAGTCATTAGAAGATGTGTCCCGGACAATGAATTTAAATCCATTTTAGAGTTTTGTCATACTCAAGAATGTGGAGGCCATCATAGTTCACAACGGACAGCAAGGAAAGTTTTTGAGAGTGGTCTTTATTGGCCATCACTTTTTAGGGATGCTCACCAATTTTGTAAAGCATGTAATAGGTGTCAAAGGCTAGGTAAAATCAGACCTTGGAATCAAATGCCCTTATGCTTAATTTTGGCTTATGAACTCTTTGATTTATGGGGTCTAGACTTCATGGGACCTTTTCCTCGTTCCTTTGGATACTATTACATCATTATTGCTTATGAGTACATCTCTAAATGGATTGAAGATAAAGCCTAAAGCCATAAAAAATCAAGATGCTAAAACAACAACTTCCTTTGTGAGAACTAATATCTTTTATAGATTTGGTGTCCCTAAGGCCATTATAAGTGACAAGGGAAAGCATTTTTGCAGTCGATCATGTGGGGTTTTGCTTAAGAAGTATAGAGTGCAACATATATTGTCCACCTTTTATCATCCACAAACAAGTGGTCAAGTGGAGACATCAACAGTCAAATTAAATCCATTCTTGAGAAGACAGTTCAGCCATCAAGAGTAGATTAGAGTGTCCGATTGGATGATGCATTGTGGGCATGTAGGACAGCCTACAAGACTCACTTAGACATGTCTCTCTTTCGCCTTATCTATGGCAAAGCTTGTCACTTGTCGGTGGAACTAACACACAAAGCGTGGTGGGCTACAAGGCAATATGGATATTGATGAGGCTGGATTCCATAGGAAATTACAAATTCAAGAGCTTGAGGAATTTCAAAATGATGCTTTTGAAAATGCATTGATTTATAAGGACAAGACTAAGGCCTTTCGTGACAAGCTCTTACATAGGAAATCTTTTGAGGTAGGCCAAAAAGTCTTCCTATACAACACAAGACTATAACTCTTCTCGGGCAAATTGAGAAGTAGGTGGCTTGGACCTTTTGAAGTAATCCAAGTCTTTGATCATGGAGCGGTGGTGATCAAGAGTTTAGCCACCAATAATGTTCTTGAAGTCAACGGTCATCGTTTAAAGCCTTATTATGAGACTTTTCCACCTTAAGTTGAAGAGGATGTTTCTTTGGAGGTTCCCAACTACACCAATTGAGACCATGGAGCAATATCTAGCCCAAGACATTAAATGATGGCGCTTGTTGGGAGGCAACCCAATCACAAATTTATCTTTCATTTTCTTTTTTCTTTCCTCTATTGCTTTGTTTCTTTTCAATCCTTTCCCTCTTTTGTGACTCTTTAATTTTTGTTCTCATTTTTTGTTTTGTAGGATGTCATTGAGCAAATTGGAGAAAATGTGATTTCATCACATAACTTGGGTAACAATTTCTTTGCTTCCTTTTTCTTTTTTGTGATATTCAATTCTTTTTACATTTCACTTTGTCTCTTTATTAATTTTAGAATCGTTTCCAGGGTGCATATTCATTAGTTTAGCTTTAATTTTGCATAACATTTAGTTCATCATACCATTTTGAGTGCAAACTCTTGGATTTGATTTGGATTCTTACGCACTGGCATTCGGGGTAGTCTAGCGACCTCGCTAGGGCTGCCCAGTGACCCTGTCCAATATTTAGCATCTTTATGGATTTTTTTTCTGGCCATCGAACGGGTCTACGGAGCCACTCAACGGGTCAGCCCATCTTTCCTTTTTCTTTGTTGGCCATAAATGTTTACCTACCCCCACCTGAATGCTTCCACATACCCTTTTGTTCCTAAAACCGGCCAAACTTCTTCACCGATTGCTACTCCATTTGTCTTCCTTCACCCCAAATATATTCCTCTTTCCTTCTACATTTTTCTATTTTCCCATTTACTTTTTTCCATTCTTTTGGTAATTTTCCTTCCTTTTGGTAATTTTCCTTTCACCCGGTTTCTATTTCATTCACAATGGGGTTTTCAATTTCATTCTTTCCACCAACTGCCCATCATTCTACCTAGTGCCAGTTATTACCTACTAGCTGGTAGTGTGCGAAGTGTTTGTTTTTATGTTGGTGGGTATACAATGGGTCAGTTCCACCTTCTCCGTCATCGTTTCAGTGCTTCCTACCTGTTCGACGAAATGCCACTTACAAGAGCAACCAAGAAACTACAAGTTGCGAGGGCTAGCAACCACTAGAGGCAGATGGGCCTAGTTCACCATCCCCAACAGTGTAGAGATTCCAAAATCAATCAGCCAAAACTTGGTACAATGTTATGAGAAATTGCCGCATGGTGGTGGAAACAACAATCGAGCCCTCTATTGATGAACAATTTCATATTAGTTCGGTCTTCCAAGCCATTGGTTGGGGAGAACTTTTGGAGCTGAAAGGGGATTACTACCCCAAGTTAGTTACTGAGTTTTATGCTAATATGGTGGATCGAGGGACAGTTGACTCATCGGAGATTCATACTATGGTTAGAGGCACTTGGATACTTATTGATGAACTCTATATTCGGCAATTGCTTAAGTGTCCAAATGAGGGGAACTTATTGAAATTTGTGCCTAAGGATCATGATCTTGTGCATGAAGAAGAGCAAGACTGGACCTGAGAATCAGCCTTGGCCAAGTTTAATGTGCAAGCAGGCACCAACTCTCAGAACAAGTTCAAGATTTTTAGCACAAATCTTGATATCCGATATCGGATTATTGCTCACATTATCCAGAGAAATGTGATTCTCAAGAAAAGAGATACCTATGCTATTTGGATAGCTGACTTGTACATTTTGGATAAACTCTTCTTTGGCATGCAAGTAATTAAGGGCATTCCATTAGCTTCTACCATTATTCACCAAATTTGGCAAGTCACTAGTAAGCCAAAGCTTAAGCAATGCTTAGTCTTTTTGGTTCTCATCAGTTCTTCATAATCAAAGATTTTGAAGTCGATCTTATAGGAGTTAAGGCTGTTCCTACTCAACAATTCAATGTTGTGGCTGCAAGTAAGATGAAGCAATATGGTTATGTGAGACGAGGTTTGACTTGGGTAAATGATAATAGGGTTAGTAGAAATCTATTTGCTAATTCGGATAGTGATGAAGAGATGGGGATGGCAGCTGATGTCGAAACGTCTAAAAGGCTGTTCGACGGGAATTTTAAAAAAAATGAAAGGATTTTGAAGAAAAAAAAAAGAAAAGGGAGTCGCTACTAACCATTTGGTTTAGGTAGGTTAGCCACTTATTTTGACTCCGTTTAACCTAACATAATCTAGAAAGATTACCTTAGGTTAAACAAATGTTGGTCCACGAAAATAAGTTTTAGGGTTCCGGAGTTAGTTACGCTCGGGGAAGGATTAGCACCCCCGAAGCGCCCGGAAATCGGTACCATAATGCCTTGTGAAAATTCGTTTGAAGGTTAATAACAAAAATGTTTCTTTTGAACTGAAATAAAATAAAATAAAATAAACTAAAATAAAGAATCTACAAATGTTAGAGTAGAGCTCCTTTTGATATGGATTAGTTCACCCTTTAAGAAATTTCAATTTAATGAGATCCGTAAAAAAAAAAAGGTCTCAACGTTGAATAACCGAATTGAGAACTTTCCAAAAACAAGCTTTAAAATCAAAGGTTGAAAATTCATAATTTGTTAAAGAAAAATTTGAGTTTTAAACAAAATTGGATTGAATTTGGAAAGACTCCAATTGTTAATGACTGAATTGAAATCTTTCAAAAAATATTTTTGGATTTTTGAAATTAATGTCGGAATCATTAAATTCCTTTTATTGATAGATGGATTTTGATTAAAGGCAAGATTTTTTTTAAAAAAATTTAATTAGAAAGACTCCAATGTAAAGGTCTAATTGAAATCTTTCAAAACATTTTTTGGTTTTTTTTTTGAAATACTGTCGGAATAATTAAATTCCTTTTATTTTTGGATCTCATTTTTAAAACCTTGATTAAAGAAATTAACCAAAGTTTGATTTTGTAAGAAAACCTCAACTATTGATTAAGTTTGAGATTTTCCTAAAAAGTCATTTTTAGATTTTTAAAATTATGTCGGAATTGAAAATTTTTTTGCTGATAAAGGGGATTTTCCTTTCTTTTAAAAAAAAATTTTAGGGTTTTCTTAAAGAAACGAAATTTGAAGAAAAACTTTTGAAAGTTTGGAGAAAATCATGAATATGGTATGTTAATGCTGTTTTTGAAATATGATTAAAATCATTCTTTTTGTATTTTTTGAAATTGGGGTGGAAATTGATTTATTGGAAACTTCCTTGGCCCAATTGGAATTCCGAAAAGGTAAACTAGAAAGCCTCCTCACCCTAAGGAAGCCTTTGAGAATCTCGTAATTACGTGATCCTCTCGGACTCCCCATTATTGAGATTTTCATGCACATGCGATTTTTGAAAATAATGATTTAATTACTAAATGCATGAAATGATGGGACAAAATAAGTCAAGAAAATGGGTTAACACAAGAAATATATTAAGTATATATTAAATAAATAATTAATGATGCATGAACTTAATTTCTAAAATGGCATAAAATGATGCAAATGTGCTTATTTTACTAAATGACATAATATAATGAAATGGGGCCTAGAACTAAAATGCAAATGGGCCTAGCTTGCTAAATGATATAAATTAAATGATATGGGCTTAGATTAAAAATGTAAATGGGCCTAATTACTAAATGACAATAAAATATGAAATCGACCTAATCCTAAAATGCAAATAGGCCTATTACTAAATGACAACAAAATATGAAATGGGCCTAGACTAAAATGTAAATGGACCTACTTACTAAGTGACATAAATTAAATGAGATGGGTCTAATTAGAATGAAAATGGACCTAATTACTAAATGACGATAAAATATTAAATGTCCTAAATTTCTAAATGACATATGATAATTAAAATAACCTCAATTTCTAAATGAATGAAAATATTAAAAATGATTTAATTTACTAAATGACATAAAATATGTAAAATATCCTAATTTCTAAATGACATGAAATTATGAAAAATGACCTAAATATTAAATGACATGAAAAATGTAAAATGGCCTAAAATTTAAAATGGTAAACGAAATTTATTGAATTTAAAATCTAATCCTAAATGCATGATTTTTATTATTTTATTTCTTAATTTATTGACCTAACCTTTGACTGATTTGATTTTACTCACTTGAAACTAAGTTCCTTATGGTGCCAAGTTGATTCTCGGGTTACAGCTCAAATCCAAACATTAAAAGAAGAAAACTCGATAGCCCAAAACCAACGTAAAAGCCATAGCACAAAACAAGCAAACCTGAGCTAAAAGGAACGGACTAAGTCTTCAACATATCCAAACAATACTAAACAGGTTTGAAGATAGCCTAGTATGCATGAGATGGTCAAAGACAAAAAGCAAAGTTAGTCCCAAGAAAGTAACACAGTAAGTAGCCCATGTAATCTAACAGATCAGGAGCCCAATACATGATTAATAATGGTCCAAACAAGTTAAATTAATGAATGACACAACTAACAGATATAGGCTAACAAATTGACAGAACCTCATTAAGGAAAAGAGCAACCTGAGAACAGATATGGCAAAGCTCAATAATATTTATCAAAGCAACATACGGATTCAATGAACCTAAACATGTTAAGGAATTTACCCAAGAACAAACACCACCAAAGTCTGCGTTTGATTACCTTAGCCTATTTCTTACTTTCTTCTCGGTTATTCTTCACTTTCCTTCAGTTGCAGCCGCCTTTCCCTCCTTTGTTCTATCCCAACCCAAAAGCAAAAGCACCAAAAGAATGCTGCAAGGTCGTCAAACCCCTTCCTCTTCTCTGAACTAAGAACCCTAGGATTTTTGTCAATTGGAAATTCGGCCCCCTCCTACTGTATGAAATAGTGGTATTTAAATGAGCCAGGAAATTAATCCAAGGGTAGATGTTGTATTTCTAAACCTAAAATCAACGATGGGGATGACTTTTTATTCTTTCCTTTGCTTGTTTTGTAGGGATTTTGGGATATTAAGATTTGGGCTTCAATTTGCAATTTTGCATTTTTTTTAACCCATGTATGTCCAATTCCGACACTTTCTCCAATTATCATAGCTTGATCCATCCTAATAACAAATCAAAATTAAAATGTGAACCATAATAAAATATAAAAATCAAATAATTAAACAAACCAAAGTTGTGCTAAAAGAAATTAAATGATGTATAAAATGGTGTCTGCAACTGCCCCTCTTGGAGCGTTTTCTAATGATCATGAAGCTTGCTTCTAGATAATTAGGAAATGGTCCAAGACGTAGACACCATGTCCTTTTAGAACTCTTCAAGAGCCAAAACTTGGTCTCCAAACGAATCACACGCCATAAATTGGCCTTTAAATGAAGCGAGAGCTGTGACTCGATCTCTCAAGAAACTAAATGAATCTTTAGAACCTAAACTAAGTCTCTAATTGAATTAAAAGCCATGACTTGGTCTTAAAATGAAATAAGTGCCGTGATTCGGTCACTAACTGCAACGAGAGCCGTGATTCGGTCTCCCAATGAATAAATTAAACTGTGAGAACCTAAATTAGGTCTCAAAATGAAACAAGAGCCATGATTTGGTCTCTTAAATGAAATAAGTGAATCTCAAAACCTTAATTGGGTCTTAAAAATGAATTGAATGTCATACCTTGGTTGCTTAAAGAAAAATAAGAGCCGTAACTTGTCTCTTTTGATGAACAATCATATTTGCTGGATTCTTGGAAAAGGATACTTCCATCTTGATCTGGAGTTGATGTATCAAATACCTGACATGTTATTTGAAAATTTGATGCTCTAGAATGATACAATGATCATGTCATGATGCATGCAATGCTTAATGCTTGATTTGCAATGACAAATTTATTATCTTTTTGTATAAAGCCTGATTCTTATTTGTAACAATATGGAAACCTCTTAATCAATCCCAATCTTCTTGCTCATTCATTCTGATTAACAATTTCAAACTGTATTAGTGCTTTTCCTGACCCAGATTGCTTGTTTCTATTATTTCTGAACATTCTTGATGATTTGCCACAAACAGCTCCCATTTTCCTTCTAAGTGACTGGTTAGTTGAAACCCCTTCTCTTAAACCTAACCTATGCCTTTGAAAATTAAATGAGCATTTTCATACCTGTATGGTTTCTCGCATGTTTATTCACATTTTGAAATTCATGACAAAATTTAATACAAGCAACAAACCAATTAACAATAAGATTCATCGCATTATTAAGAAAAGGATCAAAGAAATAAATCTACTTGATTCAATTTTCGCATTTCAAAACAAGATTCTTACAAGCAAAAGGAATTCAAACTTTAATTCACATTCAAAAATAGGTTCATACAAACGAGAGAGCAAGTTCATTGATTCAATACAAGAGAAAGGATAAGGGGTTCCTTCCAACAATGAATACTTAGAAACATGTGCGAACGAAACCTGAGTTCTTCCTTTGATCAATTGACGATACCAACGAACTTGATGATTTCTGAACATTCTTGATGATTTGCCACAAACAGCTCCCATTTTCCTTCTGAGTGACTGGTTAGTTGAAACCCCTTTTCTTAAACCTAACCTATGCCTTTGAAAATTAAATGAGCATTTTCATACCTGTATGGTTTCTCGTATGTTTATTCACATTTTGAAATTCATGACAAAATTTAATACAAGCAACAAACCAATTAACAATAAGATTCATCGCATTATTAAGAAAAGGATCAAAGAAATAAATCTACTTGATTCAATTTTCGCATTTCAAAACAAGATTCTTACAAGCAAAAGGAATTCAAACTTCAATTCACATTCAAAAATAGGTTTCTCGCATGTTTATTCACATTTTGAAATTCATGACAAAATTTAATACAAGCAACAAACCTATTAACAATAAGATTCATCGCATTATTAAGAAAAGGATCAAAGAAATAAATCTACTTGATTCAATTTTCGCATTTCAAAACAAGATTCTTACAAGCAAAAGGAATTCAAACTTCAATTCACATTCAAAAATAGGTTCATACAAACGAGAGAGCAAGTTCATTGATTCAATACAAGAGAAAGGATAAGGGGTACCTTCCAACAATGAATACTTAGAAACATGTGCGAACGAAACCTGAGTTCTTCCTTTGATCAATTGACGATACCAACGAACTTGACAACTCAAACTATTGAGTGATCTGATCTGTCCCAATTAGACCCACTGAATTTGATCTTGCTTCATTCAATAACTGTGCTTATGCATTTTTTTTTCTCCTGCTTAAGCCGCCTTTTCAGGTTTTCAACTTAAGCAACCCCTCAATTGATCCAAGTTGCCCTTTCGGATTTTCAACTTGGATCTCTCCTTTTTTTTTTATCATTTTATCATTCTTTTCATTTTTTCCATTTTTTTCATTTTTTCATTTTCATTTCATTTTTTTATTTTTTTACTTCAAGCATAGTATTTCTTTACAGCATCAGTATTGACAGGACTGGAGAATTCTTTCCCATCTGTCTTTTGTAATATTAAAGCTCCACCAAAAAAGACCTTCTTGACAACATATGGGCCTTCCCAATTTGGTGCCCACTTGCCTCGAGAGTCACATTGGTTCGGGAGTATTTTCTTTAACACCAACTCCCCTTCTTTGAATTGCCTCGGTTTCACTTTCTTATCATAAGCTCTCATCATTCTTTTCTGGTATAACTGACCATGACAAAGTGCTGCAAGGTGCTTTTCATCAATCAAATTCAACTGATCATGTCATTCTTGGATCTAATTAGCTTCATCCAAGTTCACTTCTCTAAGCACTCTGAGAGATGGAATTTCCACTTTGATAGGCACCACTGCTTCTGTCCCATATACCCCAGTAGATATTCAGACTGTAGTTCGATAAGCAAGAAGAGCAAATGGCAATTTCTCATGCCAATCCTTATAAGTTTCAGTCATTTTTGCTACAATCTTCTTGATATTCTTGTTAGCTGCTTCCACTGCCCCATTCATCTTTGGCCAATATGGTGTGGAATTACTATGAATGATCTTGAACCGAGAACATAGTGATTCTATCATTTTACTATTCAAATTCTGAGCATTATCAGAAATGATTCTCTCCGGAAGGCCATATCTACAAATGATCTCTTTCTTCAAAAACTTAGCAACCACAGACTCTGTAACACTGGCATATGAGGTTGCTTCAACCCATTTGGTAAAATAATCAATCATAACAAAGATGTACTGATGACCATTTGAAGCTTTCGGAGTAATTGGTCCGATAACATCCATTCCCCACATAGAGAAAGACCAAGTTGATGCCATAACATGAAGAGGATTCGGAGGAACATGAATTTGATCTGCATAAATCTGACACTTGTGACATTTCCTTGTGTAATTGATGCAATCTGATTCCATGGTTAACCAGCAATGGCTAGATCTCATAATCTGCCTAGCCAAAATTTGTGTCCACTAGCATGAGTTCCACAGACTCCTTCATGCACTTCACTCATAATCATTTGAGCTTCTTTAGCTACCACACACCTCAACAAGACTTGATCACGGGTTTTCTTGTACAAAATTTCCCCATCCAAGTAAAAGCTCATTGACAGTCTCCGGATAATTTTCTTATCGTTCTCTGAAGCATGATCGGGATACTTCTGATGCTTGAAAAACTGTATAACATCAAAGTACCATCGTTTGCCATCTTCTTCTTCTTCTTTAAAATTCATGTAATATGCCGGTTCACTCCTCAAATAGACCTTGATGGGTGGAATCTCAGTGTCTGCATCAACTTTGAACATGGAGGCTAAAGTGGCCAAAGCGTCGGCAACTTGGTTTTCCTCTCGAGGCAAGTGATGAAAAGAGATCTCCTTGAAGTTCTTTATGAGATCTTTGATGTATTCATGATAAAGGACTAACTTTGAATCTCTAGTCTCCCATTCTCCCTTCAACTGATAAATCACAAGTGCAGAATCACCATACACCTTCAAATTTTCAATTTTTCTTTCCATGGCCATCTGAATACCGAGAACACATGCTTCATATTCTGCCATATTGTTTGTGCATCGAAAATCTAACCTTGCAGTGGCTGGGAAATACTTGCCTTCTGGGGATGTCAGCACTGCCCCAATGCCATGTCCAATTGCATTTGATGCTTCGTCAAAATACATTGTCCATGTTTCATCATCATCTAATTCTCCATCAATATGAAATACTGCCATCAAATCTTCATCAGGAAAGTCAAACTCCATAGGCTCATAATCATCACTAGCCCTTTCTGCTAAAAACTCTGCCATAACACTTCCTTTGATGGCTTTTTGAGAAACATATTGAATATCATACTCGGACAACAATACTTGCCATCGAGCAATTCTTCCTGATAAGCCTAGTTTCTCAAATATGTATCTGATTGGGTCTAACTTTGCCACCAATAAGGTAGTATGGTATAACATGTACTGTCTTAGTCGGTGAGCAGCCCAAGCCAATGCACAACACATCTTCTCTAATGGGGAATACTTGGCTTCATATTCAGTGAACTTCTTACTCAAATAGTACACTGCATGCTCTTTCTTTCCAGTCTCATCTTGTTGCCCCAATACACATCCCATGGAATTTTCAAACACTGTGAGATATAAGATCAAAGGCCTTTCGGGTATTGGAGGTACCAACATTGGAGGATTCGTGAGATATTCCTTGATCTTTTCAAAAGCTACTTGACAATCATCATCCCATTGACCTGGATCCCGCTTTTTAAGCAATTTGAAAATTGGGTCGCATTTAGCAGTCAATTGTGATATAAATCTGGTAATGTAATTCAATCTCTCAAGCAAACCTCTGACGTCTTTTGGGGTTTTAGGTGGTGATAAATTCTGAATAGCTTTGATCTTATTTGGGTCTACCTCAATCCCCTTTTCATTAACTACAAAACCCAATAGCTTTCCGGAGGTTGCCCCAAAAGTGCACTTGGTTGGATTCAATCTGAGCTTGTACTTCCTCAATCTTTTGAACAACTTCTGCAAGTTGACAATATGTTCTTCCATAGTTCGAGCTTTAGCAATCATATCATCGACATATACTTCAATCTCTTTGTGCATCATATCATGGAACAAAGTCACCATAGCTCGCTGATAGGTAGCACCGACATTCTTCAAACCAAAAGACATCACTTTGTAGTTAAAAGTTCCCCACACGGTGATGAAAGTTGTTTTTTCTCTATCTTCTGGTGCCATCTTGATCTGATTATATCCCGAGAAACCATCCATGAATGAGAATATGGAATAACGGGCAGTATTGTCAACTAGGGTATCAATGTGAGGCAAGGGAAAGTTATCTTTGGGACTGGCTCGGTTGAGGTCTCTGTAGTCTACACACATTCGGACCTTCCCATCTTTCTTCGGCACCGGAACTATGTTGGATACCCACTCCGGGTGCTTTGCAACTTTAAGAAAGCCTGCATCTAACTACTTCATTACTTCTTCCCTTATCTTCAATAGCATATCTAGTTTCATCCATCTTAACTTTTGTTGAACTGGCTTGCATTCTGGCTTAATCGGCAGCTTATGAACTACAATTTCTGGATCTAATCTCGGCATATCTTGATTAGACCATGCAAAGACATCTGAATACTCTTTCAACAAATCAACTAACCGTTGTCTTTCAGTTTCTGATAAAGTGGTGCCTATCTTCACTTCTCTTTTGTCTTCTTCTGTGCCTAAATTTATCAACTCTGTAGTTTCTTTATGGGGCACTATCTATCTCTTTTCTTGCTCAACTAATCTCAACAAGTCTTGGGGCAGATCTGAATCATCAATATCATCGTTATCAACCTCATCAGTATCAATCAACTTATCAAAGTCAAACTCAGACCCGCTGCTTGTGCTATCTTCGCATTCATTGACGGTGGACCTGCAAAGGGCAATTTGGAATGGATATATACAAAGTAATAGAATAGGAATGTATGGTAAGAGATAAATCAAAGAATAGCGAATTGGGAAACAATAGAAGAAAATATAGTGAATATATATTGCAATGTAATCTCATTGTGTCAAAAGTCTGTGCATGCATCAATTCATCATTAAAGTTCAAATTATGTATAAACAAGAAAAAAAGCCTTAACCAATTATGAAAATACTCATCAACACTCTTAGGCATAAGCGTTGATTTAATAAACAAGAGTTTCAGCTAATTACATTTGCTCAGAAGATGAAAACACAGCTGGTATCTCAGTAACAGACCAATTGTCTAATTCAGTGTCCATTTCAGCCACATAGATTAACCCATCTAGCTGATCTAAGACCTCGTCATCAATAGCACAAATAACCAAATTCTGCAATCCTGACTAAACAAACTAGACTGAAATTGGTGCTTGCCCATACCGATTAAGGTTGACTCAACCAGCTGATACAAAGGTTTGACTGATCGGTGGGAACTTTAATCCTTTCTCCTCTTTCATGCAGACCCATCCTTCTTAGCCAACCTCCGGGCTTTCTTTTTCTCCTTCATTTGCTATTTTTCTCTCCATGGTGGCTTGAAACCTAGACCAACAGTATTATCTTGGTGAGGCTAGTCTTTCAATTCGAGATTCCCTTGCAGATTCTTTCCCAAACCCTTTCCATCAAACCAACCCAGTTCTCGCATCTGTCTCTTCTGACTAGTCAAACCCTGGGAACTTTGGCTTGCACCATTTTCTAACATGACCTCCGCAATTTTAAAAGATCGAAAAGAGCAGTCCAAAGCTTCTTTAGCAGCTTCAATGTAAGGGGAGTCCGAAAATTGTGCCACCGTGATATCCTCTTCTCCTCTAACTGTCACTGTTGTCCTTTCTACCCGGAACTTTACTTTCTGATGTAGGGTGGATGGAACTGCCCTGGCTAAATGTAACCATGGCCGACCAAGGAGACAAGTGTAAGATGGGTTGATATCCATCACTTGAAAAACCAATTCAAATGTAACCGGACCGACTTGGAAAGGTATCTCTATGGTTCCATACACTTCCCTTCGGGTTCCATCGAAAGCTCTGACTATGAGGTTACTTGACTGCATGTATGACAAGTCCACTGGTAGCTTCTGTAAAGACCTGAGAGGCATGACATTCAATGCTGAACCATTGTCGATCAAGACCCTCGCCATTGTGTAGCCCTTGCATCTGGCAGTAATGTGAAGTGCCTTGGGAATTCCCCTCGTCCCCGTAGGTATCTCATATTCCGTAAACTTGATGTAATTAGCTACACCAATGCTTCCAACTATATGGTCCATATCAATAACAGAAATATTTCTGGACACATAAGACTGACTCAGGGCCTTTAGTAATGATTCTCTGTGGGGCTCAGACTTCAATAACAGTGCAAGTGAAGAAATACGAGCTGGTGTCTTATTCAATTGGTCAACCACACTGTATTCACTTTGCTTAATGATCTTAAGGAACTCCTCGGGTTCATTAACAGAAGCACCATTGGTAATCTCTTTCTATGATATCATCTATTGAACGTTCTTCGGCTCATCACTTACCTTAGCCTTTCCCTTGGAAGATTCACCATTTTCAGGACAATAAACTCTACCACTTCGGGTAATTCCACCAACCTCAGACACCGGGGGAAATCTTGACTCCTTAACTCCTTCGATTGTAGAAAAACTACACTCATACTTCCAAGGAACTTGGTGATCATTTTTGTACTCAAATGGTTGGGGAGGATTCACAACCACTGGTGCTGTTGGTTTTGGTGTATCATAGTAGATCACCAAAGGTTTAGGTACTTCCATAGGTGTAGGAACAAATGGCTTTTATACTAGAGGTGCGTCATAGTAAACGATAAAGGGCTTTGGCTTGGGTGGCTCATCATAGTATACCACGAATGGTTTCTGCACCTCTTTCTCACTTCCTACCATATTTACAGAATCATTAACCGATTCACATAAAACTCAATCAAAGATTGATCCATTAACTTATGCACCAATTTTCGAAAAGATTTGCAGCTTTGCACATCATGACCCATGTTACCACAATATCGACAACCGTCATCCTTCTTCTCGTACTGAATCATTTGTGCCTTCTTTAATGCTTCAAAAACTGTAGCCATTGAAGTTTTCACCTCATTCATAGATCTCTTCACATGTTCATCATTACCAACCACATTTACTGCTGCTCCCCCATGGTTTGGCAAAAGGTTTTGGCCCACATTTGGTTGTGTGTTTTGAGAAAAGCTTAACCTTCATTCCCTTCCTAGATCTTGCACCTTGAGCTTCAAAACATAACAATCTTCTGTTAAATGACCTACAGCCCCATGGTGATAGTCACAATGTTCATTGGGTTTGAACCAGTCAAGGTATGGTGGTGTGTACGTTTTGGTTATGCGTGGTTTTTCAACCAATTTCTGTTGTAAAAGCTGTGGAAGCAAAGCAGTATACGTGTATGGAATAGGATCAATTTTGGTATAGATCCGGGAAGGCTTTGGATTGGTTCTGACATTTGTGGTGGTGTTTGGTCTAGGTGTGAAAGTTTGTGCGGTGGGATGGAAAGTTGATCCGGAAGCAATGTAATTGGCTGCTGGTGGTTGGTATGGGATAGCGGATTGGTATGAAGTGGGCGGTTGGTGTGGAGCATGCGACTGGTAGGAAGTATGTGGTTGATATGCACCTCGAGGCCTATAAGAACCTGAGCGCCAGTTGTGTGAAGGCCTTTGATTGGGGTAGTGGTAGTTTTGATGCTGATAGGTATATGGTTATGAATAGCTATCAGTAGCATGATCCTCCTCTTTTTTCTTTTTAGGATTCTGCACCTTTTTTCCTCCAGATAAGTCTCCACCATCTATCTTTCCACTCTTGATTGCCTTTTCCATACACTCTTCGGCAACCACAATATTGGCAAATGAAAAGTTTCAATTAAGGTATAGTTTGACTCTTTTTCTGTCAATGGAGGGTCAACCTGTGCAGCCACGTGTCTCCACAATTAGGCATACTCCTTAAAGGACTCATGGACTTATTTTCCATGGTCTGAAGGGTCAATCGATCAGGAGCTAGATCTATCATATGTTTATACTGGGCAATAAAGGCCTTTACCAAATCTGACCAAGACTAAACCTTAACCCTATCAAGCTGATTATACCACCTCAAAGCTGCCCCAGAAAGATTGTCTTGGAAAAAGAGAATTAGGAGCTTGTCATCATAAGTATAAGCTGCCATCTTTCTTACATAGATAGTGAGATGCTCTTAGGGGCACCTAGTTCTATTATAATTTTCAAAATCGGGGACCTTAAATTTCGGGGGTATCACAATATCCAGAACTAAGGTAATATCAGCTGCATTCATAGCCCTATAATACTGTGCCCCTTCAATTGCCTTTAGCCGTTCCTCCAACATGCTCAACATTTTGCTATCCGAGGATGCTTCCTTAGAAATTTTTGGATCAAGTACCGTTGGATTTGCTAAAGTTGTACCCACATTAATAATTAGGACATAAGTAGGTTGGGTAGTTTAAGTGGGTAGAGTGGTGTAGACAAACCCACTAGTATTAGGTCCAGTAGGTGGTAAAGGTGGGTACTGATTTTGAGTATACAGCACAATCGGTGGAATAGGAATGTTGAGTGTTGGTAGGTTTTGCTGGGTTGTATCAGGCGTGTACCCCGGAGCATGAATTGGTGTTCCATTATGAATAGGTGTATTCTCTTTGACCATTCTAGTCAACTCACTGATCTTTCCCATTACTTCATTCGGCTTATTTGTCAGATCCTCGTTAGCGTGTTTCAGATTCTCAATCTCTGTATTTTGCTTTGCCATTTTCTTTGCTGTAATCTAGTGTAGTATCGGGGAGCTTGGGATGCTATCTTGAAACCTTTAATTATTACAAACATGAATCAGGATATTTTATTATGAAAATAATGAGATTATGATGTAATAAATGATGTAAATGATCAATGCATGTAATGATAAAAATCTATCCGTAACAATTAAACCATAAAATAAAATTGACCATTAAACGAGGCTATCATCCATCATCCCTTAAATACTGATTACAGTCATCCGGCAAGTAGAAACAAACTGCTTAAAAGGTTTACAGTCATCCAGCAAATAAGTAGAATCCGGTTGCACATAAACTGCTCAGAGTTTTTACAATCATCCGATAAATAAACAGAAATAACTGCATAGAGTTTTTACAACTATCCAAGAGAGAGGCAATATCTTTCCATTGGAATTTCCAACAGGAGATCATTCACTCGAACCAGTAATCGGGTAGTGGTTCATAAACAAAGCTGGCATATTTATGATATCAGACTATGTCACCACGAAGTTTGGCTATCTGCATCAGAAAATCAGCAATCTTCATATCAAGAGGTGTGTTCCGTGGCAATTGAGCAAATAAATCTCTCGCATTATTCATGAGTTTCTTGGACTGTTCAACAAATTTGGCAATCTCTGCCAACAAGCCCTCAATGCAGTTCTGGTTTAGCTTGTTCTTCTCTTGCTAGACCTTAGCGTCCCTTTCTATAATTTCTGCCTCGTCTTTTATCTCATCATATTTCTCTTGCAACCTATGCAACTTGCAACTGAGCACTTCTACATCTTGCATCAATTTGGCATTTCGAGCACTCTCTTGCTAATCAACCGGACCTTCATGGGATGCAGCTTGGGAATTTTTCATCTTTTAATGCCACTGTTCAATCTCTTTTTCCAGTTTCGCACTGCGGCGTCTTTCATCTTTTAACTCATGTCTCAACCGCCTTTTTACAAGCATTTGAGCATGTTTGGCCTTCTTCACCTCATTTCTTTTGCTCTTTTCTCGACAGTACTTCCTTTGAATGTGACTAAGCCTCTTAGCATTCTTGAGGGACATTGCATTCCTGTCTGAACGCTCATTCTCTAATTCAACCACTAGTTTAGCATTCTCAGTCTAAATCTCCTCCTTCTTCCTTTTCAGCATCTTATTCTCCATCTCGAGTTGTTGACATCTTTTAACCCATTGATCCATCATGTTATCTTGTAGTCGCCGCTCATTCTGACTTTTTCCACCGGCCATGATCAATTCTGTTTTATGGTTTCTTTCTTGTGGATAGATTCCTATAATGGAATATATAGAATGGGATGCGGAGATAGAAGAAAGGAAAAGAAAAAGGCAAAGTAAATGAGTTAATATATATAATCATAATGACAATGGTAAAAGAAATGCAAGTGGAGTATGCAATAGGGATCCATCCATAACAAATTTACTATTAAAGATAACTAATCATTTCAAAAGTGGAAAGAGTAGTTTCAATCCAATAACAGTGCGGTGCCATTTCCATCAACTACAATTTAAAGTATTTACAATTCGCAGCAGATCTTGTCTCTATATCAAATTCTCATCATTAATGCTCCCTAACTCATTTTTAACTGGTTCAACTTCTCTATAAGCTCCTTGACTTAACGCTCTAAGTCATCATTCTTTTCACCAAAAATCTTTGTATGCGACTTTGCTTTTCCTCGACTTTTTTCATTCCCTCTTCCTTGTTCTTCAGCTCGTCCCTCTCATTCTTCAGCTGATCGTTCTCATTCTTCAGCTCATCTATTTCATTTTTTAGTTGATCTTTCCTTCTTTTTAGCTCATCTCTTTCACTTTTCAGTTCATTTCTCTCGTACTAAATTTCAGCATATTGGACTAGAGCATCGGTCAGATGCTTGTTAGCATCCTCTTTGGTGTCCCTGAGTTTCGAAGCCTCATTGCCTTTACTAGTTGCCTTCTGCCTCCAACCATCTGCCATTCTTTTCATCCTCGCACTATCTTCTTGAGCCCTTTTTATAGCTTGAACCCATCCTTTCTTCTTCATCCTCTTCTTTTTTAGCTTATCTTCCAACTCGCGAGTTACCCACCTTAATTGCTCACATTCGTAAGTTAGCTCGGTCATTTCAATCCCTTCTCTTAATCTCCAGTTCTCAACTCTCAGTCTTCTGAATTCATCTACTAGTCTCTTAATTGTGGGGTACTCCCTATTCGGCGTGAAAAGAACAATAGCATCTCTTTCTTGATGCCACATAGAGTATTTAGATATGACATTCTCCACATATGCAGTATGCTTCATCTTATTAGCTGCTTTGTAAAGCTCTCCCCAAAGTTTAACTTCATCCATATGATCAGGATTGTCGTGTGAGAGATCCAATAGGTTGAGGTAACCAGTGAGAGGGATAAATTGCTCTGAATTGTACTGTCTTCTGACCAGAAGTGGAGAGTAACTAGTTTTTCCCCAAAGACCTGCTAACGGGACCTATGGAATCTTGACATGTAAGTAAGGAATCTCTCTCGCTTGCATCCACCGAGCTGTCCATGTGATCTGATCATCACCCAAATTCTTGAACCATTCATACCACTCATCCTCATCTTTTTCTGGTGGCCAACTATTCTTTCCATAGATAGCTATTGGAGCTCTGTCCTCATCAATAAAGGACATTCCTAGCTTTTTCTTATAGCCGAAGTGACTCTTGAACTAGATGACCAACATCTGAGCACATGCTTCAAACCTTCCACCAGCCTTCCTACAAGTATCCAATGACCGGATCGTTTCTGCCAGAATTGCCGCTAAAGGATCTGTTTGATGCTTTATCTTGGTAAGGAGTGTCACTACTATAAGTGAACGTACCCAAGCTTTTTTGAGAAAACCACTAGGCCATATATTAAGAAGGCTAGGACATCTATCCCTTTCTGAGTGCCACGCATTTCATCCACGAACTTCATCAAGAAATCTGTCTGGAAATAATCCTCATCCTTGTATTGGCATATCTCCTCAATACCCATTTCAACCATCTTGGCGAGGAACCTTGGGTTATCTTTCATGTCTTTTAAGGGCAGAAAAATTTTACTTGGTTCGACTTTTTTCATCATAAGGAAATCTTGATATTCCTCAACTGTTGGCACCATATCATGTTTCCCAAACACAAAACATCGTTAAGATGGATTCTAGAAATACAAAGCTGCTTTTAAGAGATCTTCTTCCACATTAACGTCCAATAACAGAGCTATGTCCCCATACATGTCTTTGAACTTTTTCTATCCACTCGGCCCAATCTTTATCCATAACTCCTTTAGCTTTGACAGGTCATTTTGGGCAAGCTCGAAATTCACAAATAAAGGTAATGTAGGCTCAGGGTTTTTTCTCGATCGATCTCTTTGAAGTCTTTGTTCCAACAGATCCAAAGCATTCCCCAAAATAGAACTAGCATTGTTGACTCTAGGTTCATCCAAATCCATGTCGACTACCCCTCCCTCTTCAGCCATGATTGGTTTCCTTTAGCAACAAATTCACTATGGATGGACCCCCGGATGAAATGCATGATGGATGTACATAAAAGAAAAACATAAAACGAGACAAGAAAGAAAGAAAATTAGTACTTCATCATGAAATAAAGAAGGCAAGGTAATAGATAATGATATATACAAGGAAATATGAAAAGAATTGATAAGGTTTAGAAGGCGTCCCTCCTTTGTGTCCTAAGAAAATCGGTTTCTCTCGAAAAGGGTTTAGCTCTACCTAGGTTTAGGGTTTGGCTCTACTTAGGTGGGCATTCCTCACGGGTACTCTATATGCATGGTTCGAAGTTCTAGACAAGGTATCCATGGCGAACACGACGGGGTGGAAAGATACAAGCACCTTCCTTCTAATTGGGAGAAGGACCCGGAATTCCGGACCTTTATGTTATGAATTGTGTAGTGTGTGGGAGGGACTACCTGCCTTTACTAATCACCTTTCATCACATGTTGTCTCGAAGAATAGAAGAATAGAACAATAGAACAAGAATCACTATCAACCAGTCAAATAAACGGTTAGTCCAATTCAAAGAATAAAGACATAATAAAGAAATGAAATTAGGCATGCAATATATCGAACATAAAAACATAAAATAAGCATGAAATATATACAAAGATGAAGGCAATTAAATGCAAAAGAAACCACACAGTGCATATGCAATATATAGATATATAAACAAAGAACAAGGAAGAAGCATACAAGACATATACATAGAAAAATAGATAATCAAACAAAGTGTATACAAATATGTACAAGGAAAGCAAGGTCAAGGTGAGAGATACACATATAATACAATGAAATGAATCAAATAATGTGAGATGCAAAATGCAATTTTTGAATAAAAGGTTTTATTGATGCAATTTAAAGTGCAACATGTAATTTTGAAAAAGTTTTATTGAAGCAAATGTAAAATGCAAAAAGAAAGTTTATTTACATTTTTGTCCAAATCAATATATATATATAAAAATATGAATGTTCATGAATGAAATCGAACTTTAAAAACATTTCAACATTAACCCCAAATTGAAAACAAGACTTTTCCGAAAAATGGCTCGACTTTCTAAATAATCTCCAGTGAAGTTGCCAATCTGTCGAAACGTCTAAAAGGCCGTCCGACGAGAATTTTAAAGAAATGAAAGGATTTTGAAGAAAAAAAAGAAAGGGAGTCGCCACTAACCATTTGGTTTAGGTATGTTAGCCACCTATTTTGACTCCGTTTGACCTAACATAATCTAGAAAGATTACCTTAGGTTAAACAAATGTTGGTCCACGAAAATAAGTTTTAGAGTTCGGGAGTCAATTACGCTCGGGAAAGGATTAGCACCCCAAAGCGCCCGAAAATCTGTACCATAAAGCCTTGTGAAAATTCGTTTTAATAACAAAATGTTTCTTTTGAACTGAAATAAAATAAAATAAAATAAACTAAAATAAAGAATCTACAAATGTCGGAGTAGAGCTCCTTTTGATATGGATTAGTTCACCCTTTAAGAAAATTCAATTTTATGAGATCCATGAAAAAAAAGGTCTCAACGTTGAATAACCGAATTGAGAACTTTCCAAAAACAAGCTTTAAAATCAAAGGTTGAAAATTCATAATTTGTTAAAGAAAAATTTCGGTTTTAAACAAAATTGGATTGAATTTGGAAAAACTCGAATTGTTAATGACTGAATTGAAATATTTCAAAAAATATTTTATTGATAGATGGATTTTGTTTAAAGGTAAGATTTTCAAAAGCAAGATTTTTTTTAAAAAAAAAATTTAATTAGAAAGACTCCAATGTAAAGGTCTAATTGAAATCTTTCAAAACATTTTTTTGATTTTTTTTTGAAATAATGTCGGAATAATTAAATTCCTTTTATTTTTGGATCTCATTTTTAAAACCTTGATTAAAGAAATTAACCAAAGTTTGATTTTGTAAGAAAACCTCAACTATTGATTAAGTTTGAGATTTTTCTAAAAAGTCATTTTTAGATTTTTAAAATTATGTCGGAATTGAAATTCCTTTTGCTGATAAAGGGGATTTTCCTTTTTAAAATTTTTTTTTTTAGGGTTTTCTTAAAGAAACGAAATTTGAAGAAAAACTTTTGGAAATTTGGAGAAAGTCATGAATATGGTATGTTAATGCTGTTTTTGAAATATGATTAAAATAATTCTTTTTGTTTTTTTTGAAATTGGGGTGGAAAGTGATTTATTGGAAATTTTCTAGGCCCAATCGGAATTTCAAAATGGTAAACTAGAAAGCCCCCTCACCCTAAGGAAGCCTTTGAGAATTTTGTAATTACGTGATCCACTTGGACTCCCCATTATCGGGATTTCTATGCACATGCAAATTTTGAAAACAATGATTTAATTACTAAATGCATGAAATGATGGGACAAAATAAGTCAAGAAAATGGATTAACACAAGAAATATATTAAGTATATATTAAATAAATAATTAATGATGTATGAACTTAATTTCTAAAATGGCATAAAATGATGCAAATGTGCCTATTTTACTAAACGACATAATATAATGAAATGGGTCTAAAACTAAAATGCAAATGGGTTTAGCTTGCTAAATGACATAAATTAAATGCTATGGGCTTAGATTAAAAATGCAAATGGGTCTAATTACTAAATGACAATAAAATATAAAATTGACCTCATCCTAAAATGCAAATAGGCCTATTACTAAATGACAACAAAATATGAAATGGGCCTAGACTAAAATGCAAATGGGCCTACTTACTAAATGACATAAATTAAATGAAATGGGCCTAATTACTAAATGACAATAAAATATGAAATGTCCTAAATTTCTAAATGCATATGATTATTAAAATAACCTCAATTTCTAAATGAATGAAAGTATTAAAAATGATTTAATTTACTAAATGACATGAAAATATGAAAAATGACCTAAATATTAAATGACATGAAAAATGTAAAATGGCCTAAAATTTAAAATGGCAAACGAATTTATTGAATTTAAAATCTAATCCTAAATGCATGATTTTTATTTTTTTATTTCTTAATTTATTTACCTAACCTTTGACTGATTTGATTTTACTCACTTGAAACTAAGTTCCTTATGGTGCAAAGTTGATTCTCGGGTTACAGCTCAAATCCAAACATTAAAAGAAGGAAACCCGATAGCCCAAAACCAACGTAAAAGCCATAGCACGGAATAAGCAAACTTGAGCTAAAAGGAACGGACTAAGTCTTCAACATATCCAAACAATACTAAACAGGTTTGAAGATAGCCCAGTATGCATGAGATGGTCCAAGACAAAAAGCAAAGTTAGTCCCAAGAAAGTAACATAGTAAGTAGCCCATGTAATCTAACAGATCAGGAGCCCAATACATGATTAATAATGGTCCAAACATGTTAAACTAATGAATGACACAACTAACAGATACAGGCTAACAAATTGACAGAACCTCATTAAGGAAAACAGCAACCCGAGAATAGATATGGCAAAGCTCAATAATATTTATCAAAGCAACATACGGATTCAATGAACGTAAAAGTTTTAAGGAATTTACCCAAGAACGAACACCACCAAAGTCCGTGTTTGATTACCTTAGCCTATTTCTTACTTTCTTCTCGGTTCTTCTTCACTCTCCTTTAGTTTCAACCGCCTTTCCCTCCTTTGTTCTATCCCAACCTGAAAGCAAAAACACCAAAAGAATGCTGCAAGGTCGTCAAACCCCTTCCTCTTCTCTGAAGTAAGAACCCTAGGATTTTTGTCATTTGGAAATTCAGTCCCCTCCTACTGTACGAAACAGTGGTATTTAAATGAGCCAGGAAACTAATCAAAGGGTAGATGTTGTATTTCTAAACCTAAAATCAACGATGGGGATGGCTTTTTATTCTTTCCTTTGCCTGTTTTGGAGGGATTTAGGGATGTTAAGATTTGGGCTTCAATTTGCAATTTTGCAATTTTTTTTAACCCACATATGTCCAATTCCAGCACTTTCTCCAATTATCAAAGCCCGATCCATCCTAATAACAAATCAAAATTAAAATGTGAACCATAATAAAATATAAAAATCAAATAATTAAACAAACAAAACTTGTACAAAAAGAAATTAAATGATATATAAAAATGGTGTCTACAGCTGAGATGGGAATAGATTTGAGAGAGGGTCTAGCTACCAATGTGCTGTTTCCTATGCCTGATCATTTCGTACCAACAACTATGTTTCAGCAGCAAGTTTGGCGACAATGTAAGCACATTCGGACTGAACAAGTGCAACTCCATGAAGCTGTAGACAACTTGAGGTAGTACACTGAGATTCGATTGGACAGTTTGGAGACTAAGATGGATAGATTTATCTCTAATCAAACCAGGATTCTTCAGAATTTGGTGGCTAGTTCAGATGATGAATGAAGTGTTTGACTTTCCAAGAGTTTTGCATCTATTTTGCATTTGCATACTCCAATTTTCATGCATTTAGTGCATGTTAGAAGTAGGATTTCTCGGCATTAGGATGTGGACATTTCATTATATTTTAGTTTGTGTTTTTCTTATGGTTTGTACTTGAACCTTCACTCTTTTATGGTAATTTTCTTGCTCTCATCTTATCTAATTGACAATAAGTTTGTTGATATAATAACTTTTTCATGAACTTTTTATTTAGCCATGCTTGATTGTGATTGCTATGATTGTTCACATTGAGGACAATGTGTTGATTAGGTAAGGGGGAGGAATACTTACATTTTAATCCCTGTTTTATCCCTATTTTTCGTTTGTTCTTGTGGTATTTTTCTGTGTTTGGTAGATAATTTTTGAATAATGATACTTGAATTTCATGATAGATTGATATGCTTATCAATTTGTTGATTTGTTAGGAATTAAAGTGCTTAGTTTGATTGATATAATTGGATGATCACTTTTCCATTTAGTTAATAAGTGTGTTGATTGTTTTAATGTGTATATACTTAACTAAGGTAACAATTTGGTGTGCAAACATGAGAGATTAAATTGAGCCTAATGAGATTGCACTCAATCTCTTTTCCTTGATGAGTGAATTAATTGCTTCAATACATACATTGTTTCTAGAATTTGCTTTTACACTTTTTCAAGACTACATGACTGTATGTTTGCATTGAAAATGACAAAGGCACTTAGGAATAAGTTTGAGCTTAAAAGACCAACCATGGTAAAACAATTTAGAAATTTGTTAATCTTAAATGGACACATTGGCTTTATTTCTTTCATAAGCCATATTGACCAAAGAACCTAAGCCTTAAAAGAAAAACCAAGTTTTATCCCCATCTCTTGAGTGGTGGAATTGAAGGCTTAAGTTTCCAATTTTTGTTCTTGGTGATTGGTTGACAAGAAATAAGTGTGGGGGAAAACCTTCATCCTTTGGTGTGGTCAAAATAATAAAAAGGAAAGGAAGAATGGAAGATGTTCCAAGAGAATTGAAAATTGAAAAATGTGTGTGCCAAGGTGAAAATCGAAAATGAAAAGTAAGGCACAATCAAAGGAAAAATGAATATCTCCTTGCATAAAACAAAGGAAAAAGAACCATAGCCAATGGTGAAAAGTGAAAATATTGGAAATGTTGATCAAACCAAGTGAAGGGCTACTACTTGAGCCATTTGCCTTTGAGAATCAAGCTGGATTTTCACTTTTGAGAGATGATTTTGAAACCTTTTCCTTCCCTTGGCAGCTCACTTACCTTGGCCCCATTACAACCGAATGAAAGACCTTTCGATTCATGCATTCATGCATCCTTGAGTAGTGGAAATAAAGTGCATTTGCAAACATATGGTAAACTTGTATATATGTGAAGTATAAATGGTCCTAAATTGCAAACACTCAAGGGAGGAAGGAGTGGGAAAACAAGAAAGAGTTACCTTGTTCATGCATATGTGCATTTGAAAATTGATACATGCTTATTACTTCTTGGACTTGTAATTTCCTCAATTTTCATTGATCTTGCTAAGTATCTTTATATTTCTATCCAAGTTGACATTTTGATTTGTCTATCTATTTTGAATGTGATTTAAGTGTTGTTGTTTAGAGAAAGTTTTCTTAGGAAGATTTCATTTGTTTAAAATTTGTTTTAGCTTAGATTTTGTTTTCCACTCTTAAGCTTGTTTGGGGACAAACAAAGTCTAAGTGTGGGGGAATTTGTTAGAGCTTAATTTGTATATATATTTGCATCATATTTGGATGGAATTAGACGCTTTGGAGTTTTAAGTTTGACTAATTGAGGTGTTTTTCCATTTGTAGGTGACAAAAGGAGATTGTGCAAATATGTTTTAAAATGGTCATTTTCAGTGTCAAAGTGAAGAAAAGAGGTCGTTGAGAGGCCATGAGATTGGACGCTGGACGACCCCAAAATTATGCCTTTGAAGAAGGTGGATTCCACGAAAAGGGTCAGTTGAGCAACACCCTTTTTCAGCTAGATTTGACTTGGACAGCTAATGAGAAGACTCCACACGTGCTTTTGACTCAGTCAAAAGCAGGAAAAGATTCTTTTACCCTTAAATAACTTTAAGACAGAAATTTACAATAGGATGGTTTAGTAATTTCATAGGTTGAGCTTTGTCTATAAATAAGCTCATCCTTGCTCATTTTAGGGGTGTTAGAAATCAGTTAGTTTGTTTCCAGAAAGAGAAAACAAATTGTAGTTAATTTTCTCTGAATCAAAGTTTGTAGAGAGAGAGAGAATGAAGCTTTCTTCCATAGAGGTTTCGTCTTCAACTATGTGTAACTAAATTTCTTCATTCAATTTAGCTTTCAATTGTCAATTTCTCTTCAATCTTGGTAAGATCTGAACTTAAACGACTTTAATTGAATTGTATTCATCTTCTTTCTATGTAGATTGATCTTGAATTGATAGAAGATCAAGTAATTCTAGGTATTTCTAAGGAATTATGGCCACATTGCTTGGCCTTACCTAGATTACTAGTCAATTGGCTAAATTACTGCCGTGATCATAAGATTTAGCTAAAGAAGTGACAATCAAGCTTTATTCGAGCTTGAGGAAGAAGAAGATCAAAGTTAAATCTAAGACTTTAAGTCTAGGTTACTTTGGATGGCTAAGATCACTTAGATCTTCATGCTCTATTGTGATTGATTTACATTCGCTGAGAAGTGAGGGATTTGTAGGAAAAAAAGTTAGGAACAAGCCAGAACTAGCCTACCTTTATGCTTAAGAAGTGATAGGACTAGGAATAAGCCGCAGCTAGCCTAGTTACGCCATCTATAACTGACACACCCGGACCTAGCATGACTTTTCGTACGAACGGAATAGTGCAAGATGACGTAATAATTAAACACTATGTCGGTCCAGCTGTCTCAAGTCAGAAGAGAAGATTAGTTTAAGACAAGACGTAGTTGGAAGATGAGATTGGTGACCATGCATGGAATCACTAATATGGACTTCTTTAAGTCCATAGCCAATGGATTGGACGTCCATTGGTGAATTGGTCGGTAGATCGGGCCAAGGATCGAAATTATGAAAGGTTTCAAAGAGGGGAAAAAGTCTGGCTCGGGGCCCAAGAAGAAGTTCAAGAATAAACTTAAGTTGCACCACAAGATGATCGGATTGGTTTGATTTTTGATGCTGTGTTGACAATGGAGACTACTATGGGAGAAGAAATTCAGGAGTTCAAGCAACTATTTCTAACTAGGTTAGATGGTTTGGACAAAAAAGTGGCACAGATCAGTAAATAAAGAGATGATAAATTTTTTTGACATTGGTGACTTGGATCATGGAGATGAGCATGGAGCTACATCGGAACAATAAGGGCAAGAACAAAAGATTTCGAGCAAGCAAGTGGCAGAGGAATAGTTGGCAGCAGCTACTCAGACTATGGAGACCATCATTTCCACCTTCACTACCCCATCCGAGCTTATCCCAGCCGAGCCATCCCTAAAGCGTCCACTCCCACTCTCAACACCAACGAAAACCTAAATGATTCTGATAAGCATTTTACTTCTTTCTTTTTTTAATGATGTCAAAAAGGGGGAGAAAGATTGAACACTTTTGATTGTCTTTTAATTGGTTTGTACAAACTTAAAGGGAGCTAGTATTACTTTGAAAACAATGTTTTAGTTACTTTAAAAACAATGTTTTATTTTGGTTTTATTGGAGAATCAAGTGTTATATGAAATTTGGAAATTTGAATTGTAATTACTTGAAGTTATATATATAATTGATTATTTGTTCAGGTTTTATACTTTATTTGTGATTCGCTACATGTAGATACAAATTGTTGTTCATCTTTAGAAATGCATGTATGAATGTTTGCCTATAAAATGTGTAGATTGAAGAGAGCATAAATTCAGGAGGAGCTTTTGCTCAAAACTTAGCACATGCACATTTTTTTTCTTTAACTTAGATATTCTTTTTAAGTTTGTCAATTTAAAGGGATGTTTTTTCATCATCAAAAAGGGGGAGATTGTTGAACTCCATGTGTTTTTGATGAATACAAAGACAACCCAATTAAATGCTTTTGATGAATCTAAGTTAAGCGTGCAGATCCTTAAAGTCAAAAGTAAAAATGCTAACTATTGAGGATTCAATCGATTGAGGTTCTGTCCTAAAATTGAACAAGGTTGAAATGTAGCAATAAAGCACTAACCTGAGATATTCAACCGATTGAGCAAGATAGTCAACCGATTGAGTGGATGTTAAAAGAAGAAGAAGTTGGAAGTCAGATATTTTCAACTGATTCACAGTAGAGCTCAACCGATTGAGGAATAACTAGTGCAAACTACAAAGTCTAAAGTTAGAAGGATTAAATCGATTAAGTCTTATACTCAATTGATTCAACTCCCTGAAGAAAATGGCAGTTGAAGAAATTGAACCTATTGAAGAGAAATGTGAATCAATTAAACAGAAGAAACAAGAACTTCAAAAGACAGAATTAGAAAGATTGAACTAATTCAGCCTTGGCCTCAACCAATTCAATGGCATTAGAACAATATAACGGCTAGTTTTTTCAAAGCTGCAAGTTGACCTCTCTCTTCATTAAATGCTCCAACGGACAGAATTAAATCTCTAACTATTTAAGGGGTCTTAAATGCTGAAGAAATAGAAGGAATTGAAGAGTATTGAAGAGCATTAACTGCACTTACATTATATATTGATTTCTCTCTTTTATTCTTATATTTTCACATTTTGTGAGAGAAATTTCAATGAGCTTAATTTCTTGTACATCTTAGGTCTTGTTAAGGATCATTCTTTGTACACAATTTCAAATTGCTTGTATTTTTAAAGGTAAGAGATTCACTCTAAGGGGTTGCATCAACAAGGTAGCCCTTGGTTGATTTGTAATTGAGCTTGGGAATAGCTCTCTTTGTAAAAGCTTTATGGAAGTTAGAATTCCACTGTCCTAGTGAAGAGGAGATTGAAAATCCTTGATTGGAAAGATCAAGGTAGTGGACGTAGGTGGGAACACTGAACCACTATAAATAGAAGTGTTAATTCTTCTTTACTAGCTTTACTTTGCAAAGAACTCATCCATCTATCTAAAAACAACCCCAAACATCAACCACCTTATCTCTAAAGCTCCATAGAACTTGCTCCAAAGAAAAAAGAAGTCTTAATTGTTATTCACCCACCTCTAGCACTAATTTAAGGGACCAACAGAACCTAAATTAGTAGTTACCAAAATATTCATTTTGCATATCTAACCAACACTCCTTTATATCATCATATTGATAACTAATTCATTGTTTGAATATAATGCTTAGGTGGTGAGCCCTCTTCTAAGGACAAAGAACGCGAGGAATAGTGGGAGTGTACACCCTCCCAGAAACAGTGAGTGGAACTTTATTGGCCTAAATTCTGATTTTTATGAACGAAATATGTTTTGAAATAAATGATAGTTCCTTTCTTTTAAAATCTTGATTTCTTCATGGTTGAAATCGATTTATGATATGAGATATTTTCTATGAACTATGATTTTGATGATTTTGGAATGAATCAATTCATTTCATGATTTTAACAAATTGAGATATATGTGTATGATTGATTTCATTGGATTTAACTAGATTTTCAATAATTTTTATGCGGGGCTAGTCGGCCGAATGATATAAACGCGATATGATATTTTTATATATGCGGGTTACTATGATTCTGGTGGATGAATGGTTAGTAATTGCAATGGCATTTCTCACGGTCCAACCTTGTGCAGGCAACGTCAATAAGCTTGTTCACTCCCACATGGGACGGTGGTACAAGGGACTATTGCGCACATTGTTGATGTGATTATTTGGTCCCTATGGGTGTGATATGGATATAGCCACATACCACCCGTGGTGAAGGCCCACGCCAACGTCGAGAATGGGTAATTTGATAAATTAAAGTAAATCTTGAAACTCCTCGAGGGGCTTGGACCCCATCTTGGCCGGGTGAGGGTTTGAGTATAGTTTTTGGCAAGCCCAAGAGATAAAATAAATTTATTGAAAATTTGTTGTTTGCTTTATTCAATCTTAAATTATGGATTCTTGAAATAAACTAACTATTTTAGAAAATATTGGATGTATGGATTTCCAAATTCTAAAGGTTTATGTGTTTCTTTTAATTATTTAAAATAGGCCCTGTTTCACTCACTGAGTATAATTCTAGATACTCACTTTTGTTTTTCCTAAATATTTTGAAGTTAGTAAATTGTATTCAAAAGATAGGTAATTGAAAGTTGCGACTTGGCTCCGGACTTTTTTGTAAACTGGTAGGATTTTCTATGTCAAAATGTCAGATCCATTAGTACTGTTTTGAGTCATTTTGAATTTTTGGTTATCTATGTCTCTTAATAAAATAACTATTTTGAAGTCTGTAAGAGTTATTAACACTTTTACTGTTACCTATAAATTTATTTATAAATGTTTTCCACTATTCACTGCGTTTATTATACTTATATAAAATATATTTACATACATATAAATTTTTGATGATTGTCAATAACCAAGTTATGAATTGTGTTTTAAATTAAAAATTAAAATTTAACACTATTTTATAAAATGGGTTCTAGTTATGACAAGCCCTGTGAGCTTCGAGTTGTGAGCAAAGCACGTCGTTCACAATTTGTAGCATGCGACGGTTGTTACATTCTCGACCTTCGGATCGGGGTGTGACAATATGGATTAGATGAAAAAGTGTGAGGCCTTGGAGAATTCACTACAACAAATTTAACTATTTACATGCCCTAACGTCATAAAATATTAAATTTTTGTCACGTATAATATTTTATGACATTATTTTTGTTGTCACACCATTCGTCACCTTTGCCACGTCACTAAATGTATAACATGACAATTCACTATTTTCGTCATATATTGAGGAGTTTTGCGTGACAAGAAATAAAGATGTCATCTAATAAACTTCTGTGACATTTATTTTCATCATAAAATATTGTTCAAATTGTCACAAAATGGCATGAAACGTCATTAAAATATAAGGAAAAATTTAGATCTTTGTGACAAAATTCACTTCGTCATACTAATAGGTGACAATATTATCATCCTTAATTATCATAAAATTTTATCATTAAACACTGTTTTAACATCGTTAAATATTGGTAAACGTCAAGTAATTAATGACAATAATAAATCATCCAAAAATAGGTGACAAAACCATTGTCACCAATTCTTAAAATATAATTTCATTAAATATTTTAAAATACCACTAGATAGTTACAAAAAAATAGAGGACAACATTGAATATTTTAAAAAAATTAAATATTACATTAATTAACAAATGTATTACAAACTCATCAGTCAATGTGAAATCCTATAGAAACAATATTATTCAAAAATATAAAATGAATAAAACCTACATTGTCTGCTAGAAATACAACTTAAAGTATCCTAATCACATGACAAATTTAATATCTCCCAAAAAAATAAAAAAGATTACCAAAAGTAGCTAATAGCTAGTAAATGCTTGTACTTTAGCTCTAAATCTAATTCTTACGTCAGTGATTTTGTTGATATCGAGTATCCCTCAAGCTGCAAGCTGCAATAAACAATTACAAATAAATTTGGTAAGTACATTGTTTCACCAAAGTGCCGAGACAACTTAGGCACTTGACTAGACTATCTTTGCTCATCTCAAGTGAGAAGTGAAAATTTTGACACTCAGCAAAAGATAGCATTTATTTTAATGCAGAATTATATAACGCATACCACATATAGAACGTTGTAACGGGTGCACAATCTTCATTTCTCGCATTAGCAAAAGTGAAAACATAGTGACACAAAAGCATCTAAAAAGTGCAAGAGAGATTGATGGACCTAAAATAAGAAATGAAATATATATATATATATATATATTATATTACATTATATTATATCACACTAAATGATATGACTAGGAAGTAAGGAAGGGTAAAGACAGAGATACATGTGCTCTTGTGCAGATATGTTTAATACATTAAAGACTTGAGCTACAATTCAATAAATGATTAAGAATTCTTGATAGTACCGAATAACCCTTGAGATTTTTCATAACATTTCAAATTAAGAAATAAAAGAAAATTAAATACATCACAAAGGCAAATAGATTCGATCTCAATAAAATAATTGAATATGAAATTAATTCAGTTTTGCTATAAGTTAAACCTACCCATTAAGGATAAGATAATAAAGTGAATTGATATAGCCAAACCAACATCACAATAGTAACAAATATTGTATTAAAGTTAGAAATTGAAGATCATGCATTAAAGTAGCCAATTATTTTGTATCCATGGACAATGTGTAAGAGTGCATCCGAGAGGATTTCGACTTGCTCCCCAAAAACCATAGAGCCAAGGAAGATAAAGTGGAGATAAAGAAGATGGCAATATATGCTGCAAGTCTTGCAATAAATGAGGCAAAAAAAAAAATCCGAGTATAGGACTCAAGTAAGGTTATGTTTGTTCTTAACCTTTTTTACTCATGCTGTTGATTGTAGTATAGTTTTATAATTGTAAAGAATGCTTTTTTGGGGACTTAGGTATATTTTTTAGATGCCTTTTTAACTAGTTGTTACATGAATAATGGATATGCTTTGACTAGACTACCTCTGTTGCTTTAGTATATGGGGAACTTCACTATTAAAGAAAATATTGCAGATACCTTGAAGCTTCTTGTTACTAGAGTTTGAAGGGTATTGAACCATTTAAGAGTTCTAAAAAAAGATAATATTAACAAATATATAATAGCTAATCCTAGTCCAAATTTGGTAAGTTCAAAGCAATCACGTTATGCACAAAGTGATGACAAATACTCCATTAACAGTAAGAATGATATAAATTCAATTCCCCAAAATAAATTTATTGGGAAACAAGAATTTACTTACAATCATATGTCCACAAAAATATGAGAACATTTTAGAAGATTTTTTTTTTCCAGCACTGCAACGACAAGGACTCCCTCAATGTCTCTGAAGTTGGAGAGATGAGAAATGTAGCTGAGACTTTAAAAAAATTTCAGAATCTAGAGTCGAACTTGGAAAACAAAAACCAGAAGACGATGCAAGAACTGGTGGCCTCGTGAGAGAGTACAATTCAGACTGGAATTGAGTGGACTACGCAATTCAAAGATGAAGAAATGAAAAAATTGAGTGGGTAAGGCTTTTACAGTTTCAATTTTGCGGAATCACTATGGGGAGGCTCAACGTGTGGCGTTGTGAAAAGAGGAAGGGGTGGGTAGGTGAAAATCGAAAGAGCAGAAGCGGCAATGAGATAAGTGAAAAGGGGAAAAAGAAAAGGGTGGTTTTTAGGGCTAGACGGCTACTGAATCTAAACGATGTATTTTTACTTTAAGCAGTTTTTTTTGTCATTTTCTTTATCAATTAAAAAATTATTATATAGTAAATTTTTTTCCAATAGTAAATTTTAATAATTACATTATTATATCAAAATTAAAAATAAAATAATTTGTTTATGTTTTAAAAATGAATAAAATTATATATTTTTAATATTAAAAGTTATATATTCATAAAATTTATTTTTAAAATTAAAAATTAAATTTTACATTCAAAATTTATTATTAAAATTTTATCTACCTTATACCACCAATTTTTTAATTTAAATTACTTGAATAGTAAATATTTTTTTGATAAACTAACTGATAGACAATATTCTCTATTTTTTGTAGCATTATTTTATGTCACAAAAAATTTGATATATAGGTGACCAATGCATATCATTACTTTCAAAAGTAAAAAACTATAAATCATTATCGGGGTCAAATGATAAATATTATGGAATTAATTAAGCAGTTGTGGCATTGCCTAATATCATCAAATAATGTAATACATATTTGTGACAAATTAGTAATGTCAATTAATACTCTTGTGACATACGCATACGTCATCAAATTTGATTGAGTTTTCATGATGAAATCAAAGTTGTCACAAATAGAACATGTTAATATATTAGTGACATCATTTCAATTCTTTTTTTAAAATACAAGATGTTCTACAATTCGTCATAGAAAATATGTTAAATTGATGACAGAATATGAACCTCACCAAAAATTTATAACGTCACAAAAAAGATTTCCCTCCATCTTCTTTTGGTGGAAAACTTTGGCGCCAAATTATTTGTGACACTATCACATGACCAAATAATATATCGTCATGCAAAATACGTACCTGATAGAAATGAGTGACAAGTTAAATATTTTGTCACGTAATACACACTTTGTGTGACAAAAATAAATATGTCACCAAGATTATTGTCACTAATTATTAAATTTGTCGTAGTGATTGCGTGACTAGAAAATGAAGTTTTTCAGAGCCTAGCAAAAGGGTAGTTAAATTCGATGATGAGCACTAACTATTACCGTCCAGAGTGATATTGCCACTCGAGACAAGTAAGTTGCTTTGTGGAGGATGCGCTATCTTGTTAGCATATGTATTCTCTGCTTAAATTGATGAATTGATGTTAAAAGCGTTGAAGTGAAGAGGAGAAAGAATTCCTTGTGTTTTCAGAAAGAACTGCTAGAGCTACCACCAGAATGACAAAATTATAATTTTTGTAATTAAATTGCAATCGAGTACAAATTTCATTTCGATTAATCCGTATGGAATGAAGTTAAGTGAAGGAGATTGATTGGATTAAGTATGAAAGAATTCACTCGACCGAAGCACTCCAATCTAAAAATGTGAAGGGAGGAAAGGTAACAAAGTCACAGTCAAGAATCAAGGAGAGTGAGAGTCTCAAAACTGTTTTCTAAATGGGATACAATTATTATGAAGTCTCCATGATGCTGATTGGCCTAATTGATACGCCTGTGGTATTCAGGAAATCAATGATTAGGTGTTCCAACTATATCTTGATTAACTTGTCATCATCCCCGTTGATGACACTTTGGTTTTTCTAAGAGTAGGCATGAGCATGCCTAGCATCTCTGCTTTATGTTACAATTCAAAAGGAACACTAGCAGTATGCAAGACTATTCAGATATCAACTTGGTTGCAATAAATTACTTTCTTGGGTTATGTGAAGGTTAAGGAAGGTGTTTTATGGATCGAAGTAAAGCGAAGATGCTCTCGAGTGAGAACAGCTTAGAAACGCCATCGAGACATCTAGTTTTCTCGATTTGGTAGAAAATTATTAGAGACTTGTTGAAAATTTTCTATGATAATTGCCTTGTTTAATAACTTGACTTTCAAAGAGTTAGGCTTGCTTAGGATGAAAAATTGAATGGGGTTTCAGAAGTTAAAAACTGGTTAGCTACAGCTCTAGTGTTTACTTTGCCAATCTCTGGTAGAGGCTGTGTAGTCTACACTAATATGACCGGTCAAAGTCTTTTACATGTCCTAATGTAAGATAGTGAGATGATAGCTTATGCTTTTTATCAGTTGAGAATGCAGGAGGAGAGTTATTCGGTGCATGACTTGGAAGTTTATAGCAGAAAACTTACACTTAAAAGTTAGAGGCACTGGTTGTATGGGAAACATCCCATAGTTAAATTGATTATGAAAGTTTGATGTATTTTACATCACAGAGAGATCTTAACTACGTGACAAAAACAATGGTTGAAGTTGATAAAAAAAATTGTGAGCGATTGATTAATTATGACTCGAACAAGTAAACATGGTGCCTGATATGTTGGACTGAAAGGTTCCTTTTTAGCACAGATTATCACGTTGAATATTGCTACTAATTGTTGGAAAGTCAATTGCTAGGATTAATTTGAAGCATCGGTCATGATAGTGGCTTGATTGCTTAATTTACTCTCGCATCATTGTTGATTGATCAAATCAAAATAATTCAAAAAAATGATCCTAAATGAAAAATGAAAGATGAAAAGTAGTGAAAGGAGATGAACAAATGGAATGTGAAGAGTTGAACCAATAAAGTGTGAAATGAATAGTGATGGAGTATTACTCTATTGAACTAGAATTTGTATTCTGAATGATGTGGAATTTTGGAATGTAAATTGTGGAACAACTTGATTTTTCCACATGTTATGCTAGCATGAAAGAATAATGGCATATCAGAAGTATTGTTGGTGATTGTTATCAAAGGAGAAATGAAGAATAAATGATTAAGTATTTGACGGATTAGCAAGTTAAAGCCGAACTAGAGAAGCTATTGCCACAGTGTAATTATTGCTTGGCTCTCTAGTGAGAAAAGGGAAATGTATCACCGTGGAATCTTGTGATTGTGTTACCTCATGTTTGGAGGTTAAGATGAGATTTGGGTGATAGTGAGAGATTCACCAAATCGGCATGTTTTATTTATAGTCATGATGACTTAAACAATTGAGCTGCTGGCTTAGATGATTATTGGGGAAATAAACGATTCCCATGGTATAATATTGATGGGTTCAGGTCAAGGTTTTGGACTTGCATCATGAGTTGAACAAGGTTGTTAGTGGCAGTAGGAAGCAAATTTAAAATTTCAATGAGATGTTCTATCCCTGGAGTGATGGACAATTGAGAAAATTTTTTAGTTGGTGAAGGTTATGTTGCATGGCAGTGTTATCAACTTTTGAAGGAGTTGAGATGCATTTATTATTGGCTGGGTTGCCAATGATGAGAAGCAATCAAATTGACATTGGTTAGTACCATGTGAAGTACTATATGTGGGTGAAGTAAAACTTTAAATCCTAAAATGTAAGAAAGTAATTTGTTATGACTAAATTGTTACTCTAGGTGGAGCTTTGTATATGAAAGTGTATTTCTCCACTTTGTTTGGATGTAGTGGAGAAAGACGAATGCTTAATAGTGAGATTTGTCTAAGTTATTATGGAAAGTAAAATCAGTTGTGAATCGGTTAAAGGTAGTTTGAAAACGATAGTGATTGAAATGGTGGTAATTGGAGAGCGAAGTTGGAATTTCGATGTAAGAGGTTGAGTTACCTCGAAACCTTAATTGGTAGAAAGAAAGTGTGAGGTTGAAAAGAAACTTGAATCAAGGTTACCAAAGAGGACTTGTAACCTACTGTCTAATAGAGGCATTGAAATTTGAGTGGATCCTTGACGTGTTTCACATCTCTTTTTAGTTAGAGAAATATGTGTCAGACTAATCCATGCCCTTAAAGCCCTTCTAGCTGAGGTTGTTTGAGGATTGAACCTTAAAGTTGAGATGGTAGTCAGATCATGAATAACAATCCTTACAGAATGAATGAAAGATCTTTTGGTGGAAGTATTAAGGAGAAGTTCCTAAGTTTGTTCTGAGGCGAGGTAGGATGAGATGAAACTGTCCCTAAACAATTACTACTTAGTCCTTGGAATTTCGAGGACGAAATTTCTATAAAGAGGGCAAAGTCATGGACTCTAACCCCAATCTAATATACTATTTAGCTCCCAATATGTAGACTTGTGCAAATAAATAAAATCTCTCCTAACTATGTGTTAGAGTACTTAAACCTGTGCTAGATTAAACTGTGGCAAGAATTGAAGTTTGTGGAATTTAAGAAGAGCAAATTTGACTTTTGACAAATAGTATAAAAAGGGAGGAATAGTGATTGGAAAAAGAATTTTCTTCTTCTTTCCTTTTTCCTTATGTTTCTTTTTCCTTCCCCCCACCCTCCAAGGGCCTTCAATCTTTCTTTCCTTATTTCTTCATCAATTTTTAATGAATCGGAGCAAATGAAGACTCTAAATTTTTGTATTTTTTGAGCTCTCTGTGATGATGGTGATCATTCTAGGAGAAGAGCAAGGATTGAGCTCACATTTGTGAGAGAAAATTTCCAATGAATAAAAAAAGGATCGGATTGGTCGGTCCCATCGGTTGGACCATGAACCAGTCAAAAATTTGGTTCATTAAAGCTTATAAAACCGAATTTTAGTCTACTCATTTTTTAACTGCTGGAACCAATGGACCGTTTAAGCTGTTTAAGCAAGAAATTGTGGCTGTTTTTCTCTTTTGTTTTTTTTCTATTCGTTAACCTAACCAGCTGGTAACCCTCAAATCTGCCAAAGCCCACAAGTTTCCTCCACCTTCCTTGCTAATGGCTACACACAGTTGCACATCTAGAGCTATCTAGCTACCCCTCAAGCTCCCATTCCGGCTTCCACTTCCAGTCTCTAGACAGTCATCTCCCTTTCTATAGAGTTTCAACTTTCAATTTAAGTTTCTACCTTTGAATCTGTCTTCTTTGTTCTTTCGAATCATTGAGAAGTAAGGTTTCCGACTTTCTATTTCTTAAATTTATCTCCTATCCTGAATATTTGGCTTAAACCATGCCTTGGGTGTGGAACTGGAACTTACAAACCTCATTGAGTTGGTAGTTAAGCTAAAGAAATTTTCTCACTTTCATAGCCATTATACACAGCTAGGATAATGGCATTTTTTGCTTTTGAGCAACCTATGTAACGAAAAGGTTCTACAAAAGTTCACGATGCTTTGTTTCTCTCTAAATTGTGTAGAATATCCATTATCCTACAAATAAAAATTTTGCTTTTCTTCATTAAAAAGGCTAGTCCTCAACCTCAAATACATTGTCAATAGGCCTTCATGAATCATGATTAAATAAACTTTAGATTATTGCAAACACCAGTATTATATAGAGCAAATTTCTTAATCTCTTCTAAGATTTCTATGGAGTCTCAATGGGACAAAGTGTTTATTTTGTCATTGATAGTTTAATGGAAGGAGAGATGCTAACTGCAAATGTAATTTGGCATCTAGGTGAGCATTAATTTCAACCCTTTCAATATTTGTCCAATAGCAATTCCCCTGAAAAGACTCTATATATAAATACTTAGGTTTCTCAAACAAGAAGCCTGTTTTCTATATTTGAGCATGGAGAAACAACTTAGTTTTTAGATCAGAGATATGGATACTTCATAGCTAATATGATTTGTTTTAATCTAAGTTTTTTTTCTAATATATTATATAATGATGATAGAATTGATAAAAATTACAAAAACGATGATGGAACTGATATATTATATAATGATGATGGAATTGATATATATTATATAATGATGATGGAATTGATAAAAAGTACACTAATTCAACATATTGCATTGCTATTTTGAGAATGGCCATTGCAACCATTCTTTTCTATAATTCCATTTCTTTTGCCTAATTGGTCTTGCTGGTACTCTGGTTTCTTGATAGCAAGGACATACTACTAGATGGAGTATTAGTTAACAAGAATAGAGTAAAATGAGGCCTTTCACAACTAAAGGTTTGTTTTTGTTTTTTTGGTTGATATGTGTGTGTGTGTGTGTGCGTGTGCGCGCGCGCGCGTGTGTGTGTTCGTAGGTATGATTGCTTGTTATTTGCTAATTTCTGCTACTTAACTTTGAACTTGAATTAAGAAAATTTTCTTTAGAATTTTATGAGTTCAGAAGATATTATTGTTATGCTTTCATGAGTTCAGCCTAAATAATTCCTTTACGATGAACTGCTTCACTACTTCATGTAATATTTTGTTAATTAGAAGGACCTTATTGCATGCTACAAGCCTTAATAACATTAGATTAGATTAAACTATCATTAAATATACTATCAATATAGCAAACCAGCCATTTCAATTCTCATTAAATAATTTCTTCCTATAATAGCAGTTATACGGTGCTATTAGAACAATTAAAAAAATAGGAGATAAATAAAATGATAATAATTTTGTTTAGAATTTTAATCTAAAGGTTGTTTAAACTTTAAAAATTTCTCTCACTAGTTGAGAAATACTTAAACTTTGATGTCAGTTAGAGAGTTGATTATTTCAATATATATATATATATATAAGTAAGAGAAATATTTAAAGTTTTAATGCAAACTTTATCATTAAACTTTAAATATTTCTCTTACATGTATCCTATGGCTTTCATGCTTTTGACGACTCCCACTCCTAGCTTACGTCAGACTTTAAATATTTCTCAACTAGTAATTAGTAATTAGCAATGATAATAGTACTAGTTATTTACTCATTCTGCTTGGACTTTTGTTGATCAAATTGAAACTTTGATGCTTGCATAACTAAGGTTGCTTGAACTTTATGCTTAAATATTTCTAGGTTCATGTACTTTAAGATTGTTCATTTAACAAGTATTTATAAATTAGAGCTTTTTCAATTCTTAGATCAATAGCAGATTTGTCTAAGTATTTTTTTTCCTTTTATAGTTTATACTTGGAACTTATAATGGAGGAAACTGATCATAGCTTAACACCAACACCACTAACACCGTCATCAACACCAAAAATCATCATGATCTGTTCACTCTAAATTAGATCTAGCTTGGGCTTATATTAGTAAATCAAGAGGTAACGATGGAAAAAGGTCATTCATATGTAATTTTTGTGGTAAAGTTGTGAGAGGTGGAGGTGTTCATCAAATGAAAATGCATCTTGCTGGCCAAAGGGGTGAGGTAGGCCTTGTAGGAAAGTTCCTATAGATGTTTGCTTCAATATTCAAGAATCTCTACAAGAAGTCCAAAACTAAAAAAGAGAGAATAAACTTCATCAGGAAGCAGCAAATCCATTTAGGAGTAGTGTGCATCCATTTGAAGGTGACATGGTTGAAGGTTCCAATTTTGAAATTCTTCAAGGCAGTGGAGCTAGTCGTTCTACAAGTAAAAAGAGAAAAGTTTAGGGATGGCATCTTATTTTCATAATGGCAACAAGATTGGATCACAACCAATTACTAAGGTCGCTTTGCAAAGCAAAGCAAGGTGGCATGAAGTGGATTTAGCTATGGCTTGGTTTTATTCTTAGTCAATGATAGATACTATAGCATGTTTGGGTTTGGGATACAAAGGTCCTACATATTATGCCTTGCGGACCAACTTGTTAGAGGAGTCAAAAAAAGAATTACAGCTACTTGTTGATACTTATAGAAGCAGTTGGGAAGATTATAGGTGCACAATAATGGGAGATGGTTGGAAGGATATTCGGCAAAGATCTTTGATCAGTTTTCTTGGATATTCTCCATGAGGAATTTGTTTCATCATATTTGTTGATGCTTCAAACATGGTTTTAGATGCTCAAACACTTTACAATTTATTTGCAAATATTGTTGAGATTGTTGGTAGGCAAAATGTGGTTCATCTAGTCACAGATGCAGGTAATTATAAAGCTGCCAAAAGGTTTCTGAATGAAAGGTATCCTAGCATCTTATGGACATCATGTGTAGCACATTGTTTGAATTTGATATTGAAGGATATTGCTAAAATGCCTCACATAGAGAGCTTAGCTAAGCGTGTCTTTTCCATTACTGTTTTTGTGCATAATCACAAGTGGACTTTGAGTTGGTTGAGAAATCAAAAGGGTTGGATAGAGATTCTTCGACCCGGCGACACTCGTTTTGCTACTACTTTCATTTCTATGAAGATTATTTATGATCATAAATGTGATTTGCAATCTATCGTTACATCTAAAGACTTTCTTGGTTGGAGTGGGTCTAACACAAAGAAACCAAAGGAAGTTGAAAATGTAGTTTTAGATAATTAGTTTTGGAATGATTACTTTTGGTGGTTAAAATTGTTGCACCACTTGTACGCTTATTACAGATTATGGATTCTGATGAAAAACCAGCTTTGGGGTGTGTCTATGAAGGAATGAATCGAGCAAATAAGGTTATAAAGGAAACATTTAAATATGTAAAGAGATTGTACCAGCCTTACATCTCGATTTTGGAAGAGAGATGGGAATGTCAATTGTGTAAAGATATCCATGCTGCTGCATTTTGGTTGAATCCGGCTTTTTAATATGATCTTGAGAAGTTTTGTCAATCACCAGATGTCATGGATGGGTTTTTGACAATAATTAGCAACCCTTACATTGCTCCACATCATAAACTTTTAGAAAGCGTTTAGGTAGTTTTGGGAATTTTCTAATTCAATCTTTAGGAAAAAATACAAGGCCAAGTAAAATAATTTATAGATAACATTACCCTAGTTGGTGGTGCACTTGTCTTCGCCATCTTTGTGCGTGATGTTCTTATAGTTGCTGTTATTGCTTGTGATTGTGTTTTGTTCTGGTTTTCATTTTTACTGATGTTTATGATTTGGTTTGATGGCTTGGTTCTTTCTTCCTCTTGTACGATTGACAATTAGTCATTGTCTCTGTTTTTTGGACAGCTTCATGGTAGTCTACGTTGCCATTACATAAGTTGACAATAGGATTCTTATGTTAGGAATTCCAGCCGGCTTTGGAATGTTACCAGACAATCTATTATTTCTAAGGTTTAATATTTGAAGGCTAGTTGAGTTAAAAAGAGCAACTAGTATTGATCCCCTGAATCTATTCCTTTCCAAATTAACAATATATTAACAATAAATTACTCAAGTTGAAGTCAGCAGAAAATATTTAACATTATATAATTGATAAGTTCTATTTTTTCTTAAGTTTTAACTATTAAGTTTACAACATTTTACTTAATAATATGAAATTTTGTCTTGCTTAGATGAATGGTGGAGGTTCTTTGGACACATTGTTCCTAATTTGCAAAAATTAGCCATAAGGATTCTCAATCAAACCGCTTCTTCTTCTAGTTACGAAAGAAACTAAAGTGTATTTGAAAGGATACACTCACACACCCAGACCTAATCCAACTTTTTCGTACAAATAGAATAGTGTAAGACGACATATTAACTCAATAACACGTCGGTCCGAATGTATCTGATTAAGAAGAGAAGTGAAAATTAGGATAAGGCAGAGTTGGTAAGCAACAATGCATGGAAGCACAAATTGGACTTCTTTAAGTCCATAGCCAATGGATTGGATATCTAATGGTGAATTGGTCGGTGGTTAGGCCAAGGATTGAGATTATAAGAGGTGAAAAGGAGGGAATAAAGTCTAACTCGGTGTTCGAGTAGGCCTGGTGTTGGGCTTACCTATAAATAGGGGGAGTTAAGCTCTCACCCTCTCATTTCTCTTCTCCCTCTCTTCCTCTCATCTCTTTTACTCTCTCGGAATAATTTTGGACTTTTGGCCGATCCGGACAAACCGACCGAAGAATCAAGGTGAGATCTTGGTATGTTATTCTACTCACCTTAATCTATGCTTTATTACGTTTTCACACATTTCCATGTTGTAAACACTTATTTTAAATCTTAATCAATCAGTTAATTAAATTAATTAATTAATTGATTTGTCATTTCCATTTTTTTTATTTTACTTATCCTTTTAAGTTTAGTTTATTTTTGCTCATTTATTATTATTATTATTATTATTATTATTATTATTATTATTATTATTTTATCTTACTATCATATTAACTTGCAGGTAATTTTGAACCAAGACCGGAAAATCAGGCGAGCCACCTCGGCTCCCATGCAAAGTCAAGCAAGCCAAAGACCAGCCAAGTCAACTCGGTTATCATGCAAAATATGTATATATATATATATATATTCATGTATATATGTTTATATATTTATATATATAGTTATATGTATATATATATTTATAGAGGAGGGATCATTTGACATCCGGTGTAAGATTAAGAGTTTTATACCCTTTCGTAACGTAACGTACGATTAATATTTAATTAATCCGACTGTCGAATTTCATGCTTTATTTGCATACATCGTGCATGCAAAATTTCGAGTTAATTTAAAATGTCTAGCATATGTTTTAGAGCAATAGAATTTCTCACCATTAAATATATATTAAAAATATCCAAAAATGTTAGAGCCTAGATTGATATCATAAAAGTATCGGATCGACTCGAAATTTTACGTGCACGATAAATTCGAATATATATTTAAATCCAACGGTCGGATTCTTAAAATATTAATCGTACGACGAGTTATAAAAAGGGTATAAAACTAAAAGTTTTACACCGGGTGTAAATGGATCCCTTCTCATGTTTATATGTGTGTGTATATATATATATATTTATATGTGTATACATATATATTTATGTATATGTATATATTTATATATATGTAGTTATATGTGTATATATATATTTATATGTATGTATATATATATATTTATATATACATATATACCAAAAGCCCACAAAACCTTACTCCTCTTTGTGTCGGTCCATTAACATCACCAGGTGGCAGTAATTTGGTTGCTCGTTATGCAATGGGATCTAGTAAGCATTTGGTCACCAAGCTAATCAACTTGGGGGATGTGGGATAGAGGACTTTATGTGGGATCCAAGTGTTGGCAGGAGCTATTTCCTTATGGGTCTAATTATCCCATGTCACAAAATTTAGTTTGGAAAGTCGGAAGGCTGGCTGGAACTGACATGCACAATGCAGGAATGGTTGTTGTGAAGGATTTTTTTTCAAGAGAGGTTATATCACAATTTAAAGCGCATACAAGCCCAATTTCTGCACTATGTTTTTAGTGGGACCTTTCTGGTTATTGCATCGGTATATGGCAAAAACATAAACATCTTGAGGATTATGCCGTCATGTGTGCGCTCTGGATCAGGTACTCAAAGCTGCAACTGGAGCTCTTCTTGTGTGCATCTTTACAAACTACATCGTGGAATAACGCCAACTATGATTCAAGACATTCGCTTTAGTCACTATAATTAGTGGGTTGTAATTATTTCATCCAAGGGAACTCGCCATATATTTGTCTTGTCCCCTTTTGGAGTTGATACAGGATTTTGAATATTTAGTTCTCAGGGTGAAGATCCCTCTTTGCCTCCAGCTTTGTCCCTGCCATGGTGGTCTACATCATCTTGTGCCATTACCTAGCCAACTTTCCCACCCCCACTACCTGTTACACTCTCTACTGTTAGCAAGATAAACTATAGCAGCTTTGGATGGCTTAACACGGTAAGCAACATGCTGCTTTTGCAACAGGAAAGGTTTTTGTGTCATTTGGTGCCATTGCTGCTGAATCAGGACTCTTCGACCATCATAGCTTCTCCATTTTAACATTCAAAGAATATGTATCTTGGGACTGAACCATCCTCGGGCATGTACAAACCTTAGAAATATATGTATGGAATGGAATATGTCGAACATTGCTGCTTCATTCTACAAGGCAACTTTATCTGTAACAACAGGACTTTCTGCTTCCCTCCAAAAATTTAGCAAACATTTACAAATAGCAAGGTAATCTTTCAAATACTATTTGATCCTATGACGGTTGATGCACTTGTCAACTGGGGGAATACATATGAGGAGAGTGGAAGAGTAAATAAAGCCATTCAAGACTTCTTACGAGTTATTAGCATTCAGCCATCCATGGTTGAAGCTCATGCAAATTCAGCTTCAGCTTACAAGGATAGTAGACGTGTTTCTAACTGCAGCAAATATTCTAAGCAACAAGGAGGAGCTGATAGCAAGATGAAAAATTAGAGAAAGCCTTAAAGCTGACCTTGAGTCAAAGTCTAGAGAGCAACTTCACGGGATTTAAAGTGTCTACGGCAAAGGTTGAAGAAATGGAAGAAAACGACAGGCACTATGCATCTTAACACATGACTCTATTGCCAGCTCTCAAATACCCTCACAAAGACAACAAAAATGAGGTAAAAAAAATAGCCAACCAATTGGAGCAGAGAAAGAAGGGGTAAAAGAGAGATCATGAGGTTAAAAAAGATGGCCATCAGATGAAATGAGAGAAGAAAGGAGAACTGCAAGATCAAGATGGAAAAAAAGACGGTATAAAAAGCAAGCTTCAGCCAGCCAAGCAGGGAGGGAGGAGGGCTTCGGATTTTTTTGGTTTTTCAAACAGAAAAGAAGGGAAAGCAGAGAGAGCCGAAAGAGAAGGAAGAAGAATTTCATATTTTTTTCTTTCCTCTTTCCATTTCTTTTCTTCTCTTCCTTTTGAGAGGGTTGGTTGGAGAACAAAAGAAGAAAAGTGCTGTTTGTGTAAACAAAGTTAAGCCATTCTTCTATCCAAAAGCAAGAACAACCACTCTGAAAGAAAAAGAAGGCCATTCCAAATAGAAAGGAGAGAAAGAGAGAAATATTTGTCTTTGTTTTGAGAATTTTTGGATCTTTATCACTACAAAGCTCAATCTTTTTGGTAAAGCTCTTTTTTTATGTAAAAATTGTTGCTTTTTAAATATAATATTTTTGTTTCATTATGAGTAATTTGCCCATAAAAATGCTAGCTTTTTATCTCTTCCGTTGATATTTACAATTTGTTAAACTTTTACATCTTGATAAGCCACTTGATTAGTTTAAAATATGGCTTAAACATGTTAAAGATTATGCCTTTTTCAGTTTATTTTGTATTATTATGTCATTAACTTTAATTATTTGCTTGTGTATGTAGAAAAGTTGCTAACTTTCTGATTATTTGCCAATTTATGTAAAAAAGTTGCTAACTTTCTTTGTCTTCTATCAATACTAGTTATTGTTGAAACTTGATCAGTGTATTCTATATATTTATTTAGCTAAAAAATTTAATCTGGGCTGAAACAATTGTGACTTTGAACTTGTAAAAATTGTTTGTTTAGTTAAAGATTAAGTTTAAGCTATAAAAAATTACATTTTTATATTTGTGGATATTCTTGCTTGATTAAAAATGAAACGTTGGTTAATAAAAATTACATCTTTAAGTTTATTTTCATTTATTTAAATAAAAAATAAATCTTGGTTATAAAAGTTGTATTTTTAGGCTTTTATAAATACATTTTTAGTTTAATATTTAATTTTGGTTATGTAAAATTACTTTTTTGTCCTTATATGCATGTTTGCTTAATTAAAAGTTGAATCTTGCATGTAAAATTATATTTTTACCCTTGTATGTATTTTTGCTTAATTAGAAATTGAACCTTGCATGTAAAATTACCTTTTTGCCCTTATAAATATGTTTGCTCATTTGAAAAATGAATCTTATGTGTAAAATTACACTTTTGCCCTTACATATATGTTTGTTTAATTATGAATTGAATTTTGTATAAAATTACATTCTTGACCTTGTGTATGTGTTTGTTTAAATTTGCTTATATGTGCTAAATTGGTTGCTATATAATTTAAGCTTGCAAAATTAATTTTGAATTCCCATGTTTAATTTATTTATCATATTATATTATGTGATTAATCGTGTTTATACGTACTAACCTATGTTTTCTTGTCCCATTCATGCATAATTAATTTTAGAATATTGATTTTCGAAAATTCTTGTGCATGGGGAACCGGAGGGTGCCTCGAGAGTCCGAGGTTTTCGAAGATTTTTCTAGATGAAAAGTTTTCTCAATGTCTAATCGGGAGTCCGATCGGGCCTGAAGGAATTTTTCATCCCTTCAAAATAAAAAATATATTTTTCTCATTTAATTTTTATGAAAAATACATACACATATCATGTTTATGATTTCTTTAATTTCTTAAAATTTGTAAATGAACCCAAAAAATTTCCCTTTTTTTTCAAAAGGAATGTTAATTCCAAAATCTTTTATTTTTATTTATTTTATTTTCCGTTTTACTTTTATGTTTTATTTTTCTTTTATTTTAAGGAAATCTCTTGTTTAAGAGACTTAATTAAATTAAAAGGAATATTTATTCCAACATTAATTTCAAAACATGTTTTAACAATTTTTTTAAGAGATCTTAACTACCCAATTATAGTTAAGGCCTCTCAAATTAATCCAAGTTTTATTAGAAAATCACTTTCAAAATTTTTATTTCATTTTGTTTCTTTCCAATTAAAGGGAATATATTTTTTTATTCTTATTTTTCTTTTTTCTTCTTTCTTCTTTCTTCTTTCTTCTTTTTGTCCTTTTCTTTAATTGTCCAAATATTTTTCTTAGGAAGGCTTTAGAATGTTAAATTAATTAAGACCTTTCAAAGTAAACTTCATTTTTATTAAAAGACATTTTTAGATCCCATAAAAAGAATATTTATTCCTTAAGTTTTTAAAATTCTTTTTCAAAATTGATTTTATCCCATAAAAGTATTAAATTTATTAGGGCTCTTCAATTAAACTTAATCGTATTAAAAACCACTTTTTTTTTATAAAGAAAGACTTTAATAAAAAGAATATTCATTCCTTAAATTTCCAAAATTTCTTTTTTCAAAATTGATTTTATTCAATAAAAAGAGAGATATCAATTTTCCTATATTACCTTTTTTTTTGACTTTTTCAGAAGGTCTTAATTTGTTAAGTCAATTAAAGGCTTCCAACTAGACCAAATTTTTGACAAATTATTCCCTTCATTAAATTAAAAGGAATATTTATTCTGATATTGTTTTAAAATTAAATCTTTCTAAGAGATTTTAATTTAAGTAATCATAATTAAAGTCTCTTAATGTAAATTTCAAAACATGAATTTGAGGATATTTATCCCAACCTTTTTGTAAAACGTGTTTTTTAGAGGGTCTTAATTATATTCCCATTATTGAGACCTTTTAAAATTAAACTAAATCTTTGTTTTTTATGAAAGGGATGTTTATCCCCATTTTCAAATTAGATTTTGATTTTAGAAGAATATTTACTCCTATTTAGAAATCGAATCTCCATTCTACGTAGGAAATTTCTTCAAATTCAAAATTGGACTACGGATTTTCACATTAAAAGGAATGTTCATTCCGACATCAAATCTTTAAATTTCGAACTTAGTTTTTATAAAGGGATGTTTATCCTACATTAAAAGGAATATTTATTCCAACATTTAAAATTATATTTTTCTTAAAATACTTTTAAACACATTTTATTATCATTTCCTAAGTAAAATATTTTTAAGACTTTTGTAGTACCGATTTCCGGGCGTCTTGGGGGTGCTAATCCTTCCCCAAGCGTAACCAACTCCCAAACCTAAAATTTTTTATTCGTAGACCGGTTTCTTTCCTTAACTTGACATAATCTTTCTAGATTTATGTTAAGTTAAACCAATAGGTGACTAACCACACCTAATCAAATAAATTGTCATGCCCCGACCGGCCCCAGGTCGGCCACGTGGCAACCGCCGTGCTACCTCGAAGTACGTGTCTGCAGCAGGCATCCGAGGCACCGCAAGGCTTGAAATAGATATCATCACTGCAAAATAAAACTAAATTTTAATTAGAAATCATTTAGTAAAATATTTTATTTATGAGCAACACCAGTGGATTAATTTAAAGAATACCTACATAGCGGAAACTACTAAGCCTAAGCCACCAACGCCTCCTCGTGAGCCTCCATTCTATTAGCTGACCCCATATGTAAATCTGCATCCATCCACATTGGATACAGGTGAGTGACAGAGGTTCAATGAGTCTCCATCAGGGTTAGGGAAAACAGGGGTAATCCAAAATATAATAAAATAAATAAATAAAGTAAATAAAATAAATTTTGTTTTCAAAATCTCTTTTGAAATTCTCCCAAGGAGAATTAGATTTAAAACCTTTAAATAAATATATACTTAATTGGCTGGCTTCTAATACACTGAAGGCACGATTGGCCGGTCGTATGCCTTACTGCAACGAGGGCTATCTCTTTTCTGTTATAGTATATTTTCAAAATTTCTCTTTCTCTAGCCCGTTCCCTCGGTGGTAGCCAGCTGTGGTGGAACACAGCTCTGGAGCCTTGGCGAGCTTCCCTACGCGCCTCTCCCAGGGTCTCGTCTCACCGTGCCCCTCAACAGGCAGTCCACGGCTGAGAATCTAGCATGCTTTCTCCAACTCGGTCCACGCTCCCGCATATATTGAAGCCCGAGGAGCCACTCAATTACTTATCTCTCGTCTCGCATCCCATCCATATATTCATCATATATATATATATAAATATATATTCCAAACATATATGTTTAAAACATTTAAACACACACAAGCTTTCAGATTTTAAAATCATCCCACCCTCTAAGTGGGTGTATAACAAAATAAAAAGTGTGTGTCGTGGATTACCCTTATCCCAAAACAGTTGTAAAACCTTTTTAAAACAATTTTTGTTTTGAAAACATTTTTGCCCTAGTGGCTAGGCACTGAAATCTAAGCCACTCACAGTATTGGGAGATTCGTATACTCCCAAGCGCTCCATGTAGCTCAACCTCCGGAACATCGCCGCATTCGATTCACCCGGAGCCCTAGTACACGGAAATACGTTAGCATTTATAATTAAATTGATGAATGCACCTATGGGGCTCTAACATGACCTACGAATGGGCTTGAATGTGATTCGGAGCTTAGAAAAGTGTCCAAGAGGTTCTGGGGTAAAAATTGGACACTCGGTGAAAAATTACGAAAATACCCCTAGTAGTCCATGGGCCGCCCACTCGGGCTGGGCCCGGCACATAGAAAAGTGTCCGGAGGGTTTCGAGGCTAAAATCGGACTCTCGACAAAAATTACCAAAATGCCCCCGGGGCCCGTAGATCCCACACCAGGACTAGGCTGGACCTCACACGGGTTGGGCCAAATTCTACTCGAAATCGGACTAAAAAAACCCTCTTATGAGATACTTATATATTATAATGATATAATATATAAATATCTAAAATATATTAATATAATATATGAATATCTTTTAATATAATAATATTATATAAAAATATCTAAACAGGGACTCGATCGGCCAGTTCTTCGGCCGGTCTCTCCCTCGATTTTCGCACTCGTTTCTCCTCCTTTCGACGTACAAACTTAGAGAGGTGATCCTCATGGCATCCACGACGGATACGCAGAGGCAGAAACGAGAAACACCGGTCCAATTTTCCCGTAAACCGAGATTTAGCCCAAATTGACTAAATCTCCGATTTACTCACACCCGGTGCACAGAAATGCGTAAAAATGGAATATGACGTAGATTAAGGTGAGTACTATAACATACTAAAAGCTCACCCTAATCCACCGGCCCAAAATCCACTTATTTGAGTTTAAAGTTTTAATCCGGTTAAAAGCTGAAAACTGAGATCTAGGCTAAACCGATGCATGGATGTACGTGCAAACTTAACATAACGTAGATCGAGGTGAGAAGAACAACATACTAGAAACTCACCTTGATCTGACGGCCGGACTGTCCCGATTTGCCAGTTGTTCAAAATGCCTCCGTTCGGCTCCAAAGAGAAAAGAAGAAAAAGAAAAGAAAAAAATGAAAGAAAGGTTCGACCCCTCCCTTATTTATAGGAGAGCCCGACGCCGGGTCCACTCTGGCCTCGGGTCAAATTTTTTTCCCTTTTTCAACTTTCTTTCATTTTCACCCGTTGGCTAAATCCTTTGCTTTCTTGTGCCAACGAGGCCCATAATAAATTTCTAGGGACTTATTTGGAGGTCTTTTTGGCATTTACTAATTTCCATGCACGGTTAATTACTTTATCTTCAAACTCCATCTTATCCTAATTTTAACTTCTCTTCTGATTTGACACAGCCGGATCGACCCATTGTTTAATTAATACGTCATCTTGTACTATTTCATTCGTACAGAAAAGTCGTGCTAGGTCCGGGTGTGTCATAAAAGGTTAGTGGCGACTCCATTTGTTTTTTAGACTGTTTAGTCCCAACCATTTTTCTCACTATATTTTATCGTCGGAGCGGTAAGATGTCTTGACACATGCATTGGTCTAGGAGAGATCCAAGCTTAAAGTTAGATTTAGCTTTTTAGTTATATTCTAGCTTAGATTTGAGATCTAGGAACTCTGAGCTTGTGATTCTTGTTTTAACTTCGGTAAATGTGTCGTGGGAGACGTGAGAAATGTCTGTCTCGATATTTGAGTTAAACTGTGGGATGAGGGGCTAAAAAACCGAGGAAAAGCCTCAGTTCCCGAGGCTTGGTGACGGCTCCTGCGTGGGAGCCAAGTCACCCCCATGCGGGAGTGACTTCCAGGCCAAGTCATGAGCCGGACTTGGTCAGTTCCGCATGGGAGTGACCTCTAACCCAGGGGTAAAAATTGTAATTTTTCGTTAGATTCTGATTTTGACCCTAAACTTTCTCGAACACTTTTCTAAGCCCCAAAATACATCCAAACACCATCTTAGGTCATGCTAGAGTCTCATATGTGCATTCATAGCTTGATTATGAATACTAACATGTATTTCTATGTTTTAAGGTTCCAGAAGATCGAGTGCGGTGATGCTCTAGAGATGTATCTGCGTGGATCCTTTGGGAGTATACGAACCTCCCAACACTGTGGGTGGCTTAAATTTCTTTGTTTAGCCACTGGGGTCAAAGGTTTTAAAAAGGTTTTTAAAATATAAGTGATTTGCAAATGTTTTGGGATACAGGGAATCCACACGTACACACACTTGTTTGATGATATACCTACTTAGAGAGTGGGATGTTTTCAAAGAAAGTATAAAGATTTTGTGTGGGTGTTTATCTTTATATGTTTTAAATATGCATGTTTTATACATATATATATATGAAATTTGATGCGGATGGGAGCGAGATGAGCAACTGAGTGGATCTCGGTGGATCTCGGTGCTTCGATGAGAGGGAACGAGTGTACCGAGCGGACCGGGCGAGACATGCATGCAACCAAGTAGTCGTGGACCGCTTATCGAGGGGCACGGTGAGTGTGAGACCCTAAGAGAGGCGCGTAGGGTAACTCACCAGGGCTCGATGTAGCTGTGTTCCACCCATAATGATTGGCACCACCAAAGGAATGGGCTAGAGAAAGAAAATGTTTTAGAAAAGAAAATAGTTAGCCCTCGGTGCAATAAGGCATACGACCGGTGGGTCGAGCTGACACACCCGGACCTATACCAACTTTTCTGTACCAGCAGAATAGTGTAGACGGCATATTAATTTGAACAATATGTCAGTCCTGATGTGTCTGATTATAAAGAGATGTCAAGCTTAGGATAAGACGGAATTGGAAGATAAGGTGATTGACCATGCATGGAAGCAACTAAACTCCAATTGTACTTTCTTTAAGTCCATAGCCAATGGATTAGATATCCATTGGTGTGAAAGTCAGCGGATTAGGCCAAGGATCAAGATTAAAAGAAGTTAAAAAGAGGAAAGAAAGTATGGCCTGGGGTTTGAGTAGGCCCAGTGTCGGGCTTCCCTATAAATAGGGGGAGGCCGAGCCTCTCCCCCTCATTTCTCTTTCTCTCATTTCTTTTTTCTCTCTTTTGCTCTTTCGGAGCCACTATGGACTTTTGGCCGATCCAGACAAACGACTGACAAAGCAAGGCGAGTTTCTAGTATGTTGTTCTACTTACCTAGATTTACGTCATACTTAGTTTGCATGCATTTTCATTCATAGGTCTAGGAGAGATCTCGGTTCAAAGTTAAATCTAGCTTTTTAGCTAGATTTAGATTTAGATTTTAGATCCAAGAACTTTGAGCTGATGATTCTCATTTTTCTTTCGGTAAATATATCGTGGGAGTCAAAGGGATTGCATGTTTCGAATTTCAGGCAAAACCGTGGAGCAACGGCCACGAAAACAGAGAAAATACCTCGGTTTTCGAGCTTCCACCTTACCTCCTGTGTTGGACCCTAGCCACTCCCATGTGGGAGTGACCAAAATTGTTGAGTCCCGTGCGGGACTTGGTCCAATCCCGCACGGGGTCAACTTGTTCTAGGGGTAAAATCGTAATTTTGCCCCGAGTGTCCAATTTTGATTCGGATTACCCCCGGACACTTTTCTAAGCCTCGAAATGCATCCAAACATCATCTTAGATCATGCTAAAGCCTCATAGGTGCTGTCATAGATTGTTTATGAATGCTAACGTATGTTTCGGTGTAATTAAGGTCTCGGACGATCGAGTGCAGCGACATTTCAAAGATCGATACTCGTAGGACAGTTGGGAGTATACGAACCTTCCAACACTGTGAGTGACCTTGTGTTCAGTGTTTAGCCATTTAGGGCTAAATGCTTTTATTATTATTAAAATGTTTTAATAAAATGTTTTGGGATTCGGGTATTCCCTCACATCGCCACACACGTTGTTATATGCCATAAGGGCAAGGTTTTTGAAAAAAATTAAATTTATAAGATGTATGTATGTATGTATGTATGTATGTATGAATGTTTTTATATTTAAATATGAAAGGTATGACATGAGTGTCCAACGGGGCATGATCGTACATATGAGAGGACTCGATGAGACTCGGCGCTTCATGAAATAAAGCGAGTGGACCGAGATGGAGCATGCATGCGAGGTAGTCATGGACTGCCTTTTTAAAGGGGCAAGGTGAGTGTAAGACTTGGAGTAGAGAGGTACGAAGAGAGACTCGCCAGGTCTGATGTAGCTGTGACCACACAGCGACTGGCATTGTTGAGGGAACGGGCTTAGAGAGAGATACCTATATCTTTTATATATATATATATATATATATTTCAAAAGAAAAGAATATAGTTCCTTATTAAAGGAAAGTTTTAAAGAGAAAAGAAAAGAAATAGCCCTCGACGATATGAGATCTTCGACCACGGCCAAGGTCGAGCCTCGTTGTGTTTTCATGGCCAGCCCATAGTTAGATGTTGTTGTTGTTATTATTATTATTATTGTTGTTTTACTCAGAAAGGATTTGGGGCAAACGTTTTGAAAAAGGTTTTTAAAAGAAACGTATAATGTTTTTTAAATTGTTTTGGAATTACTCGAACTCTTTAAACCTATTTGACTTTGCATTGAACCTCTGTCACTCACTTGTATCCAATGTTGTTGGATGTAGTACCCACGTACAAGGACGCTAGATGAATCGGAGGCTCATAGGAGTGATTGGTGGCTTAGGAGTTAGTATATTCCGCTGCGTAGGTTATTCCTTAAATTAGTCCACTGGTGCTCTTTTTAATGTTTATTATCATTAATATTTTTTAACTAAAGTTTAATTTTTAATGGTTTTGCAGTGACAATACTCTTTCTATGCCTTGTACCCTCTCGGATAGTCCGCCTTTCATGGCACACATCTCTAGGTGGTACGGCGGTTGTCACGTGATCTGATCGGCGGTTTGGGGCATGACTTGAGTCTTCAGTATGATAGAAGTCAGCCCATTTTATTTATGTATTTATTTAAATGGTTTTAAAGCAAATTCTCATTTGGAGAATTTGAAAAGAGATTTTGAAAAGAAAAATATTTATTTTATTATTATGTTTTGGATTACTCATGTTTACCTAACCCCTGATGGAGATTCATTGAACCTCTGTCACTCACATGTATCCAATGTGGATGGATATAGATCCATATATGAGGATAGTAGATAGTTCAGAGCCTTACTAGGAGGCATCGATGGCATAGGAGTAGTAGTCCACTGGTATTACTTTTAAAGTTACTTATTTTATTAAATGATTTCTAATTAAATTTTAGTATTGTTTTGCAGTGAAGATACTCAATTCATGCCTTGTGGTACCTCGGATGCGTGGCTACAGACACGTGCTTCGAGGTAGCGCGACAGTTGCAATGTGGCAGACCCCTCCGTATCAGGGCGTGACAATTTGATTGGTATCAGAGCGTTTAAATGATTCTAACTGTTTTCAAAAGTTATAAAGTGTTTTCAAACGTTTTCAAAACTAGTGGATAACTTAGGTTTAAAACTCCAAAGTTCGAGTACATGATTACTCGAACGCATCATGAATACCTAAAGCTACTCTTAAAATACATTCTTTAGCAGCAAGCCACCATATAGAGTACTCGAGTATGGTCTTTAGGTGAGATGACACCACCTTTTTCTCGAGATTCATGAAAACAATGTGAGCTTTCTGAGAAATCCCCCAAGACCAATTCTTCAGCTTCTTATACCCTTCCTACTTGTTAGCTAAACCAAACAAGGGATAGTAAGTCCCTTAAAACGACGAGATATGTGATATCTCGTCCAATTCTCAAGAAAGTCTATTCAGATACTCACTAGTGAAGAAAATTGGTTTGATGCCCAACCTTTAAGGTAGTGGACATCGAGACTCACTAGTAAAGAAGCGAGTTTAACTTCTAAACCTAAATCAAATGTGATTTCCCCCACTCTTTACACTAGTAATGTGTAAGATTTGGGAGGAAGTGAAGCGGCTAGAGCAAGGCAAGGAGCCAAGATGGACCTGATGTGCATGAAGACTAAACCAGCTTCTCTTGCTCTCTACACCATTAGTGTGTAGCTTAGGAGAGAGAGTCGGGTTAGGATGAAAGAAATCGAAGAGATCAATCACGGAGGATGAGGTTGACTAAAACCTCAGGATGTGAGATAAAGCATCTGAGCAAAGAGATGAAGGAATAGAGGGGACCTCATAAAGCAATAAATGGAAGGATGAAAAAGTGAAGCCAAGGAAGAGCTAACCAAGTGCAGAGGTTGAGGAAGGACCTGCATAACACAAATCAACTTCTCTTACTCTCTGCACTAATCATGTGCAGGCTTTGAAAGGAAGTTCGAAGAGAAAAGGTGACGAAAAAGATGAAATGGAGAGATCGACGAAGGACCCACGTGGAACAACTCAGCCCTTTTCAGTTTAGTTGGTGAGAGGTGTACCATGGGGAGCAACAAAACCCTTGGCGACTAAGGTTCGAGGAGTGTTACAGTGCACTGGCACTTGAATGCCTGGGCCTTGCAGTAGCATATAAGGTGGTTGGGCTCGACCCAACATCGTGGTAAACCTGAAGGGATGAGCCCACAGGTTGGCAAGTCTAGAAGGATAAGCCCACAGATTGCCTAGATAATGCTCTTAGGAGTGGGCAAAAGGTGAGAGGCGCTATGGCAAAAGCTAGACTACTCCTCTCATTCCTACATTGTTATGTGTAAGTGGCAAAGGAAAGGGAAGCAGTGGTGGATGAAAGAGAGGCCACCCGGAGTCAGAAAGGTTGGTGCCCAAGGACTCCAATATGTGAGATGAATAACCACATAGGGGATGATGGAGGCAGAGGACTCCAGGAAGTGAGTAGCTCGAACCCCTCCAATCGACCAATCTGACACCTCTTACTTTCTATATTATTTATGTATGAAGCATGGGAGGACGTTAATTTAGGAAAATCGTCCAAGGAAATTTGAGAAGATTGAGTGAGCCCAAAATCATGAGAGGTGAGATAAGGAAGAGTCACTCGAGGATGTGGTAAGGATGGATAAGAGAAAATCCTAAAGGACTCGAGAATGACAAAAAGGATAGTAAGGAAAGAAGAACAAGAGAGAAGCCATTCTTGAGAAACGATGATGAGGAATAAGGCAAAGATGGCAAGACGGAAAAATGGGGAACAGAAAGAGACCTCATATCCGTATGAAAGAATACATAGTAGACCACTCACTATGTATTCAGTCGTGGGATCCCGGTGCTAAAGAAATTTAAGGAAAAGATGAAAAGAAATCACATCCAAATAGTCAACGAGGAGTACATCCGTTGCTACTTGTTTGATCATTGGATACCAATGTTAAGAGAAGATATCGGAGAAAGAAGAGAAACGAAGTGGAGATGGAGGAAATGGATAAAGAGACAGATAAACTAGAAATCTCCACACTCAAGGCGTTAGTAAGTAATAAACCCCTTATCATTAGTTAATAATAAGAGTAAGAAAGAGGAGACTTCCAAAGGATAATAAGAAAAGACCATGATAAGGTCAATGGGATGTAAGCAAGCGAAAAGAGTATAATACACGACAATGATGGAAATGTCTGCATGCGTGTAAATGGAGGGCACGGAGAGAACTTTCTCCAGAGTTGTGAAGAAATCATCAGAGAGAACTGGTGAGAGAGGATAAGTGGAAAAGAAAAGAAAAGCAAACCCTTAAACAAAGGATGTAAAATATTTAGTGATGTAGTTCGGAAGCTTTCTTAATAAAGAAAGAAAGCATAAAACTCTAGGTAAAAGAAGAGTCTAGGCTAATTAGAGATGAATAAAGCCTAGGAAAAAGAGAAACTTAGTTCAGTTGATGAACTAAGTTTAGGCTAACTAGGAGTATAGCCTTAAAGAGGGGAAGGAAAAGCATAACACACCTTAGAAAATTTTAACCTTAATTGGTACTAGTTTCATAATGAACCATAGGTTAATAACCCCAAAATGACTAGGTAGAATTAGTAAAGAGTAAGAGTAAGAAATTAGAATTTGAGGCAAGAACCTAGGTAGATAACTTAGGGATAGGTTAAAGAAAACGAATAAAAAGGGGTTTAAAAAGGCCTAGAAAGAGGATTAAGAAAAACCTAATGTTGCAAATCGAATAAAAGACTTAGAAACAGTTATTAGCTAAAGAAAGTCGAGCATAATGAACCCCAAATTTGACTCAAGCCAAGGCACTACATCATACTACGAATATGTCAAAGAAAAAAAAAGAATAAACAAGGATGATTGGAGGCCAGAACTACTGAGCAAAAAAGGGTTAAGAATGTGAGTCAATGAAAGGAAAGAAAAACCTCCAACTACTTATGTGATAAAGAAGAGATAAGAAGGTTGGATAGAAAGAAAAAATTGGAGAAAAGATAAGAGAAGAAGCACTCGAAGGGTGCAAGTGGATGGGGGTGCTTGTATCCTAAAGAATGACTGGTAATAAGCTTTTCGCTACTTGTCTGCCCTAATGATACAAGTAAAGAATGAATAAAAGAGAAGAAGAGAAAGACAAAGGAATGAAGATGCCAAAGCATGGTGGAGTAAACAAGGGTGAAAGGATGATGAGGACGATAATAATGATGATAATGGAAATTTAAGAATAATCAATGTAGACACCATATTCTCATCTTGTTATTTTATTCATTTATTATTATTTTTTTCTATTCTTATTTTGTTGTTTATATTTTCATTTTTTATTATCATTGGGCTATAGGTACTTAGGACTTGTTTGAAAAATATTGGACTAGATATCAATTAAAACCAGTGCCCAATTTCATTAAAAGAAAGGATTATAAGTTACATATTGTAGTTACAAGGCCCAATAGTTACAAAAAAAAAGTCTCAATTAACTTAAAAAAAAAGAAGGACCAAGTGATAAAGAAAAAAAATAGCAGCGGAAAAAGTGCTGAGTAGCTCCCTTTATCGGCAAAGATCAAGCATGGTGGACCATCCCAGATTATCATTCCGCTGAACATTGTCAAAAGGGATTATTGTCAACTTGCATTAACATGCATTAAATAAAAAGGAAAAGGCAATGAATCAGCCAAGTTGGGATTAAAAAATGACACTTATATTGCAGAAATCACTCCCACGCAGTCAGGAAAAAATTTGAATTTTGAAGCAAGTTCAAGCCAACAAGTAATCAAGAGAACAGAAGCTATCAGAAATCACGGAAATCACAGGTAGCTTACATTGAAAATAAAAAGCCAAAAAAAAACCATTTGGACTGGTCATCCCTCTCTACCATAAGACCATTTGTCCATTAGCCACCGTCAGGGTCTCATCCTCCAGTCATCCGAAAGTTTAGTATCCACTCCATCCCTCTCTACCATAAGACCATTTGTCCATTAGCCATCGTCAAGGTCTCATCCTCCAGTCATCCACTCCATCAACTCCACCATAAGGCCTGGTCCCAGGAACAATAAAAAAATCTAACTCTTCTGTGAACTAAAAAACTTTGCTGAACCATTCTTTTGAAACCACATACTAGCTTTTCCCATTTTCGGCTAAGCATTATCATAAGGGGGCCAAGCAAAGAAAAAAAATGTAAAGAGGGGGGCCAACCGAAGAAAAATGTAGAGAAGGAGCGGCCCCAATGTTGAAATAAAAAGCCAAATAATTGCTGCCAACCAAAAAAAGAGACAAAAGGGGGCCAAGCAAAGAAAAATGTAGAGAGGGGGCCAACCGAAGAAAAATGTAGAGAAGGAGCGGCCCCAATGTTGAAATGACGCCAAATAATTGCTGCCACAAAAGTCTTGATGAAGGATAAGTCACGTGAAGTTTAACTTCAAACAAAACAAAGCAAAGAAAAAGTCAAGCTGAAGCGGCCCCAGAACAATGTTGAAAAGGCGCCACTACTTGTCTGCTCACAAGCTTTTACACGCCAAATAATTGGGTTTTGGACTCATGTGTTTTATTTTAATTAAAAATCCTGTAAATACCCTAGTTAGCTAGTATAAATACTTAGTTTTATTTTTAGATGGAGAGGTATTGGAGATGTTTAGAAGGAGAAGATTTTAGAGAGCAAGGATTCAAAGGGAGAATTTCTTTTTAAAAAAAAGTTGGCCTGGCCATCTTTCAATTCCATTGCAAACCCAAAGAAACTTAGGGAATCTCCTAAAAGCAACCCGCACGGGAGAAGAAGAAGAAGAGCAACAGAAAAAAATGGTGACAGAAGAAAGGGGATTTTGAAAGTCTCCTGCGTCAACATCAGAGGGGCTCCACGGCTTCTGTGGCACTTTGGGTCTTGTTAGTTTGTAGGTATGCTTCCAATCTTCACGTTCACGTTTTGATGATCTTTTGTCAGTGACTTTCTTAAATATTATCAATGTATTGGCTTGGTCATGGATGCTCTTCGTTTGTAATAACTTTAAGTATTTTCTCTTGGACGATGGCTTTTATAAGAAATTATGGCCATAAAAAAATAAATAAATAAATAAGTATGATATATAACAAAAAGATGAAAGAGAAGTAAACGGTGGGGTGGAGATGAATAGAACTTGTTTTAAAGCAGGTTAATAAAAAAATAAATTAATAAAATGGTGGGAGTGGGGTCAAAACAAAAAAAAAGAAGAAAGAGGAATAGGTCCTAGTCTAGGTGTGGTAGATGATCTGTAAAATAAAAGAAAGAAGAGAGATTAGTCAATTAGGTGTTAGTGGTAGGTAAAAGAAGATGGTTTTGTACAGATTTTTCTTTGAGTTGAAAAAGAGGAGACGAGAGAGTGAGATGAAACTTTATGGTTTGACTTAAATTGTTTTGGTTGCATCAAAAGTTAAAATCCTTCTGCAATAAGAGTTCTTTTAGTTGTAATGTCCTTTCCATATTCTGCCATTCTCGTAGTTTTGGCCTTTTCCAACTTTAGAAGAGTTCTTTTAATGATTGATTTATTATGTGCTGGGCATGGAGTTTGTAGAATCAACGAAAAAACATTGGACAATTTTTTTTTTTGGACAAGTCTATTTTTTTTTGTTTATTACTTTTATGAAAAAGGATGGAGTTGAATCATGTATCTATTGGACAAATAATAAGAATAAAAAGAGATATGTTGGTAATAAAAGATTTTAATGGAGGAAACTTCTCCAAAATTGATGTGATAATGATAATTATAAATAATAAAAATTGATTAATTGTAAGCCTTTAGACATGCATTCACATTTTGTCATCCACGCGAGTAATGATATGCGGGGATAGTGAGGGTCCGATCATGGAATCCAGTTCGGGAAGGTGAAAATTCACACCCAATCTGGGTTCCTAGGTAAGAGATCCACTTTGAACCGGACCCAGAATTGGGCGAGGTTCATGGCGGATCTTGATAAAATCCTTACTATCCTTACTTTTAAGATTAGTAAGATAACAATTCACATGCCATGCATTAAGGCATATAAATAAATTATGGGTATTAAATTTTTTTAAAAAAAATAATAAATAATAATCAATTTTAAACTAACAAAGATAATGTAATAATAATCAAGTTGAATCAAATCGGTAAATAACCTTTGAACAAATATTTGTAAATATGGTTTAAGCTATGAGGATTCAATCACGGAATCCGGTTTGGGAGGGTGAAAATTCACACCTAGTCCGGATTCTTAGGTAAGAGACCCACTTTGAATCGGACCCAGAATTGGGCGAGATTCATAATAGGCCTCGATAAATCCTCACTATTTTCATATTAAATTGATAAGGTGGCATTTTGCACTTCAATCATTTAAATATCTAATAAAGATAATAATTTCGAAAAATCCTAAAAAAAAAACAAAAATGAAAAGAAAACTATTTCAAAAAAAAAAGGGTAATAAAATGTATTTTTTGAAAAAAAGTATTATTTGTTGGCTTTAATAAAAGTGCAATTTCCTAAAAGGAATGAAAGCTTTTCTTGTTTGAATAAAATGAACTTTGGAATTTCAAAAAGACCAAAAATTAAAAGAAATTACTTGATATTCTTCCTAAAATATTGATTTGAAAATGATAGCAATAAAACCAATAAATTTTGTTTTTGTTCAAGAACATACAAAAAAAAATGGTGTTTTAAAATTCATTCCTTTTCAAAAAGCTAAAAAAGAAGGAAAAATTATTTTGGAAATTACTTTTTTTAACTCTTACAATAAAAAATGAGATGTTTTGAAACATAATTTTCTTTTAACTTTTCACTAATGTCAAAAAAAATAAAAAAAGAAAACATTTTGAAACTTGTTTTTGTTTGCCTGAATAATAAAAATAAAAAAACTATTAATAAAAAAGAACAAAAAAAATCAAACAAAAAAGAAAAATTATAAAGACATTTTTTAAGGCCTAAATATTATTAAATTAATCGGTACCGTCATCTTGACGGGCGTTGTTGGGGTGCTCATCCTTCCCCACACGTAACCGTACTCCCAACTCCAGTTCTCTGTTCCGTAGACCGGGACCTACCCAGCTTAAGTACGCCATCTAATGGCCAATGCTAAGTTAGGTAGATTCTTAATAAGTGACTAACCGCACCTAAACAAAAATGGTTAGTGGTGACTCCGTAAAATTCTCTTAAGTCCCAAATCCGTCGTCGTCTTGGGTAACGTTGCGACAGTTTGGCGACTCCACTGGGGAATTGTTAGAGAGTCAAGCCGAGAATGAATTTAATAATTATTTAGGCCTAACTTTATTTATTTTATTTTATTTTTTTAAATTCTATTTTAACATTTTGATTGCATGATTTTGCATCTCATTTTGGTTAATGCAAGATAATAAATTGGATCCTAGTTTGCATGTTAGGAATTTGATGCTTTATTTGCTCATGAATGTACATGTTTTCTTGTTGTTACTAATCTCTTTGCCTTTTGTTGTGAATAGAAGTTTATTGTTTGTTGATTAATGTGGCATTTTGGGTATATTGGTAAATTGGAAAGGTTTGTATGTTCCTTCGCACACACTCACATTTGCATTATATGCATAAGTCCAGAATTGGATATTACCTATTTAGGAGGGGGCAAACTAGCTTACTCGCGTGGGGCAACTCCTCATAGTGAGTTTCTAAGCGAAAAACCCCCACTTAGACTGAATCCTTTCCAATGAGCCTATAATGGGCTAGGATTGAAGGCCTTACTAGCCTATGATAGATGGCGAAATAAGGACAGTCTGGGCACCTTTAGATGGCACGACCAGAACCATCATATAGGTCACTTGCGAGTAGCCAAATTTAGATAGGGCCAAACCCTTAATGAGCGCAGCCTTGAAATAGGACATATAAAGGAACAACTCCTATCCTTTTTAACTACTTGTGCTTTTGTAATGAGGACTGTAGAGTGGTCAAGCATTTTTCGCCATATTAGGATGACTACCTGCCCCAGGGCATATTCGCTTAACCTTTTTTTTAAAAATTAATTAGAATGGGGCATTCGTGCAAAGTCTATTTATTATCTATCCTTAATTATTACTCATGATTTTGTTACTAATTTAAATATTTTTTCTTTTTCTTTGTCATCTGCATTCTTTGCATCTTCATACATCAAAAGTAGGTATTTGCCGTGTATCAATTATCAAGAAAATGGATTTAAGTATGGCTTCTGAAGAGGTTTCGGTGCAAAATGGGGAGGAGATAGAGATCGACCCAGTGCAATTCATTTGCCTCAGTAGTGAAGGAAAAGTGGGTGATCGCCTACCAGAAAGCTCCAAGTCTAAATTGCCTGCGGAGTTTCGACTCAACCTAGAACACAATGATGTATCACAGTTGCTCAGAATTTGGAGAAGTTGGGGTGCAATGCGTCAACAAAGGTTTCATGAGAAGTATAGGAATATAGCCTCTCTAATGAAGATTAAAGTTGACAAAGGGTTCATTCGAGCTATGGTTCATTTTTGGAATCCTTCTTATCGATGTTTTGTCTTCAATGAAGTTGATTTGCTACCCACTCCGGAAGAGTATGCACAGTTGATTGATGTGCCTAAAGACCATAGAGGAAAAATCTATTGGAGGAGGTTTAATAAAAGATCTCTGTCTAAGAAACTCAGTGGTATTATGAGAGTGACTCCGGAAGAAGCTGACGAATTAGTGAAAAGTAGCAAGACAGATGGTTATGAAGCCGAGTCTTTGTACAACTTTGTGGAACAGCACCCCAGTGACGATCAAGGCCTCAATGTGTTTGCTTTACTGATATATGGTCTGGTTATATTCCCTAAGACGATCGGGTATGTGGATTATGAAGTAGTGAGTATAGTAGAGCAGTTGCTGCACAAGGTAGATCCAGCTACAACAATAGTGGCAGAAACTCTACGTGCTTTGAATTATTCCCGATATCGTAAAGAGTCTCAGCTCAAAACATGTCTGCAATTGTTGCAAGTTTGGGGAATAAGCCATCTGAAGTATTTCAATTGCAAATATTGGCATCAAGACTATCTCGAGCAAGCTAGTAAGGTTCGATGGGAGAAAAAGACAAAGAAGGAATGGATCGAGAAGCTAAAGGAATTAACTAGTGAAAAAGTGGTTTGGCAAGCTATTTGGATGCCCAGAACTAAGATAAGGTTCCAAACTGCAAGAGATCCATGGATGCCACTTATGGGGCTTTGAGGAGTCATCAGTTACTTACCGCTTTTGGCAAGGAGGCAATATGGATCGGAACAATTCATTCCAGTAACCAACGGCTTGAACAGCATTGAACTTGATTACCAAGAAGCCGATGACATAAAAAAGGGGTTGGATTATGTTGCAATCTGGAAAAAGAAGAATGTGGTAGGATGGGGTGAACCCTCAGAAGCTGCAACATTGGAATATGAGATATGGCATGAGCAAAAGGTAAAGGATGGTAAACAACCTGAAGTGTTAGATCCCACTCACCCTGTGGGAAATGATGGAAGAAACATTGTGACCGAATTAGCCATCGAAAATCGGATTCTCAAAGATGGTACCAAGGTAGTGGAATTGACCAAAAGACATGAACATGAAAAGAAAGAATGGAAAAAGCAGAAATTGACAATGGAAGGAGAAATCCAGACTTTGGGATTGCATGTCTTTTTGGAAAAGCACATGGGAGAACACAAAGGAAAAAAAATCCAAGAATGGAAGGGAAAGTATACCCAGGAAAGCAATGAAGCAGCATCCTATTATGTCCAACTAGAAAGCCAAGCATCTGAAATCCAAAGGCTTAGAAAGAACTTAAACGCTCAGCGGGCTCAGTGTAGTAATCTAAAACAAGAATTGAAAAGGAAGACGACCTCCACTTCATTCAAAGGTGTAGACTTACGAAGAATGACAGAGTTAGAAAAGGAAAACAATAGTTTGAGGTCCACTGTGAAGGCGGGACAGTCAAAGGGGCAAATTTTGGAGAATGAGATAGCAAAATTGAGTGCTGAATTACAAAAGAATGCTAGTTTGAGGGAAGAAGAACAAATAATGAGGCAGATGCTGGAAGTTGAAGTAACAAGGTTGAGTCAAGAACTGAAACAAAATGCCAATTTCAGAGCACTTTTTGTGGAAGAACAAACCAAGAGGGAAGGACTACAAAACGAAGTAGTAAGGCTAAATCACAAGGTGAAATTTCTACAGCAAACTCCATTATATCAGCAATACCTTCAGCTACAACAGCAAGTCCTTCAGCTACAACAGCAAGTGGATGGGTTAATACAGCATCAAGATCAGCTTAATGAGGAATACCTTGCTCTGAAACAATTTGCGGAACAAAGGAATGGAGAATATAGGCGTAAATGTCTAGAAGTAGGGTTTATGATACATCATATTAATAGTGGGAAGGCAGAGGTAGAAGGGATAAAAGCCAAAGCGATGCTTTTGGAGGCAACCACAACACCACTAGACCTGAATGGCCAAGAATTGATTGATATTCTGCGAGATGTCGTTAACAAAGCTAATCGTGTCCTGGATTTCAATGAATATGTGTTAGAAAGGTTTACTTAGAAGGAAATGTAGTTTGGAAGGCGTTTATGTTATGAACTCTTGTTATGAGAGTTATGCTTTTGTACTGAACTCTTATTAGGAAGTTATAAATAAATTCACTTGCTTCTAATTGATGTATGGCAAATTTTAGATTTTGCATTCATGCATCATGTCACGCATGCATCATGTTAATTAATTTTTATTAAACAAACAAAAGATGGATTTCATTAAGCTTTTTCAATGAACAACAAAGTCTAATTCATGTTTGTGGTAACAAAGGTTTCAAGATAGATCGACAACCCAGAAGATACTTTACCAGATTGCAAGCTAGAATCATGGAGAATGAACAAATGCCAGAAATTGAGAAACTGAAAAAGGCAAACGAAGAAACAAACCAGAGGTTAGATGAGTTAATGGAAATGATGAGAGCTTTGGTCAAGGAGAAGTCTGCGGAAGAAACATCTGAAGGAAGAAATGTTGGTAAAGAGACACCAATTCATGCCCCAGGCTTTGAATCTATGGGAAACACAGCTCAAGGTGTAGGGGGCAATACTGATAATGTGGCCATACCCCCAATGGTAGCTCCATCACATCCTACACAACACCCCATTGGAGATAATACTTATCCTACAATGTCTATGCCTGCACCAGCCTTTGGGCCTTCACCTGCTTTTGTGCCTGCACCCACTTTTGTACCACCACCAATCCCAAATGCCATCCCTCTATTCAATCGAGGGCATGATGCCACTAATCCAGTGGTTTTAGATGATGAGAAAAAGGATGATTCAATGCAAAGTAGCAAAATGTTTAGTTTGTTGGATGAATGGTTGAAGCTGATTGAAGGATTTAGCTACCATAGGGCGATGAACACCTCTGAAGCAACTTTGGTACCCGGTTTGGTTATTCCACATAAGTTTAAAGTACCAAAGTTTGAAAAATACAACGGCACGAAGTGCCCCCAAGACCATTTGTTAAGTTATGTCCGAAAAATGGCAGCACACACTTATGATGACAAGCTCATGATCCACTTTTTCCAGGATAGTTTAACCGGGGCAACTTCAAGATGGTACAATCAGTTGGACAGTTCTAGAATTCGGACCTGGACTGATTTAGCAAAAGCAGTAATTACCCAGTACAAACATATGACCAATTTGGCTCCTGACCTCACTTTGCAAACCATGGCGATGAAATCCACTGAAAGCTTCAAAGAGTATGCACAGGGATGGAGGGATATGGCTGCACAAGTTACTCCTGCCCTTACTGACAAGGAGGCCAACTATATGTTTTTAGAGACATTAAAAGCCCCGTACTATGACAAGCTGATCGCTGGTGCTCTAAAGGATTTCTCTGATCTTATACTATCTGGGGAGTTGCTAGAGAAGGCTATTAAGTCAGGAAGGTTAGATGTCGGTGAATCTAGTGCCAAAAAAGGACAATGTAGCAAGAAAAAGGATGGAGAAGTCATTGCCATTGACAACCACACACACCGATATGCCCCTCAACCAAATTATCGTTGCCCTTACCAAAGACCTTCATACAACCGGCGCCCTACTTCATATCAACCCCCAGCCATTAACTATGTTACTTCTGGATCCACCTTCCACCCAACGACCCAAGCTTTCACACCTAGGCCAAATATCACAACCACCAACACCGAAAACAACCAAAGGCCAACTCGAACCTACACCAGGATTGATGCCATTCCATATACTTACACAGCCTTACTTCCACAACTTTTACAACATAAATTGGTTGAGAAAACTCGTATGACCAAGACCTATACACCTCCATATCCGGACTGGTTCAAGCCTAATGAACATTGTGACTATCACCATGGGGCAGCCGGCCATTCAACCGAAGACTGTTATGTATTGAAGCTTAAAGTTCAAGATTTGGTAAGGGAAGAAAGGTTGAGTTTCTCTCAGAATGCACAACCTAATGTGGGACGAAATCCCTTGCCGAAACATGATGGGGTCGCAGTGAATGCAGTTAGTAATGGTGAATATGTGAAAAGATCTATCTAAGAAGTGAAAACCCCAATGGCTACAGTGGCTACAGTATTCAAAGCATTGGTGAAAGCTCAGATGGTCTGCTCTGAAAAGATAAATGAGGGTTGTTGGAATTGTGGGAGCTCGTATCATGATATTCAGAAGTGTACTGCTTTTCATTGGCAAGTTCAGAAGTTAATGGATCAGTCATTGATCTAATTCTATGTGGAAACAGATAATACAACGGTAAATGTGGTGGAAAACGGCAAAGAAGTGGTCAAACCATTCGTGGTGTACTATGACAAGTCACCAAAGCTGAAACCTTTTGTGGTATACTATGACTCACCTCCAACACAAAAACCATTTGTTCCTATACCTGTAGAGGCACCACCCAAGCTTGAACCATTTGTGGTATATTATGATAAACCTCCACAATCCAAACTTGTTGCACCTATTGTAGTAGCTCCTCCACAATCATTCCCTTACCAGGACGATCATCAAGTTCCATGGAAATACGAATGTAGCTTTTCCACTACTGAGAAAACCAGTGATTTTGTAGCCCCATCATTATCTGATGTTAATGGAATTACCCGAAGTGGTAGAATTTATTATCCTGAAAATGCTGAATCTTCTAAGGGAAAAGCTAAGGCAGTTGAAGAACCGATGACTGCACAAGAGATGATGCCAGGAAAGGAGAGTGCTCAGGGTGCTTCTGTTAGTGAACAAGAGGAATTTCTTAAAATCATTAAGCAAAGTGAATATAGTGTGGTTGATCAATTGAACAAAACTCCAGCTCGTATTTCTTTGCTTGCATTGCTGTTGAATTCAGAAGCTCACAGAGAATCGTTACTAAAAGCCCTAAGCCAGTCATATGTGTCTCGTAATATCTCTGTTGTTGATATGGATTATATTGTTAGCAGTATTGGTGCTACAAATTACATTTCCTTTACGGATGAAGAAATACCTACGAGAATGAGAGGAATTCCCAAGGCCCTCCACATCACTACTAGATGTAAAGGTTACACCATGGCCAAGGTTCTAATAGATAATGGCTCTGCACTGAATGTTATGCCTCTTCAGTCCTTGTAAAAGCTACCAGTTGACATGTCTTATATGCAGTCCAGCAATTTGATAGTCAGGGCATTTGATGGTTCTCGAAGAGAGATTTTGGGTAATATTGAAATTCCTTTTCAGGTAGGCCCAGTTACATTCGAGCTAGTCTTTCAAGTAATGGACATCAACCCTTCTTATACTTGCCTCCTTGGTCGACCATGGATCCATTTGGCTGGGCCGTCCCCTCAACTCTACACCAGAAGGTAAAATTCCGAGTGGAAAGAACAATAGTGACAGTAAGGGGAGAAGAGGATATAATGGTGGCTCAATCTTCAGACTCTCCATACATTGAAGCTGCCGAAGAGGCCTTGGAATGTTCATTTTGATCTTTTGAGATAGCGGAGGTTATGTCAGAAAAGGGTGTAAGCCGAAGCTCAGAGGGTTTAACAGCGTAAAAAAGGCAGATGCGCGAGCAAGGATGGTTTGACAGCAAAGGTTTAGGTAAGAACCTACAAGGGGATCCCGAATTGGTAGATTGGCCCCACAAGACAATACTTTTGGTCTGGGTTTCAAGCCGTCACGGAAAGATATGCAACAGATGAAGGAGAAGAAGAAAACCCGAAGATTAGCCAGGAAAGAAGGGGCATGCATGGAAGAGGGGAAAGAGATGAAATTTCCACCAATCAGTCAAACCTTTGTATCAGCTGGTTGGGTTAACGTTAGTCGAAATGAGCAAGCACCGGTTCCAGTCCAGTTTGTTCAAACGGGAATGCAGAATTTGGCCATCCATGCAATTGATGATGGGGCATCGGATAGGTTAGATAGTTTGATTTATGCAGTCGAAGTGGGTACAGATTTAGAAAGTTGGTCTGTTGTTGAAATACCAGCTGTATTTTCATCTGCAGAGGAAATGTAATTACCTGAAACTTTTGTCTGTTAAACCAACACTTATGCCTAAGAGTGTTGATGAACATTTTCATGAAATTGTTAATGGCTTTCTTTCTTGTTGATAGATAAGTTGAAACTTCAATGACGAATTGATGCATGTATGAATTTTCGACAAATGAAGCTACATTGCAACATATTCACTATATATATATATATATTTTTTTCTTTTCTTTTCTTCTCTTTCTTTTGTTTCCCTACCTTTTTTTTTTCACATCCTTTGATTTAGCCTTTTTCTTTTTATAACATGCTTCTATCCCGTTACCTTGTATATATCCATTCCAAATTTTTCCTTGTAGGTCTACCATCAATGAATGCAAAGATAGCACAAACGACGGGCCTGAGTTCGACTTTGGGGAGTTGATTGATACTGATGAGGTTGATAATGATGATATTGATGATTCTGATCTGCCCCACGATTTGTTGAGATTGGTTGAACAAGAGGAGAGACAAATAGTGCCTCATAAGGAGACTATAGAGTTGATTAATTTGGGCACAGAAGAGGACAAGAAAGAAGTAAAGATAGGCACCACTTTGTCTAAAAAGGAAAGGCAACAGTTAGTTGATTTGTTGAAAGAGTACTCAGATGTCTTCGCATGGTCATACCAAGACATGCCAGGATTGGATCCATAAATTGTGGTGCATAAGCTTCCTATCAGGCCGGAATGCAAGCCAGTTCAGCAAAAATTAAGGCGGATGAAACCTGAAATGTTATTAAAGATAAGGGAAGAAGTGATGAAGCAACTAGATGCCGGTTTTCTTGAAGTAGCAAAGTATCCGGAATGGGTTGCTAATATAGTCCCAGTGCCCAAGAAGGATGGAAAAGTTCGGATGTGTGTAGATTACCGAGACCTTAACCAAGCCAGCCCTAAAGACAATTTGCCGCACATCGATACTCTAGTAGATAACACTGCCCGTTACTCCATGTTCTCATTCATGGATGGTTTCTCGGGGTATAATCAGATTAAAATGGCACCCGAAGATAAGGAGAAAACAACCTTCATCACCGTGTGGGGAAATTTCAACTACAAAGTGATGTCTTTTGGTTTGAAGAATGCCGATGCTACTTATCAGAGAGCTATGGTGACTTTGTTCCATGATATGATGCACAAGGAAATTGAGGTGTATGTGGATGATATGATTGCTAAAGCTCGGACAGCAGAAGAACATATTGTTAACTTGCAAAAGTTGTTTGGGAGGCTACGGAAATATAAGCTTAGGTTGAATCCGGCTAAGTGTACATTTGGAGTTACGTCTGGAAAGTTGTTGGGATTCGTGATTAGTGAAAAGGGGATTGAGGTAGATCCAGACAAGATCAAAGCTATTCAGAACTTGCCTCCACCTAAGACCACAAAAGAAGTCAGAGGTTTCCTTGGGAGATAAAATTACATTGCTCGATTCATATCACAGTTGACTGCTAAATGTGATCCGATTTTCAAATTACTTAAGAAGAGAGACCCTGGTAAGTGGGATGAGGAATGTCAGGCTGCTTTTGAGAAAATTAAAGAATATCTCACTAATCCACTGGTATTGGTACCTCTAGTACCCAGGAGACCATTGATTTTATACCTTACCGTGCTTGAAAATTCTATGGGATGTGTGTTAGGGAAACAAGATGAAAGTGGAAAAAAGGAGCATGCGGTGTACTATTTGAGCAAGAAGTTCACCGAGTATGAAGCCAAGTATTCCTCATTAGAGAAGATGTGTTGTGCATTGGCTTGGGCTGCTCATCGATTAAGGCAATACATGTTGTACCACACTACCTTATTAGTGGCAAAATTGGATCCCATCAGATACATATTTGAGAAACCGGGTCTGTCAGGGAAAATTGCTCAATGGCAAGTATTATTGTCTGAATATGATATCCAATATGTCTCTCAGAAAGCCATCAAAGGAAGCGCCGTAGCAAAATTTTTGGCAGAAAGAGCTAACGATGATTATGAGCCTATGGAGTTTGATTTTCCTTATGAAGACTTAATAGCAGTATTCCATGTAGGTGAAGGACCAGATGACAGTGAAACATGGACAATGTATTTTGATAGGGCATCAAATGCAATCGGCCATGGCATTGGGGCAGTTCTGACATCCCCAAATGGAAATCATTTCCCAGCAACTGCAAAATTAGATTTCAGATGCACCAACAATGTAGCCTAATATGAAGCATGTGTTCTTGGTATTCAAATGGCTATAGAAAGAAGAGTTGAGATTTTGAAAGTGTATGGTGATTCTGCACTTGTGATCTATCAGTTGAAAGGTGAATAGGAGACAAGAGATTCAAAGTTAGTCCTTTATCATGATTATATCAAAGATCTCAGGAAAAACTTCAAGGAGATCTATTTTCATCATTTACCTCAAGAAGAGAATCAAGTTGCTGATGCCCTGGCCACATTGGCCTCCATGTTCAAAGTTGATTCAGATACAGAGATTCCGTCGATCAAGATCGAGTTGAGAGGTGAACCGGCACATTGCATGAATGTTGAGGAAGAAGAAGATGGAAAACCTTGGTACCATGATGTTGTACAGTTCATAAAGTACCAAAAATATCCTGATCATGCATCAGAGAACGATAAGAAGATTATTCGGAGATTGTCGATGAACTTTTATTTGGATGGGGAAATTTTGTACAAGAAAACCCGTGATCAAGTCTTGTTAAGGTGTGTGGCAGCTAAAGAGGCTCAAATGATTATGAGTGAAGTGCATGAAGGAGTCTGTGGAACTCATGCTTGTGGACACAAATTGGCTAGGTAGATTATGAGATCTGGCCATTACTGGTTAACCATGGAATCAGATTGCATCAATTACACGAGGAAATGTCACAAGTGTCAGATATATGCGGATCAAATTCATGTCCCTCCGAATCCGTTACATGTTATGGCATCTACATGGCCCTTCTCTATGTGGGGAATGGATGTTATCAGTCCCATTACTCCAAAATCTTCAAATGGTCATCAATACATTTTTGTTATGATTGATTACTTCACCAAATGGGTTGAAGCCGCCTCATACGCTAGTGTTACACAGTCTGTGGTTACTAGGTTTTTGAAGAAGGAGATCATTTGTAGATACGGCCTTCCAGAGCGGATCATTTCTGATAATGCTCAGAACCTGAATAGTAGAATGATGGGAGCATTGTGCTCTCAATTCAAGATCACTCATAGTAACTCCGCGCCATATCGGCCGAAGATGAATGGGGTAGTGGAAGCAGCAAACAAGAACATCAACAAGAGTGTGGCCAAGATGACTGAAACTTATAGAGATTGGCATGAGAAGTTGCCGTTTGCTCTCCTTGCTTACCGTACTGCAGTCAAAACATCCACCGGGGCAACTCCTTTCTCGTTGGTGTATGGAACAGAAGCAGTAGTGCCTATCGAAGTAGAGATTCCATCTCTTAGAGTACTCAGAGAAGTAAGATTAGAAGAAGCGGATTGGATCCAAGAATGTCATGATCAGTTGAATTTGATTGATGAAAAGCGCTTTACTGCTCTCTTCCACGGTCAACTATACCAAAAAAGGATAATGAGAGCTTATGATAAAAAAGTGAAGCCGAGGCAATTTAAAGAAAGGGAATTAGTGTTGAAGAAGATACTCCCAAACCAACGAGATTCTCGGGGCAAATGGGCACCGAATTGGGAAGGCCCATATGTTGTTAAGAAAGTCTTTTCTAGTGGAGCTTTAATCTTGCAAGAGATGGATGGAAGAGAATTCTCCAGTCTTATTAATGCTGATGCTGTGAAAAAGTATTATGCTTAAAGTAAAAAATGAAAATAAAAATGATGAAAATGAAAAAATAAAAAAAGGAGGAAATAAAAAAAAGAAAAAAATGAAAGAAAACAAAAAGGAGTGGTCCAAGTTGAAAACCCAAAAGGGCGGCTTGGATCGAGTGGGGTCGCTTGAGTTGAAAACCTGAAAAGGCAGCTTAGGCAGGAGGACGGGAAAAGCATGATCACAACAACTGAATGAAGCAAGGTCAGTATCAGTGGTTCTAATTGGGGCAGAGCAGATCATTCAATAGGCCGAGTAGTCCAATTCGGTGGAATCTTCAATTAATCAAATGAGAACTCAGATTTCGTCTACATGTGCTTCTGAGTATTCATTGTTGGGAGGCTTCCCTTATCCTTCTCTTGTACTTGATTGATGAACATTCCTTTCTTATTTATATGAACCTAGTTTTGAGTTTGAATTGAAGATCATGGATTGATGAATCCTCTCTTTCATTTGTATGAATTTTGTTTTGAAATTGAACCAAGTTGGTGGATTTATTTCTTTGATCCTTTTCTTAGTTGTGCAATGAAATCTTTATTGTTAATTAATTTGTTACTCGCATCGAATTCTATTCATGAATTTCAAAATGTGTATAAACATGTGAGAAATTAAACAAGCATGAAAATGCTCATTTAACTTTCACAGGCATGGGTTAGGTTTGATGAACAAAAATTCAATTGATGAAATATTCAGAAGGGAAATGAAATTGTCTATGGCAAATCATCAAGAATGTGTAGAGATAACAGACAGAAGCGGTTTGGTATGAGGAAAGAACTGTTACAACTTGAAATGGGTACTCTAAAGAAATGAATTTGAGCAAGAGGTTCTGTGTTGCTACAAACAAGAATCAGACTTTATATAAAAGCATTAGAATTTTGTCATTTCATGCATCATAACATGATCATTCCATCATATGATTGCATTGGATTTTCAGATGACATGTCAGGTACCCAATGCAATAACTCCAGAACAAGATGGAAGCATCCTTTTTCTAGAATCAAAGGAGTGTGTTTGTTAAAAAAAAAAACTAGGTTACAGCTTTTATTTGTCTTTAAGCAGTCAAGGTATGACACTCATTTCATTTTGAAACCTAATGTAGGTTCTCAAGATTCATCGTTTCATTTAGAGACCAAATCATGGCTCTTGATTCATTCTGAGACCTAATGTAGGTTCTCGAAGTTATATCATTACAGTTAGTGACCGAATCACGGCACTTATTTTGTTTAAGAGACCAAATCATGGCTCTTGATTCATTCTGAGACCTAATGTAGGTTCTCGAAGTTATATCATTACAGTTAGTGACCGAATCACGGCACTTATTTTGTTTAAGAGACCAAATCATGGCTCTTGATTCATTCTGAGACCTAATGTAGGTTCTGGAAGTTATATCATTACAGTTAGTGACCGAATCACGGCACTTATTTTGTTTAAGAGACCAAATCATGGCTCTTGATTCATTATGAGACCTAATGTAGGTTCTCGAAGTTATATTATTTCATTGAGAGACCGAATCACGGCTCTAGTTTCATCTAGAGACCAAATCATGGCTCTTGATTCATTCTGAGACCTAATGAAGGTTCTCAAGACTCATTCGGTTCAGCGGGAGATGGAATTATGGCTCTCATTTTATTTAGAGACCAAATCATGGCTCTTGATCCATTCTGAAACCTACTGTAGGTTCTCGAGATTCATTTAGTTCATTGAGAGACCGAATCACGGCTCTCGTTTTAATAAGAGACCAAATCATGGCTCTTGTTTCACTCTGAGACCTAATTTAGGTTCTCAAAGTTATAGTTGAGAGACCGAATTACGACTCTCGTTTCATATAGAGACCAAGTCATGGCTCTTGTTTCACTCTGAGACCTAATTTAGGTTCTCAAAGTTATAGTTGAGAGACTGAATTACGACTCTCGTTTCATATAGAGACCAAGTCATGGCTCTTGTTTCATTCTGCGACCTAATTTAGGTTCTCAAAGTTATAGTTGAGAGACGGAATCACAGTTCTTGTTTCATTTGAAGACCAAATCATGGCTTTTAATCCCTTTTGCACCAAGTTTAGGTTCTCGAAGTTCGTTTTATTCAGTAAGAGGCCGAATCGCGACTCTTGTTTTATTTAGTGACCAAGTCATGGCGCTTAGTTTCATTAGAGACCTAGTTTAGGCTCTTTTAAATCATCAATTCTTTACATCGTAGTCCTAGTTCAGGCCTTTGCAATTCATTATTTTTTATGCTGCACTAGAGTACGTGTTTAGGTTTTTACAATCTGATTATCTTTTTACACTGCATCGAAGTCCTAATACAAGTCTTTGCAGTTCATTTTCCTCATTGCATTGTTGTCCTAGTTTGGAAATTTTGCAATTCTTTCCTCTTCATCACATTGTTATTCTAGGTCAGGATTTTGTGGTTCATTTTTATTTTATTAGTTTTGCACTAGCTTCACTAGAAATTTAAAAAAAAAAAGAACAAAAACAACAAAAACAAAAAAGAAAACAAAAAGACGGTGTCTACATCTTTGTTTATTTCCTAATTCTCTAGAAGTATAAACTTCAAGATTCTCAGGAAATAATCAAAGAGGGGCAGCTGTAGACACCATATTCTCATCTTGTTATTTTATTCATTTATTATTATTTTTTTTCTATTCTTATTTTGTTGTTTATATTTTCATTTTTTATTATCATTGGGCTATAGGTACTTAGGACTTGTTTGAAAATATTGGACTAGATATCAATTAAAACCAGTGCCCAATTTCATTAAAAGAAAGGATTATAAGTTACATATTGTAGTTACAAGGCCCAATAGTTACATAAAAAACAAGTCTCAATTAACGTTAAAAAACAAGAAGGACCAAGTGATAAAGAAAAAAACAGCAGTGGAAGAAGTGCTGAGTAGCTCCCTTTATCGACAAACATCAAGCCTGGTGGACCATCCCAGATTATCATTGTCAAAAGGGATTATTGTCAACTTGCATTAACCTGCATTAAATAAAAAGGAAAAGGCAATGAATCAGCCAAGTTGGGATTAAAAAATGACACTTATATTGCAGAAATCACTCCCACGCAGTCAGGAAAAAATTTGAATTTTGAAGCAAGTTCAAGCCAACAAGTTATCAAGAGAACAGAAGCTATCAGAAATCACGGTAATCACAGGTAGCTTACAGTGAAAATAAAAAGCCAAAAAAAAACCTAAAAAAAAAGGAGAGCAAAAAAAAAACCATTTGGACTGGCCATCCCTCTCTACCATAAGACCATTTGTCCATTAGCCACCGTCAGGGTCTCATTCTCCAGTCATCCAAAAGTTTAGTATCCACTCCATCCCTCTCTACCATAAGACCATTTGTCCATTAGCCACCGTCAGGGTCTCATCCTCCAGTCATCCACTCCATCAACTCCACCATAAGGCCTGGTCCCAGGAACAATAAAAAAATCCAACTTTTCTGTGAACTAAAAAACTTTGCTGAACCATTCTTTTGAAACCACATACTAGCTTTTCCCATTTTCGGCTAAGCATCATCATAAGGGGGCCAAGCAAAGAAAAAAAATGTAAAGAGGGGGGCCAACCGAAGAAAAATGTAGAGAATGAGAGGCCCCAATGTTGAAATAAAAAGCCAAATAATTGCTGCCAACCAAAAAAAGGAGACAAAAGGGGGCCAAGCAAAGAAAAATGTAGAGAGGGGGCCAACCGAAGAAAAATGTAGAGAATGAGCGGCCCCAATGTTGAAATGACGCCAAATAATTGCTGCCACAAAAGTCTTGATGAAGGATAAGTCACGTGAAGTTTAACTTCAAACAAAACAAAGCAAAGAAAAAGTCAAACTGAAGCGGCCCCAGAACAATGTTGAAAAGGCGCCACTACTTATCTGCTCACGAGCTTTTACACGCCAAATAATTGAGTTTTGGACTCATGTGTTTTATTTTAATTAAAAGTCCTGTAAATACCCTAGTTAGCTAGTATAAATACTTAGTTTTATTTTTAGATGGAGAGGTATTGGAGATGTTTAGAAGGAGAAGATTTTAGAGAGCAAGGATTCAAAGGGAGAATTTCTTTTTTAAAAAAAAAAGTTGGCCTGGCCATCTTTCAATTCCATTGCAAACCCAAAGAAACTTAGGGAATCTCCTAAAAGCAACCCGCACGGGAGAAGAAGAAGAAGAGCAACAGATAAAAATGGTGAAAGAAGAAAGGGGATTTTGAAAGTCTCCTGCGTCAACATCAGAGGGGCTCCACGGCTTCTGTGGCACTTTGGGTCTGGTTAGTTTGTAGGTATGCTTCCAATCTTCACGTTCACATTTTGATGATCTTTTGTCAGTGACTTTCTTAAATATTATCAATGTATTGGCTTGGTCATGGATGGTCTTTGTTTGTAATAACTTTAAGTATTTTCTCTTAGACGATGGCTTTTATAAGAAATTATGGCCATTAAAAAATAATAAATAAATAAATAAGTATGATATATAACAAAAAGATGAAAGAGAAGTAAACGGTGGGGTGGAGATGAATAGAACTTGTTTTAAAGCAGGTTAATAAAAAAATAAATTAATAAAATGGTGGGAGTGGGGTCAAAACAAAAAAAGAAGAAAGAGGAATAGGTCCTAGTCTAGGTGTGGTAGATGATCTGCAAAATAAAAGAAAGAAGAGAGATTAGTCAATTAGGTGTTAGTGGTAGGTAAAAGAAGATGGTTTTGTACAGATTTTTCTTTGAGTTGAAAAAGAGGAGACGAGAGAGTGAGATGAAACTTTATGGTTTGACTTAAATTGTTTTGGTTGCATCAAAAGCTAAAATCCTTCTGCAATAAGAGTTCTTTTAGTTGTAATGTCCTTCCCATATTCTGCCATTCTCGTAGTTTTGGCCTTTTCCAACTTTAGAAGAGTTCTTTTAATGATTGATTTATTATGTGCTGAGCATGGAGTTTGTAGGATCAACGAAAAAACATTGGACAAATTTTTTTTTTGGACAAGTCTATTTTCTTTTGTTTATTACTTTTATGAAAAAGGATGGAGTTGAATCAAGTATCTATTGGACAAATAATAAGAATAAAAAGAGATATGTTGATAATAAAAGATTTTAATGGAGGAAACTTCTCCAAAATTGATGTGATAATGATAATTATAAATAATAAAAATTGATTAATTGTAAGCCTTTAGACATGCATTCACATTCCTTGTTGTCATATTATTATTGTCATCTACGCGAGTAATGATATGCGGGGATAGTGAGGGTCCGATCATGGAATCCAGTTCGGGAAGGTGAAAATTCACACCCAATCTGGTTACCTAGGTAAGAGATCCACTCTGAACCGGACCCAGAATTGGGCGAGGTTCATGGCGGATCTTGATAAAATCCTTACTATCCTTACTTTTAAGATTAGTAAGATAACATTTCACATGCCATGCATTTAGGCATCTAAATAAATTATGGGTATTAAATTTTTTTTAAAAAAAATAATAAATAATAATCAATTTTAAACTAACAAAGATAATGTAATAATAATCAAGTTGAATGAAATCGATAAATAACCTTTGAACAAATATTTGTAAATATGGTTTAAGCTATGAGGATTCAATCACGGAATCCGGTTTGGGAGGGTGAAAATTCACACCTAGTCCGGATTCTTAGGTAAGAGACCCACTTTGAATCGAACCCAAAATTGGGCGAGATTCATAATAGGCCTCGATAAATCCTCACTATTTTCATATTAAATTGATAAGGTGGCATTTTGCACTTCAAACATTTAAATATCTAATAAAGATAATAATTTCGAAAAATCCTAAAAAAACAAAAATGAAAAGAAAACTATTTAAAAAAAAGGGTAATAAAATGTATTTTTTGAAAAAAAGTATTATTTGTTGGCTTTAATAAAAGTGCAATTTCCTAAAAGGAATGAAAGCTTTTCTTGTTTGAATAAAATGAACTTTGGAATTTCAAAATGACCAAAAATTAAAAGAAATTACTTGATATTCTTCCTAAAATAATGATTTGAAAATGATAGCAATAAAACCAATAAATTTTATTTTTGTTCAAGAACATACAAAAAAAAGGGTGTTTTAAAATTCGTTCCTTTTCAAAAAGCTAAAAAAGAAGGAAAAATTATTTTGGAAATTACTTTGTTTTTAACTCTTACAATAAAAAATGAGATGTTTTGAAACATAATTTTCTTTTAACTTTTCACTAATGTCAAAAAAAATTAAAAAAGAAAATATTTTGAAACTTGTTTTTGTTTGCCTGAATAATTAAAATAAAAAAACTATTAATACAAAAGAACAAAAAAAATCAAACAAAAAGGAAAAATTATAAAGACATTTTTTAAGGCCTAAATATTATTAAATTAATCGGTACCGTCATCTTGACGGGTGTTGTGGGGGTGCTCATCCTTCCCCGCACGTAACCGTACTCCCGACTCCAGTTCTCCGTTCCGTAGACCGGGACCTACCCAACTTAAGTACGCTATCTAACAGCCAATGCTAAGTTAGGTAGATTCTTAATAGGTGACTAACCGCACCTAAACAAAAATGGTTAGTGGCGACTCCGTAAAATTCTCTTAAGTCCCAAATCCGTAACGTTGCGACAATCAAACACAAAGAAAGAGGAAAATGGATCGACTTAAGTAAGATTCGAAGAAAGAACAAAAATAAATAAGGTGATGATTGAGACTGGAGAAGAGAAAACGGTGAAAGCGAGATAAAAGAGTGAGATAGAAGGTATTAAGAGTAAAGAGTTAAGGAACATGAAGGATAAGTTGAAAGTCTAAAAGGAGGGGAGCAACTTAACTCTAAGGATAGCCTTTCCGAAGAATGATAAGTAAAGAAAGGATGTGGAAGATGAAGCCTAAGCTAAGGTAGATTGGAAAAAGCCAAGTGCGGATAAGATTGTAGACAATAGAAGGTAAAGAAAGGTGTTGTCCGCGGCTGTAGACACTTGTTTTTAAATTTTAATTAGTAAATTAGCTGATTAATTGGTTAATTAGTTAATTAATTAATTGATCATTTCCAAATTTTATTTTATTTATCCTTTTTAAGTTTAGTCTATTTTTGTTTATTACTATTACTTTATTTTACATAATCTAATTTTAATTTTGTCTCATTACCTTGCAGGTAATTTTGAACCAAAACCGAGAAGCCAGTCAAGTCAATTTGGTTATCATACAGAACATATATATATATATATATATATATTTACATGTGTATATTTATATATTTATATGCATATATATTTTTGTATATAAATATACATTTATATATATATATATATCAAAAACTATTCCCATCCACCATTTCACTATCCCATCCTCCCCATTAATTCTTCCTGCTTTGCCTTCCTCCTTTATATAATTCAACTCTTGCTTACTAAGCTCACTTTCCCATAAAATAAAGTTATCTTTTGCTTTGTTTTCTATTCATATATATATATATATATTAATGGTAATCTAAGTTCTTTTTTTTTATTATTAAATTTTTCTTGATGGGGGCGGTGTCTGTAAAAGTCAAAAAAAAAAAAGAAGAAAAAAAAAAGAAGAAAAGAAAAGAAAACAACAACAACAACAAAACATGTGGGGGCCATTTGTCCTCTTAAGAAGCCAAACAATTCATTCACGTGACTACTCCATTGCCAGCTGCATCCCCGCTCAAACAATGCCCTTACTAGGACAGCAAAAGTAAAAGCCAGCCAATGAAAGGCAAAGCAGCAAAATAACAACCAAGCGAAGCATAAATAAAAAGGGCAAGAGAGGAAAGTCACATATCAAAAAACATGAGCCATCAGATGAGAAGATAGAAATGAAGGAGAACCGCTGGATCAAGGCATGAAAAGAGGATATAAAATAACATCTTCAGCAGTAAAGAAGAGGGGCGGCTCTTCATTTTCACAAAAGACATTTAGCTTTTGTTTTGTCACATGCAGATGTTTGTGGATGTGGAGTCACTGGGTCCCAATCAACAAAGTTCATTATTTGCCCTCTATTATTGCAACCAGTTTTTTCTTTTATTCTTTGTCAGAAATTGATAAGAAAAAAAAAAAGAAAGAGCTTCAGCCGCACAAGAAAAAGAAATTTTCCAGAGAAACAAAAAGGAGAGGGGCAATGGTTTATACCGAAAGGTGGAGGTTTTCCATTCGGTGGCTTCTTTGGTGAATCTGAATGGTGGAGAAGTGCGGCTTGACAAGTAGATTGACATACTCTATTCTGAAGATGAACAGACAGCTGGTCTTCCCGGGTCAAAGTTTTGAAATGTTCAGATCTAGGATGGTTTTCTCATGTTTTTGAGAGCTGATTTCAGAAAGGGTGAAGTTTGATTTGAAGAAAGGAGAAAAAAGTAGAGAAGTCTGCATCTTCGAAAGCTCCGGTCAAGTTTGGTTGACGGTAAAACAGAGTGTCAGACAAGGGAAGGCAGAGGATTTAACGACAGAGGAAGAGGAAAAGAAGTGAACTTTTACCAAGAAAAGTCAAGCAGAGGTCTTTTATAACGATTGAAACTTCAACACAGCTTTGGGGTTTTCTTAGCTAACGGCCCACGTCTCCCTTTGGATTAGTCTAGTGTTTAGCAGGTTTGGGTAATCCTGCTATAGCCCAGAGTTTAAAATTTTAGTTAATATTGATTCCAATTCCTTTGTTCGTCTGCATGCTAATCCATGTTTTATTTTGAAAGTTTGTTAATATCCTTTTAACTTTCATGATTATATATATGTGCCATGCGTTTATTTCTTTTGTCCGTTATATATGTTTGATGATTATGCTTATGTTTATCCCAAATCCCATAGATATAGTGCTCATGATATGTAAATATATGCTATCTCGTGTTTTAAATTTTCGTTCCAAAAGTTCATATCTTCATGGCAGTTCGATGTATGCTCTATGTTTCAATTCCAATTTTATATGTTAAGATATATTTGTTTATGACTTTTTATTGGATTAGATTCTTTTAAATAATTCGTCAAGGTATTGCTTTCCATGCTTCACCCCTTTTGAATATACATAGTCCAAAGCAAGTCAGCCAATAGCATATATTAGGTCTTTTATATCCTTGTATATATTCATGCATGTTTGGAATGTGTGCCATGCCATTTTCGTTTTTATGCTTTGATTATACCCCTGTCTTCATGCTTTTCATATCACATATGTAAATGATCCCGTGACATTTATTCAATTTAGAAAGATGTTTGCTTTTATATTTCATGAATATTTAATTTGGGTGTCATTCTCATTCTTATAGTCTTTTGCTTACATCATCATTCATATGAATGTATATTCTTGCACCTATTTATGATATGCACATACCATCATCTTGTATGTATAATTAATTGCCATATTGTAATTGGAGGATTTGTGAATATCTTTCTCCCAACTAATATGTAAATATTCTATCATGTCATATAAATATCTACGCTATATAGGAATTTAATCCAATTTAGCATTCATAACTTTTAATTTTGTGTCAATATTTCCTGTTGTTAACAAATATTTATGATTAGGTTTTAAGCCATCTATGTCTGCAATTTTAGGTCACTTGATTATCTTTTGCATGCAATATTTTTGTAAATATAATCCTGTTTGTTTATCCATGCTAGTTCACATTCTACGTGTAAATATCTATGCCCATGTATCCATTATTACTGATTATGTCCATATGCTTACTTATTGTTAATTACATATCCTTGTTACTGTCTATACTTATCAATGTCTATATTTTGTGATCCTTACCCAATCCTATCATGCATTTGATAATTAGAACATTGATTTTCAAAAATTTCATGTGCATGGGGAACCGGAGTGTGCCTTGGGAGTCCGAGGTTTCTGAAGGTTTTCCCAGATGAGAGGTTTTTTCGGTGTCTAATCGAGAGTCCGATCGGGCCCGGAGAAACTTTTCATCCCTTCAAAATTAAAAAAATATATTTTTCTCATTTCATTTTCATAAAAAGCATACATCATGTTTATGATTTCCTTAATTTCTTAAAATTGGCAAGTGAACTAAAATTTTTTATTACCTTCTTTTACAAAAGGAATGTTTATTCCAAAACCTTTTATCCATTTTTACTTTTATGTTTTATTTTCATTTTATTTTAAGAAAATCTCTTGTTTAAGAGGCCCAATTAAATTAAAAGGAATGTTTATTCCAACATTAATTTCAAAACATGTTTTAAAGGTTTTTGGAGAGATCTTAATTTTCTAACTATAATTAAGGCCTCTCAAATTAATCAAAATTTTATGAAAAAATCACTTTCAAAATCTCTTTTCTTATTTTTATTTCTTTTTATTTCTTTTTCAATAAAAGGGAAATTTATTTTCTTTTATCCTTTTTTTTAATTTTTCAAAATATTTTCCTATCAAACTAAATTTTTGTCAAACTATTCCCTTCATCAAAGTAAAAGGAATATTTATTCCGACATTTAAAATTATGTTTTTCTTAAAATGATTTTAAACACATTTTATTATCATTTTCCAAGTAAAATATTTTTAAGACTTTTGTGGTACCGATTTCTAGGCGTCTTGGGGGTGCTAATCCTTCCCCAAGCGTAACCGACTCCCGAACTTAAAATCTTTTTCGTAGACCAGTTTCTTTCCTTAACTTGATGTAATCTTTCTAGATTTACATTGGGTTAAACCAATAGGTGACTAACCACACCTATTAAAAATAAAAGGTTAGTGGCGATTCTATTTGTTCTTCGACTGTTTAGTTCCGAGCATTTTTTCACGCCATATCATTTATCGTCGGAGCGGTAAAACGTCTTGACAGCGGCAAAATAAAACTTGTTGTGGAAGACAAAGAGAATATATCAAGGAAAGAAGGGCCGATGAAGGCTAATCTAAAGAGACCTATATGTGAAGAGCAAGAAATACGGGAACTAAGGTAGAAAGGATGACAAGAAAGAACCCCGAGTACTCAATGGAAGGAGTACGGGGATAAGAAAAGGAACTGGTCAAGCTCATAAACTTCTATGAGCACAGCCAATATAAGGAGAAGAAACGAAATTCTAACACCTAAATGAAGCAAAGGTGTTAGAAGAAAAGAGAAATAAGGATGAGGACGACGAAGAAAACCAGGGCAGAAAGTAAAGGAATGAAGCAATAAAACCAAAGTAAAAGAAACCTTGCATAAGTCGTAAAGAACCACGAAAACCAAGGTAAGAAAGAGCTAGCAGCAAGTCCAAAAACCCTAATAGAATGGATACAGGGACAATGGAAGCTACAGGTTTTGCCTAAGGATGGCAATGGACCCAAGATAAAGGCAAATCAAGTGAAAGGATAAGAAACCTTAGAGAGAGGGATACAAGGATGACGAAAGTTGCAAATGATACCACACGATTTCAACATGCGTGAATTACCTAGTCCCATATTGACGGGAATGCAAGAGAAAGGTGGACCCCATAATGAGCTGTAGGCTAATGAAAAGAAAGAAAGGGGTAGAGAAAGGGATAAAGAAACCCCCAGAAAAAACTGTTGATGAAAGGAGGAAAAGGAATTGACCATTAGCAAAGAAGCTAATGTGGATAAAAGAGGTCGTAGGAAAGAGAAACGTGTGGCACCTCCTAAAGCAAACACTCCAAGGGAGTGAAAGATGAAAGAAAGCCCTAAAAGGCCATAGGAATGGCATAAATGGGTATGAAGTTGAGGCTCAAGTATGGATAATTTGGGAGCCATGTAAGGCATCCCCATGAGAGGGAAGGTTAGAGATTGAGATCTTGAGGATCTCTGTGATGACCACTCGAGAGGACTGACCCAGAATGTAACTGAGGAGTGCATGAGGCCACCCAGAGTTCTCCATTCTAGAGAGGATGGGAGATGAGATGGGTCGAGAGCCCTATTTAAGATAGAGATGGGCGGTCAGAGAGTGAGTCTGTTTGTGAGAGCCGAGAGGACATGATCTCTGATTCCTCTGATATGATATGGTCAAGAGTAGGCTAGTGTGTACAAGAGCTCAACTCATATGCCATGAGATTGGAATGGAAGAAGATCAGGAAGAAAGAGAATAGAGCAAAGAAACGAAGTAGAGAAGCAAGACTAAGGTAAGAGAAAGACAAGTAACTCACCGCACACCTCGCCTTGGAGGCGAGGGAGTTAATTTAAGGTGTTCCCCAACATCTTGGTTACAAAGATGAGTACAAAATAATGAAACGACGTGGATTGCGTCAATGAATAGCCTCGGAGAATGCGGCAAGGTTTTGGAAAGGAGAAGAGACTCCTAAAGAGAATAAGAGGTTTGAAACCTCAGAAGTAATAAGAAGATAGTCTCGTTAGGATAGACTTCAAATGAAGAATGAGGGCAAAATGAGAGGATCGTGTAAGCATAGTTAAAGTGGAGGAAGAACCTCCAAATGGAAAAATTTAGGTGAAGTAAGCCTAATCTACGAATGGATAAAGATAGGCTATGCTAAGGAAAAGATGAGGTTCAAAATCAAGAACAGGAAAGTGATAGGCTATTCTTGAGAGAGAATGATCGGAAGAGACAAAAACGCAAATTGGTAGGCATCAGAAGTAAATAGTGGTACGAACACTATTCAAAGACAAGAGAAAGGCTTGTTATAGAAGCCAAATCTCCCCACAGCTATCTCGATAATTTCGATGACGAAATTTTTTTGAAGGAGGGGAGAGTTGACATACCCGGACCTAATCCAACTTTTCCATACAAATGGAATAGTATAAGACGTCATACTAACTCAATAATACGTCGGTCCAGATGTGTCTAATTAAGAAAAGAAGTGAAAATTAGGATAAGACGGAGTTGGTAAGTAACCATGCATGGAAGCACTAATTGGACTTCTTTAAGTCCATAGCCAATAGATTGGATATCCATTGGTGAATCGATCAGTGGATTAGGCCAATGATCGAGATTATGAGAGGTGGAAAGGAGGGAATAAAGTATGAACCGGGGTTCGAGTAGGCCCAGTGTCGGGCTTACCTATAAATAGGGGGAGTTAAGCACTCCCCCTCTCATTTCTCTTCTCCCTCTCTTCCTCTCCTCTCATTTGCTCTTTCGGAGCAATTTTGGACTTTTGGCCGATCCGAACAAACCGACTGAAGGATCAAGGTGAGATCTTGGTATGTTATTCTACTCACTTTAATCTACATTTTATTACGTTTTCACGTAATTCCATGTATTGGTCTACAAGAGATCCAAGCTCAAAGTTAGATTTAGCTTTCTAGTTAGATTCTAGCTTAGATTTGAGATCTAGGAACTTTGAGCTTGTGATTCTCATTTTCGCTTCGATGAATGTGTGGTGGAAGATGTGAGGAATGTTTGTCTCGATTTACGGGTCGAACAGTAGGATGAGGGGCTCAAAAATCGAGGAAAAGCCTCAGTTACCAAGGCTTAGTGACTGCTCCCGCGTGGGAGCTGAGCCACTCTTACGTGGGAATGACTTGCAGGCCAAGTCCCATGCAGGACTTGGTCAGTCCCGCGCGGGAGTGATTCTAACCATGGGGTAAAAATCACAATTTTTCATCACGTGTCTGATTTTGACCCCGAACCTTCCTGAACACTTTTCTAAGCCTCGAAACATATCCAAACACCATCTTAGGTCATGCTAGAGCCTCATAGGTGCATTCATAGCTTGATTATGAATGCTAACATGTATTTCCGTGTTTTAGGGTTTCGAAAGATCAAGTACGACGATGCTCCGGAGATGTATCTATATGGATCCTTTGGGAGTATACGAACCTCCTAACACTGTGAGCGGCTTAGATTTTTTTGCTTAGCCACTGGGGTCAAAGGTTTTAAAAAGGTTTTCAAAATATAAATGATTTGTAAATGTTTTAGGATACAGGGAATTCACACGCACACATACTTGTTTGATGATATACCCACATAGAGAGTGGGACGTTTTCAAAGAAAGTATAAAGATTTTGTGTGTGTGTGTTTATGTTTATTTTTATATGTTTTAAATATATATGTTGTATATATATATATATGAAATTTGATGCGGATGGAGTGAAATGAGCGACTGAGTGGATCTCGGTGCTCCGATGAGAGGGAGCAAGTGGACCGAGCAAGACATGCATGCAACCAAGTAGCCGCAGACCATGCATGCACGGTAAGTGTGAATTTTGGAAATGATTTTAATGAGTTTTAAATGTAAATTAGGGGCACTGATGATGGATTATGGCGAGAGCTCCTATTGTGCAGTTAGGTTAGCGCGAGAGTATACTACTTTCCTAGTCTGTGAATGGTTTGGCCTCAATATTTAGTGACATTGATGGCAAACATTTTATTTATTATAAATTTAATGCTTTATTGATTTGGGGATATGATGTACCATTGCACAAGTATACACCTTTTACGTGGGCGGGAAAATATCACATTTATACGAGATATAAATGTGTTATATGACTTTATGTAAACCAGATCGAGGCTTGATGAGAGTCCGTCTATGACTTGCCTAATCGAGGTATTTTTATATAAATCTAATCATGGCGTGATTAGGGTCCTTGTGTGAACTACCCGATCAAGGTATGATATTAATCAATGAGGGACTGCCCATGAGGGGCAAGTTTTGCTAGCTATTGATGGCTTGTGGATGCTCCATCAGGGAGGCATAAGTGCATCCTCTTGGGACTGTGAGACGCGGAAGGTGACATGCTAGGAGCACTTGTAGTCATTAAGATCACGAACGGAAACGTTGAGAGAAAAGGGCATAGATATGTGTGTATATATATATTTAAAATAATTAATGATTTGATGAGAATTTTTCCCAACGATTTAAGCTCATCGATAGATGAGGCTCGATCGGTTTATGCCATCTTAGTTAAATCATTTTGATGAAAATGATTTTTTTGTGGGAAATTTTATAAAGTAAAATGATTATTTATAAATTGATTTTGGTATTATTATATCATCCACCATTTTTGGTCCTTTATATTGTTTTCAAATCACATCATTGAGTTTGTGGACTTACCCGTGGTTTATATATTTTTCAAGCTAAAGGCTCGTTGAGGAGCGATCATCTAGTAAATCATACAAATTAGCTATCAGTCAAAGTAGGTTTCTCTATTCTTAATATTAGTGATCCATTGGTGTATTTAAATTCCACTGTGTAATGGTGCTAATGATATTTCTTTGGTTCAATGTGGAATTGAATTTTCATCTTTTATGCTCAATCAAGGCAATGAGCAAGAAGAAATTCATGGCAACGATGAGAAATTGACAACAATTGAAGATGAAATTATTAAAAATCAAGAGGGGTCTGATTCCTTATTGTGTTTGGTTTGAACATTGTATTTTGGGTTTGGAATTTCAACTTTGAAGTTTGGACTTTATGTTGAATCTTGAGTGTTTACTACTTTACTGTTGAGTGTAGACTTCAAAATTTTAATTTCTTGTATTGTCAACGTACTCCCTAAAGATAAGAAGAATTTAATTTGTGTAATATTCATTTGCATTATTTGATGTAGTAATGTTTTCTTTTTTTTTTAATTTTAAAAAAAATCAAAAAAATTAAAAGTCTTGCATCTTTTGACCCGGACGGTTCAACCGATTGATTCAGTTGAGTCGTGAACCGACTGAACACACGGTTCAAGCTCTGGTCCAATTTTTTAGTCATTGGAAATTTCTGAACTTTTCGGAGAATTGGAGAAAATCTAGCCAACAAATTCTTAAGCTATCTTGCTATATTAATCTACTCCTCTTTAGCTCTTAATTGATGTATATGGCATGAAGATTGGTTAGCTAGATGTTAGGGTCTCCCATTTTGAAGAAACATGGGTATTGTAGCTTAAATTTGGAGAATTTAGCTTAGATAATGATTATGTGGTCTTGTGGTTGGAATATATAGAGTATATGGGCCATAGGAGGCTGAGAATGAAGTCAGAAGTGTAAAACCTTGGATTTGTAGCATTGGGGTGGCCAAAAGACCGCCATGGTCGGCGGAATTCTACCAATCTATCGACAAATGAGGTCCAATTTGTCCACAGATTAGCCTAGACAAGGAAAACCCAAGATTGAGTCCAGCAATCCGTCGACGAGTAAAGTGCAATACATCGATAAATAAGGCAACTAAAAACCTCTAAATTGTCATTTAAGGGGATCCGTCCCCGAATGAAGCATCATCTGTCCATGCTATTGACCAAGGTTGACCTGTGTTGACTTTTGGTTGACTTTTTTATTTTGATTATTTTTCGATCTCAAGTTAGGTTTAGACCTTCCTAAGCCCGATAAAAGCATATTTAGGCAAGTTTGAGTCTGCATGAACATATTTTTGAATTGAAAAGAGTTTTAATCAAATTTAAATGCAAATTAGAAGCACCGCGATGGATCGCAGTGAGAGCTCTAGCCATGCAGAGGATGGATTTCGAGAGTATACGAATCTCCCATCACTGTGAGTGGTTTGGCCTCAATGTTTAATGACATTGATGGCAATTGATTTCATTTGTTTTAAATTAAATATTTTATATGTTTTGAGTTATAATATATTACTACACAAGTATACACTTTATTTTGCAGGTGGCTAATATATCATATTTATATGAGATATAAATGTTTTAAATAATTTTATGCAAACTCGATCGTGGTGTGGTGAGAGCTCATACGTGACTTGCTCAATCGAGATGTTTTATTATATAAAACTAATCATGGTGTGATTATGGTCCATGTGTGACCTGCCTGATTAAGGTATGGTATTGGTCATAAGAGACCTACCCATGAAGGACAATTTGCTAGCTATTTAATGGATTGTGGACACTCCATAAAGGAGGCACAAGTGCACTACTCCTGAGAATGAAAGGCACAGAGGATGACTCGTCAAGAGATATTTTAGTTACTTTGAGGTAACGAATGGCAACGTTGGGAGTAAAAAGACATATTATGAGTGTGTGTGTGTGTGTGTGTGTGTATTTATACATGATTTTAAATGAAGGAAAATTGTTAGTATTCTCCAAATGGTTTGTGCTCATTGACGGATGAGACTCGTTCAATTTATGCCTCCCTAATTAAATTAAATTATTTTGATAAAGAATGAATTTTTTGGTGGGATTTGATTTGAAATAAAATGATGATTTATAAATTGATTTTTGGTATAATTATATCCACCAACATGTTTGGTCGTTTATATTGTTTCCAAACCACATTACTGAATCTGTGGACTCACCAACGTGGTATAATTGTTTTTCAAGCTTGAGGCCCATTAAGGAGCGGCCATCTTGTGAAACATGTAGATTAGCTATCAGCTGAAGTAAGTTTCCCTATCCTAGTGCATTTAGTGATCCATTATTGGTTTTTAAATTCCAATGTATTACGTGATCTGAGTTCACTTCACACACTTGTAATCACACTTTAATAGATATTTTGTCCTTGGGGGACTTTCCTTGTTATAATTATATTATTTAAAGATATTATTTTAATTGCTAAAATATGTGATTTTAAAATGATATTTGGTATTTGTATTTATACTTGGCGTTCAATGCCTGACGTTGTTTCTAAGGCATGACCCATCAGTACGTACTTCGAGGTAATATGACGGCTACCACGTAGCCAAGCTTATGAGTCGAGACGTGACAAAAATTATTTAGGATGAAAGAGAATGCCAAAAAGTATCAAATCATGATAAAAAAAATAGCAAATTTGCAACCAAAGTTTCATAGAGCTTACCTAAAAAGCTTAAAATCATTTGAAGCGAGATTTCAATTCAAAATCTCCATGAGAATACATCTATTAATCCAAAAAAAATAGTGTGATTGTGCTTTTTCATCTCAGTTGAGTTATACTAATTTTTAGGATTCAACCAATAACTAGTAGCATGAAGGTTTTTGTGTAATTGCCTATCCCATCATGAATCAAGAATCTTCAAATAAGGCTCAACCCTTTTCTTCCTCTTTTAAAATCTTTTCACCATTTATTCCCTAGCTTTTTGAATAGCCTTATATAAATAACCCATTACAGGTTTATTATCAACATCAACATTACACAAAACATGCACATCAATCATAGGCTAAAAATATACTAAGTTAACAACATTAAAGGGTATAGAAGCATCAATCATCCACCTCGAGAAGGCAAGGTCACATCTTTCAATAATTTCCTTACTTTGCAGGACACTTTTAAGAGTTGGTTAAGCTCCGGGAGTTGTTCTTGGCATAAAATAGTTACCAACACCCACACATTTTCTTTTGTCTACTATCAAGAAAGCAGTTCTTTTGTCAATACTTTTTGTCACAGAAATTCCTTTTCCTCTAGACCTAGGAGTTGTAGAATGTAGAGATAGAATTTCTTTAATATGGTCTTACATGTAAAACTGCTTCTCATAATCTACAAAGTCTGGACCGTAAGAATTTTGTTCCTCAAATGATCCTTGATTCTTTTTTCTTTTTTCTACATGATCTTTAATGTCCATTTGCATTCTATATTGAACATTGGCAGGCACTTTCTTACACCCTTCAACCTCACATTTAATCCCAGCTAAATGCTGCTTAAATCTATTTATGCTAACTCCTGTAAAACACCGCTAGCAATTCAAACATGATAACTTTGCCTTCCCCCTTGATGAACTTGTACCAGTTGATTCAATCAACTTACAATGTGCTCATGCTAGGTCAGTCTTTCCACTCTTTCTCTTTAGTGATGAATCCTGAGTAGAATTTGATAAAGGTGTATCAGCTGACGATGTAGTAGAGGAATCCATATCGATAACCTAACAATAACCCAAAAGCTAAAAGCTTATTATTTGACAAGAATAATAAAACAAAATTTTAGTACTAATGTAGAATCAAATATGAAAAAGAAAAGATGGAAAAGTGAATGGCAACAAAACTCTAAAAATGGAATCATACTAAAAGCTTAATATTTGACAAGAAAAAAACCTAAAAAAGTAATTTAGTCGAATAGCAGTAATAATAAGGTCTGATCCCTTTAAAACTAAATCAAATAGCTTTAATATTTTTAACCAAAATTTCATAGCTTCAATCAGAATACCCCATAAATACTAATCTACTTAAAAATAAAGAAAACACCCAAATTAGAGAGTTTCAATCAAATACCCATTGCAAAATCAATTTTATTTGAGGTAAAAAAAAAAGAGGAAAGTTTTAATCAAACACCCAATTGCTAAATCAGTTTTACTTCAGACTTGAACTCACCTTTTAAGAAGAAGACCCAAATGGCAATATCTTAGTGCTTGAGAGTTGAAGGAGAGTTGAGCTAAAAGGTCAACTACCAAAGAAGAATATAAACTCCGATGATCTGATTTGATGAATTGAGTTAATTGTTATCACTTAGTAGCAGTGAAGACATACTAAGATAGTATTGAATACTTTGGCATTAACGAACAAAAAAGGTAGAGGAATAGTCTATTAGGTTTGTTGCCATCGTTTAATTTAAGTTTTAACATTTTTCCTTTTATTTTAAAATAGTTATAATATGCAAAGACCATATCAACCCTCATTTATTAAAAAAATAATAAGATAAAAAAGTAAATTACTCACCAAAATTTAACTCGTCCGGGTTAGAAAAACCCACCCAGCTTAACGGTTTAATGCGGGTTGATTGCGGTTTGAATGGTTTTTTGTTTTAAACGGTCCAATGTTAGACCTAGCCTGAATTAGGTCCCGAGTCACTAGGTTGAATAGTCAGATCGTCGGGCTGGTTCGAGTTTAATAACTATGGCTTGATGGCATTCGAATGATGCCTTATGACTCCAGCCTTTAGAAGTCTATGACGGTAGACTTATTTATGTTTAAAGCAGTAGCTAAAGAGCTAAAGGTGGTTCTCTTAGATAACGGAGTGTCACAAAATTTAGTGCTATCAAGTTCAGTTTTTTTATTGCTAAAACTTTTTATTTTGTTATGACACACATCCCTAATGTCTTTGCTTGCTTTAAATGTGTTGAATGGTTTTAATAGAGATTAAATATGTTGAAGCCAATGTTTTCTTGGTACCATCCTTTAATTTTCCATTAACGTTGTTTTGCAATAAAAGACAATATATGACTATGTGTTCTTCATTAGTCAACGTTTTAAGGTGTCTTCTGCAGTTATTGCCTTGAGTTTCAGCCTCTTTCATGCTAGTACAATTTTCAAGCAGTAATTGAGTGGTGTCATTAGATAGATGCATAGTAATTTCACATGCACAAAATACCACACAACAACAACATCTAAGTAGATTCCTACAAACATAGCATTGGTGCCTGTTTCACATTAATGTAAAGGAATCTTAGTCACTAAAGGCATATTGCCTCTTATGCCTATATCATCTTCAACAAACGATTCTTTGTTTAAGTCAAAAAGAAATTGCATTGATGATGATACCTCAGTCATATGAGAACTTGGATTGACATTAAGATTTGAAATTTAAGTATGAAAACCTTCTTCCACACAAAAATTCATATATGGAATCTCAGTTCAGGTACCTTCATCTTTGAAATTTAAGTCTATACTAGCAATTATTTCTATTACTAAGAACAGTATTCTTAAAACCAAACATAGCCTAAAACAGTTGAAATAGTACATAATAATGTCTATCTTAAAAGTAGACACATAAATTGCTATAGGGTGAAAAATTCCAAACCTGTAAAATGTAAAACTAAAATTAGATGGATGAAAGTTAATTATAAGTTTATATATAGAAGAGAATAAGTGAAGAAAATGAAAACGATGATATTAACATTTTCTGGAAATAAACCCGCCAAAATCAAGTCCATCATTGACCATTATTAACATTTCTATCTTTTGCATGGAGAATCTTTACTGTAAATTGTTATATTCATAGTTTGTAAGTTATTGCTTTATTTTTTGCTAAAGGATGAACTGATCGTTATGTCACCACAATTTCAAAACCTAGGCTAGAAATATCCCTTTTTTAACATGTCATAGCCTTTTTTTATCATAGTGGAAAATAAGAAAAAAGAATGAAAAAGGAAATTCGTGAATTTTAATCCGTTAGCTGAAGGAAATTTTATTTAAAGGATTGTTTAAGCGATTAAATAAAGATGATTACAATAAATCATATATTAGAAAAGCACCAACGATCAATAAAAATTACCAAAACTGCAAAGTTTACCTACAACATAAGTTTATTTGTCTACTTGATTCTTGCAAAGTGGGTAAGTTACTTCCGAAAGTAACATAAGATGAAATTGATATAAAAATTGACATTTGTATATGTGTTAATGATTATCTTCATATTTAGAAAGTTTAGAGGATAGCCATATACATATACTTATACACATATGTATACATATACGTATATGTATTTGCATGTATACATACATGTATATGTATATGTACATATATTAAACAATATGTATATGTGTGTGTGTATATATATATATATACATATATAATGACATTGGAAACAATATCAAACAAAGTGCTCCAACAATATCATGACTAGTTTATGAACTTGTGGACAAAATAAGCCAAGGGTAGTTAAACAAGAATCTTTGATATTGAGCAACATATGTAGAACCAGAAGTCAACCATCGAATGCAATGGTAAAGCAGACTGTTAATTAAGAAGAAATGAACTTTAACTATCGAACTCCAAGAACAAAACATAACCCAATTCTAGCAAAGAATCGAAACCAACTTCCAATTAAATAAGACTCAAACACAATCTCATTCAAGTCCAAGCCATTCTCACTCAAGCTAACCCTTCCATTCCTTCTATATTTCTTCAAAAATTGCTACCTAAAATGCACAAAAAAGAGTGACCCAGCCAATTTCAAACTTTTGAAATTGGGAATGGGTAAAGGGTAATTTGGAAATCAATATCTGAACTACGCAAAAAAATGACTGACCTGACCAACTTCTTTCCTAAAAATGGGACACAAACTTTTGAAATTGGGAATGGGTAAAAGGGAATTTGGAATTATGAATGAAAAAGCAGTTGCCATTCAAAGGTTCTTCTTTAAAAACAAAATTAAATTTTGATTCAAGTAATTTTTTTAGGAAACAATTCTTTGGGTGGTAACTAGAAATTACTCAAAAAATGGTTTCTGACCAAAAAATTTCTTGTTTCAAAATGAAATTGCTAGGAAAATAAGAGGGAGTATTTTCATTGAAAATGTTATGCATTTAGTATCTCATTTAAGTTGAAGAAAAAGAAAGTAATTACAGAGAGAGAGAGGTGGAGAGACGGCAACTTAATGCATGGAAAAAGAAAAGGATAAAAATGGAAAAAAATATTTATAAAAGTTAGCAAAATAACTGCTTTTCTTACTTAATGTGTAATAGTTAAAAAAGGCAGATATTGAGTGACAGATGGAGTAAACAAAAGAGTAATGATTACACGTGTACCTAGTGAGCAACTTGGGTTTAATGAAAAGTCATAAAGGGCTAAAGAGTTAGGTAAAATTCAAAATAAATTAAAATAAATAATGATATATTTTTCTTTTAAACCAATTTTGTTGGTCCTATTATAGTGCTAGAATGGGGGGTTGAATAGCACTTCTTCACTGGATATGCTTAAGATTCCTAAACACTTTTTGTCATAACAATCTTTATGGAAATCTTCATTATTGTCCTGACAATCTTCATGCCAATCATTGTAATGCTCGCATATTCAAAGATTCTTTCATGCAGTAGCTTCTAGGTCTTCATTGATGTGAAAGTTGTTGAGACTAAAGTTTAGATCAATCCTTTCATGTATCGATCTTCAAACCTTTTAAAGCTACTTCTCTATCAGGCCCAGGATTGATGGCAACAACATTGTGACTGGCACGCTGATCAGTCTTTCCTAGTCAAAGACCTAAAAGGTGTTGAAGTCTCTATTTCTCTAAGCTCGTAGTGATGATTTCTCTCAAATTGGTGTTCAGCACTATGCTCAATTCTTTATAGCATCTCTTTCTTGCTTCTAACTTTTTTCATGCTATTGCCACCACTTCTACAAGTGAGTTCAGCACTTCATTTCACACACCAATGATGTTTGTAAAAGTGTAAAAGATGAGTTATAAAGGTTGTGAAGATGCAAAGTTACTAAAAAGCTTAGTAAAAAAATTAATGCACACTCATTATAGTGGTTCAGTCCTCCTCGACCTATATCCACTACCTTAACCCTCTAAATCAAGGATTTTCACCATCCATTAAATCAATAAAGTTATAGGCCTTCATTGAGCCTTTACAACCAAAGCATCATCATGCTTTTACAAACCGAACTTCACCAAGCTCGAACCCAAGCTTCCTAGCTTGTAAAGTGCCTTACATGCACTCTTCTATCCAAAGGTTACAATACAAAGTGTGTACAAATCATCCTATACTGATCTAGTTATACGAATAAAACCCAAACCATATTTCTAACAAGATAGTCATGACAATGCTCAAATCAAAATCTAGAAATCTAAAGATAAGAGTGAAGAACAAGTGAAAAGAGAACTTTGGAAGAATTAGCACAGCCTAAACCTTTGTGGGATGTTCTCTCTTACATTCTACAGCCTTTGATATTGTATTTATAGTGCGAGAGCTAAAACTACCCATTATATGACTGTTGGAGCCAAATTAGTCGTTATTAGTGCCAATAACAAAGACTTCAACAATATCCCCATTTTTAAATCTCTTTATTGACAACTTTGTTTTGAGTTTTAAGTCAATGCTTTTACTTGTTGCTTTTCCTCTTCAAGTTTGCCAATGTGTTAAAAGACTTTAGTAAAGTATTCTTAAAGTACTTGTCTTCCTTTTCTTCATGATCAACATTTGATAACCAATCACAACTGCATTCACAATTAATTACTTCTTCTCTTGCATTTGGCATTAGTATCAAGATTGACATGAGTGTTTCCATAATCGCATGAGTCCATCAGACTACATTGATCTCAGAGTTGAACAATGCATGAGCTCAACTTTTTTATGAGATTCTTCATTACATTTTCCATCAAAGCAATACTCAAGCTAGTTTATCGAGGCTTTGATATTTTTTATAGTGTTGGCCGCACAAATGGCATGATCTTACTTTGTTGTACTCAACACCATTTGTACACTCAAGAGCATTTTTAGACTCACATAAAAAACAATATTTTGTTATCATCAAAAGCATATAGAGTTAATCCTAGCAATCCGCACCCTATTTTACGATGACAAAATACTCATTGAATTGAAGTGTAGAGTCATTGTAAAGAATAAAAGAATATGTATAATTTTCGAAGCTCCCTCTGAACATATGCTTTTTATTTCACATTAAAGCTTGTAGCAATATTTAGGCTAATTGTAGTATATACTTAACACGGGAAAGCTCAAATAAAACTATAAGTGTGTCTATATATATATATATTTATATATAATCTTAGCATAAAAATATAGCAATAAGCACAACCAAGTAGAAGGGGTGAGAAAAATTCTCCTTTTAAATGTAGTTAATTCTTCAACCCTGTCGGCCCCTCAAAAGGATGTCAAAGGATTTATCAATATTAGTACTACACTTGGAATTTTCTTGCATAATCAATAAATTTGTAAAAGATAGTAGAAAAATTCATAGAAATACTCATCATAATACCATATATATTCTCACATTTCTATGAGCACATATTCAATTCAATTCTAGCCTAGTATTTACCCCTATAATAAGTTAACCACTTCACTTCAAGCATTCAATTTTCTCCCCCTTTTTATCATAATCAAAAGAGAGGAATGCATCCAATAAGATCTAGCATTTAAAAGCAATAGGGGTATATAATGCACAAAAGATATTCAATAAACACGTGCGCACGCACACACAGACACATACATATAACAATCAAGAAAATGTAATCCTATAATGGATTACACTTAAAACATGCTTCACAAGTATTCACTTTATACAAAATAATATTAAATAAGCACAATAGATTTCATACTCAAGATATAGCATTAAAAACACATTATATAAGCATAAAAAGAATATTCAATAAGTATAAGAGAGCCAAATAGAGATAGAGATTATTCATCAAAAACATATGTAATAGTGTAAAATGATAACGCAAATGCAAGTGCAAATATCTCTTACTTATTACTCCAATGATTTACTACTCAACGTTGCTAAATCTATTCACATCTATCATTTCCAGTTCCAGAGGTTATAGGATTTTAATCAAAGCCAGTTCATTCATTACTTTTTCCTTTTTTCTAAATTAGTGTTGAAAGTATATCCTCAAATATTCTCATTTCCTTGACCTTAGATTATCAGCATCATTATCATATTCCTTCCCACTATCCTTTCTTGATATGCTATTACTTTCAAATTATCTAACTTTCCTTGGCCCAAGAGTTTAGCTTCAGTCATGCCATGACTCTTAGTGATAGAATTGTCATATCAAACATCAAGCATCTTCAATTCACCTATTCTGAATTGAGAATACTTTAAAGTATTCATAAATTATTCATAAACATATCATCCATTGCTGCTCTTCATGCACTAGAATGAACTACTATAAGAATGGTGCACCATTTTAAGTTTAGTATCCTTGAGCATTGATTGAACTGATATCTTTTTCTTTTTGGCCAAAAATTGCACTAATATCTTTAGGACAATCCTTTCACCAGCAGTGGCAACTTTCCAAGCAATATTCTCATCAAAACTTATAAGAAATTCAACATATCTTCACATTCTTAAAACTAGATGACCGATTCTTAAGCTCGCAAAACATTTCACAAAAATATTCAATATCCATATAATCACATGAGCTTATCTACTCAATTCAACTCCATTTTTGTAAATTGTCTTTGAGTTTTAAACATCAAGCTTTTCAACAAAATTTCCAACTCATTTTCATTTTTGATTGTTGTAAGCTCCCCATTTATGAAGTTTGGTCTCACTTTGGGATCTTGATAGATTTGGAAGATTTAAGCAATTTGAGATGTAAATGATGTAAACCGATGAAGTGCATTGAAATGCAATTAAAATCAAGTGAGAATTTTCAAAGACTTTAAGTTGGAGAAAATTGACTTTAGAAATAAAGGTAAGTTGTTATTTCAAAAGAGAAAGAAACAAGGGAAAGTTCGAAAAAAGAATTTTGAAATTTCTGAAATTTTAAATCACAAATAGATCTCATATTAAGTTGTTAATGTAGGCATTAGCACATTCAGAACAGAAGCTATATATTAGTGTCATATTTTCTTTGAAAGCACAACTAACTGTCAATGTGACTATTAACATATCAACAATGGAAATTTCTTTCATAGTAAAGGTCGAAACCAAACTTTCAAAGTTTTGCCAAAAGTATTTTTCAAAAATAGAAAGCTTAAAGAACTATAGTGAAAAAACTTTATTTTAAATTACTATACAATAATGTATGATGCGTCATCAATAAATTAATCAAGGAACAATTATAATCAAGTAAGATAGATCAAACAAGTATCAATCATTTAAAATCCTCTACTCTAACATTGCAACTTTATTACTTAAAAGACTATAAAAATACTAGCTGTTTCATGCAAGGAATCAATAAGAATAATTTTAACATCACTTACGAGTATTCAAGAGGGTTCATGTGATGCTACTGCCATTATTGAATAAAGACATTATGCAAGATCATGTCAAAATTACTAAATTGCTACAAAATCAAAAAACATTTGTGCACAATATCTATCTGTAGAAATCATACATAAGGATACAATAATTCAATCATTGTCATTAAGTAAAAGAGTAAGCCAACAATACCTCACCAAGTGCTTTTGGTTCACATCCATTCTTTATTCATCTTTAAAGGATCATGCAGAGGAACTTATTGAATTACTTTCATTCTATCCAAACATCTTGAGCATCTCCTTAATGTATAGCTTGGTTAGAGATAATTGCTTCATTTTGATTTTGAAGTTTAAGCGAGACGGTCAACTCTTTCATCATGCTTGTCTTGAGATCACCTAGCATTTTCTTAACAAAGTATTCACATAACTTTTTATTAATAGCACAAAGATGATATCATTAATATATGTTAACACAATCTACAATTTCTCTGAAAAAGCATCTACACATTTTATTGAAAAACTCTTTTAAATAAAGAATCTTAAAGATCTTTTTCAAGAATTTTGCAATTGAAATCTTGATTCAATTTTTCTGTCATACCCATACCAAATACCTGTTTCTTTCCGCCAATTAGAGCGTACGTTAGTTAGTAAGAGAATGTGGTAAAGCCTCACTTAAGTTATGAAAAGGACATGGATGGGATTAAGTGATTAGTTAAGAATTAGTAGTAAGGTTAGAAATTTAGACTGAAATTGTTAATAAATGACAGGGACTTTGAAAATTTCGCTACCAATGGTTTAGAAGTAAATTGTCTGAAGAATGAAACTAGACACTGAAAATTTTATTCTACTGGCTTGGGATATAGGTGGAATTTTAGTAATTTTTAGAGGGTAAAATGGTATCTAAGAGTAAAATTTCATTTTTAGGACTTAACCATCTAGTGAAAAGTGTTCACATGTTAGGAATAGATGGCTAGGATTTGAACAAATTTCTTCACCGATTTGGAAGACAAAATCTGGCCATGGCTTAGAAAATGCTAGAAAATTCATGCAAAATCCATGTTGTCTTCAACCTTAGAAAAAGATGAACACCTTCCGCCATTGTTGAGTGCTTGACAGCTTACCCCATAAGACACAAGTCCAAAATTTGCCAAACAAGTCCCCACAAATTTCCAACCATATTAAAGCTGTTGATTAGCCCATTAATATTCCCAGCCCAATTTCAAGAAATCCAAGCTAGTGTGGGAGAAATTTTGCCTTGAAGGTTTAGGGTTCTTGATGGAAGTTTACAAATCAAAGGTAAACATGCCTAATTTTGATCCAAGAATGTAGTTATTGGCATGCTAAACATGAATATCAAGTCAATTTAGTTTGATTTTTCTTGTAGACTTGTGAATCTAGAAAATTAGAAAAGTTATGGAAAAATTTTGAATTGGGAATTGCAAGCTAGATTGGATCCAAGGAAGTTTAGGATTGAAGCATGTTGTCTTTGTGAGTGTGTTAGACTAGAAAATGCAATTGAATTACATTGGAAAGGAAATTGCAATTTTAAATTGTGGCATTCCGAATTTGTCTAAGAGAGATGGCATTTTGCCATTTTGTGGATTTAAGTGAAATATGGTTATTTTGGAGTAGATTTAAGTGAGATTATTAATAAGGAAGATTAATTAAGTGTTAGATTGCCAAGTAATTGCATCACATTGCATAACATTGCATGTAGTTTAGGTTCTAACTCAATATTTCATAAGGTTATGGGAACCTAATAAATGTATGAATAATTAGGAATTCGGACAACTCCAAAGGATAAGGAACCGGTCGAGGATGACCAAGCATAGCTCAGACCTCACTGTGAGTGGATGACAATGTTCAAATTACAGTTTTGTTATTTTGTTAAATGTTATTTAGTAAAATGATTTAGTTGAAAGCTGCTAAATGATTATTGAGAATATATAATTGTGAATGGCCCATGGAATGTGATGGCTAAATTGGAAGATTTAGATTTTGAGACATGGATATGAAAAATGGTTTTGAAACAAATTAGTACTATTAGTTTTGAAATATTGAAAGGTTGTTATATGATTTTTCAAAGGCATTGTTTTAGTTGAAACAAATACAAAGGAGATTTGCCTCCCAGTACTGTGAATGACTTAGATTTCATTACTTAGCCACTAGGGTTAAATGTTTTCAAAATATAAATGATTTTTCAAATGTTTTGGGATAAGGGAAATCCATCACACACACATCTATTTATGATATACCCACGAAGAGAGTGTGAGGGTTTTTAAAGAAAATATAAAGGTTATTGCGTGTGTGTTTATGTTATATGTTTTCGCATATGTGTGTGTGTGTGTGTATCTTTGATGATGATGAGAGGCAAGATGAGTGACTGAGCGGATCTCGGTGCTCCGATGAGAGGGAGCGAGTGGACCTAGCGAGACATGTATGCAACTAAGTAGCCATGGACCGTCTATCGAGGGGCACGGTGAGTGGAAACCCTGGGAGAGGAGCGTAGGGAAACTCGCCAGCGCTTGATGTAGCTGTGTTCCACCCACAACGACTGGCACCACCGAGGGAACGGGCTAGAGAAAGAAAATATGAAAATGTTTTAGAAAATGAAAAGAGATAGCCCTCGGTGCAATAAGGCATACGACTGACGGGTTGAGCCTTCAGTGTTTTGATTGCCAGCCCATTTCAAATCTTTATTTTATATTATTATTGTTGTTAAAAATATTGTTTTTAAGATTTAAGATTATCCCTATTTCCCTAACCCTTAGTGGAAATCGATTGAACCTCTGTCATTCACCTGTATCCAATATGGTTGGATGCAGATCCACGTTCGAGGATAGTAAATAGATCAAAGGCTCACTAGGAGGCGTCGGTGGCTTAGGAGTAGTAGTTTCCGCTGCGTGGGTATTCTTTTAACTTAGTCCACTGGTAGTTCTTTTAAGTAAATTATTTTTAATAAATAAGAAGTTATTATTATTATTATTATTATTATTATTATTATTATTATTATTATTTTCTAATTAAAGTTTAGTTTTCATGATTTTACGGTGAAGATACTCAATTCATGCCTTGCAATGCTTCGAGGTGCATGAGGGTCGGGGCATGACAATTTGATTAGTATCACAGTAAATAAAAAATCCTAACTGTTTTCCAAAATCATAAAACATTTTTGAAGTATTTTCAAGCGTTTTAAAACGTTTTTAAAGCCAATGGATTACTTAGATTTAAAACTTCAGAGTTCGAGTATGTGATTACTCCAACGCGTCATAAATGTCTAAACCCACTCTTAGAATACCTCCTTTAGTAGTATGCCACCATATAGAGTATTTGAGTGTGGTGTTTAGGTGAAGTGACACCATGACCACATTTTCTCGAGATTCGATAAAGCAATGTGAGCTTTCTGAGAAATCCCCTAAGACCAATCTTTCAGCTTATAATGTTTTTCCTACTCGATAGCCAAACCAAACAAGGGATAATAATTCCCTTGAGATGACGAGATATGTGGTATCTCGTATAATCTTCCAAGATGGCCTGTTCAGAGGCACACTAGTGAAGAAAACTAGTTCGATGTCTAACCTTCGAGGTAGTGGACATTAAGACTCGCTAGTAAAGAAGCGAGTTTGAAACCTAACCCAGCCCATGTGCAATTTCCCCCATTATCTACACTTGTAAGGTGTAGAAGTTGGGAGGAAGCAAAGCAACAAAAGCATTGTGAGGAGCAAAGGTGGACCTAATGTGCACGAAGACTAAATCAACCTCTCTCGCTCTCGACACCATTAGTGTGTAGACAATGAGAGAAAGCTAAGTTAGGAGGAAAGAAGTCAATGGGACACAAGATTACGAAGGATGAGGTTGACAAAACCTCAGAACGTGAGATAAAGCATCCCAGTAGAAGGATGAAAAGACAAAGAGGACTCCATCGAGTGACAAATAGAAGGATGAAAAAAAAACAAAAAATGAAATGAAGCCAAGAAAGAGCTAACCAAGTGGAGAGGCCAACGAGGATCCACGTGGGACAACTCAGCCTTTTCTCAGCTTAGTTGGTGAGAGGCGTACTCTTGGGAGCGATAGGACCCTCGGTGACTAGGGTTCAATGAGTGCTGTAGTGAGCTGGCACTTGAACGCCTGGGCCTTGGGGCAATACCTGAGGTGGTTAGGGCTTGACCCAACACCATTGTAAGCTTGGAGGGATGAGCCCACAGGTTGGCAAGTCTTGAGGGATGAGCCCATAAATTTCTTAAAGAATGCTTCTATGAATGAGTAGGAATTGAGAGAGACTGTGGCAAAGGCTAGCCGACTTCTCTCATTCCTACCCCATTTATATGTAAATGGTGAAAGAAAGGGGGGCAGAGGTGGATGAAAGAGAGATCACTTGGAGTCAAGAGGATTGACGCTTGAGGACTCCAAGATGTGAGACAAATGACCACAGATGGGGATGATGGAGGTAAAGAACTTCAATAAGAGAATAGCTTGAACCCCTCCAAGAACCAATTGTCTACGTGTAGATTTTAAGAAGGGGTCAATTGAGGAGAAGCATCTAAGGGTTTGGAAGGAATCATGTGAGTCCGAGATCACGAGAAGTGACTTAAGGGAAAGTCACTCGAGGATGTGAAAAGGACTGATAAGAGGAAACCCTAAAGGACTCGAGGATGGTAAAAAGGATAGTAAGGGAAAAGAGCAAGAGTAAAGCCATTCTTAAGGAACGATGAGGAAGAATAAGGCAAAGATGGCAAAATGGAGAATGAGGAATGCAAAGAGACCTCATATTCGTGTGAGGGATGCATAGTGAACCCCTTGCTGTGTATTCGGCCTTTGGATCTCAGTGCTAAGAGAATTCAAGGTGAAGAGTGAAAAGAGATCTCACCCATATGGTCAACGAGTAGTACATCCATTACTACTTGCTTGACCATTGGATACCAATGTCAAGAGAAGATAACGAAAAAAAATAAGAGAAAAGAAGTGGAGATGGAGGAAACGAAATAAGAAAATTGGATAAGTTAAGAAATCTCCACACCCAAGGGACAAATGAGTAATAAACCCCTCATCATTCGGCTGACAATAAGAGTAAGAAGGAAGAGGCCTCCAAAGGATGATAAGAAATGACCATGACAGGGTCAATGGGAAGTAAGCAAGCGGAAAGAGCATAATGCACAGCGATGGTAGGAATGCCTGTATGTTTGCAACTAAAGAGCAAGAATAGAATTTTCCCCTATAATCGAGAAGACATCACCAAAGAGAAGTTGGTGAGAAAGAAGAAGTGATAATAAACCCCAAAATCGAGTCAAGCTAAGGCACTACATCATATTATGAATAGGTTAAGGAAATGAAAACATACACAAGAATTATTAGAGGCCTAAACTTCTGAAGTAAAAAAGGGGTTAAGAGTGTGAATTAATGAAGGAAAGGAAAACCCTCGACTATTAAATTTACAAGAAGAGACAAGAAAGTTGGATAGAAAGAAAAATTGAAGAAGTGGAAAGAGAAGAAAGCACTCGAAGGAGACAATTGATGGAGGTGCTTGTATCCTAAAGAATGATGGGTAGTAAGCTTTTCATTACTTATCTAGCCTCTAGATACAAGTAAAGAAAGAATGAAAGAGAAGAGAAGAGAGGTAAAAGAACAAAAGTACCAAAGTATGGAGAAAGGAAAGAAGGTGAAAAGATGACGAAGATAATGGTGATGATGGAAATAATAAAGAGATTTCAAACTCAGTTAAGGGGAAGGTGGATCGACTTAGGTAAGAGTCAGAGAAAGAACAAGGATAAATAAGATGATAATTGAAACTGGAGAAGATAAAAAGGTGAAGCAAGATGAAAGAGTGAGATAGAAGTAGTTAAGAGTAAGGAGTTAAGGAATATAAAGGATAAGTTGAAAATCTAGAATGAGGGAAGCAACTTAACCCTAAGGATAGCCTCCCTGAAGAATTATAAGTGAAGAAAGGATGTAAGAGATGAAGTTAAGCCAAGGTAAAATGGAAGTAGCTAAGTGCAGACAAGATTGTAAGACGAGGAATGGTAGAGAAAGGTATTGTTTGCGATAAATAAACCTTGATGTGGAGGACAACGAAAAGATATCATGGAATCAAGAGCCAAGGATGGCCAAGATAAAGAAAACCCATATGTGAGAAGCTAGAGCTGCGAAGAGTAAGATAAAGAGAATAACAAGGACAACCCCTAGTACTTAATGGAAGAAGTACGGGGATAAGGAGAGGAACTGGTCAAGCTCATAAGCTTCTATAAGCATAACCAGTATAATAAAAGAGAAAAGAAATTCTAACACCTAAATGAAGTAAAGGTGTTAGAAGGGAAGTGAGGATGGGGATGATAAAGGAAGTAAGAAAAGAAAGCAAAGAAAGGAATAAATGAAGCTTAAGTAAAGGAAACCTTGAATAAGTTGTGAAGGATCACAAAAACCAAGGTAAGATAGAGTTAGCAGCGAGCCCAAAACTCTAATGGAATAGGTATAGGGATGATGAAAGCTGTAGATGATGCCAAGGGATGGCAATAGACCCAAGATAAAGGCAAACCAAGTGAAGGGACAAGAAACCCTAAGAGAGGGAAATACGAGGATTAAGAGGAGCTACGAATGGCACCACACAATTTCAACATGCATGATTGACCTAGTCCCGTATAGACTGGAATGCAAGAAAAAAGTGGACCCCACAATGAATAGTGGGTTAGTGAAAGAAAGAACAGGATAAAGAAAGGGGAAAAGAAACCCCAGAAAGAATTGTTGATGAAAGGAGGAAAAAGAAACGACCCTTAGCAAAGAAGCTAAGGGGTGAATAAAGGAAGCCATAGGGAAGAGAAACACAAAGATAAGGAGCATGCGGCGATCACGACATGGGTGTGATCGGCTACATTCCGTGTAAATGAGGAGTGTCTGTGGGGAAAGAAAACCCTAAAATGAACTATAGCAAAGAAGATAAAAGATAAAAGAGAGCCCTAGAAGGCCAGAGTATATGACATGGATGAGCATAAAGTCGAGGCTTAAGTACGGATGATTTAGGAGCCATGTGAGGCGTCCTCATGTGAGGAAAGATCAGAGATTGTGATCTTGAAGATCTGTATGATGACCACTCGAGAGGACCAATCTAAAGTATGGCTGGGGAGAGCATGAAGCCATCCAGAGTTCTCCATCCCAAAGAGGATGAGAGATGTTATAAGATGGGCCAATGGCCCTATTTGAGATAGATATGGGCAGCCAGAGAGTGAGTCAGATTGTGAGAGCCTAGAGGGTATGATCTCTGACTCCTCAAACATGTTATGGCTGAGAGTAGGCCAGTACGTACAAGAGCTCGACTCACCTGTCATATGATGAAAAAGAGAGATCAAGAGAAAAGAAAGAGAACCAAGAGACGAAATGAGAACAAAGACCAAGGTAAGGGAAAAAAAGAATTAACTCACCGTACACCTCGCCTTAGAGGTGAGGGAGTTAATCTAAATTATTCCCTTATAACTTGGTTACAAAGATAAATACAAGACCTCGAAAAGATAAGGAATGCGTCGAAGAATAGCCTCGAAGAAAGAGGCAACATTAAGGAAAGAAGAAGAGACTTTTAAGGAGAATAAAAGTAGTGGAACCTCAGCAATGGTAAGGAGATAGTCTCGATAAGAGAGACTTTAAGGAGAAAACAATAACTAATCGTAAAGATTGAGCAAGCACAGCTGGGATGGAGTAAGAGTCTCCAGGTAACACAATTGAAGTAAAGTGAGCCTAACCCATGAATGGGTAAGGATAGGCTCTACTAAGGAGAAGATGAAGTTCGATCGTAAGAATGGAAGAATGATGGAGCTGATCTTGAGAGAGAATGATCGGAAGAGATTAAGATGCAATTTGGTTGGCATCAGCAGCGAAATGAGAAAGTTCAGCAACGAATAGTGGTGCGAACACTATTCCCCACAGCTACCTTAATGATTTCGAGGACAAAATTTTTTGAAGGAGGGGAGAGTTGACACACCCGGACCCAATCCAACTTTTTCGTACAAATGGCATAGTATAAGATGACGTATTAACTCAATAATACGTTGGTTTGGATGTGTCTGATTAAGAAGTGAAGTGAAAATTAGGATAAGACAGAGTTGGAAGATGAGATAAGTGACTATGCATGGAAGCACTAATTGGACTTTCTTTAAGTTCATAGCCAATGGATTGGATATCCATTGGTGTAGAGATCGGTGGATTAGGCCAAGGATTGAGATTTAGAGAGGCTGAAAAGAGATGAGAAAGTCTGGCCTGGGGTCCGAGTAGGCCCCTTGTCAAGCTTGCCTATAAATAGGGGGAGTTGAGCTCTCCCATTCTCATTTCTCTTCTCCCTCTTTTCCTTTCCTTTCATTTGCTTTCTCGGAGCAATTTCAGACTTTTGGCCGATTCGGATAAATTGATCGAAGGATCAAGGTGAGATCTTAGTGTGTTATCCTACTTATCTTAATCTACGTTTTATTATGTCTTCACGCATTTCCATGCATTAGTCTATGAGAGATCTAAGCTCAAAATTAGGTTTAGCTTTTTAGCTAGATTTTAGCTTAGATTTGAGATTTAGGAACTTTGAGCTTGTGATTTTCATTTTAGCTTCGGTAAACGTGTCTGGGAGACGTGAGGATTTCTCATCTCGAATTTTGAGCCAAACCATGGAGCAACTAGTTCAAAAATCTAGGAAAAGCCTCAGAAGACGAGCCAAAAAGACGTCTCTCGCACGGAAGCCAAGGCACTCCCACGCGAGAGTCACCTCGGATGTCCAAAATGGCCATCCCGACCCACTCCTGCGCAGGAGTTGGTCAATCTCGCACTGGAGTCAACCAGACCCCGATAAGTACTTTCATAATTTTGTCGAAAAAGTTTATTTTCGACCCGAAACCTCCTCAGACACTTTTCTAACCCCCAGATCACTTCCAAACCTTAGTTTTTAGCATATTAGAGCCCCACAATCAATTAGGAAAGTTCAAATTAGAATTCTAACACATTTAGCTGCGTATTAGGGTTTTCAAGCGACCAAGTGCGGCGGTGCTTCAGAGATAATTCATCGTGGATTCTTTGGGAGTATACGAACCTCCCAGTACTATGAGTGGCTTAGATTTCATTACTTAGCCACTAGGTTAAATGTTTTCAAAATATAAATGACTTTTCAAATATTTTGGGATATGGAAAATCCACCACACACACGTCTGTTTATGATATACCCACGTAGAGAGTGGGAGGGTTTTTAAAGAAAATATAAAGGCTATTATGTGTGTGTGACACACCTAAACCTAATCTGACTTTTCTGTACAAACGGAATTGTGAAAGACGACATGTTAACTCAACAATACGTCGGTCTGGATGTATCTAAGTAAGAAGAGAAGTTAAGCTTAAGATAAGACAGAGTCGAAAGATGAGACAAGTGACCATGCATGGAAGCATAAATTGGACTTCTCCAAGTCCATAGCCAATGGATTGGATATCCATTGGTGAATTGGTCTATGGATTTGGCCAAGGATCGAGATTGCAAGAAGTGGAAAAAGGGGGAATTAAGTCTGGTCCGAGATCCGAGTAGGCCCAATGTCGAGCTTATCTATAAATGAGGGGAGATAAGCTCCCCCCTCTCATTTTTCTCATCCCTCTCTTCCTCTCCTCTTATTTGCTCTCTCAAAGCAATTTTGGACTTTTGGCAGATTCGGACAATCCGACCGAATGATCAATGTGAGTTTCTAATATGTTATTCTACTCACCTTAATTTATATTTTATTAAGTTTTCACGCATTTCCATGCATTGGTCTAAAAGAGATCCAAGCTCAAAGTTAGGTTTAGCTTTTTAGCTAGATTCTAGTTTAGATTTGAGATCTAGGAACTTTGAACTTGTGATTCTTGTTTTTCTTTCGGTAAACGTGTCGTGGACAGCGTAAGGATCATCTGTCTAAGTTGGTATGTCAAAAGGAGGTCAAATGGCATAAAAATCGAGACAAAAGCCTCGATTCCCGAGCCTTTGGATCGACTCCTGCGCTAGAACCATACAGGTCCTATGCAGGAGCCATGCACCTTATAGGTCCCACACGAGAGTCGTGCACCATGCAGTTCCCACGCAAGAGCAGTGCAAATCCCGCGCGGGAGGGGTTCCTGCCATGCAGGAACTGGCCCAAATCTTAGGGGTAAAATGGTAATTTTACACTAACTATTTCTGTCCACGTACTTCTAGGCAACGTGGCGGTTGCCACATGGCCGACCACTCCGGGTCAGGGCATGACAGTGTGTGTTTATGTTATATGTTTTCGCATATATATGTATATATATTTATATATATATATATATATATCTTTGATGATGATGAGAGGCGAGATGAGCTACTGAGCAGATCTCAATGCTCCGATGAGAGGGAACGAGTGGACCGAGCGAGACATGCATGCAACTAAATAGCTGTGGACCGTCTATCGAGGGGCACGGTGAATGGAGACCCTGGGAGAGGCGCGTAGGGAAACTCGTCAGGGCTCGATGTAGCTGTGTTCCACCAACAACGACTGGCACCACCGAGGGAACGAACTAAAGAAAGAAAATATGAAAATGTTTTAGAAAATAAAAAAAGATAGCCTTCGGTGCAGTAAGGCATACAACCGACGGGTCGAGCCTTCAGTGGTTTGATTGCCAGCCCATTTTAGATGTTTATTTTATATTATTATTGTTATTAAAAATATTGTTTTTAAGATTTATTTTGGATTATCCCTATTTCCCTAACCCTTAATGGAAATTTATTGAACCTCTGTCACTCACCTGTATCCAATGTGGTGGGATACAGATCCACGTTCGAGGATAGCAGATAAATCAAAAGCTCACTAGGAGGCGTCGGTGGCTTAGAAGTAATAGTTTCCGCTGCGTGGGTATTCCTTTAAGTTAGTCCACTGGTAGTTCTTTTAAGTAAATTATTCTTAATAAATAAGTTATTATTATTATTATTATTTTCTAATTAAAGTTTAGTTTTAATGATTTTGCAGCGAAGATACTCAATTCATGCCTTGCGGTTGTAGACACTTGTTTTTCAATTTTAATTAGTTAATTAGCTGATTAATTGGTTAATTATTCAATTAATTAATTGATTATTTCTACGGCAAAAAAAAAAAGAATTAATTAATTGATCATTTCCAAATTTTATTTTACTTATCCTTTTTAAGTTTAGTTTATTTTTGTTTATTACTATTACTTTATTTTACATAATCTAATTTTAATTTTGTCTCATTACCTTGCAGGTAATTTTGAACCAAAACCAGGAAGCCAAAGCCAAGCTGACTCAACTTCCATGCAAGTCAAAAGCCATGCAAAAGCCAACCAAGGCCATATCTATATGCATATATATTTATAGGTACATATATATATATTTACGTATATATATATTTTTTGTGTATATATATTTTTATATGTGTGTGTATATATATTTACATATATATATATATGTATGTATGTATGTATATACACCAAAGGCCATGTACATCACTACCACTTCCTCATCAACCACCCAACTTTGTTTTGCTACCTTCTATAACACGCGGCAATGTGAGTGCAAGTCATTGTGTGAAATAGCTTTTACAGTTGAAGGATTTGATTTTAATGGTGGGGTTGGTCTTGTCCCTCAAAGTTGCAAAGCCAACAATTGTTGACTTCATGAACCATGGTTTTTGTTTGTTGTTCTTTGATTCTATTCGGATTAAATTTTGCTGTAGAGCCAACAATTGTTGACTTAATCAGCCACAAATTTGGTTTATTGTTCTTTCTTTCTATTCAATCATTTTGTCATTTTGTTTTTATTTCTTTTGAATTCTTCATTACTTTCCATCGTGTTTTCCATTTTGGTGTGGAGCCAACAATTATTGACTTAATCAACCACAAATTTGGTTTATTGTTCTTTCTTTCTATTCAATCATTTTGTCATTTTGTTTTTATTTCTTTTGAATTCTTCATTGCTTTCCATCGTGTTTTTCATTTTGGTGTGGAGCCAACAATTGTTGACTTAATCAGCCACAAATTTGGTTTATTGTTCTTTCTTTCTATTCAATCATTTTGTCATTTTATTTTTATTTCTTTTGAATTCTTCATTGCTTTTCATCGTGTTTTCCATTTTGCTGTGGAGCCAACAATTGTTGACTTAATCAACCACAAATTTGGTTTATTGTTCTTTCTTTCTATTCAATCATTTTGTCATTTTGTTTTTATTTCTTTTGAATTCTTCATTGCTTTCCATCGTGTTTTCCATTTTGCTGTGGAGCCAACAATTGTTGACTTAATCAGCCACAAATTTTGTTTATTCTATTTGTACAAGAGTAGCGGCATTTTCATTTTTGTTTTGGAGCATCAGTCGAAATTCTTACACTCCAGACCCTTAAAAAAGAGTTTGAACTCTTCAAACTTTCTGCAGTTATTGTCGCTAACAAAGTAGTTAACTTCTCAAAGCAACCAAAAGCCACGCCACCTTGCCCATGCAGAGGAATAAAAGAAAGAAACCAAAGCCACAAAGAAGGACAAAGGTTAAAAGAGAGGTTGGACCATGCATCTCTTCTGATATGACAAGAGCATCAACTTTCTAGCTTTAAACCTGTCACATTTTTTTGTTTTTGTATTAATACTCTGTACCAAGTGTGTGAGATTTTCAAAAAGGCTAAAAAGTGGGACATTCTAGGGGGGGATGCAGCCAATTTCTCAAGAGATGGCTAGTAATTCCATTGCTGCAACCGACTAAGAGGCCGGCAATTATCGAAGCAAATGAGCTCTCTTTCTTACTGCTGCATAACCAAATCCTTTGCCTTTGCCAATTCCTTCATTGGAATAAATTAACTATTGCGCTGGTGAAGTCAGAGCCCGGGCTATATATGTTAAACTTCAAATGGAGATATGATGCTGTTTGTATATATATAATGCTTGCCACCCAATCAGTCATCATGCAAATATATATATATATATATATATAACACCAAAAGCCACCAACGTTTCTCACTCTTTCTTTTAGTTTTATTTTATAATAAAAAAAATGTTCTTCCCCACCACACTCCATTATTCACCAAAATAATTGTTGTGAAGGTCCCCTGAAGAAAAGTCCACAAATTTCAGCGTATGCCAGCACATCACCTTGAACAGCTGCTCTTTCATGCAGTTGGATACCCCTTCAAGACAAAAGAAAATCAAAGCAGAGGAATGGAAAGTTAAAAATGGGAAAGCATAACCAAAATAATAGGAGCCATAGGATGAGAAAGAGAGGAAGAGGGGTAGCCATTGGATTAAAAAGAGAAGAGAGGCATAAAAAGGCTAACTTTTAGCACATTTAAAAGGGAGGCAATTTTCTTTCGGTTTTCACTTTAAAAACAAAAAAGCAAGGTTTTCAAAACATTAAAAAAAGAAAAAAAATAGAGCTTCTTTTAAAAAAAAGAGAGCATTTCCTCAATATAGAAAGGCTGGCCGGAAGAAGAGAAAGGCGTGAGTTTGTTCTTCAAACATAAGCTATTCTTCCCTCTAAAACAAAACAGCCATTATTTTGGATGGCTCTTTTGTTTCCGTTTTGGAGAAAAGAAATCACTTTGAAAAACTTCTTTCTTTTCTTTCTTTCTTTCGGAAGTTCTTTTTAGTAAGCAAAACTCCCATCCTCAAAGGGAAAAAATTCTTTTTTTCATTGTAAAGCCATCATCGTCAGCTCTTATGATTATGTTTTTGCCTTTCCCTTTGGTCTGATTATGTATAAAAAAGGAACCATTTTTGCTGTTTTTAGACTGTTCTTTGTGATTCATGAAACCTGATATGAAGTTTTCTTAACTCAAGTTTTCGTTTTGAATAATGGAAATCCTATTTCTTCTTGCTGCCATAAACGTGACTATATGTATTGAACTATGTTTGCCTGTTTAAGTTTGTCAAGTTCTTGCTCATCGGCTATAGTTAGTCTGTTTTACAACTCTCTCAATGTTCCTTATAGTTCTCTGTGTTTAATATGTATGTTTTATGATTTCGGCTTTATTTGAATTTGATTTTGATCATAAAGTTCGTATCTTTAGACCTGTTTAGGCTTAAAAATTTAATTTTGATTGTAAAGTCCGTATCTTTAAGACCTGTTTAGGCTTAAAACTTTAATTTTGACTTTAAAGTTCTCATCTTTAAACCTGTTTACGTTAAAAATTGAATTTTGACTATAAAGTTTGCATCTTTAGAACCTGTTTAGGTTAAAAATTTAGTTTTGAGTATAAAGTTTGCATCTTTAGAACCTGTTTAGGTTAAAAATTTAATTTTGACTATAAAGTTTGCATCTTTAGAACCTGTTTAGGTTAAAAATTTAATTTTGACTATAAAGTTTGCATCTTTAGAACCTGTTTAGGTAAAAAATTTAGTTTTGACTGTAAAGTTTGCATCTTTAGGACCTGATTAGGTTAAAAATTTAATTTTGACTATAAAGTTTGCATCTTTAGAACCTGTTTAGGTAAAAAATTTAATTTTAACTATAAAGTTTGCATCTTTAGAACCTGTTTAGGTTAAAAATTTAATTTTGACTGTAAAGATTGCATCTTTAGAACCTGTTTAAGTTAAAAACTTAATTTTGACTGTAAAGTTTGCATCTTCAAACCTATTTAGGTTAAAAACTTAATTTTGATTATAAAATTTGCATCTTCAAACCTATTTAGGTTAAAAATCTAAATAAAAATTAATCTTGGTTATAAAAAATTTTTATTATTGTATTTTTAAGTTTGAATAGATGCATATTTAGTCTAATATTTAATTATGATCTTGTTAAATTACTTTCTCGCCCTTAAATCCGTGTTTGTCTTAATTTAATCATGTGTGTAAAATTACTCTTTTGCTCTTGCCTACATGTTTGTTAAATTATGAATTGAATTTTGTATAAAATTGCATCTTTGACTTTATATATGTGTTTATTTAAATTAAGTTTGCTTATCTGTTATGTAATTAATTGTGTTTATATGTACTAACCTATGTTTTCTTATCTCATTCATGCATAATTAGGTTTAGAACATTGATTTTCAAAAATTCATATGCATGGGGTGACCGGAGGATGCCTCGGGAGTCCGAGGTTTCCGAAGGTTTTCTCCGATGAAAAGTTTTCTCGGTGTATAATTGGGAGTCCGATCGGGTCTGGGAAAATTTCTCATCCCTTCAAAATTAAAAATATATTTTTCTCATTTAATTTTCATAAAAAGCATACATCATGTTTATGATTTCCTTAATTTCTTAAAATTGGCAAGTGAACTAAATTTTTTATTACCTTCTTTTACAAAAGGAATATTTATTCCAAAACCTTTTATCCATTTTTACTTTTATATTTTATTTTCATTTTATTTTAAAAAAATCTCTTGTTTAAGAGGCCCAATTAAATTAAAAGGAATGTTCATTCCGACATTAATTTCAAAACAAGTTTTAGAAGTTTTTTTGAGAGATCTTAATTACCCAGTTATAGTTAGGGCCTCTCAAATTAATCCAAGTTTTTTATTAAAAAAATCACTTTCAAAATTTCTTTTCTTATTTTTATTTCTTTGAAAGGGAATATTTATTTTCTTTTTTCCTTTTCTTTAGTTTTTTTTCAAAATACCTTTTTAGGAGAATTTTAGTAAGTTTAATTAATTAAGACCTTTCAAGCAAACTTTATTTTTATTAAAAGACATTTTTAGCTCCAATAAAAGGAATGTTTATTCTTTAAATCTTTAAAATTCTCTTTTCAAAATTAGTTTTATTTGATAAAAAGGCATTCATTTTTTTTGAAAGGTCTTAATTTATTAAATCTACTAATATTTTCCTATCAAACTAATTTTTTGTCAAACTATTCCCTTCATCCCGTATTAAAAGGAATATTTATTCCGACATTTAAAATTATGTTTTTCTTAAAATGATTTTAAACACATTTTATTATCATTTTCCAAGTAAAATATTTTAAGACTTTTGTGGTACCGATTTCCGGGCGTCTCGGGGGTGCTAATCCTTCCCCGAGCGTAACCGATTCCCGAACCTAAAATCTTTTTCGTAGACCAGTTTCTTTCCTTTACTTGATATAATCTTTCTAGATTTACGTTGGGTTAAACCAATAGGTGACTAACCACACCTATTAAAAATAAAAGGTTAGTGGCGACTCCATTTATTTTTTGACTGTTTAGTCCTGAGTATTTTTTCACGCCATATCATCTATCGTCGGAGTGGTAAAACGTCTCGACAGCAGTGCTTCGGGTTGAGTGAGAGCCCTACACGTACTTCGAGGTAATGCGACAATTGCCCCGTGGTCGACCCTTCGGGTTTGGGGGTGACACCAATTTAGTTCGTGGGATGTTTTAGAAAATTATAAATGTTTATTAAATTTATTTTAAGTATGTTTTATATTTTAATTGATGAGGATGAGAGGCGAGATGAGTGAGTGAGTGGTTCTCGGTGCTCCATGAGAGAGCGTGTGGGCCGAATGGAGCATGTGTCTGACCAAGTACTTGTGGACCACCTATTGAATGGCACAGTGAGTAAGAACCCCTGGAGTAGAGAGAGGCACATAGGGACACTCGCTAGGGTTATTGTAGTTATGCTCCACACAGCGAAGGCACTGCCGAAGGAACGGGCTAGAGAAAGAGAAAGTAAAAAAAGGTTTACGGTATAAGAAATAGCCATCGGCGCAGTAAGACATACGATTGACAGGTCGAAGCCTTCAGTATTTTTGTTGCTAGCCCATTTAGAAAGTATTTTTAAATTTAAATTAAATTATTTTAATATTTGTTTTAAAAATTAAAAGGGGGATTTGGGGAAAAAGGTTTTGACAATAAAATATTTATTTTATAAAATTGTTTTGGAATAGTCCTGTTCCCCAACTCCTAATGGAGACTCACCGAACCTCTGTCACTCACCTATAGCCAACTTTGTTGGATGCAGTTTCGTGTACAATGATCATAGAAAGATCGAAGGCTCACTACGAGAAGTCGGTGGCTTAGGAGTTAGAAATTTCGCTGCGTATGTATTCCCTTAAACTAATCCACTGGTACCAAATTTTAATTAAATTGTTTTATTAATTGATTTATTATTATAAATGCTTTCTAATTAAAGTTTTAGTAAATGGTTTTGCAGCAAAGATACTTATTCTAGGCCTTGCAATGCTTCGAGGTATGTGAGCGGTCAGCACGTACTTCGAGGTGTCGCGATGGTTGTTACATGACCTGGCCGGCTAGTCAGAGGTGTGACAATCCATATGTGTAGCATTACACTGATTTCATTTTTTAAATTTAAAAATTCTGCTTACATTTATTTGATTCTTCATTAGTTTATACTTATAGACATTAATATAGTGTTCTGTACTTTTGGTCAAATTTTTATATAAAATTAAAATCTAAATGTCTTATTAAAGGATGCAATTAAAAACAACAATTAAAATTTTTTTATATCTATGATTCTTTATAACATTTAAGTTTATATATGCAACATTCTTATATTGTTACCTTAAATTCAGTTAATCAACAAATATTTTTCCGCTGCATTTATCAAAGGTGTGGATAACACTATGCAATAATTTTTGTAACCATTACATGCACTTACAATACTGCTAACTCTTATCGCTTAATCTCTCAATAGACTACTATTATAAGCTATTACTCAAATATTATTGCAAAAAATGTTATTAAAGGCAAAATAACTTCAAATATTTTGTTGAGTAAATCACGTTAAAGTAACAATTTTAAATAGCCATTGCTTATTAGCCGATGTCTAAAGTCATTAATGTGGTAGTGGATATTTAACCCTTGCATATTACTAACTTAGTGTACATGGATCTTATCCTAAATATCTTATCTTTAAATATAACCATTTATCAGTTTACAATGCATTGATCACTAATTCATATTATTAATGAAATGTGTATGAATCTTAATTTTATACATATATTATTAAAAGCTCATACTACTTCTACTAATGTTATTTATGAATCTTAGTCGTAACATGTCTTCTTCAAATTTAATAATTATCTATTTCCGATTCATTAATCATTATTTCATCTCACTAGTATAATGTTTATGAATTTTAGACTTATGCATGTCTTCTTCAAATTTAATCATTTATTCATATCAAATTCATTGTTTATTACTTAATTGCTAATATAAATATAATATATAACATTTATGGATAATCTCTTATATTATTGTATATGTTTTCTTCAAATCTAATTATTTGGGTATTCATCTATTTTCAATTTATTGACTATATTTTACAAGATAATTAATTTTATCTTTTTAAGGATATTATAATTGTAAAAAGATAATTAATTTTACAAGTTAGAGTTATTATAATTATGTTAAAAATTATAGTCTCATTTCTTACATTAGTATCTTTAATTTTTTTTCCCCAATACCCACAAGTAAAATAAAAAGAAATTTGTATGAAGCACTTGATATTTTCCAGCCTAATCATAGTAATCGTACATTTAATTACAAATGCCTCTTGATTCTTCAAAAAGTGACGTACAGCCAAAGCTTCAAAGCTATTGTCTATATATATAGCTTTCACGTGACCTCCTTATCATCCATACCATTTTTCTTATATTTGTTGTGAAAAGTATGTTAATTAATATTGGAACAAGAAGCAAGTATGAACAAAGGAGAGAGAGAAAAAGAGAGAGAAAGAGAGAAATGATCAGAAGACAGAGCTCTGTTCTCTACTTCATCAACGCTTCAATGCGCTTCAATTTATAGACGAAATAATTATTATGCAAACTTTGAAAATTTTGTACATGTGGGTCCCACGGTTTGAAATTTTCACATGTGGGCCCCACGGTTTGAAATTTGAAATTTCTGATTGATATTCATCCTGCACTATACGCCAAATGCCACTATTCATCCTACACTATTCATCATGCATTTTGTCCACTTTCATAACACTCCCCGTTGGACAAATGCCACTATTAAAATTTGGACGTGTACTGCCTCGTTATAAACCTTAAGTCGGAAAAACCCAGTGGGAAAAAAACCGAACATAAGGGAAAAAGAGTACAATACAATTAAGTCCATCTAATATGTCTTCAGGACAACATGTGCTTGTCTTCAGGACAATATAGGTGGGCCTACTTTAGTGGCCTGATCGGACGTGCTATTACTGCCTCATTAAAAACCTTAAGCCGGAAAAACCTAGTGGGACAAAAACCGGACAGAAGGAAAAAAGAGTACAGTGCACTTATGTCCATAATCGATCCCCCTGAGATAAAACAAACTGCTACTTCTGGAGCATCTAAAATTTCCACTTCTGGGGAATTCAATCTTGCATTTTACTGACTCGCCGCATACCAATGCCATAAACTAATTTCTCAAATGTTGATGTTGGCAAAGATTTGGTAAATAAATCTGCAAGATTATCGACGGAGCGAATCTGTTTAACATCAACTTGTCGACTTTCTTGGAGTTCATGAGTATGGAAATATTTCGGCGAGATGTGCTTGGTCTTATCACCTTTAATATATCCTCCCCTGACTTGTGCCACACAAGCAGCATTATCCTCATAAATTATAGTGGGAGAATCTATCACCGGTTTGAATCCACTAGCATTATACTGTCTTCAGGACTGTATATCATAGATCTTAACCAAACACACTCTCTTCCGGCCTCATAGAAGGAAATAATTTCAGAGTGGTTGGAAGATGTTGCAACAAGTGTTTGCTTAGTGGAATACCAAGAAATGGCCGTATCATTATAGCAAAATAGATAACCGGTTTGGGAGCGAGCTCTGTGCGGATCAGATTTATATCCTGCATCAGCATAACCTACTAAACCAGAGTTAGTAGTATTCTTAGAATAGAATAACCCGAAATCAATGGTTCCTCGGAGATAACGGAAGATATGTTTAATCCCATTCCAATGTCTCCGGGTTGGCTTAGAACTAAAACATGCCAACAAATTTACCGCAAAAGCGATATCTGGTCTCGTGCACTGTGCCAAGTACATTAAAGCTCCGATTGCATTGAGGTATGGTACTTCAGGACCAAGTATATCCTCACCAGATTCTTTAGGACGAAACGGGTCCTTTTTGGGGGTCAAGAGACCTTACAACCATAGGGGTGCTCAATAGGTGAGCCTTGTCCATGTTAAAACGTCTAAGCAATCTTTCAGTATATGCTGACTGATGGACAAGTATTCCATTCTTTTTGTGCTCAAGCTCTAGACCAAGGCATAGTTTGGTTTTACCCAAATCTTTAATCTCAAACTCCTTTTTCAAATATTCAGCAGTTTCAGATAACTCTTCAGGAGTCCCAATAAAATTCATGTCGTCGACATAAACTGCTATAATAGCAAATCCGGTTTCAGATCTTTTAATAAACACGCATGGGCAGATGGGATCATTTATGTACCCTTCCTTAGTCAGGTATTCACTTAAACGTTGGTACCACATGCGGTTGGATTGCTTTAACCCATATAAAGATCTTTGCAACTTTATTGAGAATAAGTTGCGGGGAGTGTATGCTTCAGGCATTTTGAAACCTTCAGAAATTTTCATATAGATATTGGAATCTAATGAACCATATAAATATGCCGTCACAACGTACATAAGACGCATTTCAAAATTTTCTTGGGCAACCCAACTTATAAGGAAACGAAAGGTAACTATATCCACTACTGGTGAATATGTTTCATCATAATCTATCCCAGGCCTCTGTAGGAAACCTTGGGCTACGAGTCGGGCTTTATACCTCACGATCTCGTTTTTCTCATTTCGTTTCAGGAAAAAGACCTATTTCTATCCAACAGGTTTTACATTGTCGGGGGTTTTAGTAATAGGCCCAAAAACATTACGTTTGGCAAGGGAAGCCAATTCAGCATGGATTGCTTCCTCCCATTTAGGCCAATCTCGCCTATGACGGCATTCGGTTATAGACCGAGGTTCATAATCATCATTCATAATCTCATGAGCAACTGAGAGAGCAAATGTATCATCGATGATTATCTCATTTCGATCCCATATCTCATTACAATAACCGATGGAAATTTCAGTATTCTCAAGGTTGGTGATCTTTTCAAGGGTTTGTACCACTTCAGGGGCAATATGCTCATGAACTTGTGCCACTTCAGGGGCAATATGCTCTCTTTGAATATTATGTTGTGGCACTTCAGGTGCAATTTGCTTTCCTCAAGAAATATTAATGTGCTCATCTGGAGCAGAATTATGCTCATCTGGAGCAGATTCTAAATTCCTCCCCCTTCTTTTTCGAGGAATAGTGTCCTTTTATCCCATCGATCTACCACGCTTCAGGCGCAGGACATTTAGATCCATTTCGAGTGGTTCTTCAGGAACATCTATCGTAGCTGGAACATTCGCAGCTGGGATATGAGACTTTATAACTTTAGCAGTCTCATTAAATGCATCAGGCATTTGATTTGCAATAGCTTGTAAATGGATCAATCGTTGCACCTCATTTTCACATTCAAGTGTTCTTGGGTCTAAATGAGACAAACTTTTCTCATTCCATGAGAAAATCTCGACATTTTTCTGCTTTCCATATGTGGAAGCTTTTGGTATCCCAAGTGATGGGAATACTGTCTCATCAAAATGATAATCCGCAAATCTAGCGGTAAATAAATCACCCGTCAATGATTCAAGGAACTAAATAATAGACGGTGAATCAAACCCAACATAAATGCCCAAACGGCGTTGGGGACCCATTTTGGTCCTTTGCGGTGGTGCTACAGGCACTTGTACCGCGCAACCAAAGGTGCGAAGATATGAAATATCTGGCTCCTGGCCCAAGACTAACTGAAGGGGGGAATATAAATGAGAAGTAGTGGGGCGCAATCTAATTAAAGATGCAGCATGTAAAACAGCATGACCCCACGTTGAGGATGGGAGCTTTGTCCTCATCAACAAAGTTCGAGCAATAATCTGAATGCGCTTAATCATGGATTCTGCTAATCCATTTTGAGTATGAACATGTGGGACAGGATGTTCAACTTCAATTCCTAATGAAGCGCAATAAGCATCAAAATTCTTTGACGTGAACTCACCAGCATTATCCATTCTTATGCTTTTAATTTGATAATCTGGGAAATGAGCTCGAAGCTTTATTATCTGTGCAAGCAAACATGCAAAAGCGACGTTGCGCGTTGATAATAGGCAAACATGGGACCATCTGCAGGATGCGTCCACTAGTACCATGAAATATCTAAATAGTCCACTTGCAGGCTGAATCGGCCCACAGATATCACCCTGGATTCTATGCAAGAATGAAGGGGATTCATAATCAACATTTGTCATGAAAGGTTTAGTAATGAGCTTTCCTTGTGAACAAGATTCACAACATCTTCCTAATAATTTCTCCCTTATATGATTAGATTATTTTAGATTATTTATGACATTTATAAATTATAAATGTTTTTAGAGCTCATGCCTCTCCCATAGCACCTCAAATTGAGATTCTTAAAAAATTGACATCAAAAGGATTTAGGTCTTTTTTAAGGACCATGAGAACCTTTCTTTTCCCTCGAGAAATTTTAAAAAATTTATCTAAATAAGGGTAGGGTTTCTCCAACCCTCCTTACCTTTCCTTTCCCTCTTCTCAATCACAATACTATGTAAATAATTCAAATAAAACTAAAACTCAAATATCTAAATCAATAGATCTAGGACTTATTTTAACATAAAGTAAAGAGAAACATACTATGAAATACGAAATCAGGCCCTTCCTCCTCCTTGATGGTAATAGTCAAATAGGATGAGTAAACAAGGGGAAAAAAAGTAAGAAGAAAAATGTGGAGAAGAGGGGGAGAAAAAGAAAGTGGTGGTTGGTGTTTCATTCAAGTGGATTTATGTGATTATAATAGATCTTTAGTTTTAATAGTGCGTGAGATAAGTCAATTTATTGGTTTAGCCAGTTTGTCAATTTATTTTTATTTAGTTGGTAGCAGATTTAAAACATTAATATTGTATGACAATGATTTTGTCTTATAATTTATGAATCAATCAAGAAGATTATCAAATCAGTCACTTTTCCATTGCGGATTAAAGTCTTCGGTTAAAAAAAACACATCAAAGCAATAGCGATAGGATGATGTACGTGCTAGAGACTTATAAAGAATATTTACAATTCAATAATGATTGATAAGACAAATCATATATAAAACAAGATCTAATCTACAAGTGGAAAAAGAAGGTTTTTTTTTAGAAAAAATGGAAAGTATTTTTGAATTTACTGTAATTTTCGATATTATCATTTTAATTTCATGTTAATGAATAAAAGTTATATTTTTTTTAAATAAAAAGACTTTCCAATTAATATGATCCCAAAAATGAAAAGATTGTCAACGTTTTATTCTATTATCATTAATAATACATCAAAAATTGAATATGATTCTGGCCATATCCAAATTGACTAAAAAAATTTGGAGATTCAAATTCTAAAGACATAAATTTGAATTGACCATAATTAGTTAAGAGCGAAGACCAATTCAACCCCAAATCATAAAAATAAAAACTTAACACTTAAAATGCAAAATCCAGTGGGAAAAAAAGGTTGATTTGTAAAACACTAGCCACTCATTTCTTTCTCTCCCTCTCTTCTTCATAGTTTTCTTCTTACGTCTTTTTTGTTTACTCCTCCTCCTTCTTGACTATTATCATCAAAGGGGAGGAGGGAGCCTGATCTCTTATTTCATCGTAGTTTTCTTTACTTTTTGCTTGAATAATCTAGATATTTTGATCTGAGTATTTGAGTCTCAGTTTTATCCGAGCAGTTAGTCAGTTTGTTGAGTCAGTTTTGTTCCAGTTTGTTTTTATATTAGTTTATAGTGGATTTAAGACTATTAACCTTATATTATGATGATTTTGTTTTATGTCTTATGGGTCAATCAATGAGGATTTTGAATCAATCACTTTTTTGTTGCTGATGAAAGCCTTCGATTGGGAAAATACGAAGTGAAAGCGAAACAGTGAGGGACATGCTAGATACTCATGAAGAAGGTTCAAGATTCAAAATAATCGACAAGATGGCTCGAGTTGTGAAACAAGATTCAGATCTACATGATAACAAGTTTAAATCTATTGTAATTTTATGTTTTTTTAGTATTATGGATGTAATTTTATTTGATTGAATGAAGGTTACATTTTCTTCAAAAATTAAAAATGCAAACAAGTACCAATTTTATTTTAGTCTCAATTGAGCTCTAATTTGCACTAAGAAACAAATTCGAAATCGAAACAATCTAAATATGTCATGATCCAGAGGCAAATTGATAATCATATAAATATATATTTATATATATATATATATATATATCAACAAATCATCATCTATATATATATATATATATTAACTTCAAAACTTAACGTAATTATATAAAGGATCCTATGCTAATTGTTGTGGTTATATGTTTAATGTCCTTTTTAAACTTTTTTCAAATGGTTTAAATGTTTATACATGAATTGTTAAGACTATCCCTTTAGTTATTCTTATATTTTAAAAGAAAGTGTTTTTATTTATCATTTTCAATATAATAATTCTTAGAATTCCAACAATATTCCTTTTAATTACTTTTAAAAAAAAGAATTGATTTTTTCCAATATTTAGAATTTCAACAATATTATTCATTTTAATTCCTTATAAGAAAAAGAATTGACAAAAAAATCCCACAACCACCTATATTTTTAAAGGAAGTGCCTTTCAAATTCTTTTAATTTTATTTGAGACAAAATCACAAGAATTCCATCACTCTTTTTCTTTAAATTTTATCTTAATTTTTTTTTAAAAAATTTCTTCCTCCTTTCATACAAAGGGAAAAAAAAAATTCATTTCTCTTTTATGTATTTTAGTAATTTATTTGTATTTTAGTAGTTTATTTATATCTTAAGTCACTTTGCCTTTTGAAAAATAACGGCTTTCAATTTTTTTAGTTTTACTTGAGAAAAATTATAAGAATTCTATCATTCTTCTTCTTTTAATTTTATTTTTTTTCTAAAAGTCCTACAAAATTTATTTTAAAAAATCAATAATAATCCTTTACTTCAAGAATATTGCATCATTTGTCATTCTCATTTTAGTCCTCTTTTTTTTTTCAAACTTTTTCTAAAACAAGAGTTAAATGTTTAAAATTTTAAAACTTCTAAAAAATTCATATCAATTAATATTTATATTTATACTTCTTAAAAGTCAATTAAAAAGAATTTTAGAATTCCATTTATCATTTCTTATTAGTCCTCCACTTTTTTTCAATTTAAAATAAAACTTTTATTAATTATATTAATTATATTTGTTATATATAGGTTATATTTTTTAAAAGTATTTTTCCATAACATTAATTTACTCATATGTTTATGTGTTGTTTTGAAGATTGAGTAAAATTACTTTTATTTTTTAATCTTTTTTTCCTTATTCCAAAATTATTCTTTCTCTCAAGTTAACCTATAAGAATAAAAGTCATACATCTATATCATACATTAAAAATAATTTCAAAAAAATTACACCTATTCATGTGTGAATATAATAAAAAGGAAAAGAAATTTATTTTTAAATTTAAAATAAAAATAAAAATAAAAATAAAAATAAAAATTTAAAATTTATTAAATAATTAATAGTAATATTTGAAAATTTTTAAAAACTCGAGGCGAAGCTCGGGATTGTCCTCTAGTATATAATTGAATTAAATAAATAACTTGCCCCGCATGACCTGATGGCAAAACCTGTGGGTTAGTTACCAAATTAATAAGGGTTTGAATCGAATCCATAACCAGTCATATAAATATTAAATATAATTACCATATGTGCTAAAGTAAAAGAATTGAATTAAATAAATGAAAAGTTGATGAACGGAATACTTTCTTTAGTATATTGTAATTTCTTGAGTAGTATATTGTAATAATTTCACAAGTGTCCAAAAAAAAAGAGATTATGAACATGTTAGACACAAATTATAAGTATTTACATGACATGACATCTTGAACGCATTGGATATGGCAGTATGGCACCGATCTTTGTCCCCAATAAGCAACATGTGCTAGTTACCACCCTATTCCTTTTTTTGTTTGGCCACATGCTACTGCCCCATTCTAATTGCTATAAAAGGCCACTTCATATTACTCTTGTCATTATAAATTGTCAAAACCAAAGCGTGATAGCATCTTATAATACCGTATCCTATCGAACTTTTTCGACATTTCTTATGCCACTCTTTCAACTAATTAAAGAATGACGTCTTCATTAAGACGTGAAATTTTCCATTAAGAGCAGCCTTTTGTCAACTTGAGACCCACATAGAGAGGCCATTATATAGGGGCGTTAACCAACTTTGGTTGCGTGGCTAGTCTGGTCTTCACTCTTCTATAATCTCTTGTTCTAGATAATACTCTCTTTGTCATAGAATATAAAGTTATTTTTAAAAATTTTTCTTGTTTCAAAATATTTGTTATTTTTATAAAATTAAGGTAATATTTTTATATTTTTTAAATTTATCCTTGTAAAATTAGAAGTCTTTTTTAATAGACCTTTCTTTCTTAGAAGAGAGAGAAATAATAGTAGATATAATCATAAATGAGAGAAATAAAAAAAATGAAATAGGAGTAAAATAGATAAGTATATAAAATTTAACAAATAAAACTGTTTTTCTTAATTTATGTAAAATAGTTAAAAATAACTTATATCATGAGATAGAGAAAATAAAATTTATATGGAGTGCAAGGAACCACCAATATTTTTTAGTATTTTTTCTTATTCTATGGACAATTTTTTTTTTTAAATTTTAGACGGCGCCTAAAATGAAGTAGAAAATGATTGTTTTAAATAATAATAATAATAATTAAATAACAGAACCAACAGGGACTCGCATGTGCAACGGTCCACAGGCTAACTACGTTCTTATTTCGGCATTTCCTTCAAAAACCAACACCGTTTACTATTCAACGGACGCGTCAACTCTCTATTCACGCGCTTTCTCAAGTTTCAACTCCTCCATGAAATTTCAACGTGCTATTTTGCGTTTTTTGATAGTATATTTTAACTCTACGGCCGCTTCTTAACTTTGACTAAGACAAATTGACCATGTAATTTCTCTCCACCCTCGTTAATTTCAAAGTTTTATTTTTAAGATATATTATATATTTAGTCACTTGATTTTTTATGAATTATTATTTCCATAATTTGATTATAAAAACCAATATAAATTTTCTCTCAAATTTATAAAATTTAATATTTTAATCACTTAACATTGGAAGATATATTACTATATTAATTAAATGATATGACAATGCCCTATCTCCCAATATATCATACGGCATTAGGATACAACATGACATGTAGTTTAAAAAGTCATGTGATAAGATATGTATTCGACATGTTATATGGCATTTTGATGGCATAGTCATGTCATGCCAGTTAAGCGTTAACTTTTTAATGTTAAGTGATCGAAACATTAAAATTTTATAAATATTAATTGTTAAATCATTAAATTTCATAAGTAGATAATCAAAATGTAAAATTTACTCATCCATAAAAATAGATTTTACTTACTAGATTAGGTATTAAGTTGAACTTATACATAATCAACGTCCGTTGACTTAAATATAAGAAGTTTAATACTGATTAAGTGAGATCTTAGATTCTAATATTGTAAATAAGTAAAACAATTTTGGAAGAGATTTTTTTATTTAAGATTCAATACAATTTGATTCTAAAATAATCGAAATCCAATATAATTATCAGATATCGAAAAAGTTTATAAAAATAAAATTGAACTTATGCACAATGAACAATGCAACATTTAAACATGAATTTAGGATGTACTTATCAGATTAAGGTTCCAACTTAGCTTTTACAGGATGAAAGTGCAAATAAATAGTATTTACACATGAGACGGTGAAAATGAGAGTGTAGATGACACATTCGTTGAAAGCCGCCTGGTAGACAACGTTGAACAATCAGTTTCAAAACAAAAATAAAAACAAAGAGGAAAGGAAATGAAACAAAATTGGATAAGGCCCATAATTAGGGCAGTACAGTTGGGCGTTTAGCTTGGTGGGGAACCTTCCAGCTCTGCTCCAGCACACGCCAGTCCTTGGACAGAATCGCCTAGAATCATCTTTTACCTAAAACTCAAAACTTCCTTCTCATTTTTCATTTGATTTTGGTTTTTAGTTTTTACCGAACCGGCTAACCCCCACCTCCCAAATTCCTATCCATCACTAATAAAGAGGCCCTCTTTTTGGTGGTTTTTAATGTCTTTTATATCAATAAAAACGGAGGCCGAGAGAATTTTGGATTTTCTTTCATTGCCACGTTGGATATTTTGTGAAGAACTGCCACGTTGGATTTTATTAACCAAACGGCGTTTGTAGTTAGTTTTACCTCCATTTTCCTTTTCGAATATGGTGGATAAACTTTTTTAGAGATAATGAACAATTTTTCTTTTGGAAAATAACGAACAATTTTTGAAGATGAATTGTTTATATTGATAATTGAAAATAAAAAATCTCCTTTTTTTTTGGCTAAAGGTTCTGATTGTTTTATCTATGTTGGATGCCTATATTGTTATACTCTATCTTTCTTATTTTATTTGTCCATCTTTATTTTTAAAAAATCTTAATTTATTTATTTTTTATTATAAATAAAAAATAATAAACTTTAATTCTTAATTTTATTATTTATTTTCTTTTTTTACTATCACATCATTACATAAAATCCCTAAAATCAAAGATAACAAAATAATTCAATATAATCCAACATTTTTTAAAATTTTGTGAAAATTAATGAAAAACAAATATAAAAAGACAGAGGAAGTGATTTTTTTAAAAAAAAAAAGGAGGGAAAGTAGAGGTAAAATTTGATCATGGTTTTATGACTTTCCCACATTAACATGATTTTATCAATGAGTTCGTCTATATATGTTTTTTGTATAAACTTCTTTATATCCGATATTTATATTAAATTTTAATTAATTTAGAATAGAGTCGTATCTGACCCAAATAAGGAAAAATTCTCTCAAGCGTGTAAATGTTAGTAACATAATTTTATAAATGATGGATGTCTATATTATTACATGGATTATATGAACAAATGTCTAAATATTGATCTAGACACTTTTTGACAGAATGATGAGATTATAGTGATGACAATAAAAATAAAAATAAAAATAAAAATAATGAAAATAATTATTATACGATTGAGATTGGATATTTATAATGATGAATTGTACCAAAAGCATTACATTAGTGAAACAAATGGAGCATAATTTAGTGATATTTACGCCAAGTAATGTACAAAATGGTATAAAGTAATACGATACCCAAAAAAATGATAAAGTAATATTCCCTGTGCCCCAAAATTGTATAGTTTTTCCCATAATTTAGTGGGTTCTCCTTGCTCCACCCTTTGAAAAAGATTTTATGTCTGCAAAATTTGTGCGGGGCAGTCACTGGTTAACTCTAGGACACGTGGCATAAACCCAAACCAAAATTTTCTTTTTCTGGTCTGGTCCACCTTCCTGTTAAAAGACAAAACGAATGAATGAACAATAAGTTTTCTCATTGGGCACGATTTATGTATGTTTGGAAATGAGGAATTTGTGGGAAACCCATTTTCAAAGTTTGAAACGCAGAAGACAGTAAACATTACCACAAAATAAAAATAATAAAAAAAATGAAATTGGTAACCTGTTTCATCTGCCCCCTTCTATGGTAGTGCATAGTATATCATAGAAGGGTTTTGGCTCTTTTTCTTTTTATCTTTTGCAGAGGGGGATCCTTCTTTTGTTTTTCCTTTTTGGGTTTGAATAGGAGGGCTCTGTTTTAGAGATATTCTTTCGGTTCTTTGGGGCGGGTTTTTGAGAAGATGATAAGTTGGTGGATATCTGGTTTGCAATTGGCCGAGCTGTTTGTTAGCTCAATTGTGCATGTTTTATATGGATTCTACATATTTAGCACGGCGGTGGCTGGTGACCTTTCTCAGTGTTTGAATGAACGGATTTTTAAGCCTAATGCAAATATAGAGGTTAAAAGAGAAGATCCCAATAAGACCAATGTTGATGGTCTGCCTCCTATTGTTTTGGTTCATGGCATTTTTGGATTTGGCAAAGGAGTATGTTTATTTTTTTTTATATGTATATACTTTTTTTTCATTTTTCTTTCATTCATTGATTTGGGGTTTTTAGCTTTATGCCGGATTTCTTTTCCTTGTTGTTGGCAGAGATTAGGAGGTTTATCATACTTTGCAGGGGCAGAGAAGAAAGATGAGAGGGTTCTCGTGCCTGATTTGGGATCTCTTACCAGCATATACGATAGGTAGGCTGCTTATAGCATAAATGGTTTCCATTTTTTTTTGATTTTGTATTTTTTATGGGATTTTTGAGAGGGTTTAGGGTGGTTTCAGGGCGCGTGAATTATTTTATTATTTGAAAGGAGGACAAGTTGATTATGGTGAAGAACACAGCAATGCTTGTGGGCACTCACAGTTTGGACGAATTTATGAACGAGGCAAGCAGAAATTTCCCTGCTGTTTATTGACCATTATTGATGTTTATCTGTTTCTCGGTTTTAATTGGACAAAAGTTGTCCAGGTGGTTGACAGTAATGAAAAATGTTTAATTTGTTTTACTGGGATATTTGGGATGGCAGGGCATTACCCGGAGTGGGATGAAGATCATCCTATTCACTTTGTTGGCCATTCTGCTGGTGCTCAGGTCGTGCGTGTTTTGCAGCAAATGCTTGCTGATAAGGTTAGTCCATTTCAAATTCATGTGAAGACTTATCCCTTATGGCCCTTTCTTTTTCTTCCTTAGTCCCGATTATATGTTTTCTATTCCCAGGCATTCAAGGGATACGATAATACTTCTGAGAATTGGGTATTAAGCATAACATCCTTATCTGGGGCTTTCAATGGGACTACAAGAACCTACTTAGACGGCATGCAGTGAGTTCCTTTTAGACTCATTTCTTTGTTTTGAAAGCTTTAAGTTGGAGTGAGCTTCAACCATCATACTAAGTATAGTAAATTTTGATATTTCCAGATATTGTGATTGAATGATAGTACAGAATTTAGAGCATTGCAGCTTTCAAGCAATAACTGATCTTCAATTTGAAACTGTATTTCATGTTTTCATTTCCAAGATGCTTTGCCATTGATATTAATATCATATCATCATTCTTGCAATTTTCTGCTCTTCAACTATGTCCAGAGTTTCTGATGCTTGGTGTTTGTGATTACAATTGATTTCAGGCCAGAGGATGGAAGAACAATGAAACCCATATCTCTGCTGCAGCTGTGCCGCTTAGGAGTTGTAATTTATGATTGGTTGGATATTCCATGGCTAAAGGCCTACTATAATTTTGGGTTCGATCACTTTAACCTGTCATGGAAAAAAGTGGGGCTTTGGGGTCTTGTTGACTGCCTCCTGGGAAACACAGGGCCGTTTGCTACAGGAGATTGGATCCTACCTGATCTTACAATACAAGGGTCAATGAGATTGAATTGCCATCTGCAAACTTTTCCTAACACCTACTATTTTAGCTACGCTACCAAGCGTACAAAGAAGATCCTGGGTCTCACACTTCCTTCTGGCATTCTTAGTATACATCCATTGCTTTTTATTCGAGTACTACAGATGAGCCAGTGGCATCATCCTCCAGATATTTCTCCCCCTTATAAGGGCTACAGGTGCACTTTAAACAGCATTTATTGTTGAATCAAATTTTTCATGAATAAAGCTTCTGGATACCTTCATTTTATTGCTTGAAGTTAACATCTTAATATCTAGCAGAGGATCCTGAATATATTTTCTTATTTTATTAGACATCGGTACTTGCACCAAATGTCTACTTGTCCTAAAAAGATTGTTAGGAATCGCCAAGATCTCTACAATTGTAAAATGTTGGCTTTCCTCCTATGAACTGACTTTTAGTAGATTAGTTTAAGTTTATGGATAATGTATTTTGTTATATAGAAAAGTAATTCATTAAGCACAATCTATACTGGATAGGGTTTAAAGTGCTTTCAATTACAAAGAAAAGTCCATATACTGGATTGCATATACAATAGATGAAAAAATTTAGAAATTAGAATTTTTGCATTCATTGACACTAGTGTCTTTTGGATTAAATTATCCAACAATGGTTTGAGAAAGAAAGTTTTGGGAACTTTTAATTTGAATCATGTAACCTCTTGGATTCAACTCATGCATCATTTTGCAGGGATGAGGATTGGCTGGACAATGACGGAGCTCTCAACATGATTTCCATGACTCACCCTCGTCTCCCAATTGAACACCCAAATCGTTTTGTTGTGAATGATTCTGACTGCCAACCATTGCAGCCTGGCACATGGTTAGTATTAGCTGATTTTCACCATCATTAACTTACTGGAGGTACTTAGAAAATAATCATGATGGGTTTAATTATGAATTTCAATTATAATATCATTTTCTTTGACAACTTGCTTTGATTGGATGAGTGGTTCCCTCTTCATAAGAAAGGGTCAATCCATCGTGTTTCACTAGTACTTGGGATACAATTACTGGCCTTTTTACAATGATGATTAAATCTGTAAGTGTTGTAGTTGTACATTGCTTGTTACTAACGTAAAGATTTTGGAACTAGGTGCTTTTGAGGTATGAATGAATTTATTCCAGAAACTTGCCCAAATCATTTTGACAACTTGTCTGCTATTCCGACATTGCCTTTTTGTTACTGTATCAGATTCAGAATGTTTGGTTCTTTTATTGCTAGTGTTAAACAGAACAACCAAGAAAACAAAACAAACATATAACTGTAGGTCGATCACCAATTTTCTCTTACAGAATCATTATGAAGAAAATTATCTGATTAATGTAGAAATTCTGCAAGGAACATCAAATACTTGCAAAATTTTATGATGATAATGAACCTATTGGCATATAATTCCTTGTATTTACACTGAAAATATGAGCTCAATTTTGCTATCCTGAAGATCCTTCTCTATAAGCCGACTTTAAATTGCACTGATCCTTGCAGGTATTACAAGATTGTTGAGGCAGATCACATATTATTCATCGTGAATAGGGAAAGAGCAGGTGTTCAATTTGATCTGATTTACGACAGCATTTTTGAGCGTTGCAGAAAGCATGTATTTAGGAAGACTCCACAAACTTTACCAAATCAAGCTCCCGAATAGTATAGTACCTGTCTGTTATTCCCACAGAAACACTACAAGATTTACAACTGATACAGGAAACTATAACAGCTCTCATTATGTTCCAATACCAGAAATGTTCTTCTAATCTCCATTTATACCTCACATTTTTCACCTTTTTGGCTGTTGTAAATGTAAAATTTCCTTCTCATTTCTATTTTCTCTTTATGTTTCCTTGTATGAATTCACTAGGTTGTAGCTATGTGAGGGACATCAAGCTTCCTTTTTTTTTTTTTTTGGTTGGCCAATGAGGGACATAAAGCTTAGTTATACATCAATGTTTTATCTTGCAAAAGCTAGATTTACCTTACAAAAGTTGCCTAACTGTGGGTTTTGGGCCTATTTTTGAAGATAGAGCAATCTTCTGGGCCTTGAATCTTGTGTTCAGAAGGAGGAAATTGACCAAAATATTATTAGCCAATAACTCAGAAATTCATAGAGAGCATAGTCACAGGGAAATTATTTTCATGTTAAGGGGGGGAAAAAAAATACATAGAGGTCCATTTATAGCTAGAATTATAAAAATGTTGACAACCCTTCTCTTCATTCAAATTCGAGTATTTGTGATCTCTGGTTTCTTCTGCAGTTCTGCTTCTCCAGAAATACATGTATAGGCATTGTAAAGTGTTTTTTTTTTTTTTACAACTGAGGGTACTAAGACCCAAGGGGAGGGGGATGACAAGGGTTGAACCCCTGTCTTGGTGACCTCCTAGCCTCTTTGGCCACTAGGCCAAGAGGTAGAGGTCATTGTAAAGTGTTTTTACAATCCTCTTTCGGCCTAGCTCAAGACCACAATCAAAGCAAGAACTTAGCCCAACAGATGATTGTAACCAATGCGGCCTTTGCTTAGGAATAATGAAGGGCCCCTTGAATGGGTTCCTCTTTACTAATTGTTTTGTTTGCTTGTTTAATTTTTTTACTATTTCTTTCAGTCTCATCTAACCTCCATCCCCAAACATGGAAGTGTCCACTGTCCAACCATATGTAAATCTTTCATTTTTTTTTTTCATACTTAAATGGGGTAATTATCATGAAGTATATTGGTGGGTTAAAAATATCACAATGATATAATGAGTCAAGTTTTGTCCATATTTAGTGTAATGACAACTTAATTCCCTACTAGTGTAACATTATTTTACTTGATTTATCTATTTTACCCTTTTTAAACCTTTCGTTTTCTCTTTAAAGTATCCCTTTTCTTTTTTAATGAATTTTTGGCTTTTTTACTATTACAGTACATTTCTTTTTAAATTGATTTATAATGAGCTTCAAAAATACTGAAATTTTTATTCCATTGCAAGAAATTTTAATTGGTGCATGTTGAAAATTATAAACAAAATTTAAAAACAAAACATAATCAAAGAATTAAGAATAATTAAGTTTGGTACAAACTTCATCTGTTTGTCTTGTACCATAATTCATCATAAAATGAGTTTGAATAATAACTTTAATTGTCATTACAAAAATATTGGTACCGAAAATTTTAAAATGCTAACATTATGTGCATGTTAACATCTAACTGAACATAGAATTAATGTTCAAAAAGGAACAAGCTTGACTCAAATCCATCTTCCATGCACGCCTACTCAAATTCATCTTCCATGCTCGCATGAGGCTCAAAAAAATTGTATTTTGCACAAGAAGAAGACAAGGAGAAAATCATCATTCCAAGTTCTTAGCCTCCTACCAATCATTCACCTACAACAATAGATATTTTACTCAAGTTTAGATTATATATATATATATATATATATATTTATTTATTGTTGAATCAATATTAAAATTAATTGGGAGTACCCATGTAGTGAAAGAATCAACCTTGGATTTGGATTTTTGCATGACCTTCTAGAATGGCCAACTAGATGACATCGACTGCAACTATAGTCTCTTTTTTTTATTAAATTGGGATTCAATCCACTTTACTTGTGGACGACCAGTTGGGACTTCAGTAATAGGAGGTAGCAAAAACACATCATCAGAGTCAGTGAAAGATCTATCCATGCTTTCAATGGTAGGAATATCATGCATCTCAACTGGCTTAATAGAGTTCAGATATATCAACTCCTGCTTACTTTTTTTATAACACTGTTGAATAAAATCATATATGTTCAACTTCTTCATTCGAATGACAGCTGCTGCATGACGGCAAGGAATGCCAGTCATTTCCCACTCACCACAAGTGCAACTCATAGTGGCCAAGTCAGCAGAGAGATCAACCTTACCTGTAGTAACCCTTACAAGATGATAGCCGTAAGGTACTACAAGCAAAAACTCACCTCTTGCAATATTCTCTTGTAGCTTCTCTTCAAAATTATGGCCCACTTCTCCTTTCCAAGAGTTAATGGCAGCTTTGGCATTAAACAACTTAATAGCCAATTTGTCTCTATGTTCATTGATCAAGGCAAAAATGGAATTGTGTCTCTCTTTAAGAATCCAAGAGTTGAAAGATTCAGCAACATTGCTTGTGTTATGATCCCATTGAGGGTGAGAGAATTTGGACATAACCCAATGTTCTGGCTCATTAGCTAGCACCCAAATTGCCAATTCTTGCTTCAATAACCTCAAATTTTGAAGTGCAACATCATAATCTTTCTTAATTCTTGCGTAGGCAATAGCATCCAACAACTTTATTGCATCCTCCTTTGCTTTCTTAGCACGTGGAAATAATTTTCTCACCTTATCTCCAAAGTTTTCCTTAATATGCCTATAACAGTATGCGTGGTACTCGTGCCATAATGCTGTGTAACACTTGCTCGAATGTTGTGATGCCTATCAGAAACTATGGTAACCTTGACACTTCCCGTTATCTCTTTAACATTTTTCAAGAACCAATACTAGTCTTGATAACTCTCTGAGCTAACCATAGCATAAGCTAGTGGAAACATTTGATTATCCACATCAATTGCACAAGCACTAAGCAAAGTACCTCTACATGGTCCGCTTAGATGACAGCCATCAATAAACAAAATTGGTCGGCAGCCATGTAGAAACCCCATAATAGATGAACCGTAGGCAATAAAAAGTTGTAAGAATCTTATTCCATCGCTTGATGTCCATTTTGCTACAGTGCTTTGATCCGTTTCCATCAACCGTTGACATATCCAAGGGATCAACCTATAAGAGTCTTCTGGACGGCCATTAATGTTAACCATAGATTGCTCTTTGCACCTCCGTGATTGCTTGTAATTCAACAAAATTCGGTGCTCATTTTCAATGGTGCTTCTAATTTGATTGGGGGTCAAGCTCGGTTGTAACCTCAACTTTTCTACAACAAGACATGATGTAAGTTTCCCTCTATAACAAGGATCCATATGCACCAAATCTTGAGCTGTGTGGGAATGTTGGTTGTTAAAAGATCCAACCTTCATAAAGTTTGTTTTCCCAACACTATATGCAGTTAAATGCCATTTACAACCACTAATCGAGCAATCAACACTGATGAATGCTTTTGTGTTCCTGCAAAACTTATATTTGAATTTATTGGCAATTTTAAATTTGTATAATGCCACCCTAAAGGCATCTACAAACTCAAATGATTGTTCTGGCCCAATGATAATATTAAGCCAGATTTCCAAAGTAAGGTGGGATCGAGCAGATGTTGTGCACAAGGTAGAAAGTTCCCAACCTTCTCTAATACATTGTTGAGGGTTACTCTCTTAGGCAAAAGATGAAATCTTGTTACCATCACTCCTGCCATTGAAACTAGAATATTATCACAATAAGAATTCATATGTTTATATGGTACCACATTATCTTAAAAAGAAAACGTTATTTCTATATATATATATATATTTTGAAAAGCCAAGGTGAATTTTAATAAAAGAAGAAAGTTTCAAAACAAGAAATAGATTAATACAAGAGAAAATAGCTACTAATTAAAAGACTAAAGCCATCCACCATTCCTGTCAACACCATACTTTGCCAATATATTAGCATTATTTATTATTATTTTTTTAAAGCAAAGAAGTTTATTGATGAAGGACTCCACTTGGAAAAAGAGTCCAAGATGGAACCAAATAAAACAAAGAAGCCACATAGGACAGCAAAGCCAGAGCCCTTACAAGATTTTAGAAGACCTCAGCAAAACAGACGAAAAAGGAGCAAAAAGGACTACATCCCTCATAACAAAAACACACGACTAAAACAGTAAGAATATTAGTATTATTATTTCCATATTTAAATAACTTACCCATAAGAACTTGTATTTGTAGAAGCAATTGGATCAATAGATGGTTGCCCTGTTGCCATACTAATAGCATACACATGTGCAAACTGATCACTAAAAGTTATTATATCCTTCAAGCTGTCATCGTTTGTCAAATCTAGCAATTGACATTTGTCAAAGGACAATGCATACATAAGCCTTTTGTTCCCCATGTCCATGCTAGATTTTTCTCCTAATTGTTTAACAAACTCAGAAATTGTCATATGCTCATGTAGCGAGACACCCACCGTTCGACCTCCGTTATATGATTGTAATTGATTTGAGTCCAAATGGATTTCTCCATCTATATGACAATAATAGAAAATTTTTCAAACTTCCATTGTTATCTCCTGTCATATTTGAATCATAAAAGTAGATTATTACCACAATCTACAATATGTTTAGATTAAAAACCCTAAAACCCCCAAATTTTCATAATTAAAATAGAATTGAAAACCAGAAAAAATGTAGATTAAGAACATGAATAGCAAATTATAAGTGCATAATCCAAACTTACAGGAAAACTTGAGGAAAAGGGTTGATGGATTTTGCTTACCCGGTGTGTCTTCTTGTTACCTTTGTTTTCCTTTTTTCTTTCAATTAAGTATTTTGGTGGGAAACTAAGAAGTGTTCAGTCATTCTCTTGGTCGATTTTTCTTTTTATTTAAGAAACTAAAGGGTAAAATAGGTAAATCAAGAAAAATATATTACATTAATGGGGAATTAAGTTGAGCATTATACTAAAAAAAACAAAAATGAGCTCATTACACTATTGCGGTATTTTTAACCCACCATAACACTCCATGATAATTCCCCCTACTTAAATAGGCAATATTAGGTAGGTGATCTAATAATTTCATACTAAAATAGAAAAGACAAATAAATCATTTTTTTTCAAAAAAAGTTCATACTTAAAATAGACAAATGACAAAAATAATTAGAAGAGAAAACCAAACTTTTTTTTTTGTTTAATCAAGGGTATTCTCAGGTCTTTGATCCAAAACTAAATGCTTTTCAAGTCGGGTTGACCCACCATAGAGGTAAAGCTCTCCCAATAATTATATAAATAATTTTGTACTTAAATAGAGAAATAGATTATTTTCTTTTTAAATAAAAAACAAATAATTAGAAGACAAAACTAAACATTTGTTTTTCCATTTAATACTGAAATAAACATATAAATGATATAAATAATTTCGTACTTAAATAGAAAAATAGACTATTTTCTTTTTAAATAAACGGCATGTGATAAATAATTTCATTTTTTAAGCAAATAATTTCATACTTAAATTGAAAAAACAGACAAGCATATTTCATTTTAAATTTCATAACTAAACATACATGTGTGATAAAGATAAAACTTCATACCTAAATAGGCCAGTGATATAAATAGTTTCCAGCTTAATAGAAAATTATTGATATAGATTTTGGTAAATCATGCCTCTGAGTGGAAAATGTTTGTCGTTGAAATTGAAAAATGATAATCTCCTGTTTCTTTCTTTCTTGGTACCTTGTAGGCTCAGCTAGGACTCTAACTCTCTATCTCATCAGTTTGTTGTATCTTAGTTTAACTTATTCTATTTTTGAACTATTTTTTAATTGTAATCTTATCAGCCAAATCATACTTGTATTCTCCATTTATATAAATATGAAATATAGCACAAGATATCTAGACCAAATATCTCTTCACGGTATTAGACGATATGGCAGCACACTCCACTTTCGGTTCTTCATATCCATACCTTGCTACCGTTAATATCACCAATTTTGTCTCTCTTACACTCAACCAAACTAACTTTCTCCTATGGCAGACTCAAATCATGGGCTTGATTGAGTCTTAGGATATGGTTGGTTTCCTTGTTGGCACCATTCTTGCATTGGGTAAGCTCTGGTGGCAGTGAAAAGGTTGATAATTGCAAGCTTGTTGAAAAGGTTGATAACCCCAAGTTGTTGAATGGTATTTGACCGGCTCGTTTGAGGTTGGATAATCGGCACTCTTTCTGAAGAGACACTCAATCTTGTAGTCGGACTTGACATGTCGGCTGAAGTTTGGAAATCATTGCTTGATACTTTTGCTGGAAACACCAAAGAGCACGAGTTTGCTCTTGAGCAGAAACTACGCAAACACCATTAAGACAGTTTTGTATCCATGGCTGATTGTATTCGTCTCTTCAAAGAAATCTGCGATAAATTTGCAGTTATTAGTAAGCATTTACCTCATAAAGATAAAGTTTTTGCTTTACTAACTAATCTTAGCAAGGATCATAAGTCATTTGTTACTGCAATGCTTAAACTTCCACGACCTTACTTTCATGAGTTGATCTCTCAACTTAAGAGCCGTGAGATCATTTGGTCGTTGATTGCACCTTCTGGTTTGGAATCAAATCCTAATCAAGCCTTCATTGCTCAGTGTTAAGGAGGCCGAGGTGGTCGAGGCCATAGTTTTGCTCATGGTGGTCGCTCATCTGCTTCATTCACATCCAAAGGTAGATGATTTTCTCATTCTGGTCAGTCTCCTAAACCATCTTTCTCTGCTTCTATTTCCAAATCTAGTGACACTTTAGTATGTTAAATATGCAACAAGTGACACACCCGGACCTAGCACGACCTTTTCGTACTAACGGAATAACGTAAGATGACGTAATAATTGAACAATATGTCGGTCCGGCTGTGTCAAGTCAGAAGAGAAGTTAAAATTAGGATAAGACGGAGTCTGAAGATAAAATAATTAACTGTGCATGAAAATTAGTAAATGCCAAAAAGACCTCCAAATAAGTCCTTAGAAATTTATTATGGGCCCCATTGGCACAAGAAAGCAAAGGATTTAGCCAATGGGTGAAAATGAAAGAAAGTTGAAAAAGGGGAAAAGTTTGACTCGGGGCCCGAGTAGACCCGGTGTCGGGCTCCTCTATAAATAGGGGTGAGCCGAAGCTTTTCCTCATTTCTCTTTTTCTTTTTCTTTCATTTTCTTTTCTTTTTCTCTCTGGAGCCAAACGGAGGCATTTTGGACAATTGGCAGATCTGGACAAACCGACCTCAAGTTCGAGGCGAGATCTTGGTGAGTTGTTCTTAACTCCTCGATCTACGTTTTTCTAAGTTTTCACGCTTTTCCATGCATCGGTTTAGGAGAGATCCAAGTTCAAAGTTAGGTTCAGCTTTTAGCTAGATTTTAAGTTTAGATTCGAGATCTAGGAACTTTGAGCTTGTGATTCTCGTTTTTCTTTCTGTAAATGTGTAGTGGATGCATTAAGGTACATGCATATGAAATTGTAGCTAAATTGGTGGACGATTGCATCGGTTTTCGAATTAAGAGAGAAATTGAAGAATTTTCGGGTTGAAACCCAGAATAGAACCGGCGCCGGTTCTGTCCAGAAACGGCGCCGTTTCTACCTGTCCGGTGGCCGACCTTGGGTCGAAGAGAACCGGCGCCGGTTCACTCTAGATCCGGTGCCGTTCTTGCCCTTTAAGGGCAAAACGGTCATTTTACGTCCCGAAACCCAAATTGACCCCAAATCGATTCGGAACACTTCCGAGTCTTCTAAACCACATCCAAGCGTCATCTTAGGTCATACTAGAGCCTCATAGGTGCATTCATAAATTCAATTATGAATGCTAACGTATATTTCCGTGTACTAGGGCTCCGGTTGAATCGAGTGCGGCGATGCTCCGGAGGTTAAGCTACATGGAGCGCTTGGGAGTATACGAATCTCCCAATACTGTGAGTGGCTTAGTTTTCAGTGCTTAGCCACTAGGGCAAAATGTTTTAAAAACATAAATTGTTTTTAAAAGGTTTTACAACGGTTTTGGGATAAGGGTAATCCACGACACACACTTTTTATTTTGTGATACGCCCACTTATGGGGGTGGGATGATTTTAAAATATAAAGCTTGTGTGTGTTTACATGTTTTAATATTTATATAAGAAATAATATTATTATTATTATTACGATTATTGGGGTACGATGCCCCTGTAAGATGAGTGTTTGAGTGGGATTCCTCGGGGTTCTAATTTGCGGGAGCGCGGACCGAGTTTGAGAGCATGCATGAGTACTCAGCCGTGGACCGCCTATCGAGGGGCACGGTGAGTCGAGCTTGGTTGGGAGAGACGCGTAGGGAAACTCGCCAGAGCTCCAGTTCACTGTGTTCCACCACAGTGAGGCACCACCGAGGGAACGGGCTAGTGTATGAGATAAAGAGAAAATGAATTTGAAGAGGAAAGAGATAGCCCTCGGTGTAGTAAGGCATACAATCGGCCAGTTGTGCCTTCAGTGTATTAGGTGCCAGCCCATTAGTATAATTATTTTAAAGATTTTAAAATTTATTTCTCCTTGGGAGAATTTCAAAAGAGGTTTTGAAAGCAAAATTTATTTTATTCACTCTTGGAGAATTTGATACAGGAAGTGTTGAAAACAAAGTTTTTAAATTTAAATTATTTTATTTGTTTTAATATATTTTCGATTACCCTGTTTTCCCTAACCTGATGGAGACTCATTGAATCTCTGTCACTCACCTGTATCCAAATGTGGATGGATGCAGATTCGCGTGCGGGGTCAGCCAATAGAATGGAGGCTCACTAGAAGACGTCGGTGGCTTAGGCTTAGTAGTTTTCCGCTGCGTAGGTATTCCTTTAAATTAATCCACTGGTACTATTTTAAAGTTTATTAATTTATTTAAAGATTTTAATTAAAGTTTTAGTTATTTTGCAGCGATGATATCCACTTCCAGGTAGCGCGGCGGTTGCCACGTGGCCGACCCGGGTGGGTCGGGGCATGACAACAAGCCTTGACATACTGCCCTTCAGTGCTACCAGCACTTTAATCATTCTTTCTAGTCAGATGATGTTCCCCACCAACTGGCTGATCTATCCCTTGTTAAGAAACAGGATGACGCATGGTATCTTGATTCTGGAGCTACTTCTCTTATAACGTCTTATCCTAGTAAGTTGTCTATTGCTACATGTTATGATGGACTAGAGAAGGTAATGGTTCAAAATGGTGCTTCCATTGATATTTCACATTGTGGCCCTGTTGTTTTGCAAGTTGGTGATAAGCAAATTGTTCTTGACAATGTGCTTTTGTAGTCCCTGATATTAAGAAAAACTTTCCATCACTCAGCTTACCACTGACAATTCGTATAATGTTGAGTTTTTTTATATTGGTTTTCAAATCAGGGACAAGCGAACAAGGGAAGTAATTGCCACAAGGAAGCGCATGGATGATCTCTATGTCTTGCAATCAAGTGAGAAAGCACAAGCCTTTTTCTCCACATTTCGGGTTGTTAGTATATTTGTTTGGCATTCCAAGCTAGGACATCCTCAAGCTTCTATAGTTCAGTGTTTAGACAATAAAAGGTTGATTGAATGTTCTAATAAACAAAGTCCTTCCCATATTTTTAGTAGCTATCAAATGGGTTAGGCATGTCATCTATCATTCTTGTCTTTAAATGAATTTAGTAACACACCATTTGAGATTATTCATTGTAACTTGTGGGGACCTTCTCCAATGAACTCAATTTAGAGATTTCGATTTTATGTTATATTTATTGATAAGGCTGCTAGATTCACTTAGTTCTTCCATTGAAGCACAAGAGTCATTTTACTGCTTGTTTTTTCAAGTTTCATAAATTTATTTCAACTCAATTTGAACGGCTTATTAAAATTTTGCAATCTAATGGAAGGGGAGAATTTGACAACGATGAATTTCAATCTTATATGTCTTATCATGGCATTCATCATCAACTATCTTATCCAAAGACTTACCAATAAAATGGGTTGGCAGAGAGAAAGCATCGTAATATAACCGAACTTGGTCTTAAATTATGTTGCATGCCTCAGTACCAAAACAATTCTAGGTTGAAGCCTTTAGTACTGTAGTATGGCTTATAAACAGGTTACCAAGTAAGGTGTTGAATACGAAATCACCATTTAAGAAACTATTTGATAAATATCCTAACTACACTTCACTTCGAGTTTTTGGTAGCTTGTGTTTTCCATATTTGAGAGATTTCTCCAAAACCAAATTGGATCCAAAGTCTCTACCTTGTGTTTTTCTTGAGTATAGTCATCAATATAAGGGCTATCAGTGCTATTGGCTTTCTACTAATAAAGTCTACATTTCTCGCCATGTTTTTGATGAAGACGTGTTCCCTTTCTAAAAGCCAGGTAGTCTTTATAATATTTCCAGCTCTAATCTTGATGTTGTTGTTTTTACATATTGGTTTTCATGTTTTTCTCGTGATACACTACCACCCACTTTATCTGATGTTCTACACATGGATCCAATTGACTTTGCTAGAAAGATCTGTCATGCTCCTTATCCTGTGCCTGAATCATCTCCAACTTAACTTACAACAGTCGTAGCCGAACATGACGATCTTTTGGCACCAATACTCGAAACATCAAGCACCTTTCTTTTTTCTGATCTGGCTACTATGGGAACTATACATTCGGCTGTTTCCTCATCAATCAATCATGATTCTTCTTCCATCAGTGCAATTCTTATCGAAACAGCTACTGTACCTATTCACTTGATGGTTACTCGGTCAAAAGCAGGTGTAGTCAAACCAAATCCAAAGTATGTCATGAGCATTGTTGATGTCCCATTTGAACCGAAATCAGTTAAGTCAGCATTGAAGCATTCTAGTTAGAAAGCAACAATGGAAGAGGAAATGCTAGCTTTGTAACATAATGTCACACTCCGACCCCGCGGAGTTGAAATATGACAACCGCCGCGTGCTAAAGATCTTGAGCGGCGCGCTTCGCCCAACATCTAGAACACACAAGGCTAACGATACCTGAGCTACTGAACATAAAACACAATAAAAAAAATGTATGAAATACACTTGATTTGCATTAAACCGATTTTTTTTAATATCGAATGGAATTTCTATGATTAGTTAAAAGCTTTCTTTTTATCCATATATAGAAAATGTTTCATAATATTTACAATACATCAAAATTGAGAACTTGTAGAAAAACACAGCCGGTGGATCCCCGATGGCAGTATACAAAAGCTTAATTACATACATGTAGAAAATGTCGGCCTCGGTTGGGTTGACTTCTCGTCAAATTCCTACCTTCTATCTACAATCCTTCAACCTGAAAAGGGTTTTGAGAAAAACTAGAGTGAGACACAGTGAGTGAGACAAGACTATATATAAAAGAAGCTTCATATATAGAATTTAAAGAAACACTAATAAAGGTTCGAGACACAATGAAATTCACAACATGCCTGTCGACGTGTAAGCCTTTAGCCGTCGACGGGTACGAGGTTTGGAGACTGTTGTTTCCGAAAAACCAAGACATCCGTTCACGGGTAAAGGGACAGACGTCCACGGCTAGAATTTCCAGAGTGCAATTAATCTTAGACGTCGACGTCTACCAGCTTACCCGTTGATGGAGGAAAGTTTCTGACTTCAGTGAAATTCACGTATTTGTACACCCGTCGATGTCTAACTCTCTACACGTTGACGGGTAAAAGTTTCTGACTTCCGATACATCAAGTTACTCACCCACCCGTCGACATCTGAGTATATGCACGTCGACGGGTGCCTTAAGCTTGTGCTTGTATTTAAGAGACATACAGAGACGTTGACGGGTAAAAGTTTCTGACTTCATGCGGAATTGGGTTATCTAGCTACCCGTCGACGTCTAAACCCATGCACGTCGACGGGTAAACATTTCTGTATACCAAGTTAGGAAAATTTACAAATAAAAGAGAATCTTTCAAAGCTCACATATAAAGCAGTTCAACTAAATTCAAAAGAGGCTTGCCAAAACACAATGTTCAAACCCCACCCGGCCAAGATGGAGCTCGAACCCGTCGAGATGATTTTTCCTTCCTTTTTTTCATAAGAAAAGCCCATTTCTCGACGTTGGCATGAACCTTCACTACGGGTGGTATGTAGCTATGTCCATAATACTCCCACAGGGGTCGTAACATCACAAACATGGTGCACACAAATTCCCCTGTACCATTCACCCCTTGTGGGAGTGATAAGCCTACTCACGCCGGCTCCACAAGCTCGGCCCGTAAGATGCGCCACTGCAGTGACTTCTGATCAGCCACCAACATCCACACTCGATAAAACATTCATTTCATAAAGGTACGTTTTTAATCATCCAAGAAACGATATCATTTGCATATAAAGGTTTCAAACAAGATTAAAATACAGAGAAAAGTAAGAAAGACACATTTAAGTCTATTAAGTCTCACTTACAAATTTGGGGAGGGTGTGCACTCCCACTAATTCTCCTTTTCTGAATCCTTAGAAGAGGACTCACCACCTATACAATTGGCCAAACAATAGGTTAAGACTAGCTAGAAGACCATTTGAGCTATCTTACCAAAATTGACTCATTCATGAACTAAATATACCAATTAGGAACTTAAGGGTCCAAATCAAATTCTAGTGATCCTATAGGCATTCTTAAGGTATGAGCAAGTTTGTTTCGCCAAACGGCACCTATACATACTTCCCATTTGGACTAACCCTTTGTAACAAAAAAGTTGGACGGTTTTACCCCTAGAATAGGTGAATTTTCAGGTTAAGTGGGTTAAAGGTGTGGGAATTTCGTGATTCCAATTCTTATAGTTTAAGTACGTCGTAGAGACACTGTACGCCAAAAAAGGATTGCGTTTTAATACCTACACAGTAATTTAGAGGGAAAAATGCATTTTTCCTTACGCTTGGAGGGGTCATTGTCAAATGTAGTGTTTGCTTGAGGGTATTAACCCCCTACATCTATTTCTGCACCTATTCACGATTTTTTTGTTCCTTGTTTGGCGTCTAATGATTTCCTTGGATGGTACTTGTCCAAGGTGGCCCCTATTAGGCTAAAATGAGAGTTTACTCTACAACTACTGCTCCTAAACTTCTTTCCAATCATTTCTTGATTCGCAACACTTTCTAATATTGCCAAACTACTACTTATGTAATAAAATTCCATGGCTATGACCAGAAATAAAGGGCTTCCTCTAAGGAGACATAATGTTATTTTCATGGAACTTAGTTATTTACTTAACAAGCTTAACTTTTCTTCATTCAACCAAGTTTCTCCTACATTCAAGGGACTACCTAAATCCTTTTCTTCTCTATTGGTTCCTTAATTCTATGGGCATACATATCATAGGGGTATTGGAGCCATAAACCAATAATAATTAGGGAATTTACCAATTATTTATGTATGAAGCTCAAAAATCATTATTTTATGGTTAAGATTGCAAAGAAGAATAAAGGAATTGAAAGCAAACCTTTAGTTTCTGATGAAAGTTGAAGGCTTGTAAGTTTGCTGAAATTCTTTAAAGCTCTCCTTGAAATTCTTTTGATATAGGTGTTGCTTGGAGGGTAAAGTAGTGAATTTTCTTAAAGATTATGATGAAGTTTTGGAGAGAGAGTGTTTAAATGAGAAGAAATTGGAGCTTGAAGGCAAGAAAATGGTGGAGAGTTACCAAGTGGTGTCCGGCCATGCAAAAGAAAAGAAGAAGAAGGCTTAAAAAATTTTGTCTTGAGTTTTCTAGACACTTGGGTGTCAAATGACGAAAATGCCCCTATGGGATTTTAAAAATTCCCTTTGTGTCCTAAAGGGCAACGATGTAAATTGAAGCGAAATAAAAGAATTTGACGACAAAAATCAATTGGCAAGAATTTACCAAAATAAAGTGAATTTGTCAAAGTGCTTAAATCATTAGGCTAGTGGGGAGAATTTTCCAAATTTGGAACTTAAAATCCATACAAGGGTAAAATAGTAAATTCATTAGCATATGGCTCCAATGCAAATTAATATAGGACTAGGTATTACACATAACCTTACTTGGCAACTAGTTCCACCACAACCTGGGGAAAATATTATACCTTGTAAATGGGTCTTCAGAACTAAATTGAAAGCCAATGATAGCCTTGAGAGTTTGAAAGCCTTTCTTGTAGCAAAAAGGTTTACACAGATTCAAAGAGTCGACTTTATAGAGACTTTTTCTCCAAACATCAAACCAGCAACCATTAAAATTGTTTTGACAATTACTTTTGTGAAGAACTAAGATATCAGGCAACTCAATGCCAAGAATGCCTTTCTTCATGGACAATTGAATAAACTTGTTTTTATGCAACAGCCGCCAAGATTTGTTAATGCAAAAGAACCTTACTATATATGTTTCCAAACCATAGCAAGCATTGTATGGGCTGAAATAGGCCCTTCGAACTTGGTTTGATAGGTTCTCATCTTTTTTTTTGGTTCTATGGGCTTCTTTTGTAGTCAAGCCGATTCTTCTTCATTTATCATGGCAGCCAAGGTACCATTCTCTTGCTTCTTTATGTTGATGACTTAATACTTACAGGGATGCATCTCCATTTTTTCAATGGTTTTTACATACACTTCATTTAGAATTTTTTATGAAAGATCTTAGCTTTCTACACTACTTCCTTGGTATAGAGGTTAAACGCACTCCTACGGGTCTGTTTCTTAGCCAAAACGAGTATGTTTGAGATATTCTACATCGAGCTGGCATGACAAATTGTAAGCCAATTTCCACTCCTATAGGTGTTAAACTTCAGCCTTCTAGTACTGCTGTTGAGTTTTATGATCCTTAACTGTATCGAAGTTTGGTCGGTAGCTTGCAATATCTCACATTCACTAGGCCAAACTTGTCATATTTCATCAATTATGTCTGCTAATACATGTATCAACCCAATCTATTTCATTTTCAACTTGTGAAATGGATTCTTCATTATATCGCTGGCACAATCGACTTTGGAATTATATGCTTTTTCCGACGCCGATTGGGCAAGCTGGTAAGAAACTAGATGATTTGTCATAGGCTATTGTACTTTTTTAGGAGGTAACTATATTTCATGAAATATCAAGAAGCAGTCCATTGTTGCAAGGTTGAGTACCGAGTTTAAGTATAGAACTCTTGCGACTACTACTACTGAGCTTACATGGATTAGTTTCATTCTTCGTGACATCGGTGTCCATCTTTCCAATCCTCCTACTTTGTTTTATGACAACTTGTTTGCCTTGTAAATGACAGTCAATCCGATGTTTCATGCTCGTACAAAGCATGTTGAAATTGATTATCATTTTGTTCGAGAGAAAGTTGCAATGGGAGCTCTCATCACTCGATTTGTTCGAACTTCCAGCCAGCTTGCAAATGTCTTTACAAAGTCCTTGTCCAAACAAGCTTTCCAGATGATTCGTTGCAAATTGGGTTTGTCATCTTCACCTAGCCTAGTTTGAGGGGAGTGTAGAACAACTCAACTAGGACTCTAACTCTATCTCATAAGTTTGTTGTATCTTAGCTTAACTTACGCTATTTTTGAACTATTTTTGAATTGTAATCTTATTAGCCAAACCATACTTGTATCTCTATTTATACAGATATGAAATATAACACAAGATATTTGGACCTAAAATGTCTTCATAGACCTCAGGAAATGGACAAGACCAAGAGTTGCGATTTAAACCTAGACTTACAGGTAATCCACAACAACTAGACCAAACCTCATGCCTTTTTTTTTTTGGTGAGAGACCAAATTAACCTCAAGTTTGATCTGTAGTTTCTTTTCATTACTCTCCACAAAATATAGCATTGATCTTTAAGCTTTTGCTTGATTAGTTTGCCTAAATATATGGCTCAGCCACTAACTACAATCTAGCCAAACTTACAATTTTTCGAGCTCAAATGTTATTATGTACGAAAAAAAAAAAGTCAAACACTTTAATTTATCTATAATATATATTTTATGGGCTAAATGCTCAATTAAGGACTTGAACTTTCAAAATTGGCTCAAATACCCAAAAACATAATTTTAACAAATTAGAATTCATACTTAGTAAATTGTGACAAATTAGACTCACTATTAGTTAATACTAGTGTGTGATATATATATATATATATAAAAATTGAAAATTACATGAAGATTTTATATCATGTATTGAATTCATTTTGATTAATATTGTTTGATTTATAATTAATATGACGACATCTTTTTTCTATCAAAATTAATGCGTATATATGACAAGCATATTGATTTTCATATAGGGAGGACCTAATTTGTCACAATTTACTAAGTATAGATTGTAATTTATTTGAATTGTGTTTTTGGGCCTTTATTTGAGCTAATTTTAAAGTCAAAGCCCTTAATTGAGCATATAGCCTTTTATATATAAAAGTACCAATGTTATAAAATTTTTAAATCGTCTAAAATATCTTTCTGTAACACATTTTAGAAATATTATTGATATTATTGAGTTAAATTAAAACTCTTTATTTATTTTTACTAAATATTTTTTATATATTTAGTAAATGATGATGGTAATTAATCAATTTTACTTTCATTATAATTAACTTACTCTTATATTAATTTGAAGAAAATAGGTTAATTATAATCTAATTTCATGTAGCTTAATTTGAAACTTTACTTATCATCTACTAATATAATTTATTTTTTAACCTTTTTTATTTTTTATTTGTATTATTATTAATAACATGTTATATCACGTGTAACGCACGTGACAGAGTGACTAGTCATACTTAAATAGACACATGATATAAATAATTTCATAGGTGTTATTTGATGATAAACTTAAAAAATTAAATGCTAAAAAATTAAATACTGAATTTGATTAATTTAAATAGAAAATAAACCCAACATTTAATTCAATTATCATACTTAAAGAGGCATGTGATATAAAAAATCTGCGAGAAATTTTAAATAGACACTTGATTTTAAAATTATGCGGGAAATTTTAGATAGATCCATGATTTTAAAAATTCGCGTGAAATTTTAAGATTTTGTTGATTGTGAAAAATATGTCACCCAATGAAACCTTGGTCTTTAATAGATGCATGTATACATATGATAATTTGAAGTAACTTTTTTTTTTGGTTACAGTTTTAAGTAACTTTTGTTATTGAGAAAGACAGTTATTGGAGTAACTAGATATGTTTATCATCAGATATAGGCCTCTTTTATTGAACTTCCAACCTTTGCTAGAATACAAGGATACAACCCCAATACGAAATCAAAGAAAGTGATACTGAGCTTAGCAGTCTAGCGGTTTTTAGAACACAGTTTTTTATCACAGACAACAGTTTGATCTGATTCGAAATTAACGCAGCCACCATCTTTCGCGGTCATGAGACCTGCAAGTACAGAACTCAACAAGAAGACGAACTTCATGGTCAACAACTTCATGTGAATCCAGTCGAGCTGGACCCAAAGAACCACGGCAAAGGGGACATGTAAATCTACCATATCGAACCCATGTCTCTAAGCAAAACCTGTGAAAAACATGGCCGCATCTCAACCCACCAATCTCGTCACCTTCTTCGACCTTAAACAGGCAGACGGAGCACTCACCACCATCCGTCGCAGCTGCTGTCTTCCAGTCGTACTCGTATCCGCCTGCAGCAGCAGCACCACCGACTTCTGGCATGCAATTTGGGAAGTAATTGTAGTTTGGGAACAGGCAATAGCTCAACAAGAAATCGACTGCCCATTCGAGATGGATGGCGAAGAGAGTCACGTAGCTGAAAATGGTCGATAGACGAACAGAAGATGGAAGACAGTGACGGGGAAGGTCGATGTAATAGAGCAAGGACGAGACCAAAGCAAGAGTTAAGAAACCTAGTGCTTGTGCGATCCCCATGTTAAGTTGTAAACGAGAGAAATGTGAGTGGCATGCGTTACGCTAATTCTCTTTCTTTTTATTCGTGTGGAATGGAAGAGTAAGAAATTCTCTTTTATATGTGTGGAATGGAAGAGTAATTAAGAAGCAACAAAAGGTGTGAAGATAATTATTTGGATATACTTAATAAGGTATATTTGGAAATATAATCTAACATTTGATATTTGTGTTAGGTATTCCATAAAAGAGGATCATTCTTTATTTATTTACCAATAAAAAAAAGTACCCAATATTTTATTTTTTTATATTTATTAGGGTTAAATATTAGTAGGTGTAGTGTGAGTAGAATAAAGAAGATTTGGTGTTATGGGTTTAAAAAAGTAAAGTAAAGTGTATTGCCTTAAAAATTTTCAATCAAGTGTAATGATTTTAGAGTAAATTACCTATAATACCCTTCTCAAATTTTGACTTTGTTTTTTCTTTTCTTTTTAATTTTTGCTTGCAAAGGTCACCATAATTTTTATACTTGTAATTTTAATTTTACGTGCATATAATATATATGTCTATTTTGTATATTAACATTAAAGATATTTTCCAAGAAAATCCTATATATTTTAATAATTCATATATTAAAAGAATTTTTTTTTATTTTTTCTTAGTTTTATGAGTGATTTTTTACAGTAAAAGAAATATAAACCCTTCCAAATGTATTTCTAATTTGACATATGACTCTTTGACTTTAATTTTTACTTTTTGAACCATTTTACTTTCCTAATTATATATTTAAATTCAATTTTTGTTCAAATAAATAATATTTTATGGGGCACCAATATATATTTTATGAAAAAAAAAATTAAAAATTTTAGTGTTCTCATCTTGATCCTTTTTTTTAATGTTAATTGGTTTTAGGATTTAGTAATTTTTTTAATTAAGAAGCAAATTCAAAACTTAAATGCTCATAATTGTATTTGGCCTAAAAAAATGCTTGTAATTGTATAAAAATAAGAAAAGAAATTAAAATACGATTGTTTGGTCATAGAAACTAAAGTATAATTCACTTATCAAGTACTATTAGATTTTTAATGTACAAATATCACTTATAAAACTAAGACATTTTAATATATGAAATACTCATTAAAAAATATATAATATTTTCAAGCAAAATATCTTTAGTGTTAATATAAGTTAGACATATATATCATATGTAAATAACATATATAAAATTATAAGTATAAAAAAAATTGTGGTGGCATTTGCTAGCTAAATTAAAAAGAAAAGGAAATAGAAAAGTTAATGAGAAGGGTATTAAAGGTAATTCACTTTAAATCCATTACACTTGATTGGAAATTTTAAGGCAATACACGCTACTCTACTTTTCTAAACCCATTACATCAAATCTTCTCTATTTACTCACACTACACATGTCAATATTTAACCCTATTTATTATTTTTTATAAAATTAAAGGCCAAAACAACTATGACTTGGACATAAATTAGTAACCAAAACCTTTAAAAAGGAAACTTAAATGCCAATGGGATAAATGGATAAAAAGATTTCTCTTTTGGAAAAATATAAGGGCTATAAATAAATAGGTTAAAGACACTCTTTTGTCTACATTCGCTTTAAGAGTTCAATTCTTATCTTCAATTTTATTCAATTGAAATCCACCTTAATCAATTAAGTGATGATGTAATTAAATAAAAAATGTATATGGACAAATCCACGTCGGTATTTCGTTAATAGTATCATATAACAAATAAACGGTCAAAACGTACTATGACAATATATGATAGTTGATCAACATGGTAATCCAACGTTGTTAAATTAAATTGGTATTATATTAATTTTCTTCATAATAATAAGATATAGATTCAGGTATTAGATTAAAATCTAACATTATGGCTTTTAATGATAAATTGCATATTATTTTCCTTTTCAATATATATTATAAATATGTATGTTAATTTCTTCAATTATATATATATTTTAATTTCTTTTGTACTGTTTGATCTAGTTATATAAATTAGGTAGTTTGGTGTGCATGATAAGATAAGATAAGATGATTAAAAAAATTATATATATATATATATATTATACTATGGTTTATATATTATTTATATAGCTTTACATTTTAAAGATGATTAATCATCTCATTATTGTAGGATGAATCCACCATTTTAATTAGTAATAAATTGAATCATTCTATATCGGTAAGATAATTAATCCATTTGACAATTTAATTCTATATATATAAATATACTCATCATACATAAATTATACATAATATTTCCTCCTTATTTTATATGATCATATGTATCCAATACACCATACAAGTCCTAAACGTCATAAAGATAAAGATTTAGAACGTGTTATGTATGTGTAAAACCATTTTGTTTCATATTTTTCTTAGGAGAAACGAAAGAACATATATATTTTTTATATATAAAAATATATATTTTGCGAATCAGCCTTAGATTCCCATATATCTTTCAGATTTAGTTATTTATGATAATCTAAAGATATGGCCACAACCCGACAGGTTTACTTTTGAAATTGTCTCCCACAACTTGATGAAGGATTGATTAGTGCAATTAATTGGATAAATTAAGATGTATAATCTCGTTTTGCTTGTGACATAGGGAAGACATGATATTGACACTTAAAAACCATGCTTCCAATGTTGTCAATTTTTCTTTCGTTGGGTAAAATACGACTTGATTAATTTTTAAAACTTTATTTAATCCAAGTTGTGATCTCTAATCAACACGTTTTTGTTGTAACCTAAATAAAAATCAACACGTTTTCATTGCTAAATAGTTCAATCCAAGTGACATTGGAGTGATGATCCCATAAATTGGGATATGAGATAATTATCATAGAACCAAGATGTGACACAATTATGACTATACATTTAAATTAAACCATACCTCAATAAATGTCATTAATGAGAAATTTATTTTGAAAATTTTAAAATTTTTATTTGAGACTAAACTTTTTCAAACTAATGACTAAACTTGATACTACATCTTGATTTCATGATAATTTCTACGAAACCGAATTCGTGGGATCATTTCTCGTGACATTGCTTTGATTAGCCTTATCAAGATAACAGAGTAAATCTATACAGTATATAAGCAGTTTTAGGACCCGAATTCGCAATGGTCAGGTTCAGATGAGGCCCATAAAGTTGTGAGGTAAGAAGAAAGGGGTGGTAGTGTTATGAGCTGGAAATGTAAATGCCCAACAGCAAAAGCAGCCCGACAGCCCAGGGGCCTAAAGCTGCTTCTTAAACAAGAAGGAGGGCAACGTCGAGATCAGGGTACAAATGGGTAAAAAGGGCTGCAAGTCATTCAACCAAAAAGCGACGAGAAAGAAGTCAAATTCCCGGAAAAGGTCAGGTAACAGCATGAAAGTTCCAAGTTCCAGCAATCGGTTTTGAGCGTAATGGGTTGTTTCTCGAACGTGAGAGTAGCAGACGGCCTACGTGCATTTGGACCGGTTAGAGAGGAAGTAAGGGTATAATTAGGGGTGTAATCGGTCGAGTTCGAGCCGAGTAGTAACATACTCGAGCTCGAGCTCGACAAAAAATTCGATACTCGATACTCGGCTCGAACTCGATTGTGTTCTTTTTTTGTAGCTCGAGCTCGACTCGAAACATAAACCGAGCTACTCGAGCTCGCTCGATTAAGCTCGATAAAAGCTTAAAAAACCCAATTTGTCAATATATTATATACTCGAGCTTGAGCTCGAGCTCGACAGATTTTGAATCAAAGTTTTTGTTCATGACCTGAATTATTCTCATCAATGTAACAACACAATATTATTCAATATCACAAATTCACAAACATTGTGAAAACAACAATGATACAATAAACTACAACACATGCCAAGTACAAATAATTAAATTCCAATTTTGAAATTAGTTGATATGCAAAGCTGAGCAGGTAGGTGCCAATTGATTCCTTGTATTCTCCAATCTGTAAATAAAAAAAAGTACTAAGATATAAATGTTTCATGAAGTAAAAACTTTCACCAAACATAAAAATAAGGCGAATCCCTAAGGCCTACTGGGATTATTTGCAGAAACATAAAAATAACAGTTACCATTATTATATATGTTTCAAATAAAGTTTTTAAACCATTTGAGTTCACGGAAACAAAACCTATATTATGGAGACTAAAATTCATATACAGAGTATTAACTGTATTGACTTACTTGGGCTTTAGAAGTTGAAGGATTGCGTTGATCTTCTTTCTCATTCCGCACCTTCGGTAATAGCTTCTATATATATATATATATAAATAAGTAACAATTAAAGGTCAATAATAAATAAATAAATAAGTTAATTAACCATTTCATCTCGGTTAAAGAAATACTACCAGTTATATGTGGTGCCTCAGTCAAGCAAAAATTAATAGACTATCTCACTTAAGAGAAAATGACTGATTAAGTCACTCAAACATGGGACTTGAAGGTCACAATTAATCAACCCCTAATTCTACCTTTTCTAAACAAAAACTTGAATATGAGCTTCACATTAACTTAATATACCTCGTTGAAGCAATCGCTAATATTGTACTTGCATATGAGTTGTGATAAAAAAAAAAATTCATTGATGAAACTTCAAAGGAAAGGAACAAGAACCGTGACATTTATGTCTCAAATAGATTGAAATTTGCCTTACAGCAATTCTCTAACAATTGCCCTTGCCTTTCAACAACCTCTTACTTTATATCCTGTAAACTAATAACAGTAATTAACTCATGAAGTACAGCTTTAGATGATAGTGTTGCTATTATAGTCTATAGACCAGTTTCCTTATGGTAGAAGTTCATGGAAACTACATCCGTGAACGATCAAGTTGGGAGGCAATATTGAGTATAGAGAGGAGCTAGCAATAAAAATACGGTAATCTGATGAGTTAATTTTGAAATGAAAACTTATGAGCATCTGCATATTTCTCAATGTTATGAAAGAATAATAGATGGTGGGGGCATGTTAGAAGAGTAGCCTTAATCATAAGGCATGTACATTTTTTACTTTGAAACACCACATCAATATCATCAATACAGATACTTAATAAATCTGCGGCCATTAAAAGAAGAGGAATCTTTCCTTTCCTAATTCCTACTAATAATCAAAATATAAGACCATTATTTCTTGCCAAAACTCAAAAGCAAGACAGACCGACCAAAGCCTTGTAAAAGCAAAAGATGCCTTCAATCTTTTCTTTAACAAGCAAGCTACCTAGCTAACAATAGAATTATTAATGCTCCACTTTAGAGGCAACTGCAACCAACTTATTAGGAACCAGAGAACTTGGAACATTTCTTTAACCACATGAACATTCCAAACTCGGTTATTTACACTATCATACTAATGATCCTGGAAAACAGAGATGGCAATATAATTTGATATTTGCACAAATAAGTTGATCATGTACAATAACTTTTTTTCTAGGAGGCCAACATAATTTGATCTTTGCACAAATATTTTATGTGTGTGTGTGTGTGCGTGTGTTTTTTTTTTTTGGTAAAAAAATATTCGATTTTAAAAGTTTTGCTAAATCATCGTAAAACAGAAAAAAAATTTGACCTAAATATTTAATTATTGCATTTTAATGTTTGAAATAGAAAAAAAAAACCATTAAGATGTATGAAGAAAATTAGAAATTAGAACATTTAGGCTTGAGGTTTAGATACAATATTCTCAGTAAAATATTCAACTAATTTGAATTACTACGTAGTAATATATAACATTAGGGGACGATAGAAATAAAGAGTGAGAAGTAAGAAGAACCTATTGAAAGCAGAGATGGCAACAACGTCGCCGTTGCAGAGGCCAAGATGGAGCAGGGCACGAGCCAGAGTGAGGACGGAGTCAAACACCCAAGCCAAGACCAAGATCAGCTACAAAGGCAAAGGGATTTGCATATGGGAGTTGAGGAAGGTTTGGGTTTGAAGAGTTTTAGCTTTGAAGGAGGCCGGATGGTTCAATTAGAAGTTAGGTTTTGGAGAAGGAAGGCAATGGCCGGCAAAGGCCAAAGAGACTAAGATATTCACGACTTGGCTACTGAGAATTGAGAAAGAAAAGAAAGTTGCAAAAATCAGCTACAAAGGCAGAGGGATTTGCATATGGGAGTTGAGGAAGGTTTGGGTTTGAAAAGTTTTAGCTTTTGAGTAGGCCGGATGGTTCAATTGGAAGTTAGGTTTTGGAGAAGGGAGGCAATGGCCGGCAAAGGCCAAAGAGATTCACGACTTGGTCGGCTGAGAAAGAAAAGAGAATTGAAAACATTTTAGGTTTAGGAACATAAAGGTTTAAAAAGACATATTTGACCCTTATTATGAAGAAAGAAAAATATATTAATATTTAAAATTTGAGGGATAAAATAGTAATTTTATAATATAAATATTAATTACTCGATTAGGCTCGCGAGCACTCGAGTCAAGTAGTAAGATACTCGAACTCGGCTCGCTCAACTACTCGAGTAGCTCGAGCTCGAGCTCGACTCGACTACAATCGAGCCGAGTTCGAGTTTTCCTCGAGTCGAGCCCAAGTAGCTTGCAAGTAGTGGTGTATCGCTTACACCCCTAGGTATAAAAGAACAATGAAAAGAAGGGGGACGCTAAGAATGCCACAAAATTTCAGCTTGTTTTCCGCAAAATTATGTTTCTTTTCGTTTAGTTTAGCTTTTATCTTTAGCTTTCCCGGCTTTATTAGCTTTGTACTTTGGATGTTAATTTCCTTAATTTATGGTTTTTCCATTTCTTTTAATTGCATTTAGACTTAGCCAGTAGCATTGTTATTTTTTCCCTCTCCTGTGTGAAGAAACAAGGGAGAAAATCTTTGTACCCCTCTTTTGCGAGTTTATCAGCAAACTCGATGCATTCTCTATTAATCTTAACAACAAACCATCTATTAACTTTCTTCTTGAATGCCTCAACATACTTCATCAGTCACCATGGAGATGGGGCTGAATTAAGATGAAGAACCCACTTCAAGGCATTAAGAGAATTAATAAGTGGCCCACTGGATGCCTAGAAGAGCTATATTTAAAAATGATTAAAATATTAATATTATAATAATTTATATAATATTTTAATAATATCTTTAAAAATATGAATAATATAGGTTTGTCCAAAATGGGTCATGGATAAAGCAAAATAAACCTGACCCACGAACATCTCTAAATTTAATTAAGATATCTATAAGTTAAAAATAAATTCGAGTTCGAATCTTGTAAATAGAAAAAATCATTATTAAGAGAGTTTATCTCATAGTAAGTCAATTTTACTCAAAAGGTATTAGTCTTGAGCCAAAACTTGAGGATACCTTTAGTTAAAAAAAGAAAAAGAAAAAGCTTTATGTCAATTTTAAAACTTAATTAACTAATAACTGAGGACATTTTCTATATATATATATATATATATATAATGAGGACATTTGATTTTCGGTTTGGCGTATTAACTCTGAGATAAAAAAGGGCATCCTTAAATTTTTATTAATCCAAGACTAATAATTTTCGGACTATAAGATCAAGAAAGTTAAAGTCTTTCTAACAATGTATTTCTGGAGATCAAATTTGTATTCTCCATTTCAAAAGATTGAAGTCATTACTATCTCTGTAATAATTAGCCACTAGTTAGCTTAAATTAGAGTCATAAACTAATGTAATGAAAATTTTAATGTTTGATATGTATATAGATATATTCTTAGTAAGAATAAGAATAATTTTTACCTAGTAAAATTTTTTTCATTTTGAAGAATTAAATTTCTAGGACAAGTTTTGACTAATGAGGTAAAAATCAACCTTTTTGCACTAATTTTCAAAAATTTCATATGTCTCATCGAGTAGGTATGTCCTTTTGAACTACGATTTTTTCTTCTTTAGTGTGTCTAAAACTTTTCGCAACTATTACAGTTTTTTTCTAAACATTTTAAGTTGACGAAAATATTACCGAACGAAATGTCGCAGTGTTCAATGGTATTTTCGTAAATATTTGCAAGATTACAAATTGAATTTTTCTTCATTGATAATAATTTTTCCTTTAGTATTAGAGGGTTCCATACTATTATGCACTGTTGAAACTTGAAAACTGCCTAGTTGTGGCATAAAAATCTAATGTACAATTACCATTTTTCCGTTGAGAAACTTTCAAATGCATTCTAACTAGAGGTGTCAATTTCGGTAGGTTGGGTTAGTTTTGGGTTCGGGTCAATCAGGTTGGGTCAGTTTGAGTCAAAAGAGATTTTTAGGTATTTCGGGTTTTGGGTCATCAAGCTTGAGTTTTTCGGGTTTCAGGTTTCGAGTCTTTCAGGTCTCGGGTCTTTCAGGTTTTGTCCTCGGGTTAGTCAGATTTGGCCATCAGGTCTTTCGGGTTTTGAGTCTTTTGGGTTTTATGTCATTTGAATTTAGATTTTTCGTATTTAAGTCTCGATTCATTCTGATTCCCGATTATTTTAAATTGAATTAAAGTTTTAATTTTATAAATTAATAATTAAGAGAGATTTTATCAAAAGTATTATTTATTTAATTTGTTATAAATTGTAATTAAATTACTTAAATATATAATGTTATTAATGTATTAATTAAATTAGTAATATTTAAAAATTTTTTCCTATAAATTTATCTATAGTTTAAAACAAAATAAATATTTGTGTTTTTATCATTTACTATTTCATTTCTAAATTCTAATTGATATATAATCAATTCATTATAATTCATATATATGAAATTAATATTAAAAATTTTTGTTATAAGTTGTAATCGATAACCCAAAAAATTGCCCACCATATAATCACAAACCAAAAATCAAAATTTTGGAATACAATTATAAAATTTATCAATTTCTCGCTTATAGTATTAAAATTTTAAAAGATTTTGTTTTGTTGGTGAATATGATAGCCGAAAATGAATAACTAATATGCAATAAGCCATACTGTCATGCCGCCATGGCCACCTATAAGCCACTAATTTTAGTATCTTACTATCTTACTATTAGTGACTTTATTTTGTCGTTTTCTTTGTAAAACTATCATACATACTATATACATTAAACTTTATAGTGTTACTATGTTAGTAATTAGTAATTCTATAGGTCTATAACTATAAGGTATAAGTCAAATGTCATATTATGAAATATGGTATGTAGTCAAATTTTAAAACATATAAGTATCATTTTCTTCTCCAAATTTCTTCCTATTTCTTCAATTCCCAAATTCACTTTCTTCTCCAAAATATTCCTTCAAGCTTTTCTAACAAATAAATTCTCCATCAAATCTACAAATCAAACACTTTATCAAAGAATTTCAAGGTGTGGTTTTTGGTTGCTTCAAGCTAGTTCAAAATTTCATTTTTCAAGGGTTTTAAGGACTTTTCTTCTCTTTTTTCTCTCCTTTCATCTAGGTATGTAAATTACCTTTAAAAACTTTTGTTTTATAAGTTATATTTGTAACACTAGAACCTTAAGTGTCACGGCCTGACCCGCAAGTTCAATCACATGGCAATCGTCGTACTGCCTCGAAGTACGTGTGTGCACCCACGCGTCCCAAATAGCACAATGCATTAAATATCAAATATAAATACAAATACCAAATACCATTTATAAAACAATATTTTAATATCAAAATATACCTTCAAACAATATATAAATATAACAAATAAAGTCCCCTATGAATAAAATATCAAAACAACTGTGTTTACAAGTGTGCGGAGTGAAACCATAAAACACATTGCAATGAAATTTAAAATACACATGGATCACTAATGTTATGAATAGAGTACCTAAACAAGCTGGAAGCCTATTCACACGATTTACGAGGTAACTACTCCTCAATGAGCAACAATGCCTAAAAAATGTAAATAACCATGGGGTGAGTCAATGGACTCAGTGATGTGGTTTGGAAATAATGTAAAAGGCCAAAGACTGTGAGGGATATAATCATACCAAAAATCAATTTATAATTCATCATTTTTGTTTCAAAACAATTCCCACCAATAACATCATTTTCATAAAAATGATTTTTGTTAGGGCAGATGAAATAGACTTGAGCCTTATCCATTATCTGTTGATGAGGTCAAACTGTTGGGAGAATTCTCATCATTTATTTCTTTATATAAAAAATAATAATATGCATCTTAATGCTATGCCTTTTTTCTCCCAACATTTTCGTACATTGCATCAAGCAAGTACACTACCCTTCTGGCAAGTCACCCTCCGTGCCTCTCAACTCTAGGAGCACGGTGCACCTATGCCTCTCTTAAATAGATAGCCCATAGGCTGCACAATAGCTAGCAAATAGCACCTCATGGGCAGTCCCTCATGGACTAATATCATACTTCAATCGAGCAGGTCTCACATGGACCATAATCACGCCATGATCAGGTTTATATAGAAACATCTCGATCAGGCAAGTCACATATAAACTCTCAACACGTCTTGATCGGGTTTCCATAAAATCCTTTAAATATTTTATATCATATATATGTAGCATATCCCGCCCTCATAAAAGTTTTTGGATGCTTATGCAGCGGTACATTATACCCCAAGACAGTATAAAACGTTTAATTTAAAATAATTGAAAGCATTGCCATCAATATCACTAAACATTGAGGCCAAACCACTCACTAATTGGGAGAGTAGTATACTCTCACACTAACCCCACTACACAGTAGAAGCTCTTGCCACGATCCTTCGCCGGTGCTCCTAATTTCGTGAAATTTCATTAGAAATCCACTTAAAGTTAAATAAATATGTAAAATGCGGACTCAATTTACTTGAATAGACTTCTACCGGCCTTAGGAAGAATTTTCGGCTAAACCAGGATTGATTTGGGGTAAAATCAGAAAAGTTAACTTTTTGGGGTCAACTATCAAATGGTCAGTTGGTCAACACGTCGGACGACTGCCGAAATCTAAAAATTTCTAGATTCTGACGACTTCATGTTCTTGGTAGTATTCTACCCAGAAATTCAAAATTTCATATCTTTCATTTTACAGATTAGATCAAAGTGTATGATATGTCGTTGGAAATCTCTAAGAGTCTACTTTAAAAAGTTCTTTTACACTAAACACTATTTCTCACTCCAACTAGGTCAGAATTTAGATTGAACTTATTGTCACCAGTTTCTGCACCTTGACAGCGATAGGAATTTCAAAATTTTATATCTTCGAATACAGACATTTTTGGGGAAGACTTGTGAATGAAAGTTGTAGCTAACACCTTAAATAATCTTTAGTTAAAATTTCATGGCAAACGAAGAACTTTGCCCAACCAAAAGTCCGAAAAACAGAGAGTCCAAAGAATGGTCATGAAAGCAGAGTTTTTCTTTCAGCTACTTCTAATTTACTCAATCATTAATCAGTTAAGGTAGCATGAAAAAACACATTATTAAAGCTCTAGAAGAGCACTATCACTTACCCCAAGAGATCCAACTAAAAAACACCACATTTTCTTTCAACTATCAACAAAACCTGAAATCCCTTGCTAGCCCATTAAGCTTCAAAAAGCCACCAAACCTGAAAACTAACACAACCATGTTGAAGAGCTTGAAAAATCCTTCGGTTTAGTGTATATGCATGTCTAGATCAGTTGAGAAATGGCAACAAGATTTAACTAAAAAAAGCTTCAAATGATGCAACAATGGAGATTGAAGGAAGAATAAAACGTTGATGGGGTGGGCTGCTGATCCTTCAACAGAACTGGTCTTCACGCGAAGGTTTGGAATACCACACGGGCCCATTCGTGATATCGAGATATTGCTTTGCTGAACTCGGTAACCTGACGCAAGAGTTTGCAAGTATCTTCTTATCTCTGCTTGGAAGCACTGGCATCCTTTAAGCAACTTGCCTTGCCATATTCTTCATCTCCTGGGCTTTTTGGTCATAATGATCTAGTTACTGCATTAGTTGATCAACATATCCCTTGTTCCTTTGATTCTTTATCTCCATAGCTATTGCTTCTTTTTCCTTCCATCGTATTAGCAATTTGTAACCTCTTTTTCAAGCTATTCATATTCAACTCTGAGCTCATCTATCATATGCTTTAATCGAAGATTCCCATTTCTTTAATCAATGACCAATTGGTAGATGTGAACTTCTTCCTCAAGCTCTTCCCTTTTGTTCTTCTCAGCTACTAGTTTCACATTCAATACCCTTTTTGGGATCATCTGTATATACTTAGATCTATTCACCTCTTTCCTTTGTCTTTTGACCAGTATGCGCCACTTACGATCTCTGTGCATTCCGCTGATGAGCATTTCATCCATTTTTGAATGTTCCTTTTCTAATTCACATTTCAAACTCTTGACCTATTCTTCTTTCCTTTTCAGCTCATTGTTTTCTAGTTCAAGCTGTACGTTGACATCTATTGACCAATAGATCTATTATGTTCTCCTGCATCTGTAGCTTACTTAGTGGATCAACCTCTTGGCTTTGCTCATTTTCCATGACCAATTTCCTTTTACCTTTTCTTTGTTTTGGATGAAATCCTAAAATGAAACATAGAAAATAGGATTGAATGCTGGAAAGAGGAAAATGCAGAAAAAGAGAAAACACAAAAAAAAACCATTCAGTATGATATTAGCAGGTAATAATGTCATCAATGTTCAATAGTAATAATTATAAAGGATTATATATGTTACAAATCAGAGCAATTCAAATGGTGCATGCAATATGAGATCCATTCACGATAATTAAACCATAAAAGATAACTAATCATCACATTCTCACAATGTCATTATTCGATCATTTAAAACATTGATTATAGTCTTCCAAAAGAAAACATGAACAAGCCATCCATTTGTTTTATAGTCATCCATTCAAAAGAAAGATAATGACAAACATCTCCGTATTCCACTTCAGTTAATGGGAATATCACTATCCGATGAAGATACAATCAGGCCGTGGTTGATATGTCTCAATGGCCTATCCCTGATACTCAGATAAGTACTCAGAGAACTGTTCCACTTGTCCTAGGATTTGAGAGATCTCGCGTGCTTGGCCTATTGTAGAGAGCAGTATCTCTGAAAAAAGTTCTCTTGTCGTGTTTTTCATAGAAGTGGCATTGGCAAAATGCTCTCATAACTTTCCTAACAAGATGTCTACATATTCCCTATTTATTCGATTCTTAGTTTCCCAAATGGATTCCTTCTCTTCAATCATTCTTGCGCTATACTCCAATCCATCAAACTTTTCCCAAAAGGTTTTCCAACTGAACTATGAGCTCTTTTACCTTCTTCTTCAACTTAATATCCTCTTCTTGCTTATGGTCTTGACTTTCATTAGGGACAACAAGAACATTTTTAACTTGATTGTGTAGCAAGTCAATTGTTTCTTCAAGTTTTACCTTAAGATTCCTCTCCGTATTGAGTTCATGCTTTAACTTTCTCTCGGTAAGCACTTGGACATACTTAGCCTTTCTCATCTTACTCTTCTGACTCTTAGCTTGCCGACATTGGCTTTGAACATGATGCAACTCTCTAGCATTCTCAAGAAACATCACACCCTTTTCCGAGCGTTCTTTTTCCAGCTCAACCCTCAGATTGACATTCTCGTCTTGAGCCTTCTTGCTTTCCTTCTTCAATTATTCATTCTCAAGTTCTAATTGTCGGCACCTCTTAACCAATTACTATATTACCCCTTCATGCAATTGTTGCTTCTCTAAAAAGTTAACCACTCGCCATTGTTTGGATGCCATGATCAGTTTCCTTTCACCGTTTCTTTGTTGTGAATGAATTCCTAAGATGAAATATAGAAAATAGGATGGAATGATGGAAAGAGGAAAACGCAGAAAAGAGAAAACATAGAAAGAATAACCAGTCAGTATGATATTAGCAGGCAATAATGTAATCAATGCTCAATAGTAATAATTACAAAGGATTGTATATGTTACAAATTAAAGCATGCATATACATAAGCAATTCAAATGGTGTATGCACTATGAGATCCATCCATAACAAATTTACCACAAAGATAACTTGCCATTTCAAAAGTGGGAAAATAAAGTCAATATCCATGAGAACATTTAATTAAAACATCATTTTAACTATTCGAAAAGCAAAATAGAAATCCATAATTATTTACAATGCCTTAATATTTCAAATTCCCTTATAACCTAGTTTCATATTCCCTCGACTCCCCTTTGAGTTGTTCTAGCTGTAGCTTCGTTTCAACACACTCATTTTTTGTATTGGTCAATTTGTTCATGAGTTCCTCAACTTGCTGCTCCAATTCCTTATTCTTGGTATTCAAATCCTTCTCTGTACGTGTCTGGACATCCTTCACCTTTTTCAACAAATCTTTCTCATCTCGAACCAACCGGTACTATGTGAGTGTAGTCCTTCAATCTCGGGTGCAATCCAGAAGTAACTTCCTTTTTTTTACGAATTCTTTGCTGACCTTTGTCGATTCTTCTTTCCATTCTTTGACTTCTAACCTCAACCTGCCATTGATAGTACATTCACTTTTCCAGTCACATATCCAACTCTTTATCTTCAACTTGATTTTTGACAACTTATCCTGTAATCGGTGATTCTCTAATTTTAATTGCTGATGGTGCTGAGTCAATTTAGTTTTCTCACCTCCCTCTCTTAACCTCTGATTCTCAATTTTCAACCTCTCGAACTCATCCATTAGCTCTTCAACTGTACGGTAGGTTTTCTCTAGTACTAGCGGTTCTTTCACATTTTTCAGCTTGTTGTTGTGCCACTCTGGATACTCAACTATAACATCTTCAGTGTATATAGCATGACTCATCTTATAAGCTCCCTTATAGTCACTTCCATGTTTCTTCGCCTCTTTGAATTGTCTGGGAGTCTTACGGGAAAAATCTATAGAGTCGAGACCATGATTGAGTGGAATGAGCTGTCTTGAACCCAGTTGTCTTCGGACTAATAGAGGAAAATAACTAATCGTTCCCTAAATGCCCACTAATGGAATCCAAGGAGTTTCAATACTGATATAAAGAGTATCTTTCATTGGCATCCACCTTGCCTTCCACATGATTTGAGAGTCCTTCAAGTTTTTAAACCATTCAATCCATGCTCCCTCGAGTTGCTTTGGTGGCCATTTGTTCTTGTTGTACATTGCTATCGGTTCTCAATCGATCCGGAAAAAACATAACCCTTACTTTTTGACAAATCCAAAGTGGCTCTTAAACCAAATTGTAAGCATGTGAGCACTAACATGAAATCTTCCATTTTATCTTCTACAATAATTCAAAGATCGGATGGTTTCTGCTAGAATGGCCATAGATGGATCGGCTCTATACTTGACTTCATTAAGGAAAGTTGCCATTGTTTGATGTATATATCCCTCCTTTCTAGGAAAGATCACCAAACCATAAATCAATAGAGCCACAAGATCTATCCCAGCATTATTGGCAATATTCTGATCTGCTAATCGTATAAGATAATTGGCCTTTACTTACCCATCTCTCGTGTATTTCTGAACATCTTGTGTTTCGACATCTACTAACCTAGCCAAATCTCTAGGATGATCTTTTCTTGGCCAAAATGCTTTGTCCTCCTTGACATTTTGTAACATGAGCAAATCTTGATACTCTTCCACGGTTGGAACCATGTCATGCTTGCCAAATATGAAACATCGGTATGAAGGATCCCAAAAGTACAATGCTGCTTTAAGAACTTCTTCCTCCACTGTCACATCTAGTAATAGGGCTATGTCACCATATAATTCTCGAAACCATGTTCGACCCTGTGGCCCTAACTTCTCCCACAACTGATCTAACTCAGACAAGTCATTTTGGGCAAGATCACATTCAACCATTTTAGGCAACGTTGACTCAAAACCCTCTAGAAGACAATCTTATCGGATTTTCTGTTCAAGTAGCTGCTAGGCTTGTACCAAATTCTGATTGGTCGGATTAAAAACTATTGGCTTTTCTAAGTCAACCTCCATATGGATTGTCTCTATTTCTTCCTTCACTATCTCTCCCTCTTCCGCCAAGACTAGTTTCCTTTAGCAGTAACCTTGTTATGGATGGATCTGGAAAGAAATACAAAAATGGGATGTAGTATAGAAAGCAAAAGAGCAAAGAGAAAGTAAAAAAAACAAAACAAGGCGAAAAGAAATCCATTAATACACGGTTAAGAATGAAATAAGACAAGTAATAAGAAATAACAAGCGAACAGTAATATATACAAACAAAACGCTAAATGAAAGGAATTGACAAAGGTCAGAAAACATTCCTCCTTCTGTCATAAGAAATCGGTTCTTTCACAAAAACTTGGTTTGGCTCTACTTAGGCTCGGCATCCTCACAAAGGTGCTACGTGGGATCTCAAGTTACCCTTAAGGAACAAAATGAGGTGAGGCATTCCCTTAACTTTTCCTAGAAAAGGGTGACCACCGGAATCCCGGCCCTCAGTTTAAAAAGGGTGAATATGAAATCCCAGACTTTTGTGAGCTAGCAAGGTGTGTGGGAGGAACTTACAAACCTTTATCAACCACTTTCATTATCGCCTAAATAGTGAAGGAATAAACAATCAGTCCAATTCAAGCAATAACCAGAAATGAATAAAGTAAAAGAACGAAAAACATGCATGATTCACATTTACAAATATGTACATAAAGAGATAATGAATAAAATGCAAAATGCGGAAATGATGAGATGATGCAGATGTGTTATGCAATTTCAAAAGGTTATTTATTTATTTATTTTTAAAAAAATAAAATGTAATAAAGAACATGGGATGTAATGTGAATGCAATACGTGATGTTGTGAAAATATTTTATTGCTAACCCCAAAATAGAATAAAACTTTGAAAAGTGGCTTGACTCTTTAACTTTCCCCAGTGGAGTCACCAAACTATTGAAACGTCTGTCGAGGGTACGCTTGGCGATGCTTGGGACTTAAGATTGATAAAGAGTCGCCACCAATATTTTTATAGGTGTGATTGGGCACCTATTTTGACTCCATTTAACTAGTGTAAATCAAGAGAGATCATCCTAAGTTAAACAGGATATGGTCTACGAAACCAAAACATTTGAGGTTCGGGAGTCGATTACGTATGGGGAAGGATTAGCACCCCCATAACGCCCGGAAATTAATACCACAAAAGTCTTGAAATCTTTTAATTTAGGGTTAATAACAAAAATGTCTCATTTTAGAAAAGATCGATATTAATTTAATAAATAAATAAATAAATGAAATGATTTCAAAAATTGGATTTTTAATGTCAGAGCAAGACTCCTTTCGATGTCGATTAATGAGTCCCATTAAAACTTGATAAAAAAAAAGATTAACAACTGATCAAAAAACTTTGATATAGGAAGACCTTAACTATTTGAGGATTAATTAAGCCCTTTCCAAAAGCTCTTTGAGTTTAGAAATGAGATGAATGAGGATATGTTGGAATGAATATTCCTTTTATTATGTGTTGATCTACCTCTAAAAAAAAGAATGAAATCCGAGGTTCAATTTGATAAAAAATGCCTCAATGTTTGATGGTCAAATTGAGAACTTTTAAGAAGACTTAATTTTTTTTTGAAAATGTAATATCGTAACGGATAGTTCCTTTTGCTAATGAGATAAACTCTAATTAAAAAAAGAAAGAAAAAAAGATTTGAGAAATGATTTGATTGGATTTGGAAAGACTTCAATTGCCAAGGATCAAATTGAAATCTTTCAAAAATAATTTTTAGATTTTTGAAATTAAAATGTCGGAATGGATAGTTCCATATATTAAAATAAAAATTGAAATAAGATTGGATTTGATCAAAAAGGCCTCAATGTTAAGGACCAAATTGAGATCTTTAGAAAACTTTTGAATTTCTTTCAAAATTAATGTCAGAATTTATCAAATTCCATTTAATGTCATGCTCCGACCCGCCCGGGTCAGCCACGTGGCAACCGCCATGCTGCTTCGAAGTACGTACTGGTCGGTCACGAACCAGAAGCACCGCAAGGCATTGAAATAGATACCATCGCTGCAAAACAACTAAAACTTTGATTAAAAATCTTTTTAATAAAATAATAATCTTTAGGGTAATACTAGTGGATTAAATTTAAAGAATACCTACGCAACGGAAACTGTTAAGCCTAAGCCACCGACGTCTCCTAATGAGCCTCCTTTCTATTAGCTGACTCCGTACGTAAAGCTGCATCCATCTATATTGGATACAGGTGAGTGACAAAGGTTCAATGAATCTCCATCAGGGTTAGGGAAAACAGGGTAATCGAAAATATAATAAAAGAAACTAAATAAAGTAAAAAGAATATATTTTGTTTTCCAAAATCTCTTTTGAAATTCCCCCAAGGAGAATTAGATTTAAAACCTTTAAAATACATATATACTATATGGGCTGGCTTCTAATACACTGAAGGTACGACTGGCCGGTCGTATGCTTTACTGCACCGAGGGCTATCTCTTTTCTTTTTAAAAACATTTTCTCATTTTCTCATTTTCTCTTTCTCTAGCCCGTTCCCTCGGTGGTAGTCAGCTGTGGTGGAACACAGCTCTGGAGCCCTGGAGAGCTTCCCTCCGCGCCTCTCCCAGGGTCTCGTCTCACTGTGTCCCTGGACAGGCGGTTCACGGCTGAGAATCTAGCATGCTTTCTCCAACTCGGTCCACGCTCCCGCATATATTGGAGCCTGAGGAGCCACTCCAGTATTCATCTCGTATCTCTCTCATACTTCCTCATCGTATATATATATATATATATATATATTCAAACATATACATTTAAAACGTTAAGCACACACACAAGTTTCTTTTGATTTTAAAATCACCCTACCATTTAAGTGGGCGTATCACAAAATAAAAAGTGTGTGTCGTGGATTACCCTTATCCCAAAACAGTTGTAAAACCTTTTTAAAACAATTTATATTTTGAAAATATTTTAAAAACATTTTGTCCCTAGTGGCTAAACATTGAAAACAAAGTCATTCACAGCATTGGGAGATTCGTATACTCCCAAGCACTCCATGTAGCTTTAACCTCCGGAGCATCGCCGCACTCGATTCACCCGGAGTCCTAATACACGGAAATATACATTAGCATTCATAATTAAATTTATGAATGCACCTAGGAGGCTCTAGCATGACCTAAGATGATGTTTGGATGTGATTTGGAAGACTCGGAAGTGTTTCACATCTATTTGGGGTCAATTAGGGTTTTGGGATGTGAAATGACCGTTTTGCCCTTAAAGGGCAAGACTAGCGCCGGATCTGGAGTGAACCGACGTCGGTTCTCTTCGACCAGGAGGCCGTTCACCGACAGGCAGAAACGGCGCCGGTTCTGTATAGATCCGACACCGGATCTATTCTGGGTGTCCAACCAGATAATTCTTCAATTTTTCTCTTAGCTCGAAAACTGATGCAATCGTCCACCAATTCAGCTACAATTTCAGATGCATATGCCTTAATGTATCCACGACACGTTTACAGAAAGAAAAACGAGAATCACAAGCTCAAAGTTCCTAGATCTTGATTTTAAACTAAAAATTTAACTAAAAAGCTAAACTAACTTTGAGCTTAGATCTCTGTTAAACCAATGCATGGAAATACATGAAAACTTAGAAAAACGTAGATTGAGGTGAGTACAATAACATACTAGAAACTCACCTTGTTCTGCTGGCCGGTTTGTCTGGATCTGCCAATTGTCCAAAATGCCTCCATTTGGCTAAAAAGAAAAGAAAATGAAAGAAAAAGAAAAAGAGAAATGAGGAAAAGCTTCGGCTCACCCCTATTTATAGAGGAGCCCGACACCGGGTCTACTTGGGTCCCGGGTCAAACTTTTCCCCTTTTTCAACTTTCTTTCATTTTCACCCGTTGGCTAAATCCTTTGATTTCTTGTGTCAACGGGGCCCATAATAAATTTCTAGGGACTTAATTGGAGGTCTTTTTGGCATTTACTAATTTCCATGCACGGTTAATTATTTTATCTTCCAACTCTGTCTTATCTTAATTTGAACTTCTCTTCTGACTTGACATAGCCGAACCGACTTAGTGTTCAATTACAACGTCATCTTGCACCATTCCTTTCGTACGAAAAGGTCGTGCTAGGTCCGGGTGTGTAATTTAATATTGGATCTCATTCTAAAATTGCAATTTTAAAGAGATAAATCAGAATTTGATTTGTGAGAAAGACCTTAACTACTGATGATCAAGTTGGGACTTTCTTAGAAAATTTTTTTTTTTTTAGGATTTTAAGATTATGTCAGAATTTGAAATTCCCTTTTATTGATTATGGGGATTTTTGATGAAAAAGGATTTTTTTAGGGTTTTCTCTTTGGAAAGTAATATCTTTTTATTTGTTGAAAATTTTGGAAGTTATAAACATGGGGTGGTATGCAAATGATCCTTTTAGAACTAAGGAATGAATTTAAGGAAAATGAATAAAAAAATTAAGGGTTAAGAAAGATAACCAGGAGAACTTAGCAAAGCGGAACTCATAAAAGATTCAAGGACTAGATAATTGGCTAAGGAAAACCAAATAAAACAAATCCAAACTTGAGTTGGGCTAATGCGCTACATCATGCCACATGCAAGAAAAAGGAAAGGAATAGCACGAACGATTGAAGGCGTGAAATGCAGAGATTGAAGGAGTTAAAGATGTAATTTGGCTAAAGGAAAGGAAGAACTTAACAATTTAAGAGATGGGAAGAGATAAGAACTGGGATAGAAAGAAAAATTTGAAGGAACAAGGAAATGAAAGCACTTAAAGGAATGAATAGATAGTGATAGTTGTATCTGAGTAAGATGATGAGTGGTGGACTCCTCACTATTTGTCTATCCTCTAGGTACAAGAAAAGAATGAATATGGGAGAAGAGGAAAGTAAAAGGGATGGACATATAAGGGTATTGAAAAGCAAAAGGGAGGTGAGAGAATGACGAAAAGAATAACAATCGGAGCTATAAGGAGACTACAAATACAATTGAAATGGAGAGTTTTGGTGACTTGGATGAGAGTCAAAGAATAAGTGAAGATAAACGAGGATGATAATTGGAATTGGAGAAAACAAAAAGGATGAGATAGGATAAATGAGCAAGATAAACGAAACTACGACAAAGGAGCCAAGAAATGGAAAAGACAAGTTGAAGATTTAGAAAGAATGGAGCAGTTTAACTCCTCCCCAAAGAAAGATAAGTGAAGAAAGGATAAGGGGGATATGGTCTAGATGAAGACACGTAAGGGATACAATGAAGGATACTTTCCAACGACATGGAAATGCGTCATTAAGTATGATGGTAGTAAAGGAAAGTACAAACCTAAATGGTTATAAATGATTACAATGATAGCATAAGGAAAAAAAGGTACGAAGGACTAGTTGGAATGTCCATAGAAATAGAAGAAAGGAAGGAGCTGAAGATTTGAATTAGAGATGAAATCAGGTTATGGTAAAGGTAAGAGACAAAAGATGCCCATAAACAAAAGGCAAGAGATGTAGGAACTAAAATGAAACAGCGAATTAATGGCAATCCCGGGTACTTAATAGAAGAAGTATAAGAACAAGAAAAAATTGGTCAGGCTTATAAACTTCTATGAGCACAACCAGTATAAGTAAAGGGAAAAAAAAGAAATTCTAACACCCATATGAAGTACAGGTGTTGAAAGAAAGTAAAGTAGGTAGTGACGAGAAAAGTAAAAGATAAAGGGAAGAGTAAAGGTATGGACAACCTGAGCAAAGAAGTTAAATTGAGTAAAGAAAATTGGTGGAAAGAGAAACACATGGATGACGACAAATGTATAGAAAGAAGAGGTGGTATAAAGTAGACATATAGTCGAGGCTCATGTACGGATGATTTGGGAGCCATGTGATGCATCCCACTGAGAGAGTGGATCAGAGATTGAGCTTTTGAGGATATCTGAGATGACTACTCTGTTAGACCGACTTGGAGTATGGTTTGGGGAGAACATGAGGCCTCCTAGAGTTTTCAATCCAAGAAAGGATGAGAGATGATATAAGATTGGCCTAGGGCCATGATTGAGATAAAGAATGTCGGTAAAAGAGTGAGTCCCTAGATGAGAGCTATAAGGGCATGATTACTTATTTTTCTTATATAGTTTGGCCGAGAGTAGGCCAGCATGTACTAAAACTTGACTTATATGTCAAGTGATTAGGAAAAAGAATGAGAAAGAAGAAAAGAGGGCCAAGAAATGAAATGGAAGAAAAAGGCTAAAGCCGGGAAGAACAAATTAATTTATCGTACGCTTTGCCTTATAAGCGAGGGAGTTAAATTTGAAGTTTGCCCTCGATGTCTTAGTTATAAAGATGAGTACAAGAGATATCGTGAGGATAAAAGACATGTTGATGGGTAGCCATGGATTAGAAAATAATTTCAATGAAAGAAGTGAAAATTACCAAAGAGAAGAAGAATAGCAAAACCTCAAGAATAATAATGAGGTTATTGCGTTAGAAGAGATTTTCAAGGAGAGGGTGAAGAAAAAGTAAGAGCATTGGAGTAAAGTAGCTGAAGCGTAATGAGTTTTCACCAACAGGAAAATTAAGGAAAAGCTTGGAAAGTAGAAGATGAAGTTTAAACTCAAGAGAAGAAGTCAAACTCTCTCACTATAGAGTTAGAAATTTCATCCACAAAATTCCCAAAGAAAGAAATTTCGAAGTCGAAATTTCTTTTAAAAGGAGGAGAGAGTTGATGCATCCGAACCCCCTCCGTAATTTCTTCTTATAGTCAGAATAGTGAAAAAAAATGATTAGTACGGGAAATGTATTTGTCTCATTATAAATGAACCTTGATGTAGATAATAAAGAAGAGATGTCGAAGATAGGATAAGATAGAGTTGGAAGATGAGATATTTTGTGTGCATGGATTGACCTAGGATATGTTAAGGAAACCTAAACCCTAATTAGGTTTGTACAATCAAGTAACTCATACGTGACCTAACTAGACTTCAACTAGAAGAGCAATAAAGCTTAGGAAGAAGTTGGAAAAGTGTATTGAAGTTCAAAAAAGATATGGGATTGAATCAAAGGTGAAACGAACCAAACAGAGGCAAACAAGACCTCTAGCACCATAATTAAAGTGAACCGATGTTGGATCTTAGTGTAAGGTAGGAGAAGGTTCAAGAATTAGCCCAAAAAAAGAGAGAAAAATACCTTGGCTACTTTCGATGCTGGACCATGTCACCAACTGTTTGGAAGACACCGTTATAGAGGTTTCGTTAGGTCGAGACTTCTCATTTGTTTCTTCTTTATATTCCTTCTTCCTCATCTCTTCTCCTTCACCTCTTCCACCTAAACCACTACCTCAACTACCCTCAAAACACTCTTCTAAACTTCTCAAATCAAATCTCTAGCCTCCATAAGCCCAAAATTAAAGAGAAGGGAGAAAAATGCAAAAAGGAGCCCAGAGTAGCCTTTAGTGCCACTAAAAAGATCCAACCGAATCTCTTAATCTTGATGGTGGATTTAGAGAATTTTTGGATATGTTGTTCTAGCTCCATAACATTTCAAATGCCTTTAACGTTACATTAAACCATGCACTACGTCAAAAGTTATGTTAGCTCAAATTAATGTGTTAGTTTTTAGTTGTTAAAGAGAGATAAGTTAAAAATTAGGTTAGTTTAAGTTATTGAATTAGATTCTAAGCTTGGAAATCTCATTCTGGGTGTTTCAAAGTTGGTGTATCTTGATTTGTAGCTCGATCTATGGCTTGGTTGAAGCGAATTAAGAAAAAGAAATGAAATGGTGTGTTATCAAGTTAAACCCGAGACACATCTGGCGCCGTATTTGGTATCAACCAGTGCCGAATGTGCTTGTTGGCCCAGTGGCCAACTTTGTCGAAGGAAACCAACACCAAATCACCCATGTTATGTTGCCCCGACTCATAGGCTTGGTTAAGTGGTAGCCACCGTATTGCCTTGTAGTACATGCTACAATCACACATCAGAGACAATGCAAGACATTTAATATCAACCATAGATACAAATAGTAAATACCAATTCGAAACATAACATTTTAATAGTTAAAATAATATCTTTTAATAACTCAAATATAATAGTAAATTCCCCTAAGGACAAAATATCAAATCAAAATATATTCTATACATGTGCAGAGTGAAATCGAAGCATAGAACATAATACAATAAAAAACACACCAATGGATCACTATGACTAAGAATAGAAAAAACCTATACAAGCCGAAAGCTAGTCCACACATTTATCAATATGGTTGCTCCTCAACGATCCTCAAGCCTAAAAATAATTAAACCACGATGGTGAGTCCACAGACTCAGTGATGTGATTTGGAAACAATGTAAAAGACTAAAGATGGTAGGGGATATAACTATACAAAAACCAAATTTTAAATCATCATTATCATTTAAATAAAATTCTCACCAAAATCATTTCCATCAAAATGATTTAACTAGGGCGACGTAAATCGACCGAGCCTCATTTGTCGATGAGCTTGAACAATTGGGAGAAATTCTAATCAATCATCATTTAATACACACACACACGCGCGTGCAAGCATGCATGCACACACGGACGCACGCGCACACACACGTACACACAAACGCATACACAATGCCATTTTCTCCTAATGTTGCCATTATCTTGAAGACTACAAGTGCTCTTGGCGAGTTACCCTCCGCGCCTCTCAGTCCTAAGAGAGTGCACTTGTGCCTTCTCCTATGAAATGTCCACAAGCCACTAAGTAGCGAGCATAACTTGCCCCTCATGGGCAGTCCTGTATGGACTAATATCATACCTCAATCAGGCAGGTCACACATGGACTTTAATTATGCCACGATTAGGTTTATATAAAAATAACTCGATAAGGCAAGTCATATACGGACTCTCATCACGTCACGATCGGGTTTTCATAAAATCACTTAACACATTTATAACTCGTATAGATGTGGTATTTTACCCGCCCACATAAAAAGCGTATGCTTGTGTAGTGGTACATCATACCCCAAAACATATAAAACAATTAAATTAAAATAATTAAAATATTTTTCATCAATGTCATTAAACATTGAGGCTAAACCACTCATGGATTGGGGGAGTAGTACACTCCCGCACTAACCCAACTACACAGTAGGAGCCCTCACCACAATCCATCACCAATGCTCCTAATTTTGCAATTAAATCTCATTAAAATCGTTCTTAATTCAAAAACAGGCTTCTCTCGGGCTTAGAAAGGTTTAACCCTAACTTGGGGGTGGATAATAATCAAAATTGGGAAGTCAACCAAAAGTTAACATAGGTCAACCTTGGTCAACAACTTGATCCACGGATGAGTCATGCCTCATCCGCCCCTTGAATTTTAACTTAGAGGCTTCTACCTCATCTATCTGTGGACAGATCATTCAACATCAACACTGTTTCACTTTGACTTGTTAATCTGTGGACGGATCACATTTCATCCGTCGATGGATTGGTCAACTACACCTTGGTTTCCCCTTACCCAGGCCAATCCGTGGATGGATAGACCCTTATCTATCAATGGATTGGTCAAATTTCACTAACCACAATGGCTCTTTAGCCACTCCAATGCTGCCAAATCCAGTTTTTACACTTCTAACTTTTAAAGCTCATATATTTCATTTAATCCAACCACAATACCACATAATAAGGATCTAAGCTAAATCTAACTAAAACTTAGAAATTTACCAATTTTCTTCAAAATGGGAGATCTCAAGATCTACCTAATCAAATTAAATGAATTCCACTTCATTTAAGAGCTAAAGAGGAGCAGATTAATATACCAAGATAGCTCAAACAATGGTTGGCTATATTTCTCCAAATCTCCAAAATGCTCTGAAACTCCACTTCAACTTTGAGCTAAATCCTTGTAACATTCCATGAATGATCACCACCATTGTGTAGAGCTCGAAAAGTAGATGAATTCAGAATATTTATTTGCTTAGATCTGTAAAGAATTAGGGGAGAAATTGAAGAATAAAGTTTGAAGCTTAGTTGGGATAAAATGGAGAAAATGAAAGAAAATGAGATGAAGAAGTCTTCTTCCAAAAGCGAAAATTTCGCTTTTTATATCCTCAAGCAAATTGTCAATTTTGCCCTCCTTAAATCCCAAAATTTTCAAGTCTAACATAGGCTTAATTACTCACAATCACACTTAGAAAATTTGGTCGCACCTAAACATCCCAAGAAATTTCATATTGGGAGCTTGGTACAATATTGAGCTGGGTTGGAGTCCACAAATGGTATAGGGCTCGATTATGGCCCAGAGGCAAAATGGTCATTTTGCATCCTAAAATCCTAATTGACTCTGAATCGAACTAAAACGCTTTCTGAGACCTCAACCATTTTCTAGACCTATCTTAGAGTATAGTAGAGCCTCATAGGTAAATTCATGAGTTAGATTATGAATGCTAATGTGCGTTTCCATGTATTAGGGTTTTGTGCAATCAAGTACGGTGATTTCCCAAATGGCTATCGAGTAGAAGGAACATTGGAAGTTGAAATTTGAGTTTGGGGGTTTTCTTGAAAGGCGTGCCTTGCTTGCACGAATCTCGAGGAAAAAGGTGGTCGTGATGTCTTCTCACTTAAGACCACACTCGAGAACTCTATTTGGTGACTTGCTACTAAAGAAGGTATTCTAAGAGTAGGTTTGAACATTCATTACGCTTTCGAGTAGCTACAAACTCGAACTCTGGAATTCTAAACCTATTTAATCCACTGGCTTCGAAAACATTTGAAAACGTTTGAAAACTCTTTAAAAATATTTTATAGGTTTTGAAAACAGTCAAAATCTTTTAAGCGCTCTGATACCAATCAAATTGTCACTCCCCGACCCGCCCGGGGTCGGCCACGTGGCAACCGCCGGCTGCCTCAAAGTACGTGCTGGCCGGTCATGCACCAGAAGCACCGCAAGACATTGAAATGGATATCATCGCTGCAAAACAACTAAAACTTTAACTAAAACCTTTAAATAAATTAATAAACTTTAAAATAGTACCAGTGGATTAATTTAAAGGAATACCTACGCCTCCATTCTATTGGCTGACCCAGCACGCGGATCTGCATCCATCCACATTTGGATACAGGTGAGTGACAGAGATTCAATGAGTCTCCATCAGGGTTAGGGAAAACAGGGGTAATCCAAAGTACAATAAAAATAAAATAAATAATTTATTTTTCAAAATCTCTTTTATAATTCTCCCAAAGAGAATTAAATTTTAAAACATTTAAAATTATTATATACTAATGGGCTAGCACGTAGTACACTGAAGGCTCGACTGGCCGGTCGTATGCCTTACTGCACCGAGGGCTATCTCTTTCCTCTTTAAAAACATTTTCTCTTTATCTCTTACTCTAGCCCATTCCCTCGGTGGTGCCTCACTGTGGTGGAACACAGTGAACTGGAGCTCTGGCGAGTTTTCCTACGCGCCTCTCCCAACCAGGCTCGACTCACCGTGCCCCTCGATAGGCGGTCTACGGCTGAGTATCTTGCATGCACTCAAACTCGGTCCACGCTCCCCCAAATTGGAGCCCCGAGGAATCCCACTCAATCACTCCTCTTCCGGGGGCATCGTACCCCAAATATCATAATACTAATGATAATAATATTTCTTTATAATATTAAAAACATGTAAACACACACAAACTTTATATTTTTAAAAATCATCCCACCCCCATAAGTGGGCGTATCACAAAGTAAAAAGTGTGTGTCGTGGATTACCCTTATCCCAAAAGCGTTGTAAAACCTTTTTAAAACAATTTTATATTTTTAAAACATTTTGCCCTAGTGGCTAAGCACTGAAAACTAAGCCACTCACAGTGATGGGAGAATCGTATACTCCCAAGCGCTCCATGTAGCTCAACCTCCGGAGTATCGCCGCACTCGATTCAACCGGAGCCCTAGTACACAGAAATATGTTAGCATTCATAATTAAATTTATGAATGCACCTAAGTGGCTCTAATATGACCTAAGATGACGCTTGGATGTGGTTTAGAAGACTCGGAAGTGTTCGGAATCGATTTGGGGTCAATTTGGGTTTCAGGACGTAAAATGACCATTTTGCCCCTAAAGGGCAAGAACGGCGCCGGATCTAGAGTGAACCGGTGCCGGTTCTCTTCGACTGAAAGGTCAGTCGCCGGCAAGCAGAAACGGCGCCGTTTCTGGACAGAACCGGCGCCAGTTCTGTTCTGGGTTCCAAACCCGAAAATTCTCCAATTTTCTCTTAATTCGAAAACCGATGCAATCGTCCACCAATTTAGCTACAATTTGAGATGCATGCACCTTAATGCATCCACTACACGTTTAACGGAAGAAAAATGAGAATCACAAGCTCAAAGTTCCTAGATCTCGAATCTAAACTTAAAATCTAGTTAAAAGCTGAACCTAACTTTGAGCTTGGATCCCTCCTAAACTGATTCATGGAAAAGCGTACAAACTTAGAAAAACGTAGATCGAGGAGTTAAGAATAACTCACCAAGATCTCGCCTCGAACTGGAGGTCGGTTTGTCCGGATCTGCCAATTGTCCAGAATGCCTCCGTTTGGCTCCAGAGAGAAAAAGAAAAGAAAATGAAGGAAAAAGAAAAAGAGAAATGAAGAAAAACTTTGGCTCACCCCTATTTATAGAGGAGCCCGACACCGGGTCTACTCGGGCCCCGAGTCAAACTTTTCCCCTTTTTCAACTTTCTTTCATTTTCACCCATTGGCTAAATCCTTTGCTTTCTTGTGCCAATGGGGCCCATAATAAATTTCTAGGGGCTTAATTGGAGGTCTTTTTGGCATTTACTGATTTCCATGCACGGTTAATTATTTTATCTTCAGACTCCGTCTTATCCTAATTTTAGCTTCTCTTCTTACTTGACACAACCGGACCGACTTATTGTTCAATTATTACGTCATCTTGCACTATTCCGTTCGTACGAAAAGGTCGTGCTAGGTCCGGGTGTGTCAACTCTCCCCTCCTTCTAAAAATTTCATCCTCGAAATTAAATAAGGTAGCTTGGGGAGATTTGGCTTCCGTTTGAAGCCTGTATCTCGTTTTCGAATAGTGTTCAGCTCACTATTCATCGCTGAAGTTTACCGCGCTTTCGCTGTGTACACTGATCATTCTCTCTCTCAAGAGTGGCTTCATCGCCCTTCTACTCTTGAGTTTGAACCTCATCTTTCTTTAACATAGCCTACCCTTACCACTTATGGGTTAGGCTTTCTTCTATCCAATTGTTTCACTCGGAGGTTCTTCCTTCGCTTTAGCTGCGCTTGATTGATTTTCCCATTTGTCATTGTCTCATCCTTCAAGTCTCTCTTGACGAGACTATCCTTTTGTTTCTTCCTAGGTTCCACACCTCTTATTCTTCTTAGGAGTTCCTTTTCCTATCCATTGCTATTGCCTCTCACTTCGAGGCTATCTTCTAACGCATTTCTGGCCGTTTCGTGGTCTTGTACTCATCCTTGTAACCAAGTTATCGGGAAAAACCTTTGCTTAACTCCCTTGCCTCCGTGGCGAGGATGCGGTAAGTTAATTATCTTTCCCCCTACCTTGGTTTCGTTTCTCGTTTCGTCTCTTACTTCATTCTTTCTCTTTTACACTTCCTCCATTCAAATCTCATGGCGTATGAGTCGAGCTCTAATACATATTGGCCCACACTTGGCCGTATCATAACAGAGGAATCAGAGATCATGCCCTCTCGGCTCTCATAATCTGACCCACTCTCTAACCGCCCATCACAATCACAAATAGGGCCCTCGGCCCATCACATCACATACAGGGCCCATGGCCCTCCAAATCTCATATCTTCTCCTCACAAGGACAGAGAACTCTGGAAGGTCTCACACTCTCCCCAATCTCATACTGGGCCGATCCTCTCGAGTGGTCATCACAGAGATCCTCAAGATCTCGATCTCGGACCCCTTCCTCTCATAGGGACGCCTCACATGGCTCCCAAGTCAATCACATTTGAGCCTCGACCTCATACCCATTCGTACCATTTTTCTTGCCTCTTCGGCATTCCTTAAATTTTATTTTCTTGAAGTATCCAATTCGGGAGGTGTCGCGTGTTTATCTTCCTTTCGACCTCTTTCCTTCACATTAGCTTCCTTGCTAATGGTCGATCTCTTTCCCTTCTTCTCGTCAATAATATTTTCTGGGGTCTCCATATCCCCATCTCTTTCTTTTTCTTCATTTCCATCCACCCACGTCCATTATGGGGTCCACATTTCTCTTGCCTTCTCGTCACTACGAGACTAGGCGAAACACGCATGTCAAACCCGTGCGGTATCCTTTGTAGCTTCATTATCTTCGCATTCTTTTCTCTTAAGGTATCTCGTTCTCCACTTAACTTGACCTTCTCTTTGGTCTTTTGCCACCACTAGGCATCACCTACAGCTCTTGTTATCTTTATGCCCTTTTTTCCTTAGGGTCATCTCCATACCTTTTCTCTTATCCAGACTTCTTTACCTTAATCCTCGTGACCTTTCACGTTGTATCCAAGGTTTCCTTTACCTTGGCCTCATTCTTCCCTTTCTTTGCTTTCTTCCCTGACTTTCTTCATGGTTATCATCCTTATTCCTCTTTTCTTCTAACACCTTTGATTCTCTTAGGTGTTAGAATTTCCTTTCTGCTGCTCATACTGGCTGTGCTCATAGAAGTTCATGAGCTTAATCAATTTCTTTCTTTATTCCCGTACTCCTTCCATTGAGCACTCGGGGTCCTTTCTTGTCATCTTTTCGATTTCAATTTCCTCATCTCTTGCTTTTCCAATGTGGGTTTCCTTTATCTTAGCCATCTTCGGCTCTTAATCCATTGATATCTCTTCTTTGTCTTTCGATGTCATGGTTCATTTATCGTGGGCAACACCTTTCCCTACTTTCCATTGCTTCACAATCTTGCCACGCCAAGCTAACTCCACCTTAGCTTGGTTTGACTCCATTTCCCACATCCTTTCTTCACTTATCATTTTTCGGGGAGTTTATCCTCAAAATTAACTTACTCCCCTCCTTCTAATGATCTGACTTACCCTTCATATTTCTCCACCTTATTCTCTTAATTCCTTCTATCTCACTTTACTTCTTGGTCCTTATCTTTTTTATCTCCTTCGGTTCCAACCATTATTTGGTTTATACTTAATCACCTTTTTGTCTTCTCCAGTTCTAATCATTCTCTTATTCATTCTCGTCTTATCCTCACTCTTTCTTCGACTCTTGCCTAGGTCGATCCACTTTCCTCATTCTTTGTGTTTGATTATCTTTAAAGTTCCCATCATCACCATTATTCTTATCCTTCGTTCACTCTTGTTCGTATTACCATACTTTGGTATCCTCACTTCTTATTTCTCTCTTCGTCTCTTTCGTTTACCTTTCATTGATATCATCCTTACCCGTCATGCATTAAGATACCATTATCTCCATCTACTCGTTTCCTACGAGTGCTTCTTCTCTTATGTTTTCTCCAATTTTTCTTTCTATCCAACCTCTTTATCTCTTCTTTTATCAGCTAACTAATCAGGGTTTTCCTTTCCCTTCTTTTCACCATTCACATTCTTAATCCTTCTGTCATCTTCTTCCCAAAATCAAATAGTCGGGGGTTTCTTCTTCATTTCACCAATTTATATCCTTTACCCCGTTTTTCTCTTTCTTGGTTCTGGCCTCCGATAATCCTTGTTTACTCATTTCTTTCCTTGATTTATTCATTTTAGGACGTAGTGCCTTGACTTGACTCGAGTTCGGGGTTCATTATGCTCGACTCTCTTTAACTAACATCCGTTTCTAAGTCTTTTATTCACTTTCTTTCACTAGATCTTTCTTAATCCTCTTTCTAAGCTTCTTTTTAATCCCATTTTTATACTCTTCTTTAATCTATCTCTAAGTCACTTACCTAGGTTTTGTCTCTAACCCTAATTTCCTAGTTTTATTCTTATACTAGTCCTGGTCAGTCATTTGGAGTTATTAACCTATGTTTCATTATGAAGTTACTGCCAATTAAAGTTAAAGTTTTCTAGTGATGTGTTATGCTTTTCTTCTTTTAAGGCTCTATTCCTAGTTAACCGAAACTTAGTTCATCAACTGAACTAAGTCCCTCTTTCTTTTAAGCCTTGTTCTTCTTTTATTAACCTATGATCTCCTTTTGCCTAGGGTTTTTCATGTTTTCTTTCTTCATTAAGAAAGCCTCCGCACTACATCATGACATTTCTTTATCCTTTGATTAAGGGTTCTTTTCTTTTCCTTTTCCCTTCTTCTTTCTCACCAGTTCCTTCTAATGATGACTTCACAATATCGGAGGAAGTTCCCTTCGTGCCTTACATTAGCACGAATGCAGACATTCCCATCATTGCCGTACGTTACACTCTCTCTTCGCTTGCTTTCTTCCCATTCACTTGTCGATATCATTTCGCATTATCCTTTGGAAGTCTCCTCATTCTTACTCTTATTATCAACCAATGATAAAGGGTACATCACCTTTAATCTCCTTAGGAGTGAAGGTTTATAACTTATCTTTATCCTTATTCCATTTCCTCCATCTTCATTTTCTTTCTCTTTATCCATTATCCTTCTCATCATTGGTATCCAATGGTCACACAAGTAGTAACGGGCGTACTACGCGTTGACCACTTAGATGTGATCTCTTTTCATTCTTCTCCCATTTTCATTTTATTATCTTTGCTTCATTCCTCCTTATTGTTTCCCAAGATGGCTTCTCTTTGGTTCTCTTTCCTTACTCTTCCTTTTTTCCATCCTTAAATCCTTTAGGGTTTTCTCTTATCAATCCTTTCACATCCTTAAGTGACCTTCCCATATCTCACATCTTGGGATCTTGGGCTCGCTCTTTCTCTTCCAATTTCCTTGGATGCTACTCCTCGATTGACTTTAGATGGACTCTCTTTCAGCCACCAATACCCCCATTTCCTTTACCATTTACACACCACGGTGTAAAAATAGAAGAAGTTAGCTAGCTCTTGCTGCCACTTCTCTCACATCATGCTCACTCCTCGGAGCATCATCCGGGCAATCTGTGGGCTTATCCCACTAGACTTGCCAACCTGTAGACTCTTCAGCAATCGCTTCTCTTCATCTCCATTTGATGCTTGTGACGTCCTCCTCGATCCTTCATCTGATTGCTCAAGTGCTTCATCTCACGTTCTAAGGTTTTTGGCCAACCACATCTTTCGTGATTGATCCACTCAAATTCTTCATTCCTAACCCAACTCTCTCTCCTAAGCTACACAATAGTGGTGTAAAGAACGAGAGAAGTGAGGTTAGCGTTCACGCACGTTATACCCATCTTGGCCTCGTGCCTCGTTCTAGTCGCACCATTTCCTCCCAAGTTTTAAATGTCACTAGTGCAAAAAATTGGGGCATCGCATCTAGTTTACGTTTGACACTCGCTGCTTTACTAGCGAGTCTCGATGTTCACAACTTCAAAGATTGAACATCGAAGATTGTGGGCATCGAACCAGCTTCCACTGGTAAGCCTTTAACTAAGCTTCGTTGAAAAACTGGACGAGACATCATCTATCTCGTCATCTCAAGGGAAATACAGTCCTTTGCACAATTGGCTATCGAGTAGAAGGAACATTGGAAGTTGAAATTTGAGTTTGGGGGTTTTCTTGAAAGGCGTGCCTTGCTTGCACGAATCTCGAGGAAAAAGGTGGTCGTGATGTCTTCTCACTTAAGACCACACTCGAGAACTCTATTTGGTGACTTGCTACTAAAGAAGGTATTCTAAGAGTAGGTTTGAACATTCATTATGCTTTCGAGTAGCTACAAACTCGAACTCTGGAATTCTAAACCTATTTAATCCACTGGCTTCGAAAACATTTGAAAACGTTTGAAAACTCTTTAAAAATATTTTATAGGTTTTGAAAACAGTCAGAATCTTTTAAACGCTCTGATACCAATCAAATTGTCACTCCCTGACCCGCCCGGGGTCGGCCACGTGGCAACCGCCGGCTGCCTCGAAGTACGTGCTGGCCGGTCACTCACCAGAAGCACCGCAAGACATTGAAATGGATATCATCGCTGCAAAACAACTAAAACTTTAACTAAAACCTTTAAATAAATTAATAAACTTTAAAATAGTACCAGTGGATTAATTTAAAGGAATACCTACGCAGCGGAAAACTACTAAGCCTAAGCCACCGACGTCTTCTAGTGAGCCTCCATTCTATTGGCTGACCCAGCACGCGGATCTGCATCCATCCACATTTGGATACAGGTGAGTGACAGAGATTCAATGAGTCTCCATCAGGGTTAGGGAAAACAGGGGTAATCCAAAGTACAATAAAAATAAAATAAATAATTTATTTTTCAAAATCTCTTTTATAATTCTCCCAAAGAGAATTAAATTTTAAAACATTTAAAATTATTATATACTAATGGGCTGGCACGTAGTACACTGAAGGCTCGACTGGCCGGTCGTATGCCTTACTGCACCGAGGGCTATCTCTTTCCTCTTTAAAAACATTTTCTCTTTATCTCTTACTCTAGCCCGTTCCCTAGGTGGTGCCTCACTGTGGTGGAACACAGTGAACTAGAGCTCTGGCGAGTTTTCCTACGCGCCTCTCCCAACCAGGCTCGACTCACCGTGCCCCTCGATAGGCGGTCCACGACTGAGTATCTTGCATGCACTCAAACTCGGTCCACGCTCCCCCAAATTGGAGCCCCGAGGAATCCCACTCAATCACTCCTCTTCGGGGGGCATCGTACCCCAAATATCATAATACTAATGATAATAATATTTCTTTATAATATTAAAAATGTGTAAACACACACAAACTTTATATTTTTAAAAATCATCCCACCCCCATAAGTGGGCGTATCACAAAGTAAAAAGTATGTGTCGTGGATTACCCTTATCCCAAAAGCGTTGTAAAACCTTTTTGAAAATATTTTATATTTTTAAAACATTTTGCCCTAGTGGCTAAGCACTGAAAACTAAGCCACTCACAGTGATGGGAGAATCGTATACTCCCAAGAGCTCCATGTAGCTCAACCTCCGGAGCATCGCCGCACTCGATTCAACCGGAGCCCTAGTACACGGAAATATGTTAGCATTCATAATTAAATTTATGAATGCACCTAAGTGGCTCTAATATGACCTAAGATGACGCTTGGATGTGGTTTAGAAGACTCGGAAGTGTTCCGAATCGATTTGGGGTCAATTTGGGTTTCGAGACGTAAAATGACCATTTTGCCCCTAAAGGGCAAGAACGGCTCCGGATCTAGAGTGAACCGGCGCCGGTTCTCTTCGACCGAAAGGTCGGTCGCCGGCAAGCAGAAACGGCGCCGGTTCTGTTCTGTGTTCCAAACCCGAAAATTCTTCAATTTTCTCTTAATTCGAAAACCGATGCAATTGTCCACCAATTTAGCTACAATTTGAGATGCATGCACCTTAATGCATCCACTACACGTTTACCGGAAGAAAAACGAGAATCACAAGCTCAAAGTTCCTAGATCTCGAATCTAAACTTAAAATCTAGTTAAAAGCTGAACCTAACTTTGAGCTTGGATCCCTCCTAAACCGATTCATGGAAAAGCGTACAAACTTAGAAAAATGTAGATCGAGGAGTTAAGAATAACTCACCAAGATCTCGCCTAGAACTGGCGGTCGGTTTGTCCGGATCTGCCAATTGTCCAGAATGCCTCCGTTTGGCTCCAGAGAGAAAAAGAAAAGAAAATGAAAGAAAAAGAAAAAGAGAAATGAAGAAAAGCTTTGGCTCACCCCTATTTATAGAGGAGCCCGACACCGGGTCTACTCGGGCCCTGAGTCAAACTTTTTCCCTTTTTCAACTTTCTTTCATTTTCACCCATTGGTTAAATCCTTTGCTTTCTTGTGCCAATGGGGCCCATAATAAATTTCTAGGGGCTTAATTGGAGGTCTTTTTGGCATTTACTGATTTTCATGTACGGTTAATTATTTTATCTTCAGACTCCGTCTTATCCTAATTTTAACTTCTCTTCTTACTTGACACAGCCGGACCGACTTATTGTTCAATTATTGCGTCATCTTGCACTATTCCGTTCGTACGAAAAGGTTGTGCTAGGTCCGGGTGTGTCACTTAATAAGTGCACCAAAGTGTACTCATCCCACGTTCCTTTCATGTTTTGTAGGTTAGATGTTCGAAGACTTACTAAGAGGTGTCAGTGGCTTAGGAGTTATTTAATTCCATTGTATAGGTATTTCCTTGAGTTAGTTCATTGGTACTCGATTTTAATTAAATTATTTTATTAAATGACTTATTCTTATTATAAATGTTTTCTAATAAGTTTTACTTTTAAAATGTTTTGCAACAGTGATATCCAATTCATACCTTGCATTGCTTCAGAGTGCGTGGTCTGTCGACATGTACTTCAAGATAACACACTGATTGCCATGTGACCGCCCTTCCAATCGAGGCATAACAACACCTCTTTTGGTAAATAATAAAAATGAATTAACTCTTCAACAAGATATATATATATATATATATATATGTATGTATGTATGTATGTACACACACTCCATTGGCTTTTTTTATTATTATTCTATTTTTATTCTACATGACTTGGGATTGCGCCTAAAAATTCTTCATATATATTAATTATTATCGAAACTAGAATAAAAAAGAAACATTATAATAACATTATGGATTAGTAATCTTACTATTACTTTACTATATTACTATACTAGCAATTGAGTCGCGTTTCGCTAAGGGAATTGGTATGTTAATTATGTATAATTATTTTTGTAGGTTTATGCATATTTATGTACGCATGTATTTTAATATGTGTGTATATAAGTTATAAGTAAACAAATAAAAGTTGGTGTATATACAATATATATGGTTTAATATTAAAAGCCCCCAAAGCATATAAAACCCAAAAATAAGTAAATAACCAACACTCATAAAGTATAAAAGGCCTAAAAAAAATGAACCCATAAATTCTATAGCCACCTCCGTGGACCTGTCAAGAAGGGTTGAAATGTCAAATATACTCCTCCTAATCCTTGTGAAAAATAGTTTAAGATGACCTTAAAATTGAGAGAATAATGGGTGATGATATAATTTCTATGTTAACTTTCTATGTAGTAGTTATAGATAGTTATAGATTATTATTACTATATTTATTTTTATTTACTATATATAATAGTAGGAGGTTATTAGTAGGAGAGATGCATTTGTCACCCTTCCATTAGCTCCCATTTTTCTTTCTTTTTTTTTTTCACTTTCATTTTTCTGATTTTAATTATTATTTTTTCTTTTTTATTAATTTTAAAAATATATAGAATAGTACTAAAGAAATCAATGAGGAGGTATTTGGCAACTCTTCATTGGTTGCTTTCTTTTCTTTTCTTTATTTCTTTATTTATTTTTTCTTTTCTTAATTTAACTGGTGTTTTATTTTCTTTTTTTTATTTTTTATTTTTAATTTTTAATTTTTATTTTCATAAGTATTTTACTTTTATATTTTACCCAATGATACATGAAATTTGACTTTTTGAGAGAAAATTTATTATAAATTATAAATAAAGCTATATTATTTTAATTAATGACACTTGGAATAATTGAATGTAAAATTTAAAATGTGATTCAAGTATATTTACTCTTTATTTATTGAAACATATTAATATAAATTTTCCTTAATTATTTTTTTTGGTTCTCAAATTTTCAATTTACAAAAAATGAGATTAGACTTAAAATATTTTAAAGGTTTAGAGATTTTTTGCCCCTTTCATATATGTATATGTTATTGAAAAATATGCATTATTGATGAATTTATATATATATTCCACATTTTGTGGTGTGTATATCAAAATTATGCTTTTTTATATATTATGCATTCCATCTTTGATCATAATGTGTTATTTGTCCCTATTAGTCCTCCCATTTTTTCAAAAGTATCATTTAAATATTTAAAATTTACTAGTGTAAAATGAAGCAAGAAATCCTAATTGTTTGTATGCAGCACTTGTCGTTTGCATGTCGAATATTGTTGGGGTTCTACAACTTGCCATGTTCAACGCCGTGGTTTACTATGCATTTAATCCTAATCATGTCAACTAATTACGACTGTGTATACATTATCATTACTTATTATTATTATTATTATTATTATTATTATTATTATTATTATTATTATTATAATATAATTTAACCTTAAGGAAGATTAATTTAATTCTGACTATTTTAATCAAATATAATATTTCTTCGTTTCTAAATAAGTATTGTTTTAAATTCTATATAAGAATTAAGATTTGTAGTAAATTTTTTAAAATCTATCAAAAAATATTATAAAAGGACAGATTTATCCTTTTATTGGGATAACATACTCCCATTAATATAACATACTCTTTTTATGTAAATTTTGTTAATTGAGAAAAATAATAAAAAGAGAAGAGTAAAATTAGAAAATAAGTAGTTAATATTTCTTGGAATTCTAAAAGGGACATATCCTGAAACAAAGCACACTTATATTTAGTAACACTTATATTTAGTAATAGAGGGAATATAAAATCAATTTTTTTCTTTTTTCTTTTTTCTTTTTTTTTTAACTTTTGGGGAATATATATTACTAAATTAAAAAAGTTGGATAAATTAAAAAACAGAAAAGGCTTGGTCGCCAACACATGGCCAAAGATTTGCAGATTACAGAAAACCCATATGGCTTTGAGGGTTTGTCGGCGGTATTTTCACGTGTCTTCAATGATCATATTCCATGTGCTTTTCTCCAGATTCGCATGCAGCAGCGGTACTGCTCCTTTCTCTGTTTCAAGAGAAATAAATTTCAGGATAATTAAAGTAATTGGATTTAAAATTCAATTCAATTGATGTCCATAAGTTTGTCTCCGTTCCTTTGACTTAACCATGATTATGTCCATTTATCTTTCTCTGTGGTTTAGCTGGATTATGGATAACAAGTCAACTCTGTTTAAAAACAATTCTGAAGAACTTGCCATGTGAAATTAGATTCAAAATATCGTTATTCATTGACCATCTGTCGATTCTAAATTGGACCTTAATTCATGAAAAGCAAAAAATGAGTTTGTTCAGGTTGGCTAAGGATTGTATAAATTTTAATTTACTTGTCCAAGATTCGTCCAAAAATTTTTTTACTTCAAATAAAAGTTAGAAAAATAAGAATTATATATCATATTATTTTCTAAAAAACGGAAAAATAAAACTTATAAATAATCTTTAGAATGATTTAGAATTACATTTTATAAAAATATTTTAAACATGTTATATAGAATTAAGAAAATTATCTCATCCACCGACAGTAGAATTTTTAGACTCTACAGGCGATTTTAAAGAGATGACAAGTGTCTATGTACAGTATAGTTTTTATTATTTACTAGTTTTGATCCTGTGCAATTGCGCGGATTAGATTTTTTACTTATTTAAATGCATGTATACGCACACATGTATTAAAATTATGGGTATTTAAACCTTTAAAATTTTAAACATGCATAAAACACATACCTATAAACTAATAAAAAGTTTATTCTACAATTTTTAGTAAAAAATTGTTCATATTAAATAAATTGACACACCCGGATCTAATCCAACTTTTCTGTACCAACGGAATAGTGTAGACGGCGTATTAATTTGAACAATACGTCAGTCCGGATGTGTCTTGTCACGTCCTGACCCGCCCGGGCAGGCCACGTAGCAACCGCCGCGCTACCTCGAAGTACGTGTCTGTAGCGACGGCTCCGAGGCAACGCAAGGCATTGAAATGGATATCATCGCTGCAAAACAAAACTAAAATTTTAATTAGAAATCATTTAATAAAATATTTAATTTATAAGCAACACCAGTAGACTAATTTAAAAGAATACCTACACAGCGGAAACCACTAAACCTAAGCCACCGACGTCTTTTAGTGAGCCTCCTTTCTAAAGCTGACTCCGTACGCAAATCTGCATCCATCCACATTGGATAAAGGTGAGTGACAGAGGTTCTAAGAATCTCCATCTGGGTTGGGGGAAATAAGGAAAATCCACAATAAAATAAAATAAAAACAATGATAATAATAAATATTTTTCTTTAAAAACTCTTTTAAAAACTCTTTAATAAATAAATATATAAATCTCAAATGGGCTGGCATCTCTATCATACTAGAGGCGCGACCCATCGGCCGCTTTACGCCTCACTGCACCGAGGGCTATCTCTTTTCTCATTTATAATTATTTTCTCTTTTCTATCTCTCTAGCCCTTTCCCTCGGTGGTGCATCGCTGTGGTGGAACACAACGAACTGGAGCTCTGTCGAGTTTCCTACGCGCCTCTCCCAACCAGGCTCGACTCACCGTGCCCCTCGATAGGCGGTCCATGGCTGAGTATCATGCATGCTCTCAACTCGGTCCACGCTCCCGCAAATTGGAGCCCCGAGGAACCCTCTCAATCACTCGTCTCCCAAGGGCATCATACCCTCAATAATCATAATGATAATAATATTTCTTAATTTATATATATACGCATAAAACATTTAAATTTAAAATATATAAATCACACACACATAAGTTTTATATCTCTTTTTAAAACACCCCACTCACTGTGTGGGTATATCGCAAACAAGTGTATGTGTGTGGATTTCCCATATCACAAAACCTTTTTGAAAAACATTTATGTTTTAAAATCATTTTCAAAATCATTTTCCCCAGTAGCTAAACAAAGAAATTCTAAGCTACTCACAGTGATGGGAGATTCGTATACTCCCAAGCGCTCCATGTAGCTTAACCTCCGGAGCATCGCCGCACTCGATTCACCCGGAGTCCAAGATCTCGTCTCGAACTGGCGGTCGGTTTGTTCGGATCTACCAATTGTCCAAAATGCCTCCGTTTGGCTCCAGAGAGAAAAAGAAAAGAAAATGAAAGAAAAAGAAAAAGAGAAATGAGGAAAAGCTTCGGCTCACCCCTATTTATAGAGGAGCCCGACACCGGGTCTACTCGGGCCCCGAGTCAAACTTTTCCCCTTTTTCAACTTTCTTTCATTTTCACCCATTGGCTAAATCCTTGGCTTTCTTGTGCCAATGGGGCCCATAATAAATTTCTAGGGACTTATTTGGAGGTCTTTTTGGTATTTACTAATTTCCATGCACGGTTAATTACTTTTTCTTCTAACTCCGTCTTATCCTAAGTTTATCTTCTCTTCTAATTTGACACAGCCGGACCGACTTATTGTTCAATTATTACATCATCTTGCACTATTCCGTTCGTACGAAAAGGTCTTACTAGGTCCGGGTGTGTCATGTCTGATTATGAAGAGAAGTCAAGCTTAAGATAAGACAGAGTTGGAAGATGAGGTAATTGACCATGCATGAAAGCAACTAAATTCCAATCGGACTTCTTTAAGTCCATAGCCAATGGATTTGATATCCATTGGTGTAAAAATCGGCGGATTAGGCCAAGGATTGAGATTAAAACAAGTTGAAAAGAGGAAAAAAAGTCTGGCCCAGGGTTCGAGTAGGCCCGCTGTCGAGCTTCCCTATAAATAGGGGGAGGTCGAGCCTCTTCCCTTCATTTATCTTTTTCTCTCATTTCTCTTTTCTCTCTTTTTGCTCTTTTGGAGCAACTTCGGACTTTTGGTCGATCCGAACAAACCGATAAACGAATCGAGGTGAGTTCCTAGTATGCTATTCCACTCACCTAGATTTGCATTATACTTAGTTTGCACGTAAATCCATGCATAGGCCTAGGAGAAATCTCAGTTCAAAGTTTAGTCTAGCTTTTTAGCTAGATTTAGTTTTAGATTGTAGATATAAGAACTTTGAGCCGATGATTCTCGTTTTTCTTTTGGTAAACGAGTCGTGAGAGTTGAAGGGAGCGTACATTTCAAATTTTGAGCAAAATCGTAGAGCAACAGGCCCAAAAATCGAGAAAATGCCTTCATTTTCAAGCTTGGAGCTTGACTCCCACACGGGACCCGAGCCACTCCCGCATGGGAGTGACCAATTTCGTTGAGTCCCGTGCGAGACTGGGTCCAAACTCGAGCAGGAGTCAATTTGGTCAAAGGGGTAAAATCATAATTTTACACCAATTTTGACTCGAAACCTTCCCGGACACTTTTCTAAGAGCCAAAACACATCCAAACATCATCTTAGGTCATACTAGGGCCTCATAGGTGAATTCATATATTAATTATGAATGCTAACACGTGTTTCCGTGTAATCAAGGGTCCGGACGATCGAGTGCGGCGACGTTCCAGAGACTAATCTTCGTGGGACGATTGGGAGTATACGAACCTCCCGACACTGTGAGTGGCCTTGTGTTTAGTGTTTAGCCATTTAGGGCTAAACGCTTTTATTATTATTAAAATGTTTTAATTAAATGTTTTGGGATTCGGGTATTCCCTCACACCGCCAACACGTTGTTATATGCCACAGGGGCAAGAGTTTTGAGAAAATTAAATTTTTTATATTTAAATATGCAAGGTATGACATGAGTGCCTGATGGGGGATGATCATGCATACGAGAGGACTCAATGAGACTCGACGCTTCATGTGCTCAAGCGAGTGGACTGAGATGAGCATGCATGCGGAGTTAGCCGTGGACTGCCTTTTTGAAGGGGCACGATGATTGTATGACCTGCAGTAGAGAGGCGCGGAGGGAAACTCGTCAGGGCTGATGTAGCTGCTACCACACAGTGATTGGCACCGTCAAGGGAACGGGCTTAGAGAGAGATACCTATATCTTTCTCTTTCTCTATATATATATATATATATGTCACGCCCCGACCCGCCCCGGGTCGGCCACGTGGCAATCGCAGCGCTACCTCGAAGTACGTGTCTGCAGCCACGCATCCGAGGCACCGCAAGGCTTGAAATCGATATCATTGCTGCAAAACAAAACTAAAATTATAATTAGAAATCATTTAATAAAATATCTAATTTATAAATGACACCAATGGATTAATTTAAAGAATACCTACACCGTGGAAATCATTAAGCCTAAGCCACCAACGCCTCCTATTGAGCCTCCTTTCTAATAGCCGACCCCGTACGTAAATCTGCATCCATCCACATTGGATACAGGTGAGTGACAGAGATTCAATGAGTCTCCATCAGGGTTAGGGAAAACAGAGTGATCGAAATATAATAAAATAAAATAATAAAAGTAAATAAAATAAATTTTTGTTTTCAAAACCTCTTTTGAAATTCTCCCCAGGAGAATTAATTTTAAAACCTTTAAAAATAATTATATACTCATGGGCTGGCACCTAATACACTGAAGGCACAACGGGCCGGTCGTACGCCTTATGGCACCGAGGGCTATTTCTTTTCTCTTCATATTTATTTTCTCTTTATCTCATACACTAGCCCGTTCCCTCGGTGGTGCCTCACTGTGGTGGAACATAGTGAACTGGAGCTCTGGTGAGTTTCCCTACGCGCCTCTCCCAACTAGGCTCGACTCACCATGCCCCTCGATAGGCGGTCCACGGCTGAGTATCATGCATGCTCTCAAACTCGGTCCACGCTCCTGCAAATTGGAGCTCCGAGGAACCCTCTCAATCACTCATCTCCCAAGGGCCTCGTACCCTTAATAATAATAATAATAATATTTCAAAATTATATAAATGTATATACACATAAGACATTTATATTTAAAACTTATAATCACACACACATAAGCCTTATATTCCTTTTAAAAACATCCCACTCACTGTGTGGGTATATCACAAACAATTGTGTGTGTGTGGATTTCCCATATCCCAAAACCGTTTTGAAAACATTTATGTTTTAAAATCATTTTCAAAACCCCCTTTCCCAGTGGCTAAACAGAGAAGTCTAGGCCACTCATAGTGACGGGAGAATCGTATACTCCCAAGCGCTCCATGTAGCACAACCTCCGGAGCATCGCCGCACTCGATTCAACCGAAGCCCTAGTACACGGAAATATACGTTAGCATTCATTAACACGCCCGGACCTAGTCCGCACGTGTCAAGTTGAGTATTTATGTATAGTTGTTTAGTCAACATACCAAATTTGACTTCCCATGGATGTTTTAAACTTCATTTGACTCAATTTCAAGCTTAAAAACCCTAAAATTGAAGTCCAGGGTTCTGGGCCCCACTTGGACACGAATCCCAAGGAAATTGGACTGAGTTGACCGGAGTCAACTCAAAAAATGTTGACTCCGGTGCCGGACATGGATGGTTCCGGCGCCGAACCCGTAACTTATATATGGGGTCTCGGCTGCCCGAGCCCCCATTTTCTCTTCTCTTCTTGTTCTTCATCTTCTCTGAGCTCTCTCTTAGATCTTCTTCAAATCAACCCTGTAATCCCTTTTCAAACACTCAACCAAACATCATTACCAACTTCTCTTGCCACCTTGAAGATCAAAACACCAAAATTTCCAAGAAATCACCAAATCTACAAATCTGTCATTTCGGCGACAGTTTGTTCTTCAAGATATATCTTTCAATTCAACCGTGGGAAGTGGCTAGGAATTTGGTATGTTGTTCTAGACTCATCAAGCTTTAATTTGATAGTTTACATGCTTGATTTCATGGTCGGTGCTAAGAGAAATCGTTGATTGAAGTTGAGATTTCTGTTTTGCCCGAGATGTGTTAACCCTTAGTGTTTTGATTCGAATTCTGAGCATGGTTGGTTGTTTAATTCCATTTTTGAAGCTGCGAATCCTTAGTTTAGATGTTGAACTTGCTGTGTTTCAATTTCGGTATTGATCGGTGGTGAATCGAGTTCAAACCGAGCTCGATTTGGTGCATGGCCGGTCACGGCCATGCACTGGGGACGTCTCCCGTGCCGGACTCAATGAGTCCTGCGCGGGAACGGCTAAATTTTGGGATTTTCCTCCCAAATTGGCTCACTCACGCCCGGGAGTGAGCTACCAGCAAGTTAGGGTACTGTAGCTTAGGGGCATTTTGGTAATTTTTCAGCCCTAGACCCCAATTAGCTTCAATTAACTTCCGGACTTATCCAATTTAGTTCTTGAACCTTGGAGACCTTAAATAGGTTTTGTTTTATGATTTAATTGTTGGTTGAATACTTTTATTAATCAAATTAGATTTTAATTTGATTATTTAGGTACGTGATTGTACGAGTTTCGGATCGGTAGCAGTTTGAACTAAGGCGTTCGTGGGTAATCGGGGAGTATACAACTCTCCTCTCTTGTGAGTGGCTTGGATTATATTGGTTAACCATTAAGGGTTAACCATTTTCAAATTTCTTTATAAATGTTTTATTAAATTGTTTATATATGTTTTGGGGTATGAAATGTCCACCCTCACACACCAAGTTTACAAATAATTTAAAGGGTGGGAATTTCAAATATTTTTAAAAATTGATATTATTGATAATTGTTTGGGGTACGATGCCCCTGAGAGATGAGAGATTGAGCGGGTTCCTCGGGGCTCTAATTTGAGGGAGCGTGGACCGAGTTGGAGAAACATTCATGATTCTCGACCGTGGACCACCTATCGAGGGGCACGACGAGACGAGACCCTGGGAAAAGCGCGAAGGGAAGCTCGTCAGGGCTCCAGATTGCTGTGTTCCACCACAGTAAGGCAAACGTCAAGGGAATGGGCCAGATAGCAAAGAAAAGTGTTTTAAAGTATAAAGTAACCCTTGACCATCCAGCGGGTACCCAGTGCACGGGTATACCTTTTCGGGACAATTTCAGAAGCCAGCCCATTTGGAAATATTATTATTGATTTAATATTTGTTTTGGTGTGGGACTTCCTATAATTTTAGTAAATGGTTTATTAAATTGATTTTTGGATTATTTCATATCCCCAGCCTGAGGTGATCGGTCTTTATAACCGAGTCCCTCACTGGGTACAAGTATTTGTACTCATTCCATTCACTTTTGTTGTTAGGCCATCAGGCTTCGGACGGCAGACGTCCCGGTGGTCAGTGATCCCAATACGGCACTGAAGACACGACTTTGTAGGTGCCATCCTTTTTGCTCTGTGTATCTTGGCTCGGAATATTAGTACATTTTACATACATATTTATGTATATTTATATTACTTTCTGCCGCATGGAGCACCGTAAAACGTGTCACTTTCTTTTTAAATATTTTTGAACTATATTATCTATAATATTTTCGTATGTTTTCATATATTACTTGAATACCCTTTATTTTTATGCCTTGTGCCATCTTGGTTGCCCGCCTGATGAGGCACGCATCTCGAGGTGGTACGGCGATTGTCACGTGGCCGGGCCTGCGGGTCGGGGCGTGACATTCATAATTAAATTTATGAATGCACCTATGAGGCTCTAACATGATCTATGACTGGGCTTGGATGTAATTTGGGGCTTAGAAAAGTGTCCGGGAGGTTCCGGGGTAAAATTTGGACACTTGATGAAAAATTACGAAAATGCCCCTGGGAAACCGTGGGCCCCACAAGTTGGGCCCAGCCCAGCCCCGGATTCTGGGCCATAGAGGCCCTCCCTCGTGGCTGGGTCAGGCCCAGCCACGGATTAGGCCGGAGAAGGCCCACCCGCGCGGGTGGCCAAAATTGGCCAGGTCCCGGGCGGGACTCGGCCATGCGGTCTCTCCCGCGCGGGAAAGACGCGGCTCCCGTGCGGGAGAGACGCTACTCCCGCGCGGGAGAGACGCAGCTCCCCCGCGGGAGAGACGCGGCTCTCGCGCGGGACAGACGCGGCTCCCGCGTGGGAGCCGCTCGACCTCTCGGGATCCGAGGCATTTTCTCGGATCCCGAGCCCCTCGGTCCATGGTTTCGCATGAAATTCGAGATGGAGGTTCCTCACACCTCCCACGACACATATACCGGAGCAGAAATGAGAATTACAAGCTCAAAGTTCCTAAATCTCAAATCTAAACTTAAAATCTAACTAAAAGCTGAACCTAACTTTGAGCTTGGATTTCTCCTAGACCAATGCATGGATAAGCGTGAAAACTTAATGAAATGTAGTTCAAGGAGTTAATAACAACTCACCAAGATCTCGCCTTGAATTGGCGGTCGGTTTGTCCGGATCGGCCAAAAGTGCAAAATTGCTCCAAAGGAGCAGTTGAGAGAAAAGAGAAAGGAGAGAAGAGAGAAAAGAGAGAAAATGAGGGGGAGAGGCTCGACCTCCCCCTATTTATAGGGTAGCCCGGCACCGGGTCTACTCGGACCCCGGGCCAAACTTTCTCTTCTCTTTAAATCTCTCAAAACTTTAATCCTTGACTCGATCTACCGACCAATTCACCAATGGACGTCCAATCCATTGGCTATGGACTTCAAGGAGTCCACTTAGAAATTCCGTGCATGGTCACGAAACTCATCTTCCAACTACGTCTTTTCTTAAGCATATCTTCTCTTCAAACTTGACACAGTCGGACCAACATATTGTTTAGTTATCGCGTCATCTTGGACTATTCCGTTCGTACGAAAAGGTCGTGTTAGGTCCAGGTGTGTCATATATGTATATATATATATATGTTTTCAAAAGAAAATAATATAGTTTCTTTATTAAAGGAAAGTTTTAAAGAGAAAAGAAAAGAAATAGCCCTCGACGATACGAGATCCTCGACCACGGCCAAGGTTGAGCCTCATTAGTTTTCATGGCCAGCTCATAGTTAGATGTTGTTATTATTATTATTTTTTCCCCAGAAAGGATTTGGGGGAAAATGTTTTGAAAAGAGATTTTTAAAAGAAAGGTATAAAGTTTTCTAAATGGTTTTGGATTTATCCGAACTCCCCAAACCTATTTGACTTTGCATTGAACCTCTGTCACTCACCTGTATCCAATGTTGTTGGATGCAGTTCCCATGCACGAGGACTCTAGATGGTTCGGAGGCTCATCGGAGTGTTTATGCCACGCCCCGGCCAGGTGGGTCGGGGCGTGGCATAAATAATATTGTTAAACATATTACTACTATTTAATATAGATAATGTGTTATATAAATATAACATAAATATTCATTATCAATTGTACATTGTTTGTTTATATGAGTAACATATATATTCATTAGTTTGAAACTAATATGTTTTGTTCCATAAAATTTCATTTTCTCAATTCCCCCTCCAACCTAGATGTTTAGAGGTAGGAATTTATATAGGAAATCTCGATTGTACTCTCCAAATAAACTCATTTCTCTATTTTATATGCATAAAATAATTCAATTTTTTTTTAATAAAAGATGTTAAACTTTTGTTTGTCTTCCATAAAAAAAATGTTAAATTATTTAGAAAAATTCAAATTTAAATGAAAACTCCAATTTTTGTAATGTTTCTTACCAATTCAATTTGAAAGAAATAATAAGTTTTAAATTTGAAAATTGCATCACCATATCTACAATACTGACATAAAAAAATATTCATTGTCAAATGGAAAAAGGTAAAAACAGCCGTTTATAATGCGATCTTACATAAGAATGTAAAAGGTATGAAAAATTATCTAAATAAATTAATTAAATTACAAAATGGATTAAAGAATTTCTTACTAATAAAGAGCAATGATTATTTATTGAAGGCGTATATAAGTACAAACGTAAAAGTTGGACGCATATAAAATTAAAGACTTTTCTTTGCTAATTATTTATTGCTATATATTTCTTTTTTTTTCTTGCATCATTTTTTTAGTCTTCAAGACTTTTCTTTGCTTAGCATATATTGTAATTAAAAAAAAATAAACCAAAATAATAGACATTACGTAAAATTTAAAACTAATAAATACAAAGAAAAATGAATTGTTAGAAACCAAACAATAATAAACTTACATACCCATATAGTAGACATTTAGTTTATACCGGAAATTCTTCTCCAAAACCTTGTGCTTTTACTTGTGTATATGTCTAGTAATATCTTACTAAATATTAAAATAAAAGATGACAAAGAAGGAAAATAACTTAGTATTAATATTTAGAAAAAATATATATAATAACAAATAAAAAAAGTAAAGCAAAATTTTAAAAAATAATAGACAAATAAACCTAGAAACATTGGAGTGAAAATATTAGAAACTTTCTCTCTTGATATGTGCGAAACATGATAGAGAATCAAACCCCCAAAAATTAGTAGACATAGAAACTAATAAAAAAAGGAATAAATTGATAGAAATGCATAAATGCATAGAAGAAAAGGGGAAAAACACTGAAGAAAAAAAAATTTATTTGAATATAGCTTGAGACTCACAAAAACATATCCTCCTAGAAGAAATAGGAAAAAGAGAGAAAAACATAGAAAGAGAAGAAAACCCCAATTTCTAGTTAAATATCACGTCCCGACTCATAAGCTCCACCACATGGTAGCCGCTGCATTGTTTCAAAGTACGTGTCAGCTGGTTACGCATTGAAAATAGTACAAGGCATTGAACACTAAGCATAAATTACAAATATCAAATATCGTTTATAAAACAATATTTTTAATCAATTAAAATTATATATTTAAATAATATTTATAATAATAAAGTCTCCCAAGGACAAAACGTCAAAACAAACTGTGCTTAAAAGTGTGTGAAGTGAAATTAGAAATTTAACACAATCGAATTTAAAATACACAAGCGGATCACTAATGCTAAGAATATAAGACCTACTTTAGCTGATAGCTAACCCGCACGTCTTATACAATGGTCGCTCCTCAACGAACCTCAAGCCTGAAAAACAAATAAGCCACGGTGGTGAGTCCACGTACTCAGTGATGTGGTTTGAAAACTGACACACCCGGACCTAATTTGACTTTTCCGTACAAACGGAATAGTGTAAGACGGTGTATTAATTTGAGAATACGTCGGTCTAGATATGTTAAGATGAAGAAGAGAAGTGGAAATTAAGATAAGACGGAGTTGGAAGATGAGGCAAATGACCATGCATGGAAACATAAATTGGACTTCTTTAAGTCCATAGCTAATGGATTGGGTATCCATCGGTGAAGTGGTCGGTCGATTAGGCCAAGAATCGAGATTATGAGAAGTGAAAAAAGGGAGAATTAAGTCTGGCCTAGGATCCAAGTAGACCCAGTGTCGAGCTTATCTATAAATAAGGGGAGATAAGCTCTCCCCCTCTCATTTCTCTTCTCCCTCTTTTCCTCTCCTCTCATTGGCTCTCTCGGAGCAATTTTGGACTTTTGGCCGATCCGGACAATCCGACTGAAGGATCAAGGTGAGTTTCTAATATGTTATTCTACTCACCTTAATCTACATTCTATTAAGTTTTCACACATTTCCATGCATTGGTCTAGAAGAGATCCAAGCTCAAAGTTAGGTTTAGCTTTTTAACTAGATTCTAGCTTAGATTCAAGATCTAAGAACTTTGAGCTTGTGATTGTCATTTTTCTTTCGGTAAACATGTCGTAAACGGTGTGATGATCATCTGTCTAAGTTGGCGTGACAAATGGAGGTTAGATGGCATGAGAATCGAGGTGGGGGCTCGAATCCCAAGCCTCTTGTCTTATCTCCCACGCAGAAGTGGACATACAACCAAGTCCCTCACAGGACTCGGCCCAGGCCGCACTGACAAGGCCTTTTGGGCCCAATTTAGTGTGGGGCCCGACCCAGTCCACGTGGGAGGCCCACGGGCCCTTGGGAGCATTTTAGTAATTTTTCTTCAAGTGTTCGATTTTGACCTCGAAACCTCCCGGACATTTTTCTAAGCCCTAAAACACATCCAACACTATCTTAGGTCATGCTAGAGCCTCGTAGGTGCATTCATAGTTTGATTATGAATGCTAATACGTACTTTCATGTGAGGTGTGGCGATCCTCCTGAGATTAATTAAGCTACGTGGATCACTTGGGAGTATACGAACCTCCCAACACTGTGAGTGGCTTAGTTTTCTCTGCTTAGCCACTGAGGCCAGAGGTTTTAAAAAGATTTTAAAAATATAAATGTTTTTTTCAAAGGTTTTGGGATACGGGGAATCCACATGCACACACATTGCTTGGTGATATATCCACGTAGAGAGTGGGACGATTTTAAAAGAAAACGTAAAGATTTATGTGTGTGTGTTTATATGTTTTAAATATATATGTTTTATACATATATATATGTATATATATATGTACGATATTTATATGGATGGGATGCGAGATGAGTGACTGATAGTGGTTCCTTGGGGCTCCGATTTGAGGGAGCATGGACCGAGTTGAGAGCATGTAGTGAAGTAGCCGTGGATCACCTTTTGAGGGGCACGGTGAGTGGAGACCCTGAAAGAGACATGTAGGGAAGCTCGCCAGGGCTCGATGTAGCTGTATTCCACCACAGTGTCTGGCACCACTGAAGGAACGGGCTAGAGAAAGAGAAAAAGAGAAAATGTTTTAAAAAGAAATTCATAGCCCTTGATGTAGTGAGGCATACGACCAGTCAGTCGTGCCTTCAGTATGTTTAAGACCAGCCCATTTTATTTATAGATTATTTTTTTATATATTATTTAAATGGTTTTAAATCAAATTCTCACTTGGAGAATTTGAAAAGAGGTTTTGAAAACAAAATTTATTTATTTTATTATTATTATGTTTTTGATTTCCCATGTTTGCCCTAACTCCTATTGGAGATTCGTGGAACCTCTGTCACTCACCTGTATCCAATTTGAATGGATACAGATCTGCGTATGAGGATAGTAGATAGTTTGGAGGCTCACTAGGAGACGTCGGTAGCTTAGGTGTTGTAGTTTCTGCTGCGTAGGTATTCCTTTAAATTAGTCCACTAGTATTGCTTTAAAGTTTATTATTTTATTAAATGATTTTTTATTAAAGTTTTAGTTGCTTTACAGCGATGATATCCATTTCTATGCCTTGCGATACTTCTAGTGCGGGATCAACCGACACGTACTTCGAGGCAATGCGACGATTGCCGCGTGGCTAGCCCGGATGGGTCGAGGCATGACAATTTGATTAGTATCAGAGCATTTAAAAGATTTTGACTATTTTCAAAAGCTATAAAGTATTCTTAAAGTGTTTTCAAACGTTTCAAAGCTAGTGGACTACTTAGGTTTAAAACTCCAGAGTTCGAGTATATAGTTACTCGAATGCGTCATGAATACCAAACCTACTCTTAGAAGTCCTTCCTTAGCAGCAAGCCACCAGATAAAGTTCTCAGGTGTGGTCTTTAGGTGAGATAACACCACGACCACCTTTTTTCTCTAGATTCGTGAAAACCAGGAAGCTTTCCAAGAAAATTCCCTAAAACCAATTTTTCATCTTCTAATATTGTTTCTACTCGATAGCTAAACCGAGCAAGAGATAGTAAATCCTTTGAGATGACAAGATAGGCGATATCCCGTCCAACCCTCCAAGATAGGCTAATCAAAGGCTTACCAGTGAAAAGAACTGGTTGGATGTCCAACCTTCGAGGTAGTGGACATTGAAACTCGCTAGTAAAGAAGTGAGTTTGACGTCTAAACCTAAATCAGATGCATTTTCCCCCATTCTTTACAATAGTGATGTATAAGATTTGGGAGGAAATGAAGCGGCTAGAGCAAGGTGAGGAGCCAAGATGGATCGTACATGCATGAAGACTAAGCCAACTTCTTTCACTCTCTACACCATTAGTGTGTGGACTAAGAGAAAGAGCTGGGTTAGAAGGAAAGAAGTCAATGGATATGAGAACACAAAGGGTGAGGTTGACCAAAACCCCAGGACGTGAGATAAATCATCCAAGCAAATGGATGAAGGATTGAGGGGGACCCCCAGAAAGCAACAAATGGAAGGATGAAAAAGTGAAGCCAAGGAAGAGCTAGCCAAGTGAAAAGACCGCCAAGAAGCCCACATGGATCAATAAAACCTTTGGCTGCTAGGTTCTAGGGGTGCTGCAATGCACTGGCAGTCGAACGCCTAGGCCTTGGGGTAGCAAATGAGGTGGTTGGGCTCGGCCCAACACCGTGGTATACCTGGTGGGATGAGCCCACAGGTTGGCAAGTCTGGAAGGATAAGCCCACAGATTACCTGGAGAGTATTCCTGGGAGTAGGCAGGAGGTGAGAGAAGTTGCAACAAAGGCTAAGCCGACTTTTCTTGTTCTTACACAGTGGTGTATAAGTGGTGAAAGAAAGGGGGTATTGGTGGACGAAAGAGAGTCCACTTGAAGTCAATCGAGGAGAGGCACCTAAGGAAATTGGGAGAGATCGAGTGAGCCCAATATCACTAGAGGTAAGATAAGAGAAAGTCACTCGAAGATGTGGTAAAGATTGAAAAGTGAAAACCCTAAAGTACTCGAGGATGGCAAAAAGGAAGAGTAACGAAAGAGGAACAATAGAGAAGCCATTCTTGGGAAACGATGAGAAGGAATAAGGCAAGGATGACAAGACCGTGAATGAGAAAAGAATGAAAAGATATCACATCCATATGGTCAACGAGTAGTACATCCGTTACTGCTTGTCTGACCATTGGATACTAATGTTAAGAGAGGATATCAGAGAAAGAAGAGAAAGGAAGTAGAAATGGAATAAAGAGAGAGATAAGCTAGAAACCTCCACTCCTAAGGGGTTAAAGGTGAAGTACCCTTTATCACTTGGGTGATGTACCCTTTATCACTCGGGTGATAATTAGAGTAAGAATGAGGAAACCTCCAAAAGATGATATGAAATGACCATGACAAAGTCAATGGGAAGTAAGCAAGCGAAAAGAGTAGAATGCACGGCGATGATGGAAATGCCTGCATGTGTGCAAATGGAAAGCACGGAGAGAACTTCCTCTAAAGTTGTGAAGATATCATCAAAAAGAATTGGTGAGAGAGGAAAGTGGAAAAGAAAGAAAAGCAAACCCTTAAACAAAGGATGTAAGGGATGTCGTGATGTAGTGCGAAAGCTTTCTTAATAAAGAAAAAAAAGCATAAAACTCTAGGTAAAAGAAAGTTCAAGGCTAATCAAAGATGAATAAGGCCTAGAAAGAATAGAAACTTAGTTCAGTTCATGAAATAAGTATAGGCTGACTAGGAATAGAGCCTTAAGATAAGGAAAAGCATAACACACCTTAGAAAATTTTAACTTTAATTAGCAATAATTTCATAATGAATCATAGGTTAATAACTCCAAATGATTGACTAGAATTAATAGGGAATAAGACTAGGAAATTAGAATTTGAGACTAAACCAAGGTTAACCTAGGGATAGCATAAAGAAAGTGAATAAAAAGGGGATTAAAAAGGCCTAGAAAGAGGATTAAGAAAAACCTAGTGATGCAAAACGAATAAAAGACTTAGAAACAAATATTAGCTAAAGAAAGTCGAGCATAATGAACCCCAAATTCAAGTCAAGCCAAGGCACTACATCATACTACGAATAGGTCGAGAAAAGAAAGAATAAACAAGAATGATTGGATGTCAGAACTATTGAGCACAAAGGGGTTAAGAATGTGAGTCAATGAAAGGAAAGGAAAACCCCCAGCTACTTGATTTCAGAAGAAGAGAACATGAAGGTTAAGAGTGTGGAATGGTGAAAAGAGAGGAAAGGAAGGCCCTGATAATTAAGGTCATAAAGAGGAGAGTACGAGGTTGGATAGAAAGAAAAATTGGAGAAAAGATAAGAGAATGAGCACTGGTAGGAAACAAGTGAATGGGGATGATTGTATCCTAAAGGATGGCGGGTAGTACACTTTTCACTACTTGTCTACCCTAATGATACAACTAAAGAATGAATGGAAGAGAAGAAAAAAGAAATAAAGTAGTAAGAATACCAAGGCACGGTAATACAAACAAGGGTGATAAGGAAAGTGAATAATGATAAAGATGGAGATTTTAAGAATAATCAAACCCAATTGATAAGGAAAGTGGATCGACCTAGGAAACAATCGAAGAAAAAAGTGAGGATAAAACAAGGATAAATAAAATGGTGATTAAAACTGGAGAAGACAAAAAGGTGTAAGCAAGGTAAAAGAGTGGTATAGAAGGAATTAAGAATAAGAAGTTAAAGGAATATGGAAGAGAAGTTAGAGATTATGAAGGAGGGGAGTAGACTCACTTTGAGGATAGCCTCCCCCAAGAATGATAAGTGAAGAAAGGATGTGGGAGATGGAGATAAACCAAGGCAAAATGGAGATAGCTAAGTGCGGACAAGATTGTGAGGCAATAGATGGTAAAGAAAGGTACTGTCCGTGATAAATAAACCATGATGTGGACGACAAAGAGAAAATATCAAGGGATCAAGAGCCGAGGACGGCTAAGATAAAAGAAGACCCACATATGAAAAGCAAGAGATACGGAAACTGAGATAGAAAGATGACAAGAAAGAACCCCGTGTACTCAATAGAAGGAGTACGGAGATAAGGAAAGAAACAGGTCAAGTTCATAAACTTCTATGAGCACAGTCAGTATGATGAGAAAAAAGGAAATTCTAACACCTAGGTGAAGTAAAGGTGTCAGAAGAAGGGAGAAATAAGGATGAGGATGATGAAGAAAGCCAGAAAAGAAAGCAAAGAAAGGATGAAGCCAATGTAAAGGAAACCTTGGATAAGACGTAAAGAAACACGTAAATCAAGGTAAAAGAGTATGGAGAAGAGAAAGGATATAGAGATGGCCCTAATGGAATGGGTATGGAGATTGTGAAAGCTGTAACGATGCCTAAGGAGGGCAATGGACCGGAGAGAATGTCAAGTTAAGTGGAGGACAAGAAACCCTCAGAGAGAGAAGAACAAAGACGAAAAAGCTACAAAGAATAGAGAAAAGGATAAGGAAACCCCAGATAGTACTGTTAACGAAAGGAGGAAAAGAAATCAACCATTGGCAAAGAAGCTAATGTGAAGAAAGGAGGTCGTAAGAAAGAGAACCATACGACACCTCCTGAAGTGAACACTCTAAGGGAGTGAAAGACTAAAGAGAACCCAAGAGGCTAGAGAAATAGCATAGATGGGTATGAAGTTGAGGCTCAAGTATGAGTGACTCGGGGGCCATGTGAGGTATCCCATGAGAGGAAGGGTCAAAGATCGAGATCTTAAGGATCTCTGTGATGACCATTCAAGAGGACCAACCCAGGGTGTGACACAAGGATGCATAAGGCTACCCAGAGTTTTCCATCCCAAAGAGGATGAGAGATGGTATGAGATGGGCCTGAGGCCCTATTTGAGTTAAAGATGGGCGGTCAGAGAGTGAGTCAGAGTATGAAAGCCGAGAAGGCATGATCTCTGATTCCTCTGATATGCTATGGCCAAGTGTGGCCAGTGTGTATAGGAGCCCGACTCATACGCTATGAGATTAGAAAGAAAGAAGATCAAAAAGAAAGAGAATAGAAGCAAGGAACGGAATAGAAGAGTAAGACCAAAGTAGGGGGAATGATAACTAACTCACCGCACACCTTGCCGAGGAGGTGAGGGAGTTAACCTAAGGTCTTCCCCGATATCTTGGTTACAAAGATAAGTACAAGACCATGAAACGATGAGAGATGCATCGAAGGATAGCCTCAAAGTGAGAGGTAGTGCCAAAAAAAAGGAGAATAGACTTCTAAGAAAAGTAAAAAGTGTGGAACCTTAGAAGTACTAAGAGGGAAGTCTCATTAGGAGAGACTTTAAGGAAAAAATGATGGCAAAGCGAGAGGATCGAGTGAGCACAGCTAAAACAGAGGAGAACCTCCAAGTGACACAATCAGAGTGAAGCGACCCTAACCTATGGATGGGTAAGGGTAGGCTATGCTAAGGAAAAGATGAGGTTCAAACTCAAGAGCAGAAGAGGGGTGAAGCCGTTCTTGAGGAAGCATGATCGAAAGAGATTAAGGTGCAAGTTGGTGGGCGTCAACAGCGAATAGTGGTGTGAACACTATTCGAAAATGAGAATGAGGCTTGAAATATAAGCCAAGTCTCCCCACAGCTACCTCGATAATTTCGAGGGTGAAATTTTAGAAGGGGGGGAGAGTTGACACACCCGAACCTAATTTGACTTTACCGTACAAACGGAATAGTTTAAGATAGCGTGTTAATTTGAAAATACGTCGGTCAAGATATGTTAAGATGAAGAAGAGAAGTGGAAATTAAGATAAGACGGAGTTGGAAGATGAGGCAAATGACCATACATGGAAGCATAAATTGGACTTCTTTAAGTCCATAGCCAATGGATTGGGTCTCCATTAGTGAATTGGTCAGAGGATTAGGCCAAGGATCAAGATTATGAGAACTAGAAAAAAGGGAAATTAAGTCTGACCCAAGATCCGAGTAGACCCGGTGTCGAGCTTATCTATAAATAGAGGGAGATAAGCTCTCCCCTTCTCACTTTTCTTCTCCCTCTTTTCCTCTCCTCTCATTGGCTCTCTTGGAGCAACTTTGGACTTTTGGTAGATCCAGACAATCCTACTGAAGGATCAAGGTGAATTTCTAATATGTTATTCTAATCACCTTAATCTACATTCTATTAAGTTCTCACGCATTTCCATGTATTGGTCTAGGAGAGATTCAAGCTCAAAGTTAAGTTTAGCTTTTTAACTAGATTCTAGTTTAGATTCGAGATCTAAGAACTTTGAGCTTGTGATTCTCATTTTTCTTTCTGTAAACGTGTCGTAAACGGTGTGAGGATCGTCTATCTAAGGTGGCACGAGAAACGAAGGTCTGATAGCATGAGAATCAAGGGACTGTCCCGCACAAGAGCTGACCCATTCCTCCGCGAAAGTGGGCTGACAGCCAAGTCCAGCCGGGATTTGGCCCAAACCCGAGCGGGACTCGGCCCAGGCGTAGTGGGTGAGGCCTTTTGGGCCTAATTCGGTGTGGGGTGATAAGTGTTTATTTCTTCATGATTTTACATCCAATTCTCTTCGATTTAAGCACTTATCTATTTTAATCAAGCTAATTAGAGATGTTTTCGATTTAGGTACTTCAAGGGAGAAAGATTTAATTCAGGCTAAAAAAGAAGTTAAATTGATCAAAGTGTAGACAAGAGAAGAAATTCGAATGAAATAGTCCCAGGGAAACCCGGCCACCGACCTCCATAACCCGGCCACCGACTTCAAGATTGTGATAGCCCCAGAGGATCAAGAGAAGACTACCTTTATCTGTCCATTGGGCACTTTCTCCTACAAGCGAATGGCTTTCGGTTTGTGTAATGCGCCAGCTACATTTCAAAGATGCATGATGAGTATCTTTTCAAAGTATGTGGAAGAAATCATTGAGGTATTTATGGATGACTTTTCTGTTAATGGAGACTCTTTTGATTCCTGCCTACATAACTTATAATTACAATTGGCTAGGTGCATTAAAACAAACTTAGTGCTTAATTCTGAAAAGTGCCATTTTATGGTAGATCATGGAATTGTTTTAGGTCACATAGTCTCTTCCAAGGGAATAGAAGTAGATAAGGCTAAAATTGATATTATCAAGGACTTGCTTTACCCCTCCTCGGTGAGGGAAATTCGTTCTTTCCTTGGCCATGCAGGATTTAATCAGAGATTTTTTAAGGACTTCTCAAAGATCGCAGCCCCAATATGCTGTTTGCTTCAACAAGATGTTTCATTCAACTTTGACAATTCTTGCCAGTAAGCATTTGATAAACTAAAAGCTGCCCTTACTTTTACTTCGATAATTCAGCCACCAAATTGGGAGCTTCCTTTTGAGCTTATGTGCGAAGCGAGTGATGTTGCTGTGGGATGTGTACTTGGCCAACAGATTGGAAAAGATGCTCATGTTATCTATTACGCATCTCGTACATTAAATGATGCTCAGCGGAATTACACAACAACGGAAAAAGAACTTCTTTCCATTGTCTTTGCTTTAGAAAAGTTTAGATCTTATCTAATTGGTATTAAAGTGATTGTGTATTCTGACCATGCAACTCTTAAATACCTGCTAGCCAAGAAGGAAGCCAAGCCGAGGTTGATTAGATGGATTCTCCTTCTTCAAAAATTTGATACCAAAATCAAGGATAAGAAGGGATCGAAGAATTTAATGGCTGACCATTTGAGTCGATTGGTAATTGAGAAGGTACAAACTCCAATCAATGATTCCTTTCTAGATGAATCTCTATTCAAAGTTAATATAATTATTCCATGGTATGCAAATCTTGTGAATTTCATTGTTACCAAGAAATTGCCACATGACATGACTAGAGCTAGGAAAGATAGAATAAGATATGAATCTTGATTTTATATTTAGGATGAACCTTATTTGTGGAAACATTGCAAAGACTTGATCATTAGAAGGTGCATTCCTGATTCTGAATTTACTTCTATCTTAGCCTTTTGTTATTCTCATGCATATGGTGGACACCATGGGCCTCAAAGGACAGCAAGAAAGATCCTTGAGTGTGGTCTCTTTTGGCCCACACTCTTTAAAAATGCACACAAATTTTGTCAAACTTGTGATAACTGTCAAAGAGTAGGCAAGATTTCAGCTAGAAATCAAATGCCATTACATTATGTTTTTGTGTGTGAAATCTTTGATACTGGGGAAATAGATTTTATGGGTCCTTTTGCTCCTTCTAATGGTAACTTCTATATTATTCTTGCTTGCGATTATGTGTCTCGTTGGTTGGAGGCAAAAGCCACCCGAACTGATGATTCTAAAGTGGTTTCAGCCTTTGTTAGATTGCAAATTTTTTCTAGGTTTGGAGTACCCCGCTTCGTCATTAGTGATCGAGGAACACATTTTTGTAACAAGCTCATGGAATCATTATTCAAACGATATGGAGTCACACAAAAAGTGTCCACTGCTTACCATCCTCAAACTAGTGGCCAAGCAAAGGTTTCTAATCGAGAAATCAAATCCATTTTGGAGAAGACGATAAATCCTAACCGACGGGATTGGAGTCACAAGTTAGAGGATGCTTTGTGGGCCTATCGCACTGCTTACAAAACACCACTTGGAATGTCCCCATACCGACTTGTTTATGGCAAGGCTTGCCATCTACCGGTTGAACTTGAACATAAAGCGCTGTGGGCAATCCGGAAATTTAATATGGAACTTGATGCGGTTGGAGTAACTCGGAAATTCCAAATTCAAGAATTTGAGGAAATCAGAAATGAAGCATTTGAAAACTTTCTAATCTATAAAGAGAAGACCAAAGCTTTCCATGACAAACTTCTTGTGAAGAAATCTTTTCATGTTGGGCAAAAGGTGTTGCTTTACAATTCGAGGCTTTATTTATTTCCAGCTAAACTCCGCAGACGTTGGATTGGGCCATTTGAAATTACGCAAGTATTTCCTCATGGCGCGGTTGAAATTAGAAGTTTATCTACTTCAAAAATTCTTAAGGTCAATGGACATCAACTCAAGTCGTACTATGAAGGTTTTCAAGCACAAGCTTTGGAGGATATTCTTTTGGAAGATTCTACCTATTCTGAGTGACTAAAACAGTCCATGTCGAGCTAACGAGGATAAACAAAGGCGCTAGTTGGGAGGCAACCCAACCATTTTCAATTTCTTTCTTTATTTCATTTCCTTTTAGTTTTTAATGTTCCATAAATTTACTTTTTAATTTTCTCTTATTTTTAAATTTTCTTATACAAGAATTGGTGATGTGTAGCTCGGCCTTGCATCTATGACACATTTTCTTCAAACATTGGGGAAGGATTCCTTACTCTTTTTATTTACATATTTCACAATTCAATTAGAGAGTAAGGTTAGTTTTGTGTTTGGTATGTGTCATGCACTTAATTTTACTTATTTCGAAGTTTATACTGCATAAGGTAAGTATATACATGCATTTCTACCTTGGTGGCCAATCTTCAAAGTTAAGGTGAAAAACTGAGGAAATAGATAAGGGTTTGAAGCTTCAGAGATACCCGGTCGCCGACCCCCCAAGGCCGGTCGCCGGGTCATCGGGCTAAAAATGAGCAACTTCCTGGATTTGATACCCAGTCGCTGACCCCCCTAGGTCGATCGCCGGGTCAGATGAAACAAAAAACATTGCTCCCTGGAAATGCTACTCGGTCACCAACCCCTCTAGGCCGGTCACCGAGTTGGGTGAAACCGATAGTGGGTAGGCCTTGGAAATGCAACCCAGTCACCGGGTTGTGCTAGCTGGTCACTGGGTTGCCCTGAAAACTCAGAAAAATTGGTTATTTTAGCCAACCCGACAAGCCACACCCTCCTCCTCCCTCATCCGTCCCTTTCACTATCCCAAACCCTTCCTTCCAACACCAATTAGAATTTCTTCATCTCCATTCATCAAATTCACCATAAAATTCACCAAATTGATTCCTTAAACACTAAACCCAACCATTCAAACACCAAATTACATCCTCCAAACATCAAATTCACCATCAAATCTCAAGATTTTGGGTTAGAACATCAATGGCTACTTGATGAGAGTTTGAAGATTTTGAGCATTTTCAGGAGCAATAAGGATGTTTCTTGGTTGTTTTCTTCTAAGTAAGTGTGCTTTGAGCCTTCTTGTTGATTCAAGTTCTTCTTTTTCGAATTATATGCATGAATTGATGAAGAACTTAGTTAGCAATTGAGAATTTTACATGAATTTTGAATTGGTTGGGTATCTTCATAGATTTGGTGTTGTTTGCTACATATTGGGTGGATTTTTGTTCTCTTGTGACTCTTGTAAGATTAGTTGTGTTTGGGGTTTGCTTCTTTGATTGAGATTGGAAGACATTATTGCTTTTGTTGCCAAGTGTTTGTGAAAATGTCTTAAAGGCCTCAAAGAATGACTACCAAGGCTGCCACTTCCAAGCCTTCTGGCGAAGGCTCTAAGGCCAAGGGTAAGGCTAAAGCTACCATTGACACTACTCCAGTAGTCCCTAATGAACCTCAGCACTTCCGCAACACCAACACCGAATTGTGGTTCAAGGATAGGAAATCAAGGAAGTTAGTGGTAGAGAAGACTATTGCTCCTCACATTGATGACCTCTATGGCATCAATCAAGTTTTTCATCGGATCAATTGGGAGGGTATTCTGATGTTGCAAGATGACTATTATCCTGAGCTTGTTTGACAATTCTATGCCAATATTGTTGATAAAAGAGTTGCTCAACCTGCCCTAAACACTATGGTCAAAGGTGTGGAGATTGAAATTGATGCGGCTTTTCTCCAACAACATTTTCATTATCCAAATGTGGGGTATTTGCTTCGTTTCTCAACTCCGGAAGATGAACTTATTCAAGAGGAAGATCCAACTTGGAACAAGCTTGAATCTATGGTGAATTTGAATGTTCAAGCCAGTGTTGTTGGTGGTCTAAGTGTGCTTCTGGCCAAACATTTCAACATTCAAGCTAGACTTATTGCATATATCTTAGCACACAATTTGGATCCTAAGGCTAGTGATCTTCATATTGTGCGTTGGTCTGACCTCTACGTCATGGATAAACTCATCATTGGCATGCAAGTCATCCAAGGAATTCCTTTGGCCGACACTATTCTCCATGCTATGTGGGAGGTTGTTACCCCTTTCAAGATTCAAAGGCCAGTGGTGTTTCCAGTTCTTCTTACTCAGACTATGGCTCATTTTGGTGTTGACTTTGAGGGTGAGAAATGAAAAACTACCGGTAAAAATGATTTGGTAGATGATGACAAGATGAGGAAGTTTGGCTATCGAAAGGAAGGGCTGCGATGGGTAAATGATCATAGGAGCAGACTGAATGATAATCTTTCTGATATCAGCGATGAAGAGATGAATGTTGAGGAGGGTAATTTGCCAGAAAATGTACCAGCTGCTATGCCTGCTCCTAGAGAAACTCATCGGACTCTCACAATGCACACTATGGGTGATAGACTTAGTCACTTGGAGGAGCAATATGATGATCTGCATGTTTACATGGAAGATATGAACTTTAAGCTAGATTGGCTCATCTCACACCATCCTAGCAACCAAGGACCTCCACCATCTTGAGCTTGTGTCACCATTGAGTGCACCGTGATTCATCTTTAGTAGTTTCATGCATTTTAGGACCTAGAACATATTTTCCATTCCTGTCTTTTTCATTTTTAGCAAGGAACTTTTTATATTTTATTTTCAGCAACTTGTTTTCATTTTTTTTTTCGTTTGTAATGCTTTAATTTTTCCCTCTCTTCTTTATTCCTTAGCTTTGTAACATCAACAACAAGGTAACTTGAGCTTACTTTGTTACTTGTTTACGATGTATTTTTCCCATTAAGGACAATGTGCTATTCAAATGTGGGAGGGGGGGGAGAATTATTACTTAGTGTTACTTAGTGTTTATTTATTGTTCTTTTGATTTTTCTTGTTTTGATTTCCATCTTTTGCAATCTCGTGATGAATGAGGTTCCTAAAATCAGTTAAGAAGGCAATGCATAAGTTTTTCATGCTTAAATTTGATAAAATTCATTCATAGATTATGAGTTCTATGGATTTATTCCTTAAATTGTTTTCTTAATCATGTCTTATGTACTTATATTTTGATAATTTATGCAATTGACAAGGCAATCAATGAGAGATCTTAGAAACAATTTAAGCCTATAAGGTTGCACTCAACCTATTTTTCTTCTTGAGTGATTTTTGTTCTTCATTACTTGCACATATCTAGAACTTGTCTCTAAACCTTTTCAAGGTTATATTATTTGTATGCATACATAGAGAGGAGAAAGGCATTAGGATTGAGTTTGCGCCAAAAGACCAACCTGTGAAAAACCAATTTAGAAAACACCTTTGAGCCTTATTAAAAGCATTGCTTTTTCTTTGTAGCCACATTTTCCCAAAGAACCTTAAACTTTAAAGAAAAACAAATTATGCACACCTTTGTCCAAGCTAGTGGAGCATAGATTAATTATTCTTTGAGAAAAATTGGGTAGAAAAAGATAAGTGTAGGGGAATTCTCACTATTCTTTTGAAAGTTGGTCGTGAATAGAGATATGTGAAATTAGTGAATAAAGATAAGATGCCAAAGATATGCAAGATATTATTAAGATTGCTGGTTTTGAATTTGAAATCTATGTTTGAAGATTCTTTTAATTAGTGCATATTGCTTTCTTGTTGGTTTTAGTGATTCTTGTTCTCAGAGTTTTGCAATTGCTTGATTTAAATTAGTTTGCAAGCTTACTAGAGGACTAGCAAGGTTTAAGTGTGGGGGAATTTTGATAAGTGCTTATTTCTTCATGATTTTACGTCCAATTCTCTTTGATTTAAGCACTTATCTATTTTAATCAAGCTAATTAGAGATGTTTTGTGATTTAGGTACTTCAAGGGAGAAAGATTTAACTTAGGCTAAAAAGGAAGTTAAATTGATCAAAGTGTAGACAAGAGAAGAAATTCGGATGAAATAGTCCTAGCGGAACCCGGCCACCGACCTCCATAACCCAGCCACCAGTTACAGTGAAGATTAGCGATCTGTACGCCCAACTCGATCGCCAATATGCCCCAATATTCCACCTCCGAGAAGAAAGATAAGCAACCAGGCCACCACCTATCCTAGTTCTCTCACCGGGTTGCTTTGCGAGAATAATTGTCTGGGATTTACTCTTCTGTCTACTTGGACCAATTCTTTGGGCTTGGAAAGCAAAGTGAAGTTCAAGATGAAGAAGTTAGAAGTCCAAAACATTCAAAATAAAAAAGAAAAGCTTTGGAAAACCTACATTGAACCTTGTAATCATTTAGTTGATTTAGCCCGATTTCTGAGGGCCCATGAAGACTTTTATGTTTCTTAGGTTTTAAGATTTTTGTTTAAATAGTAAGAAGAATGAATGAGCCAGGGGGATCGGAAATAATAAGTTTCTTTTCTTTATTATTGGCGAATTTGTGGATTATGAGTAGCTAAATCTTATCTTCTTCAATCTAGAGATCTGATTCGATACTCAGTTTTGATTGTGAGATCTTGATCTTCAATTTAAGGATTTTCTTCTTTAATTATTCTGTAATTTTCTGCTATTCAAAGTTTGTAATCTTGTTTACAATCTTGCAATTACTTGTTAGGTATTGATTAGTCATGAATGATTAATTCTTGCATGTGTTTGCTTGTTAGAATTAGGGTAATTCTAATCCTAATTGTAGTTTACTCTAATTAATAGTAACAAATGAATACAAGTTTGTGTTCATGAAAATTACAGGAGTAAATCGACCGAGGTATGCTGGGTATTTCGTTATTTACTATTAGCTTATATTGATTTTGTGTTTAATCATCTTCTAGACTTGAATTTAGGGTTGCTGGGATATTGGGTTAGTCAAAGAAGATAGGAATTAATTATGAAGCTGGTTTTGGGGTTAATTTATCTAAGAATCAATTAGGTTAATGTGAAACTACTGTAACATTGGCTATGCTAATTAATTAAAGAAGTAATCTTATTTCAAAAAGTCGATAATCAATCTCTGATTTCGAGTATCAATCATTCTCTAGGTTGGAGATTTCCAATCAAATTGTTTAATTCACATATTATGTTTTAATTGTTTAGATTAGTCAATTGATTTTTGTTTAATTTTTGTTGAGAGCACAAGAAACACCCCATTCTTTTATCTTAGTTAATTTTTGAATTCCTCATTGATTTTAATTTGTTCATTAGCTTCCTCGTGGGATCGACTCTTACTTACCCTTCTGTAGAGTTTGTGAGGATAACAATTTGGGAGTCTGCGATAGCTCACCACGGGGCCTGGCTCAATCCGCATGGGAGGCCCATGAGCCCTTGGGAGCATTTTGGTAATTTTTCTTCAAGTGTCCGATTTTGACCCCGAAACCTCTCGGACACTTTTCTAAGCCCCGAAACACATCCAACACTATCTTAGGTCATGCTAGAGTCTCGTAGGTGCATTCATAGTTTGATTATGAATGCTAACACTTACTTCCGTGTGATTAGGGTTCCGGATGATCGTGGCGATGTTCCGGAAATTAAGCTATGTGGATCACTTGGGAGTAGACGAACCTCTTAACACTGTGAGTGGCTTAGTTTTCTCTGCTTAGCCACTGAGGCCAGAGGTTTTAAAAAGATTTTTAAAACATAAATATTTGTTCAAAGGTTTTGGAATACGGGGAATCCACACGCCCACACATTGCTTGGTGATATACCCACTTAGAGAGTGGGACGATTTTAAAAGAAAATGTAAATATTTATGTATATGTGTTTATATGTTTTAAATATATATGTTTTATACACACACACACACACATATATATATATATGTACAATATTTATATGGATGGGATGCGAGATGAGCGATTGATAGCGGTTCCTCGGGGCTCCGATTTGAAAGAGCATGGACCGAGTTGAGAGCGTGCAGTGAAGTAGCCATGGATCACCTTTTGAGGGGCACGGCGAGTTAAGACCCTGGTAGAGGCACATAGGGAAGCTCGCCAGGGCTTGATGTAGCTGTGTTCCACCACAGCGTCTGGCACCACGGAGGGAACGGGCTAGAGAAAGAGAAAAAAAAGAAAAAAAATTTTAAAAAGAAAAGTGATAGTCCTCGGTGCAGTGAGGCATATGATTGGCCAGTCGTCCTTCAATATGTTTAAGGCCAGCCCATTTTATTTATATATTATTTTTTATATATTATTTAAACGATTTTAAATCAAATTCTCACTTGGAGAATTTGAAAAGAGGTTTTGAGAATAAAATTTATTTATTTTATTATTATTATGTTTTAGATTTCCCCTGTTTTCCCTAACTCCTATTGGAGATTCATGGAACCTCTGTCACTCACCTTTATCCAATGTGGATGGATGCAAATCCGCATACGAGGATAGCAAATAGTTCGAAGACTCACTAGGAGACGTCAGTGCCTTAGGTGCAGTAGTTTCCGCTACGTAGATATTCCTTTAAATTAGTCCACTGGCATTGTTTTAAAGTTTATTATTTTATTAAATGATTTTTTATTAAATTTTTAGTTGCTTTGCAGCGATGATATCCATTTCTATGGCTTGCAGTGCTTCTGGTGCGTGACCGATCAGCACGTACTTCGAGGTAGCACAACAGTTACCACGTGGCCAGCCCGGTAGGTCGGGGCATGACAAAAGCAATGTAAAAAACCAAAGGTGATGGATATATACCAAAAACCAATTTATGAATCATCATTTTATTTCGAATCAAAACCCACCAAAAATTCATTTTTCATCAAAATAATTTATTTTAACTAGGGTGGCATAAATCGAACGAGCCTCATCCATCAATGAGCTCGAACCGTTGGAAGAATTCTCATCAAATCATTATTTAAAATATTTATACATATATACAATATGCCATTTTCTCCCAACATTGCCATTCATCATCTTAATGACTACAAATGCTCCTGGCGAGTCACCTTCCGCTTCTCTCTGTCCTAGGAGAATGCACTTGTGTCTTCCCTATAGAGCATCCATAAGCCACTAAACAGCTAGCAATTTGCCCCTCATAGGCATTCACTCATGGACTAATATCATACCTTAATCAAGCAGGTAACATATGGACCTTAATCAAGCCACAATTAGGTTTATAAAAAAAAAATATTTCGATCAGACAAGTCACGTATGGACTCTCATTATGCCTTGGTCGGATTAACATAAAATCATTTAAAGTATTTATAAATCATATAAATATGGTTTATTACCCGCCGGCATAAAGTGCATACTTGTGCAGTGGTACATCATAGCCCAAAATGTATAAAACATTTAATTTAAAACAATTCAAAACAATTGCCATCAATTTCACTGAACATTGAGACCAAACCACTCACAGTGACGGAAGATTCATATACTCCCGAAATCCATCCACTACACACTGGAGCCCACACGTGATCCATCACTGGAGCCCACACGTGTAAAACATGATTAGAAATCGTTTTCAAATCAAAGATATGCACATGCAGACTTAAGGTAGGCTAAACATGCTCCTAACATACTTATGCACGTTGGTTGCTGCTGTTGCAGAAAGCCAAGGCCAGACGGGCCTTGACTAGCTGAACAAAAAGGTTGGGCCGTGTGGCCCATTAAAAAAAAGGTTGGGCTAACAAGTGCTCTTGTAATAGATGGGTTTAAAACCCATAAGATTTTAAATTGGGCCTTAGATTAATGTAAAAGGGCACTGCGCATGGTGGCTACCCCTTCTGCTGGCCTTTTCTCCCTCTCTCTAACTAAATATTCAACCTCCAAAATGACAATTCAACATTTTAATCCTAAGTTCAACTTAAAAACACAAAATATGCCAATAATCTTCACAAATTCTTATCTCAATCTATACCCAACAAAACAAAGCAATTAAATAGGCTTTAGAGAGCCCTTAACAAGCGAAACAACATACCTAAACCATTTTGCTCAAAATTGGTTATATTTTTTGTACAAGCTCCACTTAACCTGATATTTCCACCTCAATTTTGAGTTAGCTCCCTTACTTTGCTTTAAGAATCAATGCCACGATCTTGTAGATCTCATAAAATTATGCAAAAATGAGTATTTCTATACTCAATTTCGTTGGAAAATGAGGAAGAAATCAAGGAGAGAAGATTGGGAGCTTGGTTAGCTTTCTAATGAGAGAAAGCTAAAATTTAAGAAAGGATGAAGGGAGGAAGTCGATGGGGGTAGGGCTGTCCTATGTGGCCCATCCCTCTTCTTCTTTTTAAAAAATTTCCCTCTAGGGAAAATTCCTTTCAAATCCTTCAAAGATTTCAAAAAGTTCAAGTGACCCAATCTTCCGATATTTCCTTTTAATTTTATTTCAAACTTCACCATTCTCTCCTAGTAAGTCCCAACCATGCTTTAACAAACTTAGTTTACCCATAAATCTGAATTATTATTTCTAATAATACCAATTTAGAGCTTAGAATAATGGTTGTTGGGTTAGGAGTCCACAACTCTCCACTCTTTACGAAAATTTCATCCTCAAAATTTGAAGCATTAAGCGGCAATGAGGTAGGGATAATTTTGTCTCATCCCATCTTGGGCTCCAAAATTTGCTCTTCAACTCGAAGCTTCTTCACAACACTTTCATTGAGGAATTTACTTATTCCATAAGAATCGCTTTCGCCGATTCCCATATGGCTACCAATTCAACTTCAAAATTAGTTTTCAATGAAGCTCAATCTGGAGGAGCTTCAAGGATATAAGACAGACCTGATATGCACTTCTTCATGGATCCACTTTAAAGTACATTAACACATTTTAATCAGTATGTTATGGCACCAATGCTTTTAATGATAAAATAATGAAAGGGCCAATACACAGTGGGTTATATTTACTTGTCTTTTTTTAAGTGAATTACACCTTTCCAAGGAGACTTTGCAAAACACTCAAAATTACTTTTCTGATTATCATTTTACTTCTTCTACCGATTCTTGAGCTATCTTTAATCAATCACAAATCATTTTCACTTTTTACATCGATAATATCGACAATTCATATTACCAAGTAACTATCTTCCATACTTCGATACACCTTTATGCTACTGGGATGCATAGCAAAAATGGAGGAGTGAGTTTCCTCCATTATCGCATTTTGAAATTCAACACCATCTGGAATATGCAAACTCTACCTTTGCAGAGTAACACTCCATCATTTCTCATCTAACAATTCATTCGCTCATCTTTTTACAACTTTTATACTCTATCATCTATTTGGGACCACTTTACCTTAATATTTAGATTTGCCCAATCAACAAAAATGGGATAGTGAATGAGCAATCAAGCTATTATCATGGCCAACACTCCAAATTAACTCCAATAAATAATCTTCCACAAATAGTGGCAACTTCCAATGTGGCCATCAGTGCAGAAAAAGAACCTTTCGGTTCAACACACGAGCCACCACATTAACTTGCGTAGGTGATAAACAATTACCAATTAAAAACTCTTTATCAACTCCAATCACTACCATTGTCACACAATTAAGATCTTGCTACAACACCATGTACTTCAACTTTTCATAATAATTTTAGCTTGGGCACATTACCCCCATACAACTGGTGCCTCAAAACTTTAGATGCAAGACTTTAACTGAAATCCTCCAAGTCATGCATCAATTAAACCTTTTCCATGCCATCTCAACTAACAAGAAGCATGAACAATCACCTTACCATCTTACATGAAAATACATCCAAGACCTTGTCTGGATATATTGATATAACTACATTACCTTTGCCAAGACTGGCTGGGTACACACCAAAACTGGAGTTAAACACTCCTTAAGCTTCTAAAATTATCCTTCAAATCTTTCGTCTCAAAGAAGCTTAACTCTTTAAAGTCAAGTTATTAAACAAGGCAATTATAGAGAAAACTTTTCAACAAGTTTTTGATAATTTCCTACCAAATCGAGAAAACTAGATGCCTCAATCGATGGCACTTCTAAACTGCTCCCAATTGAGAATAGCTTCACTTTACTTGAGTCCACAAAACACCTTTCTTAATCACCAATTAACCCGAATAAAAGACTTGCTACAACCAAACTGATGCCCAATTTGATAGACATTCGATGTTCCCTTTTAATTGCAACACGAAGCGGAGATGTTAGACATGGTCACTCCTACTTCTAGATAGACCAAGGTGTCATCAACGACGATGACGATAATTTGATCAAGATACGGTTGGAACAGCCAATCCGTCAAATTTCACAATAGACTATTATCTCATTTGGAAAGCAATCTTGGGACTGCCACCCTCCTTGATTCTTGATTGTGACTTTGGTCAACTATTTGTAGTAGATACAAAGTTAAGGAAATTCACCTTTCCTTCTTTCACACTTTTACACCAATGCACTCGATGACAAGATGCTTGACCATATAACTCTTTTCTCCATTTATTTAACCGACTTCTTTATTTTACTGCTTCACTAAGCATTTTTCGGTACAGAATAATGGGAATGAAATCCATACTTAATTGCAATCAATTGTAAAGATTCAATTTCCCCTTCCAATTGTAACTCTAGAAGTTCATCTAGTAAACATAAAGAATTTCTCTTTTCACTTCAATGCTTCTTACATAAATTCAATAATTTAAGCATAGATAACATGTGCTAACAAAACTGTGCATCCTTCACGGAGCCAATATCACTCTAAACGGCAATATTTGACACTCGTCGACAAACTAAACTAGCCACTTACTGGCCTCTAAAAACTTCATTTTCTAGTGATGTATTTTTCCAAAATGCTTCACTATTTCATCTAACCCATACCAAACATGACATCAAATTCTCCACAAGTTTACACTCAACTTTCACATTAATTAATTAAAATTTTAATTTATCAACTCTTTACTCCATTCAAATTCTCCAATTTATTTTTTCAATCTATGCTTAATCATTATCAATTTAAATTCTGGGGTTCAAACTCGTCACATCATAAACCCCCATGTTCATTTTACTTCCAACACAATTAATCACTTAGTACATGCTTGGAGTACACATTTCTATCTCGTGAGGACATGTAACTCGACAATTTTACCTCTTTCACAACTAGCAATTCATTCATACTACCAATGTTCTTTTAGGGTTAGAAGAACTATCGCAGTTGATGTGTCAAATCCCATCAAGATCAATTTGCACATCCTCTTCTTTTTTCTTATTCCATATCCATACTTAGTTGACTTCACAGTCAAATTTCTTCACAACAATTATTTAATAATTCTTTAAGGATTTTCATATCACTTATTTAATTACATCAAGCACATTATTCAAACTTACCATGGTTATTATCGCGCCGATGCTAATAAACGAGAAACTAGGCATCATTTTAATTCAATTTCAAGTTTAATCAACCACAATCACTTTGGTTGGTGATAAACGGTATTTGCCCAACACATTTAAAAGTTTTCCTTTTAGGCTTTTAATTCCACTGCTTTGATTTAAATATCTCTTACGTCACAGAGTTTGACGAATGGGAAATAAATTGATGTTCCCATTTCCAAATTTATATTTCATTAACTTACAAAGTCAACTTCTCCCAACAATACTTAATGATCCTTTAAAACATTTCCTTGTCAATTTAGACTTCACAATCTCCAACATCGATTCGTCAGTCAACTACCCCCATAAAGAAGCATATGAGATTGTTTCACAATCATGGAAAAAAGTTTCTAGTCTCGCCACAACTTGTACCACAAGGGAATTCTTTAAAATTTCACTTAAGTACAACTCTTAATTCGGTTTCTCAGTGCTTTACATTGATATACCCAAATTGATATCTTTCTCTCTTCACATCATAACTTAATTTATTTTCGATCACTTTTCTAGACAAAGGTTTCCACTCTTACCCTTCTCAGTCTTTACACCATCTCGCAAAGATGCTTACACCAAACTAAAACTCGGATCAGGGTTCAATTCTAGCCCCTTAATCTTTGCCTTCACTTGCAAAGACACCAGCTTTTGCTTTGAACTTTAGATCACTTAATAACTCTACACTAAGTTAACATGTTTTTCACCCCACCCGTGGATTACTCAAGTCTATGTCTTAACTCAAAAGACACACCACTTTTAGGAAAGGGACAATTTCTAGTTCCTCGACTCAACTTGATTTCAATTAATTTTCCAAGGTAAGGGCTTTACCTCTCACCCTTAATCATCTTCGCCTTTCTTCACAAGGCATGCTACCTTTTCGAGACTTATGACCTTGAGTAGTCCTCACACAAATTCAATGCAAATCATCTCACTTGTGAGATCATTCAAACTCGTGTCATAGCTCGGGTAACGTGTATTTCTAAGTATAATTCTAGTACTATGGCTAAAAGGACTAAGATGACTAAGGAGTTGGTTCTACAAGGCACCCATCTACCCGAACCGACTCCTTATTTTCTAAAGTGATCAACTATGTTTTTTTTTTTTAAAGCGTTTTACAATCGATTTGCTGTGATATCAATCAAATTGTCACGCCCAACTCACAAGCTCGACCACGTGGCAACCTTACACAACCTAGAAGTACGTGTTGACTAGTCACATCTTAAAAACAGCGCAAAGTATTGAATACCAAACATAAATTACAAACATCAAATATCATTTATAAAATAATATTTTTAATCAATTAAAATAATATCTTTAAATAATAAAGATAAATAATGTTTTTAAATGACACCTCTCTTGATATACATAATAACGATAAATAACATTTTAAGCTCAAAACACATGCCGTTATATGCCGCCTTTTTCTCTTTTAAAAGATACATCTCTTGCCGCCATTTTCCTTTTTTTCTTTTGATACAAAAGCTATTGTTGTACATATTAAAATAAATTAAATTTTGAAGGAGAAACACATACAGTTATCATATACTACCTTTTTTCTTTTAAACCACACATTCTTGCCACATTTTTGTTTTAAACAAGATCTCATTTTAAACTTAATAATGATATATTAAACCATGAGAAAAAGCAATTTACCCCAAAAAAGAAAAGATCTTGACTAAAAGCATCTTTTTTACGTGCCACCTTTTTCTATTTAATTTTAAATCACACCTAATAATCTTGATACATAGTAAAGATAAAATTACATTTTAACTTGAAAAGACATTTATGTTATGTGCCACCTTATTTTTTTTCTCTTTTTCAACAATACCCCTTTTTCTTTTGCCGCCTTTTTTTTGCCCTTTTCTTTTTTGGGAATAAAAGCTCTTTTTTTTTTGTTACAATAAAAGCTCTTTTAATAAGTTAAATTTTGAATTAGAAACACATGTTCATCATACGTCGTCTTTTTTTATTTTTAAACCACACACTTTTTTACCGCATTTTTTTATTTAAACATCTCTTTTAATATTGAATAATGATATTTTAAAGTATGTTCATTAGGTGTCGTTTTTATCCTTCCTTTTAATCAAAACCTCGTTTTATACCCAATAATGATATATCAAATCTTGACTAAAAGTATGTTCTTTACGCGCTATATTTTTCTCTTTAATTTTTAAAAAAAAAAACACCATTGATACATAATAGAGATAAATCACATTTTGACTTGAAAACATATGTGAAATGATACCCTTTTTGCCACTTTTTTCTTTTTCTTACTTGGTACATAACAAAGATAAATTAAATTTTGAATTGGAAACACATGTTCATCTTACGTTATCTTTTTCTGTTTTTAAACCACATACCTTTTTATCAGCATTTTTTTTTAAACATCTTTTTGAAACTGAATAATGATATTTTAAATTTTCTATAAGCATGTTCGTTATGTTCGGTTTTTTTTTCTCTCTTTAAATAAAACCTCTTTTGGTACGTAATAAAGATTAAATTAATTTTTGAACTATAACTCTGTTCCACCACTAGTTCTTTGATATTATATTGATTCTGTGATATCATATTGACACAATTAATACACAAAACACAATTAAATTGACTAATTACTCCTTGTCGTGTGTATATCCTACTACCGACTCTCGCTTGAATAAAAATTCAAATGTATGACAACTTTTAAAAATAAGAAAATGTTAATCAACAATGTTTCAATGAACAGCTATGTACATATATAAAATGAAATATCTCTAATTAATAAGAACAATGTCCCATGTTTAGTAGCACATTTCGTAGTAAAAACTAATTTTCGTTTACCCCCCCAAAAAAAAACTAATTTTCATTAAACCCCATTTGAAACTAGTTAAATTTTAGACAATATTATTTCATATTTTGTTATGTGGGTGAGTAGATAAACACAAGTATTCTTATCTCTTGTTAAAACAACCAAGGGCAGTTATTCTAAAGTTAGTCGAGAATCTACCCTCCTCTTTGACTTAGATTAGGTGTAGCCAAGACCATATTCTCTGCTTACATATAGTAAGTACAAATTTAGATCCTGTCATTAAGATTTCGAGATTTTCTTCCGTTTTAGGTCTCTTTTCCTGGTTTCATTCCCTTTCAAAGACAATCGAACATTTTCGTGTTCCAAAATACAACGAATTAGGGCTTTTTCCTTCCTATTGCACCTTTTCAAGTCAGCAGCGTGCCCATTCACTCGTCCCTCCCCACTCTTCTTTATATAAACACCCTCCCTTGATCCCCGACCCTGCACACTTTCTACAAGGTTATATACTTTTACTTCCCCCCCTCGAACATAGATAAATTCTTTACAAATTCAACTTTCAGATTCCTATCACCTAGCCAAACCAAAGATGGTGGTCAGTTTTGAAACACCAGTTTCCCCTGCCAATGGCAAATCCGCAATGTCCTCCGCCAAAAAACCGCCTTCCTCTCTCTCCTCCGTCTCTGTCATCAACATTGCTCGGTTAGTCCATCGCCCTGCCCCACGCCTGTGACTGTTTCATTGATCTTACATTTCTTACTTAAAGAATTTGATGCATGCAAGGAATGTGTATGAATAAGGAGATATTGTATGTTTTCGCTAGCCTTTTTCTTGTTTTTGACATTATTTCTTTGAAACAGTGGTGATCCTACGATGTACGAGTCATACTGGGAGAAGTTGGGAGACAGGTGTACGGTGGAGATTTCCGGGACAGATTTGATGAGTTACTTCAGCGACACCGGAAACTTGTGCTGGTTTTTGATGCCGGAACTCAATCATGCTATCAGGAGGCTGCATCGTACGGTTGGGAATGCCGTGGCTGATGAGGATCGGTTTATCGTGGTTGGGACTGGCTCAACCCAACTCTTCCAGGCTGCGCTCTATGCCCTCTCTTATACTGATCAGCCCGAGCCTCTGCCTATCAGTGTCGTTGCCGCTGCCCCTTTTTACTCGGTAACTGAAGGAAGCTTCTCTTACCATTTTTAACCCTTTGATATTGTTGACTTCTGTGGGATTTGACTTTTTTTTTTCTTCACTACTAATTCTGTTTAGTCAAATCAATTTTGCAATTCCTCTGTTTTGGATTTATTACTCTCTTGTCTTTTCATTGAAGCTGTTGGTACAGGGAGATGGACCATGACTTTTTTTTATTTTATTTTGGCCCCATACGGACCATGACTTGGATAGATCATCCGTCTATAGATCGCCAGATCGTAAAGTTTGGCTTGACTCGGATGAGTCCAAGAGACAGGCATTTAATATTCAGTTTAAAAGACTAGTTTTTATTAAAAATTTTAAATTTTCCTTTCAGTATAATCAAATCTAAAGAGGTTGATCTTCCACCTTGCATTTAGAGAGAAGTCATTCAAACTAAACTCGACCACGCCTTGGACACCTCTAGTTTGGGGGGTTTGCAAGGTTAAATTTTCTGGTGGATGGCAATAGGAACTTCATCCATCGTAAGGCATATCGGTTCCATTTTTCAATGACATTGGGAAGCGTTGCAGAAGGGAGTTGTCAAGATGAGAAGAGACAAATTTACTGGTGAAAGAAAAGGGACAAAGAGACAAACATGTTTTCTTAAACACACAGGATTTAGAAACAAGTATCAAACATATGCACGTAGTATTGTTTTGGATCTTCAGGGCGAACATGGTAACATGGGCATGTCTAGTTTTTGAAGCATGTGGCGGGGTCAAGCCCCAGACCCAGATTCTCTTCGGTCTGGTTCCAAATTTGGAACTTTTAGGCACTTTCTTCACCAATTTTATGGCAAAAACATTCATTACTTTAATTAGTATATGTCGAAGCAAAAACATTTGAATCAAAAATTTTGAGCAGTTTTTGTGCTGTTTATTTTTTATTGCAGTCATATCCAGAGGAGACGGAGTTCCTGCGTTCGAGGCTGTACAAATGGGCAGGCGATGCATACTCCTTTGAAAGCGATGGACCTTACATAGAGGTCGTGACTTCCCCCAATAATCCTGACGGGGCAATTCGAGAAGCTGTGGTGAATCGTGAAGGAGGCAAACTCATTCACGACCTGGCCTACTATTGGCCTCAATATACTCCCATTACTCGAAAGGCTTGTCATGATATTATGCTCTTTACCTTCTCCAAAGCCACCGGCCATGCTGGGACTCGCATTGGGTAAAGGATAAGGAACTCATGCTCTTATGCTAGGAACTAGGAAAATAGTGGCAATAAGGAACTAGGAAAATAGTTGTAATTATTTTTACTCGGCATGTTTATTATATTCTGATAACTTTTATAACTTATTTATTCTTCTTGCTTGCAGTTGGGCTATAGTAAAAGATAGAGAAATCGCCACCAAGATGGTTAAGTTCATGGAGCTGAGCAGCATTGGGGTATCCAGAGAATCCCAACTCCGCGCTGCCAAGATTCTTGGAGTGATCAGCGAGGACTGCCTGAATCCTGGGCCTAACAAAGAGTTGAATTTCTTTGAATATGGGCGGCGTCTCATGTCCGAACGCTGGGCAAAGCTGCGGGAAGCGGTTAAAGCTAATGTGGTTTTCAGTCTGCCGAAGCACTCGCAAGATTTATGCAACTTCAGTGGCAAATACACTGACTCCAACCCTGGTACCACACCATGATCCTAAATGGCTAAAGATAAGTTATCAAAAAGAATGGTTTTGGTAACATATATATTTATTGGTTTCTTTTTTATGGTACAGCCTTTGCATGGATTAAAAGCAAAGAAGGGTTGAACTGCGACAATCTCTTGCAAGAACACAAGATAGTGACAAGGGGCGGCAGAAATTTTGGAGTGACAACAAAGTACACAAGGGTCAGCATGATGAGTACTGATGAGGAGTTTAACCTTTTCGTGGAGAGGTTGTCTGCAATCAAAAGGACGACCAGCAATGGAAGTTATAATTAATGCTGAAGAGAAAAAGCCTCTGATTGATGATGGTTGTAGTTGTATATGCAAGTTAAATCACATGGACGTGGTACATGAAAGTTAGATTTAAATAGTTATAGGAATGTAGAATATTGTAGTACATTCGTTTTACAGTCTTAAAACAGTGATGATTTGGAGTTTGTAATGTGTTAAATTATTATTTTCTTTTTTATCTTTTAGTGATACTTGTCTCGAATTAGAAAAGTTAAGGACGACGCAATAATGCTAGACAAGAAAACCTCACCATTTGACAAGCGGAAACCAAGTCTAGCCACCCCAATTTGAAATTTGGAAGCAAAGCAGTATTGAGGGTTTTCAGCTTTAGAAACCTGGCTACCTTAATTTCAGGTCCAGATTCGTTGTCATTTTCTAATAAATGTATTCATTTCTATTAACTAAATATATATTTAAAATGATGATTTCTTTGAATTTTAAGTTAGAAGAGGGAGTTTAAGATGCTTTCGAACATATATTGTGGTTGCCATGGCACGATAGAGAGAAAAAGGATTGCCATGAAAACGTCTGTAGTTTTGCCAAGAGCGATAACTCTCAAGCCAAATAATTTAGTGGTTGAAGTTAGATGTTGCAGCTGCTTCTAACCCTCCAGGGTTCGAAAGCAACATTCAGAAATTATTATGGCAACCAACCGCCACACCTTAATTAGTCCTTTAAGATCAATAGAGATTATGATCCTGATAGCGGGCTGACTAGTTTTAGCAAGTTGACACTTGACAACTTACAAAAAAAAAAAAACAGAGAAAAAAGAACACACACACACACACACCATGCTCGAGATCTAAGATCTCCATCCAAGCAGTCAAATCTTGCTTGGGAAAGGGAAGACTAGTCAGTTCTCTGCCAGCCCACCTCTCTGTTGTAATCATGTACTCCCGGAGTATTATACTTACCATCTTGGGGACAAACCATCTTATGAACTTGTAAGACACTAAAAAAGTTTCAAGTTGAATTAGTTTTTTTTTTTCTTTTTTGGTATTTCATGTTTTATTCTTGTAAGACACTAAAAAAATTTCATGTTTTATTAGCTTTGGTAAACCAATTAGCTTGCTTGCTTGGAGCCCTAAATTATGCCGACAAGGACAGGGTCGAGGCCACATGCAGCAAGCCTGAAGATTCAATGCCTAAATCATACCATTCGGAACTCTAAATTTAATCACATCTTTGAAGCCTTCTCCGTAAAGCTACATTTACTTCCACGTTTCAATCTCCCACTGCTAGCTGGCCCCGTATGGAACTCGTAAGCCCATATGACTATTTTCCACTTACAAACCTTGGCAATTAAAAAAAAGAAAATCCAATGCAAATGATATACAACCAGGCAAACAGAAGGCAGTGGGTGCAAATGATGCAACGATCTGACACATTCAAAACAATATAATATCATTAACAAAAAGGAAGAAAGAATTCATAGGGTTCAATTTATGGTTCGGATAAGTGAAAAAGGTGACAAACGTTCTAGGTAATGATGAACTCTTACAAATCTATTAGATAAAAACAATTTTAATGCACAGTAGAACGTGAAGCAGAAGATTTTTCCCCACAAACCAATCTTACATGCTCTTCACAGGGCTTTGTTAATCACTAGTTTCCTTGTATATTTTTATTCCCAGGGATTCAAACTCATGTAAAACTCAATGAATTGGGAATGTAAACATAAAAAATTGGCCATCAAATAAGTCTTAGTTCATACTCGCCAGCCATTGTTATGTATCGTACCCATGGAAGAGCCTGGTAGCCACTTTTCTCAATAATCTTTAGATAACGAACCTACAAAATCCCAAATACAAGTTAGAAGCATTACCAAAACAAAGTTTCAAAACACAAAAGCACGGGAAATTCCAGTAGGTTTAATGATTGTTTGATTGTTTCCATTAGCAGCAAACTGAAACAACAATAACACCATTCTGGGCAACATCTAAAGCAAAAAGTCATCCAGATAGTGCAGCCAAGTGATCGTTGATGCTTATGTAGGATCTCTCCTTGGGGGTTTCTATGGCCACTAGATGCATTCATATTCATGCACTGGCATGGTTAGGATGTTTATAATGGACATCTAACAAGCAAGCAAAACTAGCATGCTACTAACCAATAATCCTTTCTCAAAATAACCCTTAACTGGGACAAGAAATATCTTATCTGCAGATTAATTATGTATGGCGTGCAATGTATCATGTTGGATTGCTCTCTTCAATCCACCCACCCATCAACAATTCATAACACCTTGAATTCCCAAAATGTAAACTCAATGTACTTTTTGGATACAGCACAGAATAGCTAATAGATCAACCATAGTGATATGTTGATCCAATTTCAGGCTGGATAACACAACTGAACAGCTTGCTCTATGCCATTTGACGCACCTTCCAAGTTAATTTTTTTAACATGAGGCATCATTGTTTCAAAAGGGGTGGTATTCTAAATTCTAAGCATTTATTTTCATTCTTTCCAAAAATAAACAGCATCAATAGTGGAATTTAACAAAGCTATAATATTCTCCTGATTTTAAATAGATACTACAGCTATTAACTGATATGAGGGTGAGCAAGAGAAAATAGGGAGAGTATGAAAAAATAACATTCTCTATGCCCGTGACAGAGCACAAGGAAGAACAGAAATTTGACAAACAGTACAGTTGACCTAAACCATATAAACAATCAAGCAATCAATTTTCTGAAAGCATACCTGTATCCCAGAAACAGTAAAATATGGAATCTCAAACTTCACACGTATAGGAGCTTTTCTCTCTGGAGTTGCCTCTTCATCTGTTATGCTAGGAAGAGTAAACTCTGCCCTCAACATATACTCCTAATATTATGAATTTCAAAAGTATAATAAGTACCAATGGCCAGTCAGAGAACTTTCGACAAGTTTGAAGTTGGCAGATGATACCTTGCCACCAGGAAAAGATCTTATTTTCCACATTAATGCATCATTTTCAGGTGCATATGATGCAGATCCCATTGATGTTCGAACATTTGGACTGGAAGCATCAGCAGGCACAGGCACCGCAATCTCAACATTCGTAGCAGTACTGTGAAGAAGCATTAGATGTTTATTAGCGCCAGGTAATCTAATCGTAAAATAAGCCCACCAAGAGATCCAGGAAATAAACAAGTTAAACAGACTAGTATGTAAGAGTCAAGAAAGAACCCAATACCTACGCTCCTTGAACTGACTCCTGGCCTTTACCATTATCTCAATACGGCTTCTTGAATGTTTTTCAACTTGAGCTTCCACCCAAATGAGGGGCTTTACCTGAAAGTAGATAATCACCACCATTAATCATTGAGAAATAAGAAAATAAATGAGGAGACATGATTCAGAAGCAAGGTGGTCAACCTGAGTGCTAAGTCTATATGTCATGAGGTCAAAGGACCCATCAGGTGGTATGAAGGATATAGTCCGGTCATTTTCAAATCGTGCCAGACGTACACACCTAGACCAAAATATTATGGGAGGAAAATTTAAAAATCAGACTTTAGTTGCTGTTACAACCCAAGATTAAAAAGGTATAATCAAAATCAGAATTCAAGTAGAAAAGGGAGTTAGGCTACATACTGATGAAACTTTATGTCCTCCAAATCAATCGCCTTTCCCTTTGTTGCCCGGCCTTGTGCCTCAAGCAATACTCTATCATTTAGGCCAAGCTTACACTCAGGCATACCACTGAAACAGAGACAAATAAACCAAAATAAATAAATAAATAGATCAAAAAAGAACTTCGACAACGACAGGATACCTTTTTATGTCATGAAACCTACATAAAAATCAATTGGTCAGATTACGTGCACGAACATTTGAGTTGCCTACATAACATATAATAGGCAGAACAGGCATACATGAGCATGCCAAAATTTTCAGCTTGAAGTATAATTGCATGAATGGTATGGTAAACATAATATTCAAATGAACGGTGTCCTCAACAAGGGAGCAAAATTGAAATGGCATGACACCAATTCTCATATCTAAATTAAGAATGTTTTATCCAGACTGAAGAAAGTTGTATAGTTTAATCCAGATCTCATAAAATCAATCCTCTACTACATCAATCAGAATCATTTCTATGCATGAATGAAATCCCCTTTTTTCGCAGGAAATTTACATTATGCTAATCTTTTATTTAAAACTTGCAAATTACAAAGTATTATCACGCATTCACCCTACCATGCAATATTTGTTGAAATATAGATTTGGCTATACTAGATACACTCTTTTATATTGCCACTTTATTTACCATACAACTAATCTCTTCCCCAGATAAGTAACCACATTCTTAAGAAAAGATAAAGAGTCCAGAATGAGCTTACTTACCTGGAGAAGAGATTAATTGTATGTTAAATAAAGTGGCACCATAAAAGAGTGTATGAACCATTTATTTCCAAACTTCAATAGAAAACACACCTCAAATACGTTCTCATCTTCAATGCCCCAACAACATCTGACCGAATTATTTGTCCATTGCTATTGACAAGTATATTCACACTTTCTACCACATCCAAAAACACCTGAAATGAGAACAAAATCTTCATCAGATAGTGTCTAAATACATAGATAGATAAATCAAAAGATTATCATTAAGAAAGAGCCAATTACTTCATTCTTCTTGTAATTTATCCCTTCACTTCGCCAAGATACTGCATTTGTAACAGCCATTGGAGGCCTCTGTGTAACTTCCATCCTATATGCATCGGTCTTGATAAATTCACTAAGTATTTTTGCTTCAGTGTATTGAGGGTAGCCAAAATCCATAATCTCATCAAGTAACTCATACTGGAAGAGGCACAACAAATAGCAAATCATAAACTCTTTTAGTATAGATTACACATCAATACCATCTACTGGTGGGATTTAACCTAAAAGAAAACAGTCTGGTTTTCACATACCACTACAACGAAGTTATCCCTAAGTGATTCCTCTTCTAACTCTTCAAAGTAATGCTTAAAGACCTGCAAGATTAAATCAGATCGGAAAAAAAAAGACTCAAGATCACACACTTTAACGACTTAATTCAATTGAAATTTTGATTAAAAAAAGACATGAAAATACAACTACCAAATCGCGCTTACATCAACTACACGGTGCAGGAAGAAGAGAAGGCTGGCGGCATTGCAATTCTGCCTTGTCGCGGTCATCAAGTACACGTTGCTGTGCTGTATAAACAGGTACGTTACTCCATTATCATACACCACTGGATCTTGTGACTGCGGATCCCCCTGCGAACCAAATCCGAGGACCAAATTCAACAATAAGGAAACCAGAGTTCCAATCAAAGTTAAAGCTGATTCAAATTTCAAATTATAAACAGCTAAATTTCAAACTTCAAAGAAACAAACTTAACGTTGATTTATCCTAAACCAGAAAGCAAATACTAAATCGAAATCAGAGACTATAAAACGACACCTCTTTTTCGATGAGTTTGGTGAAGAAGCGTTCAGCTTGAGTAGCGGAGACGTCGCCACGGTAGTCACGCCACACCAGAACACGGCCCTTTATATCTAGAAGAAAGAGTGCCGATGCCGCTCCTGCCATTACTTTTTTTTTTTTTTGGTGTCCTACGAATCCCTAGTAAATTTTGTTTTGGAGATCAGATCGGTAAGATCTGATAGAATCAGAATCTGGAACTGATGCGAGACGGAAGATCTAAAAGAAGAAAGTGTAAAGCTGGGCGAGGTAGTTGAAGCTGAACCATGATATGGGAAATTTGCGTTAACGATCTCGCCACAGAGTAATTACCTTTCCTTTCTATTTGAGATTTTAAACGGAAGAAAGAAAGAATGGTGACTTGGTTTGGGAGGTCGATCTTGCAAATTGCCTGCCTTCTCTTCGCCAAACGTTTGGATCTCGTAAAACGGTACCGTTTACATCCTTAACTTCGCTGGAAATTGGAATCTCACGCTCAAACTCAATATTGATGTCATTTTCATGGGACGGGATCACCTGCAGCTGCCAATACTGCAGTTAAAGTATGTGGGCTCATAATTACGTCAAATGTGTCACTCTTCTTAACGGAAAAAGTTAACAGCACTGGTATCAGGGATGGAAATCATCTGCCCCATTCATCAGAACGTGTCGTGTCCCATTCATTTAACTCTAGTTATTCCTTATTTGGTTTTAGGAATTTTTTAAACAAAAATACGTAAAACTATTCTAAAGAGAAAAAAGACCCTTTATAACAAAAGTTTAGGCATTAAAATTTTTTAATTGTAAGAGTAAGGTTTCTATGTTTATGATATTATTGGGTTAAGGTTTTAGTTTAAATCAAGAAAAAAAATAATGATTTTTTTATTTGTTTATTTTGTTAAAACCAAACAGGGAATAAGAGGAGTTAAGTGAATCGGAAACATGACAAGCTATGAGGGGCGTTTGGTAAGATGCAAAATAAACACTCTACATATAAAACGTAGGGCTGCAAAGTGTTTATATTGTTTGGTAAGAATTTTTAATGTAACCTGCAGGGTATTTTTTTAGCCATTTTGCATTGTACATGTAAAATACTTTACATGGGGGAGGGTGGTGAAATATTTTGCACAGTGGATACAAAATCTATTTAAATGTAAAATTACAAAAAGCCTATGATTAAGTCATTTACTTTTTAAATTGCAAACTAACAAAATGATAATTTGATAATTTACTTTTTAAATTACATACAAAGTTATTTTTTAAACCAAACATTACAAACATTTTACATGCAATTTAAAAATGAATTACACACATAACCAAACAATATAATGTAATTTATATGTAAAGTGATTGCATCCCTATAGTTTGCATGTGATCACTTTGCATGTAAAGTTTTAATGTGCAAACTACCAAACGCCCTCGTGGTGTATGGGGCACAGAGTGAGGCATTGAGATGAGCATGAGATTTTTATTCCTAGAACCAGAGGCATCATTGTTCATCCTACTTAAAAGCATAGTTATTAGAATCAAACCGAATATTGAATCGGTCAAGGCGTTGGGTTATTGAATCACTGGTTCAATCATCATATCAATTGGATCAATGTCAGTTTTTTTATAAATATTTAAATATTTATAAATACTTTAAATAAAATAACAAATAATATGATAAATAATAAAATACATATTTAAATAGTTTTATATTTTCAAATTCATAGTTTATAACAAAATATAAATATGAGAATGTTTTTATATGATTAAAAAAATTGTATTAAACAAGTCTAACTTTAAAAAATTATTTACTTTAGACTTTTTAAAGTTTTATTTATTAAAATTTTAATGTATTGATATTTTTTAAAAAACTTTATTTCATCTTTAAAACTTTAATAATTGAATATTTTGATTAAATGATGAAATAATATAACAATTATAATAAAAATAAATTTTTAAATCGTTTTTAGAATTATTTTATCTCAAAAAATAAAAACTAACCGGTTCAATAAAAAATCATCTGTTCATTGATTTTCTAATTGATCCATCAGTTCAAAGCAGGTTTTAACAAGTTAATTGCATATCTGATCTGATTGAAGAACCAGACTGGTTCCTATGTCGATTCATCGGTTCAACTAGTCTAACCGTCGGTTTGATCTGGTTCTGATAACTATGCTTAAAAGCATTAAATTCAATTTAATTTCTTGAAACTTATGATTAACGTGAAATAGTCAATCACACTTCATTATTTTCAACAATTAATTAAGGAAATATTTTTACATAAAGGACAAAAATTCACTTAAATAAATTCGTTTTTTTTACAAGTGCGGAATACTTTTTTATCAAGAATTAATTTAAATAATCCTAGTGTTTTTTTAAGGATTTTTCTATAAATATTTGACCATCTGTTTTTAATTTTTTTTATTTTTTATCAATGTACACGTAATACAAAGAAATAATAGTAACAACAATGGATTCATTTCCTTCTCTTAAATTGCTTGTTCAAAGTTACTCGTTGCTTTTGCCGTTAACTTTCTCTGTCAAAGGAGTGACACATGTCATGTAATTATGAGTCCACCTATGTTAACTGTAGTATTGCAGCATTGGCAACTGCAGGTGAGCCGCTCCCTAATTTCATTCTTTCACCACTTTCCCCCTTCAAATAAATTCAAGCTTAGACACCTTTACTTGAACTTATTTTTTCTTCTACACTTTTTTTTTTGGGTGAGATTTAGTTCATTTAAATGATTTATTAAAGAAAGTTTATACTTATTTTAATGAAATAATGAATCACTAGTTTTTCTTTCTTCTTTTTTCATTTCTTATACATAAGAAAAGAGAAAAGAAAAAAAGATTAATTAGAATTTTGAACATTAATAAAATAATCCTCTTGAGGTAAATGGTTTTTCTTCCTTTTTCTTTAGTGATAATTTTTTTTCCTCTTTTCGCACCTGAAATAGTAAGTCTTAATTAGTTCGAGTGAAACCTTAATTAATTCGAACTTGAATTCTTAAATAGTAAATCTTAATTAATTTGAGTTAAACCTTAATTAATTCGAACTTGAATTCTAATAATTGAAATAAAGAATTCAACATTTTACCAACAAATCACGCGACTGTTAAGAAATCTTAATCGGCTAAAAATCCAACATTCTTTACACCAAAAAAAAAATGTAATAGTCTACCAACAAGACCATTGACTTGATAACTCATTTCTGTCATTTGAATATGTTAGTGTAGAGAATAAACTTTATTTTTTTTAATTTTTCACTTTAACAACAAATAGATTTTTTTTTTGGGGGGATATTGTAACAAGAAACTGGAATGACCAATTTTCTGGTATGTGGCTGTAGCCATTGGCGCAATGAAATAGGCATATAAATAATTACACAATTAATCTGCCCCAATGTTTTCTACAATTAAATTTCACAGTCTGTCCCAAACAATACTTTTAGAAAAGCTTGTGTGTGTATGTATGTATATATATGGAACATAAAAAAAAAAACAACCAGGCATTGTTTTGCCTTTTCTTTTGTTGACATGTTTAACGTTAAATTTGCTCCTAAGTACACACTACACACAAGATTTCTCTACATTAAACTAAAAATGAAGTGGCTTTTCATCTTCCACTGAATACACCACTGAAAACTTGGCTGCTCCCTCCCAGTGATGCCTCCCACTCTACCGAGGACATCACGATATGAGAAACAGTTACAACAATTTCTCTCATTTCTGGTCTGTTAACTGCCTCATCACTCAAGCACCATTCAGCCAGTTCAGCCATCTGCAAACAATGAATGTCAAAATTTTCCTATTTTTTCAAGCCAGGAGAAATATGTTCTGGCTGACAGAAAAAGACTTTATGATTTTGTAGGGAATCAGGCTATACCTTGTAAACTTCCTCCATAGGATAGCTCCCTCTCAGATTACCATCTATGGCTTGCTCTAACGCTGATTCCAGGTCTTCTTCTTCAAAAATCTTATTGAGCTGACAGCAAGATGGAAGTAGTTTAGCTTAGTGCAATCAGAATTGAATGGACCAAACCAAACATGTTACATGTGCCTGTGACATGCATGCAGGCTGGAATGAACTTTACATTTTGCTTATGAAGAAAGAGCGCTGAAAATGATCAGTACAATGTTCATTATATGACTGGCAGATAACGTCTCAATTTGAGAATGACTTGCATTGAATATGGAAACAAATTAGAAATGGATTTATATGTGCTAATATCATTTGTTGACAAAGAACAGCCTGGCCTATGTGAACAGTTCTTCAACCTGAATTCCACTGTTATTGTAACTTATAGTTAATCAACTAAATGAATCAATGCACTTACTATTGTAATTAGTGATTTCATTTTGTTTGGCTCCCGGTTGTCACGAATTAGTGCACGTTGACCTGTTATCAGCTCCGCCAGGACCACCCCAAATGCAAAGACATCAGTTTTGGGAGTCACTTGCAGCTCCATGACCGATCTTTTCAGTGAAACATATCAGAAAAGTCATTACGGAGACACAATCACCGTTATGTACGCATGGAAATTTTTGATGTGGAGATTTTCTTTCGATAAAATCTCCTTGGATTAAGATTAAGAAATAAAAACATTACTGATTAGAGTGAGTGGACATACTCAGGGGGGAGGTAGCCTGGTGTTCCAACCAATCGCGTAGCTATTAGTTCTTCTTCATTTGTTCGCTCAACAAGCTTTGCTAATCCAAAATCTGCAACCTAATTCAATTGTATTCCAGTTACTGTCAGGTGGATTAGGACCTACTTAAACCATAAAATAGGAATACAGAATACTAGTTCAAAAATTGATTGAAATTGTAAAATATATTATTATTGCTAGAATGGCTGCCCTATGTAACAGATCATCCTGGTGAAGTCCAGCATGTCAAGGGAAGTCAAATTTCATACCTAAAGAAGATTTACTGAATAAAGATGATTATCCTTACAGAAGTGACCCTATACGAACATTATGCCTATGATAAGAACTTCAACAAAATAAAATGTAACAGTATAATGCAAACGCATTATTTTTATACCTTTGCTCGTAGCCCGTTATCGAGTAGAATGTTACTGGTCTTTATATCCCTGTGCACGTAACGTGCTTTTGTGTGGTCATGGATGTATTCAATGCCCTTCGCAGCATCAAGTGCAATTTGTGTTCTTGCCGTCCAAGACAACGGTTGGTGACCTTTCAGTAAGGGATCATGGAGATGATCACTGAGTGAACCATTCTGGACATACTCATAAACCAAGTAGAGGTGGTCATCTCCACTAGCAAATCCCAAGAGCTCAACCTGTGAAACACAAATTTTTCTTGCCATTAGCAAACTTAATGCCTTTTATTCCTGTTTTGACACCAATAAGAGTTTATTCATTTTTACATGGTTGTTAACTTACCACATTGATGTGATGTACCTTGCATAAGACCTTGAGTTCCGCAAAGAACTCTTTGGATTTGTTAGATTTCATCTTCTTTATTGCAACCTCCTGAAGTGTGATACACAAGTTGGTTTGCTAAAACTTTTCCCATAAAGCATTATCAAGGATAAGTAGAAAAAAGTCCGCAAAGAAAGGTCTCACCTTCTCTCCTAGTATTCCAAGGTACACAGATCCATACCCCCCTGATCCAATTTTCTTAGTTTCATTAAAATTACATGTAGCGTCTTCAATCTCCTCCAGACTATATATCATTGGTCTTTCTGATTCGAAAACTGTTACATCTGCATGTAACACAGTATAGATGGTGTAAATCATTTTTCCTCTCCTACAGTGGATTATTCTTGTGTCAGTAAAACCAAATAATGTATTATATATATATATATATATATATATATATATATCTCTTCTTCCTGACCTTCTATGTTTTCCTTGTTCATGAACTGATTCTGCAATGAAAGTGCTCTGGCACTGATGCTTTTGGACACAGGTTTCGGATCTTCCTCGTTCACTTGTCGTGATTTTTTTCTCCATATCAGAATGATCAGCAATGCAATCGTTGAACCCAGCGTTAGTGCTGATAATAGGACAATGACAACCGTCCACTTAACTCTTCTTCCTGCTGCTTATTAACGGCAATAACAGGGCAATAGGATTTAATTAGTACAAAACAATCGTCTCAACCTTTCACTATAACAATAGTTGTGGTAAGCTTTGTATTCTCAGAAGAGCTTTTAGCAACAAATTATTGGAAAAAATATTTAGGATTTACTCACAAGAACTGAACCAGCCGGTTTAAATGAATACTCAAAGCAGTTCTCAGGAAATATTGTCAAAAATTATTACTCAGGATGAAAGATATAAAGAGCAAGGAGATAAGAAAAAGATTACATTGCTTGGTTTTTTTTCTTTGTTAGCTATGAAACTTAAGATGTCACAAATTAAATGAAACATTGAGTTAAAAATTGAAACACAACTCACCTTTCTTTGGTGCTGGGATTCGATCATTTGCCACAGGGACATATAGAACCCAACCGGTGAGTATGACATTGGGGTCTTTCATCAAATTGCCGTTCAAGGTCTGAATGTCATTAATATTAGCAGATAGCAGAGTAGCAATTTCTGATAACACATCACCATGCTGAACTGTATATGTCACTATGGTTTTCGTCTGACTTTCTAGGCATCCGCATAACAGATGCATGGACACGGTGTTATTTGTGATAAAATTGCTTTCTTCTCCTCCAACTTCCAGAGCTTGTCCATTGTAAATTCGAGCTGAAATGTTCGCAAACGTGTCTTTTTCTTGCACTGTGTAAGATGCGTCATAGAAATACCCTTCGGTGCCTTTACCAGGATCTTTACAAGAACAAGGGACCGGTATAAGGTAATCCTGGCTCTTACCATGGAAAATGGGGCGGAAGGTGGAGGAATCAACTGAGTAATAGGAAGCAACTTGATCTTTCCCTATAACCGTGTCAACGTGATATAAGAAGGCGTCGCATTTCTGGATGTCTTGTTGTGAGCAAGCAAAAGGATACATAGTGAGACCGGCTGCATAAAATCTACCAATTAGAGTTACCAGTAAAGGGAGGGTAAGGCATGTAAGGAGATGATGGGAGGCCATGGTTACCAGCATGGGAAATTTTCCTTTTTTTTTCCCCTAACGAAAAAGAGGAAGAAGATGAGATGAGAATAGAAGAGCCAGAATGATTCTCTCTGTTTCTCTTTGTCCTTACATGTTTGTTAGCTAATTGGAATAGTTTGACAGTTTCCAGGTCGAATGCCTGCTTTTCTTATAAAAGAGCCAAGTTCCTTAAAACGACAAAAGCCTCTCTGCAAGCAAACAATTTGAAATATTTTCCATGGGTTTATCGATTAGTGGATTCTCGGTCGATACTTACAAGATATAGTTATTTTGATAAATACTTCTGGCCATGCCCATCAAAGGCAGGGAACAAGCTAATGCAAAGTGAAGCTAACTCCTGTACGTGGCTTAAATGTTTACTTACTGTATTACATATGTAGTAGTATTTGTATTATATTAGTACTTACAATATTTTAATTAGAAATGACTGAGTTGGAGGACATTGTTTACCTCGCCTTCGAAGCATGGCGGGCTGTCAAGGTACTTGTTTATCCCTTAATGGACGATCGCTCCCTGTTTTGCTCCTTTTCCATTGGTACAAGGTTGTCTCCTGGTTAGGAACAGAATCATTCATAATGGCGAAGGGCTTTTCCCAGTTGTTCAATTTGTCTTTATGGATCCATGATCGTCTAACAACTAAGCCAGTGTATGGCTTGAATTTTAGGTCAGTTACCGAAAGGGAATTAGCAGGATGCTCTTAACCTTTCTATATATTTATACTAGGACTAAAAGTTTCAAAATAAAACTTGGAGGGCTAGAATAACAATTTCTTAGAAATTTGATGGCCATCTTATGTATTAAGCTGTTTTTGCTAGCAGTCAAGTAGGGCACATAAGTTTGGTTCTGCTAACAAGAATTCACCCCTAATTCGGTACTTAAACAGGCCATGTAAAGCTTTACTTCAATTTTAGTTGCAGAATTATATATCTTGTTAGCTATATTACAACCTCTTGGCAGAATTAGGCCACGTATTAGTAGAATAAACAGGCCACATATTTATTCGGCCGGCGAAGAATAACCAGAATCTGAAACTCAAAGAGGCTTTCGCTCTTTTTATCCTTAAAAATTCCTAGAAGCTTTCTCTTGTGAGCTATATATATATAATCAAAACAAGATGAAAGGAAACAAGAGTTACTTAACAACGTCCTGGCATGTTCCGTCATTTGTTTTAGGTTTACCTATTCAAGCTGCCGGCCGAATATATATTATAACCTACAATTTGAATATTTGATACTCAAACGGTCTCAAATGCTCTGACAAGTGGCAAGATTTGGACTCTATTGATTAAGGTCCTATCTACCTCATAATTTATTTTACAGATGAATCGCAGTTCCAGTGGAGTCGAGTGGAGCATTCTATTAGCAATATCCAAGCAGGATCCATGTTGACTTTTGGCTTTGGTAGGGGCTTAGAACTTAGAACTCAGCAGCCAGGCTGAACTAAGCTGTTTACAACGGAATATACAAGGGGTTGAAGAAATGGTAACAAAAGACTAAGACAAGCATTGGATGAAAGTTCAAGCAGACTGGGATAAAAAGGATCCTACAACAAGAGAAACTGGAACGGAACTAATGAAAGGAAAACTACATAAAGATCATAAACCCCATGGTTAAGGCAACAGAAAGGGATTCATGTTCTAACTGCATTTAGAAATCAAAGGTTGTGCGTGACTGTTTCGTTATAATTTATGAACTTCCACAAATTACAAGATGCTCTGGCTTGGACCAAAGTTTCGTTTTTCTATCTCATTTAGATGATCATAAGCATGCATTAAAATGACTTTAAATTGAAAACTATCAGCATGCATCGGTGTAGTATGAATTATAAGTAGACACAACATAAATTGGAGAGATCACAGCATGAAAACAATGTATAAAACCAGATTTTAAAGATAGGACTGCATTTACTTTTGGAGCAAGTGTACATTCGCTATGCATTCCTATTATGCAATTAATACTCTATCTTTTTACAAAAACATACTTAACAGTTTGCAGGGTGGAGAGGACTTTACCATGAACATGTCCTCATTTAGCTGACGAAAACAACTTCGTGACTTGGGGAATCAAAACATAAACGACAAAGTGCTTCAGACACAACAGGCAAAGCCATGGACAACAAGCCAACTACAGCAGCATATCAGCTCCACCAACTTCACTGATAATTTTCTCCACTTTACTCAACATATCTGTACAGTTTTGAAACAAAGCAGATGGAATTAAGATGCTTGAAACGATATTTCCTGGAAAGGTATAAATTAAGGATGCATTATGCATATGTTAGGAGGTTTTTTCTGTTTTGATTGCAATGAATTCTTATGTAAATAATATATACATATGTAGTTAAGCAAAGCTTGCAGCTGAATGAAAAGCAGCGAATTTGACAACTAAAACTGCTTTTATGAAGTCAATAAGGTTATGCACGATCAATCCCTTCACTATGTTAAAAAAATATATCCAAGAAGGAAACTGTGGCAGGGTAGGGCATAGCATCTTGTAAGCCATACTCTAGTTAAAAGGTTAAAAGTCCGTATGAAAGATTCAAACAAAGATTGCAGGGCTTCAAAATTAACAAGAGTTACCTTGGAAGGAAGAATCTTCCATGTACCTCTGCGACAAAACAAAACTATCAAAAAAGGAACAGTCTAATAGAACATGGTGGAAAAAAAATGCAGATTCAGAAATGTTAAAGGCCATGTCATGCAGTAATGAGGTCCTCTTTGCCTTCTAAATACTGAAAAAATTAGCCACAATGCTAGACAAAGTTTGAAACCAAACCACAATTTGGGATTTAAGATCAATCTCCTCAGACACTGTTGGTGGATTAGCAGCTACATCATTTCAGTTAAGGAAAAAAAATATTAGGAATTCAGTTGGAGGATACATCTCTATATATATTCAGGGCCAAAAAATATACCTCGTTTAGCAGCGGAGTAGCAATCAGTTAGCAAGGATGTGAAACTAGGAGGCAAGGCTGGAAAAATGCCTTCAGAATTGTGACTGAGCGTTGCATCTTGATCAAATGTCTGCTGATCAATTTCATAGCTCAAACTGGGATCTATTTGTGGAGTGTAAGAATCACCAGGAGTCATATCACTCAACTCCTTACAGGCTCTGCAAACATTGGGTCAAGTCAATCTCTTATATCTCTTTGATCTCCTTAAGGCATACTTCCTAATTTTTCAGTAATTTATCTACTGATCCATCCAAAAGTGTATTAAAACATTCTGGAAGAACCAAACAGGTATCAGAATATCTTTTTCATTTTCTCATGTACCTTGAAGTAGGTCCACTACTAGATATGAGCTCTGATTGTGTTGAGAACTCCGATCCAAAATCTCTGTTTAAAGGTTCAAATTCATCTTTACCCTTCAAGTTCTCCTGGAAAAGAACAAAACAAGCCACCATCATTCCAAGTATTAAAACCCGAATTTTCTAGCAGCAGAGCATGGTTATCAGTTTGATAATTCTATAAGAATAAACAATTCGTCTAGTTGTATGCCTACCTTCAGAGCATTCATGAATGATTCTGCTTCATGAAGCGTAGAAAATCGCAAGGCGAACTTCTGGATCTGCAAAAACATAAAAAAGAACTCCTTCAGTTTGCAGCAATGGAGGAAAATGGTAAACTTTTTTGTTGTTCTTCTTTAAGAAGGTAAAAGAACAATTTATATTGCTTAGATACAATTGGCACGCATAGCAAGAAGATTTTCTTATGCTAATAGCTAGATCTATTTCGGATGTTACCTTCATAAAGCGGCTGTAGAATGAAAATGACTAGGACAGCTTGCACACCTTTTTCCTACTACATTATTTACAAAAGTTCTCATACTTTGCAAGCTCACTATAGTAACAGCTTCATATTTGTTCTTTTCAATTCAAACACTTTTACGGTAACCATGAAATTTTGTTAGCAAACGAGAATGAAAGGATGACCGATGACTGTTTCATGGAGGAAAAAAAACACCAAGTACCAAAGGCAAAGAATATGAGGATATCTTGCAAGTTTTGACTTCTCTTAGACCATGAAATGCCAAAATACATCTATGTAAATGCATAGTGCCAATAGTTACTTACCTGATCGGCAGAGTCTTTGTAGCTCACAAACACAGCCCGGCTACCTCTAGCGGGAAATTCAGGGATGCATTGGACCTGAGGCCAGGAGAAGTGCAGCTTGGAAATATAGTGCTCTTCCTGTACCATACAACAAAGTCCAATTTCCTTTTACATGGAAGACATTTTTAGAGGCAAATCAAATAAAATGAGGGCACGAGCATAAACGCAATTTGCCAATCCGCCAATCCAATAACAAATAAAATACAACTTTAACTAATAACTTCAGATCATGTTAAGTTAAATACAAGTAGAAAATAAGCTTTTATAGGCTTTCATATTCTACATACGTTCCTCATTATACATTAAAATGAGAATTTAAAATGCAAAACCACAAATAAATCGTTATTTTACAGGATCCACGAAACACAGCGAAAGAGATTTAAGAAAATACAGTGAAGGACTCTAACACGGGAATATAAATTGAAGTTTGAGAGCAAAATAGAAGGATCGAAATAAATTATTATGCTGGCTATTGGCATGAGAACCTGGACTCATCCTCTTGCTCTTAACGTTCGATATGTTACTGAGAAAAACTCATTTTCCACGGTATTTTTACGTTCAGCCAAACAGAATTTAATTAACGCTTAAATCAAATTGAAGCTCGCGAGATTCAAAAAAATCGCCATCAATGATCTATAAGAATAGGTAAGGAAGGAACTCACAAGGATCTTTTCGCTTAAACAGACGGCGAGGATCGGTTCGCAGCCCGAGAGACTATTGATGATCTGCAGAGTGGCGGCTGGCAGAGAAGTTGTGATCCAGTTGCCATTGCGAGATCGGCGGTTTCTACGGAGAGGTATGAGAGAGGGAGCCGTGGAAGAGAGAGATGGATAGGTGACGAAGCGAGCGAAATAAACTTGCCATTGGTCTTTAATGGTATTTACCGGCAATTCGTTCTCTTGGCGATTGGTTTCTACGACTACCAAAGATCCCGCCATCTTTATCACTTTTTAAATTCTTTCGACTTTTTTATTGGCGGTTTTGAAAATGAGGGGTAGATTCAGAGAAAAAAAGATATTTATAGGCGTTTTATACAATTCCACGTGGACCGGGTCGGTTTATACCCGATGCATAAAGGATTTAAGGTCTACGGTGTACGGAAAGGCTTTCAACTCATTTTTATTCTCGATCCTGGTCCCGTCCTCGTCCTCGGGGACTTACTCTTTTTCCCATCCCCACCCACGCCTTGAAAATCATTTCCCGAACCTAGAGCTGTCAAAAGTTGACCCGAACCCGATAACTCGACCCGATCGACCTGAACCCGAAACTAACCCGACCTGATTTGACTAAAAAAAGTAAACGACCTGAAACCCGATTGACCCGAAACCCGATTGACCCGAAACCCGATTGACCCGGAACCCGATTGACCCGAAACCCGATTGACCCGAGAATCTAACCCGAAAGAACCTGACAAACTAATGAAATACTCCCTCTGTCCCTATTTATCTGCCTTCTGCTAGAAGCTTTATTTGTTTTTAAAAACTTTATTTATTCCTTTTTATCTGTCTATATCCTAGCATTAATTATTAATTTTTTAAAATTACCCTTTTAAACTACTTTTTTTCTCTCTTAAATAAATATTTTTTCTAAATAGGAGAGAGAATTAAAGAAGAAGAGAGATAAGGATAAAATAAGAAAGTCAATGTAAATATGTATGAAATTTTGTACCATAACTATTTTTTTTGCCCTGTATGAAATGATTAATTGTAATAGACAAATAGGGACAGATGTAGTATTTTTATATAACTCATAAACTTCAAATTTAATAAATCAATTTGATAAAGAAAATAAAAATAAACATTTGATAAAATTTTGATCAAAGTGAACTTAAAAAAATATTTTTTCATAATTATGGTTTTTAAATTTTATTATTATGAATTTATGATTGAATTATATGAATTTATAGAATATTATTACTTAAATTTAATAATATTAATTATGAACATTATTAAGGAAAATTTGAGAATTTACAAAAGGCCATGTTGATTTCATCATTACTGATCAAATCAATAAATAAATTTTTTCATGTGAATGACAATTTTCCATTTTAACTAAGAAAATTTATAAATTACAGTAGTATTAATAAATTACTAATATTCATATCAAATTAGTGAATTATCTATCCAACAAAAAGTATCTAAATATTAAAAATTTGAAATTAAAATTTTAATATGTTGTCATATATTTTCTCCTTATAATTTAGTTCTCGCCAAAACAAATAATTTAATGAGAATGCCGAATGTAGTGTGTGTGCAAGTTGTTCTATTATGCAGAAGTATGTGATGTTAATCACTAATCACTATAAAATATAGTCTATATACAAGTCTTAGAAAGGAAAGAACAAAACAAGGTCATTAGCACTAAGATAATAAGATATTAAGATTAGTGGTTCATGGTGGCCATAGCTGTATGAATCATGAATTTATTATATATCAATTAGAATTTAGAAATGAATTAGTAAATAATAAAAATTTAAATATTTATTTTATTTAAAACTATAGATAATTTATAGGAAAATTTTTAAAAAAGTTATAAATGTTACTAATGTAATTAATGCATTTATAACATTACAAATTTAATTAATTTAATTACAATTTATAACAAATCTAATAAATAATATTTTTGATAAAATCTCTCTTAAGTATTAATTTGTAAAATCAAAACTTTAATTCAATTTAAAATAATCGATAACCCGAATGACTCGAGAGTTAAATAAAAAAAAATCGAATCCAAATGATATAAAATCCAAAAAACCTGTAACCTGAAAGACCCGATGGTCAAATCCGAAAAACCCGAACCCGAAACCCGAATGACCCGAAACCCGACAAACCCGAGGACAAAACCCGAAAAACCCGAGACCCAAATGACCCGAGACCCGAATGACCCGAAACCCGAATGACCCGAGACCCGAATGACCCGAAACCCGAATGACCCGAGACCCGAATGACCCGAAACCCGAGTGACCCGAAACCCGAATGACCCGAACCCGAATGACCCGAAACCCGAAATGACCCGAAAATCTCTTTTGACCCAAACTGACCCGACCTGATTGACCCGAACCCGAAACCTACCCGATCAACCCGATTTGACACCTCTACCCGAAACCTACCCGATCAACCCGATTTGACACCTCTACCCGAACCTATCCCATCAGCGTAAGGAATCGGATTCCTAGCCAAGCTCGTATGAGCATGAAACTCATCCATGGATTTTTTTCGATATATCTATCTATATATTCGTTATTGATATTGATATTGTGATATATCTATAGTAATCTTTTTTTTTATCGGATATCCATTGATATATTCATTATTCACGATATAATTGTGATATTTTATTTATTCATAAAAATCAGTAGTACATTACAAAAAATTTATTTGTTATTGTGCCTTGAATTTTGTGATCCAGCTCGAATAGTGATTTGATCCAAAATATTTGAGATTTTGATTCGAATGGAGAATTGCTTGAAATCTATAATGGAAGTAGAAGCTTCGAGCTTAAAACTCAAATTTAATCATTATATTACATTGAACTATTTTATATGTTTCTTTCTTGTGTTAATATCCTTTTTAGGATTAGTTTAAAGAATATTTGTGGACTTCAATCCTAATCTAATATAATATTGAACTCCCAATAAATAAATTTTCGATAAAATTAAATTTTTCTTAAGTATGGTTTGGAGAAATTAAGTGTTAAATTAAACATGCAGTAAAAATTAAAATTTGAGAAAAAGAAGAAGGGTAAAATTGATATTTTATTCAAGTAGTATAAATAGGTTAAATAGTGCATGGAAGAATCATTTTTTCTTCCTTCTTCCTTTCCTTTCTTGATTCTTTCTTCTTTCTCCTCCATTAAACTTCAAACTTCATTTCTTTATTTCTCCTTCAATTATTGACGGATCAGAGTAAATAAATACTCTATCTTACGTAATTTTTTGAGATCTATCCAATGTTGGTGGTTATTGGCATTGAAACTTGGTGAATTGAGCTCAATCTCGAGCTAAAGGTTTGGACTTTTCTTGAAAATTTGGAGAAATGTTGGCAACAACCTTTTGAGCCAATTCAACCTAGGGCTGAAAATCAGCTCAATTATGAGCCTCCAAGGAATTTGATGTGGTATTAAATATTGTCAATTTGACGAACTTTGTAATATTTGATGTTATTGAATATATATATATTTTTATAAATATGATTAATAATTTTTTTTATTATATTTTTACCTATTTGAATATTTACCAACACATTAATTCTGCATTTTAATATACTTTAATTAAGATGTTTTAACTCTAAAATATGTAAAAATATGTAAATAAACATATACTAAAATTTCATTTCAAAATTCTAAAGTTTACTATAAATATCCATAATTTTTTATTATTTTTATCATTTTTTTACGTTATCGACATATCCATCGATATATCCGTCGATATATCCTTAATTTTAAGGATGCGATATCAATATGAATATGGATATTGAATTCCATGCGTATGAGGTTATCAGTCCCTTTAATATAGTTGTAAGATGTAAGATTAGGGAGCAGATCACCTGCAATTAGATATTATGTATTACTAGCATTAAGTTGCGTGGATTCATTATAATTTGACACATTACGCCCTTTAACCATAAAAAGTTAACGGCAAAAGGAAGACTGTTTGCCGCGTTGAATGCTAAAGCTAAACCCTGAATATTTATTTTTACTTTTTTTCCCCTCAAGTGTAGCATGTATACGTATACATATATTATATTTTATATTTCAAAATCCTCACGTATAATCAGACTTATTTATATGTCCTCACCAACATGATTTTTAATCCATTAGGAGGGCATATGAGAGAATGTCTTGTGGTTTATTTTTCAATACCTTTTGAGATTTATACACTTTTCATAAAATTATAATATTACTCTTAAATATTTTTATATTAAATTTTAAGAAATTATTTTAAATTTATTTCTAAAAATCTATCATATAGATGTTTTAAATCTTAAAACTTAACCTTAAAATTATTCTTTTATAAAATTTAAGGTTAAACTTTGACAAAAAGGTTTGAGATAATTTCCTATAATAAATTTTAAATTTAAAAACTTACACTTAAAATAAAAAAATTTTTAATGTGGGGTTAAATTTTATCAAACTATACATATATTTATAAATCTAAAACAATATATTAAATAAAAATTCTAATCATGTATATCTATAAATTTTTATTTAACATTTAACGAAAATCAATAAATTTGGAAAAAGTTCTATGAAAAATTAATGATTCAGATTAATGGGTTTGGGTTGATATTTTGGAGAAAAATATTTGGCTAAAAGGTCAATTCAAGGCCTTCACTTTCCGAAAAATCTCAATTTGGTACTCAACCTTTCAACTTTGTCAAATAAGGGTCTAACATTATCGAGTTGGACCAAATAAAGGCTTTCAATGAATTTTAATGGGAGGTGGGTGCGCGCCGTTAGCTATAATGGCTAGGTGAGACTTGACATTAATACTCTTGTTTTCAGACAAAATGTGTGCCTAAAAGAATAAAAGAAAAAAAAAAAGAAAAGTTTGAACTTGCATTCAAACATGTATTTTGGCAAAAAGAAGAACACAAATGAATCTGAGAAGGGGGTAAATCGTTCTTAAGAAAGGGGGAAACTGAATTGGAGTTAAGAGTTTTCGTTCTGAGGTAGGAGGCATTCAGGTTTTTGTTGTGAAGAAACGAGAAGAAAAGAGAAATCAGATGAGTTCTTCTGCAAGCTCTTCAAGGTATGGTTCTTCTAAGTATTTTTTTTTCTCATATGTTTACGGTTATGGGAGGAGTGTAGGCATAATTCATTCGCAATGGGGTTAATGGGCAGTGATATGAAGATGATTATAGGGTTAATGGGATGATTATAAGTCATCATTTTGTTTAGTTTGATATTTTAGGGAGGGTTTCAATCTAAATGAAAAATGATGACTTCAGTTTAGAATTTTAAAGGGTTTTCATCCTGGAATATCTTTAAATGCTAATGTGCTATAAGCAACTATGAGTTTTTCTTTTTTTTTCCCTTTAATTTTGACAGTGGGAGTAGGGCTGGCAGTAAGGGTTTAAGTTTAGATATCAGTAGATACAAGCCGATAACATCAAGCTATCCAGTTGAATGGGAGTATGAAGGAGGTCCTATTTTCTATTATTGCAATATAAAGGCACATAGGAGGTGTTATTGGACTGCTCAAAATCCAGGTAGAAGATTTTATGGATGCCATCAATACCGATAAGTGAGTGTTAACAGTGGGTATTTAAGGTTGAACAAATTTGGATTTGTTCGATAAATGCTGTAATTTTTTTTATGTAGGCTTATAATTATGGATTTCATTCATGGCATGATCCACATGTCCCTGAAAGATCAAGGCAGATAATAATAGAGCTTATGCAAAGAGAGAGAATGCTATATGATAATGTCAAAGTGATGAAGAATGAAGTTTCAGATTTGCAGAATAATGGAGTGGAGCTGTTAGAATCAGAATTTATTAAAGAGAAACTATGCTTGAAGAATGAAGTAGCTAGAATGAGGTTAAATTTGAAAGAAATTAGTGAGGCAAAGGAAAGGGTTAATAGTAACTCTATTAGGGGTTTAAGGTGTAAGTGTGCATTGATCATTGCTTTTTTTATTTTCTTTGTACCTATTTTGTTATCTATTAGTAAAAAGAATAGCAACAAAATGCTATTTGCCTTAACTTATGTTAAGCTTGATGTTTAGGGAACTGTTTCTAATCATGTTAATTTTGTCTACCTCCATGAATGAAAATTATGGAACCTTCATCTGTTTCAACTATTTCAATGACAATATCTTTGTGAATAACATTAATATTCCCGATATGATATTAACTGATAACAAAATTTACAGCATGCCAAATGTGATTTGGACATCATAACTGCCAAAATCCATACATCCCCTAATATTGACATAAAGACATTATTCATAAACTACACAGAAACATAAATCCTGAAGCAGAAGCATATTTTCTGCTAGATTGTTCATATCTAATGCAAATACAGCAAAAGTCAGGCATTGTTCATTGCACATCCATAGCAAAACCAGGTAACACAGTTCAGAACTTCCATGGAGCTTTATCTTTTCTTTTGCTGGCCATAGAGGAATTGTTTGACTCCTGAGTTCCTTCAGATTCATCAGTGCCCTTTCTTTTTCCCTTGCTTGGTTTTGTCCCTACGGATATGACTTTTTGGCTTGCCCCTTCCAGGCTATACAATAGAATTAAAACGTGTTAATGGTTTGCCTTAATCTTGACAGTGAAATTTTAAAGTTTGGATATTGGCAATACAAACAATATAAAGAAAAAAACTTACATTTAGTATTTCTCTCCCAGTATTCAAGTTTGTATACAACCCAATGCCCTCCATTCTTGTCCTTTTTCTGCTTTTTGTGTCAGTTTGCTTGCCTTCTGCACTAGTAGCTGATGAAATTATTTGAGACCAATTACTTGGTGTAACTGTGGCAATTGAATTGGTTGTATTTTTGGAAGATGAGACACCAATGAACTTAGCTCTTGATTTGGGACTAGTCCTGATGCCATCATCTATACTGCTCATAATCCTTCCATCCTCAGCTACCTATACTTTTTTAGCAACTTTTCTCTTTGATGTTTGGCCCTTAGAGGTTTAGATGGCTTTAGGTTGCTGTTGGCTGTATCTACTTTATTAGAACCCGCATAGATTGCTGCAAAAATGTTTGCAGGGGTTGTTGCAGATGAACTTGCATTCGTAGATGCATTGAGATTTGTACCAATAACAGGGTCAACAGACATATTTGCAGCACAAGTTACAGATCCTATGCCTGAAATTCAGCAACAAATAATTACAGATATGAGAAACATATGAAAAGAACTAACCAAAAAATAAATCTGTTTAAAACCCAGATCTAAAAGGTAGTAATTTCCAAAGTCTGAACCAAAACATTGCACATCTAGAACAAAAAAACTATTAGTCTTAGTAATACAAGCAATTACTGAGAGATCAATGTAGAAATATGAACATAAACAAAAAACATCATGTAAACTCAAATCTGTCATCAAATTATATATATATATATATATATAACAAACAACTAAAACCTGAAAACTGTGCTTTAGCTTCAGCAGCCGTTTTTGAAACAGAGGCAGTGACTTTTCCACTATTGTTCTTCACTATTTTGTTCTTCTTTGGTGTAAGCTTCTTCTTTGCAGTGGTTATACCTTGAGAAGTTTCTACTTGCTTAGGCATATTTGCAGCAACAAAGGTAGAAGGAAAGGTTGAGGAAGCTGATTGTTCACCTTAGACCTAAAAAGAATAATTATAAATAGGTTAAACCAGATTCCTCTAGTAAAATAAATATAAACCTTCAACAATATGTACTATCCAATGTGATTGAACAATGGAATAATGTAAAAGCAAAAGACAAAATAGTGAGAAAGTACTTGGATACCCTTAAAAGGACAACCTCATTTGTTGTGGCCTTCATTATGACATAGTTGGTAGGTCATTACCATCCTTTTTCTTGATATATGGGTCTCTACAGTCTTAGGCTTCTTATTTAACTCATCTGGATCTTTTCTCCTTGTTGTCTTAAGCTGTCTTGGCATTCTCCTATATTCTGAGGGTTGGATTTTGTGTCCTCATTCTTCATCAACTTGAGGCTAGTCCTTTATGCCAGGCAGTAGCTCCATTGGAAAACCATAAGCTAATAGATAGACATCCTTGTGATACCAACTGGATACATGGTCTTCTACATTTGCCTTTCGGTCCCTGATTGCACATATTGCATGTGCACAAGGTATACCAGACATTGTATACCTACAGCAGCTACAAGTTTTCCTATCTAATTAAACAGTGAACTGGTTTATTCCATGCAAAATTTCATATCCACTTCCTCCGTTAAAATGCATAATGCATTGATCAACAATATTTGCATTTTCTGAAATAATCTTCCAAATATTCTTCCCTAGTATCTCTCTCCATTTACTACATTCCTTCCTCTTCTCACCAATTCTAACCATGACCCTTCTGATTGCCTCAAACAAAGATATTACTGGCAGTTTCCTTGCTCTCAACAGAGTCCTATTAAAGGCTTCACAAGTGTTGTTGTCAATCATATCACAAATAGTATCCATGCCAATAAAAACTCTACGCCATTTTTGTATGGGTGGTTTTTCTAGATCATCGGCTGCCTTTGGGTTTTCTCCCTCAATTTCTTAACCCTTTTAGCATAGACTCTCGGAGTTGGTGCTTTCCCAATCCAAAAAAAGTCTTGTTTCAGTTTTTCACCTCTATTGCCATTGTTTTTCCAGTTCACATACCTGTGTCTGGCACAATATCTGTGCTTAGCCAAAGGAATGAATTATCTGATTGTAACATCAATTCCCTACACCAAACTTAAAACAAGAATAGATTAGTATAATTATTGTATAACTGAATCTATTTAAAGACAAAACATACAATTAACATTTACCTTTTGTTGATCAGTCATAATCACCCATCCTCTACCTTGGCCGATGTTGATATCCTCCACTAATCTACTAATAAACCACCTCCATGAGTTTGTACACTCAACTTCAACTAACGCCCATGCTAATAGAAACATTTTGGTTGTTTCCATCTCTTCCCATAGCAACCAAAAGCTCTTCCTTCGTTAAACTTTTCAACCAGCAGCCATCCAACCCTAGAAATTGTCTACATCCAACCGTAAACCCTTTTTTAAGGCTTGCAAAACAAATATAATACCTTTGAAGCATAGGTGGACTATCTGGTGTAGCCTTTGAACATTACATCCAAACCAAGCTACAAGGGTTACTTGCTCTAATTGCTGTTACATGATCATTCAAATGGCCAAATTGTGTCTCATAGTTCATTGCCATCTTATCAAGTACCAGCCTTTTGGCACTCTAAATCATGTTTAGGCTGACATCTAACCCATACTTATCCTTAACCGATTGTATGATCTCAATATGGGGTTTGTAAGGATCCCTTTGAATATCAGCATTATACAATTCATCAAGCAGCTTAGTTGACATCCTGGGGTTGCTAAAAACTCTATTGTAGCTATGATGGTTATGAAAATTCCTCACTTGAAAACTCTTAATAGACTTTTCATAAGCACCATAGATAAACCAAGGACATTGACCATCCCTACATTTAGCCGTCACCTTTGTCTTAGTGTTTTTTCCCCAGTGCATATTGCCCTTTTGCTCTTTATGGACATCATTGACACAACAAGTTTGAACTGTGTAGAATCCTTAAATAGCATCCCTATCTCTATATGTGGGTTGGCAATTGAAGTTGAAAAGGTATGAAACCTACTTTTCTTTCTAGTTGCATCATCGACCATCTCATCCTTATCACTAACAAAATCCCCTAACTCGTCGAATGAATAGTAATCTGTTTGATAACCAGCCTCATCTCTCTCACTATTCTCATTAACACCCTCCTTATTAAATCCACACCCAACAACTTCAACTTGGATTGGGACCCTTCCAGCACCCTTGACATTTTTCACCCCACTTGCCTTGGCCTGACCTACACCTTCAGACCTAGAATCTTTAAGCACTTCGGCCCTGACATTATTAAATTCTATTCTAGTTTCACATAACTCTTCATCTTCACCTTCACTGACATGTTCGACTTGTACAAAGAATCCATATTTATCTAATGCATTATCTATTGCCCGATGACCATCTTTAACTTCATCTGCCTTATTAACACCCTCACCATCAGCCACCTGATCAACCATTCCACCTCTAACTCCCTGATCAGCCATTTTATCTGTAGCATCCTCATCAACTACCCCTTCTGCACCTCCCTCATCAGCTGCTCCATGGACACCTCCATCATTAACTGCTATATTGTCAACTCCATCATCACATATTTCATTTCCTAAACCAGTTTCCATTGGAATTTTTATAGGAACATCAATCCGATGATCTATATATAAATCTATCTCACCAGCTACAACTAACTCACTAGCCATATCTACAACTTGCGTATCATTAGAAATCACCCTAAGTCTATCACTAAAACTTTTTCTCAACGACAAGTAAAAAATCCTGCATATGTTCTTCTATCCACCTTCTTTTAATATCCCTAAGAGCTCAAAATAACTAAGACAATCAGGGTCGAAAGTTAATTCATCAACAAACCCCTCCACATAACTTATATTTTGACCCCCTCCAACAAACCTTCCTTTGTAATGAAATCTAACTGGAAGAAATTGAACTGCCATTCTATGATGAAAAGAACATACATACTACAATATTAGTAAAATGCCATAACATTTAACTGTTATAAAGCAAAATAAAAGAGAAACAGAGAACTAACTTTGATCAACTACACGTTTTATTCAATAGAATTTATTAGATGTTATATAACTGAACAATCAACTATGATAAACAATGAATTCTGCCATTGTAATTACCCTAAAGGCCTAAACCCAGAATTAATTTAAGAATTAAAACCTAAACCAATACTTTAACCTGAAATCGTCAATCAACCACACATTCAACCCTAACTACATAATTTCAACATAAACCCAAAATCAATTACCCTTAAAAGCTAAACCCAGAACCGTAGCCTTAACCCTAAATCAAACTTAAACTCTAAAAACTCAATTAACAGCAATCAACAACAATTAAACCCTAAACCCAAAATTTAAACCTTAATCCAACTTGAAAACAAAAAATTTCAAAACATACCTTAAATTCGATTGCCTGAAAAACAAAATCAAACCCCATTCATTCAATATCTTCGAATTTGCACACAACTGTCGTTCGATTTTTCTTCGATTTTTGTCTCGTAATGTTGCTTCTGGTTTTCGAGTTTTCTTTGTGAAGGATTCAAATTACAAATTCAAAATCGAAGATTTCTTCAAGTTTTCTTTTAGATCGAAAACTAAGGTTAGATTTTGTTAGGTTAAAAACTATTTGATTTTCTATTTTCAGTAAAAAAAATTAGAAGACAAAAATGTTTAGTAAATTAAATTATGTTAATAAATATTAAATGGTTCAGATTAATTCTACAAATTAGATTAGACACGTGTCTGAATCCTAGTTCGTTACGCGCTTGCCATCGGGAGTGTAAAGCACCTCCAGTTAAAATTCACTAAAAGTCTTTATTTGGCCGAACTCAATAACGTTAGACCTTTATTTGACAAAATTAAAAGGTTGGATACCAAATTGAGATTTTTTAAAAAGTTAAGGCTTCGATTTGACCTTTTAGCCAAAATATTTTAGTGGGCAGCAGTAGCATATAAAATTTGAAGTAAAAAAATGGCTTTTGTCGTTAAATAAAGCGAGCAAGTCTGAAGTATCTAACGGCTACATTTGCCGTTAGCTTTTTACCATTAGAGAGTAACGTGTCAGGCTATAATGAGTCCATGCAACTTAACTGTAGTATTGCAGGAGATCTGCTCCCATAAGATTAGGTGTTGTAAGATTAAAAATAGAAGTGGTAGTGAGATTAACAATTATGGTTGTGAGAAAAGATATAGCTCTAACAAAATATGTGTTTGGTAAAAATATTAGTAACCGTGAGATGAAAGTGCTTTATATAGTTTATTTTTATATATTAATTAGTTATTATATGGTTATTATTTATCTTTCAATAAATAAATTATAATATGTTTATTTACTTTTAAATTTATTAAAATTTTTGCTTTTCATTTAATTAATTAATAAATAAATAAATACAATAACGAAGATTTTTAATTATTTTAATAAACTTTCCTATTCATTTTGTCATAAGATTTTATTTAGAATAGTATATTAATAAAAGAAAATACATTATAATAAAATCTTGAAAAGGGAAAGTGGAAGAAAAAATGGTAAGAGGGTGCTAAGATGTCGAGGTAAAGAGAGGAAAGAAAGCAATACATTTTTTAACAACCACCCACTACAGGCTTACCCATTTAATGACAAATCGCACCACACAAGATTTCACAGGGGATAACCAATCTCACCATCTAGAGATGGCAAAATGGGTGGGCAGCACGAAGCCCAGCACGGTCCAACCCAATATGGGTCGTGCTAGCACGACCCATATTATTTTTTTGGTGGACCGTGCCAGCACGGTCCATTAGTCATGGACGGGCTGGGCAGTCTTTTGGTGGCATATGGACTAGCACGGCACAACCCACCAAAATAGCCCAGCACGGCACAACCCACGTGCCAGCACAGCACGACCCGTATACCTATCTGGGCCAGCCCATTTTTAAAGTAAATTTAGAATTATATTAATAATATAATAATTATATAATTATACATTTTTTATTTTAAAATGAAAAAAATTAATATTATAGTGGTAAAATTAAATAAAATAGTAATAATAATTATAAAATTTAATTTTAATTTTTATCAAATTATATTTTAAAATTATTATTTTTAATGAAGAAATTAGTTGTAAATAATAAAATCATCAAAATGAGATAATATCATAATAATAATAAAGATGAAAATGAATAAATTTGATTTTTTTTTTCATTTTTTAGGTGATAGATTTTCCTTAGTTTATAATATCAATTAGTATTTGTAAATTTTATTATTTATAGTGAATAATGTTCCCCTTTCCCGTGGACGTAGTCATTGTAAGCCGAACCACGTAAATTTGTGTGAAATTTTTCATTCTTAAAATCTAATTTAATAATCAGTGTTAAAAAAAATAAAATCCAGAAAAAATAAAAATAAAAAATAGAAAACATTAACAAAATTAACATTTAATAAAAATTATTGGCCCATGTGCCAGCCCAGTTTAGCCGATGTGCTGGCACGGCACGATTCATATGGACTACAGGTTGGGCTGGGCTTAACCTTCAAAAGATATGGACTAGCACGGCACGGCCCATATTTGTGCCGGCAGCACGACTTTTTGGGCCGTGCCAGCCCAGCCCGCTCACATTGCCATCTCTCACCATCCAACCCACTTAAGGCTCCATACCCACAGTCCGATGCCAAAAAGCACCTTAAACACCCTGCATAGAGGTGGCAAAATAAACCCGAACCCGAAAACCCGCCCGAGCCCGAACTCGACCAATTTCGATTTGACCAAAAAAGTCAACTATCCGAACCCGCCTGAGTCCGAACCCGAAGAAACCCGAACCCGAAATTACCTAAACCTGAAGTAGCTTGAATCCGAAATTATCCGAACCTGACAAGGCCCGATCCCGAACTCGACCTAAACCCGAGCCCGAGCCCGACCTGAACCCGAATTTGAATTTAATATTAAAAAAACTAATCTTATAATTTTTTATTATATTTTCTATAAGATCAAAATTTTAGTTTTAATGTCAATAATTATTTAAAATAATGTATTCTTTTTTTTTCCTTTCTTAATATTATTACTAGTTATGTGTCATATCTTATAAGTTATTAAACTATTATTTTCTTTAAGATAATATATAGTAATAAGTTAATTATGATAAAAGTAAAATTGATTAATTACTATTAATTACATTTCTAAAATATGTCAATTGGTTAATTATCATCCTCATTTAATAAATAAAATATAAAAATATTTAATTAAAAAATAATAAAGAGTTTTAATTTAATTCAACAATAACAATGATATTTTTGAAACATATTTGAAAAACAGTGGTATTTTATATGATTGAAAAGCTTCGTAATATTCATACTTTTATATTATATATATAAGGATATTAAATTAATAAATAATTTTAATATTTAATAATTAAAATTAATCTTACTAAAAATCATTAATTATTAATGTGAATTAGTATATAAGTTATTAATTATTAATAATTTTTTATCTTCTAATACTCAATGATAAAATAATTACTCATATTATTTCTGAATGATAATCGTTTGAAGTTGTTATATAAGGATTAAGAAAGTTAATGAATTTCCTAAAATATTTACAAAAAATTGACTATGTGATTAAACTACCACTTTTTTTAGATTACGAATTATTTAAAAATTCATTAAAATAACTTGAAAATAATATTAAAAAAGTGGTAAAATTGATTAAAAAAACAATAAATACTTTCTTGTTTTTGTAAAATAAAAAGTAATTTGGAACAAAAAAATTTCTAAAACGATTATTATTTAGAAAGGGAGGGAGTAAGAGTTTTCCAATTTCCTTTTACTTAAACCCATATTAATCATTAGATAATAAATACTGTTTAATATTATCCAAGAAATGCTCTCTCTCTATTCTTGAATAATAATCGTTTAAGGTTATTACATACTCTTTCCATCCTAAAATATATGTCACTTTTAACTACTCACTCTGTCTGTATATAGATGTTATAGTTAATTGAATCACACTTATTAAGAAAATCAGTTAAAAGTAGTTATTATCATTGATTTAATCCAAATTTATTATAATTTTTCAATATTACCCTTTACTTTAATTTACCTAATTTCTCTCTCCAACTTTAATATATTTAATCTCTTCCTACTAATTACTCTCCCCAAATTTCAGTATATGTATGTTTCCAAAGAAAATATTCCCTTATTCTTTTGTTTTACAATTTTGAAATTTTGTTTGAATTAAAATTTTCAATTCTATCTCCTTCCAATTTTTTTCCCTAAATTTTTTAGAAGTTTTTCCCACCAAAATTTGTTTTAGAATAAAAAACATTCATGACTTAAATATTAGTTCTTATTTATTTATCAAACAAGAACTTACTAACATTCTTTAATCATGACTTCAACAGAGAGACATCAAATGTCATTCCTTGAAATAGATTTACACGTAATTTTAATGCCTTCAAATATTGATGATGAAGGTAGTCAACAAGCTGTTTCAATGGAATCACAAAATCACCAATTGTCAGATCTTAACATTGCTATAGAAGAAAGTTTTTTTGCTGATCTCTACTTCAGTCCGAGTTCTTAAGTGACTAAGTCATCAAATCAATTTCTTTGAAAATGTATGCAGTAATCTTTTATTTAGATCCAAATTTATAAGAAAACTTAACAAAGAGCAACAACTATGATCATTAATCCTTCATTAGGAACAAAAAGAAATTCAATAGGCTTCTTCAATCTGTAATATTTAATTTGAGTAGTTAACAATATTCTTCATTTTATTAGGGGTAAAATAGGAAAAAAACTAATTAATGCTTTAATAATTTTCTAAAGTAACTGATAAAAAGGGACAAGGAATCTTTATAGAATATGACATCTATATAGGGACAGAGGGAGTATTTTATCAGACCAAGAAAAATAGTTTTTTTTATTTTGTATTTTTCACTTATTTACCTATTTTACCCCTAATTTAACTTTTCTATCATTCATTGAAGAGAGGAGACATGAATTAAATATAGGGTTTTTAACCTTACAAGGATAATTTTTAAAAAATACAATAATATTACCTTGATTTTGTAAAAGTGGAAAATATTTTAATACAAAATTTTTTTTCTCAAAGTGACATATATTTTGAAATGCAGGGAGTAAGGATTAAGAAAATTAATAAATCTCCTAAAGCTTAAACAAAAAATTAGCTATGTGACTAAACTATCATTTTCTTGAGATTTTAAATTACTTAAAAAGTCATTAAAATAACTTAAAAATAGTGTTGAGAAAAAATGATAAAATTGATAAAAATATAATAAATGCTTTCTTGATTTTGTAGAATTACAATTAATTTGAACTAAAAACAATTTGTTAAAACGATTATTATTTAGGAATGGAGAGAATACTTCTAAAAAAAAAAATAAAATTAGTAAAATAAAATTCAACTTATAAATCAAAAAAATAATTTTTAATTAAAAATGTCAAAACCCGAACTTAACCCAACCTAAGTTCAAATCTGATCGAACCTGAACTTGGACCTGACTTGAACCTGAGCCCGAACCAGACCGAACCCGAACCCGAAAGAGCCCGAACTCGAAAATACCCGAACCTGAAAGAGCCCGAACCCGAAGTCATCCGAATTCGAAATTACCCGAACCCAAAGTCGCCCAAACTCGAAGTGACCGGCCAAAACCTAACCAAACCCGCCCATTTTCCACTTCTAACCCTGGACAACGTTGGCGTGATCTAAAATCTCCGGTACAGTGAAGGCAAGTCATTCGCATAGCATACAAGTTGTTCGGCTTGCACTCCAATGTGATTTTCATTGCACCAAATCTGCGTTTAGGGGCTTATTTGCATTGGAGACTAGAGTCTTTGGTGTCTAGTGGAGATTGATATGCTGCGGTGAACAAAGTTTGTCATTAGTACCCTAGAATTTTTTTTCTTTTTGTTTTTAAGCATAACCTTACAATTATTTTTTTTTGGAGTTGCAAGTTAAAAAAAGTAAATTGTCAAAAATAGTAATTTGTGAGTTTTTTTTGGAAAGCCTGTGAGTATTTTTTTTTAAATATTGTATTATCTTTTTTTTCAATAATATAATTTTTTGGTAGGAACTTAAAAAAATATTTAACAATAATGTATTAATATTTATATAAAACAATGGGTTAATATTTTTTATTAAAAAATTTTTCTTGAAATTCATAAAAATATTAAATATCTAGAATATATATAAAAGTACGAATGGTGTAAAACTTTTGAATCGTCTAAAATACTCTTTTTTTCTAAATATTTCAGAATTACCATTGATATTGTTTATTTAAATTGAAACTCTTTATTTAGCTTTTACTAAATTTTTATATATTTATTAAATGATGTTAGTAATTAACTAATTTTAATTTCATCATAATTAAATTACTACTATATTATATTGAAGAAAAATACATTTTTTTAAATATTTCAAAATTGCCATTGATATTGTTTATTTAAATTGAAATTCTTTATTTATCTTTTACTAAATTATAAAACTTTTGAATTGCCTAAAATATCCTTTTTTTCTAAATATTTCAGAATTGTCATTGATATTGTTGATTTAAATTGAAACTCTTTATTTATCTCTTACTAAATATTTTTTATATATTTATTAAATGATGTTAGTATTTAACTCATTTTATTTTCATCATAATTAAATTACTACTATATTATATTGAAGAAAATAGTTTAATTATTATTCAATTTTATGTAGTTTAATTTGAAGTTTACTAATCTATAGTTTAATTATTATTCACTTTAATGTAGTTTTTTTTATATTTATTATTATTTTTTTATGTTTTGTTATTATTAATAATGTATTGTATCACGTGCAACGCATGTGACAGTGAATTATTAGTAAAATATAAAAGTACGCATTAAATTTTATACATCTTTAATTTCATGTCCTTAATAGTCATTTTAAATTCATATCTCACCGCCACCACTGTTTTTACCGAATATAAATTTTTCACCGCATATTTTAATCTCACCGTTGCGATGACAGTCTAACTGCCACCATAATTTTCAATCTCACCATTGTCAATCTCACCGCTACATCGAGCAGAAAGGGGCCATATGAGATTGACATTCCGGATAGTATTAGAAAAATAACATATGTTTCGTTGCTTAATTAATTAATTAACATAAAAAATATAACTTATAGGAATTCTTGTCAACCATTGGTCAAAAAAATTGTTTTTTGTCAACCCCTTATCTCTACTTGTAAAATCTAAAAGTTGTACTGTAGTGCGCACTATAAGGTAATTTTTTTTGTGAGATACTGTTTTATTTTAGACTTAAGTAGTATAAAAATGTTCTTGAACTTATTTACAAAATCAATTAAGCTAGAGTGGCAAAATGGGCGGGCGGCACGGAGCCTAACACGGCCCAACCCAATATGGGTCGAGCCAGCACGACTCATTATTTTTTTAGTGGACCGTGCCAGCACAGTCCATTAGTCATGAACGGGCTGGGCAGCCTTTTGGTGGCACATGAGTTGGCACGGCACGACCCACCAAAATAGCTCAGCACGGCACAGCCCACGTGCCAGCACGGCACGACCCATGTGCTTATTTGGGCCAATCCATTTTTAATATAAATTTATAATATATCAATTATATAATTATTCATTTTTATTTAGAAATTTTTGATGATCAAGAATTAGAAAATTTTGATGTTCTGGCATGGCGGAAAAGTAATGCAAAATTATGCCATGTGCTTTCCCTCATGACCTGTGACCTCCTTACACCTCCGATATCCACTGTCTCTTCACAGTTTTGTTTTAGTGCAAGAGGGAGAGTTCTTGATGATAGAAGAAGTATATTGGCACCAAAGATCCTTGGGATGTATGTTTGAAAGATTGGTTGGATGTAGAATCTCGCTTACAAAATAGAAGAAAAAAAACTAAGAGGAATCTTCAGACGAAAGTGAATAAATTTGATTTTTTTTTATTTTTTTAGGTGATAGATTTTCTTTAGTTTATAATCTAAATTAGTATTTGTAAATTTTATTATTTATAGTAAATAATGTTCCCCTTTTCCCGTGGACATAGACATCGTAAGCCGAATCACATAAATTTTTGTGTTGAAACTTTTCATTCTTAATCCAATTTAATCATCAGTATTAAAAAAATAAAATCGAGTAAAAACAAAAAAGATTAAAAAAATTAACATTTAATAAAAATCATTGGCCCATGTGCCAGCCCACTGTGGCTCATGTGCTGGCACGACACGATTTATATGGATTACAGGCTGGGCTGGATTTAACCTTCAAAATATGTGGGCTGGCATGACACGATCCATATTTTTTTTGGGTCAGCACGATCCAGCCCATTTTTTGTGGGCAGCCCAACTTTTTGGGCCGTGCCAACCTAGCCCGTCCATTTTGCCATCTCTAAATTAAGCCCTGTACTTTTATTATGATTAAATAAGCTCTTGAATTTGTATTGACAATCAAATAAGTCCCTAAACTTTGTTTCATACTTAATAAAACATTTAATATGACTAAAATTAATTATGCGATTTTTATGGATTTATGGGTTTTGACAATTGTTAAGTGTGACTTCTAATAAATTTTAGTCATACCGATTGTCTAATTAAAAATTAATTGATGTTTAACATAAAATCTTATGAATTTTAGTCATATCAGGGTTTAATTGAGTATTAATAAAAGTTTAGAGACCTATTCGATTGCAATAAAAATTCAGAGGCTTAATTAATTTTTTAGAATAAGTTTAGAGGCATTTATATATATATAATATAATATAATATAAGCCTTTGTTTTGTTGGTTTCTTTTTGTGAGGAAAAAAGCAAGCTAAATTTTTTTCTAAGGAGTCAAAGGTAATTACCTTTTCTCTTTTTTTTTTTTTTTTATGCATGAGGTAATTATGGTTTTTTTTAGATACAATGAAATCTCCTTATATCATGTACATATCATATAAGCATATACATTTATTGAAAAATCATTAAGGGTCTGTTCGGTGAGCCCCAATCAGTGCATTTAGCACCAGTGGAGCTCACCGCACAACAATTTTGCTGTTCGGCAAGTGCCTCCATGGTGCGATTGGGCTATGTTCACTCCATTATAGGTGCAGTTGGCAGCCTAATCGGACCAAGGGTCAAGGGTTCTAGTGAGAAAAATGCACTGGATTCCCTTTGTTTATTCCATTTTTATACCTTTGCTAGGTCATTCTCTTTTTTAAATATAGATTTAATTTTATTTGTTTAATTTTTCTCATCTTTAATGTCTTTTTTTTTATAATAGCGTTTCTTCTTCTCTTTTGCTCTTATTAAAATAGTCTTTCTTTTTAGTTATAATATTGTCTATGTGAATTATTTATGATTGAAAAAAATTTATGGCTTGCTAAAAATTTATTAATTTATTTATAGATAAAAATATAATATTTTATAATATTTATTCAAAAGCTGTGTTTTTATTATTTTTATATGAAAAATTATTCAAGTTCATAATATATCAAGAAAATGCAAAAATATACATAAAAAATTATTTATACACATTCAATTTTATGTCCTTTATTGTCATTTTTGCTTCCTATCTTACTGTCGCTGTTGTTTTTTACCGAACATAATTTTCTCACCTCAAGGTTTAATTTCACAGCTATATATTCCAATCTCACCTGACACACCCGGACCTAGTCCGCACGTGTTAAGTTATGAAATTGTATATAGTTGTGAGGCCAAGAAATGAATTTGAACTTCCCTTATATATTTTGAACTTCCTTTAGCTCAATTTTGGACTTAGAAAACCCTAATTTGTTGTCTGGAGTCGATGGGGCCCACTAGGGTTCGAAAATATAGGCAAGTGGGACCGAGTTGACAAAAGCCAATTCAAATTTTCGTTGACTCCGGCACCGAATAGGGTCGGGTTCGAGTAATTTAAGTGTCCGAGACCCCTATTTTCACTTTTTTCTCTTCTTTTCTTCTTCCACCCGAATCCTCTCAAATTTCCTTCAATTCCATCACTTCAATCCCTTTTCAAACTCTTCAATAATCATCACCATCAACTTCGTTGGCTTCCAAGAAGATCAAAAACACCAAAATCATCAAGTTTTCTTCAAATCTTCAAATTTACCAATTTGGAGTCATTGTGTTCTTCGGCCTATATCTTCCAATCCAACCATAGTTGGCTGATTTCTTGGTATGTTGTCTTAGACTCCTTAAGCTTTAATTTGACTGTTTATATGCTTGATTTCGTTGAGTGAGTTGAGAGAAATGTTGGATTGAAGATTGAAATCCGTTTTTGCTTAAAAACACTTGCACCCTTAGACTTTTGATCCGAAAATCTTGCATGATCAGTTGTTTAATTCAAATTTTGAAGCTATAGGTTCTTAGTTTAAGTGCATAAGATTGCTTGTTTCAAATCTTATGCGAATTGGTGCTGATTTGAGCTAGAATCGAGCTTGGGAAGTGGAGAACCCAAGTCTCGGCCTAGAACAGAGGGCAGTTCGGCGCCGGACCTGTTGAGTCCAGTGTCGGACTCACCCAATTTCGGGGAAATTTCCCCAAATTGGCCACTCCCGTGTAGGAGTGAGCCAAGCCAGCGCCGAACCTGCATGTAGCATGGGCAAAATGGTCTTTTCATAACCCTAGACCTAATCGACCGTAATTGACTTCTAGACTTGTCCAATTTAGTTTCTAAACCCTAGAAACCCTAGTTAGGTTATGTTTGTGTAGTTTGTTTGTTAGATGAATGCCTTTATTAATCAAATTAGATTTCAATTTGATTATTTATGTACGAGATCAGGCACTAGTGTGCGAGCTAAGGCATTCGAGCGGTATATTCGGGAGTATATGATTCTCCCTTACTTGTGAGTAGTTTGGATTGTAGTGGTTGACCACTGAGGGTCAACCGGCTTTCTAATTGCTTTATTAACTATTTTATTAAATGTATATAACGTTTTGGGATATGGATTGTCCATCCTCATACACGAGTTTAGAAATGGATTTAAGGGTGAGTTTTCAAGAGAATATATGAAATATTTTTATTATGATTTATTGATGATATGACCCTAGGAGTTGAGTGATTGAGAGGTGTCCTCGGTGCTCTGATTTGAGGGAGTGTGGACCGAGTGAGAGGCATGCATGGACGCAGCCATGGACAACCTATTGAGGGCCACGGTGAGCGGAGACCCTAGGAGAGGCGCGTAGGGAAGCTCGCTAGGGCTCGATGTATCTATGTTCCACCACAGCATCGGCAAACGTCAAGGGAACGGATCAAAGAGTAAAAGAAAAGGATTTTGAGATATGAGTTAGCCCTTGATGGTCCAGCGGGGCACCAAGTGCACGGGTGTACCTTTGGTACGATTTTAGATGCTAGCCCATTTATTTCGTTTGATATTTGTTTTGGTGTGGGATTTCATATGATTTTATTAAATGATTTATTAAATGAGTTTTGGATTATTTCATATCCCCAGCCTGAGGTGATCAGTCATTATAACCGGGTCCCTCACTGGGTACATATATATATTTGTACTCACACCATTTACTTATTTTGTTAGGACATCAGGCTTTGGACGACAGGCGTCCCGGTGGACAGTGATCCTGATATATCACCAGTCGACCACGATTTTGTAGGTGCCACCCAGATCCCTTTGTAAATCTTGGCTTCGGACTAGTAGTGCATAATACTATATTTTTATTTCTTCCCCTGCATACTTGCACCATAAAACGTGTCACTTACATTGAATAAATATCTTACGATATTTTCTTATATATTTTTCAATTATTTCTAGAGTACCCCTTATTTATACCTTATACCATCTTGGATAGCCCGCCTTTTGAGGCACACATCTCGAGGTGGTACGGCGATTGTCACATGGCCGAGCCCTCGGGTCGGGGCGTGACATCACCACTGCAATGGCAATGAAACCATCACTACAATTTTTAACTTCACCATTATCTATCTCATTGCTACGTCGAACAGACCCTAAATAAACTAAATACCAACAAATTAATAATACTAACAAATGAACATACACAAATGAACCAATATATTAATGGACAAAACCCACTCACTAATTGGTTTATAGTCACACGAAATCTTATAAACTACATTCACACACAGAGACTTTCTCAAATAGAAAGCAAAGACAATTATATTGGGTTTTCTATTTTAGATGTATGAATCTTAAATTTACCTTATTAAAAAAATGAATTATAGTTTTTACATTCAATGGCTATTGGTTAAGGTCAAGTTTGGGAGACCGACCGGTACTGATGTGTGTGGTGCGATTGGAAATCCAAATGAACTGCCACTACTGTATATCAAACACATATTTTTTTCATTTGTACAGCAATTACCCTCATAACTTTCTCATCTGTACAATATTTTTTTCATTATAATTTCAATATCACTGGATCAATCTCACCGCTCTCCCAAACAAACCCTAACATGTGAAAAGAAAGTTTAAGATAAAAAAAATAAAATACATAAAAAGAAAAATGAAAAATATTAATTAGGCAACACATACTTGACTTAGGATTATTTTCTCATTTTCTAGTACTCTTAGGCCTAATTTGGTATTGCGTTGTGGTTTGAAAAAAGTTCAGTTTGTCAAAAATACTTTTGAAAAGTGCTTTGTAAAATTATTGTGGAAAAATTTGATAAGTATTTGATATTGCTGTAAAAAATATGCTAGAAAGGTAAAATGTCTAAAAAGGATAAAATTTGAGAAGAAAATAAAAAATTATTCAAAAATTTTTAGTCATTTAATATCCAAAAATACTTTTAAAATCCAAAAGTATCAAAATTTCAATTTCTCAAGTTGGATAGCTTTAAGCTATCCTAACTATGTTTTCACCCAAACCAAAAACTGTTTGGCATTACGTTTAAGGCGAAAAGAAACTTTTTGACAACTAAACGCAATGCTAAACAAGCTATTAGTACTATAGGGTTTGAGTTGCAATGATGCCATGAATTTATGTCAAGCTATAATTGTTGAGGATTTTTTAGAAGGAAGTATGAGGAACGAGAGCACCTTCAACCCAAGGACTCAAAGATCAGAGATAGAGGCCCTTTATAACTTCTGGTCCAGCTCATATCTCCAAGAAAGGATATGCTCCTGTAAGAAGAAACGACACTGGTTTTGACCAATAAAGCCCTAGTGGCGGATAAAGGATTGTTTTGAATACAATGGAGTAAATTATGGAGGAAAAATATAGAGTGGAAGAGAGAAAAGGTGAGAAGGGTGGGTAAGATGGTGAATAGTGCCATAGTCTTACCTTATATATGAGGGAAAGGGGTAGGTAGCATTGATGGAAAGGTATTTAGACATAACTACCTATCATAGGGGAGTTATACTTATGTCAGAATATTCGGCGGACTCTGTTTTTGTGTAAGAGCCATGCTCTAATAGCATTCTCTAGGCAAGCCTAACCTTACCCACAGCGTTGCCAACCTGTGAGCCTCTCCCACCAGGCTTACAAACAGTGCTAAACTTAAATCGTTAAGAGGCGTGCTCTAAGTGATAACAAAACCCTTAGGGTTAGGGTTCAAGGAGTGCTGTACGTGCATTGGTACTCGAATTTTCGTGGGCTAAGGGACAACACCTTAGGTGTGTGGGCAAGGCCTAGCGTCATTTGTAAGTTTGGTAGGAGAGGTCCACTTTTTGACAAGGCCGTGGGCGAGACCCATGCTTACCTGAAAAGTGCTATTAGAGTACGATTCTTACAAAAAAATCATGTATTTTATGTGGTGGTGGTATTTGCTATGTTATGCCTTTTGATCCTGCGAAAAATACTGATATAAGCCTGGTACTGTCTTTGAGGTGTACCTGGTCAGCATGTACTTCGAGACAGTACAACGATTGTCATGTGACTGAGCCTACGTGTCGGGATGTGACATTTTGTATCCCTTTTGTCGTCTAGCGTTGACTGTTGGTGTGCTTGATTAAAGGTATTAGGGTGTCTATGCACATGTTAGGAAGTCTGCGCTAGTGAGGTCTACTCGTATAGATTCTATGTGTGAGCTTGCTCTAAAAAGCCTTTCAAGGCTTACTTATATGCGTTGTTAGTTGTTTTTGGGGCCTGCTGAGTTGTACTCCACAATAATAAATATGTTGGAGCAAACATTACAACAACAAAAAAGTTTAATTGGGTTTAATTAAAAAGTTAATCAACATTATGTTACGCATTAGTAGTATGATGCTTAGGCTCCCTTTGATAACACTACTGCTTTTAGCGGTGGCGGTGCGATTACCTACGGTGGCGGTGAGATTTCTCACTGCAGCCCTTCCCCCACCGTAGCTTCCTCTAATCCACGTAGGACAATCACACCTCACCGCAACTTAGCCTTAAGATCATCCAAAGTGATTGTACAATCTATGAAAGTAAAAAATTCCTCTCACTTCACCGCAGTAGTGTTGTCAAAGGAAGCCTTAGTCAACTAATAAGATAAAAAAAAGATATTACGCATGTCAATAAGAAATTCTAACGACAACAACAATGCAATCGTCACCTACCATAGCTACCATCTATGCTATATTGAGAACATCAATAGTAAACTCCCATGTATCTATCATTTTCATTACAACAAAATACTTATTTATTTATTCAATAACAATCAAATATACAGAGCAAAAATTTTATTATTTAGTACATTTTTTTGCCTCTTTTTGTCAAAAAATTGACTCATTCAATAAATCGAAAAAAAAAATTTACTATATGAAAAGCGCAAAAAATTTATTATATACACGTCATTTTTTTTGGAATACATGTTATCAAAAAAATATTTTTAGAATATGCAGTAGTAATAATATTTTTAGAAAAATAAAAAATTATAATAAAAGCCTCTATTAAGAATTTAGTATGAATAAAATGAATACCTTGATAGAGGACTTTTTCTTTTTGGATATATTTGTTACTTCGGATTAGATTGGATATGATGAGTAAGAAATTTACATGTAATTTATAGTATAATTTTATAATAATGACATAAATTTATATGGGGAGGATTATTCATAAAATGGCTTAATCTTTTAGAAGTGAAGATAATTGACTCATTATATGAATAATTCTCCCACAATAAAAATTTATATAATTACTATAAAACTATGCTACAAATTATATATAATTTTTCTCTTCATTTTATTCAATTCAATCCAATATAATAAACATGCCATTTATATATATATATATATATATATATATATCTAAAATCTATTTTTATAATTTATAATTTATATTCATAACTCTCTCTATATATATATTATTATTATTATTATTAAAATAAAAGGAGGTTATTAAGGAAGGGGACATATGTCACCCACATTAGCCCCATTCTTTTTATTTTTCAAAATCTATATAAAAGTAAAAAGGGTAAGAAGGGAGGATGTTCCACCCCTATTGGCCCTTTCTTTTTATTTTTTAAAATCTTCTCTCTTTTTATTTTTTACTTTTTTTATATTAAATAATTTTATTATTATTTAAATATTATTTTAAACATTAGTTTTATAAAATAACATTATTTAATATAATTATTTAATATATTTATATTTATATTTATATTTATTTATTTATATTATATCTATAAATCTATATTCTATATATTTTTTTATATATAAAGATAGAAGTACAAAGATTCTATTAGATGAAGGGAGGATGCATTTGTGACCCCCTATTAGTTCCCTTTTTTTTCTTTTTTTTTTAAATAATTTTTACTTCTTTTTTATTTTTGTCTTTTTCATTTTTGATTTTTTATTAGGGAGGATGAGTGCATTTATCACCCTAATTCTCTCTTTCTCTCTCTCTCTCTCTCTCTCTCTCTCTCTCTCTCTCTCTCTCTCTCTCTCTCTCTCTCTCTCTTTTTAAATTTTTAATCTTTTCATTTATTTTTTTATTGTATATATGCATTAGGAAAGTGTCTAGTTTATAATTTATTGTCAATAGTATCAAATTTATATTTTTCCTTATTTTTTATTTTTCCTTCTTCTTTGGAAATATTATTTTTTTCTTTTCTTTCAACTTTTCTTTATTTTTTATTTTTTTTAAATATTTACTTTTCTTGCATATAGCTATGTAAAGTTTTGACTTAATTAAAGTGAACGTCATTTGTCTAAATCCGTTGGATCAAAATAGATTTGGATTTAAGTACGGATTTCATTATTGAGTTTGGCTTGACCGTAATAATTATATTAATTAAAAAAATTTATTTAATTTTACTTTGACAATATATTAAAATATTATTATTATATTGCTTTTGAACAAAACGAATTTATTTAAATAGTTATGTATAAGGTTTTTACTTTATTTTTGTTACTTTTTGGTAAATAACTATGAAAGACTTAAGATATTCAAAGGTAGGAATCATTCTTATATATAAATCGACGAAGTGTCAAATTTATATTTATTATCAATAATGTCAAATTGATATTATCGATAATAATTTGACGCCTAACATTTTTATTATTATTAATATTTAAATTTATTAATTCTAAGAAATTTATAAATTTTAAACATGTCTTAAAATTAAAAAATATCCTAAGACAATTTCTAATATATCTATAATATATATAAAAGTGTGAGTTGGTAAAATGTCTTATTCATATTAAATATCTTTTTTTTAATATATTTCAATTATGCCATTGAGTTTGGACTTTTACCTTCTTATATTAAATTTTTAAAATACAAGTAATTAAAATTTTAGGATTTTTAAAGATTTTTACTCATTGGTATTAAAAAATGTCATTAATTTAAATTGAGTTTTGTAAAATTAAAATGTACAAAACTAAAAACAAAATGTTATGAGCCATTGTAGTTTAATTTAAATATCACTCTTATATATACATTGTTTTACAATGCTAAAAATAAAAATAAAGTAGTTTAATTGCAATATTACTCTTATATATATTGTCCATTTAATATAAACTACTGCATTATTTTTAATTAAATATATTTAAAAAACAAATAACAATAAATAAATTAGAAAAGATTCTTAAAAATATATATAATTATTAATAACGTATAATGTCACATGCGATGTACATAACATTAAGATTAATATATGTATATAAATATGAATATTGTAAAATTTTTGAATTGCCTAAAATACTCTTTTTATTTCTAACGTATTTCAGAAATACTATTAATGTTGTTGAATCTTTTGTTAAATATTTTTTGTATATTTATTAAATAATGATAGTAATTAATCAATTTTACTACTAATTATTTTAAAGAAAATAGTTTAATTATCATCCAATTTCATATAGTTTAATTTGAGACTTACTTTAAGTCTAATTATCATCCACTTTAATATAGTTTATTTTTCTATTTTTTTTATTTTTTCACTTTTGTTATTATTAATAACGGATTGTATCATTTGCAGCGCACATGATATAGTGAATAATATATATAAAAGTATAAATGTTGTAAAATTTTTGAAATGTCTAAAATACTTTTTTTTTCTAACATATTTCAAAAATGCTATTAATATGGTTGAGTTAAATTAAAACTCTTTATTTATCTTTTATTCTTTCTAACATATTTCAGAAATATTTATTATTGGTAAAGTTGAGTTAAATTAAAACCTTTTATTTATATTTTACTACTAAATTTTTTTATATATTTATTAAGTGATGATAGTAATTAACCAATTTTACTTTTATCATAATTAACTAATTACTATTATATTATCTTAAAAAAATAGTTTAATTATTATCTAATTTATAATATAATAATTTAAAGCTTCCTCCATATTAATGCAGTATGTTTTTCTAAATTTTAATATTATTAATATTATTATTATTATTAATGTGTTATATTAGATGCAATGTGCAACGCATGAGGCGTGAGACAGAGTGAGTGACAGATACATATATAATACTACGTACTATCCATAGCGGGGAATGGCTGCGCCAGCTAAGCCACAATGAAAGCAAAACATTGCAATTGGGCAACTGCGTAGAATCCTCCATAACTACCTCCTTTTTTGTTAGGATGCCCATTTGCTTTCTCCTCGGAATTGTCAATTGTTTTTCTTTTAAATGCTTCTTAGCATTTTCTGGGACAGGCAACCTCGCTTTTTCTCACCTTTTTTTTCTCTGTCAGCTCAACGAAAAATTAGCAACGGCCAGAAAGTTTACCAAAAAACTTCAACAATATGCGAGCTCTTCTTGCACAACAAGCTTCTTCTCTTTCTTTTTCTTCAATTCACATCAACTATCGCAATTCCAACCCATCTCAAACTCAAACCTCACTTCATTTCTCTACGAGAGCCGGCGCCTACCGTTTGATCGGACGTAATTCGCGTTCGACCGCCACCAGAGCTGTGTTGGACTCGACGGTATTCGATCAGTTTGGTCTTAAAGAATCCGATGTTAGAAACCCGGCGCTTTCTTCCACGTATCGGAACTGGAAGTTGCCCAAGCCGAATCAGACGGTGCTGGAAGCTCAAGCTAGGGTTTGCACCGGACCCACTCAGACCAGACCTCTCTCCGAGGAACAGGCGTTTAAGGTTTTGGACACCATTTTAAGATCAGGTCAAATGTTCGTTACTCCATTTCTCTCTTATTATTATTAGTACTTATCTTAAAGTCAGTACATAATTTATGAAGTTTAATTAACGTTGTCAGTAAGGGTTCTTATTGCTATGCATATATGAATTTATTTCTTTTGGACTCTGGAATTCGCTCGAAAGTGATTCATTAGATAGAACGTAGAACGTTCTAAACTAGATATAGGTTGGTCAACCTCGGTCAAATATTACATGCAATGATTTGATGCCTCTGTTGAATATTGTGAACTGCAAAGAAATTAGTTTTATTCTATGGCCGAAGCTAAGTTTGGTTTGTGTTGCATGTGTTGACAGTTAGGGGAGAATTAAAAGATGAAGAACAAGTCTCAAAAGCACAACTAGGAGCGTTCTTTGCTGGGATGACAATCCGTGCGAATGCCTTTCCTGAAGCAACTCAATGGAGTGAAGGGGAAAAGCGTGCAATGAACATATTTTGGCCGCTTCTAGCACGGGCATTACCACCTGATGTGATCTTCATTGCTGATCCTGAAGGGTCTATAATGGGATCGGGAAGTTTGATAGGGCCACAATTTGTTGGGAATGTCACAAGTGAAATGAGACTGGTAGGAGCACTTAGAGAAATTTTGGCAGGAGGTCACCTTGGATATGAGGAAGTCCAAGGTGTTCTGAGAGATGTTCTTCCATTGAAAGTGGAAGATGGCAAATCCACTGGAGTAAGTGAATCATTGCTTTCGGCATTCTTAATTGGTCAACGTATGAACAGGGAAACAGATCGTGAACTTAAAGCATACTGCCTTGCATTTGATGATGAACTTGGTATATAATTTACATGTTTATTTTACTTTATAACTCTTTGTCAGAATCCTGCATTGCAAGTGATTGAGTAATATCAACCAAATGAAATTGATTATCTTCTGGTTAATCTATCGTGCGATCACTAGGTCCTGCTCCAGTTGCTGATGTTAGATCATTGACCCATTATGGCGAACCTTATGATGGAAACACTCGTTACTTTAGGAGTACTTTGTTTGTTGCTGCAGTTAGATCCTGCTATGGGGAATCTTCCTTGCTTCATGGTGTGGAATGGATGCCACCAAAGGTCAGTTCTTAGTGATTATGTGGCATGTGAATCATTTTCTTTATTATGATTAATCCCAAAAAGTAAATAGGTAGGTATTGAAGTTGCAATTGCCGCAGTTCATCTTTTAAGGTTAAGCCATTTGAGATTATCCTTTTGCTGCTTTAAAATTGTTCTGAATTTCAAAATTTGAAAGTGCCAATGCTAGTCACATCAGTTATTATGCACACTGCTAATGCTTCATCAATCATACCAACGTCTTCCTTTTTCTAGGGGGGCGTAACTGAAGAACAAATGCTGAAGTTTATGGGAGCAAACACAAACTTATCCTTGTATCAAGCAAAAGAACTTATTGAGGTTGGTTATACTTAAAATTCTCTCTCCCCATTCCCTCCGTCCTTCCTTTTTTTTCCTTTCATTGTTGAAAGTTTTGAAATTGTTATTTCAGGATGAGGAGATTGGATTTGCCTACATAAGTCAGCGTGAAGCTCGCCCATCTCTGTATGGAATCTAACCAAATATGTCTACTTTATTTCTTTTTCTTGCACATTTTTATGACGAAAGACATTCTTTTTCCTCATTGAGGAAAAAAAAAAAGAAGTAAGAAAAAAGAACTTGGAAAGAAGATGGATAAGCATTCGATATACTTACTTTTAACATTTGAATACCATTTCAAGTTCAAGCAAAGTATTTGTCCTAAAAATTATTCTGTACTTGTAACTATAGGTATGAGTCCATCTTGTCAACTCTCAAGCTAATCTAATTGTTTTAGATAATATCTTCTTTTTCATGTTTTATTACGTATAACTTATTTAGAAACTTTTATGTCATACTACTTTGGGCCTCTGACTTCTTTGAATAGTGATCTTACTCTGGTTGAAAACAAGTTCTTCAGCATCTAAGACATTGATGCCATTTAAGGTTTTGATTGTTCTTGGGTCATAATTCTGCTTTTATTTTCTTCTTCCAGTACACAAATTTAGATTTAATTTTACACGTAATTAAGCATCATTAAGGGTCTAATTGGTGAAAGTTATTTTCCATAAATAACATTATTGAACTGGAAACTCTAATTTCTGGGTTTTCAGTTTAAGGGTTGACTTGTATTGATCTTCTAGTGTGTCACGGGTGTTACCATTGTTGTTTATTTACTATAAATAAAATGAAGCAGGTAGGAATGTTTTATGGTTTTCACAGATATTCGTTGATTGGATTGAGGGAGCATATTAAGAAACGCCCACCACTGGCAACAACTGAAAAGGTTCAGCAATTTATCAGGGTGAGCATATATATATGGATAGCTCATAGCCATGTTAGTTGTATTAGTTTAATAATTTATGTATGAATGGTTTTTAAGGATGCTTAATCTAGTCTAGCTAAAAGCAAAGAAATCTTGTTCTATGCTACTTTTGTTCTTTGCAAAGTTAAAATGATCCTAAAGTAGACTGATGGGGCTTGTTTCACTAAGGGTGTTGTTTCTCTAACAGGCAAAGGGGAAGGAATCGTTTGTAGCAGGATTTTATCATGAAGGTTATGAGGAGCCCTTGTTAATGCTTATGAAAAGAAGAGGTGTACATTCCAGTTTGGTAGTGAAGGTCAGAACAATAACAGAGAAATAACTAAAGCCTTTTTGAACTACTTGCATTGGCCTCTGTTGAGAACTTCACCTTTATAAATTATAATGTAGGTTAAATTTGAATGTTTTGGCTAAGGAGAAATAAAGTAATGCAGAGTTTACCTTTTATCATATTCAAGATACTTGATAATTCAATTTGAACTCAGAAAATCAACAAGTAATCTGAATCAAAACACTTAATATGTGAGACTGCTCTTATTTAAGGGTGAAGAAGGTGCCCTCTCAATGACAACCAGGTTGCGATCGGCAAACACATCAAAAGGACTTCCTGTGAACTATTGTTCAGGCTTTCGTTCAGTGGGCATGGAATCAGCTTGTGAAGTGGATGGTTAGTATTTAGCTGTCTTTTACTAATCCACTTAAAAGTTATTAGTTCCTCTTTTTGGTGTATTGTAAATTTCCATGCATATGTATTGAATTATGATTGTTGGCAGAATTTATGGGTCAAATATTTTAACATCGCAGGTGTATCACGTGAGAATTTCAGGCTCGAGGTTAATGCTATGGACTATGGTTTTGAACCAACTGATACTCCAAGAACTGATAGATCGGTACAATTTTGAAAATCATTTGCTATAAGTATAACTTTGATCATTTTGTGCACTTGCAGGATGCTTCCAAATTCTTTGCCTAAAGTGGATATGTTGAATTGGATTTTTTTCACTTCCAAACTGACACCCTGATTTTGCGGAATAAAAAGTGTTCCCAAAACCCAACCCCCCCCCCCCCCCCCCCCCCCCGGCCCTTCCTCCTCCTCCTCCTCCTGCCCAGAAAAAAAAAAAAAAAAAACACTAACCACCAATGATTGGGAGAGGAGACCCTCTCTTTTTCCGTTTGTCTTTGTCTGTTATTCTACTGATGGTCATTGGACTGTGTTTGCTGGAATACCAGGTATCAAAGAATATAGAGTTGGGTTTGGCAGCCCTTCATGGCGAAAAAGGGCCAGCATATGATCGAATTGTTTTAAATGCTGGAATTGTGGATCATTTACTTGGATGTGATGGTGCAGAAGATGTATCCTTGGCTCTGGGTAGAGCCAGAGAAGCCATTGACAGTGGAAAGGCTCTTAAGAGGTTCCTAAATTACATAAAGGCGTCACACAAGGTAAAATGAATCAGCATGAAACAATGCTTGCTTCCTTTTGATTTTTGTATATCAGTGTTGTAAAATTACTAGTAAAAGTTGTTAAAGAGGAAAAAGAGGAGACTCTTACAGGTTCTTTTTTGTTGTTTTTACTAGCAATAAAGTTTGTACCGTGTAAAATTACTTAAAAATCAGTGACATTGATTCATTTATTTTGATGTACCATCCTGAAGGTTCAAAGTATGTTTTGTTTTTATTGAGATGTCAATTTTGGTGGAATGTCAGATGTATTTTAGGCTTTAGTACCGTAAGTATACCTCAAAATTCAAAATCATGTATAACTCGTATCCACATTACAATTACCTTTACACTACAATCCTGTAAAATTTACACCACGATCAGAACTGAAGCTGCAACCCCAAAACTCAATAGTGCCCTAGTTGGATGATCATACCCTGCTGTAGCGTTGTTTTATACAAAGTATGGATGGTTAATTTTAGATAAAAAGATGGTTTGCTCTCCTGGATTTTTCATACCAGGTGGTTAGGTTTATAAAAGGGAGCCTTTATCATCCAAACCAATCGGCAACTTGGCTTTTCTCAACAATTAAAATTGCAAGGGTTTTTTTAATCTTTTTTCCACTTTAGTGAGAATGTTTGAAATGGTGATTCCATACAGCTCTTGACAAGTCCATTGCTTGGAAGGGTTCTAATTTGCCATCATTACCAGCTTTTTCTGGCAAGAAAATACAGGCCGTTGAGTGCTGATTCCAATGAGCATGAACCATGGTAAAAACAATCTAGATGAACATCAATTATTCCATAGATCAAAGCAAAAGTTGCTAAAATTGTAAATATGAACAACCTAGCTAAAAAATTCTGCTGCCGAATGAGGTTCTGATCTCATTATCTTTCTATAGACAAATTATTTAAATTCAGTCGAAAGTATGTAAGCAATGATTTGTTAGTGTCTGAAAGTACTCTCATATCTGAAGAGCACCTGCTATAGAGCCAGCAAGGCTAAGAATTTCAAATGGTGGTTGGTTCATCACCTCTTTCACGGTCCGAGGGCATGAATCAGTAATCCAGAAGTAGGTCAGCCCCTTCTCAGGATGCCCTACATAAATTAAGAAAACATGAAGCAGCAGCAATGATTAAACTAAATACAAAAACTGCGAAAAGCTGCCAACCATGGTGATAACATAAATTCTTTGACTCTTTAAGTTTCGGCATATAAATGCCGCTAACTCACAACATCGTCACATACATGGTTCAAGAATACTAGGACTATCACCTGCTTATAAGTAATAAGTCGAGTTATTTATGGAAATTCATATTCGAATCACAATTCCTCCATAGATATTTAAGGCTCAAGTTTTTGCAAGTTAACTCATCATGGAAATCTGATGTGGAGTACAATATTCCAAAGCCTGTTAAATGGTATGTGGTATCACATTCAGTTAATTAATTATATACGACACAGGAAGTTCACCACAAAACTAATGCTGTTTTTTTTTTTTTTGTCCTTTTTCAAGACAGCAATTAGTGGGAAATGAGACTTCCAAAGTGCTACCAAAGAGGCATGCAATACCTCCATTATCATGTTCAAAGCGTTGCCATGACCTGTTAGGGAAAATTCCATGCGTCACATAGGCACTGATTTCGGCTGCTCCATTGGCTGCTAATACTCTCTGAAAGACATGGAAATGATGAGATGTTAAGGAATTGCAAGCTATAATCCACAACAAGAAAGTGGTTACCGTTGCTTATCCCTATTTAACCGGGACGTAGGATGTATATGACTACATGAGTGAAGAGGAAATCCTAGTTAGGACTTAGGATTTACATACCTGGCACTCAATCAGAGTGCCACCTGATTGAACCAAATCATCAACAATCACAACATGCCGTCCTGCAGCTTCTCCCTCTTTGATACGTACAATTCGTTGGTCTCCTATCCGAACTTTGTTACAAACAATCTATTACAGATTTGAGAAGATTATGCCAGCATCCATATGCCATATACAAGTTTTCGGGCAATAAGAATGAAAGAGATATGATCGGCCATTAAAAAGGAAAAAAAAAGAAAAAGAATGAGAGAGAGAGAATAAAGCTGAAAATAAAGTTTTTGGGCACAGTGTTAGAAGATAAAGCTGAAACAACCATCAAGCCTAGATACAGCTCATATGTAGAACAAGGAACGCCCAGCTCAAATCCATAACAAGTTGAAGAAAACAGTTTCATTTAGCCCAACATCTGGAGTCACATAAATAGGATTCTTCTTCTCCCATCATTTGAAAGAAAGCTTTCAAATAATATCCATCCATTTTATGTTAGTCCAATGAAACAAGAACACCAGAGAACAAATGAGAACAGATTACCACCATCAACTGCACTTTGTTTGTACTGTGAAAGCTACAAACTATACGTCAGAACGAACAACGCATCACAAAAAAAAAAAAAAAAACTGAACAAAACATTCAATCTCATTTACACAATATCCACATCGTTATAGCGGCAGGCCATAAATTTATCATGCTAGGACCTTGGATCTGTCAAACAAGTTATTAGATCTTGCATTTAGCATTAGCTGGGTATTTAAGCTGGAAATATAGCACTCTTGTTCCATTTCAGGCTGTAAAAGATACATTCTAAGTAAGAAAACATGAACTCAAGATAATCTAATCTTTGACAATTCAAATCCTCGCCCTTAGAGGCCTGTCAGCAAACATTTCAAATGTATTAAAAGATCCTGGGCTTTTTATTCTTCTATCACCTGCATGATTTTTCCTAAATGTGACCATGCTGTTACTCAATATGCTGTCCGAAGTGGTCAAATCAATTAGCTCATGTTACAACCCAAGTGACAGACTTGCAGCTTATTTGTGATCAATGCTTTGCAGTCAAAATGAAGTATTAAAAGTGTAAAAACTGTACAACGTTTTCACTAGTGCAAACAAACAATAAGACTCAACACCTGTAGGCTAGTTAGTTCATGAATAAATAAAGTATGATAAACACAAGTAGAGCAGTCTTGTTACATAGATCTTTTATACCGTGGGAAAATGTTGCAGCTGCTTGTGAAATCTTTTCCAAGCACCATCATCAGGAAAAGCAATGGATATCTGAAAAGTAAAGGAATTTGTGGTGGAACGTTAGAAACTAAAACTGTTTAAAGTAGATACTCTTTCCAACACATAGATTGACCAGAACATAATCCAAATAAAAGAATGAGAACCTTTAAGAAAATTGATTTTGGTTTCGACTTTAGGACTTAAGAGATTGAAAGACTCAATAACTGAAGGGAAAAAAGTAGATAACCCTTCTCAAGAAGAGAATTTCAAATTCATAGAAATCCGCACACCACACAACCATAGAAAGTACAATTTTTTTCTCCTTAATAATTTTTTCTCCTTACAATAATAATCAATCAAAGCATAAGAAATCTCACAAACAAAAGTATAAGCAATAACTATCACTGGCCCTTGAACAATGGGTAGTTTGGTATAGTCTTACATTATCAGAGTCGGGGAGTTGTTGAAGCCTATTCTTAAGCAAAGGTATCCCACTTTCAAAGCAAGGTAATATATTATCACCAAAGTAGAATCTCTCCTGAGAAAACGCATAAACAAGTCAAAACTATTTTACATAGCTTACAAACAGACAGAACGAAACATTACATATGAAAAACTAAACCTGCAAAGCATGGATATCAAATGTAACTAAGCTAGTAGGTCCTCCTCTAGAAGTAGGAATATTTGACAATATCCTAGCGAGAGTAAACGCCGTCGCCACATCTCCTTCGTCCTCCATTCGCTCGGAAGTTCCAGTAGGGAAAAACGGAAGAACTAGCGTGAAGGAGGAAATGAACAGTTTCGGCAATGCATAGATAACCGATAACTGCTCAAATATCACTCCCGGCGAACTAAATGAGGCTAAAAAGGCCACATTTTGTCCTCGAATTCCATGTGCATTTGGTATAAATAAGTTGGGAAATCCATCTTCAAAGGTCCTAATAAATAAAATATATAACAATTATAATTGAAAAAACTTAATTAGCAACGATTTCTCTAAAATGCTAACATCATAATTAAATTGAAATTAGAGGATATGATTACCGCCACTTAATGCTGCGGAGCTCAATGGCATCTGACTGAGCAGCGATTCTCTCTGCGAGCGCCTTGGTCTCATCGCTGTAAAAAAGGCAGACCCTTTTGACGGTTTTAACGGCGGAATCAGAGGCGGAAGCGGCGGCCATTGACATCGAAGACGGAGAATTTTGGATCAGATGGATGGATTCCGTTCCGGAGAGGAACTCGACGCTCCAATTCGAAGGTTGATTTTCAAAGCTCTTAATTTGACACCGAAAACGACTCTTCTTATCGTCGTTTAAGAAAAAAATCGAGAATGGTTTGAAGGAAGAGAAATCAGAGACGATCTCTTTTGGGTTATGGAAAGATGAAGGGAGCGGTGGTGACGTGGCCGCCATAGCGGCGGTCACACTGTTTGGTAAGTTCTGGGAGAGGTGAAGCTAAGAAGCTTTTCTCTTTCTCTGTCTCTAAAATTCTGCCTAGGTGGCAGCATCTGCGTGTTGTTTTGTTTGTTTTTGAAGTTTTTTCTGATGACGATGAGTTGACCGCTGGAAGTTCGAAGGCTTTCCGTATTTCCATTAATGCCCCTGAGATTAAAATAGCACGTGTTTTCCGCGGGCGTTTATTTGTAGTCATGAGAAAAGGAAGACCTGTTGAGGGTCGGACACCTAATTCAATCTTTGCCATCCACTTGTCATGAGGGATAACGATGCTGTCGAGACCGTAGGGAGCGGGCATAAACTGAATTGATTTCAATTTCAATTGTCTCGTTACCAACAAAGCAGAGAAGGAAACAGTACCCCAAAGTCTGATGAGTGGAATCCACGATTCCTTGTCACAGTCATATATAACTCCAACTCTAGGCATCCATTCTATTCTCCAAAGTATCTGCTGACTTTCTAAAGTTCGAACCATTCAATCCATTCTTCCATTGTTTTTTTCTTTCCACGTGACCCTGCGATACTCATAAAGTATTCTGCACAAATTAGTGTAGCCTATCTAGAACTTCCGGACTGAATCAAACAGAAGACTTCTGAACCATACTATGGCCCCTTTCAATTTGCAGTACATGAAAGATCGGATGGTCTCTGCTAAAATTGTGAGAATCGGATCAAATCCATTCTGAACTTACTCCACGAAGACAATCTCATCCACATATCCCAGGAACTTTGAAAACAATACCATTCCATATATCAACACTACCAACATCTTGTGCCCTGGGATTAATTCAATTTTTCGTAAGCCCTTGCCATTAGGAATTCTATCAGAAGACATCCATCGGTTTTACAATGGTAGCTACCCTAGTTGATTTCACACCGATCATTGATGCTGACTTCATTAAAAATTGTGGATTCACATTCCTCCAATAAACTTTGAATTCGTCTACGACATTGGGTCTTATTGAGCATAACTCAACAGGCTCAAACTAACTTAGTAAGCCTAAAGGATTAAGCTTATAACAGCCTTTAAGAAAGAGCCCATAAGACGAGTCCATAGGAAAAGACCTTATAGACGTAGATCCTCCGACATGTGCGTCGGGCGCAGATCCTCTAACATGTGCGCCAGGCGCAGATCGCCAGGTGCAAATCCTCCGACACGTGCGCCGGGCGCAGATCACAGAATGCCAAGCTTCTAAAGGAAGCCAACACTAAAAGACTGACAGGGAACAAAGTCCACTTCGAGCTTGACAGCAGGTACACCTGCCATGTGACAAGTAGTCACATCCATGTCATATCCCACTTAAAGCTACCTACCTCCACTCACTCATATATAAGGTAATCTCTAAGCACTATTCATTATCTTCAACCCCTCATCTCTCTACCAATCCCGACTGCTTCTGCGCCCTTTACTCTCTCTCTCTAAAATGCTCCATTAATATGAGAACCCACACTGATTCTTACATCGAAGAAGGCCCCACTGGCTTAAAGCCAGTGCCCAACTCACTCTTTTTCAGGGATTAAGGCTTGGAGGGACTTCACCATCATGGCTAGAGCTCTCTCATCCTCTCATCCGTACAAGCCGACTAAAATGGCATCAACATTGGCGCCGTCTGTGGGAAACGAGCAAAAAGCTAAGCTCTTCCATTAAGAAATTTCACATTTTTTTTCTTAATAAAATTAGATAAGTTGAAAGAGATCTAACTTTCATGGTTGATTTTTATTGGTTGAAGATCTACCTTTTATGGTTAATTTCCATGGTTAATTTCTATGGGTTGAAGAAAATATCTTGTGATTGTTGATGATTTCTTATGGATATTGGGATTTGATTTTCAAGATCTTGTTTTGATGGAGATTTTGATGATGTCTCACAATAATCTTGGGATCTCAAAACTTGTTGATTATTCCTGGGTTTTTATGCTTTGCTGATTATTTCTGGGTTTTCATGCCAATTTGAGAAACTTCTGACTTGCTGATTAAGTGGAGAAGACAAAGAAATTCTGATGGTATTCTGCGCCCGATTTTGATATCGCCTCTGAGAGTATTTAGCTTCTGTTCTACCTTTGGTTGTTTTCCAGAATATTCTTCTTCGGACCTACATTCGAGTTCGTCACAGAGTACTAATTTCTGAGTCCGTCGCAGAGTATGCACTTCTGAATTCGTCGCAGAGCACTAACTTCTAAGTCCACAGCAGAATACCCACCTCTGAGTCCGTCGCAAAGTGTCTACTTCTGAGTGCGTTGCAGATTATCCACTTCTGAGTTTGATTCTGCGCCTGATTTTGATATCGCCTCTTAGAGTATTCTGCTTCTGTTTTACCTTTGATTGTCTTCCAGAGTATTCTTCTTCGGAACTACTTCTGAGTCCGCAGCAGAATACCCACATCAGAGTCCGTCGCAAAGTATCTACTTCTGAGTACGTCGCAGATTATCCACTTCTGAGTCTGTTACAGAGTATCCCACTTCTGATTGTTCCTGAGAGTATTCTGCTTCTCACTTTCGAGAGTCCTAGCACCCTAATCTTAGCAGAAACAAATCCACGGAGGAATCACTCCCAATAAATCTCAGCCTACGCCCACGACCACGGCTAGGGCCTACGCCCACGACCACGGCTAGGGCCTACGCCCACGACCACGGCTAGGGCCTACGCCCACGACCACGGCTAGGGCCTACGCCCACGACCACGGCTAGGGCCTACGCCCACGACCACGGCTATGGCCTACGCCCACAACTACGGTTATGGCCTACGCCCACCACTACGGCTATGGCCTACGCCCACCACTACGGCTATGGCCTACGCCCACCACTACGGCTATGGCCTATGCCCACCACTACGGCTATGGCCTACGCCCACGATTATGGCTACGGCCTACGCCCACGGCTACGGCTACGGCCTACGCCCTATGCTATGACGCCTCACATGTGACTAACTGCCTTACCGAGCGCACAACCATCAACTCTGGCTACGGTACAACCTATGCCTCATGCTGTAATGTCTCAGGCAGAATTAACTCCCTTATCGAGCTCATAGTCTACATCTTTGGCTATGGTACAACCTACGTCTTATGCTGTGATGCCTCATTTGGGATTTGATCCATGGTTGAGTGCATAACTTACACTACTGGTTATGGCACCTTATTTGGGTGAACTTGGAACTATGTTGGGAAATGAATATAAACAAAAGGCGAGATGTGCGCCCAACAGGGAGCAGATCTCCTATAAAGAGCAGTCGAGCAGATTCCCAACTAAACAAAAGACTGGATGTGCGACCAACAGGGAGCAGAACTCCTGCGAAGAGCAGTAGAGTAGACTCCCAACTAAACAAAAGGCGGGATGTGCGACCAGCAGGGAGCAAATCTCCTGCGAAGAGCAGTCGAGTAGACTCCCAACTAAACAAAAGACGGGATGTGCGACCAACAGGGGAAGACCAGTCGAGTAGACTCCCAACTAAACAAAAGGCAGGATGTACGACCAACAAGGAGCAGAACTCCTGCGAAGAGCAGTCGAGTAGACTCTCAACTAAACAAAAGGTGGGATGTGCGACCAGCAGGGGGCAAATCTCCTGCAAAGAGCAGTTGAGTAGACTCCCAACTAAACAAAAGGCGGGATGTCCGACCAGCAGGGAGCAAATCTCCTGCGAAGAGCAATCGAGTAGACTCCCAACTAAAGAAAAGATGGGATGTGCGACAAACATGAAGCAGATCTCCTGCGAAGAACAGTCGAGTAGACTCCCAACTAAACAAAAGGCGTGATGTGCGACCAGCAGGGAGCAGAACTCCTGCGAAGAGCAGTCGAGTAGACTCCCAACTAAACAAAAGGCGGGATGTGGGACCAGCAGGGAGCAAATCTCCTGTGAAGAGCAGTCGAGTAGACTCCCAACTAAACAAAATGCGGGATGTGCGACCAGCAGGGAGCAAATCTCCTGCGAAAAGCAATCGAGTAGACTCCCAACTAAACAAAAGACGGGATGTGCGACCAACAGGGAGCAGATCTTCTGCGAATGGCAGTCGAGTAAACTCCCAACTAAACAAAAGGCGGGATGTACGACCAACAGGGAGCAGATCTCCTGCGAAGAGCAGTCGAGCAGACTCCCAACTAAACAGAAGGCGGGATGTGCGACCAGTAGGATGTGCGACCAGCAGGGAGCAAATCTCCTGCGAAGAGCAGTCGAGTAGACTCCCAACTAAACAAAAGACGGGATGTGCGACCATCAAGGAGCAGAACTCCTGCGAAGCGCAGTCGAGTAGACTCCATACTAAACAAAAGGCGGGATGTGTGACCCAGCATCATGAATCCATTTTTGGTAAGGGATATCCCCATAGCACACAACACCCTAATAAGGTGCCCTCTCATAAAATCTGCCAAACTACTAGACACAGTTTGCTTCCTTACTATCAAATTCCCCAAACCCACAGAAATAAGATATATGAAAACAGATCAAGTAGTTGCTAGGTCCTGTCACCTCACAACTCTAGCACTAATCGAAAAGTCAAAGTCTGAGATAGAGGAAGCTGCAAAGATAAAAACGAAAGTCAATAATTGCACTGGGGGGCAAGAGCAACATTAAACCCCGTTTAGAATGGAAATTAACATGTTGAACACACATCCCCATTTTGGCAAACCACCTCTGCGCGAAACGCACAACTTCCTCTTGCGCGTCTGCGCTCTTTGTTAAATCACTAGTTGTGAGGATTGAGCAGACTCCTACAAGAAGTAGTCAAGCGAACTCTCAAAAGTAAAGGACGAGCACACTCACAAGCAGATGCCCTATAGAGGATGCATACTTGCTCTTAAGCAGATACCTACTCATAACAAAGCCTACTAAAAGAATGATGAAACAAATTGCTCGTGCAGCGATCAATACATCCTCGTTTTCTTTAATGGATCCACACTCTAAAAGTTATAAAGTACTACACTTTTCACCATATTATTGGACGTGACATTAAAGGCCACATTTATCTGAAAAATACAATTGAGGCGCAGATTGCCTCAGGCCCAGACTGCCTTAGGCGCAGATTCCCTCAGGAGCATATGGCCTTTGGCGCAGATTGCCTCAAGCCCAGACTGCCTCGAGTGCAGATTGCTTCAGGCCCAGACTCCCTCAGGCGCATATTGTCTCAAGCACAGACTGCCTCAAGCTCAGACTGCCTTAGGCGCAGACTTCTCCAGGCATAAACTTTTCAATAGTCAAGGAGACAACCATAAACAAGTTCAACAGACTTCTTTGACATGATTAACCAAACTCCCAATGGAAGGTCGGGTATATCCATTTTACAAAGGCTAAACAGACTGTCTGTTAAACTTGCAAAGGCATCAAATCAAGCAAAACCCAAAATGATACAGGTAAAAATGCACAGCCCTCACATGCCATCAGTTTATAAGGCACTCTATACATATTAATCATTCGTCAAGCGTACAGCTGCATCTTAAAGATTAAATGCCCCCGCACGACTTGCCTAATCCCATTTCTAATGTAAATGTAAATTTTAAGAAAATTAGAGGTGAAAGGTATAAACCTTTTATGTATTAATCCCAGACATAAGGCTCGGCGGCCAACAATCTTTAACCTTTCGCACAAGGTTAGTGGTGGAAGTTACTAGCCTTCCATATGAATGTTGAGGTAACAAGCATCAACTTCCTACATTCCAGCCTCCATTCAAGGTCAATAATAGAGAATAATGGACATTATTCGAATAAATGAGGTAAGAAACGTAACACACTATACATCAACCTTTCACATGTGGCAGAGGAGTAGGAAACTACAAAATTAAGCCTACATATAGGCTTTAAATGATAGGCATTTCTGCAGATCACAGACTCTATGAAAAAGCACAAATACAATTATGCATTGTTTAGGATGGTAAGACTATTATCACACTACCATATCCTCCGAGTAAATACTTTTATATATAAGTATTTGCTCCATATAGTGAAGAAACTTTCGGGATAACCAACAGTCAAGCTAGTCCACTGCCAACATAACTGTCACCCTGAAAGAAAGGTTAACATCGTCATCAAGCAAAATGAGGTGAAGTGATAAACAACGAATTAAAGTAAATGATTAGATGGATTAGGAAATTCATCAAAGATATTGTTTGAAATCTATGTTCACAACAAGGGAAAAAGTTAGCCTATTAGAATATTACAAAACTAAGCACTATCTAAAACCAAAATAGAAGCAAGCTAAGCTAAGCATCTGTTAGGGTCCTCTGCGCCTCAAAACCCGCTGCCTCAGGATCTGCGGCTTTAGGATCTGCAACTTCAATATTCACAGTCACAGACTCCCCCACACTACAGACAGTAGATACCTTAGCAACAATGGGTACTCCTATGTCAGCAACCTCCTCTAAGCCTGCTTCTGTGGACTGCTCATCTGAAGCACCAGTCACATTTGCACCTTTATCAACTCTTTGGATATCACCCTCTGTGACTCCCTCTTTATCTCTATCAGCATATGCACTAATCGAAGAAAAGGCTAGTCGTTTAAAATCAATATTGCTTCTATTGATGTTGGGAAACTCCTACTTTACCATAAAGGTCGCAGATTCCCTAACGCATGCCATAATCACACATCTTGTCGAGTAGATCCTACTTTTCCTGTTTGGCAGAAAGTTTAAATGCTTCACACTTGTACAGGTAGTACAACCAAGTTATAATGAGTTCACAAAATAGAATACTTTAATAAATAAAGCCACACATATGCCTCACATTGAGAAATCACAGACGACATCATAAGCTGCACCAAGCTCATGTTCCTTATATAATTTTTATTAATCCTGGGAATCCCACAAGTAGCGCCCTCTGCGATAGGACCAATATTCGTTAACCAACTCTCTGGATGGTTACGCTTAAGATCAGCATCTGCACGCCAAGTGCACCCCTGTATTTTCTTCCTCTCTCTGGTTTCAACCTCAAAATCTTGGGGTAAGTATGCTGCTGATTTCTTTCTCTGAGAACTCTGCCCTACTCTACACTTAGAAAGGGACATCGAAACTTCGAATTCCACTGAACGCGCAGAAGGCATAGCACTTGTGCCTTCCTTATTTTACGCTGAGGATACACTTGCATCCGACTTCCTTTGCCTAACAACACCTAGCCTTTTACCCGAGGCTCATAGCTTATAAATCGATAAACTTGAAGGGCAAACCCAAACCCTAGAACTTGAAATAACTTTCATCTCGAAAAGTACTACAAGATATTTACAATCTACTATACACACACTTGAAAATGAACCCTCATTATGTAAAGGTTTTTGGTTAGTAGGGAATTACTAAATACATAGTCTATTACATTACAAATAGATAAACACACAGCCTGCCACAGATGAATACATACTCTATGTATGTGCAGCCTGCCATAATACACATTTTGCCACAGATGAATATGTGGTCTGTATACATGTAATCTGCTACATCAAGTAGCTTGCGACACCTGAAACAGATGAACACACAATCGGTTGTGCCACAAACAGGCCCTCCGATTATCCACTACATTTTGTTTAAATTTTCGGATGGTAGGACTACACTAAATAGAGATTATATTTGTGATACGTCAAGGTTATATCGGCAACCAGTTCAAAAGTTAGAATAGCCCTCATAAGGTCGAACTAAATTATTACTTATTTAGCACCTCCCTCAACTGCGAGGTACGATACGTCTTCCTTGACCATTCACAGACTTCTAAAGATGTTGAAAACATAGATATTCTCGCATGGAGAAGTCTACCAAAAACGAGATCAAATCTTGTTGGTTTAAATTTTGTTGGTAGTGGAGCATAATTGGATATGCTCACGAACAGCTACAAAAACAATTCATAATAACAGCTTACCAAAGTTTTGGTATAGCTATGTTGTATAACGATGGTTTCGTTAGCCAACCATCTAACATTTTCACTATATTCAGCAAGAAAGTTGCATTTTTCACTATATTAGCGCCTAGGTATTTGACGTGACTAAAACACACTTAAAGAAAATTACATATCTCTTCCCCATAGTAGACAAATATACTTGTTCACAGATTACCTATCACTACTTACTCACAAAAGGTAGTCTCCTCATTAGGAACATTGACATGTTTATCTATTACTTAGCCAATCGCTTCATTTAGATGACTAAAGTCAGCATATTGGTAAAAAAGCCATTACATTTGGATAACATTCGAGGATCTAATCTTCATAAGCATAGCCCAAAAGGTCTGAGATAAACTATAAGAAAGTACATCGGAGTAAGCTCCATACACGAGAGGACTCCATATTAAAATACATAAGTAGACTCCACATTCATGCCCATTGGACTAGACTCATTTGATTCATAAAGCATTCTAATAAAGAACACATTCTGTTAAATTTGATCATTATGATTTGGAGAAAGTATTCTCCTCTAACGCATTCCATCATGGTAGAGTCTTCTATACTAACCAAGTGCCCCACATGAGAACACTTTATGGTAAATAGGCACGCTAGCCGTCATTAATCTTAAGAGCATTCTCATTCGTTAAGGATAAATGCACGCCCTTAGATATACCATATACATGAACATCTTCACACAAGGAATACGACGAACTTACAAACTCTGAAGCAAATTCTTTAACGTATCACTTTCATAAGGTAATAGCCTCCCACCCGCCCAACCCATCTACACTTACATCTTATTTTGTAGTCGTTCGCGTGATCACTTTATAACTGCGCTCATGCCAGGGGGGCACTTATTGAGCATAACTCAATAGGCCCAAACTAACTTAGTAAGCCCAAAGGATTAAGCCTATAACAGCCTTTAAGAAAGAGCCCATAAGACGAGTCAATAGGAAAAGACCTTATAGATGCAGATCCTCCGACATGTGCGCCGGGCGCAGATCCTCCAACATGTGCGCCAGGCGCAGATCCTCCAACATGTGCGCCGAGCGTAGATCCCCCGACACGTGCGCCGGGCGCAGATCACAGAATGCCAAGCTTCTAAAGGAAGCCAACACTAGAAGACTGACAGGGAACAAAGTCCACTCCGAGCCTGATAGCAGGTACACCTGCCATGTGACAAGTAATCACATCCATGTCATATCCCACTTAAAGCTACCTACCTCCACTCACTCATATATAAGGTAATCTCTAAGCACTATTCATCATCTTCAACCCCTCATCTCTCTACCAATCCTGACTGCTTCTGCGCCCTTTACTCTCTCTCTCTAAAATGCTCCATTAATATCAGAATCCACACTGATTCTTACACCGGAGAGGGCCCCACTGGCTTAACGCCAGTGCCCAACTCACTCTTTTTCAGGGATTAAGGCTTGGAGGGACTTCACCACCATGGCTAGAGCTCTCTCATCCTCTCATCCGTACGAGCTGACTAAAATGGCATCAACAGGTCTAATTAACATTTGGTACTCCTCCAAAATGGGAAACATGTCTACTTCATTAAACACAAAGCATCGATCAAATAGATCAAAGAATTAGGCCATTGCCTTAATCAACTATTTGTCAACATCTATGTAGAGCAAAGAACCAATATGGCCATATTTCAATTCAAAACTATCTTTCCCTGGCATCCTCTCCCATAACTCCCGAAGCTTAGTGAGATCATTCTATTTGTTTCCATGATGGCATCCTCTCCCATAACTCCCGAAGCTTAGTGAGATCATTCTATTTGGTTTCCATGATGACAGCGTCCTGTAACATTGGTTGATAGTTGTTTGGCAAGCAATCCCCAAATTTTTATCTTTTTTCCTTGATTCAAGGCCATCACCGTTCCCATTTCCTCTCAATTTGCTTCCCATTCGTCGCTTGCACTACTCACTCTTTTCTCCATGACTCAAAGATTATTTAAACTCCATCTGGCAACTAACATATCCCTGATGAATGCATGCAAAATGCAAATGTGATGCCAAAGAAAAGAAACAAAACCAAAAGGAACCCAAGTAGTAAAATAATAAGTAGATAAGAATGTAAAACTAAACAAAGCAGTACATAACAATCAAATGAATAAATTTGTCCTTTCCTTCCACCATCATTACTCATGCATAGAGCTACCAAAAGCTGTTCTGAACTCGAAAAACTTGCCCGATCGATTGGAACCTGACCTAGTTTGACAAAAAAAGTGAACAACTCAAACCTGATCGACCCAAACTCGATCGACTTGAAACTTGATAGACTTGGAACCCGATAGACCCAAAACCCGATTTACCGGAGAACCTAACCTAAAAAATAAAAAATCTAACCCGAGAAAACCCGATAGACTAATCAAATTAATGAATTATCTAGCCAACAAAAAGCATTTAAATATTGAAAATTTAAAATTAAAATTTCAATCAGTCCTACTTTGGATTCTGTCTTTGTAGGGATCGAGTCCCAACCCATTTCCTAACTTCAATGAAGTTCTTTTCTCACTAAAAATAAATAAAACTTTTGGATGTTTCATTAAAACTTAGAATTAGTATTGTAGTGTTTGGGATCAAACAATAGAGGAACCAAATTACGTATGAAAATTTTGCCATTGCATTGAGCCTATTTTGATTTGGTTTTTCACTAACCATATTTTTATATGAATCGTAGGACAAATTCAATTTCTCTAATGAGGTGGAGCCACGTGTGATGAAACAAGTGCAATCATAGTATAAAAATCGATTATATCTTTTGCATCAAAGGTATCTCAAAAGCAAAGATTGCCCAAATGATATGGAGGAAGGTGATTGGCGCTGGTTGATTGAGAATAAATGGGAGACTCAAAATTTTAAGGTAATTTTCAAATTTAATTGTACTTTAACTTATTTTACGAGTTCATTTTTTATTAAAAATAAATGTTTATTGATATATAGGAGCAAAGTAGAAGAAACACAAGTAATAGGGGAAATCAAGAGATGAAATTAGTTAGTGGTACAAAATCAATTGTGCAGATTGCATATGAGATGGTAAGTAAAATTTTATTTACTTAAAGTTATATTTATATTTAAATAAAACTAATGTTTTAATTAATTATTATTCTACTTTTGTTTTTAGAAAGATAAAGATTCTGATGAATGGCCTAATGCTATTAAAGTTTGGAAGGTATCGGGATAAAAGCCAAGTGGAACTTGGTCTATTCCAAGTGGAGAAGAAATAATGGTATGAAGTTGTAGACAAATTGGAAGTTTTTTGGGTGAATTTTTTTAAAAAATTATTTTAGTAAATCTTAATGCCTTAAAAATACGTAGAATAAGCTTCAAGAAAAGGGAGAGAAAAATAAAGAAAAGATTTCGTCTACACCTTTACCATTTGTTGAGCATTTTGGGCTTGTTCTAGAAAAAAGTCAAGCTACGCATGTGGTTTAGGTTTGAAAGGGATAACATCTAAATCTTGAGAAAAAAGTCAAATTCTAGCAGAAGCAGAAGCTGCAAAGAAACGTGCAAGTGATTTTGAAGATGAAGTTGCGACACTAACTAAAATCACAATAAAACAAGATGAACAAATGGAAGCTCGACAAGCAGCTTTTGAGAAGCAATCCATGGAAATGAGACAGGTTTCAACTGTTTTTGCACATTTGGCAAATATTGGAGTAATTCCTAATCCGTTACTCAATGCATCTGCACCAATTGGTACTAAATGCCCTAACTAATCATGTAAGTATAGATATTTATAAAATCTTGAATATTAATTATTATCATTATCATTATATTATTATAAAATGTTAGTACTAAATGCACTTTTTATATTTCATAAGCTAATTAACTGAATCTATTTTTGATTTGTTTTGTAGGAAACAAATGAATAGTGGACTTCATTGGAAGAATAGCCAGGGGAATTTGTCTTGAATAGTTTTAATTTGAATTAGTAGTTTGGGATAATTATAAATTTTATAATTGTGTTGGATATTAAAGTTTCTAATTTTATATATTGAAAATTAGAATTTCGTACGTTTTGCTGATTTTTATTTTTATTTATTTTGATAAATATATTAATAATTTTTATTTGTTCGTATTATTGTTAATAAAATGTGCATCGTTTGTGGCATCTTCTATTTTATTGCCACTAATTAATAAATTGATAATTTTATTTTCTAACAATGATAAATACATTAGTGACAAAATTATTGTAAGATATAATTTTTATATTTGTGACCAACTTTGTTATATGCTTTGGTCACTAATGTAAAATCTTTTTTAAATTAAGCAATTAAATTATTAAATTAAAAATATTATTTGTGACAAACATGAACACATTAGTGATAAATTTATTATAACATATAATTATCATATTGTGACGAAATCTGTTGAGCAATATAGTCACTGATGCAAAATTCTTTTACCACTAATGCAATTGTATTGTCAGACTGGTAATTTTATTTGTGACAATAAAAAACACGTTAGTGACCAAAATTTTGTAACATATAATCTTCATTATTGTGGCAAAATTTGATTGACACGTTTTCCCTAAAGTAACGGTCACAAATATAATAGCACGAGTGACAAAAAATTCGTCACTATTTTCAATTTTTTTAGTGTCAATGATTCTGTCACAATAAAATGAAGTATTGTTACGACTTCGCTCGTCACTATTAATATTTCTTGTGTTAACAAAATTGTCACAAAAAAGTGAACTTATTGTGACCCCATAGTTTTGTCACACATTCCAAAGTTATTAGTGTTCGAAAGCTTGTCACAAAAGCATTGAATAACTGTGACCATTTTTCTAAAGTAGTCACTACTTCTGTGGAGACCCGGCCTAACCTGCGAGGTATTGTCCGCTTTGGCCCGAAGCCTCACGATTTTGTCCCACTTAAAAGGCGCCTCACAGTATTGAGTTTTTGGGTCTCAATATATATATCACATTGAAATCCCATATCTTGACGATGTGGGATTGGGGTATTACAATCACACCCCTTAAAGGCTTGACGTCCTCGGCAAGCCCAACACACACAGATCCGAGACCACACCAAGCGTTGGGATTCTAAAGGTGGCTTTCACCGCGCTCACGCGATGTAACACTTAGCTCCCAGCCCGCCTGGTGCCTGCTTTGATGTAATTTGTGGAGACCCGACCCAACCTGCAAGGTATTGTCCACTTTGGCCCGAAGCCTCACAGTTTTGTCCCACTCAAAAGGTGCCTCACAGTATTGGGTTTTTAGGTCTCACTATATATATCACATTGAAATCCCATATTTTGACGATGTGGGATTGGGTATTACAACTTCATTAGTGACGAAGGTATTTGTGATGGGAGGTGACAACCTTAAAATTTGGTCACTATTAGTAGTACTGACTAATATTACTACTTTTAGTGACAATTTTTGCTTTCACTAAAAACACAATTCCTTGTAGTGCCAGTGTTTAATTGAAGGAAGAAAGCGGTTAGGGAATAAACAGTACTAGGAGTTCGAGGTCAACGCAGGGTAGGGTAGTTCATAGTAGTGAGGCTACCTCTACGCAGGGAGCAAGCTCTTCCAAGGTTTACAGATCCACTAGGCTTTCAGGGACCATGGGCTATATGGAGGGTATGGCTTCCACTTTGCAAAAGAGTAGGATGACGGCGCAGAAAAGGAAAAGCTTTGACAAAAATTTAGACTTTTGGGGTCTAGACCAAGACAAATATGTTGTCAAACTCTGTGACAGTGATAGGTATGCTTGTATTATGAGGAAAAAGGGAGGTCTATTTGTTTTTATACAGAACATTTTAAGGTAGGTTTTAGGTTACTCCTTGATGACTTCTTCCGCAATGTTTTAGAATACTATGAATTATGTCCATCTTAGATAGGGCTTAAAAGTTGGAGAAATCTAGTGGCATATCAGATGGTATGTCATATACACGATTGGACTTTTCACCAAAAAGAAAATATACACGGTTGGACTCCCACTGTGGATATGGTGTGTAGCTTGTTTTACCTTAAATCGCAGGAGAGTTGGCACCACCTACATGCTTGAGGGAGGGTTAAACCCTTCAGTTCTCCCAAGGTTAGCAATTCATGGAAGTACTCATTTTTTGTCACAAAGGTGTCTAGGAAGGCAAATTAGGACTTTCTTGTGAGTTGGACTGCTTTTCATTCAGGGACTAAAAGGGGAAGGGATGCTAAGGCTGAGGAGAAGAATAAGACGGATGACGTTATTCTCCCTAAGGATGAAAAAAAGCAGGTCTGTTATCTTAGGAGACGGACCATTGATGCGAAGAAGGTGATCAACGATCGTCATTTGGTCGATTTCAAGTTGAATCCTGCACCTCTTAGTGGTGTAGTGTTGGAAGAGTGCTCTGATTTTGAATTAAGCAATTGTTCTAATGGTGGCGAGGATGAGGATAGTTATGCGAGTGAGAGTGAATGCGATAAAGATGGTGAAAATGATGGAGGGGATGAAGAGCTTGAAGAGGTCGAGAAAGTTGCTCTCGAGGCAAGGCCAGTTGCTTCCACTGTTCCAAAAAGGGCAGGTACATCTGAAAAGGTTGGCTCCCAAAGGACAACTTCAGAGAATGTTCCTTCGAAGGGATTGGGGATTTCTACAGAGAAGACGACCTCTGCTACAAGGGAGTTTAACTCTGAGGTGATGTCAGGCATGGAACCTTCTTTATCTTAGGTGTTGATAGGAGTTCTATGTATAGTTTTCTCAGAGGATTTATTATTAGCTTGTGTATTCTGCTTATGAGGTATCTTCAGGGCTTTGTTTTCCTTGGTTAATTTTATTTTTGTATTCTGTGTAAGTGGGACAGGATAGTTTGTTGTTGATTCATTTGTAATAGTGCCTAAGAAAGGATTACTATCTCTGCACAAAGAGGCGTCAACAGCGCAAGCAAGTAAGCTCGGTGCTCAGGCGTCCGGGTCTTGCGAGGCACCAATTCCTACATCTACCTCTCAAGTTCCTACATCTGCTAAAAGGAAGGTCACAGAATCTGTGACTATTAAAGATGATGAGGACGATGGTGAGCTGCTGGGAAAGAGATTAAGCATTGTTGGGCAGAAAAAGACTAGCACCGGCGTGTCTTCTATACAGATTAAAGAGGGTGGGAGTTCTGTGCCTCCTAGGCATTCAGTAGGGTTTAAAGTTCGTGCTTCTCCTTCCAAGTCTCAAGGGAAGAAAGTAAAAAGGGTTGCTTCTCTGGGTTCTGAGATCGAGACTAAAGAGGGGAAGAAGATAAAAGTATGTCCTTGGCACATAGATGCTAATTTAAAGTACAATGATAAAGAGAGTTGGTTAGGGAATGCTGGCACTGCTGCGAAAGGTGCCACTCAGGGAATCCCTAAGGTCAACATGGATTATATGAAGAAATTGAGCTTATCACAACTGATGATGTCTACTATGGTTGCCCAATGTGAGGTATGCGCATTATTTTAGTCGTGTGAAAATTTCGTTTTGTGAGTTTATTGTAACTTAGCTATGTTGGTTGTTCCTGAGTCGTGTGGCCCTTAATGGGGTTTGCCTGAAGGTATCTGAAATGGTGAGCGAAAACGATTCACTGAAAAAGGAAACCGTCAAATTAAAGGAACAATTGCAAAAAGAGTCCTCTGAGTGATCTAAGTTGTCCTTAGAGTGTCAGAAAGAAAAAGAGAAGGCTACTCTCTTGGATCGCCAATTAGAAAAGTCTACTACGAGTACTACCAAGGAAAAGAAGGCTAGGTGTAAGGCCAAGGCTTTGTCTACACAGTATAAAGCCAAGTGTGATGGGCTATCTAATGATTATCAAAAGCTGAAGGTATCCTACGTTTATCCCACCTACATATTTCATGCCTTTCCATCTGTATTCTTATGATTTGTATTAATCTTCATTATTTTGGGTAGCAGGATGATTACGAGGCCTTTAAGATCTTTGATATACAGGAGAAAGAGGACGTGCTTGTTTAGCTAGGTAACTATGAGAAGATGATTAGGGAATCTATAATTTTTATGATACAACAGCAGTTTCCTCATGTAGATGTGAGTAATATTGATTTTGAGGCGATGAAGTTGACCCCGGGTAGTGTCCACGTTAATAAAGGTGAGGATGAGGGAGAGGCTCCACAAGGTGATGTCAATGTAGGTATGACTGGCGCTTCTGAAGAGCAATCCACGGAAGAAGGCTCGGAGGTACTTGTTATTACTAAAGTTCCTCTTATTGATAAATGGAAAAATCTATGACTATAGGCATCGAGGTTGTAGATCCTAAGGTTGATGTCCCTCAACTCTTAGATCCTAAAGCCACAGATCCTAAAATCGCAGAGCCTAGGATAGCTGATCCCTAGGTCGCAGACCCTGAGGTCGCAGATCCTAAGGTCTCAAATTCTTGAGTAGTGATTCGTGGATTTTATGTATTGCGCCCTAGTATATAGGTTGATTGTATGGATATTTTAGTTGTCCATTAGTTACTTACCTGGTAGCTTTTATTTCTTGGTGTTCAAGTAACTATTAGTATATGTTTGGGACATCGATGATTCACGAAAATTTTATCCATCGAGTGATTTACTTTATTCCAATATTTATCGTTTACTTTATTTGATTTGATGGCTGTGTTTGTTCTTATTTGCACTGGCTTTGGACTAGCCTAGCTATTTGGCTATTCCAAAATCTTTATACCATGTAGAGCTTTGTTTACATATATATATATATATAGGGATTTTGTTCAAAGAATATGGTAGTGTAATGATAGTTCTACCATCCTTTAAAAGATATGCAATTTCACTGGTAGTATTTCTTCAGGTGAGCAGCATTCTAGGTTTTGGGTATTGGTTTGCCCCCCAGGTCTGTGAGTTTGTAAGCTCCTCTGCTCAGAACTTCACCGATGACATAGGGTCCCTCCTAATTTGGAGAAAGCTTTCTATGCTCAGAGACGGGTCTGCTAGCCTCACAGTTTCTTAAAACTAAATCCCCAATTTGAAATTGCCAGGATTTGACTCGTGAATTGAAATGTTGCATGACTTGCTAAGCTTTCTGCGCTACTTTTAGCTAAAACTCTAGCCTTGCTTATTCAAGTAAATCTAAGTTGAGCCTCAGATTCTCATTATTTGTGCTTGTGTCCAAGTGTGACGTTTCGAAGGAGTTTACTCCTATCTCTGTAGGTTTTACAACTTCTGTGCCAAATGTCAGATTAAAGGGGGTCTCTCCTGTGGCGGAGTGAGAGTTTGTAGTATGGCCCATAAAATGCCAGGCACTTCTTCCGGCCTAGCTCCTTTAGCTTCATTTAATTTTTTCCTCAAGCCTATCAGGATTTTACCATTCATGGCTTCTACTAACCCATTAATTTGGGGATGTGCGACTGAGTTGGGTTTAAGCTCAATATAGAAGTTGTCGCACAATTCCTTGACCAGGTCCGCTTGCAATTGTGAGCCATTGTCTATTACTATAACATTTGGGACCCCAAACATGCAGATGATGTTCTTCCATATGAAGTCCCTTATAGCCCTTTTTGCTATTTTAGCTAAGGGTTCTGCTTCGACCCATTTTGTGAAATAGTCACAAGCCACAATCAAGAATTTCTTTTTGTCAACCGCTAAGGGAAAAGGGCCCAGAATGTCTATTCCCCATTTTGCAAAAGGCCAATGAGAGTTAATGGCATTTACCTCTTTTACCGCTAATCTGGGGATTTTTGTAAATTTTTTGCAATTATCACATTTCCTCACCAATTCTACGTCATCTTTTTCATCGTTAGCCAATAGAAACCTTGATGGATGGCATTTTGGGCTAAGGCTCTACCCCCCACATGGTTGCCACAGACCCCTTTATGTATATCGCGAAGCATATAGTTCGCTTCTTCCGAGTTCAAGCACCTTAGAAAAGGTAGTGTGAAAGATTTTATACAGTGTGTCTCCTTGTAAAATATACCGATGGCTTTTTTCTGGAATTTAAGCTTCTCGGTCACAGAGGAGGTAGTTGTGCTCCTTTTCAGGCATTCAATGATAGGAGTCATCAGGAGGGTTGTGCATCCATATTACAGACTCACTTAGCTTCCTCTGCGCCAGGTCTAGGAACATACTTAAGGATAATCTTTCCTATGTTAGGGACAACATTAGCAGATGCTATTTGGAGAGGGCGTCTGCCCTAGTATTTTCTTCCCAAGGGATTTGATGTATTGTGATTTCATCAAATATGGACCACAATTCCAAAACCTTCTTGTGGTAATTTATCAAGGAATATTCTTTTACCGCATACTCTCCCAAAACTTATTTAGCCACCAATTGAGAATCTGTGCTTGACATTAAGTTTCATAGCCAGTTCAAGTCTTGCAATTAGAGCCTCATATTCCACCGCATTATTAGATAGTGAAAATTCAATAGTCAGTCCATGTTGTATCCCTTCATCATCGGGCCTCACTAATAGTGTACCTACCCCTGCACCCTCTCTGGTGGATAAGTCATCTACAAATAGTTGCCAATGACATTCTGTTAGGTTGGGAGTTCTTGGGAACTGCTCTGTTGTGGCATAATTATCTATCTCTTTTCTAATGGTTGTTTTCTCAGATTCCTTTTTTGTAGAGTCCAAAGGGAATTTGCTATTATCAGAAAACAAGCATTCTGCGATGAAGTCTGCTAGGGCTTGTGCTTTGTTAGAAATATGCTTTAGGAATGTGACTTTTTATTGTTTCAGATTTCTATTTTGAACTAGTCTTCTAGTAAGTTAGTTGTTACTAGTCTTTAGGAGCAAGTTTTCTATTCTTTAGAAGTAAGCAATGCAGTAGTGGTTTAGTGGCTTAGTGGCTTAGTGGGTTCATGGCATGACTTGTTAAGATTTTCTATCTTTTTTTCAAGCTCTATAAATGTAAGGGTCTGTGATGAATAGGATAACTGAATTCCTTTGCAAAATATTACCATATAGTTCCTTCTTTAAACTTGTTGTTTTTATTTAGCCTTAGCTTTGATTCTCTGTTCTTCCTTTTCAAAACCAACATTTGGTATCCGAGCTTTTTGTCTTAAAGGGTCTGTGGAATGGAAGCTAAAAGCAGTTCTTCACAACTAGCTCCTCCAACCTTTGATGGTGAAAATTATCAACTTTAGACAGTGAGAATGGAGACCTACCTGGAGGCTCTAGATGTTTGGGAAGCTGTGAAAGAGGATTATGAAGTTCCTCTGCTGCCAAACAATCCCACCATGGCTCAGATCAAACTCCATAAGGAAACGAAGATCAGAAAGTCTAAAGCAAAAGCTTGTCTCTTTGCTCCTGTTTCAACAACTATCTTTACAAGGATTATGTCGCTTAAAATATCCAAAAAAGTGTGGGACTATCTGAAGGAAGAATATGCAGGAGATGAGAGGATAAGAGGCATAAATGTGCTAAATTTACTAAGAGAATTTGAGTTGCAAAGGATGAAGGAGTCTGAGATAATTAAAGAGTACTCAGACAGGTTACTGGGCATTGGAAACAAGGTTAGGTTACTTGGTACTGAGATTTCTAACTCTAGAATTGTTCAGAAAATCCTTGTAAAGGTAAGAGGCTTCCTTGACCACCTTGGAGAATACCAAGGACATGTCTAAGATTCCCATGGAGGAATTATTAAGTGCCTTACAAGCTCAAGAGCAGAGAAGGCTTATGAGGGAAGATCATGTTGTTGAAGGAGCCTTGCCAGTCGAGTATTAAAAAGCTCGAAAAGATAAAAAGAAGCCTGATAAAAAGCAGGCGTCTGGAAGAAAGTATCCACCTTGCCAGCACTGTGGAAAAATGGGTCATCCACCTTCAGATGTTGGACGAGACCAGATGCCAAGTGTAGTAGCTGCAACCAAATGGGACATAAAGCTGTGATTTGCAAAAACAAAAAACCCGAGCAAGAAGCAGAAGCCAAAGTCGCTGATCAAGATGAAGAAGACGAGTTGTTTGTGGCAACATGTTTTTCAGCCCAGAGTTCTTCAGAACATTGGCTGATTGATAGTGGTTGTACAAACCACATGACTTATGGCAAAGCTTTCTTCAAGGATTTGTAGCTCGATGGAGTCACAAAAGTGAAGATAGGGAATGGTGATTATATTGTTGCAAAAGGAAAAGGTACCGTTGCACTTACAACAAGATCAGGTACAAAGTCAATTTGAAATGTTTTGTAGGTACCTGATATTTCTCAAAATTTGTTGAGCGTGGGTCAGTTGATAGAAAAAGGTTTCAAAGTATGCTTTGAAGATGGGCACTGTCTTATTTATGACACTAAAGGCCAAGAAATTTTAAGAGTCAAGATGAGAGGCAAAAGCTTTTCATTTGTTCCAGCAGAGGAATAGCAAGCAATGAAGAAACTAGTAACCAACAGAGAATCAAGTGATGAAGTTGTTACGGTTGAACCACCAAAAGTAGAAACTGAAGTTGTAGCTGGACCAAAGTTCAATGAACCAGCTAAGGAAGAAAATATTTCTTTGTTAGAAATAGATAATATTGAAGAGAAGGTTACTATAAACGCTGCCTCTAACATTATGGAAGATGAATGTGTCAAAGTCATTGAAGCTACCGAAGAAATTGCAAAGGATGTGGTCTCAGAAGATCAACAAAAAGATGTCAAAACAAAGAATGGAGAACTGTAGTCAGAGGAGATTTTCAAAACAAGGAGGTTTACCAAAAAAAAGTTTCAGATGAAAAGAAAAGGTCCGGTTAAGCAAGTCAAAGATTTAGGATAGAAAATTGGTGTCTTTAGTTCCTAAAGCAAGGAGGAGTGTTACAAATATGCTTTAGAAACGTGGCTTTTTATTGTTTCAGATTTCTGTTTTGAACTAGTCTTCTAGTAAGTTAGTTGTTGCTAGTCTTTAGGAGCAAGTTTTCTATTCTTTAGGAGTAAGCAATGCAGTAGTGGTTTAGTGGCTTACTGGGTTTATGGTGTGACTCGTTAAGATTTTCTATCTTTTTTTCAAGCTCTATAAATGTAAGGGTTTGTGATGAATAGGATAACTGAATTTTTTTACAAAATATTACCATATAGTTCCTTTTTTAAATTTGTTGTTTTTATTTAGCCTTAGCTTTGATTCCCTGTTCTTCCTTTTCAAAACAAACATGCTTGAATTGCCTTGGTTGATATTCAATCCCAAACTCGCTGAGCTCAATACTCCATTTCATCACCCTTCCCGAGACATCAAATTTCTGAAGGATTTCTTTCAATGGAAAGCTAGTAAGGATTATGATCTTGTGTGACTAAAAGTATTGTTGCAATCTCCTAACTGCTATAACCAAGGAAAAAGCCATTTTTTCCAACTTATTATAATTACATTCTCTATTTTGGAGTGCTCCGCTGATGTAGTATATAGGAGTCTACTGCCCTTCTTTCTCTTTTACTAACACTGCTGCCACAGTCTCATCGGTGGCTGTATAATTCTTCTCCAGGTTCTGGCCTGGAAAGCAGGGGTGGATAGCACATGTATCTTGTGAGGTCTTTAAATGCATCTTTAAATGCCTTTTGACACTCCTCTGTCCAAACAAATGGGGAGCATGCTCTGAGAATTTTAAAGAAAAAGAGGCATTTGTCGGCAGATTTGGACACAAAACAATTCAGGCCAACTACCCTGCTAGTGAGGACTTGTACTTCTTTCGTGGATCTGGGGGGGAATCATGTCTAATACTGCTCTGATTTTCTTAGGATTTGCTTCTATGCGCTTGTTGGACACCATGAAACCTAGAAACTTTCCAGCTTCCACCCCAAATGTGCATTTAGTCGGGTTAAGTTTCATGTTGTCCTGTCTCAGAATGCTAAAGACGTCTCTGACATTTGCAATATGCTCATAAATTTCAGGGCTTTTTACCAGCATGTCATCGACATAGACTTCCATAGAGTGCCCGATCAGATCTTTAAAGATCCTGTTGACCAATCTTTGGTAAGTAACACCAGTATTTTTGAGCTCGAATGGCATGACAAGATAACAATAGAGGCCGTCCTCTGTGATGAAAGCCATTTTCTCTTGGTCATCTGCGTCTAAAAAGATTTGGTTATACCCGAAAAATGCATACATAAAACTGAGAAATCTAATAACAGAAGAGGCATCAACTAGATGACCGATCGATAAGAGTGGGAAGCTCTCTTTCGAGCAGGTTTTGTTTAGATCTGTGAAATCTACACACATCCGCCATTTACCGTTAGCCTTTTTTACCATGACGACATTCACTACCCATTCAAGGTATTGCGGTTCTTTGATGATACCTGCAGCAAGTAACTTATCGACTTCTTGTCTAATGGCTTCTAATTTGTCCGAGGCAAACTTCCTCTTCTTTTGCTAGCTTTACATGTTTCCATTTTTTATCAACATTAAGCTTGTGGGTCATCACCTCTGGGTCAATCCTCGGCATATCCTTTGGGCACCAAGCAAACGCATCTACGTTTTTCTTCAAGAATTCTATCATAGTGGGTTGCTCCTTTGGGTTTAGGAGAGAGCCTACATGTGTGATGCTATTCTCATCATCTTTACACAGCTGAATTTTCAAAGTTTGTTCCACTGGTTATGCTTTACTGAGCGTTTGTTTATCTCTCACATCTAAGGATTCAACAATGAATGTTGACGTAGAAGAGGGTTTTTGTGTTTTTGAAGCAGAAGAGGGTTTCCCAATGAGGGAGTGTTCACTGAACATGTTAATTTCCATTCTGACTAAGCGCTTTTGTTGCTCATGCCCCTTAGTGCGAGCATCACCTCTACTTTTATCTTAGTAGCTTCCTCTACCCCAGATTTAGATCGTTTAGTTAGTGCTAGGGATGTGAGATGACAAGATCTAGTCACGACCTGATCTATTTTCATATATCCAATTCCTGTGGGTGTTGGAAATTTGAGGGTTAAAAAGCACACAGCATCTATCAACTTAGCGATGTTCATGAGAGGGCGCCCTATGAGAGCATTGTAAGGTGTGGGAATGTCTACAACCAAAAATGCATTCATAACATTGAGCACATGTTGTCCATCACCCAAGCATATGGGAAAGCTGATGGTTTCCTTTATGGGAATAGGTTGGTTATTGAAGCCATAGATAGGCGTAGAGGAAAAGAGCGCAGAATGCTGGAGCCTTATGCTAATAAATGTTTTGTACACAATGATGTCCACATCATTTCCATTGTCTATGAGTATGCGACTCACTTCATAGTTTCCTATTATAGCTTTTACTACAATAGGGTTGTTCCTAGAATCTTGGCACAGATCTATGTCTTTTGCGGAGAAAGTTATGATCTACTTGTTTTGCCAACTATCATCGTTTCTGAGCTTTTTAGACTATGCTGCCACTGCCATGGTTTGTATACTCCTTAAATGGGCTTTTCTATTTGACTTCGAGTTGGTCCACTCCTGGATAGCACCCATGATGGTGTTGATTGTACCGTGTACTGGTGGGCATTTGTGCTCTAGCTTTTGAGGGTCGTCAGTATTTTACGCAGATTTGTCTTCTCTGCACACATACTTTCCCATATAATCTTTGTTAATCAATTTTTCTATGGCATCTTTAAGTTGAAAGCAGTCTTCCGTGTTGTGGCCGACATCGTTATGGAAAGGCACAGTGCTTTGATCTGTCTTTGGGTCTTTTGGGATTGGGGTGCATAGGTTGCGACCATCTGATCTTATCAACCATATCAGTTTTGGCTATGTTGTTTAAGATCTGTGTTCTGGAAGTGTTAAGAGGAGTATAATCTTCTGCGCGTGGGCAATGCCCTTTGTCTCCTTTTGCATGAGGGGACCACGCAATCTATCAAAGGTGTTTCTACGGAGGCTACGATTATCATTATCACCGTATTTTCCTTTCCTCTTTTTGAAAGACCGATCCCTCATTGGGGATTTACGGGTAGATCTGTATTCCCCCCGAGATTCTTTTCCAAAAGATTGCCTGCTCTTTGTTTTATTGGCCTTGGTCCTTTCTGTTTGTTTGATCGGGTCTATTTCCGTTTATACCCTGTATCTCCTCTGCTTTCGCATACCTCTGTGCTTTTTCAAAGAGTTCATGCATATGCTTAGGACTACTTTCTAACAATGTATACTTCAGGTGCTCATTTCCCACACCCGTCATAAGACAATCGGTAGCAAAATTTATTATTAGATCATTGATTTCTAATGTGATAGCATTGAACCTTTCTAGATATACTCTCAATAATTCTTTTCTCCCTTGCACCATATTTATAAGAGTAACTGCTGATCTCTGTGGTTTTCTACAGCTGATGAAGTTAGATAAGAATACTCTTTTCAACTGCTCAAAGTTAACTATAGAATGTGCTGGTAATTTATGAAACCAAATACATGCAGTGCCTTATAGTGTGGTAGGAAATAGTCTGCACTTTACAGCATCAGAAGCACCATGCATATTCATACTTATCTTAAAATGTGTTATATGGTCTTTCGGGTCAAATGTACCATCGTATCTGTCTTTTGGGATTTTCACATTGGAAGGTATTTCTTCCTGTAGCACCACTAATAAAAGAGGATCTTGCTCTTCATTTAACCATTCTATATGGATTCCCCTCACCCTTTTGAGGACTGAAATTTCCTTTCTAAAGGCATCAACATCATCAGCAATATTCTTTTCCTGGTTTCCTCTGGTTGCAGAGGTGGTTGGTCTGCTTCGCACAGGCTGTGCTAGTTCCCCTCTTAATTGCTTGGTTTCTCTCTCTGCTGATCAGCTGGTTCAACCCTACGCCGAGGTATTATGTTTTCTACGTTTGCCACCCTACACTGAGGTGTTATGTCCTCTGCGTTTACATTTTTAGGGGTACTCTGCTGACTTTCTACACCTTCTCTAGAATGAGTAACATGAGTTGGGCGATATGTGCGATTAAAATGGGCTTCTCGGGGTCTATGTTGAGTGGTTTGAGCATCTCTAACAGTGTTTTATTGTATGAACAGTTACTGTTCTGCTTGTTATGCGGCTAGCTGTTCAAAAAATTGCCTCATCTTCTGCACTATTTGTTGTTGCATTACACTCAACTGTTGTATTATTGCTTGTTGTCCCATGAAGAAAAAGGAAGCTTCATACACCTGAGGGTTTTACTGGAAGGTCATCCCCAAAATAGCTGCATGTGCGGCTTGCAATGTAGCATGTGACACTAAGTTTAGCAAGGGGTTATCTCCTGCGGACTTCGTGGGGACATGCGATATTCTCATGGCATTTGTAGTGCCACAGAGGTCTTCATTTCCCTGTGTCGCTCCAGGTTCTCCCAAATAGGGTGCCATAGCCGGAAGTGTAAGCTGTGGACATAACAAGGGAGTTAACTCTTCCTTAGATGTCACAGCGTAGGGCGTAGGCAGTGCCATAGCTAGAGATGACGGTTGTGCACTCGATAAGGCTATTAGTCCCATGTGAGGCGTCATGGCATAGGGCATAGGCTGCGCGCTTGATAAAGGGAGTTAATCTTGGTGTCATAAACGATAATGGGTTTATTGTACCCGAAAAAGTGTTAAATGCACCTGGAGTTGTGCTCAGTATGCTCGATTCTACGCCAGAGGTACCTATTGTCAGAAACACCAATATGGTGGTGATGGGTGGAGTAAAGTAAGTACCAAATTGGTAAGCACCAGGCTACATACCAAAAGTTGGTTGAGTAGTCAAAAGCAGTGGAGCTATCTGAGTTATTTGGCTCTGAAGAGGCGCAGAGGGTAATGTTTGTAGTGGTGTAAAGCCTGGCAATGTTTGTTGCCCAGAATTTCCCTTGCCTCAATGCCATCATCCGTCTGATCTTAAAGTGATTTTGTTCTTGTATCTTCTGTGATTTCTAGGTCATGATCACTTGTTGGAGTCATGAAGAGGGCAGTCCTTACCCGAGGACGAATGGGTTGTAGGGGCGTAATGGGAACTCGATCACGTTCTTGGCCATGATTTGTTTCAGCTCTTGGATCAGTCCGTGGAAAGGAGGAAGACATGGCTCGCCGTTCCCACAGACAGTGCCAAATGTTGATGACTTTTTAGTTAGAGATGGTGAACGTGAGCATTCAGCCCAAGGACTCAAGAGGTCTATAGATGAGGCCCTTTGGTGATCTGGATCCAGCCCAAATATTGAAGGAATGACCTGTTCATGTGACGAATAAGGAAGGGCACTGGTTTTTACCAGTGAGGGCCCCCTCTGGTATTCTAATTAGTAATGGGTTAAGAATAATATCCAAAGAAGAATCAAGAAAGAATGTGTTTAGATTCAGAGGAGAAAGTGAATAGTTATTAGAGAGGAAGATGAATAGTATCTTTGGTTTTACCTTATATATGAGAGGAGTGGGGTAGGTAGCAATAGTAGAAAGGTATTGTGGATATGACTACCTATCACAGAGGTCTCTGTTAGAACATTCGGCGGGGTCAGTATTCGTGTCCCCTGTTGTCTTCTAGTGTTGACCTTTCATGGAGCCCAGTATAAGGTATTAGAAGGTCTGCGCACATCTGGCATTCTGCGCTCGACGCACATCCTAGGAGTTCTGCGCCTATAAGGTATGTTCTTATGAACTCATCTTGTGGACTTATTCTTCTAGGTCGATCGAGGCTTGGTCTTTTAGGCTTACTAAGTCATTCTGGACTTGTTGAGTTATGCTCAACACCGTTATCTTTGGAACTGTAGCTGGGGCACTCTATGGGATTGGCATTGCAAGAATGCCAATAAGCCCAGCTAACAAGAATATGGAGATTCCAAAGGATGCCAAAAGGTGATCAACAAAAAATACAAGATGATCCTCGAAATTACACCTCAATCCATCAAAAAATCACACCTCTCATTGAAAATCTTTCAGTTTGAAGAGATACCAACTGAAAAAATCCTCCCTATTAGCCCAGCTGAACCTCAAGGCACAACATCATCGGCAGATGTTAAAGGCACCCCACCCAGAATTGATGAGACTCCCCAACAAGAGCTTCCATTATCAATCCAGGCTCACACACCGACATATTTCCATCTAAAACACTTGCTAGCAAAACAGAAATCAGGTACAATCTCCACAACATAAAACAATTCAGAGAACATATACATGAACTAACAATTTTTAATTCAAATGCAGTTACAAATCAAAGCGCATGATGTTCACTGCACAAGCTTTAACTCCTTATACACCTCCACCTGGAACTGCAAATCTTTTTTATATGTGTGTATATATATATATATATTATGAAAATATATGTGCAGGCACTTCCCAGTATGTACAACTTAAACTTACAATAGCCACCTACTTCATATTTTGATACTTAATCTTATTATCATGATGATTATATATATATATATATATATATATATGATAACACTTCTTATCTACTCCTACATCTTATTTATCATCCATGACCATTCCATGAATTCATTGGTGCAAACACAATAATTACGTCCAATAGATAGTTAAGACTAATACTATGACCCACAGTACGCCGCGCCTCCTCCTTAGTTTTTAACTTATAATTCTTTTTTTTTCTTCTCTTATTTCTTTTTTTATTTTTAATTTATTTTTTAAGTAATATTTTTCTTTTTAAAAAGGGGCCTACAAAAATATGTTGAGTTTTTTTTAAAAAAAAAACTTTAAGATAATTCTTTTCCTTTTTTATATTATATATCATAATAAATTTATTTATTATTAAAAAATGTATTATTTGATATATATTTTTATTTATTGGTTAATTAATATTTTCAACTTATATTTATATAATATATTTGATATAATATATTTTATTTATGAGTTGATTAACTTTATTTTAATTTTATATATTTTTAACATATAATTGAGTTATAGACTTTTTATCATTTGAATTTGGGAACATCGATAATTACTCTCTTGAAATACTTTAAAAATTTATAAATTAAAAATGTATTTGACACATATGATAAGATGAAATAATATAAAAACTTATAAAATTTTTAATTATGCCTTCAAATTTTATTAAATTTTAATTCAAAAATTAACCTTGGGGCTAAATAACTTCTAGTGCTATATTAAAGTTAAGGCAAAGTTATTGAGGAGCAAAGAGAGGGGGCATTTGTCAGCCCCCATTGGTTTTTTTTCTTTTTCTTTTAGCTTTTTTATTTTAAAGATTATATTATGTTATTTATTCTTCTATATTTTAAAATGGAGGAAAAGTAAGAGGATTATAATGAGTTGGAGGTATTTGCCATTCTCTTATTAGTCCAATTTGTTTTTGTTTTAGGTAATATTAATATATATATATATATATATATATTATATAATTACTATCTATTAAATTAGTAAAGAGTGCTAAAGCGTGTTTTTGGAGTATTTCTCATGTTTTAATTAGTTTGACAAAAATTCATTAAATAGATTGATATATTTAATAGAGAAAATTGGGTTTTTTATATTATATATTATATTTTATTATTTATTAAATTTAGATATATATTGTAAAAGAAAATATGTGACATGATGTAATTAGGGATAGAAATAAGTAGCATGTTTATTGGATTTACTATTTTAGAATGTCTATTTTTATTATTGTCGAACTTAAATTTCATGTTAATAATTATTTAACTTTTATAACTTATTTATATTTAATTAATGTAATAGGGGGTAAGAAATTTTATTTAGGGTAAGATTCAAATAGAAACTTTAAAAATAATCACAATATTTATAGGGTTCGAATATAGAAAAATATTATACAATTAAGGTATAAGTAAGGTAAATTTCATGGATAACTTATCATTACTATGTTTAGATGTTAGAGAAAAAAAAATCCACAGCGAGGCACAGGCCTATTTCTATTTATCATTAAAGTGTAATAATAATAATAATAATAATAATTAAAAAAACATTTGGCCGTCCAACATAAGCCATCGAACTCTAATTTTGTCTGTATGCTCGACTTAAAAAATTGCTCCAAAATCATTAAAAAATGCTAAATGCTCAATTAAAGGCCTAAACTTTTAAAATTAACTCAAATAAGGGTCTAAAATATAATTCTAACATAGGAAAGCCCATACATAGTAAATTGTAATAAGTTAGACTCACTATTAATTAATGCTAGTGTGTGATATATATATATAAATTGATACATGAAGATTTCATACCATGTTACGTATATTGAATTTATTTTGATTAATATTATTCTATATTTATTTAATTAATATGATAACATATTTTTTTTTTATCAAAATTAATACGTATATATGACAAGTATTGTTCATATAGGAGGACTTAATCTATCACAATTTACAAAGTATTTCTTTTTTGGTTTCCCACCCGGTATTCAGAGCTTCGCTCTGATTAATCCGGATTCAACCCGCGTCGCGTACTTGGATATGGTGGGTGAGTCTCGCAACGGGGCCAGCTGCATACGCAAGGTCTCGAAATCGAGATCCGTTTAAGCTGGAACAAGCCGCTTACTACTCGAATTCAACCCTACGTTGGTCACAATTTACAAAGTTTGAAATGTAATTTGTTTGAATTGTGTTTTTAAACCTTCATTTGAGATAATTTTAAAAATTAAGTCATTCATTAAGCATTTAACCTTAAAAAAATACCAAATGCGTGTAACATACTAACATCCTTGAATGTATGTTGACAAAATTGCCCCCATCGTGACCAATGGATGGTTATGGGAACAGGAAGAATGGGAAATTGCTCAAGTATCAAACGTGAGCCACTTGACATTAGGTGGTGAGTGTGAGAGCCAGAGCGACTAATGTAAAGAGTCCAAAAGAGATTTGAGAACCCCAAAGCCAAAGGTTCATTATCTACCAAGAACTCACAGTTTGAAGCTGCACCACACTTCCCTCGATCAAATTTATCCATTTTGTCCCAAAATCATTTTAAAAATAAAAATAAAAAAAGACCAAAGTCGCATTCCAAGTAATCCATTTGCTTCAGTGGCTCTGCTGCTGCCATTCATTCGCTCCCCTTTGCACTCTTCCACTGCCACTACCTTTATATATAGATAAAATAAAATAAACATTAATAGTACCATTTTGCCTTTCCCTGACACCAAAAGTCTCTGGCACTGCCAAACATTGCAAACTACACGTAGAATCTCTGCTCTTCCCACCTCGGAATATTAGTTCCAACTCCACTCCCCCACTGGGTTTGCCGAGTTCACGGGTAAGCTATTTGATTCTTCTTTGCTTCATGATTGATCAGGTTTTGGTTCTGATTTTTTTGCCTTCTTGAGTCTGTTTTAAAGTTTAGCAGATGATTTTGTGGATGGAGAAATCATTGGTTCATTTACTCTTTTATCATTTCTTAAATGCATTTCTCTGCCTGGATTTTCAAGTCGGGTGGTTTGACTTCTTGTTTAGTGTCAGTTGCATTTGATCGCAAGAAGCTGTCTTTAATTTTTGGATTTTTGTTTTTAACTTTTGTTATGCATGGATTAGAATCTGAAGGGCTTTAGAGCCGATTTTACAATTTAGGATTAGATTGATTTTGTATGATATATGTATGTGATTGTTAAAATATTAAAGGGTCTCGAATATATTTTGTCCATAGAAATTCACATATGGACACTGGAAAATAAAAGTTATCATTTACGTACAAAATGTTAAATTCCTCTTATTTTTCTTGCTGTTCTTACAGGTTGAGCGCTGAGTCCTTTACGTTGATAAGTTTAGGGAAGACACTCGTCCTATCATGGGTTTAAAGGCATTAGACTATGAGACTCTGAATGAAAATGTGAAGAAAGTTCAATATGCAGTCAGAGGCGAGTTGTATCTTCGAGCTTCTGAGCTTCAGAAGGAAGGCAAGAAGGTTAATTTTGCTTCCTTTCTTCTTATTTTGTTTGAACATTGAATCGGCTTATTATGCATCTTCTTGAACAACTATTTGGCACTTAGATCTCTAATGAAGTTGCTTTTAGCTTTGCCTGTGAACAGGACATCTAAATTAGTTGTATTCTTATTTCTTAATTGTGACATTTAAAACCAAATATGTTTCTTTGTTCCAATATTGTTGAGAAATCATCATCATCAATACCTCGCTCTTGTGACGTAAACTTAGCAATTATCTGCCAAATTACAGCTTGTACTTATGAAATGCTTTGAACTGTAAGTTATTCAGTGTCTTCACTCTTCACTGACTACTAGCTTCCTGGTGAATTTCCTGCCTTGATTCTATTTTCATCTTTTGCCTGGATATGTCTCAAGGAAAGATTCTTGCTGTTGGACACAATTAAAATGTCTGCATAACAAATATGCAGGATCTGTGTCCCTATAGTTCCCTAGAATCTGCTATGGCACCACTGTGTGCTGGGAGAGTGTGCACTTCCATGTATCTAATGACCGTGGTTGAAGTTTTGTTTGTGAGCAGTGACTAGGACTCTCATAAAATGTGATATTAAATGTCAATGCCGATGCTGTGCTGTTCCCTATAGGGCCAGTAGAAAAAATGTTTATGTGTATATGCCTTCTAAGTATGTATACTTCATAATGGTTTTTTTTCCTTTTTTCACCTGATAAATCACTCGTGTGATTTAATTTATTTTACTGCTTTAATTTTGTCTACAGATTATTTTTACGAATGTTGGCAACCCTCATGCTCTTGGACAGAGGCCACTGACTTTCCCTCGCCAAGTATAAGTTCCTTTCTATTTTCAGTTTTCTTCTGCTGGAAATATTTCTGTTTCTGATCCAGTTTTAATTTGCAGTATGTATTTAATCAAGAAAATGTACTGCTGCAGGTGGTTGCTTTATGCCAAGCTCCGTTTCTGCTAGATGATCCTAATGTAGGACTGCTATTTCCAGCAGATGCAATTGCAAGAGCTAAACATTATCTTTCAATGACTTCTGGTGGTCTAGGTATATCATCGTATCATTTATAGGAACAAAAACCACCAGAAATACCATGCTGTCATTTGATGACCCATGTCTTGTTTGTCTTCAATCGATAGACTTCTTAGATAATGTGCTAATTAAGCTTTTAGCTTGGCAATTTTATCCATTATTCTTCTGTTTTGCAAAATGTATTATGTTGAATCTTCTGTTATGTGTTAACCCTTCCTTCCCAATACCTTAGTCCTCAATTTAGTCACCAGTTTAAATTGTGCCCTTATATAGTTCCTTGATGCAATATAGGTTGATTGTAAAAATAGCTCGAGAGGATTTCGAGGATTTAAATGATTTGAATGTGATCTTTAATATTAATAACATTTGTTCCTTCACCATATATCTAGGTGCATATAGCGACTCCAGAGGTATTCCTGGCATAAGGAAGGAGGTAGCTGAATTCATTGAAAGGCGTGATGGGTATCCTAGGTGATAATCTAGACGCTGTCACTCATAAAGTCATCTTTCTTGCAAAGAACTGTCATTTTCAGTTCCCAAGTTGTTAGCTGAATGGCTATTTGCTTCTTTGACCAATGGCAGTGATCCAGAACTCATATATCTCACTGATGGTGCTAGCAAAGGTGTGATGCAGATCTTGAATTGTATTATCCGTGGTGAAGGGGATGGGGTAACGTATTTTTCTTATTTATTTTGCTAAAACATGAGTGCATTATCTATGTCATCCTTTTTTCTCCTCATCCTGGTCTAATTTCTTCTGGCTTATAGTTCAGCAGTTTACCATGTTCCCAGTGATAATGCTGATATGTTATATTCTGTAAAAAATTTTGCTTTGCCAGGTTTTGGTTCCTGTCCCACAGTATCCACTTTACTCGGCTACAATATCTCTCTTGGGTGGTTCTCTTGTTCCATATTACTTGGAAGAGACTGCAAACTGGGGACTTGATGTTAATGATCTTCGCCAATCAGTTGCACAAGCTCGCGCAAATGGAATAACAGTTAATATACATTTTCTTTTGTTTATTTGTGGAAGTATGAGAAATTTGGGCCGAATTTATGCAAACTTATCAATTGAAGGAATTGATGGATAAAAAGGAGGCTTGAATAAGAACCATAAGCACATAGAGTTGGTTTGACTAAAATATCATATTCTGCACGCTAAGCAGTCCTGGGACTTAAAAATTGATTTATTTTGGCCAGCACTAAACAGTTTTACCTCTCCAATTTGTTTGATCTATGCAATTCATAAAAGTTGTTTGTTACATTTTTATTTCATTTGGATTTAGTGCTATAGTATCTAACTTTATTTTGGCATGAACTGCTCTTCCCCCGATGCATGCCACACAGCCACAGCCAACTAAATCTCATTAATGTTTGAATATGGCCAGATAAGAGCGATGGTAATTATCAACCCCGGAAACCCTACTGGTCAATGTCTCAGTGAAGCTAATTTAAGAGAAATATTGAAGTTTTGTTACCGAGAAAACTTAGTTTTACTTGGAGATGAGGTTTATCAACAGAATATTTACCAGGATGAGCGCCCCTTTATCAGTTCTAGAAAGGTAAATATCATCTTGCTGTTAGATCAACTACCTCTGAGTCTTTGCAATGGAGTTTTAACTTTAATATTTTTCCGTTTACCGTTGGCAGGTTTTGATGGATATGGGGCTACCCATAAGCAAGGAAGTGCAGCTTGTGTCTTTCCACACTGTGTCCAAAGGATATTGGGGTGAATGTGGGCAGCGGGGTGGATACTTTGAGATGACCAACATTCCTCCAAAGGTTTCTGTTGTTTTCATTATACCTAATGAGTAATGAGTTTCATGTTCTTGAGTGGGAGCAAGAATTTCTTCCAAATATTAATATAAAATATATGTGAAATAATTTTAGCACAATTGTTGTTGAATTTTCATGGTAAAATGAATATCGACTGAATTTGTACCACGTTATGAAATAAAGGTCATGGCCATATAGAATAAGGTATAGCCAAAAATCCTCCCCAAGGTTGATATTGTTGTCGAATGGGTAAAACTATTATAATTCTTGGTACTTATAATCAGAAAAGAACTGCTTTACCATGTTGTTATATATGCATATTCTTCTACTTCCTTCTTTTTATTATTCTTCTCACCTGCCTGACATATGTTGGAAAATAAACATAATATGGTTCTAGAACTGATGCTCAATTCTGTTTTGGTTTCATGATTTGCTGTTGCAGACAGTTGATGAGATCTATAAGATTGCATCAATAGCACTCAGTCCAAATGTTCCTGCTCAGATATTTGTGAGTGGATTTCATCCTATGTTCTATGAAGTTGGACACATTAGTGTTTCTGTTCTAGTTACATTAACCATAAGTAACCTTCTTCTTCTCTTTACAGATGGGGTTGATGGTTAACCCACTCAAACCTGGAGACATTTCATACGAGCAGTTTGTTAGGGAAAGGTATGCCTGCTATAGACCCAGTTTGCAATGAGTGCACATTCTTTTTTGATAATGTCTGTGTTCGAGTGCACATTCTTTTTTTGTTTAAATAAAAATGGGATAAAAGTTTTTCCGCTTTCTGATGTTCATGTTAAATAGATCTCAACTTTTGATGCTTTTTTGACTGTCTAATTTTCGCATTAGAAACTACTGAAAGAAGGTTTTTCAGTCATTGTGATATTGTACATAGAAAAGTCCATTAGTTGGTTTGAACATTAGGATGTTGATCTCCACTATGACATGAAAAGAACCTTTTTCCTGTAGCTTTAATTGACATTGCCGTTTAAAACTTGCAGCAAAGGAATTCTTGAATCATTGAGAAGAAGAGCTAGGATAATGACTGATGGATTTAACAGCTGCAAAAATGTAGTTTGTAATTTCACTGAAGGTAAACTGCTTTCAACAGGTAATTAGAATTCTTTGAAGTCTTTGTGATTCCTTCTTATTACTTATTCTTTTGATGATTTTACAGGTGCCATGTATTCTTTTCCTCAAATACGCTTGCCACTAAAGGCTATAGAAGCTGCCAATAGGGCTGGAAAAGTTCCAGACGTTTTCTATTGTCTCAAGTTGTTGGAAGCAACTGGCATCTCCACTGTCCCTGGTTCAGGATTTGGACAGAAAGAAGGGTACGATCCAATTTATTTTCTTTTCCATTTATTCATTACTTACAATTTTCACAGTGATCTTTCCCATTTTCCTTCCGAAAGCTACTTCTACAGTCTACACTTACCTTTCTCAAGTATCTTTGTTCTTCAAGCGATGCTTGTTTCTGTTTCCTTTCATCATGTTTGAAAATTTGCCAGGATTGGTCCTGTTATTATTTTGATATACTACTTTTGTAATACAACTAGGTTTAGGTCTGACACCTGATTTTATAGTTTTGTATATCTTGTGTAAGTTAATGTTTTCATTGGAAATAGAGTCGGAAAACACAAGCTACCCCCTCCATTTCTAACAGCTTTAGTGCCTGTCTAACAACATGCTTTTTTCTAAGCAGGGTCTTCCACTTGAGGACAACAATTTTACCTGCCGAGGAAGACATGCCTGCGATCATGTCAAGCTTCAAGAAATTCAATGACGAGTTCATGGAGCAATACGAAGGTAATTGGAGCCACTCAAGGATGTGAAGGATGCTGCTTTAAATTCCTTGAAACTGTGTTGTATTGACCGGCAATTGCAAGCCACTTTATACATGTTTGCAAACCTTAATCATTTCCTCCTTTTACTTGAGCTTTAAACTTCATGATATTGAAGATAGATTCTCCCTGTTTCTCCTTTTTTGTTCGTAATGGGCATCCCTCAAATAGTATTCTCATATTCTCATCATAATAATAGAGTTAAAAAATGCAATTCTAAGCTGATATTTGAAAAGGGGTCGGGCCAAAAATGGAAAATTAATTTAATTGCAAGGTATAAAAACTTTTTAACTCCGAATTTTTTCATTAACCCAGCTGCTTAAAGATTGAAGAATTTATTTCAGAGGTTTCGAGTTCGAAATTTTTTATTTTTCAAGTAAACTTTTTTTTCTATACTTCCTATGTATGAAAAAAAAATAAAAAAAAAAAACCCTTTCACCTATGTGAACTCCTGCCCGTCTGCTTTTCGTTGACCTCTTTTCTGCTCAAAAAACGCAAAACTCACGCTTCTGAGTACTTCTCGTTCCCATCCCGCCGTCGTGCGCCAAACTAATTGCAGTACTAAGTACTCGTTGACAGAACACAGTAGTCAAGTAAGAGGTCCACAATTCTGCTATAGCCATCAATACGAGTAAAGTGTATCTTAATGGGAGAACTTGCAGTACTCTGGTATTTTCTTAATGGAGCTCCCCAACCAAATGAAGCAGAACAAGTTTTAGTGAGAGGAGACTCAGAGTTGGAGGTTTTTAGATTCCTTTTACAGAACCAGCTGTCAATCTCTGTGTTTTTGTTTCACCAGTTACCTCTGACACCTTGCAAGAAAAATCCGAAGCATGGGTTTTTCTCCATTCAATGAAAATCGGCAACTGATTTTCTCACCAAGCATCAGGAATTCTGGATCCGTCCGCTTTTAGAATGACACATGCTGCTGTAATAGATGCGTCACAGGGAGCTGGTAGCTGCTAGGTTGTTCCCAAAAGGTACCTGGAGAGTGTTAAGAGTCTCCTGATCACTCTGCAATTTGCATATTAATGTTTTGTTTTAATGTGAGCATCCCTGTCATCTGTTTGACTGTATTCTTATGCTGTAAATTGGCTACCTCTGACTGTGCCAGGCATAAGGGCGGTGACTAATGATCTCTTAATAGTAAAAATCTTGTACACTTTTGTCCCTTTTGATTCCCCTTTTCAGGCCATCTGCCCCAAGAGTTGCAGAACCACCAAGCATAGTATTTGTTTAAATTAGGTGACGGTATTTTGACGTCAATTATGTTTCTTTTTGACATTTTTACCGACGAAAAGAAAATTAGGTTATGTTTAGTATGAGAAAATATTTTCTAAAAAATACAAAGAAACTATCATATAAAATATATGAAGTGACAGGAAATGTATGTATGTTTTAGAAAATGAAAATGAAAATGGATAAAGAAATGAGATTAAAAAAAAATTATTTTGAATTTTAGGTCAATCTTCATTTTCATTTTCTAAAACATGCATACATTCTTATAATCTATACATATCTTTGATGATGATTTCTTTGTATTTTTAGATAATGAAAACAGGAAATATTTTTATGTACCAAACATAACCTTACTGTTTTCAAATTTATTTTGAAAGTATTTCTAGTAACTATTCTTTTACCTACCTCATTATTCAGTAGTTTTTTTTTTCTTTTTTCAAAGAAATTGTAACTTTGATGACATAAGAGATGTCAACCGGACTAGAAATATGCAAGATATATTCTCCGTCTCTGACTTCAATTTCTTTAATCTGTCTCCATCTTCGACCTAATTTCGGGTTCAGGAAGGGATTTTTTCCACATCCCCAACTCATGTAGAATTTAACTGGGATGAAAAATCTCTGATCATGATTTATACATATATATATATATATACATAATATATTTATGTTATTAAAAAATATATTTTACTATTTTATTATAAAAATACCATAAAAATTTACATAAACATAATAATAAGGATTTCTTTTGTTAATAAAATTAATTTTATTACTTGGTTTTCATTTTAAATTTATATATATATCATGATATATTACATTTGATATAAATATAATAAATATTATATATGTAATACTCGCACCAAATATTTGTTTCTTTCCGTGGATTAGGGCGTGCGCTAGTTAGTAAGAGAGAGAGTGGTAAAACTTTACTTAAGTAGTGAAAAGGACATGGATGGGATTAAGTGATTAGTTAGGAATTTGTAGTAAGGTTAAAAATTTAAACTGAAATTGTTAACAAATGACAGGGAATTTGAAAATTTCACTGCAAATGGTTTGGAAGTAGATGGTCTGAAGAGTAGAATTCTACACTGAAAATTTCATTACACTGACTTGGGATATAGATGAAATTTTAATGATTGTTGGAGGATAAAATGGGAACTAAGAACAAAATTATCTTTTATGGACTTCATCACATGATGACAAGTGTCATTGGCTTAGGAATGAATGGCCAAGATTTGGGACAAATTTCATCATCTTATGGAAGAGAAGAATCCGGCCATGCATGTGTTATTTCTAGAGAATTCATCCAATATTTATGATTGTCTTCAACCTTGAGAAAAGATGAGCAAACCTCCATTGTTGAAATCTTGAAAACCTCACTCCATAAAACATAAGTCCTAAATTCTCCAAGCAAGCCTATTAAGATTACCTATCAAAGTAAACCTCTTGATTAGCCTACTAATATTCCTCAATCAATTTCGCTAAATTCAAACTAAGTGAGGAGGAATTTTAGTGGGAAAGTTTAGGGTTCTTGGAGGGATATTGCAATTCCAAGGTAAGCATACTTAAATTCAATGCTATATATTAGTTCTTGATATACTAATCATGAATATCAAGCTAATTTAGCATGAATTTTATTGTATGCTTATGAATCTAGAAAATTAAAAATGTTACGTAGAATTCTTGAATTTGAGATTTTGGCCAAATTTGGGTTCAAGGAAGCTTGAGGTTGGAATATGAAATCCATGAAAATTTACTACACTAGAAAATATGATTGAATTACATGAAAGAAGAAAGCTTCAATTGTGTAATATAGTGCTGAAATCACTAAAGAAAAATGGTATTTGGTTAGTTGGTTGAGTTAATGGAAAGGTAGTTGAATTGGTAGTTAAATTGGTCTCCATGCCCAACTATCCGTCGACGGGTAAAGGGTTATACGTCGACGGGTAGGTAAATAATTTCCTAACACTAGAAGTCAGAAACTTTTACCCGTCGACGGGTACATGCTTAGACGTCGACGGATAGGCAGATAACCTGGTTACGCACGAAGTCAGAAACTTTTACCCGTCGACGTGTATATGTTTAGACGTCGGCGGATGAATAAATGAGTTGGTTTCACCAAAGTCAGAAATTTCCATCCGTCGACGGTTAGGTTGGAAGACGTCGACGTCTAATGCTAAGTATACCCTGGAAAATGTTAGCCGTGGACGTCCACCCTCAAATCCGTGGACGGATGGTTTGGATTTAAAAGTAGTAGTTATCGAATAGCTTACCTGTCGACGGCTAGGGTTCTGCACGTCAACGGGTATGTGTGCGATTTTCATTCTTATTTTAACTTGTTCGTAGATTGTAAATAGGAGGCAAACAATCAAAGAGGAGTAAACTCAATTGGAGCCTACCTTCCTTCAGAGTAGCGGGGTCCCTTTCGAGGAAAATTAGCGTGAGATAAAGTGGGAGTGTATACCCTCCCAAACCTGTGAGTGGGACTTTACCAACCTAAATAAATATGTTGTTATTTAAATTGTTTTCCTAAATGCAATTGTTTGATTTCCTTGAATTTCAATTGGTTTATAACGATTGTTTATGATCTTGATATGAATTGATTTGTCTTATTATTTTTGGAATTAAACATTTGGATTTTTGATGAAAGTTGATTGGAATCAATGTTACTAAGACTGACTTCGATAATGGACCAGTTGGTCAAACGATATTCAATTGAACTGTGATGTTTACATTACGATTTTGGTGGATGAGATGTTAGTCATTGCATTGGCGCCTTTCACGGTCCGAGCTTGTGGAGCCGGCGTGAGTAGGCTTTTCACTCCCACTTGGGGTGGATGGTACAGGGGTTTTGTGCACACTGAGATTGTGATTATGTGACCCCAGTGGGAGTACAGCGGACATAGCCACGTACCACCCGTGGTGAAGGCCCGTGCCAACGTCGAGTAGAGGGCATTATTTCATAAATAAAGTAACTAAAGAAAAACCTCGGCGGGCTTGGATCTCATCTTGGCTGGGTGAGGTCTAAGCAGTGTGTTTTGGCGAGCCCTGAAATGTTTTCTTACGGATGATTGTTCATTTCGATTACTATGGTGTTATGAAAATCCTTAAAGGTTAACTTGAAGTTCCCATATGTTGTGGTAAATAATTTCTTGATTGTTAATAAGGCGACTAATTGAAGATTTCTGAAATATTACAATATTTCAGTTCAAACTGATACAAAGCGCACATTTATATTATTTTTGTTTATTTAAAATTTGATTGATGGTCTTGTCTCACTCACTGAGTATAAAAAAATAGACTCACCCCATTCTTTTTAAAATTTATTTTTCAGGATAATTAACTGTACGAAAAAGGTAGGCCGTTAAGTGTCAAGACTCATCTCCGGACATCTCACAGTAAGTCTAAGCGACTTATGTGTGTTTATTACTGGATCCACTGGCATGATTTAATTTCTATTAAAGTATTATTTATCTATGTTTCTCGATTTAAAAGATTGTTTCTTTAAATTTTTGAATTGCCTAAATATTTTTTTTAAATTTTATTTTCATTTTACATAACAAGTTTAGATGGATTTGTTAAATGGGTTCAGAATGCTGTAAGCCTTGCGAGCCTCGAGTTGTGGGTGAAGCACGCCATTCACAATTCGTGACACGCGGCGGTTGTCATATTCTCGACCTTTGGGTCGGGGTGTGACAATATATAAACATAGTATATATTTTCTTTAAAAGATAATATATATCTTTACTTTTTGGGGGGTTAAAATTTATATTTTATATATATATATATATATTGCTAATAAACATAATATATATAAATATATATATATATATATAACTTAAAAGGGAATTCCGGCACGGGGACAAGGGGGAGGATATTCACGTCCCCAATCCCGCCGGGAAATAAAATGAAGCCCTCATCCTTAATCCCGTCCTTGTTGGGGCAGGAAATTAGGTTCTCCAATAAGAACGTGACAAATTAACATCCCTAAATGACATCTATAATACTAATAATATTCAAATATAAATTCAAAAGTTTTTCTTTTTTCACTTTAGATCTAAATCTTACTTCATAACTTAAGTTATCTTGTCTGTTTTAAGTTTCAAACTTTAATTATAAGTTTCTAGTACATTCATCACTTTCTTAGTTTCACTTTCTTTGTGTTGTTTTTCTATCGAAGGCTTTCATTTACAATTGTATGATTTGAGGATTTCTTTGATTAACTTATAAATAATAAAGTAAATTCATCATAATCCAAGGTTAACAATATGTAATTTATAAAGTATAAACTAAGACAACAACAAATTGAAAACTAAACTAAAAACCAAAAACACTCTAACTCGATATAATTACAACTACTAAAATTTACCACAATAAATGCTTGAAAATTTAGAATTTACTTTATAAGTCAATTGTTTTTACATTTTGATTGAACTTATACTATATCAATATGACACAAAAATGATAAAATAAAAATTATGAACAAATCATGATTCAAATAGCATTTTTGTTATAAGAAGAGTAATTAGAAATTGCATGTTTCGGCCATTGAGGGATTGGATTGTGGATTAAAATGGTACAAATGCACTAATAAATACATGCACATATCCTCAAAGCTCTTTTGTTTGTCCTCACTACATGATTTTTGTTTCTTTTTTAATTTTTATCTTTCTGATGTACCGGATAAAGTTTCATCTTAGATTAGAGTTTCCCCAATAAATTTCACTACATGACCCGTTTATAAATCATCCCATCTATAATCCATCTGATGTAACTTGTCTCACTTTTTTTAATTCTAAAATTATACTATTATAATTTTTAAAAAGAAAATACTTATAAATAAGGTAACTTTTTAAATATGAGACTAAACTTTTGTTATTTTTTTTTTGTCAGAAAGGGAATGATTCATAACACTAAACTTTTATGATACTTATAAAAATTAGATAAATCAAACGAAACTATGTTAGAAGAGTTGTAAGCTGATTAAATATAAGTAGATCAAAAAGTATTTTTCTTTTCTAATACCGGGAAGAGCTCCCTTCCTCAACTTCATTTTCCAAGAGGACTTCCGCCAATACGGAAACCAAAAATAAATAAATAGGTACTTAGATAATTTCATTGAAATGTAAGAGAAGGATTTTTTTTTCTTTTTTGAGTTGAATTATTTCCCTGTTAGATGAATTCATTCGATAGTAATCCGAATAATGAGACTTGACGTTTTCCTAAAGAGTAAATAGTGATCATCATCGTATATAGTGTATACTTACTTCCATTTAATGTGTACTAGTATATTTAAAATCTTGATTTCTAGTAAAATCTATAAAGTATCGTTTAGTTATGAATGTATATAAAAAGTTACTTTTTAAAAAGATTTTGAAATAATCTATTCTCGTAAATGTTGTAGGGTGATGTGACTGTTCGAGAAAAATGAAGAAAATATTTCCAAAGCGAAAAGGAGGCAAAAGAGAAAAAATAAGTTGGATTCAATACATTTATTTCAAACAACGTCATATATTGTGAAAGAGTAATGAGTAACTAAAAAGGGTTGTTAGCTCACAAATAAAAAACGAAAAAAGAAAAAGGTTTCTCAGTTGGACCCGCAAATAAAAAAAATTGCCAAGTTGACAAGGAGAAAGGAGAGTGGCTCGCCTTCTCCTTTAATGTATTTAATTTAAACATATATCACTTACTCTTATTTACTTGTATGGATAACCAATTTTCTTAAATTAAGAAGATAGTTGATTTTCAAAAATCAATAAATTTTTTAGATATTATTTCAAAATTGTCCTTACTTTTTCTACTTTCATCTCTCTCTATATTTAATATATTTGTCTCTCTCATTTCTATATTTATGTTTTTCTCACATATTTAAAGAAAGATAAAATGGTAATTAACAAAGTCAATAACTACTTTTTTGATCTACTAAAATGACAAGTAAAAAATAAATGGGTTTATAACAAGTAAATAGAAACAAAGGAAGTACTTTACTAGGAGATATTTTTGTAAATAATACACTGATTTCATCAACTTCAAGAAAGTAATGTTCCACAATATCTCATTTTAAGGTTTTGTACAAAAATTAAAGCTATCAATAAAACTCTTAGAATCTAGAAAAATTATTATGAAAGGATAATTTTATCCTTTTATTAAGATGATTTACTCTTATAAATACTCTTTTTTTAGTAATAATATTTTATAAAATTAATTTAAAAAGATAAGGGTCAAATTGAAAAAAAATATAATTAATATTTTATAGAATTCTTAAAGTGACAGATAATTTAGAACAAAATTTTTTTTTCAAAAGTGGCATCTATTGTGAAACGAAGAGAGTATGAAACATTGATTATAAATTTATAATTTCTTTTTTGGGTTTTTGTTAATGACTAGTTCTTTTTTTCTTTTTGGGGCCAGAAAAGAAAGGATTCTAGTGATGGCGACTAATACACCCGTGCTACCCCATGTTCGGGTTTGCTTATTCATCAACAAACATATCAGACCAAGTGAACAATCAGGGCAAGCACTGACCTCGTCAAAGTAACACCACAAAGGACAAGTATAACTCCAGAGCCGGCTGCACGAGTCAAGATTCGATCTCATGAGTTCAGCATTACCAAACCACGTGGGAGTAAGCGTCGAACCACTTGACCAAACACTCTCAATGGTTAATGACTAGTTCAAGGGCAGTGTTTTTCTTCAAAAGTTTTTGGTTTAACTAAGGGGATATCGGGACGAATCTTGACGTATAAATTTTGGGGCCAACTAAGAGTACAATATAGTGTAAAGTTAATTTATTCTTAAGTTAAGAGCAGTATAAATTTATGTTTGTGTTAATGTCTTTTTTTTTGGGGGGGATAAAATGTTAGTTTTTTTATTTCATCAAAAAAAAAGCACTAAAACTGCTCTTGTTTTACATGCTATACATGTAACTCTTGTTTATAATGTCTTTCTCCAAAAACTTATACAATTCTAATTGGACGTTGATATATATATATATAAGCCACCATACTACGATTTAATAGCAAGAAAATTAGTACAAAAATTTTAAAAATATGCCACCAACTTAGTTTTGTAAGAATTAAGACAGGATCAAGAGGTGGCATAATATGTTTAGTCATAAACTTTTCAATTTTTATTATTATAAAACTTTTAAATTTACAATATAATTTTTTTGTACAATTATAAGTATTTGTTTTAATGATCTACCACTAATTTTGATTGAGTCACGTCAGATCTCAAATATGGATAAACTCTCTCAAGTTTATTTTCTTCGTTAAAAAGACTAGAATCCGAGATCTTATTTAAGAAACATTAAACTCCTTCCATTTAATTAACCTAACAAGTGTTGGTAAGATAATGTTTCACATTTAGAGTTTTTTTTTGCGAACCACAATTAGAATAACTATTAGCTTAGGGTTTTAGTTTATATATTATGATTATAATTAGGCAACTTCATTCATGATTTTATGACAACTCTTACATAACCTTGTGACATGTCAATAGGATTAGAATGATGACTCCAAAAGTTTGTCTCTCGATAAGTATGCACAACACAAAAAACTCCAATGCTGTCAAAGCTCACATTACCTAGTTGACACAATCATAATTTGCGAAAAAAAAAAATATGAAAGATTATACTTTGTCTTGTAATTTCAGATTATTCAAACTCAACATTTATCTATGTAGCATCTGAGTTCTAGTTAAAGTGATAAGTTTATCATCCCCAAGACTTAGAGATAGGTTTAAGTCTCATGTTCAAGTCCTATTATATGTATGTAAATTATGTATGGATTTTGTCTAATTTAATATTAATTTAGTTAGTTAATTTAGTTTATATTGGTTTAATTTGTTTGTTTGTATAATTTCTTAATAGTTGTTTGTACCTAAAAAATTCATATGATATAATGAAAATTCATTATATTATCTAAAAAGCCTTTTATCTATGTAATTCATTGGGCTTTCTACAAAGAACATTGGTGATTTGAATTTCTTTTCTTTAATTCAAAGAAAAGGAAAAGAAAAAGGCTGAATATCCAAAATGGCCCTCAAATTATACTAAAAAGGATAAATTAATTCCTTAAACTGTTATTTTTGGACAATTAACCCCCAAAAAGTTATATTGCATGAAATTCTCAAGGGTTATATTGTCCCAAAATAATAATTTGAGGGGGTTAATTGTCTCACAATAATAGTTTTAAGGGGTTAATTATCTCAAAATAATAGTTTGAGGGATTAATTGTCTCAAAATAATAGTTTGAGAGGTTAATTATCTCAAATAAAAATTTATGGGTCAATATATCCAAAAATCTATAATTTAAAAGCCACTTTAAGTATTCAGCCAAGAAAAAAAAACCTGCTTTTGAAAAAGCCTCGTTAAAGAAGCCTTTCCATGGTTTTATTTCACAAGAAAGGCAATACTACGAGAAAAAAGTTGTAACCCCGGATATTCAAAATTGGTAAAACAAAAGCCAAAGGAATATTTGTAAAAATAACGTGTGGTAGTGGGGAATTCTATCTAGACTCTAGAAGTGATCCCGGTTTGATTTTAATTTCGATTTTGGAAAGTTGGAGTCGAAACCTTAACTTTAATGTTGTGGTTCTAATTTCAAAACGATTCCAGTTCGTTTTTTATTATGGTTCTAAAACAGTTAAGTAACGATTCCATTAAAATTTGGTTTTAGTTTTTAAAATAAAAAACTATTTTAAACAAAAATTTAATGATAAATTAATGTAAAACTAAATTAGGTGTAAAAGTATTTCTAAAAAAAAAGGTGTAAAAGTAAAATACTTTCATATATATAAGATAATAAGATCAAGAATTTATTTTTGTAAGAAAGTCAAGAAAATAAATTAATTTTTGCATGCAAAGAAATTATTTTATAAGTTTAAATATATCATATTAGTTCTGACCAAAATATATATATATATATATATCATATTAGTATAAAAATTATAATACAATAATGTATATAAAAATTATATATCATAGTATATATTATATATATAAATTATTTTCTAATATCATATATGATATATAAAAGTTAAATTAATTTAAAGAATTAACTAAATTTTTAAAAATCAAAATCTTAAAAAAAAAAAGGGAACTGGAATCGTCGATTCCAGTTCCTATGTAATTGGAATAGAACCGGAACCATAACATATCCGGTTCCAGTTCTAGAACTGAACCTTTTTTTAAGGTTTCAATTATGTTTTCTTGATCGTGGCCAAGTCTTTTATCTCAGTACAAATTAAGTCTACAATTTTAATTTTAATTCTCCCAAATCATGCTTAAAAAAGTCCAAAAAGAAATAATTAGATATGAAAAATCCTTAAGAAAAATTAAAATGACAAAGAAAAACAAATTAGCAGCAAACTGTTGGTGAACTGAACCCCATGTCTACCGCCCACGAAATTTGGCGCCAAAATCCAAGTCAATCCTCCAACCCCATTTTTATTTGTTATTTTTTTTTAACTTGTTTTTCTCTATCCGAGGGCTGCCCGCGGTCAGCTTGTTTCACGGGCAACTCATAGTTCAATTTGTTTTTGGCTTTACTTCTTTTAGTTTTTTTTTATTAATTTATTTATATTTTTTAATTAATTTTATGGAGTTTCTCTCACTGCTTATGTCACGAGTTTCCTCGGGTTCTCTTTTTATCTCTCCCCCTGATAGGTATAAACACAACATTCAACGTTGCCTTCTTCCATTTACTGCTTCCTTTCATTCACATCAATTCCCATTTTATTTGTAATTTTATTTTCATTTATTTATAGCTGTCTTTGCGTTTAGCTGCAAAAACATTTCTCTCTTTCTCTTCATGTTCCTTCAGACCCTCCCTTGAATTAACCCCTCTTCTTTTCTCAACACTTTCCTCTCTACTTTCCCTTTGATTCTCTTCACAAAAGGAGAAAGAAAAGTGGAGGGAAACACTAACACGCACAAAAGAAAGCAAGAAAGAAAGAAAGAAAGAAAAGCCCGTCTTTATTCTTTCTTCTTTATTCCCTTATTCTGTTATTCCCTTATTCCATAGGCAGCCAAGCTAGCTATAATTATAGTTGAAAGTTTGGTTGGATTTTGATCCAAGGATATGGGGGTTTCAGGGAAGCCTCAAGTGGAAGGAGGGTTAGAATCCGACGGCAAAAAATGGGTTATTGCGGGGATTTCTTTACGAGCTCCGCTAAAGCCTATATATACAAATCCAGCAGTGGAGAGAGATACAGAAATTAGCAGTGACGAAGCTGACGAATGTTCGACGACTCCAACGGGAGAAGAAGCTAGAATTCCGACCATATTGCCGTGTCCACCTGCTCCAAGGAAACGAAAATCTTCTTTGAAGTGTAACTATGGAAGCGTTAGAGAGTTCTTTACTCCTCCCGATTTGGAGACTGTCTTCATACGCCATGTGGAAAGGGCTAATTAAATCATAACCTATTGATCAACCAAGAGTTTGGGGGAGAAGCTCTTGAAGCTTAAGCTTTTAGGCGATATCCCCTTTTGTCATCATCTTCCTTATAGTATTTTTTTTGTACTCTTAGTCTTACTTATTCTTCTGTTTTAGGGTATTTTGTAGTGAGTAGAAGGACTTTATGTGTACAGGAAAAATTCATAAATAAATAAATAACATGGGAAAATTAGCTTTTTCATGTGTCCATCAGCTTCGACATTAAGTAAGATTTCCTGTTTCACCTAACTACCTTCTGAATGTGGTAAAATGAGGTGGTAGCTATTCCTTTTTTCCCTTTCCATATTTGTTCTTTCTGGTTATAACTCCTCTGCTAAATCTGTAGAGTACTGATCAGAACTGGAATGCAGAAATTTAAAAGCATCCATTTTGATCATTATGAGGATCTGGCATCTGGGTTTCTTTCTTTGGGTACTTTATATGATCTTAACATGGTTAATTTTTCTTTGCTGGTGTTGTTGTTGGCTTGCTACTGCCTGGTGCCTTAGAGTGTACTATTCATGTTCATGCGTGGGGCTGGGAGTGACACATACAGGTCAACATCTAGCTAAGGTTACGTTATATAACCAAAAAGTTGTCAAACGCAAAGTAAAGGTAAATCCTTTTCAATGGGGTAAGGAAGATGCTACGTTGCAGGGATGCTTCACACTCACACACAGAGGGCAGAGCCAGTGACCCAGCTGACCTGATTGACTCAGACAAATCCCCACAAAACGCTTAGCCTAGAAATTAAGAGAGACCCACTGCCTTTTCTGGCTCTCAGCCCCTCATCCTTTCTTTAAACTTAGCTATAGCTTAGCTTAGTTTCTCTCCACTGTCCCACCAACATGACCCCCCACCCACCTCGGACTCTTATGATAGTGGGAAGGTTCTTTGTAATGCTTTTCTCTCACAGATAGACAACTCAAGCAATTCAAAAGGGGGAAAAAAAAAGGTCCAAAAAAACAAAACACATGTGGGGAGACTTGGATTAGAATCCTATGCAGAGTTTGAATGGACCTTATTTAACTCTTCCAACCCCACCCCCCCTCCTCCTTCCTCTCTTCTGGTTCGCTCTCCCTCTCTCTCTTAAGTCTACTGTACACCAATAATTGACAATGTCACTTGCATATCTAAAAGTAATCCTTATATGGTACTTAAATATATTATTTATTTGTTTGAATATGTTAGGGATAATGGAATTATGGGAATGTTTATTAGCAAAAAGTTGAAAAACAAAGGTTAATCCATTTGTTTATAACTGAAGAATGTGCCGCTGCACCAATCCATCAAAGCTAGCTAGGCTTAGTTTAAAAAAAAAAAAAGTGACAAGGGGGACTTCACCTAATCTGGAGTTTCATTTTTGTACATTATTAAACAAAACCTTCCTCGGGATCAGGGCTCTGACATTGAATCAATCATGTTTCAACACGTCTTAAACAAAGGCTGCGGATCTCATGTGCCCTTCTTTGTGGAAATCATTATTTTTTTGGATTAGATTAGTCACTAAACTCATCCCCTACTTATAAGTGGTATTATTGGAGACCACATGAAAACTTTATGCTATTATATTTATTTATGTACTATGCGGCAAAGTTGCCAACCCATATGGGTAGCTCATTTGTCATGTTGCCTTACAGTGACTGTTCAATTTTTTTTATTTCTTTTTCTTTTGGAATCTGTATTTTTCACCTGTGTCATCGAAGGAGACAAGGGAGCAATGGGGCAAATCATTCAAGAATATGCTTAGAAGGTAAATCAACTTTTTTTTTAAATCAAGGTAAATCAACATTTTTTAAAAATAAAAATCAAGAACATGCTTAGGATCAAATGGGTTTATATATCTAATTAGTAGTTGCCTGAATTGCATCTACTCGTATCTAAACTTACTACCGGATAAAATAATAAAGGGGAAAAAGAAAAAGAACAGTGCAATCAATGATGATGGAGGTACTCTTTATTTGTTTATCTAATCCTTTAGATAAACTTTGAAACCTTGCATTGCATTCCTAGCTAGCTATACACATAGGCTACTGGAATCTCAATGCTAGATTATTTAGAGAGAGAGAGAAAAGAAGGCTTGTGAAACTTGAATCCAAATCTCCAGCAGGGCATAAACATCACGTGATATCGAGCAGAATACATACAGCAAATCATATCCGAATTGAATTCCTTGAATCAGCACTTGTTGGTTGTTACAGGATTTTAAAACCTGTAACAGAGATTTTACACCAAGTTGTTCCAAGACCTCTATAAATACTGAATGAACAGCATTGAAAGCTATCAAAATTGTATTCCTTAATATAAAAAGAATGACAAGACTTTAGATAGAAGTGGTTTAATTGCAAGAAGGTTGTCGGGGGGTGTGGGGTGGGGGTTTCTGAATTTGATTAAACTAGTTGGCAGTGTGTAGGAGAGATCGCTCATGTATAAGTTGCATATATGATACAATAACTCGTCGTTTTCCCATGGCAAAACAATTTGATTTGTTTGGCTTTTGTGGGGGCCATGGGCGCAACATGGCAAGAATTGGATGTTTGAGATAATTGGAAGAAGAGTACTTGGATAGCAAAGAACAATACAGCTTCGGCCGGTCAAGTGAAAAGTGGGGACGGCTCTCGGATGCAATTTCATTGGGGGGCTGCGGCCTGACCCAACGAATCTTGTGGGATTTTTACGTAGCAAAAACATCATGTGGGGGTAAAGTGAAGTCGACCGTGTGGAGGAGTGGCAGCTGAAGCCAAAGCCACCACCGGCAATTTTGACCTAGCAGTAAACAAACATCTTATTCTTGGTCAAAAATTTATAGGCTTTTTGGATTAGAAAATGGACGGCCACTCCCACTACTAGAAAAGCGGTCCATAAAAACGGAAATAGGGAAGGAATATGATGAAAAAATCCGTCCCTAAAGCTTTTCTAACGAATTTAGGAACGGATTTTTTTTTCGTCCCTATACGGGGGTCCCTAACATTTAGGGACGGATAATAAAATCCATCCCTAAATACTTAGGGACGGAACCTAAATCCGTCCCTAAATCCGGGGAAGTCACGAGACAAGATAATGACATTTGAAATGGATTTTACGACGGATAGGCAAACACTGCAGCGGAATTAGGGACGGATATTGAAACGGAATTCGAAATGGTTTTGTCTGTACCAAAGTGTAATCGCTGAAAGTTTTATAAACTGATATTGGGAGAGATTTAGGGACGGTTGTAGAGACGGATATTAATTGTTTTGTTGCTTAGGGACGGATTTAGGGATGGATTTCAGGGTTTAGGGTTTATTCTTTAGGGACGGATTTAGGGACGAAAAATGTAAAAAAAAATTAAATTTTTTAAAATAATATTTTATATATTTAGTGATGGTTTATTATTAATTTTTTATGAAGCAGTAATAATATTTATAATAAATAATAATAATAATATTATAATAATATTTAATAATAATAATATTATATTATTATAATAATAATATTTAATCGTATTATTATATTATAATAATAATAATATTTATTATTATTATTATTATTATTATTATTATTATTATTATTTAGTAATATTATTATTATTATTATTACTATATAAAATAATATTAAAATAGACCAAAATTAAAATTAAATTCTAATTTTATATATTTACTGTAAATGTTGTATACATGAAATGTACAAAAATAAATCTAAAAATAACCTAAATGGGAGGCAATCTCATCGAAATCATCCTCAGCCTCGGCATCGCCCTTGCCCTCACCCTCGCCCTGGCCCTCGCCCTCGCCCTGATGGGCCGCATGATAGACGTCCTGGGGCTGATGCTGTACCTGCGAGACGGACTCTCCGGTCCTAGCCTGAGCGTACAGAGGTGGCTCGTCTGTCGGATGCGGAGCTCCCGGAGGCGGAGGAAAATGGCCTATCATCTGCTACATCTGCTGTAAGCGCTGCTCCCACACTCTATCTCTCTCTGCCACTTGTCGAGCAGACTCCTGTACAGCCTCCGCCAACAATTGAGCAGACTTCTGTGCAGCCTCCTCTAGCCTCCTGTCGACATCGGAGCGCAAGTCGGCCATCTATTGTCGCAAGGAAATATTCTCTTGCGACTGAGATGGGATGGAAGAAGAGTCGGCCTGAAACTGGGGGTGGTGAACTAAGTCGCCGTACCCTAGCATCCGACCACGCTTGTAAGAGCCGTGCTCTTAGGGGCCACAACCCCAGCTAGCCAGGCCAGGACCACAGTCCAGCTCCACTGCACTAGCCCACTCTAAGGTATTGTCTCCCTAAGGCCCAGGAAATTCGAGTCCCAACGTGGCTGCAGCCCTCCTCGAACCCTGGCACCAAGGGGTTTTGTTACTCCTAAGAGCACGCCTCTCACCATCTAAGCTGGGGAGACAATACCTTGGAGTGGGCTAGTGCAGTGGAGCTGGACTGGGGTCCTGGCCTGGCTAGCTGGGGTTGTGGCCCCTAAGAGCACGACTCTTACACAAAAAGGCGCCTTTTTGTGTAAGAGCCGTGCTCTTAGGGGCCACAACCCCAGCTAGCCAGGCCAGGACCTCAGTCCAGCTCCACTGCACTAGCCCACTCCAAGGTATTGTCTCCCCAAGGCCCAGGAAATTCGAGTCCCAGCGTGGCTGCAACCCTCATCGAACCCTGGCATCAAGGGGTTTTGTTGCTCCTAAGAGCACGCCTCTCACCATCTAAGCTGCTGGGGTTGTGGCCCCTAAGAGCACGGCTCTTACAGCGCTCGCCACCCACTACCCCCTGAAAGACCGTATGCGGGTTGACCTCCGAGTCATCGGCAGCTCATGCACGTGCCTCCGCAATCGCTCTGTCATAATCCTCCTAAAAAAAGAATATAAATTAATTTATGCATGTGTGTGAAGTATAATATTAATAGAATATTCTTATTGTAAATTGAATAATTATATAACAATAAATTAAATAAACGTTACAATTCTATAAGTAATTGCTTAAGAAGATTATATATAATGAGTTATAATTACTTAAACTTTAACTTCAATAATTATATATTTAAGTACTTAAACTTACAGCAATGGTCTTGGCACGACCCTCGGGATAATCACCCGCCTTGATCTTGTATAGCTTGCCGAATAATCTGGCAGGATCGGGATCACCACCTGCCTCCTTAACCTACAAAAGCGAAAAATGTGTTAAATAATTATAAGAAAAATATTTATGAATTAAAAAAATTAAGCAAAATAAAATATGGATTTAATTATTACCAAATCGGACCAGTGGAATGCAGTGCCCCTACTACCACCTCTATATACAATCGCCTGCTTAGTGCTGCGATTCTTCTTATTCACCTCGTTGTGTCGCTTGAAAGTAGGGTCGGCATCCCACTGTGCACAGAGGCGGTTCCAGACATGGTCTGAAGTCCAAGTAGGCGCCCTACGTATGCTCCGAGCCCGGCTGAACTCATGCCTGATGAATTTGCCGGCTGTGGCATCGAAGAAGGCCCGTGCCGCCTTACGCTCCTTGGCGGGGAACAAGTAACGCCTCTGTAATGAAAAAAGAAATAATGAAAGTGCGCAAATAATAATGTCATAATTCAATTAAACAAATTAAGCAATGGTAATAATAATTATTAAATAAAATAGTCAAATAATAATAATGTAATAATTAAATTATATCAATAAACAAATAATTAATGTAGGTTATGACTTACCATCCATAAATCAAACATACGGGTGCGCGTCTCGTGCGGAACCTTCATCCAGGACAACCACGGCTCGATCCAATGTCCGTAGATGATATGCTTGATCTCTGTCTTCACCCTCTTATTTGTCTTCTCATCCCTTCAAAATTCCATTATCAAAGGTAGTTAGTAAGAAAAACAAGTAAATATAATTAAGAATCATTACAAAATTTTAAAAAAGTTAAGATCTTACTCGTAAATCGTGGACAAGGTCATCAGTGTCGGGAGATCTAGCTGAGATGGGCTGGACACATCAGGCTGAGAGGGCTGGGCGGACTGGGAGGGCTGGGCGGACTGGGATGGCTGGGAGGGCTGGGAGGCAGGTGTAGGCTGGAAAGACGACGGGGCAGTGTGGGAAGAGGAGGCTCGCTGGGAAGCAGGCATCTGTGCTGGCGGCACAAGGCGGTATGTCAATCCTCCGACTGTCACCTCCTGAACTGGCAGTGGAGATGGAGATGGAGATGCACCAGAACTTTATGCTGGAGGAGCATGGCTAGATGTAGTGATGGAGGAGTGTAGACCAATATCCGGAAGGAACGGAAGTGATGGGGAATGAGATGGAACCGCTGGTCCAGACGTCGGCTAAGTACGAAATATTATAACAAAATTGTTAGTTTAATTAATTATATATAAGAACATTCATGACAGTTAATCAATTTTGGTTAATAAATATTGAAAAGCACCTGTGTATACTGCGAAGCCGGAACAAGTGGGGATGGGAACGTCTCCTGAGGTAGAACGGTGGGTGGAGGTGGTGGTAATCGTGAAGCAGGATGACCGACTGAGGGAAGTCCTGATCCTGAATGGTGTGACTAAGTCCCGGAGCCCCCTCGACCAGAACTGACCGATCGACCTCGACGTCGGCCTCGACCTCGACCTCGGCCTCGACCGGAACTCGAGGGATGATCATCGTGCTGTGAACTCTACAAAATTGTGGCTTATCATTAATAATAAACTAATTTATTACAATTATGTATTAGTTTTAAAATTAACAAATTTTATAATTACAACTAAGTAACTAATTTAATTAAATAAATTATTTAATTAAAATGATTATTGAATAGTATCATTAAGTAAATATAATTATATTTAGTTTATTCATTGATTTAATAAAGTAATTAATATTATGATTTAAATATTTGTAACCTAATTCACCAAATATCCTTTTAAACTTATTCAACTTATTAAAGTAATTAAACTAATTAAAAACTAACAAACTTATTAGACTTGAATATTTAATATTTAAACCGATTAAACTAATTACTAATGATTTAATATTTAAAGTAATTCAACTAAGTAGTATTTAATGTTTGACATTATTAAACTATTTACTAATTTGACTAATTATTAAACTAATTAAAGAAATTAGTATTTAATGGTTATATAATTATTAAACTATTTAGTAATGAACAACTAGTTAAAGTAATTAAAGAAATTAGTATTTAATTTTTAAATAATTATTATACTATTAATGCATTACTATAGTTAAACGTTGTTCTAATGAGTAAATATTGAAACTAGTTAGATATATTACTATTTTATGTTTGACATTATTTAAGTAATTATACTTACTACACTAATTAACAAAGTTATTAGATTTTAATTAATATTTAATATTTAAACTTATTAAATTAACTACTAATGAGTTAATATTTAAACTAATTTGACTAATTAGTATAATTACTAAGTATTATATCTATAAATTAATGGTACTAATTAGAGTAATTAGTAATATTACAAATTATTTATTAGTTAAACCAAGTTAAGTAATTAGAGTAATTAATAGTATTACAAAGTATTATTTACTTAAACTAATTAGAGTAATTAGTATTATTACTAATTATTATATATTTATACAAATAATACTAATTAGAGTAATTTGTAATTATTATATATTCAAACTAATAATACTAATTAGAGTAATTAGTATTATTACTATTTATTATATATTTAAAATAATAATACTAATTACCAAACTATGAAATATTTTAACTAATAATACTAATTAGAGTAATTAGTATTTTTAGTAATTAATATATATTTAAACTAATAATACTAATTAATATTTAAAGTTATTCAACATGTTAACAAACACATTATTGACATCATATAACTCTAAATGTATCAAACAAATTAACAAACACCAAAACAAACTTTAAAAATTAACAAAGAGAAAACTAAATTAAGGAAATTAATTGAATTTATACCGTCATTGTACGGAATTTGCTCGGGATTGAACCGGGATAGTGTCGCCGGCAATCAGAGGAGGAGAACCACCGCTTGTGACGGAGCAGAAGGCGGCCAACGGTGGTGAGGACGGCGCTGCGCACAGCGTCTGGTTCGCGCGGTGGGGGAGGAGAAAGAGAGAAGAAGAAGAAGAAAGAAATAGGGGGGAAAGGGTCGAGCCCGACTTTATTTAATGATTTGGAGCGGATTTAGGGATGGATTTAGCTGTGGATTTTCCTAAATCTGTCCCTATAAAATAAAAATAAATTATAATCTGTCCCTAAATAACAGCTGTCCACAACTAAAGTCTGAAAGGTCGTAGCATCTAGGGACGGTATTTCAAATATCTGTCCCTGATTCCGTCCCTAAATAGTAAAAATTTAAAAATCCGTCCTTAATATACAACTGGAATACAGAAAGCCGTTCAAAAGTGGGTCAGTTTTGGGACAGATTTAGGGATGGATATTTCAAACACCGTCCCTAATTCCGTCCCTAAACGACTGATAGGAAAAAAGAAATAATTTTAAAAGACGCTCAAGTTAGGGACGGTCATGGGGATGGAATTTTAAATTTCAAAAATTCCGTCAAATTTAAAATTCCGTCCCAACTGCCGTTCCTAGTGGAAACCCAAAATAATTAGCGGGAACAAACGCGTCAATTATTTTCGCTTAGGAACGGTTTTAGGGACGGAATACTATATTTCCGTCCCTAAGTCCGTTCCTACTTGATTATTAATAATAGAATAAGTTATCGAATAGGGACGGAAAGAGGAACGGATATTTCAGATAAGGACGGATATAGTGACGGTTTTATCCGTCCCTACTGTTAAAAATCGGTTTTTTTGACCGATTTCCAATTAAATGAAGAACGTAGACAATTACTTTCAATTATATATGCAATTTGGGCAAAATAACCACTACCTATGTGTAAACTTTAAACCACATCAGTTTTATATGAAATATACAAACGTATTTGTCAAATACTATAGTTATGTTACTAACACATCGAGTACTCTTCGTTCCAAACAAATTTAAAGCCTGTAGAGGCTTCCGATAAGTGATCCAACTTTCTGATACTTTCATCTACATACCTATGATAGCTTATAGTTGGTGAATGGTAAATTGAAAGACGAATGAGCCGGTTTAGGCCTTCTATCGATATTATACGAGATTGATGAGTTACAATGGTTATAGCAACGGAAATTGCGTTTGCAACGGTTTTAGCAACAGATATCGTGATTAGGGATGGTATACAATTAAATCGTAGGGTTTGAGGAACCAAAATGTCCTTAAACCCTAAGATCAATAAATAGGGACGGAAATTCTAGTTTAGGGTTTCGGGTTTATGGTTTAAACCCTTAGTTTTGGGACGGGTTTAGGGAGGGATAATACCATTTCCGCCCCTAAATCCGTTGCTAATATTCATAGGATAAACAAACATTCCAACGGACTTAGGGACGGTTTTAGAGTTGTCCGTTGCTAAAACCGTTGCTAAACGTGATATGAAATGACTTATTTTAGGGACGGTTTTAGCAACGGATTTGGGCTTTCTGTCGCTATATCCGTCCCTAATTAGTTTTTGTGAAATCTTTGTAGAATTATCTCGAGGTGGGTATTAGTTTATTCCCTTCGCACCATATAATTATAATAACATCACTCCCAGATTAAAAATTATGTTAAAAGTAATTGGAGAATTAGTAAAACTTTACGATTGCATGAACTTGTACATAACTTAACATATTGCTAATGCAATTGGTGAAATATAATTATGGCATCTGTTCATTACAATCCTGGTACAAAGCAAGTTAAAATTCATTTGGATTATATCCAGCATCATCATCAGTGTCATCGGAGCAACTTGTTGATTCTGCTAAATAGAACTTATCCTCCGAGTTGTCCAATTCCGCGATTGGTTGAAGCTCCCCTAAGTTAATAGCTAAGTTGATACCAGCCATGTCAAACAATTGTATTGCATCTGTATTAATGGTAACAGCTGGGGTTTGCACGATCTCTTCATTTTGGTATGGAGCATCATCTTCAACTTCTTCAGTAACATTCTGAACAACTCTCCTCGATTTTGTCTCACAGACGGTCAACCAATTAGCTCTGTCTCTGTTAGCTCCCGGATAATCACAGAAGTAAACTTGAATGGCTTGTTGTGCTAAACTAAATGGATCATATTTCTGATACATCTTTTGCCGATGGACGTCAACCAACTTGTAATCTTGATGAACCTTCATTCCGTTGATAGGGTCAAACCAATCACACTCGAACAAAACAACTATGGCCATGTTGTCTGAAGAATTATACTCAAGGACCAAAACATCTTTTAGGAGGCCATAATAACTGGTGGAAGGATCGTCCGTATTTGTGCCTCGAACACTAACACCCCAATTCATTGTGGCTTTGCCAGCTCCACGTTGAAGAGTGTGGAAGTTATACCCGTTTATAAACACATCGGGCCAAGAGGTTACCTTCCTTGAAGGTGGCCAAGCAAGTAGCATAAGCACCGGCAAATCATCAATATGCTTTGCGCAATTAACCGGTGCATCAAGCTGTATGTGATAACCCAAGAGTTAGAATAATCAAACTAATACCCTTAAATCTCTACAAATCTCTAAACAGTTTAATTATCAAAATCGAACTATACTAACATATCGCTTGAACCAATCGGCAAAATGGGCATCAGTCGAATCATCAATGGTACGCTGATCAAATCCATCATTTCGATAATATTGGACAAAGAAGCTGGGGTAAAAACAAATCGGTATAAAGTGAAACAAACTACATATAATGAAATAAACGATTTCCTTGTGAAAACCTGCTATTAACTTACTTAAGGATGGGTTCCACCTCCGGATAATTTCGCAAAACATACGTATGCACTACATGTTGTTCTTTCTCACCAAGCCACTTCGTTTTCTCCTTACCCTGAAATCGGGTTGGATAGTTACAAATGGAGAACGGTTTGAGAGACTCATTGGCTAATCCTTCATCATTGTGCCTGGATCGCTTCGTGTGACAATACACGTCAGAATGAAAGTAATTTTGCGCGAAGTAATTAAATTCTTGTGCAATGTGAGCTTCACAAATTGATCCTTCAACCTGAGCCTTGTTACGAATTTGTCTTCTTTAGTTGGTGAAGGAACCTATATGAATTCAATTAAACAAACATGTATTAGGATGCACGTATACACGTTTTACTACACTAATAAACACTCAAATTATCAGGTGTCTTCAAAATAAAAAAATTGTTAGTTTACCTTTCAAAGGGATACATCCATCGGAATTGAACCGGCCCTCCAAGTAATGCTCCATACGGCAAGTGAACAACCACGTGTTCCATTGAATCAAACATGGTTGGAGGGAAGACCTTCTCCAAGTTACAAAGAATGATCAGAACTTTCTCGTTCAAATCTCAAACCTTATTAATGTCCAGCATACTCGAACATTTGCACCGAAAAAAGAGGCTAAGTTCGGTCACAGGGTTCCACACACTATGAGGCAACATCTCTCTGAATGCAATTGGAAGCAGTCTCTACATAAAGACATGGCAATCATGACTCTTCATGCCAGAAACCTTCTCTTCATTCATGTCAATACATCTCCCAATATTTGATGCATACCCATTGGGAAACTTCAAATTCCTCAACCATCACAGAATAGTTGTCTTCTGTGTTTTGGACAAATTATAGACAGCTTTAGGTTTGGTGCGTTGCTCGCTTTCAGGATCAATTGCAATTGAACTTCGAAAGCATATAGCACTGATGTTTTTTCTGGCATTTAAAGTGTCCTTTGATTTACCTTTCAAGTCCATGACAGTTCCGAACACTGCATCAAAAATATTCTTCTCAATATGCATAACATCAAGGTTATGGTGGATCAAGTTTGTTTTCCAATAAGGAAGATTCCCAAAAATACTACTCTTAGTCCATTTGTGATGGGTGCCATAATATTCAGGCATATTAATCGGCTCATCCATAGCTGTGGGCAAATGCCAAACGTGTCCATATATTTCTTCCTCTGTCAACCTTGGTGGTGCAGCCATCCTCTCAACTCGACCACGACGGAAAGACTTCTTATCCTTTCTGTACGGATGATCCGAGTCAAGGAAGCTCCTGTGACAATCAAAATAAGTCGCCTTCCTACTATGTGGAAGTACGAATGCTCTGCTCTCCTACATACATACAGGACATCCTAGTACTCCGGCGGTGCTCCACTCGAATAGCATGCCATAAGCGGGGAAGTCATTAATACGTCTATGTTTTTCTTCAGGTTTTTTGGACCCGGACAGATCAATGTTAAGAACATGTAAGGGCTCTTCATGCGCGTACCCAGAGGAAGGTTGTAAGGAGTTACAATAACTGGCCAGCAAGAATAGGTCCTTCCGAATTGCCCATGTGGTGCAAAACCATCTGCGCATAATCCCAATCTAACATTTCGAGCTTCTGAACCAAAATCAGGATATGTCCTATCGAAATACTTCCATGCCTCGGCATCGAATGGATGGCACATAACCCCATCTTGAGCTTTATGTGTAGCATGCCACGTCATTTGTTCAGCTATGCCTGTGGTATGGTACAACCGTTGCAACCGGGGAGTCAGTGGCAAGTATCTCAAAATGGCTGTCAGAATTCTTTTATGAGTTCTATCCCCACGTCAACCAGTGTCCTTGAATCTAGGTTCACTACAAAACCGACAGTAATCAGAGTTCGAATGTTCCTTCCAGTACAACATGCACCCATTCTTGCACGCATGAATCTTTACCACCGGTAATCCTAATTCATTGATGGTTTTCCTATGTTGATAATAGTTTGGAGGAAAGTTATTTTCTTCTGACAATGCTTTCCTGATGGCATCACAAAAATAATCGAATGCACCTTCAGACAAGTTAAACTCCGACTTCCCATTTAACAAGGTGAAAGCAAAAGACAACTGTGACTCACTAGACCCCTCAAACAAAGGCCGATCCGCATTTTGCATGATGTCAAACCGTTTGTCATCCAACTGTGTCACAGGTTGCTCTGTGAATGGATTTTGCTCATATCCATACTAGTTAGCTGCTTCTCCACTGGGTCCGGCCTCATCTTCGTTATATTGGGCAAAGCTCGATCGTGTAGCATCAAAAACCATATGTTGATCCCATGTCATGTCATCATAGCAACCCCAATGTGACATCTCATCCGGTAATGACACTTGTTCGTACTGCTGCTGCTCGTTATTTTCAATACTACACAATGGTTCTCCGTTACTAACCCAATTCCAATAATGCTCCTTAAATCCACGTAGTATTAAATGTTGTGCAACCCTCATTGGTAAAAAGAAGTGCATATTATTGCACTTAGTGTAGGGACAAAGAATTTTTTTCCCGTTTTTCCAAGACGCGTCCTGACTTGATGCCCAACTAATGGATTCTCCAACACCAGCTATAAACTCGTCGGTTACACCCTTCTGTCCCGGTTCCTTCCGATGATACATCCATTGTCGACTGCATATCAACTCTTCCATTTCTCCTGTCAAATATCCCACAAATTTAGTTCGATTACTATCCTCGAACCCTAATCGATACTGTTAACAACTGCAATGAAAATCTATGATGAATTATGAAATATAGGAAGAAGTTTCTTTTACATTTTTCAACTCAATTATATTTGGTCATTTTAAGCGAAATAAAAACTACATTGCACACAATATAAAACAAGATACTTAATGTAAGTTCTTGTAATTAAATAATACTCAACAAATGCAATAAAAGTAATTCCGTTCAATGAAAGTTCTACAATTACAATAATCGAAATGTGAATCGTATTAATATCAAATACTAAGTTATAATTAATAAAAACAATTATACAGAACGAAATAAACATTACAATCCAACCCAATCACAAATAAACTCGCAATTATGTAATTCAATTTTAATTAGTTTATGTTACGTACATAATTAAATAAGCATCACAATAAACCTAAACCCTCATCAATTAACATTCAAAGAAATCTAACAATTTTACAACCCTCATCAATTAACATTCAAAGAAATCTAACACTTTTACACTAACATATGGAAAAAATCACCAAAACTCAACATTAAAATTTAAAAATAATCATCAAAATCTAAATATTATCTAATTCCTTAAGTTATAACATATGTTAATCATCAAAATAAAATCATATACAAAGAGATTTGAAGATATTACCTTGATTTCCACCAAATCAATACAAAACTTGACTTTTATTACTATTTTCCTATGGGAAAATTGAGAGAATGAAGAAGAAAAAAGAAAGAAGATGGGGAGGGAGGCGGAGAAAATGAGGTTTCTGCTAAGTGCAGAACCCTAAAAACATGGCAAGTCAAAACGCACCGTTTTGGCTGGCCAAATATATTTTTTTCGTGGCTAACATTTGGGACGGAATTCAAAATCCATCCCTAAAATTGTCCCAAAAACAAGGCAGATATTCATCCATTTATCTCACCTTATCCATCGCTAAATACGTCCCTAAAACCGTCCCAAAATTATTCCATTTTTTTACCCTAATTTTCGTCCCTAAATCCATCCCTAATTTATTCCCTCCCTAAATCCATCCCTAATTTTGCAACGGATTTTGGTACAGATTATTTTACCATCCTTATTTCTTCGTTATACTATTTAGCGACGGATTTTTCCGTCCCTGTTTTCCTTGGCTATTTAACCTTTTTCTTGTAGTGTCCCTTTCTTTGACTGACTGTGATCATGGAATCAATCATCATTATAAAATATAAACGTTGGCCTAAACCTTCTTACTCTAATTAACAAAGTGTTCACATAATTAAGCTGGCCCCTATTAATCTTAATTTGTCCAAGTCAATGAAGCCCTTAAGCTTGCATAGATCGGTTGGCAACGATTGTTTTTATCAACTTAGGGAGCGGACACCTTTCTCACTACAATTAATTGATCACAATTAAAAATCGGATAGGATCTACCATGGAATTCATATTTATATAAGTGGCAGATCTCTATATAATTCTTTGATGTGATTGAGTCATTGTAGGGAAAAAAAATATAGGAAAAAAATAAATGATGCACTCATGCACTATTTAAACTACTAAATATAAAAAGTTTTATGTAATTAATGTTTCACTTTTTCTTAAATTTAAAAAAGTTATTACATTAAATAAAAATAATTTCTTTAAATGAAAAATCAATCAACCTTAAAGGGATATGAGTACTACACCCACTAGCAAAACCAAAAATATATATATATATATATATATATATTAAAAATGAAATAATGCTTCCATCAAGTTAATGGTATTGGCATACATGTAGATCAATTCATTTATTAGTACCGGAAGACAAAATCCCATTGCACTTCTAACAACAACAAAAAAAAAGAGAAAAATTGGTTTTGTAGAAGGTCAAATTATACAATTGCCCTATATTTTATCATACTTTGTAAAATTTTGTTCATTTATTATAATCTGTAGATGTAGATAGTTAATTTTTTTAAGAGAAATGTTAAATAGTACAGCTCATGTACTATTTAAGGTATCAAATATAGAATATTTACCAATAAGGGGTTGGATCAAATAGTAAGCGGCTTGTTTCAGCTTAAGCAGATCTCAGGTTCAAGACCTTACGTACGCAGCAGCCCCCGTTGGTAGACTCACCCGCCATTCCAAGTGCGTGATACGGGTCAGATCCGGATTAGTAGGAGCAAAGCTCCAGATACTAGGTGGGAAACCAAAAAATATATATATAGAATATTTTATATATAATTAATACTTCACTTTTTTTTAATTCAAAAAAATTTATTGCATTAAATGAAAAGTAATTTCCTTAATAAAAAAATCAATCAATCTTAAAAGATATATGGTACACCTGTTAACAAAATTATTTTTCTAATATACAACAATCAAATTACAAATGATGGTAATTCTCTTTTGTTAATGTTAAAACTCAAATATTTTACCCTTATAGTTGTCTAGTATTACACTCTTGCCATTATATAATATGCTTATATAAAACACTTTGTACACAATTTTCTCCTCAATGAATATACACAACTTTTGTCTCTATTTTCCTTTTCTTCTCACATCAACATTCAACTATTTTCATAATATTCAACATGGTATCAGAGTTTTAGTATCCTAGTTTGTTTGTTTATTTTTCATGTGGGTTTTCTGGTGGTTGTTCCATTTTTAAGGAATCATTTATTTTCTTTTCATTCTCTATTTTTTTTCAAAACAGGATTGTTCATTTTCGGTTGTCTTTTTACTGTTCTGACACTGGAATTAGGTTCCTTGACATTTGAACAACTACCAGCTGATAAATCTCCGTCAATGGTCGTCTCACGCTCCACCACGCGCCGTCACCGTCTTTCTCTTTCATCTCACAAATGTGTTAGTTGTTTTCGATACTTCAGGCAGTCATAGTCAAAAATTGCCACCAGCATCAGCCTCGGTTCAGCTAGACGAGCTTCCAGCAAAAAAATAATCCAATTCCGCTGCTGCACGCGCTTCACGAGCTAGGACCACTTTCGGCCACGCGTTGCATGCGCCACATGCGCCGGCCAATTTTTCCCGCTTCACTGTTATCACATGGCTGTCTCACATTGGTCCATGTCATCCGCCACATCATCGATCAACGTGCCACATCAGTCTACCACATCATCGGTCAAACCAGCCATGTCATCGATCAGACCGGCCACGTCATCTTGCCACATCATCGATCAACGCCACATCAGTTGGGGCCATTTGCCACGTCATCTAGTTTTCCTTACCTGCGTTGACTGGTTTAGTCTTTTGACCTTGACTTTGACCGACCCGTTTAGCTCAATTTTTGGCCGGTTTTCTGCCCTGGTTGACCGGTTCCTAAGGTTTTCAAGTGTGTTGATTTTGATTTTGAGGTCTTTTTTCTCTAATTCAGTCTCCGTTGTTATCCTTCAGTTTAATCTTGTTCTTTTTCTACCACACCATGGAGAAGTCAGATTATTCTAAACCTATTCAAACTACTTTTAATGGCTTTAACTATCTAATGTGGTATGATGAAATGTGTAGCTTCCTCAAAGGAAGAAAATTGTGGCGATTTGTGACAGGTGATGAAACTAAACCAATCAAAGGAAATGATGAAACTGAAAAACAATTCTTTGAAAGGTTTGAAAATTGGGATTGCACGAATCATCAAAGCTTGTCTTGGCTTCGTAGCACTCTCTTATCACAGATCAAAAGTCAGTTTGGACGAGTTGATAGTTCAAAGGAAGTTTGGGATTTCTTGGCTAAGAGATATTCTGTCAAAGGTCGAGCTTTAGGCTACAAATTGTTCTGTGATCTTGCTCGTCCTAAACAGCAACCTGGTCACTCTGTTCATGGGTTTCTGTCTCAAATGCAGTCTATTTGAGATCAAATGGCTTTAAGGGAGCCTTCATGGGATTGCATTGGAGATGCTAAGAAATATGCCAAAGAAAATGAGGAATTTCAAGTTTATTAGTTTTGTATGGCTTTCACTGATGAATTTGAGTCTGTTCGTAATTCCTTACTTCATAGAGATCCTCTTCCTTCTCTTGATATAGTTATTTCTGATATTCTGTCTAAGGAGACTAGATTGAGTACCTTGAAGTCTCAACATTCCACGGCATCTACAAACAATTTAGTTGCTATTGCCACGTCATCCTCTACTGGCTCTCACTCATCTTCTTCTTTTTCAAAGAAGAAGATATGTAGATACTGCAAGAAAATCTGGCCATGTTATTTCTTAGTGTTATCACTTACAGTCAAAGAAGACATCAGGATCAAATCCTCAAACTCCAAGGAATACTTTTCAAGGCTCCAACTCAGTCACTGCTACTGCTTCTGCCACTGAGAAGTCTTATTCCTTGACTGTCTCTGTATCTGATCTAGAAAGCATTGTGAAACAACTAATTGATAAAACAAGTTCATCCTTTATCTTTTCTACCACCACATGAATTCCTGCTCCATGGTATTATGACTCAGCTTGTTGCAATCATATAACTCCTAACAATAATGTTTTCGTCACCACAACTAAAGCCTGTCATATTCCTGCTATACAAACTGTAAATAATTCTACTATGTCTGTTAACCACGCTGGCAATGTGTCTAATTCTGGTTTAAAATTGTTTGATGTTTATCATGTTCTAAATCTGTCTTTGAAAATCATTTTTGTTGGTCAATTAACTGAACTTAATCTTGATGTTATCTTTTCCAACAATGGTTTTCGTGTGCAGAATCCTTAAACGGGAGAGATTCTTGGGACAAGTCGTAAAGTGGAACGTTTGTTTGAACTAGTGTCTTTGAACATTCCACAGAAATATTTGGCTTATTTTGTTGCTTCTGCCTCTTTTGAATTGTGGCATTCTCGTCTTGGTCATGTTTCTCTTCCAAGACTAAAGTCATTAGTCTCTAGTGGAAATTTAGGAGCTATTAAAGAAGAAATTGTTGATTGTACTTCTTGTAAATTTGCTAAACATCATGCTCTTCCTTTCAAATTAAATGAAACTACTTCTTGTGTTCATTTTGACTTCGTACATTCTGATGTGTGGGGTCCTTCACCTTGTGAAACTATAGGAGGTTCCGAGTATTTCGTTATCTTTGTAGACGATTTTTCTTGTTATACTTGGCTTTATTTGATGAAAACTCGATTTGAAATCCCTACCATTATCTCTAACTTTGTACATATGGTGAAAACCCAATTTTCTTGCAATATCAAAATATTTCGCACTGATAATGCCATGGAATACAAAGAAACTAATCTTGTTCACTTTCTTTTTCATCAGGGCACTATGATTCAGCGATCTTACCCAGGAACTTCTTAGCAAAATGGATGTGCTGAGCGCAAACACAGACATATCCTTGATATTGTCCATGCTTTACTCATTTCTTCTAGCTATCCTGAACGTTTATGGGGAGAAGCTACACTCACAACTGTCTATACCATTAATCGTATTCCTACAACCATTATTGGTAATGTGTCTCCTTATGAACGCCTCTATGGTTCTTTGCCTAACTACCAATTACTGCGTGTCTTTGGTTGTGCTTGCTTTGTTCAGCTTCAACCTCATAAGCACAACAAACTTGAACCTAGAGCTCGTTTATGTTATTTCTTGGGTTATGGAATTGAACATAAAGGTTATCATTGTTGGGACCCCACCTCAAAACGACTCCATGTCTCATGCCATGTCACCTTTTGGGAGCATAAGATGTTTTCTTCTCTATCTAAATTTCAAATCTCCACTTTTGACTCTTCATATTTTACTGATCTTTCAATTGATCTGTTTCCAAGTGAATCCTTAGATTATTCTCCTTACAGTGATTCTTTAACTAGTTCATCAAGTGATCTTACTGTGGTCTCACCTAATGAATTTGCCTCATCTAATGGCCTTACACGGAGTATCCCATATCTTCCTGAGTCTGTTTTCCTCCAGATTTCGTACCTTTGCGGCGTTCCACTAGGGTAAGCCAACCTTTATCCCATCTTCGTGATTATCATTATTATTCTGCTATTGATTCTTACATGAACCTAATACTTTCCGAGAAGCAAAGTCGAATCCTCTCTGGCAGCAAGCAATGGCAGAAGAACTGCAAGACTTAGAAAAGACATATACTTGGGATTTAGTTGACTTACCTCCTGACAAATCAACCGTTGGCTGTAAATGGGTTTATAAAATCAAAACTTGTTCTGATGGCTCTATTGAACGCTACAAAGCTCAATTAGTAGCCAAGGGTTTCACTTAGGAATATGGAATTGACTATGAAGAAACATTTGCACCTGTTGCACGTATTACTTCTGTTCGTAATCTACTTGCAGTGGCTGCCATTAAATGATGGAATCTTTTTCAAATGGATGTTAAAAATGCCTTTCTCAATGGTGATCTCACTGAAAAGGTTTATATGCAACCATCTTCTGGCTATGATCATCCACCTAACAAAGTCTATCGTCTTTGTCGAGCTTTGTATGGTCTTAAACAAGCTCCATGTGCATGGTTTGCTAAGTTCAATACTACTGTTACCTAATTCGGTTTTCACTCATGTTCTTATGATCATGCTCTCTTCATTCGCCACTCACATAGTGGCTCTATCTTCTTACTACTTTATGTTGATGATGTGATCATAACTAAGAGTGATTTTGAAGGAATTGCAGACCTTAAATGATACCTTAGTCCGTAATTTAAGATGAAAGATCTTGGCCATCTTACTTATTTTCTTGGTTTGGAGGTCACCTTTAGTGTTGTTGGTTATTTTCTCTCTCAAGTTAAATATGCTACTGATCTTTTATCTCGCGCAGAGCTTACAGACACCAAAATTACTTCGACTCCTCTTGAAGCAAAGCAAAAATTCATACCATCAGATGGCACACCTTTAGTTGATCCTACTCTTTATCGACAGTTGGTTGGTAGCCTCATCTATCTCACCGTGACTTGCCCTGACATAGCTCATGCTGTCCATGTAGTTAGTCAGTTCATGTCTGCTCCTCGGACCACTCATTACACTGCTGTTCTTCACATTCTTCGCTATGTCAAAGGCACTCTCTTCCATGGTCTTCATTACTCATCTGACTCATCTCTAACATTGACAACATATTCTGATGCTGATTGGGCCAGTGATCCCACTGATCGACGCTCCACTATTGGTTATTGCTTCTTCTTGGGAGATTCACTTATTTCATGGCGAAGCAAGAAACAAACAGTTATCGCTCGATCTAACACTGAAGTTGAATACCATGCTCTTACGGACACTTGCTCAGAACTTTTGCGGCTGAGATGGCTTCTTAAAGATCTTGGTGTTTCCTTTTCCACCGCCACCACTTTATTTTGTGACAATCGAAGTGCTATTCAAATTGCTCATAATGATGTTTTTCATGAATGCACCAAATATATCGAGATCTATTGTCACTTTATTCGTCAGCATCTTATTTCCGACACGCTATGCCTTGAATATATTTCTTCTGCTGTTCAGATTGCTGACCTCTTCACCAAATCTCATCCCCCTAACCGTTTTCGTGAACTTCTTTCCAAACTCCACATGGTCACTTCTCTCCCCTGTTGAGTTTGAAGAAGGGTGTTAAAAATAAAATTTTTTGCCCTTATAGTTGTCTAGTATTACACTTTTGTCATTATATAAATATGCTTGTATAGAACACTTTGTACAAAATTTTCTCTTCAACGAATATACACAACTTTTCTCTCTATTTTCCTTTTCTTTCTCACATTAATGTTCATCTATTTTCATAATATTCAACAGTTAATATGCGTGATCATTGACTTTATTTGATCGCGATATTGATCATGTTTATGTCGTTTACTTCAAGAATTTAAAATATCTAACGTGGTTTTTTTTTCCCTTTTGCCACTTGGCCTTGGACATGCCATTTTCCCGCCAAACAATGCCACTTGGAATATATTATTTTCATTTTATGTTTTGATTTGGCATGAAACTTAACCCAATCCTAGCTTTTCCTAATCAAATAAAATCCCTAATTAACCTAAATTACATGAAATTCATTAAGGTTCTACTTGGTAGAGCAGAAAACTGAAAAGATGGAAAACTGTGGATGGAAAGATGGAAAGAATTGAAATTTGAGAGTTTGGTAGGAGATAAAGCAGGAAAGAAGGAAAATAGGAGAGATGATGGTTTCTCTCATAATACTTGATTCAAGATTTGTCCAAAATTGGACAGAAGAGAGGAGAGAAAACAAGGAGCCTTTTACTAAATAGCCTAAAAATACAAAATGGCCCCTCAATTAAATTTTATATTACATCTCTTATCTAACTATAATTAGACCTGTTAATGGACCGGGTCGGGTTAAGCTTTGGCATGAAATTAACATGATATTTGTTTGCTCAAGCTTGGCCCGACTTGTTCATTTGGGCATATATGTTTGTCCAAAGTTCGTCCATATTTTTAAAGGTTTGCCCAAGGTCCATACAAGCTTGCCCATATTTATTTATTTTTAATAAAATTATAATTAAAATGCATCTAAAAAATAAAATTTAAACTCTAAAATACAAACAATTTAATAATATAATTAAATCTGAATGAATTTTAATAAAAACTTTAAATTGTATTAAAATTTTACGTGTCTAAATTAAGATAAATAAATTCATTACTTAACTTTATTATAAATAATTAAATAATTTATTATATTATTATATAATTCGGGCTAGGTCTGGGCCTAAACTATAAAACCAAGGCTCGGCCCTTTTTTTAAACGGGTCTTCTTTTTTGTCCACGGCCCGAACAATGGGTCTAATCTTTTTGTCCAATCTCTCTCAAATTTCAAACCGACCTTCGGGTTTGGGTGGATAGCCCGTTCATTGAGCAAGTCTGGCTATAATGCCTAAGCTTGCTGCTTCCCTTCAGCACTTGTTGCGTTGCACATGTTTGGCCATTCCACCTGTACTAACAAAAAGAGAATTTTGTATATTTTGGACCCAGTTAAATATTGGTAGGTAATATTTTTCATTTGTAATATTTTTTTTGAAATGTTCATTTGTAATATATTTTTTTAATATTTTAAAAATAATTTTTAATGCTTTAATATTTTTAAATATTCATATTTATTTTTTAATATTTTCATTTATAGAATATTGATCAATCAATATTTTACAAATGAAAAATATTAGTATTATATACAATTTATTTTTATCAAAAAATTACCAGTTGTAATTAATCTTAATTCAATGATATTTTCATTTGGCCGAAATTTTAATGATATCGACTTTTCTTTTTTTTAAGAAAAAAGTAAATTAGAAAAAAAATACAATTTTATTGTATTGGATCTATCTTTTATATTAATAAAGTTTTATTTATTATTTTTTTTGGGTAAGTGCCTTTTATTTTTTGCAAATAAATCTATCATATGTTAATATAATAATTTTCCTTCTAAATTTATCATTTTCATTAAAAAATGGTAAAAGGTTAAATATTAATTAAAAATGGTTATTGTATAAGAAGGGGTATAATAGTGAAAGAGTGTTCATTTTATTTTCTTTCTTTCTATTTTTTTCATCTACCAACCAATAAGAGGAAAGAAAATTGATTATTCCACCCATTTTTCTAACTTTCCTACCAAACATATTAAAAGAAAATTAATTTTATTTTATCTCTTCTTACTTTTCTCCCCCTCCCATTTTCTTTCTTTCTAATTTTTCATATCTCTTAGCAAGTAAATCCTAAAAACAAAATCCAGATATATTTACAACCGAAATTTTTCCTTTTTGAGGTAAAGAGTAGCTTTCATTAAACGCAGAAAATAAAACAAGTACAATCCCAAATCCACTCACAAATGTTGGCCGATGTGATAGTGGTCGAATGAGAATACAAATTCCATTTCCTGCAAACATATTTGTCAAGAGAATTACTATTTACTCTGATGTGATGTGATAGTGGTCGAATGAGAATATAAATTCCATTTCCTGCAAACATACTTGTTAAGAGAGTTACTATTTACTCTACCGACCTAAAAGGAATTAATTTCGAATCAATAAAATATGAGATACGTTGATTAAACAAAAAATAGAGGAACAATCCGTTTTCAGAAGCAGCCAGTTCGGCACCACTCCTATGCAAACTACAATCTCATTATATAGACTCCAACCAAACTTGGGTAATTCATGCTGCTCCTTTCTTCAGTTGGGGGCTTGGCCCAGCGCCGCATACATGTATGTACCACAATTTGGAAGAGGAGCCCAAGTTCTTTCCTGCCATTACCGGATTTTGGAAGAGGAGCCCAACTGTTTTCCTGCCACCATACCGTTTGGGCTTTGGGGTTGTCAAAGTTCATTGTTGGTCCTAGATCCTAATTATTTTTTCCTTAATCACTGGACCCAATTTATTTTCTTTAAGAACTTTCTGACAATTTGTGCAAATGATACTTCTGTTCCAAAGATTGTGCTTCTTTTTAATTTGAGACAGAGGGATATGAATTGAACATCTAATTTTTGGGTGCAAATACATGCAACTATTATTGAATATATTAAATTGGATTGACGAGGGAGTTTTATAATTGCTATAAGATGATATCGAAAGGAAGAGGGTTTTTTTTTTTGTTTTAAAATTATCAGAATTTGAACTCTGATTATTGAACTCCCAACACTTTTAACATTTCAAACCTATAAAATCCAAATTTTTTCACTTGTCATATTCAAAAAAGTTTAAAGAAAAGAAAAAAAAATGAATTTTTTTCTGGGGTGAAAAACAAAGAGATTATACGTTCGGCCGCAAAAAGGAAAAGAAAGGTAATATATACATCAATAGGCGATAGCGAAAGAGTCTTTACTGCCAATATAAGCAACATTGTTCTCCTGAGTCCTGGGGCTGAGAGTGTATCCTTTACTTCGCAACTTGTGACGGAAATAATAATATCTTAACGTCTGTTGAGAACTGCCACGCGTCGATCTATTTTATTCCTACACTTTAAACAAGAAGGGGTCCGGGTCACGTCACGCTACAAGCATTTGCTACCAGATTTTCTGTCAGTTGATTTTTGCCTTTTAAAACATAAAACAAAAATGCTGCAAATGACGCTTTCGGTCTGAGCTTGGGAAAGCAAAGCATAGCGGCACCACCAGCAGTCAACACACATGAAGCAAAAAACATGGCCGGATCGATCCGACGGCTCTCGGTTCATCACTTTTCCGTTTTCGAAATCCAACAATGGAGAAGGGAAGACCACATCCTCCCGGCGTTCCAAATTCAGTTGGAAACCGTCGTTGTCGCCACCAACTGGCGGTCCTGATTTCTCGGCTCTCCCTTTCGACATATTAAGGAAAATCGCAGCGCCGTTTAATTTCCCTAGTCTTCTAGCGGCGTCTCTGGTGTGCCGTTCCTGGAGGGACGCGCTTCGCCCGTTGAGGGAGGCGATGATGCTGCTGCGTTATGGGAAGCGGTTTAAGCATGGTCGAGGCGGGGTCCGACGCAATTTGGAGAAAGCTCTCGACTCTTTCTTGAAAGGCGCTGCGCGTGGCTCCACGCTCGCTATGGTCGATGCGGGGCTTATTTACTGGGAAAGGGGTCAAAAGGAAGAGGCAATTGCTCTTTATCAGAAAGCCGCTGCTCTTGGAGACCCTGCTGCACGGTGCAACCTCGGAATTTCCTACATGCACGGTATTTTACTCAAAATTAATAAGCTTTTGTTCAAATCTTAGCTCATAATTTAATGTCACATATTCTAAGATCCTGTCTTTGATTATTGATGATGTTGCAGCTCAACCTCAAAATCATAAGGAAGCTGTAAAATGGTTGCATCAAGCTTCGGTTGGTGGCCATGTTCGAGCTCAGTACCAGCTGGCACTTTGCCTGCATCAAGGTCTTGGGGTGGACCGAAATCTTCAAGAAGCGGTATGAATGAAGTTCTTTGCTTTATCCATTTTAACTGAATTCATAAACTGAGCCTTTCTGTTTCTGAATTTTGAGTTGCTAGGATTTGCTTTGTTGCTTCTTGATTATACTCAGGCTACATGGTATCTAAAGGCTGCTGAAGGTGGATATGTGCGTGCAATGTACAATGTTTCGCTTTGTTATACATTTGGGGAAGGTTTATCGCATAGTCGTAGACAAGCAAGGAAATGGATGAAGAAGGCAGCTGATCGTGGCCATAGCAAAGCTCAATTTGAGCATGGACTTTCTCTATTTTCTGTATGTCTCATCCTTATCTCTTTGATTTTTAAATATTAAACAATGGTAGTACCAGGTGTGCGATGAAAAAAATATTTTTGATGCACAAGCTTGTTAATATTTTAATAGCAGATAATGGTTGGCTTTGATTTTACCTGAGCTGGGATTCTTTAGTGTTAGAGAATAGAGACTTATCAAAGACTCAAATGAATGTGAATTTCTGCTCAAGGCATGTTGAAGTAAATTGGGAAAATAAGAATGAAAGAAAACAATATATAATCTTTTTTTTGGAATGAGTCTGGATTTTTTGTTCGTCTGGTCTCTTGCTTGTCAATGGCATCCTTGACTGCCAATACTCTTGTATTTATGCAATCTAAGCTGATGTTGATATGTGATGATACTACTTGAGCAGGAAGGAGAAATGATGAAAGCTGTAGTGTACCTGGAACTCGCTACACGTTCTGGCGAAACGGCTGCAACTCATGTAAAGAATGTAATTCTCCAGCAACTCTCGGCAACTTCTCGTGACCGTGCCAAGCTTCTTGCTGACAGTTGGCGTGCTTTACCTTCATCTCGCTGAGTATATCAAGACTGATTACTAAACTTTCTCCTACTCTCCTGTAATTCCCTCGTTCTGTTTCTTTGTCTTCTTATGCTTGATGAGTGATGAGTGACAAATTATAAATATATAAATTTCAGCTGTCTCTAATCTTTAATTAAGATTTTTTTTTTGAGCAGAAAAAAAAGGAAAAAACGACATGATTGGCAAATAGTTAGCATCTCTTTTCTTAGTTTGAAGATTGATCATCCAACAGCTTGTCATCAGCAATGAGCTTCATTAGGATATGATTACAGGATGCACCAAAGGAAGGATATGTTTACAGAAGGAGGAGTAAAGAGAAAAGATGGTTTTGGTTTCCTTCTGTATTCTATTCTTTTTTGTTGTTGCTAGCTGGAGGAGGTAAGTTGCTATGAAGTTTCAATCACTTGGTATATGTATATGTGCACATCTGCAATGGGAGAACATCTTATTAGTTTAATTTCCTTTCTAGCTTTTAAAACAACAATAATGCCCTGTTTTCAATGTGGATTGAAAATGCCACAGATGATTAGGACTGTGACGTGGATCAGTAACTACTGATGGTAAAGATTTGTGTTTGAGAATTGTTAAACGAGGATATGTTGTCTTTATTGGTTTTGCTACAAGATTTCAAGATCTATCTGCAAAAAAAAAAAAAAAACTCAAAAGCTTGGCTAGGTTTGGCAGTGTATATTATTTTCCATTTCCACTTTATGTTTTCGTTTGGAAGTTGGAAGTTGGAGCAATGGATCAATCGAATGATTCAATTTCTTCATCCTGCTCCTTTATACTTCAACGGTACTTTCTTTGCGTTCTAGTTCTTGATTGTAAACAAATATCAGCAGCCCTTGGATTTCCTCTGGGAATCATTGAGGTTGTCGGACACTTAGACGCTTGGACCTGATCTGAATGGATACCTGACGAAATTTATGGGAAAGGAATAGATGCCTACCTTGCCCTGATGAATGGTGATGAATTGTCCATAAAAAATTCATTAAGAATGATCCACTATTATTACAAACATAATCATTCATTTTCCATCCAAGTTATCATCATTCTTAATTGCTATTAAGAGTTATCTTCAATCTTATCGTAATTTTTTTCTTTTTCCTTTTTTATGATAAGCTTTCATATGATTGCTCAATGTATACGTTGTCATGGCCAGATGAGCAAGAATTTAAGATCAAATTAATACTACCGTATTGAGGTGAGTACCAATATTAGTAAACATGAATGTTATCGCAGCTCTAGCCTTTATATTTTTGTCTTATCTATTTAAGGTATGAACTCTGAACACCTTGGATTCAGGACACTAGCTGTTTGTCTCTGTCAAAACGTGAATGTCTCTTGCTGGTGAAGCAGAACTCCACGACATCGACCATGATACTATGTTGAAAAGCCAGTTCGAAAGTAAATTAATGATCATAAGAAAAAAGACTACTCACAACATATCTCAGTAATGGCATCAATCTTGCTCTGCTGAAAACTCTGATACGTAGAAAATGGAGAATTTCAAAATTTGAAAGCCATTTTTAATCATAACTTAAGTGCATCAATTCCAGTTTCGGTGAACGAACTACGAAGGCAATATGATAGAAGTTAAGAGATAAATGCCAGAGAAGATGGGAAGGAATGGTACTTCCATGTTCATACAAACAAGAATGAAAATATTCACAAACAATTTGACTGCTAAAAAAGCATTACAGCATCTAAGGTATTCTGAACAATGTATATTTGCTGAAGCAGAAACCTGTCTACTTGGATGAAACTACTTTTGTTCTTTCTAACTGATCCAAATCTAAATATCTGTGTATACCCTATTAGCTGGCCTTGCCTTCCAATTAACCTGAAAAGCCGAACAAATAACCCTAATGCCCCTGCGGATGGACTCCGGTGTGATAGAGGTTAAGGTGATATATGGCCTTGGACACCAATTCTCTCAATTCAGGGCGTTGCGCAACCACTGTTCTGTCAGCTCCCTCAAGGGCAGTCAAGACCCTAGCTTGTTCCAAAGTCTCATTATCACCAGCATGCATAGCAAGGTAGCAGAGCAGTAGCACCCCGTCCAGCTGGGTCCTTTCATTTCTAAGCAATTTCATCAAAAGTGGAACACCGTTGAACTCAATTATTGACTTCGAATGGTCCATATGAAGAAAATTATCAGGAGATGCAAACTTTTGCAATGCAATGGCAGCTTCCATTGCCACTTCTTGATCCTTATTGCTAAGCTGTGTCACCAAAGGACCAATCACTCGAGTCTCCCTAGCTGGAAAAGTCCTTGCCAATGAACCAATTGATCTAATAGCAGGAACTTGCAATATAGGACTATCCAATTCCTTGATCACCCTCAAAAGCTGATCGACAACAGCCTTAGCAGCAGGTGAATTCGTTTTAAAAGCTGCACGTCTAAGATCAGGATTGGATTCAGCTGCAGCAGTAATCTCCATTATTGTCATCAAACAATTATAATGCAATTCACCTTGTTCCTTCTCCACCAACTTAGCCAAGCAAAGCAACCCTTTTGTCTCAGTTATCCTCCTACTGTTCAAAACACTCCCTTTAGCAAGCATCCATAAAGCTTCAGCACCATTAATTTTCAACTGAATTTTCACTTCAGGCTTCTCATTTTCCCTTTCTTTTCTATGACTCCCTCCCCTACTACTCCCTTCCGAATGTAAATTCGAATAAGAATTAGTATAACTATAGTTTCTGGAGTTCGATCCAATGGAAGAGTTTTTCTCCATTTCTTTATTAATTTGAACTATAGAATGAATGCTTTGCTTACCCAACTGTGCACTAGAATCTTCCGCAAATGTCTCAAATGACAACAAAGTCACCAATGGCCTTATCACATTTTCCCTGGCGAAATCCTCTTGAGCCAACGGATCATGCTGCGCCATTCTCGCCACCAATTTCGCTACAGGAATTTGAACCTTCATCGGAGAATCTCCTAACACTTGAACCACAATTGGAACCCCCATTTCCTCCACGATACTCCTAACTCTCTCCTGCTCATTAGCCAAAACCAAAAGCGCATTAGCCGCCGCGATTTGCGCTTCCGGTGAGGAGCTTTCTTTTATAAGTTTTAGTAAAGGAGGGACGCCGCCTTCTTCGACTGTAATTTTTTTGTTTCGGTCGTTGTCCTGAGCGAGGGAAGCGAGGTTGTTGGCGGCTTCGATGCGATCGGTTAATTGGCCCATTTGAACGGTTGCGATATAAGACCAAACCCACGAAATAATCGGGTCGTTGCTGGCGATTGGAGGGAGGGCAAGGAAGATTCCGCTCGAAGTCCCGTTGTTTTCGGTGTCGAGCACGCCCATGAGCCATGTCATGTCGCCGATGGAAGCGTCTAGAAGGTTTAACACTTTGCGGAAATCGGTGGCGCTGGTGATTCTCACGACTCGGCGCAAGATGCTCTGCCGCTTGCACTTCCGGACTAGAGTGAGAGCTCGCTCTATGTTCTTCGAAACATCAGAGATCACCCGGCGAATCGGGCGCTCGTAGAGAAATGGAGCGGAGGTGGTGAACCGCACCAGGGTTCGAAGCATTTGGGAAAGCCGATCCACTTGCTTCCTAACCTCGGCACAATCGAATTTAAACGACTCAGCTTCGTTCGCCGCCAAGCGAACCCGCTCCGCTAGCAAAATCGGGTAGGACAGCTCGTCCTCGATTCGCTTCTCATCCGCCGATCCCATCATCAACTGGGCCCGCTCAATCAGGTTAAAAAACAAAGACAGGGTTTCCAAGGGGAGTCCAGAGGCGGGTGAAGAGTGAGTCAGCAGTGGTAGCAGAAAATCTAAAGCAGGAGCAGAAGTGAGTTAAGAGAGGAGTGCGATTAGAGGTTTGTTCATTCTTCGCATGTTCGTTTTGTCTAGTCAGCTTAGCTGCTGCGACGTTTTTACGTTTGTTTTGTCTTGGGAATTGTGTGGTTTTAGTTTTGGAATTTGGGTAGTTGTAATTGTATTAGTATTAGAATTACAGTTAATAGTATTATAGTTGGGATGAAGCGCGTCAGAAAGAGACGACGAGTCAATTCCTCAATTTCCTATGCTCTTTTTTTTTTTTTAAATTTTATTTCCCTAAACTTTTGGTGGTCTTTGCCATAAATTGAAAACTGAAACTGAAAGAGAAAGTGAGTAGCACTTGCGCCGAACCTCAACGGAACCGAGTGTGGACTGTCAACCTCAAAATTCTTCTTCCTCCTTTGTTTTTTTGTTTTTAAATTAGCAAGATAAGATGCTTGCACTGATTTATTTTGGTGAAAACATTGTTTAAGTTGGTTTTAAGTTTGTAGAATTAAGTCAATTACTTTTTCTGTCTCAAAATATATGTTATTTTTTAAAAAAAATTTATCTTAAAATATTTGTCATTTTTATAAAATTAAGGTAATATTATTATTATTTTTTAAAATTATTCATGCTATTTAATGCATGTCTCATCTCTATCTTTTCACTTTAACTAAGTGAAAGAAAAGTTAAATTAAAAACAAAATAGATAAATAAGTGAAAAGTATATAATAAAATGTAACAAAATAAACTATTTTTTTTTATCTTGTAAACTAGTTTAAAATGATATATATTTTGGATAGAAACTAATTATTAGAAATTAGGATAGAAACAAAGCATTCACTTTAATCTTAATTAATCCTTCTTATTAAGAAGATTTATTTATTTATTTATTTATTATTATCATGAAAAATGACAACAATTTGATCTTTCTCGTCCCTAAAAACTCAGTAGTTGACCGGCCATTGTTGGAAAAGGAAAAAAATTGAAATTTCAAGGGTAATGGAGTCTTTGTGAATTATTGACCCCGCAAATCCACTCGGAGAAAGAAAGATCAAAAGGCTTTTCCTTCCTACAATTTTTTTTCCTGGCTGCTTCTACGACATTTCCACGTATGACATAAGATAGGAATAATCTTGTTTAATTAATTATCAGATTATTGGGCAATAAAATGGGGATATGTTTTTGTTGTCATTTTCAATCCCGACTTTTCTAACTCTAATAATGTAATAATCACCAATGGCTATACTTTTAAACAGATTTGAAAACCGTGGAAGACCTCATAATCTGCATGGCTTCAGGCCTATTATTATTCTTTTTATTTATTTACGTTACTAATATAATATTTAACAGGAGAATTAATTAAGCAATCTCTTTCATTAGGAAAACTGACAACTCAGTCTTCCTGGTCAAAAATCTCCTCGCGCAATAAAATAATTCCACGTGCATTAAAGATAAACAAATGTTCATGGGACACACGTAATCAGGCAAGAATTCCATTATTCAGAGCTGCAGAGTACATTATTTCTGATTGCTTAACCAACAATAAAATAGGACTAGTAGTTTACTGGGAAACACGGGCGGTTCAAATATACTACTAATTTTAGTATACAATAATAATATGAGGCCGGTGGCTCAATTATTTGGTCTTCATGAACAAATTGGAGGGTAAGAATCGAACTAAAGAGTGTCCCATTAAAGATCAATTCAATTCAGAGCTTGGCAAGAATCCCGTTTTGGATAGGCTTAGTTGCAATGTCATTGTCCTTGAGCTCCATATCACCTGCGCTTGGAGGAACATCTACCGCTGGTGAGCAATTGAAGAACCCGTGTGGCTGCATTGCATTACAAATAGCAAAGGATTAGGTTATAACTTATAACGACCACGATTCTATCAACCCAGCTGTAGATACCATTATCAAACACAAACGCAATACTGCAATAGTGTTATTGCCTTCAGTGCGACACGACAATCCATCACCCCCTCTTGTACTAAGATGCTGCTAAAGAGAAATGCAAACTACGCTCAAATGCATGATCCCATCTTACACTATGCTAAGAAGTATTGCATTTGCACGAGCACATTATGGCAGGCTATTAGCACGAAACTCATTTGACATGGACTAGCTCTTAATCGCAGTAATGTCAGTAAAAATTCTCAGAAAAGAGAAACATGTTAATATATTCTGTAAGGAAAAATCAGTTAAGTTGGTCAGGGAATGTATGCTATATTAGTATGAGTGTATACCATGAGCATAAAACCAATGCGTTCCACTGGCATGACAGGCCAGTCTTCCAGCCGAGGAACGTGTGTCACTCCGAAAACATACCTACACATAATTGCCGATATAATTAGATATCATAATAGACTGGTTCATTCTAAAATACCCTGTTTTCTGAATGAAAATATGTCAATCTTAGATGATGGACCTGATAGTTATATACCAAAAGAAAACATACATGATACATACCCAAATAGCCTGTGAATGCATATGAAGTTATTAAAAATGATTTTTTTTTATAAATAAAATATATATTAACACTATAGATAGCCCTTGGAGAAAGATATTTCAGAACGAACCACAAAACTATATCAGCTTCTTCCAAAGATCGATTCTTCTTAACCCATGTAGCTAAGCCCTCTCCAACGCGTGGGTTTTGATTTGGAAACTCTCCTCCTGGATACATTTCATCACGTGCATAGGGAGTGACCCAAAGGTTATGTTTCAAGAAAGCAGCTCGTCTTAGAAATTTTGCCTCAGAGCCAGCCAGTGGCAGACAATTTGAACCAGGTACGAGTTTGAAACCTGTTAGTTGCCCAGTCCTGTTGACATTTCTGGTGTTTCTAACCTAAAATTGAAAATAGCAAGTAAAGTTGCAGGATCAATTTCTTGAACTGTACAGAAGAACAGCCATCTTCCAAAATAGAAAATAGATTGCCAAGACAATCACAAATTTTTAACACCACAACAATGAGATAACATAAAATTCCAAGCACTCTTTGCACATAATGTAAACAAAAAGCAAGGATAAATCTTTGCTAGCATTTTGGCCCAAAAAAAAAAAAAGATCTGTGCCAGCATTAACACTAAACTGCCTTAAGAGCTCTTATGCATAATTTATATTAATGCAAGGATAAAGCATAATAACTTAAGACTACTACATATAACTATAAGAGAATTGACCAATCAGATTTCAGAAATGAAAAGGAAACCCATATGTCAAGTCCCAACCAAAAGGAACACCAATAAGACAGTTGTAATCCCAATAATTATAAGCTAGTGTCCATTTTAAGCATGATGGTAACATCAAGGTTTGCATCCTATAAATTATTAAAAACTTGTAATTCCGACAACCAACTGTTAACTGCGATTCAGACACAAGAGTAATATAAAGGATCGCCTCCATCTACATTAATGATTAGGTTAATTATTTTACTGTACTTGTAAACACAAGTGGAGAAGTCAACTTCATTTGTTTTACAAGTGCCTAAGTGGAAAAGCTACTATTTTCTATTGTACAAATCCTGGCTAATAGACAATCATAGTGAAGTATATTCAAACTAAGTGCATTTGCGCTAAGGTAGCTCTTAAACAATTACAGTACCTCACCATCCTTGCAACACTCTTAAGAATCATTGCAAATATCACACCATTGAAAATCCATAACCTTGCAATGTAGACAAAGATATGTAGAAAAAATTACTTACAATCCAATGGCGGGCAGTCAATGGGCTACAATCACGCATTGCATGCTGTTCTGATCTGAGCAATTCCTCTTCCGCATAGAATGCATTATTATGAACATTGTCCTTCCCAGGCTCTTCAACTTTAAGATTCACCTCAACAACCTATAAGAATGTATACAATTGAGCTACCATTGAATAACTCCTAACCTTCTTGTTAGAGGAGCAAACAACAATGAAAAGGTCACCGATGATAACTGTTAGCCTTTTTGCAAGTTAAAATTTTAAGTTACAACTATCATAAACTTGTTATGACATACATAGCATATATCATAGGATGCAAACAGACAAACGCCAATGTAACAACGGAGCCACAGCATGAGAAAAGAATAGTAACAGAATTTACTTGATTAAATGATTCACCAGGTTTACAATCAACTGCCATGTCCATGCGAGCCACAAAAAAGTGTTGATGAACAGGAGCATATAATCCAGGAGCAATAGTTGTGCCATATTTCCGTCCTTCACCAGGCTGCAATGCTCCTAAGCTGAGAATCCCTGTGAGTTTGACCTCAGCTTCAATTTTACCATCCTATAAGAAGCATGCAACATTGATATGTGTAAGCAACACAACTTTTAAGATGAAGGAAATTTCACTGCTAAAAGCTGAAGAAGATGGCAATGGACCATTAGATAGAACCAAAAAGCAATATGATTAGAGTAGGATATTTGTTTATAAAAAAAAAGCCAAGTATAATAGCCAATTCATGCAAAGTAAGAAACTAAAATCCTAGTACACCAACTCGCCTGATAAAAATGCCAGAAAAATCCATACTCGTAGTTAGCCACAGTGCACACAAAAGACACTGTTAGCCTTCTCGATCGTCGGACTTCTGCTAAACCTGTTCTCCAATCTTGATGCTTCCATAAGATCCCATGATCCTCTTCATGCAAGCAAACACAATTCTCAATTGTTTCAACACCGCCAGTGAAATTTGTAAAATGAGCATCAAAGTACTTGATATATCCCAAACAATCACAACCCTACAACAGATAAGTTGCAGTTAAGCAGAGGAAATTTCAACAAAAATTAATGAAATGAAAGGTCTAAAATCTAAACGAAACTCATGATGAACTAAAAACCACAAAATAAGTGTCAAACCTTCTTAAGAGAATGTGCATTTTTACCCAGCCCATCTTCTCCTGCATCAAATGCATTCTTCCTATAATGTGGATCATTTGGATCTCCATAAGGAACCACCATTTCAACAAAACTTAATCTATGGGCTACAGGCCTCCGACCACGACTACCATCAACATAAGCAACAGAATAGATTATTAGACCCTCCCTAGGAGTGAAACCAATCCGGAAATTCCACTGAAACCAGAAATTAAAAATAAAAAGATATTAGTACAATATCTTGAATGGATATATGTTATATGTTATACAGAGAGTTTGACAGGCAAACACCTTCTGCCATTCGATAAAATTCCCATTAACACGAAAACTGGGACCTTCAGGCTGAATGATTTGCAGTGGTTTTACATCACTCCTATCAACACCTCCTCGTGTCTCACCAGCTGTGTAATTTCTTAAAGGATCAGCTGGTGGAAGGGGAACAAGTTTACAGTCTTCAAATTCAATCACAACCATATTTTGCATATCAACAAGGACATGGATTCCCTCAACCGGACGAGCATAACCATTTTCCATGGGGCAGTCACTCTCAGTTCTGCAGAAAATAAGGGGTTTAGCAACTCTTCGGCTAGGAGCATCAGCATTGCTATGATAGCCCACACACCTATAAAAGAATGCAAGGCACAAAAAGTTAAAAGGGTAAGCAACTGGCACTGGAGACATGATTACACAAAACATCCATGTTTAAGAATCTAATATGATCACTAACCAGGGATCAACCATCACAAGATCCATATCCTCAATGCCCCTCTTCTTCATTGCTTCTTGGAATGGAGGAAAGTCCTTAACAACAGCCTCACATTCAGCATATTCCATAGCATCCTATAATATGAAAAGGACATTGATGAACAAACATGCTAGTCACAGATTTATCAGATATATTGTGTGCATAAATCATGATAGGAAGACAAACACAACATGGAGTAACAGGTAATTAATCTAACAATATCCAATCCACTTAAATTACTAAATAAAGTGCTCTTAAAACATTTGTGTGGACGGTGGAGACCTACTTCAATTTAGCATCTGTAGTTTGTACCTACTGGCTTTTGGTTGATGGTCATGATCTTGTCAAAACATAATATCAATATTCTAAAGCAGCAGTATCAGAAATCTCTCGGCGAAACTATTATACAAAATCCAATTGAATCAATAGAAGTCCTTTCAACACTGAACATTCATAGATGGTTAGTCTAAATAATCAACACTAATCAATCAGCACCCATCAAATTACTTTAGATTCTTAAAAGAGAAAAATTATTTATAGTTTCAAGAAACCACATATCTACCATGGGAGGTTGGACATCTGGGACAACTTTAGATGAAATGACTTTGCCCCTATGGTGCCCTCCTCGAGTTGCAGCATGAACTTGTGACAACTCAACAATCCAAATACTTGTCTCATTGGACCTTTTGTTGTAAACAACAAGTCGTGCTTGCCGTGGAGGAAGTTTACTAGGAATCACAGGTCCACCCTTTGTCCTCGGAATCAATGAAGGCTGGAAAGGAGGGAAGAAATATGCATCTGCCAATGCTACGACATGCTTATCTGGTTCCACCAAAACCACTTCAATAAAGCGCATGCTATCCCTTACCTAAAGAAGAAAAAATATATTTCATTTCTTTCAAAGAGAAACAGCCTAGATGAAGTTCTCACTAAAATGACAGCATAAAAATTAAGCAGCAATTCAGGTTAAACATAGCTCAAAGTCAAACTATTACACCTCAGGGGTTGCTCCAGCTGCCCTCACAGTTGCCACTGCCACCGAGATTTCAGCTGCAGACAAAGGATCCAGAGGATGGCTGGTTTGAGCCCTTGGCATGACTGAAATTCCTACACAACAATACCACCAATTTTAACAAGAAACATGTAATCAGAATTCAGAAGAATGCCAGCAAACAGAATTGACAGAGGATCTGGTAAGTTCTGTAATCAGTAGGAACTGTAGTAGAAGATTATGGAATTTAGATACTATTACTAGTTCCCTTCGGCCATCAATTTGAAAACGAAACCAAGTCAAAAGCATCTACAGATGCGCGACCGCAAATACATACTACTATAAGAACAAAGAATTTATATATAAAAGCAAGCATAGAGGAGTAAAAATTCAAAACATCTTGTTTAATATACTAGCAAAGAAACTGTTTTTGAAGTGGGGAAAATAAAACTAAAAACCATCTTCCTGACAGCTAGATTCTTGTTTGGGACCCAAAAAAATAAAAGACCTTCCCTTCTTTGACTTCAACATAACTACATAGTTTTCTTAAACAGAGCTTTCCAATTTCTATCAAACTCAAACCAACCAGAAACCAAAATTCAGAAGGCAATTATATATTGTAATATTGCGTTCAATAACAAAGAAAAAAGTAGGATTATCCAACTGATAGTGAAGAAAGAGAGAATTCAAAATATGTAGAAACATTCTTTAAAGTTTACACCTTTGCTGGTAGGGGTCGTAGTAGCAGGAGGATCCGAGATGGGCTCAACAGGGCGGATCAGGGTTGCCATTGAAGCTGTCTTTGGGATGGGATCCTCAGACCCGGAGCCAACAGCAAGGCTCCAATTCCGCAAAACCTCTGTAGAGGAAGAGGAGGAAGAAGAAGAAGTCTTGTTGCTTCTGATATCGTCCTTGGTTTTGGGAATGCAACCAGGCGTCGCCTTTTCCTGAGTTGAGGCCATTGCAAAGGGTTAGCAACCTCACCGTATCCACCGTAGTATTTGTCACTGTAGTATTCTACTGACATACAGCAAATACTATGTCTCTGTTTTGTATTTCTTTCGATTCTGAGGGTCTAACCTTTCTCTGGAAAAGCCCTTTGTAGTCGTCTGCAACCCGAAGAAGGGGAAATGAGAATGGGAACTGGATTTGCTTACTTAAGACAACAAAAGAAGAATGAGAGGATTTAGTAGTTTTCAAGTGAAAGACGAAAACAATGGGAGAAAAGTGGGCTGAGTTTTGCTTTTGGTTGGCTTTGGCTTCGGCTTTAAAATGAATACGAAAACGACACCTTGGCCTTAGGAGTTAGGACACAGCATGGACTTTTTCACTACCAGACAAAGTGAAAAACAAAAACATGGAGTTCGTTCCTGGTTCCTGTCGTGGTCTTTTATTTTTCCTTATAAAAAATTAAATGTAAAATATAAAAAAATAAAAAGGTAAATAATTCAAATATCAAATGGGACTAGCGAAATAATATATTGAATTTCAATTTGAATAACATCTAGAATAGAAATTCCCACCAAAAAATAATAAATAGAGCTAACTGATTTATGCTAAATAACAATTTAATTTAATTTAATTGTAATACATTGTATTTTTTTATTAAATTTACTTGATTGTTTAAGCATAAAATATAACTTTAGATTTTACTATCACATTATTTTTAATTTGACTAAAAAAATTGAACCTATTACTGGCGGAGTGCAAAATTATTTTTCTTGATTGACATGGTAACTTATTATTAGTTTTGTTTAGAAAAAGTAAAACCAAAAATGAAACTCAATCATCATGTAAAAAAAAAAAATTTTGACAATGATTGAAATTATGAGATCACTTTCATTATTCACCAGTAAATGTAGTCATTATCATCTTTGCAAACTCTAACGTCATACATTATTGTTGAAGCTAAAACTAGTTTTGAACTCGTGTGTTACACGGACGTGACACAAAATAATTATAATTTTAGTATTTTTAAAAATAAAAAAAATTTTAGTTAAATAAAAGCTAAAAATTGAAAAGAAATATAGTATTTGATATTATAATATTAATCATTCTTAAATGTTACTTAATACATATAGCAAAAAAATATATCAATCAATACTATATTTAATAGCAATACTTTTTTCTACCAAAAGTAAATCTATAGTTTATGGTTATAGTAAAATATAAACTTAAATTTTGCTAAGTTAACTTTTTTGTGTTTGAATTTTATTGTCACGCCCCGACCCACGGGCCCGACCACGTGACAATCGCTGTACCACCTAGAGATGCGTGCCTCGAAAGGCAGGCTATCCAAAATGGTACAAGGTATAAATAAGGTACATTCGAGCAATATATGAAAACATATATGAAATAATATAGAAAATATCGTAAAATATTTATATACTATAAGTGACACGTTTTACGATGTAAAGTATGCAGTGAACGAAAATAATAATATAATAACATGCACACTACTATTTCGAAACCAGGATTCACAAGGAAACTAGGTGGAACCTACAAAATCGTGTCCGTAACTGATATATCGAGATCACTGTCCACCGAGACTCCTGTCGTTCGTAGCCTGATGACCTGACAACAATAAGTGAATGGTGTGAGTACAAATATATATGTACCCAATGAGGGACTCGGTTATAATGACCGATTACCTCAGGCTCGGGATATGAAATAATCCAAAACTTATTTAATAAACCATTTAGTAAAATAATCTGAAATCCCACACCAAAACAAATATCAAATACAATAATGGGCTGGCATTTAAAAATCATCCCAAAGGTACACCAGTGCACTTGGATGCCCCGTTGGACCGTCAAGGGCTATCTCAAATCTCAAATCCTTTTCTTTTACTCTTTAGCCTGTTCCCTTGATGTTTGCCGACGCTGTGGTGGAACACAACTACATCGAGCCCTGGCGAGCTTCCCTACGCGCCTCTCCCAGGGTCTCCACTCACCGTGCCCCTCGAAAGGCGGTCCACGGTTACTTCACTAGCATGCTTCTCTCAACTCGATCCACAAGCTCCCTCAAATCAGAGCACCAAGGAATCCGCACAATCACTCAACCCCCTCAGGGGATCATATCATCAATAAAATCATAACAATAACATTTTATATATTCTTTTTGAAATTCTCACCCTTAAATCCATTTCTAAACTCGTGTGTGAGGGAAAACAATCCATATCGTAAAATGTTATAAACATTTAATAAAACAATTAATAAAACAATTAGAAAACCGGTGGACCCTCAATGGTCAACCACTATAATCTAAGCCACTCACAAGTCAAGGAGAGTTATATACTCCCAAATATACTTCTCAAACCCCTAACTCAAATGCTATCAGTCCGATCTCATACAATCACGTACCTAAATAATCAAATTAAAATCTAATTTGATTAATAAAGGCATTCGACTAATAATTAAACCATAAAACAAAACCTAATAAGGTTTCTAGGGTCTAGGAACTAAATTGGACAAGTGTGGAAGGCAATTAAAGTCAATTGGGACTGCCTGTAGATGGAGGCCAAGCTTTGGCCTCCACATTTCTTCAGCTCGTTTTGAGCTCAATTCACCACCAAATTGCATGAGATTCGAAACAAGCAATCATAAGTAGTTAAACTAAGGATCTATAGCTTCAAAAACCGAATTAAACAACTGATCATGCAAGATTTTCGATCAAAACACTAAGAGTCTAAGTGTTCTTGAGTAAAACAGAAATTCAATTTTCAATTCATCATTTCTCTCAACTCACTCAATGAAATCGAGCATATAAACTATCAAATTAAAGCTTGATGCGTCTAGAACAACATACCAAAATCTTAGCCAATTCTCACGGTTAGCTTGAAAGATATGAGCTGAAGAACAAACTGTCGCCAAGTTGACAGTTTTGGAGATTTGAGAATTTCTTGATGAATTTGAGGTTTTTGATCTCTTTGGAAGCTAGACAGGCTGATGATGATGATTAGAAAAGAGTTTGAAGAGGGATTTAAGTGATGGAATTGAAGGAGAGTTGAGAGAATTCGGGTGGATGAAGAAAGAAGAAGAGAAAATGAAGAATGGCGGTCTCGGCCAATTTGATTTGTTGGGTCCGGCGCGGGACCTGACCAGGTCTGGCGCTGGACTCAGCTTTTCCCATGTTGACTTCCGTCAACATGGGCCCATTTACCTAGGTTGGCGTGCCCAAGCGGGCCCCACTGACTCTAGACTAAAATTAAGGGTTTTAAAGCTCGAAATTGAGTTAAAAGAAGTTCAAAATGTCTAAAGAAAGTCCAATTTGATTTCTTGGTCACACAACTATATACAATTTCATAACTTGACACGTGTGGACTGGGTCTGGGCGTGTCATTTATTTTTTAATTAATTATCATTACCCTTTTTATATATTACTATTGACACATCCGGACCTAATACGACTTTTCCGTACAAATGGAATAGTGTAAGACGGCGTATTAATTCAACAATACGTCGATCCGGATGTGTCTAATTAAGAAGAGAATTTAAGCTTAAGATAAGACGGAGTTGGAAGATAAAGTAATTAACCGTGCATGGAAATTAGTAAATGCCAAAAAAACCTCCAATTAAGTCCCTAACAATTAATTATAGGCCCCGTTGGCACAAGAAACCAAAGGATTTAGCTAACGGGTGAAAACGAAAGAAAGTTGAAAAAAGGGAAAAAGTTTGACCTGGGACCCGAGTAGACCCGGTGTCGAGCCTCTCTATAAATAGAGGAAAGTCGAAGCTTTTTCTTCATTTCTCTTTTTCTTTTTTCTTTCTTTTTCTCTTTTTCTCTCTGAAGCCAAACAGAGGCATTTTGGACAATTGACAGATTCGGACAAACTGACCTGCAAAACAAGGTGACTTTCTAATACGTTATTCTACTCACCTCGATCTACGTTATATTAAGTTTGCACGTATTTCCTTGCATTGATTTAGCGTTAATCTGAGTTTAAAGTTTTTGGTCAATTTAAATTTAAAACTCAGATCTACGGATATTGGGCCGACGAAATAAGGTGAGTTTTTAGTATGTTATAGTGCTCACCTTAATCTACGTCATACTCCGTTTTCACACATTTCCGTGCACCGGGTGAGAGTAGATCGGAGATTTAGTCAATTTAGGGTAAATCTCGGTTCTACGGAAATTGGATCGGTGTTTTTTGTTTCTATCTCGGCGAATCCATCATGGATGCCATGAGGATCGCCTGTCTTAATTTGTACGTCGAAGGAGGAGAAACGAATGCCAAAATCGAGGGAGGGACTGGCTGAAGAAAGGGCCGACCAAGTCCATGTTTAGATAATTTTATATTATATTAATATATTTTAGATATTTATATATTATATTAATATATCTTAGATATTTATATATTATATATCATTATAATATATAAATATCTCGCGATAGGGCCTTTTTGGGCCCAATTTCGTGTAGAACTTGGCCCATCCCAGTCCAGGTGTGAGGCCCTCGGGCCCAGGGGTATTTTGGTAATTTTTCATCAAGAGTCCTATTTTAGCCCCGAAACCTCCCCAACACTTTTCTAAGCCCCGAATCACATTCAAACCCAGTCTTAGGTCATGTTAGAGCCTCATAGGTGCATTCATAGTTTAATTATGAATGCTAACATATTTCCATGTACTAAGGCTCCGGGTGAATCGAGTGCGGCGATGATCCGGAGATTAAGCTACATGGAGTGCTTGGGAGTATACGAATCTCCTAATACTGTGAGTGGCCTAGACTTCTTTGTTTAGCCACTGGGAACAAAGGTTTTAAAAACATAAATGTTTTCAAAGGTTTTGGGATACGGGAAATCCACACACACACAATGCTTGTGATATACCCACGTAGCAAGTGGGATGTTTTCAAAGAAAATATAAAGACTTATGTGTGTGTGTTTGTGTATTTTAAATATATATGTTTTGAATACATATATATATATGATAAATGTATGAATGGGACGCGAGATGCACGATTGAATAAACTCCTCGGGGCTCCAATATATGCGGGAGCGTGGACCGAGTTGGAAAAGGCATGCATGATTCTCAGTCGTGGACCGCCTATCGAGGGGCACAGTGAGATGAGACCCTGGGAGAGGCGCATAGGGAAGCTCACCAAGGCTCCAGGTAGCTGTGTTCCACCACAACAACGAGCACCACCTAGGGAACGAGCTAGAGAGAGAGAAAATGTGAAAATGTTTTAGAAAGAAAAGAGACAGCCCTCGGTGCAGTGAGGCATACGATCGACGGGTCGAGCCTTCAGTATAAAAGAGATGCCAGCCTATTCGTGATATATATTTATTTATTTAAAGGGTTTTGAAAGAGGGTTCTTGGTTGGAGAACCAGAAAAGAGTTTTGAAAAGAAAAATATTTATTTTCTTATTATTTTATTTTGGATTACCCCTGTTTTCACTAACCCCGATGGAGATTTATTGAACCTCTGTCACTCACCTGTATCCAATGTGGATGGATGCAGATCCGCGTACGGGGTCAGCAAATAGAATGGAGGCTCACTAGGAGGCATCGGTGGCTTACGCTTAGTGTTTCTGCTGCGTAGGTATTTTTTCTAAATTAATCCACTGATACATCTTTTAAAGTTAATTATTTTATTAAATGATTTTCAATTAAAGTTTTAGTTGTTTCACAGCGATGATATCCATTTCTTTGCCTTGCGGTGCTTCGGGTGTGTGAGCGGTCGACACGTACTTCGAGGCATCGCGACAGTTGCCACTTGGCCGACCTGAGCGGGTCGGGGCGTGACAACTTTAATGGTATCATAGCAATTAAAAGATTCTGACTGTTTTTAAAAGCTACAATGTGTTTTCAAAGTATTTTCAAATGTTTTCAAACATTTTTGAAGCTAGTGGATTAGATAGGTTTAAAACTTTAGAATTTGAGTACGTGGTTACTCAAATGCGTCGTGAATGCCTAAACCTACTCTTAAAATACCTTCTTTAGCAGCAAGCCACCAAATAGAGTTCTCGAGTGTGGTCTTTAGGTGAGATGACACCACGACCACCTTTTTCCTCTAGATTCGTGAAAGTAAAGCACATTTTCCAAGAATATTTTCAAAACCAATTCTTCAGCTTACAATGCTTTTCCTACTCGATAGCTAAATCATGCAAGGGATGGTATTTCCCTTGAGATGACGAGATAGACGATATCTCATCCAACCCCCCAAGATAGCCTAATTAGAGGCTTGCCAGTGAAGGAAACTAGTTCGATGCCCACAACCTTCGATGCTCAACCCTTGAAGTTGTGAACATCGAGACTCGCTAGTAAGCAACGAGTTGAAACTTAAATTAGATGCGTTCCCCTATTCTTTACACTAGTGACGTGTAATAGTTGGGAGGCAGTGAAGCGGCTAGAACGAGGCAAGAGACCAAGATAAGCCTAACGTGCGTGAACGCTAACCCCACTTCTATTGTTCTCTACACCATTGTGTGTAACCTAGGAGAGATAGTTGGGTTAGAGTGAAAGAATCGATCATGGAGAATGTGGTTGACCAAAAACCTCAGGACGTGAGATGAAGCATTCGAGTAAAGGGATGAAGGATCGAGGGGGATCTCACAAGGCAACAAATGGAAGAATGAAAAGTGAGGCTAAGGAAGAGATAGCCAAGTGAAGAGATCACCAAGGAGCCCACAAGAAGCAAGAAAACCCTTGGCTGGTAGGGTTCGAGGAGTGCTGCAGTGCACTGGTAGTCGAACGCCTAGGCCTTGGGGTAGTGTATGAGGTGGTTGGGCTCGACCCAACACCGTGGTGAGCCTGGTGAGATGAGTCCACAGGTTAGCAAGTCTAGTGGAATGAACCCACAGATTGCCTGGAGGGTGCTCATTGGAGTGGGCATGAGGTGAGATAAATAGTAGCAAAAGCTGGTCGATTTCCTTTGTTCTTACTCAGTGGTGTGTAAGTGGTGAAAGAAAAAAGAGTATTGGTGGACGAAAGAGAGTTCATCTGGAGTCAATTGAGGAGGGACATCCAAGGAGATTGAAAGAGATCAAGTAAGCCCGAGATCATGAAAGGCGAGATAAGGAAGAATCACTTGAGAGGGGTGGAAAGGAATGATAAGAGAAAACTCTAAAGGATTTGAAGATGGCAAAAAAGGGTAATAAGGAAAGAGGAATAAGGGAGAAGCCATTCTTAGGAAATAATGAGGAGGAATAAGGCAAAGATGACATGATGGAAAATGAAGAAAGAATGGAAAGAGATCACATCCAAGTGGTCAACGAGTAGTACGTCCGTTCCTACTTGCCTAACCATTGGATATCAATGTCAATAGAGGATATTGGAGAAAGAAGAGAAAGGAAATGAAGATGGAGGAAATGGAATAAGGAGAGAGATGAGCTAGAAACCTTCACTTCTAAGGGGTTAAAGGTGATCTACCCCTTACCATTGATTGATAATGAGAGTAAGAAGGAGGAGACCTCCAAAGGATAATAAGAAATAATCTTGATGAAGTCAATGGGAAGTAAGCCAGTGGAAAAAGTGTGACGCATAGCAATGATAGGAACACCTGCATGTGTGTGAATGAAGAGTATGAAAAGCATATTCTTTAGAACTGAAAGGACATCACCAAAATGAACTAGTGAAAAAGAAGAATGAGAAATGGAAAAGAGAAGAAAGGCAAACCCTTAAACAAAGGATAAAGAAATGTCGTGATGTATTGCGAAGGCTTTCTTAATGAAGGAAAGAAAGCATAAAACCCTAGGTAAAAGAAGATCCTAGGCTAATAAAAGAAGAATAAGGCCTAAGAAGATAAATAAGCTTAGTTCAGTTGATGAACTAAGTTTGGTTAACTAGGAATAGAGCCTTAAAAGAAGAAAAACATAACACCTCACTAGAAAACTTTAACTGTAATTAGTGATAATGTCATAATAAACCATAGGTTAATAGCTCCAAATGACTGACCAGGATTAGTAAAAGAATAAGACTAGGAAATTAAGGTTAAAGACAAAACCTAGGTAGGTAACCTAGGGATAGGTTAACAAAACGGAATAAAAAGGGGATTAAAAAGGCTTAGAAAGAGGACTAAGAAAGACCTAGTGAATGAAAACGAATAAAAGACTTAGAAACGAATGTTAGTTAAAGGAAGTCGAGCATAATGAACCCCAAACTCGAGTCAAGCCAAGGCACTACATCATAAAATGAATAAGTCAAAGGAAAGAAATGAACAAACAAGGATTATTAAAGGCCAGAACTGAGAGATAGAAAAAGGGGTCAAGGAGATAAATTGGTGAAAGGAAGAGAGAACCCCCGACTACTTGATTTTGGAAGAAGAGAACAGAAGGGGTTAAAAGTGTAAATTGGTGAAAGGAAAAGAAAACCCCTGACTACTTAAGTTTATGAAAAAGAGAATAAGAAATTTGATAGAAAGAGAAAATTTGGAGAAAACATAAGAGGAGGAGCACTTGTAGGAAACGAGTGGATGGAGATGATCGTATCTTAATGGATGACGGGTAATAGTGGATGATATCAGTAAAGAATGAATAGAAGAGAAGAAAAGAGAAATAAAGAAGTAAGGATATCAAAGCATGATGGAGTAAACAAGGCGAAAGGATGATGATAATGAGAATAATGATGATGATGGAAATTTTAAGGATAATCAAACACAGTAATGAGAAAAGTGGATAGACCTAAGTAAGAGTCAAAGAAAGAATGAGGATAAACCAGAATAATGGTTGGAACCGAAAGAGACAAAAGGATGAGAACGAAGAAGTAAAGTGAGATAGAAGGGATTAAGAGTAAGGAGTCAAAGAACATAAAGGATAAGCTGAAGTTTTAGAAGGAGGGGAGTAAGCTGACTTCAAGGACAACCTCCCCGAAGAATGATAATTGAAGAAAGGATGTGGGAGATGAAGCTAAACCAAGCTAAAATGGAGTTAGCTTGGTGCGGACAAGATTGTAAGGCAATGGAGGATAAAGAAAGGTGTTGTCCGCGATAAATAAACCATGGTATCGAAAGAAAAAGAGACAAATATCAAGGAATTAGGAGCCGAAGATAGCTGAGATAAAGGAAACCCGTATGTGAAAAGCAAGAGATAAGGGAACTGAGACAGAAAAGATGACAAAAGAAAACCCCGAGTACTCAATGGAAGGAGTACAGGAATAAGGAAAGAACTCGATCAGCCTCATGAACTTTTATGAGCACAGCCAATATAAGCAGCAGAAGAAAAGGAAATTCTAACCCCGAGAGAGACAAGGGTGTTAGATGAAAAGAGGAAAAAGAATGAAGATGACAAAGAAAATTTAGAGAAGAAAGCAAAGACAAGAAAGAATGAAGCCAAGGTAAAGGAAACCTTGGATAAGACGTGAAAGACCACGTAAATCAAGGTAAAAGAGTATAGAGAGGAGAAAGAATATGAAGATGACTCTAAGGAAAATGGCATAAAGATGACCAGAGTTGCAAAATGAGGCCAAAAGATGGCAATGGACCAAAGAGAAGGTCAAGTTAAGTGAAGAACAAGATACCTCAAAAGAGAGGAATGCAAAGATGAAGAAGGTATAAAGGTTGCTGCACGAGTTGACGTGCGTGATTTGCCTAGTCTTGTATTGATGAGAAGGTAAGAGAAATGTGGACCCCACAATGGACGTGGGTGGATGGAAAGGAAGAAAAGGATAGAGATGGCCAGATAACACTGTTGATGAAAGGAGGAAAAGGAAGTCATAGTGAAGGGAAACACGAAGACAAAGAGCACGCAGCGATCACGACATGATGCGATCGGCTACGTCCTGTGTTGACGAAAATGTCAGTGGGGAAAGAAAACCCTTTTTAGAGGTCTAAGAGGGCCAAAAGGCATAAAAGACAAGAGAAAAGCCTAAGAGGCTAGAGAAATGGCATGGATAGGTATGAAGTCGAGGCTCAGGTATGAATGATTTGGGAGCCATGTGAGGTGTCCCCATGAGAGGACGGATTAGAGATCGAGATCTTGAGGATCTCTGTGATGACCACTCGAGAAGACCGACCCAATGTGTGATTGGGGTATGCATGAGGCCACCCAAAGTTCTCCATCCCAGAGAGAATGAGAGATGAGATGTAATGGGCTGTGTGCCTTATGTGTGATTGTGATGGGCGGTTAGAGAGTGGGTCAAATTGTGAGAGCCGAGAGGGCATAATCTCTGATTCCTCTGAAATGATATGGCCGAGTGTGGGGGCCAGTGTATACAAGAGCTCGACTCATACGCCATGAAGAGAGAGAATGGAAGTAAAGGACAAAACGAAGAAGCAAAACCAAGGTAGGGGGAAAGACAATTAACTCACCGCGGAGGCGAGGGAGTTAAGCTAAGTTCTTTCCCGATAGCTTGGTTACAAAGATGAGTATAAGACCACGAAATGACGAGGAACGCGTCAAATAATGGCCTCGATGTGAGAGGTAGTAGCAATGAAAATGAAAAGGAACTCCTGAGAAGGGTAAGAGGTGTGGAACCTCAGAAGAAACAAAAGGATAGTCTCATCAAGAGAGACTTGAAGGATGAGACAAAGACAAAATAAGAAGATTGAGCGAGCACGGCTAAAGCAAAGGAAGAACCTCCGAGTGACACAACTGGATTGAAGAAAGCCTAACCTGTAATTGGATAAGGGTAGGCTATGTCAAGGAGAAGGTGAGGTTCAAACTCAAGAGTAGAAGGGTGATGAAACCACTATTGAGGAAAAGAATGATCAGAGTGCGCAGCGGAAGCGTGGTGGACTTCAGCAGTGAATAGTGATGCGAACATTATTCGAAAACGAAAGGAAGCGTTGGAATAGAAGCCGAATCTCCCCCAAGGCTACCTCATTTAATTTCGAGGAAGCGTAAGACGACTTTTTTGTACAAATGGAATAGTGTAAGACGGCGTATTAATTCAACAATACGTCGGTCCAAATGTATCTAATTAAGAAGAGAAGTTAAGCTTAAGATAAGACGGAGTCGGAAGATAAAGTAATTAATAGTGCATGAAAATTAGTAAATACCAAAAAAACCTCTAATTAAATCCCTAACAATTAATTATGGGCCCCGTTGGCACAAGAAATCAAAGGATTTAGCCAACGGGTGAAAATTGAAGAAAGTTGAAAAAAGCGGAAAAAGTTTGACCCGAGGCCCGAGTAGACCCGGTGTCGGGCTCCTTTATAAATAGAGGAAAGTCGAAACTTTTTCTTCATTTCTCTTTTTCTTTTTTCTTTCTTTTTCTCTTTTTCTCTCTGAAGCCAAACAGAAACATTTTGGACAATTGACAGATCCGAACAAACCGACGAGCAAAATAAGGTGAGTTTCTAATACGTTATTCTACTCACCTCGACCTACGTTATATTAAGTTTGCACGCATTTCTATGCATCGATTTAGCGTAAATCTGAGTTTAAAATTTTTTGTCAATTTAAATTTAAAACTCAGATCTATGGATATTGGGCTAGCGAAATAAGGTGAGTTTTTAGTATGTTGTAATACTCACCTTAATCTACGTCATACTCCGTTTTCACATATTTTCGTGCATCGGGTGAGAGTAGATCAGAGATTTAGTCAATTTAGGCTAAATCTCGGTTCTACGAAAATTGAACCGGTGTTTCTCGTTTCTACCTAGGCGAATCCGTCATGGATGCCATGAGGATCTCCTGTCTAAGTTTATACGTCGAAAGGAGGAGAAACGAATGCGAAAACCGGGGGAGGGACCAGCCGAAGAAAGGGCCGACCAAATCCCTGCTTAGATATTTTTATATTATATTACTATATTTTAGATATACATTATAATAATATATCTTAGATATTTATATATTATATCATTATAATATATAAATATCTCGTGGGAGGGATTTTTTGGTCCAATTTTGTGTAGAACTTAGCCCAGTCTAGTCCGGGTGTGGGGCCCATAGGCCCTAGGGGTATTTTGGTAATTTTTTGTCAAGAGTCCGATTTTAGCAATGAAACCTGCCGGACACTTTTCTAAGTCCCGAATCACATTCAAGCCCAGTCTTAGGTCATGTTAAAGCCTCATAGGTGCATTCATAGTTTAATTATGAATGCTAACATATTTCCGTGTACTAGGGCTCCGGGTGAATCGAGTGCGGCGATGATCCGAAGGTTAAGCTACATGGAGCGCTTGGGAGTATACGAATCTCCTAATACTGTGAGTGGCCTAAACTTCTTTGTTTAGCCACTAGGAACAAAGGTTTTAAAAACATAAATGTTTTCAAAGGTTTTGGGATACGGGAAATCCACACACACACAGTGCTTGTGATATACCCACCTAGCCAGTGGGATGTTTTCAAAGAAAATATAAAGACTTATGTGTATGTGTTTGTATGTTTTAAATATATATGTTTTGAATACATATATATATGATAAATGTATGGATGAGACTCGAGATGCGTGTTTGAATAAGCTCCTCGGGGCTCCAATATATGCTGGAGCGTGGACCGAGTTGGAGAAAGCATGCATGATTCTCAGCGGTGGACCACCTATCGAGGGACACGGTGAGACGAGACCCTGGGAGAGGCGCGTAGGGAAGCTCGCCAGGGCTCCAGGTAGCTGTGTTCCACCACAGCGACAGACATCACCAAGGGAACGGGCTAGAGAGAGAGAAAATGTGAAAATGTTTTAGAAAGAAAAGAGATAGCCCTCGGTGCAGTGAGGCATACGACCGACAGGTCGAGCCTTCAGTATAAAAGAGATGCCAGCCCATTCGTTATATATATTTATTTATTTAAAGAGTTTTGAATGAGGGTTCTCGGTTGAAGAACCAGAAAAGAGTTTTGAAAAGAAAAATATTTATTTTATTATTATTTTATTTTGGATTACCCATGTTTTCCCTAACCTCGATGGAGATTCGTTAAACCTCTGTCACTCACCTGTATCCAATATGGATGGATGCAGATCCACGTACGAGGTCAGTAAATAGAATGGAGGCTCACTAGGAAGCGTCGGTGGCTTAGGCTTAGTGTTTCCGCTGAGTAGGTATTTCTTCTAAATTAATCCACTGGTACATCTTTTAAAGTTAATTATTTTATTAAATGATTTTTAATTAAAGTTTTAGTTGATTTGCAGCGATGATATCCATTTCTTTACCTTGCGGTGCTTCTGGTGCGTGAGCGGTCGATACGTACTTCGAGGCAGCGCAGCGGTTGCCACGTGACCGACCCGGACAGATTGGGGCATGACAACTATTATAAACAAACAAGCAAATTACGGTTGACATTTGACACTGCTTCAATTTTTAAATTTATAAATCTCATTCGATAAACTTTATTTTTGTTGGCCTTTTTTAAGTTTTTTTTTCCTTTGGTTAGACATATATCTTGACTTTAATAAACTTGCAAGTTAAATTGTCCAAGTGTTCTCTTGGGTTTAATAATAGATAAAGAACCAAAGAAATCTTATATAAACATATTGGATAATTAAACTATATATATGACTTTACTTTCATGAATAAACCATTAAAAAATAAAAAAATAAGTTTTTTGGGTCTATATTATTATTATTACCGTAAAAGTATCACCATAATTAACTTTAAACCATCCTTAATCTTCACCCCCCTTAAAAAATAAATCCTTAATCAAGTAAACATGATAATAAAGTACTAAAAAAAATTGTATTTGTAGATAAAGGCATAAAACAGTACTTATAATATTATTTTATTCAACTACATATTAAGTTTAAAAAGTCAAAAGCATAAGTCTTTCGTTTTTAATCATTTATATTTTTGTACTTATCACCATGTATTGATTTTTAAAGAGGATTAGAAATCACCATGTATTAATTTTATACTCAATATCTTCAAACAATATATTCAAATCATATTTCAATTTTTTATTTAATGTAAATTCCCAATATTCTCTTCAAACAAATAAAATAGACGATATACATTATCGACTAAAAACTTGTTATCTTCTTGTTGATTTTTTATTTGATTAAATTTGATAAATTCAAATCTATGTCTTGGAAAAGATACCAAACACAGTCGGATGAGCAAACAAATTGATTTCTGAGTATACTGATTTCTCAATTTCATTGTTCTTTAATATTGACAAATTAGTAACTTTTTTTGACATTGTACTATTAAATAGAAATAGCTATAATTAAGTCTATAATTGGAGCTGATTAAGTCATTAGTATACAATTAACTTGATTTCGAGTCAACAATATTCATCTCAATTTTTTTCTATAAAATCTTAATTTACCGTTAAAGACTATAATTAAATCAAATTTAGTCATCAGTATATAATTAATTGCACTTGATTTACTCTCTTATTTCCTTATCAACAATCTTCTCCTTAATCAGCTCTTTTTGTTATTTTTATATTATAATTATATCAGACATAAACAATTAAGTCAATTTTTTCCTAAATTAAAATTAACAAATTAGTTCAATTTTGAATTTTGATTGGTACTAATTAGTTTCCATTTTCTCCTCATTTAAAATTAACAGATTTTGTATGATTTTAAATTTAAAACTTAATATTTAAATTTTGGACATTTAATTTGAATTTTCGTATCATAATTGTAATACCTTGACATGTATTTAGTTTCCATTTTATCATAGGCTGTACTACATAAATTCAATTTATATCAATTTAAAATTAAAGATTACATGTAATATGAGTTTTTATTTCATTAAGAGATTCATTTTCCTTGAATTAAGATATTTCAATTTGTTTATCTTAATATAGGTCAGTCGAGAACTCGTAATTATAGGCTGAAGTTTCCATGCGTCCCAAGTCAAACATTTTCAATTTCTTCCTTAATTATAATGGTAGTATGATATTAAGATATGTTGATTTGAATTCCATTTTAAGAACCCGATGCAATTCATTTACGAAATTAATGGTTGATTGATTGATTCAATGATTCAAATTAAGCCTCTATTAATTTTTTTACATTGAAACAATATGGCTAAACAAATAATTGGGTTCTTAAATTGGAGAATGAACAAAACGAAAGTTTGTAAAATAAGTATGGACAAACAAAAATAAAATGGAAATTGGAGGAACAATGAAATTATCATAAAAAAAACATAAGCATACTTTAAAATAACCAAATTAAAAAGTGATAATTTAATCTAAAGAAGAAGTTACATCTTCATTATCCATAGTCCACAAAATGAACTTTATATCAAGAATAGCACCTTCCACCTTAGATCTATACAATTTATTTTTTACCTTCTCCAAATTTCGTTCACTTTGTTCCATAGAATGAATATGTGATTGTCTTTCAAAAGCATCCGCATAACATTGAAAGAGATCCGAATTGACATCATCTACTTCGAATGAAAACATCTCTCATAGATCTTGAAAGGCTTTTTTGCTGTATATTATTCAGCTTCTTCAATATTCATATTACTAAGACCTTCAAAAGTACGATAAAAAATCTTTTCATCTCTCTCATGCTTTTGGAGGTTAGCATTCGATTTGAATGTATCATCGTCAAAAGTATTAGTGGAACAAGAAGGTTGATTCATCTTGAGATTTGTTGCAGCTATATTCAAATTCTCTTAAAATCAATAAGTGCGATGAACATAAGATTTTCGATAAATGATGGGAGAGTTGTCATCGTTCTTCTAGTAAAAAAGAAGATTGTGCTTTAAACGTACAAAAAAAATAAAGTTAGGGTTGTAGAAGTTCAATATATAAAAACAAAAAATATGAAATATCTATACTGTCACACCCCGACCCGCAGGCTGGGCCACGTGACAGCCGCCGTACTGCCTCGAAGTACGTATCGAACACCCACGTATTCGAAACAACGCCAGGCATTAAATATCAAGCATAAATATAATATCAAATGCCATTTACAAAACAATATTTTAATATTCAAAATATATCTTTAAACAATATATATATATATATAATACATAAAGTCTCCCGATAATAAAATATCAAAACAAGTGGTGTTTACAAGTAGAGCTTTCAAAAGCTGACCCGAACCCGAAAACCCGATCCGACCGATCCGAACGTGAAACCTACTCGACCTGGTTTAACTAAAAAAAATAAACGACCCGAACCCGACCAACCCAAAACCTGATTGACCTGGAACGCGATTGACCCGAAACCCGATTGACCCCAGAATCTAATCCCAGAGAACCCGACAAACTAATGAAATACTCCTTCTGTCCCTATTTATCTGCCCATACTAGAAGCTTTATTTGTTTCTAGAAGCTTTATTTATCCCTTCTTATTTGTACATATCCCAGCATTAATTATTAATTTTTCAGAATTACCCTTTAAAACTACTTTCTTTCTCTCTTAAATGGATATTTTTCTTAAATAGGAGAGAGAATTAAAGAAGAAGAGAGATAATGATAAAATAAGAAAGTCAATGCAAATATGTATGAAATTTTATACCATAACTATTTTTTTTGTCTAGTATGAAATGATTAATTATGACAACAAATAGGGACAGATGGAGTATCTTTATATATCTCCTAAACTTCCAATTTAATAAAAAAATTTGATAAAAAAATAAAAATAATTATTTGATAAAATTTTGATCAAAGTGAACTTAAAAAAATATTTTTTCATAATTAAATTTTTAAAATTTTACTAGTATGATTGAATTATATGAATTTATAGAATATTATTATTTAAATTTAATAATGTTAATTATGAAAATTATTAAGAAAAATTTAAGAATTTACAAAAGGCCATGTTGATTTCATTATTACTGATCAAATTAAGAAATAAACTTTTTCATGTGAATGACAATTTTTCATTCTAACTAAGAAAATTTATAAAGTATAGCAGTATTAATAAATTACTAATGTTCATATCAAATTAGTGAATTATCTATCCAACAAAAAGCATCTAAACAATGAAAATTTGAAATTAAAATTTCAATATATTGTCATATATTTTCTCCTTATAATTTAGTTCTCGCCAAAACAAATAATTAAATGAGAATACCGAATGTAGTGTGTGTGCAAGTTGTTCTATTATACAGAAGTGGGTGATGGTAATCACTAATCACTATAAAGTATAATCTATATACAATTCTTAGAAAGGAAAGAATAAAACAAAGTCTTTAGCACTAAGATAATAAGATACTAAGATTAGTGGTTCATGGTGGCCATAATTGTATGACAATCCGGATAGCCTATTGGCTATTGGTTATTCTTTTTCAACTATCCTATTCATTGACCAAATAAAAACTTTTAAATTTTCAATTCAATAAGAGGAAACTGGTAAATTTATAATTATATGCCAAAATTTTAACTCCTTAGTTTGTAATTGTATATCAAAATTCTGATTCCTTAGTTTATAATTGTATGACGGACAATTCATAATTATATATTAATGATATTATTAATCATGAATTTATTACATATCAATTAGAATTTTGAAATGAATTAGTAAATAATAAAAACTTAAAGATTTATTTTATTTAAAACTATAGATAATTTATAGGAAAATTTTTTTAAAAAATTATAAATATTACTAATTTAATTAATACATTTATAACATTACAAATTTAATTAATTTAATTACAATTTATAACAAATCTAATAAATAATATTTTTGATAAAATCTCTCTTAAGTATTAATTTATAAAATCAAAACTTTAATTCAATTTAAAATAATCGGGAATCCGAATGATTCGAGAGTTAAATCCGAAAAAATCAAATCCAAGTAACATAAAACTCAAAAAACCTGTAACTCGAAAGACTAGATGGTCAAACCCGAAACCCGAATGACTCGAAACCCGACAAACCCGAGGACAAAATCCAAAAAACCCGAACCCAAATGACCCGAGACCCGAATGACCCGAGACCCGAAAGACCCTAACCCGAATGACTCGAAACGACCCGAAAATCTCTTTTGACCCAAACTGACCCGACTTGATTGACCCGAACCCGAAACCTACCCAATCAACCCGATTCAACACCTCTATTTACAAGTTTGCGGAGTAAAAACATAAAACACATTGCGACAGAATTTAAAATACACATGGATTACTAATGCTATGAACAGAATACCTACACAAGCTAGAAGCAAATCCACACGCTTTACGAGGTAACTGCTCCTCAATGAGCAACAATGCCTGAAAAATGTAAATAACCACAGGGTGAGTCAACAGACTTAGTGATGTGGTTTGGAAACAATGTAAAAGACTAAAGGCGGTGGGGGATATAATAATACCAAAATCCTTTTTATAAACCATCATTTATTTTCAAATTTGATCCCACCAATAAAAATCATTTTCATAAAAATGATTTAACTAGGGTGGTATAAATAGACCGAGTCTCACCCGTCGATGAACTCGAAAACCCGTTGGGAGAAATTCACATAAACCATCCTTTAATTTTATTTAAAAATATGTATATACATACTTGTGCTCTAGTCTCCTAACGTTTGCCATTCGTCATCGTACTGACTACAAGTGCTCCTGGCGTGTCACCCTCCGTGCCTCACAGTCCCAGGAGGATGCACTTGTGGCTCCCCAATGGAGCGTCCACAAGCCATCAATAGCTAGCATAACTTGCCCCGCATGGACTAATATCATACCTAAATCGGGCAGGTTGCGTATGGACCTTAATAACGGCACGATTAGGTTTACATAAAAATACCTCGATCGGGCAAGTCACGTATGGACTCTCATCACGTCACGATCGGGTTTACATAAAACCAATTTTAAATATTTCATATCATCATATATATATATTTATATAACCCACCCACAAAAAGGTGTATACTTGTGCAATGATATACTATATCCCAAATCAATAAAACATTTAATTTAAAACAAATAAAATATTTGCCATTAATGTCACTAAACAATGAGGCCAAACCACTCACGGATTGGGAGAGTAGTATACTCCCATGCTAACCCAACTGCACAGCAGGAGCCCTCGTCACGATCCATCGCTGATGCTCCTAATCTTGCAAATAAATCTCATTAAAATCATTTTTAAACTTCAAATATTTGATTGATGACTCAGAATAATCTAAATAGGCTCTAATATACTCTGGAATGGCTTTAGACTTTCGATCAAAATCGAGAAAAGTCAACTTTTGGGTCAATGGTCAAAGTCAACAATTGATAATTGAGACTTGATTAAATCCAGAAAAAGGTTCAACACTAAATCGGGACTGGCTAGGGTCGTTTTCGGGTCAAAACAACAAGAGTCAAACTTGGTCAACTCGGGTCAAAGTCAACAGTCAACTGGTCAACCAGTCACCTGCGACCAGCTGGTCGGCGGAATCTGGAAATTTTCCAGATTTCCGGCCAAATTCCAGCCAACCCCGAAAATCTAGTAGATTTTCTGCCCTAATTTCAAAAATTCATATCTTTCATTCTACAACTCAGATTAAGGCATATAATATACCTTTGGAAAGCTCTAAGAGTCTACTTTAAAAAGTTCTTCAACACCAAACTCTAATTCTCACTCTATCTAAGTCGAAAATTGGATTGAAGTTACTGTCACCAAATTCCACGTTTTTCTGGCGACAGAAACTTCAAAAATTTATATATTCAAATATAGGCATTTCTGGAAACATTTTTGTGAATGAAAGTTGTAGGTAACACATCAAAGATTTTCCAGATTAAATTTCATGACAAACGGAGATCATTTGCCCAATCAAAACCACAAAAACAGAGAGGTTCGAATTTCACTCCAAAACAGAAATTTTGCGTTTAACTTCTAACCTCACTAAACTTCAATTCTTTCTCCCCTAAGGTGAAAAAAACATTTTTCCAATCATAATACACTACATAATTCTCCCACAAAATCACTAAACAATAATTCAAACTAACATCCAAGAATTTAACTCATAATATCTATTTTCTTCAAATTCAAGAACTCAAACACCAACCAATTCAAATTGCATGTAATTTACATAAATTGAGAGCTAAAGAGGAATAGATTAACATACCAAGAAAGCTCAATCAATTGATGGCTAGTTTTCTCCAAATCTCCAAACAAAGTCCGAAATTCTCCCTCTAATTTGAGCTCAAATCCTTGCTCCCCTCCAAGATTAATCACCATAATCGCGTAGAGCTCGGAAAACACTACAATTTAGAGTGTTTATTTGCTTGATTTGGTTGAGAAATGAAGAAGTTATGAAGGATTGAAGATTGGAGCAAAAGTTGAAAAAAAAGAAAGAAAAATTGAAAGAAAAAGAAAAGCAAGAATCGGGTAGGAAGAAGAAAGGCTCCTTCCAAAAGCCAAAAATTTTGGCTTTTATACGGATCATTCCAAATTACCAACTTGTTTCTTTAAAATTTTCACAACTCCAACTTTATCATTTTTAATTTAACAAAGGTTTAATTACATCCGATCTTATCTGAGAAAAAAATTTTTAATTTCTTCCCAACTATCCCAAGAAATTATTTATTAGGAGTTTGGTAACATATTAAATTGAGGTTAAAGTCCACATATATGAATTTGAGCAAAAAAAGCAAAAGAATTATATGCCAAAGAATTATATGCAAAAGAATTATATTAAATTATATTTTAAAAAAGCCAAAAAAAACTATTAAAAACGTGTATATATGCCAAAAAATTTATGCAAAAGAATTTCTCTAAACATCGATACGAATGTTTTATACATTATAATTTAAGGAAAAATAGAGAAATTACATAAAATAGAGGCTGAATAAACAATACAATATTACCTTAAAAAAAAGAGTCGTTCAGAGAAAATATACTGGTTTGAGATGTTTAGGGTTAGGAAAATAATGTAATATTTATATTAGTAGCAAGATAGGTTTATAGTAAGAAATCTTATTCTTTCAATAGGTTAATATTTAATTTACATAACTAATGGTTAATATTTGAAATTTGAAATTTTAAATTTAGGGATAATTAATTGTATATATGAATTGCTAAATTAGGGTTAGTATAATTAGGGATAATTATATTAATGGCTATGTAATTAATGGTTAAGATTTGAAATTTGAAATTTGATATTAGAATTTTGAGAATTATCATAGACATGTGACATTTGAAGACGTAATCACGTGTCGCAATTCTAACACATTTGCAATAATTAAATTTCCTTTTTTACAAATGTGTTGTTTTTAAATTATATATATATATATATATATATGACATATATGATTTTAAAAAAGAAAACTCACACTAGAGTATCTTCATTCTAAGGTATTAATTCTAAATTTGATATCTTGACATAACATCAATATCTATAGGAGATTATGATTCGGTTTGAATTTTGGAATCAAAGCAAAGTCATGATCGCTAGAATTAAACCGTAACCATGAAAAGGGTTTCAATTTTAAAATCAAAACTTCAATCAGAAGGTTTTCATTAAACTTCATCCTTATATAAAATTAGAATAATTTTGATTCTAATTCCGAACCATCCTATATATATATATATATATATATATATATATGGGTTAATACATAAAATGACCTTCAAATTTGTACAAAACTAGAAGATGTTCCCTGACTTCGTCCCGGGTTTTAAATTTTTTTAAAATATTACTATTAAGTTTTTAATAGATTTTAAATTTTTATTTTTATTTCAAATTTTAAAAATAAACTTTTTTTTATTATATTAGCACATGAATAGGTGTAAGTTTTTTTGAAATTATTTTTGATATATGATATAGATGTATAAATTTTGGTCTTATAGGTTAATTTTTAAAATTTGAGAGAGAGAATAATTTTAGAATAAGGGAAAAAAGATAAAAAAAATAATTTTACTCAATCTTCAAAACAACACATAAACATATGAGTAAATTAATGTTATGGAAAAATACTTTAAAAAAATATAATCTACATATAGCAAATATATATATAATTAATATAATTAATAAAATTTTATTTTAAATTGAAAACAAGAGGAAGACTAATAAGAAATGATAAACAGTACTCTAAAATTTTTTTATTGACTTTTAAGAAGTACAAATATAAATATTAATTGACATGAATTTTTTAGAATTTTTAAAATTTTAAACATTTAACTCTTATTTTAGAAAAAGTTTGGAAAAAAAAAAGAGGACTAAAATGAGAATGACAAATGATACAACATTCTTGAAGTAAAGGATTATTAATGATTTTTTAAAATAAATTTTGTTGGAATTTAAAAAAAATTAAGATAAAATTTAAAAAAGAAGAATGAAAGAATTTTTGTAATTTTATCTTAAGTAAAACTAAAAAAATTTGAAAGTCATCCTTTTTCAAAAGTTAAAGTGACTTAAGATATAAATAAACTACTAAAATACATAAAAGAGAAATGATTTTTTTTTCCTTTTTATATGAAAGGAGGAAAAAATTCTCTTTTTTTAGAAAAAATAAAGATAAAATTTAAAAAAGAAAAATGGTGAAATTCTTGCGATTTTGTCTCAAGTAAAATTAAAAAAATTCAAATGAAACTTTCTTTAAAAATATAGATGGTTATGTGATTTTTTTATTAATTCTTTTTCTTATAAAGAATTAAAAGGAATAATATTGTTGGAATTCTAAATATTGAAAAAAATCAATTCTTTTTTTTTAGGAAAAATTAATTCTTTTTTTAAAAGGAATTAAAAGGAAAGAGGAATATTATTGGAATTTTAAGGATTATCATATTGGAAAAGATAAATATAGACATTTTCTTTTAAAATATAAGAATAATAAAAGAGATAGTATTGACAATTCATGTATAAGCATTTAAATCATTAGAAAAGTTTAAAAAGAATATTAAACTTGTAACCACAATAATTGGCATAGGGTCATTTACGTAATTATGTTAGGTATTAAAATTAATATATATATATATATATAGATTATCAATTTACTTCTCCAACTTTTATTTTGGGCCATTTAATCCTTGAAATTTGATTTTTAGAATAATGTAACTATTGAAACTAATGTGACGAATTTAATAATTGATACGTGAAATTTCTATGTTACACATTTCATTTTCATAAATGCCACGTTAGCATCATTGGCAACATTATTTCAAAAATCAAAGTTCAAGGATCAAATGTTTTAAACTAAAAATTTAAGAGTTTAAATAATAATTTTATATAAATTCAAAAATTATTTTATATATTAAACCAAAATATAATAAATTACAAAGTAATTATTCAAAACCGAAATAGAACATTCACGTGAAGGTTCCAATTCTCTAACTTAAGAACCATAACCGAACTGCGACCACTCATGTCAAGAGCTTTCTCTGTTGTGCTAGCTTGGCCCTTCACTGGCCCGATCCGTTAATCGAGCCCCAAGCCCTCAACCCTCACTTTTTGAGCTTACGGGTGGAATGTAAAGAGACATCCAAATCCGCACCAATTGGCACAGGCGCACAGCTGGAACTCACTCGTACTAAAAACAAAATTAAGCGCAAATTTGGAGGGACATGCATTTCCATTTTGGGAGAGGATCATCTCCATTGTAAAAAAATAGTGGAGAGGTCCACTGATCTATTAAACTCAATTTACGGTTCAAAGTTATCCACAACATCTTCTTTTCTTGTCAAAACACAGCGTTTGACTTAAAGTTACACCGTTTGCTTCTTCTTTCTTCTTCTTCCAACATCTCCAGACCTCTTCACGTATCTCAAGTCTCAACTAAGTATGATGCAGCTTCTTTTTGGCTAATTAAATATACCATTTTTCCAATGTAATCAACTCTTGACATCCATCGATGCTTATTCATCCAATATTATATATGAGCCCAAACCCAACTTAAATAAAGTCCATCTTAAAATAAATTTATAACTAAACTAAATCTAAATTTCTTTTATGTTTTTTTTTTTTATTTAGTTAAGTTTTGTAATTACACATTTTTTTTATTGTTAAATGTTGTATGTGGTTTTATAACGATTAATTACTTTTGAACTAGAGTGTTCTAAACTTTCCTGTAACTTACAAGTTAATAAGAATGTAAAAATATAATTTAAATATTATATAAAATTATAAACCTGGCTTGGGGATTCTCTGTTCCCCGAATAGTTCTCATGGGGACAGAAATGTGGAAAAATCCATCCTTGAGCTTAGGGACCAAGACGATGACAGGGATGGGTTTATGTATTTGGGATTGGGAAGGGGAATGTGTACCCCATATATTCTTTACCCCTAGAGTTGTCAAAAGTTGACTCGAATTTGAGAAATCCGTTTGATTGACCCGAATCTGAAACTAATCCTACCTAAATTGACAAAAAAAAAGTGAATCCGTCTAATCTGAAATTCGATAGCCTCGAAACCTGATAAACCTGAAACCTGATTAATCTAAGAACATAACCTGATAAACCCGAAAATTTAATCCGAAAAAATCTAACAGACGAATGAAATAATTTTATATACATCTTAATATAAGTATACAACTTTTCAAAGTTTCAGTAAATTTCTTATTAAAAGTATAAATTTAACATCTCTATTTAGGGCTGCAAATGAACAGAGCTTCCGCCGAACAGCTCGTGTTCAAGCTCAGTTAGGCTTGTTTATGTTCGTTTAGTAAGAGAAATGAACAAGATTTTAGTGTTCATTTAATAAACGAGCCGAGCTTGAATAAGATATGTTCGTTCATTTATATTCATGAACAAGCTTATTTAATGTTCATTTATGAATTCATTTATTATTCATTTAAAAGATTGTTTAAATTCTTTTATGTTTGCTAAGATTAAGATAATAAGTAATTATATTCTTTTTTTTAATAATTTTTATTTATTTATTTCCTTTTTCATTTATCAAGTATATTTTAATTTTTAACTTATATAAACAAATAAATAATCAAATATAAATCTTTAAAAGAAAATTTATAATTAAAAAATGATAAATATAATCATATAAAAAAGATTTTTTACTATGCATAAATTAATATTTATTCATGAAAATATTCATTTAGTGTTTGTGAACACATTCGTTTGTTGTTCATGAACAAGTTTATTTAACCGAACTGAACATAAATGAACACGAACACTCCATTAATAAACGAACACGAGTCTGAACAAGCTCTGAAAATTCTTAACGAACACGAACCAAGCTTGAACAAGTTAAAAATAAATGAACACGTCTTGTTCGTGTTCAAGCTCATTCGAGCTCAGCTCGTTTGCAGCCTTATCTCTATTTGGTAATTTACTAATTTTAATTTAGTATGTTTGATATCACCTTTAGAAATGTTTTGTTAGTTAGGAGTTACATAAAGTGATCTTATATAATATAGATCAGAAAATTATCAATTATTAATGAATGCTATGTTAATGTGACTTTATTATATTCATTAACCAATTTCTAAGTAATTCTTTTTTTTTTCAACATTAAACATTTATAAGTAATTAATTTTAGGGACAAACGATATATTATTAATGCTATCCAAAATAATTAAAATCAAATATCAATAATAAGTAAATCAAACCCATTGTTGATTGATTCATAATACTTAATTATTTATAATAATTGAACGATTACATGAAATTGTGGATGTATATTATATGCTTATACTTGTATGTTCCAAAATTTAACTACATACCATATTTCATTATTTGGCATTTGACTTATGCCTTATAGTTGTTGTCATGCCCCGATTCGAAGCTTGGTCATATGTCAGCCGTCATACTGCCTCGAAAGATGTGCTGACCAGCAAAACGCTTCGAAGACAGCATAAGGTATTTATCGAATCCTTCGCTCAAATACAAATATCAAATACACAATAAATATGACATCTCAAATTTATGTCATACAATTTACTTTTGAAATATTCATACTTAAACCTCATAAGCCTCATGTAGGCTAAATAATAATATCCCTCATGTAGGAAGAAATATCCCCAAAGTATTCAAATATCAAATTTATGAAAGTCATAACATCAAAGTATTTGCAGAAGCATGAATAAAATCAAACCGCAGAATTCAAAACCACAGTTGGATTATCAGACTAAGATTTGATAATCACCTCCTAAGAAAAATAGTAAAAGGATAAGTGTAAATTACAAAATAAATAATTATGGCTTCTTAGAATTCTAAAAGTGAAATATATTTTAATTTTTTTTAAAAGAGACACTTATTTAGAAATAGAAGAAATACATTATTATAAATGGGGCAAGGTATCAACATTTTTCCAAGTATATATACCAGTCAAATTAGACCGGCCTACTAGTTTTCTTAGTCTACCGGTCAAATTTTGCAAACATCTATTAAATTTCCCAAGCATATCAATAACATGTCATTCGTTTGTAATTTGAATGGCCAAGCATATTTAGGCAAGGGAAAACTGCGTAAAGATGTAAACCAATTAGCAAATAAAACTATGAATTTGCTGTATAGTAATATGTTAACATAACTCTATTCTACAAACCATTAAATTCGGATCAACTTATAAGTTATAACCCTCTGCCTTATTTATTTTTATGAGAAAGTTTAAATGGTGCAACCTATACATCATTTAATTAAAGTAGCAAAATATAAATATAATCAATACTTTATTTTTTTGAATTCAAAAAATTTATTGTATTAAATAAAAAATATTTTCCTAAACAGAAAGTTAATTAATCTTAAACGGTACATGGGTGCATCCAGTAAAGTTATTTTTTAAAACAAAACTCAAATTTGTAATTTTTTTTATGATGATTGCATAAAAAAAGTCCCTCTATCCTATTTTGTTTGTTGATTTTTTTTTTGAAATATCTTAATTTATTTATTCCTTATCATAAATAAACAACTAGTAAATTTTAATTCTGAACTTTACTCCTTTTTCTTTTATTATTGTTATATCATTATATAAAACTTTAAAATATATACAAATATCAATGATAACAAAGTAATTTAATTTAAATGAACAACTTTTTTTTTAAATTTTGTAAAAATCAATAACGACCCTACAAGGATGGAGGGAGTAATTTTGAGAAAAAGTAGTTTTTCTTTTACATCCGTACCATATTTGACCAATCAAAGTATTATAGTACATAGTAGCATAGTAATTATTACTAGGGTTAAATATTCAAAAGTATACTGTGGATGACATAAAGAAAAAATAGTGTACGTTGAATAAAAAAGTAGAGTAAGGTGTGGTATGAGTTTTGAAATTTCCACTATGGTGTATTGGTTTTATGATAAATTATCTTTTATATCCCTTTGCACATATTACTAAATATTAAGATTTCTTTTTTTCATTTTATTGTTAGGTATGAACATAATGACACGTCCGGATCTAGTCCGCACGTGTCAAGTTGAGTATTTATATATTGTTGTCTAGTCAATATACCAAATTTGACTTCTCATGGATGTTTTAAATTTCATTTAGCTCAATTTCAAGTTTAAAAACCCTAAAATTGAAGTCCAGGGATGTGGGCCCCACTTGGACAAGGATCCCAAAGAAATTGAGCTGAGTTGACCGGAGTCAACTCAGAAATGGTTGACTCCGGCACCGGACAGGGACGGGTCCGATGCCGGACCCGTAATTTCTATAAGGGGTCTCGGGTGGCCGAGACCCCCATTTTCATTTCTCTCCCTTGTTCTTCATTCTCCGAGCTCTCTCTTCCAATTCCCTTGAAATCAAACCTTGAATCCCTCTTCAAACACTTAATCAAACATCAATATCAACTTCTTTTACCTCCTTGAAGATCAAAACACCAAAGTTTCCAAGAAAAATCACCAAATCTAAAAATCTGGAATTTCAGCGACAGTTTGTTCTTCGAGCTATATCTTTTGATTCAACCGTGGAAAGTGGCTGGGAATTTGGTATGTTGTTCTACACTCATCAAGCTTTAATTTGATAGTTTACATGCTTGATTTCATGGTCTGTGTTAAGAGAATTCGTTGATTGAAGTTGAGATTTCTGTTTTGCTCGAGATATGTCAACCCTTAGTGTTTTGATTCAAAATTTGAGCATGTTTAATGGTTTAATTCCGTTCTTGAAGCTGTGAATCCTTAGATCATGTGTTTAACTTACTGTGTTTCAATTTTGGTGCGGATTGGTTGTGAATCGAACTCAAACCGAGCTCGATTTGGGGCATGGTCGGTCACGGCCATGCGCTGGGAACAACTCCGGCGCCGGACTCAATGAGTCCCGCGCGGGAGTTGTTGAATTTGTGGGATTTCTCCCACTTTGGCTCACTCACGCCCGGGAGTGAGCCACCAGCCGACATGGGTACTGTAGCTTAGGGGTATTTTGGTAATTTTACAGCCCTAAACCCCAATTAGTTTCAATTAACTTCCAGACTTGTTCAATTTTGTTCTTGGACCTTGGAAACCTTAAATGGGTTTTGTTTTATGATTTAATTGTTGGTTGAATGCCTTTATTAATCAAATTAGATTTTAATTTGATTATTTAGGTACGTGATTGTACGAGTTTCGGACCGGTAGCAGTTTGAGCTAAGGCATTCGTGGGTAATCGGGGAGTATACAACTCTCCTCTCTTGTGAGTGGCTTGGATTATATTGGTTGACCATTAAGGGTTAACCGTTTTCAAATTTATTTATAAATGCTTTATTAAATTGTTTATATATGTTTTGGGGTATGAATTGTCCACCCTCACACACCATGTTTATAAATGATTTGAAGGGTGGGAATTTCAAATAAATTTATAAATTGATATTATTGATTATTGATTGGGGAAACGATACCCCTGAGAGATGAGAGATTGAGCGTTTTCCTCGGGGCTCCGATTTGCGGGAGCGTGGACTGAGTTTGAGAGTATGCGTGATATTGAGCCGTGGACCGCCTATCGAGGGGCACGGTGAGTCGGGCCTGATTGCGAGAGGGGCGTAGGGAAACTCGCCAGGACTCTAGAGTGCTGTGTTCCACCACAGCAAGGCAAACGTCAAGGAAATGGGCCAGAGAGTAAAGAAAAATGTTTTAAAAGTATAAAGTAACCCTTGACGGTCCAGTGGATACCCCAGTGCACGGGTATACCTTATTGGGACAATTTCAGATGCCAGCCCATTTGGAAATATTATTATTGATTTAATATTTGATTTGGTGTGGGACTTACTAAATTTCAGTAAATGGTTTATTAAATTGATTTTTGGATTATTTCATATCCCCAGCCTGAGGTGATCGGTCTTTATAACCGAGTCTCTCACTGGGTACAAGTATATTGTACTCACCCCATTCACTTTTGTTGTCAGATCATCAGACTTTGGATAGCGGACGTCCTGGTGGCCAGTGATCCCAGTACGGTATTGTGGACACGACTTTGTAGGTGCCACCCCTTTTTGCTTTGTGTATCTTGGCTCGGAATATTATTGCATCTTACATATACATTTATGTATTTATATAATACTTTCCGCTGCATGGAGCACTGTAAGATGCGACACTTTATTTTTAAATATTTCTGAACAATATTATCTTAATATTTTTGTATGTTTTCATATATTGCTCGAATATCCTTTATTTTTAAGCCTTGTGCCATCTTGGTTGCCCGCCTGACGAGGCACGCATCTCGAGGTGGTACGGCGGTTGTCACGTGGCCGAGCCTGCGGGTCGGGGCGTGACACATAACCAATCATTTACATATGTTTAATTTAAATTTATTATTAAAGTAATAAAAACTTTATATTAATATCTTATTTTAAAATCTAAAAAATATTTTAAGATTAAAATTAAAATTAAAATATATTATTAATATAATAACAAAAATAGTTTGAACCTAGATTTTAAAATTCTTATCTATAACTAAATCAGTGAGTTTAAGCTAATAATCCAACAAGTTGATAAATCTATCATCTATCATAATTTTAAATTAGATTACTTTTGAAAAAATGCAAAGAATATTTTTGAAGTTTATAACTTAAAATTTGAAAAAAAAAAGTTAAATTTAATTGACAATGAGTGAAAAATTATATACATGCTTTTAATCATAAAAAAAAATAGGGTTTTACTAACAAGAGTCCTTATGCACATTTTCAGTTAACTTTCTTAAACAAATATTTTTCTAATGTAGTAACTAATTTTTTGAATTAAAAAAAATAAAGCATTAATTAGAGTATAATACTTAAATATGTATGAGTGTATTAGTTAAACTTTCCCATAAATTGTTAACAAAATATAAAACTTGTGATACTTTATTCTTTCAAAATTAGCTCAAAAAAAATTTAAGAACTTGTAAAAACTTTGTTCTTTCAAAATTAGCTCAAAAAAGCTTTAGATCTTAATATATATATATATATATATATATATACTAGGTAAATGTTTCCCCGCGCGTAAAGGAGAAGAAAACTTCATGACATTTCTTTTCATTTCTCTTAATATTGGAAGAGAAGTAGGGAATAAACATTCTTTTATATACATGTAGAAGGAAATTTCAAAATGATCTTTTTATTTGTGATAATATTGGAGGACCAAAAAGGAAAGAATATTCATGAACATATTTGTATTTCTAACACAATAGAATTGAAAAATACACATGCCTTCGACAATATCGCAATACTCAACATTCTAGATCATATGTTTGTAGCAATCTAAATAGATATAGGCCTTTTAATGGAATGCTTTAAACCATCATATTGTCATTTGCCATACCATTGCAAACTAAAGTAAAACTTTGAAATACAAAACTTGAAATATAAGCCGAATTGTTCATTTTTCTGTCAAGTAAATAAACAGAAAAACATACTACATAGGAATATATATATAAAAGAAGTAAAGTGGAACAACGAATTATAAATCCTAATTTGCTCTCAAAACTTAGAACTTCTACTTCCTCTAGTTGGATCCAATAGAGTATCCAAGAAAGGCTGAGTAGATGCCTCGAGTAATTTCCTTGTCCGAAGCTCGTAGCAAAGGTTCATTCAATTTTTCCTCTTACCACTTTCTTCTCGGTGTTAATGTCTATGCCAAAGATACCATTGAGTGTTTCTCCCATGCTGCATCGGGTTTCTAGGAGAAGCCTTGATCTTTCCCCTAACACATAAGCCGTAAGAAAGAAAAATTATTATTATATTTGTAATCATCAATTAATGAAAAATAGAAGGTGAAGACTTTTCATGACTTCCTACTTTGTACCTATAAATGTTTTTTGAAAAATCAATGTTCAACATTAGGTGGAAACGAAAGAGAAAAATTGTAGTCTTCACTAACCTGTGGATACATGAAGCAACACTTTTAGTTTGGCACATTTCCTGACAAAGTTTACAACATATTTAGCTCCCAATGTGTTGAGGCAAACTGCCACATCATATCTACATTAAGGAAAGAAACCTTAAAGCTTGCATATATAATATATCAATTTGTTTCTTCTCATTTATATGAAAAGTTACCTAAAGCAATTATAGCAATTCAGCTTGTCCCAAAAAGTAACCAAAGCAGTCAAAGGCTGTAGATTGTCATAAAAAAGAAATTTCATGAGAAAAAGCAAATTGAAGACAAAAAGAAAACAAAAGGAACAAAATTTAATCTGTCAAAGGTAACTAAAAAATTTTGAGAGAAAATCCGACACAGTACTGAATGAACAATAAACCTGCACATAATTGAATGTCCCACTGGCTAGTGCTTTTGCAGATAGGTTGAAACCTGCACTTGATTTGGATCCAATAATAATATTGCAACAACAATAGATAAAAAAAAAAACACAATCAGAATAAATCAATATAGAATAAAACCTTAAATACTGTATGAGCAAAGAATTATGCTATTTTAATGAAAAAGAGAATCAAAGAATAGCCTCACTTATCTGGAATAGAAGACAGTAAAAAGGTCCCTCCACAATAGAAGAAAGGCCTGAAAGTGAGCAATGATTAGTATTCTAATCTCAAGTTGTAGCTATTAAGAAGAAAATTTAATGGAATAATATGAGTAAATTAAGATAAAGCAACAGAATGGCTTACCAACTAATTCAACTATATCAAATGTGTCCAGCAGCCCTCAAGTTTAGGTTGTAATTCTTTGATCCATTTCTCTATGGCCTCTATGGAATATGGATCACTATCACTCAATTATGAACTGCATCAGACACACATACACACACGGGCACATATATATAAACTTGTATCAGTTCCTTAAAAAAGAGGTGTGAGTACACTCCAACATACCTTTTTTCAGCAATATGTAGCCAGACAACAGTATCAACACAATCACTATCACTAACACAATTCACACTGTCTTGAACCACAACAAAGCTCACTGAAAGCCACCCCTCTTTTGTTTTCTGCCTTACAGCTAATATGAAACTCAACAGATCTAACTGTCGAGACGTTTTACCTCTCCGACGGTAAATGATATGGCGTGAAAAATGCTCGGGACTAAACAGTCGAAAAACAAATGGAGTCGCCACTAACCTTTTATTTTTAATAGGTGTGTTTAGTCACCTACTTGTTTAACCCAACATAAATCTAGAAAGATTACGTCAAGTTAAGGAAAGAAACTGGTCTACAAAAAGGATTTTAGGTTCGTGAGTCGGTTATGCTCGAGGAAGGATTAGCACCCCCGAGATGCCCGGAAATCGGTACCACAAAAGCCTTGAAATATTTTACTTGGAAAATGATAATAAAATATTTTAAAATCATTCTAAGAAAAAACATAATTTTAAATGTCGGAATAAATATTCCTTTTAATATAGGATAAGCATCCCATTATAAAAGCTAAATTAGAAATTTAAAGACTTAATGTCGGAATAAACATTCCTTTTAATATGAAAATCCATAGCCCAATTTTGAATTTGAAGAAATTTCCTACTTAGAATGGAAATTCGATTTCTAAATAGAAATAAATATTTTTCAAAAATCAAAGTCAAATTTAAAAATGAAGATAAATATCCTTTTGAAAAACAAAGGTTTAATTTTAATTTTAGAAAGTTTTAATTATGAGGATATTAATTGAAACCTTCTAGAAAACATTTTGCAAAAAAAGTTGGGATAAACATCCTCAAATTCGTGCTTTGAAACTTACATTAAGAGACTTTAATTATGATTACTTAAATTAAAATCTCTTAGAAAGTTTTAATTTTAAAACAATGTTGGAATAAATATTCCTTTTAATTTGTTGAAGGGAATAATTTGACAAAAATTTAGTTTAGTAGGAAAACCTTAGTAGATTGATAAATTAAGGCCTTTCAAAAAATAAATGTCCTTTTTATCAAATAAAACTGATTTTAAAAAAAAAAAGAATTTTAAAGATTTAAAGAATAAACATTCCTTTTATTGGAGTTAAAAATGTATTTTTGATAAAAATGAAGTTTACTTGAAGGGTCTTAATTAATTAAATATGCTAAAGTTCTCCCAAAAAGGTATTTTAGAAAATAAAAAAAATGTCAAAAGAAAATGAATATTCCCTTTCAAAGAAATAAAAATAAGAAGAGAAATTTTAAAAGTGATTTTTTTAACAAAATTTGAATTAATTTGAGAGGCCTTAACTATAATTGGGTAGTTAAGATCTCTCAAAAAAAACTTCTAAGACATGTCTTGAAATTAATGTTAAAATAAACATTCCTTTTAATTTAATTGGGCCTCTTAAACAAGAGATTTTCTTAAAATGAAATAAAAATAAAACATAAAAGTAAAAATAAAATAAATAAAAATAAAAGATTTTGGAATTAACATTCCTTTTTGTAAAAAGAAAATTTTTGGAGTTCATTCGCAAATTTTAAGAAATTAAAGAGAATCATAAACATGATGCATGCTTTTTATGAAAATTACATGAAAAACATATTTTTTTTTAATTTTGAAGGGATGAAAAATTCTCCCGGATCCGATCGGACTCCCGATTAGACACCGAGAAAACATCTCATCGGAGAAAACCTTTAGAAACCTCAGACTCCCGAGGCATCTTTCGGTTACCCCATGCATATGAATTTTTGAAAACCAATGTTCTAATTTTAATTATGCATGAATGAGACAAGGAAACATGGGTTAGTATATACATACACAATTAATTACACAATATGATATGGTAAAATAAATACGACATGGAAATTTAAAATCAATTTTTTCAAGATCAAATTGCATGGCGACTAATTTAACACATACAAGCAAGTTTAACTTAAATAAATACATATTCATGGTCAAAGGTATAATATCATGCAAAATTTAATTCATAATTGAATAAACATATATACAGTGGTAAAAAGGTAATTTTACAATCAAGATTAAATTTTTAATTAAGCATACATATGAGGGCAAAAAGGTAATTTAATGCAAGATATAATTTCTACTTAAGTAAAAATACATGCAAAGGCAAGAAAGGGTAATTTTACATACAAGATTAAATTTTTAATTAAAAAGCATACATAAAAGGACAAAACAGTAATTTAACACATGATATAATTACTAATTAAGCTAACATATCCGTAAGGGCAAAAAGGTAATTTTATATGCAAGCATAAATTTTATATTAGACAAAACACATATTCAAGGGTAAAAAGATAATTTCTATGATAAAAAATTTAAATCTTAAACTAAATATGCATTTATATAAGTCTAAAAATTCAATTTTTTATTAAAAAAAATCAGAGATTATTTCTATTTAAATAAAAATAATAAAAAATAAAATAAACTTAAAGATTCAATTTTTATTAACCAAGCTTTCATTTTTAATCAAGCTAAAATACCCACAAGCAAAAAGGTGCAATTTTTAATCCTAAACTTAACATTTAACTAAGCAAACAAGTTAATCAACTTAAAGTTATGATCTTTATAATCAAGATTATATTTTTAATCAAACAAGAATGTGAATATAAGTTCAAAAATACAATATTTTTAATCAAGATTAAGACTTTCAACTAAACAAACACATGGAATGGGTAAAGCAAGTTTGAAAAATAATAAACAAGAATACAAAACAATGAAAGTTAGGAACTTTTTACATAATCATGTAAATAATTAAGAGAAATGGCACATTAACAAAAAATAACATAAAATAAATAAGCAAGTAAAAAAAGAAAAAAAATAATCTTGAATATATTAGAAGCATATATTAAACTAAGCAAATTATTTAGCAATATACAAGAGCTTTATAAATCATAAACATCATCATAAAAAAAAAGTTAACATTTTATGTACAAATTTAACAAGACAAAGTAAGAATATTGTATCTAAAGTAAAAAGAAATGATCTTGAAAATAAAGCTAAGAACTTTACCTAAAAAGATGAAGTTTTGTACCAAAACAAAAAAAGAAAAGATAATAATGGCTTTGTGGAGAAGAGAATGGCTAAAAATTGATGAACAATAAGCCTTTTTCTCTATTTTCTCTGGCCAATCTGTTTAAAATAAATCAAGAAGAAGAAGAAAAAATTTTCTCCCTTTCTTCTCGGACTCTCTTTCCCTCTTCTCCTTTCTCTATTTTTTTTCTGTGCTTGAAGAAAAATGCTCCAGCCTTTGTTTCTTGAAGAGAATGCTGAAGCCCTTTTTTTTTACCCTCCGTGCTCCTCTCTGTTCCTTGAAGAAAAAATGCTGAAGCTTTTCCCCCCTTTTATTTTGAAACTCCAATCGTGCCTTCTTCCCCAGACAAACCCCATAAAACATGGAGCCAAAAAGAAACAGAAAACATGGAGCCAAAAACAGGGACGTGGGAGTCACGGGCGCTCCTCTTAGGGTCAGTGGCCAAGAACACGGTGTAGACAAGCACGAAAGTGCCAGTAATCTCAGCACCCAAAGCAGTTCCCTTTGAAACCTTCGCACCACCCCATGCAGGGCCCTCAGTTCGGGGTGTTGGTGGAGGGTCCACATAGTCCTTGCGGCCTTGTCCTTCTTCAATTGATGGTTGCATATCTCCAACTCCTTCAACATTTGAAGCTTATTTTGAAGCTCCAATGTTAAAGCTCTCTCCTCATCTTGAGATTGTGAATGCAACTGTTGCAAAGTTTGTCGTGTGGCTTCAACTTGCACAAACCGTAAATGTTCTTCCTGCAGTGAAGTTTGAAGTTTTTTCCAACTCCTTTTGCTTCTTTGAAAGTTGTTGATCCTTAATTGCTATTTTCTGCACCACGTTTTCAGCCTCTACCTGTAGAGATTGATTCGATCTCTCCAGCAGAAGACGCTGTTCTTCCACACACCTTAACTTTTCAGTATTGACTAAAAGCTCACTGCTTAATCGTTTTGCATCCTCTTGGGCAGAAGAAATTTCACTCTCCATCTTAGCTATTGTTTCCAAGCACTGCTCATACTGGAAAGCTACAGTGTCTTTCTCTTCCTTCTTTTTCTCCTCAGCAGTAGGTGCTTCGGCAGCTGGGGCAGCGCCTACACCAGAAGCAACAGTAGCTCCACCTGCGATGAAGCCTCCGCCTCCACCACCTCCAATAATCACCTGGAAAACAGCAGAACTTGGGGTAATGACAGAAAAAGAGGAGGTGACGCCACCAGAACTGTCGGTGGAGGCGACAGCTTGGACGAGCTTCCTCTGGAGCTCGTAAGTAGAAGCCGCGGAGCCCTCAAGCTCTCCCTCCAACTGCTTGGCTATCCACTCCCCGGCACTGCTCCTGCTGTCACGCCCCGACCCGCCCCGGGTCGGCCACGTGGCAACCGTCGCGCTGTCTCGAAGTACGTGCTGGCCAGTCACGCACCTGAGGCACCGCAAGGCATAAATGGGCATCATTGCTGTCAAATAAAACTAAAACTTTAATTAGAAAATATTTAATAAAATAATTAACTTTAAAAGTAATGCCAGTGGACTAATTGAGAGAATACCTACACAGCGGAAACTTCTATGCTTAAGCCACCGACGCTTCCTAATGAGTCTCATTTCTTTAGCTGACTCCGATTTTGCGAATCTGCATCCATCCATATTGGATACAGGTGAGTGGCAGAGGTTCTAAGAATCTCCATCTGGGTTAGAACAGATAAGGGAAATCCAAAATAAAATAAAATACATAATAATAAAACAAATATTCTTTCTTTAAAATTCTTTTCTGGTTCTTCTGCTGAGAACCCTCTTTTAATGTACTTTAAATCCATAAATAAATAAATACACATAAAATGGGCTGGCAACTCTAATCTGTCCCAATAAGGTATACCCGTGCACTGGGTATCCACTGGACCGTCAAGGGTTACTTTATACTTTTAAAACATTTTTTTTACTTTACTCTCTGGCCCATTCCCTTGACGTTTGCCTTGCTGTGGTGGAACACAGCATCTGGAGCTCTGGTGAGTTTCCCTACGCGCCTCTCCCAACCAGGCTCTACTCACCGTGCCCCTCGATAGGCGGTCCACGGCTGAGTACCATGCATGCTCTCAAACTCGGTCCACGCTCCCGCAAATCGGAGCCCCGAGGAATCCCACTCAATCTCTCATCTCTCTGGGGTATCGTACCCCAAACAATTATCAATAATATTTCAAATATATATGTATATATATATTTACACATAAAACATTTTATATTTAAAACATATAACCACACACACATAGGTCTTATACACCTTTTTAAATCATCCCACTCACGGTGTGGGTATATCACAAATAAATTGTGTGTATAAATCATCCCACTCACGGTGTGGGTCTATCACAAATAAATTGTGTGTGTATGGATTTCCCATGTTCCAAAACCGTTTTGAAACATTTATGTTTTAAAATCATTTTCTAAATCCCCCTTTCCCAGTGGCTAAACAGAGAAATCTAGGCCACTCACAGTATTGGGAGATTCGTATACTCCCAAGCGCTCCATGTAGCTTTAACCTCCGGTGTATCGCCGCATTCGATTATCCGGAGCCCTAATACATGCAAATATACGTTAGCATCCATAATTACATTTATGAATGCACCTATGAGGCTCTAACATGACCTACGACTGGGCTTGAATGTGATTCGGGGCTAGGAAAAGTATCCAGGAGGTTCTGGGGTAAAAATTGGACACTTGGTAAAAAATTTACGAAAATGCCCCTTGGGACCCGTGGGCCCCACATGTGGGCCCGGCCCGGCACTGTTCCGGGCCCAACAGACCCACCTTAGTGGGCTGGGTTCGGCCTAGCCCAGTTTTGGGCCCAAATAGCCCACTCCCGCGCGGGTTCTGCACGGTTCTCGCGCGGGAGCTGCCCGCACGGCTCCCGCGCGGGACCTGCACGACTCCCGCGCGGGAGCTGCACGGGAGTTGCCCGCACGGGACCTGCACGGTTCCCGCGCGGGAGGCGAGCCAAAAGCTCGGTTCCGGAGCCTTTTGCTCCGTTTTTCGTGCCATTCGATCGCCAATCGTCCGACGGACTTAGCCAGGCGATCCTCGTGACATCCACAACACGTCTACCGAAAGAAAAACAAGAATCACAAGCTCAAAGTTCCTAAATCTCAAATCTAAACTTAAAATTTAACGAAAAAGCTAAACCTAACTTTGAACTTGGATCTCTCCTAAACCGATGCATGGAAGAACGTGCAAACTTAACAAAACGTAGATCGAAGAGTTAAGAATAACTCACCAAGATCTCGCCTCGAACTGGCGGTCGGTTTGTTCGGATCTGCCAATTGTCCAAAATGCCTCCGTTTGGCTCCAGAGAGAAAAAGAAAAGAAAATGAAAGAAAAGAAAAAGAGAAATGAAGAAAAAGCTTCGGCCCTCCTCTATTTATAGAGGAGTCCGACACCGGGTCTACTCGGACCCCGAGTCAAACTTTTCCCCTTTTTCAACTTTCTTTCATTTTCACCCATTTGCTAAATCCTTTGCTTTCTTGTGCCAATGAGGCCCATAATAAATTTCTAAGGATTTAATTGGAGGTCTTTTTGGCATTTACTAATTTCCATGCACGGTTAGTTATTTTATCTTTAGACTCCTTCTTATCCAAATTTTAACTTCTCTTCATACTTGACACAGTCGGACCGACATATTATTAAATTATTACGTCATCTTACACTATTCCATTCGCACGAAAAGGTCGTGCTAGGTCCGGGTGTGTCACCTGCACACGAATGTGTAGACTCCTATTGCTATATCTTTGTTTTCTCTGACGCACCGAGAAAGCGTAGGTTGGTTTCGGCTCAGCTGAAACGTCGAGACAGTGAGACTGGGAGAGGTGATGTAGAAACAGATGTTCCTGCAACTAGACCAGCAACCTCAAGTGCTGATTCTAGGAGCTGTCCAATGCTAATAACATGAGAGCCGCAATTGGTGGCAGACGGATCTGAGACGGTCTGGGGCTGCGGCCTTGGTGTCGGGGATGGGCGGCACAGCTCAGGTGGGCTGAGTGACGGAGGAGCCATTGTCAAATATTTATGCGTGTATATACGCATATAAATATATATGTATACATATAAATATGTATATACACATTTAAATATATATATATATATATGCATACAAATATAAATGTACACAATAATATAAATATATATATATATTCATACGCATACATAAATATACACATGCATATAAATATACATGTATACACACAAATATATATACATATACATAAATATATATATATATATGTATATATATATATATGTATACATATATATATATATATATATTTTTTTGCTTGATAACTGAGTTCGGTTGGTCTTTAGCTTGCTTGACTTTCCATGGGACCGAGTTGACTGGTTGGTTTTTTTATCTTAGCTCAAAATTGCCTGCAAGGTAACAAATTAAAATAAGATAATAATAATAATAATAATAATAATAATAATAATAATAATATTCAAAGATAGACTAAGCCCTTTTTTTTAAAAAAAAAAAGAATGATGGATGCAATAAAAATTGGAAGTGGTTAATTGATTAGTTAATTAATTTATTAACTAATTAACCAAAAAGTCAAAATTTAAAATTAGTGTCTACAGTTGCCCCTCTTTGATTATTTCTTAATGATCTAGAAGTATAAGCTTCTAGATAATTAGGAAATAAGTAAAGATGTAGACACTCTTTGCCCCCATGCGTACTAAACAGTTTTGAGGTTTCGAGAAAGATTACTCTTAGCAGAAATGATTTAATCGCCCTTATACTCTTGAGTTTGAACCTAATCTTTTCCTTAATTTAACCTGCCCTTACAAATTATGAGTTAGGCTCTCTTCTTTCCAATTGTTTCATTCGGAGGTTCTTCCTTCGCTTTAGCTATGCTTGCTTGATCCTCTCGCTTTGTTCTTGTCTCATCCTTTAAGTCTCTCCCAACGAGACTATCCTTTTTCATTCTTTTGAGGTTTCATACCTCTTTCTCTTCTTAGGAGTTCCTTCTCCTTTCTCATTATTATTGCCTCTCACCTCGAGGCAATTCTCTGACGTGTTTTCGGCCTTTTCGTATTTTTGTACTCGTCTTTGTAACCAAGCTATCGGGAAAGACCTTTGCTTAACTCTCTCACCTCCACGGCGAGGATGCGGTTAGTTAATTATCTTTCCCCCTATCTTGGTTTCGCTTCTTCGTTTTGCCTCTTACTTTTATTTCCTTTCCTTTCTGATCTTCTTCCATTCAAAACTTACGGTGTATGAGTCGAGCTCTAATACACACCGGCCCACATTTGGCCATATCATAACAATGGAATCAGAGATCATGCCCTCTCGGCTCTCACAAATCTGACCCACTCACTGACCGGCCATTACAGTCACAAATAGGGCCCTCGGCCCATCATATCACATACAGGCCCATGGCCCATCAAATCTCATCTCACATCCTCTCAGGGATGGAAATCTCTGGGTGGCCTCATGCACACCCCAAATCACACACTAGGCCGGTCCTCTCGAGTGGTCATCACAGAGATCCTCAAGATCTCGATCTCTGATCCTTTCTCTCATAGGGACGCCTCACATGGCTCCCAAGTCAATCACATTTGAGCCTCGACCTCATACCCATTCATACCATTCCTCTAGCCTCTTTGGCTTTCTTTCTCATCTATCACTCCTTTGGAGTGTTCACTTCAGGAGATGTCGCATGTTTCTCTTCCTTTTGATTTCTTTCTTTTACATTAGCTTCCCTGCTAATGTTCGATCTCTTTTCCCTTCTTCTCATCAATAATATTTTCTGAGGTCTCCATATCCCCTTTTCTTTCTTTTTCTTTTCTTCATTTTCGTCCGCTCACGTCTATTATGGAGTCCGCTTTCCTCTTGCCTTCTCATCCATTGTGGATTGGCGTAATTCATGCTCGTCACACTCATATTGCATTCTTGGTAGTTTCTTTCTCTTTACACTTCTCTTAAGGTTTTTATCTCCATTCTCTTCACTTGATTTTCCTTATGGTCCATTGCCATCCTTAGGCTTCACTTGCAACTCTTGTCATCTTTATGCCGTTTTCCTTGGGGTCATCTCCGTGTCATTTCTTTTCTTTACATTTCTTTTATCTTGATTTACATGATTTTCCACTTCTTATTCAGGGTTTCCTTTGCTTGACCTCATTCTTCTCTCTTTACTCTCTTCTCTGAGTTTCTTTATCATTCTCATTTCTTATTCCTCTTTTCTTAAAACACCTATGATCATCTTAGGTGTTAGAACTTCCTTTCTGTTTTTCATACTGACTGTGCTCATAGAAGTTTATGAGTTTGATCGATTCCTTTTCTTATTCCCGTACTCTTTCCCTTGAGTACTCGAGGTTCTCTCTTATCACCCTTTTTATCTCAGTTCCCTTATCTCTTGTTTCTCAAATGTAGGTTTTCTTTCTCTTAGCCACATTCGGTTCTTAATCCATAGATATCTCTTCTTTATCTTTCGATGTCATGGTTTATTTATCGTGGGCAACACCTTTCTCTATCCTCCATTACCTCTCTATCTTGCCCACGCCAAGCTGATTCCACTTTAACTCGGTTTGACTTCATCTCCCACATCCTTTCTTCACTTATCATTGTTTGGGGAGTTTATCCTCAAAGTTAGCTTACTCTCCTCCTTCTAAAAGATTTAACTTATCTTTTTCGTCCCTTGACTTCTTAAACTCATTTCCTTTTGTCTCACGTTACTTCTTTGTTTTCATCCTTTCGTCTCTCTCGATTCCAACCATTATTCTGATTCATGCTTGATCACCTTTTTGTCTTCTCCAGTTTTTTTTTTTAATTATCACTTTATTCATCCTTGTTTTATCCCTATCCCTTTCTTTGACTCTTACTTAGGTCGATACACTTTCCTCATCAATTGGATTTGTAATCTTCTTATAATTTCCATTATTATCATTATTCTGACTTTCATAATCCTTTCACCTTTGTTTACACCATCATGTTTTGATATCCTTTCTCTTAATTTTTCTTTTCTCCTCTTCCATTCATTTTATACCAATATCATTCCTTATTACTTGTCATCTGTTAGGATATAATCACCTTCATTCACTCGTTTCCTACGAGTGCTTCTTTTCTTATGTTTTCTCCATATATATATATACATATATATATATATATATATTTTATCCAAGCTTTTTATCTTTTCTTTTAACATTGATATAATCAGGGGTTTTCCTTTCCTTTCTTTTCCATCAATTCACACATTTAATACTTTTGTTCCTTTTTCCCAAAATCAAATAGTCGGGGGTTTCTTCTTCTTTTCACCAATTTATCTCCTTGATCCCTTTTTGTCTTTCTTAGTGTTGGCCTCCATTAATCCTTGTTTATCCTTTTCTTTCCTTTGACTTATTTCATTTAATGATATAGTGCCTTGACTTGACTCGGGTTCGGGGTTCATTATGCTCGACTCTTTTAACTAACATCCGTTTCTAAGTCTTTTATCCGCTTTCTTCTCCTTTCCTCTTCTTCTTTCTCATCAGTTCCATCTAATGATGACTTCACAATATTGGAGGAAATTCCCTTCGTGCCTTCATTATCACAAATGCAGACATTCCATCATTGCCATGTATTACACTCTTTCTTCACTTGCTTTCTTTCCATTCATTTTGTTTAAAATCATTTCGTATTATCCTTTGGAGGTCTTCTCCTTTTTACTCTCATTAGCCACCAATTAATAAGAAATTCTTCACCTTTAATCCCCTTAAGAGTGGAGGTTTTACAACTTGTCGTTTTCCTTATTTCATTTCCTCCATCTTCATTTCCTTTCTCTTTGTCCATTATTCTTCTTAACATTGGTATCCAATGGTCAAACAATAGTAACGGACGTACTACTTGTTGACCACTTGGATGTGATTTCTTTTCATTCTTCTTCCATTTTTCATGTTATTATCTTTGCTTCATTCTTCCTTATCATTTCCCAAGATGACTTCTTTTTTTTTTTTGTTCTCCTTTCTTATTTTTCCTTTTTGTCATTCTTGAATTCTTTAAGGCTTTCTCTTATCAATTCATTTCTTATCCACAAGTGATCTTCCCATATCTCATATCTCGTGGTCTTGGGCTCACTCTTTCTCTTCCAATTTCCTTGGATTGCTTCTTCACAATTGATTCTGTGAGGAGTCTCTTTTGTCCACTCGCACACCACTTACACACCGTTGTATAAGAATAAATGAAGTTAGTTAGCCCTTGCTACCACTTTTTCAATTCATGCTCACTCCACGGAGCATCGTCCAGACAATCTGCGGGCTCATCCCACCAGACTTGCCAACCGGTGAACTCTCTAGCAGTCGCTTCATTTCATGTCCATTTGATGCTTTGTGTAATCTTCCTCGATCTTTCATCTAACTCCTCAGATGCTTCATCTCATGTCCTGAGGTTTTTGGTCAGTCATATCTTCCGTGACTGATTCATCCGATTTCTTTCATCCTAACCTAACTCTCTCTCCTAGGCTACACGTCAGTGATGTAGACAACAAAAGAAGTGAGGTTAGCGTTCACGTACGTTATGTCCACCTTGGCCTCATTCTAATCATATCATTTCCATCCAGGTTTTACACGTCACTAGTGTAAAGAATTGGGGCAACGCATCTAATTTACGCTTGACACTCGCTGCTTTACTAGTGAGTCTCGATGTTCACAATTTCAAATATTGAATATCGCGGGTATCGAACCAATTTCACCACTGGTAAGCCTCTAACTAGGCTTCGTCAAAAGACTGGACTAAACATCATCCATCTCGTCATCTCAAGGGAAGTACAATCCCTTGCATAGTTTGGCTGTCGAGTAAAAAGGAATATCAAAAGTTGAAGATTTGAGTTTGGGATTTTCTTGGAAAACGTGCCTTACTTGTACAAATCTCAAGAAAGAAGGTGGTCATGATATCTTCTCATTTAAGACCACACTCGAGAACACTATCTGGTGGCTTGCTGCTAAAGAAGGTATTCTAAGAGTGGGTTGAATCATTTATGACGCTTTCAAGTAGCTACATACTCGAACTCTTGAATTCTAAACCTATTTAATCCACTGACTTCGAAAATGTTTAAAAACGTTTGAAAACTCTTTAAAAATATTCTATATCTTTTGAAAACAGTCAGAATCTTTTATTCGCTCTGATACCATTAAAATTGTCACGCCCCGACCCGCCCCGGGTCGGCCACGAGGCAACCGCCGCGCTGTCTCGAAGTACGTGCTGGCCAGTCACGCACCTGAGGCACCGCAAGGCATAAATGGGCATCATTGCTGTCAAATAAAACTAAAACTTTAATTAGAAAATATTTAATAAAATAATTAACTTTAAAAGTAATGCCAGTGGACTAATTGAGAGAATACCTACACAGCGGAAACTTCTATGCTTAAGCCACCGACGCTTCCTAATGAGTCTCATTTCTTTAGCTGACTCCGATTTTGCGAATCTGCATCCATCCATATTGGATACAGGTGAGTGGCAGAGGTTCTAAGAATCTCCATCTGGGTTAGAACAGATAAGGGAAATCCAAAATAAAATAAAATACATAATAATAAAACAAATATTCTTTCTTTAAAATTCTTTTCTGGTTCTTCTGCTGAGAACCCTCTTTTAATGTACTTTAAATCCATAAATAAATAAATACACATAAAATGGGCTGGCAACTCTAATCTGTCCCAATAAGGTATACCCGTGCACTGGGTATCCACTGGACCGTCAAGGGTTACTTTATACTTTTAAAACATTTTTTTTACTTTACTCTCTGGCCCATTCCCTTGACGTTTGCCTTGCTGTGGTGGAACACAGCATCTGGAGCTCTGGTGAGTTTCCCTACGCGCCTCTCCCAACCAGGCTCTACTCACCGTGCCCCTCGATAGGCGGTCCACGGCTGAGTACCATGCATGCTCTCAAACTCGGTCCACGCTCCCGCAAATCGGAGCCCCGAGGAATCCCACTCAATCTCTCATCTCTCTGGGGTATCGTACCCCAAACAATTATCAATAATATTTCAAATATATATGTATATATATATTTACACATAAAACATTTTATATTTAAAACATATAACCACACACACATAGGTCTTATACACCTTTTTAAATCATCCCACTCACGGTGTGGGTATATCACAAATAAATTGTGTGTATAAATCATCCCACTCACGGTGTGGGTCTATCACAAATAAATTGTGTGTGTATGGATTTCCCATGTTCCAAAACCGTTTTGAAACATTTATGTTTTAAAATCATTTTCTAAATCCCCCTTTCCCAGTGGCTAAACAGAGAAATCTAGGCCACTCACAGTATTGGGAGATTCGTATACTCCCAAGCGCTCCATGTAGCTTTAACCTCCGGTGTATCGCCGCATTCGATTATCCGGAGCCCTAATACATGCAAATATACGTTAGCATCCATAATTACATTTATGAATGCACCTATGAGGCTCTAACATGACCTACGACTGGGCTTGAATGTGATTCGGGGCTAGGAAAAGTATCCAGGAGGTTCTGGGGTAAAAATTGGACACTTGGTAAAAAATTTACGAAAATGCCCCTTGGGACCCGTGGGCCCCACATGTGGGCCCGGCCCGGCACTGTTCCGGGCCCAACAGACCCACCTTAGTGGGCTGGGTTCGGCCTAGCCCAGTTTTGGGCCCAAATAGCCCACTCCCGCGCGGGTTCTGCACGGTTCTCGCGCGGGAGCTGCCCGCACGGCTCCCGCGCGGGACCTGCACGACTCCCGCGCGGGAGCTGCACGGGAGTTGCCCGCACGGGACCTGCACGGTTCCCGCGCGGGAGGCGAGCCAAAAGCTCGGTTCCGGAGCCTTTTGCTCCGTTTTTCGTGCCATTCGATCGCCAATCGTCCGACGGACTTAGCCAGGCGATCCTCGTGACATCCACAACACGTCTACCGAAAGAAAAACAAGAATCACAAGCTCAAAGTTCCTAAATCTCAAATCTAAACTTAAAATTTAACGAAAAAGCTAAACCTAACTTTGAACTTGGATCTCTCCTAAACCGATGCATGGAAGAACGTGCAAACTTAACAAAACGTAGATCGAAGAGTTAAGAATAACTCACCAAGATCTCGCCTCGAACTGGCGGTCGGTTTGTTCGGATCTGCCAATTGTCCAAAATGCCTCCGTTTGGCTCCAGAGAGAAAAAGAAAAGAAAATGAAAGAAAAGAAAAAGAGAAATGAAGAAAAAGCTTCGGCCCTCCTCTATTTATAGAGGAGTCCGACACCGGGTCTACTCGGACCCCGAGTCAAACTTTTCCCCTTTTTCAACTTTCTTTCATTTTCACCCATTTGCTAAATCCTTTGCTTTCTTGTGCCAATGAGGCCCATAATAAATTTCTAAGGATTTAATTGGAGGTCTTTTTGGCATTTACTAATTTCCATGCACGGTTAGTTATTTTATCTTTAGACTCCTTCTTATCCAAATTTTAACTTCTCTTCATACTTGACACAGTCGGACCGACATATTATTAAATTATTACGTCATCTTACACTATTCCATTCGCACGAAAAGGTCGTGCTAGGTCCGGGTGTGTCACCTGCACACGAATGTGTAGACTCCTATTGCTATATCTTTGTTTTCTCTGACGCACCGAGAAAGCGTAGGTTGGTTTCGGCTCAGCTGAAACGTCGAGACAGTGAGACTGGGAGAGGTGATGTAGAAACAGATGTTCCTGCAACTAGACCAGCAACCTCAAGTGCTGATTCTAGGAGCTGTCCAATGCTAATAACATGAGAGCCGCAATTGGTGGCAGACGGATCTGAGACGGTCTGGGGCTGCGGCCTTGGTGTCGGGGATGGGCGGCACAGCTCAGGTGGGCTGAGTGACGGAGGAGCCATTGTCAAATATTTATGCGTGTATATACGCATATAAATATATATGTATACATATAAATATGTATATACACATTTAAATATATATATATATATATGCATACAAATATAAATGTACACAATAATATAAATATATATATATATATATATTCATACGCATACATAAATATACACATGCATATAAATATACATGTATACACACAAATATATATACATATACATAAATATACATATATATGTATATATATATATGTATACATATATATATATATATATTTTTGCTTGATAACTGAGTTCGGTTGGTCTTTAGCTTGCTTGACTTTCCATGGGACCGAGTTGACTGGTTGGTTTTTTTATCTTAGCTCAAAATTGCCTGCAAGGTAACAAATTAAAATAAGATAATAATAATAATAATAATAATAATATTCAAAGATAGACTAAGCCCTTTTTTTTTAAAAAAAAGAATGATGGATGCAATAAAAATTGGAAGTGATTAATTGATTAGTTAATTAATTTATTAACTAATTAACCAAAAAGTCAAAATTTAAAATTAGTGTCTACAGTTGCCCCTTTTTGATTATTTCTTAATGATCTAGAAGTATAAGCTTCTAGATAATTAGGAAATAAGTAAAGATGTAGACACTCTTTGCCCCCATGCGTACTAAACAGTTTTGAGGTTTCGAGAAAGATTACTCTTAGCAGAAATGATTTTGAGATCAAGGAAAATGTCCTAAATAGAAATAATTTTTAAGGAACTTTCCCCAAACAATAACAATTTTAAACTTTGAATAAATTGTCCTAAACAGAAACAATTTTAAGAAAATCACCCTAAACACAAATGATTTTAAACTTTTGAAGAAATTGTCCTAAACAAAAACAATTTTGAAAAACCATCCTAAACAGAGATGACTTTAAGTCTGAAGAAATTGTGCTAATTTTGAGAAAACCATTCGAAACAGAAGTGATTTTAAATTTGGAGAAATTGTCCCGAACAGAAACAATTTTGAGAAAACCACTCTAAATAGAAATGATTTTAAACTTTGGATGAATTGCTTTAAAAAGAAATGCTTTTGAGAAAACCATCCTAAACAGGAATGACTTTAAACTTTGAATAAATTGCTTTAAAAAGAAATGTTTTTGAGAAAACCGTCCTAAACAGGAATGATATTAAACTGAAATTGCTCTAAATAGAAACAATTTTAAGAAAACCATCTTAAACAAAATGATTTTAAATTTTTGGAGAAATTGCTCTAAACAGAAACAATTTTAGAAAATAATCTTAAACAAAATGATTTTAAATTTCTGAAAAAATTGTTCTAAACAGAAACAATTTCAGGAAAACCATCTTAAACAAAATGATCTTAAACTTTGAAGAAATCGCTCTAAACAGAAACAATTTTAGAAAATCATTTTAAACAAAATGATTTTAAATTTTGAAGAAATTGTTCTAAACAGAAACACTTTTGAGAAAACCATCTTAAACAAAATGATTTTAACTTTTGAAGAAATCGCTCTAAACAGAAACAATTTTGAGAAAATCATCTTAAACAAAATGATTTTAAATTTTGAAGAAATTGCTCTAAACAGAAACAATTTTAGAAAATTATCTTAAACAAAATGACTTTAAATTTTGAAGAAATTGCTCTAAACAGAAACAATTTTGAGAAAACCATCTTAAACAAAATGATTTTAAATTTTGAAGAAATTGTTCTAAACAGAAACAATTTTAGAAAATCATCTTAAACAAAATGACTTTAAATTTTTGGAGAAATTGTTCTAAACAGAAACAATTTTGAGAAAACCATCTTAAACAGAAATGATTTTAAATTTTGAAGGAATTGTTCTAAACAGAAACAATTTTAGAGAATCATTCTAAACAGAAATGATTTTAAATTTTGAAGAAATTGTTCTAAACAGAAATAATTTTAGAAAATCATCTTAAACAAAATGACTTTAAATTTTGAAGAAATTGTTCTAAACAGAAACAATCTTAGAAAAATCATTTTAAATAGAAATGATTTTAAATTTTGAAGAAATTGTAGGAATAATTCATGCTAGGTTGAACTGATTCACAGATAATTACCTTAAGCATTGAAAGATCTTAAAGGAGTTTTGGAGAATTACCTGAGGATCTTCTTGTACAAGACTAACCTCACAATCTTGAACTGAGTTTAACCTGTAATCTTTGAGCCATGATGCATAATGGATGTTTATGAAGAATGATTCTAGAATGATGCATTTTTGCATGCTCATGCTTAAATGGTAATGCTTTGTTACTTTGCCTCAAAGTTTTCAAGATAGCCTTCTGTTTTGGCCCAACTTATACTCTTTGAGCTCGAAATTGGAGAACATCCTTCCATCACACCTTTTCTGGCATCAACATGCCCCAGACCCTCTCTTCAAATCACTGTTGTTTGAACATCCCAGTCCAAGATGATTTTTGTTCATGTGTCATCACATTTATGGCATCAACCACAAGCTATTGAACTCATTTTAATCCTACATTTCTTTCCCCTTTTTTTTTTGTGTTGAAAGCGACATCCAATGTCATGGCATTTACTTACCTGTTTGCTTATCCCTTCATGAGAAAGAAAAATTATGCCATTTATATTTAAAGGAAACACATGGATCTTTTAAAGGAAAGTGTGCAAGACATATCTATATATAACAGATAAACTTTTAACAAGCTCATTACAAGTTTATGACAAAGAGTTTATAACAAATGAGTTTGTAGCAAAATGAAGAAGAAAGGCACATGACCTCAAAGCGATGAATGCATGAGTAACAAAAACTGGTCATCTCGCATCCCATCTTTGATTGACCCATCATTGCTAGAGTGACGTTTGACAACGCCTGATGATTTTCTGATTACCCCAATCCCCATAATCAAACAAGATCTTTTATGCAGGTTAGGTACCCATTTGCCGAGCTTTTTCAAACTTCCTAAACCGCCTTTTCAGGTTTTCAGCTTAGGAACCATCCTAATTGGATCTGAACCGCCCTTTCGAGTCTTCGCCTCAGATCCCTCCTTTTCTTCTCTTTTTCGGACTCAAGTCGCCTTTTCAGGTTTTCAACTTGAGACGCTCTTTACATTTTTTCATTTTTTTATTTTTTGATCATTCATTTTTTTGTCATTTTTCATCATCATCATTTTTTTTAATCCTTCAGGTGTAGTACTTCTTCACAGCATCGGCATTGATTGGATGTGGCAATTCATCCCCATCCATTTCTTGCAAGATCAGGGCACCTCCCGAGAATGCTTTCTTCATTACATAAGGACCATCCCAATTTGGAGTCCACTTTCCTCGGGGATCATGTTGAGTAGGTAGAATCTTTTTCAGCACCAATTCTCCTTCTGTAAACTCGCGCGGAAGTACCTTCTTATCATATGCACGCATCATTCTCTTTTGATACAATTGACCATGGCAAAGTGCTTTGAGCCGCTTCTCTTCTATTAAGTTCAATTGGTCAAATCTCTCTTGCACCTAATCTGACTCTTCGAGCTTCAACTCTCTGTATATTCTCAAAGATGGGATTTCTACCTCAATTGGTACCACAGCTTCCATTCCATAAACAAGAGAATATGGTGTTGCCCCAGTTGATGTTCTTACAGTAGTGCGATAAGCATGTAAAGCAAAAGGAAGTTTCTCATGCCAATCTTTGTAAGTCAATGTCATTTTCTGGACAATCTTCTTAATGTTTTTATTTGCTGCTTCGACTGCTCCATTCATCTTTGGCTGGTAAGGAGTTGAATTGCTGTGTTTGATCTTGAATTGGGTGCACACTGCATCGATCATTTTGTTGTTCAAATTCTTAGCATTGTCAGTGATGATTCTTTCTGGTAGCCCGTACCGACAAACGATCTCTTTCTTCACGAACTTGGTGACCACCGACTGAGTTACATTGGCATATGAAGCAGCTTCAACCCATTTGGTGAAGTAATCAATGGCCACTAGGATGAACTGATGCCCATTAGAAGCCTTTGGTGAGATTGCCCCGATTACATCTATGCCCCACATTGAGAAAGGCCAAGGGGACGAGATGACATGCAATGGATTAGGAGGTACATGAATTTGATCAGCATAGATCTGACATTTATGGCATTTTCTGGCATGATTAATACAATCGGTCTCCATAGTCGACTAGTAATATCCCAACCTCATAATCTGTTTAGCCATTCTATGCCCACTGGAATGAGTTCCACAGATTCCGCCGTAAACTTCTTCTAGAATCTTCTTTGCTTCCTTTGACTCTAGACATCTCAACATTACTTGATCCCTACTTCTCCTGTAAAGGACGTCCCCGTCTAAGAAGAAGTTTGCAGACATTTTTCGGATAACTTTCTTGTCATTCTCAATAGCACGATCTGGATACTTTTGAAATCTGAGGTATTGGACAATGTCATAGAACCAAGGTTTGCTATCATCCTCCTCTTCAACACTCATGCAATGTGCCGGGTGAGTCTTCATGTCCAACTTGATTGCTTCGATTTCAGCTCCTTTATCGACTTTGAACATCGAGGCTAAAGTTGCCAATGCATCGGCCAACTGATTGTCTTCTCTAGGGAGATGACGAAAGTTGATTTCTTCAAATTGCTCAATCAACTCCATGATGTACTTATGATAACGGACCAATTTCGAGTCTCGTGTTTCCCATTCACCTCTCAGCTGATATATCACCAAAGCAGAATTGCCATACACTTCCAAAGCTTCAATCTTTCTCTACATTGCCATTTGGATCCCCAGAATGCAAGCTTCATATTCTGCCATATTGTTTGTGCAGTCGAAGTCAAGTCTTGCTGTTGCCGGGTATTGATCACCATTTGGGGATATTAGGACAGCTCCCACTCCATGCCCCAGTGCGTTTGATGCCCCATCAAAATACATTCTCCATTTTTCTCCTTGCTCTAGCTCAGTATTGAATATTGACATCAAGTCCTCATCAGGAAACTCAAACTTGATGGGTTCATAGTCATCAACTGCTATGTCAGCTAGAAATTCAGCAATAGCACTTCCTTTGATAGCTTTCTGGGAAACATAAACTATATCATACTCTGACAATAGTATTTGCCATCGAGCCAATCGTCCTGACAATGAAGGTTTCTCAAAGAGGAATCTGATTGGATCTAGCTTTGCTATCAACCATGTGGTATTATACAGCATATACTGTCTTAACCTCTGAGCCGCCCATGCCAATGCACAGCACATCTTTTCTATCTGAGAATACTTAGCCTCATATTCTGTGAACTTCTTGCTAACATAGTAGATTGCTTGTTCTTTCTTGCCGGTTTCATCATGTTGCCCCAAAACACAACCCATGGAGTGTTCCAACACTGTCAAATACAAGATTGGAGGTCGACCAGGCACAGGAGGCACTAGCACTGGTGGGTTCGACAAATACTCCTTGACCTTATCAAAGGCTTTCTGACAATCTTGATTCCATTCTCCCGTATTGTTCTTCTTCAAAAGCTTGAAAATCGGGTCACATTTTGTAGTCAACTGGGAAATGAAGCGGGAGATATAGTTTAATCGCCCAAAGAAACCTTTTACTTCCTTTTGGGTTCTCGGAGGTGGCAAATTCTGAATGGCTTTGATTTTATCTGGGTCTACCTCGATGCCCCTTTGACTAACAATAAAGCCCAACAGCTTCCCTGAAGTAACGCCGAAAGTACATTTGGCCGGATTCAATCTCAATCGATACTTGCGCAGCCTCTCAAACAACTTCCTCAGGCCAATCATCTACTCTTCTGGATTTTGGCCTTTGGCAATCATATCATCCACATAAACCTCGATCTCTTTATGCATCATATCATGAAAAAGGGTCACCATAGCTCTCTGATAAGTTGCCCTGGCATTCTTGAGACCAAAAGACATCACGTTGTATTGGAATGTGCCCTACATGGTGGTGAAAGCAGTCTTCTCCTTATCTTCTGAAGCCATTTTAATCTGGTTGTACCCCGAAAACCCATCCATGAAAGAGAATGTCACATGTTTAGCTGTGTTGTCGACTAAAGTGTCAATATGGGGTAGTGGGAAATTGTCTTTCGGACTGACTTTGTTGACATCTCGGTAATCCACACACATTCGAACTTTGCCATCTTTCTTCAGGACTGGTACTACATTTGCGACCCACTCAGGATAAGTAGCTACTTCCAAAAATCCTACGTCCAGTTGCTTCTTCACTTCTTCTTTGATCTTTAACAACATGGCAGGCCTCATTCTCCTCAACTTTTGCTGTATTGGCTTGAATCCGGGCTTGATTGGCATTCTATGCACCATAATCTCAGTATCCAGACCTGGCATATCCTGGTAGGACCAAGCAAAGACATCAGCATATTCCTTGAGTAATGACACTAGTTCCTCCTTCTGTTCAGGTGTTAGGGAAGTGCCAATTTTAACTTCTCTCTTTTCCTCATCATCACTTAAATTGATCAATTCGGTGGCCTCTTTGTGGGGCAAGATCTGTTTGTCTTCCTTTTCAATCAGTCTCATAAGATTAGGGGGAAGAGAGTAATCATCATCATCATCGTTGTCGAGGTCATCCGCATTAACGAAACGATCAAAGTCGGGCTCAAAAAGACCATCTTTGTTGTCTTTACATTCATCGTTTGAAGTCCTGGGGTCAAAAGACAATAAAGAGGTGTATATACATATATGCACTTGATCCATGAATAAAAGAAAAATGAACAACAAGGATAAACATATGGAGGAAAACGCAATGGTATAATTATGATATGAAATATATACATGGTGCAGAGTCTAATAGTGTAAATATCAATATCATGAATGATGGAGCAAACATGAAAATAAAACCCATAACATATGAAAATCAGCTGTCCACACTCTTGGGTAGAAGTGTAGGATAAAATGAGTTCTCAAAGCTTAATTAATTACACGTTCAGATCTGACAAATTCACTGGCATCTCGAAAAACTCCCAATTATTCAAATCAGTCCCCGGTGCCATTCGTTGAACCAATGTTCCACTGCTTGATTCCCCGTGCTCTAGCATGCTAATAGACAATCCCTTTAATAACTGTTCAAGCTCAACAACTGATCTTTTTGGGTTCATCGTTCCAGCAAAAACAAAACTATCTTTCAACGGTGGAATCTTCAGCTTCTTGGGTTCAAGTTCCCTCCTCTCAATGCAGCCATACGTTTGCACTTCTTCTCCTCCCTTGCTTCGGACTTTTTTCTCCAAGAAGGCTTATATCCAAGTTCGAAAGTGGGCTCCGCCTTTGGTAAGACAATAGGCTCACGGATTCCTTGGCCATACTTTCCGAGTCCTTTTCCGACCCGACAACCTCTTCCGACAGTCATGTTGACTTGCATATTCAAGCAGCCAGAGAAATGTGGACTAGGTATCTCGGATCCTTCCCTTACCCATGTTACTTCAGCTACTTCAAATGACCGGAAAGAGCAATCCACTGCCTCTTCCGTAGCTTCAATGTAAGGAGTGTTTAGAGGTTGCATTACCATGATGTCCTCTTCTCCGAACACAGAAACTATCTTATTTTTAACTCGGAACTTGATTTTCTGGTGAAGAGAAGAAGGAACAGCACCAGCCATATGGATCCAGGGGCGACCCAGGAGACAGCTATAAGTTGGCAAAATATCCATAATCTGGAAAAGGATCTCAAATTCAATCGGCCCCACAATTATTGGAACAGTCATCTCGCCAATAACTTCCATCCGTGTGCCATCAAATGCTCTAACCACTAACTGACTGGCTTTCATTAAAGATTGGTCTATAGGTAATTTCTTCAGTGTATGAAGTGGCATCATATTCAAGGCGGATCCATTATCAATCAACACTTTGGCCACCATATGATCCTTGCACTGAACAGTGATGTGCAGTGCCTTGTAATTGCCTCTTCCTCCGGAAGGGATCTCTTCATCAGTGAAATAAATGTAATCAGTCACTGTGATACCTCTGGCAATATGTTCCAAATTGGCCACGGTGATGTTTTTGGACACATAAGATTGGTTCAAGATTCGGAGGAGAGCATTACGATGTGCCTCGGAGTTCAAAAGCAGAGCTAGCAGAGAGATCTTGGCAAACGATTCAGTTGTTCTATGACGCTATACTCACTTTGTTTGATGAATTTCAAGAATTCACGAGCGTCATTTTCATCCACCGTCTTGGTTACTTCTTTTTCAATTTCTTTCTCCGGCTCTCCAACAGATGGTGTAACAACTTCATCATTTACCTCTATGCCCTTCTCTTTTTCTTTGTGTAAAGTGGCAATTGGATTTGGGGAATAGCATCTCCCACTCCTAGTCATGCCTCCTACTCCAGAAATATTCACTGATTCAGATTCCTGGACATCGGCATTCATTTGTTGCACTGAACTCTCATACCTCCAAGGTACCTTCTTATCACTCTAAGAGGGAAATGGTGTTGGCACATTCAAATTCAGGCTTGGTTTCAGTACAGGGATATTCAATGTCGGCCTAAGGGTCATCGGAATCGTTAGGCTTGGTTTTGGTGAGGTTATGGGAATGACGAGGCTGGGCTTTTGAATCACAGATAGTTTCAAACTTGGTCATAATGGGAAGAATCTTCATTTCCATTATTCACCATACAGATGTCGGTACTTTCGTTTCTCTCCACATAAAATTCAATTAGACCGGCATCCATCATAGCTTGCAACTTTCCTCGGAATTCAGTGCAACACTGGAGCTCATGACCTTCACACTTCAAAGGAGTAATCATTTGGGCCTTTATCAAAGCCTGATATACGACCTTCATTGGTGTGATAATCTCTTCAACCTTCCTCTTAACATGAACTGCCCCATCATCAATCATACTCACAGTGTTTCCACCATGATTTGGGAGAGGATTTGTGCCTACATTTGGCTGTGCATTGAAAGTCAAACGACCCTCATTGATTATGCCTTGCACCACTTTCTTCAACCGAATACAGTTCTCAATGCTATGTCCCTTAGCCCCCGAGTGATAGGCACATGTGGCGTTTTCATCGAACCACCTCGGATAGGGAGGCTGTAAAGGGGTTAAGTATTGGACTGGTTCAATCATTTTGTTGCTTAAGAGTTTGGCATAAAGTTCGGTGTAGGTCATGGGAATAGGGGTGAATTGTTTCCTTTCTCTTGGTGGTCTTGGGTTCCAATTTTGAGTGTTTGGTCTGGGGGCAGTATAACTGGTAGCGGATATCAGATATTGATAAGTGTTTTGAGGTTGAGCATAGTTGGGGGTAGGATGTTGGTAGGTGTTTTGAGGTGGTGTGTAGTTGGTGGGACGATATTGGGGTTGGTATTGGGATTGGTATGGTCGGTATTGCGGTTGGTATGGTCGATATTGGAATTGGTTTGGTCGATATTGCTGATGAGGGTATTGTTGGTATCCTCCATATCCGGCGGTGTTCACCTCGCCTTCTTTCTTCTTTGGATTTTTCCTAGCCGCACTAGACTCCCCACCTTCCAATTTGCCAGTTTTGAGTGCATTTTCCACCATCTCTCCAACTAGGACCATGTCGGTAAAGCTTTTGGTGGCACCGGCCAGCATATGGCTGTAGTATGGAGCTTTCAAGGTATTAACAAATAACCTTGTGGTATCTTTCTCGGTTAAAAGAGGTTGAATCTGAGCTACTATATCCCTCCATCTTTGGGCATATTCGGTGAAAGATTCAGAAGACTTCTTCTCCATATTCTGCAAAGTCAGTCTATCAGGCACCAAATTAGTCATGTGCTTATACTGATCAATGAAAGCCCGGGCTAGGTCATTCCAAGAGTGAATGCCCCGCCTATCTAACTTGTTGTACCACCGCGTTGCAGACCCGGTAAGGCTCTCTTGGAAACAGTGAATTAGCAACTTATCATCTCTGGAGTATGCGGCCATCTTCCGGCAATACATAGTAATGTGGTCTTTAGGGCATGTGGTCCCCTTGTACTTCTCGAATTCAGGCACTTTGAACTTTGGTGGGATCACCAACCCATCTACCAAGCTCAATTCATAAGCATCAGTAATGCCATAAGCATGAGTGCCCTCCATGGCCTTGAGCCGCTCCTCTATCTGGCTTAATACTCTTTGGCTTTCAGCTCCGCCGATCTCTCTTTCAAATTGTTCATCAGGCACAAACACGGGATTGTTTGGGGCGTGTCCAGGGGCAGGATGTGGCATAGTGTAGGTGGGAGGGGGAATTGGTTGAGTTGTTGGGATTCCTCCACTTGTAGTAAACATCGCGGGTGTAAAAAGGTATACACCGGGTGGATGTGGTGGGAAGGTGAATGTGTTTGTGGTTGATTGAGGAATTTGTGTTTGATTTCCTTGCAAAGGTATATTGAGTGCGGGGGGTGAGAGAGAGGCATTCGTAGGCTGAGTTGTGGGGAGTCCGTGTGGGAGTGTACTCGGAGAAGATTGCCCATTGGAATTGTTGCCTGAATTTGCCATATTTTGTTGTCTCATACTGGCCACCATTTCTGCCATCTGATCCAGTTTTTTCTGCAATTCTTCATTTGCCTTCCTTAATTGTTCAATCTCAGCAGCTTCCTCTTCCATCATGATTTTGGACTGTAATCTAGTATTGTATCTGTGTGTCGGAGGTGCTATCTTGAAACCTTTATTTAACCATAAGGACGAATCAGATTCTCCTACCATGAATATGAATGAAATGTATGTATGAATATGCTTGAATGATTATGTAATGTGGAAACCCATCCATAACAAGATTACTATAAAGATAATTATCATTACGAAAATAGGAAAGTGAGTTTAATAACCCATAATAGAATACCATCCGAATCAAAACATAAGACGATAATATTTTACAACAAATTTGTCACTCCGGTTGTCTCCTGAACTGCTCCAATTGTGCCCTCATCTCAGTATTTTGGTTTTCAGAAATAGTCAATCTGTTGGCAGCATCGCGAACTTGTTGCTCTAACTCATTGTTTCTCCGGACTAACCACCCTACTATGTGTTTCTGCTCCGCCAATTCTCTTTTCAGTTCAATCTTTGCTTTTTCTACTTCGCCCTTCTCCTCCTGAACTCGAAAGCATTGTTTTTGGGCAATTCTCCAGCTTTGGGCATGTTCTTGATTGAAGATTTCTGTCCTTGCTGCCAACCGGCTCATTTCCGTGGCCTATTCTCTCCATTCTTTCACCTCCCCTTTCAGCTTGACATTGTTGGCACTCTTTCTTACCCAGTCTTGAACCCATCCTTGCATCTCTATCTGGCTATTTCCAAGCTGGTCTCGTAGTTACCGATTCTGTATCTCCAACTGCTGACATTTTTTGGTCAATTCTACTAACTGAGCCCCTTTTCTGAATCTTTGATTCTCAATTTCCAGCCTTTCTAACTTGTCCTCCGGTGCCTCAAACAAAGGGTAATTAGGATCCAGGACTGGCGGAACTGAAATCTGTTTCTCTCGTCTACTATGCCACACAACGTATTCAGGAATTGCATGGTCATTATGATTGCCACGATCCATCTTCTGTGCTTCTTTGTACAAGTTTGCCCAAAATTTGGCCTCATCGAATCCCTTTTCGGTGTCATGCTGGAAGTCTAACAAGTTGAGCCCAAAAGTGAAAGGGATAGACTGTTCTGACCCATATTGCCGTCTTACTAGCAATGGGGAGTAACTGATGGTTCCCCAAATGCCTACAAGAGGGATCCACGGTATACTTGCATCCAAATAAGGAGTATCTTTTGTCGTTGTCCACATTGCTCTCCATGTGATGTCTTGGTTCTTCAAATTTGTGAACCACTTGACCCATTCTACCACTGTTCTTGGTTGGGATGGCCAAGGATATGCATTATAAATGGCTATCGTCTCTTCACCTTTGTTATTGAAGACCATTCCTACAAACTTTTTGTATCCGAAATGGCTTCTAAACCATATTGTCAATAACTGTCCACAAGCCTCAAATTTACCACCGGCTTTTCTACATGCATTGAGAGATCGAATGGTTTCCGCCAAAATTGTCAAAGCCGGATCAGACTGATGCTTGATCTCCATAAAAAAGAGTTGTTACTGACATATGCACATATCCCTCCTTTCTAGGAAATAGTACTAGGCCATAAATCAAAAGGGCTAGAACATCAATCCCTTTTCTAGAGGTGGTATTCTTTTCCACAATATCCATAATGAAACTGGTTGAAAGGAATTCGCTATCCATGTAGCTCCTTATCTCTTCGGTCTTCATCCCCAACAACTTCACTAGCTTCCTAGGATGATTCTCGGTTGGCCAAAATACTTTATCCGGCTTGCTCCCTACCATCAACAGATCTTGATACTCATCCACTGTCGGCACCATATCATACTCTCCCATAGAAGATTCATCATGTTTACCGAAAGTAAAGCACCGGTATGAGGGATCCCAAAAGTACAAAGCCGCTTTTAGAAGTTCCTCCTCCACTTCCACATCTAATGGCAGATCCCAGACTGCCTCAGGTGCATATTGCTTCAGGCCCAGACTACCCCAAACACAGACTGCCTTAAGCTCAGACTGCCTCAGGCGCAGACTCCTCCAGGCATAAACTTTTCAATAGTCAAGGAGACAACCATAAACAAGTTCAACAGACTTCTTTGACATGATTAACCAAACTCCTAATGGAAGGTCGGGTATATCCATTTTACAAAGGCTAAACAGACTGCCTATTAAACTTGCAAAGGCATCCCAATCAAGCAAAACCCAAAATGATACAGGTAAAAATGCACAGCCCTCACATGCCATCAATTTATAAGGCACTCTATACATATTAATCATTCGTCAAGCGCACAGCTACATCTTAAAGATTAAATGCCCCCGCACGACTTGCCTAATCCCATTTCTAATGTAAATGTAAATTTTGAGAAAATTAGAGGTGAAAGGTATAAACCTCTTATGTATTAATCCCGGGCATAAGGCTCGACAACCAACAATCTTTAACCTTTTGCACAAGGTTAGTGGTGGAAGTTACTAGCCTTCTATATGAATGTTGAGGTAACAAGCATCAACTTCCTACATTCCAGCCTCCATTCAAGGTCAATAATAGAGAATAATGGGCATTATTCGAATAAATGAGGTAAGAAACGCAACACACTATACATCAACCTTTCACATGTGGCAGAAGAGTAGGAAACTACAAAATTAAGCCTACATATAGGCCCTAAATGGTAGGCATTTCTGCAGATCACAGACTCTATGAAAAAGCACAAATACAATTGTGCATTGTTTAAGATGGTAAGACTATTATCACACTACCATATCCTCCGAGTAAATACTTTTATATATAAGTATTTGCTCCATATAGTGAAGAAACTTTCGGTATAACTAACAGTCAAGCTAGTCCACTCCCAACATAAATGTCACCTTGAAAGAAAGGTTAACATCGTCATCAAGCAAAATGAGGTGAAGTGATAAACAACGAATCAAAGTAAACGATTAGATGGATTAGGAAATTCATCAAAGATATTGTTTGAAATCTATGTTCACAACAAGGGAAAAAGTTAGCCTATTAGAATATTACAAAACTAAGCACTATCTAAAACCAAAATAGAAGCAAGCTAAGCTAAGCATCTGTTAGGGTCCTCTGCGCCTCAAAACCCGTTACCTCAGGATCTGCGGCTTTAGGATCTGCGACTTCAATATTCACAGTCGCACACTCCCCCACACTACAGACCGTAGATACCTTAGCAACAATGGGTACTCCTATGTCAGGAACCTTCTCTGAGCCCGCTTCTGTGGACTGCTCATCTGAAGCACCAGTCACGTTTGCACCTTTATCAACTCTTTGGATATCACCCTCTGCGACTCCCTCTTTATCTCTATCAGCATGTGCACTAATCGAAGAAAAGTCTAGTCGTTTAAAATCAATATTGCTTTTATTGATGTTGGGACACTACTACTTTACCATAAAGGTCGCAGATTCCCTAACTGCATGCCATAATCACACATCTTGTCGAGCAGATCCTACTTTTCCTGTTTGGCAGAAAGTTTAAACGCTTCACACCTATACAGGTAGTTCAACCAAGTTATAATGAGTTCACAAAATAGAATACTTTAATAAATAAAGCCACACATATGCCTCACATTTAGAAATCACAGACGACATCATAAGCTGCACCAAGCTCATCTTCTTTATATAATCTTTATTAATCCTGGGAATCCTACAAGTAGCGCCCTCTGCGGTAACACTAATATTCGCTAACCAATTCTCTGCGTCGTTACGCTTAAGATCAGCATCTGCACGCCAAGTGCACCCTTGTATTTTCTTCCTCTCTCTAGTTTCAACCTCAAAATAAGTATGCTGCTGCTTTCTTTCTCTGAGAACTCTACCCTACTCTACACTTAGAAAGGGACATCGAAACTCTGAATTCCACTGTACGCGCAGAAGGTATAGCACTTGTGCCTCCCTTATTCTGCACTGAGGATACACTTGTATCCGACTTCCTTTGCCTAACAACACCTAGCCTTTTACCCGAGGCTCATAGCTTATAAATCGATAAACTTGAGGGGCAAACCCAAACCCCAAAACTTGAAATAACTTTCATCTCGAAAAGTATTACAAGATACTTACAATCTACTATACACACGCTTGAAAATGAACCCTCATTATGTAAAGGTTTTCGGTTAGTAGGGAATTACTAAATACATAGTCTATTACATTACAAACAGATAAACACACAGCTTGCCACAGATGAATACATACTCTATGTATGTGCAGCCTGCCATAATACGCATTTTGCCACGGATGAATATGTAGTCTGTGTACATGTAATCTGCTACATCAAGTAGCCTGTGACACCTTGAACAGATGAACACACAATCGGTTGTGCCACAAACAGACCCTCCGATTATCCACTACATTTTGTTTAAATTTTCGGATGGTAGGACTACACTAAATAGAGATTATATTTTTGATACGTCAAGGTTATATCGGCAACCAGTTCAAAAGTTAGAATAGCCCTCATAAGGTCGAACTAAATTATTACTTATTTAGCACCTCCCTCAACTGCGAGGGACGATACGTTTTCCTTGACCATTCACAAACTTCTAAAGATGTTGAAAACATAGATATTCTTGCATGGAGAAGTCTACCAAAAACGAGATCGAATCTTGTTGGTTTAAATTTTGTGGGTAGTGGAGCATAATTGGATATGCTCACGAACAGCTACAAAAACAATTCATAATAACAGCTTACCAAAGTTTTGGTATAGCTATGTTGCAGAACGATGGTTTCGTTAGCCAACCATCTAACATTTTCAATATATCCAGCAAGGAAGTTGCATTTTTCACTATATTAGCGCCTAGATATTTGACGTGGCTAAAACACACTTAAAGAAAATTACATATCTCTTCCCCATAGTAGACAAATATACTTGTTCACAGATTACCTATCACTACTTACTCACAAAAGGTAGTCTCCTCATCAGGAACATTGACATGTTTATCTATTACTTAGCCAATCGCTTCATTTAGATGACTAAAGTCAGCATATTGGTAAAAAAGCCATTACATATGGATAACATTCAAGGATCTAATCTTCATAAGCATAGCCCAAAAGGTCTGAGATAAACTATAAGAAACTACATTGGAGTAGGCTCCATACATGAGCGGACTCCATATTGAAATACATAAGTAGACTCCACATTCATGCCCATTGGACTAGACTCATTTGATTCATTAAGCATTCTAATAAAGAACACATTCTGTTAAATTTGATCATTATGATTTGGAGAAAGTATTCTCCTCTGGCGCATTACATCATGGTAGAGTCTTCTACACTAACCAAATGCCCCACATGAGAACACTTTCTGGTAAATGGGCACGCCAGCCGTCATTAATCTTAAGAGCATTCTCATTCGTTAAGGATAAATGTACGCATTTAGATATACCATATACATGAACATCTTCACACAAGGAATACGACGAACTTACAAACTCTGAAGCAAATTCTTTAACGTATCACTTTCATAAGGCAATAGCCTCCCACCCGCCCAACCCATCTGCACTTACATCTTATTTGTAGTCGTTCGCGTGGTCACTTTATAACCGCCTTCATGCCTGGGGGGCACTTGTTGAGCATAACTCAACAGGCCCAAACTAACTTAGTAAGCCCAAAGGATTAAACCTATAACGGCCTTTAAGAAAGAGCCCATAAGACGAGTCCATAGGAAAAGATCTTATAGACACAGATCCTCCAAGATGTGCGCCAGACGCAGATCCTCTGACATGTGCGCCAGGCGCAGATCCCCCGACACGTGCGCCGGGCGCAGATCACAGAATGCCAAGCTTTTAAAGGAAGCCAACAGTAGAAGACTGACAGGGAACAAAGTCCACTCTGAGCCTGACAGCAAGTACACCTACCATGTGACAAGTAGTCACATCCATGTCACATTCCACTTAAAGCTACCTACCTCCACTCACTCATATATAAGGTAATCTCTAAGCACTATTCATCATCTTCAACCCCTCATTTCTCTACCAATCCCGACTGGATCTGCGTCCCTTATTCTCTCTCTCTAAAATACTCCATTAATGTGAGAACCCACACTGATTCTTACACCGGAGGGGGCCCCACTGGCTTAAAGCCAGTACCCAACTCACTCTTTTTCAGGGATTAAGGCTTGGAGGGACTTCACCACCATGGCTAGAGCTCTCTCTTCCTCTCATCCGTACGAGCCGACTAAAATGGCATCAACAACATTAAAAAGAGTTAAAGAGTACATATCATTGATGGAAAGAAAGGCACTAATCCCTCATTGGTTGGTTAGCAGAGAGTCTCAAGTCAGTGCATAGCGCACACTTGGATGTACATTATCAACAAACAACTTTTAGGCCAAGATCACTTGGAGAAGGCATCCACCAGTCTTTCCTTTAATTGTTCCGCAGCACCACCAGGAGCTCGAATGGTGAAGGTGTGAACAACCTCGTCATTATCTGTTGTTGATACATTAGACTCATGTGCTGAAATTTGATTTTCCCCGAACGATTTTAAGACACTAGAGACCTGGTGAGCATCCAAGGGGCAGCGCACTGTCACAACTGTGTCTTCATGCCTTTGTTGACAATCTATATCAGGCATGGACAACTGCTTTTGCGGATTGTTTACCATCTTTTTTTCAGTTTCCAAGATCCTAATCTTCATCTGGAGGTCAGTGATATAGGTAGTGGCATCACCGAGCAGAGAAGCTTTGTCCATCTTAGAGATATTAGGGACAACAGCTCTTAATGCATAGAATCGCTGGTTAAGCTTTTCCCGCCTCTGTCGCTCTGCTTCAACATGATTCAAAGGTTCCTCTCTTCCATTGGCAGGCTTCCTTCCCCTCTTCCTAGGTTTCCGCTCGTATTGATAAAATTGGAACTAAAAAATTATGATACATTACATCCACGATGTTGGCTCCAACATCAAAGACAAAGATGGTGATGGTTGTGGGCAATAGCTTCACAAAATGGGGAAAAATAAATAAAAGATTTTTTATTTGGTTTAGTTCTAATATATATTTCCTTCAATTGGTGTTGAAGGGTAAAATAGTAAAAATAATTAAAGTCCATTACACTAAACTGAAAAAATCTCCATCAATACACTTTACTCACTTTTTCTTAGCCAATTACACCAAATTTTCTATATGTTGGTGTCGTTACACTTGTGAATAATTATCCCTTATTACTGCTAAGTTCGTGGAGAGTTTAAATTCCTACATACCTTTAGATTTTTCTTAATTTTTTATTTGAATTCTTTGAATTTTGGTTAATTATTTTGATTAATTTTATCTTTAGATACCATAGATGATTTTATTGATTTTAATATTATATTATTAAATCGGACTAATGGAACCAATTTTTGTTGGATTGAGTAAAAGAAATTCAATATATATTTCTTAAGTAAAATCTTGATTAACATATTATGAATGATGAAAATAAACTTATGAAATTCTAGTCATTAATTCCGTATTAGTCAGGTCCAATATTCCTATCAAATACAGATATAGATATAGATATAGATATAGATATATTGTTATAAACAGCTTGTGGATATTGTCCGCTTTGGTATTTCAGGACCTCACGGATTTAAAACACGTCCCATTAGTCAGGTCCAATGTTCCTATCAAATACAGATATAGATATAGATACAGATATAGATATAGATATAGATATATATATATATATTGTTATAAACAGCTTGTGGATATTGTCCGCTTTGGTACTTCAGGACCTCACGGATTTAAAACGCGTCCACAAGTAAAGGTTTCAGGTCCTACTTATAAGCACACACACAATCCCGTGTGCGAGCGATGTGGGAACTTCAGGTTCACAACATATATATATATATATATTAAACTCTTCATGTCACCAATTTTCACCTAGCCCTTCTTCTATTAGATGCTCTAGACTATAGCTGCTTTGATTCATTTCTATCTTTTCGTCGTGCTTTTGTCTCCAATGCAAGACGCTAAGCAACCGCTTCTTTCCCATGGGGAAGTGGAGGAGGACAACCACCTCCAAGACCGCTTACCTTCTAAACACTCAAACACCTCCTTCTCTTCCACCACCTTCACCGCCGGTACTGATGACATCCCACCCATCAACAGCGTCCATGACTTCTTCAGAGAATTCATGATCGAGTCCAAAAAGCTCTGGTTCCTCGCTGGCCCCGCCATCTTCACCTCGCTCTGCCAGTACTCCCTTGGCGCTATCACTCAAGTCTTTTCTGGTCAGGTTGGCACCCTAGCCCTTGCCGCCGTCTCCGTCGAGAACTCTGTCATCGCCGGTTTCTCCTTCGGTGTCATGGTATGGTACAGCACAAGCACATACTGTACATAGTAGTTGGTTACAACCAATTTGAACTTTTTAACTAGCTTTAAAATATGTTCAATTGTACATTATGATTTATAAGTTCACATATATATGATTGCCCTGTTTGTCAAGCTCTTAAAAGTTTCTGGTTAGTTCCTAATTACAGTTATGTGCTGATTAAACATAAAGACTTAACGAAATTTGATCCAGCTTGGGATGGGGAGCGCACTGGAAACATTATGTGGGCAAGCGGTTGGCGCAGGGCAGTATGATATGCTGGGTATATACATGCAAAGATCATGGGTCATCCTCAACTCAACGGCTTTGATCCTAAGCTTGTTATACATATTCGCCGGCCCACTTCTGAAGCTGATAGGGCAGACGGCCAGCCTATCCAAGGCGGCCGGTATATTCTCAATATGGATGATTCCACAGTTGTTTGCCTACGCCTGTAATTTCCCGATGGCAAAGTTCTTACAGGCGCAGAGCAAGATGATGGTGATGGCTCTGATAGCCTTTGCGGCCCTGGTCCTGCACACCGTTTTTAGCTGGCTCTTGATGTTGAAGCTGGGGTTTGGCCTGGTGGGTGCAGCCATTGTATTGAACGCATCGTGGATCTTTATTGATGTGGCTCAGTTTTTGTACATTATCAGTGGCACATGCGGGCGAGCTTGGACCGGCTTCTCCTGGAAGGCTTTTCAAAACTTATGGGCATTTGTCAGACTGTCATTAGCTTCCGCAGTAATGCTTTGGTAAGTAAAACGAACACTGCTTTTTTCCACTAAACAAATAAAAAACCCAATCAAGTAGAATTTGTTTGGCTCGGCTACAGATAACAAATTTTCTTTAAGCATATAACAATTTTTCTGTATCAAAAGCATAAGTGCTTGGCATTTTTTAGTATATCAGATTTTTCTTTTTTAGAAAAAATCCAATTTTGAGTATTTAGATGAAATTATAAATCAAAACTTCTTCTAAAAGCATGTTTTGTAATGACAAAATATTTAAGGACAGAATTTAGATACTTTTTCTTAAGTTCTTTTCATGTTATTAGTCAATAAAATATCGTTACATATATTTTCACATGATTTAATTTTTTTTTTAAAAAGAAGAATTAGATATTTAGTGCTTTAAAAGGACATTTGATAATATCTTATTGACTACTGAAGTAGAAAACATCTAAGGAAAAGCACATAAATCTTGTTCAATATTTAATGAGAATTTTTTCCTTAAATTTTAATTTTATTTTTTCATTTTAACAACCTTATGATTTTGATTTGGTTTACTAAGGTCAAACCTTTTACATTTTTTTATTTAATTATAAATAAATAAATTAAAAAGCAGTTTATATATACAAAAACTTTGGCCATTACAGATGATGAAGGTGGTGTTTCATGTGTGTTGTCGCATGAATTACGTGTTAAACTTTAGCACTAGTTTACGAAGTAATCTTGTGAATTATTGCATGCAGTTTAGAGGTATGGTACTTTATGGCATTGATCCTCTTCGCCGGCTACCTAAAGAACGCAGAAGTATCCGTAGCTGCTTTGTCTATCTGGTGAGTTTAATTAATTACCTTTATTTAACCGTTAGTTGATCTTAATTAAGTGTGGAATCCCGAACCCGTTTGAAAATTTTACAGTAGATTTTTGACGATGATTTAGACGAAAAAGAAAACAAAAATTCCCCATTGATTGAGGCAAAGCCGTATGTAAAGTGAATGTGGACTAAAAAAACAAATTTTTTGAGCTTGACTGAATTAACTTTGTATCTGTCTTTCTATTTTCCCTCTTGAACGTTTGGTATCTTCGTTTCTTAGTGAAAATTACCAACTAATTCATAAGGCCAACTAGAAAGGCAAATTAGACAAGATGCATAGACACAGTTTATATCTCTTGTCCACCTTCTGTATACAATCTGCAATAATAACTTTAGGGAGAGACGACGACGACCACACACGTTTGTGTCGTTGAAGCTAGGCATGTCTGCGTCTCATTCAGCGCTGCTGCTTTAGCATTGAATTTCAACCCCTTTGACGCACGCCTATATGTCATGCATTTGGACAGCCACATGATGAATCTTTTCTAACACTACGTATTCAAAACCAGAAAAAACAAGATGCTGCGTATATTGACAAAAGTAAAGACTCCGAGATATATATATAATATATATTATTTGCTTCAATAATGAAATTTATCCTCACGCAAAAAAGAAGAAGATAAGATTGTTTTCAAACTTTGTAAAAGGATTTGATTATTATTTAAATTAATTAACTTCTTTAGCTATAGCTAGCTTAATTGCATGACGTTTCTGCTGCTGAAATTTGCAGTATGAACATATTGGGATGGACAGTCATGGTTTCCTTTGGAATGAATGCAGCTATAAGGTATGTTTATATACTTAAATAGATAATCGATGCCACATATTTTTGTAATCTGAGTTTGAAAAATAATATTGTGCAGCGTGAGAGTTTCCAATGAATTGGGGGCAGGACATCCAAGAACAGCTAAATTTTCATTGGTGGTGGCTGTCATCTCTTCGATTCTGATTGGTGTCTTCATCTCGCTTATTTTGATAATCTTTAGGAATAAATACCCATACTTATTTTCCAATGATGAACAAGTTCAAAAACTTGTTAAGGAGCTCACTCCATTGCTAGCTCTATGCATCGTCATTAACAATATTCAGCCAGTCCTCTCAGGTACCCATCTTTAACCCTTTTTTCTTAAAATCATATTACTTTATTGTAGGGCCATTTTTTTCTTTTTAAAGGGAAATTGACAGCTTTAAGTGCATTTTTCTCAAGGCGTGGCCGTTGGAGCTGGATGGCAAACTGTTGTTGCCTATGTAAACATTGCGTGTTACTATGTGTTTGGAGTTCCTCTGGGTCTCACATTGGGTTATGCGCTTGACATGGGTGTCAAGGTATGGTAAAACCACCTTTTTAGCATTTCCTCCAATAATTTTATCTTGCTTTGGTATATTTGAAGATACAATGTTGAAACATTAAAACTCACATTGCTTACCTACACCTAGACTCGAAGTTGGTTCTTATTCAATTTGGATTTCTCTAACTATGATGGATTGGTTTTAAGTCAATTTCCAAAGAGACTTCTGCCCTTTCTAATTAGTATTATTTTTATATTTTATGGCATGTTAAAACTTAGTTGTCCCTATATACTGCAGTCATCATTAATGGTGGGCATGGTGAGTGGGCCCCTCTCACTTGCTATACATAGAAGTCATCTAACCAAAAAAAATTGTATGTCTGCATTGTATTAACAATTATTGCCCAAGTTCAACTAACAGTCAAATTAATGCTTTTATGCTTTATTTTCATCCCTTTTTCTCAGGGGATTTGGTGCGGGATGCTATCAGGGACAATCTTACAGACTTGTGTTCTCTGTGGAATGATTTACAAAACCAACTGGAACAAAGAGGTAGAATTTAAAAGGGAAAAAAAAAAAGAATTAATCAATTTCTGCTTGAACGTTCTTTTTACTTATCAAAATTAGAATCACAACTTCAATTGAAAATCTTGAATATATGTATAAAATACAGGCTTCAATTGCTGAGGCGAGGATAAAGAAATGGGGAGGTAACGATGACACCAACGACAAAATTGTGGAAAACAATGAAGAAACATAATGAATTCACAGGAATTATTCAAGTGAATTTTTGTGGTCAATGCGATTTGATATATTGAGTCATGAGGATCATGAAGGTCATTTTCTTTAATCAATCTTAATGATGATATCTTACTTTTCTCGGCCTAAGAGGAGGTGGAAATTAATGTATTTGGTGACATCAATTATTCTAGTATATTTTTTTTTTGGTGGAAAAGGATAATGCATTAACTAATTAAAAGTAGAAGTTGTGCTAAATATTACATGACCAGCTTCGTCCAGATCATTAAGCAAATCCAAAATAAAAGAGGTCGGTCCTAAAAGCAGTATATAGACCTCACTAGGATCATCAGCAGCAGTACACAAAAGTTGGCCATCATGCTTTGCCAAAAGATCCACACAAGAGTTTGCTTCCCTAAAAGCATGCTTGATTTATTTGTCTTGAATCTCATTCAATAAGCATATGCAATCAACCATAGTGCGTTCAAGTTTATCGTTAGCAAAGAGAGCCATTTAAACTGTTGAAAACAGCAAAAATAGTAGGAGTGCTATCAAGTTCAATTTCAAGTTTTGAAATCCCCAGATGAATAGCGAGGAAAAGTCCATCTCTAGTGGCCAGCACTCAGCCATGTGGTTTGTAGCGTGACCAAGGTATCTTGAAGATCCAATAACCCGCTTGCCAGAGTCGTCTCTTATGATTGCACCAGCCCCTGATTTTCCAGGATTACCAAAGGAGGATCCATCGGTGTTAAGCTTGTACCATCCTTTGTGTGGTTTTTGCCAGTTGACCGGCGTGAAATAAGGTAGAGGTATTTTGTTGACTCTTCCATTTACAGCAGAGTATTATGCTGCTTTGCGTAGAATACTCGCCTTGATGGAGTCAATTTGTTTCTTCTTGTTGAAGACGTGGCTGTTTCTAAGGAGCCAGATTTCCTAAAGAGTGTGGGTGGCTAAAAAGCCAAGTGGCAACCTAGGTGTGTTGGTTTTAAGCAAAGAAAGCAGCAAAATAATTATACCAAATGTGAAAGAGACCAGCTTGGATATAACTTGGAAGCACATTAAACTACTTTTTCATTACAGAATTTATAGGACTAGAACATAACTACCATGTTCCCATGACCTCCAAGCATAAACCACTACATCAACTAATTCCTAAAAACAAGCCATACTCCTAAAACTAAGCCATAAAACAGAAGTTCCTAAAGACTAGTTTTGCATGTCTGCATGTCTACACATCTTCAACCCTTTGCAGCAACTAAGGCACGTTTCCAACACTCCTCCTTGCCTTAGTAATTGCAAAGATCTAATTTACTTCAAAAAATAACTGCACTGTCACAGCCTTTCTTCATTGCAGCTTTTGTAACTCCTTTTGCAGCAGTATACACCTTGTCATCATAATTCTGACTTGATTTCACGCAACATGCACCGCTTTGATTCTCCTCCTCCATTAGATTTAGAACAAAGCCTTTTGCTTTCATTTTCACTTTAAACACATCTCTTCCCCTTGCATCCTTGATCAGGCACCACTTGTTTTCAAAAATAACTTTGAAGCCTTTTTCAACTAGTTGTCCAACACTAAGCACGTTTTGATCAATGTCAGGCACATATAGAACATCAGTAATGTACTTCAAACCTGTCAAACTTTCTATAGCGACTGTTCCTTTGCCCTTGACTGAAAGAGAATCACCATTTCCAATTTTAACTTTGGAAATGATAGTTTTATCATCAAGCTCCTTAAACAGCTTTTGATCATTGGTCATATGATTCGTGCACCCACTGTCTACAAGCCAGGAATCATTTGAGTTGTCACCTGCAACAAAGCATGTTGCCATAAAAAATTGTTCCTCTTCATATTCGATAGAAGCTTTTGCCTCTTCATGTTGCTGAGCCTTGCAAATCCGCTCCATGTGCCCGATATTGCCACATTTCCTGCACTTGATATCTGGCCTCCACCAACACTTCCTTGGCAGGTGGTTTGTTTTCTTGCAGTGTGGGCAAGGCTGATATATCTCATTTTTGTTGTCATTGGTGTTGTTTTTCTTGTCTTTGCCTCCTGAATTTGCAAACTTAGCTTGAAAAGCACCTTCAACATATTCTTCGTTTCTCATCATTCTTCTTTGCTCTTGAGCCTGCAAAGCATTAACTAAATCTGCCAAGGATATGCTTGACAAATCTTTAGATTCTTCCAAAGAAGAAATCTTGGACTCATATTTTTCAGGCAAAGTAACAAGAATTTTTTGAACAATTCTCTCATCGGAAAAGTCCTTACCCAACAGCCTTACTTTGTTTATAATGCCCAACAGTTTTTCGATGTAGTCTTTAATCGTTTCCGACTCCTTCATCTTCATCATCTCAAACTCTCTGATCAAGTTGAGCACTTGCATATTCTTGGTTCTTTCATTGCCCTGGTACTCCTTGAGGTAGTCCCATATGTCTTTAGCTGATTCCAGGTTCATGATCCTAGAAAATATGGTGTTTGAAACGACAGAGAAGAGACATGCTTTGGCCTTTGACTTCCTTGTCTTTCTCTCCTTATGATTCTTCATTTGTGCCACCGTTGGGTTTGCTGGCAGTTGTGGAACTTCATAATCTTCTTCTACAGCCTCCCAGAGATCCAGTGCCTCAAGGTAGACTGTCATCTTGACAGCCCATGCTTGATAATTTTGGCCATAAAAAATTGTTGGAGAAATTTGATTGAAAGATGGTTGTGTATCAGCTTCCATTCTGAAATTTTGGGTTTGTAGGTGGGTGCATCACTCAATCTCACAGGTCCTTTAAGATAAAAGCTCGGATACCATTTTGTTGGTTTTAAACAAAGAAAGCAGAAAAATAATTATATCAAATGTGAAAGAGACCAGCTTGGATATAACTTGGAAGCACATTAAACTACTTTTTCATTACAGAATTTATAGGACTAGAACATAACTACCATGTTCCCATGACCTCCAAGCATAAACCACTACATCAACTAATTCCTAAAAACAAGCCATACTCCTAAAACTAAGCCATAAAACAGAAGTTCCTAAAGACTAGTTTTGCATGTCTGCACGTCTACACATCTTCAACCCTTTGCAGCAACTAAGGCACGTTTCCAACAAGGTGCATGGAAGAAGGTTTTGTCAGTAGCTAGGTCTTTGATCTGCTTAAAGAAATGAAGCGCAGGCCATGGGACAAAGCCTAGAAGATTCCAAATGTTAAGAGACACAGGACAGGTTCTGAGAAGGTGTTGGATATCTTCGGCTGCATTATTGCAAAGCGGGCACTCTAAGGGTACTTGCAAGCCTCTCTTGCAGAGCAAAACTTTTGTGGGGGGAATCTCATGAATGCACTCCCAAATGAAGAACCTTTGCTTGGGGGGCACGTTCAATTTCCATATCCAGGACCAAGTACCTCATCTTTAGAGATGCTGTTGTTTTTACCGAGCTCATAGGCAGACTTGAACGTGTAGGAGCCGTTAGCAGAAGCATTCCAGGAGGAGGAATCATTTTTATTTTCGAGGATTTGAGACGGAGTTGCCAGAAGTAATGTCCTTTGGCAAGTTGAAGGAGATGACAGAGTTATTGTCCAAATACATTTTCACCGTAATATCGCATTCATCTTTAGAGAGAGGTCCTTGGATGAGGTCTCTAATGCAGCCTTTAGAAGTCATTTTTCAGTCCAAAACTTTGTGCCGCAACCACTTCATATGATTTTCCCCGTACCTTTATGAACAAGCAGGATGGCAACATGCATTGCTTTCCAAGTGATTGAACAAGATTTAGCAGCTTTAGTTGTGTCACGACCATACTTTACAGAGAGTGTTAGAATCCAAGGGGCATGTTCGCTTTGTTGGAATTTCCATATGAGCTTTCCGAGCAAAGCTTGATTTTGTGGCTTTGCTTCCCTCAATCCGAGTGTTGGTTTTCAACGTAAAGAGGACAGAAAAACAAAATATCAGGTAAAAGAGACTAGCTTTCATATGACTTTGAAGCACACATAACTACTACTTCATTACTGAATATATAGAAAAACATAACTACCACGTTTACATGACTTCCAAGCATAAACCACTATATCATAACAACTCCTAAACACATGTAACATCTAAATAAGTTTCCTAAGAACAAGCAATAATTAAAACCTTCCTAAAGACCAGTTGTGCAAACTAAGGCATTTTTGCACTGGGCCTGAAGCAATCTGCACCTGAGGCGAGTAAGTAAAATGCAAGATTGAATTCCCCAGAAGTGGAAATGTTTAGATGCTCCAGAAGTAGCAATTTGTTTTATTTCAGGGAGAGCGATTATAGACATAAGTGCATTGTACTCTTTTTTTCCTTCTGTCCGGTTTTTGTCTCACTGGATTTTTCCGGCTTAAGGTTTTTAATGAGGCAGTAATAGCACGTCCAATCAGGCCACTGAAGTAGGCCCACCTATATTGTCATGAAGACAAGCACATATTGTCCTGAAGACATATTAGACGGACTTAATTGTATTGTACTTAGAGCTGTCAAAAGTTGACCCGAACCCGATAACCCGACCCGACCGACCCGAACCCGAAACTAACCCGACCTGGTTTGACTAAAAAAAGTAAACGACCCGAACCCGACCGACCCGAAACCCGATTGACCCGCAACCCGATTGACCCGTAACCCGATTGACCCGTAACCCGATTGACCCGTAACCCGATTGACCCGAAACCCGATTGACCCGAAACCCGATTGACCCGGAACCCGATTGACCCGTAACCCGATTGACCCGATAATCTAACCCGAAAAACCCGAGAATCTAACCCGAAAGAACCCGACAAACTAATGAAATACTCCCTCTATCCCTATTTATCTGCCTCCTACTAGAAGCTTTATTTGTTTCTAGAAACTTTATTTATTCCTTTTTATCTGTCTATATCCCAGCATTAATTATTAATTTTTTAAAATTACCCTTTTAAACTACTTTTTTTCTCTCTTAAATAAATATTTTTTTTAAATAGGGGAGAGAATTAAAGAAGAAGAGAGATAAGGATAAAATAAGAAAGTCAATGTAAAAATGTATGAAATTTTGTACCATAACTACTTTTTTTACCTTGTATGAAATGATTAATTGTAATAGACAAATAGGAACAGATGGAGTATTTTTATATACCTCATAAACTTCAAATTTAATAAATAAATTTGATAAAGAAAATAAAAATAAATATTTGATAAAATTTTGATCAAAGTGAACTTAAAAAAATATTTTTTCATAATTATGGTTTTTAAATTTTATTATTATGAATTTATGATTGAATTATATGAATTTATAGAATATTATTACTTAAATGTAATAATATTAATTATGAACATTATTAAGGAAAATTTGAGAATTTACAAAAGGCCATGTTGATTTCATCATTACTGATCAAATCAATAAATAAATTTTTTCATGTGAATGACAATTTTCCATTCTAACTAAGAAAATTTATAAATTATAGTAGTATTAATAAATTACTAATATTCATATCAAATTAGTGAATTATCTATCCAACAAAAAGTATCTAAACATTAAAAATTTGAAATTAAAATTTCAATATGTTGTCATATATTTTCTCCTTATAATTTAGTTCTCGCCAAAACAAATAATTTAATGAGAATGCCGAATGTAGTGTGTGTGCAAGTTGTTCTATTATGCAGAAGTAGATGATGTTAATCACTAATCACTATAAAGTATAGTCTATATACAAGTCTTAGAAAGGAAAGAACAAAATAAAGTCATTAGCACTAAGATAATAAGATACTAAGTTTAATGGTTCATGGTGGCCATAGCTGTATGAATCATGAATTTATTATATATCAATTAGAATTTAGAAATGAATTAGTAAATAATAAAAATTTAAATATTTATTTTATTTAAAATTATAGATAATTTATAGGAAAATTTTTAAAAAAGTTATAAATATTACTAATGTAATTAATGCATTTATAACATTACAAATTTAATTAATTTAATTACAATTTAAAACAAATCTAATAAATAATATTTTTGATAAAATCTCTCTTAAGTATTAATTTGTAAAATCAAAACTTTAATTCAATTTAAAATAATCGACAACCCGAATGACTCGAGAGTTAAATAAAAAAAATAGAATCTAAATGATATGAAACCCTAAAAACCTGTAACCTGAAAGACCCGATGGTCAAACCCGAAAAACCCGAACCCGAAACCCGAATGACCCGAAACCCGATAAACCCGAGGACAAAACCCGAAAAACCCGAGACCCGAATGACCCGAAACCCGAATGACCCGAAACCCGAATGACCCGAGACCCGAATGACCCGAAACCCGAATGACCCGAAACCCGAATGACCCGAACCCGAATGACCCGAAACCCGAAATGACCCGAAAATCTCTTTTGACCCAAACTGACCCGACCTGATTGACCCGAACCCGAAACCTACCCGATCAACCCGATTTGACACCTCTAATTGTACTCTTTTTCCCTTATGTTTGGTTTTTTTTCCCACTGAGTTTTTTCGACTTAAGGTTTTTAAAGAGGCAGTACACGTCCAAATTTTAATAGTGGCATTTGTCCAAGGGGGAGTGTTATGAAAGTGGGCAAATGCAAGTTGTGCAAATTGTCGAAGATGTAAAAACCTGCAGGATGAATAATGGATATCAAATCTGCCGGATGAATAGTGTATATCACTATTTATGAATAGTGCATATCACTATTGATGAATAGTGTATGGGCTCACATGTGAAATTTTCAAACCGTGGGGCCCACATGTGAAAATTTCAAAATTTGCATAATAATTATTTCGTTTATAAATTGAAGAATGAATGAAGAGAATAGAATCATAGATATCTTCTGATAGTTTCTTTCGTTTTTCTCTCTCTCTCTCTCTCTCTTTCTCTCCTTTGTTCATACTTGCTTCTTATTCCAATTTTAATTAATATACTTTCCACAACACTTTCCAGTTTTCGACGGTATTTTTCACCTTGCCTTCGGTCATCGGTGGAGTTCAACTCGATCCTTAGGCTTTACCGTTTCCTGGGCTACACTCCAAGCTCCAAAAGCCCAATTTGCCGATGCCCTGTTCTACTGATGGGCTAACGTTGCTAAGCCTTTCACTTTGGGTTTGATACCCTTAGGCCTAGCACGTAGTGGCTGGCCTGGAAATGGTTTGTTGCACATGTTATTCTTTATATTAAGCCTCGTCCTATATCTCCCACCTCAACCGATGGGTTTGGTATCAGCCTAACCGGTTTCAAGTTAAGGTGCAACCATGCAACAATATTATCTCCTAAATCGTTGATAACTGGTTGCTCTGATCATAGACATAAAAGCATTACGCGATCGTGAGTGGGCTTGTAGTTTATTCCATGCACTCCATGAAGGTAACTTTTGTTGGATTACCACATGGATGATGATTTTGAGATCTTTCAGTCACCACCTGTGGAGGTTTAAGGACACTTATCTACAGATGGGAGAGGGGTTGCCTTCCCGAGGGGTTTTAAAATTTCTTAGTTGATGCTTTCTAACTCTTGTAACCAAAAAAAAGGATAATTGTAGTACATGTCAATTTCAAGTTCATGCGTTACGTGATTTGATTTTAAAGTAACTTAACAACAATTCAAATATTCGTGGAATAATTTTTTTTGAATAATTAATTCCTCATAGAAAAATGCTATATGGCCCTAATAATGTCTCATCACATTCGTCCCTCCTCATGTGTGACAAAGTTTAGTTACAAATTTACAAAAATTTGATTTTTAAAATAAGTTCTTATAAATTAAGGATATATTGTTGTAAAGTTTTAATTTAAATATTATAATTACATCACGTGATGAGAAAAAAAGGTTGAGAGATATGTTGAAGCATATATTGTTGTATGTACGTTGAAGCATACTCTTGGTGAAGGGAACTTTTGTGCCGAAATGTTGTCGAAGCAAGCCTGTGAGATGGATGGCGATGTTGAGATTTTACATGAGCCACCTGATGAACTGAGGCCTTTACTTTCTATAGATGCTAGAGGGGTAGCATTCCCTAGAGGTTTTAAAGCTTCGTGATAGATGCCTTTCCTTTTTCACCAAAAAAAAAAATGGGAGATAAATTTGCGGGACAAGTGATAAAAAATAATTTAATATTACGTCAAAAAGATGAAAACTAACTTTTTGACACCCAAATCTAAATACAATTTCAAATGACCTCTTAATCACATGAGTTGGCTCAAGCTTAGCTTATGAAGATGTGATTCGCTTGATCCACGGAAATCTCTAATAATTGTTCATTTTCAACTCTATTAATTAAGGGAAGTTCATTAATTAATTAAAGCTCGCACATGTAACACTGCAACAAATACTTGGATAATACTATAAATTACACCTTTATTAGTCCAAATAAAATATTTATGAATTTTTTTCTTAGGGATTGGGAGAAATAATAGTAAGAAATAGCTGTTTTTATTAATTTCAATATATGATTTTGGACCGTGGTGGATCATGTGATTAATATACCAATATGAGTGATCTCCTTTTGATATAGACCTCTTCAAGACTTGCTAGCTGCCTCCTGACTTGATTAATTTGTATCCTCCCCCTTGTTCTTTTGTCTCCCATCAATGGAAGGTGCTAAGCAACCGATTTTTTCCCCTGGGGAAATCAACGAGGACAATGACCTCCAAGGGCACTTACTTTCTAAACCCTCGAGCGCCTCTGCCTCTTCCACCATCTTCACCGCCGGGGCCAGTGACATCCCTCCGATTAATGGAGTTCGTGACTTCTTTGGAGAATACATGATCGAGTCCAAGAAGCTCTGGGACCTTGCATGCCCCGCCATCTTCACCTCCATTTGCCAATACTCCCTTGGCGCCGTCACTCAAGTCTTTTCTGGCCAGGTTGATACTCTGGCTCTCGCCTCCGTCTCCGTTGAGAACTTTGTCATCGTTGGTTTCTCCTTCGGTATCATGGTACGTACAAAACATTATATACTTAAACCATTTTTTTTGGCTTAATAGTCAAATTGGCCCTTATCCTTTAAAAAATGAATCAAATATGCCCCTATCTTTTTTTTTGAACCTAATTAGCCCCCAACCTTTTATTTTGGACCATATTCACCGAATTTGGACGGAAGTGAGCAACGTGACCCCACGTGACTAACGAGACCGTCTGCGGAATTTCCACATCAGCAGTGGGGCCATGGCAAGTAAAAAGCAAAGTTGACTTAAAGTCAGTTTACACTTCTTGTAACAAAAACAAAGGTACACGCAAGTAGATTAATGTAATGATATACACTTGAAATTTTGAATAAAGATTTAGATGGTGTCATTTATTTATGTTTACAATATTGACAAGAGTTTTTCAAATACTTAAAAACCAATCTTCCTATTTACTTTAGTTTAAAAATTTAATTGGATTTTTTAGCCTTAACCCTCAACTAGCTTAGACTACCTCCAACACTTCACACTTCTTGCATTTCCTATAACTTGTCATTAAATTAGAGATTATTATTTCATATTGTCATCTCCCGACTCCCAGGCTCGGCCACGTGACAATCGCCGCACTATCTCAAAGTACTTGTCACACACCCATGTATCCGAAACAGTGCCAGGCATAGTTTACACAACATAAATACAAATATCAAATGCCATTTGACAAAATAATATTTTAATAATTAAAATAATAGCTTTAAAATATAATATAATAAATGATAAATAAAATACATATAATGAAATCCCCCGAAATAAATATCAAAACTCAAAGTGTCGTCATGTGTATGGAGATGAAGTATAAAACAAGATACAGCGGAAGTAAAATTACTAGCGGATCACTAACACTAAGAATGAAGTCACCTATTAAGCTAAATATGTCGCCCACACATTCTATGATGCACTTCTCCTCAATGAGCCTTAATCCTGAAAAATGTTAGTAACCACGAGGCGAGTCCACCGACTCAGTGATGTGGTTTGGAAACAATATCAAATATTGAAATGGTGGGGGATATAATTATACCAAAATCTAATTTATAAATTATAAATTATCATTTAAAACATTACCCACCAAATAAATCATTTAATTGCAAAACATAATATAATTAGTAGGGCAGCAATAAATAGACAGAGTTCCATCCGTCGATGGACTCAAATTGTTGGGAGCAATCATCATATCATCATATAAAATATTGATATAAAGTCAAAATGCTCGCTCTCCCAACGTTCCCATTCGTTGCCTCAAAACAACTACAACCCCCTGGTGAGTCACCTTGCGTGCCATTCCAACTCTAGGGGCACACTCACATGTGCCTCTCTCAATAGACGGATCACAGGCTACTAAGTTTGCTAGCATAGCCTCTCAAAGGACAACCTAGCATATCCCTCAAAGGACTGATATCAATAGCTTCGATCGGGCAGTCTTTATGGGGACTCTCATCTCGCCACGATCAATCTTATCCAATACCTTAATCGGGCAGGTCACTCATAGACCCTTATCATGCCACGATTAGGTTTATAGCAAATTGTAGTAACCATTTTTGGCATGGCCTAATGTTTCAAAATTTGATTAATTAGGCTTAAATAATGTCATTTTTATTTAGGATTTAGACTTTAGTTTATTAATTGGGCTATTTAAATAATTAGGCCATTTATTTTGAGTTTTATTAGTGAGTCAATGTGATTTGAGTTGGAGAATTAAAATAAATTGGACAAATGACCCAATTGGGGCCTAATTTTCCATTGAATTGGAATTTCAATTTAGAAAAAAATAATATAAAATTGTAAAAATACAAAATACAAGATACAAAAAAATCTGAAAAATACTCAAAATACAAAAAAAATCCTAAAAATATGAAAAATAACAAATGAAAACGAAAAATTTTTTTTAAAAAAAAAAGAGAAAAGGAATTGGTGAGGGAGCACGACCCTTCTCCCTCATTGGTTAGCCTTGCCAACTTCATTAGTGGCCAAGACAACTGCAAATTTGGAGCTCACCTACCCATCAGAGCACTTCCTTGCGAGATGAAAACAAAGTAAGCAGAACTCATAAGCAAGCACGATTTTTTTGATGCCATTCATCTTAAATCCCAACCCTCAATCTGAGCTTGTACAACAAAATGAGAACCCTCTGATTGAACTGGAATCCTTTTATAAACCCTTATGAATTTCTATGTCCGGGAGGGGAAGGGCAGCAAGGTTTTTTTTTTTTAGGAATGGTAGAGAGAAGCTGAGGGAAAAGCTTAGAGAGAAAACATTTTTACAGAAGTACATACTGAAAAATAGAGAACATACCCCTTCTTCATTGTGTTTACCATATTCAAATCCCACGATTAGTTTCCTTTCCAGTCAAAAACAAATCATCCAAGAAAATCAAAGAAGAGAAGAGAAATGAGTCACCTAAGAGTCTCAGATAAATCCCTTATTGTCACCCATTATTCAAATCGGGACGGTAGAATGGAAGGATATGTTAAGAGGAGACATATGCTTCAGATGGAATCCCATCTGACAGTATGATTGCTTGAATTAGAACTCTTAAGGCGGTGACAGCAGAGTGCTTTTGGGGGCCAAGTTCAGTTGAAAAAGGAAAGAGAAAGTGAACACTAAAATCCAAAGAAGAAAAAAAGGAAAGGAGCTTGCTCGGTCAGTAGCAAGGAGTTCGGCAGCCTAAGCATCCAGTTCTCTGCTGGATTTGACTTTGTTCGAGAGGGGAGAGCAGCTGAACAAAGAAGGGAACGCACATATCAAGGGGAAAAAAAGGTAAAGGCTGCCTTTAAATTGACGAGGTACTGCTTCACTCTTATAAGCCCAAATTGTTCATTCGACTAGATATAACCCAAGAGTTTTGATTTGTTTTGATGGTCATGATATTGGATTCTGTTGTGAAAGATTACCTCAGCCCATTTAAAGTTAAAATGCTTAGGGATTCACAATATGTGGACTTTGGCCTTCCTTTTCCTTTTTCTTTGATAAGAGCATGTGAAATGTCACGTCCCGACTCGCGGGCCCGGCCATGTGACAACCACTGTACCATTTCGAGATGCGTGCCTAGAAAGGTAGGCTATCCAAGATGGTACAAGGCATAAATAAGGGGTACTCGAGCAATATATAAAAACATATAAGAAAAAATATAGAAAATATCATTAAAATAGTATATAATATAAGTAGGACATTTTACGGTGCAAACATGCAGTGAAAAAATAATATAATAATAATGTGCACACTACTATTCTGAGCCAAGATTCATAAAGGGGACTAGTTGGAACCTACAAAATCGTGTCCGCAGGTGATATTCCGGGATCACTATCCACAGGGACACCTGTCGTCCGTGGCTTGATGACCTGACAACGAAGGTGAATGGTGTGAGTACAAATACATATGTACCTATTGAGGGACCCGATTATAATGACCGATCAGCTCAGGCTGGGGATATGAAATAATCCAAAACTCATTTAATAAATCATTTAGTAAAATCATATGAAATCCTACACCAAAAACAAATAGAAGATATCATAAATGGGCTGGCATTTGAAATCATCCCAAAGGTACACCCGTGCACTTGGGTGCCTTGTTGGACCGTCAAGGGCCAACTCATATCTCAAATCCTTTTCTTATATTCTCTAGCCCGTTCCCTTGATGTTTGCCTTCGCTGTGGTGGAACACAGCTACCTCGAGTCCCGGTGAGCTTCCCTACGCACGTATCCTAGGGTCTCCGCTCATCGTACCTCTCAATAGGCGGTCCACTGTTGCGTCGATGCATGCCTCTCAACTCGATCCACGCTCCCTCATATCGGAGCACCGAGGAACCCACTCAATCACTCATCTCCCAGGGGTGTCATATCATCAATAATCATAATAATAATATTTCATATAATCTTTTGAAAATCCCACCCTTAAATCCATTTCTAAACTCGTGTGTGAGGGTGGACAATCTGACACACCCGGACCTAATACGACTTTTTTGTACAAATGGAATAGTATAAGACGGCATATTAAGTGGACAATATGTTGGTCTAGATGTGTCTGATTAAGAAGAGATGTGAAAATTAGAATAAGACGGTGTTGGAAGATAAAGTAATTAACCGTGCATGGAAATTAGTAAATGCCAAAAAGACCTCCAATTAAGTCCCTAACAATTAATTATAGGCCCCGTTGGCACAAGAAATCAAATGATTTAGCCAACGGGTGAAAATGGAAGAAAGTTGAAAAAGGGGAAAAAGTTTGACCCGGGCTCGATTAGACCCGGTGTCGGGCTCCTCTATAAATAGGGGAAAAAGCAGAAGCTTTTCTCATTTCTCTTTTTCTTTTTTCTTTCTTTTTCTCTTTTTCTCTCTGGAGCCAAACGGAGGCATTTTGGACATTTGGCAGATCCGGACAAATCGGCCTGTAAAACAAGGTGAGTTTCTAATACGTTATTGTGCTCACCTCGATCTACGTTATATCAAGTTTGCATGCATTTCCATGCATCGATTTAGCTTAGATCCGAGTTTAAAGTTTTTGGTCAATTTAAATTTAAAACTCAGATCTACGAATATTGGGCTAGTGAAATAAGGTGAGTTTTTAGTATGTTATAGTACTCACCTTAATCTACGTCATACTCCGTTTTCACGTATTTTCGTGCATCGGATGAGAGTAAATATGAGATTTGGTCAATTTAAACCAAATCTCAGTTTTACGAAAATTGGACTTGTGTTTCTCGTTTCTGCCTCGGCGAATCCGTCATGGTTATCATAAGGATCGCCTGTCTAAGTTTATACGTTGAAAGGAGGAGAAACGAGTGCGAAAACTAGGGGAGGGATCGGCCGAGGAATAGGCCGATCGAGTCCCTGTTTAGATATTTTTATATTATATTAATATATTTTAGATATTTATATATTATATTAATATATCTTAGATATTTATATATTATAATGATATAATATATAAATATCTCGCGGGAGGGCTTTTTGGGCCCAATTTCGCGTAGAACTTGCCCCAACCTGCTGAGGCCCAGCCTAGTCAGTGTGTGGGGCCCACGGGCCCCTAGGGGCATTTTCATAATTTTTCACCAAGAGTCTGATTTTAGCCCTTAAACCTCCCGGACACTTTTCTAAGCCCCGAATCACATTCAAGCCCAGTCTTAAGTCATATTAGAGCCTCATAGGTTCATTCATAGTTTAATTATGAATGTTAACGTATTTTCGTGTACTCGGACTCCGGGTGAATCTAATACGGCGATGCTCCAGAGGTTAAGCTACATGGAGCAATTGGGAGTATACGAATCTCCCAATACTGTGAGTGACCTTGTTTTCAGTGCTTAGCCACTAGGGACAAACGTTTTTAAATGTTTTAAAAATATAAATTGTTTTAAAAGGTTTTACAACTGTTTTGGAATAAAGGTAATCCATGACGCACACTTTTTATTTTGTAATACACCCTCTTAGAAGGTGGGATGATTTTAAAAATATAAAAGCTTTTGTGTGTTTACTTGTTTAAAATATATATAAGAAATATTATTATTATGATTATTAAGGATACGATACCCTTGGAAGATGAGTGACTGAGTGGGTTCCTCGGTGCTCCAATATGTGGGAGCGTGGACCGAGTTTGAGAGAATGCATAAGACTCAGCTGTGGACCGCCTATTGAGGGGCATGATGAGCAGAGACTCTGGGAGAGGCGTGTAGGAAAGCTCGCCAGGTTTCAAAGTAGCTGTGTTCCACCACAGCGATGGGCACCACCGGGGGAACGGGTTAGAGAAAGAGAAATTGTGAAAGTGTATTTAAAGAGGAAAAAGATAGCCCTCGATGCAGTAAGTCATACAACCGGCCAGTCGTGCCTTCAGTGTATTAGATGCCAGCCCGTTTAGTATATATTTATTTTAAAGGTTTTAAACCAAATTCTCATTTGGAGAATTATAAAAGAGATTTTGAAAACAAAGTTATTTATTTTATTTTTATTTTATTATATTTTGGATCATCCCTGTTTTCCCTAACCCCGATGGAGATTCATTAAACCTCTGTCACTCACCTGTATCCAATGTGGATGGATATAGATCTGCGTACAGGGTCAGCAAATAGAATGGAGGCTCACTAGGAGACATCGGTGGCCTAAGCTTAGCGGTTTCCGTTGTGTAGGTATTCCTTTATTTCAATCCACTGGTATTACTTTTAAGTTTATTATTTTATTAAAAGATTTTTAATTAAAGTTTTAGTTGTTCTACAACAATGGTATCCATTTCAATGCCTTGCGGTGCTTCTGGTACGTGACCGGCCGTATTGTTCACTTAATACGCTGTCTTACACTATTCCATTTGTGCGAAAAAGTCGTATTAGGTCCAGGTGTGTCAACTCTCCCTTCCTTCTAAAAATTTCATCCTCGAAATTAACGAGGTCGATTTGGGGAGATTTGGCTTCAATCCCAAGCCCTTCTTTTGTTTTCGAATAGTGTTCGCATCACTATTCGCTGTTGGAGTCCACCATGCTTCCGTTGCACACTCTAATCATTCTCTTCCTCAAGAGTGGCTTCATCGCTTTTCTACTCTTAAGTTTGAACCTTATCTTTTCCTTAACATAGCCTACCCTTACCTATTCATGGGTTAGGCTCGCTTTACTTTGGTCATAACACTTGGAGGTTCTTCCTCCGCTTTAGTTGTGCTTACTCGATTCTTTCTCCTTGTCCTTGTTCTTTCTCAAAGTCTCTCTTGATGAGACTGTCCTTTTATTATCTCTGAGGTTCCATACCTTCTACTCTTCTTAGGAGTTCCTTCTCATTTTTACTGCCACTGCCTCTTACTTCGAGGCCATCATCCGACGCGTTTCTCATCGTTTCGTGGTCTTGTACTCATCTTTGTACGCAGCGAGGATGCGGTGAGTTAATTGTCTTTCCCCCTACATTGGTTTTGTTTCTCTTTTTCGTTCCTTACTTCCATTCTCTCTCTTTCCAATCTCCTTCCTTTCAAAACTCATGGCGTATGAGTTGGGCTCCTGTACATACTGGCCCACTCTCGACCATATCACAATAGAGGAATCAGAGATCATGCCCTCTCGGCTCTCACAATTTGACCCACTTTTTGATTGCTCATCACAATCACACATAGGGCCCTCAGCCCATCATATCACATACAGGGCCCACGACCCATCACATCTTTCATCCTCTCTGGGATGGAGAACTCTATGAGGTCTCATGCTTTCCCCAATCACACACTGGGTCGGTCCTTTCGAGTGGTCATCACAGAGATCCTCAAGATCTCGATCTCTGATCCTTCCTCTCATGGGGACGCCTCACATGGCTCCCAAGTCACTCATACATGAGCCTCGACCTCATACCCATCCATGCCGTTACTCTGGCTTCTTAGGCTTTTCTCTCATCTGTCACTCCCTTGAAGTGTTCACTTTAGGAGGTGTCATGTGTTTCTCTTTCATATACCGCCTTTCTTCACATTAGCTTTCTTGCTAATGGTCGATCTCTTTTCCTCCTTTCATCAATAGTACTTTCTGAGGGTTTCTCTATCCCCATCTCTATCCTTTTCTTCCTTTCATCCACTCACATCCGTTGTGGGATCCATATTTCTCTTGCCTTCCTGTTAATACAAGACTAGGCAAATCACGCACGTCAAACTCGTGTGGTATCTTTTGTAGCTTCTACATCTTTGTATTTTTCTCTTGAGGTTTCCCTTCCTTTCACTTAACTTAACATTCTCTCTGGTCCATTGCCACCCTTTGGCATCATCTGCAGCTCTTATCATCTCCATACCATTTTCCTTAGGGTAATCTCCATATCATTTCTCTTCTTCACATTCTTTTACCTCGATTTACTTGATCTTTCACGTCTTGTCCCAGATTTCCTTTACCTTGACTTCATTCTCCATTTCCTTTGCTTTCTTTATCATCATTGTCGTTATTTCTCTTTTCTTCTAATACCTTTACTTCACTTAGGTGTTAGAATTTTCTTTCTGCTCTTCATACTGGCTGTGCTCATAGAAGCTCATGTGTCACACCCCGACCCGCGGGCCCGGCCACTTGACAATCGTCGTACCACCTCGAGATGCGTGCCTGGTCAGGCGGGCAATCCAAGATGGCATAAGGCATAAAATAAAGGGTATATGAGCAATATGTGAAAACATATAAGAAATAATATACAAAATATTAATTAAAATATTTATAAGTGTATGTGGCACATTTTACGATGCGAGCATGCAGCGTAAAAAGATAATATTTATAATAATGTGCAATACTATTCCGAGCCAAGATTCATAAGGAAGGAGGGTGGCACCTATAAAATCGTGTCCGCAGTGGTGTACTGGGATCATTGACCACCTGGACGCCTGTCGTCCGAAACCTGATGACTTGACAACAAAAGTGAATGGTGTGAGTACAAATATATACATACCCAGTGAGGGACTCGGTTATAATGACCGATCACCTCAGGCTGGGGATATGAAATAATCCAAAATTCTTTTAATAAATTATTTAGTAAAATCATATGAAATCCGTAATAAAACAAATATCAAATATCTATTAACCACAAAAGGGCTGGCTTCTGAAAATGTCCCAAAGGTACACCTGTGCACTTAGGTACCCCACTGGACCGTCAAGGGCAATCTCATAACCTAAATCCTTTATATTACTCATTGGCCCGTTCCCTTGACGTTAGCCTTGCTATGGTGGCACACAGCAACTGAAGCCCTGGCGAGCTTCCCTCCTCGCCTCTCCCAGGGTCTCGTCTCACCGTGCCCCTCGATAGGCGGTCCATAGATGAGAATCATGCATGCTTCTCCAACTCGGTCCACGCTCCTACGCATATTGGAGCCCCAGGAGCCCACTCATCCACTCATCTTTCAGGGGCATCATACCCCAAATAATCATATTGGTAACAATTTATAAAGTTTTTTGAAATTCCCATCCCTTTAAATCTTTTATAAACTTTGTGTGTGAGGGTGGACATTTCATGCCCCAAAACGTTATAAAACAATTTAATAAAGCAATTTGTAGAGCAATTAGAAAACGATTGACCCTCAATGGTCAACCACTATAATCCAAGCCATTCACAAGTGAGTAGAGTTGTACACTCCCCGATTATCCCATGAATGCCTTAGCTCAATTTGCAACTGGTCCAAATCTCGTACGATCACGCTCCTAAAATAATCAAATTAAAATCTAATTTGATTAATAAAGGCATTTGACTAATAATTAAATCACATAACAAAACCTATTTAATATTTCCAAGGCCTAAAAACTAAATTGGATAAGTCCGGGAGTTAATTAAAGTTAATTGGGGTCTAGGGCTGTAAAATTACCCAAATGCCCCCATGCAACAGTGCCCTAACTTGCTGGTGGCTCACTCCCGGGTGTGAGTGAGCCAATTTGGGATAAAATCCCGATTTTGCTTGGCTCTCGCGCAGGACTCAATGGGTCCTGCGCGGGAGTTGTTCCCAGTGCAAGGCCGTGCTCGGCCTTGCACCAAATCAAGCTCGGTTTGAGCTCGATTCTTCACCAATTCACACTAAAATTGAAACACAACTAGTTTAACACCTAAACTAAGAAATCACAGCTGCAAGAACGGAATTAAACCACTAAGCATGCTCGAATCTTGAATCAAAACACTAAGGGTTAATGTGTTCTTGAGCAAAGCAGAATTCCTAACTTCAATCCATGATTTCTCTCAGCACAAACCACGAAATCATACATATAAACTATCAAATTAAAGCTTGATGAGTCTAGAACAACATAGCAAATTCTCAGCCAATTCCCACGGTTGAATTGAAAGATATAAGCTGATGAAAAAGCTGTCACCGAAATGACAGTTTTTGAAGATTTGAGAAATTCTTGGAAATTTTGGTGTTTTGATCTTTTAGAGAGCAAAAGGAGCTAGTGATGATGATTAATTGAGTGTTTGAAGAGATTGAAGGTTTGATTTTGAAGAAAATTGAAGAGAGAGCTCGGAGAAGAGAAGAACAAGAGAAATAGGGAAAATCACCCGAGACCCTTTTTACAAGTTGGGTCCGGTGTCGGACCCGACCAGGTCCGACGCCAGAGTCAACAAAATTTAAGTTGACTTCGGTCAACTTAGCTCAAATTTCTTGGGAATCGTGTCCAAGTGGGGCCCATAACACAGGACTTCAATTTTAGGGTTTTCAAGCTCAAAATTGTGCTAAAGGAAGTTCAAAACATCTATGGGAAGTCCAATTTGGTTTGTTGGCCATACAACTATACATAAATGTACGACTTGACACATGCAGACTAGGTCCGAGCGTGTCATCATGAGCTTAATCAATTCCTTTCCTTATCCCCGTGCTCCTTCCATTGAGTACTCGGGGTTCTTTCTTGTCATCTTTTCTGTCTCAGTTCCCACATCTCTTGCTTTTCACATGTGGGTTTCTTTTATTTCAGCCATCTTCGGCTCTTAATTCTTAACTCTTTGATATCTCTTCTTTGTCTTTCAATACCATGGTTTATTTATCGCGGATAACACCTTTCTCTATTCTCCATTGCTTGGCAAACTTGTCCGTGCCAAGCTAACTCCATTTTAGCTTGGTTTAACTCTATCTCTCACATCCTTTCCTCACTTACTATCCTACGGGGAGGTCATCTTCAAGGTTAGCTTACTCTCCTCCTTCTAAAAATTCAACTTATCCTTTATGTTCCTTGACTTCTTAACCTTAATTCCTTCTATCTCACTTTATTTCTTTATTCTCATCCTTTTGTCTCTTTCGGTTCCAACCATTATTCTGGTTCATGTTTAATCACCTTTTTGTCTTCTCCAGTTTCAATTATCATCTTATTCATCATTGTTCTATCCTCTCTCTTTTCTCCGACTTTTTCTTAAATCGATCCACTTCCTCATCATTTAGGTTTAATTATCCTTCAAATCTCCATCATTATCATTATTCTCGTCATCATCATCGTTTCAAATTGTTTACACCACCATGCTTTGGTATCTTCATTCTTTTATTTGTCTTTTTCTTCTTCCTTTCTTTACTTTACTTATATCTTCGTTCCTTCCTTTACTTGTAAAATCCTCATTCATTCGTTTCCTACGAGTGCTCCTTCTCTTATGTTTTCTCCAATTTTCTTTTTCTATCCAATTTCTTGTTCTCTTCTTCATAAACTTAATCATCAAGTCTTCCTTTCCTCTCTTTTCACCCATCCACACTTTTAATTCTTCTGTTCTCTTCTTTACAACTTAAGTAGTCGGGGGCTTTCCTTTTTTTTTCACCAATTTATATCCTTGACCCCTTTTTCTGTCTCTCAGTTCTAGCCTCCAATAATCCTTGTTTGTTCATTTCTTTCCTTTGACTTATTCGTTTTGTGATATAGTGCCTTAGCTTGACTTGAGTTTGGGGTCCATTATGCTTGACTTCCTTTAACTAACATCCGTTTCTAAGTCTTTTATACACTTTCTTTCACTAGATCTTTCTTAGTCTTCTTTCTAGGCTTCTTTTTAATCCCATTTTATTCACTTTCTTTAACCTATCCCTAGTTTATCTATCTAGGTTTTGTCTCGAATCCTAATTTCCTAGTCCTAATCTTCTACTAATCCTATCTAGTCATTTTGGGGTTATTAACCTATGATTCATTATGAAATTATTGCTAATTAAAGTTAAAGTTTTCTAGTGATATGTTATACTTTTCTTCTTTTAAAGCTCTATTCCTAGTTAGCCTATACTTAGTTTATCAACTGAACTAAGTCTTCTCTTTATTCTTAGGCCTTATTCGTCTCAACTTTAGCTTAGCATTTTCTTTTACTCAGAGTTTTATGCATTCTTTCTTCATTAAGAAAGCCTCCGTACTATATCACGACATTCCTTTATCCTTTATTTAAGGGTTTGCTTTTCGTTCTTTTTCTCATTTCTTCTTCTTCTTTTTCACCAGTCCCTTTTGGTGATGTCCTTTTAGTTTTGAGGAACATTCTCTTCATACTCTTCGTTTACACATATGCAGGCATTCTCGTCATTCCCGCGCATTCTACTCTCTCAACTTGCTTACTTCCCTTTGACTTTGTCAAAGTCATTTCATATCATCCTTTGGAGGTCTCCTCCTTTTTACTCTCATTATCAATCAATGATAAGGGGTAGATCACCTTTAACCCCTTAGAAGTGAAGGTTTCTAGCTCATCTATCTCCTTATTCCGTTTCCTCCATCTTCATTTCCTTTCTCTTCTTTCTCCAATATCCTCTCTTGACATTAGTATCCAATTGTCAAACAAGTAGTAACTGACGTACTACTCGTTAACCATCAGCATGTGATCACTTTTCATTCTTTCCTCATTATCCATCTTATTATCCTTACCTTATTCCTCTTCATCGTTTCCCAAGAATGGCTTCTCTGTTGCTTCTCTTCCTTTACTCTTCCTTTTTTGTCATCCTCAAATCCTTTAGGGTTTTCTCTTATCAATCTTTTTCTCATCCTCAAGTGATTTTCCCATATCTCACCTCTCGTGATCTGTACTCTGACACACCCAGACTTGGCACGACTTTTTGTACGAACGGAATAGTGCAAGATGACTTAATAATTAAACACTATGTCGGTCCGGCTATGTTAAGTCAGAAGAAAAGATAAGCTTAAGACAAGACGTAGTTGGAAGATGAGATTGGTGACCATGCATGGAATCACTAATGTGGATTTCTTTAAGTCCATAGCCAATGGATTGGACGTCTATTGGTGGATTGGTCGGTGGATTGGGCCTAGGATTAAAGTTTTAAGCGATTAAAAGAGAATAGAAGGTTTGGCCCGGGGTCCGAGTAGACCAGGTGCCGGGCTACCCTATAAATAGGGGGAGGTCGGGCCTCTCCCCCTCATTTTCCTCTCTTCCTCTCGTCTCTCCTTTCTCTTTTCTCTCAACTGCTCTTTTGGAGCAATTTTGGACTTTTGGCCGATCCGAACAAACCAACCGTAAGTTCAAGACGAGATCTTGGTGAGTTGTTCTTAACTCATTGAACTACGTTTTATTAAGTTTTCACGCTTATCCATGCATTGGTCTAGGAGAAATTCAAGCTCAAAGTTAGTTTCAGCTTTTAGTTAGATTTTAAGTTTAGATTTGAGATTTAGGAACTTTGAGCTTGTAATTCTCGTTTCTGCTCTGGTAAATGCATCGTGGGAGGTGAGAAGAACCCCCATCTTGAATTTCATGCAAAACGGTGGACCAAGGGGCTCGGGAATCGAGGAAATGCCTCAGATCCCGAGGTGGATGGACGACTCCCATGCGGGAGAGACCTACAGGCCAGGTCCCAAACGGGACCTGGGCTGTCTGGCGTCGGACTGGGCCTTTTGGCCCAATCCGTGTGCTTGGGCCTTGTTGGGCCCAAGCCGAGTTGGGCTCAGCCCAACTCGCATGGGATGGGCCTTCCGGCCCAAATTTCAGGCCAGGCCTGACCTTATCACGTGGGGGGCCCACGGGTCACCAGGGGCATTTTCGTAATTTTTCTTTAAGTGTCCAATTTTTACCCCAGAACCTCCCGGACACTTTTCTAAGCCTCGAATCACATTCAAGCCCAGTCGTAGGTCATGTTAGAGCCTCATAGGTGCATTCATAAATTTAATTATGAATGCTAACTTATATTTCCATGTACTAGGGCTCCGGTTGAATAGAGTGCGGCGATGCTCCGGAGGTTGAGCTACATGGAGCACTTGGGAGTATGCGATTCTCCCATCATTGTGAGTGACCTAGACTTCTTTGTTTAGCCACTGGGAACAAAGGTTTTAAAAATGTTTTTAAAACATAAATGTTTTCAAAAAGGTTTTGGGATACGGGGAAATCCACATACACACACTTGTTTGTGATATACCCACACAGTGAGTGGGATGTTTTAAAAAGAAATATAAAGACTTACGTGTGTGTGTTTATATATTTTAAAAATGTATGTTTTATACATATATATATATAATTATGAAATATTATTATTATTATAATTTTTAAGGGTGCGATACCCTTGTGAGATAAGTGATTGAGAGAGATGCTCCTCGGGCTCCAATTTGCGAGAGCGTGGACGGGTTAGAGAAAGCATGCTAGATTCTCAGCCGGGACGGGTCGGGGCGTGACATACTCACTCGATCTTTTCCAATTTCCTTGGGTGCTTCTTCTCAATTTGCTTCAAGTGGCCCTCTTTCATCCACCATATCCCTTTTCTTTCACCACTTACACACTACAGTGTAAGTACAAAAAAAGTCAGCTAGTTCTTGCTGCAACTCCTCTCTCACCTATTGCCCGCTTCTAGGATCGTAATCCAGGCAATCTGTGGGCTCATCCCACCAGACTTGCCAACTTGTGGACTCATCCCATCAGGCTCTCCACAGTGTTGGGTCAAGCCCAACCACCTTACATACCACCCCAAGGCCTAGGCGTTCGACTGCCAAAGCACTACAGCACTCCTCGAACCCTAGCTGTCAAGGGTTTTGTTGCTCCACGTGGGCTCCTTGGTGATTCCTTCACTTGGCTATCTCTTCCTTAGCCTCACTTTTCATTCTTCCATTTATTACCTTGTGAGGTCCCCCTCAATCCTTCATCCTTTTACTTCGATGCTTCATCTCACGTCCTGAGGTTTTTGGTCAACCACATTCTCCGTGATCGACTCTTTCGAGTTCTTTCGTTCTAACCCAACTCTCTCTCCTAAGCTACACACTAATGGTGTAGAGAGCGAGAGAAGTGAGGTTAGCGTTCACGCACGTTAGGCCAATCATGGCTCATCGCCGCATTCTAGCCGCTTTACTTCCTCCCAACTCTTACACATCACTAGTGTAAAGAATGGGGAACGCATCTAATTTAAGTTTCAAACTCGCTGCTTTACTAGCGAGTCTCGATGTTCACAACTTCAAGGGTTGAGCATCGAAAGTTATAGGCATCGAACTAGTTGTCTTCACTGGCAAGCCTCTAATTATGCTATCAAGGAGGATTGGACGAGATATCATCTATCTCGTCACCTCAAGGGAAGTACCATCCCTTGAACAGTTTAGCTATCGAGTAGAAGGAATATTAGAAGCTGAAAATTGGTTTTAATGAATTTCTCAGAAAGTGTGTTTTACTTTCACAAATCTCGAAAAGGAAGGTGGTCGTGATGTCTACACACTTAAAGACCACACTTGAGAACACTATCTGGTGGCTCGCTGCTAAGGAAGATATTCTAAGAGTAGGTTTAGGTATTTGTGACGCTTTCGAGTAGCTACATACTCGAACTTTGGAGTTCTAAACCTATCTAATCCACTGGCTTCGAAAACGTTTGAAAACGTTTAAAAATACTTTGAAAACACTTTGTAGCTTTTGAAAACTGTTAGAATCTTTTAAACGCTTTGATACCATTAAAGTTGTCACGCCCCGACCCGTTCGGGTAGGCCATGTGGCAACAGCTGCGCTACCTCTAAGTATGCACCGACTGCTCACGCACCCGAACCACCGCAAGGCAAAGAAATGGATATCATCGTTGCAAAACAACAAAAGCTTTAATTAAAAATCATTTAATAAAATAATTAACTTTAAAAGATGTACCAGTGGATTAATTTAGAAGAAATACCTACGCAGCGGAAACACTAAGCCTAAGCCACCGACGCCTCCTAGTGAGCCTCCATTCCATCCGCTGACCCCGTACATGGATCTGTATCCATCTACATTGGATACAGGTGAGTGACAGAGATTCAATGAATCTCCATCGGGGTTAGGGAAAACAGAGGTAATCCAAAATAAAATAATAAAAAAATAAATATTTTTCTTTTTAAAACTCTTTTCTGGTTCTCCAACTGAGAATCCTCTTTCAAAACTCTTTAAATAAATAAATATATATCACGAATGGGCTGGCATCTCTTTTATACTGAAGGCTCGACCGTCAGTCGTATGCCTCGCTGCACCGAGGGCTATCTCTTTTCTTTCTAAAACATTTTCACATTTTCTCTTTCTCTAGCCCGTTCCCTCGGTGGTGCCCGTCACTGTGGTGGAACACAGCTACCTCGAGACCTGGCGAGCTTCCCTACGCGCCTCTCCTACAGTCTCGACTCACCATGACCCTCAATAGGTGGTTTACGGCTGAGTCTCATGCATGCTTCTCCAACTCGGTCCACACTCCTACATATATATTGGAGCCCCGAGGAGCTTACTCAATCATTCATCTTCCAAGGGTACTCTCAATAATCATAATAATAATATTTCATATATATATATATATAAATGTATAAAACATATACATTTAAAACATATAAACACACACATAAGTCTTTATGTTTTCTTTGAAAACATCCCATTGTCTACGTGAGTATATCACAAGCAACTGTGTGTACGTGGATTACCCGTATACCAAAACCTTTGAAAACATTTATGTTTTTAAAACCTTTTAAAAACCTTTGTGCCCAGTGGCTAAACAAAGAAGTCTAGGCCACTCACAGTGTTGAGATATTCGTATACTTCCAAGCGCTTCATGTAACTTTAACCTCCGGAGCATCGCCGCACTCGATTTAACCGGAGCCCTAATACACGGAAATATACGTTAGCATTCATAATTAAATTTATGAATGCACCTACGAGGCTCTAATATGACCTAAGACTGGATTTGAATGTGATTTGGGGCCTAGGAAAGTGTCCGGGCGATTTTGGGTCCAAAATTGAACTCTTGACGACAAATTACCAAAATGCCCCAGAGGGCCCGTGGGCCCACACCCAGACTAGGCTAGGCCCCACGCAGGTTGGGCCAAGTTCTATGTGAAATTGGGCCCAAAAAGCCCTTCTGCGAGATATTTATATATTATAATGATATAATATATAAATATCTAAGATATATTAATATATTATAAAAATATCTAAACAGGGACTCGGTGGGCCTGTTCCTCAGTCGATCCCCTCCCCCAGTTTTCGTATTCGTTTCTCCTCCTTTCGACATACAAATTTAGATAGGCGATCCTCATGACATCTATGACGGATTCGCCGAGGCAGAAACGAGAAACACCGGTCCAATTTTCGTAAAACCGAGATTTGGCTTAAATTGACCAAATCTCAGACTTACTGTCACCTGGTGCACGAAAATGCGTGAAAACTGAGTAAGATGTAGATTAAGGTGAGTATGATAACATACTAAAAACTCTCCTTATTTCGCTGGCCCAATATCCGTAGATCTGAGTTTTAAAATTAAACCGACAAAAAACTAAAAACTTAGATCTACTCTAAACCGATGCATTGAAATACGTGCAACTGAAATAAACCATAGATCGAGGTGAGTAGAATAACATACTGGAAACTCACCTTGATTTGACTGCCAGATTGTCCGGATCTGCCAAAAGTCCAAAATGCCCCCGTTTGGCTCCAAAGAGAAAAGAAAAGAAAATGAAAGAAAAAGAAAAAGAGAAATGAAGAAAAAGCTTCAGCTTTCCTCTATTTATAGAGGAGCCCGACACCAGGTCTACTCAGGCCCTGGGTCAAACTTTTTCCCATTTTTTCAACTTTCTTTCATTTTCATCCGTTGGCTAAATCCTTTGATTTCTTGTATTAACGGGGCCCATAATTAATTTTTAGGGACTTAATAGGAGGTCTTTTTGGCATTTACTAATTTCCATGCACGGTTAATTACTTTATCTTCCAACTCCGTCTTATCTTAAGCTTAACTTTTCTTCTTAATTAGACACATCCGGATCAATGTATTGTTCACTTAATATGCCTTCTTACACTATTCCATTTGTACGAAAAAGTCGTATTAGGTCTGGATGTGTCACCACGCCTTCTTGCTATCATTCAAAATTTCGATCTTGAGTATGATGAGCAGAAGCAGTAGAACATAACAGAAGCAGGCTATCCCCCGGAAATTCGGATGAAAGTAGATCAAAACACCAAAAACGCTCCAGGTCGAGGTCTACAGAAGTCAAGCTTCATTCCAATGATAGAACAGGTGAAAGACCAAAACATCGCAAAAGAAAGCATTTATCATCTGCTGAAGAATTTGAACCCGTGACAAGCTGAGGAGCTTAAGAGAAGAGAAGAAAACGGCGCACACCATGCACCCCAACATGTGACTCTCTCAGCTAGCTGCCATCCTAGCTGGTACACCTCCAAGGACAGAAGATATGAAGTCAGCAATAAACACAGCCAATGAGAAAAGAGAAGAAAATGGCAAAGAAGGGAAAATATGGCAAAAAATAAGGGCCATCAAATGAAGAAAAATGAGCCGTTGGATGAAAAAAGAAAGAAGAAATATAAAAGCTAGTATTCAACAGCACAAAACGGGGGGAATTTTCTCATTTTTCATTCGACAGAAACTTGTTTTCAAAACATAGAAGCATTTTTTTGGTTGATAGGTGTAATTTATACCTATATTATGGACTATATTAGAGTGCTTTTGATATATTTTATTTATATTTTATAGTTCATTTTACATGATTTCTTCTCACTTTGGTTAATTGCTTATTTTGAAGGAATAATGCTTAATTTTATGGGAAATTAGAGGAATATTGGAAGGAATTTGGATGAAGCCTTGCAACGTGGGAAAAATCAAGATATTGGCTGTCCAAGCAAGTCAATTGGTCAAAAAGAAGGAATTTAAAGCCATCCATTTGTTGCCACATAAGCCTTGATGAGAACAAAAGTCACGTGGAGGCCAAAAAGCAAGAAGCAAGTTAGCCACATATTTGGGCCGATTTGGTGAAGGTGACGTGGGAAGGCATTTGGAGAAGCAAGAATTAAAGCAGAATTTTAGGAAGTGAATCGAGAAGAAACGGCCCATACCATGACATAAACGGCGCCGTTTGTTATTTTAGCAAAATCTGCAGTACGCCTCGGATTTGATACGGCGCTGGACCATGACATAAGTGGCGCCGTTTCTTGCCTGATTACCAAGTTTTTACACGCTGAAAATTAGACTAAGCAGTTGGGCTTTGGACTCATGTGTTTTATTTTAATTAAAAGTCCAACTAGCATTAGAATTCTTATTCCTTGAGTTATGTAAATACCCTAGTTAGCTAGTATAAATACATTATTTTAGGGGAGACTTTGGAGAGAGGAAGATTTTGGAGAGCAAGAGCTCAAGGGAGCAGACTTTGTCTTCTTTGGGAGATTTTCTTATCTTTATTTTATTCTTTAACACATTTATTTATTTTCTTTATCTTTAATAGTTAAATCTCTTGTTGGGGATTTGGGTAGATCTTCTAGGGATTTAATTTAATTATTGTATGAATTGGTTTTCTTGGGGTTAAATCTGTTTTCTTTGTTCTTAATGCGTTGTATGCCTGATCACCATATAATAGGTTTTTGGAATTGTATGAAGGACTGAGAGGTGAAATATAATTCGTGTTCTAGGAAAATAGACACAATCTAATTGGATACGAGAGTAATTCAGTTTATTGTGATAACCATAATTAAATTAGTTTCGAGTGAACCTGATTTAATTATTAATCCTAGGATCTTAATGTTCTTAGCTAATTAGTTTATGCACTGAGAGGTGGTAATCACTTAGTTAGGAAAGCTTAGGATGATCTGAGAGGGCTCCTAAGTAGATTAGTGATTGTTATTTTAACCCTGTTAACTAAATTCATGCATAATTGAATTAAATACCTAGAAGAGAAACCTAAACCCTAACGCTTTTAATATTGATTTTCTCTTTAATTATTTGTTATTGTTCTTTTGTTAATTAGATTAGATTATAATTTCTTGCTTTTATTCTTTACTTTTATTAAAATTAGTTTTTCTCTTATTTAAATTATATTAGAATTAGGATTTAGCAATTCATTGGTTTACTTCTACAACAGTCCAAAAATATTTTCTTTTTTCTCTTCTTTTTTTTTTTTGATTTTGTTGTAAGAGAAGGTTGTTTAAAAGGATATTAGAGAAATAAGAGCTTATTGATTAGTTAATTTAAGCCGCTCTTTCTCCTAAATAAAACCATCTTTTTGTTATTATTGAGTGGGTTTCATTAATCAAAGACTTCTTTTTTTTGGTAAAGCTCTATCTTTTATGAAAGATTAATGCTTTTTTATTTTTAATACTATATCATTGCTTCATTATGTTTAGCTTATGCATAAAAATGTTAGCTTTTTTGCTTTTTATATTAATGTTTACAATTTATGAAGCTCTTAAACTTTACTAAGCCACTTGATTAGTTTAAAATATGGTTTAAACATATTAAAGATTATGCCTTTTTGAGTTTATTTTATATTATTATGTGATTGACTTTAATTATTTGTTTATTTATGTAGAAAAGTTGCTAACTTTTTGGTTATTTACTTGTTTATATAGAAAAGTTGCTAATTTTGACACGCCCGGACCTTGTCCGCACGTGTCAAGTTGTATAATTATGAATTGTTGTCTTGTCAATATATCAATTTGAACTTCTTATGGATGTTTCAAACTTTGTTTAGCTCAATTTCAAGTTTAAAAATCCTAAAATTGAAGTCCGGGGATGTGGGCCCCACTTGAAATCGAGACCCGAGGCATTTGGGGCTGAGTTGACCGGAGTCAACTGTGAAAACCTTGGCTCCGGCGCCGGAGTTGGTCGGGTCCGGCACCGGACCCGTCATTTTATTTAAGGGTCTCGGTTGGCCGAGACCCTCATTTCTTCACCTCTTCAAGTTCTTCATTTTCCTCCGATCTCTCCCTCAATTCTCTCTGAACCAAGCTTTCAATCCCTCTCCAAACACTTCATCAATCATCAATATCAACTTCTTTTGCATCCTTGAAGATCAAAACACCAAGATTTCTAAGGAAATCATCAAATCTAGAAAATTGGAAATTTGGCGACAGTTTGTTCATCAGCTGATATCTTTTGATTCAACCGTGCGTTTTGGCTGAGAATTTGGTATGTTGTTCTAGACTCATCAAGCTTTAATTTGATAGTTTATACGATTGATTTCATGGTCTGAGCTAAGAGAATTTGATGATTGAAGTTGAGATTTCTGTTTTGCCCGAGTAAAGTCAACTCTTGATGTTTTGATCCAAATTTCGAGCATGATTTGTTGTTTGATTCAGTTCTTGAAGCTGTGAATTTATAAATCATGTGTTTAACTTGCTGTGTTTCAATTTTGGTATGGATTGGTGTTGAATTGAACTCAAACCGAGCTTGTTTTGATGAAAGGCCGAGCATGGCCATTTTCTGGGCTAGGTCCGGCGCCGAACCTGGCAGGTCCCGCGCCGGAGACGGACAAAATCCGGGATTCTTCCAGTTTTGGCTCACTCCCACCCGGGAGTGAGTAAAACTGTCTGCAAGGGTACTGTAGCACCAGGGGTATTTTGGTAATTTTACAACCCTAGACCCCATTTGACCCCAATTGACTTCAATTAGCTCCAATTGACTTTCGGACTTGTCAATTTTAGTCCGAGACCTTTTATTGGTGTTGTTTTATGAGTTGATCATTGGTTGAATATTTTATTAATCAAATTAGATTTTTAATTTGATCATTTAGGTACGTGATCGTACGAGATTTGGACCGGTAGCATTTTGAGCCAAGGCATTCGTGGGTAATCGGGGAGTATACAACTCTCCTCAATTGTGAGTGGCTTGGATTATATTGGTTGACCATTGAGGGTTAACCGTTTTTAAATTTATTTATAAATGCTTATTTAAATTGTTTAAATATGTTTTGGGATATGATTTGTCCACCCACACACACCTAGTTTATAAATGATTTGAAGGGTGGGAATTTCAATAAATCATATTCATATTGATATTATCATTGTTTGGGAAATGGTACCCCCGAGAGATGAGAGTTTGAGCGATTTCCTCGGAACTCCAATATGCGGGAGCGTGGACCGAGGGAGAGGCATGCATATAAGGTTCCCGTGGACCGCCTTCTTGAAGGGGCACGGTGAATATATATAAGGTTCCCGTGGACCGCTTTCATTTTGAAAGGGCACGGAGAATATACTGGCCTGGAGTAGAGAGGCGCGGAGAAAAGCTCGTCAGGCCAGAAGTAGCTGTGTTCCACCACAGCGAGGCAAACGTCAATGGAATGGGCCAAAGAGTAAAGTAAAAATGTTTTAAAAGTATAAAGTAACCCTTGACGGTCCAGTGGATACCCAGTGCACGGGTATACCTTATTGGGACGATTTCAGATGCCAGCCCATTTGAATATATGTATTGTTATTGATTTGATATTTGATTTGGTTGGGATTTCATATATTTCAGTAAATGATTTATTAAATTAATATTTGGATTATTTCATATCCCCAGCCTGAGGTGATCGGTCTTTATAACCGAGTCTCTCACTGGGTACATGATTTTGTACTCACCCCATTCACTTTTGTTCTCAGATCATCAGACTTTGGACGGTGGACGTCCTGGTGGCCAGTGATCCCAGTTTGTCTCTGTGGACACGATTATGTAGGTGCCACCTCATTTCACTTTGTGTATCTTGGCTCGGATTATTATTACATCTTACATATATATTTGTGTATTTATAAATAATACTTTCCGCTGCATTGGAATTCCGTAAGATGTGATATTTTATTTTTAAAATATTTTGAACTATGTTATCTATGATATTTCATATGTTTTCATATATTACTCGAGTATCCTTTATTTTTAAGCCTTGTGCCATCTTGGTTGCCCGCCTGACGAGGCACGCATCTCGAGGTGGTACGGCGGTTGTCGCGTGGCCGAGCCTGCGGGTCGGGGCATGACAAATTTTTTTTATTATTAGCTTGCTTATGTAAACAAGTTGCTAACTTTCTTTGTCTTATACCAATATTTGTTTTTTTCAAAGCTTGATTGGTATATTCTATGTGCCTATTTAGCTAAAAATTTAATCTTGACTATAAAAAATTGTATCTTTAAATTAGTAAACTTGTTTGCTTAGTTAAAGATCAAGTTTATGTTAAAAAGATTGCATCTTTAGATTTGTGAATACTTTTTCTTGATTTAAAAATAAAACTTTAGTTGATAAAAATTGCATCTTTAAGCTTATTTTCATTCTTTAAATTAAAAAATAAATCTTGGTTATAAAAATTCTATTTTTAGGCTTGTATAAATACATATTTAGTTTAATATTTAATTTTCACCATAAAGATAGCATTTTTTGCTCTTAAATATGTGTTTTGCTTAATTAAAAATTAAATCTTGCATATAAAATTAACTTCTTGCCCTTATGAACATGTTTGCTTAATTAGTAATTGTATCTTACATTAAATTACTGTTTTGCTCTTGTATTTATGTTTGCTTAATTAAAAATCTAATCTTGCATGTAAAATTACCCTTTTGCCCTTGCATGTATTTTTGTTTAATTAGAAATTGTATCTTGCATTAAATTACCTTTTTGCCCTTGCATGTATTTTTGCTTAATTGAAAATTGAATCTTTTATGTGAAATTATCTTTTTGCCCTTGCATATATATTTGTTTAATTATGAGTTGAATTTTGTATAAAATCATATACTTGACCTTGTATATGTGTTTATTTAAATTAAGCTTGCTTATATGTGCAAAATTAGTTGCCATGCAATCTAAGTGTGGAAAGTCAATTTTAAATTTCCATGTTCTATTTATTTATCATATATATATTCGAGGAAACTAATTCAACACATATAAGCAAGTTTAATTTAAACAAACACATATACAAGGTCAAGTATGTAATTTTACACAAAATTCAATTCATGATTAAACAAATATATATGCAAGGGCAAAAAGGTAAATTAATGCAAGATACAATTATTAATTAAGCAAAAATACATGCAAGGGCAAAAAAGGTAATTTTACATGCAAGATTAGATTCTTAATTAGGAAAGCATACATAAAAGGGCAAAATAGTAATTTAACACAATATATAATTACTAATTAAACTAACATATCCATGAAGGCAAAAAAGGTAATTTCATATACAAGCCTAGATTTTTACATTAAACAAAACACATATTCAAGGGTAAAAAGGTAATCTTCATGATAAAAAAAAATTAAATCTTAAACTAAACATGCATCTATACAAGCTTAGAAATACAACAAACACATATACAAGGTCAAGTATGTAATTTTACACAAAATTCAATTCATGATTAAACAAATATATATGCAAGGGCAAAAAGGTAAATTAATGGAAGATACAATTATTAATTAAGAAAAAATACATGCAAGGGAAAAAAAGGTAATTTTACATGCAAGATTAGATTCTTAATTAGGAAAGCAAACATAAAAGGACAAAACAGTAATTTAACACAAGATATAATTACTAATTAAACTAACATATCCATGAAGGCAAAAAAGGTAATTTCATATACAAGCCTAGATTTTTACATTAAACAAAACACATATTCAAGGGTAAAAATGTAATCTTCATGATAAAAAAAATTAAATCTTAAACTAAACATGCATCTATACAAGCTTAGAAATACAATTTTTTAAAATCAAAGATTGTTTCTATTTAAATAAATGAAAAATAAACTTAAAGATACAATTTTTATTAGCCAAGCTTTCATTTTCAATCAAGCAAAAATACCCACAAACAAAAAGGTGTAATTTTTATAGCCCTAGGCTTAACATTTAAGTTGTCACGCCCCGACCCGCCCAGTACGTGTCTGCAACCACGCATCCGAGGCACCGCAAGGCTTGAAATAGATATCATCGCTGCAAAACAAAACTAAAATTTTAATTAGAAATCATTTAATAAAATATTTAATTTATAAGCAACACCAGTGGATTAATTTAAAAGAATACCTACGCAACGGAAACTACTAAGCCTAAGCCATCAACGCCTCCTAGTGAGCCTCTGGTCTAGCAGCTAATCTCGTACGCGGATCTGCATCCATCCACATTGGATACAGGTGAGTGACAGAGGTTCTAAGAATCTCTATCTGGGTTAAGGCAAATAAGAAAAATCCAAAATAAAATAAAATAATATATTAATAAAATAAATATTTTTCTTTTAAAATCTCTTTCTAGTTCTCTAGCTGAGAACTCTATTTTAAAACGTATTAAATAAATAATAAATATATATACATAAAATGGGCTGGCATCTCTATCATACTGAAGGCGCGACCCGTCGGTCGTCTTATGCCTTACTGCATCGAGGGCTATCTCTTTTTTTTTCTAAACATTTTCTCATTTCTCTTTCTCTAGCCCATTCCCTCGGTGGTGCCCTTCGCTGTGGTGGAACACAGCGACCTGGAGCCTTGGCGAGCTTCCTTACGCGCCTCTCCAAACCAGGCTCGACCCACATTGCCCCGCGATAGGCAATCCACGGATGAGTATCATGCATGCTCTCACTCTCGGTCCATGCTCCCGCATATATAATGGAGCCCCGAGGAACATCCCTCTCAATCACTCATCTCGCAAGGGTATCGCACCCTTAAAATCATAATAATAGTATTTCTAAAATATATATATATATGTATATCCAGATAAAACATTTATATTTAAAACATATAATCACACACACATAAGTTATTATATTCCTTTTTAAAACATTCCACTCACTATGTGGGTATATCACAAACAACTGTATGTGTGTGGATTTTCCATATCCCAAAACCTTTGAAAACATTTATGTTTTTAAAACCTTTTTAAACCTTCGTTCCCAGTGGCTAAACAGAGAAGTCTAGACCACTCACAGTATTGGGAGATTCGTATACTCCCAAGCACTCCATGTAGCTCAACCTTCGGAGCATCGCCGCATTCGATTCACCCGGAGTCCTAGCACACGGAAATATACGTTAGCATTCATAACTAAATTTATGAATGCACCTATGAGGCTCTAACATGACCTATGACTAGGCTTGAATGTGATTCGGGGCTTAGAAAATTGTCCGGGAGGTTCCGGGGTAAAAATTGGACACTTGGTGAAAATTTATGAAAATACCCTTGGGGGTCCACGGGCCGCCAACGGGCCCAGCCCGGCCTGGATCTGGGCTAGGCAGGCCTAGCCTGTTTCTGGGCCCAAAAGGCCCCTTTCAAGTGAGTTGGGCAGAGCCCAACTCGGATTGGGCCTTGAACGCCAGATTTGGGCCAAAAGGCCCAGTCCAGCGCGGGACCTGGGCTACGGGTCTCTCCCTCGCGGGAAAGACTCCGCTCCCGCGCGGGAGCCGCTCGGCACCCTCGGGATCCGAGGTTTTTCCTCGGTTCCCGAGCACATCGGTCCACCAACCATCGTGAAATTCGAGATGGAGGTTCCTCTCACCTCCCACGATGCGTTTATAGAGCAGAAACGAGAATCACAAGCTCAAAGTTACTAGATCTCAAATCTAAACTTAAAATCTAGCTAAAAAGCTAAACCTAACTTTGAGCTTGGATCTCTTCTAGACCAATGCATGGAGATGTGTGAAAACTTAATAAAACGTAGATCAAGGAGTTAGGAATAACTTACCAAGAACATGCCTTGATCCTTCGATCGGTTTGTCCAAATCGGCCAAAAGTTCAAAATTGCTCAGAGAGAGCAAATGAGAGGAGAGAAGAGAGGGAGAAGAGAAAATGAGAGGAAAATAAGAGGGGGAGAGCTCATCTCCCCCTATTTATAGCAAGGCCCGACACCGGGTCTACTCGGACCCCAGGCCAGAATTTTTTCCCTCTTTGAAACCTCTCATAATTTCGATCCTTGACCCGATCCACCGACCAATTCACTAATGGACGTCTAATCCATTGGCTATGGACTTAAAGAAGTCCACTTTAGTAATTCCATGCATGGTCACCATCTCATTATCCAACTCCATCTTATCTTAAGCTTGACTTCTCTTCTGACTTGATACAGCCGAACCGACATATTGTTTAATTATTGTGTCATCTTGTACTATTGCTTTCGTACAAAAAAAGTCGTGCTAGGTCCGGGAGTGTCATAACTAAACAAACAAGTTTATCAACTTAAAGTTGTGATTTTTATAACCAAGATTAGATTTTTAATCAAACAAGAATAAATATAAACTAAAAAATGTAATCTTTTTAATCAAGATTAAAACTTTCAACTAAACAAGCTTATGGAATATGTAAAGCAAGTTTCAAAAATGATAAAGTTAGGAACTTTTTATATAATCACATAAATAATTAAAAGAAAAGACATATTAACAAAAATAAAATAAAATAAAATAAATAAGTAAAAAGACATCATCTTGAATATTCTTAAAGTATGCTTTAAACTAACAAAATTTGTAGATCGTAAATATCAACAAAAAGATTAAAGTTAACATTTTTATGTATAAAGTTAACATAATAAAGTAAGAATATTGTATTTAAAGTAAAAAGAAATGATCTTTATTATATAAAAGTAAGTAAGAACTTTATCTGAAAAGGAATGAAGTTTTATACCAAAACTAAAAAGTAATGGCTTTGTGGAGAACAAAATGGCCAAAGTTGAAAATTAACAAGCCTTTTCTCTATTTTTTCTAGCCAAATCCTTTTGGAAAAAGAGAGAAGAAAAGCTTCTTTTTTGTTTTTGTTTCAGACCGTTTGGTGTTTTGAAAACACAGAAAATAAAAAACTTTGTTCTTTGAAAACTAGCTTCAGTGAAAAAATGAAATCTTTTCTCCCCGCTGCTCTCTCTCTTTTTGATTTCAACGAAAAAATGAAAAACTGAAAACTCCCCCTTCTCCTTTGCTGCAGATAATTCTTTATACTTCCTCTTTCTTCTTTTTGATCTAAGGGCTCTCCTTTCTCTTCCCATTTCATCTGATGGTCCAGATTTTTTAATATGTGGTTTTTCTCTTTTGCCCATTCTATCTCTGCTTTGATTGGCTGCTGGGTTGTTGACTTCAAATTCTTTGTCCTTGCAAGGGTATAGAGAGAAAACACGTGAACAAGAACCTGGCTGGTCATCTGGATACCCTCTCAAATAATCTTCCGATCCTACCTCTGAAAATTACCTCAAAAAATTTATTAAAAAAAACTTGAAAAAAAAAATTTAGTTATATGGGTAATCCATTAACCCATCTTACCCAACCCAATCCGACCCAGTTTATAATCAACCCATGGATTATTCAATCCATCTTAACCCATGTTAATTTTTACCCAATCCAACCCAACCCATTAAGGTTGGGTTGGGTTGGTTCTTGGGTTACCCAACCCAAGTTGCAGCCCTAATCATGGCTATGAAAAGCTGCACTTGCTTGAACAGTGCCCTATCATCATCAGCTAGTAAAACTTGCAAGCCCCTGAAAAGAGAGTTGGACCATGGTTTCTCTAAAGATTCTCCAGACTCGTTGATGGAAGGTCAAACTTGAAAACGAATAACAAGTGCCATGCTCTGAGCAGAACCTAGAGGATTTTGGACTACCCAGATGTTCCCATGCATCAGCTGCACTAGTTTTTGGCAAATACTGAAGTTCAGACGTTCCTCGGCTCCACGACTGTTATATCTTCTCCCACTGAGCTGTACATCCGACATTGAGCAGTCCTCAGATTGAGAATTGCTATTTGTCAATATTAATTTCGAACCTGATATGTACATCGGCATCAGAAAACCTCCAGGCTGTCCGTCTCTGATCATTCCTGTTCCTCCTCCACTTTCCTGCAAAGTTCTTCCTTTTTTCGCAATTCTTCTTCAAGAGCACCTTTTCTAGCTGCTTCCTCCTCTAAACGACGAGCTTCAGTTTCTTGAATTGCCTTCAACTCTTTTTCTCTGTCAGCTTGCAAAGATGCATTATACTCATCATCTTGTTGTTCTCGTATCAAGCGTTGAGCTGCCAACGTGTGTGATGGTGGACCCCCCATGGCTGCAACATGCATGCTTCTTGTTTAAACTAATATATTTTCTTTGCCTGCTTTGCTGGAAGCAAAAAGGTGGGAAGACCGACGAGCAGCTAAAGCTAAGAATAAGAAACGTGACTTTTGGCATATATTGTATATTATATATAAAAATATATACATACATATAAATACATATATATATAGAGACATATAAATATATATATATATACAAGTATTTATATATATATACACATATAAATATACATACAAGTATTTATATATACATATATGTATAAATATACATATACATATAAAAATATGTATATATACACATATAAATATATATATATATACACACACACACACACATATACATTTTTAATTTATATATATATAAATGTACATATATGTATATACATATAAATATATATACACATATACATATATATATATATATATTGCATGATAGCCGAGTTAATTGGGTTGGTCTCTGACTTGCTTGGCTTTCGCGTGGCTTTGCATGGGAACAGAGTGGACACGGTTGACCTAAATCTTGGTTCAAAATTTCCTGCAAGGTAATTAAAATAATAAGATAAAATAAAATAAAGTAGCACAAATAAATTAAATTTACAAAAGGATAAGTAAAATAAAAAGTTTGGAAAAGTCAAAATCAATTAATTAGTCAATTAAAAACCAATTAACTAATTAACTAAGATTAAAAATAAGTGTCTACACTTATCCCAACTTCTTTGTAAAATATTTTCTAGAACGTTTCAATTAATATTCTCATAATTGAGACTTTCTAAAATTAAAATTAAACTTTGTTTTTCACAAAAGGATATTTATCCTCATTTTTAAATTTGGCTTTGATTTTAGAAGAATATTTATTCCTATTTAGAAAGTGAATCTCCATTCTAAGTAGGAAATTTCTTCAATATGGATTTTCACATTAAAAGGAATGTTCATTCCGACATTAAATTTTTAAATTTCGAATTTAGTTTTTATAATGGGTATTTATCCCACATTAAAAGGAATATTTATTCTAACATTTGAATTTTAACACATTTTGTTATTATTTTCCAAGTAAAATATATTTAAGACTTTTGTGGTACCGATTTCCGGCGTTTTAGGGGTGCTAATCCTTTCTCAAGTGTAACCGACTCCCGAACCTAAAATCTTTTTTGTAAATCGGTTTTCTTTCCTTAATTTGACATAATCTTTCTAGATTTATGTTAAGTTAAACAAATAGGTGACTAACCACACCTATTAAAAATAAAAGGTTAGTGGCGACTCCATTTTGTTTTTCGACTGTTTAGTCCGGAGCATTTTTCATGCCATTTTTTTTTCGTCAGAGCGATAAAACGTCTCGACGCCCTGCAACGCTCTTGCTGGTTCATTTCCTCCCAAATTTTATACATTATTAGAGTAAAGAACGAGGGAAATCGCATCGGGTTTGGGTTTAGAAGTTAAACTCGAGATGCGTGCCTCGTCAGGCGGGCAACCAAGATGGCACAAGGCATAAAATTAAAGGGTATACGAGCAATATATGAAAACATACAAGAGATATTATAGAAAATATAATTTAAAAATATTTATAAAGAAAGTGGCACGTTTTACGATGCAACATGCAGCGGAAAAGTAATATACATTATATATATATAACAAGCACTAATAGTCCGAGCCAAGATTCACAGGGCAAAAAGGGGTGGCACCTACAAAACCGTGTCCATAGTATGGTACTGGGATCACTGACCACCGGGACGTCTGTCGTCCGAAGCCTGATGACTTGACAACAAAAGTGAATGATGTGAGTACAATATACTTGTACCCAGTTAGGGGCCCGGTTATAATGACCGATCACCTCAGGCTGGGGATATGAAATAATCCAAAAATAATTTATTTAAACCATTTACTAAAAATTATATGAAATCCCATGCCAAAACAAATATTAAACTAATAATGATATTACTAAATGGCCTGGCTTCTGAAATTGTCCCAAAAGGTACACTCGTGCATTGGGGTACCCGCTGGACCGTCAAGGGTTACTTAATATTTCAAAACACTTTTCTTTGCTTACTGGCCCATTCCCTTGACGTTTGCCTTGCTGTGGTGGAACACAGCAATTTGGAGTCCTGGCGAGCTTCCCTTCGCGCCTCTCCCAGGGTCTCGTCTCACCGCACCCCTCGACAGGCGATCCACGGCTGAGAATCTTGCATGCTTCTCTAACTCGGTCCACGCTCCCGCATATATTGGAGTACCGAGGAACCCGCTCAATCTCTCATCTCTCAGGGGCATCGTACCCCAAACAATTATTAATAAAAATATCAATTTATAAAATATTTGAAAGTCCCACCCTTTAAATCTTTTGTAAACTTGGTGTGTGAGGGTGGATATTTCATACCCCAAAACATATAAAAACAATTTAGTAAAGCATTTATAAAGAATTTAGAAAACAATCAACCCTTAATGGTCAACCACTCACAAGTAAGGGAGGTTTGTATACTCCCAATAAATTCCCACGAACGCCTAAGTTCAAATCGCTATCGGTCCCAACCTCGTACAATCACGTACCTAAATAATCAAATTAAAATATAATTTGATTAATAAAGGCAATTGACTAAAAAATTAAACACCTAGGCAAAATCTAATTAGAATTTCTAAGGTCTCGAAGTAAAATTGGGCAAGTCCGAAAGTCAATTGAAGTAAATTTGAGCCAATTGGGGCCAAATGGGGTCTAGGACTGTAAAATGACCATTTTGCCCCTAGACCCGAATTAGGGACTCTCCAAAACAAGGAGGATCCGGCCCAGGGACACTTCTGTCCTTGGCCCGGACCTTTGCTGCACCTTGGCAGCAGCAAGGCTGAACTCGGCCTTCCATCTTCTTCAGTGCGATTCTACTTCGATTTACCACCAAATCACACAAGATTTGAAACAAGCAATCTTAAGCATCTAAACTAAGAACCTATAGCTTCAAAAACGGATTAAAACAACCAATCATGCACGAAATTTGAATCAAAACATCAAAGGTCGCAGAATTTTCTGGCAGCAACGAAAATGTAGATTCAATTGAGCATAACTTTCAGCTCAGACCACTAAATAAAGCTTATAAGCTATCAAATTAAAGCTTGATGAGTCTAGAATAACATACCAAAAAATCAACTAATTCCCACTGCTGGACAGAAAGTTATGGCCCGAAGAACAATCTGTCGCCAATCTGACAGATTTTCTAATTCCGAAAATTCTTGATGAATTTGGTGTTTTTGATCTTCAAGGAAACTAAAGGAGTTGTTATTGATGATTGATGAAGTGTTTAATGATGGATTGAAGGCTGGAAATTTAAAGGAAATTGAAAGGATTTGAAGAAAGAAAGAAACGAAGAGAAGAAAAAGAAAAGAACATGAAAGAAATGGAAATGGTGGTCGGTTAGCCGACCACCACTTTTATTTGGTTAGGTTGACTTTTGGTCAACCCATCTGGTTTGACCATTAGTCAACCCGGCCTTCTTGCCTCGATCTTCGTGTCCAAGGACCCCGCTAACTCCGGATAAAATTTTTAAGCTCCTAGGCTCGAAATTGAGCTAAAGGAAGTTCAAAATGTCTATGAAAAATCTAATTTGGTCTCTTGGCTAAATAATTTACATAAATATAATACTTGACACGTGCGAACTAGGTCCGGGCATGTCAGTATAAACTATCTTGAAGGGTTAGGCGAGATATTGCCTATTTCGTCAGCTCAAGGGATTTACTATCCCTTGTTTGGTTTGGCGATAGAGTAGGAAAGACATTAGAAGCTAAAGAATTGGTCTAGAATGATTTCTCAGAAAGCTCACCTTGTTTTCACAAATTTCAAGAAAAGGTGGTCGTGGTGTCATCTCACCTAAAGACCACACTTTAGTGCTCTATATGGTGGCTTACTGCTAAAGAAAGTATTCTAAGACTAGGTTTAAGTATTCACGACGTGTTCGAGTAATCACGTACTTGAACTCTGGAGTTTTAAACCTAAGTGATCCACTGGCTTTGAAAACGTTTTAAAAACATTTGAAAACACTTTGAAAACACCTTATAGCTTTTGGAAACAGTTAGAATCTTTTAATCACTCTGATACCAATTAAATTGTCATGCCTCGACCCGTCGGGTCCGATCAAGTGGCAACTGACGTACCACATTGAGATGCATGCCATGAAAGGCGAGTTATCCCAGATGGCATAAGGCATAGAAAGAGTATCGTCGCTACAAAACCATCAAAAACAAAAATTTTATTAGAAATCATATAATATAATAAAGTAAATAACTATAAAAAAAGTACCAGTGGCTTTATTTAAAAAAAACTTACGTAGTTGAAACTACTACTCCTAAGCCACCAACGCCTCCTAAGAAGCCTATGATCTATCTGCTATCATTGCACGCGGATCTGCATCCATCCACATTGGATACAGATGAGTAATAGAGGTTCAATTGAATCTCCATCAGGGGTTAGGGAAACATGGGTAATCCAAAACATAATAATGATAAAATAAATAATTTTCTTTTCAAAACTTTTTTACAAATTCTCCAAGTGAGAATTTGATTTAAATCATTAAAATAAATATATACATATACATAACTAAAATGGGCTGGCCTAAAACATACTAAAGGTACGACTGGCCAGTCGTATACCTTACTACACTGAGGGTTATCTATTTTCTTTTCTAAAACATTTTCTTTTTCTAGCTCGTTCTTTCGGTGGTGCCAATCACTGTGGTGGAATACAGCTACATCGAGCCTTGGTGAGTTACCCTACGCGCCTCTCCCAGGGTCTCACACTCACCATACCCCTCGATAGATGATCCACGGCTACTTGGTCTCTGGCATGCCTCTCATTCAGTCTACACGCTCTTTCATATTGGAGCGCCGAGGACCTCTCAATCACTCGTCTCGCTCCTAACCGCATCAAATATCATATATATATATATATGTATAAAACATATATATTAAAAACATATAAACACATACACATAAATCTTTATATTTTCTTTGAAAACGTCTCACTCTCTACGTGGGTATATCACTAATTAAATGTGTGTGTGTGTGTGTGTGAGCGGTGGATTAATTCTCCGTGTCCCAAAACCTTTGAAAATCATTTTATCTTTTGAAAATGTTTTACCCTAGCAGCTAGGCACTGAAATCTAAGCCACTCACAATGTTATGAGGTTCGATACTCCAAAAAGATCCACGTAGACAAGTCTCTGGAGCATCGCCGCACTCGATCATCCAGAACCCTAATGCATGAAAATTTGTGTTAGCATTCATAATTAAACTATGAATGCACCTATGTGGGTCTAGCACGACCTAAGACGGTGTCTGGATATGTTTTGGGGCTTTGAAAAGTGTCCGAGAAGTTTCGGGGTCAAAATCGGACACTTGTGGTAAAATTACCATTTTGCCCCTAGGCTAAATGGATGACTCTCGCGTGAGAGTGGGTCAGTTCCAGTGCGGGAGGCGAGCCAAAAGGCTCGAGATTCGAGACTTGGCCTCGATTTTCATGCCATCCGACCTCCTTTCGACACATAAACTTAGACAGACGATCCTCACGCCATCCACGACACGTTTATCGAACGGAAAACGAGAATCACAAGCTCAAAGTTCCTAGATCTCAAATCTAAACTAGAATCTAGCTAAAAAGCTAAACCTAACTTTGAGCTTGGATCTCTCTTAGACCAATGCATGGAAATACGTGAAACTTAATAAAACGTAGATTAAGGTGAGTAGAATAACATATCAAAAACTCACCTTGATCCTTCGGTCGGTTTGTCCGGATCGGCCAAAAGTCCAAAATTGCTTCGAGAGAGCCAATAAGAGGAGAGGAAGAGAGGGAAAAGAAAAATGAAAGGGGAAGAGCTCAATTCCCCCTATTTATAGGTAAGCCCGACACCGGGCCTATTCGGATCTCGGGCTAGACTTAATTCCCTCTTTTTCACCTTTCATAATCTCAATCCTTGGCCTAATCCACAGACCAATTCACCAATGGATATTCGACCCATTGGCTACGGACTTAAAGAAGTCTAATTTGTGCTTCCATGCATGGTTACTTATCTCATTTTCCAACTCCATCTTATCCAAATTTTCACTTCTCTTCTTAATCAGACACATCTAGACCGACGTATTATTGACTTAATGCGCTGTCTTACACTATTCCGTTTGTACAAAAATTTTGGATTAGGTCCTAGTGTGTCATGAATCCCCGCCAAACCGAGTTAAAAAATCTGCTAACAATCCACCCTATTGTCAAACTCCATCAAATCCCCAACCAGATGACAAGATTGTGGAATTGCCCAATCAACAAATTGATACTCTTTTGTAGTGAAGTCTCTGATATATCAGAGCCAAAGAGTCTCAAAAGAGTGAGAGATTCTAAATTTTCTTGGGGATTTAATGGGTACTCCTTCTATAAAAGCAATTGATGGTGGTGTTGATTCAGTACATAGCTTATGACACACCCGGACCTAGCACGACTTTTTCGTATGAACGAAATAGTGCAAGATGATGCAATAATTGAACAATAAGTCGGTCCGGCTGTGTCAAGTCAGAAAAGAAGATAAGTTTAAGACAAGATGGAGTTGGAAGATGAGATTGGTGACCATACATGGAAACACTAAAGTGGACTTCTCTAAGTCCATAGCCAATGGATTGGAAGTCCATTGGTGAATTGCTCGGTGGATCGAGCCAAGGATTAAAGTTTTGAGAGGTTTAAAAGAGAAGAGAAAGTCTGACCCGGGATCCGAGTAGACCCGGTGCCGGGCTACCCTATAAATAGGGGGAGGCCGAGCCTCTCCCCTTCATTTTCTCTCTTTCTCTCTTCTCTCCTTTCTCTTTTCTCTCAACCACTCTTTTGGAGCAATTTTGGACTTTTGGCCGATCCGGACAAACCGACCCAAGTTCAAGGCGAGATCTTGGTGCATTCCTCTTAACTCCTTGAACTACGTTTTATTAAGTTTTCACGCTTATCCAGGCATTGGTCTAGGAGAGATTCAAGCTCAAAGTTAGTTTCAGCTTTTAGTTAGATTTTAAGTTTAGATTTGAGATTTAGGAACTTTGAGCTTGTAATTCTCGTTTCTGCTCCGGTAAACACATCGTGGGAGGTGAGAGGAACCTTCATCTCAAATTTTATGTCAAACGGTGGATCGAGGGACTCGGGAACTGAGGAAATGCCTCGGATCCCGAGAAGGCCGGACGGCTCCCGTGCGGGAGCCGAGTCTCTCCCACGCGGGAGAGACCTGCAAGCCAGGTCCCGCATGGGACCTGGGCTGTCCGGCGCCGGACTGGGCCTTTTGGCCCAGTCCGTGCGCTTGGGCCTTGTTGGGCCCAAGCCAAGTTGGGCTCGGCCCAACTCGCATGGGGTGGGCCTTCCGAGCCAAATTTCAGGCCAGGCCTGACCCAATCACGTGGGGGGCCTGCCTGGCCCAGAACCAGGCCGGGTTGGGCCCGAGTGTGGAGCCCACGGGTCCCCAGGGGCATTTTCGTAATTTTTCACCAAGTGTCCAATTTTTACCCCGGAACCTCCCGGACACTTTTCCAAGGCCCGAATCACATTCAAATCCAGTCATAGGTCATATTAGAGCCTCGTAGGTGCATTCATAAATTTAATTAAGAATGCTAACTTATATTTCCGTGTATTAGGGCTCTGGTTGAATCGAATGCGGCGATGCTCCGAAGGTTAAGCTACATGGAGCGCTTGGGAGTATACGAATCTCCCATCACTGTGAGTGACCTAGACTTCTTTGTGTAGCCACTGGGGGAAAAGATTTTAAAAATGTTTTTAAAACATAAATGTTTTTCAAAAGGTTTTGGTATGCGGGGAATCCACACACACACAATTGTTTGTGATATACCCACATAGAGAGTGGGATGTTTTCAAAAGAAATATAAATACTTATGTGTGTGTGTTTAAATGTTTTAAACATAAATGTTTTGAATATATATATTTGTATATGATAAATATATGGATGGGATGCGAGACGAGAGATAAGTAATTGAATGGCTCCTCGGGCTCCAATATATGCGGGAGCGTGGACCGAGTTGGAGAAAGCATGCTAGATTCTCAGCCATGGACCGCCTGTTGAGGGGCACGGTGAGACGAGACCCTGGGAGAGGTGCGTAGGGAAGCTCGCCAAGGCTCCAGAGCTGTGTTCCACCACAGCTGGCTACCACCGAGGGAACGGGCTAGAGAAAGAGAAATTATGAAAGTATAATTTAAGAGAAAAGAGATAGCCCTCGGTGCAGTAAGGTATACGATCGGCCAATCGTGCCTTCAGTGTATTAGAAGCCAGCCCATTGATTATATAATTATTTTAAAGGTTTTAAATCTAATTCTCCTTGGGGAGAATTTCAAAAGAGATTTTGAAAACAAAATTTATTTTATTTACTTTATTTATTTATTTTATTATATTTTGGATTACCCCTGTTTTCCCTAACCCTGATGGAAACTCATTGAACCTCTGTCACTCACCTGTATCCAATGTGGATGGATGCAGATTTACGTATGGGGTCAGCTAATAGAAAAGAGGCTCACTAAGAGATGTCGGTGGCTTAGGTTTAGTGATTTCTGCTGTATAGGTATTCTTTAAACTAATCCACTGGTATCATTTATAAATTAGATATTTTATTAAATTATTTCTAATTAAAATTTTAGTTTTGTTTTGCAGTGATGATATCGATTTCAGGCCTTACAGTGCCTCGGATGAGTGGCTGTAGACACGTACTTCGAGGTAGCGCGGTGGTTGCCACGTGGCCGACCCGGGGCGAGTCGGGGCATGACAGTTTATATCAAATTAAAGTATACAAGGAAGGCCAAATGGAAATACAGGGTAAACTAATAAATAGACAGTGTTAGTATTTCAAACCAGTCTCTTTACAGCCATTGATTTCAAAGTAAATGACGTGGCATCCCATCTCCCAATGAAATGGACTCTCCCATTGAAAGGCTAACTGGAGATAGAGGTGTCAAAGTGAACCCGAACACGAAAAATCCCCCTGAGAAACTTGAACCTAAACCCGACCGAAATCCAATTGACTAAAAAAGTCAACCACTGAAACCCGAAATAAATTCAACCCGAAATAACCCGATCTCGAAATTAACCTAACCCGAAATGATCCGAACCCGAAATTACTTGAACCCGAGCCTAATCTGAACCCAAACCCGAAATTGCCCGAATTTAATACAAAGAATTTAAATATAATTAAATAATTTTTTAAATATAAGTTTTATTTAAAAATTTATTGTAAATTTACAATATTTTTTTTATTTTAATTATACAATTGAGTAAACAAATAATCTCCACTTGGTTACGAATTTGTAACCTCCACCCGGCCACCTCTAACTGGAGAGGAGCCAAATCCGTTGAACCAAGGGTATCCTTAGGCCTTTGGTCCAAGGTTAATTATTTTCGAGCTGGGCTAGCCCATTATGGGGGTAAAGTTCTCTCAATAATAGTTTTCTCTATTTATAGTACTTAAACTTAAAACCTTACTTAAAAGAAATAAGTGTCAAACTACTTGAATCAACCAATTGTTGGTAAAAAAAAAAAGTAAATACTAAATAGTACCTACAAACTAAATAAATACTATGTTAATATTATATAAAGACAAAAATATTAAACAAAATATATAAAAAATAATTTTGATATACATAATAACACCTATAACAAATAAATATGATATATGAAACAAGAATCAACTCACACCAGTATGTACTATTAATATTTTGGCAAACCAATCACTAGATTCCATAATCTACTTGAATAAATCAATAGTTAGCTTTTAAAAAAATAGAGATTAAGTTTAGGACTCTTTCTTTTGCAATCGATCAGTTCTGCCTAAGAATTAATACTAACAATTTATTGTAATAAATAAAAAATAAAAAGTTAAAGTCTTAAATAATAAATACTCTAAATTCTCAAGGCTCAAACTTTATATATAAATAATATAGCTATAATAAAAGTAGAGAAAGGGTCAACTTATATCTGGTATAAGATTAAAAGTTTTACACCAGTTCATAACTTAACGTATGATAAAAATTTAGTTAATGCAACTATCGAATTTCGTGCTTTATTCATATACATCATGTATGTAAAATTTTGAGTTAATTCAAAATGTCTAGCATATATTTTAATACTATAAATTTTTTCACCATTAAACATATATTAACAATATTAAAAAATATTAAACAAAATATATAAAAGGTACATGATAGTTTTCATTTAAAAGTTAAAAATGTTTAATATGTTTTCATATATTAACAATACTAAATAAATACTATGTTAATATTATATAAAGACAAAATATTAAACAAAATATATAAAAATTAATTTTGATATACATAATAACACTTATAACAAATAAATATGATAAATGAAACAAGAATCAACTCGCACTTGTATGTACTATTAATATTTTGACAAACCAATCATTAGATTCCACAATCTACTTAAATAAATCAATAGTTAGATTTAATAAAAAAAGATTTAGTGTAGGACTCTTTTCATTTATAGAACTTTTGCGTTCTATAAGTTTTGCCTAAGAATTAATACTAACAAATTATTGTAATAAATAAAAAAATAAAAAGTTAAAGTCTTAAATAATAAATACTCTAAATTCTCAAGGCTCAAACTTTATATATATATATATATAATATCACTATAATAAAAGTAGAGGAAGGATCAACTTATATTCAGTGTAAGATTAAGAGTTTTACTCCGTTTCATAACTTAACGTATGATAAAAATTTGGTTAATACAACTATTGAATTTCGTGTTTTATTCACGGACATCGTACATGTAAAATTTCAAGTTAATTCAAAATATCTACCACATGTTTTAATACTATAAAATTTCCCACCATCAAACATATATTAACAATATTAGAAAATATTAGAGTCTAGATCGATATTATAAAATATCAGATTAATTTAAAATTTTATGTGTATGATAGATTCAAATATATCGTTAAATCCAACGGTTGAGTTGTTAAACTATTAATTGTATGTTAAGTTATAAAAAAAGTGCAAAACTAAAAGTTTTATATCAAGTATAAGTGAATCCCTACTCATAAAAGTATTTGTATATAATAATAAAGTTTATATTACCTACAATACAATTATTTTTCCAACAATACTAAAGTTAAGGGACCATAATTTTTTTTTTTGCCAATAGCATCCATGTCACGCCCCGACCCGCCCGGGTCTGCCACATGACAACTGCCGCGCTGGCTCGAAGTACGTGTCATCGGTCACGCACCAAAAGCACCGCAAGGCATTGAAATGGATACCATCGCTGCAAAATAACTAAAACTTTAATTAAAAATCTTTTTTTAATAAATTAATAATCTTTAAAGTAGCACCAGTGGATTAATTTAGTAGAATACCTACATAGCGGAAACTACTAAGCCTAAACCACCGACGCCTTCTAGTGAGCCTCCATTCTATTGACTGACCCCGCACGCGGATCTACATCCATCCACATTGGATACAGGTGAGTGACAGAGATTCAATGAGTCTCCATCAGGGTTAGGAAAACAGGGTAATCGAAAATATAATAAGGTAAAATGAATAAAGTAAAAGAATGAATTTTGTTTTCCAAAATCTCTTTTGAAATTCTCCAACGAGAATTTGATTTAAAAACCTTTAAAATGAATATATATATACTACATGGGCTGGCTCTTAATACACTGAAGGCACGACTGGCCGGTCGTATGCCTTACTGCATCGAGGGCTATCTCTTTTCTCTTAAATTAGATTTTCATAATTTCTGTTTCTCTAGCCTGTTCTCTCGGTGGTAGCCAGCTGTGGTGGAACACAGCCCTGGAGCCCTGGCGAGTTTCCCTGCGCGCCTCTCCCAGGGTCTCGTCTCACCGTGCCCCTCGACAGGAGGTCCACGGCTGAGAATCTAGCATGCTTTCTCCAACTCGGTCCACGCTCCCGCATACATTGGAGCTCGAGGAGCCACTCAATTATTCATCTCATATCTCTCTCATATATTCATCATATATATATAAATAAATTCAACACATAAAAGTTTAAAACATTTAACCACACACAAGTCTTTAGATTTTTAAAAATCATCTCACCCTCTAAGTGGGCGTATCACCAAATAAAAAGTGTGTGTCGTGGATTACCCTTATCCCAAAACAGTTGTAAAACCTTTTTAAAACAATTTATATTTTGAAAACATTTTAAAAACATTTTGTCCCTAGTGGCTATGCACTAAAAACAAAGTTACTCACAGTATTGGGAGATTCGTATACTCCCAAGCGCTCCAAGTAGCTTTAACCTGCGGTGCATCGCTGCACTCGATTCAACCGGAACCCTAATACACGGAAATATAAGTTAGTATTCATAATTACATTTATGAATGCACCTATGAGCTCTAGCATGACCTAAGACTAGGCTTGAATGTGATTCGGGGCTTAGAAAAGTGTCCGGGAGGTTCCGGACTAAAATTTGGACACTTGGTGAAAATTTACGAAAATACCCCTGGGGGCCCGTGGGTCCCACACTCGGGCTGGGCCCTATGGGCCCAACCCGACCAATTCTGGGCCAGGCAAGCCTGCCCCCAATAGCTAGGTCGGGCCTGGTCTGTTTCTAGGCCCAAAAGGCCCTTCCCATGTGAGTTGGGCCGAGCCCAACTTAGTTTCGGTCCAACAGGGCCCAATCGGCCATTTTGGGCCAAAATGGCCTAGTCCGAGGCGGGACAGGCCCAGTCCCGTGCAGGACTTGGGAGGTGGGTCTCTCCCGCGCGGGAGAGACTCGGCTCCCGCGTGGGAGCCGTCCGCAGGCCTCGGGTTCAAAGGCTTTTCCTCGGTTCCCGAGCCCCTCGTCCACCGATTCGCGTGAAATTCGAAATGGAGGTTCCTCTCACGTCCCATGACGTGTTTAAGCAGAAACGAGAATTACAAGCTCAAAGTTCCTAAATCTCAAATCTAAACTTAAAATCTAACTAAAAGCTGAAACTAACTTTGAGCTTGGATTTCTCCTAGACCAATGTATGGATAAGCGTACAAACTTAGAAAAACGAAGATCAAGGAGTTAAGAACAACTCACTAAGATCTCGCCTTGAACTTACGGTCGGTTTGTCCAGATCGGCCAAAAGTCCAAAATTGCTCCGAGAGAGCAAATGAGAGGAGAGAAGAGAGGGAGAAGAGAAAATGAGAGGGGGAGAGCTCATCTCCCCCTATTTATAGCAAGGCCCGACACCGGGTCTACTCGGGCCCCGGGCCAGACTTTTTCCCCTCTTTGAAACCTTTAATAATTTCGATCCTTGGCCCAATCCACCAACCAATTCACCAATGGATTTCCAATCCATTGGCTATGGACTTAAAGAAGTCCACTTTAGTGATTCCATGCATGGTCACCAATCTCATCTTCCAACTACGTCTTGTCTTAAGCTTATCTTCTCTTCAGACTTGACACAGCCGGACCGACATATTGTTTAATTATCGCATCATCTTGTACTATTCCGTTCGTACGTAAAGGTCGTACTAGGTCCAGGTGTATCAATCCATCATTAATGGAAAAAAACAAAAAAAAAAGAGAGAGATTATAAATAAAAGAAAAATGGGAAAAAAAGGAAAAGGGAGAGGGGTATGTGGTTCCCCTCCCCTTTAACTCTTTGATAAGAGGTTTCAATTATAGTTTTATAGATTTTATAAATTATAGATATTCATATATAGATATGAATCGCAGGCTTCAATTGCTGAGAAAGGATAAAGAAGTAGGGAGGTGACCTTGACTCCAAAGACAACAATTAAGGTGGAAAAACAATGCAACTGAGAGCTATATATATATATATGTGTGTGTGTGTTGGGTTATCCCCAAAGACAAATTATTTGGGTCTGATTACGGGTTAGTTTAAAGTTTAAATGGATTAAAAAGTTTAATCCAAATCTAATTAGGTTAAAAGAGTTTTAACCTAAATATAAAAGGCATGTGAGATATGCATAGTTTAGAATAAGCCGTAAAACACAATTAGAATTCTCTGTTCGTTTGCTAGCACAAAAGGCAGAGAAAACTCCATTCCTAATCTTCGTGAGATGAAGATTGGTTGCTGCTTGATCTTATGGATACCGTAAAGGCGAGATCATGAGGAGGTTTCGTTATAGCTTGATTCGATCCAGTTTCAGTTTCTGATTTTATCGCACAAGGTAATATTTCTATTACTGATTGGGATCTCCTCTACATGGATCCTAGTGGGAACCAAAATTTTATATTTTCGCTGCGTTTGTTTGTTCTCAGTTTTCCTTCATTGGTATCAAAGCAACTTGCGAAACCTAATAAGATTGATCGAAAAGCACGGTCTCTGATTATCAGTTTTATTTATACATGAGATGTTATATATATTGTTTTGTGTTGAAATTCATATGTGATATTGATTTTGGTTTTAAATCTTAATGTGTTTAATATATTTAAACTGTATGACATGTTTAAATTGTTAAATGGATGAGATCCGTTAGTTGATAATAAGCAGATACTGTGTTGGATTGGCCTAAGATTTAGGCTGATATACAAGCGTTCAAAGTCTCAAGTTTTCATCCCAAAACTGCTTGCAGCACTAAAAAACACCAACTGTTGGTGGTTTTCTTCATGGTTAGGGCTGCTTTGTGGACCGCCGTATTTTTTCTGCATAGGGTGTTAATCTATAACCCCACATTAAACACATTAGTTATTTAATTCAATTTTTTAAAGGGTTTAAAATTTGATAAATTGTTATGCTGTTGTGAATAACATGTTGATTGTGTTCTTTGAGCATGGTGCGTAGTTATAACCCTATGACCATAAGTTTTATAAGAGTTGTAAAATTTTAAATATGATCTTTCTGTCAAAATTCAGATTGTACATTCTCTTCTCAACTTATTCCCCTCGAATGTAACTCGAAGTTTCTATCATATTTTTTTTATTGAATTAGGATAGTTTTAGAGAAAAATGACTGAAGCACTAATCAACTTTGGATGTTTTGAGTCTTGACCCAATCGATGTTTAGATTGAATGAAGAGGGACTAGTTGAAGTCCATTGTCATCAATATATTTATTTTTGTGATATAGTTCAACTACCAGTCCAATGATCTTTTTCCCCTTTCTCCAAGGGGATTTGGTATGGGATTCTATTGGGGATTTCGTTACAGACTCGTGTACTGTTTGGAAATTTCTCATCATTGTCTTTTTTTTTTATAAACTATCCAAAACGATGCACTTGGTCTAGGGCTAGGCCCAAATCCGAATAAAAGTCGAGTCTAGAATTTATGATCCACTAAGATGGAATTAATGAGTTGAAAATTGAAATTAATCGGTCTTTCTGTTTAGGTGCTGAAATCTGAATAAGCACTCAAATATTTCAGCTCTCACCTTCACTAAACGTAAATATAATACTGAAAATATGCAACTAATAAAAATTATGCTATATACATGTATAATATACTCCGTATATAATTAGTGGTACTGTATATATTTTTCTGTATATATACGGTCTACACTTTGAATGTTTGATAAAGGATCAATGGATCATGCAAACAGTCAAGCCTCAAGACTTTCCAATACTAATTATATATCTTATTTAAAGAATCCCTTTGCTGATTGTTGAGTTACTTCTTGTTACAACTTACTGCCAAAGCTCCCCTCTCTGTCAAAAATGGAGGCTGAAAAAGAGCCGCTACTCTCCCCCACCCAACAAGCAAACCGGATACAGCCACATCCTGGAGCAGCTAAAACCTCCTCCCTCACCTTCACTGTAGGTTCCGAAGACATCCCTCCTTTCACCGGTATCGCCCACTTCTTCACAAAATGCTTTGCCGAATCCAAGGTGTTATGGTACTTGGCTGGCCCTGCCTTGTTCGCCTCTATCTGCAAATACTCCCTAGGTGCCATCACTCAAGTCTTTGCCGGCCAAGTTGGTACTCTTGCCCTCGCTGCCGTCTCCGTTGAAAACTCGGTCATCGTCGGCTTCTCCTTCGGTGTCATGGTAATACCAAATTTATTTGTTGTGACTTTCCATTGCTTACTTTCAAGTTTCAACAATATAAAGTTGATGATTTACTATTGCTTTAACATATATAATAATCAGCTTGGCATGGGAAGCGCGCTTGAAACTTTATGCGGCCAAGCGTTTGGAGCAGGGCAGATTGACAGGCTTGGGGTTTACATGCAAAGATCGTGGATCATTCTCAACACCACAACTTTGATCCTTCTGTTTCTATACATATTCGCGGAGCAACTTCTGAAGCTGATAGGGCAGACGGAGGAAATATCAAAGGCGGCGGGGATGTTTGCAATATGGATGATACCACAGTTATTCGCCTATGCCATGAATTTCCCCATGGCGAAGTTCTTGCAGTCACAGAGCAAGATCATGGTGATGGCCATGATTGCAGGTGCGGCCTTGGTTTTGCACACGATTTTCAGTTGGCTCTTGATGTTAAAACTGGGATGGGGCCTGGTTGGAGCAGCCATGGTGTTGAATGCGTCCTGGATTTTCATTGATGCGGCTCAGTTTTTCTATATCGTAAGCGGGACGTGTGGGCAAGCATGGACCGGATTTTCATGGAAGGCTTTTCAAAACTTGTGGGCGTTTGTTAGGTTATCTCTTGCTTCAGCCGTGATGCTCTGGTGAGAACTGAGGAATTTATAATTTTTTTTGGTTACCAAAAGGGAATTTAAAGACTAAGCAATTAACCTAAGTAATTTAGTAAACAACAAGATTTATATCTTTTTTCTTAGGTGTTTTTTATGTCAGTAGTCACTAAAACCTTGTCAAGTGTCCATTTACATCATTAACTAGTTAACTCCTTTTTAACACCCTTAACTTTTTTTTGTTGTCTTTTTTTATTCCTTTTGTGCTTTTTTTTTTCTAAAATTTTACCATAATATATTTATTTTAAATACTCCAATCAATTTTTTTTCTAAAATCCTATCACTATATTTATTTTAATATTCAAAACTTACCCTTAAATAACTAACTTATTTAAAATTTGGGGTTAAAACTTTATGATACGCAATAAATTTTTTTCTAAAACCCTACCACAATATTTATTTTAAAATTAAAAACTTACCCTTAAATAATGAATTTGTTTAAAATTTGAGATTAAACTTTGTAATACGTATTTTTCTCATTAAAAAAGAATAATAAAACAAATAAAAATTACTTAAAAAAATTACTTCTAACGGTGTTAAAAAAATATTAAATGGTTTGTAATATAAATAAACACTTACAAGATTTTAATGGCTACTAACATAAATAGTACCTAAGTAAAATGATATAAGTTATATCTTTTAGCAAATATGTGATTTGATCCTCTCACCACATTTCAGGACATTAATCGTTGGAGAATTTTAATGATTATAATAATCACATTACGTTAGGTTAGGTGAGGCAAAGCGATGAATCAAATAGTATTAGGCACTACTTTATGACACGATCTACATAACTTTTTGTTTTTCGCCAAACATATGATCTACATAGTAATTAATAATTTATATTTTCAACCACCCTTCTAAGTAGTTTGACTATTTTATGTGGCAAATGTGGCAATTAATTGACTAGTAGGGGACTATGCTATAAAATATTGATTATATTTACTATATAATAATAATTTAGTAAAAAATAATTTTAACTTACATATATATAGAAACATAAGATTACTAGTCAATAAAAAATTAATTTTCTTTTATTTATTATTTATTAGTCAATAAAATCAATTTGAATATGAAAGCTTTGTCATAATTTACACTTCCTAGACACTAGTGGTCACGTCGTCCCACCAACCTTGTGGCAGCGGAACTACCAAAAATAGAACGAAGAAAGGAGTTACTTTCTACATTCATGCCAATTGCCATTTCCACCCTAACACTTAGATCACGATAAGTAGTTATTACTACTATATATTGTAAATGGCCACTGCAACTTGATTTTCAGGTTTTCTGTTTGAACCTCATGCCACGTCAGTGGGTCATTTGAATCTACTAGTATAATAAGTAGTTCTAATCGAGGTCGTTAGTTTGAACCTAATTACTAGAAGTGTGCACCGTTGGCATAAGATGTTTAGAATTTTACTTAAACCTTTAGAATACTAATTAAAATCTTGTGCAGTTTGGAGGTATGGTACTTTATGGCATTAATACTCTTTGCTGGATATTTGAAGAATGCAGAAGTTTCTGTTGATGCCTTGTCCATATGGTAAGCTTTTAACAAAATTACACTCGTTTTCTATAAAATGATTATATCTTGTATAGTATTTCCTCCAGTCTTATTTTGTTTTTCCATCTTTCTTTTTTCAAAAGTTTTAATTTATTTGTCTCTTATTATAAATAAACAATCAATAAGCTTTAATTCTCAAATTTATCCTTCTTTTTCTTTTATTACCATCACATCATTATACAAAATCTTCTTTTTTTTTTATTACCATCACATCATTACACAAAATCTCCAAAACACTTACAAACATTAAGGACAACCAAGTAATTCAACTTAAGTCAAACATTTTTTCTTAAACTTTGTGAAACTCAATAGGCACAAATATTAAGGGACGGACGGAGTAATTGATAGAACAGAAATAGTTCCCTCCCTCTTTTTGAAAGGTTTTTATATTGTTTCGTTCCACTTTTATTACCAATAAAAGCGGGCTAAAGGTTCAAATTAGGACCTAACATTTAACAGTATGCTCATTTAAGGATCGAACCTTTCAATTGTTACAAATTAGAACTTGACCTACACGGATCCTAACAAATCAGGACATTTGTTAATAGAAATTAGGTGGTGTAAAACACACGCCGTTAAATATATTAACGATGACACGTGTTTTTTTTGAGTGGTTACATATGTAGAAAGAAAATTAATAACAAAAATGAAAAATTTCGAAAAAAAAAAAACCGATTCTTGCCTAATATAAAAAACTTCTCTAATTTTCTCCTTCCCACCCCAAACGCAGAAAATTTTCCCACCAACCAAACATTCTAAAATCAGAAAATTTTCTCATCCAATAAATGCTAATATGAAATGAATCTTCTTTTCAGCCTGCATTGGACTAAAAATAGAAAAACAACCAAAAAAATCAAATTTTCAACTTTTACAAAGCCCAATTTTTTTAAAAAAAGAAAGATCTAAGAGGAAAAGGGATCGGAGAAGCTCCCTCTTCAAAGCCAAGATAACCATTCAACAGCTTGGATCTTGTCATAGAGCTCAAGAATCGAAGCTCACATGCGAAGCACAACAGAATCGATGTGGACAAGTTTGATAAACTCAGCATGATTTCGGTTGCTGAGGCCGATGACTTTACGGTTGAGAGAAGAGAGATGGGCCAAAGATTATTTAAACCACCATAGGCTAGCGTTGGAAGGGTCAGAGAAGAGATTTACCATAGATCTTCGCACTAGAGATGAGATTTAATTTGTTGCATAACTCACCAAAACCTGGAATTGCCATTGTTATTCTGAGGAATTTATTTTTGAGAGAAAAGCATAAGTTACAAAGATAAGAGAACAGAAGAAATTAGGGTTTGATTAAAGTCTAAACCAAACCAAAAGTGATTTAGGTAAACTTTTTTATTTTGAGTTTAAGGATAAAATTCTTTTTTTTTATTCTTATCTTAAGAGATGGGAGAAATTTAATTTTTTTTAAAGAGTTTCTTCAAAACCTTCTTTTTTGCTAAATAATTTTTCAAAAACTTTTTCTTTTTTAAGAATTATTTTCTTATTTTCTTAATTATTAAAAGTTTATTTAATTTCTCAATTTTATTGGACGGTTATGATATTTTTGAATTGCCACGTGTCAAAATCGCACGCGGTTTTAATAACGCGTGTCTTACATGCTCTTACACCCCTTAACAGAGATTCTGATTTGTTAGAATCCGTATAGGTTAAGTCCTAATTTATAACAATTGAAAGGTTAAATCCTTAAATGAATAAACCGTTAAATGTTAGGTAATAATTTGAGCCTTTAGCTAATAAAAAGTGTTACTAAGAGACAAATAAATGGGACTTGGTCGAACCACATAATATGCTATTCATTGTCTCCTCCACAAATATGGAAACATTCCCATTAAGGCTTTTTAAAATTGTTTAACTTTCTGTACTTAGGGTTTGTTTGACCTGATTGGAGTTTATAGTAAAAATGTTGTTTTAGTCAATGCTGTAAAGATCAACCCGGTGAAAGAACCTTTCAGGTCACCAGGTCATCAGTTCAATCGGAATAGTCAATTAGGTGTAGCAATATATGAATTTTGATAATTTTAGTTTAACATATATGATAAAAAGTAAATTTCTAATAAGAAATTTAGTCTAGCATGGTGGTTAGTGTGCTTGACTATTTCATAAGAGGTTAAGGGTTCAATTCTTATCACTTTCAACATATTTTTAATATAAAAAAAATTGTTTTTTTTTCCGATTTTTTATTGCGTCAACCTTACCCCGGGTTAATCCCCCTCTTCGGACCAAATGACCCTCCGGATCCTGATTGAACTAGTCCGACCGACTGGGCTGGACCGATTTTTACAACATTGGTTTTAGTAGAGCTGTTCTATAAATGTTGTTTAGAAAAGTTAAAATAGCGTTTGACAAATTTAACACAGAAGTATTGTAAGATGTAGAAAGTTGTTTGGTAGTAATATTGTAAAACTATTGTAAAATATTAAAACTACGAAAAAGGATATTTTTTTATTTTTGTATAAGTATTTGAAAAAATTTGTTACTTTTTACATGTTAACTATTATATATACATATGTATATATTATTTATATAAATTATATAATAATAAAAATGATAAACAAATATTTTTAATCTATAGATTATTTTCAAATCATTTTAAAATTAATTTATGTATAAATTTTTGATCAATTGGAATTCTTTTATATATATAATTTTTTTACAAATAAAAATTATAAATAGATAAATTTAATGTAAGTTCAAATAAAATATAATAATATCAAAAATCTAAATTATAAATTTTAAAATAAAATAACTATAGGTAAAAGTGAGAAAGAAATGAAAGGTGAGTAGTATGGTTATTTTGTCATATTGAGAAAAAGATAGGGACATTAAAGGTATATTCAAAAATTTCATTAGAAAAGTCAACTTTCCGCATAAGCTTAAAAAAGTGATTTTGAGAAAAGTTTCAAATTGTAACTTTGATTGAAAGTAGAAAATTTGCTTCTATGATAAGTTAAAAAAATAAAAACTATACATATAAACACTTAACTTCAGCTTCTAAAGTAGAGAAACTCTTCAAAAAGCTAAACCAAACACCCACGCAGTTTCCTTTTGGCCAATATTTTACTCCTTACACTTTACTTTGTCTTTATTCTTACTTAAAATTAGTTATTGACCTGGGCTTTACCTCGGGGTTTTTTTATTTTAAAATATTTAAAATATATTTTTTAATAAATTGAGAGGAACTATAATGACAAATAACATATTAAAATCAAAGATGGAATAGAAAATAAATAATATATTAATATTGCATGCAAATTAAAGATGAAACACAATTTATATATATATATATATATAACATAATTTTAATATACACACCAAAAATATGTAAAATATAAATATATATGTACACGCAAAAAAATTCCTAAAACCTCATAAATTGTTAAGTCTATCTCATTTCTACATATCAAAAAATTGTAAGTGATAATTCAATATATATGATTCAATTAAATAAATAAGAAGTAAGCATACTTATATCATATTATAAATTTTATATTTATTAAATAAATAAATATATTCTATAATATCATAGCATAGGTTAAAAATTTACATATTCATTATGCATATATACATACATAGAATAATAAGTAAAAGGGAAAAAATCCTAAATTTCAATTCATATTTCCTTTTAAATTGATTTATAAATAATTAAATTTTATATGTCAAATACTCTGTTAAACTTTATGTAGTATAGATGGTATAAATTATAAATTTCAGGTATTAATTAAATTTCAAAAAAGTTTTTCATCATATTATATCACTTTTTGGCAAAAATATAAATATTATACCTTTATCTGTAAGTTAACATTAATTGTTTATTAATTGTCACACTCCATTTATCATGATACCCAAAATAATTTTACTAATCTTAAAGAAAAAAATTACTAATCAAATACTCTTCAATAAAGAATTAAACATCCTCACTTCACTAAATTAATCCCAAAACCGATCTTAAAATCCCAAAATTATACCCACCAAATATAATTTTAATAACCATATAATTACCATATTAATTTACCAATTTAACCCTAGAGAATAACATTGAAATCTCATAATTACCCATCAAAAACCCACTTAATAACCAAATAACCACCTTAAACCCCAAAATTAACCTCAAAAGCATTATTAAAATACCATAATTACCCACTAAATACAACCTAATAACTAAATAACCATCTTAATTACTAAATTAACCCTAAAAATAACTTTGAAATTTCATCATTACCCTTAAAATACTTTTAAATACCTCAACCACCTCAAATTAGTATCCATAAATTACCTTTTAATTACCAAATGACCTCAAAATTTATGGACACTTGTCAAAATATTATGCTCTTAATTTTGCTATTGAAGCCAAAGAAATCACGGGATAGCTTTCATTGTAGGTATTGATACTAAAACCAAAATCTTGAGCCAACCCTGGAGCAGAATTTTAATCCCCGGCCCGAACCACCCAATTAACTATCTACACACATATAAAGTTAAAGATATAGCAACAATAAATATTGATTGAAGTGGTAATAGTCTATATCCTAATAAAGATGAGGATATAAGTTCAATCCTCTTGAAGTATATTTGTTGATAGAACTTTACCTTTAGGGGGTGTTTGGTTTGGGGTTATCTTACATAACCCCAATAATGTATACATTGGAATGTAACATTACTTCGTTTGGTTTGTGGTAATCATCTTATTGAGGTAATGTAAGATTACTGACACGTCAACTTTTGGTGCACATTACCAGGAATCTCATAACCTCCAAATTCTTAAGTAATGTGAGATTACCAGGTTATATTAAAATTTTTTCCTACTTTACCCTTAGTATTTTGCCCTTTTGGACCTTAATAACCTTATGTAATTGATAAATTATAATTTTTTAAACATAATTTATTTTGATTAAAAAACATAATTAAACTTAGCTTATATAATTACTAAATTAATAATTATATGTTAGTTCAATTAAACTAAAAGCATAATTTCTTTTTTGTTAAAAGCATAATTAAACTTAACTTATATAATAATTAAATTAATTACATAATATTTTACTAAGTTTATTACTTAAATAATTTTTATATTAGTCATGTTTAATTATCAAACTTAACAAAATTACAACAATTATACAAAATATTGAACAAATAAGAAATAAGCTTAAGTGTTGTATTGAGGGTATTATAGTAAACTATCCATTTTAACAGAACATATACCATCCAACCAAACAGGTTAATCTTATATTCCGGGAATCTCAACCAAACAAAAATTGTGCATATTCCGGGAATATGCACTAGGTTATATTATAACCTGGTAATCACATAACTTTAGTAATCTAAGATACCTTGAACCAAACGCCTAGCGCTTCCGATATAAAAAGAATTAATCTTAAGTCAAAGACTCACGAATATCCTTGATTAAACAAAAAAAAAAGTTAAAAATATGGCTTACTATTTTGATAAGTAAGTAGTGGTAAAAAGTGAAATATAATTGACATTTTGACCATTCTAATGGAGGGTTTTGTTTTGGACTTGCTTATTTGGGGTTTTTTTTTTAATATTATATAGACTTTTTGTTTGGAATCTAATTATGGACTTTTTTCTTCTTAATTTATGTTTTTTTTTTATCATTTTTAATTTATCTGATGTTTGTGTCAAAACTAAAATATTATATTAATTTAACTTATTATTTTATTTTGTTTATTAGGGTGATTCATTTCTAGAAGTTTTTGAAGTTTAGTTTTTAACATTTTTAACATACATATATAAACTGTGTGTTAATTTTATTTATAATAATTTCACTTGTTTTAAACTTGAATTTAATAAATAAATAAATAAATAAGAAAATGATGTATTTTTTTTTGGAGGAAATAAGGCAATGATTATAATTCTCTTAATTATTTTTTCTTAATTATATCTTTTATGATATATAAATAACTTAAATGCAGAATAACTTTTTTCATATTTTATCTATACTATCACAATTATTTAAAAACAAATCTTTTTATTTTGATAAAAAGCCAATACCCGAAGCGAAGGGCAAAATTTTGTGCTGGTTGTACTAATAGAATTATATATTTTATATTTAACTTTAATATTAAAATGAATTTTTTAAATATAAGAATATTAATATTATAAAATTAATTTTTATTATTTTAATATTAAATTTAAATTAAAGAGTCTCAAATAGGTTTAAATGGATTAGCTAGACTAGATAATAAGAGATTTGGAAGGTAACTGAGCCCGACCCGGCCATCGACACCTCTGAATGGAAGTATCAACTCCATTATCTTTAATTACTTGTTTCTGCCCTTCTCCTAACAAAGCTGTCAAATTCGCAGTTGTAACATCCTGGGATGGACGACCATGATAGCTCTGGGCATGAACGCGGCTGTAAGGTAGGTGAACAACTCCTAAAGAACCAGCGAGACCAAGAATCATTAAGCTATAGTTTGGATTAGTGTCTTTCTAATCATCAGTACAAACGAAATTTTACAGTGTGAGAGTGTCAAATGAATTAGGGGCCGGACATCCCAGAAAAGCAAAACTTGCATTGGTAGTTGCTGTGATATCAACGTTCATGATCGCCCTAACCATTGCGCTCATTCTGATTATCTTTCGGGACAAATATCCAGACTTATTTTCAACCAATACACAAGTTAAACAAGTCGTCAAAGAGCTCACGCCATTGTTGGCCTTTTGCATTACGCTTAACAATGTTCAACCCGTGCTCTCAGGTAAATATTTTGTACCACCAAATAGTTATTACTGTTCCTTCATAGAGAAGACATTGAAATTTGGCCTTTTCTTCACCGTGGGCGGTGGGGCAGGGGTGGCGGTCGGAGCTGGATGGCAAGCTTTTGTTGCTTATGTAAACATTGGGTGCTACTATATCTTTGGGGTTCCTCTAGGTCTCTTACTGGGTTTCAAATTCGACCTTGGTGTCAAGGTAAATTCTCTCGCCTAACCTTGTCTACCGATTTCTGAGTCTAATTAACAGTTTTAGCTGTATATATGTATATGTGATTCAATGAACTTCCAGGGAATTTGGTGTGGAATGATATCAGGAACAGCAGTTCAAACTTGCATCCTTTTTGGGATGATCTATAGAACCAACTGGAACAAAGAGGTGACATTAAAGCATTATGCAGTATTTTTCAACTCTATTGAGCTATATATTTATGCCAAGTTTAAAACTAAGTGTGTCCCATATTTGCTGTGCGGTACAGGCTTCTATAGCTGAAGACAGGATAAAGAAATGGGGAGGACATAGAGAGTCCAGTGAGAATAACATAGAACAATGAATAATTGATATTGGACAGCCATTTGACACAACTTTAGCACCCACCATGACGGAATTCTCTCAAATTTCTCTTTGGAACACTAAAAAACCAACGTAGAGTACTTTTGAGGTCATTTCATGATCAAATTTAGCACCCTTTTGGGATGTGATTCTCTCAGTTAAAGTTCATGAAAGTGAGAAGGGGGAGGGGGCGATCCAAATAGCTCTACACACTTTGCTAGCCTCAAAATTATGCTAATATATTACAGTGTTGAATCTACAAATAAAATGACTTGCAAGGAAAATATAGACCAACACGAAATCATCGATAAAACAAAAACGAACTACATAATATCCTAACCACAACCACTCTATAGTATCAACTATCAATACTTGATAAATGGCGAAAGAGAAAATTCTCCACCTCTAATAGCAAATGGGCATGCATCATATAATAAATCGACCAGTAGTGTGAATAATTCTTTACTTATGAGATCTTAATTGCAGATTCATGTCAGAACTTAGACCACGTTAATTGCCATTCATTTTCCTGATAGAGAAAACTTATCTGTGATATGCAGAATGGGGCACAGTTATTTCACCAAAGAAAAGGGGGATCACTACAGTGCAAAATCCCGGCTGGTCAGCCAGAACTATCTGTGATATGCAGGATCACCAAAGAGAAATTATCATTATCCCTTACTTTAAGCATCTATGAAACTGAGGGGCTGATAGAATATTGCCAGAACCCTTTTTTTTTTTTCAAAGGAAATTAATTTACATCTAACCTAGATACTAACGCCTCATCCAAACAGGTTTCATGCTCAAAATACCAACTACATAGTCACCATATGACAAAATCATCCCTTAATGGCTCCATAACAAATTGTCTACTCTTCCCTTTTTGCATCTCTTATAGCTTCTTTATCATAATATCTTGTATAGGTATGACCACAAAGCATAAAATATGTGCAATAGCACAAAAGATAACATACCATTCCACCCTTCCCAGGTTGGTAAGCCACTAATGCCAGAACGGCGATTTCATTTTGACCCTTAACAATTACTAATAAGATTGGGAAGAAGGGCTAAAATGAATGCATCAAAAAAGGAGTGCTAGGTTCGGTAAGATTCACTAAAGTTCCACAGACCAAGAGATATTAACATTTCCCTAATTGCATAAAAACGCTAGTCGATTTTCAACTTAAACCGCAAAATGATTTAACATTATACAACTAAACCGACAAAGTAAGCAATGCAAAAATAATAAATAAACAGCATAACGGAAACTAAGAACACATAATATAATATCATTGCGCCAAAATTAAGGGTATTAATATAAAATCTCATTTCAAAAGTAAATCCAAACGACGAAAGATAACAATATAACATAAATGTCATTCAGATCCAAAAAAGATAAACCTAACCTAGGCGATGAGCACAACAGCGCCACCAGCCTCCTTAATCTTCTTCTCAGCAGTCTTTGAAACCAACTTAGCCTTAACAACGATGGGTTGATTCTCGGGCAAAACACCTTTTCCGAGGACCTTAAAGTACCCAAATTGAGTCACGTCGATCATAGGCACGGAGTCCTTGTTGGCTTTGGCCTTGACGTCCTGTGGGACGAAAGACCAGAGCTTGTCGATGTTGACGATGGGGCAGTAGAACTTGTTACGGAGCTTGTGGAAGTACCTCATACCAACTTTTCCGAAATACCCAGGGTGGTACTTGTCGAAGAGGATCCTGTGGTGGTGCATGCCACCAGCGTTTCCGCGACCTCCCGGGTGCTTACGGTGCTTTCCGATACGACCGTGACCGGCGCTCACGTGGCCCCGCTTCTTACGGTTCTTCTTGAAGCGGGTTGTCATTGTTTTGGATTGGTGTGAATCTGCGGATGGATGGGTTAGGAGCGGCGGTAAGACGAGCAAAAATGAGAATAGGGTTTGTGGGGATTTATGTTGGGGGAAGAAAAATGATGGGGAGGTTTTTCGTTCCAGGTTTGCCCTCTAGGGTTTTGGGATTTTACGGCTTTGTTAGGCGTACAAGTAGGGTTCGGCCCTTATGGCTTTCGGCTTTGGGGTTAGTATGAAGGTAGTGGGCCTCAGGGAGCAGGCTGGATTGGGCCCGATTATTTTTTTTGGTTGGGTAGGATCGTTCACGTAAAATCTAGGCTTGAAAAATAATTAAAATATAAATTAAATATTACCATGTGCATAATTACATTTCGAACTTTGCATGGGTATCTTCAATCTTCTGTCATTTGTGAATGGGTGAAGAAGTTACTTATTTATAGAGGTGTCAAATCGGGTTGATCGGGTAGGTTTCGGGTTCGGGTCAATCAGGTCGGGTCAGTTTGGATCAAAAGAGATTTTCGGGTCATTCGAGTTTCGGGTCATTCGGGTCTCGGGTCATTTGGGTCTCGGGTTTTTCGGGTTTTGTCCTCGGGTTTGTCGGGTTTCGGGTCATTCGGGTTTCGGGTTCGGGTTTTTCGGGTTTGACCATCGGGTCTTTCAAGTTACAGGTTTTTTGGATTCGATTTTTTTTATTTAACTCTCGAGTCATTCGGGTTGTCGATTATTTTAAATTGAATTAAAGTTTTGATTTTATAAATTAATACTTAAGAGAGATTTTATCAAAAATATTATTTATTAGATTTGTTATAAATTTTAATTAAATTAATTAAATTTGTAATGTTATAAATACATTAATTACATTAGTAATATTTATAACTTTTTTAAAAATTTTCCTATAAATTATCTATAGTTTTAAATAAAATAAATATTTAAATTTTTATTATTTACTAATTCATTTCTAAATTCTAATTGATATATAATAAATCCATGATTCATACAGCTATGACCATCATGAACCACTAATTTTAGTATCTTATTATCTTAGTACTAATGACTTTGTTTTGTTCTTTCCTTTCTAAGACTTGTATATAGACTATACTTTATAGTGATTACTGATTAACATCACCTACTTCTGCATAATAAAACAACTTGCACACACACTACATGCGGCATTCTCATTAAATTATTTGTTTTTACGAGAACTAAATTATAAGGAGAAAATATATGACAACATATTGAAATTTTAATTTCAAATTTTTAATGTTTAGATACTTTTTGTTGGATAGATAATTCACTAATTTGATATGAATATTAGTAATTTATTAATACTACTATAATTTATAAATTTTCTTAGTTAGAATGGAAAATTGTCATTCACATGAAAAATTTTATTTATTGATTTGATCAGTAATGATGAAATCAACATGGCCTTTTGTAAATTCTCAAATTTTCCTTAATAATGTTCATAATTAATATTATTAAATTTAAGTAATAATATTCTATAAATTCATATAATTCAATCATAAATTCATAATAATAAAATTTAAAAACCATAATTATGAAAAAATATTTTTTTAAGTTCACTTTGATCAAAATTTTATCAAATATTTATTTTTATTTTCTTTATCAAATTTATTTATTAAATTTGAAGTTTATGAGGTATATAAAAATACTCCATCTGTCCCTATTTGTCTATTACAATTAATCATTTCATACATGGCAAAAAAAGTAGTTATGGTACAAAATTTCATACATATTTACATTGACTTTCTTATTTTATCCTTATCTCTCTTCTTCTTTAATTCTCTCTCCTATTTAGGAAAAATATTTATTTAAGAGAGAAAAAAAGTAGTTTAAAAGGGTAATTTTAAAAAATTAATAATTAATGCTGGGATATAAACAGATAAAAAGGAATAAATAAAATTTCTAGAAACAAATAAAACTTCTAGCAGGAAGTAGATAAATAGGGACAGAGGGAGTATTTCATTAGTTTGTCGGGTTCTTTCGGGTTAGATTTTCGGGTTTTTCGGGTTAGATTCTCGGGTCAATCGAGTTCCGGGTCAATCGGATTCCGGGTCAATCGGGTTACAGGTCAATCGGGTTTCGGGTTGGTTGGGTTCGGATCGTTTACTTTTTTAAATCAAACCAGGTCGGGTTAGTTTCGGATTCGGATCGATCGGGTCGGATTATCGGGTTCGGATCAGCTTTTGACAGCTCTACTTATTTACTTGACAACATCTCTCGTGCAAGTTCACAAGGATAAAAATCCCCTGCCCCATTTCGATGCCCCACTTTGTGCCCCAATTACCACAGTCTGCCATGTGTCTCATTCTGTTAACTTCTCTTATTCCTTGTTTGGTTTTAACAAAAAAAAAAACAGAGAAAAATTCATTATTTTTTTTCTTGATTTAAACTAAAACCCTACCCCAATAATATCATAAGCGTAAAAACTTACTCTTAAAATTAAAAAATTTTAATTTGGGGCTAAACTTTTGTTATAGAGGTTTTTTTTTTCTCCCTAAAATAGTTTTAATATTTTTTGTCTAAAAAAACTCCAAAACCAAACAAGGAATAAATATAATTAAATGAAGGAGACACATGACATATTTTGATATATGGGGTACAAAATGGGACACCAAAATGGGGCAGGTGATTTCCATCCAGTTCACGGGGAAAGGAGTCGTATATATACAAAGATATAGCACACAATGGGCTATCCAATCACAGACCTCTCAAGTATATTTTTGTAAATCATGAAAGATCACATCTTTTTACTTCATAGATGGATACAATGGCTATCAAATCATTACATTAACAAGACACAATAAACAATTAAATGAACATATCATGATCCGACAACCACAATCACGTATGATTCATCTTTGTAGAAGAAGGGCAGCTCCCACCAAGCCAAACCATAGAGTCAGAGCTACCCAGAAAGCTCGGTTCTTCTCGAGTCCAACGGGAGGTCGCCACACCAGAAAATCTCCCAGAAAGTCTCTGGATGAGGGAAGCTGATTGGTAGTCAACCCACTTCTCCTCTGATCCTTGTCCTTGTACTTATCACTCCATGTTGCTGCATAGCTGAAAATGTTGAAACAATGCACATACTTGTCAAAACTGTTTTCCAAATTAGCTTGCAGCTCACTACCTAATGAAGTTGAAAAGGGTGAATATTTATATGAAAACGTTAGAGACGTAACATGATACAAGACAGGGCAAATCCTAAAACTGGAAGTCTAGAACTAAGATGGTGCTGGGACATGGACAGAAACAAGAATTGCAATGGTGATGAAGAATAAGAAGAGAATAATAAAATAATTAGTTGCAATTCAACTAACAAATGAGCTGGTCATATGGCATGAGAACTTTTAGAATAAGTATATTCTTGGTGATTAACGAACTAATGAATCACATACTTGCTAAAAGCATGTAGCCATCCCAAAAAAAAAAAAAATTGAAATGGTTAAGAATATTCCTGCATCCGACAACTATTTGCTATGTTCATCAAGCATGGCAATGGACACCATAATTCATGGCAAGAATTGATAGTGCAAAAATTTTCAAGCTAAATGGTACAAATAAGGTAAAAGGTGCTGGCAGCCCATGACATTAATGCGACTTGTATGAGAGATGAACCATGAGGAATGAAAGTATGAAACAAAGATGAAACTTATTTGCTACTAGATGAGCAGCCCTCACAGATGCTATGGGTTTAAACAAAATATGTACGAAACTTGTAAATACATTAAAAGAAACATAGTAGGCATTGAAAAATATACTTATTTCTTTGTTATCTTTTATGGCCAATGAAGAACCCATGTCTTCTAATCATAGAGAAAGCAAAATTTAGTATTTTAAAATCAAAACATCTCAAACATCTAACTTTAAATCCTATGACCGAGTTGAAAAGGCTAATAAAACAATTGCCCAGGTATTACCCTTTATTTTTTTTTTAAAAAAAAAAGGAAGAAACAAAAACATTCTAGTTAAAATAGTAGTCACATAAAAGCAAATAAATAAATCAGTTTTTATTGAAAATAAGGTAGTAACTACGTTTGCATTCCTTACCCATCATCTTCAACAATGAGAGTGATCTAAAACTCCTTTATATATAACATAAAAGAAAGAAAAGTAGATGAAAATAAAAAAGAAGAAAATAAATTTTGGAAAAAGAAGAGGTTGGGTAACTGCTCTAAACTTTTAGCCTTCCAAGTCTCTTTGTTTCTTTTTTCTTGAGGTAATTTAATGAAAAGTAAATATATACAAAGGGTTAGTTAATAGTTAATAGTCAGATAGAGTTGTTAACTTATCAAATTAATGTTGGAACAAAATTTAAAATTAAAAAATAAAAACTTATTCTCTCTCCTATGGGGCACCTTTCTTAGAGTTCCATAGGATATATCTATTATATAGTGTCATAGAAGATTTCGAAGAGTTGGTCGAGTAGGAAGCAAGAAATTACTTGATCTTAACTAAACGGAAGCTTAAGAAACAAAGGTTAGAATTCTAGAGTTGAATCCACACAACATTCTAAGGATTCACGATGTAAAATGCCATTCATTGCCAACTAATAGATGAGATTGCAGGTGAATAAAACATTTGCATTTGCTAAGTTGTCAAAACATAGTACTAAAAGGTGTACTTTATACGAAAAAGAGAACAAGTCTGAGGAGGACTGTCAATAAGCATAAAAATTCGTGTCACTAATGTCTACTGGCGCATTATTTTTAGGGCAAAAGGGCTAAACCGAATATACCTGTCATAACTAGAACCAATCAGCGGAATAGTAACCATCTCTTCCTGTGATATCTTCAGTTTAGGTGCTTGCAAGATGTAGCGAAGATCAGCAGCTTGCCGTCGAATGCTCACACTAGGATGCTTCTTCTCCAACTGTTGGTACAGAGCAATGCAGTCCGCATGGCGGTTATTTGCCTCATAAGCCATTGCCAACCATATTTGAATCTGAAATTGGCAAAACAAAAGGAATCCCTCATTAGCTTTTACATCTTTTTCAAACATTAATCTAAATACAGAGCCATCAAAATTCCTGTGAAAACATGCCCTCTCTAATCTTATAAGGTATCAACCAACCTCACCGCCAAATAATGTTGGCCTGGGAATGATAGTCAGGGCACCTTCAAGAAACTCAATGGCCCGTCCGTACATGCCTTTTCCATAAGCCTTTTGGCCCAATTCAAACATCAATTGCGCCGTTGCTCTCCTCTCTGCCTGTTCCTTAGCCACCTGTTCTCATAATTATACAAAACTATTTGAATAGCCACCTGTTCTCATAATTATACAAAACTATTTGAATTTCTAATAGGAAAATGGAAGAGCAAAAATATGTTGAATATCAATTTATTTCAGTATTTGCGTAGAAAGGGAAGAGTACAAGCAAAACCTTTTCGAGCTCTTTTCTCACTCTCATCCTCTTTTCCTCCTCAGTTTCTTCTCTACCTTCGACCTCACTTTCCTCTGCTTCTGCTTTACTCTGCAACTCCTCGGCTTTCTTCTCCAGCTCCTGCATCTCCTCAATTTCCTTAACTCTCTTCCTCATTTCCTTCTCCCAGTCGTACTCCTCCTCTTCCTCCTCAAATCCGTTGCCGTTACCGTTTCCTTCGTCGTCGCTGGACCCCGCGTCGAAATCCACTGCCTTTACTTTCGAATTCGCTTTTCCGCGAGCCACCACTCGGTGAGCCCGGTTCTCACCGTCGGAGAAGTCGAGTTGGCTCTTGTTGGAATGAGAAGCGTGGAAGAAATGAGGGTCTCTCTTCGGTAAGTTTAAAACCACGTCGATCGCCAAGGGACGGGATTTCCGGTCCGTAGTAACAGTCCTCGCTGACGTCAGGTCTAATAACAAAGCTAAATTTCCAAGAACCACAGCCATGGCTGGCGTTCCAGAGAAAAGAGAGAGGGAGTCGCAGAGAGAATAAAGGGCAGAGTGAGATGTGGAGGTTTCAGTCAACAAAGCCGCCGTGAAGATATTTAGAAGGTTGTTAGCTTAATGACAAAATTATCCTTGATGATTTCAAGTTCAAATGACGAGTGTTTGGAGATATCTCTGGGCTCTGGCGATCTACGAGGGTGATACGGTAAAAAAGAATGTTGACGTGGCGCTACCTGGACGAGTGTCGTGTGTGGAGATTGTTGCAGACGACAATTTGTCTCACGGAAGCCGAAAAGCTTAATCGGTTCAAACACGTCACCGGAGCATTTGAGCACTCCACGCAACGCCGTCGTTTTATATGGACGGATCTAATGGTGTGGAATTCAACACAAGGAAACATGCGCTTCACAAAAGAACGTTCAAAACAAACAGAAATGACCTCAACGCTCGTGTTTTCAACGTGCACCCACGCGCCAGAATTTGTGTCTATTAAACAAGCAAAAGTTTCCCTCATTGTGATTCCCCGTACGTCTTAAGGACAAAAACGGTGGCGCTTCTCTGAAGCACATGCGCCAGAAGCTAAAGATTTTGAACTTTTAGCTTTATCCCCAAACAAACTCCCTCCATTACTCCATCCCATGGCTCTTTCTCTCTGCTGCAACGCAAAGCTGCAGCAGCCTTGCTTTCGTTCTTCGTATCTTTACGAGCAAGGGCTACAGTCTCATTACATTAACGGCCGGAATCTCCGAGTTTCCAGGAACAATCGAGTCTCGATCTCTTGTAAGAGGAGAAGCAATGCCTTAGCCCCTTTAAAATCGTCTTCCATTAATGGATTCTCGGTGGAGAAGAATCGAGAACATTTTGAGGAAGAGCATAGTTTGGAGAACGTTGAGTTGCGTGGAAGAATCCGGATATGGATTGATTTTCTGCGATCTGTGTTACCTGGAGGGAGTTGGTGGAGCTTCTCCGATGACGTGGAGATTAAATTGATGGCGAAACCGGTGACGGTTTGGCGGGCACTTACTCGAATGTGGCAGTTGATTGCTAAAGATCGTTTGGTTATTTTCGCTGCCTTTTCCACCTTGATTGTGGCTGCTGTAAGTCATTCTTTTGCTTTCAGCTTTGTTTCTTGCTTCGTATTAGTTGATTAATTTGTGCTAATTTATCTGTGCTGAAGTTGTTCGATGAATTAATTACAGATCTTTTCCCTTAACTGTGGTTGCACAAAGATTAATTTTTTTCAGAGGAATTCTTTTAGTTTCTTTTAATTATGTTAACTGACTTTTGAGTGTATACTGGTTCAGGTTACGGAGATATCTATACCACATTACTTGACGGCATCAATATTTTCAGCACAGAGTCGTGAAATAGCAGTGTTTCATCAGAATGTACGCCTTCTGATTACGATATGTGTTGTCGCAGGAATATGCAGGTCAAAATCTAGTATGGTCAAATCTCCCTTCTACCTTATGTTGCAATCCTTAACATGGCTTGGTCCTTTTCTTGAGATCTTTACGAAAGTATATCAGATATTATGCTAGCAGTGAGCGATAATTTCTTCCCCTAATTACTTGTTTGTATCTTAATGTTGAAAATGTTTAACTGTTTGGGCTATTACGGAACCAGTCTACTATCTGGCATAAAGTGGGAAATGCAACAAATCAAGCACTTGCATTCTGCTTTCTAGGAATGCGGAACGTCTCTTTAAGTATATCTTTGTGGAATTTGAGCTTCATTACGAAAAGGTGACAGCTGCTGATGCTTTACTCTGTATGCATGAATTTCAGTGGTCTGCGAGGATGCTGCTTTGGCATTGCAAATATGATCCTTGTGAGTTTTCTTACCATAATTTTACTACATTTTGTATCCAAATTTTTGTCTGCTTTTTGCTTTGGGGCCTGTGTTCGGGGCATTTTTGTTAGCTTGGATGAACCATTTTTTAAAATTTCTTTTCCATTTTCTAACGTGAATCTAGTGATATTATAACATTGTCTTTTCTGTGGTGCATGACTCTAGGGCTGACTGGTTCCTGCTGATGTCTGCAGGTTAAGCGAATGAGGGAAGCACTGTACTCTGCTCTTCTTTTTCAGGTTCTTATTAGATAAAAGCTCAACTTCCTATGGGTTTTTTCTACAATGAGGCATGTAGGTGATATTTCTTTAGTTTCTCTGGTGGTAACTTATTTTCTCATCACATTTTCTGCAGGACATATCCTTTTTTGATGGTGAAACTGTTGGTGATTTGACAAGTAGGCTTGGTTCAGATTGTCAACAAGTGTCACGGGTGATTGGGATCGATCTTAATCTGATTATGCGAAATGTTCTTCAGGTTTCTAACCGATCAAAGAATTAATTTGTCTGAGTTTACTAGAATAGTGGGACACTGATTAGCACTTTATTCTCTTTTAGGGGACAGGTGCCTTGATCTACTTGCTGATTTTGTCATGGCCACTTGGTTTATGTACGTTGGTGATATGCTTTACTCTAGCGGCAGTTATGCTGGTCTATGGCCTGTAAGAATTTTAAAGTTTCCTCACTTTTTGCTTCTCTAAAGGCTAGTTTAGTTTAATTATATCCATAAAAGGTAAGTATGATTAAATATACAAATTTTATATGAATGCATCTCTGGCAAGAAAAGATAACGGCTGGAAAGAGGTTTAGCTGAAGCCTAATAACCTTTTAATTACATATTGCAAAATGCACATAATAGACTTAGATGGTTAGCGAAGAGACAGATAAATGGAATATGGGTCGGAATTTTCAGAAAAAAAAAATGATGCTTTGACTGACTCAAAATGAGGGTTTTGACTTGTACTACTATGATAGACACTCACACACACGGTTCGTTATTCTTCAGTTTTAGAGTATATACTATTGTCTAAGAATAATTATTCTTTGAGGAAAATTTTATTTTTTGCTATTGTGTAGGTACCAGAAAAAGGCAGCTAAATTAATCCAAGAATTCACTGCTTCCGCAAATGAGGTTGTTATTAGAAACCTTGTCTGTAGTTGGTTTTTGCTCTCTTTTTCCTCTCTAACAGAAGGATGAAAGGTTTCTCTCTATTTATTTCACAGGTGGCTCAAGAGACATTTTCTTTAATGAGAACCGTTCGTGTGTATGGAACAGAGAAGCAAGAGCTGAAAAGGTAGTCTGTGTTACTTGAATCTTTCTTCAAAATGTCGTATTGTTTTTAAATCTTTTATAACATAGATAAAAATGTTTGATCCGTTTGCTGTTAATAGGTACAATCATTGGCTAGATAAACTGGGTGATATAAGCTTGCGACAAAGTGCTGCTTATGGAGTTTGGAATCTGAGCTTCAACACTCTTTACCATGCAACTCAGGTTTACAGTCCATGGCCTTTCTCACAAAGAAGTATAATATTGAAAATGAAGAAAACAAGAATGTTAGAAATTACTTCTGTGATGGTTGAATTTTCCTCGTTTTCTCTCTATAGGTTATTGCTGTGCTGGTAGGAGGGATGTTCATTCTTGCTGGTCACATAACAGCAGAGAAACTTACGAAGTTCATACTATACAGTGAATGGCTAATTTATTCAACCTGGTGGGTTGGGGATAACGTATCATCGTTGATGCAATCTGTCGGGGCCAGTGAAAAGGTCTTCCAGTTGATGGATCTCATGCCTAGCGACCAATTCATATCAAAAGGCAAGACTTTATTAACTTTGATAAACATCTCTCATAACTTCTTTTTCTGAGATGTCCTTTGTTCACTGTTAGTGATTCGTTTGACTCCATTTTGGAGACTGCAGAATTCTAACTGCAAATCAGTGAAGCATGACAAATTATGAAAAGTATTATTGTCGAAAAATTTTATGTTTTCTTGACCCAGTACTTATACTTTGGAGTAGATAATTTCTCTTGCGTGTAGCTTCTTAGTTGAACAGATAATTTTCTCTTGATGTATCTTGCTCGGCTATGGAATTATTGTTGGCACATAGGTGTTACTTGTTATATTTCCATATGATACTTCAAATTCCATCTTTATTCTCACTTATTTTAGATGGAAAAAAGGTAAAAATCATTTTGAAGTACATGTAGTCTTAGTCTTACATGGTGTTAGTTGCACGCAGTGCTTATTCTTGGGTGAGATTTATGTCTGTAGAAAGAGCAATTGTGAGGGTTCTACATCATTCTTAACCTTAATCAAATTTAAAGAGAACCTTAGTCTGAGATGAGAGAAACATCATTCTAGTTATAAAACAAATATTCCATTTAGCAGAAATGACTTCTTTCTGCAGAAATTTCTTCAGTCAAAGATCTTTCATTTAATTTGTCATAATGCTTTTAATTTTGCTCTGCCTACAGGAAAGACATTGCAAAAGCTGCTGGGATGTATAAAGTTTGCAAATGTATCTTTTCATTATCCTTCAAGAGCAACGGTATGCTTGATGTCCTTGGCATCATGAATACTCCAAGTCACACCTCTGTTTGATAGCATTGGTATTTTCTATAATAGTAGTGGAGTATGACATGGTGATAGAAGAAATTGCTACTTGCAAGTGGTGGTTGCAATTTTCTTATTTTTTTTTCTTTTCTAAGGAAGGAAAGAAAGAAAGAATATGAGAGAGAGAGGGAGAGAGAAAGAGAGAGAACCATTCAATGTCAAAATGCCCTTCTGTTTCTTGCACTCCACAAAATCCAAAAAAATATTGAGAGGGATTTAATTATATTACTCTTACATAAGTGCTAACCCTTCCCAAACCTGTAATTTTCTCAACTGACACCCACAAACACAACCACAGCCACCTGAGGACCACTTCTGTCTCGTTGGAGAAACAATTCAAAAGGAGATTATGTACCTTTCAACTGCTTTCTTACATAAAAAGAATCAATTTGGAAGAATTTCCCCTTCCCATTACAGATTATTAATGGTTAAAGCTCTTCTGTAAGATGCTTCTCAAGCAAACAGTGCTCCTTTTCTGGGGGCTTTTGTCTCACAGGCTGTTTTCCATGGTAGATTCATACAGCCTTCTCGCGATTTTTCTTTCATAAGATTCAGATTCCAGTTGACGAACCATATAAAAGGGAAAAGCATGAAACTAGAAAACATTACCATTTTTTTTATTGGAGCAATTATGGCTCTGCTACACACTTTTTTGTTTCTACCATAATTTTAGTACAGTACATTCAATGAATACTTTCTTGAATCAATGTAATTGAGACTTTCAGTCTTGTTTGATTCCTGAAGCACCCCAGACTATATGCTTAGGTTGTTGGTGCATGCCTGCCTCTTATCTTCAGAAATATTGTACTTTGAAACGATTAATAGCTGATCATTTTCACAGGTACCAGTCATGCAGCATATAAATTTATCAATTCATCCTCGTGAAGTGGTTGCAATAGTAAGTGTTTCTTGACCCTTATTTTTTTCGTGACATCCACACTGACTATGAAGAATAATTTGCCATGTACTTACTCTGGATTAGGTTGGCCTCAGTGGTAGTGGAAAGAGCACACTGGTTAATCTTTTGCTCCGTCTCTATGAGCCAACAAATGGTCAGGTAGAGAATTGTTTTGATCTTCATCCTTTTGTAATTACCTTGAAGCAGTCAGTGTTTGAAATATTTTGCTGGATTCTTTGATCATTAATTTGGTAATTTTCATTGAAAGCTATCCTTTTGGAGAGTCTAACAGCAAGTGGTTTATAGCCTGCAATCTTTTATTTTCTGCTACATCTCAGTGGTATTATTTTCCATACCTGTAAGCTGTGTATACAACTTTTTTGCAGATTTTGATTGATGGCGTCCCTCTTAGAGAATTGGACATCAAGTGGTTGAGGGGAAAGATAGGATTTGTGGGACAGGTCCTGCATCCATTTACTTCCAGCATTGAACTTGAGTAAATTTGATGAATCTTTTGTCCTTAATATATTCTTTCTGCTCAGGAACCAAAACTGTTCCGCATGGACATTAGTTCGAATATTAAATACGGATGTACCGGAAACATAAAGCAAGAGGATGTTGAATGGGCTGCAAAGCAGGCATTTGCGCATGACTTCATCACATTGCTCCCTAATGGGTATAACACACTTGTTGATGACGATCTGCTCAGTGGGGGACAAAAGCAGAGAATTGCCATTGCTCGAGCCATTCTTAGAGACCCTACAATTTTGATCCTTGATGAAGCAACTAGTGCATTGGATGCAGAGAGTGAACACAATGTTAAGGTAACTATTGTTATTAGTTCCGATACCTCTCTCTATTCTTTTTCCTAATTAGGAGGTTGAGCATGAACTTGGGAGGTCACCTGTTTTTACCCTTTATGTTTCACATGCCACCTTATCCAGGGTGTTCTCCGTGCTGTCAGAAGTGATTCGTTAACAAAAAGAACTGTCATCGTAATTGCACACCGGTAGAATTTCGCATATCATCTTTTCAAGTGACTTAACAGTTAACAGTGAGTACAAAAGTCTTATCATGCCCTTATCTACAGGCTTTCTACAATACAAGCTGCAGACAGAATTGTGGTGATGGATGGTGGTCAAATCATTGAGGTTGCCTCTTTTTCTTTTTTAACATTTTTTTCCATCATGAATTTTGGAAATTTAATATTGTCTTTATTAGCAAACAAATGTGCTTGCACTGAAAACTCTGCTGCTCAAAGACATAACCATCATCTAACTTGCAGATGGGCAGTCACAGTGAGCTTCTTCAGAAAGATGGGATATATGCGCGATTGACAAGAAGACAGACTGATGCTCTAGTATGATTGTCATGTAAACCGGCACATCAAAATCTATCTTGATTCAAGTTTCCTTTTACATTCGGCCTATATCTTGACGGATACAGTATGGGAGGCTAAAGTAAATTTCACAGCTGACCAATCTGTTTATAACCATACAAGAAGAATTCAGTGTGTCTTGGAATGAGAGTCGCAGAGGGAAACGAAAACCAAAAGAAGCATCACAATATGGTTTTCTTAATGCTACCTCATTATCTGCTGGGCTTTGAACAGTATGCGACCAGATTCTTTGCTATTCTAATATTTATCGATCACAACTATACTTTTTTAGACAGTTACAATACTTGCGAAAGCGATGTTACATGCAGATTCTTTTTGTAAATGTACCATAAATATCCATTACTATTCGTATACTGTTATTAGCCATGTGAATTTGGCGAAAAACTCTTTACCTCAATTCAAGAATTCGTGAAAATTCTGTTGAAATAGCATTGCAAGAAATCAATTGAGCTCCTTCAGGTGTAGTTTCAAATACTTCATTGTTGAAAATTTACAATGTGCTCAGTTTATTGGGCAAGCAAAGTGCGTGTCAAAAGATGTGATGTTAAATCTTTTAAACATCGTCTCATGCCAGTCCATAATCATTTTCAATTTTCTGATTTAGTTGTTTATACCACAATTTACACTTTTTTAAATTGTAGGCCGATGGAATTTTTTTGGCTTGTAGTTTTGTTTATGATTTATGGTCAGCAGCCTTAATCCATATTAAGATTGCATCAATCTTGAAAGATTGGAAATATCGGTTCAAAATCAATCCAAATCCAAAAGATTCAGTCTTTAAGATAGAGATTTAAAAAATAAATTCAAATGATTCAGATGAGTTGATTAGGATCTGTGATAGTTATATAAGCCTCATCCTAGAATGACTATAGGAAATGAACAACCATCCACAAAAACCTCTTCAACACTCAGAGACTAGCTTGATGACTTTCAATTTCTAGTATTTCTTCTAAGCTTTTCTGAGGTGTAAACTTTTTCTGGTTCTTGTTTTACATCGTCCTTTCACTCGAGTTTACTTGTTTTTCGTTTACTATGTTGTTGATTAACCCACCATTGGCCTCTTATTCTTCATTGTAATATAAAGTTCTCTTTCATCAATCATGCTCTTTACTTTTGTAAGCACTTAAGTGAAATCATCCAGTAGGTTTAATGAGTTAAATAGTTCGTCTGTGACTTTAAATCAGAAATCGCGTATATTTTCTTTACTTTTGTTGTTTTTGAATAAAAGCAACTAGCACACCTTGCAAATTGGCCAAGGGATTTTTGTGAGAACAAAAGTACTATATTTTATTTTTCTAATGAAAGTCTGATCAATTCTATTTTAGGAAATTATTGGCAATTGTTTTGGCCAACGAAGGAATTTGTATTGATATGGAAATGAATTACAACAATATAGTCAAAAATTCAGTGATCATTACAATGAGGTTAGGAAAATGCCATATAATCTGACAGTTAGATATGGTCAGAAGGGTAGGGACAGTCAGATATAAATAAAGGAGATTGAGTTGGAAGATGAATGACTAGTGGAAGAAGTCAAAAACAGCAGTTGGGTGAAAAAAAAAATGTGAAGGTAAAAGTTAAAAAAGTGAGTGGGTGAAAATGACAATAACTTGTAACTTGTAAAAAAAGGAGAGAGAGATACGATGTTCGATATTAAATGCAATATTCATCATATTACATGACCACCAGGACTGCTATTCAAAATCATGTTTGTTTTTTTTTTTTTGGGAGAAAACACCATTCAAAATCACTGTCTATATAGTGATTTTAGCCTTTAACAGTAGATATTGGGCTTATAATTGGACGCTTGGAAAACATACCTTGGTTTATTATTGAGCCATTCGAAAACATGCCTAACTTCAACTTTTAAATCAATTATTAGGCCTGTGGAAAATAGAAAATAAAAGGTGGAATAAATAGGATTTCAAATCCATAAACTTTATAAAATAAATATAGTTATAATGGAAAAGGAAAAATATATATAGAACAAATAAAGGTCCATATGAAAATTAGACAACAGAAGAAAAATAAAATTAGTCTCATTATCAATCCCTTCCTCTATTGCTAACCAAAATCCTAGTAATTCGAATTTAAGCATAGAAGAGCATTAATCAGTAGAAAGATATCAATTAGCAACAAGTAACAATATACCCAGCATATATAATTTAATTTGCAACTTCAATCCCTTTAGATGTAACCAATACATCCAATTGCTACCCAAGTTCTAAGAATCCCGTAAATTAAGGATGGGTATTCAAAGAATAGCAAGCAGTTGAATTACCTAATTAACTATTTGTAACTAATCAATCAAGCAATTCAAGAGACAAGATAATAAACAAGCTTATCATCTTCTAATTGCAAGGGTTTAAAGAACAATCAATGATTAGAAAATTGATTAATCACAAGAGTATCACAATTGCAAATCAAAGAATTAATTCATACAAAAGATTGAAGTATATAATTGTTTAGCTACACATAGACATAAGCAAAGAACACAAGAGATTCCAAAAAATTCCAGTTACCCCTCTCTTCTCTAGCTAACTCTATAAATTCCTCTTCAATCTCTCTTCTCTCTCTACAAACCCTCCTCTCTCTTAGCAAAGAAATGTATTGCAATTACAGTAAACTCCTAGGGTTACGAAGAAAGTGAGAGATAGGGACTAAGGGTAAGATAAGAATTTCTCCTTGATTGGTTGCTGTTACTGATGAGCTGGGCCCACCAAATCACCTTTAAAAAATGTGCACACGAATGGCCTTTAGGTCAGTTGACATACAAGGATCCGTCGATAGGTAAGCTCTGATCCGTTGACGGATCAATTGCTTGCTCTGCAAAAAAGGGACCCCCTTATAGATCCGTCGACGGATCAACACGTGGTTGAAGATGTTGGCTCTGCCAAGTCTACCCGTCGACGGCTAAAGTATTCATCTATCGGTGGGTCTTGCTGATTTTTGCTCCTTGTAACTTAATCCAAGAATCAACTCCATTTTAGCTCTATTTTCATCATGCTCTTCCAATTTCACCTTCAAAACAAAAATTGATTAAAATTAGTATTTCACGGTGTTGAAAAGAAGAAGATGAAGGATGTTAAGACATATTTATAGAGTTAAAATGGAGTTTAACAAATTCCCCCACACTTGAACCTTACTCGCCCTTGAGTAAGCCTAGAAAAGAAGGAGAAGGCTAAAGCTAATCCTGAGTTTATTGATCATTGTCGTAGAAAACACGGAAGCTTTTAGCCTAAACTACAAGCCCATATTAAACCTTTGGGTGGCCCTAATAGAAGGAGGTATGATCTCCTAAGATTTTCTACAGTTACCTAAAGTCACATTATTAAGATGGTTAAGGCTCAAATTAAACTTCAAAAGATATTCATGGAGCAACTAGAAACTTAGTTGACAAATGGAAGAAAGCATAACAATTCATGAAAAAGAAGCTAAACTAACAAGACAAATAACCAACAATGTAAGTAATAATCTTCAATTGAACATGTTTAAATAGGGTAATTCCTTGCTATTATACTTTCATTCACTCAAGTATTTGGGTAATGGTTCGCTTAAGAGTCTTCTTATGACCATACACTTACCATAAGCGTGCTAGTCTACCTTATCTCCACTACTCCATCTTGCATGCTATGAATGAATGGATGAAACAGGGTGAAGTAAGGTTGTAATAGGGTTTCGGGAAAGTAAGTTATGAAAGAAAGTTTAAAGGGATTCAATAAAAAATCTCCTCAAGCTTAGTGAAACCTTGACTAGTTGACATAATGGACATATTTAACTTTTGGTAGCCTAACTCTTGGTTTGATCAATAATTTGCTATCTTAAGGTTCTTTTAATTGACTTCCTTTCACCATTTTCTTTAACTTCTCTTTCTATTTGATGCAAAGAGATGTCCATTTCCTTTATAGTGCCTTTCTTTATAAATTTTTGCTTTTTTAAGGCACGTTTTTGTTAATTTTCAATGCTTTGAATATCTTATTTTCAATGCTTTGAATATCTTATTTATTCAACCTTTTCTCCAATGATCAACTCTAAGGGTAAATTTCCCCCATACTTAATCTATGTTGCCAGCTTTTTTTACCAAGAATATAAATATACAACAAGTCAATTATTTCACTAAGTCTAGGAGATAAGGTGAGTAAACTTGTTTTCTCTTTTGACAATTTGAGGTTCTTTGGGATAACAAGGTTAAACAATAGAGAGAATGGCTCACATCATGTTAAGCTCAAGGGGTTAACTATATTGGTTTTGCAAGGGTTGGTCAATTTGGTTCAAACTTAGTCCTAAACCCTAATCATCTTTCAAACATGAATACAATACATGTAATCTCAACAAGGTATTAAGCAAGTTCTTGAAGAATACAACCATTGAAGACATAAATGACACTCAAGAATGAAAAGAGATTGTAGTACAATCTATAAGGTTCAAATCCTCACAAGGTTATAAATGCATTACCCTACTCAAACATATTTAGTTCAAAGAAATTAGCTAACATGTTTCTTAGAAATCAAGAAGTAAAGTATCTTAGTCACTTATCATCTTGCATCCTTTTATCCTAAAGTAAGCCTATACTCATTCCATGAAGGATTTTATCATTCAATTTGAAAATTAACCACCAATTAACTACCTTAAAACTCCTAATTGTCAAGCAATGCAATTGCTAACCCCCCCCCCCCCACACACACACACACATAGAACAAGCATTGTTCGCAATGTAAAAGAATTCGACAGTAAAACAAGGTAATGAACTAGAGATGAGTTAAGAGCGAAGTACCTTAATAGTGTCGAAGATATTCAATGAAACAAAGAATTATGAACAGAGATAATTGGGGACAAAGAAGCAAATAGCAGAAATAGTTCCATAAAACAAAAATAGGAGTTAATAAGGAAAGTTAAGTGCAAAATGTCAGCAAACTAAATAAAACGAAAATGACAAATGAAAGTCTTGAAATGTAAAGCTAAAGAGCAGAAATTTTAAAGGAATGCATGAGAATAGAGGTGATCATGGGCCGAGCTAGGCCGAATTCGGGCCGGGCTTTGAGTTGAGAAAAACATAGATTTGGCTTGTCCAAGCCCGGCCCAGCCCGAAATTCGGGCATGACCTTTTGTCCAAGGTCCGCACAGATTTGAATATGGTTCTCCAAGGCCAACACAAAAGCCCGTCCAAATTTTTTTACCTCAAATAAAAATTAAAAAAATAATAATTATAACATTATTTTAGGAAAAAAACCAAGGATTATTATTGAATAATATTTATAATTATTTAAGATTATATTTTTCTTTAAAAATATTTCTAATATGTAATATTTAAAATACTAATCTTTTATACATATATCATATTTTGGAAACTAAAAATATTAAAATTATATTATATATAAATACGGGCCGGGCCGGGCTTCAAAGTCTAAGAACAAGGCCCGGCCCGTTTTCTAAACGGGCCTAATTCTTTGTCCAAGGCGCGATATTCGGGCCTAATATTTTTGTCCAAACCCTCCCAAATTTTGGGCGGACCTTTGGGCTTGGGCGGGTAGCCCAGCCCTTGAGCAAGTCTACATGAGAATTAGGGAAGGCAATATGAACCGAACCCGACGGGTTCCGACCTACCCCGCCGTTGACAGGGGCTGATTTTTCCTTTGGAATCGGGTTTTCGGTGTAGGTGGGGCGGGGTTTTGAAAATCAAAATTCGGGGTTGCGTTTAACCTATTCCCGCCCCGCGCCCCGGGATATATATAGAATTAATATATTTTATTTTTATCATATTTTTTATTAATAAATGTATATATTAAATTAATAATTATTGTATTAGCATTAATTAAGTAGATTAACTTAATAATATTATATATTTATAAGTAATAATTATTTAATTTACATTAATAAAATATAATTTACATTAAAAATATACCAAAAAATATAATAAATATTATTTTCAGGTCGGAGGCGGGTTTTTATTTATTTTCCGAGGTCGGGGTCAGATATTGAACTTTATAGCCCAGTATCAAGGAGGTACGGATTTAGTTTGAAACATTATATAGTTGGGTCGGGTTCATCCCTAATGAGAATGCTAGAACAAAGTGCTAGAGTTCAATGAGGTGGCGGTGGCGGTGGTGGATCATGGAAGGTGAGAAGTTGATCAAGCTTGGTGTAGATGGAATGAATTTCTTCGGTGAGACTAGTCACTGGCCCTTGGAGATTAGTGAAGTTGTAATTCATGTCTTGGCACTAACCAAGCATTTGAGACCGAAATTGGTGCTAAAGCAGGGGCCTACTGTCAACTGGTAATTGGAATGGAGGAGGAGCCAGTGCAACCGGTGCTTGTTCTTGGCCCTCTTGGCCTTTATCTCCCTGCTCCGAAAGTTCATCAAGATTCCCTTGTTTGGTGCAAAGGTTCCCCACAAGTTTGTATAGGAAGATAATCGTTTTCGTGAAGTTGATGATATCTTTCTTGGTGGTAAGAAATTTGTGATCTTCGAAGAGAGGGATATCACAAGCTTTGAGAATCTTTGTGAAAAGAATTGGAAAGGGAAGGGCTCTGGCTTGTTTGGTAGGTGAGACGATATTGTGCATGGTAGAGATGATGGTTTATGTCAAAGGTAAGCCAGCAGTGTCTCCAAGCCCATGGACGATTTTGTCCAGCAGAAATAAATACTTGTGCCAGACTAAGTGAGTGTCACGGAGTTTAGGATTAGCGTTATGGTGGATGAGATAGGCCATCAACCGACTCTGAATATCAAAGTCTTTGCATAAAGAGCATCTTTCTCACCAGGAACCGGTTGGGGTCGCACCTGGAAACAATCCATAGTAGCATTTCGAGACCATCCCATGTTGTCATCATCATCATCCTCATCCTCATCCTCATGAACAACCAATGGAAGTCGATCATTGGAGATTATGAAGTTGTCCCAAAGGAAAATAGCATTAACTTTGACTTGAACATGGTTGACCATAGTGTGAATGGTAGACAAGTTGGCGCCTTTGTTCTTCATATTGACATAGAACATGTTGATGCAGTCGGGGTAGTAATCCCCCTTGAAATGAAGAATGGGATCCCAATTCACGGTGTGAAAGAGCTCAGGTAACCCAAACTATGTAGATATCGCCAGATCAACAGTCTTTTCGACAATGAATGGGGAGTGGAGATGAGCAATATACCACTTATAACACGGGTTGTCGAAGAAATCACCCGGGGGTGAAGGGTCGGAGGCTTAAGACGGGGCTTTTCCTTTGGCCACTTTGGAGGATTTAGGTGCTTTAAAGGAGCTAGAAGCACTTTTGATCTTGGGAGGGGAGGAGCATCAGCAGTGGCTTTTGGTTTGGATTGGCGAGGTTGCTTGGACATTTTGTCGAACACTTAGAAGACAGAAAAGAAAACCTATGCCAATACTCAAAGGATTTCCATAATGAACACCTCTAAATGGAACAAATCACAAGTTAGAACAAGTATTCTAATAAAGATCATGATGAAGGAACTAATGAAATCCAATATCTCCAAAATCATACCCATTTTGGAATTCATACAAGAGCATAGATAAAAATAGCCAAAGTGCAAGAACAATAATCAAGGATGTATAGGAATAGCCTCCAATTTCCATGCTAAGTGAACCAAGAAAAGTAAATTGAATGAAAACTAACCAACTTGAGTGCCCAATTTGATCCAATCGGCTTCAAATGCCCAAATTCGAAATTTTGCCCAATTGGTCTATAAGAACACCACACCTTGAGATTCTTGAAATGAATGGTGACATGTGTTTATGGGTGGGTGGGAAAGTTGTTTTGGATGAAAAAGGAGTGGGTGGAGTGTTAATTGGTTAGAGATTGGGTTGGGATGAAGGGGAAGGTGTTCGGGTGGTTTTGGAGGGAGGGAAGTTAGTTTGAATGAGAAATAGTGGTTGGTGAGGAATGGGGTGGCTGATGGCTTTAAAATTGGCAAAACTCGAATGATCCGTCAATGGTTAAGTTTTCATCTATCAACGGATGAAAGTTCCAGGGAGCAATTTTTTTCATAGGGTCTAGTTATTTGTCAACGGGTAAGAGGCCATTTGTCGACAGATGAGAGTATGAGGTGTCTACCAGTTCCGTCCGTCGATAATTTAGTGATTGTCCATCGACGGATTGATCGTGTGACTCAAACGTTGCCCCCGCCCGTGTCATCCATCGATGGTTGAATATTTGCCCTTCGATGGATCAAAGTCCCAGGGACCACATTCATCCAGTGAAGCAATATCAATCGACTGTTGGAAGAGTAAGCCGTGGACGGATGAGAAAGGCAGAGAGATAAGTACTTAACCATGCTTTTAATTCCAACCTTCAACTTTAAAATTTAGAAAACCAAGGAAATCCCCCCTTTGTGTAAGTTAAAAGTCGAAGATCCATATCAAATTGAATCTCATGAACTCGAAGCATCATGTTGATGAAATGAATACATGCAAGAATGAAAAGAAAAACAATACAAGGAGAAGGTAAGGTAGAGAAATAGATTTACAGCGAGAAAAAAGGAAGAGAGCTTGGGTTACCTCCCAAGTAGCGCCTTTGTTTAATGTCGTTGGCTCGACCGAAAGGCAAATTTTTCTATGGCTTTGCTAGTTCCCAATTTCATGACTTACCCAACAATCTAACTTGTTCCCAAATGTGTCAATGTTTTTAATAGAGTAAAAGAACTTTGATAATTATCCTTCCAATGAATCTCTGGATTAGAATTTAGCAAGAATTTTGATAATTAGGATTAACAATATTCCTAGTGGTAAAAGAAAATATAAGAAAAAAAAAGTTCGATGCATCTCAGAGTAACAATAATGAAAAAGAGTAGGACAGTAAAAAAGATGTCTATGCACCATAATTAATCTGTCAAGATTCTTGTTAATGAGGAAATATATCGTATTATAATATATATTTGTGAAAGTGTCAAGGGGCAACATCATATCATATTTTCCACACAACCATTGCGATGGGTTCTTAGGATGTCAAATGGGTAGATGCCAAATGTGGACCTATGCTGCTATCATTCTTTTGCTTGCAAACATTATTCTAGTTATACTTATGTTTATAAAGCTTTATTTATAAACAGGATCTTTGTTGATTAAAGTGCTTCTTAATCCTGAGTCCAGGGTTTCTTTTAGCTACTAGAACGGGTTGATTGCACAATTTGCTCATTTGGACATAGAAATTAAAAAACTTTGGTGGTGTGTGTGTGTGTGTATGTATTTTCTTTAATAAAAAATGGGACTTTTTTTACGAAATGAAATTATCTGAAAAGGAGAGCTGTAGCTAAGGGTGACGTATAGTAAACAAGTGAATTTGTAAAGAGACTAGTGGGCCTCAATGTGGTCCAATATTTGATTCCCATATTAGGCATGGATGACTTGTTTTGAGTCTCGTTTCACTTAATATTTGGGCCTGCTAGAATTATGACAACTTGAAAAAAAATATATATATATATATATACACACACAAACATGCATACATACTCTTGTTTCAAGTTTTGAGTCTAGAACTCTAAATCTTGAGCCAAAGAAAGTAGTAGTTATTTGATTAGTGCTTTGTAATTTAGAGTATGTTGCAATAATGCAAGTTTTAACTTGGCAGTGTAAAGGGAATTGAAAAGGGGCCAACATTAAGTTCAGAGCAGGAAGGACCTGAACACTAGTTCATATGCTCGGTATACTTCTTTTCCTTTCTATTAACCTTTTCTTTTCTATAAAATATATTGATTGTTACATTTCCAAGCAGGCATTAAGAAGACTTGGTCACAATAGAGGTAGTAAGGATAAGCAGGCTAAGAAAAAGGTCTGTCTATAGAAAAATTAGTTAGTTGTAGTAGTTTATTTGTTTTAATTATCATTATTCTTTCAACAAACTTTAATTGACACACCCGGACCTAATCCAACTTTTCCGTACAAACGGAATAAGGTAAGACAACGTATTAACTCAATAATATGTTGGTTTGAATATGTCTGATTAAGAAGAGAAGCGAAAATTAGGATAAGACGGAGTTGGAAGATGAGATAAGTAACCATGCATGGAAGCACAAATTGGACTCCTTTAAGTCCATAGCCAATCGATTGGATATCCATTGGTGAATTGGTCGGTGGATTAGGCCAAGGATAAAGATTATGAGAGGTGGAAAGGAGGGAATAAAGTCTAACTCGGGGTCCGAGTAGGCCCAGTGTCGGGCTTACCTATAAATAGGGGGAGTTAAGCTCTCCCCCTCTCATTTTTCTTCTCCCTCTCTACCTTTCCTCTCATTTGCTATCTCGGAGCAATTTTGGACTTTTGACCGATCCAGACAAACCGACCGAAGGATCAAGGTGAGATCTTGGTATGTTATTCTACTCACCTTAATCTATGTTTTTTTTTAAGTTTTCACGCATTTCCATGCATTGGTCTAGGAGAGATCTAAGCTCAAAGTTAGGTTTAGCTTTTTAGCTACTTTCTAGTTTAGATTTGAGATCTAGCAACTTTGAGCTTGTGATTCTCATTTTTTTTGTTAAACGTGTCGTGAATGGCGTAAGGATTGTCTGTCTAAGTTTACACGTTTTAAGGAGGTTGAACGACACAAGAATAGAAGAGGGAGCTCGATTCCCAAGCTCCCTATCTCATCTTTCGCGCAGAAGTGGGCTTGCAGCTAAGTCTCGCACGGGACTTGGCCCAAAACTGCGAGGGACTCGGCCCAGTTCACGTGGGGGCCCGATAGCCCTTAGGGGCTTTTTTGTAATTTTTTATCAAGTATCTGATTTTGACCCCAAACCTTCTCGGACACTTTCCTAAGTCCCAAAACATATCCAAACATCGACTTCGGTCATGCTAGAGCCTCATAGTGCATTCATAGTTTGATTATGAATGCTAACACGGATTTATGTGTATTAGGGTTCCGGACGATCGAGTGCAGTGATGCTCCGGAGGTTAAGCTACGTGGATCTTTGGGGAGTATACGAACCTCCCAACATTGTGAGTGGCTTAGATTTCATTGCTTAGCCACTAGGGCAAACTGTTTACAAAATATAAATGATTTTAAAATGTTTTATAAATGTTTTGGGGTAAGGGTAATCCACCACACACACAATTATATTGGGTTATACCCACCTAGAGGGTGGGATGATTTTCAAAGAAAATATAAAGAGGTTTATATGTGTGTGTTTATGCTATATGTTTTATATATATGTGTATGTATGTATGATATTTGATGGCGAGGGGTGAGATGAGTTATTGTGTGGACTTCGGTGCTCCGATGAGAGGGAACGAGTGGACCGAGCGAGGCATGCATGCAACTAAGTAGCCATGAATCTCCTATCGAGGGGCACGGTGAGTGAGAGACCCTGGGAGAGGCGCATAGGGAAACTCACCAGGGTTCATTTTTCCAGCTGTGTTCCACACATAGCTATTGGCATCACCGAAGGAGAGGGCCAAAGAAAGAAAGATATGGAAAATGTTTTAAAAATAGAAAAGAGAGATAGCTCTCGGTGTAGTAAGGCATACGATCGACGGGTTGAGCCTTAAGGAGATTTAAGGCCAGCCATTTTATATATATTTATATTATTTAAATCGTTTTAAATGAAATTATATTTTAACATTATATTTTAGATTACCCCTATTTTCCGTAACCCCTGTTGGAGATTCATTGAACCTTTGCCACTCACCTGTATCCAATGTGGTTGGATGCATATCCACCTTCGAGGATAGCAGATATATCAGAGGCTCACTAAGAGGTATCGGTGGCTTAGGAGTAGTAGTTTCCACTGTGTAGGTATTCTTATAAATAGATCCACTGGTACTTCTTTTAAAGTTAATTATTTTATTAAATGATTTCTAATTAAATTTTAGTATTGTTTTACAGCGAAGATACTCAACTCATGCCTTAGGCTGCCTCGAATGCGTGACTGCAGACACGTACTTCGAGGTAGCATGGCGCTTGCCACATGGCCGACCTCTCTAGGTCAGGGCGTGACAATTAGATTGGTATCAGAGCATTTAAACGATTCTAACTATTTTCAAAAGTTATAAAGTGCTTTCAAATGTTTTCGAAACAAGTGGATCACTTAGGTTTAAAACTCAAGAGTTCGAGTACATGATTACTTGAACGCATCATGAATACCTAAACCTACTCTTAGAATACCTTCTTTAGTAGCAAGCCACAATATAGAGTACTCGAGTGTGGTTCTTAGGTGAGATAACACCATGACCACCTTTTTCTCGAGATTCGTGAAAGCAATGTGAGCTTTCCGAGAAATCCCCCAAGACCAATTCTTCAGCTTCTTATACCCTTCCTACTTGTTAGCTAAACCAAACAAGGGATAGTAAGTCCCTTAAGATGAAGAGATAGGCAATATCTCATCCAACTCCCCAGATAGCCTATTTAGAGGCATACCAGTGAAGGAAACTGCTTCAATGTCCAATTTTTAAAGCACTGGACATCAAGACTCACTAGTGGAGAAGCGAGTTTGACTTCTAAACCTAAACCAGATGTGATTTCCCCCATTCTCTACACTTGTAATGTGTAGGATTTAGGAGGAAGCGAAGCAATAAGAGCGTTGCAAGGAGCAACAATGGCTCTAATGTGTGTGAAGACTAAACCAACTTCTCTCGCTTTCTACCATTAATGTGTAGACTTGGAGAAAGAGTTGGGTTAAGAGGTAAGAAGTCGAAGAGATACGAGATCACAGAGAATGAGGTTGAATGAACTTCAGGAAGCGGGATAAAGCATCCGAGTACAAGGGAGAAGTCTTCATAAAACAACAAATGGAATGATGAAAAAGTGAAGTCAAGGAAGAGCTAGCCAAGTGTGGAGGTCGGTAATGGACCCACACGATGTGAATTAACTCCTCTCACACACTCTACACCAATCGCGTGTAGACTTAGAGAGGTATGCTCTTGGGAGCAACAAGACCCTTGACAGCTAGGGTTCGAGGAGTATTGTAGCGCGCTGGTACTCAAACGCCTGGGCCATGGGGCTATGCTTGTGGTGGTTGGGCTCGACCCAACAACGTGCTAAACCTGGAAGGATGAGCCCACAGGTTGGCAAGCTTGGAGGTATGAGCCCACGGATTGCCTGGATAATACTCCTAGGAATGGGCAGGAGGTGAGAGAGGCTGCAGTAAAAGGCTAGCCGACTTTCTCATTTCTACACCATTGGTGTGTGGGTCTGGAGAGAAGGTACGGTGAATGTAGAATGAAGGAAAACCACCCGAAGTCAAGGGGATTGGTGCTTGAGGACTCCAAAACGTGAGGCGAATGATCAGAAAAGGGCGATGGAGGTGGAACACCTCAAGAAGAGAACAACTCGACCCTCTAGTGAGTTAATCAGATCCCTCTCTTTCTACGCTATTGAAGCGTAGATCTCAGGAAAGAGTCACTTGCAGAGGATCTTTCAAAGGAATTGGGAGAGGTCGAGTGAGCCCAAGATCACGAGAAGTGAGTTAAAAAAGATTCATCCGAGAGTGCGACGAGAATCGATAAAAAAAACCCTAAAGGACTCGATAATGGCAAAAAGGATAGTAAGGAAAGAGGAACAAAAGAGAAGCCATTCTTGAGAAACGATGAGGAGAAAGAAGGTAAAGATGGCAAAACGAATAATGAGAAATGGAAAGAGACCTTATATCCATGTGATGGACACATAGTGGACCCCTCACTATGCATTCAGCCTTAGATTCCAGTGCTAAAGGAATTCAAGGAGCAGAACGAAAAGAAATCACATCCAAACAGTCAACGAGTAGTACATCCTTTACTGCTTGTTGATAATTGGATACTAATGTTAAGAGAAGATATTGGAGAAAGAAGAGAAAGAAGGTGGAGATGGAATAAATGAATAAGAAGAAAGATACATTAGAAATCTTCACATCCAAGGGGTTAATAAGCGAAAACCCCTTAGCATTTGGTTAACAATAAGAGTAAGAAGGAGGATACCTTCAAAGGATAATAAGAAATGACCATGACAAGGTCAATCGGAAGTAAGCAAGCGAAGAGAGTAGAATGCACGGCAACGATGAAAATGCCTACATGCGTACAATTAGAGGGCACAGAGAGAACTTTCTCCAGAGTTGTAAAGATATCATAAGAAAGAACTGGTGAGAGAGGAGAAGTGGAAAAGAAAAGAAAAGCAAACCTTTAAAAAAAAGATGTAAGAGATGTCGTGATGTAGTGCGGAAGCTTTTTTAATAAAGAAAGAAAGAATACAACCCTAGGTAAAAGAAAATTCTAGGCTAATCAGAGATGAATAAGGCCTAGGAAGAAGAGAAACTTAATTTAGTTGATGAACTAAGTTTAGGCTAACTAGGAGTAGAGCCTTAAAAAGGGAAAGGAAAAGCATAATACACCTTAGAAAATTTTAACCTTAATTGGTACTAGTTTCATAATGAACCATAGATTAATAACCCCAAAATGACTAGGTAAAATTAGTAAAGAGTAAGACTACGAAATTAGGATTTAAGACAAAACCTAGGTAGATAACCTAGGAATACGTTAAAGAAAGCGAATAAAAAAGGGTTTAAAAGGCCTAGAAAAGGATTAAGAAAAAACCTAATAATGCAAATCAAATAAAAGCCTTAGAAACGGATATTAGTAAAAGAAAGTCAAGCATAATGAACCCCAAATTCGAGTCGCACCAAGGCATTACATCATACTACGAATAGGTCAAGGAAAAGAAAGAATAAACAAGGATGATTGGAGGCTAGAATTTCAAATAAAAGGGGGGGTTAAGAATGTAAATCAGTGAAGAAACGGAAAATCCACGACTATTAAAGTTACAAGAAGAAATAAGAAGGTTGGATAGAAAGAAAAAAAATTGGAAAAGAGAAAAAAAAAAGAGAAAAAAGCACTTAAAGGAAACTAGTGCCTGGAGATGCTTGTATCTTAAAGAATGACAGGTAGTAAGCTTTTTGCTACTTGTCTACCCTAATGAGACAAGTAAAGAGTGAATGAAATAGAATAAGGGAGGGGTAAAAAAATGAAAGTACCAAAGTATGGAAATGGAAACAAGGTGAAAAGAGGACGATAATAATGATGATGCTGAAAATAATAAGGGGATTACAAATCCAGTCGAGAAGGAAAGTGAATCGACTTAGGCAAGAGTCGAAGAAAGAGTGGGGACAAACAAGGATAATAATTAGAACTAGAGAAGACAAAATGGTGAAAGCAAGATGGAAGAGTGAGATAGAACGAATTAAGAGTAAGGAGTTAAGGGAATATGGAAGATAAGTTAGAAATCATGAAGGATGGGAGCAAATCAACTCTAAAGATAGCCTCATCGAAGAATGATAAGTGAAGAAAGGATGTAGGAGATGAAGTTAAGCTAAGGTACAATAGAAGTAGCTAAGCACGGACAAGATTGTGAGACGATGGATGGTAGAGAAAGGCGTTGTCCGCAACAAATAAACCTTGATGTGGACGACAAAGAAAAGATATCAAAGAATCAAAAGCCGAGGACGGCTAAAATAAAAGAAGACCCACGTGCAAAAAGCAAGAGATACGGGGGCAAAGACAAGGAGAATAACAAGGACAACCCCAAGTACTCAATAGAAGGAGTACATGAATAAGGAAAGGAACTAGTCAAGCTCATAAGCTTCTATGAGCACAGCCAGTATAAGAAGAAGAAAGGAAATTCTAACACCTAGATGAAGTAAAAGTGTTAGAAGAAAAGAGAAATAAGGATGAGGACGATGAAGAAAGCTAGGAAAGAAAGTAAGAAAAGGAAGGAATGGAGTTTAAGTAAAGGAAACCTTGGATAAGTCGTGAGGGATCACGAAAACCAAGGTCAGAATGAGCTAGCAGCAAGCCCAAAACCCTAATGGAATGGGTATGGAAATGAAGAACACTGCAAAGGATACTTCACGATTTCAACGTGCGTGATTTACCTAGTCCGGCATTGACGGGAATGCAAGAGAAAGGTGGACCCCATGATGAACGGTGGGCGAATGAAAAGAAAGAAAAGGATAGAGAAAGGTATAAAGAAACCCCCAAAAAGAACTGCTGATGAAAGAAGGAAAAGAAATTGACCCTTAACAAAGAAGCTAAGGTAAATAAAGGAGATCTTAGGAAAGAGAAACACGCGACACCTCCTAAAGTAAACACTCCAAGGGAGTAAAAGACAAAAGAAAGCCCTAAGAGGCCAGAGGAATGGCATATATGGGTACGAAGTCGAGGCTCAAGTATGAGTGACTTGGGAGCCATGTGAAGCGTCCCCATAAGAGGAAAGATCAGAGGTCGAGATCTTAAAGCTCTCTGTGATGCCTACTCGAGAGGATCGACCCAAAGTGTGACTGAGGAGTGCATGAGGCCACCTAGAGTTCTCCATCCCAGAGAGGATGAGAGATGTTATGAGATGGGCCAGGGGCCTTATTTGAGATAGAGATGGGCGATCAGAGTGTAAGAGTCGAGAGGGCATGATCTCTGATTCTTCTAATATGATATGGCCGAGAGTGGACTAGTGGGTACAAGAACCCTACTCATATGCCATGGGATTTGAACGGAAGAAGATCAGAAAGAAAGAGAATAGAACCAAGAAACAAAGTGGAGAAGTAAGACCAAGATAAGGGAAAGATAATTAACTCACTGCACACTTTGCCATGGAGGAGAGAAAGTTAACCTAAGGCCTTCCCCGACATCTTTGTTACAAAGATGAGTACAAGACCACGAAGTAACGAGAAATGTGTTGGAGGATGACCTCAAAGTGAGAGGCAGCGATAAGGAAAAGGAGAAGAGACTCCTAAGGAGATAAGAAGTGTGGGACCTCAAAAGCAATAAGAGGATAGTCTCGTTGGGAGAGTTTTTAAAGGAATGACGAGGGCAAAGTGAGAAGATCGAGTAAGCACAGCTAAAGCGGAGGAAGAACTCCAAGTGGTACAATTAAAGCGAGTCTAACCCATGAATGGGCAAGGGTAGGCTATGCTAAGGAAAAGATGAGGTTCAAACTCAAGAGCAGAAAGGCGATAGAGCCACTCTTGAGGAAGAATGATCGGAAGATATTAAGACACAAATTGATCGGCATCAACAGCGAAACAAGGGAGCATAGCAGTGAATAGTGGTACGAACACTATTCAAAAATAAGAGAAAGGCTTGGGATAGAAGCCAGATCTCCCCACAGCTACCTCAATAATTCCAAGGATGAAATTTTTAGAAGGATGGGAGAGTTAACACACCCAGATCTAATCCAACTTTTCTGTACAAACGAAATAATGTAAGACGGCATATTAACTCAATAATACGTCGGTTCGGATGTGTCTTATTAAGAAAAGAAGTGAAAATTAGGATAAGACGGAATTGGAAGATGAGATAAGTAACCATGCATAGAAGCACAAATTGGACTCCTTTAAGTCCATAGCCAATGGATTGGATATCCATTGGTGAATTGGTCGGTGGATTAGGCCAAGGATCGAGATTATGAGAGGTGGAAAGGAGGGAATAAAGTCTGACCCGGGGTCCAAGTAGGCCCGGTGTCGGGCTTACCTATAAATATGGGGAGTTAAGCTCTCCCGTTCTCATTTTTCTTCTCCCTCTCTTCGTCTCCTCTCATTTGCTATCTCGGAGCAATTTTGGACTTTTGGCCGATCCAGACAAACCGACCAAAGGATCAAGGTGAGATCTTGGTATGTTATTCTACTCACCTTAATCTATGTTTTTCTAAGTTTTCACTTATTTCCATGCATTGGTCTAGGAGAGATCTAAGCTCAAATTTAGGTTTAGCTTTTTAGCTACATTCTAGTTTAGATTTGAGATCTAGGAACTTTGAGCTTGTGATTCTTATTTTTCTTTCGGTAAACGTGTCGTGGACAGCGTGAGGATCGTCTATCTACGTTTACGCGTTGAAAAGAGGTCGAACAGCATGAGATTCTAGGAGGGAGCTCGATTCCCAAGCTCCTGTCTCGTCTTCTGCACCGGAGTGGGCTTGTAGCCAAGTCCCACACAGGACTTGGCCCAAAACCGGGCGGGACTAGGCCCAGTCCGCGTGGGGGCCCAATAGCCATTAGAGGCATTTTTGTAATTTTTTGTCAAGTGTCCGATTTTGACCCCGATCCTTTTCGGACACTTTTTTAAGTCGCGAAACACATCCAAACATCGACTTAGGTCATGCTAGAGTCTCATAGGTGCATTCATAGTTTGATTATGAATGCTAACATGGATTTATGTGTATTAAGGTTCCGGACGATCGAGTGCGGCGATGCTCCAAAAGTTAAACTACGTGGATCTTTTGGGAGTATACGAACCTCCTAATACTGTGAATGGCTTAGATTTCATTACTTAGCCACTACGGCAAACTGTTTGCAAAATATAAATGATTTTAAAATGTTTTATAAATGTTTTGGGGTAAGGGTAATCCGCTACACACACAATTATTTTAGGTTATACCCACTTAAGGGGTGGGATGATTTTCAAAGAAAATATAAAGGTTTATATGTGTGTGTTTATGATAAATGTTTTATATATATGTGTATGTATGTATGATATTTGATGGCCAAGGGTGAGATGAGTAATTGTGTGGACCTCGGTGCTCCGATGAGAGGGAGTGAGTGGATCGAGCTAGGCATACATGCAGCTAAGTAGTCATAGATCGCCTATCGAGGGGCACGGTGAGTGAGAGACCCTGGGAGAGGCGTGTAGAAAAAATTCGCCAGGGTTCATTTTTCTAGCCGTGTTCCACTCACAGTTATGGCATCATCGAGGGAATGAGCCAAAGAAAGAAAGATATGGAAAATGTTTTAAAAATAGAAAAGAGATAGCCCTTGGTGCAGTAAGGCATACGATCGACGGATCGAGCCTTCAGGAGATTTGAGGCCAGCCCATTTTATATATATTTATATTATTTAAATCGTTTTACATGAAATTCTCACCTAGAGAATTTGAAAAGAAGTTTTGAAAACAAAAAAAAGATATTTATTGTAAAATTATATTTTGGATTACCCCTATTTTCCCTAACCCTTGTGAGAGATTCATTAAACCTCTGCCACTCACCTGTATCCAATGTAGTTGGATACAGAATCCACCTTCGAGGATAACAAATAGATCAGAGGCTAACTAGGAGGCGTCGGTGGCTTAGGAGTAGTAGTTTTCACTGCGTATGTATTCTTATAAATAGATCCATTAGTACTTTTTTTTAAAGTTGATTATTTTATTAAATGATTTCTAATTAAATTTTAGTATTGTTTTGTAGCGAAGATAATCAATTCATGCCTTGCAGTGCCTTGGATACGTGGCTACAGACACGTACTTTGAGGTAGCGCGGCTATTGTCACGTGACCGACCCCTCTGGGTCAGGGTGTGATATTAATTAAAGAAACTAAGCAATAGATCATGTCTCTAGGTTTCATTGTTTTTCTTGTTTCATCTCTTGCAAGCTTATATTCACCAACTAGAGTCAAGCAAAATTAGGCTTACCCAACTTGAACAAGAACTTCAAAGAGTCAGAGCTAAGGTAAAGAGATTGATTCTCTTTTATCTATTTGTAGATTTTATTGTACAATTTCAATTCTGATTCAGATTTGAGAAGTAATTGTTAACAACCTAGTAAAAAATAATTTGATTCTACCTTAAATAGTATAAATTTCTATAAATATTCTACTTTTTGTATTTTAGATTGAGACTAGGCTATTATCATAATGTATGTGTGTCATGTCATTTGTGGGAGCTTTAAGCACTATAGCAAAATCTCTCTATCTCTCCCTCTCAACTTGACTACCTAATTCACATCCCCACTTTTCCTCTCCTTTTTTTAGCTACCATCTTCCTATTTAATGTAAATGTTGAATGCAAATGCTTTGTAAATAGTATGGAAACTGCATTTCCTCCTAGCTGTTATGTCTTGGAATGAAATGACCCCTTTATCTTTATTCAGTCATAGTATTTTCTACCTTTATCCTTTCCTTCTAGGATTTATTTATGGTTGTAAGCAAACATGGAAAATCTGGTTAATTAACCCTCCATTAACACTAATTTACTGATCCTTGTATTCTAAACTCAGAAAGGATGTGTTGATCATTTTATTCTATCCTGGAATTTTTAAAATGGTGACAAATTAGAGATTGCCATGCATACATGTTTAGGGTTAATGGTAACAGTGACTTTAGTATTATTAATCTAATTGGATGAAAATAGTATTATAAGATGGATGAATATGCTAAGTTACCAGGAAAAGATTGCTAGCCAAACTCATTTTTTAAGTACTCTTTCATCACCGGATATTTGACATCTCATATCTGCCTATATATACATTTACATACTAATTTTGATTACTTTCACAAGTTAAAAAATGTTCAAGATTCTATTGAACTTTGCTTATTTTAGTTTTCAAGATTCTATTAAACTTTGCTTATTTTAATTCTACATCATAATTAACATTTTTTTGCTAACCTTTTGTTTAATTTTAATTTGCAGTGTATTTGAAGCTGATAGAATTTATTAACCTCAATCATTACACAAGTGTTTGTGGATCAATTGAGAGTTTTTAACTGGTAAGAAGTCGAATCTATGATCATCTATACATAATTTCTTGAGCTTATTTGTTTCTTTTTTACTTCCCTAGAATATTTTTGATTGAATTGATTTGATGTTTTGTTAGCCAATTTCTAAAATGGCCCATTTTGTATCATGTTTTTTACATGAATAGCTTGTAAAAGGAATATTAAACTTGCTCAAATGGAAAAATTGTGCTATCTTGGTTTATTTGTCTAAACACTATATGAAGATAGGACTTTTTAGCACTTTTCATGTATTAAATGGTGAAATTTTGAAGCATGGGATTTTTTGCTCATTGTCTTGCATGAATAGCTTTGCTTTTGGAGATTAAACTTGTTAAAATAGTAAAACAATACTGCCTTACTTATTTTTTTTAGAGCAAATTATATGTTTGGTAGCTTTGTTAAATGGATAGAGATTGATCTTTATTTTGAATGGCTTTATTTGATACCATGCATAAACCATACAAGAAGTTTTTGAGTCTTTTATTGATAATGGTATTAGATTGGGTTTTAAACTTGTTCAATTATTCTATTTTCATTTTTCTTTTTGCAATTCCAAATATCACAATTCACTTACTGAATTGAATCATGTGTACTTTCTTTATTTTGATTTCTGCTTCCAGTTTATGGTTCTTATTGTTTTGAGGTGCTTGCTGTTCCTCCTTTTTTTCATGTGTTTTGAATTTTTTTTCTACTCCCTGATCCTTTGTCCTTTCTTATGGTGAAATGTTTCCTTGAATTGTTAGTCTTAATAAAATGATGATTGCAAAAAGAAAATTGTTTAATTCACATATGATTTTTTTTTGTAAAATTATATTTCACAAAGGATAATTGTTTTTCACTTATTATAGGAGAAATATAAAACCGCATTATTCGACAAATATGGTGACAATATTTCTGATCGACTTGAGTTCGATTCAGAAGCAAGGACTTCATTAATTGGAGGGAAGGCCACTACGCGTACTCACATATATGGGTTCGGCACTATGGTTAACTCTAGAGCTTTGTTAGATACGACTTCCACTGCACCCGCATGCACAACTCACTCAGTATGCGATCCTTCTACCAATCGTCCACCAGTGAATAATTCCACTAATGATGACATAATTGAGAGTTTAAAATAGAAGTTCAAATCAATAAGTGAGGATATGAGTCAAGTGAAGAGTGCTGTTGCGGATATAAGTGAGATGAAGAGTCAATTTCAAGAAATGATGAATTTGTTAATGGTGAGATTGGGTGGTGCTTCAAATATTCCTGCACCATCAACAATTGAAATTAGTGGAGAAAGATGCAATACTGGTGGAGTACAAGTGTCACACCCCAACCCGAAGGGTCGAAATATGACAATTGTTGCGTACTAAGAATTTCGAATGGCGCATTCACCCGGAACTCCAAGCACACAAGGCTTATGGTTTTCACAACCCATTTGCGATAAAATAAAATTTACTAAATATACAAAATGCATATTAAATCACATTGAAAGATAGAATATTATACAGTGATGAAATAAAGTCCTTTTTATAAAAAAAATACTAAGTATATGGGAAATATTTCATTAAGTATTTAAATACATTAAAAGTCAGCATTAACAAAATAGTGCCAGTGGATCCATAACTAATTTACAAAAAACTTGACCTCATACTTGATCAAAAGATCAGCTTCGGTCGAGTTACTCCTCAGGATAATCTACTCTCTATCTACCATTATCGGCTTGGAAAAATTTATAAGGAAAATAAGATGAGTATATTTTTTATACCCAGTGAGTGAGATAAGTCCATAAAATACAACACAAACATTCAATATCATCATAAAATAATTTTATGTAAGTTATGAGAAATTTAGGTAAAATTCTCGGCATAAAGTTTAGATTTCTATATTTTATAAAATTTCGACTAGTAAATTAAATTTGAGAATTTAAAGGGCTCGCCAAAACACATTGCTTAAACCTCATCGGCCAAGATGAGATTTAAGCTCGCCAAGGTAGTTTTCTCTTATTTCTTTATTTAGAAAGCAAAAGTCCTTTACTTGGCGTTGGCATAGGCCTTCACCACGGGTGGTACGTGCCTATGTCCACATACTCTCAGTGGGTGTCATGCCCTGACCCGGAAGGTAGGCCACGGGGCAACTGTCACGCTATCTCGAAGTACATACTGACCAGTCATGCACCTAAAACACTGTAAGACATGAGTTGAGTATCTTTGCCGTAAAACAATACTGAAATTTAATTAGAAATCATTTAATAAAATAATTTACTATAAAAGAAGTATCGTTGGACTTATTTAAAAGAAAACCTACATAGCGAAAACTACTACTACTAAGCCATCGACGCCTCCTAGTGAGCCTCTGATCTATCTGCTATCCTCGAACGTGGATTTGCATCCAACGACATTGGCTCCAGGTGAGTGGTAGAGGTTCAATGAATCTCCATCAGAGGTTAGGAAAAACAGGGGTAATCCAAAATACAATTATAAAATAAATATTTTTGTTTTCAAAACCTCTTTTCAAATTCTTTAGACAAGAATTTAATTTAAAATCATTTAAATAAATAACTATATGTATATATATATATATATATATATATCTAAAATGGCCTGGCCTCAAACATACTGAAGGCTCGACCCACCGGTCGTATGCCTCACTACAACGAGGGCTATCTCTTTTCTCTTATTCATTTTCCTACTTTTTCTATCTCTAGCCCGTTCCCTCAGTGGTGCTAGTCGCTGTGGGTGGAACACAGCTGCAATAGCCCTGGCGAGTTACCCTACACGCCACTCTGACCCAGGGTCTCCCCACTTACCATGCGCCTCTGAAGGCGGTCCACGGCTACTTCGTTACATGCATGTCTCGCTCTATCCACTCGCTCCTTCTCATCGAAGTATCGAGGTCCACTCAGTCACTCATCTCGCCTTTAATCACTATCAAATATCATATATATGTACACATATAAACATGGAGACACACACATAAACCTTTATATTTTCTTGAAAACGCCCCACTCTCTACGTGGATATATCACCAAATGGGTGTGTGTGTGTGTGTGATGGATTCCCCTATCCCAAAACCTTTGAAAATCATTTTATGTTTTGAAAACATTTTACCTTAGTGGCTAAGCAATGAATCTAAGCCATTCACAGTGCTGGGAGGTTCGTATACTCCTAAAGGATCCACGTAGCTTAATCTCTAGAGCATTGCTGCACTCGATTGTCCGAAACCCTAATTACACGGAAATTCATGTCAGTATTCATAATCGAACTATGAATGCGCCTACGAGGCTCTATCATGACCTAAGATAATGTTTGGATGTGTTTCGGGGCTTAGAAAAGTGTTCGAGAAGGTTTGGGTCAAAATCGGACACTTAGGTGAAAATTACCAAAATACCCCTAAAGTTAGGGGTGACTCCCGCGCGAGACTAACCCAGTCTTGCGTAGGACCTGGTTGGATGGTCAATTTGGCCATCCAAGGTCACTCCTGTGGGAAACGTGATGAAAGTCTCTCCCGCATGAAAGCTACTCGGCTCCTATGCGAGAGAAGTCTCAAAGGCTCGGGAACCGAGCCTTCTCTTCGATTTTTAAGCTCGTTACTCCATGGTTTGGCCCGAAAATCGAGATAAGCAATCTGCACGTCTCCCACAACATGTTTACTGAAGCAAAAACAAGAATCACAAGCTCAAAGTTCCTAGATCTCAAATCTAAACTAAAATTTAACTAAAAAGTTAAACCTAACTTTGAGCTGAGATCTCTCTTAGACCTATGTATGGAAATGCGTGAAAACGAAGTAAAACATAGATTAAGGTGAGTAGGACAATATACCAAGATCTCATCTTGATTTGTCGGTCGGTTTGTCCGGATAGGCCAAAAGTTCAACGTTGCTCTGTGAGAGTAAAAAAAGGGAGATGAAGAGAGGGAGAAGAGAAAATGAGGGGGAGAGCTCGGCTCCCCCTATTTATATGCAAGCCTGACATCGGGCCTACTCGAATCCCAGGCCAAACTTTCTCCCCTCTTTTCAACCTCTCCTAATCTTGATCCTTGGCCTAATCCACCGACCTCTACACCAATGGATATCCAATCCATTGGCTATGGACTTAAGGAAATCCAATTAGTGCTTCCATGCATGGTTACTTATCTCATCTTCCAACTCCGTCTTATCCTAATTTCCACTTCTCTTCATAATCAGACACATCCAGACCGATGTATTGTTCGAGTTAATACGCTATCTTATACTATTCCGTTTGTACAGAAAGGTTGGATTAGGTCCAGGTATGTCACTAGGGTCGCATAATCACTATCTCAGTGCGCGCAAAACCCCTATACCATCCACCCTAAGTGGGAGTGAAAGCTTACTCACGCCGCCTCCACAAGGTCGGACCATGAGAGGTGCCACTGCAGTGACCTCTACTCATCCACCAAAATAAGAATAGCATAATAGCAATAATGCTTTCACTATGTAGTTTGGTCAAATGGCCATTTATATGATTTAAGGCAACATTGGAATTTCTCATTTCAATATAAACACATAACTAGGCATCAAATTGCTAAAATTTCAAAATAAATCCGTTCAATGGAAAATCATGCATATTTTCACATCTATAACAAGATTTCATTTTACAATATTCATAAAACATGAAATTGTTGCATTTAAAAATCATGGCAAGCAAAATGTAGTAAAATTTAAAAAGTGAACTTTAGGTTAAAACAAGTCTCACTCACTAGTATCGAGAGGGTGTGTACTCCCTTTAATCCTCTCCTTCCTTTTTCTTTGGAGAAGTTTCACCACCTATACAATTGTTCACTCAAATTGTTAACACATGCTGTGTAGGAAAATGACAATTTGAACTAGTTATTTAACTAGTTTGTGAATTTGGGTACTTGGTGCCTAAATTGAGTTCTAGTGATTCAAATGGTGTGGTTAAGGTATGAGCAAGTTCGTTTCGATAAACAGTGTCTGTAGGAATTTCCCATTTCGCCTAAAAGCTTAAAACAAAAAAGTTGGACGATTTTGCCCCTACATAAGGTGATTTTCGACATTGAGGTTTTTGAGTTGGGAATTCGGTTCTTTCAATTCCTAAGGCTTAAATGTGTTGTAGGGATGCCGTAAATAAAAAGGAATTAGATTTGGAGACCTACATTGTGGTTTGGAGACAAAAATGTATTTCTTTCCATAAGCTTGAAATGGCCATTTTTCATTATGGGATTTGTTTAATTACACTAACCGTCCACATCTATTTCTTATCACACTTGTGACTTATGCAAACTTTAAATGCATTTAACTAAGTCTCCTTATGGTACTTGCCCAACATAGGTTCCTTTAGGTCATAATGTAGGTTTATACTACAACTAACTTAACCGTTATTCTTTCCACCAATTTCTTGATTCACATCATCTTCTGATATTGCCAAACTATCATTTATGGAACAAAACTCCATGGCCACCCCCAAAATAAGGCACTTTCTCTAGGATGGCATAATGTCATTATGGAATTTGGCCATTTAAGTGCCAAATTAGATTTTTCTTTATCTATCTAAGTTCTCCTACATTCAAAAGACTACCTTAACACTTCTATTCTCTAATTGTGTCTTAGCCTCATGAAGCATGAATTTGATGAAGGTTTGGAGCCATAAACTAACATTGAATTAAGGAAAAATACAAAATCTTCCTGCATGAAACTTAATGTTTATCAATTCATGATTTAAAATTGTGAAGGAAATAGGAGAAATGAAAACACACCATGAGTTTTTAGGAAAGCTTGAAATTTATGCACTTGAAGAAATTCACAAGGTTTTTCTTCAAATTTTCTTGATGAAAGTGTGGTTTGGGAGTTGAAGTGATGAATTTTATTGGAAATTTTGATGGAATTTGGTGTAGTTTGATGTTGTTTTGGTAGGAGAAGTAGTATAGAAAGAACTAGAAGTTTGAAGATTGAAAATGGTGGAAGAAAATGGCTATGGGGGGTTCGGCCTTCATGAGGAAAAAAGGAAGGAGAAAGCCAAAAAGTTGTCTTGAAAATCTTGGACCATTCAATAAGTCAATTTACGAAAATGCCCTTATTAAATTTTAAAAATCACCTTTATGTCTTAAAAAGAAATTATGAAATTTGGAATAAAGTAAAAGAATTTCAAAACAAAAACCAATTGGCAAAGTTTTACAAAAATGAGATGAATTCATCAAAATATTTAAGTTATTAAGCTATTGGAAACAATTGCCCAATTTTGGCATTTAAAACTTGTACAATGGTAAAATGGTAATTTTTACCCGATAATTTCAAGCAGCAACTTGGCAATTTTTAAGTTTGAACAGTGTATAATAATGTGGAGTCCTCCAATACTGTAGAAAAAATCATTTTCAATTATTAAAAATTCAATTTATAATTTTCCATTTATTTACGAAAATGCCATCAGATATTGTGACATTTTCTGCTACAATATTTTCCATCAACGAGGATGTTCAAAAAATTAACGTAACAACTTTGAATATTCTTAGACACACCTAAAAAGATAACTGGGTGGTTGGAAAGATCTTTTTATCCTCGGTGTGATGTACGAAATTTTTGAAAAATAATACACAAAATAAGCATTGTTTTACTATGCATGAAATTTATCCTAATATTGTAGGAATTAAGTTCTTCAAAATGGGAAAATTATCACTAGGTAAAAGTTGTTTTTAATTCCCCTAAGAATATATTCGCATGCATGTCATGTAATATTTTCAATGTATTAGCCTATGGCTCCAATCTGAGTTAATTTGAGGTTAGGCATTACAACAAGACACTGAAATGAGGTCAACCAAGTAATTTCAGGTATTATTTTCACTTTGCTTCTCTTAATTTTCGTATTACTTTATAAATTCTTGTTAATCATCACTTTAATTTGATAGATATAATTTGTTTTAATTTTTATAGAGCAAGAGACATTGAAGCAAGGAGAGCTCATGCAAAAGAATTTGGGGTAATTGTACTTTCATGTATTACGTAGCTTAATTTATGCTACTGTTGGATTGATGGTCTTGTAGCATTTGTAATAATGGATGATCATTTGTACTAATGGAGTAATGGATTTTAGATGTTTATGGATTATTTGTATCATATGTACTAATGGTTTTTTAGATGTTTAATACAATAATATGTTTTAATAAAATGTGCATGGATTAATGGATTGTTGAAATTCATGTGTATTTGTTTAGGAATTATTTTGGTAGGACATGAAAAAATTGAGTATAGCAACGGATTTCTAATGAAATTTGCAACAAATTATCTTTTAATAATGACAAAATAATTAAATATATATAATGTATGAATGAAAATATCAACGGAATTTCAAATCTACTAATAGAATATCTTGTTAGTTTGAAGAAATTGTTGACAGAATAGCAACGGAAATTCCGTAGCTAACAACTAACCAATGACGGAATATCGCAACGGAATCAAATAATAACAATGGAAAACAACAACGGAAGCATTGTGAAACCCTTCTAAAATTAATATTTTATTATTATTTTAACGATGGATCATTTATACTTGGAAACGGAAGAATCCGTCGGCAATTAAATATAGACAATGACGGAATTTTAAATTACCAACGAAATAAAAATAGCAATTTGAGTTTTCCCGTTTGATTTATTCTGTCACCATTTCCATCGCCAAATTTATATAGCAACAGAATATCCAAATTTGGCGATGGAAAATTTCATTGCCTTTTTCTGTTTTTCTTGTGATGAACACTGGAAATGACAGCTTCTTAATTATCACTCGACCTAGGTCCAATCAAATCTCGACCTGAGTTTGGTCAAATATTAGAAATGACAACATCACCATTATTTCTTGACCTAAGTCCGGTTGAGTCTCGATCGGCCTCTGGTTGAACACTATCATTATTGTTCAAAACGGAGCTTTTAGATTTCTCAACCCCTATACTTGTTGAATTTTCATCTCTTTTTACCTTTGTTTCATTCGTCAAAGGTTCTTCAAGTGTTTTACCACTCCTAAGTGTAATGGCCATTACACATTCTCTTGGATTAACTTTGGTATTACTAAGCAAAGCTCCTTGGCTCCTTTCTCCAATAGCTTAAGCTATCTAACCCAATTGAATTTCAATATTCTTGATGGTTGATGAATGAGACTCCACTAGTTTATCAAGTTTACTCACATACGCCCTTATATGTTCCATCTTCTCAAATTTTGAATCTAGCTTGTTGTCCATCACAGTCATGAACTTCTGAAACATTTTTTCCATGCCCTTCTTTTACATGTGTCGAGACGTTTTACCGCTCCGACGATAAATGGTATGGCGTGAAAAATGTTCGGGACTAAACAATCTAAAAACAAATGGAGTCGCCACTAACCTTTTATTTTAATAGGTGTGGTTAGTCACCTACTTGTTTAACTCAACGTAAATCTAGAAAGATTACGTCAAGCTAAGGAAAGAAACTGGTCTACGAAAAAGATTTTAGGTTCGTGAGTCGGTTACGCTTGGTGAAGGATTAGCACCCCCAAGACGCCCGGAAATCGGTACCACAAAAGTCTTAAAAATATTTTACTTGGGAAATAATAATAAAATATGTTTAAAATCATTTTTGGAAAAAAATAATTTCGAATGTTGGAATAAATATTCCTTTTAATGTGGGACAAAAATCCCATTGGAAAGTTAAATCCAAAAATTAAAAAAAAAAAAAACTTAATGTCGGAATGAACATTCCTTTTAATGTGAAAATCCATAGCCCAAATTTCGAATTTGAAGAAATTTCCCACTTAGAATGGAGATTCAATTTCTAATTAGGAACAAATATTCTTCAAAAAAAATCAAAGTCAAATTTAAAAATGAGGATAAATATCCTTTTGAAAAAAAAAATAAAGGTTTAATTTTAATTTTAGAAAGTCTCAATTATGAGAATATTAATTGAAACCTTCTAGAAAACATTTTACAAAAAGGTTGGGATAAACATCCTCAAATTCATGTTTTGAAAATCACATTAAGAGACTTTAATTATGATTTCTCAAATTAAAATCTCTTAGAAAGATTTAATTTTAAAACAATGTCGGAATAAATATTCCTTTTAATTTGATGAAGGGAATAGTTTGACAAAAATTTAGTTTGATAGGAAAATATTTTGAAAAATTAAAAAAAGGATAAAACAAAATAAATATTCCCTTTTATTGAAAAAGAAATAAAAATAAGAAAAGAGATTTTGAAAATGATTTTTCTATAAAATTTGGATTAATTTGAGAGGCCTTAATTATAGTTGGAAAATTAAGATCTCTCCAAAAACCTTTAAAACATGTTTTGAAATTAATGTTGGAATAAATATTCCTTTTAATTTAATTGGGCCTCTTGAACAAGAGATTTTCTTAAAATAAAATGAAAATAAAACATAAAAGTAAAAATGGATAAAAGGTTTTGGAATAAACATTCGTTTTGTAAAAAAAAAAAAATTTAGTTCACTTGCCAATTTTAAGAAATTAAGGAAATCATAAACATGATGTATGCTTTTTATGAAAATTACATGAAAAACATATTTTTTAATTTTGAATGGATGAAAAATTCTCCCGGACCCGATCGGACTCCCGATTAGACACCGAGAAAACATCTCATCGGAGAAAACCTTTAAAAACCTCAGACTCCCGAGGTATCTTTCGGTTACCCCATACATATGAATTTTTGAAAATCTATGTTCTAATTTTAATTATGCATGAATGGGAAAGGAAACATAGATTAGTATATACATACATAATTAATTACACAATATGACATGGTAAAATAAATAGGACATGGAAATTTAAAATCAATTTTACAAGATCAAATTGCACAGCAATTGATTTAACACATATAAGCAAGCTTAAATTAAACAAACACATTTACAAGGTCAAGTATGTAATTTTATACAAAATTCAACTCATAATTAAACAAATATATAAGCAAGGGCAAAAGGGTAATTTCACATATAAGATTCAATCTTTAATTAATTAAACATACATACAAAGGCAAAAAGGCAACTTAATACAAAATACAATTACTAAATAAGCAAAAACACATGTAAGGGCAAAAGGGTAATTTTACCTACAAGATTAAATTTTTAATTAAAAAGCACATATAAAAGGGCAAAACAGTAATTTAACATACGATATAATTTCTAATTAAACAAAAATATATGCAAAGGGCAAAGAGGTAATTTTATATGCAAGCACAAATTTTCATATTAGACAAAACACATATTCAAGGGTAAAAAGATAATTTCTATGATAAAATTTAAATCTTAAACTAAATATGCATTTATATAAGTTTAAAAAATTTAATCTTTTTATTAAAAAAATCAGAGATTATTTCTATTTAAATAAAAAAAAATAATACAAAATAAAATAAGCTTAAAGATTCAATCTTCATTAATCAAGCTTTCATTTTTAATCAAACAAAAATACCCACAAACAAAAAGGTGCAATTTTTATAACCTCAAACTTAACATTTAACCAAACAAACAAGTTAATCAACTTAAAGTTATGATCTTTATAATCAAGATTATATTTTTAATCAAACAAGAATGTGAATATAAGCTCAAACATACAATTTTTTTAATCAAGATTAAGACTTCAAACTAAGTAAACACATGGAATGAGTAAAGCAAATTTGAAAAATAATAAACAAGAATACAAAACAATGAAAGTTAGTAACTTTTTTGCATAATCATGTAAATAATTAAGAGAAATGGCACATTAACAAAAATAAAATAAAATAAAATAAATAAGCAAGTAAAAAATATAATCTTGAATATATTAGAAGCACATATTAAACCAAGCAAATTATTTAACAATATACAAAAGCTTTATAAATCATAAACATCATCACAAAAAAGAAAGTTAACAAATTTAACAAGACAAAGCAAGAATGTATTAAAAGTAAAAAGAAATGATCTTGAAAATAAAGCTAAGAACTTTACCTAAAAAGATGAAGTTTCAAAACTAAAAAATGATAATGGCTTTATGGAGAAGAGAATGGCTAAAAATTGATGAACAACAAGCCTTTTCTCTGTTTTCTCTAGCCAATCCGTTTAAAATAAAAGAAGAAGAAAAAAAAATTTCTTTTCAACTCTCTTTCTCTCTTCTCCTCCCTCTATTTTTTCTGTGCTTGAAGAAAAAATACTGAAGCTCTGTTTTGAGGAAAAATGCTACAACATTCTTTTTTCTCTGTGCTCTCTCCTTCGCTGTTTCTTGAAGAAAAAAAAATGAAGCTCTCTCTGTGCTCTCTCTTCTGTCTTTAAAAAAAATGCTGAAGACCTTTGTGTGCTCTCTTTTTTTCTTAGGAGAAAAAATGCTCCAGACCTTTTGCTGTGCTCCTCTCCTCTCTTCTCTCTATTTCTGTTCTCTTTTTTTTTTGACCCTCCGAATGAGTGCTGAAGCTCTCCTCTTTTCCGTGCTCTCCTCTTTTATAACCGAATGGGATCCCCCCACTTGCTAAAAACGGTTCCTTTTTATATTCTCCTTTTTCCTCTCATCAATGATTCTTATCTTTTCTTATCTTATCATCTGATAGTTTTTTTTTCTTTTGGCCTGTACTCTTTGTTTTTATCCTTTCTTGCTCCTATCGGTTGCTGAATTCTTTCTTTCTTTTTTTTATCCTATTGGCTGCCCATGTTCATTGTCCTCTGCAGAGGGTACAAGCTGGTCAATGATAGAATGGCGCAGCTGGCTGTTATGGGTCACGTTGATTGCATCCGAGAGGTGCAGCTGGCGTTGTGGGCTGCACTGCTAGTTGGAAAAGACTCCACTCCTTGTTTGAATTTCTCAAGGTCACCATTCTGTTCAAGGCAGCATCGTACCTTCCCTTTTTGCGTCCAAAACTGAATTCCATTGGGCGAGTAATGACGTCCGAGAAGAAAGGAAACAAAGTGTAGAAGAAATGAGAGAAGATGGTGGCTGTTTTATTGCTGTAACTGTTGCTGGCTGTTTTGTTCATGATCGTTAAGTCTCCCATCCTTGGAATAATCCATTTCAGCTTTGACGGTGGAACTCTTCTTCTGAAGCGAGCCTAATGAATGAAGTTGCCTATCCCAAACATGCGAACCTATTAGAAGTGAACGCCTTAAGCGATTCAGTTCTAAGATGTCCATAGCAGCTTGGCCAAGTTCTGAAGTATCCATAAGAACTGGTTGTAGCAAACCATTAAACTCAGTTCTTTCCTTTCGAAGCTGATCTCTCAGTTCCGTAACATGATTCAGCAACTCACTAGCATTTGATGATTGAAAGCTTGCAGAATTACACTTGTGTTCAACACCATCGAGTAAATCAGACACCTCAGCGTACACCCTCTCCATTTTGACCATTAGCTCAGCTACCTCTTTTCTAATCCATTCCTGCTGAACTTCTCCACTAAATTCAAGCATTGATGGGGGCAACTGGACCGTTAGCATATCAACTGGAGAATAGCGAAAGAAAGCAACCATGTTGCCAAATCCATAGAAACGAAGGCAATCCCTCTGCAATGAATGACCACATGTTGCAACACGATTGGCAGTTGCATGATTTGAAAGACTAAGCTCCAAAAATTTTCCAAGTGAAAGTCCCCATGCAGCATCAGACATAACAACTCTGCGAGTTACTGGAGGAACCCCATCTATATGAGCACACCTTAGGCAACGGTGCCACATCCATATCTTACCATCACGTTCACCAGGCAGCTTAAGAGAGGAGAGGCGTCTTACATTGATTGTCAGATTTCCTTGCTGGTGGGTATAACATATGACATGGGCTTCAGCGGGCTCATTACAAGAGCAGCAGCAACATGCTTGATCAAACAGGTCATCACGAAGATATCTTCCAAGTGGTTTATCAAATGAACTATAAAACTTTATTCACAAGAGCCGCGATCGTTCACATACAGTTCCTTTAAGGACACACCGACTTGAAAATGAAACCAGTATACTCTGGTGTGTGTCAGTGGCTGAAAGGTATTCACTAGAAGCTTTGTCTTCATCAATCTTCTCAGATTTTTCCAATTCACGAATCTCACCAAGATGTCCCTCCTCCTCAGTCAAGGTTTCTTGCATCTCTGATTGTGAAAAATCTCTATTATGATACGGCAACATAGTGGACATCTTCAAGTCCTTGGATTGTTCCACAGAAGACAAGTCCAACCCCACATGAGGTGCCAAATCATCATTAGATACACCAAGAATGGAGCCACCAGATGAAGGGAAATTTTGAGTTTCATAATGATCAGATAATGAATCCAATCCTCCTTGAATACTTGAAATCTGGGCAAGGGTGCCAACTTCATGAAGACGATTAAACAACTCCTTTCCTTTAATATCATATACACTTTTCTCTGTTTCAAAACCAGGACTGGACTCGGTCCTTGATGGTTCATCTTTAACAAGGAAAGCACCGGCATATGGAGCTCGCCTTTTTCGGCTTTCTTGTAAAGCTGCTAACAACTTGGGATCTTTAACATAAACGGGCATGTAGAAACTTGGGAAAAGAGGTCTATGTGGCAAAGGTATCGCCAATAATCCTCTGGCCTGGGGTGTGTTGAAACAATGGCTGACGATGATTTCATGTCAGACCCACTGGACTCGGACTCATCTCCCTTTACCTCGACCTCAACCACCGGTTCATCGCTGGAATCAGAACAGAAGCAAGCCCTGAAAACTGAATTTACAGGGCTCGTCTGAGTCAACCCGGTAAGCCGACCCAATGCATGGAAGACCGAATTCGAGTCAGGCTTGACTCGGAGGCTCGGAGTAGCTGTGCTGAGACAGTGGACGCGAGAAGAGGAACACGAGAGTAGTTTCAGCATTGGTTGAGGATTTAGAATTTTGTGGGGGGCCAAAAATTGGTCTTACGGGGTGGTGGTTGCTTAAAATGGCAGCGGGAAAAGCGCCATTGAGAAGTTTCGAAGGAGAAAGTTGGGTTTTTGGGGAGGTTCTCTGAAGGAGCAAGTGCAGCAACTTTGGCTCGAGCTATGATCTTCTTAAAAGCACTTTTTAGGCTACTCAAAACAAATCGTCTTGGAGTTATTTTGACATTTGCCGTCTATAGGAGGGATCTTCCCTCAAATGCAACTCCTAATGAGAGGATCCAAGCAACTGATCGGTATCTCGGTGGAGTGTTCCATATTGAGTCACTTGTGGTGAAGTTGTTACAACAGCTGGCAAGTAAACAGACAATCCTTGTAAACAGAGAATCTTCATCAAAGAGCACCTTGAGCGGTTTTCCAGTTGCAGATAGACGCCAAAGCTGGAAAGGATTTAGAGCCTTTAGTCAAGAAGGGTTAATGCCTTCTTTCTCGGACAGCATTAATCTTATTGTATCAGTTGAAGATACAGGAGAAGGAATCCCTCTAGAAGCTCAGTCTCGTGTTTTCACCCCCTATATACATATATATACACGTAAACATATATATATATATAGTTTGAATGATGACCGAGTTAACTTGGTTGGTCTTTGGCTTGCAAGGAGGCTAAGTTGACTTGATCTTGACTCCTTAGTCTCGGTTCGAAATTACCTGAAAGATAATAAAAGAAAAAATAAAATCAAAATAAAATAGAATGAAATAAAATAAAATAAAACAAAGCAATAATAATAATGATAACAATAAAAATAAAATAAACTTAAAAGGATAAATAAAAATAAAATATGGAAATGATTAATTAATTGACTAATTAACCAATTAATCAGTTACTTAATCAATTAAAATTGAAAAATAAGTGTCTACAGTTGCCCCTCTTTGATTATTTTTTAATGATCTAGAAGCGTAAGCTTCTAGATAATTAGGAAATAAACAAAGATGTAGACATTCTTTACCCGAATACGTACTAAACAGTATTGATATTTTGGAAAAGATCGCTCTTAACTGAAATAATTTTAAAATCAAAGGAGTTGTCCTAAACGGAAACAATTTTGAGGAAAACACCCTAAACAGAAAATGATTTTGGATTTTAAAGAAATTGCTCTAAACAGAAACAATTTTAGGAAATTATCTTAAATAGAAATGATTTTATATTAAAAGAGATTGTTCTAAACAGAAATAATTTTGGGAAAAATTATCCTAAACAGAAATGATTTTAAATATGAAGAAATTGCTCTAAACAGCAACAATTTAGAAAATCATCTTAAACAAAATGATTTTAAATTTTGAGGAAATTGTTCTAAACAGAAACTATTTTGAGAAAACCATTCTAAATAGAAATGATTTTTGAGAAAATTGTTCTAAATAGAAACAATTTTGAGAAAACCATTCTAAACAGGAATGATTTTTTGAAGAAATTGTTCTAAACAGAAACAATTTTGAGAGAACCATTCTAAACAGAAATGATTTTTTGAAGAAATTGTTCTAAACAGAAATAATTTTGAGAGAACCATTCTAAACAGAAATGATTTTTTGAAGAAATTGTTCTAAACAGAAACAATTTTGAGAAAATCATTCTAAACAGAAATGATTTTTGAGGAAATTGTTCTAAACAGAAACAATTTTGAGAAAACCATTCTAAACAGAAATGATTTTTTTTGAAGAAATTGTTCTAAACAGAAACAATTTTGAGAAAACCATCTTAAACAAAATGATCTTAAATTTTGAAGAAATTGTTCTAAACAGAAAATCATCTTAAACAAAATGATCTTAAATTTTTGAAGAAATTGTTCTAAACAGAAACAATTTTAGAAAATCATCTTAAAACAAAATGATTTTAAATTTTTGAAGAAATTGTTCTAAACAGAAACAATTTTAAGAAATCACTTTAAACAAAATGATTTTTTGAAGAAATTGTTCTAAACAGAAAATCATCTTAAACAAAATGATCTTAAATTTTTGAAGAAATTGTTCTAAACAGAAACAATTTTAGAAAATCATCTTAAAACAAAATGATTTTAAATTTTTGAAGAAATTGTTCTAAACAGAAACAATTTTAAGAAATCACTTTAAACAAAATGATTTTTTGAAAAAATTGTTCTAAACAGAAACAATTTTAGAAAATCATCCCAAACAAAATGATTTTAAATTTAAAGAAATTGCTCTAAACAGAAACAATTTTAGAAAATCATCTTAAACATAATGATTTTAAAATCATCTTAAACAAAATGATTTTAAATTTTGAAGAAATTGCTCTAAACAGAAACAATTTTAGAGAATCATCTTAAACAAAATGACTTTAAATTTTGAAGAAATTGCTCTAAACAGAAACAATTTTAGAGAATCATCTTAAACAAAATGACTTTAAATTTTGAAGAAATTGTTCTAAACAGAAACAATTTTGAGAAAACCATCCTAAACAGGAATGATTTTTGAACTTTGAATGAATTGTAGAAATAATTCATATTAAACAGAACTGAATCACGGATAATTACATTAAGCAAGGAAAGACCTTAAAGGAGTTTTGGATAGTTACCTGAGGAACTTCTTGTAAAAGACTAACCTCATAATCTTGAACTGGGTTTGACCTGTAATGATGCATAATGGATGTTCATGAAGAATGATGCTAGAATGATGCATTTTATATGCTCATGCTTAAATGAGGATGCTTTTCTTCTTTGCCTCAAAGGTTTCAAGATAGCCTTCTGGTTTGGTCCGACTCATACTTTTTGAGCTTTAGAATTGGAGAACATCTTCTTGTCACATCTTTTCTGGTATAAACATATCCCAGACCCTTATTTCAAATCACTTTTGCCTGAACATCCCATTTCAAGGCAACTTCATTCATGTGTTATCACATTTTGGGCACCAAAAGTAAGCTATTGAGCTCATATTTACCCTCACATTTCTTTCCTTTTTGTGTTGGGAGTTGACTTCAAATGTTATGGTATTCACTTACCTGTTTGCTCTCCTTTTCATGATAAAGAAATTATGCAATTCATATTTAAGGAGAAATTCATGGATCATTTTGAAGAAGAGCAATGTACAATATAGTAAATAGACAAACTTATAACAAGGATTTAACAAACAAGTTTATAACAAAAGAATAAGAAAGGTACATGACCTCAGTGCGATGAATGCATAGACAACAAAAGCCGGTCATCTTGTACCCTGCCTTTGATTGACTCATCATTGCTAGAGTGACGCCTGACAAAGTCTGATGATTTCGGATTATTCCGATCCCCATAACCGAACAAGACCTCTTGTACAAGTTAGGTGCCCATTTTGCCGTGCTTTCTCAAATTTCCTAAACTGCCCTTTTCAGGTTTTTAGCTTAGGAACCAACCTAATTGGATCTGAACCGCCCTTTCGGGTTTTCGCCTCAGCCCCACCTTTTCTTTTCCTTTCCGGACTCAAGCCACCTTTTCAGGTTTTCAACTTGAGACGCTCTTTTCATTTTTTCGTTTTTTTTTTTCATTCATTTTTTTTATTCATTCATTCACTTTTTTTTTCATTTTTTTCATTTTTATATCCTTCAGGTGTAGTATTTCTTCACGGCATCGGCATTGACTGGATGTGGCAATTCATCCCCATCCATTTCTTGCAAGATTAGGGCACCTCCCGAGAATGCTTTCTTCACCACGTAGAGACCATCCCAATTTGGAGTCCACTTTCCTCGGGGATCATGTTGAGTAGGTAGAATCTTTTTCAGCACCAACTCTCCTTCTGTAAACTCGCGCGGACGCACCTTCTTATCATATGCTCGCATCATTCTCTTCTGATACAATTGACCATGGCAAAGTGCTTTAAGCCGCTTCTCTTCGATTAAGTTCAACTGGTCAAATCTCTCTTGCACCCAATCTGACTCTTCGAGTTTCAACTCTCTGTATATTCTCAAAGATGGGATTTCTACCTCAATTGGCACCACAGCTTCCATTCCATAGACCAGAGAATATGGAGTTGCCCCGGTCGATGTTCTTACAGTAGTGCAATAAGCATGTAAAGCAAAAGAAAGTTTCTCATGCCAGTCTTTGTAAGTCACTGTCATTTTCCGGACAATCTTCTTAATGTTTTTGTTTGCTGCTTCGACCGCTCCATTCATTTTTGGCCGGTAAGGAGTCGAATTGCTGTGTTTGATCTTGAATTGGGAGCACACTGCATCGATCATCTTGTTGTTCAAATTCTTAGCATTGTCAGTGATAATTCTTTCTGGTAGCCCATACCGACAAATGATCTCCTTCTTCACGAACTTGGTGACCACTGACTGTGTTACATTGGCATATGAAGCAGCTTCAACCCATTTGGTGAAGTAATCAATGGCCACTAGGATGAATTGATGCCCATTAGAGGCCTTCGGTGAGATTGCCCCGATTACATCTATGCCCCACATTGAGAAAGGCCAAGGGGACGAGATGACATGCAACGGATTAGGAGGCATATGAATCTGATCAGAATAAATCTGACATTTATGGCATTTTCTGGCATGATTAATACAATCCGTCTCCATAGTCAACCAATAATATCCCAACCTCATAATCTGTTTAGCCATTCTATGTCCACTAGCATGAGTTCCACAAATTCCGCCATGAACTTCTCCTAGAATCTTCTTTGCTTCCTCTGACTCTACACATCTCAACATTACCTGATCCCTACTTCTCTTGTAAAGGACTTCACCATCTAAGAAGAAGTTTGCCGACATTTTTCGGACAACTTTCTTGTCATTCTCAACAGCATGATCTGGATACTTTTGAAATCTGAGGTATTGGGCAATGTCATAGAACCAAGGTTTGCCATCATCCTTCTCTTCAACACTCATGCAATGTGCCGGATGAGTCTTCATGTCCAACTTGATTGTTTCGATTTCAGCTCCTTTATCGACTTTGAACATCGAGGCTAAAGTTGCTAATGCATTGGCCAACTAATTGTCTTCTCTAGGGAGATGATGAAAGCTGATTTCTTCAAATTGCTCAATCAACTCCATGATGTACTTACGATAACGGACCAACTTTGAGTCTCGTGTTTCCCATTCACCCCTCAGCTGATATATCACCAAAGCAGAATCGCCATACACTTCCAAAGCCTCGATCTTTCTCTCCATTGCCATCTGGATCCCCAGAATGCAAGCTTCATATTCTGCCATATTGTTTGTGCAGTCGAAGTCAAGTCTTGCAGTTGCCGGGTATTGATCTCCATTTGGGGACATTAAGATAGCTCCTACTCCATGCCTCAGTGCATTTGATGCTCCATCAAAATACATTTTCCATTTCTTTTCTTGCTCTAGCTCGGAATTGAATATTGACATCAAGTCCTCATCAAGAAACTCAAACTTCATGGGTTCATAGTCATCAACTGCTCTATCAGCTAGAAATTCGGCAATAGCACTTCCTTTAATAGCTTTCTGGGAAACATAAACTATATCATACTCTGACAGTAGTACTTGCCATCGAGCCAATCGTCCTGACAATGAAGGTTTCTCAAAGAGGAATCTGATCAGATCCAGCCTTGCTATCAACCATGTGGTATTATATAGCATATACTGTCTTAACCTCTGAGCCGCCCATGCCAATGCACAACACATCTTTTCTATCTGAGAATACTTAGCCTCATATTCTGTGAACTTCTTGCTAACATAGTAGATTGCTTGCTCTTTCTTGCCAGTTTTATCATGTTGCCCCAAAACACAGCCCATGGAGTGCTCCAACACTGTCAAATACAAGATTAGAGGTCGATCCGGCACAGGGGGTATTAGCACTGGTGGGTTTGACAAATACTCCTTGACCTTATCAAAGGCTTTCTGACAATCTTCATTCCATTCTCCCGTATTGTTCTTTTTCAAAAGCTTGAAAATCGGGTCACATTTTGCAGTCAACTGGGAAATGAAGCGGGAGATATAGTTTAATCGCCCAAAGAAACCTCTTACTTCCTTTTGAGTCCTCGGAGGTGACAAATTCTGAATGGCTTTGATTTTATCCGGGTCTACCTCGATGCCCCTTTGACTAACAATAAAGCCCAATAGCTTCCCTGAAGTAACGCCGAAAGTACATTTGGCCGGATTCAACCTCAGCCGATACTTGCGCAGCCTCTCAAACAACTTCCTCAGGCCAGTCATATGATCTTTTGGATTCTGACCTTTGGCGATCATATCATCCACATACACCTCGATCTCTTTATGCATCATATCATGAAAAAGGGTCACCATAGCTCTCTGATAAGTTGCCCCGGCATTCTTGAGACCAAAGGACATCACATTGTATTGAAACGTGCCCCACATGGTGGTGAAAGCAGTCTTCTCCCTATCTTCTGAAGCCATTTTAATTTGGTTGTACCCCGAAAACCCATCCATGAAAGAAAATGTTGCGTGTTTAGCCGTGTTGTCGACTAAAGTGTCAATGTGGGGTAATGGGAAATTATCTTTCTGGCTGGCGTTGTTGACATCTCGGTAATCCACACACATTCGAACTTTGCCATCTTTCTTCGGGACTGGTACTACATTTGCGACCCACTCGGGATAAGTAGCTACTTCCAAAAATCCTGCGTCCAATTGCTTCTTCACTTCTTCTTTGATCTTTAATAACATGGCAGGCCTCATTCTCCTCAACTTTTGCTGCACTGGCTTGAATCCGGGTTTGATTGGCATTCTATGCACCACAATCTCAGTATCCAGACCTGGCATATCTTGGTAAGACCAAGCAAAGACATCAGCATATTCCTTGAGTAATGCCACTAGTTCTTCCTTCTGTTCGGGTGTTAGGGAAGTGCCAATCTTAACTTCTCTCTTTTCCTCATCATCACTCAAATTGATCAATTCAGTGACCTCTTTGTGGGGCAAGATCTGTTTGTCTTCCTTTTCAATCAGCCTCATAAGATCAGGGGGAAGAGAGCAATCATCATCATCATCGTTGTCAAGGTCATCCGCATTAACGAAACGATCAAAGTCGGGCTCAAAAAGACCATCTTTGTTGTCTTTACATTCATCGTTTGAAGTCCTGGGGTCAAAAGACAATAAAGGGGTATATATATATATGCATTTGATCCATGAATGAAAAGAGAAATGAATAACAAGGATAAACATATAAAGGAAAACACAATGGTATATATACACGGTGTAGAGTTTAATAGTGTGAATATAAATATCATGGATGATGGAGCAAACATGAAAATAAAACCCATAACATATGAAAGTCAACTGTCCACACTCTTGGGTAGAAGTGTAGGATAAAATGAGTTCTCAAAGCTTAATGATTACATATTCAGATCTGACAAGTTCATCGGCATCTCAAAAGACTCCCAATTATTCAAATCAGTTCCCGGTGCCAATCGTTGAACCAATGTTCCACTACTTGATCCCCCGTGCTCTAGCATGCTGATAGACAATCCCTTTAATAACTGTTCAAGCTTATCAACTGATCTTTTTGGGTTCATCGTTCCAGCAAAAACAAAACTATCTTTCAATGGTGGAATCTTCAGTTTCTTAGGTTCAAGTTCCCCTCCTCTCAATGCAGCTACACGCTTGCGCTTCTTCTCCTCCCTTGCTTCGAACTTTTCTCTCCAAGAAGGTTTATATCCAAGTCCAAAAGTGGGCTCCGCCTTTGGTAAAACAATAGGCTCACGGATTCCTTGGCCATACCTTCCGAGTCCTTGTCCGGCCCGACAGCCTCTTCCGACAGTCATGTTGAGTTGCATATTCAAGCAGCCAGAGAAATGTGGACTAGGTACCTCGGACCCTTCTCTTACCCATGTTACTTCGGCTACTTCAAATGACCGAAAAGAGCAATCCATTGCCTCTTCCGCAGCTTCAATGTAAGGAGTGTTTGGAGGTTGCATTACCATAATGTCCTCTTCTCCGGACACAGAAACTATCTTATTTTCAACTCGGAACTTGATTTTCTGGTGAAGGGAAGAAGGAACAGCACCGGCCATATGGATCCAGGGGCGACCCAGGAGACAGCTATAAGTTGGTGAAATATCCATAATCTGGAAAAGGATCTCAAATTCAACCGGCCCTACAATTATCGGAACGGTCATCTCGCCAATAACTTCCCTCCGTGTGCCATCAAATGCCCTAACCACTAACTGACTGGCTTTCATTAAAGATTGGTCTATAGGCAATTTCATCAATGTGTGAAGTGGCATCACATTCAAAGCAGATCCATTGTCAATCAATACTTTGGCGACCATATGATCCTTGCACCGAACAGTGATATGCAGTGCTTTGTAATTGCCTCTTCCTCCGGAAGGGATCTCTTCATCAGTGAAATAGATGTAATCAGTCACTGTGATACCCCCGGCAATATGTTCCAAATTGGCCACGGTAATGTTTTTGGACACATAAGATTGGTTTAGGATTCGGAGGAGAGCATTACGATGTGCCTCGGAGTTCAAAAGCAGGGCTAACAGAGAGATCTTGGCTGGCAAGCGATTTAGTTGTTCTATGACACTGTACTCACTTTGTTTGATGAATTTCAAGAATTCACGAGCATCATTTTCATCCACTGTCTTGGTTACTTCTTTTTCAACTTCTTTCTCTGGCCCTCCAACAGATGGTGTAACAACTTCATCATTTTTCTCCATGCTCTTCTCTTTTTGTAGAGTGGCAGTTGGATTTGGGGCATAGCATCTCCCACTCCTAGTCATGCCTCCTACTCCAGAAATATTCACTGATTCAGGTTCCTGGACATTGGCATTCATCTGTTGCACTGAACTCTCATACCTCCAAGGTACCTCCCTATCACTCCGATAGGGGAACGGTGTTGGCACATTCAAATTCAAGCTTGGTTTCAATGCGGGGATATTCAATGTCGGCCTAGGGGTCATCGGAATTGACAGGCTTGGTTTTGGTGAGGTTATGGGAATGGCGATGATGGGCTTTTGAATCACAGATAGTTTCAAACTTGGTTTATAATGGGAAGAATCTTCATTTCCATTATTCACCATACAGATGTCGGTATTTTCGTTTCTCTCCACATAAAATTCAATTAGACCGGCATCCATCATAGCTTGCAACTTTCCTCGGAATTCAGTACAACACTGGATCTCATGACCTTCACACTTCAAAGGAGTAATCATTTGGGCCTTTAGCAAAGCCTGATATATGACCTTTATTGGTGTAATAATCTCTTCAACCTTTCTCTTAACATGTACTGCCCCATTATCAATCATATTCACAGTGTTTCCACCATGATTTGGGAGAGGATTTGTGCCTACACTTGGCGGTGCATCGAAAGTCAAACGACCCTCATTAATTATGCCTTGCACCACTTCCTTCAAACGAATACAATTCTCAATGCTATGTCCCTTAGCCCCCGAGTGATAGGCACATATGGCGTTTTCATCGAACCACCTCGGATAGGGAGGCTGTAAAGGGGTTAAATATTGGACTGGTTCAATCATTTTGTTGCTTAAGAGTTTGGCATAAAGTTCGGTGTAGGTCATGGGAATAGGGGTGAATTGTTTCCTTTCTCTTGGTGGTCTTGGGTTCCAATTTTGAGTGTTTGGCCTGGAGGCAGTATAACTGGTAGTGGATATCGGATATTGATAAGTGTTTTGAGGTTGAGCATAGTTGGGAGAAAGATGTTGATAGGTGTTTTGAGGGGGTGTGTAGTTGGTAGGATAATATTGGGGTTGGTATTGGGATTGATGTGGTCGGTATTGTTGTTGATATGGTCGATATTGGGATTGGTTTAATCGGTATTGCTGTTGGGGGTATTGTTGGTATCCTCCATATCCGGTGGTGTTTACTTCGCCTTCTTTCTTCTTTGGATTCTTCCTAGCCGCACTAGATTCCCCACCTTCTAATTTGCCAGTTTTGAGTGCATTCTCCACCATCTCTCCAACCAGAACCATATCGGTAAAGCTTTTAGTAGCACCAGCAAGCATGTGGCTATAGTATGGAGCTTTCAAGGTATTAACAAATAACCTTGTGGTCTCTTTCTCGGTTAAAGGAGGTTGAATTTGAGCTGCTATATCCCTCCATCTTTGGGCATATTCAGTGAAAGATTCAGAAGACTTCTTCTCCATATTCTGCAAGGTCAATCTATCGGGTACCAAATCAGTCATGTGCTTATACTGATCAATGAAAGCCCGGGCTAGATCATTCCAAGAGTGAATACCCCGTCTATCTAGCTTGTTGTACCACCGCGTTGCAGACCCGGTAAGGCTGTCTTGGAAACAGTGAATTAACAACTTATCATCTCTGGAGTATGCCGCCATTTTTCGGCAATACATGGTAATGTGATCTTTGGGACATGTGGTCCCTTTGTACTTCTCAAATTCAGGCACTTTGAACTTTGGTGGGATCACCAACCCGTCCACCAAGCTCAATTCATAAGCATCAGTAATGCCATAAGCATGAGTGCCCTCCATGGCCTTGAGCCGCTTCTCTATTTGGCTCAATACTCTTTGGCTTTCGGCTCCGCCGATCTCTCTCTCAAATTGTTCATCAGGTACAAACACGGGATTGTTTGGGGTGCGTCCTGGGGCAGGAGGTGGCATAGTGTAGGTGGGAGGGGGAATTGGTTGAGTTGTTGGGATTCCTCCGTTTGTAGTAAACATTGAGGGTGTAAAAGGGTACACACCGGGTGGAGGTGGTGGGAAGGTGAATGTGTTTGTGGCTGGTTGAGGAATTTGTGTTTGATTTTCTTGCAAAGGTATATTGAGTGCGGGGGGTGAGAGAGAGGCATTCGTGGGCTGAGCTGTGGGGAGTCCGTGTGGGAGCGTACTCTGAGAAGATTGCCCATTGGAATTGTTGCCTGAATTTGCCATGTTTTGCTGTCTCATATTGGCCATCATTTCTGCCATCTGATCCAGTTTTTTCTGCAATTCTTCATTTGCCTTCCTTAATTGTTCAATCTCAGTAGCTTCCTCTTCCATCATGATTCTGGACTGTAATCTAGTATTGTATCTGTGCGTTGGAGGTGCTATCTTGAAACCTTTATTTAACCATAAGGGCGAATCAGATTCTCTTACCATGAATATGAATGAAATGTATGTATGAATATGCTTGAATGACTATGTAATGTGGAAACCCATCCATAACAAGATTACTATAAAGATAATTAGCATTACGAAAATAGGAAAGTGAGTTTAATAACCCATAATAGAATACCATAAGACGATAATATTTTACAACAAATCTGTCACTCTGGTTGTCTCCTGAACTGCTCCAATTGTGCCCTCATCTCAGCATTTTGGTTTTCAGAAATAGTCAATCTATTGGCAGCAACGCGAACTTGTTGCTCTAACCCATTGTTTCTCCGGATTAACCACCCTATTGTGCGTTTCTGCTCCGCCGATTCTCTTTTCAGTTCAATCTTTGCTCTTTCTACTTCGCTCTTCTTCTCCTGAATTCTAAAGCATTGTTTTTGGGCAATTCTCCAGCTTTGGGCATGTTCTTGATTGAAGATTCCGGTCCTTGCTGCCAACTGGCTCATTTCTGCAGCTTCTTCTCTCCATTCTTTCACTTCCCCTTTCAGCTTGACATTGTTGGCACTCTCTCTTACCCAGTCTTGAACCCATCCTTGCATCTCTATCTGGCTATTTCCGAGGTGGTCTCGTAGTTGCCGATTCTGTAGCTCCATCTGCTGACATTTTTGGGTCAATTCTACTAACTGAGCCCCTTTTCTGAATCTTTGATTCTCAATTTCCAGCCTTTCTAACTTGTCCTCCGGTGCCTCAACCAAAGGGTAATTAGGATCCAAGACTGGCGGAACTGAAATCTGTTTCGCCCGTCTACTATGCCACACAACGTATTCAGGAATTGCATCGTCAGTATGATTGCCACGATCCATCTTCTGTGCTTCTTTGTACAAGTTTGCCCAAAATTTGGCCTCATCAAATCCCTTTTCGGTGTCATGCTGGAAGTCTAACAAGTTGAGCCCGAAAGTGAGAGGGATAGACTGTTCTGACCCATATTGCCGTCTTACTAGCAATGGGGAGTAACTGATAGTTCCCCAAACGCCAACAAGAGGGATCCATGGTATGCTTGCATCCAAATAAGGAGTATCTTTTGTCGTTGTCCACATTGCTCTCCATGTGATGTCTTGGTTCTTCAAATTCTTGAACCACTCGACCCATTCTACCACTGTTCTTGATTGGGATGGCCAAGGATGTGCATTATAAATGGCTATCGTCTCTTCACCTTTGTTGTTGAAGACCATTCCTACAAACTTTTTGTATCCAAAATGGCTTTTAAACCATATTGTCAATAACTGTCCACAAGCCTCAAATTTACCACCAGTTTTTCTACATACATTGAGAGATCGAACAGTTTCCGCCAAGATTGACAAAGCCGGATCAGACTGATGCTTGATCTCCATAAAAAGAGTTGTTACTGACATATGCACATATTCCTCCTTTCTAGGAAATAGTACTAGGCCATAAATCAAAAGGGCTAGAACATCAATCCCTTTTCTAGAGGTGATATTCTTTTCCACAATATCCATCATGAAACTGGTTGAAAGGAACTCGCCATCCATGTAGCTTCTTATCTCTTCGGTCTTCATCCCCAACAACTTCACTAGCTTCCTAGGATGATTCTCGGTTGGCCAAAATACTTTATCCGGCTTGCTCCCTACCATCAACAGATCTTGATACTCTTCCACTGTCGGCACCATATCATACTCTCCCATAGAAGATTCATCATGTTTACCGAAAGTAAAGCACCGGTATGAGGGATCCCAAAAATACAAAGCCGCTTTTAGAAGTTCCTCCTCCACCTCCACATCTAACAGCAATGCTATATCTCCATACAACTGCTTGAATCGACCTTTATCACTGATGCCTTCCCATAACTGCTTCAGTCTTGTCAGATTATTTTGGACGAAACTACAGCTGAGTCTTGCAGGTAACTGGGGTGGAGGACCCTTTGTTGACGCCTCTGTAGCTTTCTGCCTTAGCCAATACAGAGCTCGTTTCAAAGTCGGACTGGCGGAATCAAAATTTTTAGACTCTCCCATCGAATCTATCTCCATGGGTACTTCCTCACTTTCTTTCGCCATAACCAATTTTCTCTACAGTAAACCTATTATAGATGGGGATGGAATGCGAGAATGAGATGCAGAGGAAGAAAAAGAAATGGCAAAAAGGTAAAAGGAAATGTATCAGAATAAAATAATAATGTTAAGATGAATGATGCAGAGATGTTTGGCTCGCAACAATTTAACCGTAAAAGATAATTAGTCATTTCATCTAAACAAGGCCGGGGGCCCAAATATCTGGTAACCTACAAATTGACCTTGCTTGTCAGCCATGACCAATTTCCCTTTACAGTTCCCCTGTTGCGAATGCATGTCATGTGATGATGGCAAATAGAAGAAATAATCATGGATATTCAAAGCATAAACATGTATGGATAAAGCAAGGAATAAAATTGACATACGATATATCATTGCAAAAGAAGACAGACAACATATATACAGACAAAATGAAGAAGAGAATAGGAAAAATTATACAAGTAGCATACTAATATGGAATAAGCATATATGTACAGATAAGGTGAAAGAAAACAAATAGTTTATACAAACAACGTGCTATCATGAAATAAAAATAGACAGTTTATACAAACAGCATGTCATCACGAAATAATCAGAAAACAGACATACAGCATGCTATCATGAAATAAGCAGATAAAACGAAAGGGATTGATAAAGGTAAGAAGTCGTCCCCCCTTTGTGTCCTAAGAAACTGAGTTTTCTCGAACGGGTTTGGCTCTATCTATGTTAGAATTTGGGGTCTTCTTCATGCTGGGTTTAAAGCTCTAGACAAGGGTACCCATCGGACAAGATGGGGTGGAGGCAACCCCGTCGCCCCCTCCTAAATAAAGGTGAAGTTCGGACTCCCAAACTTTTATGTTATGAATAGTGTCGTGTGTGAGGGAGGGACTTATACCTTTACCAATTGCCTTTCGGTGAAGTAGTGAACATTCGGAGAAGCAGAAGCAGGAAGCAGAATAAATTTCACTATCACATGTCAACACACGATCAGTCCAATTCAAAATATAGGATAAATAATTAATATGATGAGATAAGCACACATGGTAAACAAGATGGGCATACAAGGCATACGCAAGAAATTAAAACATGAAAAATACATACAAGTGACTAAAAGGGCAAAATGGTAAATACAAAAAGCATATTAGCAAATCAAGACATACAAAGGAAATTGGGACATGCAAAATATAAATTAAGACATAGGACATGCTAGAGGATCAAGTCATAGGCTAAGAATTAAATCATGCAAAATATAGACGAGTAATTAAACACACAAGGCATACCAGAAAATCAAAACATAAAAACATACATATAAATTGAATGTGATATGAACGCAAGATGCAATTTTAATAAACTTTTTCTTTTGAAAAATCTTCCTTTTTTCTCTCTTCTTTCCTTCTTTTTTTTTGGAAAAATTTTGAAACAATTATTGGAAAACAATTTTAATGCAAATGAGTGGTGCAATGCATGGAATGAAACTTAAAACATTTTATTATTAAACCCAAGTAAAATAAGACTTAAAAAGTGGCTTGACTCTAAAAAAAAGGTCCCCAGTGGAGTCGCCAAGCTGTCGAGACGTTTTACCGCTCCGACGATAAATGGTATGGCGTGAAAAATGCTCGGGACTAAACAGTCTAAAAACAAATGGAGTCGCCACTAACCTTTTATTTTAATAGGTGTGGTTAGTCACCTACTTGTTTAACTCAACGTAAATCTAGAAAGATTACGTCAAGCTAAGGAAAGAAACTGGTCTACGAAAAAGATTTTAGGTTCGTGAGTCGGTTACGCTTGGGGAAGGATTAGCACCCCCAAGACGCCCGGAAATCGGTACCACAAAAGTCTTAAAAATATTTTACTTGGGAAATAATAATAAAATATGTTTAAAATCATTTTAGGAAAAAAATAATTTCGAATGTTGGAATAAATATTCCTTTTAATGTGGGACAAAAATCCCATTGGAAAGTTAAATCCAAAAATTAAAAAAAAAAAAAACTTAATGTCGGAATGAACATTCCTTTTAATGTGAAAATCCATAGCCCAAATTTCGAATTTGAAGAAATTTCCCACTTAGAATGGAGATTCAATTTCTAATTAGGAACAAATATTCTTCAAAAAAAATCAAAGTCAAATTTAAAAATGAGGATAAATATCCTTTTGAAAAAAAAAACAAAGGTTTAATTTTAATTTTAGAAAGTCTCAATTATGAGAATATTAATTGAAACCTTCTAGAAAACATTTTACAAAAAGGTTGGGATAAACATCCTCAAATTCATGTTTTGAAAATCACAATAAGAGACTTTAATTATGATTTCTCAAATTAAAATCTCTTAGAAAGATTTAATTTTAAAACAATGTCGGAATAAATATTCCTTTTAATTTGATGAAGGGAATAGTTTGACAAAAATTTAGTTTGATAGGAAAATATTTTGAAAAATTAAAAAAAAGGATAAAACAAAATAAATATTCCCTTTTATTGAAAAAGAAATAAAAATAAGAAAAGAGATTTTGAAAATGATTTTTCTATAAAATTTGGATTAATTTGAGAGGCCTTAATTATAGTTGGAAAATTAAGATCTCTCCAAAAACCTTTAAAACATGTTTTGAAATTAATGTTGGAATAAATATTCCTTTTAATTTAATTGGGCCTCTTGAACAAGAGATTTTCTTAAAATAAAATAAAAATAAAACATAAAAGTAAAAATGGATAAAAGGTTTTGGAATAAACATTCGTTTTGTAAAAAAAAAAAATTTTAGTTCACTTGCCAATTTTAAGAAATTAAGGAAATCATAAACATGATGTATGCTTTTTATGAAAATTACATGAAAAACATATTTTTTAATTTTGAAGGGATGAAAAATTCTCCCGAACCCGATCGGACTCCCGATTAGACACCGAGAAAACATCTCATCGGAGAAAACCTTTAGAAACCTCAGACTCCCGAGGTATCTTTCGGTTACCCCATGCATATGAATTTTTGAAAATCTATGTTCTAATTTTAATTATGCATGAATGGGAAAGGAAACATAGATTAGTATATACATACATAATTAATTACACAATATGACATGGTAAAATAAATAGGACATGGAAATTTAAAATCAATTTTACAAGATCAAATTGCACAGCAACTGATTTAACACATATAAGCAAGCTTAAATTAAACAAACATATTTACAAGGTCAAGTATGTAATTTTATACAAAATTCAACTCATAATTAAACAAATATATAAGCAAGGGCAAAAGGGTAATTTCACATATAAGATTCAATCTTTAATTAATTAAACATACATACAAAGGCAAAAAGGCAACTTAATACAAAATACAATTACTAAATAAGCAAAAACACATGTAAGGGCAAAAGGGTAATTTTACCTACAAGATTAAATTTTTAATTAAAAAGCACATATAAAAGGGCAAAACAGTAATTTAACATACGATATAATTTCTAATTAAACAAAAATATATGCAAAGGGCAAAGAGGTAATTTTATATGCAAGCACAAATTTTCATATTAGACAAAACACATATTCAAGGGTAAAAAGATAATTTCTATGATAAAATTTAAATCTTAAACTAAATATGCATTTATATAAGTTTAAAAAATTCAACATTTTTATTAAAAAAATCAGAGATTATTTCTATTTAAATAAAAAAAAATAATACAAAATAAAATAAGCTTAAAGATTCAATCTTCATTAATCAAGCTTTCATTTTTAATCAAACAAAAATACCCACAAACAAAAAGGTGCAATTTTTATAACCTCAAACTTAACATTTAACCAAACAAACAAGTTAATCAACTTAAAGTTATGATCTTTATAATCAAGATTATATTTTTAATCAAACAAGAATGTGAATATAAGCTCAAACATACAATTTTTTTAATCAAGATTAAGACTTCAAACTAAGTAAACACATGGAATGAGTAAAGCAAATTTGAAAAATAATAAACAAGAATACAAAACAATGAAAGTTAGTAACTTTTTTGCATAATCATGTAAATAATTAAGAGAAATGACACATTAACAAAAAAAAATAAAATAAAATAAATAAGCAAGTAAAAAAAATAATCTTGAATATATTAGAAGCACATATTAAACCAAGCAAATTATTTAACAATATACAAAAGCTTTATAAATCATAAACATCATCACAAAAAAGAAAGTTAACAAATTTAACAAGACAAAGCAAGAATGTATTAAAAGTAAAAAGAAATGATCTTGAAAATAAAGCTAAGAACTTTACCTAAAAAGATGAAGTTTCAAAACTAAAAAATGATAATGGCTTTATGGAGAAGAGAATGGCTAAAAATTGATGAACAACAAGCCTTTTCTCTGTTTTCTCTAGCCAATCCGTTTAAAATAAAAGAAGAAGAAAAAAAAATTTCTTTTCAACTCTCTTTCTCTCTTCTCCTCCCTCTATTTTTTCTGTGCTTGAAGAAAAAATACTGAAGCTCTGTTTTGAGGGAAAATGCTACAACATTCTTTTTTCTCTGTGCTCTCTCCTTCGTTGTTTCTTGAAGAAAAAAAAAATGAAGCTCTCTCTGTGCTCTCTCTTCTGTCTTTAAAAAAAATGCTGAAGACCTTTGTGTGCTCTCTTTTTCTTTTAGGAGAAAAAATGCTCCAGACCTTTTGCTGTGCTCCTCTCCTCTCTTCTCTCTATTTCTGTTCTCTTTTTTTTTTGACCCTCCGAATGAGTGCTGAAGCTCTCCTCATTTCCGTGCTCTCCTCTTTTATAGCCGAATGGGATCCCCCCACTTGCTAAAAACGGTTCCTTTTTATATTCTCCTTTTTCCTCTCATCAATGATTCTTATCTTTTCTTATCTTATCATCTGATAGTTTTTTTTTCTTTTGGCCTGTACTCTTTGTTTTTATCCTTTCTTGCTCCTATCGGTTGCTGATTTCTTTCTTTCTTTTTTTTTTATCCTATTGGCTGCCCATGTTCATTGTCCTCTGCAGAGGGTACAAGCTGGTTAATGATAGAATGGCGCAGCTGGCTGTTATGGGTCGCGTTGATTGCATCCGAGAGGTGCAGCTGGCGTTGTGGGCTGCACTGCTAGTTGGAAAAGACTCCACTCCTTGTTTGAATTTCTCAAGGTCACCATTCTGTTCAAGGCAGCATCGTACCTTCCCTTTTTGCGTCCAAAACTGAATTCCATTGGGCGAGTAATGACGTCCGAGAAGAAAGGAAACAAAGTGTAGAAGAAATGAGAGAAGATGGTGGCTGTTTTATTGCTGTAACTGTTGCTGGCTGTTTTGTTCATGATCGTTAAGTCTCCCATCCTTGGAATAATCCATTTCAGCTTTGACAGTGGAACTTTTCTTCTGAAGTGAGCCTAATGAATGAAGTTGCCTATCCCAAACATGCGAACCTATTAGAAGTGAACGCCTTAAGCGATTCAGTTCTAAGATGTCCATAGCAGCTTGGCCAAGTTCTGAAGTATCCATAAGAACTGGTTGTAGCAAACCATTAAACTCAGTTCTTTCCTTTCGAAGCTGATCTCTCAGTTCCGTAACATGATTCAACAACTCACTAGCATTTGATGATTGAAAGCTTGCAGAATTACACTTGTGTTCAACACCATCGAGTAAATCAGACACCTCAGCGTACACCCTCTCCATTTTGACCATTAGCTCAGCTGCCTCTTTTCTAATCCATTCCTGCTGAACTTCTCCACTAAATTCAAGCATTGATGGGGGCAACTGGACCGTTAGCATATCAACTGGAGAATAGCGAAAGAAAGCAACCATGTTGCCAAATCCATAGAAACGAAGGCAATCCCTCTACAATGAATGACCACATGTTGCAACACGATTGGCAATTGCATGATTTGAAAGACTAAGCTCCAAAAATTTTCCAAGTGAAAGTCCCCATGCAGCATCAGACATAACAACTCTGCGAGTTACTGGAGGAACCCCATCTATATGAGCATACCTTAGGCAACGGTGCCACATCCATATCTTACCATTACGTTCACCAGGCAGCTTAAGAGAGGAGAGGCGTCTTACATTGATTGTCAGATTTCCTTGCTGGTGGGTATAACATATGACATGGGCTTCAGCGGGCTCATTACAAGAGCGGCAGCAACATGCTTGATCAAACAGGTCATCACGAAGATATCTTCCAAGTGGTTTATCAAATGAACTATAAAACTTTATTCACAAGAGCCGCAATCGTTCACATACAGTTCCTTTAAGGACACACCGACTTGAAAATGAAACCAGTATACTCTGGTGTGTGTCAGTGGCTGAAAGGCATTCACTAGAAGCTTTGTCTTCATCAATCTTCTCAGATTTTTCCAAATTCACGAATCTCACCAAGATGTCCCTCCTCCTCAGTCAAGGTTTCTTGCATCTCTGATTGTGAAAAATCTCTATTATGATACGGCAACATAGTGGACATCTTCAAGTCCTTGGATTGTTCCACAGAAGACAAGTCCAACCCCACATGAGGTGCCAAATCATCATTAGATACACCAAGAATGGAGCCACCAGATGAAGGGAAATTTTGAGTTTCATAATGATCAGATAATGAATCCAATCCTCCTTGAATACTTGAAATCTGGGCAAGGGTGCCAACTTCATGAAGACGATTAAACAACTCCTTTCCTTTAATATCATATACACTTTTCTCTGTTTCAAAACCAGGACTGGACTCGGTCCTTGATGGTTCATCTTTAACAAGGGAAGCACCGGCATATGGAGCTCGCCTTTTTCGGCTTTCTTGTAAAGCTGCTAACAACTTGGGATCTTTAACATAAACGGGCATGTAAAAACCTGGGAAAAGAGGTCTATGTGGCAAAGGTATCGCCAATAATCCTCTGGCCTGGGGTATGTTGAAACAATGGCTGACGATGATTTCATGTCAGACCCACTGGACTCGGACTCATCTCCCTTTACCTCGACCTCAACCACCGGTTCATCGCTGGAATCAGAACAGAAGCAAGCCCTGAAAACTGAATTTACAAGGCTCGTCTGAGTCAACCCGGTAAGCCGACCCAATGCATGGAAGACCGAATTCGAGTCAGGCTTGACTCGGAGGCTGGGAGTAGCTGTGCTGAGACAGTGGACGCGAGAAGAGGAACACGAGAGTAGTTTCAGCATTGGTTGAGGATTTAGAATTTTGTGGGGGGCCAAAAATTGGTCTTACGGGGTGGTGGTTACTTAAAATGGCAGCGGGAAAAGCGCCATTGAGAAGTTTCGAAGGAGAAAGTTGGGTTTTTGGGGAGGTTCTCTGAAGGAGCAAGTGCAGCAACTTTGGCTCGAGCTATGATCTTCTTAAAAGCACTTTTTAGGCTACTCAAAACAAATCGTCTTGGAGTTATTTTGACATTTGCCGTCTATAGGAGGGATCTTCCCTCAAATGCAACTCCTAATGAGAGGATCCAAGCAACTGATCGGTATCTCGGTGGAGTGTTCCATATTGAGTCACTTGTGGTGAAGTTGTTACAACAGCTGGCAAGTAAACAGACAATCCTTGTAAACAGAGAATCTTCATCAAAGAGCACCTTGAGCGGTTTTCCAGTTGCAGATAGACGCCAAAGCTGGAAAGGATTTAGAGCCTTTAGTCAAGAAGGGTTAATGCCTTCTTTCTCGAACAGCATTAATCTTATTGTATCAGTTGAAGATACAGGAGAAGGAATCCCTCTAGAAGCTTAGTCTCGTGTTTTCACCCCCTATATACATATATATACACGTAAACATATATATATATATATATATAGTTTGAATGATGACCGAGTTAACTTGGTTGGTCTTTGGCTTGCAAGGAGGCTAAGTTGACTTGATCTTGACTCCTTAGTCTCGGTTCGAAATTACCTGAAAGATAATAAAAGAAAAAATAAAATCAAAATAAAATAGAATGAAATAAAATAAAATAAAACAAAGCAATAATAATAATGATAACAATAAAAATAAAATAAACTTAAAAGGATAAATAAAAATAAAATATGGAAATGATTAATTAATTGACTAATTAACCAATTAATCAGTTACTTAATCAATTAAAATTGAAAAATAAGTGTCTACAACATGGATTGTGGTTGTTGAATTTGAGACCTTGGTTATTGGTCATATAGGCCTAGGTGCAGTTGCTTCTTGGTTACTTTAAGAGAAATTTGGATTATTCTGCCACCCTGGGTTGTAGGTATTCGAAAATGGATCATTCTTCGATAATTGTCGGCCTCCATATATCCCCATATCGTTTACAGTCTCAGCATAATCAGAATTAGAAAACACTTTCATACAAATCTCAGAATAATGACTGTACATCCCAAATTGGAAGCAAGCCTCTCTGTTGCCAATTTGATTATTAAAAAATTGATCCACTTTATTAGACAATTTGTCCACCTTAGAAGCTAACTTAGTAGATGTCTTCAATTTTCTTTTCACCTTCTTTTGTTGTAACTTCCTAGCCAACTATTCATAAACTTCTTTCATAAATAAATTCAGGTGTCTTGTTATCAACACCTCTACCAGTAGCGTTGTCCATAAAATTCTGATAATTTTCAGTCAAGCCTTTATAAAAGAAGTAATACCACATCTTTTATGAATAGCCATGATGTGGGCACTGATTTATGAGCTCTCTAAATCTTTCCCAGGTTTTATAAAAGGTTTCATCATCCTCTTGTTCGAAATTTTGTATATTCGTTCTAAGCTTATCTAACTTATAAGCAAGGTAGTACTTGAGAATTAACACTACATATACCTCTTGCTAGGTTCCTAAAAAATTAATTTCCAAACTAAAAAACCATGTATTTGCTGAACCTTTCAAGTATGAGAAAAACACCTCATTCTAAGCTCATCTTGAGTAAGAGTATTTTGTGGAAAATATGCCACCACTTGGTAAAACTCTCGCATAAAAGCCACTGCATCATCAGATATTGACCCACTAAAAGTTGGCAGCAAAGCTATTGGCCTATGTTTCAACTCATAGTTCTAGGCTTCTCGGCTCAATCGGATGCAAGATGGGCTATCACTTATGACAGACAATTGGAGATCACCTAATGCTTGTGGCTATACATCACGATGAACAACAATAGCATTATTATTGTTATTATTGTTAACATTTTCGTCACCCTGATATCTAGCGTTATCTGCCATCTTTTTTTGTTGTCTCCTTTTCTATGCGTTATTTACTTTAGCAGTTTTTTCTATCTCAAGATAGTAAGGCAGTAAGTTCTCCGATGTTCCCTCTATCCTACGAGTCATAAACTACCTACAAACAAGAAGGAAATGATAAAAGAACCTACAAGATGCAACAAAATTAAAAGAAAACTAAAACTAATTAATAAGCATTTGTTATTGGTTCCCCGTCAATGACGCCAACTTGTTACTTAATTTAGGCAAGAGAACAAAATTGGTGTAGCAAGTATTTCCTGGAGTATTCCTACGTATCGAATCCAAGGAAACCAGATAAGCACTGACAATTAATCCTAGTAAACAATTAAGATGTTTTGATGAAAGATTGTAAACTATTAAATCTAGAATTTAAATAAAAGAAATTGGAAATAATCAATATTAATAACTATCAAGATTTAGGTTTCTTCCTAGGGTAACTCAAATTAACTAAACATGATTGATTATGGGTTAGAGTAGCAATCATAATCTAGTTAAGGTTTCTCCCAAACTCACTTAACCTTTCTCAACTAAGTGATTATGACCTTCCAGTCTATAACCTAATTAATCAAGAACTTTAAGCTTTTAGGATTTGTTGCTATCACAAAGAATTAGATTATCCCTAATCTAATATCTAAATTTTTTCCTTCCTAAAGCACGAATTCTACTCCCCTCCTATTTCATAAATTCCCAAAAATTAACTATTAGGCGCTCAGGCTAATAACCAACAATTAAGCATAAAGAACGAAAATCTAACCACAGAAATGATAAAAATTAAATTATCTTTATATTAAGATGAAATCCCCATTGGAATCCACCTAAACCCTGATTAAGGTTTAATTACTCATAATATAACTAAGTCAACATCAAGAAACTAGTGAAAATAAAATCTTAAAAGAACTCCCTAATCAATCTTGGTGAATTGCTTCTCAAATCTTGATCTCCACCAGTCTCCTGAACGGCTCTTTTCTTTTCCAAGATGAATTTTCTTTATATAATACTTTAAGTTAAAAACTACAAAGTCTTGAGTCCAAGATGCTCTAAAATTCTAACTAAGTGCGTCACTTCAAAATCCTGACCAAACCCTGGTTAAGTCTCGACTTGACCCTTGTCAAAGTCTGGAAATCATCTTCTATTGTAAATCATCTCAATTGACCCCGTTTAAACCTTATCCAGCCTAGGTCGAGCACTTCTCTTAATTTTCTTCAAATCTTCATGCAAATAAGCACCAATTAGCTTTTTTTTTTGGATAAATAAGCACCAATTATCTTCATTGTGCCTTAAAAGCACATCTTCTCCCTATAAAACAAACAATTAACTAAAGTGAGAAATAATTAATCAAAATTTGCCTTAAACAATACAAAATATACATAATTCATATTTTAATAAGGTCTAGAACATGAAGTCATGCCAGCTAATTTAATCCCACTACAAATTGTAGATTTTGATGCCATTTTGGGCATGGATTGGATGGAGAAGCACGGAGTCTCTATCGATTGTCTTCCCAAAACAGCCATTATTCATAGGCATGGTAAATCACCAATTTATTTCGTAAGACAGTGTCAAGTTTTGCCATCCTATGTGATTTTGGTACTACAAGCAAGTAAGTTACTCCAAAAGGATGTCCAGCTTTCTTAGCTCATATAATCAATCATGAAGTTGATGAAATAGATATTAATTCTATCTCTGTAGTGAGAGAATTTTTCGATGTCTTTTCGGAGAAATTACCTGGTTTGCCACTAAAAATAGCATTTGATTTTTTAGTTGACCAACAACCCGGTAGAGATCCAATCTCTATTACTCTGTACTGAATGGGTCTGAATGAAATGATGGAATTGAAGAAACAGTTGGTTGAACTACTTAAAAAAGGGCTCATCAGACCGAGTATCTTGCTTAGGTGCTCCAATGTTATTTGTTAAAAAGAAAGATGGATCTCTCCGACTTTTTATTGACCACACACAGTTGAACAAAGTCATTATAAAAAATAGGTATCCTTTGCCTCGTACAGACAACTTATTTGATCAGTTACAAGCTGTAGGCGTTTTCTTTAATATCGATCTTCGATCTAGATACCATAAGTTGAAAATTAAGGAAAGTGATGTTCCCAAGACTATGTTTTGCACTAGATATGGGCATTATGAGTTCCTAGTGATGCTGTTTGGTCTCACCAATGCACCTGTGACATTCATGGACTTGATGAATAGGGTGTTCCATCCATATCTTGATCAATTCATCATTGTTTTCATCGATGACATTTTGATTTATTCCAAGAATAAGCGTGAGCATGCTAGGCATCTTCGCATTATGTTGTAGACAATAAGAGAACACCAGTTATATGCCAAACTATCTAAGTGTCAATTTTGGTTGCAGCAAGTAACTTTCTTACGGCATGTTGTGACAAAGGAAGGCATATTTGTAGACCCAAGTAAAGTTGAAGCAATTTTAAACTAGGAATAGCCAAAGAACGCCACCGAGATTTGCATTTTCTTGGTTTGATGGGTTACTATCGAAGTTTTGTTGAAGGGTTTTCTTTGATAGCAGCTCCTCTTACTCACTTGACATATAAAAATGTTAAATTTCTTTGGGACGAAAAATGTGAAGCTAACTTTTAAAAGCTTAAAGAATGTTTAACTACAGCCCATGCTTACCTTGCCAATCTTTGGTAAAGGGTATGTAGTTTACACTGATGTATCTAGACAGGGTCTTACATGCATTCTTATATAAGATGAAAGAGTCGTTGCTTATGCTTCTCATTAACTGAGAAAGCGTGAAGAAAACTCTCTTGCGCATGACTTAAATTTGACAGCTATAGTCTTTGCACTCAAGATTTGGAGACACTACATTTTATGGAGAACATGTCACATCTATACTAATCATAAGAGTTTGAAGTACCTTATGACACAAAACGGAGCTTAATATGGGATAAAGGTGATGGCTAGATCTAATCAAAGATTATGTTCTGGTGTTAATTATCATCCTAGAAAAGCTAATGTAGTAGCAGATGCATTAAGTCAAAAGGCTTCTTTTTCTATTCACATGGATATCATTATTAGTAAGAATTCAATCTACTGGTGTTAGATTGGATTTCAATAAAACTGATGATGCATTGATTGCTCAGTTCACTGTACAACCTTTTTTGATTGAGTAAATTTGCATGCTATAGTTTAACAACCAAAAGTTAATGATTGAAGTGGAAAGGTTGCAAAGAGGTGAAGAGACTGAATTTTGTGTAAGGCATGATGGAGTACTACTATACCAAGACAGAGTTTGTGTTCCTGATAATCTTGAGCATAATAACGCCATCATGAAGAAAGCTCACTCCTCTACATTTGTTATGCATCCTAGAAACACAAAATGTACCGAACAATCAAAGACAACTGTCTGGTTTAAAGAGAGAGATTACGAAGTATGTGGCTAGATGCCTAACTTGTCAACAAGTAAAAATAGAACATAAAAAACGTATTGGGTTGTTACATCCATTACCAATCCCTGAGTGGAAGTAGAAGCATATTACCATAGATTTTGTGTCGGGTTTACCATGTACTCTAAAAGGAAAAGATACGATTTGGGTGATTATTAATAGACTCACCAAATCGACACACTTTCTAGCCATTAGGGTGGCATGGAATTTAGAGAAATTGGCCCAAATGTACGTTGATGAAGTGGTTAAACTCCATGGCTTCCTGTTTCGATTGTTTCAAATCAAGATCCTAAGCTTACATCTTGTTTCTGGACAAGATTACAAAAGGTAATGGGGAGGAAGTTGAATTTTAGCATTGCATTTCATCCCTAAACTGATGGACAATCATAGTGTATGATTCAAATGTTGGAAGACATGTTGTGAGCTTGTGTGATAGATTTCCAAGGAAGTTGGGACACACACTTGCCATTGGCAGAATTCGTCTACAACAATAGTTATCAAGCCAATATTAGTATGGCTCCGTATGAAGCACTGTATAGGAGAAAGTGTTGAACTCCACTTTGTTGAGACAAAATGGGACAACAACAACTGCTTGGTAATGAAATTGTAGAGATGACCACCGAAAAAAGTGAAGATAATTAGAGATCGGTTGAAAGTTGCCCAAGACTGGCAAAAGAGCTATACAGACAAGAGGGGGACTGATTTAGAATTTTAAGTGGGAGACCAAGTGTTCCTCAAAGTCTCCATTTGGAAAGGTGTGATTAGATTTTGCAAGGTGGGTAAACTTAATCTGAGATATGTTGACCCATTTCTTATTACTAAAAGAATTTGAGTTGTGTCATATCGCTTAGAATTATCACTTGAGTTGGAGCGGATTCACAATGTGTTTCATGTGTCAATGTTGAATAAGTATATGCTTGATCCTTCTCATATCCTTAAAGCTCCTTCAGTTGAGTTTGATCGATGATTGAACTTTGAAATTGAACCAGTGGCCATTTTGAATCATCAAGAGCAATCCTTAAAAAATAAAGAGATTCCTTTAGTTAGTATTATGGAGAAGTGCTGAGATCGAAAAATAAACTTGGGAGCCTGAGGATGAGATGAAAGGAACTATCGTTACTTGTTTCTTGCTGATTCTCTGTAATTTTAAGGATGCAATTTTTGTAAGAAGGGGAGAATTGTGGACTCCAACCCCAATCAAATATATTACTAAGTTCCCGATGTTATAAATTCATTAATGTTATTTGGTGTAACTAAATCAGTGTGTAATTAAACCTGTGTCAAAGCCGAAGTTTGAGGAATTAATGAAGGGCAAAATTATCTTTTTATCCCATGGTATAAAAGGCTCAATAGTGCCTTGAAGAAGATAATTTTCTTCTTCTTCTTCTTCTTCTTCTTCTTCCATTTCTCCCTCTTATTTCCTCTCTAATGTTTCAAACTTCCCTTCTTCATTTCTTCCTCAAATCTTGGTAAATCGAAGCAAATAAGAACACTAAATCATGTAACTTTTCGAGCTCTATCTAATGACGGTGGCCATTTGAGCTAGAAGTTGGTGAATTGAGCTCATCTTCAAGAATTATTTCTGAACCATTTTTTGAGATTTGGAGACATTTAACCAACCATTGTTTGAACTTTTTAGGTATGTTAATCTACTATTCTTTAGCTTTTAAATGAAGTAAATTTCATGCAATTTGGTTGGTTAAATGCTAAGATCTTCTAATTTGAAGAGAAATGGGTATTTACGAGTTAAATTGTTGGATTTTAGCTAAATTGTTATTGTGTGGTGTTGTGAAAGAATTATGTTGAGTATTTGGGCCTTAGGAGACTAGAAATGAAGTTATAAGCTAGAAAATTAAGTTATGTGCAATGAAGGGCTACCAAACAGTCGTGGGTGGTGTTCTCACCCAATCCATTGACGGATGAGGTCCAATCCATCCAAGGATTGGCTTGGGAAAGAGAAGGCTAAGCTTGGAGTTGCAATTCATCGATGGATGAAGGAGGCGGAGGCCTCTGGACTGTGATTCAAGGGAATCCGTCAACAGATCATGTTGTTGACCAGAGTTCACTTCTATTAACTTTGGTTGACTTTTTGATTTTAGTTGTTCCAATCCCAATCTAGGTTTATATCCTTCTTAAGCCCGAGAGAAGCATGTTTAGGCTAGAAAGTGTCTATATGAGCATATTTCCATTTTGTAAATGTTTTTAATGGAATTTGGAACACTGATGGCACAAAATCACAGTAAAGCTCCAGCAACGAAATTGGATCAGTGCAGGAGTATACTACTCTCCTAGACAGTGAGTGACATTGATGGCACGAGTTTTATAATTGTTTTTAATATAAATGCTTTATTGTTTTGAGATATATTATGCTACCGTACATGTAATCATAATATGACATACCTGAACCTAGTCCGCATGTGTCATGTTTTATGTTAGTTTGTTTTCTTTGTGGTGTTATGTGTTGGAGACATTAGATAATAATATTTGAATTTTTGTTAGCTCAATTTCATGCTTAAAGAACCCTAATTTTCGTCCGGAGTCACTTAGGTACGTTAGGGATCGAAAATCGAGGCGAATAAGAGAAGAACAAATGAAGAACTTGGATTAAACGTTGACTCCGGCACCGGACTAGAGCCACTTCGATGTTGGAGTGAGCATTTTTAATAAAGGGGTCGGCTACCCGACCCCCATTCTCTTCATTTTCTCTTCTCTCTTTTCCTCCGATTCCCCTCCTTTCTCCACCACTTCTTCCACTAGTAGCCACCTTTAAATACCTTAACCAACTTTTCAAATAACTCTCCTAGTTTCCCTAAAGATCAAACACACCAAAACTAACCAAAAATCATCAAACGTTCTAAGAAAACCAACTTGGCATCATTGTGTTCTTCAAGCCGGATCTTTTAATCCAACCATTGGATTTGGTTTAGTTTTTGGTATGTTAATCTACACTTATTAAGCTTCAATTTGATTGTTTCTTGCTTGATTTTGTTTATTATGGTAGGATATATCTTGATTTGAAAATCAAATCTTATTTTGTTCGAACTCTTTCTTAAACCCTGATCTTTTGATCTGAATTCTTGCATTTTCAACCATTTAATTTGATTTTTGAAGCTATCATCCTTTAGTTTTGATGTTAGACCATGTGTGTATGAATTTGTGTGTTGATTGGTGGCGAATTGAGAAAGAACCGAGCTGAAGAAGTGGAGAAAAGTGCTCTCGACCAAAGCTAGAGCTAGATCCAGCGCCATATATGAGTGAATCTGGCACCGAACTCAAACTGTTCAGGAGATATTTATCTCTTGACCGAGTCTTGCACGGGACTCACATTGTCCCATGCCGGACTTGCCCTGTAGCAGGGGCAAAATAGTTATTTGACCTCCCTAAACCCCAATTGACCTAAATTGACTCTTGGACCTATCCAATTTGATTCGAAACCCTAGAAACCGTAATTAGAATACCCTACGATGTTTAATTGATTTCTGAATACTTAGATTAATTGAATTAGATTTTGAATTTGAATATCTAGGTACGAGTTCCGGCAAGAACGAGAGAGGGAGCTTGAGCCTTGGCAATTAAAAGATTATTCGGGAGTATACGAACCTCCCTAACTAGTAAATGGCTTGGTTATAATGGTTTATCACCGAAGGTCAATCATTTTCTAAATTTTTTATTAAATTATTTTATTAAATGTTTTAAAAATATTTTAGAATATGGAGAGTCCACCATTACACATAATATTTATAAATAGATTTGAGGGTTGGGATTTAAAAAGAAAATAAAGATTTAATATTTTATTTTATGATTGATGATGATATAGGAGATAAGAGACTAAGAGGTTCTCGGTGCTCCATAAGGGAAAAAGCGAGTGAATTGAGTGGAGCACACATCCGACCAAGTAGTCATGGACCGCCTTTTAATAGGCACGGTGAGTGAGAAACCCTGGAGTAAAGAGAAACGTGTAGAGGGACACGCCAGGGCTAATGTAGCTGTGTTCCACTCACTGCGATGGCAATGTCAAGGGAACAGGCTTGATGAAAAGTTGTGTTTTTATATAAGACAAAAGGTATAGCCCTTGACAGTCTAGTTGGTCACCTAAGTGTACGGGTGTACCTTTGGAAACCTTTCAGATGCTAGCCCACTAATATCATGATTGATTTGGATTTGGTTTTGGGATTCCATTATTATTTTATATATAAAATTATGTTTTTATAAAATGTTATTTGGATTTATTTATATCCCCAGCTTGAGATAATTGGTCATTATGACCAAGTCCCTCACTGGGTACATTTATTGTACTCACCACCCTCCTCTCACTTTTGTAAGGCATCAGACTCAAGATGACTGACAATCCGGTGGACAATGATCCTAGTTAGATCTAGTTGACCATGATTTTGTAGGTTCCACCTATTCCTTGTGACTCCCCTGATTTTTGGAATATTATTGTGTAATTATAACACTCTCATCCGCTGCATACTTGCACCGTAAAACATGATATCTTATGTTTATTATCTTGAATAATATATTCTAATATCTTTTATTATATATATGTTATGTTATATTTTATTATATTGCTCGAGCACCGTTCTATTATGCCTTGTACCATCTTGGATAGCCCGCCTTCTATGGCATGCATCTCGAGGTCGTACAACGGTTGTCGCGTGGCCGAGCCCTCGGGTTAGGGCGTGATAGAATATGTTTTCTATGGATGAAAAATATTTATTATAAGCTCATATGTGTATGATAAACAATTTTGTGAAATTGTTTTAAATATTACTAGGTTTAAGCCCTCGCTCCGCGTCAAGATCATTATAATTTAAGTATGAAATCTCAAATAAATCAACAAAAGAAGTGACGAAGTAATTACCTTTCAAATTTTATAATCCCTATATAAAAATTGGATGATATAAGAATAAAGCATGACATTGAGAGAAAAAAAATTGCCCATTAAAATCTTTTTATGAAAGCAAAGGTCTTTAAAGATATTATCATAATCTTTTGGTTTATTATCCCTTTGGGTATTTATCTAAAGATATTAATTACAAAAAAATATTTTTTAGAATTATTTAATTCAATGAAATATTAAAAATGCATCAAAATTATCATTTGGAGCTCTCTCGAGCCAGATTTTACAGCTACTTTAAAGGTATGTAAGATTTTAAATATTATTGGTCCAAAAGGGACCACCCATGAAAGGCAAATGTGCTAGCTTATTAGTGACTTGTGGATTGCCCTCCATAGGGGAGGCACAAATACATTACTCCTGAAACTGAGAGGCGCGGAGAGTGACTTGCCATGGTGACACACCCGGACCTAGCACGACATTTTCGTACGAACGGAATAGTACAAGATGACGTAATAATTGAACAATATGTCGGTCCGGGTGTGTCAAGTCTGAAGAGAAGATAAACTTAAGATAAGACGTAGTTGGAAGATGAGACTGGTGACCATACATGGAAATACCAAAGTGGACTTTTTTAAGTCCATAGCCAATGGATTGGAAGTCCATTGGTGAATTGGTCGGTGGATCGAGCCAATAATCAAAGTTTTGAGAGGTTTAAAGGGAAGAGAAAGTTTGGCCCGGGGTCCGAGTAGACCTGGTGCCGGGCTACCCTATAAATAGGGGGAGGCCGAGCCTCTCCCCCTCATTTTATCTCTTCCTCTCTTTTCTCCTTTATCTTTTCTCTCAACTGCTCCTTTGGAGTAATTTTGGACTTTCGGCCGATCCGGACAAACCGACTGCCAGTTCAAGGTGAGATCTTGGTGAGTTGCTCTTAACTCCTTGAACTACATTCCATTAAGTTTTCACGCTTATCCATGCATTGTTCTAGGAGAAATTCAGGCTCAAAGTTAGGTTCAGCTTTTAGTTAGATTTCTAGCTTAGATTCGAAATCTAGGAACTTTGAGCTTGTAATTCTCGTTTCTGCTTCGGTAAACGCGTCGTGGGAGGGGAGAGGAACCTCCATCTCGAATTTCGTGTCGAATGGTGGACCGAGTGGGCTTCGGCCCAATCAACAAGGAGGGGCCCTTTTGGGCCTAGAAGCAGGCCAGGCCCGGCCCAGCTTCAGGGGGCATGCCTGCCTGGCCCAGAACCGAGCCAGGTTGGGCCCGTAGAGTGTGGGGCCCACGGATCCCCAGGGACATTTTCGTAATTTTTCATCAAGTGTCCAAATTTTACCCCGGAACCTCCCAGACACTTTTCTAAGCCCCGAATCACATCCAAGCCCAGTCTTAGGTCATGTTAGAGCCTCATAGGTGCATTCATAAATGTAAATATGAATGCTAACAAATATTTCCGTGTACTAGGGCTCCGGATAATCAAATGCGGCGATACACCGGAGGTTAAAGCTACATGGAGCGCTTGGGAGTATACGATTCTCCCAATACTGTGAGTGACCCTGTTTTTAGTGTTTAGCCACTTGGGACAAAATGTTTTAAAAATGTTTTCAAAACGTAAATTGTTTTAAAAGGGTTTTACAACTGTTTTGGGATAAGGGTAATCCACGACACACACTTTTTATTTTGTGATACGTCCACTTAGGGGGTGGGATGATTTTAAAAATATAAAGCTGGTGTGTGTTTACATGTTTTAATATTTATAAAGAAATATTATTATTATTATTATTATTATGGTTATTGGGGTATGACGCCCCTGGAAGAGGAGTGATTGAGTGGGGTTCCTCGGAGCTCTAATTTGCGGGAGCGTGGACCGAGTTTGAGAGCATGCATGATACTCAGCTGTGGACCGCCTATCGAGGGGCACGGTGAGTCGAGCCTAGTTGGGAGAGGCGCGTAGGGAAACTCGCCAGAGCTCCAGATCACTGTGTTCCACCACAGTGAGGCACCACCGAGGGAACGGGCTAGAGATAGAGAAGATTTGAAAATTTTATTTAAAGAGGAGAGAGATAGCCCTCGGTGCAGTAAAGCATACGACCAGCCAGTCGTGCCTTTGGAGTATTAGATGCCAGCCCATTTTATTTATAAATTATTTTAAAGGTTTTTAAAAGAAAATGAAGTTCTCACCTGGAGAATTTGATACAGGAAGTGTTGAAAACAAAGTTTTTAATTTAATTTATTTTATTTGTTTTATTATATTTTCGATTACCCTGTTTTCCCTAACCCTGATGGAGACTCATTGAATCTCTGTCACTCACCTGTATCCAATGTGGATGGATGCAGATCTGTGTGCGGGGTCAGCTAATAGAATGGAGGCTCACTAGGAGGCGTCGATAGCTTAGGCTTAGTAGTTCCGTTGCGTAGGTATTCCTTTAAATTAATCCACCGGTACTACTTTAAAGTTTATTATTTTATTAAAAGATTTTTAATTAAAGTTTTAGTTGTTTTGCAGCGATGATATCCATTTCAATGCCTTGCTGTGCTTCTGGTGTGTGACCGGCCGGCACGTACTTCGAGACAGCGCAGTGGTTGCCACATGGTAGACCCCGGGTAGGTCGGGGCGTGACACATGGAGTATTGTAGTCATTGAGATGACGAATGGCAACGTTGGGAGAAAATGGCATAGTATGAGAATATTATTGTTTTATATGAAGAAAATGATTTGATGAGAATATCTCCTAATGATTGGAGCTCATCGATGGATGAGTCTTGTTCGATTTTTGCCACCCTAGCTAAATCATTTTTTATGAAAATGATTTATTGGTGGGAATTTATATAAATGAAAATGATGTTTTAAAATTTAGTTTTGGTATTATCATATCCCCAACTATTTTTGTCTTTTACATTGTTTCCAAACTACATCATAGAGTTGTTATACTCACCACCGTGGTTTAACTATTTTCAGGTGATTAAGGCTCTTAAGGGAGCAATCTAGGAATAACTAGTGCGAGCTACACATTCTCAGCATGTAGGTGATCTTAAATTTCATAGTTGGTGATCCAAATTATGGTTTTGAACTTCTATTGCATTTGCTTAAGTATTGCTTCCGCACATTCTCTAAATAGTCTAACAACTTATGTATTTGAGTATTTTCATATTTAGGGATATTTAGCTTATGTAATGATTTATGGATATTTTAATTAATAATATTTTGAAACTATGGTTGATCATATATTTATTTATTTGAGATTGAATTAAATTTGAGATTTAATATTTGTATTTGGCGATGGACCTAATAAATGCTTGTCGCTGTCTTCGAGATGTTTTGTTGGCCAACACATTTTTCAAGGTGGTACGAAGATTGAGACGTGATCGAGCCTGCGGGTCGGGTGTGAAAAAAATAATTGGGTAAGTCATATACATAAAAGATTATATAATTAATATTTTAATGATGATTATATAAGTTAAGTTTAATTATATTTATGATAAAAATGTAATTATGCTTTTAGTTTAATTGAACTAAATATTTAAATAGGTTTTTTTGCCAAAATATATTTAAATGGTTTAATAATTATATAAGTTAAGTTCAATTATACTTCTTACAAAAAAAAAACTTAAGGAAAATATTGTAATTTCCCAATTATATGACGCTATTATGGCTCAAAGGGTAAAATATTGAGGGCAAAGTAGGAAAAAGTTTTAATATAACTTGGTTATCTCATAATACCTAAGATTTAGAGGTTATCAAATAATCTGATTTTGAAGTTATATGCTGACGTGAAGGCAATATGATATAACCTTAGTTATCTCATTACCTTAAACCAAATAAAGGTATATAAGATAACAAAGATCACATAACCGGGGTTATCCCACATAACCACCAACCAAACGTCCCTTAAGAACTTTCCATAGTACCAAACGCCCTCTTAATATTCTATTGATGTACAGTACCAGACTTGGTCTAGGGATGGCAATCCCCGAGTCGCCCCGTGGATACTGCATCATCTGCCCCAATGGGGTGATATTTTTTTAAAGCAAGATTGGGGTAGTTTTGGTATATGATTGCAACCACCCCGCAACCCTCGCCCTGTCCTGTATATACAATTATTAGTATTTTTTTTCACTCAAATATATATATATATATATGTGATTTTTAAATAACTAAATAAAAGTATTTGTATTAAATTTGGAAAAATGGAACTGAATAATTAAAATTATTATTTTATTATATAAATATTCTAAAAATTATACCAAATTTGACATAACAAGTATATATTATATAATTTTATTTCATTAAATTTTTTTATGAAATAAAAATATATATTAACAGGGCAGGGTGGAGCAGGGTAAGCAATAAAAATAATTCAACAAAACAGGGATGATAGTAAAAAAATAAAAATCCGTGGCATGACGAGACAATGTCGGTTGTGGCAGTTCCCGCCCCCGCCCCACCCCCATTGGCCATAGAGATGGAAAATGGGCGGGTTCGGTCACTTCGGGTTCGGGCTAATTCGAGCTTGGGCTCCTTCGGGCTCGGGCTCGGACTCGGGTTCAAATTCAATTAGATTATGACTTAGGTCGGGTTGAGTTTGGGTTTCGAATTTTTTAATTAAATTTTTTTTTGTTATTTTATAAGTCGAATTGTCATTTTACAAAATCAAGGAAGCATTTATTACCTTTTTATTAATTTTATCATTCTTTCTCAACACTATTTTCAAGTTATTTTAATAAGTTTTTAAGTAGTTTAAAATTTCAAGAAAATGATAGTTTAGTCACATAGTTAATTTTTTGTCTGGACTTTACGAGATTTATCAGTTTTCTTAATCCTTACTCAATCTCTCTCAAAATATATGTTACTTTTGAGAAATTTTTTGCCCTAAAACATTTCTTACTTTTACAACTTTTCCAAAACCAATGTAATGTTATTGTACTTTTTTAAAATTACCCTTGTAAGGTTAAAAAACTCCATATTAATTCATATCTCCTCTCTCTATTCAATGAGTGAGAGAAAAGTTAAATTAAAGATAAAATAAGCACGTAAGTGAAAAATAAATAAAGTTTAACAAAAAAACTATTTTTCTTGATCTTGTAAAATAGTTAAAAGTGATATATATTTTGGGATGGATTGAGTATGTAACAGCAAACGACTATTTTTTGGAATAGAGGTAGTATTGTTTCTTGGATAATTTTAAAAAGTATTTATTATCCAATAATAATATGAGTTTAATTAAAAGGAAACTGGAAAATTATTATTCCATCCGTTCTTAAATAATAATCGTTTTAGAAAATTTTTAATTTGTTCAAACTACTTGTCATTATACAAAATTAGGAAAGTATTTATTACTTTTTTATCAACTTTACCCTTCTCCCTTTATACTACTTTCAAGTTGCTTTAATGAATTTTAAAGTAACTTACAATATAAAAAAAGTGGTAGTTTAGTCACATAGTTATTTTTTTTAGATTTTAGGAGATTTATTAACTTTTTTAATTTATGCAACAACTTTAGACAACTATTTTTCAGGAATGGAAAGAGTAATTATTTTATCTTTGAGTATTCGATATTAAAAATTAATAATTAATTTACTAATTCACATTAATAATTAATGATTTTTAGTATGATCAATTTTAATTATTAAATATTAAAATTATTTATTAATTTAATATCTTTATATATATATATATATGATATAAAAGAATGAATATTGCAAAACTTTTCAATCGTCTAAAATGCTTTTTTTTCGAATATATTTCAGAAATATCTTTGTTATTGTTAAGTTAAATTAAAATTCTTTATTATTTTTAATTAAATATTTTTTTATATTTATTAAATAATAATGATAATTAACCAATTGACATATTTTAAAAATGTAATTAATAGTAATTAATTAATTTTAGTTTTATCATAATTAACTTACTACTATATATTATCTTAAAGAAAATAATAGTTTATAATTTACAAAATATGACACATAACTAATAATAATATTAAAAAAGAAAAAAAGAGAATACATTATTTTAAATTATTTTAAATACATTATTTTATATAATTATGAACATTAAAACTAAAATTTTGATATTATAGAAAATATTATAAAAAAATTATAAGATTAATTTTTTAATATTAAATTCAAGTTCGAGTTTAGGTGAGATTCGGGTTCAGATCGAATTCGGACTCGGATCTTATCGAATTCGGACCACTTTAAGTTCGAATAATTTCGAGTTCAAATTTCTTAAAATTTGTGCTCGAACAAATTTTTGGATTCAAATTTATTTTGTCACATCCATGGAATTAGATATCGATATTCATATCGATATCGCATCCTCAAAATTACGAATATATCGACGGATATATCGCAAAAAATATCGATATCGCAAAAAAGTAGTAAAAATGATAAAAAATCACGGATATTTATAGTAAACGTTGGAATTTTGAAATGAAATTTCATCCTATGTTTATTTACATATTTTTACGTATTTTAGAGTCATAATATCTTAATTAAAGTATATTTAGATGTGTGATTAATGTATTGATAAATATTTAAATCGGTGAAATAAATGAAATATAATTAAAAAAAGATAACCAAGCATATTTTTGAAATATTTATATCCAACAACATTAAATATTACAAAGTTTAACTGATATTACAAAGTTTCTAACATCATTTAGTACCATATTGAATTTCTTGGAGGCTCAAAAATATTAACCTGACTTTCATCGGTAGATTGAATCTAATAGCAATATTCATGCCAGGTCATGGTATTTCTATAATTATTCACATAATTGTGCACACAGGCATAATAATCAGTTGTGCTAGCTACCAAAAGATTTTCAAGATGAGGGAAGTGACCATAATTCACCTGTGGTTGTGCTGATTGATTATCATGAAAAGTTTGTTATTCATAGGAATAATCTGACGGATACTGACTTGATGAATATGATGCTCCAAAATTATATTCCCCATACCTATCATCAGTCCATTTTCCAAAATTTGATTCCATTGGTGCATTATAACCGATTGAATTTTGTTCTGTGGTTATGCTCATGGAGCCAAAAATTATCAGCAAGATTACCCATAATTCTTTTCATCCATTTTCCTTTAGCTCCATGCTCAGTTTTGCAAAACCTATGGTTTTCATCTTGTGTAGCATGTGTAAAAGTTGCCTCACAAGTGAAATGACTCAATGGTCTATAATGATCACTGTCATATGAAAAATCATACATTGGATAATATTATGTAGCTCTTTCTCCACCCCTACCTTGAGTCTCTATTATTGTAGTCCTTTCCCCATTTCTTCCATCATCATCATCATCACCATCATTATCATCATCATCATCATTATGACCTTCGAATTTAGGTGGAAGACCGATGGTTTCATCTAATGAAGAATCTCAACCAAGCTCTTCGGACATCACTTTATCAACATCAATCCCAAATTCTTGAGCACGACTGCTGATCTCAAGATTATGCTTCATATCACGGCCATCTAAATGTGCAGGCCTAATTCATTAAAAAAGAGGATATCCATCTTCATCACCAATTTTAATAGTAACATCAAGAAGATTCAATGGGTTTAGCACTGACATCTCATCTTGTGCAGCATCCATATCTCTAACTCGTAGTTTCATGTTATAGTAAAAATACACGAGATTTTGTAGAGTTTTATGGGCTAATCGATTTCGTTGCTTTGTGTGGATTAAAGCATAACAAAAAAAAATATATAATAATTTATAAAGTGTTATATTTTTTCTGCTTCCCAAGTTACTATTTAAGTTTAATGTAGCATTAACTAAGTTTTTGCCATTAAGTAATTACAAGCTAAATACAAGATGTAATAAAGAGAGATTCCCATTAATATTTTAAGAATAAGAAAAATGTCCAAGTGTGGAGCGTTTTTTTTAGTATTTAGGACATCAATTTTAAATTTTACTTAAGTGAATCCTACAATATAAGAAAGCGAAAGAATTTGACACTTTGGCCTAAGCCTTTGTTTCCACCATAGACCAAACAATTTTCTATTTGAGTTGAGCACCTAAGTATTTCAAATTAGTTTATCATTTGGACCGAATTACAAAATTGAACTAGACATTTTAATGGATATTTAAAATATTGCAATATATATCACAGATATATGAACATATCGACGGATATTCTGTGGTTTGAAGATCACCAGAAAAATATCGCAATATATATATCGATTACAAATATATCAATGAATATATCGATGTATCGACGAATATTAAATTCCATCGTCAGATCTACTTACCCATTGCCATCCTAACTTGGTCACAAGCATGGCGCGTGATTAAAAGTTCTAATCATCTGAGAGTATGACTCTTTTAACATTAGGCTCATTGGTGCAACCCTACATCCTCTCTTCTAGAGAAGGAAACAAGAAAAAGGGAAAAATCCCTTTTCTTGTTCTGATTTCTCCTCCATCTCACTTTGCTAACTCTTTCCTGCAAACCCTCCCTCAAACACCAGAACGAATCAAAACCCAGAAACGAACAAATGGACGCCTATCAGCAACAACAACCGCACCGCTACATGAGACCGCCACAGCCACCACTACCATCGCAGCCACCACCCCCACTACCCCCTGCGGATCCCCACCTCCAATACCCCACTCAATACCACCACCAACCACCACCGCCTCCGCCACCGAGAGCAACTGCAGTGCCGCCACAAGGCTCTTGGTACTCCAACCAATTTCAATACCAGCAACATAACAGCCAATCTCACTCTACTCCGTCACCTCCTCCTCCTCCCCCCCCTCAGCAACCACCTTCCAAGTGGGGTGCAGCCTATCATTCCGATCATTCCGCTTATCCTCCACCCCCTCCTCATCCCTATCCTCCGCATCCCCATAACGTAAGTAACCACTTCCCTCCACCTCCTCCTAGACCGTACCTGCCTTCTCCGCAGATTCCTCATTCTTTCTCTCACGTCAATCAGGTATTTCCCCATCCTTTTGTGCTTTTTTTAAAAAATATAAATATTTCCAATTTCTACTGTGTTGTTAAATGTTACTTAATTCCTTTAATTTCCTTTTTTGTTTCAACTCTGTTTTCGTTCTCTAGGAATGGAGCAATCCAAATTGGTCTCATCACCAAGGTTTGTATTAATCAGGTTATCTTGTTTGACCATTTGATAGTCAGCTTCTCTCTCTCTCTCTCTCTCTCTCTCTCGTTGGTTTCAATTGAATTAGATCTCTATTTTTCAAATACTTAAGGGGTTCTCTTTTGAAATGTTAATGTGGGTTTCTCTTGATCGAAGGATTGCTATCCTATACAATGAAGAGTAAATTTATTAACTTGGTCGCTTGGTGCATGTCAATTGAACTACCTATATCCTTCGAAGTTTAAAATGCTCCACGAGCTTTTTATATCCATATCATATACCCATCTTGTTGTTAATAAGAATATAAATATTGTTTATTTCCAAGATGACATAATTAAGTTAGTTGGAATCTGGCATGCATATGAATCCTCTTATGGAGTTTTAAACTCCATCATTGGTCTGTAGAATAAAAATCCTTTAACTAAAAAATTTAACTTAGTAGTATTCAATGTTGACCTCCTAGTTTGTAGTGAAATGGAGCACTATTAGTCCTAATATGAATGTATTTTAAATTAGTATAAATTCTAACCTAGAGAGAAATGGCATTGTTCTGCATGGTTAGGTAATGATTATCCATCATAACTGATTTGCTGATTGTAATATGTATAATGTAAACTTCGCTGGCCCTCTATGTAAACAAGCCATTTGCCCCTGGTTGTTGAAGCTAATCTAAATATATGCTTGTCTTATTGTATGTTGGCTTGAAATAAATATGCTGGTGCCAGCCCACAACAATGTGGAAGATTGGGGAGCGAAAGCGAGAGAATGGGCGAAAACTAGGGCTGCCATGCAGGACCAGCCTGTGCAATCACAAATTACTCCACCTGGCAGGCCAGAAGAACAAAATCGTTTTCATGATCCGTATTTGCAAGCTGTTGATTCTCATTATATGGATGCTCAACAGCCACTTCCAACTTCCAGCTATCAGCAGTTCCCGGCAGCATCTCCTCATAGACCAGCAGCAGTTTATCCTAATGAGACTTTGTCTAACAGCTCTGGTCTGTCTTCCTATACTCCTGATGGATGTCTACCTTACCATGTTAGAGATGGAACTTCAGCTCTGGATCCGATCAGTGGATTTCTTCACCAAGAAAGTCTGCCTATGAGTTCATCTGTTCATCAGCAGGAGGTACCTTCTAGTTATTCTTCTTTTTCAGGTAATAATTTCACTCAGTAAATTGAACTTGTGAAGCTTTTGCTGAAGAACTGCTTCTATAGAACTCCGTTCCTACTTCATTCAATATCTTCGAATAGTTTTATGCTTTTAAGCAGGAACTTTTTAGTAGCTATTGTTCAGATAAGAGTTATGCTAGTTGTAACATCAATTTGTCCCACCATTTTTTGTCCCTCCTGGCATGGTATGCATTCATTGGGTAAATTCAAATGCAGGGTTTAACCGATCATATGAAATAAACTTATCAAACCAATAAATGATTGACACATTAGGAGGGACAAAAGTGGTGCGACAAATTGGTGGGACAAGTAGCATTTTTCTTCAGATAAACTCATGATGCGTAGGGCATGTGTCCTTGAAATGATCATATATGGAATTCGGCTAAAGTTGGATATAGTCGTATACATATATGTTTATCTGAAAGAATCTTTTCCTTGTTCATTGTCCCTTTTCCATTAAAATTTTAGTTTTAGTTTTTTCTTCTTCCTTCCTTTTTTACTAATAAACAATGCTAGTTTCTGTTTGGGTAGTGTTATGTAGTTAAGTCACTCGTTATTCGACCATGGGGGCTTTCTCAAAGTTGGTTTTTTTAATGAGAGTCATTCCTTTAATTAGTTTCTTATGTCTTCATCGATGGTATGGTGCTCTATGTTCTTTTTTTATGTCCTTGATATCATGTCATTATGGTCGAAAATATTTAGTTGTCAAAAGAGCTTAACTAAAATATGTACTTGGCTCGATTAGTGATTGCTTTTGTGTTATAAACTCATTATATTACTTTTTAATGGTCAATTTTATGGCTTTGTTTTCAGATTAAATAGAGTTAAACTTAGCAAATAATAACTATATTGGAACTAATTCTTGTGTACGATTGAATTCTTATTGATCCAGATGGGCTATGTAGATATACCCTATTATTTTGAATCCGTTGTCATGTGTATAGAATTTTCTTATGTTCAGACGTCATGCTGATCTTCTTACGAGGATTTTATGACAGGATGATTGTTGGGAAATGGAATTTAATTGTGTGAAAATCTTATCAGGAATTACCTTCTCATTAGACTTAAGTGTAACATGCATACTACATTATGTCAAGATATGACAGTTTTCTGAGGTTGCACAATTATTTAAAAGTTCAATAGCATTTATTTTTGTTTCTTTCTTACATATCTACTAAATCTTTTTAATTATTTAATAACATTGAGTTCTGTCCGTGGCACATGTGCTGAAGTTCCATTTCTTGGTACCATGATCACTTGTCACACATTTAGCTAAATTAGCATGAGCTATATCTTCTCCTTCTACAGATCTACTGAGTGCTTACGATTGCCTTGAAATGGCACTTATAATTGTTAACGGAGTTGCGAACACGGCACTTCTTGTTGTATGGACATAAAATATTATGTTTGAAAAGTGCATGACAAAACTAAATAGGCACGGGTAAATTTTGGAAATTAGCTGAACCACTTCTTGATTTCTTAGATACTTTAGGGGTCTTCTTTTTCTGTTTGCATTGCTTTATACAAGTTAACCAAAGCAGAGTCTTCAAATTGTGCAATATGTCCTTATGCTTCGTGCCAAAAAAAAAAAAAGGAAAATTAAAACGAACATAGAACTTGATCCAAGGTTAATATTTGCACGAGTGCTTATGCTTTACTCGGTTACAGTGTGGTTATAATATCATGTGCTGAATATTTTATCTGACTAATTAATGCTTCAATTTGAAAATCAAATGGACAAGTTACCTTGTGTTTGAATGTTGGAAAGTAAAAGGAGGTAAATCAATTGATTTGTAATGCATTGGGAAGTTTATTTGCTGCTAATATTAAACTATATCTCCATGATGTGAGGTCATGGTGAAAATAAATTTGAGGTTAAACGGATAAACCCTTTAGGTAAAAAGTTCAATACTCTCAAGATCTCCCGATTTGGTGGAATTTAACTACGAGGACTCCAAGTTGGAGTGATTTAATTTACCAGAGTAGAGTAAACTTTTTCCTGTCATCATTCTACTTTCATTTACTCCCCCTCCATTTACAGCATTAGAGATTTTAACAAGTTGTATTCCCCGAATACATGAAAAGTTAAAAACGTTGAAGTGAAATTGTTCCTTGACAGGTTATTGGCATTCACAACCCTGGAAAGCTCGTCATGTACTTATGAGTTATATTTTAACTGCATATCCCTGACTAATATAGTTGTCTAATTTTTGCATGATTTTATTATGATAATACTAAAATGTAAGTTTCCCATTTTGGTGAAGATATTTAGGTGATGCTTTATTTCTCTTTTAAGCGACTCTTGCTGTGAACAAACATCTTCTGTAGATTAGATAGGTGATGTGCAGAAATTTGGGCTTTCATGTGAATGACACCCAAAGAGCTGCTAAGGATGTCTGATTTTGTTTTATTTGTTGTTTGACTCTTTATTTAATGCCAGGGAATGAAGATTCTGCAAACCAAAAGGAGCAGTCATATAAGCCATTACCCGTGCCCATTTCATCAGCTCAAGAGGCAGCGTTCCATATGCAACCTTCACTACCTGATATTGGTAGATCAGTGCTGAGTGAGCAATCCTTCATATATGGCAGTCAGACAGAAGACCCCACTGTTGATCTTAGTGATCGGCCTCTAGATTTTGCACCTCGGTTTAATAACACTCATGATCCACACATTCAGCCCAATTACGCTGCTTACCATGAGTCAATGGGAACTGTGAGAGGTATTGATCCCGTTACTGCTGCATCTTCAATTAACTCTTGGACTCCTCCAGTAGCAGCTGGTGTAATTTATCCTCCAATCCCTCCAGTACTTTCATCAGGAGTACCACAGGTCTTGCTTTTACCTTTTCAGTTATCTCTGACTTACAAGGTATTGGTAGGCTAATACAAAATTAATTTTCCAGCATGATCCATCTCTGGCTGCGCCTTCCCCTGTTTCTGTACATGCAGCACCTTCATTTCCAAGGTTCCCTGGGCCAAGTTTTCAGCCACCCATTCCATCTGCCAATGCTGCTTTTGGTCTTGGTACAGGAGCTCCACTTAATTCTCCTGCAGCTTTTCCTGGTGATACATATGGAGCCATTTCTGAACGACCGAAGAAGGTATTGAACTTTTTACATTGGCTTAATAGGAAGAGATTCATGATGTTATTATTGAGTTCTTCCCATGGAATTTTATCCAGGGTCCTGTGCCTGATTGGCTTAAAGAAGAAATATTAAGAAATAAAGCTACTATAGCTAAGTCTTCCCTAGAACATCCTACGGAGGAAACAGAATCCATTGAGGAAGAAGTTGTTGATAAATCCTTGGCTAAAGGCGATCAAGCAGATAGCAAAAGCATTGATTCTTCTAGATCAACTGAAGAAGAGGATGATGATGAGGTTTTATCTATTTTTCCCTTTTAACTTGATAACATCTGAGTATGCCTTTGATAAGTTTTCATTATGATTTGATGTGCCTTTTTCAACCTTGACATATGAGCTCTAACATTTTATTTTCTGTGTAGGATTATGTAGAAGCAGCTAGAACTGCAGCTATTAACCAGGAAATAAAACGGGTGCTAACTGAAGTCCTTTTAAAGGTGACAGCTGTTTAAACCTTATGGCTGTTTATATTAATAATTTTATATGTTAGATGTAATAAGATGTAATATCCATGCCTTTGAACAGGTCACGGATGAATTGTTTGATGAAATTGCAACCAAAGTTGTGAACGAAGACGACTCAACAGTTGCTGGTAAGTCAACAATGGTGTCTGAATTCTTTTTCCACTATATTTCTGATGCACCTACTGAAGTCTGATAACCTTGTCTTTCATGTCTTTCTTGTGGGCGACCTTTTCTTGTAATTTAAGCATTTTGTTTGATAACTGCAGTTGACCAGAACACTGTTTCTTTAAATCATAAGGTATCACCTTCTTCCTCTCCTGTCCCAGCTCCTAAGGCTTCTGCAAGGGTAGTAGTTCCAGGTAAAGCAAAGGAATCAGATGCCATAGGTGTCGGAGAAAAATCTAGTTCAAGCTTTCCTGGCAATGTGCTGGGCCTTGCATATGCCTCTGAGGATGAAGATGAAGATGATGGAATTCAAAGTTCCAGGATGCCAGATTCGAGGACTAATGCTGCTGTTGCAAGGTCCAGCATTAAGAAGCTTCCTCAGGACAATGATGCATCAGTGTATGGCAATTCACAGGTAGACATTTATGAACATGGTGGAGTTGAAAAGAATTTTGGAAATGATGTCAGAAGGTCAAAAAACAATGGAGACACTTCTATTGCTGAATTGAGTGATGACAGTGCAGATAAGAACCGTGACAAGTCATTTCCTTCCAAGGTGGTTTCTGGGGATGAGATTAATTTTAATAGCAGAAAAGTGTCAGAAAAACATGATGGTTCTGAGTTGAATGATACTTTAGGAGAGCAGGTGGCGAAGAAATCTGATTCTAAGCTGCCTGACAATGATCCTGGTAAACGATCAACAAAATCTGAATCTCAGAGTAGGGAAACAAGATTAAAATCAGATAAGAATGAGCGGCATGAAAGTAGAAAGAGTTCTTCTGGGAGGGACACTGGTAGTGGTATGGAGCTAGAGGTCAGTAGTAGTAGGGAAGATGAGAAGGGGGATGAGAATCATCTAAGAGAGGATGAGAGCCTTCCAAAGCAAAAGACAAAAGATCAAAATGGCTCAAAAGAGAGAGTAAAAGAGCATAAAACTGCTGAGAAACCTAAGGAATCTGATTCAAGAAAAAAGTCCAATCATGTTGATGCCAAGGATGACAAGAAATATGCGGAGAGATCTCATAGAGCTAGTGCCAAAGAAGATATTGACAGAAAAATTGAACGGACAAAAGAAGAGGATAGATCAAGGCATAAACGTGGAAGTGACTCTAGCAGGCATAAGAGAAGACGGTCCTCGTCCATTGGCAGTCGAGGCAGAAATAGCAAGGATAACTCTGTTGGTCATACTAATGACTCAAGTGATGAAACATCAGATGGCTCTAAGAGGTTCATCATAGATATCTTTTGATTATTTATTCTTATTGTTCTTAACTAAGCAATGTGGCTCTCTAATGTTCTGTTTTGGACTACAGGAAGTTGCATTCAAGGAAAAGATACTCATCACCTTCACCTGTCAGGTCAAGAAGAAGGTAACTGTATCAGTACTTGATCACTTTTATTCATGTTTTGCATATTCTTTTTATGCAGCTTTAGCTCATCGCTGGTTTGGTCTATTTTATTGTGAGGTATTTTTGGACTTCCACCATTGTGATCTTAAACTTTTGAAGAATGGGTTTAGTGGTAATATGGTGATACCAGCTTGGTAATGGAATGAACTTTAATTAAGGGTATTCATTAAGTTTGTTCTCATGAACAAGAGTCACTGAGCAACTTCAAATTTTTCCAAAAACATAGTTGAACTGTAAAACTATTACCCAGTACATAAAGCACTTACGAACTATTTCAAATACTTTAACTTTGATGGTGTGTTTATTGGCCCATAAAGCACTTTGTTCATATTCAATTTCTTTTCAATGGGACTATCTGATTATCTCCTCTTTTAGTGGATGTTCTGCACAAGGCTAATTTGCTAGTTTAGACTCTACTATTATGTGTTGTCAAGTAACTGCCTTTTTGCTGACTCAATAGATGGTTGGGTAGTTATTGACTTTATTCTTGGTTGGATATTTTAACCATTTTCAATTGTCAAGCAGACGTTGTAGGACTTGTTGATTGCCTGTGGAAGCAAACACTATAAAGAGACATAATGAAGTATTTGGATACACTATTACTGTTTTTATTTCGTTCAAAGGTTCATGTCTCGCGTGAAGGATGCTGTGTAAACATTTGACACTGGCCTTTTAGAGTCTGTTGTTTTTGCTACCTGCAGTCATGCATCAAGTGTTGGTGTCTGTGTGTGTGCACGCACTTATTTAACTGACACATTGTTCTCATAAGTATGTCAGTTGTCTAATTATGCTCTGTTAATTGTCCTTTTTCATGCTTCTGATATTCTTGTTTATGCTAAATATGACCACATCTGTTCCCCCTGGCTATTTCTCTGTTTTCATTTTCGTTTGGCTTCAAAAAATTTTACATATTGCTTGATTTTTTCTTTTTGCTCATAAGAGAAAAATGAGATGTTAATTAGCTAATTTTGACTATTAAAGTGAGACAAAATTCTGGCAAGCCTTTTTGTCTGATGGTGATTACATAGATGTTTTTGTTCAATAGTAAACAAAAGGGAAATTAAACTTATCTTTCCTTTGTTGTCATCTTGGCTATATGTATTTTATATTATTGTAACCACTTTTATTGTTACGCCCTTCATGAATTTGTTTTTCACTTCTCAACTGTAGCTTGCATGTTCTTCCATTTCAAATTATATTGACATTTACATTTTCTCCTGTTTCAAATTATTGAAATTGGAGAAAATAGTAATGGTGCTATGTATTGGAAATTATGATGCTCTAGTTGTACTAAATCGTTTATTCAGTAAGTAGAGTCTGCTATGGATCTGCAGTCGCTTCTTTTTCCTCCTTTTTAAGGGTTTGAACTAGTTGTACTTTCTTACTTATTAGTTGAAGGTGTTTAGTTTCCATTTCATTATCACCAAAAAGGGTAATGATCATGTCACAGGCTGGTTGTTATCGAGTTTGACTCTGTACAAGGATAAGCATTTATCTTAAGCTATATATGTTTAACTTACCAAGTCAGAATGATGTATGTTTTCATTTCTAGACAAGTTTCGCGGTCACCACATAGCAAGCATTCTCAGCGCAGGCATTCTCCCTACCCTTCTTTTGAGACTACCAGGTATGCTACCATGCATTCAGTAGAATTAGATTAAGTGTTTTTGAGACATACACAACCATCACCAAAACAGCATGCAACTCAGGTGAAAGGATTGGGGTTTCCACTTTCTAGGTTGTCATCTTGTTTGTTTAATTTACAAAATTCTTTTGCAGGGGAAGGAGGTCAAGATCCAGATCACCTGCTCGGCGCTAGAGAGGAAAGAAACAAAGAGTTTCATTGATTGATACAGGTTTACGAGTGTACACAGTTTCTGTTTGGGGATATTATAGATCGAAGTTCTCTCATCTCGAGATATCTTAAGATCTGCTTCAGTTGTATTAGGAAACGAGTATGCAGTCAGGCTGTTCAATTACTCTGAGATCAAGTGGATGCATGGCCAAAAGGAAATTGAGATGGGTGATCCGCAGGTTAGCTAAAGGGAGACCAGGAATGAGCCTTGCAAGATATTTCACATCCTAATATTTTTTCCTTGCCTCGCCTAGTTTTTGGTTATTATGTCCCAGTTTCTTGGTCCTAGCTTTAGTCGTATGTATGATTTCTTGTTGTAACTTGTATGGGTTCATGTACTAGTTGCTAGCCAGCGCCTTTTTCTCAATTTTGGCGTATACCATGGCAAAATTAAGGTATTTTCCGCTTTGACCTCTCTCTCTCTGGGGGATAAATGACTAGTTTGACAATCGCACTCCCTTCCAATCGGTACATCCTAAATTTTAGTAAGACTTTATCTTGTAAATTGAAAAGTTTAACTAATATATGTAAATACAATGAAAATTATAATTAATTTGTAGGTCTTGATAGGGTTGTGTAAGAAAATTGAAAAAATCAATAATCAAACTGAACTAGTAATTTGGTTAGGGTTTTTACTATTCATATGGAAATCGAATTGTCCAAATGAAAATCGAATTGTTTGAATAAATTAAAATTTTTTAAAAAAATGTTTGATTTTATTGATTCAAAATTGAATGACCTAAAGTTTTTATAGTTTTATTTGAGTTTTTGTAAAAGAATAAAAGTCTAAAACAGAATGAATTTTAATTATAAAAAAACTTACAACAATACCTGAATCGAATGCATTAGGGTATTAAAATCTTAATATCTGAATCGAGCCAAATTATTTGCACTATTAGGTTTTGAGTTCAAGCTTTGTAAATAAAGAAAAATCCTGGGGAGAATTTTGCCCTCTTAATGGATTGGTTCGATTCAAAGAGGATTAGTTATAGATCATTAAGTAAATATAAATACATGTAAAAAAATTATAGTAAATTTGTAGCTAACTCATTATCATAACTCAATTTTGTAATATTACTTCCCTGAAATCGAACTCCTCGAATCACTTTTTTTCTTTTTGCGGATTAATTGGATTTTGATGACTTATTTGAGGTAAAAGTATTCCACAGGTCCTGTACTATAAGAAAATATTTAATTTAATCCATGTACTCCAATTTGAGTCAATTTAGTCTCTCTACTATTAAAAATAGAGCAATCAAGTCCTTCAATGTCACAAAATCAATTTTAATTGTTAAAATTATTGATATAGGATAAATTTTTTCTATAAAATTACTAACATAGCAATGGCATGGCAAGTTAAGCCCTAAATTAACATGCTCAATACTGAAATGACATTGACACCAGTAATTTTAATAATAAAAATTGATCTTATTACTTATGAGGATTTAATTGTTCAATTTTTTCTAATACTAGAACTAAATTGACCCAGATTATAATATATAGATTAAATTAAATATTTTCGTGTAATACAGTAACCTGTACGATACTTTTATCCTTATTTGATGCACTCTAGAGCACGACAAGCTGTGCATTAGGCCCATTCCAAATTGCCCAATGGAGTTAAAGACTTAAAAGGCCCAACCTTAGTTTGACCAAGAGGAAATTCAAAGGAGGCAAAATCTTTCATTTTTGGCAAATGGAATTTTGACTTTCCAATGAAGCAACACTTCACATGTACCGTGGGATTTCCACTTTTCCCGTCTATGTGCCGACAACCATAGTGCTTGTTCCTCTTCCATTTCCATTTCTTTGATTCTTTTTTCAGTTAAAGTTTCACACTTTTACCAATTTTTGTTGTTCTCGTTCGGACCAAACTCACCTTTCCTTTTGCATTAACAGAAATCAAACAGAATAACAAATCCGCCAAAGGCAAGGACCTTACTTTTGATTCTCCTCAAAGCTTTACAACAAAAAGATGAAGGTTCATTCTTTTTTCGCATCAAAATTTTGCCATTGTTGCTGCATGAAGTCTAGCTCTTATTGTATGTATCGTAATTCTTGTTTTTGTTTATACAGGCCTTGGATATTGGATTATGGTCAGTTTGGGGATCTGGGATTCTCCTAATTGCTCTCTCCCTTTACGCTACACAGAAGTTACCTCTGTCCAAGAATCTAATTTTCACTCATGGAAGTTTCAGTGATCTGGACACTCCCAAAATCACTCTTTTCACAGCGCCTGCCCCCTTTACAGGTTCTTTAGGGACTAAACAGAGTCTAGCTATTCGATCATGGCTTGCTTTATCTCCTCAAGTCACAGTCATTCTCTTTAGTCAACACCCTTCTGTGGCTTCTTTTGCCACTTCTTTTGGTTCCCGGGTTTTGGTCGAACCCAACATTGATTTCTCGTAAGTGATTGATTTAACTTCCTGCTGGAATCTTTACGTTCTCATTCATTGACTGCATCTTAGTTCGATATTTTTGTATTTTGTTTCAGTATAGATTATGATACAAAAATGTTACAAGTTTTAACCACTATTGAATGATTTTCGAACCAGTGAATTTATGCACATTGATTGACATTTTCAATAGATTTCTTGGGGTTCCATTTTTTCATTCCATGGTGGCAAGGTCACGGGCGTTTGCTTCTGACATATATGCTTTTATCGATTCGGAAACTATTCTCCTGCGTGATTTTGTTTTGGCATTGAATTATGCTCATGAACTTGATCGTGATTGGCTCCTTTTTGCCTCTTCACGAAATGTTTCAACCTTCCCATTCTATCTGGATGAGAATGGGAAATATTGGTTAAGAGAAGATGGGAAAAGGATAGGAATCCAAGAGGTATGAAGGTACAGAATCTACATTCAAAGTTGATGATCTACTAGAGAAAACTTCATTTGACATCTTTTCCATTTCATCAGTTGCAGGGGAAACTAGGCTCAAGGGGGCAGTGCAATTGCTGTGATGGAAGAATGATGATAGCATGGAACAATGTAGAGATGCCCTTACATCATGGAGTGCTTCCTCCTTTCCTGTATGGAAGAGGAGCTCACAATCACTGGCTCATTAACGAGGCATTGTCCAGTGGATTCAGGTTTGTGTTTGATGCCAGCTGGGCCATCTCAAGTTTTGTTCTGCATGATCCAAGGAATGGGTCTAATTGTTTAGTTAAGAGCTCCATCATTTCAGATATTGGAAATGAAAGTTGGGAATATGATGGCAATTCCCATCTCGCAGCATTGTATGGATTGTCATCTCTTCACAAAATTAACTATTTTGGTGCGATGAAACTTTTCAACTGTGATGGTCAATACCTTCTTATTAATACTACAGAAGATATAATTCATCCATATGCCTACAAGCGGATGAGCTTATGGACAGGAAGCATTGCAAAATGCTGTAGGTCAAAGAAAACTTTAGCTTGTGTTGCTGCAAATAAAAAGTCACCGGACGGAATGTCAGCTTGCTCTATGAAAGATCAATTGATGCCCTCAAAAGCGTTAAAGTTTCCTTTCTCCTTAGAGTCACTCCTTGAAATCACTGCAGACAAGAATAGGACAGTTGTGCTCACAGTTGCTGGATATAGTTATAAGGACATGTTAATGAGTTGGGTCTGTAGATTGAGGCACCTCCGAATTACTAACTTTTTGGTTTGTGCTCTTGATGATGAGACCTATCAGTTCTCAATAATGCAGGTTTCTCCTCTACATGTTTTGATTTACATTTTGAATTTTCATGTTTCAGCTGGCTCTTGAGGTTATACTTAGTTTGATATCACAACTTAGGCCGTGCAGGAAAATTTTGGAATTAAATAACAAATTCTGAAAGATTTATGAGGATTAAAATAATGTTGTTGCTTGAACACAATTGCTTCTTAAGGAATCTGTTATAGATTTTCTTCTGAGTAGGGATTGACCTTGTCGGCTGGTCTAAATATCTTGTTTGTACTGTTGTTTGCTTGTTTCCTCTTCAGTACAATCTGAGCTACTTTTTGTCCCAATGAATATTTAAATATAATAGCACCCAATCAGAGTCTATGTTGTTGATGATGATTTACTGCCCTTGAATTCGGGTGTTAGTTCTTTTCTGAATGTTGTCCCCAAAAACTTTCTAGGCCCTTTTGCTTGCATGTATCTTAACAAAGGATTCTGTTTTCTGCCAGGGCCTTCCTGTCTTCAACAATCCATCTGCTCTTAGTAACATTAGTCTCAATGACTGCCACTTTGGAACTGAATGCTTTCAGAGAGTAACCAAGGTGAAATCCAGAATGGTTTTTAAGATACTGAATCTGGGATACAATGTACTTTTGAGTGATGTGGATGTATACTGGTTTAAAAATCCATTGCCGTTGCTTTCCTCTTTTGATCCCGCCATTCTTGCTGCTCAGTCTGATGAATACAACCAAACAGGTGATTATTATCAGGGCAATTACTACTAGACTTGAATAACTAATCAATTTAATGGTTTAGACATATGAAGTACACATGCATGGAGAAAAAATATTATGCCAGGAGGAAAAGGATTTAATTCAGAAGTGGGTAAACTTAAGAGCAATTTTCTGATTCATACACTTTATACTTTCGGAAAAAAAAAAAAAAGGCATTTGTGAGTAATTTTATCTTTCTAGTGTCTTGTTTAGGCGGTAACAAATATTATCAGTTCTTTGAATTGACTTCTAGATTACGTATAGCTGCTTCATCAAAGTACTGTGCAAGTATGATATCAACCCTTATTAAAGACATACTCAGTTTTATCTACTTTTCCCTTGCAGGACCTATAAACTTACCTCGACGCTTGAACTCTGGCTTTTACTTTGCTCGTGCTGACAGTCCAACTATTGCTGCCATGGAGAAGGTAGTGAGGCATGCTGCAACTTCTGGCCTATCTGAGCAGCCAAGTTTCTATGACACATTATGTGGGGAAGGGGGTTCTACTCGAAAGGGTGATAATAAATGTGTGGAACCTGAAACAAATTTAACCATTCATTTCTTGGACAGAAACCTTTTCCCAAATGGTGCATACTTGGGGCTGTGGGAGAGAAAAAATGTGAAATTAGCCTGCAAGAAGCAGGGTTGTCTCGTTCTTCACAACAATTGGATTAGTGGAAGAAGGAAGAAGCTGGAGCGTCAGGTATTATCAGGCCTTTGGGACTATGACATTACAACAAGGATGTGCTTGAAGTGCTCAAAGAATAAACTGACTAGAAATTCTGGAACCTATTAGGTGTGGTATCATCTTAACTTTGTGGATAATTTTGGAATTGTTGTGCAAGAAAACGATAGAAAAGGCCATTGTTGCTTGTCTAATGCCTCGTTTTTATCTATCCTTCTGTGGGAGAATTCTAAAGTTGAGAAGCCGGCCATAAAATACAAAATGACATCTAGAGTTTCTAATGCTGAAGAATACTTACCTTAAAACAAAGATGGTCTTCCATGTTCCATGAAGCATAATATTATAATGAAAACTCTGGATCAGGTAGCTTTTGATCCAAACGCAATGCTGAAGAGGTTTGCTGAAATTTTTGGGTTTCTCAGGCATGCCAGCCATAATTCTGGAAGCAAGAAAAACTTGGGAGGAGCTCCCTTTGAGGTCGACCTGTCTTTACGATCAAGGGATATATCTGTGAGGATAGTTCATGCAGGTGGCCGGGAGGAACTTTATCAAAATACTATTCCTGTATCTCATCTTTTGGAAAAATATCCAGGGATGTGTATTGCACGTCCGGAAGTTTTCAAAAATCCTCATGAATCCCTTTTATGGCCTGGAGATAACCTGCTGCCTGGTCAGAAGTATTACATAATTCCATCCAATACAGTCCAGAAACTGAAGCGTAGACACCAGGAGAAGGTTAAGCTCAAAGGAGCTGCTCAAAGCAGAGAACATATATCAGATGCAAGGATCACCTGGGATATTAGCGGAGAAAACTTGGAGGAATCTGTTTCTTTTGCAAAGGACTTCTATGTTACCAAGCCTGCAAAGGTTTCTATGGTCCCAAAGGAGAGGCAATCAAGATATCCACTGCGAAAAGGGGGAAGGGTAAAGAAGCCTTTTGTGCCCCCACTCCCAAGAACAAGAACATTGTGGGAATCAGGGTGGGAACCCAGTTTAACTTCTGTACAAGAACTTTCTCCGTGACTTTTCTTGCTTCTCGTCCTATTTGGGTATGTGATAATGCAAAACATTGAATTGCTTAATATTCCTGTCAGTTTGTCGAGACGTTTGAAGGATTAAATATATTGAAAACATTCCATTCTCATTTTTGTTGTGTTTGCCATGTTCTAGTGTTAGGGGACCCTTGCCACAAAGATGCTGTTTCAGTATTTTCAATTTTCATATACCTATATAGAGTTACTCGTGAGATATGAGGCCGCTACTTTCATGCCATGATTTGGCATAATTTTTGTGTGATGATGAGATTATCGGGAAAACTTTCTTTTATGTACCAATTTGAAAATGCTAATTGAATTCTTTTGCAGTCGTCCTTATAATGTGATCATCAGTTGCTCCTATGTTATGTTTCATCAGTACTAGCAAATTACTTATGTGATCAAAATTTGCCTCAAGGCGGACATGTCCGTTTTTCCTCCAGAAATGCAGAATAACACCATGGGAGCATTTGGTTTGGGTAATTTTTTTATTACTGCTCGGAATGATATTACCACATTAATGATTGATAACTAAAAAATAACATGAAATCAGTGCATTTTCTGTTTGATTGTCATTTCAAAATATTTAAGAAATACTCATGTTCCTACTTATCATATATATTCTTATTTTCCTTTTTATTTGTCTTTTTATAGCACTAAGAAAGCATTAATTATGTCTTTTTCAAATTTACTATTCTTTGGAACTGGAAGACAATATAATGTGTGTTTGAATGACAGTTTTTTAAAGAGGAATTTCTTTTTAATCTAAGTTTTGGAAAATCTAAATAACGAAATCCTTATTTGAGTAATTTGATGAGGAGATTTTCTAAAATCCTTGATTTTTTAATATGGATTTTAAGATTCCTCAAATCCCTTTTTCAAAATCCAGGTAAATAGTTTTTTTTTTTTCAAATTCCTCCACTTGAATAGTTAATTATCCGTATTAATTTAGTTTACTTTTTTAGAGAAACTTTTATATTTTTAATTTTAATGATAAAAACTTATTTCTAAAATATATATTTTTATTTTTTATGTTATTAGTAATATCTAAATATTTTTACAAAACCAATGATACCCATATTCCATATTTTTATGTGTTTTAATATTGGTTTTCTATAATTAAAATTTTAATTTCATTAATTTTGATAAATACTTATAATTTCATTATAAAAACTCTTCATCCAAACATACAAAATAATTATAAATACTGTCATTTTAAATTGATAAATTTTTAAATATCCTTTTTTTAAAATTCTTAAAACTTTTCAAAAATCTTCATCTAAACACACGCTTGAATGTAATAGCTGTAGCATTAAGCTAACTAACTTGTAAAAAGGGAGAGAAAATGGGATATAAGGGTAAATTTGAAAAGTGAAATAAAATTTATATAGAATTTTGGTATTCAATGAACTTTTTTAATCTAAGAGATTTGGTTATTTTAGTCAGATATATAAAAACAGAGAAGTAGTTATAATTAAATTATCACTCCAATAATCATTTTCCTTATCCAATGGCAATATCTTACCACGTAAAAGTCAACCAAACAATGTCAAATATTAGCATAGCAATATGACCCTGATAATTCAATTACCCCTCTGATGACTACGAACTAAACGCACCCCCAAATGCTTTTTTTCTGTTATGGATCTTGATTTAAGTGAAATTATAAGAATATACTCCCTCTGTCCCAAAATATAAGTCCATTTTGAAAAAAAAATTTGTCCCAAAATAGTTGTCCTTTTTATAAAACCAAGACAATAATTTTATAGTTTTTCTATTTTACCCTTGTCTTGTCATATTAGAAACCTCTCTCTTTAATACATGTCTCATCTTTACCTCTCTCTCCTCTTCAATACAATTAAATAAGGGTAAAATAGGTAAGAATATAAAATTTAACAAATAAAACTATTTTTATTGGTTTTGATAAAACGGTTGAAAAGGACTTATATTCTGGGACAGAGGGAGTAGATACTTTCTCCCTCTCTATATAAACGTCACAAATCCACAATCATTTTTATCTGTCATTGTATTAGGTCAAGAAAGCAATTATTGACTTTTTTTTTATCCTTTAAATATTAGTCTAACTTTTTCAACTCTCTTCAGGTGTGCTTGGTAGAGGTGACAAGTGAAGAGATGGAAATAGGAGAGGAGAAAAGTGAAGAGAAAATAAATTTTATACTGATTGATAGGAAAGAAAATTGACATGAAAGAAAAGTAGAAAGATATAGTGTTTTCTTTCCTCATTTATAATTTAAAATTTGTCCAAAATTGGGTGCCTGCTACAGGACGGCCATTTGTACTACGGTCAAAAAGGGTCACTTTGAATCGTGACCAATAGATCTATGTAGACTAATAAAGATTGTTAGATTTGGGTGTGACCTTTAACCTGCAACTTCCGGTTCCAATGAGGTGAGAGAAAATTTACCCAACTTTTTGGTCAGGAGTGGCATGTGACTTTGTTAGGTTTGTAGACACTTGTTTTTAAATTTTAATTAGTTAATTAGCTAATTAATTGGTTAATTAGTCAATTAATTAATTGATCATTTCTACGGCAAAAAAAAAGAATTAATTAATTGATAATTTCCAAATTTTATTTTACTTATCCTTTTTAAGTTTAGTTTATTTTTGTTTATTACTATTACTTTATTTTACATAATCTAATTTTAATTTTGTCTCATTACCTTGCAGATAATTTTAAACCAAAACCAGGAAGCCAAAGCCAAGCTGACTCAACTTCCATGCAAGTCAGAAGCCATGCAAAAGCCAACCAAGGCCATATCTATATGCATATATATTTATAGGTACATATATATAAATATTTACGTATATATATATATTTTGTGTATATATATTTTTATATGTGTGTGTATACATATTTACATATATATATATGTATGTATGTATGTATGTATATACACCAAAGGCCATGTACATCACTACCACTTCCTCATCAACCACCCAACTTTGTTTTGCTACCTTCTATAACACTCGGCAATGTGAGTGCAAGTCACTGTGTGAAATAGCTTTTACAGTTGAAGGATTTGATTTTAATGGTGGGGTTGGTCTTGTTCCTAAAGTTGCAAAGCCAACAATTGTTGACTTCATGAACCACGGTTTTTGTTTGTTGTTCTTTGATTCTATTCGGATCAAATTTTGCTGTGGAGCCAACAATTGTTGACTTAATCAGCCACAAATTTGGTTTATTGTTCTTTCTTTCTATTCAATCATTTTATCAGTTTGTTTTTATTTCTTTTGAATTCTTCATTGCTTTCCATCGTGTTTTCCATTGTAGTTTGGAGCCAACAATTATTTACTTAATCAGCCACAAATTTGGTTTATTGTTCTTTCTTTCTATTCAATCATTTTGTCATTTTGTTTTTATTTCTTTTGAATTCTTCATTGCTTTCCATCGTGTTTTCCATTTTGCTGTGGAGCCAATAATTGTTGACTTAATCAGCCACAAATTTGGTTTATTCTATTGGTATAAGAGCAGCGGCGTTTTCATTTTTGTTTTGGAGCATCAGTCGAAATTCTTACACTCCAGACCCTGAAAAAGAGTTTCAACTCTTCAAACTTTCTGCAGTTATTGTCGCTAACAAAGTAGTTAACTTCTCAAAGCAACCAAAAGCCACGCCACCTTGCCCATGCAGAGGAATAAAAGAAAGAAACCAAAGCCACAAAGAAGGACAAAGGTTACGCCATTAAAGAAAGAGAGGTTGGGCCATGCATCTCTTCTGATATGACAAAAGCATCAACTTTCTAGCTTTAAACCTGTCACATTTCTTGGTTTTTGTATTGATACTCTGTACCAAGTGTGTGAGATTTTCAAAAAGGCTAAAAAGTGGGACATTCTAGGGGGGATGCAGCCAATTTCTCAAGAGATGGCCAATAATTCCATTGCTACAACCGACTAAGAGGCCGTCAATTATCGAAGCAAATGAGCTCTCCTTCTACTTCCACCATGCTTTTTTTCTTACTGCTGCAGAACCAAATCCCTTGCCTTTGCCAATTCCTTCATTGGAATAAATTAACTATTGCGCTGGTGAAGTCAGAGCCCGGGCTATATATGTTAAACTTCAAATGGAGATATGGTGCTGTTTGTATATATATAATGATTGCCACCCAATCAGTCATCATGCAAATATATATATATATATAATACCAAAAGCCATCAACGTTTCTCACTTTTTCTTTTAGCTTTATTTTATAATAAATAAAAATGTTCTTCCCCACCACACTCCATTATTCACCAAAATAATTGTTGTGAAGGGTCCCTGAAGAAAAGTCCACAAATTTCAGCGTATGCCAGCACATCACCTTGAACAGCTGCTCTTTCATGCAGCTGGATACCCCTTCAAGACAAAAGAAAATGAAAGCAGCTAATCAAAGCAGAGGAATGGAGGGTTAAAAATGGGAAAGCATGACCAAAATAATAGGAGCCATCGGATGAGAAAGAGAGGAAGAGGGGTAGCCATTGGATTAAAAAGAGAAGAGAGGCATAAAAGGCTAACTTTCAGCACATTTAAAAGGGAGGCAATTTTCTTTCGGTTTTCGCTTTAAAAACAAAAAAAGCAAGGTTTTCAAAAAAAAAAAAAAAGAAAAAAAACAGAGCTTCTTTTTTAAAAAAAGAGAGCATTTCCTCGATATAGAAAGGCTGGCCGGAGGAAGAGAAAGGCGTGAGTTTGTTCTTCAAACATAAGCTATTCTTCCCTCTAAAACAAAACAACCATTATTTTGGATGGCTCTTTTGTTTCTGTTTTGGAGAAAAGAAACCACTTTGAAAAACTTCTTTCTTTTCTTTCTTTCTTTCGGAAGTTCTTTTTGGTAAGCAAAACTCCCATCCTCAAAGGGTAAAAATTCTTTTTTTTCATTGTAAAGCCATCATCGTAAGCTCTTATGATTATGTTTTTGCCTTTCCCTTTGGTCTGATTATGTATAAAAAAGGAACCATTTTTGCTGTTTTTAGATTGTTCTTTGTTATTCATGAAACCTGATATGAAGTTTTCTTAACTCAAGTTTTCGTTTTGAATAATGGAAATCCTATTTCTTCTTGCTGCCATAAACGTGAATATATGTATTGAACTATGTTTGCCTGTTTAAGTTTGTCAAGTTCTTGCTGATCGGCTATAGTTAGTCTGTTTTACAACTCTCTCAATGTTCCTTATAGTTCTTTGTATTTAATATGTATGTTTTATGATATCGGTTTTATTTGAATTTGATTTTGATCATAAAGTTTGCATCTTTAGACCTGTTTAGGCTTAAAAATTTATTTTGACTGTAAAGTCCACATCTTTAAGACCTGTTTAGGCTTAAAAATTAAATTTTGACTGTAAAGTTCTCATCTTTAAAACCTGTTTAGGTTAAAAAATTTAGTTTTGACTGTAAAGTTTGCATCTTTAAAACCTGTTTAGGCTTAAAAATTTAATTTTTGACTGCAAAGTTTGCATCTTTAAACCTGTTTAGGCTTAAAATTTTAATTTTGATTGCAAAGTTTGCATCTTTAAACCTGTTTAGGCTTAAAATTTTAATGTTGACTGTAAAGTTTGCATCTTTAAACCTGTTTAGGTTAAAAATTTAAATAAAAATTAATCTTGGTTATAAAAAATTTTTATTATTGTATTTTTAAGTTTGAATAGATGCATATTTAGTCTAATATTTAATTATGATCTTGTTAAATTACTTTCTCGCCCTTAAATCCGTATCTGTCTTAATTTAATCATGTGTGTAAAATTACTCTTTTACCCTTGCCTACATGTTTGTTAAATTATGAATTGAATTTTGTATAAAATTGCATCTTTGGCTTTATATATGTGTTTATTTAAATTAAGTTTGCTTATCTGTTATGTAATTAATTGTGTTTATATGTACTAACCTATGTTTTCTTGTCCCATTCATGCGTAATTAGGTTTAGAATATTGATTTTAAAAAAAAATTCATATGCATGGGGTGACTGGAGGGTGCCTCGAGAGTCCGAAGTTTCCGAAGGTTTTCTCCGATGAAAAGTTTTCTCGGTGTCTAATTGGGAGTCCGATCGGGTCCGAGGGAATTTCTCATCCCTTCAAAAATGAAAAATATATTTTGCTCATTTGATTTTCATAAAAAGCATACATCGTGTTTATGATTTCTTTAATTTCTTAAAATTTGCAAATGAACTCAAAAAGATTATTACCCTCTTTTACAAAAGGAATGTTTATTCCAAAGTCTTTTATTTTTTACTCTTATGTTTTATTTTCATTTTATTTTAAGAAAATCTCTTGTTTAAGAGACTCAATTAAATTAAAAGGAATGTTTATTCTAACATTAATTTCAAAACATATTTTAAAAGTTTTTTGAGAGATCTTAATTTCCCAACTATAGTTAAGGCCTCTCAAATTAATCCAAATTTTGTTAAAAAACCACTTTCAAAATTTCTTCTCTTATTTTTATTTATTCTTTTTCAATGGAAGGGATTATTTATTTTCTTTTTCCTTTTCTTTAGTTTTTCCAAAAATACCTTTTTGGGAGGATTTTAGTATGTTTAATTAATTAAGACCTTTCAAGTAAGCTTTATTTTTATTAAAATGCATTTTTAGTTTCAATAAAAAGAATGTTTATTCTTTAAATCTTTAAAATTCTTTTTCAAATTTAACTTTATTCGATAAAAAGACATTCATTTTTTTTAAAAAAAAGGGGTTTTGTTTTTTTTGAAAGGTCTTAATTTATTAATCTACTAAGGTTTTCCTACTAAACTAATTTTTTTATCAAATTATTCCCTTCAACAAATTAAAAGGAATATTTATTCCGACATTGTTTTAAAATTAAATCTTTCTAAGAGATTTTAATTTAAGTAATCATAATTAAAGTCTCTTAATGTAAATTTCAAAGCATGAATTTGAGGATGTTTATCCCAACTTTTTTGCAAAATGTTTTCTAGAAGGTTTCAATTAATATTCTCATAATTGAGACTTTCTAAAATTAAAATTAAATCTTTGTTTTTCATAAAAGGATATTTATCCTCATTTTTAAATTTGACTTTGATTTTTGAAGAATATTTATTACTATTTAGAAATTGAATCTCCATTCTAAGTAGGAAATTTCTTCAAATTCAAAATTGGGCTATGGATTTTCACATCAAAAGGAATGTTCATTCCGACATTAAGTCTTTAAATTTCGAATTTAACTTTTATAATGGGATGCTTATCCCGCATTAAAAGGAATATTTATTCCAACATTTAAAATTATGTTTTTTCTTAAAATGATTTTAAAACATTTTATTATCATTTTCCAAGTAAAATATTTTAAGACTTTTGTGGTACCGATTTCCGGGCGTCTCGGGGGTGCTAATCCTTTCCCGAGCGTAACTGACTCCCGAACCTAAAATCTTTTTCGTAGACTAGTTTCTTTCCTTAACTTGACGTAATCTTTCTAGATTTACGTCGGGTTAAACAAGTAGGTGACTAACCACACCTATTAAAAATAAAAGGTTAGTGGCGACTCCATTTGTTTTTCGACTGTTTAGTCCCGAACATTTTTCACGCCATATCATTTATTATCGGAGCGGTAAAACGTCTCAACAGCTTGGCGACTCCACTGGGGACTTTTTTTAGAGAGTCAAGCCACTTCTTTTTAAGTCTTATTCTACTTGGATTTGATAATAAAATGTTTTAAAACCTCATTTCATGCATTGCATTGATTCATTTCATTCAAAATTTTTCCGATAATTGTTTCAAAAATTTTCAAAAAAAATTTCAAAAAGAAAAGAAAAGAAAGTTTTTTTCAAAATCAGGTTTATCAAAATTGCATTTTGCATATACATCACATTTGATTTATATTGTATGTATGTTTATATGTCTTGATTTCTAGCATGCTTTGTGTGTTTACCATTTTGCCCTTTTAGTTACTTGTATGTATTTTTCATGTTTTAATTCCTTGTTTATGCCTTGTATGCCTATCTTGTTCATCTTGTACGCTTATCTCTTATCATATTATTTTTTCATAATTATTTATCTTATACTTTGAATTGTACTGATCGTTTGTTGACATGTGATAACGCAATTTTTTTTGCTTCTTGCTTCTGCTCCTCCGAATGTTCGCTCCCTCACCGAAAGGTAATTGGTAAAGGTACAAGTCCCTACCTCACACACAACACAAATTCATAACATAAAAGTTCGGGAGTCCGAACTTCACCTTTATTTAGGAGGGGGCGTCGGGGTTGCCTCCACCCCATCTTGTCCGATGGGTACCCTTGTCTAGAGCTTTAAACCCAGCATGTAGAAAAACCTAAAATCTAACCTAGATAGAGCTAAACCCATTGGAGAAAACTTGGTTTCTTAGGGCACAAAGGAGGGACGGCTTTTAACCTCTATCAATTTCTTTCACTTTATCTGTATATATTCTTATCTCATACTGATATGTTGTTTGTATAATCTACCTGTTTATCCGTATATATGCTTATTTCATGATGATATATTGATCAATTGTTGATACACTGTTTGTATAATTTGTTTGTCTTCTTTCGCGTTATCTGTATATATGCTAATTTGATGATGGTATATTGATAATCTGTTTGTTTTCTTCCCAACTTTATCTGTATATGTTTACTTCACAATGACATACTGATATGCTATTTGTATAATCCGTCTGTTTTCTTTCACTCTATCTGTATATATGCTTATTTCATACTGATATGCTATTTGCATAATTTGTCTGTGCTCTTCCTCATTTTATTTGTATATGTTTATTTCATGATAGTATGTTGTTTGAATAATTTGTCTGTTTTCTTCCTCACTTTGTCAGTATATATGCTATCTGTTGTATGTCTGTTTTCTTCCTCACTTTATCCGTACATATTTATACTTTGCCTTGTAATCTTCTTGTTTCCTTTAAATACCCATGATTATTGCTTCTTATTGCCATCATCACATGCCATGCATTTCATTTGCAACAAAGGAACTATAAAGGGAAATTAGTCATGGCTGATGAATAAGGTCAATCTTCAGGTCAACAGAAAGTAATCATGTTTTTTTAGAAAATCACGTGGATATTTTGGGATATCAATATGGATATTTAAGCTCTTGGCCTCATTCTGATGAAATGACCAGTTATCTTTTATGGTTAATTGTTGTAATCCATACATTTTTACATCATACATTTAGTCATTGTCACGCTTCTTTTATTCTACTTCATACTGTGCTTATATATGTGCATCCATATATATAATTTATCTTAATGGTGGGCCAACACATTTCTGTTTTGCCATTTCTTCCCCTTTTTTTTGCATCATGTGATTGCATTTTCTTCAAGCATCTTCATACATACATTACATTCATGATCAAAGGATCTGATCCATTTTTGTGGTAATTTGGGTTCAAGATAGCATATCAAACTCATAGATACCACACCAGATTGTAATCTAGGAAAATGGCTGAACAAAACTCAGAAATAGAAAATCTCCGATGCATGAATGAATACTTAGCCAAGCAGTTAAGGGATGCCATGGATAAAATCGGGGAGTTAAGCCAAATAGTCAAGGAAAAGAATGCCAGTGCTTCTAATCATGAATCTCCAGTTTACTCTATAACTTCTGGACCAACTACAGTCCCCTCAGCTGCACAAAATCCTCCAATCCTCAACATACCTATTCCACCACCTACATCAGATACCCAAAATCAAATCCCACTCCCACCACCACTTGGAATTTACTCTTTTGTACCTCTGCCGCCTACTACTAGTAGGGGATCTCCATCTACAACTCAACCAATTCCTCCTTCCATATATGCCATGGCACCTTCTGTTCTTGGATTTGCCCCAACCAATCCTGTAATTGTGCCTGATGAACAGTTTGAAAGGGAAATTGGCGGAGCTGAAAGCCAGAAAGTATTAAGTCAAATAGAAGAGCGGCTCAAAGCCATGGAGGGCACCCATGCTTATGGCACTACTGATGCATATGAGTTGAGTCTGGTGGATGGATTAGTGATCCTACCGAAGTTCAAAGTGCCTGAGTTTGAAAAGTACAAAGGGACTACATGCCCTAAAGACCATGTTGCCATGTACTGCCAAAAGATGGCCGCTTATTCCCGAGATGATAAACTGTTGATTCATTGTTTCCAAGACAGCCTCACCGGGTCAGCAATACGGTGGTATAACAAGTTGGATAGGCAGGGTATTCATTCTTGGAATGATTTGGCTCCGGCTTTCATCGATCAGTACAAGCATATGACAGATTTAGTGCCCGATAGACTGACTTTGCAAAACATGGAGAAAAAGTCTTCCGAGTCATTCACTGAATATGCCCAAATATGGAGGGACGTGGCAACTCAGATTAAGCCTCCTTTAACTGAGAAAGAGATGACATGGCTACTCATTAACACCTTGAAAGCTCCATATTATAGCCATATGCTAGCTGGCGCCACCATGAGTTTCACTGACATGGTCTTAATTGGAGAAATGGTGGAGAATGCGCTCAGGACCGGTAAGTTAGATGATGGAGAGTCCAGTGCAGCCAAGGAGAGTTCCAAAGAGAAAAAAGGCGAAGTGAGCACTATCAGATGTGGAGGATACCAACAACACCCACAATCCCAATGCCAACAATGCCAACCCCAATACCATTCCGTCGATTTCACACCACCTCAGAACACTTATCAGTATCCTCCTCCCAACTATACACAACCTCAAAATGCTTACCAATACCTAGTGTCCAACACCATTTCCACTGCTTCAAGACCAAACACCCAAAACTGGAATCCAAGACCACCAAAGAAAAGGAAACAATATACTCCCATCCCCATGACTTACATAGAGCTATACTCCAAACTCCTACAAAGCAAGATGATCGAACCAGTCCCATACCTAAGACCTCCTCAACCTCCATATCCAAAGTGGTTTGATGAAAGTGCTACTTGTGCATATCACTCAGGAGCTGAGGGGCACAGTACAGAAAATTGCAATCGATTGAAACAAGTGATACAGGGGATCATTGATGAAGGGCGATTAACTTTTAATGCTGAAACACAGCCAAATGTAGGGGGTAAATCCACTGCCTAATCATGATGTGAATGGGGTGAATGCAGTCAGTCATGAGTCAACCATGCTAGAACAAGGAGAATTAAGTACCTTCAATAAGGAGACATGGTTTGACGGTCAATACCAGGAGTCGTGTTGAACAATTGGGAGGCTTTTGAGATGCCGATAACAGAATTTGACATGTGTTGAGCCTCGATTTTGTCTTTTATTCCACACTTCTGCCTAAGAGTGTTGGTGGTTGATCTCCATGTGTTTTGGACTTTATTTCTCTGTTTGCTTATCATTTATGATTTTAATGTCATGCATTTCTTAAAAAAACTTTTCATCATGTACGTATTTTATCTTTCATATAGTCTTGCCTTTTTAATTCTTATTCTTTCCCTATGTATATATGATTATATCTTTACCCTTCGATCTATTTGTTTGCCTATCTATTCATGGATCATGTACATATATGTATATATTTCTTGTTTTTCTCTTAAATGCCCAAGATCCCAAGTGATAAATGTAGAGATAGCAAAGATGGCCCGATCAAGCCCAACTTTGACTGGTTCATTAATACAGATGATTTTGATGATAGCAATAATGATGATTACCTCCTCTTTGACGGCGATATTCAATACTGAGACAGAAGAGGAAAACAAGCAGAAATGTACTTTGATGTGGCATCAAATGTATTGGGGCATGGAATGAGAGCTAGTTAATATCCTCGAATGGGGATCAATGCCTAGTGATAGCAAGATTTGATTCTGACTGCACAAGGTGATATGGCAGAGTATGAGACTCATATATTTGGAATCCAAATGGCAAAAAAAAAAGATGAGGGAAAGAGAGTAAAAAAAAAAGAAAAAAAAAAGAAAGCACAAAAATTGACCGTATCATCATGCATGTGGGGCATCCTTAAGGTTTTAACTTATATTTTGAAATCATTACTTTTCAAAAACCGTTGTTTTCAAAATCATATTCTTTTGAAGGAATGCTCTTCGATAAATGTAACCATGCTTGGGAGGAAAAATGGCCGTCTTTCTTATTCCCTTCACTTATAGAAAAATTATCTATTGTTGTCCCCTTTGAGCCTAATGAACTTTCTTTCTGATGAACCCAATCAAGGATCACCCCCACACTGGGGTAAAAATGAAGAGATTGTTTAAACTCTTACATTAAGCCCAGATAAATCATGAGTGATCAAGAAAGCCTCAGATTCATTTTGTAAAAAAAAAAAAAAGGAGAGAAGAAGGAAAAGAGGAAAGAAATAAGAAGATGAATAAGGTTGGGGCAAATGAAAAGAACATGCATAGACAAATGATCCTTTATACGGCCAAAAAGTGATCCTTGATTCAATTTCCCTGGAAACAAAATTTTGGGCCTTTTTTTATCCTTTCTTTCAGAACCCTTAACCCTAACCCATTTTACGTGACACACCCGGACCTAGCACAACCTTTTCGTACGAACCGAATAATGTAAGATGATGTAATAATTGAATAATAAGTCGGTCCGGCTGTTTCAAGTCAGAAGAGAACATAAGCTTAGGATAAGACGGAGTTAGAAGAAAAAGAAATTAACCGTGCATGGAAATTAGTAGAATGCCAAAAAGACCTCCAATTAAGTCCCTAGAAATTTATTATGGGACCCGTTGGCACAAGAAAGCAAAGGATTTAGCCAACGAGTGAAAATGAAAGAAAGTTGAAAAAGGGAAAAAGGTTTGACCCGGGACCCGAGTACACCCGGTGTCGAGCTCCTCTATAAATAGGGGTGAGCCGAAGCTTTTCCTCATTTCTCTTTTTCTTTTTCTTTCATTTTCTTTTCTTTTTCTCTCTGGAGTCAAACGGAGGCATTTTGGAAAATTGGCGGATCCGGACAAACCGACCGCAAGTTCGAGGCGAGATCTTGGTGAGTTGTTCTTAACTCCTCGATCTACGTATTTCTAAGTTTGCATGCTTTTCCATGCATTGGTTTAGGAGAGATCCAAGCTCAAAGTTAGTTTAGCTTTTTAGTTAAATTTTTAGTTTAGAATCTAGATCTAGGAACATTGAGCTTGTGTTTCTCGTTTTTCTTTCGGTAAACGTGTCGTGGATGCATTAAGGTACATGCATCTGAAATTGTAGCTAAATTGGTATACGATTGCATCGGTTTTCGAATTTAGAGAAAAATTGAAGAGTTCTCGGGTTGGAAACCCAGAACAGAACCGGCGCCGGAATTGGAGTGAACCGACGCCGTTTCTGCTTGTCGGCGACCGAACTTCTGGTCGAAAAGAACCGACGCCGGTTCACTTTAGTTCCAGTGCCAGTTCTGCCCTTTAGGGGTAAAACGGTCATTTTACATCCCGAAACCCAAATTTGACCCCAAATCGATTCGGAACACTTCCGAGTCTTCTAAACCACATCCAAGGGTCATCTTAGGTCATACTAGAGCCTCGTAGGTGCATTCATAAATTTAATTATGAATGCTAATTTATATTTCTGTGTACTAGGGCTCCGGTTGAATCGAATGCGGCGATGCTCCGGAGGTTGAGCTACATGGAGCGCTTGGGAGTATACGATTCTCCCAATACTGTGAGTGGCTTAGATTTCAGTGCTTAGCCACTAGGGTAAAATTTTTTTAAAATATAAATTGTTTTAAAAAGGTTTTACAACTGTTTTGGGATAAGGGTAATCCACGACACACACTTTCTATTTTGTGATACGCCCACTTAGGGGGTGATGATTTTTAAAATATAAAAGCTTGTGCGTGTTTAAATGTTTTTAATATTTATAAAGGAATATTATTATTATTATTATTATGATTATTGGGGTACGATGCCCCTGGAAGAAGAATGATTGAGCGGGATTCCTCGGGGCTCTAATTTGCGGGAGCGTGGACCGAGTTTGAGAGCATGCATGATACTTAGCCGTGGACCGCCTATCGAAGGGCATGGTGAGTCGAGCTTGGTTGGGAGAGGCGCGTGGGGAAACTCGCCAGAGCTCCAGTTCACTGTGTTCAACCACAGTGAGGCACCACCGAGGGAACGGGCTAGTGCATGAGATAAAGAGGAAATGACTATGAAGAGAAAAGAAATAGCCCTCGGTGCAGTAAGGCATACGACCGGCCAGTCGTGCCTTCAGTGTATTAGGTGCCAGCCCATGAGTATTTAATTATTTTAAAGGTTTTAAATTTAATTCTCTTTGGGAGAATTTCAAAAGAGGTTTTGAAAACAAAATTTATTTTATTTACTTTAATTATTTTATTTGACTATATTTTCGATTACCCTGTTGTCCCTAACCCTGATGGAGATTCATTGAACCTCTGTCACTCACCTGTATCCAATGTGGATGGATGCAGCTTTGCGTACGGAGACGGCAAATAGAATGGAGGCTCACTAAGAGGCGTCGGTGGCTTAGGCTTAGTAGTTTCCGTTGCGTAGGTATTCCTTTAAATTACTTCACTGGTACTACTTTAAATTTTATTATTTTATTAAAAGATTTTTAATTAAAATTTTAGTTGTTTTGCAGCGATCATATCCATTTCAATGCCTTGTGGTGTCTCGGATGCGTGGCTGCAGACACGTACTTCAAGGTAGCGCGGCGGTTGCCACGTGGCCGACCCGGGACGGGTTGGGGCGTGACAATTTGATTGGTATCAGAGCGTTTAAAAGATTCTGACTGTTTTCAAAAACTATATAGTATTTTCAAAGTATTTTCAACTACAAAGTATTTTCAAAATGTTTACAAACATTTTGAAGCCAGTGGATTAAATAGGTTTAGAACTCTAGTGTTCGAGTATTTAGTTGCTCGAAAGCATCATAAATGATCATACCTACTCTTAGAACCCCTTCTTTAGTAGCAAGCCACCAAATAGAGTTCTTGAGTGTGGTCTTAAGTGAGAAGACATCACGAGCACCTTTTTCCTCGAGATTTGTGCAAGCAAGGCACGCCTTTCAAGAAACCCCCCAAACTCAAATTTCAACTTTCAATGTTCCTTCTACTCGATAGCTGATTTGTGCAAGGGACTGTATTTTCCTTGAGATGACGAGATAGATGATGTCTCGTCCAGTCTTTCAACGAAGCCTAGTTAGAGGCTTACCAGTGGAAACTCGATGCCCACAACCTTCGATGTTCAACCTTTGAGGTTGTAAACATCGAGACTCGCTAGTAAAGTAGCGAGTGTCAAGCGTAAATTAGATGCGTTGCCCCAATTCTTTACACTAGTGACGTGTAAAACTTGGGAGGAAATGATGCGACCAGAACGAGGCCAAGATGGGTATAACGTGCATGAACGCTAACTTCACTTCTCTCATTTTCTACACCACTGGTGTGTAGCCTAGGAGAGAGAGTTAGGTTAGAATGAAGAAAACGAAGGAGTCAGTCACGGAGGATGTGATTGACCAAAAACCTCAGGACATGAGATGAAGCATTCGAGCAATCAGATGAAGGATCGAGGAGGACCTCACAAAGCATCAAATGAAGATGAAGAGAAGCGATTGCCGAAGAGCCCACAGGTTGGCAAGTCTGGCGGGATAAGCCCACCGATTGCCTGGATAATGCTCCGAGGAGTGAGCATTAAGTGAGAGAAGTGGCAGCAAGGGCTAGTTAACTTCTTGTACTTACACTGTGGTATGTAAGAGGCGAAAGAAAGGAGGTATTGGCGAACGAAAGAGAGTTCGTTTAAAGTAATCGAGGAGAAGCATCCAAGGAGATTGGAAGAAAAAGAGTGAGCCCAAGATCCCAAGAGGTGAGATATGGGAAGATCATTGGAGGATGTGAAAAGGATTGATAAGAGGAAGACCCTAAAGGATTTAAGGATGGCAAAAAGGAAGAGTAAGGAAAGAGAACAAAAGAGAATCCATTTTTGGGAAACGATGAGAAGGAAATAAGGCGATGATGACAAGATGGAGATCACATCCAAGTGGTCAATGAGTAGTACCTCGGTCACTACTTGTTTGACCATTGGATACCAATGATGAGAAGGATAATGGACAAAAAGAAAGGAAATGAAGAAGGAGGAAATGGAATAAGAAGAAAGATAGGTTGGAACCTCCAATTCTAAGTGGATTAAGAGGGATGGACTATTATTAATTGATGAATAATAAGAGTAAGAATGAGGAGACTTCCAAAGGGTAATGCGAAATGATATCGACAAGTGAATGGGGAGAAAGCAAGCGAAGAAAGAGTGTAATGCACGGCAATGATGGAAATGCCTGCATCCGTGCTAATGGAAAGCACGAAAGGAACTTCCCTTAGTATTATGAAGACATCACCAGAAGGAACTGGTGAGAAAGAAGAAGGGGAAAAGGAAAAGAAAAGCACGCCTTAAACAAGGATAAAGAGATGTCGTGATGTAGTGCGGAGGCTTTCTTAATAAAGAAAGAAAGCATAAAAACCCTAGGCAAAAGAAGATCCTAGGCTAATAAAAGAAGAACAAGGTTTAAGAAGAAAGAGAGACTTAGTTCAGTTGATGAACTAAGTTTGTTAACTAGAACTAGAGCCTTAAAAGAAGAAAAGCATAACCTATCACTAGAAAACTTTAACCTTAATTTGTGATAATGTCATAATCAACCATAGGTTATTAGCTCCAGATGACTGACCAGGATTAGAAAAAGAATAAGACTAGGAAATTAGGGTTAGAGACAAAACCTAGGTGAGTAACTTAGAGATAGATTAAAGAAGAGCATAAAAAAGGAGATTAAAAGAAGTATAGAAAGAGGACTAAGAAAGATTTAGTGAAAGAAAGTGAATAAAAGACTTAGAAACGGATATTAGTTCAAGAAAGTTGAGCATAATGTACCCCGAACTCGAGTCAAGCCAAGGCACTACATCATAAAACGAATAAATGAAGAAAAGAAATGAGTAAACAAGGATTATCGGAGGCCATAACCAAGAAAGAGAAAAAGGGGTCAAGGATATAAATTGGTGAAAGTAAGAAGAAACCCCCAACTACTTGATTTTGGAAGAAAGAGAACAAAAAGGGGTTAAATTGTGAATTGGTGGAAAAGAAAGGAAAGAAAAACCCCTGATTTGTTAGATGATAAAAGGAGAGATAAAGAGGTTGGATAGACAGAAAAATTGGAGAAAACATAAGAGAAGAAGCACTCGTAGGAAACGAGTAGATGGAGATGAAGGTATCTTAATGGATGACGGGTAAGGATGATATCAATGAAAGGTAAATGAAAGAGACGAAGAGAGAAATAAGAAGTGAGGATACCAAGGTATGGTAATACAAACAAGAGTGAACGAAGGATAAGAATAATGATGATGATGGGAACTTTAAAGATAATCAAACACAGAGAATGAGGAAAGTGGATCGACCTAGGCAAGAGTCGAAGAAAGAGTGAGGATAAGATGAGAATGATTAAAACTGGAGAAGACAAAAAGGTGATTAAGTATAAACCAGAATAATGGTTGGAATCGAAGGAGATAAAAGGATAAAGACCATGAAGTAAAGTGAGATAGAAGGAATTAAGGGTATAAGGTTGAAAGATATGGAAGATAAGTTAAATCTTTTAGAAGGAGGGGAGTAAGCTAACTTTGAGAGTAAACTCCCTGAAGAATGATAATTGAAAAAAGGATGTGAGAGATGAAGTTAAACCAAGCTAAATGGAGTTAGCTTGGCGTGGGCAAGATTGTGAAGCAATGGAAAATAGGAAAAGGTGTTGCCCACGATAAATGAACCATGACATCGAAAGACAAAGAAAATATATCAAGGAATTAAGAGCCGAAGATGGCTAAGAGAAGAGAAACCCATATTGGTGAAGCCAGAGATAAGGGAACTGAGACAGAAAAAGGATAATAAGAGAGAACCTCGAGTAATCAAAGGAAGGAGTACGAGGATAAAGAAAGAAGTAATCAAGCTTATGAACTCCTATGAGCACAGCCAGTATGAAGAGCAAAAAAAGGAAATTCTAACACCCAAGATAATCAAAGGTGTTAGAAGAAAAAAGAGAAATATGGATAAGAATGATAAAGAGAACAAAGAGAGGGAATGATGAAATCAAGGTAAAGGAAACCTTGGGTAAGACAAGAGAGATCACGCAAATCAAGGTAAATGGGTATGGAAAAGATAAAGGATATGAAGATTTCAAGAACTGCAAACGATGCCAAGAAGTGGCAACCGACCCAAGAGAAGGGCATAATCGAGTAAAGCGACGAGAAACCCTAAGAAGAAGAAGCACGAAGATAATGAGGCTACGAAAGGTGCCACACGAATACAATGTGCATGAAACACGCTAGTCCACGTTGGTTGGAAAGTAAAAGAAAATGTGGACCCCACAATGGACGTGGGTGGATGGAAAGGAAGAAAAGGTTAGAGAAGGGGATAAGGAAACCCCAGAAAATACTGTTGATGAAAGGAGGAAAATAGATCGCCCATTAGCAAGGAAGCTAATGTGAAGGAATGAGGTCGGAACGATAAGAAACACGCGACACCTCCTGAATTGGATACCTCAAGAAAATAAAATTTAAGGAATGCCGAAGAGGCAAGAGAAATGGTATGAATGGGTATGAGGTCGAGGCTCAAATGTGATGGATTTGGGAGCCATGCGTGAGGCGTCCCTATAAGAGGAAGGGTCAGAGATCGAGATCTTGAGGATCTCTGTGTTGACCACTTGAGAAGACCGGCCCAGTGTGTGATTTGGGGTGTGCATGAGGCCACCTAGAGTTTTCCATCCATGAGAGGATGAGAGATGAGTTGTGATGGGCCGAGGGCCCTATGTGTTATTATGATGGGCGGTAAGAGAGTGGGTCAGATGTGAGAGCCGAGAGGGCATGATCTCTGATTCCTCAGTTATGATATGGCCAAGTGTGGGCCAATATGTAGTAGAGCTCGACTCATACGCCATGAGATTTGAATGGAGGAAGTGTAAAGGAGAAAGAATAAAGTAAGAGACGAAACGGGAAACGAAACCTAGATAGGGGGAAGATAATTAACTCACCGCATCCTCGCTGTGGAGGCGAGGGAGTTAAGTGAAAGTCTTTCCCGATAGCTTGGTTACAAAGATGAGTACAAGACCACGAAACGATAAATACGCGGTAGAAGATGGCCTCAAAGCGGGAGGCAATGATAATGAAAAAGGAGAGGAACTCCTGAGAAGAGTAAGAGGTGTGGAACCTCAGAAGAAACAAAAGGACAGTCTCGTCAAGAGAGACTTAAAGGATGAGACAAGGACAAATGAGAAGATCGAGCAAGCATAGCTCAAGCGAAGGAAGAACCTCCATAGGTCATACTTAAAGTAAAGAGAGCCTAAACCATGAATAGGTAAAGGTAGGCTAAGTTAAGGAAAAGATGAGGTTCAAACTCAATAGTAAAGGAACGATGAAGCCACTTTTGAGGAAGAAAATGATCAGAGTGTGCAGCGGGAGCGCGATAAACTTCAGCGACGAATAGTGAGGCGAACACTATTCGAAAACGAAATGAGGGCTTCAATGGAAGCCAAATCTCCCCAAGCTACCATATTTAATTTCGAGGACGAAATTTTTAGAAGGAACGGAGAGTTGACACACCCGGACCTAGCACTACCTTTTCGTACAAATGGAATAGTGTAAGATGACGTAATAATTGAATAATAAGTCGGTCCGGCTGTGTCAAGTCAGAAGAGAACATAAGCTTAGGATAAGACGGAGTTAGAAGAAAAAGAAATTAACCGTGCATGGAAATTAGTAGAATGCCAAAAAGACCTCCAATTAAGTCCCTAGAAATTTATTATGGGCCTCGTTGGCACAAGAAAGCGAAGGATTTAGCCAACGGGTGAAAATGAAAGAAAGTTGAAAAATGGAAAAAGGTTTGACCCGGGGCCCGAGTAGACCCGGTGTCTGGCTCCTTTATAAATAGGGGTGAGCCGAAGCTTTTCCTCATTTCTCTTTTTCTTTTTCTTTCATTTTCTTTCCTTTTTCTCTCTGGAGCCAAACGGAGGCATTTTGGAAAATTGGCGGATCCGGACAAACCGACAGCAAGTTCGAGGCGAGATCTTGGTGAGTTGTTCTTAACTCCTCGATCTACGTATTTCTAAGTTTACACGCTTTTCCATGCATTGGTTTAGGAGAGATCCAAGCTCAAAGTTAGTTCAGCTTTTTAGTTAAATTTTAGTTTAGAATCTAGATCTAGGAACTTTGAGCTTGTGTTTCTCGTTTTTCTTTCGGTAAATGTGTCGTGGATGCATTAAGGTACATGCATCTGAAATTGTAGCTAAATTGGTGGACGATTGCATCGGTTTTCGAATTTAGAGAAAAATTGAAGAGTTCTCGAGTTAGAAACCCAGAACAGAACTGGTGCCGGAATTGGAATGAACCAGCGCCGTTTCTGCTTGTCGGCGATCGAACTTCTGGTCAAAGAGAACCGACGCCGGTTCACTTCAGTTCCGGTGCCAATTCTGCCCTTTAGGGGCAAAACGGTCATTTTACATACCGAAACCCACATTTGACCCCAAATCGATTCGGAACACTTCCGAGTCTTCTAAACCACATCCAAGGGTCATCTTAGGTCATACTAGAGCCTCGTAGGTGCATTCATAAATTTAATTATGAATGCTAATTTATATTTCTGTGTACTAGGGCTCCGGTTGAATCGAATGCGGCGATGCTCCGGAGGTTGAGCTACATGGAGCGCTTAGGAGTATACGATTCTTCCAATACTGTGAGTAGCTTAGATTTCAGTGCTTAGCCACTAGGGTAAAATTTTTTAAAAATATAAATTGTTTTAAAAAGGTTTTATAACTGTTTTGGGATAAGGGTAATCCACGACACACACTTTTTATTTTGTGATACGCCCACTTAGGGGGTGGGATGATTTTTAAAATATAAAAGCTTGTGTGTGTTTAAATATTTTTAATATTTATAAAGGAATATTATTATTATTATTATTATTATTATTATTATTATTATTATTGGGGTACGATGCCCCTGGAAGAAGAGTGATTGAGCGGGATTCCTCGGGGCTCCAATTTGCGGGAGCGTGGACCGAGTTTGAGAGCATGCATGATACTCAGCCGTGGACCGCCTATCGAGGGGCATGGTGAGTCGAGCTTGGTTGGGAGAGGCGCGTAGGGAAACTCGCCAGAGCTCCAGTTCACTGTGTTCCACCACAGTGAGGCACCACCGAGGGAACGGGCTAGTGTATGAGATAAAGAGAAAATGAATATGAAGAGAAAAGAAATAGCCCTCGGTGCAGTAAGGCATACGACCGGCCAGTCGTGCCTTCAGTGTATTAGGTGCGAGCCAATGAGTATTTAATTATTTTAAAGGTTTTAAATTTAATTCTCCTTGGGAGAATTTCAAAAGAGGTTTTGAAAACAAAATTTATTTTATTTACTTTAATTATTTTATTTGACTATATTTTCGATTACCCTGTTGTCCCTAACCCTGATGGAGATTCATTGAACCTCTGTCACTCACCTGTATCCAATGTGAATGGATGCAGCTTCGCGTACGGAGATAGTAAATAGAATGGAGGCTCACTAGGAGGCGTCGGTGGCTTAGGCTTAGTAGTTTCCGTTGCGTAGGTAATCCTTTAAATTAATTCACTGGTACTACTTTAAAGTTTATTATTTTATTAAAAGATTTTTAATTAAAATTTTAGTTGTTTTGCAGTGATGATATCCATTTCAATGCCTTGCGGTGCCTTGGATGCGTGGCTACAGACACGTACTTCGAGGTAGCGCTGCGGTTGCCACGTGGCCGACCCGGGGCGGGTCGGGGCGTGACATTACGTGCTTTGAAAAGTCCTTTTCGATCAAGTATGGATACTTTGACTTGAAAAACGTTTCCTTAGAGGAATGAATTTTTATCACTAAATCATACTCTCTAAACGAGTGTTTGAAAGAGTTTTGATCCTTATGTACATGATGGAGCAATCAAAAAAAAAGGAAAGGAAGAAAAGGAAAGGAAGAAAAGAAAAAGAAAAAAAGAAAAGAAAAAAAAAGAGAAGCAAAAAATGAAATGATAATGAAAATGAGTGGCTCAAGTAGAAAATCTGAATAAGCAGTTCAGATTCAAATGAGGTTGGTTCCTAAGTTGAAACCCAAGAAAACAATGTAGAAAAATGAAATCACAGCAAAAAGTTATCGAGCTAGCAAATGATATCTTTTTTGTTCATGAGATCATGATAATCAGAAATAATCAAACATTGTCAGTGTCATCCATGATGAGTCAGTCGAAGGCAAGGCGCGAGATGACCAACACTTTGTTGTCTATGCATTCATCGCACTGAGGTCATGTACCTTTCTTATTCTTTTGTTATAAAATCGTTTATTGCGAACTTGTTTGTTATAAACTTGTTTGTTAAATCCTTGTTATAAGTTTGTCTATTTAATATATTGTGCATTGCTTTTCTTCAAGATGATCCATGAATTTCTCCTTAAATACGAATTGCATAATGTCTTCATCATGAAAGGAAGAGCAAACAGGTAAGTGAATGCCATAACATTTGAAGTCAACTCCCAACGCAAAAAAGGAAAGAAATGTGAGGGTAAACATGAGCTCAACAACATACTTTTGGTGCCCAAAGTAAGGTGACACGTGAATGAAGTTATCTCAAACTGGGATGTTCAGGCAAAACTGATTTGAAATAAGGGTTTGGGGCATGTTTATGCCAGAAAAGATGTGACAAGAAGATGTTCTCCAATTCCGAAGAATGTAGGTCGGACCAAGCCAGAAGGCTATCTTGAAACCTTTGAGGCAAAGTAGAAAGGCATTATCATTTATGTATGAGCATGCAAATTGTATCATTTTAGCATAATTCCTCATAAACATTCATCATGCCTCATGTCATTGTTTAAAGATTGCAGCCACAAATTGAATTCAAATTGCGAGGTTAGTCTTATATAAGAAGCTCCTCAGGTAACTCTCCAAAACTCCTTTAAGGTCTTTTCTTGCTTAAGGTAATTATCCCTGATTCAGTTCTGTTTAGCATAAATCATTTATACAAGTTACTCAAAGTTTAAAATCATTCCTGTTTAGGATGGTTTTCTCAAAAGCTTTTTCTTTTTAAAGCAATTTCTTCACAGTTTAAAACCACTCCTGTTTAGGATGGTTTTCTCAAAAGCATTTCTTTTTAAAACAATTTATTCAAAGTTTAAAATCATTCCTGTTTAAGATGATTTTCGCAAAAGCCTTTTTTTTTAAAGTAATTTATTCACAGTTTAAAACCACTCCTGTTTAGGATGGTTTTCTCAAAAGCATTTCTTTTTAAAACAATTTATTCAAAGTTTAAAATCATTCCTGTTTAGGATGATTTTCGCAAAAGCCTTTTTTTTAAAGCAATTTCTTCACAGTTTAAAACCATTCCTGTTTAAAATGTTTTCTCAAAAGCGTTTCATTTTAAAGCAATTTCTTCAAAAGTTTAAAATCATTCTTGCTTAGGATGGTTTTCTCAAAAACATTTCTTTTTAAAGCAATTTCTTCAAACTTTAAAACCATTCCTGTTTAGGACGGTTTTCTCAAAAGCATTTCTTTTTAAAGTAATTTCTTCAAAAGTTTAAACTCATTCCTGTTTAGGATGGTTTTCTCAAAAGCATTTCATTTTAAAGCAATTTCTTCAAAAGTTTAAAATCATTCCTGTTTAGGATGGTTTTCTCAAAAATATTTCTTTTTAAAGCAATTTATTCAAAGTTTAAAATCATTCTTGTTCAAGATGGTTTTCTCCAAAGCGTTTTTGTTTAGAACAATTTCTTCAAAATTTAAAATCATTTTGTTTAAGATGATTTTCAAAAATTGTTTCTGTTTAGAGCAATTTCTTCAAAATCTAAAAAACCATTTTGTTTACGGTGGTATTCTAAAATTGTTTCTGTTTAGAGCAATTTCTTCAAAATTTAAAATCATTTCTGTTTAGGATGGTTTTCTAAAATTGTTTCTGTTTAGAACAATCTCTTCAAAATTAAAAGTCATTTTGTTTAAGATGATTTTCTAAAATTGTTTCTGTTTAGAGCAGTTTCTTCAAAATTTAAAATCATTCTATTTAGGATGGTTTTCTAAAATTATTTCTGTTTAGAACAATTTCTTCAAAATTTTAAAATCATTTTGTTTAAGATGATTTTCTAAAATTGTTTCTGTTTAGAGCAATTTCTACAAAATCTAAAAAATCATTTTGTTTAAGGTGGTTTCCTAAAATTGTTTCTGTTTAGAACAATTTCTTCAAAAATTTAAGATCATTTTGTTTAAGATGATTTTCTTAAAATTGTTTCTGTTTAGAACAATTTCCTCAAAAATAATTTCTGTTTAGAATGGTTTTCTAAAATTGTTTCTGTTTAGAACAATTTCCTCAAAATTAAAAATCATTTTGTTTAAGATGATTTTCTAAAATTGTTTCTGTTTAGAGCAGTTTCTTCAAAATTTAAAATCATTCTGTTTAGGATGGTTTTCTAAAATTGTTTCGGTTTAGAACAATTTCTTCAAAAATTTAAAATCATTTTGTTTAAGATGATTTTCTAAAATTGTTTCTGTTTAGAGCAATTTCTTCAAAATCTAAAAAATCATTTTGTTTAAGGTGGTTTTCTAAAATTGTTTCTATTTAGAACAATTTCTTCAGAAATTTAAGTTAATTTTGTTTAAGATGATTTTCTTAAAATTGTTTCTGTTTAGAATAATTTCCTTAAAAATCATTTCTGTTTAGAGTAGTTTTCTTAAAATTGTTTCCGTTTTTGGCAATTTATTCGAAGTCTAAAATCATGTTGTTTAAGGTGGTTTTTTAAATTGTTTGTTTAGAGCAATTTCTTCAAAATTTAATATAATTTCTGCTCAGGATGGTTTTCTAAAAATTGTTTATGTTTAGAACAATTTCTTCAAAATTTAAAATCATTTTGTTTAAGATGATTTTCTAAAATTGTTTCTGTTTAGAGCAATTTCTTCAAAATCTAAAAAACCATTTTGTTTAAGGTGGTTTTCTAAAATTGTTTCTGTTTAGAGCAATTTCTTCAAAATTTAAAATCATTTCTGTTTAGGATGGTTTTCTAAAATTGTTTCTGTTTAGAACAATCTCTTCAAAATTAAAAATCATTTTGTTTAAGATGATTTTCTAAAATTGTTTCTGTTTAGAGCAGTTTCTTCAAAATTTAAAATCATTCTATTTAGGATGGTTTTCTAAAATTGTTTCTGTTTAAAACAATTTCTTCAAAAATTTAAGATCATTTTGTTTAAGATGATTTTCTTAAAATTGTTTCTGTTTAGAACAATTTCCTCAAAAATAATTTCTGTATAGGATGGTTTTCTAAAATTGTTTTTGTTTAGAACAATTTCCTCAAAATTAAAAATCATTTTGTTTAAGATGATTTTCTAAAATTGTTTTTGTTTAGAGCAGTTTCTTCAAAATTTAAAATCGTTCTCTTTAGGATGGTTTTCTAAAATTGTTTCTGTTTAGAACAATTTCTTCAAAAATTTAAAATTATTTTGTTTAAGTTGATTTTCTAAAATTGTTTCTGTTTAGAGCAATTTCTTCAAAATCTAAAAAATCATTTTGTTTATGGTGGTTTTCTAAAATTGTTTCTATTTAGAACAATTTCTTCATAAATTTAAGATTATTTTGTTTAAGATGATTTTCTTAAAATTGTTTCTGTTTAGTATAATTTCCTTAAAAATCATTTCTGTTTAGAGTAGTTTTCTTAAAATTGTTTCCGTTTTTGGCAATTTATTCGAAGTCTAAAATCATTTTGTTTAAGGTGGTTTTCTAAAATTGTTTGTTTAGAGCAATTTCTTCAAAATTTAATATCATTTCTGTTCAGGATAGTTTTCTAAAAATTGTTTCTGTTTAGAACAATTTCTTCAAAATTTAAAATCATTTTGTTTAAGATAATTTTCTAAAATTGTTTCTGTTTAGAGCAATTTCTTCAAAATCTAAAAAACCATTTTGTTTAAGGTGGTTTTCTAAAATTGTTTATGTTTAGAGCAATTTCTTCAAAATTTAAAATCATTTCTGTTTAGGATGGTTTTCTAAAATTGTTTCTGTTTAGAACAAACTCTTCAAAATTAAAAATCATTTTGTTTAAGATGATTTTCTAAAATTAATTCTGTCTAGAGCAGTTTCTTCAAAATTTAAAATCATTCTATTTAGGATGGTTTTCTAAAATTGTTTCTGTTTAGAACAATTTCTTCAAAATTTTAAAATCATTTTGTTTAAGATGATTTTCTAAAATTGTTTCTGTTTAGAGCAATTTCTTCAAAATCTAAAAAACCATTTTGTTTAAGGTGGTTTTCTAAAATTGTTTCTGTTTACAGTAATTTCTTCAAAATTTAAAATCATTTCTGTTTACGATGGTTTTCTAAAATTGTTTCTGTTTAGAACAATCTCTTCAAAATTAAAAATCATTTTGTTTAAGATGATTTTCTAAAATTGTTTCTGTTTAGAGCAGTTTCTTCAAAACTTAAAATCATTCTATTTAGGATGGTTTTCCAAAATTGTTTCTGTTTAGAACAATTTCTTCAAAATTTTAAAATCATTTTGTTTAAGATGATTTTCTAAAATTGTTTCTGTTTAGAGCAATTTCTTCAAAATCTAAAAAATCATTTTGTTTAAGGTGATTTTCTAAAATTGTTTCTGTTTAGAGCAGTTTCTTCAAAATTTAAAATCATTTTATTTAGGATGGTTTTCTAAAATTGTTTCTGTTTAGAACAATTTCTTCAAAATTTTAAATTAATTTTGTTTAAGATGATTTTCTAAAATTGTTTCTGTTTAGAGCAATTTCTTCAAAATCTAAAAAATCATTTTGTTTAAGGTGATTTTCTAAAATTGTTTCTGTTTAGAACAATTTCTTCAAAAATTTAAGATCATTTTGTTTAAGATGATTTTCTTAAAATTGTTTCTGTTTAGAACAATTTCCTCAAGAATAATTTCTGTTTAGGATGGTTTTCTAAAATTGTTTCTGTTTAGAACAATTTCCTCAAAATTAAAAATTATTTTGTTTAAGATGATTTTCTAAAATTGTTTCTGTTTAGAGCAGTTTCTTCAAAATTTAAAATCATTCTATTTAGGATGGTTTTCTAAAATTGTTTCTGTTTAGAACGATTTCTTCAAAATTTTAAAATCATTTTGGTTAAGATGATTTTCTAAAATTGTTTCTGTTTAGAGCAATTTCTTCAAAATCTAAAAAATCATTTTGTTTAAGGTGATTTTCTAAAATTGTTTATGTTTAGAACAATTTCTTCAAAAATTTAAGATCATTTTGTTTAAGATGATTTTCTTAAAATTGTTTCTGTTTAGAACAATTTCCTCAAGAATAATTTCTGTTTAGGATGGTTTTCTAAAATTGTTTCTGTTTAGAACAATTTCCTCAAAATTAAAAATCATTTTGTTTAAGATGATTTTCTAAAATTGTTTCTGTTTAGAGCAGTTTCTTCAAAATTTAAAATCATTCTGTTTAGGATGGTTTTCTAAAATTGTTTCTGTTTAGAACGATTTCTTCAAAAATTTAAAATCATTTTGTTTAAGATGATTTTCTAAAATTGTTTCTGTTTAAAGCAATTTCTTCAAAATCTAAAAAATCATTTTGTTTAAGGTGGTTTTCTAAAATTGTTTCTATTTAGAACAATTTCTTCAGAAATTTAAGATTATTTTGTTTAAGATGATTTTCTTAAAATTGTTTCTGTTTAGAATAATTTCCTTAAAAATCATTTCTGTTTAGAGTAGTTTTCTCAAAATTGTTTCCATTTTTGGCAATTTATTCGAAGTCTAAAATCATGTTGTTTAAGGTGGTTTTTTAAATTGTTTGTTTAGAGCAATTTCTTCAAAATTTAATATCATTTCTGCTCAGGATGGTTTTCTAAAAATTGTTTATGTTTAGAACAATTTCTTCAAAATTTAAAATCATTTTGTTTAAGATGATTTTCTAAAATTGTTTCTGTTTAGAGCAATTTCTTCAAAATCTAAAAAACCATTTTGTTTAAGGTGGTTTTCTAAAATTGTTTCTGTTTAGAGCAATTTCTTCAAAATTTAAAATCATTTCTGTTTAGGATAGTTTTCTAAAATTGTTTCTGTTTAGAACAATCTCTTCAAAATTAAAAATCATTTTGTTTAAGATGATTTTCTAAAATTGTTTCTGTTTAGAGCAGTTTTTTCAAAATTTAAAATCATTCTATTTAGGATGGTTTTCTAAAATTATTTTTGTTTAGAATAATTTCTTCAAAATTTTAAAATCATTTTGTTTAAGATGATTTTCTAAACTTGTTTCTGTTTAGAGCAATATCTTCAAAATCTAAAAAATCATTTTGTTTAAGGTGGTTTTCTAAAATTGTTTCTATTTAGAACAATTTCTTCAAAAATTTAAGATCATTTTGTTTAAGATGATTTTCTTAAAATTGTTTCTGTTTAGAATAATTTCCTTAAAAATAATTTCTGTTTAGAGTAGTTTTCTTAAAATTGTTTCCGTTTATGGCAATTTATTCGAAGTCTAAAATCATTTTGTTTAAGGTGGTTTTCTAAAATTGTTTCTGTTTAGAGCAATTTCTTCAAAATTTAATATCATTTCTATTCAGGATGGTTTTCTAAAAATTGTTTCTGTTTAGAACAATTTCTTCAAAATTTAAAATCATTTTGTTTAAGATGCTTTTCTAAAATTGTTTCTGTTTAGAGCAATTTTTTTCAAAATCTAAAAAATCATTTTGTTTAAGGTGGTTTTCTAAAATTATTTCTGTTTAGAGCAATTTCTTCAAAATTTAAAATCATTTTGTTTAAGATGATTTTCTAAAATTGTTTCTGTTTAGAATAATTTCTTCAAAATCTAAAAAATCATTTTGTTTAAGGTGATTTTCTAAAATTGTTTCTGTTTAAAGCAATTTCTTCCAAGTTAAAAAACATTTTTGTTTAGAATGATTTTTTCAAAAGCATTTCTTTTTAAAGCAATTTATCCAAAGTTTAAAACTATTCCTGTTTAGGATGGTTTTCTCAAAAGCATTTCTTTTTAAAGCTATTTATTCAAAGTTTAAAATCATTCCTGTTTAGGACAGTTTTCTCGAAAGTATTTCTTTTTAAAGCGATTTATTTAAAGTTTAAATAATTCCTGTTTAGGATGGTTTTCTCAAAAGCATTTCTTTTTAAAGCGATTTATTCAAAGTTTAAAATCATTCTTGTTTGGGACGGTTTTCTCAAAAGTATTTGTTTTTAAAGCGATTTATTCAAAGTTTAAATCATTCCTGTTTAGGATGGTTTCTCAAAAGCATTTTATTTTAAAGCAATTTCTCCAAGTTTAAAATCATTCCTGTTTAGGACAGTTTTCTCAAAAGCATTTCTTTTCAAAAGCAATTTATTCAGATTTAAAATCATTCCTGTTTAGGATGATTTTCTCAAACGTGTTTCTTTTTAAAGCAATTTCTTTAAGTTTAAAATCACTTCTGTTTAGAATGGTTTTCTCAAAATTAACACGATTTCTCCAAACTTAACATCACTTCTGTTTAGAATGGTTTTCTTAAAGTCGGCACAATTTCTTCATATTTAAAATCACTTCTGTTTAGGATGGTTTTCTCAAAATTAGCACAATCTCTTCAAATTTAAAATCACTTCTGTTTAGAATGGTTTTCTCAAAATTAGCACAATTTCTTCAAATTTAAAATCACTTTTATTTAGGATGGTTTTCTCAAAATTAGCACAATCTCTTCAGATTTAAAATCATTTCTGTTTAGGGTGGTTTTTCAAATTGTTTCTGTTCAGAACAATTTCTTCAAAAATTTAAGATCATTTTGTTTAAGATGTTCAGAACAATTCCAGAAAGATGCTGTTTCAGTGTTTTTAATTTTCATATTTCTATATAGAGTTACTCGTGAGATATGAGGTCGCTACTTTCATACCATGATTTGGCATAATTTTTGTGTGATGATGAGATTATCGGGAAAATTTTCTTTTATGTACCAATTTGAAAATGCTAATTGAATTCTTTTGCAGTCGTCCTTATAATGTGATCATCAGTTGCTCCTATGTTATGTTTCATCAGTACTAGCAAATTACTTATGTGATCAAAATTTGCCTCTAGGCGGACATGTCCGTTTTTCCTCCAGAAATGCAGAATAACACCATGGGAGCATTTGGTTTGGGTAATTTTTTTATTACTGCTCGGAATGATATTACCACATTAATGATTGATAACTAAAAAATAACATGAAATCAGTGCATTTTCTGTTTGATTGTCATTTCAAAATATTTAAGAAATACTCATGTTCCTACTTATCAGATATATTCTTATTTTCCTTTTTATTTGTCATTTTATAGCACTAAGAAAGCATTAATTATGTCTTTTTCAAATTTACTATTCTTTGGAACTGGAAGACAATATAATGTGTGTTTGAATGATAGTTTTTTAAAAAGGAATTTCTTTTTAATCTATGTTTTGGAAAATCTAAATAACGAAATCCTTATTTGAGTAATTTGATGAGGAGATTTTCTAAAATCCTTGATTTTTTAACATGGATTTTAAGATTCCTCAAATCCCTTTTTCAAAATCCAGGTAAATAGTTTTTTTTTTTTCAAATTCCTCAACTTGAATAGTTAATTATCCGTATTAATTTAGTTTTCTTTTTTAGAGAAACTTTTATATTTTTAATTTTAATGATAAAAACTTATTTCTAAAATATATATTTTTATTTTTTATGTTATTACTAATATCTAAATATTTTTACAAAACCAATGATACCCATATTGCATATTTTTATATGTTTTAATATTGGTTTTCTATAATTAAATTTTTAATTTCATTAATTTTGATAAATACTCATAATTTCATTATAAAAACTCTTCATCCAAACATACAAAATAATTATAAATACTGTCATTTTAAATCGATAAATTTGTAAATATCCTTTTTTTAAAATTCTTAAAACTTTTTAAAAATCTTCATCTAAACACACGCTTGAACGTAATAGCTGTAGCATTAAGCTAACTAACTTGTAAAAAGGGAGAGAAAACGGGATATTAAGGTAAATTTGAAAAGTGAAATAAAATTTATATAGAATTTTGGTATTCAATGAACTTTTTTAATCTAAGAGATTTGGTTATTTTAGTCAGATATATAAAAACAGAGAAGCAGTTATAATTAAATTATCACTCCAATAATCATTTTCCTTATCCAATGGCAATATCTTACCACGTAAAAGTCAACCAAACAATGTCAAATATTAGCAAAGCAATATGACCCTGATAATTCAATTACCCCTCTGATGACTACGAACTAAACGCACCCCCAAATGCTTTTTTTCTGCTATGGATCTTGATTTTAGTGAAATGATAAGAATATAGATACTTTCTCCCTCCCTATATAAACATCACAAATCAACAATCATTTTTATCTGTCATTGTATTAGGTCAAGAAAGCAATTATTGACTTTTTTTTTTATCCTTTAAATATTAGTCTAACTTTTTCAACTCTCTTCAGGTGTGCTTGGTAGAGGTGACAAGTGGAGAGATGGAAATAGGAGAGGAGAAAAGTGAAGAGAAAATAAATTTTATACTGGTTGATAGGAAAGAAAATTGACATGAAAGAAAAGTAGAAAGATATAGTGTTTTCTTTCCTCATTTATAATTTAAAATTTGTCCAAAATTGGGTGCCTGCTACAGGACGGCCATTTGTACTACGGTCAAAAACGATCACTTTGAATCATGACCAATAGATCTATGTAGACTAATAAAGATTGTTAGATTTGGGTGTGACCTTTAACCTGCAACTTCCGGTTCCAATGAGGTGAGAGAAAATTTACCCAACTTTTTGGTCAGGAGTGGCATGTGACTTTGTTAGGTTTGTAGACACTTGTTTTTAAATTTTAATTAGTTAATTAGCTGATTAATTGGGTAATTAGTCAATTAATTAATTGATCATTTCTACGGCAAAAAAAAAAGAATTAATTAATTGATAATTTCCAAATTTTATTTTACTTATCCTTTTTAAGTTTAGTTTATTTTTATTTATTACTATTACTTTATTTTACATAATCTAATTTTAATTTTGTCTCATTACCTTCCAGGTAATTTTAAACCAAAACTAGGAAGCCAAAGCCAAGCTGACTCAACTTCCATGCAAGTCAGAAGCGATGTAAAAGCCAACCAAGGCCATATCTATATGCATATATATTTATAGGTATATATATATATAAATATTTACGTATATATATATATTTTGTGTATATATATTTTTATATGTGTGTATACATATTTACATATATATATATGTATGTATGTATATACACCAAAGGCCATGTACATCACTACCACTTCCTCATCAACCACCCAACTTTGTTTTGCTACCTTCTATAACACGCGGCAATGTGAGTGCAAGTCACTGTGTGAAATAGCTTTTACAGTTGAAGGATTTGATTTTAATGGTGGGGTTGGTCTTGTCCCTAAAGTTGCAAAGCCAACAATTGTTGACTTCATGAACCACGGTTTTTGTTTGTTGTTCTTTGATTCTATTCGGATCAAATTTTGCTGTGGAGCCAACAATTGTTGACTTAATCAGCCACAAATTTGGTTTATTGTTCTTTCTTTCTATTCAATCATTTTGTTATTTTGTTTTTATTTCTTTTGAATTCTTCATTGCTTTCCATCGTGTTTTCCATTGTAGTTTGGAGCCAACAATTATTTACTTAATCAGCCATAAATTTGGTTTATTGTTCTTTCTTTCTATTCAATCATTTTGTCATTTTGTTTTTATTTCTTTTGAATTCTTCATTGCTTTCCATCGTGTTTTCCATTTTACTGTGGAGCCAACAATTGTTGACTTAATCAGCCACAAATTTGGTTTATTCTATTCGTATAAGAGCAGCGGCATTTTCATTTTTGTTTTGGAGCATCAGTTGAAATTCTTACACTCCAGACCCTGAAAAAGAGTTTCAACTCTTCAAACTTTCTGCAGTTATTGTCGCTAACAAAGCAGTTAACTTCTCAGAGCAACCAAAAGCCACGCCACCTTGCCCACGCAGAGGAATAAAAGAAAGAAACCAAAGCCACAAAGAAGGACAAGGGTTACGCCATTAAAGAAAGAGAGGTTGGGCCATGCATCTCTTCTGATATGACAAGAGCATCAACTTTCTAGCTTTAAACCTGTCACATTTCTTGGTTTTTGTATTAATACTCTGTACCAAGTGTGTGAGATTTTCAAAAAGGCTAAAAAGTGGGGCATTCTGGGGGGATGCAGCCAATTTCTCAAGAGATGGACAGTAATTCCATTGCTGCAACCGACTAAGAGGCCGGCAATTATCGAAGCAAATGAGCTCTCCTTTTACTTCCACCATGCTTTTTTTCTTACTGCTGCAGAACCAAATCCCTTGCCTTTGCCAATTCCTTCATTGGAATAAATTAACTATTGCGCTGGTGAAGTCAGAGCCCGGGTTATATATGTTAAACTTCAAATGGAGATATGGTGCTGTTTGTATATATATAATGATTGCCACCCAATTAGTCATCATGCAAATATATATATATATATATATAATACCGAAAGCCATCAACGTTTCTCACTTTTTCTTTTAGCTTTATTTTATAATAAAAAAAATGTTCTTCCCCACCACACTCCATTATTCACCAAAATAATTGTTGTGAAGGGTCCCCTGAAGAAAAGTCCACAAATTTCAGCGTATGCCAGCACATCACCTTAACAGCTGCTCTTTCATGCAGCTGGATACCCATTCAAGACAAAAGAAAATGAAAGCAGCCAATCAAAGCAGAGGAATAGAGGGTTAAAAATGGGAAAGCATGACCAAAATAATAAGAGCCATCGGATGAGAAAGAGAGGAAGAGGGGTAGCCATTGGATTAAAAAGGGAAGAGAGGCATAAAAGTCTAACTTTCAGCACATTTAAAAGGGAGGCAATTTTCTTTCGGTTTTCGCTTTAAAAACAAAAAAAGCAAGGTTTTCAAAACAAAAAAAAGGAAAAACAAACAGAGCTTCTTTTAAAAAAAAAGAGAGCATTTCCTCGATATAGAAAGGCTGGCCGGAGGAAGAGAAAGGCGTGAGTTTGTTCTTCAAACATAAGCTATTCTTCCCTCTAAAACAAAACAGCCATTATTTTGGATGGCTCTTTTGTTTCTGTTTTGGAGAAAAGAAACCACTTTGAAAAACTTCTTTCTTTTCTTTCTTTCTTTCGGAAGTTCTTTTTGGTAAGCAAAACTCCCATCCTCAAAGGGTAAAAATTCTTTTTTTCATTGTAAAGCCATCATCGTCAGCTCTTATGATTATGTTTTTGCCTTTCCCTTTGGTCTGATTATGTATAAAAAAGGAACCATTTTTGCTGTTTTTAGATTGTTCTTTGTTATTCATGAAACCTGATATGAAGTTTTCTTAACTCAAGTTTTCGTTTTGAATAATGGAAATCCTATTTCTTCTTGCTGCCATAAACGTGAATATATGTATTGAACTATGTTTGCCTGTTTAAGTTTGTCAAGTTCTTGCTGATCGGCTATAGTTAGTCTGTTTTACAACTCTCTCAATGTTCCTTATAGTTCTTTGTGTTTAATATGTATGTTTTATGATATCGGCTTTATTTGAATTTGATTTTGATCATAAAGTTTGCATCTTTAGACTTGTTTAGGCTTAAAAATTTATTTTGACTGTAAAGTCCGCATCTTTAAGACCTGTTTAGGCTTAAAAATTAAATTTTGACTGTAAAGTTCTCATCTTTAAAACCTGTTTAGGTTAAAAAATTTAGTTTTGACTATAAAGTTTGCATCTTTAAAACCTGTTTAGGCTTAAAAATTTAATTTTTGACTGCAAAGTTTGCATCTTTAAACCTGTTTAGGCTTAAAATTTTAATTTTGACTGCAAAGTTTGCATCTTTAAACCTGTTTAGGCTTAAAATTTTAATGTTGACTGTAAAGTTTGCATCTTCAAACCTGTTTAGGTTAAAAATTTAAATAAAAATTAATCTTGGTTATAAAAAATTTTTATTATTGTATTTTTAAGTTTGAATAGATGCATATTTAGTCTAATATTTAATTATGATCTTGTTAAATTACTTTCTTGCCCTTAAATCCGTGTCTGTCTCAATTTAATCATGTGTGTAAAATTACTCTTTTGCCCTTGCCTACATGTTTGTTAAATTATGAATTGAATTTTGTATAAAATTGCATCTTTGACTTTATATATGTGTTTATTTAAATTAAGTTTGCTTATCTGTTATGTAATTAATTGTGTTTATATGTACTAACCTATGTTTTCTTGTCCCATTCATGTGTAATTAGGTTTAGAACATTGATTTTAAAAAAAAATTCATATGCATGGGGTGACCGGAGGGTGCCTCGGGAGTCCGAGGTTTCCGAAGGTTTTCTCTGATGAAAAGTTTTCTCGGTGTCTAATTGGGAGTCCGATCAGGTCCGAGGGAATTTCTCATCCCTTCAAAAATGAAAAATATATTTTGCTCATTTGATTTTCATAAAAAGCATACATCATGTTTATAATTTCTTTAATTTCTTAAAATTTGCAAATGAACTCAAAAAGATTATTACCCTCTTTTACAAAAGGAATGTTTATTCCAAAGTCTTTTATTTTTTACTCTTATATTTTATTTTCATTTTATTTTAAGAAAATCTCTTGTTTAAGAGACTAAATTAAATTAAAAGGAATGTTTATTCTAACATTAATTTCAAAACATATTTTAAAAGTTTTTTGAGAGATCTTAATTTCCCAACTATAGTTAAGGCCTCTCAAATTAATCCAAATTTTGTTAAAAAACCACTTTCAAAATTTCTTCTCTTATTTTTATTTATTCTTTTTCAATGGAAGGGATTATTTATTTTCTTTTTCCTTTTCTTTAGTTTTTCCAAAAATACCTTTTTGGGAGGATTTTAGTATGTTTAATTAATTAAGACCTTTCAAGTAAACTTTATTTTTATTAAAATGCATTTTTAGCTTCAATAAAAAGAATGTTTATTCTTTAAATCTTTAAAATTCTTTTTCAAATTTAGCTTTATTCGATAAAAAGACATTCATTTTTTTTAAAAAAAAGGGGTTTTGTTTTTTTTGAAAGGTCTTAATTTATTAATCTACTAAGGTTTTCCTACTAAACTAGTTTTTTATCAAATTATTCCCTTCAACAAATTAAAAGGAATATTTATTCCGACATTGTTTTAAAACTAAATCTTTCTAAGAGATTTTAATTTAAGTAATCATAATTAAATTCTCTTAATGTAAATTTCAAAGCATGAATTTGAGGATGTTTATCCCAACTTTTTTGTAAAATGTTTTCTAGAAGGTTTCAATTAATATTCTCATAATTGAGACTTTCTAAAATTAAAATTAAATCTTTGTTTTTCATAAAAGGATATTTATCCTCGTTTTTAAATTTGACTTTGATTTTTGAAGAATATTTATTCCTATTTAGAAATTGAATCTCTATTCTAAGTAGGAAATTTCTTCAAATTCAAAATTGGGCTATGCATTTTCACATCAAAAGGAATGTTCATTCCGACATTAATTCTTTAAATTTCGAATTTAGCTTTTATAATGGGATGCTTATCCCGCATTAAAAGGAATATTTATTCCAACATTTAAAATTAAGTTTTTTCTTAAAATGATTTTAAAACATTTTGTTATCATTTTCCAAGTAAAATATTTTAAGACTTTTGTGGTACCGATTTTCGGGCGTCTCGGGGGTGGTAATCCTTCCCCGAGCGTAACCGACTCCTGAACCTAAAATCTTTTTCGTAGACCAGTTTCTTTCCTTAACTTGACGTAATCTTTCTAGATTTATGTCGGGTTAAACAAGTAGGTGACTAACCACACCTATTAAAAATAAAAGGTTAGTGGCGACTCCATTTGTTTTTCGACTGTTTAGTCCCGAACATTTTTCACGCCATATCATTTATTGTCAGAGCGGTAAAACGTCTCGACAAGGTTCCCAGGGAAGCAAATCGGAGCACAAATATCAATGTAGTTTGACTTCTTGATCTTCTCTTGGGGACTGCAAAGTGTGTCCTTATTCTATAACTCAGGCATCGAAGGTTTAACCGAAAGGAGCCTTTTTGTTAAGGCGAGAAAATGAAAATGTCAGATTTGGAGGATTGAATGGATGCTTCCGGGATCTGGATTGATGGGAGGCGGAAGGAAGAAATTAGAATGCAGTATCAGAGAAGAAGTAATGTATTCCAAGTCCAGAAGCAAAAGCAAAGAATCATAAGGATTACAATTTTCGATTGGCTAAAGGAAAACTGCAATGCGTTGAAGTTTTATCGTGTCGAAATAAGGTAATAGGCTATTTGCAGTATTGTCGTATAACTTTTTGAATAATCACATATGAAATTGTAGTTACAATTACATGGCCTACACAGGATGAAGGAAGACAACATGAAAGAAGATGGAGGGATTTTATTTAACTTAAACGAGGAACCATGAGGGGTAGATTATGGTGAGGTGGAGAATAAAGCCGAAACACACATTGGCTGTGAAGTGCATCAAGGGGAAAAAAGGGAGACAATGGAAGGACCTAATAACGAAATAGAAGAGGATACTGAAATAAGGGGAGAAGATGATGATGTTGATTCGGTGCAAGTACAACCAATGGATTTCGAGGGAGCAGAAAATGTTGAAATAATGGAAGAGGAGGAGCAGCTTGATTTAGAGGTGGAGGAAACAATGGAAGAAAGGCGTGATGGTAAATACCAAAGTAGAGAACTAATTGGCTAGAGTTATGATGCAACAGGAGTTCATCGGTATTTTATGAATAAAGATCCAATCCATTTGAAATTGATAGGTATGATATAGAGGGGTTGGAGTTCAAATTGTTGGATGAAGCACATAAATTCTACAAAAAGTATGCCCATATTTTGGGTTTTAGTGTTCGTAAGAGCAGTACTCGGATTAACAATAAAACACAAGAGATGGTTATGAAGGAGTTCACCTATAATAAGCAAGGACTGAAAAGGGGGGAGTGGAATATTGTGAAAAATCAAGTCAAGGAAGCCAAGCCAAATACAAGAAAAAGGGTGTAATGCACGCATGCGCGTATTACTAAATAGAGAGAGTATGAAGTGGACAATCTATTTATTCGAACGAGAGCACAATCATGAGTTGGCAAAGCCCACCTAAAGGCATATGATAAAATCAAACAGAGAGGTTCCATCCGGTGCCCTTCAGTTCGCGAGAGCCATGAAGAGAGGTGGAAGCCAACCATGTCAAATAATGAGTTACTTAGCTCAAGAAGCATGAGGATTCCAACATATGGGATTTACAAACAAAGACCTTGGGAACATGTTGTATGTTGATTTGAGGAAGATGGTTGAAGCTGGTAATATAAATACTACCATAACTTACCTGGAGACTAAGGCCATGTCAGATCTAGGGTTTCATATGATATATGAAGTTGACGGGGACAATGCATTCAAGAGAGTGTTCTGGGCAGACGCAACAAGCAGAACAGATTACTTTAGTTTGGGTGATGTAATTGCCTTTGATACAATATACAAGAAGAACGGTTTGAATATCCCATTGTTGGTTTTTGTTGGAGTGAATCAGCACCACCAAACAACCATATTTGCCTTTGCATTGTTAAGTGAAGAGAATGAAGAGACATTCGTTTGGGTTTTGGAGAAGTTCTTGAAATGTATGGGCAATAAGAGACCTACATCTATTGTCACCGACGGTGACCAAGCAATGGCCAATGCCATAAGAACAGTCCTTCCGAAGGCAAATCACAGGTTGTGTTTGGCACATACATAGAAATGCGAAGTGGTATTTACCCAACAATGAAGCACTAAAAAATTTGTTAGGTGCATGATGTCCTAGTGGAAGGAGGAAGAGTTTGAGCATGCATGGAAGGATCTTGTAGAGAGCGAGGGAATGCGAAATAATACATGGTTGGTACAGAAATATAGGACGAAGCACATGTGGGCACAAGCATTCCTCATGGGAAAATTCTTTAGGATTCTGAAGACAACTTCACGATGTGAAGGGTGCGACTCATATTTGAAGAGATTTGTAAATCAGGATGGACCCATGCTTGAATTCCTTCATTGAATGCATTGTGAAACATGCATGAACTAGAGATAGAGGAAAACTTATACTTTCATCAGTCAAAGCCATTTATATCTAGTGAACTGAAGGAAATTGAGTAGCACGCCACTTCATTGTTCACAAGGAAAGTTTTGGTAGGTTTAGGAAGGAACTTCAATGCGAGGAAGCATACTTCAGCAAGGGTGAAGTTGTAAAGGTATTTAACCATAAAAGAGTATACCTTGATAAGGTATTTGCATCCAGAGAAAGAAATAAAGATGTCCTATAATGAGGATGATCAAAGTATAACTTAGAATGTCGCATGTTCGAGACAGAAGGCTTGTCATGTTGACATGCGATTCACATAATGAAAGTTAAGAACCTGTGTAGGATCCTAAAGGCATTGATATCGAAGCCATGGACCCTTGGTGCTAAAAAAGAAAGCAATGATATCAAATAATGCGGTTCGGTCGATGAGGATGCAATTAAGGGGTTAAGGAAATCAGCACTGATGATCATGTGCCATTGCCTATGTTTCTTAGCATCCAAATCTAGGGAAGCTTTTGACGACACAAGGAACACAGTGGGGAAATTATCCCAAATATTGGATGAGGGTCATAGCCTTGAAAACTTTGTCAGAACTGAGGGATTTTTTAACTCCAAAAAAATTGATAAAACGAACACAAATAATGATAAGGGTGAAAACTATTTGAGGCAAATATATAAATGCAGTATCTGTAGAGAGACAGGACACCAAAAAACCACGTGTCCACGAGGAAAGTTAGATAAGGACATGGAGAAAGATGTCAAAGGTGAGAGAGCAAGCCGGGAGGCGAGTGATTCAGAATTTAACACATCAGATGAGGAATTCGACCAGAGTAGGAGGGCATGGTCAGAAGTGGAATCTGAGATCATAAGTATATCATATTTGTTTTGATGCAAATTCATGATGGTCGTTTCGTAAATGAACATCTAATCTAAGTAACAACTTATGTTACAATGGGATGGTTTTATTCTCAATAATAGTGTCGAAGTAAATATATTAATAACTGTATTGGTTATTGACATTGTAATTGAGAAAAGCTTATTTGTTATGTGGGTTATATTTAAATTGTTGATGTAATTTTCTAGGAGAATACACATGGGCAAGGGAGACGGTTATTTGATGAATTGGCATTGGAGCTATTGACTTCACAAATTATGTTTATAAGCTTTATAAATTGCATCGATGCTGCTTTGAGGTTTTGGTAGAAACAGAGCAATAAGCAGAGAGGAAACAGAGATATGCTTTTAAATTTGTTCAAAGTAGAAAAAGACAAATTATAAGTATCGCTTTGATATTAGGTCTGGATCCATATCTAGGCAAACACATGCACTAGAATTTGTCAGTTAACTTGGTGATAATATGTTAAGTTTTTGATTGATAGGAAAATTTTGGCAACCCCAGCTCGTTATGGTAAACAAATAATCATTCACCAACATAAGGATTATGCGTTTTTTTTTTGTTTTAATTAGTAAATTATTTTTGGATAATCATGTTTGATTGCAAGAGCATCCATTTTCTTTTATGGTCAACTGTAATAGTTGTCCCTGGTTTGCGTGACACATAGTTTTCTTAATAAAAAATTTAGAACTCTTTCAATCGTGATTGCAGTGATTGGAATTTTATGGGGTCAAAGTCGCACATGTTGATATGCACCGAGGTCAGTTGAGATTACAGGTGCAACTGACTTTTCCTTTACAATGACTGAAGATTGCAGACTATAAGTCATAGTTCGAAATTGTTTTATTGATAAAACCTTTAACTTGAATGTTCGATTTTAGGGTTTAAATTGGCTATTGAACGTTAGACTTGTTTCATGTAATTATTCAGTCTGTCGTTCTTTAATATATGAAGGCATATACAATATGTAGAATTACAATTATTCTCCCAGTTTTAGGAGCTTGTTCGAAATAAAAGATGCTAACTATTGTAGGAAAAGATTCCTCTGACACTATTCGATAATTTTTTCGGATGATAGTTGGAAACAATTGTTCAAGTGATCGGAATTTAGCTTCTCACCCTTGATAATCAATGCAAGAGTGGGGAGTTAGCTAAAATAAACAAAGTCGCTAAATGATCTAATTCCATTGCAAAGTAATTTGCTAAAGAACTCAAACTACATAAGTCTAAAACTGCAAACAAAGCTAAACAAGAACAAAAGGAAAAAATTGGTTCTTCATTCTTTTCAGTCGTCCCTCTCTCTCTTTGATTTATTTCCTTTTTTTCACTCTTCCCTTGGCTCATCTCTACTAATTGATAGTTTTCTACAGTTGAACTCTTCAACCTTCCTCGTACTCAAACTTCTGCTTCTTTGTTAAATAGGCTTTATGGCACCAAGCCACCAAGCTTCTATTATTCAATTTTGGGCTTACAAAGTAATAGCTTATGAAACTGGTGTGAGACAAAGCCCACTTAGAGAAAAACAATGTCATTGGTGGTAGCAAAACTTGATCATCTACCCTTAGACGACATTGTTTTAATTACTGCTAAAATTTGCACTAACAGACGCATAACACAATTAAATAGACCAATATTTTTGAACATCACCTCTATTATTGAATATGATTCAGAAATGTGCATATTAAAAAATAGCAAAACACATAGAAACGTTTACATTTTAAGTGATGATGATCTTATACTTAATTGTAATAATGAATCGGGTCAAATGTTAAAGAAATTAATTATTTGAACCGTAGTATGTCAAATGCAAATATGACATTACAGGGTTAAAGATTCATATCGCAGTGGAATAGGTAGAAAACTTAAAAGGTGTCCATGTTCCATTTACATTGATATTAAATGTTGATAGCTACAGCTTGCAATAGCCAAAAGCACCAAGGAAACCTTTAACATTATCAACTATTGAAAATATAAATCTGTAATTCTTGCGCATCGAGAAGTTCAAAAGCACAACGATCATCCAGATGAATTCCGTTATCACCTGCAAACTTGGACCACCATTAAGAGAATGCAACATTTTTTTCATTGTTAATACAAATTACCTACCATCCGGTGCCATTAGAGTTGTACAGAGTGCAAGATAGATGGGCCATTAGGGAGATTCCGTGCAAAATTCATGGGTATTGTCTGCACACATACAGTGATATTGATAAAAGACATTCTTCAGTTTAGTACACTAATTTAGGCATAAAAAGGAGAACACACAATAGAATTGAATATTGGACTTACCATTAGGAATGGACGCTCCACACATAACTTGTTCATGCATTTCTTGAAGTGAAGTTTTATGGATGTGAATTCAGAAAAAGATGTTTCATGGTTTCCCTCTCCCGAGTTTGAAACATTATGGTCATAAGGATACGACCCATTACTATGGGCTATACGAAAATCCAGAATCTCCAAACCACATGGGCAAAAAGATTTGACAGTGAAACGCATGTTACCATCGTAGTTAAATATAATAAAGTCCTTACACTGCAATTTGTGAGTGATGAAGAATTGCCTCCATTCATATCCTGTGATAAGTGTTATGTTGCTTCGTAGTCGAATAGTCCATGTATCACCCTTGATATCCTGGAGAGTTGCTAACAAGGCATGGGTAGAGGGAGATGATGCTCAACAAATGCAGGCAGAATTTCCTGCGGCCAATTACATGTATGTCAGGGAATAACCTAAACGCTGCCTATAATGTCGCAGATTGAGACGAAGATTACAAACCAATTATAATAGTTCAAGAACTTTGATTGAGATGCATTAGATTATCATGACATGTTATGCTAATAAGCAGATTTTAATTTTATTATGCACAACATAAAGAAGTCAACTGGGTCAATTGCATATGTTAAGTGGTGAGGTTAAAAATTGATTTTATTTTTTTTGTACCTCTGACCGGAAAACATAACGATAAATCATGAATGTGGAGGGTTGTATTAACCACGCTATTGCTTGCTTCCTCCTGCATCATCGGGAACAAGATAATGTAGAAGTGTCGACCTTTGTTACAAATTGGTGGCATCTTCATTGCAATCCTCTTTAATCAGACAAGGAAACAAACAAATGTCTTGATTTGTTTCTCTGCATCAACAATTGAAATCGCCTTGGCGCTTGGAGTATGCTTTGCACCTCACCCATGTCGAAAAATGTTCCGTCAATGTTTTGCGCCAAAGTAATGAGGCAATTATTCCCTCAATAATGTGTCCATCGGGCGATCACTTGCAGTAAGGCTTTAAGATCTGTTTAGGGTAATTGGGTGACCTTTGGGCTACTAGGGTAATTGTATAATACTATTTTATTTAGACAGATAAGTGTTGATTGTGCTAGTGTTGGCACCCTATTTTGACAATTATAGGCTAGTTATGGGCAGCATTCGAGGTCTATTGGTGACGATTGTGGGCCATTAAGGACTCCTTGTAATTCCTAGGTCTCTGTTAGTACTGAACGGTTGGTGATACCATTTGCAATTGGGTCCGTTGGGTGAGTTTATTACTTGTGTCATTATTGGTGAACAAACAATTAGGCAATTGGATGGTTTCTTATTTTGTAGTAATCAAGCAAGCATACCTTATGACAACGATATCAATTTGTTTGTCTCACTATATTCAAAAAGGTTGCCAAAAAATATCTATGATCCTCTGGTGGCCAATAATTTGTCGAACCTTTAATTTATGACTGATTATCATATTCTATACAGGATGCATTTAACATTTTTAAGCCATATTTTGAATTCAAAAACTCATTTAGGAGTAGTTGATAGTTGGAGAAAATCCTTAAAAGCATGTTATCCTTCGTTATTGTGTACCACCTTGTTCATTTCCAAGCTTCTGTTAGCCGAACTTGTTCTTACAATGGCAGATGTGTCACACCTCGGTACTCTCCTCGGGCACGGGACAATCGCCGTGTTGCCTCAGGATGCGCATCAACCAATGCACACACCCGAAACCCCACAAGGCTCTTAGATATACTTCTTTTTCCATCAATTTAAACAAATTTGATAACAATATAATTTTAATACTTGAAAAATAAATCTTAACAAAGGTTTAATCATAAAAGAGAAAAAAAATATTATAAGTAAGTGCAATAGTTGACCAAAGTCAGCTTTTGGTAAAACTAGTTTAATATAACATTTAAGTAAAACTATATAGTCAAAATATAGTTGTAAACATGTTTAAAACATTCTTTACAAAGTATTAAGTTCGTTTAGTCTCCATGGATCCGCCTAAAGTATGAAACGTGCATTGAAGGAACCTACGCTTACAAAAGTGGTTCCGGCGGGAGGAATAGACCGCTACGGACTTAAGAAAACCCAACTAGTCGGGTTGAAACTGTCACGCCTCGGTACTCTCCTCGGGCACAGGACAACCGCCGTGTTGCCTCAGGATGCGCGTCAACCAATGCACACACCCGAAACCCCACAAGGCTCTTAGATATACTTCTTTTTCCATCAATTTAAACAAATTTGATAACAATATAATTTTAATACTTGAAAAATAAATCTTAACAAAGGTTTAATCATAAAAGAGAAAAAAAATATTATAAGTAAGTGCAATAGTTGACCAAAGTCAGCTTTTGGTCAAACTAGTTTAATATAACATTTAAGTAAAACTATATAGTCGAAATATAGTTGTAAACATGTTTAAAACATTCTTTACAAAGTATTAAGTTCGTTTAGTCTCCATGGATCCGCCTAAAGTATGAAACGTGCATCGAAGGAACCTACGCTTACAAAAGTGGTTCCGGCGGGAGGAATAGACCGCTACGGACTTAAGAAAACCCAACTAGTCGGGTTGAAACAATCTAACACCTGAAAAACGAGCAACTAGCATGAGTATATAAATACTCAGTGAATGACAGAGACATTAAGCTCGGTGTGTGGATTTGAGAGTGGCAAGTTCAAAACAATTTACCAAACTAAGCAATTTCCAAGGAAACAAATCATTTCATCAAATACAGTGAGTTTATAAAGTATATCATCTCATAAGCATCAACATTTACAAAATAGACCCAATTTTCCAAGATGGGTTTGGCCGAAAATACACCCCCAATCTCCAAACCTTGGCCGAGGTCGAGAAGGGAACCACCAAGGGGTTTTGGTACATCAAAATTATATCAAAACCAAAATTTACCCCTTCCTTGGTGTTGGCCTTAGACAACTCAATGTGGTGAGTCAAAGAGAGTCCAACAACAAACATTTAAGTCATAAGAGTCACCCTCTCCCATCAACTCTACATGACAAACGTCAACATAATACATCATACCACAATTTATGCCATTCTCCTCAATGGACCATAAATTGGCAACCATGGTTGAGTTTGGGAGTCTAAGTCCCTAGGTGCACAAGCACCCTAATCTCACCAATACAAAATTCAAGTATATGCCATAGTTTATAAAACCATTTACAAATAATATGGTCAATAACAAAAGTATCTCAAGCAAAATATGGCAAATAAGATCATTCGGGTCACATTTTTACCAAACATGCTTAACAAAATCATTTCAAGAACAAGCCACACTATAAAATATCTCAACATATTCATATATCAAATTCAATTTCAAAACCAAGTAGAGAAATCAAAATAGTTGCCACAACACATCTCAAGAGGCATATCACTCACAAAAGTGGGAGAGTCGTATACTCCCAAGGTTAGTCCAATGCTTGTGCGTCACTCGAACCGGGATTACCTTCTCCTAGAGAACAAAGGCAAGGAACCATGGAAAAACAAAAATTATACCCAATTCAATGTTAAAAGATGAGTGATGCATGATGAGAATGCATGTCAATGCATTTACGGCCAAATCGTGCCATCCGATTGGCAACGCACTCCGTTGAGCCACTTTGAGCTCAACTCCTTCCAAATTTTGTTAACTTAGGTGTTTAATACCCAAATCTTGATCCAATATTTATTTTAGATGTTTATCCATCTCAAAAGGTCTCTTACATATGATTAATCAAGGTTTTGGGAGGTCCAGAGAAGTCAGAAATCGAATTAGAAGCAAGACGGAATAAAACGAACCAAAATGGAACAAGGCATGTTCCAGAAATTCCAGGGAGGATCCAGGCCAGGGTCTTTGGTGCACCTGGCTCGGAATTGCCCTGTAACGTGAGTCCTCTTGTTTCAGAGAGGATCCGGGCCAGGGTCTCTAGAGCACCTGGGCCAGAATCCCTCTGCACATATTTCGGGTTTTAAGCTATTTTGATGCCATTTCCAATCTAAACAACTTCCAACGAATTCTAATTCAGTCTAACACCATATTCAACTCAAAACATCATCAAAACATGTTTATAACATCACTCAATGCATCAACAACATCAATTTAGCTCAAATTCAACTCAAAGTGCACCAAAAAAAACCCATTTTCACTCTCTAACTTCTAACATGCATATATTTCTCAATTCAAATCCAATTAACATGATTCCAAGGGCATCTTGAAGCTAAAATGGAGTATATTAACATACCTTAAACCCACTTTCCAACACTTGTTTGATCTACCACGAAATCCCTCTTCCTTTTTATCTCAAATTGCCAAAATCACCTAAAACTCAAGTTTCTTCCTTCCCTCCTTGGCTCTAACGAAAATGACTACACTAAGAGTGGATTTAATGAGTTTGATTCATGGATTACAAGAAGACTTAATTGGGATTTAAGGAGAGATTGGTTTAAGGGATTGGGTTAGGGTTTTGTTGTCTTCAAAATGAGAGGAAAAGATGAGAAGAATTTTGAAAATGAAGCTTTCTTTCCTTTTCTTCTTTTTCTCCTTTTCTCTTTCCCAATTTACCATCCAACTTAATATGTAAATGACAACCTTGCCCTTCAATGACCACATATTCACAATTCTACTTATTTCTCTATTTAATTCTAATTTTAAAAAAAATTAGGAAAGAAAATTTTCCGGTATTACAAGATGTCAATACAACGGCATATTGTGGCAGCATCTTTATCCCAATTGTAGTTGCCATAACGATGTCATTTATAGAACTTCTTTTGCATTCGTTATTTAGTTAAATATCGTCAATGTGCCATTTTACTTACACGGTATCGTTCAGTTGACCCAAAAATGTCAACACGTGAATCATTTAAATATAAATATTTGAAAAATCCTAGGACTACGCTTATTATTATAACATTCTTATCGAATATCAAGTTATTATAATGTCTATTGGGAGCCTTTACCCATTTGTCTTCGTCTACACCATGGCCTCAGCTATGTAATCTTCCATTCGAAGTCTGCCAAGTGATAATTAGGAAAAGGAAGACGATTAATTAACCGGTTTGATTGTTAGTGCCTATGGTCTGAATATCTGAAGTTGGACTGGTGATCTTATTCTTTTTAAATCCTATATGGCTGTGTTTTTCACTAGTTTGGTCTTCTGCCGTTGACGTTGATTTCGAAAAATTCAAATGAGTTTTTCCACTCCATACACAAGTTCAAGGTATGAATTATCGCATTTCGTGGGTTCCTCTATTTAGATATATATACTCATTGTTGTGTGATTGTGCACTGTTTTACTTGCAATCACTGTCATTCGACCGCCTTCTTCAATATTGATTCTTACAAGAGTATTAGCCAAACCTACAGGGTTAAGTGGGACTATGAAAGGGATCCTATATACTATTTCTGTAAGATGAAGGCACCATGGCGATGCTCATGGATGGAAAGTAATCGCGATAGGATGTTTTATGGTTGAAGCCAATATCTAAGAAAAGGTTGCAATTTCCATTCATGGCATGATCTGAGCGCTCCTGATAGAGCCAAATTAATTATTAACAGCTGAAGAATAGAGAGTAGATCATATTCGATGAATAACAACTAATGAGGAATAGTATTACATGGTTGAATGATAATGATGTTCACCATCTTTCTGAAGAACTCGTTTATAAAAACTTAGCCTTGAGACGGGTCCTCTCTCTACTTTCGCATACGCTAACAGAAGATACACGTAATCATCACAAGTCTAAATGTTGGGACCCACGTAAGTGTTTTGTGCATACTTTTTTAGTTTGTGTTGTCGTTCTTCTCTTCTATATTGTCTTATCTTTCTCCAACTCAGAAGGTAATACTTATAAATTAAATCGCCTGCCTTAAACAATCGGAGACTATGCATATTACTGTTGTCCCTATGTACAATGTTTAACCTTATAGTTATTGATCGGCTAAAACTAGAAAATTATTTTGAGGGTTAATTTATCAGAAAAACTCTGCATTTTGCACAACTTTTTGTTTCCTCACTAACACTATTCGACGATCACACTAGTATAGTTATGTACTTAAGAAACCATTTTTAATCTGTTCAACATTTACCGCATAATGTTTACCCCATTATCGGAGTTACTTGTGGAATTATCATTAACAAGTTAAAGATATAGTGTTGAGGCATTGGCCTAGATTTCCCACCTCAATTGCAAGATCAAATGTTAAAAAAAATTGCCGCCATAAGTGGTGACAAAATTGTACCATACAGTCTTTCTATTTGCATAAGAAGTGTGAAATAAAAATTATTAGTAGATCAATCTCTATTATTTTGTAAATTATATTTGTTGTTTAAGCAATTATACGGACACAACAATACAACATATATTATGGAAACAATTACCAATCGTCAACATTGGAATAATTCATAAATTAAGGTTTGCCAAAAAATAGTGAACATTGTATATTGTTTTATACTTTCTTTTATAACGTCCCATATACAGGCCTCACTGTCTGCAAAAAAAACTCGCTTTATAGTCCAATACAAGGTTGGTCATCATCCTTGAATGTATCTTATATCCATATCCCTAAATATAGTTGAATACTGTAATCTCTATATGAAATTGCACTCTCTATAATCCAAATATATGTTCCATATCGGAAAAAATAAAATTTGTCCCCATTTTATTTTTCCATTTTCACTGCAACCATCCCATTTTGTGTATAATACAGTAATTTTGCATCACATTATCCATTATGTCATCGTGAGTGCAAATGGTCACAACCATTGCGATTCATTACCATTTCAACATCTTCTGCTGAACGTGAGATCCAACACATTATGCATAAACAATTAAAATGAATATAAACTAGGTCCATGAAAACAAAAATAATTTTATTCACCTTCATCTTTCAATACTGACCAAAGCAAAATTTGTTAGATTATATAAACTATCCCAAAAAAAAAAACCTTGGGGGATCCTATTTCTATCAATTTTGTTTACACATTTACTATTATATTTAGGGTCCTCAAAAAATTATCACACAACCACATTCATATGACAAATATAAGATATAAACAATATCATGAACTGTGTGACGCATAGCAAAATGACCATATATATATATGATGCAACAAAGTTTAGCACATGTTTAAAAGAAATAATTAGTAATTGTTCACCACACTAAGAAAATACAGGTACACATATATCATAGCATATGGTCCACAATTTTAAATTTCAAATAAAATTAAACAGATGGTAGTTACTGTAGGTTGAGGAAATTGATGCAAGCAGGCATTACTCCTGATTCCCTCTGCTAGTGTCTCATTCATATCCTTATGCATCAGCCACCAATATTCGTCATTGTCCCTTCCTAACGTTGAAACCTATGAACGTAATAATTTGGTTACAATTTATGACTAATTAGCAAGTTATATTGGTATTCATTAAAAAACGAGTAAACTATAACTAATCACCAAACTTGAAAGAGTAAAGTTGTAGTTGAACGATTACCTCAATGATTAACTTGAAAGCATTTTCGTATGAACATGATACGAAAACCTCAGTAGGGTTCCACAATACGAACGCTCCACCTCCACCCATAAATGGGTCAAATATGAAGAGCTTTGTGTAGGGCAATGATTTCATTATTGCACTGGCTTCGGCTGAACCTACTTTTGTGTTTGTTACGACCATCAGATATGGTTTATAGTGATCAACAATATCTTTGGCCCTCTAACAAATAGTTGATGTAATGCCCCTTTTCCATTCCACACAACGATATGAAAATGGCTCGGCATTCTCTTCCGCATCTTGAATTTTCTTTTTGTTGAAGTTGACTCCACTTCATCAAGAACGTTGTACGCACTATTCTCTCCACCACTGTCGGTCAAGGATTGAGTTTCTAATGCAGTTCCCACTTCAGCTTTCATTTTGTATGCGAGCGTTCTGCACCCTTTCAAGATTTTTGTTTTTAATGTCATCGTTAATCATGGGAACCCAGATGGGTCGAACTGGGCCGTGAAAATTTGAGGCAATTTGAATGGAATAACATCCGCAAACTCCCTAACACGTACATCGAAATGATATGCTGGCTGATTCATCGGTGATTCCTTTTATTCTCTCAAAACTGATTCTGGGTTGACAGCGCATGACAACAGGATGTTTTGCAACTCCACCACGTGTCAGATAACTTCAAAAAGGGGTTAGGGTGCATTCATAGTTTCAAAACACCAAATCATTAGGATATCGATGACTGCACTTGAATCAACATCTTGAATAGTAAACGTAAACGAAATCTCGTTGTAACCTCCGAACATGATTGTCTTCCCACATATCCTCTGGCATAACACAACAAAGTCATGATCTGTCTATAAACTTTGTTTGATAATCCCACAACGATGCAGGACGTATTCCTTTGCGAGGATCTCCATACAAATTTCATAGAACTGACGCGATTTCTATATAGTGGAGTCAGTTACTAAGCCGATGAGAGACCTATTGGTCATGTGCAACTGGCAAAAACATTCAACCTCCATCATCAGCCTTCCCTTTTCCTCTAGTGACATATTGGCTACTTTCGCCTTTATAACTCGATGAAAATTACCTTCCATTATACAATTAAGCTATGGTTGCTTAAATTGAAAAACTTTTGCTATGTCCTCATGATATATTGGTTTCTGCCTGAGTTCTTTAAGGCTTGGTAAGAGTAATTGACAATATTCGGTTTCTGATATGGGTTTACGGTTACTCATCGATGAAATCTTCAAAAAATTCATATTTCCTATCTGGTTATTCTTTCACTCTAGTCTATTAGGTATGGTTGAACACGCTTTCCTTTTTCATGCAAATTTCAAACATTGTATTCGAGATATCACAGTAGTCATTGTTAGCATTTCATGCATTGTATTCCATTATGATGGACTCATGTGACACTTATGAGGCGTGTTTATGTTTAAATTTTTAAATTCAATCTCATTTTCCCTCTCTACTCAAGAAAATTATTGCCTGGCATTCCCAACCATGTAATTACATGATATCTGTCTTTATATGAGATGTGGGCCTTTAGGCCATTGTCTATATAGCATCAGTAACAAATCAAACAAATCAAACTAACTCTAAGCTATCAACCAATAAAGTTACATTGGGCTTGCCTGTATAATTACAATAAACCCACCTTTGTCGGACACATGCAATGCACTCCATCTCTGTAACCTCGATACACGGGTGGCTATACCAGTTTCTCTATCAAGCATGACATTCAAGCATCACTACATGCCTATCCATACACATCTTTTCATGTGCAGTGAATGTTCTATATGAAACATTCTATGTATGCCTAAATATATACAGACATGTTTTACACTCTAACGTTATTCCATCGTATTCTTACTCATTGTCTCTTGCCATTCATCAAAAAACACTTTCTACATGGCTCGTTCGTTTCCCTCGCAGAAACCTTTGAGTTCTCTAGACCCTTAATACTCCATTAATCATGGCCACACATCACAATGCCGTTGATTCATCTAAGAAGCAGAAGTGTATGGGTTATAGCCAATTAGAGGCTTCCATCAACTCTCCTACAGAGAAAATCTTCCCTATTTATCCGACACCACCAATGGCAATGACACGCCCGGACCTAGTCCGCACGTGTCAAGTTGAATATTTATGTATTGTTGTCTTGTCAATATACCAAATTTGACTTTCCATGGATGTTTTAAACTTCATATAACTCGATTTCAAGCTTAAAAACCCTAAAATTGAAGTTCCGAGATGTGGGTCCCACTTGGGCATGGATTCCAAGAATGTTTGACCGAGTTGACCGGAGTCAACTTTGACTCAGTTGATTCCGGCGCCGGAACTGGTCAGAACCGGCGCCGGAATTGACCGATTAAAAATGGGTCTCGGCCATCCGAGAACCCCATTTTTCATTTCTTCTCTTTGTTCTTCAAATTTTCTCCGAGCTCTCTCTCGATTCTTCTGAATCAAAACCTCAATCTCCTTTCAAACACTTAATTAAACATCAATATCAACTTCTCTTGTCTTCTTGAAGATCAAAACACCAAGATTTCTAAGAAAATTATCAAATCTAGAAATCTGGAAATTTGGCGACAGTTTGTTCATCAGCTCATATCTTTTGATTTAACCGTGCGTTTTGGCTGAGAATTTGGTATGCTGTTCTTGACTCATCAAGCTTTAATTTGATAGTTTATATGCTTGATTTCATGGTCTGAGCTAAGAGAATTCGTTGATTGAAGTTGATATTTCTGTCTTGTCCGAGATAAGTCAACTCTTAGTGATTTGATTCAAAATTCGAGCATGATTGGTTGTTTGATTCCATTCTTGAAGCTGTAAATCCTTAGATCATGTGATTATCTTGCTGTGTTTCAATTTTGATGCGGATTGGTTGTGAATCGAACTTGAATCGGGCTGAAGAAAATTGAGGCCGAAACTCGGCCTTATTTCCAGAACAGAACCGGCGCCGGTTCTGACTAGTTCCGGCGCCGGATCATCACAGTCCAGGGGCAAAATGGTCATTTTGCAATCCTAGATCCCATTTGACCCAATTGACTTTAATTTACTTCAATTGACCTCCGGACTTGCCCAATTTTACTCCATGACCTTTAATTGGTTTTGTTTTATGATTTAATAATTGGTCGAATGCCTTTATTAATCAAATTAGACTTAATTTGATTATTAGGTACGTGATTGTACGAGGTTGGAACCGGTAGCAGTTTGAGCTAAGGCATTTGTGGGTAATCGGGGAGTATACAACTCTCCTCACTTTGTGAGTGGCTTGGATTATATTGGTTGACCATTGAGGGTTAACCGTTTTCGAATTTATTTATAAATGCTTTATTAAATTGTTTATATTTGTTTTAGGGTATGAATTGTCCACCCTCACACACTGAGTTTATAGATGATTTAAAGGGTGGGAATTTCAATAAATTATATATATTGATATTATTATTAATTATTGTATGGGGAACGATACCCCTGAGAGATTGATATTATTATTGATTATTGTTTGGGGAACGGTACCCCTGAGAGATGAGAGTTTGAGCTATTTCCTCGGAGCTCCAATATGCGGGAGCGTGGACCGAGGGAGAGGCATACTTATGAGGTTCCCGTGGACCGCCTTTTTGAAGGGGCACGGTGAATATATATGAGGTTCCCGTGGACCGTTTCTTTTTGAAAGGGCACGGAGAATATACTGGCCTGGAGTAGAGAGGCGCGGAGAAAAGCTCGCCAGGTCAGAGATAGCTGTGTTCCACCACAGTAAGGCAAACGTCAAGGGAATAGGCCAGAGAGTAAAATTAAAAATGTTTTAAAAGTATAAAATAACCTTTGACGGTCCAGTGGATACCCAGTGCACGGGTATACCTTATTGGGACGATTTCAGATGCCAGCCCTTATGTAAATATTATTATGGATTTGATATTTGATTTGGTATGGGATTTACTATATTTCAGTAAATGGTTTATTAAATTTGATATTTGGATTATTTCATATCCCCAGCCTGAGGTGATCGGTCTTTATAATCGAGTCTCTCACTGGGTACAAGTTTATGTACTCATCCCATTCACTTTTATTCTCAGATCATCAGACTTTGGACGGCGGACGTCCTAGTGGCCAGTGATCCCAGTTCGTCTCTGTGGACAGTATATTGTAGGTGCCACCTCATTTTACTTGGTATATCTTGGCTCGGAATATTATTGCATCTTACATATATATTTGTGTATTTATAAATAATACTTTCCGCTGCATAAAGCACTGTAAGATGTGTGACTTTATTTCTAAATACTTTTTAACTATATATTATTTATGATAAATTCGTATGTTTTCATATATTGCTCGAATATCCTTTATTTTTAAGCCTTCTGCCATCTTGGTTGCCCGCCTGACGAGGCACGCATCTCGAGGTGGTACGGCGGTTGTCACGTGGCCGAGCCTGCGGGTCGGGGCGTGACAGGCAAGATCTGTTTTTGTTTGTATTTCATCATTTGTTATGTTAATGTAATCATGATTCACATATTCAACTTTCTCCCAATCTGAGTTTGTAACATGCCGGGAGGAATTTCATAAGCACTTTGGTTTGGCCTATATGAGTCTAGGTGATGACTTGGGATATACCCTCCCTGATGAAACCGTTCTTGCTTTTATCGCCTGTCTGAAAAGGCTCCATGCAATCTCCCCTGCTGAAATCCAAAAGGCCTTGCACGCCCTCGGCTAGATGGCAAAAAAGCTGGAGATTGACTGTCCTTTCTACACAACCATTATGGGTATGCGGTTTTCTCTAATTCCTCTATTCTGGTCGCTTATTCAGGTTAACAAGGACGTCACTCAAGTGAAAATCGCTCTATAGCAGTTACAACTTTTGGAGGTTGATATTCACTTCCAGTACTCCTTTTTCTATTCTTTTCGAAAAGTTTTTGATTCAAGCATATCTACCTTGCAATATCTCCCCTTGAACGTGAGGAACGTTTGGTTGCTTATTCCCATGATTTCCTTTCATCTTCTAAGACCAAGAAGAAAGATCTAATGGATAGCCTGACAGACTTGAAGGCAGAATAGAAAACTTTGGTGTCCCCACTCAAGGAGTATAAATATCGCCTAAAATTTTGGCTACTTCGAAAAGCCCTCGATGAGGACAAAGACGATGAGAAGAAGGATAAGGTTCAGTACGAGGGAAAAGATGATCAGGGCGATGCCTAATTTGCAAGATGTTTTTTCTCTTTACTTCTTTATGTGGTGTTGTTTTACATTAAGATGACTACAATTCTATATACATGAATGATAATACATATTTCATATCTCATTTCATAAATGTTTACCATAAAAGATGAACATTTGGTAAGTATACTTCAAGAACTTGAACATTAATAAAATTGTATATTGATTAGCATATTAATTTATTGAATGATCGCAAATTAGTGAGACCTATATTGTACGTAACGTTGCAAAGCGGAAGAACCAATACAAAATTAGGGCCACGAACAAAAATCAATAACATTGTGCTTGTCTATAGTAGAACCATCATTGAGAATTGCTCCTCAAATGTCGTCGTTGTCAGCAACCAAACTAACACATCATTGCACCCTTCAAACGACGTCATTCGTGACTTGCAACGATCTTCATCAACTCCGGATAATTTGCACTTCAAACGGTGTCATTTATTGATTACTATTCGGGGATATATTAGTGATGACTCCAGATAATTTCATTTCACAGCTAAATTAATTTGAATAAGCATTTTCCCGCATTACTCCATTTAATCAAATTATCAACCCCAACATATGAGTACGATAATTGTTATGCCATTTTTTTTTGTAACAGGAATTTTTTTTTATTTCTGAAATACGATACAATAACATGGCATGCCAGACGTACCACATTATCCTTGACCAATAAAATTGTCACAACTCAAAATTATGATACAGTTACTAAACCCTACCATAATTATAGCCTAAATTTAAGGACTTACATTATAATTTCTCTTTCTTTGTAACTTGGGACTAAATCTTTATCAAATTAGGGGTTGTTTGATTAACCATTGAAAAATTTCAAACCATTGAAAATGAAAATTTTCAATGCTTTCATTTTTTCAATGTGTTTGATAATAAAAGCTAAAGAACCACTTAATTGGAAATTTTCAATGAAAAAGCATTGAAAATAATAAGTAGCTCTTAGGTTACTTATTTCATTCAACAATTCCATTTAAGGAAAAACTCATACATTAATTACATTTAATGTTGTATTCTTTCCTTTTAACCACTATTCTTTCCTTTTTATTAATTATCAATGCATTTAGTTTTCATAAAATTTCATTTCTCTTATAATAGTTCAAAAATAAATTTGTTCAAACATAATAACTTATCAAACAATTTTTACACAATAAATTCAGTACTTAAAATTTTCAGAAAAAATTTTCAGCACTTAATTTTCAGTGCTTAATTACTTCAGTTTTATCAAACAGCACCTTAGTGTCTAAAATTTATGAAATATTTTGAGTTGTCGCAACTTCATTGGTCGGGCATACGGATGTCGTGGTATGCCCGGGCTATCTAATAATTTCTCGTCAAATACGGTCTCTCTTCTCACTCTAGCTTTAATAACCCATACGTATGAAACAACCATTTATTATCCCACTTTTCAGTACATTTTTCACCTTTATCCACCATTGACCGGTGCAAGTGAGAATCATTGACAAAAGACATCGTATTCCCAGGAAGCATCTAATTTAAACATTTATGTTTTTTAAGAGTGATGATCTCATATATCTCATAAATGAGATGTGGAAATCACCATGGAACCAATATGTGGCATAATGTAACACAGATGTTTTAAATAAACCATTTCTCACTAAATGTCATTTATTATTAAATTGTCACAAAAAATTCTACAAATTTTTAATTTGGGACTAAACCATTTTTCGAATGTGCCTATATTTTATGCCACATCTTGGTTCCAGTATAACGTCCATGGACCCGAGTCTGTATAATCATTTATCGTTTCTTAGTTATGTACACATTAATATTAATTAATATGTTTAAGAATTACATTTCACTATATTACGATGTTTCCCTTAATTTCACATGTGACAGAAGAGGGTCGTCCTGATATAATAGAGCATTTGATAGTATCTTATTAGATTACCACATGATATGCACCTAAGGAAATACAAAAAGTTATAATGTGTTTAGGATTCTTGTTCTATATATTAAACAAAATTTGTCATTTATTATTTGACGTAGAGAATTGTCCCTATAAAAATGTTCGGTTTAAATATTGACATTTTTTCATATTTATAAAGTTCAGTAGGTCCAACTGAAAGCGATATAGGTCGTCCTACATTCGAATTAATGCTGGGTTAGCTCACAACTATTAGCAAAATTTTAGGGTTTCTATTTAGGGTTTATGGTCCGTTTAAGGTTTTATTTGTAGGCTATCAAAAATATATTTTTTGACATCAATCACAAGAATTTGTTGATCATGCAATTGGGCCCCTAATATGTACCTGCGTGTTCACTTAATGGCCCACTAATTAACATATACCATACCTCGCCGTAAGCCCATTAGTATGAAAAATCGTATGTGAATGATTTCTGTAGACACTATTTTTTTTTTAAATATGCCTATAAAAAATAATAATAATATAAAATAAAAAAAATAAAAAAATTGAAAATCATTTTTTCAACCACCCCACTCATCATTTTCAACTCACAAAATCATTTTTTCAAACAAAATCATTTTTTCAACCACCCCACTCATCATTTTCAACTTACAAAATCATTTTTTCAAATAAAATCATTTTTTCAACCACCCCACTCATCATTTTCAACTCACAAAATCATTTTTTCAACCACCCTACTCATCATTTTCAACTCACAAAATCATTTATTCAAACAAAATCATTTTTTCAACCACCCCACTCATCATTTTCAACTTACAAAATCATTTTTTCAAATAAAATCATTTTTTCAACCACCACACTCATCATTTTCAACTCACAAAATCATCATTTCAACCACCCCACTCATCATTTTCAACTCACAAAATTATTTTTTCAACCACCCCTCATAAATTCATCATCTATAAAAGGGGAGGCAAGAAGAGATTGGAAGGGGGGAGGGATTTGCAAAAAAAAAGGTTGTTGGAGAAAAGAATTTTTTTTTGAGAAAAAAAAAGAGAAAAAAAGAAGAAAAGAAAAAAAATTGAAGAAGTTTTTTTTTTGGTTAGGTTTTTTTTAAATTTTTTTTTTGAAAGCTAGATCTGGATTTTTAGGTTTGAAATTTGACAAATCGGAGGTTGGATTTGTGTTTAAGGGGTTGAGGAGGATTCGTCTGAGAAGATTGTGGTTCATTTTATGGTTTAGATTTTAAAATCCGAAAAAATGTTCTTCGAAGTTCTTCAATGTTCTTGGTGTTCATAATTTTTCTGGATTTAAAAGAGAGTTTGATCCGTTTTTTTTTTTTATAAAATTTCTGGGTTGATTATGTTTGTAGAGAGAGAGAAAGCAAAATTCGGTTAAAAAGAGAGAAAAGGCTAAAAAAAATGACAAAAAAAATTGACAAGGAGCTTTTGATTAATGGTGGGCAGAATCGGATTGAAAATGAATCACGAAACAGGAAAGAAGAGTTGATCTTGTGATTTTCACCGAGCGAAGCACATCAGTACAATTTTCAGGCCCACATACATCAAATCATTTCAACAGCTTCAGTCAATTTTTTCGAGTAACTTTTCTTTAGTGCAAGATTTTTTTTTAAATATTGATTCCAATAGCTTGTTCTTTTGTGCGCTGATCTATGCCTAATTTATTAATGCTTATTTAATTCTCCTAACTTGTACTTTAATATTCGTTGCTAATTTCTTATTTGATGATCATGTTTGTGTACCTTTTTACAAATTCTGTGTATATATTCAATTTTTGACTTTGGTCACTATGTATACTTGTCAAATGTGCTTTGGCTTTATAAAAATCATGCTTAAATTCCCATAATCATTCAGTACATGCCTCGGGTTTCAATTTGAGCTTTAAATACTAACAACATCATGTCTAGATATGTACTTGTTTATGGCCCCTTTAGATTAGGTTCATCCATTTAATATTTTCATGTCATTTTAGCATTTTAAATTATTTAATATTTTATGCCATCTTAATATCTTAGGTTTATTCAATATTTTATGCCATTCTAGTATTTTAGGTTTATTTAATTTTTTTTATGCCATTTTTTTTTAATTTAGGTCATTTTTATTTTATGTCACTTAGTAAATTAGGTCATTTTCGCATATTTTGTGTCATTTAGTGAATTAGGTCATTTTGCATATTTTATGGCATTTAGAAAATTAGGTCATTTTACATATTTCATGCCATTTAATGATTTAGGACATTTTCAATTTTTTTTTGCCATTTAGTAATTTAGAGCATTTTTGCATTTATATGTCGTTTATTAATTTTAGACCTATTTGTATTTTAGGATTAAGCCCATGTGCATTTTAGGATTAGGCCCATTTCATATTTTATGACATTTAGTAATTAGGTCCATTTACACAATTAGCTTAGGCCTTTTAACATTTTTAATGTGTCATTTAATTTAGCCCCATTAGTATTTTAATATGTCATTTAGCTTAGGCCCATTAACATTTTAATATGTCATCTAGCTTAGGCCCATTTACATCATTTTATGCCATTTTAGAAATTAAATTCATGCATCATTAATTTCTTGTTTAATATATATACTTAATATATTTCTTGTGCTAACCCATTTTTTTTTGTTTATTTTGTCCCATCACTTCATGCATTTAGGAATTAGTGCATCGTTTTTTAAAAGAATCATGTGTATTGGAAATCCTGATGATAGGGGATCGGAGAGGACCTCGTGATTACGAGGACTTCAATGGTTCTCTTAAGTGAGGGTTTTTCGAGATAACCTTATCGGGATTCCGATCGGGCCTCGGAAGGCTTCAATATAGATTTCCGTCTATTTTAAAAAAAAATAAAAAAATGATTTTATCCATTATTTTAAAATGATTTCTTTAAAATTCCAAAAGTCTCTTCTACAAATATCACTTCTTCAAGAAAACCCAAAAAAAATATTTTCTTTCAAAATTCCCTTTATCAGCAAAAGGAATTTCAATTCCGACATAATTTTAAATCTAAAAATGGTTTTTTAGGAAAACCTCAAACTTAATTAATAGTTGAGGTTTTCTTACAAAATCAAACTTTGGTTAATTTCTTTAATCAAGGTTTTAAAAATGAGATCCAAAAAATGAAAGGAATTCAATTATTCCGACATTATTTTCAAAAACCAAAAAATATTTTGAAAGATTTCAATTAGACCTTTACATTGGAGTCTTTCTAATTTAACCCCTTTTTTTAAAAAATCTTGCCTTTAATCAAAATCTATCTACCAATAAAAGGAATTTGATAATTCCGACATTAATTTCAAAATCCAAAAAAAATATTTTCGAAAGATTTCAATTTAGTTCTTAACAATTGAGGTCTTTCCAAATTTAACTCAGTCCTTTTCAAACTTATTTTTCTTTAAATTAAAATTTATCTTTGGCAAATTATTTGTTTTAACATTTTGATTTTCAAAGTTTATTTTCGAAAGATCTCAATTCGATTATTCAACATTGGGAACTTCCTGACCAAGTTTCAATACGGATCTCATTAAATCGAATTTCTTTAAGGGTGAATTAACCCGTAACAAAAGAAGTATTATTCCGACATTTTAACTTTTAGTTTCTAAATTATTCTCTTCTTCTTGAAAACATTTTGTCATTAACCCTAAAATTGATTTTCAAAAGACTTTTGTGGTACCGATTTTTGGGTGTTTCGGGGGTGCTAATCCTTCCTCGAACATAACCGACTCCCGAACCTAAAATCTGTTTTCATAGACCAATACCTGTTTGACCTAAGGTAATCTTTGTAGATTATGTTAGGTTAAATGGAGTCAAAATAGGTGGCTAACCTACCTAAACCAAATGGTTAGTGGCGACTCATTTTCTTATTTTCTCGTTTTCAAATCTTTTTTTATTTCGCCAAAAATTTCCCGTCGGACGGCTCTCCAGACGTTTCGACAGCTTGGCGACTCCACTGGGGACATAAGAGAGTCAAGCCAATTTTCAAAGTCTTGTTCTATTTTGGGGTTAATAATAAAATGTTTACACGACATCATGCATTGCATTGCACCTCATGTTCTTTATTGCATCCATTTTCCCCAAAAAAAAAACTTGCATATTATTTTCAAGCTTTCCAAAAAAAAAAACTTTTCAAATTGCATGATGCATCTACATCCTCTCATTATTTTCACATTTTACATTTTATTCATTATATCTTGATATGCATATTTGTGAGTGTGAATCATGCTTGCTTTTCGTTTCTTTTACTTATTTTATTCATTATGGTTATTGTTTGAATTGGACTGATCGTTTGCTCAATCTTTGTTAGTGATTATGCTCTGCTCCTTCAATATTTCGGCAACAATGAAAGTGGTTGATAAAGGTTTGTTGTTCCTCCCACACACCACATTAATTCATAAAAGTCCGGGATTCCGGATTCACCCTTTTGCACTGAGGCCCGGGATTTCGGTAGTCACCCTTTCTAAGAAAGTTAGGGGAATGCCTCACCTCATTTTGTTCCTTAAGAACAACTTGAGATCCCATGTGTCTTAGAACCACAAAGCCAGCACGTAGCACCTTTGTGAGAATGCCAAGCCTAGGTAGAGCCAAACCGTCTTTCGAGAGAACCTTTTTAGGACATAAGGAGGAACGCTTTCTACCTTTGTCAATTCCTTTCATTTAGTATTGTATATATTATCGCTTGTTAGTTATCTTTCATTATTTCTTTCATAACCTCATACTAACGCGTTTTTTTTTGTCTTGTTTTGCTTTTTCTTTGTTTTCTCACTCTCCGTGTTACATTCCATTTTGCATCTCTTGCCAGATTCATTCATAACAAAGTTATCACTAAAGGAATTTGATCATGGCGGAAGGGGGAGAGATAGTAGAAGAAGGGGTAGAGGCCGTTCATATGGAGGTTGATATGGAAGAGCCTGTTATTTTTTATCATACCAATCCAAATCTGGTGCAAGCACAACATTTACAAGAGCAGAAAGCCCGGGGAGATTGTCTTCAAGAAGGTTTTGAGTCTACGTTGCCGGAGGTGTTTGAGTGCGATCTCGCACAGAATGACCTATTTGAGTTAAAGGAGTTATGGGGAAAGCTAGGACTGCACGGTCAGGCATATTTCCGAGAATTATATGGTGACATAGCCTTATTACTGGATGTGACGGTGGAAGAAGAGGTGCTTAAAGCATCACTTTACTTTTGGGACCCTTCATACCGATGCTTCGTGTTTGGCAAGCATGACATGGTTCCAACTGTAGAAGAATATCAAGATCTGCTCATGTTGCGAAATATGAAGAAGGACAAGGCGTTTTGGCCAAGGAAAGATCATCCTAGAGACTTGGCGAAGTTCATAAATGTCGAAACAAAAGACGTTCGGGATTCCATGAAAGACGGACAAGTAGAGGCCAAATATCTCATACAATTGGCAGATCTGAATATCACCAACAAGACGGGAGCTGATCTTTTGGTTGTGTTAATTTATGGATTGATGATCTTTCCAAGAACAGTGGGGTATGTACATCCGGCAGTGGCAACTTTTCTTAAAGAAGTTAAACATGGAGCTGATCCATCTGTAGCCATACTAGCAGAAACCATCCGATCTTTGAACTACTGTAGAAGTCAGAATGAGAGGTTTCAGGGTAGTGCTCACATGCTTACAGTCTGGTTTAAGAGTCACTTCGGATTTGTCAAAAAGGAGGGATTATGTTTTCTCTGGAGGGACCGAGAGCCGATAGCGGTGTACAACAGGAACAAATGGCCACCAAGGCAGCCTGAGGGAGCATGGATTGATTGGTTCAAGGACTTGAAAGATTCTCAGATCATGTGGAAGGTGAGGTGGATGCCGATGAAAGATACTCCTTATATCAGTGTTGAAATTCCTTGGATTCCATTAGTGGGCATTTGGGGGACGATTAGTTATTCTCCACTGTTGGTCCAAAGACAACTGGGATCAAAACAGTTCATTCCGCTCACTCATGGCCTTGACTCTGTAGACTTTCCTCATAAGACTGAAGGACAATTCAAAGAAGCGGCAAAGCATGGAAGTGACTACAAAGGAGCCCATAAGATGAGTCATGCTATATACACTGAAGATGTCATACCTGAGTATCCAGAATGGCACAGTAACAGGCTGAAAAATGTGAAGAGCCCACCAGTGCTAGAAAAAACCTACCGAACGATTGATGAGCCAGTGGATGAGTTCGACAGGTTAAAGATTGAGAATCGAAGGTTGAGAGAAGGAGATGAGATAACTGAATTGACTCAACAGTGTCAACAGCTCAAACTGGATAATCGTCGGTTGCAAGATAAGCTGTCAAAGAGCAAGTTGAAGATAAAGAGTTGGATGCGTGACTGGAGGAGTGAACGTACTATCAGTGGCCAGTTAAGGTCCGAAGTCAAAGGATGGAGGGCCGAATCAGAAAAGGTCAGTAAGGAATCTGTGAAAAGAAGGAAGTTGCTCCTGGATTGCACCCAAGATTGGAGGACAGCCCTCACACAATACCGTTTGGTTCAAAATGAGAGGGACGCATTGAAAAAGGCGAAGGATGTCCAGACACGAACGGAGAAGGATTTGGTGCGACAAGTTGAGGAAATCAAGATCAAATTGACCTGTACCGAGAATGAGTGTGTTGAAGCAAGGCTGCAGCTGGGACAACTCCAAGGAGAGCCAAGAGAATAGGAAATTGGGTTATGAGTGAATTCGGAACATTAAGGCATGGATTTCTATTTTGCTTAGCTGAGATGATGATCTTATGGATATTGAGCTTTCTTTTCCCGCTTTTGAAATGATCAGATATCTTTGTGGTAAATTTGTTATGGATGGGCCTCATTGTGCATACACCATTTGAATTATTCATGAATATGCATGCTTTTGACTCGTAGCATATATCCATTTAATTGAACATTGATCATGCTGATTGGTTATTCTTTTTGTGTTTTTGTTCGTTCCTCTCTCTTTTTCTATGTTTTCTCTTCTTTCCATTATTCCATCCCATTTTCTGCATTTTATTTTGAAGTTTCATTCACAACAAGCAAAAAATAAAGGGAAATTGATCATGGCAAGTGAGCAAGGCAATCCATTAAATGAGTTGCAGACACAAGAAAGCGTGATAGACCAAGCTAACCAAGAGATGTCAAGAGCAGAAGAGCTCGAGGAAGAAGTCCAGATCTACCAAACGGTCGTTGATGAAAGTAATGAGAATCTCCAATTGAAGCAGTGTTTCAAGCAATTTGAGGATGATTCTAAGAATGTTGTTTTCCTTCTTTTCTTCTTCATATCGGATGGCTGTAGAACCTCTAAACAATTTATGTTCAATTGCTGGATAACTATAAAGCTTCTCAACAGTTTATTGGACAATAGGTGATTTTGCTTGCATGCAATGATCAATTATCTTTTAGGGTTTTACTTGTTGTGGATGGATTTTTATCATGCATCATTTTCTCATGTTTAAATTATTAAAGCATCATTTTTTTCTTTTAATCACAATAATTGTCCTGATTCATGTTCATGGTAATTAAAGGTTTCAAGATAGCATCCCAATCTCCCCGATACTACACTAGATTACAGGCACGGAAAATGGCAGAACAGAATACAGAGATGGAAAATCTGAAACGGACTAATGAGGATTTGACAAACAAGATGAATGAGGCTATGGAAAAGATCAGTGAATTGAGTAGGATGGTCAGAGAGAATACACCCGTTCATACTGGGACACCGATTCATGCTCTGGGTTACACTCCTGATGCGACCCACCAGGGTCCTCCAACACTCCATATACCGGTTCCACCAATGGATGCTCAAAATCAGTACTCATCTCTACCGCCACATGGGACATATCCTTACCCACCTCAACCACCTACCGGTGCGAATGCTAGTGGTTTCGTCTACACCACCCTACCCACTCAAACTACTCAACCTACCCATGTCCCAAATGTTGGCGCAACTTCAGCAAACCTGGTAGTACTTGATCCGAAAAATTCGAAAGAAGCAACTGTTGATATCAAGATGTTGAGTATGTTGGAGGAAAGACTAAAAGCAGTGGAAGGCGCGCAACATTATCGAGCCTTGAATGCAGTCGACATTACTCTGGTTCCCGGAATTGTGATTCCTCCGAAATTCAAGGTCCCCGATTTCGAAAAGTACAATGGGACCAGGTGCCCCCAAGAGCATCTTACTAGCTATGTGAGAAAAATGGCAGCCTATGCACATGATGACAAGCTCTTGATACACTTCTTCCAAGATAGTCTTTCTGGAGCAGTATTAAGGTGGTATAATCAGCTTGATAGGGTTAAGGTCCAGTCTTGGTCAGATTTGGTGAAAGCTTTTGTCACTCAATACAAGCATATGACAGATCTGGCTCCTGATCGATTAACACTTCAGACCATGGAGAAGAAGTCCATCGAGACTTTTAAAGAGTATGCTCAATGATGGAGAGATGTGGCTGCTCAAGTTGACCCTCCGTTGACCGAAAGGGAATCAAATTATACTTTTATTGAAACTTTGAAGGGTCCGTTATATGATCGGCTGGTTACTAGCATTTCTGGCTCGTTTGCTGATATTGTGGTTGCCGGAGAGTGCTTGGAAAAGGCAATCAAAAGCGGAAAAATAAGTGGTGGAGATTCCTCTGGGGAAAAAAGGGAGCGAAGCTTTAAGAAGAAGGAAGGAGAGGTACATGCCATAGGATATGGAGGACACCAATATCAATACCCACAGCAAAACTATAGACCATACAGATACCAACACCCTTCCACCAATTACACCCCATTCCAAAATACATACCGCTACCAATACCCTTCCAACAACTACACACCACCCCAAAATACATACCGATATCCATACCCTACCACCAATCATGCACAACCCCAAAATACCTATCAGTACCCAGTATCCAATGCCACCTACAGCACACTAAGACCTTCAACTTGGAGTCAAAGAAATACTCAAAGAGGACCCAGACCTCCCCAAGAAAAGAGACAATTCACTCATATCCCTATGACTTATACTGAATTGTATTCCAAGCTTCTACAAAGTCAGATGATTGAGCCGATCCCAAATTCAAAACCTCCACAACCCCCTTATCCAGCATGGTTCGATGAGAATGCCACTTGCGCATATCATTCGGGGGCAAAAGGGCACAATTTAGAAAATTGTTATCAGTTGAAGCGGGTGGTACAAGGAATTATTGATGAGGGACGGTTGACTTTTGATACAGGGGCTCAACCAAATGTGGGAGTAAATCCGCTCCCTAATCATGGTGGAAATGGAGTGAATGTAATTAGTGAGGGGCATGTGTACGTCAAGAGAAAGGTAGAAGAAGTGACCACACCATTGGAGGTTGTATACCAGGCATTGTTGAAAGCCCAAATAATCACACCATCTCAATGTAAAGAGAACGGAATTTTAAGTCATAAGAAACTTCAGAAGCAGCTTCAAGCTATGATGGATTCTGGCACAATAGAATTCTATGTTGAAGGTGAGAAGGACATCGAGGTCAACATGATGAATGATGGATATGGGGAATCACCTAAGCAAAAGCCAAGTCTGACAGTACCAATCTCAGCAACCCAAAAACCTAGCCTGATGATCCCAGTAACCAACAAACCGACCATGGCCATCCCAATACAGAAACCCAGCTTAACAGTGCCGGTTGCTCCAAAGCCGGTCCTTACTATTCCAGTTCAAAAATCCAAACTTCTGATCCATGTGCCATCGCCTTTTCCTTATCAAAGCAACAAGCGAGTGCCATGGAACTATGATAGCACAGTGCAGCAAGTAGGAGAGCAAGATGGTGATGCCAATTTAGCAAATATCACGGAGGTAGGAGGTATGACAAGAAGTGGGAGGTGTTATTCTCCCGAATTGGCCGTTGCTGCACGAAAAGGAAAAGAGAAGGTACAAGAAGAAGGTGTAAGGGTTGCAATACCGGTAAACCAAGAACCAATGAAACAAGTAGTGAAAAAGGTTGCCCAACCTGTGACTGAGAATGATGCTTTGGAGTTCTTGAAATTCATTAAACAAAGCGAGTATAGCGTGGTGGAGCAACTGAATAAAATGCCCGCTAAGATCTCTCTATTGTCTCTGTTGCTTAATTCCGAAGCACATAGAAAAGCTTTGCTTCGCATCTTGAATCAGTCTTATGTATCCCAGAACATTACTGTGGCAAATTTGGAGCACATTGTTGGAGGTATAACTGTAGCTGACTATATTTCTTTTACTAATGAAGAAATTCCTCCAGGCGGTAGGGGTATCTATAAGGCCTTGCACATTACCACCCGATGCAAAGATCACATGGTCGCCAAAGTACTGATTGATAATGGGTCTGCTTTGAATGTGATGCCTCTCAGTACACTAACAAAATTACCTGTGGATCGTTCAATGATGAAGGCTAGTCAGTTAATTGTGAGGGCATTTGATGGGACTAGACGAGAGGTTGTAGGGGAGATGACAGTTCCAATAATTTTGGGCCCAGTTGAGTTTGAGATACTGTTTCAGGTCATGGACATTGCCCCCGCTTATAACTATCTTCTTGGGAGGCCTTGGATTCATATGGCTGGTGCCGTTCCTTCTTCTCTCCATCAGAAGGTTAAATTCAGGGTTGAGAACCAAATGATATCTGTATCAGGGGAAGAAGACATTATGGTTATGCAACCTCCTAATGCCCCTATATTGAGGCCACGGAAGAAGCCGTTGATTGCTCATTTAGATCATTTGAGATTGCGGAGGTTACTCAGGTTAAAGAGGGTGTTGAATTGCCAAAACCACATTTCTCTGACTGTTTGAATATGCAAGTCAAAATGACTGTGGGAAAATGTTGCCGGGCCGGTAAAGGAATGGGAAAGTATGGTCATGGTGTACACGAGCCTATAGTTCTTCCTAAAGCAGAACCAACTTTTGGCCTCGGATATAAGCCTTCATGGAGAGAAAAGAACGAGGCAAGAGAAGAGAAGAAGCGTAAGCGGATGGCTGCATTGAAGGGGAATGAGCTTGAGACCAAGAAGCTAAAGATTCCACCATTGAAGGATAGTTTTGTTTTTGCGGGTGTGATGAACCCAAAAAGATCAGTTGATGCACTGGAAAGTTCATTAAAGGGATTGTCCATCAGTGTACTAGAGAAAGGGGAATCGGGCAATGGTAACACCGGGCCATGGATTCAGCAATTGGCGCCTGGGTCAGCTTTGAGCAATTGGGAAGTATTTGAAATGCCAGTCATGTTGGCAAACTTAGACATGTAATTCTTTTGAGCCTTGAACACTTATTTCGTCCCACACTTCTACCCAAGAGTGTTGGTGATTAATTTCGTGTATTAAGGGTTTTATTTCCTTACTTATTCATAGTTTGTGATTTTGATGACATGCATTTATGCAAACTATCCTCAGTATCTTTGTTTTTATATATCTCTTGCTTTTCGTGGATCTTGTATATGTCTGTATATATCTCTTTTTTGTTTTTCTTTCATCCCTAGGACTCTTGACAATGAATGCAATGACAATGGAGATGGCCAACTCGAGCCTAACTTTGACCAATTCATTAACTCTGATGATCTCGATGATGTTGATGTTACTGAATATCCTTTTCCCCCTGACCTAATGAGATTGATTGAAAAAGAAGATAAGCAGATTTTACCGCACAAGGAGGCTACTGAGTTAGTCAATCTGGGTGATGATAATGAACAGAAAGAGGTCAAAATTGGAACTTCTTTATCAATCGGGCAGAAAGAAGAATTGGTGCATTTGCTTCAGGAATATGCTGATGTGTTTGCTTGGTCTTATCAAGACATGCCGGGTTTGAATACTGAAATTGTGGTCCATAAGTTGCCAATTAAGCCAAAATGTAAGCTAGTACAACAAAAGTTAAGGAGGATGAAACCAGAGATGCTGTTAAAGATCAAAGAAGAAGTGAAGAAACAGTTGGATGCCGGGTTCTTAGAGGTTGCCACTTATCCGGAATGGGTAGCAAATGTGGTCCCAGTTCCGAAGAAAGACGGTAAAGTAAGGATGTGTGTAGATCATCGGGATCTAAACAAGGCAAGTCCAAAAGATAATTTCCCTTTACCTCACATTGACACTCTGGTTGACAACACAGCTAAGTTTGCAACATTTTCCTTCATGGATGGACTCTCAGGATATAATCAGATTAAAATGGCTCCAGAAGACAAAGATAAAACAGCTTTCACCACAATGTGGGGAACTTTTCGATACAATGTTATGTCTTTCGGTCTTAAAAACGCCGGGGCAACTTATCAAAGGGCCATGGTGACTCTCTTTCATGACATGATGCATAAGGAGATTGAAGTATATGTTGATGATATGATTGCCAAAGGCCAAAGTCCTAAAGATCATATGACCAAATTGAGAAGATTGTTCGAGAGATTGAGAAAATTCCAGTTGAAGTTGAACCCCGCCAAGTGCACTTTTGGTGTTACCTCGGGAAAATTACTAGGGTTTATTATTAGCCAGAGAGGCATTGAAGTAGATCCAGACAAAATAAAGGCTATCCAGAATTTACCACCTCCAAAGACCTAGAAAGAAGTTAGAGGTTTCTTGGGGAGATTGAACTACATTTCCCGATTCATTTCTCAACTGACAGCAAAATGCGATCCGATTTTCAGACTCTTAAAGAAGCATGATCAAGGGGAGTGGGATGAAGATTGTCAAAGAGCTTTTGATAAAGTCAAAGAATACCTTTCCAATCCACCCGTATTAGTACCTCCCGTGTCAGGGAGACCTTTGATATTGTATCTAATAGTGTTGGAGAATTCAATGGGATGTGTACTGGGGCAACATGACGAAACTGGCAAGAAAGAGCAAGCGATTTATTATGTCAGCAAGAAATTCATTGGTTACGAAGCCAAGTATTCGCCAATAGAAAAAATGTGTTGTGCATTGGCATGGGCTGCTCAGAGATTAAGGCAGTATATGTTGTATAACACCACTTGGTTGATAGCAAAGTTGGATCCGATCAGGTTTCTTTTTGAAAAACCCTCTTTATCAGGAAGATTGGCTCGGTGGCAGATCCTACTTTCAGAGTATGACATTCTGTATGTATCCCAAAAAGCAATCAAAGGTAGTGCCATTGCTGAATTCTTAGCCGATAGAGCGGTTGATGATTATGAACCAATGAAGTTTAAATTTCCTGATGAAGATCTCATGGCGGTCCTAAACACTGAAACAGAAAAAGAGAAGAGGTGAAGAATGAACTTCGACGGAGCATCAAATGCAGTGGGGCAAGGAATAGGGGTTGTGCTAATATCCCCTAATGGTGATCAGTATCCAGCAACAGCGAAACTTGACTTCGACTGCACCAACAATATGGCAGAATATGAAGCTTGCATTCTGGGAATCCAAATGGCACTAGAGAGGAAGATAGATGTCTTGGAAGTATATGGGGATTCTGCTCTGGTTATATATCAGTTGAAAGGTGAATGGGAAACTAGGGATTCGAAATTGATCCGTTACTACAAGTATATTATGGAGTTGGTTGAGCAGTTTGATGAAATCAATTTCCATCATTTCCCAAGAGAAGACAATCAGTTGGCCGATGCCTTGGCAACATTTGCTTCAATGTTCAAAGTCGACAAGGGGGCTGAAATCGAGGCAATTAAGTTGGATTTGAGAACCCATCCAGTGCATTGCATGAGTATTGAAGAGGAAACAGATGGCAAGCCTTGGTTCCATGATATTGTCCAGTACCTCAAGCACCAAAAGTACCCGGATCATGCTACTGAAAACGATAAAAGGGTCATCAGGAAAATGTCAATCGGGTTCTTTTTGAATGGAGGAATCTTTTACAAAAAGAGCCGTGATCAAGTGCTGCTGAGATGTGTCGAAACAGACGAAGCCAAGAAAATCTTAGAAGAAGTGCACAGCGGGATTTGTGGGACTCATTCTAGTGGTCATAGAATGGCAAGGCAAATCATGAGACTGGGGTACTATTGGTTGAAAATGGAGACCGATTGTATCAGTCATGCCAGAAAATGTCACAAATGTCAGATTTATGCCGATCAGATTCATGTGCCGCCTAATCCTTTGCATGTCATCTCTTCTCCTTGGCCTTTCTCAATGTGGGGGATAGATGTGATTGGGGTAATCTCTCCAAAAGCTTCCAATGGGCATCAATTCATCCTAGTTGCCATTGACTACTTCACTAAATGGGTTGAAGCTGTTTCCTATGCAAACGTGACACAATCAGTAGTCACCAGGTTCATCAAGAAAGAAATCATTTGTCGGTATAGTCTGCCTGAAAGGATCATTACCGATAATGCGAAGAATCTGAACAACAAAATGTTGGCAGCAGTATGCTCTCAGTTCAAGATCAAGCATAGCAATTCCACTCCTTATCGCCCAAAAATGAATGGAGCAGTTGAGGCAGCCAATAAGAACATAAAGAAGATAGTCCAGAAAATGACAGTGACTTACAAAGATTGGCACGAGAAGCTTCCTTTTGCCTTGCATGCTTATCGTACCACTGCCAGAACATCCACTGGGGCTACTCCGTACTCTTTAGTTTATGGAATGGAAGTAGTTGTACCAATTGAAGTAGAAATCCCATCCTTAAGAGTATACAGAGAAGTAAAGCTCGAAGAATCAGATTGGGTGCAAGAAAGATTTGACCAGTTAAACTTGATTGAAGAAAAAAGGCTTGGTGCTCTCTGTCATGGCCAACTATATCAGAGAAGAATGATGCGCGCGTATGATAAGAAAGTGCGTCCGCGCGAATTCAGAGAAGGAGAATTGGTATTGAAGAAGGTCCTGCATATCCAACATGACTATCAGGGAAAGTGGATTCCGAATTGGGAAGGTCCCTATGTAGTGAAAAGAGCATTCTCGGGAGGTGCCCTGATTTTGCAAGAAATGGATGGAGATGAATTGCCACATCCGATCAATGTTGATGTTGTGAAGAAGTATTATACTTAAAAAAAAAGAAAAAAAAAGGGAAGAAAAAAATCAATCAAATGAGTGGCTTAAGTTGAAAACCCGAAAGGGCGGCTTGAGTCCGAAAAAGAGAAAAGAAAAGGTAGGGTCTGAGGCGAAAACCCGAAAGGGCGGTTCAGATCCAAATAGGTTGGTTTCTAAGCTGAAAACCCGAAAGGGCGGTTTAGGAAAAGGTCACCAAATTTTCATGGTCTTGTTCGATTATGAGGAGCCTGGTAATCAGAAGTGATCAGTATTAAACTAGTCATCGCAAGAATCATGAATTGGTCAAAGGAAGAATCTGAGATGGCGTGAGCTTTGTTGTCTGCATTATCATTGTCTTGAGGCCATGAATCCTTCACTTTTCTATATATCCAAGATTAATACTCTATTTGTATACATAATCCTTTAGAACTCAATATTACTCCTTGTTATGAATGTCCATCTCTTGTCTTCTTTAAAGGGTAATTCATCTGTTTGTTTTAAATGTGAAATGCGTAACATTGTCATCATAAACTATGATCGAGTAAGTAAATGAATACTATAATACTTGACTTCAATCACCAAAACAAATGGTGAGGAAGTATGAGGACGAAAGAAATGGTCATAAGTTGGCATTCGAAATGTATTTGCTCGATGGCACGATTGTAAAATGGTACCAACAGTTATGGGGGCATCCATTGGGGTCTGAATTAATCTGGTTCTGAAATCAGTAATGAGGTGGTGCTTGTATCCGACAACATGCTGGGAGATTGGGTTAAAGCGAAAATATTGTCAGAATTTAAGCTCAGAGTCTCCAAACCAAATTCAGTTCAAGCTTGGGTGCTATCTTGAACCTTGAAAGAAGGGAATGAATTTCTGTCAAGACATGTTGCAATCCCATTTCATCATCATGAAATCATTTCATCATTATCATCACCATATCATTACTTTGTCATCACTCTATCATGATCCCATTGTCTTATTATTGTTTCGACTCACTTCGTCGCTTCGTCAATATCGCAGTCATTTAAGCTTTTGCCCTGTCCTGGGCCGTTATTTGATGTTTCGCCCTGTCCTGGGCCGTCATTTAAAGTTTTGCCCTGTCCTGGGCTGTTATTTAATGTTTCGCCCTGTCCTGGGCCGTCATTTAAGGTTTTGCCCTGTCCTAGGCCATCATTTAATCATTTGCCCTGTCCTGGGCCGTTATTTGATGTTTTCCCTGTCCTGGGCCGTTATTCAAAGTTTCGCCCTGTCCTGGGTCGTCATTTAAAGTTTTTCCCTGTCCTGGGCCGTTATTCAAAGTTTCGCCCTGTCCTGGACCGTCATTTAAAGTTTTGCCCTGTCCTGGGCCGTTATTCAAAGTTTTGCCCTGTCTTGGGCCGTTATTTAAGGTTTGCCCTGTCGTGGGCCGTTATTTAAAGGTTTGCCCTGTCCTGGGCTGTTATTTAATGTTTCGCCCTGTCCTGGGCCGTCATTTAAAGTTTTGCCCTGTCCTGGACTGTTATTTAATGTTTCGCCCTGTCCTGGGCCGTCATTTAAAGTTTTGCCCTGTCCTGGGCTGTTAGTTAATGTTTCGCCCTGTCCTAGGCCGTCATTTAAAGTTTTGCCCTGTCCTGGGCTGTTATTTAATGTTTCGCCCTGTCCAGGCCCGTCATTTAAGGTTTCGCCCTGTCCTGGGCCGTCATTTAAAGTTTTACCCTGTCCTGGGCTGTTATTTAATGTTTCGCCCTGTGCTGGGCCGTCATTTAAAGTTTTGCCCTGTTTTGGGCTGTTATTTAATGTTTCGCCCTGTCCTGGGCTGTCATTTAAGGTTTCGCCTTGTCCTGGGTCGTCATTTAAAGTTTTGCCCTGTCCTGGGCTGTTATTTAATGTTTCTCCCTGTCCTGGGCCGTCACTTAAAGTTTTGCCCTGTCCTGGGCTGTTATTTAATGTTTCGCCCTGTCCTGGGCCGTCATTTAAGGTTTTACCCTATCCTAGGCCGTCATTTAATCATTTGCCCTATCCTGAGCCGTTGTTTAATGTCTTGCACAGTCCTGGGCTGTCTTTTAATTATTCACCTGTCCTGGGCTGTCTTTTAATCATTTACTATATCCTGGGTCATCTTTTAATTATTTACCCTATCATCAGTTTTCATTTCGTCATTTTACCTTATCTTGGTTATCATCAGGTAAGTTCTTTTTATTCTAAATAATTGTTCTATTTTGTTTATGTCCTCGTTCATTGTTTTATTTCAAATAGGTTAGTTTTGTCTAAAGCTAGCAAAGTGTGTCTACGTCTTGGTTCATTCCTTGATTATTGAGAAGTATACACTTCTAGATAATCAAGAAAAGCGCCAAGAGGGGCAACTGTAGACACTATTTTTTTTTTAAATATGCCTATAAAAAATAATAATAATATAAAATAAAAAAAATAAAAAAATAAAAAAATAAAAAAATTGAAAATCATTTTTTCAACCACCCCACTTATCATTTTCAACTCACAAAATCATTTTTTCAAACAAAATCATTTTTTCAACCACCCCACTCATCATTTTCAACTTACAAAATCATTTTTTCAAATAAAATCATTTTTTCAACTACCACACTCATCATTTTCAACTCACAAAATCATTATTTCAACCGCCCCACTCACCATTTTCAACTCACAAAATCATTTATTCAAACAAAATCATTTTTTCAACCACCCCACTCATCATTTTCAACTTACAAAATCATTTTCTCAAATAAAATCATTTTTTCAACCACCACACTCATCATTTTCAACTCACAAAATCATCATTTTAACCACCCCACTCATCATTTTCAACTCACAAAATCATTTTTTCAACCACCCCTCATAAATTCATCATCTATAAAAGGGGAGGCAAGAAGAGATTGGAAGGGGGGAGAGATTTGCAAAAAAAAAGATTGTTGGAGAAAAGAATTTTTTTTTTGAGAAAAAAAAGAGAAAAAAAGAAGAAAAGAAAAAAAAAATTGAAGAAGTTTTTTTTTTGGTTAGGTTTTTTTTTAAATTTTTTTTTGAAAGCTAGATCTGGATTTTTAGGTTTGAAATTTGACAAATCGGAGGTTGGATTTGTGTTTAAGGGGTTGAGAAGGATTCGTCTGAGAAGATTGTGGTTCATTTTATGGTTTAGATTTTAAAATCCGAAAAAATGTTCTTCGAAGTTCTTCAATGTTCTTGGTGTTCATAATTTTTCTGGATTTAAAAGAGAGTTGATCCGTTTTTTTTTATAAAATTTCTGGGTTGATTATGTTTGTAGAGAGAGAGAAAGCAAAATTCGGTTAAAAAGAGAGAAAAGGCTAAAAAAAATGACAAAAAAAAATTGACAAGGAGCTTTTGATTAATGGTGGGCAGAATCGGATTGAAAGTGAATCACGAAACAGGAAAGAAGAGTTGATCTTGTGATTTTCACCGAGCGAAGCACATCAGTACAATTTTCAGGCCCACATACATCAAATCGTTTCAACAGCTTCAGTCAATTTTTTCGAGTAACTTTTCTTTAGTGCAAGATTTTTTTTTAAATATTGATTCCAATAGCTTGTTCTTTTGTGCGCTGATCTATGCCTAATTTATTAATGCTTATTTAATTCTCCTAACTTGTACTTTAATATTTGTTGCTAATTTCTTATTTGATGATCATGTTTGTGTACCTTTTTACAAATTCTGTGTATATATTCAATTTTTGACTTTGGTCACTATGTATACTTGTCAAATGTGCTTTGGCTTTATAAAAATCATGCTTAATTCCCATAATCATTCAGTACATGCCTCGGGTTTCAATTTGAGCTTTAAATACTAACAACATCATGTCTAGATATGTACTTGTTTATGGCCCCTTTAGATTAGGTTCATCCATTTAATATTTTCATGTCATTTTAGCATTTTAAATTATTTAATATTTTATGCCATCTTAATATCTTAGGTTTATTCAATGTTTTATGCCATTCTAGTATTTTAGGTTTATTTAACTTTTTTTATGCCATTTTTTTTAATTTAGGTCATTTTTATTTTATGTCACTTAGTAAATTAGGTCATTTTCGCATATTTTGTGTCATTTAGTGAATTAGGTCATTTTGCATATTTTATGGCATTTAGAAAATTAGGTCATTTTACATATTTCATGCCATTTAATGATTTAGGACATTTTCAATTTTTTTTTGCCATTTAGTAATTTAGAGCATTTTTGCATTTATATGTCGTTTATTAATTTTAGACCTATTTGTATTTTAGGATTAAGCCCATGTGCATTTTAGGATTAGGCACATTTCATATTTTATGACATTTAGTAATTAGGTCCATATACACAATTAGCTTAGGCCTTTTAACATTTTTAATGTGTCATTTAGTTTAGCCCCATTAGTATTTTAATATGTCATTTAGCTTAGGCCCATTAACATTTTAATATGTCATCTAGCTTAGGCCCATTTACATCATTTTATGCCATTTTAGAAATTAAATTCATGCATCATTAATTTCTTGTTTAATATATATACTTAATATATTTCTTGTGCTAACCCATTTTTTTTTGTTTATTTTGTCCCATCACTTCATGCATTTAGGAATTAGTGCATCGTTTTTTAAAAGAATCATGTGCATTGAAAATCCCGATGATAGGGGATCGGAGAGGACCTCATGATTACGAGATAACCTTATCGGGATTCCGATCGGGCCTCGGAAGGCTTCAATATAGATTTCCGTCTATTTAAAAAAAAAAAGATTTTATCCATTATTTTAAAAGGTCATTTGCATATCACATCATATTTTATGATTTCTTTAAAATTCCAAAAGTCTCTTCTACAAATATCACTTCTTCAAGAAAACCTAAAAAAAATATTTTCTTTCAAAATTCCCTTTATCAGCAAAAGGAATTTCAATTCCGACATAATTTTAAATCTAAAAATGGTTTTTTAGGAAAATCTCAAACTTAATTAATAGTTGAGGTTTTCTTACAAAATCAAACTTTGGTTAATTTCTTTAATCAAGGTTTTAAAAATGAGATCCAAAAAATGAAAGGAATTCAATTATTCCGACATTATTTTCAAAAACCAAAAAATATTTTGAAAGATTTCAATTAGACCTTTACATTGGAGTCTTTCTAATTTAACCCCTTTTTTTAAAAAATCTTGCCTTTAATCAAAATCTGTCTACCAATAAAAGGAATTTGATAATTCCGACATTAATTTCAAAATCCAAAAAAAAATATTTTCGAAAGATTTCAATTTAGTTCTTAACAATTGAGGTCTTTCCAAATTTAACTCAGTCCTTTTCAAACTTATTTTTCTTTAAATTAAAATTTATCTTTGGCAAATTATTTGTTTTAACATTTTGATTTTCAAAGTTTATTTTCGAAAGATCTCAATTCGATTATTCAACATTGGGAACTTCCTGACCAAGTTTCAATACGGATCTCATTAAATCGAATTTCTTTAAGGGTGAATTAACCCGTAACAAAAGGAGTATTATTCCGACATTTTAACTTTTAGTTTCTAAATTATTCTCTTCTTCTTGAAAACATTTTGTCATTAACCCTAAAATTGATTTTCAAAAGACTTTTGTGGTACCGATTTTCGGGTGTTTCGGGGGTGCTAATCCTTCCTCGAACATAACCGACTCCCGAACCCAAAATCTGTTTTCATAGACCAATACCTGTTTGACCTAAGGTAATCTTTGTAGATTATGTTAGGTTAAATGGAGTCAAAATAGGTGGCTAACCTACCTAAACCAAATGGTTAGTGGCGACTCCTTTTCTTATTTTCTCGTTTTCAAATCTTTCTTTATTTCTCCAAAAATTTCCCGTCGGACAGCTCTCCAGACGTTTCGACAATTTCCATTATTTTCAATTGAAGTTTGCATGAGCCTTCATGCTTACAATCTAAATCCATCATTCCAGTTGGTATATGATGACTTCACACCCCATATATTGAAGTGACCACAGTTTGAACAACTGAGCTTCTCCGATAAGCCTTTTGCATAACCCAATGTATTGGACACTATATATAAATTTGTTTCCAACGCATTGTCGACGGTTAGATAATCGAAACTTCCAATTTTGTGCACATTCATCCTGATGCCGTATGTTTCACCATCTCCGATGCTGACATAGCATGCCTCGCTTGGTTAAACACGCCCCATGGCTTTATCGTTGCTGGAGCATGGTCAACCAAGTGTAATAAAAGAAAAATGTTTTCTTTAATTATCCAAAACATTTTCCTCAGTGTTCCATATTGGTGTTAATTGCTAACCAATCCTAGGTCAATGACCTAAACACCCATGTGTCTTCTGGTCCATTACCGAACTGATGCAGCATGCCAGCACCTACCCCTAACTCATTTCCCATGGACATTTAATAAGATTATGGTAATCAAGATTGAGGGTTAGTCTCAAATGTGTATGTATTATTAAATTGGCATCACAAAACAACTTTATGAACAACCATATACGAAAAGTAAAGCAAAAAAAAAAAAAGAGTTTAGTTGCAGTGATGCCATGTTTCAAGGATTCTAATGGTTTGAACTCAGCAACACGCCGATGTCGATAGTTATATTCTTATGGTTTTAGGTCTAATGTCGCTGAATTGGAGGCATATTATGAATTTCGAGCTTCTCATGATGTTTATATTCTAGTTGGAATGTCATATGCTGACTATGGGGACGAGGAGAATTCACATATTTGGTTGGCTTTAATCCTTAGATATTGCGATGTGATTGTATTATGGCGAGTAGATTTAGTTACCAATAGACGAACTTTCCAAGGAGTAGAAGAGATTGGGATGAAGCCGAAGTTAATGCTTATTCCTCTCTGTCCATTACATCGACCTCAGTCTATTGATCCGTATTAGTTGACTCTCCGTGGAGGAGTATCTCGTCCTGAGAATAGTCATCTGCGTTTTTAGGTGCCTGTTCCTATTGATAATTCACATCGTCATTCAAACGTCCAAAATTATACTCTTGATGAGGATGGTCTTCATCTAAGTTTGCAAAAAAACCATCCATAGTGGACACTGAGAATGTTCGTTAACGTGCCACTAAAAGTTTCAATAGTCCCTATTTTATCGAGATTGAACTCTCCTAAGAATTACAAGCATCTAATCCCAGACATTGATCTCACCCCAGGTGATTCGTCATACCATTTTTCACTTGAACAACTCGGTTTTCTTCATCAACAGGACAACTTTGAACTTAATGGAAACAAGGCCATTCAAACGCAATCAATGACTTCATTCCCTTTCGAAATCAAGATATTCTAGATTGATCGTTTTGAAGATGACGTGCAATGCTTTTTCCGTGAAGGCCATAGAGAAGATAATATCAACAAGTTTGTCATGGTCATATGTTGCTCGTTTGACATAATACCGCAAATCGAAGTGTTCGTTACATCTCTTGACGAGTGGGATTTGACAGTTGTGAGCACCCATGGCCTTGTCGATGGTTTAGTCGTTGCAATCATGAGGAGACATTTCTTGGTTGCTAAGCGTTTAGACGCCGATGACCTTGTTCACATGCTTCTATAGAGGGTTGTGTCGAAAGCTGAAATTTTGATGTGAAATTTAATAGCTTACTATTTCGATTCGTTTAAAAATTTCTTGGCTATGGATTTATTGTTTAGCCTATCTGTTTGCGGTATTTATATATAAAGTTTGATAAGATAAGCTCATATTTCCTTTATCATAATGTGTTGATAACCATATTGTTAACATCAATATTTACGTTTGCTTATGGCATTTAATGATTAGAATGGCATAACCATGGAATTCAATATCCGTCGATACATCGATATATCCATCGATATATCTGTAATCGATATGGACACTGCGATATTTTTTCGGTGGTTTTCAAACCACAGGATATCTGTCGATATATTCATATATCTGTTAAAATGTCTAGTTTAATTTTGTAATCTGGTCCAAATGGTAAACCACTTTGAAATACTTAGGTGCTCGACTCAAATGAAAAATTGCTTGGCCTGTGGTGGAAACAAGAGGCTCAGGCCTAAGTGTCAAATTCAATCGTTTTCTTGTATTGCAAGATTCACTTAAGTAAAATTCAAAGTTGATGTCCTAAATACTAAAAAAGGTGCTCCACACTTAGACATTTTTCTTATTCTTAAAATATTAATGGGGATCTCTCTTTATTACATTGTGTATTTGGCTTGTAATTACTTAATGGCAAAAACTTAGTTAATGCAACATTAAACTTAAATAGTAACTTGGGAAGCAGAAAAAAATATAGCACTTTATAAATTATTGTATACATTTTTTTGTTATGCTAATATTTTTACAAAAAGTTCTACATAACTCTTGAAGTTTTCTTATAAATCACCACTCTTAATCTAAAGAGCGTTGAAATGTTTAGTTTCTTTTTTTTTTTCATTCTTCACTATAATATTTGAGTGAATTTGTTTTGGGGCTTATCTTTTAGTTCATGGTCACAAATCAACAAAGTTACAAAATTGTAATAATTCCATGGAATAATGTTGTACGTGATGCTTTTGCTAGAGGCAAGTTAAGTTATCCATTATTGGGACAAGAGAAAAATAGTGTATTCTACTATTTGAGATAAGACAAGTAATCCATTATTACTAAAAGAAAAAAACAAAGTGTCCGTGTGGACTTCAACCCCAGTCTAGTGAACTATTGACCTCCTAAGTAAATTGCTTATTAAATGGAAATTGTGTAATTGAAGTAGTGTGTAATTAAATCTGTGTCAAAGTTGGAGTTTGAAAAATTAATGGAGGACAAAATCGCCTTTTTGCCCAAAACTATAAAAAGGGGAATAGTGATTGAAGAATAAGAACTTCTTTTTTCTTTTTCTTTCTTCTTCCTGTTGCTTTTTCCTCAAAAGCTCAAATATGAAATTCTTAATTTCTTCATGGATCTAAGCAAACAAACACACTAAATTGCTTAACTCTCTAAGTACTTTCATTATTTAGGATCCATTGGAGTTAGAAATGCTTAGTTGGAGCACAAATTGGAGCTAAAGTTTGAGGATATTTTTCTAGATTTAAGGAAATCTAGCAAACCATTCTTCAAGCCATTTAAGTAAGTTATTCTACTCCTCATTAGCTTGCATTTGATGTAAAAGTTATGCTTAATGGCTAGCAAATTGTAAACCAAGTATATGAACTATTCTGCTTTGATGTCAATTTTGAAACTCTATTTTTTTATGGATTTAAATAGGCAAATGAATTCCGTTTACTATGAAAATTTAACTGTAGAATCTTTGATGTGTTAGCTACAACTTTCATTTACAAATCGTCTCCTGTAAAATCCTAGATTCTGAGCTATGAATTTTTGAACTTTCTGTCGCTGTTAATGAGGTGAACATGGTGACAGTAAGTTCGATCTAATTTCCAAACTTGTTAGAGTAGAAATATGAGTTTGGTGCTGAAGAACTTTTAAAAGTAGACTCTTAGATCTTTCAAACAGTATATTATATGCCTTAATCTGATTGTAGAATGAAAGTTATGGAATTTTGAACTTTGGGCAGAAAATCTGCTAGATTTTTGGGTTGGCTGGAATCTGGAAATTTTCCAAATTCCGATCACCAGTGACTGGCTGACTAGGTGATTGGTTGACCAGCTGACCAGTTGATCAGTTGACTTCTCTGATTTTGTCCGTTTTCGACCTCGAACTAAGTTTAGACATTTTTCTAATCCCGATAGAGCCTATTTAGACTAGCTTGAGTCTACATGAGCATATTTTTATTTTGAAAATGATTTTAATGGATGTTTTAAATGAAATTAGGAGTGCCAGCGAATCAGGACCAAGGAAAAGCTCAGCTACTTAGTTAGGTTGATTGGGAGTATACTACACTCCCTGACAGTGAGTGGTTTGGACTCAATGTTTAGTTACATTGATGGCAACTTGTTTTAATGTTTTAAATAAATGTTTAATGTTTGGCCTCAATGTTTAGTGACAGATTATGTTTTTGAAATATTATTACTTTTGAAACTATTATTATAATATAATTTACAAATCATATTTTACCATTTTTGTAGATGGCTAGAGATGAAACATAGGAGCTTGGACAGCAAATACCAAATACTGGGGGTGGTTTTATCTACAATTATTGTGGGCTTGTTATGAAAAGTGGTGGAGTTACTCGGTTCAAGTATCATATCTGGTACAGATCCGAGAAAAAATGTAAAGCCTTGTGATTATGTCCCTCCAGAAGTGAAATCGAGACTGAAACGTACATTACTCGAATATGCAAAAAATAAAGAAAAAAAAAGCCATAGTGTGCGAGAGAAAGAAAAGCAATCCACCAAAATAGTCACCGGTTCTCTCTACAAATCTGAAAGTTCAAAGCAAAAAGGTATGTTTGACTTTTTTAAAGGTAAAGCAGTGAAGAAAAGTGTTGGCAGGCTTGTAGCAAAATTAAAATTTTTCATTTATAACAATGTACTAGCCGCAAAAGCAAATTCTCATCATTTTAAGAATATGGTGAAAGCTTTTCAAGTTGGAAGAAAAGGAGTGAAACCTCCATCGGCATATGAAATTAGAACAAAATATTTAGATATGGAGGTTGAGGAGACAAGGACTTATGTTGGTGGAATAAGCCAAAAGTGGAAGACATATGGTTGCATTGTGATGTGTGATGGATGGACAGGTCTAACAAATTATCACTCATCAATTTCATGGTTTACTGTAAAGGAACAACAGTGTTTTTGAAGCCAGTTGATGCGTTTGATCAAATTAAAGACCATCAATATATTTATGGATTGATGAAAGATGTTGTGGCTCAAATTGGAAAGGACAATGTTGTTCAAGTGGTTACTGATAATGGAAGTGCTTTCAAAAAGGCTGGAAAAAATTAATGGGTAAATATAATCTCTATTGGACTCCATATGCTGCTCATTGCATTGATTTAATTTTTGAAGAGATTGCAAAAAGGCCAAAAGTCAAAACTATGATTGATGAAGGAAGAATGATCACCAATTTTATATACAATCATGGTTGGCTTCTTCCACAGAAAAGAGCTCATTGTAAAGGAGATATTGTGCGCCCTGGTGCAACTCGATTTGCAACTAACTACATTGCATTAGATAGTTTATTGAAGAAAAGGCCTGGTTTGAAAGCTTTGTTTACTTCTCAAGAATAGGCCAATAATGGATTGAGCCGATCAAGAATTGGGAAGCAAGTTAAGGGTTTGATTTTGATGCATAGTTTTTGGGAGACTGTTGCCACTGTGTGCAAGATTTATGAGCCTATTTATCGAGTGCTTCGGATTGTCGATAGTGAAGTTTGGCCAACAATGGGCTATCTATATGAATCCATGAAAGTCATGAAAGAGCAAATTCTTCATTCTGGTAGATTTAATAATTGGGTCTTAAATATTACCAGTGAATGATGGGATAAAACATTGAAACATCCATTACACACAGCAGGTAAATATTTCATCTATCTTTTTTCTTTAAGAAATTATTTTTGTTTATATTAATTCTATTTATATTATTCTGACTAATACTATATGATTACAGCTCATTTCTTAAATCCGAACTATCATTACAAAAATGATATTGGAGGTGATCCTTATTTCTTAAATGTCATTCATCAAGTCTTTTAAGTTTTAGATCCTCAGTCAACTAGACAAGATCAATTTGGAAATGAGGTGAGATAAGATTCATCTTTATTTAAATATTTTGAAAATTTATAATTTCCTAAATGAAATTTTCTTTTTGTAAAGATAATGTTGTTTAGAGAAGCTAGAAGATCCTTTGGGGAAGCATGTGCATGAAGTTCAAGGGCGACCATGAAACCCGATATAGATACAATTACAAAGTTGATTAATTCTCTATTTTGCTTGAAAAATTATTATTACTATGACTCATTCAATGTAAAATATCCTTTGCTTTTTTATGTAGTTGATTGGTGGGAGTTATACGGGGAAAGTGCACCAATACTGTGTAAATTGGCTATGTAAATATTATCTCAAACTGTTTCATCTTCAACTTGTGAAAGAAATTGGAGTACATTTGCTTTAATCCACACAAAGCAACGAAATCGATTAGCCCATAGAACTCTACAAAATCTCATGTATTGTTACTATAACATAAAACTACAAGTTAAAGATATGGAAGCTGCACAAGATGAGATGTCCGTGCTAGACCCATTGAATCTTCTTGATGTTACTGTTGAAAATGGTGATGAAGATGAATATCCTCTTTTTTAATGGATTAGGTCTGCACATTTAGATGGCTGTGATATGAAGCCTAATCTTGAGATCAGGAGTCATGCTCAAGAATTTGGGATTGATGTTGATAAAGTGATGTCCGAAGAGGTTGGCTTAGATTCTTCATTAGATGAAACCATCGGTCCTCCACCTGGATTCGAAGGTCATTTATATGCTATGCTCCAATGTATGATTTTTCATATGACAGTGATTATTATAGATCATTGAGTCATTTTACCGGTGAGGTAACTTTTACACATGCTACATAAGATGAGGAACATGTGTCTCTCAAAGCTGGGCATGGAACTAAAGGAAAAAGGGGGGAAGAGAACTATGGGTAATCTTGTTGATGATTTTGGCTCCATGAGCATAACCACACAAAACAAAGTTCAGTCGGTTTTAATGCACTAATGGAATCAAATTTTGGAAATTGGACTGATGATAGATATGGAGAATATAATTATGGAGCATCATATTCATTAGGTTAGTATCCGTCAGATTATTCCAATGAACAACAAACTTTTCATGATGATCAATCAGCATAACCATAGGTGAATTATGGTCACTTCCCTCGCCTTGAAAATCTTTTGGTAGCTAGTACAACTAATTACTATGCCCATATGCACAATTATGTGAATAATTATAGGAACACCATGACTTGGCATGAATATTGCTGCTATATTCAGCCTACCGATGGAAGTCAGGTTAATACTTTTTGAGCCTTCAAAAAACTCAATGTGGTATTAAATGAGGTTGGAAACTTTGTAATATTTGATGTTTTTGGATATAAATATGACACACTCGGACCTAGCATGACCTTTTCGTACGAATGAAATAGTGCAAGATGACGTAATAATTAAACAATATGTCGGTCCGACTGTGTCAAGTCTGAAGAAAAGATAAGCTTAAGACAAGACGTAGTTGGAAGATGAAATTGGTGACCATGCATGGAATCACTAAAGTGGACTTCTTTAAGTCCATAGCCAATGGATTGGAAGTCCATTGGTGAATTAGTCGATGGATTGGGCCAAAGATTGAAATTATAAGAGGTTTCAAAGAGGGGAAAAAGTCTGGCCCGTGGCCCGAGTAGAATCGGTGTCGAGCCTTGCTATAAATAGGGGGAGATGAGCTTTCCCCCTCTCATTTTCTCTTCTCCCTCTCTTTTCTCCTCTCAACTTCTCTCTCGGAGCAATTTTGGACTTTTGGCCGATCCGGAAAAACCGACCGCAAGTTCAAGGCAAGACCTTAGTGAGTTGTTCATAACTCCTTGATATTCGTTTTTCTAAGTTTGTACGCTTATCCATGCATTGGTCTAGGAGAAATTCAAGCTCGAAGTTAGTTTCAGGTTTTAGTTAGATTTTAAGTTTAGATTTGAGATTTAGGAACTTTGAGCCTGTAATTCTCGTTTCCGCTCCGGTAAACGCATCGTGGGAGGTGAGAGGAACCTCCATCTCGAATTTCACGACGATCGGTGGACCGAGGGGCTTTGGAATAAAGGAAAAACCTCGGATCCTGAGGTGGCCGAGCGACTCCCACGAGGGAGCCAAGTCTCTCCCTTGAGGGAGAGATCGCCAGCCCAGGTCCCGCGCGGGACTGGGTCTTTTGACCTAAAACGGTCGATTGGGCCTTGTTCGGCCCAATCCGAGTTGGGCTCGGCCCAACTCACATGGGAACGGGCCTTCAGGTCCAGATTCAGGCCAGGCCTGACCCAGCCATGGGGGAGGCCTGCCTGGCCCAGAACCGGGCCCACGGGTCCCTAGGGGTATTTTCGTAATTTTTCATCAAGTGTTCGATTTTTACCCCAGAACCTCCCGGACACTTTTGTAAGCCCCGAATCACATTCAAGCCCAGTTGTAGGTCATGTTAGAGCCTCATAGGTGCATTCATAAACTTAATTATGAACGCTAACTTATATTTCCGTGTATTAGGGCTCTGGTTGAATCGAATGCGGCTATGCTCCGGAGGTTAAGCTACATGGAGCGCTTGGGAGTATACGGATCTCCCATCACTGTGAGTGACCTAGACTTCTTTGTGTAGCCACTGGGGGAAAAGATTTTAAAAATGTTTTTCAAAAGGTTTTGGGATACGGGGAATCCACACACACACAATTGTTTGTGATATACCCACATATAGAGTGGGATGTTTTCGAAATATATATAAATACTTATGTGTGTGTGTTTAAATGTTTTAAACATAAAATGTTTTGAATAAATATATATATATTTATATATATGTGATAAATACATGGATGGGATGCGAGACGAGAGATAAGTAATTGAGTGGCTCCTCGGGCTCCAATATATGCGAAAGCGTGGACCGAGTTGGAGAAAGCATGCTAGATTCTCAGCCGTGGACCGCCTGTCTAGGGGCACGGTGAGACGACACCCTGGGAGAGGCGAGTAGGGAAGCTCGCCAGGGTTCCAGAGCTGTGTTCCACCACAGCTATCTACCACCGAGGGAACGGGCTAGAGAAAGAGAAATTATGAAAGTATATTTTAAGAGAAAAGAGATAGCCCTCGGTGCAGTAGGGCATACGACCGGCCAGTTGTGCCTTCAGTTATTAAAAGCCAGCCCATTGAGTATATAATTAGTTTAAAGGTTTTAAATCTAATTCTCCTTGGGAGAATTTCAAAAGAGGTTTTGAAAACAAAATTTATTTTATTTACTTTATTTATTTTATTATATTTTGGATTACCCCTGTTTTCCCTAACCCTGATGGAGACTCATTGAACCTCTGTCACTCACCTGTATCCAATATGGATGGATGCAGATTTACGTACGGGGTCAGCTTTTAGAAAGGAGGCTCACTAGGAGGCGTCGGTGGCTTAGGTTTAGTGATTTTCGTTGTGTAGGTATTCTTTAAATTAATCCACTGGTGTCATTTATAAATTAGATATTTTATTAAATGATTTCTAATTAAAATTTTAGTTTTGTTTTGTAGCGATAATATCAATTTCTAGCCTTGCAATGCCTCAGATGCGTGGCTGCAGACACATACTTCGAGGTAGCGCGGCAATTGCCATGTGGTCGACCCAAGTGGGTCGGGGCATGACAAAATATGTCACAAATATGCTTGGTTGTCTTTTTAATAATATTTCATACATTTTCGCCTATTTAAATAATTAGCAATACATTAATCACACATCTAAATATACTTTAATTAAGATATTATGACTCTAAAATATGTAAAAATATGTAAATAAACATAGGGTAAAATGTCGTTTCAAAATTCCAACGTTTACTATAAATATCCGTGATTTTATATCATTTTTTACCACTTTTTTATGATATCGATAGTTTTTGCGATATATCCGTCGATATATCCGTAATTTTGATGGTGCAATATCGATATGAATATCGATATCTAATTCCATAGGCATAGCCCACATGTTTATTTAATCCTTATCGAGTTTGCACGGTAGAATTTAACAAAATTTTCATCGGTGGCATAGAATGTTAAAGGTCAAACACTCCAATTTATTGCTCAATTGCAAATTATAAAGGTATGACATTGGCTGACACTACACAACTTAATTGTTGTCTACCTAAACAAATTTATGAAGAGTTACTCTTATCATGACGATGTGAGTAAAACACTGATTACATTTATTGATCATGGCGCAGGCTAATGGGATAGTCCCTGATGATGATAATGTAAATGTACATATGCATATCCTCACCATTTTCACCATTACGTTAAAAATACAGTAACAGAATCCAAATGCTGCAATGTTGCACCAACATTGAACGCAGGAAGCATTTGTTATCCATATAGAATTTATAAGTTTTTCATATGAAAAATTGTTTGAACTTGTTAATTACATGAAGTTAAATATGTGCCACGTATTTATTGAGAAATTTAAAAAAATTGTGCGGCTTAGTTATCATGTGTTAACATGTTAAAAAATAAATAAGCTGAGTGTATTAGATTGTTCTTATACCGTACCTCTGGATATTACCCAATAACCTTTATGCTATTCTTCGTTGAGCATGATATAACAAAGTTTTTTGAATTCCACGTCAGAAGAGCGCCGCCTCGACCCATGATAGGTTCGAAAATGAAACTTCAGATGTAATTGAGACTGTCTAAAATGGCAGATGCATGCGCAGTATCCACATTTGTGTTTGTCACAATAATAACGTTTGGCGCATAATTTATATATATCTCCTTAAGACAACTGCATATTGTATCACTGGGCTGATATTGTGCATTCCACATCATAATTGTCAAGGGGCAAACGCTCTGATTTGTCCCAGTACGAGCGCTGATTAACTCGAACAGGTTTACATCTGTTGCAATTCCTTTAAAATAAACATTATCCACTTAAAGAACATTCTTCTTCTAGCTAGTTGTTATTTCACGGGAAACAATAAGCTATATTGCAATCGACCTATTCCGTTTAATTATTTGCTCAGTTAATTGAAAGTGCATTCCCTCTTCCAACTGAACAGCCAATAATTGACGGACTAACGTTGCCTGAATGCATGAGAAAAGGTGCTCGATTTTTGCCCCTCGACACTCCAATTCTAAAGTCGGTTGTTCGAATGGTGATGTCTCCTATAATGAAGCCAAATTAGCAGAGTTTAACGAGAAACCCATAAGAAATGATTGCATTTCAAGAAATCAACCTATAATCATGTATATTCGTTGCATTCGCATAACAAGATGTTGACCGATCCGTATTCATGATAGCAGTTGATTCTTGCACTCTCGAGCAAGGATAGCGAGGAAGGTAGTTAGAGAGACATGAAACAGGACACCGAATAAGTATGAGAGGAAGTACTAGTGTCAAAGTTGAACCTCTAAAAGCTGTAGCTCTTACAAAGAGGATTCAAGTTGGGCAATATCTTTTTTGTTTGGATGAAAATGACCGGTTGAGAGAGAAAATAGAGAAGGTCATGCCCTGGAGAGCAGTCCGGATGGGTCCATCCACATTTAGTTTTTTGATAATTTTGGTGAGGACATGGAGGGCCAGCTAAACTTCATTAGCAGAAATTCGTGGGAGTCTATCAAGGCAAGATGAGAAGACGGGGACTGTCACACCCCGACCCGCAGGCTCGGCCACTTGACAACCGCCGTACTACCTCGAGATGCGTGCTTCGTCAGGCGGGCAACTAAGATGGCACAAGGCTTAAAAATAAAGGATATTCGAGCAATATATGAAATCATGCGAGAATATCATAGATAATATAGTTCAAAATATTAAAATAAAATATCACATCTTACGGTGTTCCACACAGCGGAAAATATTATATAAATACATAAAAGTATATGTAAGATGCAATAATATTCCGAGCCAAGATACACAAAGCCAAAAGGGGTGGCACCTACATAATCGTGTCCACAGTGCCGTACTGGGATCACTGGCCACCAAGACGTCCGCCGTCCAAAGACTGATGATCTGATAACAAAAGTGAATGGGGTGAGTACAATATACTTGTACCCAGTGAGAGACTCGGTTATAAAGAACGATCACCTCAGGCTGGGGATATGAAATAATCCAAATATCAATTTAATAAACTATTTACTGAAATATAGTAAATCCCAAACCAAATCAAATATCAAATCAAATATCAAGTCCATAATAATATTTTCATAAGGGTTGGCATCTAAAAATCGTCCCAATAAGGTATACCCGTGCACTGGGTATCCACTAGACCGTCAAGGGTTACTTTATACTTTTAAAACATTTTTACTTTACTCTCTGGCCCATTCCCTTGATGTTTGCCTCGCTGTGGTGGAACACAGCTACCTCTGGCCTGGCGAGATTTTCTCCGCGCCTCTCTACTCCAGGCCAGTATATTCTCCGTGCCCTTTCAAAAAGAAAGCGGTCCACGGGAACCTTATATGCATGCCTCTCCCTCGGTCCACGCTCCCGCATATTGGAGCTCCGAGGAAATCGCTCAAACTCTCATCTTTCAGGGGTACCGTTTCCCAAACAATAATCAATAATAATATCAATTTCTTAGGGGTATCGTTCCTCATACAATAATCAATAATAATATCAATATATATAATATATTGAAATTCCCACCCTTTAAATCATTTGTAAACTCAGTGTGTGAGGGTGGACAATTCATACCCCAAAACATATATAAACAAGTTTAATAAAGAATTTATAAATAATTTGAAAACGGTTAACCCTCAATGGTCAACCAATATAATCCAAGCCACTCACAAAGTGAGGAGAGTTGTATACTCCCCGATTACCCACAAATGCCTTAGCTCAAACTGCTACCGGTTCCAACCTCGTACAATCACGTACCTAATAATCAAATTAAGTCTAATTTGATTAATAAAGGCATTCGACCAATTATTAAATCATAAAACAAAACCAATTAAAGGTCATGGAGTAAAATTGGGCAAGTCCGGAGGTCAATTGAAGTAAATTAAAGTCAATTGGGTCAAATGGGATCTAGGATTGCAAAATGACCATTTTGCCCCTGGACTGTGATGATCCGGCGCCGGAACTAGTCAGAACCGGCGCCGGTTCTGTTCTGGAAATAAGGCCGAGTTTCGGCCTCAATTTTCTTCAGCCCGATTCAAGTTCGATTCACAACCAATCCGCATCAAAATTGAAACACAGCAAGATAATCACATGATCTAAGGATTTATAGCTTCAAGAACGGAATCAAACAACCAATCATGCTCGAATTTTGAATCAAATCACTAAGAGTTGACTTATCTCGGACAAGACAGAAATATCAACTTCAATCAACGAATTCTCTTAGCTCAGACCATGAAATCAAGCATATAAACTATCAAATTAAAGCTTGATGAGTCAAGAACAACATACCAAATTCTCAGCCAAAATGCACGGTTAAATCAAAAGATATGAGCTGATGAACAAACTGTCGCCAAATTTCCAGATTTCTAGATTTGATAATTTTCTTAGAAATCTTGGTGTTTTGATCTTCAAGAAGACAAGAGAAGTTGATATTGATGTTTGATTAAGTGTTTGAAAGGAGATTGAGGTTTTGATTCAGAAGAATCGAGAGAGAGCTCCGAGAAAATTTGAAGAACAAAGAGAACAAATGAAAAATGGGGTTCTCGGATGGCCGAGACCCATTTTCAATCGGTCAGTTCCGGGGCCGGTTCTGACCAGTTTCGGTGCCGGAATCAACTGAGTCAAAGTTGACTCCGGTCAACTCGGTCAAACATTCTTGGAATCCGTGCCCAAGTGGGACCCACATCTCGGAACTTCAATTTTAGGGTTTTTAAGCTTGAAATCGAGTTATATGAAGTTTAAAACATCCATGGAAAGTCAAATTTGGTATATTGACAAGACAACAATACATAAATATTCAACTTGACACGTGCGGACTAGGTCCGGGCGTGTCAGGGACCGTTTTTTCTGGGAAGGCATCTTTTAGGTCTTTTCCCAAGCATACAAGGGTTGGACCAAATTTTGTGCGAAGTGCCTCTTGGTAGAGTTCAAACTCACTCTGCAAGAAAACAGAGTAAAAGCGAAAATCACATTTTGAAATTGGAATTAGAACAATAATATTAAAAAATAAGATAAGAGATAACTTTGGGGGATGGTAGAAGAACTGAGAATTTGGCACCAAGAGGAGAGTTGATAGCATCCTCAAAGCAATCTGGTTTAACTGCCTTTCTCTTCTTTAATGGACCGATGGCGCATCCCTGTTGTCTCATTGTTGAAGGTAAAGGGTAAGGCCTAAGAAAATTGCTAATGTAGAAGATGGTAGAAAAAAAAAGGTTTCTAGAGTTAGAAGATCACGGTTGATGGAAGGTAAAAGGGTCAAGTACAATATAGGACTGAAAATATAGAGCATATCTGCATTTATATAGGGCCTTTATGAGTGTTTTTACAGAAGTGCAGTTAATGCACTTGGAAAGATGCCTAAAAACTGGCATGAAGTGGCTCTTGAGTGTTCTGCTTGAAAGAGATTGGTACAGCCACCCAAGCACCAGAAGTTGCAGAGTTAAATTAGAATTCTGTTCAAACTAGGAAAAAACATGCATCCGGCATTTTGCCCTCACATTTTTTTTGGGGCAATTGTTTGTACAATTTTCTGCCAAGATCAAAACGCATCACTCAACGGATCAAGTAGAGCATGACGTCATTTTTCCAACATAAGAAACTGAGCTAGAAAGCGGCTGGACATACGTGAGAAGGGGCTGGGGCTTGCGCAATACTTGAGCTGACTTCAATATGTAGGCAACGCATGGGTAAGAAGGAAAAGTATAGTAAAGCCCTTAATGTTCCTTTTTATTTGTCCTTGTATTGCTTCAATAAAGTATTAATTATTTATTTCCAAACTTAACCTTCCTTGGAATGCTAAGAACAATTAAATGTAATAGTCGTATATTAAGCCAATTAACTTATAAAGAGTAGAGAGAATGTAACAGGCTTAGGGTAAATTTGGAAAGTGACATAAAATTTGTATAGAATTTTGTTAACTAACTAACTTTCTTAATAAAAAATATTCGGTTATTGGGGTCAAATAATAAGGAACGGACAAAGTAGTTTTCAACTAGGGGAAGTTCGAATTCCAGCAGTACGGGCGGGCAGTTACCAATCAAATAACTTGAAGAAACTCCCGGGAAGGTGGAGATAAATCCATGCAGTGTCCTTAAGGAAGTTTAAGGAAATGATAACCACTGTAATGGGAGCATAAAGGAAGAGAGCTTGGGGATAAATTGTGGAGAATGAACTTAGGAAGGGGACTTTTGGAGAGAGCAACCATGTTTTCCTTTATGTTTATTGAGTTATCTTTGCAACTTTAACTTTCAAGTATTTTACATATTTCAGTAGTAGTTAAGTTAGTGTATGTAATTTTTGCTTCAGTTCAGTCCAATCCAAATCCTTAGTTTTGCTGGGAAACTCCCCATTCTTGCATTGATCTTCAAGAGTGTGCACCTTTATTCTATTGCCTGACACTGTTTTTCGACTATTGTCTGGAAATCTACCACAAAAAAATACCCAAAAATAAAAGTGTTACGAACAATTCATCTCCAATAAAACTGAGAGACCTATGTATTCTTTTTCCTATAAGTCGGGGACTAAATTGGGTTTTAAGCCAATATTTTGTTATATTTTAAAAATCGGTTAACTATTTAAGGGTTTTTAATATTTTATACCTATCAATCTCTATTATTTGTACTGCACATCATTAAATATGTTATTACTAATAGGAAAAAAACTAATAATCACGCTTTTAACAAAACCCAATTTAGATATCTTCAAGTGAGTGATAATTAATTATCAATAATTATGATCATTACTACTCAACATTAAATTAACTGATACTTAAGGTATATTCTTCCTAATAATATAGTATTTCATTAAATATTATGATAGTAAAATTAGTTAATTACTAACATCATCCGTAGAATTGAGTAAAATATTCCTTCAAAAATATAAATTATGCAATTTAAATCATATCATCACTTTCCAAGTCATTTCTATAAAATTTTATTAATTAGTACAAACTAATTTAACGGATTCAAAAATTTTACAAAATTATTATATATTATTAATATTATACATTAAACGACGCAGGTAGGGTTATGAACCCAACTGCATGTTTTTTCATGCATAATATGGAAGAACACAACTGATAAAGGTTGAAACAACCTTCTAACTTAGTTGTCATATAAAGTACTTTAGAAGTTTCCTGATTGACTCTTCATCTTCATGCCTTTTGTTCCTTGAGTTATATTTATTCTGGAAACAATTATAACTTGTCCTTACAGGTTATCTTATCAAGGCACAGACCACAATATCTCATAGGATACACATAACAGGAAAACCCCTTGACTATTTACTCCTTATACCTATCTCTTCTCGAACATCGTGATTTGCGTTTTCCTTCTTTCCAACTGCCTTTTTGTGTTTTTCGACCAAACACCTACGGATGGTAGATGATTCACAACTATCACGAAGGATTCCTCAAACTACACCAGTCGTGCGTCTAGATTAGCAACAATGTGTGCTGGATTGAGTGATGGTTCAATGAAATTCATGTACTCGACTCTAGCTAGCATCACAATAGGCCCTTCGGTATCATCACTAATTAACTTTCTCTGACAGCTTTCGTTGCCAGTGGGCTCTCGGTTGCTGCTCGATGACTATCCAAATCAAGTGCCCAACATCGTTGAAGGGGAAGATTCTATACCTTCTTGCCCATCTAGGATGATGGCTTCAAATCCTGGTACCATCGCCTATTACCTCGATGCCACCTGCATTAGAGACACGCAAGGATTCTTTATATATTGGAGTTATGCCAGAATATCCCACCAATGGACTGTTGCATCATGACAGCCTTGTCATTTTTTTGGGCTTCGAAATACGTCTTTGTATTCAACTTTGGGTATATGACCATGATCCTGACCGACCTATCAGTGATCACGCTTTTGTTGTGTGAATTTAGTGATGACAAAGAAAATTGTCTCCCCCCCCCCTCCAAGTATCCTTATTTGACCATCACACTAGTGAATCGTCAGTTCAACTGGTTCCTTAGACAATACAGAGGTACCTCAAATGTCTGGGTCGGAGATGTTGAGCTTGTTGCCTTTTTGCTATTTGGGATTTGTCGTCTGCACCTGGTGTCAACGGGTTTATGAAGAATTTCTCCCTATAGCGATTGCTATCTCACAGGGGGTAAGAGCCAATCTTATTGCTTTCATCATTTCACTTATGTTCATGGGCATGTCAGACATTGCTCGGTCTATCAAGTCTAGCACTACACCTGTTAGGAATGTTGGTCCTATCTGGTTTGTTCTAGTTATGGTTCAATATGTACTTTTCTTCTCTTAATCCTGATTTTAGGGGACCTTGATCAATTTGTTATATTGAAAACTTTAGCCCCTATTTGTCTAATGCGCCTCTAATTCCCGTACCGCCTGAGGAACTTATCCTGACCCTCAGAACAGGGTTCCCAGATATGAGCACCACATTTAGTCCATACATGCATCTATGTAAAACCATTGAGCCATGGTTCCTCCAGCTCAAGGAAGGTGCTTATTGGCAGTCTATAAAACAAGCTAAAATTGTCAACGTTAAGAAATCATTCCTTTGCACTAGGGATCTCACAGCCTACGTGAAAATTAAACCCCCCAAGTCTACGCATGTTTTCATTGGTCTATTGCCCTTATTTTTGTGCTCGACAATTTGGCCTTGTTCAGAATATTCTAGTCCCTCCCTTTTTCACTTTGAATCACAATTTCTTCCCCTACACCATCCTTAGAAAAAAAGTCGAGATTAAGGTTGTTCAAGATATCGAACAAACAATGTTGTCACTATTTGGACGTCACTGCGAGTACTTTCAGCATAAACTTGGTGTTACAAATGAATTTCATAATTGGAGGATAGACATTCGTTGGACATTATTTGAACAATTCCCATTTATTCATCTGGTAAATCATAACCTTTCTACATTTATCATGCTAACATACAATCCTGAGACTAATCTAACTAACCTATATGCAGTTTTCACCTCCTGTCCTCGCACACACTGATTCTCATGAAGATTCCAATAGCATTGGCGGAGATAATGTGGCTAATGAAGCCTCATCGTCCATACCATATATGCCTCATGCTCTTTAATACCGTCATGTGCTCGTATCCTAACTTGGTAAGTACTTTTGTTTTTAATTCCATTCCATTTAATTGAGTTTAATTTTTCCTTTGTTTTGCATTTGATTTTGAATCCGATGCTCAACAGGATATGAAAGCGATACTATTCATTCTGAATAGTTTTTCATTTTTTCTTCTTATCCAAAACAAGCTTCCTACATGAGTAAAACATTATGATCATTCCCAATGAAGTCCATGTTTCATATGCTTTATAACTCAGTTGTTATATATATGATGGGATGTTGGTTTCTGCTTGCAATTAGATGAACAAACTTCACATGAATTGTGTGACTGTTGTTGAGTACTAAAATAGACATATTTTCCTATGTTAATCTCCATGGATTTATGCATTTCATCATATAAATCAAGCTTACTTAGGTTTGTTTCACTTTTTAGGTGTCAATTGAGGCAATTAAGTGAAAATTATTGAATTGAAGTGAAAAGGAGCAAACACAAATCAAGTGGGAAGACAAGATGTGAAGAACTCAAAGTTGAAAATCCTGACAGATTGGATAGATCTCAAAGATGGCTGATTTTCACCATCTTAGAAACTTCAATCTTGTTTTTGGTCTTCATAAAAGGTGTAGAGGACATCTTGGGCTTTCCGGAATACTAAAGAATGTCAAAATAGGAGTTTGTTTGACCCTCCAAATGCATATTTTACGAAGGACTATCAAACCGGGGCCGGGTGTGCCCGACCAAACCGTCAACGGATTTGCATCCATCCGTGGACGGATTGAATGGGCAGGGAAGAACTTCTTTCCCTGCCCAATCAATCCGTGAATGGATGTATATCAATCCGTCGATAGATCTCTCACTCTAGGCACTCCGAAATGACGTGTTTTGGCCCTCTAACTTCATTCCTTTGAGCCACATAAGACTCCAATCACCCAATGACATCAAGACACATGCATAAGGCTATGAGAGAGCTTGGGAAAAGGCTAAATGACCCTCACTTACCTTTGTAATCCTTGTAATAGTTTAGGGGTAATTTTGTATCTACAATAAATATTTTCTTAACCCTATTTAGTGAGAGAAAATGGCTATAGAGAAGAGAGTTTTTTTTTTGGATGGGAGTCTAATTAGTCTAGGAGAAGTCTTGGATTGATCTTGGGTTCTCCTCAAACCATTTTTGTAAAGTTTTCTCTCTTTATTTCTTTCTTTGCTATTTAATAGTTGCTTTACTTCAATCTATTGTATGAATTGATTCTTTGATTTGCAATTGTGAGACTCTTGTGATTAATCAATTTCCTAACCATTGATTGTTCTTTTAACCCTTGCAATTAGAAGATGATAAGCTGGTTTATTATCTTGTCTCTTGAGTTGCTTGATTGGCTAGTTGCAAATAATTAATTAGGTGATTCAATTGCTTACTAATCTTTGAATGCCCAACCTTCATTTAGGGGATTCTTAGAATTTGGGTAGCAATTGGATGTATTGGCTACATCCAAAGGGTTTGAAGATACAAATTAAATGATATATGCTGGGTATATTGTTATTTGTTGCTAATTGATATCTTTCTATTGATTAATGCTCTTCTATGCTTAAATTCGGATTGCTGGGATTTGGGTTAGCAATAGAGGAAGGGATTGATGATGAAATTTGAGTAATTGTTAATCTATGCTTAAGGAAAGATACATTGATGTGAGCTGGACTCAAATCAATTAAATTAGCCAATTGATAGGGGAAATAATTGTTTAGTGAGTCTAGGATCAATTGCTCTATCAAGGGATTAGTTCTACAATGGATTGGAGGCTTTAATCACCATTTACTTCTTTGTTATTGCTAGTTAGATAGTTTCTTCACTTACTTGCTTTATTGATGATACAAACCTCCTCGTTTTCTTTAATTTATTACTTATTTGTTTTCAAAAGTATCGATAAATCACAGTAGCTCTCTGTGAGATTCGACCCTTGCTTTCCTAACTACATGTTAGAGTAGTGAGGTTATTTTTGGTGCTCAGCGACACGCATCAAATTTTGGCGCCGTTGCCGGGGAGCTACGACATTTATGATTGCTTTCCTTTCATTTTTTCCCCTGTTTTCTTGTGATTTTTTTCTTGTTTTTGTTTGATTAGAACTTGTTTATTTGTTTAGTCTATTTTCGTTTCAGCTTTTTTTTTTTATTTTATTGTTTTGCTTTTGTTCGCTTTGTTTTTCTTGTTCTTTGTTTCATTTTTCAGGACTTTGAGCACCAATTGGAGCCACCCACCTTCTTTACCCTTTATTGAGTGAGTTTTCATATTTTTCCAACAATTAACAAGCTCAATGTCTTGACCATATGATCCATCTATATGGGTTGCATCCTACCGGCAATGGAACGAACAAGGGACGTCATATGCTTCACAAGTTCAACCCAAGTCTCAAAGCCATGGATCCTCTCAACTTGAAGCTTGTGTGAACAATCTCATTCTTCAAGTTCAACAACTTGAAGTGCTCCTCTATGCAAGAATGTCAAATCGATGGTTAACTATTCACGAACAACAATGGATGGCACCAAAGTCCATTAGAGCCACAAAGTTCTATTTCTTGTTTGGAGGAGCAAATGTTCCAAGTGCCATCATCGATTTGGAATGAATATTCTTCATTAATCGAGAATCCTTATCCTTGGCAAGAGCCATCTACAAGCTGCCCTTATAATGATGTTTGCTCTTTCGCATCTTTCACAAATCATCTTAAAGAAGTGGTTCATCAAGTTGCTACTAATATGTTGACATTTCAAAAGGCCACTCAAACTCAATTTCAACAACTTCACAATACCGTGGATGAGGTGCAGAGCCAAATTATGTACTTACCAAATTCTATTGATGAATTGAAGATTCCAAAGAAAGATAAACTTGTAGATAGCTATTGGGATTTTGATGAGGAAGATTATTCCCCACCTTCACTTGACATTGATGAGCCAAAGGCCGAACACCATGTCTACACATTTGAGGATAACCTCGAGGAGGGGGAAGACTTGAAAGAAGAAATGGAGCAACTTTCGAATTCAACTGCTGATATGATGCCGGATCATGTGGAAAATCAAGGTCGGACTAGTTCCAACAAATTCTCTTCTACTCTTTTGCAACAATCTGACACCAAAAGAGCCATATGCCACCACCATGATGATTTTTTTGTTCCTAGCTCCGCCATAACCTTGGATTTCAACTCCAACCATCAAGAGCTAAGTGTGGAGGAAGAAGACTACTATGGCACTAAGCAAGAGATACTTTTACTCAAGTGTGAGGCCTCCACCATTATGATGAATGGAATTATGGGAAACTATCCTAGTGGTGAACCTTTGGAATTTGATGAGACGGACTTTTTGATAGTGGAAGAAATTCTTCGAAAATCTACAAAATTGGTGCTCAAAGGCCATCATTTTGCTGCCACAAAGAACCAAAAGTGTGTCAAAGCATTGTCTCTCAAACAAGTGTACAACAATGCCTTATTTGTGTGCCCAATGACACTCATGCACCACCCAGTTACAGCAACAACAATGGCATTGTCTACACTTGCCTTCCATGGTATTTTAAATCACATACTTGGTGATTTCTTTCTTTTGGTTTTACTTGTTCTTTTATCTCACTTTTCTTATATTTTCATTTTTCAATCTTATTTACGTTTTGCCTCGAAGTGGAAAGATCCACCTTGACAAGAGCCAATAAGGCATAGTCTAGCTTCAAGACTATAAACAAAGCACTTATTGGGAGGCAACCCAATTCCTTTACTTTGCTTTAGTTCTTGTCATGTTTTACTTTACCTTACTAGTTGATTAGTTCTCTTGTTTTTTTTAGGTACTCACTCCAGTCCTCTCAAGCAATGGTAAATGAGTATTTTTAAAGGAATATATCTAAAGACCCACTCACCCACCCTTGTTCTTTCTCACATTGTTTCTTTATGTTGTGATTCTAGTTTGAGCACTTACATTTTCAACCTTTAAGGTATGCATTCTTCCAATCTCAACTTATATATTTCGATTCTTGAAATACATTCCTTGATTAGCACCAAGTATATTACATTTTCTTTATGATTTCTTTTGTATACTTGATTGTATTTGTTCTTATGGACTACATAATGTTTAAACATTGAGGACAATGTTTACTTTAAGTGTGGGGGGATTTGCAATTGCATTGCTTGATAATTGAGAGTAGTAGTTTAATTACAAGATAGTTAACTTTCAAATGAAATGATAGAGGTATTCATGGTATGAGTGTTAGCCTAGTTAGGAATGATTGATGCATGATGATAATGAATAAAATGCTTTGCTTCTTGATTTTTAAGTATCATGTTAGTTAATATCTTTAAACCAAATATGTTTAAGTAGGGTAATGCATTAATAACCTAGTGAGAATTTGAGCCTTATAGATTGCACTTCAATCTCTTTTCATTCTTGAGTGTATTTATGTCTTCTATGATCATATGCTTCTAGAACTTGCCTTATACCTTGTTGAGATTACATGTATTGCATTCATGTTTGAAAGATGATTAAGGTTTTAGGATTGAGTTTGAGCCAAATTAACCAACCTTTGTAAAACCAATGTAGATAACCCCTTGAGCTTAACATGATTTTAGCCATGTTCTTCATTGTTAAACCTTATTATCCCAAAAGACCCTAAGCATTAAAAGAAAAAAAAAGTTTACTCACCCTGTCTCTTTGACTTAGTGAAATAATTGACTTGTCTTGCATTAATGTTCTTAGTTAAAAGGGTTGACAACAAGAATAAGTGTGGGGGAATTTCCCTTTGATTTCGTTAATTGAGAAAAAGATTGTATGAATGAGATGCCCAAAGTAGTGATAATAACAAAAATGTGCCTTAAGAAAGCAAAATCTAGAAAGAAAGGCACTATAAAAGAGATTGGCATCTGCTTGGTCCATAGGAATAGAAACGAGTGAGAAAAAGTTGATTAAAAGATGGAGAGAATTAGTGAATTGTTGACCAAGCCAAGATTTGGGCTATTAAAAGTAAAGTTTGCCCCTAATTTCAATTAGTTAATATTTCACTAATATTGAAGAGGCCTTTGATTGAATACCTTTACTCATTTCTTTCGTAACTTTCTTAGCCAATGTCCCATTACAACCTTACTTTAAATCCTTTTCATTCATTCATTCATGACATGTAAGATGGAGTAGTGGAGATGAGATAGACTAGCAAGCATATGGTAAGTATATTTTCATAGAAAGACTCTTGAGGGCACCATTATCAAACACTTGAGTGAATGAGAGATGACTAGTGAGGAATTGCCCTATTCAAGCATGTTTGGTTGAAGTTTGATGCTTGCATTGTTACTTATTAATCTTGTTTGCTTAGTTTTCTTATTCATGATTTGTTATGTTTTCTTTGGTTCTTAACCATACTTTTACTTATCACATGTGTTTCTCTTGAGTTCAAATATTGAGTTTGATTTAAACTTTAACTACCATAATAAGAATGTTGTGGGTATTGTTGGTAAACACTCAAGAGACCATACCTCTTCCTACTAGGGACACCTAGGGGTTTAATATGGGTTTGTAGTTTAGGCTAAAAGCTACCGTGTTCTCCTATGAAAATGGACAATAAATTTAGGTTAGGTTTAGTGTAGATAATAACTCTCCTTAGGATTGCTTGAGGACGAGCAAAGGTTTAAGTGTGGGGGAATTTGTTGAGTACTAAAATAGACATATTTTCCTATGTTAATCTCCATGGATTTATGCATTTCATCATATAAATCAAGCATACTTAGCTTTGTTTCACTTTTTAGGTGTCAATTAAGGCAATTGAGTGAAAATGATTGAATTGAAGTGAAAAGAAGCAAACACAAATCAAGTGGGAAAACAAGATGTGAAAAACTCAAAGTTGAAAATCCTGACAGATTAGATAGATCTCAAAGATGGCTGATTTTCACCATATTAGAAACCTAAATCGTATTTTTGGTCTTCATAAAAGTTGTAGATGACATCTTGGGCTTTCCGGAATGCTAAAGAATGTCAAAATAGGATTTCGTTTGACCCTCCAAATGCATATTTTACGAAGGACTATCAAACTGGGGCCGGGTGTGCTCGACCAATCCATTGACGGATTTGCATCCATCCGTGGACGGATTGAATGGGCAGGGAAGAACTTCTTTCCCTGCCCAATCAATCCGTGAACTGATGTATACCAATCTGTCGACGGATCTGTCACTCTAGGCACTCCGAAATGACGTGTTTTGGCCCTCTAACTTCATTCCTTTGAGCCACATAAGACTCCAATCACCCAATGAAATCAAGACACGTGCATAAGGCTATGAGAGGGCTTGGGAAAAGGCTAAATGACCCTCACTTACCTTTGTAATCCTTGTAATAGTTTAGGGGTAATTTTGTATCTATAATAAATCTTTTCTCAACCCTATTTAGTGAGAGAAAGGGCTAGAGAGAAGAGAGCTTTTTTTTGGATGGGAGTCTAATTAGTCTAGGAGAAGTTTTGGATAGATCTTGGGTTCTCCTCAAACCATTTTTGTAAAGTTTTCTCTTTATTTCTTTCTTTGCTATTTAATAGTTGCTTTATTTCAATTTATTGTATGAATTGATTCTTTGATTTGCAATTGTGAGACTCTAGTGATTAATCAATTTCCTAACCACTGATTGGTCTTTTAACCCTTGCAATTAGAAGACGATAAGCTGGTTTATTATCTTGTCACTTGAGTTGCTTGATTGATTAGTTGCAAATAATTAATTAGGTGATTCAATTGCTTGCTAATCTTTGAATGCCCAACCTTCATTTAGGGGATTCTTAGAATTTGGATAGCAATTGGATGTATTGGCTACATCCAAAGGGTTTGAAGATACAAATTAAATGATATATGCTGGGTATATTGTTATTTGTTGCTAATTGATATCTTTCTATTGATTAATGCTCTTCTATGCTTAAATTCGGATTGCTGGGATTTGGGTAGACCTGCTCAAGGGCCGGGCTACCCGCCTGAGCTCGAAAGCCCGCCCGAAATTTGAGAGGGTTTGGACAAAAATGTTAGGCCCGAATATCGGGCCTTGGACAAAGGATGAAGCCCATTTTTAAAATGGGCCAGGCCTTGGACATAATATTGAGGCCCGGGCCCGGCCCGAATTTATAATGTAATAAATAATGTATATTTATTATTTGTAGATATTACCTTAAGTGTAAACTCAAAACTATAACCAGAATAGAAAATATTATATATATATATAATATATATTTTTTTCTACAAATATATATAATATATATAAGAATTTATAATGTATATCTAACATATATGATAATTCACGTGACTGGATTGGGGTTGCTGAAAAAGCTTTTGCTTTTGCTTTTTGACACATCCGGATCTAGCACGACTTTTGGTATGAACGGAATAGTGTAAGACGGCGTATTAATTAAACAATATGTCAGTCCGGATGTGTCTAATTAAGAAGAGAAGTTTAAATTAGGATAAGATAGAGTTGGCACAAGAAAGCAAAGGATTTAGCCAACGGGTGAAAATGAAAGAAAGTTGAAAAAAGGGAAAAAGTTTAACCAGGGGCCCCGGGGGCATTTTGATAATTTTTCACTAAGTGTCCAATTTTTACCCAGGAACCTCCTGGACACTTTTCTAAGCACCAAATCACATTCAAGCCCAGTCGTAGGTGCATTCATAAATTTAATTATGAATGTTGACGTATATTTCCGTGTGCTAGGGCTTCGGGTGAATCGAATGTAACAATGCTCCGGAGGTTGAGCTACATGGAGCGCTTGGGAGTATACGAATCTCCCAATATTGTGAGTGGCTTAGATTTCTTTGTTTAGCTACTGGGAACAAAGGTTTTAAAAATGATTTTAAAAACATAAATGTTTTCAAAAAGGTTTTGGGATATGGGAAATCCACACACACACAATTGTTTGTAATATACCCACACAGTGAGTGGGATGTTTTAAAAAGGAATATAAAACTTATGTGTGTGTGATTATATGTTTTAAATATAAATGTTTTATGTGTATATATATATTTTTGAATTATTATTATTATTATTATTATTATTATTGAGGGTACGATGACCTTAGGAGATGAGTGATTGAGAAGGTTCCTCAGAGCTCCAATTTGTGGGAGCGTGGACCGAGTTTGAGAGCATGCATGATACTCAGTCGTGGACCGCCTATCGAGGGGCACGGTGAGTCGAGCCTGGTTGGGAGAGGCGCGTAGGGAAACTCGCCAGAGCTCCAGTTCGCTGTGTTCCACCACAGCGAGGCACCACCGAGGGAAAGGGCTAGAGAGATAGAAAAGAGAAAATAATTATAAATGAGAAAAGAGATAGCCCTCGGTGCAGTGAGGCGTAAGGTGACCGACAGGTCATGCCTCCAGTATGATAGAGATGCCAACCCATTTGAGATTTATATATTTATTTATTAAAGAGTTTTTAAAAGAGTTTTCAAAAGAAAAATATATATATGTTATTATTATTTTATTTTGGATTTTCCTATTTTCCCTAACCCTGATGGAGATTCATAAAACCTCTGTCACTCACCTGTATCCAATGTGGATGGATGCAGATTCATGTGCGGAGTCAGCTATAAAAAGGAGGCTCACTAGGAGACGTCGGTGGCTTAGGTTTAGTAGTTTTCCGTTGCCTAGGTATTTCTTTCAAATTAATCCATTGGTGCACGTTTTAAGTTTATTTTTTTATTAAATGATTTCTAATTAAATTTTTAGTTTTGTTTTACAGCGATGATATCCATTTCAATGCCTTGCGGTGCTTCGGGTGCGTAACCGGCCGACACGTACTTCGAGGCAGCGCTGCGGTTGCCACGTGGCCGACCCGGGCGGGTCAGGGCGTGACACTTTTGCTTTTCATTTCATTTGATAACCCATCTCTCATGTCAGTGGCCCTCCCAAACTCTAATCTCTTTGTATTCAACCCAGCTTTCACTCCATTTTGGACAAACTGAACGCCCTATTGACGCACTTTACTCTTCACTTCAGTTTTCATCTCTCTCATTTTAGGGTTAGCCGCCTCTCCCCATTTGCTCTCAAGTCTCAACTCTCAAGATCTTTCTTGCTCTTTTCTCGACAGCTTTCATCTTTCTTCTTCTATTTTCACAACTTTTAAATCCTATATATTTGTCTTTCTAATTTCTCATCTTCCTCCATTTTCGTATCACTTAAAACGTCAAAATCAAAGAAAGTTTGCATCTACTCATTTAATCGGTTTCCAACCCTTCAAGCTCGACTTGTCTTCTAAGGTAAAACTCACTTGTTTACTTACTTTTTTGATTATGTGTGTATGGATTGTGGGTTTTTATTTTTGTTAAATGGGTCTATGATTTTCTAAATATAAATATTGTAACTTATAAGCTGTGAGTTTTGATTTTTGTTAAATGGGTATATATATGATTTGCTAGGTGCTAAATTCCAAAGTTATATTGATTAATGTTATATATTACTAACGTAGGTGTTGAGAAGATGAACATGGAAGATTTGTCAACTTGGAAAGCCATTCAAAAAGAAGAAATATTACCATCTGACTTTGTGCTACTTTATGTGGACATTTGTTTTGTTATTATTTATTTTAGACTTTTAATGTGAGATGTGGAGTCTGGACATGGTTGTGTTTTTTAGCTTTAATTGAATTTGAATATTTATGAACTGTGTGGTGTAATGTTAGACTTTAAATTTGGGTTTATTTTAGATTATTCTCTTATTATTATTTATATAAATTTTCATTTAGGTGTTGGAAAAAAAATGGGCTTTTTGTGCGGGCCTTAGACATTTAAATTGAAATCTATGCGGGCCTTGGTCATATGACCAAGCCCGAATAGTCGGGCCGGGCCGGGTCTGGACAAAGCCATATTTCATTTTTCCTTAATCAAAGCCTGACCCGAATCTGGCCCGGCCCGGCACATGATAACCTCTAGATTTGGGTTAGCAATAGAGGAAGGGATTGATGATGAAATTTGAGTAATTGTTAATCTATGCTTAAGGAAAGATACATTGATGTAAGGCTGGACTCTAATCAATTAAATTAGCCAATTGATAGGGGAAATAACCGTTTAGTGAGTCTAGGATCAATTGCTATATCAAGGGATTAGTTCTACAATGGATTGGAGGCTTTAATCACCATTTACTTCTTTGTTATTTCTAGTTAGATAGTTTCTTCACTTACTTGCTTTAGTTGATGATACAAACCTCCCCATTTTCTTTAATTTCTTGCTTATTTGTTTTCAAAAGTATCAATAAATCACAGTAGCTCTCTAGGGGATTCGACCCTTGCTTTCCTAACTACATGTTAAAGTAGTGAGGTTATTTTTGGTGCTCAACGACACACATCAACTGCCCATAAAAAACATAATGTCGTCATTTCACCTTCAATGGTTCGACAGAAGCAGGGATTATTTGCCTTTTTTCCATTGTTCGACACTCTAGGAACTTGAGATTCATAAATATGTACATTTCTTACGCTGATGTACATCGCTGACTTTTTTCTTGGTCCTTTATTGCTTGTACCATATTAAACATCAGTATTTTTTATGCACTTTATTGCCACAGGGTTCATTAACATCTTACAGATAGAAGGCTAGGGTTATGTTTCTATTGACCGAAAACTTGGAGCAAATTTCTGGTTTTCTTTCTTACAGCATGAATCATTTATATTTTACGAACAGCATTAACTTTAACTTTCAATCCAAACATAGTATATTTGCAACCTACAAGGGCCTACAGGCCGAAGACATATGATAGACACAATATTAGACTTACTTTATGTTCTTATTTCTTATAATTATTGTGTCTATCTGACTTTAATTCCACTAATATAAGCATGGTTTTGTATTTATAGGTTCTAAAAGAGCTTTGAGTGGATAAATGAGCATTTGAAGATGTAAAGAGTCAAATTGGAAGCAAAGGAAAGAAACCGGATTGAAATGTAAAGTGAAGGTGTAAGCAGATTGGCGACACCTGAAAGATGGCTGAATTTCACCACGTTAAAGGCTTCATTTGCAGTTGCGATCTTCACTAAAGTTGTAGAAGACATACTAAGCTTTCCAGAATGCCGAAGAACGTCCCAATCGGAGTCCGTTTAGCCCTCCAAATACTCATTCGATGGAGACATTCCAAACCAGGCGAGAAAACGAGCTAACGGCGCCATTACACTTCATAATGGCGCCATTCCACTTCAACTTTGCCCAAATCCGCACATATGAGGATAGAGACCAAGCTAATGGCGCCATTCCACTCCCTAATGGAGCCATTACACTCCAACATTGCCAAGCCATGCATTTCAACACACCAAAGGAAGCTAATGGCGCCATTCCACTTCCTAATGGTGCCATTATACTTGAAGATTGGCAAAGATGGGCAAAGTCAGCACGTGCTTAGAAATAGAAGACCCTAACGACACCGTTCCACTTCATAGTGGCGCCATTAGGGGTAACAACCATTTGGCGTGTCAAGAAAGCTCCATAACGGCGCCGTTCCACTTTGTAATGGCGCCACTCCAGGAAATGTCTCTACCGTCCTTCACACTGTTTAGTTAGCAATTAGGTTAAGAGGGCAATTATGTAATCTAGCTATATAAATATTGTACTTGTCTCTGAAGTACGGACATGTTCATAGAATTCATTGGACGAGAAACAGAGAATTTGACAGAAAAGTTTAAGCAATTTGCTCTCATATTTTGTAGAGAGAATTTTCTCTCAAGTCTTATTTTCTCCTTCAATCTAAACACTTGTTTTTCTTACTTTATCTTTCCTTTTACTTAATTACGATCTCCCCTCAATTAATGAGTGGGTAGATCTTTAATATTGCAATTTGGGATTCAATTTATCTCTTAACTCTTTGTAGTGAGGTTCTTGTTATTAATCAACAAATCTATTTGTTGGGTATTCGTTAGATTTCTATGCTTATTGATTGCTTGGCATGATTAGCTAGATTTTACTGGCCACTTATCTTGTTGATTATGTTATTGCTTGCTAAATCTATATTGCTGAATCTTTAGTATGTAATTTAGATTATTGGTAGCAATTGGTTGGACTAGGACCCATCCAAGAGATCTAATGATACAGTTTAAATGATCTGCTCGAAATATGATTGTTAATTGTTGTTGGCTAAAATCTATCTATGTTCACTGCTCTGTCTACTCTTAAATCCGAGCCGCGAAGGATATGAGTTATTGTTAGATAGAAGGGACTTTCTTGGGAAGCGATAGGTACCGGGTTAGCCTATGATTAAGGATAGATAGGGGTTATGGGGAAGTGATAGTACTCTTAGCCTACGCCGACTATTCAACAAATGATTTGTACGCTTTTGTGAACCTAGGATCTACATTGGCAAGTTAGGAGTTAGATTGATCTCTTATTGGAAGACCACTTGGCTATTTCTTTATTCTCTGTCCATGTTTATTTTACTTGCTTTAGTCTAGCTTTAGTTTTAATGTTAGTTTAGTGTTATATTATCTTTAAATCCCCCTTTACTTTATTTGTTGTTTTTGTTAATTATGTCTTTTGGAAAGTAGTTAACTCTAGTTCTCTGTGGGATTCGACCCGTACTTATCCTAACTACTTAGTTGGGGGAATACGGAAAATTTATTCTTTTGATCGTCTTGACGACGGGCGATCAAGGTTTTGGTGCCGTTGACGAGGAACTTGTTTGTTTAACTGCTTTCCCTTGTTCTTTTATTTCTGTCATTTTATTAATTTATCTACTTATTGTTATTTCATTACAGTTTTGTTGTTTTCGGTGCCTCATTGCTTCCAAGTTGCATTTTGATATCCTGGTAGTTTACTCATTCACTTATTGTTTCTTGTTTATTTAGCTTAGCACCAGTGTAGTTTCGTAGCATTTACTTTGTTCTTTGATTTATCTTTGTTTTCTTTGATTCTTTTCTTGTATTTTCCATCACTTTGCAGGACTTTGACATCAATATGAGCTATCCACCCATTCCACCTTTTAGCAACATGCAATAGAACTCCATGTCTTTGTCATCTATTACGTTGGAATTGGCTGATTTGAATTCCAGATTGAAGGATAACAATGCCAAGCTCCAAGCACAAGTATTATCCTACATTCCATCCAAACCTATAGATCATATGTTCTCTTACCACGAGTCATTGCCAAGCTTTATTCTTCAACATCAGTAAGTTCACGCTGCATGTGCAATACAAGGGCAACCAACCTTTCAAGAAAAAACAACAACACTTAAGATATTCACGTCCCTTTGAGCCACAAAGTTCAATTTCATCTTTGGTGGACAATATCCATGCCCTTGCTCTTCAAAGTTACCAATTCAATGAAGAAGTAAAGAAGGATCTTATGTCTTCAACATCAAGAGCTCATGGTGTGGAGAATCAATGGACTCAAATGAAATCAAAGGAATGGAATGCATCTTTATCAAGTTATGCTTAACATGAATACTCTGTACCTCAAGGATGGCAGGGAGAGTCCAACCTCAGTCAAGTTTATGGTTCATCATTGCCTTCAAGACACAAACATTTCATGGACAAATTTGATATGGTGCCATCTTCATTGGCAAGCATCTCATATGTGGTACCAAGTTCACCTCCAACTCTATCGCCAAGTGTTCAAGAAGCAACATCAAGTCTCTTTGTGCCTAGTTCAACATTGGAGTATGCTTCGGCCACTTGTGACAAAATGCTTATAGAATTTGACCGCGGTATAACTACCAAGAATGGCGCCATTAGTGTTAAGTATGGCACCACTCTTACTTTTGAAAATGCTTTCGAAGATTTTGATCCTGCCCCTATGATGAATCCTCAAATTTTCAATCAACCATCCCAACTTATGCACTTTGAAGCTTCAACACTATCCTCTTGTCAATCATTTTCACTCCAAGTGCACCCATTGAAGACCAATCATGGAGTACTAACAACATATTGGCTAAGGAGGATAGTATTGATCATGGATATTGGGATTCGGATGAGAAGGAATACCCAACACCAACACTTGTTGAAGCCACATCACAAAAGGCTCATGAACTTCATGCCTTATCATCTGAGACAAGTGTGGGGGAAAGTGATCACTCATGCACCATCCAAGTTCCATATTTACCAAAGTGTGGAGATGCATTTCATCCTTACGATCAAATGGTGGATGACTGTCCAACTATTGAGGCTATAATCTATGATGATCCTGACTTCTTGGGTGTTGAAGTTTTCCTGTCCAAATATGAAGAATGGATGCCTCATGCCTTTTCTCTTGATGACAAACCAGCCTGCAAGTTTCCCAAAGAGCACACTCCTATACTGGTGTGGTCCAATGCTCAATTGGTATTCTCGAAGATAGTCAAGCACATACCATTTACGGCATCTCAAATAGCTTTGGCTACACTAGCTTTTCATGGAGTTTTAAGTCCTCATTTTGGTGATCTCTTTTCATTACTTCTTTCAATTCTTTTCTTTCAAGCTATTTATTTTTTCATGTCCTGTTCTTTTTCCTTTGTTTTAGATTTCTTTGTTTTTATTTCATTACCAATTTCTGATGTTTTTGTGTTTTTTTCTTACTTACTTTTTGTTTTGCAGTGGAAAGACCCTACTTAAAAGAGCTATCAATAAGGAAGTCTAGCCAAGACTATAAATTGGGCAGCTACTTGGGAGGCAACCTAAGTTTTCTTTAATTTGATTGATGGTTTTCTTGTTCCTTTTTTTTTCTTTCTTTCTTTTTTCTCCCTCGCTATACCTCTTTGCTTTACGTGTTCTTCTTTGTTTCTTTTACAGAGCGCTTTTGATTCAATGACATCAACACTACTTCATAGGATTCCTGCTTGAACAATTGAACTTACATGTGAACTGTCAGGTTTTTCATCTATATCTTCTTTAATTCTGACATAAACTTTGCATGATCCAATCAATTGTGTTGCTATTATTGATATTTTTGTTTCTTATTTATTTATTTTTTTTTCTGAATAAAAGAGATTTTCGTGCAATTCTCTTATCTGAATCTAGCATGTTACTATTCATTTCTAAACATGTGCAACCATGCTAATTTGGGCTAATTTTTGGAAGTGTTCTACAATGTTATCTGGAAATCTTTTTACATATACTGGTAGACTGATATACAAGGAGTGTGACTGTAGTAATAGTTGGTATTTTCTCACATCACAACTCAGTGCTTTTTCAGTGCAAACAGGGGTACCTCACCAACTTTGTAGCCAAGAATGGCACCACTCCATGTCCTAATGGCGCCATTCCATTGTGACCAATCCTTGTATGCCTTGAAAAGATGCCTTTCATGAAGATACCAAGCTAATGGCGCCATTACTACTTCATGTAACCTTGTGTATTTTTGTCCCTATCCTATTACTTTCCAGATTATTTTCCTTCGAAAATTGCCTCTAAACAACCAGAACCATAGACAGAGCCACAGCAAGAGCCAGAACAACCTTCCCCTACTGCTGAAAACAATGAGGCTAACCAACTCAATGTGGATGTAGAGGAAATTCATGAGAGATTAAATGCTTTTGCTGAAGTCCTTCCACACATGAACCACAATATGAATCAATTAGCTGGAGCTATGCATGGACTTCTTCAAAGTCATAACCAATTCAGGGATGATATGCAACAATTCATAACTCAAAATCCTCCTGAAGTGATCACATAAATCATTGACAATCAAAGGAAGCTAACTGAAAAGGTGGATCACATCATGGCCTATCTGTTTGGCAACAAGCCGAGAAAATAGGCAAAACATGTTTAGAATGGCGCCATTCCAACTTGTAATGGCGCCATTAGCAAAACCTAGGATAGTCATTTGTTTAGTGGAAGGCCGAGGCAATGAGCATATGCAAGGCGAGAAGAATGGCGCCATTCCATGTTGTAATGGTGCCATTAGCCATGAGTTTCTCCTCCATGTCTTCTTCAGCACCAACATCCAACCAGATCAAGGATTTTCATGAAATCTCTCTCTCTCTCTCTCTCTCTCTCTCTCTCTCTCTCTCTCTCTCCTTTATTTTAGCTTGCTTAAGTTCTTAATTTGCTTTATTTTTATTTTTCTGTTGTAATTCTTATATCTTATTGTTTTGTAGGTGAAATCAATCTAAGGATCTCTGCTTGTGCTTATGGATTGAAGAACAAGGGAGTTCTCCTAAAACTCACCCTCATTCTCATGCCATTGGTTTATATGTTCATGCATCTCTGTTGATAAATGACATGTATTCATCCTAGCATTTGTAGTATGAGCTTCATATTTGCTTTATATCTATGTTTATTCCTTGATTGATTTAGCTTTAACTTGCTTAGATTAGTTTTCTATTTCTTTTGTATATATGCTCATAGGAAATAATATATACCATAGTTCTCATGTGATTCCATACTTGTCATTTATCCATCATTTTCATTCTTTCATGGTGACATTTGATCTAAGAAATTATGGATGATTCAAAGCTTTGATGATCAAGTGCAAAGATTATTTTGGGTATTTATCTTATTGGGAGTCTATTTTCAGTGTTTTGAAATAATTAAATGGAAGCAAAACATGTTCATCATCCTCATGTCTACAACACTACATGCCATATTGTTCTTCATTCATGCAATTGTGATGGTTCCAAGAGAGGTTTAAGTCATGAAATGAGCATTGGAAGCTGAAAGGGAGTCAAACTAGAAGCTACGGAAAGAAATGATGTTTAAAGCTCAATGTTAAGGTGCAGGCAGATTGGGTACCTCTCAAAGATGGCTATTTTTCACCAACTTAAAGGTCCCATTTGCATTTGTTATCTTCAACAAAGTTGTAAAGGACATCTCAAGCTTTTCGGAATGCCTAAGAACATCAAAATCGGACTCCATTTAGCTCTCCAAAATCTCATTTCACGGTGATATAGTGCAGCCCAGCGAGACAACAAGTAGAATGGCACCATTAGTGTTAAGTATGGCGCCATTCCACATGAGAAATGCGCTGAATAGAACAAAAAAAAAAAGAAAGCTAATGGCACCATTCTAGTTCCTAATGGCGCCATTACACTTCTCCATCACCAAAGAAGAGCTCATAAGTGCAGAAAACAATGAAACCTTCATAATTAGCGTGCTTGCTGGCCTCAGAATTCATTCATATGGCACCATACCATTCATTTTTCTTCCATATCCACACTCAGAATTCCACAATACACATGTTCTCTGCCTTCCCACACTACTACAAGACCAACACAGGAAGTAAAAACCATTGAGCCAACACTGACCCAAAATATTCCATACGCCAAACTCATTCCAAATGCATCCACTTTCTTGCATCATCCACATTACATCTCCTACATGGTGAATTTGTTTATTATTTTTTCCTATGCTCATATATATGTATTAACTTTTTTTTTTCTTATAGGTTGTTCCAGTATCTTTCTTTAATGATGAACTTTCATAATTCTTCCAATCTTAATGTATGTGTTTATCTATAATTCCCTTTGTGTTTTCTTTTATAGCATGAATGTGCCAGCTCCAACAAGGTAACTCACCAAACCCTCAAAATACTCCTTTCTTTTGATTGTTTGGATGATTTTCTCTGTACACATGCACACACATTGAGGACAATGTGTAATTTAAGTGTGGGGGAAATGGATAAACCATCATTAACTTAAGATCCAATTTTTGTTAGCCTTTAGGTTAGATGGCAATCAAATGCTTTGATTGCAATTTGGTGTATATGTGCTTATTAAGTTGTTATTGATCCTAAGAAGCATGATGTTAGTCAATTTGTGATATAAACCACCTTATTGGATTTTTGAATGTAAATATTGATTACTTGATTCAAGTATAATCAAATTGGGTAAATAATAAACCAAGTGAGAAATTTGAGCCTAAAAAGATTGCACTCAATCTTATGTTCTTTCATGAGTGATATTTTCTCTCGTTCCATGACTGTATATTGCTAGAACTTGCATCATATCTTGTCAAGATTACATGTAATAAGTGTTTGTATGAATAAGATTAAGGTTTAATTAGGATAAGTTTGAGCCAAATAAGCCAACCTTAACTCATAATTTCCATTAGATAACCATTTTGAGCCTAAATGAATAATGAGTTAAGCCTTATTTCCTTATAGCCACTTTCCAAAGAACCCAAACGCTTAAAAGAAAAACAATGGTTCATGTCCCTACCTTAGGATAATGAAGCATTGAAGATTTAAAATTGTTATTGGTTTGGTGATAAAGAGCTAAGAAATTGTTTGGTTAAACTTGGTCCCAAATGAAAGTTGAAATGGGAAGAATGCACCTGTTTAAAGAAGAAATTGGCACCCATTTGCTTAAATTCAAATATACAAAAGGTGATAAGATGTTATAAAGGTGCAATTAAGTGAAAGAAAGGGATCAAAAAGAAACCTAGCTCTTGATAAATTGAAGAGATAATGCTTATGGAAGGGCTATTAAAGCTACAATTGCCTTTATTTTTAACTCTTTGATGCTTCATTATTCTAGGTGTTTGTTGCTTTCCTTTCCTCTTCTTTCATTAACCACTCACCGTAGCCCTATTACAACCATAATATAGCCTTAATCCTTGTTTATGCATGCATATATATGGAGTAGTGGAGATGAGATAGAAGTGCAAGCTTATGGTCAATATGCTTTTATTGGAATATATTAAGTGTACCCTATTTATACTTGGTCAGAAAGAGTGAATTCATACCTTATTTGATTATACTTGATTTGAGAAAGGTTTATATACATTTTGAAATTCTTCTGGTTGTTTAACCCTCCTTTTTGATTGATATTATGCTTTCTCTTCTTTAAAATTCAATAGCACCTTACTATGCATATATGTATTAAATTGTTAATTGTGGTGTTTGTTTGTTGCTTTAGTTAAATAAAGGAGACCATAACTCCTCCTACTAGTTTAACTAGGGGTTTAATATGGGCTTGTAGTTTAGGCTAAGATGACACGCCCGGACCTAATCCGCACGTGTCAAGTTGAATATTTATGTATTGTTGTCTAGTCGATATACCAAATTTGAATTCCCATGGATGTTTCAAACTTCATATAACTCGATTTCAAGCTTATAAACCCTAAAATTGAAGTTCCGAGATGTGGGCCCTACTTTGGCACGGATTCCAATGAAGTTTGACTGAGTTGACCGGAGTCAACTTGACTCTATTGATTCCGGCGCCGGAACTAACCAATACCGGCGTCGGAATTGATCGATTATATTGTGGTCTCGGCTCACTCGAGACCCCATTTTCACTTCTCCTCATCTTCTTCAAATTTCAGAACTCTCTCTTCGATTCTCTTCAAGATCAATTCTTTAATCTCCTTTCAAACACTTAATCAATCATCAATATCAACTTCTTTTGTATCCTTGAAGATCAAAACACCAAAATTTCCAAGAAAATTACCAAATCTAGAAATCTAGAATTTTGGCGACAGATTGTTCATCAGCTCATATCTTTTGATTCAACCGTGGGTTGAGGCTGAGAATTTGGTATGTTGCTCAAGACTCATCAAGCTTTAATTTGATAGTTTATATGCTTAATTTCATGGTTTGTGCTAAGAGAATTCGTTGGTTGAAGTTCGGATTTCTGTTTTGTCCGAGATAAGTCAACTCTTAGTGTTTTGATTCAAAATTCGAGCATGTTTAATGGATTGATTCCGTTCTTCAAGCTGTAAATCCTTAGATCATGTGTTTAACTTGCTGTATTTCAATTTTGTTGCGGATTGGTTATGAATCGAACTTGAATCGAGCTGAAGAAGATTATGACTGAAACTCGGCCTTATTTCCAGAACAGAACTGGCCCGGTTCTGACTAGTTCCGGCGCCGGATCATCACTGTCTAGGGGCATTTTGGTAATTTTGCAGCCCAAGACCCCATGTGACCCCAATTGACTCAAATTAGCTTCAATTGAATTTCGGACTTACCCAATTTTATTTCGAGACCTTAAATGGAATTTGTTTTATGATTTAATTGTTGGTTGAATGCCTTTATTAATCAAATTAGATTTTAATTTGATTATTTAGGTACGTGATCGTACGAGTTTTGGACCGGTAGCAGTTTGAGCTAAGGCATTCGTGGGTAATCGGGGAGTATACAACTCTCCTCACTTGTGAGTGGCTTGGATTATATTGGTTGACCATTGAGGGTTAACCGTTTTCAAATTTATTTATAAATGCTTTATTAAATTGTTTATATATGTTTTGGGGTATGAATTGTCCACCCTCACACACTGAGTTTACAAATGATTTGAAGGGTGGGAATTTCAATAAATTTGATATATTGATATTATTGATTATTGTATGGGGAACGATACCCCTGAGAGATGAGAAATTGAGTGGTTTCCCTCGGGGCTCCAATATGTGGGAGCGTGGACCGAGTTGTGAGCATGTGTGTTACTCAGCCGTGGACCGCCTATCGAGGGGCACGGTGAGTCGCTCCTGATTGCAAGAAACGCGTAGGGAAGCTCGCCAGGACTTCTATATGCTGTGTTCCACCACAGCAAGGCAAACGTCAAGGGAATAGGCCATAGAGTAAAGTAAAAATGTTTTAAAAGTATAAAGTAACCCTTGACGGTCCAGTGGATACCCCAGTGCACGGGTATACCTTATTGGGAAGATTTCAGATGCCAGCCCATTTGGATATATTGTTATTGATTTGATATTTGGTTTGGTTTGGGATTTCATATATTTCAGTAAATGATTTATTAAATTGATATTTGGATTATTTCATATCCCCAGACTGAGGTGATCGGTCTTTATAACCGAGTCTCTCACTGGGTACAAGTTTATGTACTCACCCCATTCACTTTTGTTCTCAGATCATCAGACTTTGGACGGCGGACGTCCTGGTGGCCAGTGATCCCAGTTCGTCTCTGTGGACACTATATTGTAGGTGCCATCTCATTTTATTTGGTATATCTTGGCTCGGAAGTATTATTACATCTTACATATATATTTGTGTATTTATAAATAATACCTTCTGCTGCATGGAGCACTGAAAGATGTGTGACTTTATTTTTAAATACTTTTGAACTATATTATCTATGATAATTTTGTATGTTTTCATATATTGCTCGAATATCCTTTATTTTTAAGCCTTGTGCCATCTTGGTTGCCCGCCTAACCAGGCACGCATCTCGAGATGGTACGGCGGTTTTCGCGTGGCCGAGCCTGCGGGTCGGGGCGTGACATAAGAACTACCGTGTGCCTACGACAGTGGAATTAATTTGAGTAGTTAGTTTTAGTTAGATTTAGTTTGAATAAATTCCAGATTGCATTTTTGCTCACATTTTCTAGGGACTAGCAAAGTCTAAGTGTGGGGGAAATGTGATAGACACAATATTAGACTTACTTTATGTTCTTATTTCTTATAATTATTGTGTCTATCTTACTTTAATTCCCTCATATAAGCATGGTTTTGTATTTATAGGTTCTAAAAGAGCTTTGAGTGGATAAATGAGCATTTGAAGATGAAAAGAGTCAAATTGGAAGCAAAGGAATGAAACGGGATTGAAATGTAAAGTGAAGGTGCAGGCAGATTGGCGACACCTGAAAGATGGCTGAATTTCACCACCTTTAAAGGCTTCATTTGCAGTTGTGATCATCACCAAAGTTGTAGAGGACATCCTACGCTTTCCATAATGCTGAAGAACGCCCCAATCGGAGTCCTTTTGGCCCTCCAAATGCTCATTCGATGGAGACATTCCAAACCAGGCAAGAAAACGAGCTAATGGCGCCATTCCACTTCAACTTTGCCCAAATCCTCACATATGAAGATAGAGACCAAGCTAATGGTGCCATTCCACTCACTAATGGCGCCATTACACTCCAACATTGCCAAGCCATGCATTTCAACACACCAAAGGAAGCTAATGGCGCCATTCCACTTCCTAATGGCGCCATTACACTTGAAGATTGGCAAAAATGGGTAAAGTCAGCACGTGCTTAGAAATAGAAGACCCTAATGGCGCCGTTCCACTTCATGGTGGCGCCATTAGGGGTAGCAACCATTTGGCGTGTCAAGAAAGCTCCATAACGGCGCCGTTCCACTTTGTAATGGCGCCACTCCAGGAAATGTCTCTACCGTCCTTCACACTGTTTAGTTAGCAATTAGGTTAAGAGGGCAATTATGTAATCTAGCTATATAAATATTGTACTTGTCTCTGAAGTACGGACATGTTCATAGAATTCATTGGACGAGAAACAGAGAATTTGACAGAAAAGTTTAAGCAATTTGCTCTCATATTTTGTAGAGAGAATTTTCTCTCAAGTCTTATTTTCTCCTTCAATCTAAACACTTGTTTTTCTTACTTTATCTTTCCTTTTACTTAATTACGATCTCCCCTCAATTAATGAGTGGGTAGATCTTTAATATTGCAATTTGGGATTCAATTTATCTCTTAACTCTTTGTAGTGAGGTTCTTGTTATTAATCAACAAATCTATTTGTTGGGTATTCGTTAGATTTCTATGCTTATTGATTGCTTGGCATGATTAGCTAGATTTTACTGGCCACTTATCTTGTTGATTATGTTATTGCTTGCTAAATCTATATTGCTGAATCTTTAGTAAGTAATTTGGATTATTGGTAGCAATTGGTTGGATTAGGACCCATCCAAGAGATCTACTGATACAGTTTAAATGATCTGCTCGAAGTATGATTGTTAATTGTTGTTGGCTAAAATCTATCTATGTTCACTGCTCTGTCTACTCTTAAATCTGAGCCGCGTAGGATACGGGTTATTGTTAGATAGAAGGGACTTTCTCGGGAAGCAATAGGTATCGGGTTAGCCTATGATTAAGGATAGATAGGGGTTATGGGGAAGCGATAGTACTCTTAGCCTACGCCGACTATTCAACAAATGATTTGTACGCTTTTGTGAACCTAGAATCTACATTGGCAAGTTAGGAGTTAGATTGATCTCTTATTGGAAGACCACTTGGCTATTTCTTTGTTCTCTGTCCATGTTTATTTTACTTGCTTTAGTCTAGCTTTAGTTTTAATGTTAGTTTAGTGTTATATTATCTTTAAATCCCCCTTTACTTTATTTGTTGTTTGTGTTAATTATGTCTTTTGGAAAGTAGTTAACTCTAGTTCTCTGTGGGATTTGACCCGCACTTATCCTAGCTACTTAGTTGGGGGAATACGGAAAATTTATTCTTTTGATCGTCTTGACGACGGGCGATCAACATACCATTTAAAATGATAAAGCCCATTAAAAAAATTCGACTTCTTTTTCGATTGTACGAATATACTAATAACGGATCCCTCAATACATTGGGCCCCGACCCATTGGTAACAGAAACTGTGCTTTGATCCATTACAAATTTTTATGAACAATGCCCATCACGGAGTCATTTAAACTCCATCTTGGCCTATAGTCTGTTCCTGTATCAAGTTAATTGCCTTCGTCCTCCGGATGTTGTCTTTGTGACCAATTAACAGTAATGCGACTCGAGCTTTGCACAATGAGTGGCATTCTTATATGGTTTAAGGCACCGTGTATATCAGTACTATTTCAATCGTGGAATACTAAAAAATGTACTGTCATCTTACCAATTGCTTGTACAAATACAAGTGCATCTCAAGCATGAATTTCAATGTGTACATTCTATAATCACACCTATCCAATTGACATAGATATGAACATTTCTGTCATTAGTGTTTAGCATAGGATACGTTTTTACAAGTTATACAGCTACCAACTTCGATTCAGATGGGCAAGACTTACATGTTTTCCTAACACGGAACCCTTTTTAAAACTACAATAGGCTATCGATTCATGTTACAAATGTTGTTGACCCTTGCCTCGAATAGTGGATCTGAGATTAGTTCTTGCAACCCATTTACCTACACAACCTCCTGTGTTAGTCACCCTCAGATACAAGATTAATTAGATTTTTATTAACTTTAATGAAATATTCTAATTGTTTTTGTGGATTACTGCTCAATTACCACAATACTTATTTGTTCATATCGTCGACCATGACTATCGCTTGAATCATCAGGTAGGCTATCATAGACGCTCATATTCCTAACTTTCAGATAAAAAATAATTAAATACCAGTGCACACCCATGTCATTCATTGGTATAAATATCTGCGAAGCATTAAAAATGCAAACTCAGAGGTGATCTCACGTTAGCCACCCAACTTATAACACATGAAACTTAATAACGATTTACCTGATCGCATGCTTCCACATTACTCAACTCTTTATCCCCTTTCTTATATTCTCTAACCATACTAGATATAGTTGCATAACCTTGAACGAGCTATTGCTGTTGATTCATTAAAATAACGCAAACAATGTTGGTATTTTTTTCCCAACTTTTGGATGCAATCTTTCTATTATTCTATTGACGGAAAAAAAAAACCGGAATTAAGTATCTTACTAAAAATTTGCATGGCATGTAGCATTTCGCCATGGCTGGGGTTTCAACCTGTGCTGCTTCATTGCACACAATTGCCACAATGTCTATGACCTATCTTGCATGAATCGACAGTGTCACACATCTCAATTCGATACTTTCACATTTATTTTTTGTTTACTATGATTCTACATGTACTAAGATCATTATCGTGTCATTCAGCCAACCTTCCACCTTTAGGCACCTTATTTCTTTTCGTGTTGCGAACTTCCTACCAATCTCGACTAGCCCCATGTCTTCCCCGCAATAACAATGTACGCAAAACTCATATAATTTGATTATTGGACATATGTGCAGTTTATTTTATTATCGATAGCTTTTCTTAATCATATCACGCTTTTTCTATTTTTAAATTGATGTGAATAAATTCAACTCACTCAGCTATAGATTGTGGCTTTATCTTTAAGAATTGCTAAACAAGTCCATCTGTGTCAGGATATCCAATCCCTTTTATCTTACATTGCTTGACTGTCCTCCTTATAGAGTTATGTGACATCAATAGATCCTTGATCATCTGTTTCTTCAATAGAATAACAACATTATTAACCAAATAATTAGAACTATTCAAAGCCATACAACTATTTTAGAATTTATAGTTTCTACTAAGGTCATGACTACGTAACGTTACCTTCCTCAATCTCGCAAGACAACATTCTTTCGTGCTACTGATGTGATTCCATTCGCTTCAATTTAAATTGCCTGTGCCTTATGGTTCATCATCGATGATTCATTTGCCTCTTTCATCCCCAAGCAAATGGCTTGAATATTTTTAGTTGACGCAATTGCCACCCATTTCCCTGTTGTTGCATCATAGTACTGGACTGAAGGAGAGTATTCCCCGTTTTCATTATCGTTCTACACAAAATCCACTTACGAAACAAGTCCCATTGCCTTCCGTCGATTCTCTCTCCAGTTTTTCTCCTCCGCTATGGCCTTTCACATGCAATTAAGGTTTTTTGCAGGCAGATCCAATGAGCATGTACCGATCATCTTATGATGTGAACTATAGTCAAATAGCTCATCCATGCTACCTTCTGATCTATCGACCTTTCATCGCGTTACAGTTTCCCTTGTTGAATGATAAACATGAATATTGAACCAACCAATAGAGGACTCTCTCGAATTGCCATTACTTACCTCAACATTACGCCCTTCCTCCATCTTTTCCAGGCTTTTTAAGAACTCTGTAATTTGTCTATAACATCAGCAACCCTTCTCTCCCTATTGTCTATGTCACTCGCATAAATGACTTATGTTTCATTGTTGTACATCCCACTCAATATATTATTACTACAATTCTCCTTTTGGTATACATCTTTGCCTTCACCTTGCAAATCCTTCTCCTTGACTTTTCTCTCGTACAATTTTATCTCAATCATCAATCCTTCGTTTTCAATCACTCGCGTAATATCAAGTCGATCACCCATATTCATATCTTTACTGCTTTCATGCTCAGGATCCTCGATTTCACATGAACACAGGAACCTCTTCTTTTCTTCATTCCCCATGTGACATTTTCACCTCTATCTTCCCATTCAAAGTTCCCATTAAGCTCTTCATTTAAGTCAATGCCAATCAATCCATTCCTCTGATTCTTGCATACAGTTGAAACCCTATTGTGCCAACTCTTTCCTTTCATCTTTCCATTCTCCACTTCGCGCATATATTTAATGCTGTCCAAGCTCACCTCTTTTCCTTCCTCCATTCGTTGATAAGTTTCTCCAGCTTTATACCCCCCAGCATCTCTTCTCTTTTCACATGCAATCCATTTCCCGATTACATCTTGTTTCCCTTTTTGGTTCCTCTGTGGGTTTTTCGTATATTCCTTTGCCTCCTTTCACACTTACCAGTCTTATTACTCTCGCTAATTCCTCCCTTACCAAATCAACATGTCCCTTCAGCCTCTGTACTCATTTAAACAACTCCTCTTGCATTCAAAACGTATTCGTTGTTAGGCCTTTTACGTCAATTTTCAACATGTTAACATCATATATTTTAATAAAGTATTATGCATTACTGCCTTTATGTAAATATCAGTAGCAATTCTAACTCCATGTAACCTTACTTGGTATCTTTCCATCAAATTTTCCCCTGACTCGGACATTCTACTTGCTGTCTGCTTTCAGTGAACTGCATTTATTATTCATTGATTACTATATTTTCGAACACCAAACTCAATATCATCTAAACTTTAATGTCATATAAACTGCATTGTATCTTTTGCGTTAAATGCCCATTCGCTTGAGTTACTGCTCCTCTGCTTTAAATTCGGACCAACTCTCCTTACTCGAATTCTTTTGTTGATCTGTGCGCTGTGGATGTTGGCATAATTGTCAGATGCGATACAAACCACACTAACTGCACGTAAATGATTTACTTTAAACCGACTCTAAAACTTGCCATTCACATCACCAACCCTTTTCTGTAACAGGCACTGGCAAAGGCTTCTTATACCTTTCATTCTCATTCTCATTCTCATTCTCATTCTCCTTATCCTTCTCCTACCCTGTTGATAGATGCTTCGATCAAAGCCCATGTATATGCTTTTATTGTTTGCTCTTACAGCAAAATAGCAACCTTGATTTTCAAATTACTTTGCCTCCACCTTCAGCCCTCTTTTTTTTTTGTCTAATCTCGATTTCTATATGTTTAGTTATCAAACAGGGTTTCTTCCTAATGCCTAGTTTGTTTCATCATTTTCACTCTTTTCACGCCTACCACCCACCACAGCAGACTAATGGTTTTACCTCTTTCCTACAACATCTCAATTTTCCTCACCTAACCCGTCGAGCTTCTGCATATTCACAGGCTTACGACGACTTCATATCTTCCTCAGACCACATCTGCTAACATGCGTTTAATACCGGTGCAGCTATTATGTGCTCCCTATTTCCTATAATCGTTTAGTGTCACTTTCACATTCTTACTTGTTCACTTTTACCTCTGCTTTTCTTTTTCATCCATCTCACTTTTTTTCTTCTTCTTCAACCGATTACCTTTCTTCACACCCTACCCCACATATTTCAATCTAACGATGCTTAGGTGTCTAACACTATCTAACAATCAGATTAGGGTGACCTTTCCTGACCGTATTACAAATGATCTGACCACAGCCATCACCAAAATTGAACAGTGATGGCTGTGGTCAGGTCATTTGTAATACGGTCAGGAAAGGTCACCCTAATCTGACCATTAGATAGGGTCAGACACCTAAGCAATGTTAGATTGAAATAAGTGGGGTAGGATGTGAAGAAAGGTAACCGGTTGAAGAAGAAATGAAAAAGTGAGACGGATGAAAAGGAAAAAGCTGAGGTAAAAGTGAACAAGTAAAAATGTGAAAGTGACTAAACGATTATAGGAAATAGGGAGCACAGAATAACTGCATCGATATTAAATGTATGTTAGCAGACGTGGTCCGAGGAAGATATGAAGTCGTCGTAACCCTGTGAATATACAGAAGCCCGGTGGGCTAGGTGAGGAAAAATCGAGATGTTATAGGAAAAAGGCCAAACCATTAGTCTGCTGCAATGGGTGGTAAGCGAGAAAAGAGTGAAAATGATTAAACAAACTAGGCATTGGGAAGAAACCCTGTTTGATAACCAAACATATGGAAATCGAGATTAGACAAAAAAAAAAGGAGGGCAGAAGGTAGAGGCAGAGTAATTTGAAAATCAAGGTTGCCATTTTGTTGTAAGAGCAAACAACAAAAGCATATACATGGGCTTTGATGGAAGCATCCATCGGCAGGGTAGGAGAAGGAGAAGAAGAAGGAGAATGAGAAGTATAAGAAGGCTTTGCTAGTGCCTGTTGCTGAGAAGGGTTGGTGATATGAATGGTAAGTTTTATAGTCAATTTGAAATAAATCATTTACGTGTAGTTAGTGTGGTTTGTATAGTCAATCTAACAATTGTGCCAACATCCACAACGCACAGATCAACAATAGAATTCAAGTAAGGAGAATTTGTTCGAATTTAAAACAAAGGAGCAGTAACTCAAGCGAATGGGCATTTAACGCAGAAGGTACAATGCAGTTTATATGACATTAAAGTTGACATGATATTGAGTTTGGTGTTCAAAAATATAATAATCAATGAATAATAAATGCAGGTCACTGAAAGCAGACAGCAAGTAGAATGTCCGAGTCAGGAGAAAATTTGGTAGAAAGATACCAGGCAAGGTTACATGGAGTCAAAATTGTTGTTGATATTTACATAAAGGTAGTAATGGATAATACTTTATTAAAATATATGAAGTTAACATGTTGAAAATTGACGTAAAAAGCCTAACAACGAATACATTTTGAATGCAAGAGGAGTTGTTTAAACGAGTATAGAGACTAGAGGGACGTGTTGATTTGGTAGGGGAGGAATTAGCGAGAGTAATAATACTAGTAAATGTGATAAGAGGTAAAGGAATATGTGAAAAACCCACATAGGAACCAAAAAGGGAAACAAGCTGTAATCGGGAATTGGATGGCATGTAAAAGAGAACGGATGCCGGGGGGGTATAAAGCTGGAGAAACTTATCGATGAATGGAGGAAGGAAAAGAGGTGAGATTGGACAACATTAAATACATGTGCGAAGTGGAGAATGGAAATATGGGAGGAAAGACTTGGCGTAGTGGGGTTTCAACTATATGCAAGAATCGAAGGAATGGATTGATTGGCATTGACTTAAATGAAGAGCCTAATGGGAACTTTAAATGGGAAGATAGAGGTGAAAATGTCACATGGGGAATAAAGAAAAGAAGAGGTTCCCTGTGTTCATGTGAAATCGAGGATCGTGAGCATGAAAGCAGTAAGGATATGAATATGGTTGATCAACTTGATATTACGCGAGTGATTGAAAATGAAGGATTGATGATTGAGATAAAACCGTATAAGAGAAGAGTCAAGGAAAAGGATTTGCAAGGTGAAGGCAAAGATGTATCCCAAAAGGAGAATTGTAGTAATAATATATTGAGCGGGATATACAACAATGAAACACAAGTCATTTACGCAAGTGACGTAGACAATAGGGAGAGAAGGGTTGCTGATGTTATAGATAAATTACAGAGTTCCTGAAAAGCCTGGAAAAGATGGAGGAAGGGCATAATGTTAAGGCAAGTAATGGCACTTCGAGAGAGTCCTCTATTGGTTGGTTCGATATTCATGCTTATCATTCAATAAGGGAAACTTTAACGTGATGAAAGGCCATTGGATCAGAAAGTAGCATGCATGAGCTATTTGACTATAGTTCACATCATAGGATGGTCAATACATGCTCATTGGAATTGTCTGCAAAAAAGCTCAATCGCATAAGAAAGGCCATAGAGAAGGAGAAAAACTAGAGAGAGAATCGACGAAAGGCAGTGGGACTTATTTCGCGAGTGGATTTTGTGGAGAATGACAATGAAAGCAGGGAACACTCTTCTTCGGTCCAATACTATGATGAAACAATAGGGAAATGGGTGGCAACTGCATCAACTAAAAATATTCAAGCCATTTGATCGGGGATGAAAGAGGTGAATGAATCATCTGTGATGAACCATGAGGCATAGGCAATTAAAATTGAAGCGAATGGAATCACATCAGCGGCACGAAAGAATGTTGTCCAACGAGATTGAGGAAGGTAATGTTACGTAGTCATGACCTTAGTAGAAACTAAATTCTGAAATAGTTGTATGGCTTTGAATAGTTCTAATTATTTGGTTAATTATGATGTTATTCTATTGGAGAAACAAATGATCAAGGATCCATTGATGTCACATAACTCTGCAATGAGGACAGTCAAGCAATGTAGGATAAAAGGGATTGGATATCCTGACATGGAGGGACTTGCTCAGCAATTCTTAGAGATAAAGCCACAATCTATAACTGAGTGAGTTAAATTTATTCATGTCAATTTAAAAATAGAAAAAGCATGATATGATTAAGAAAAGCTACCGATGATAAAATAAAATGTACAAATGTCCAATAAGCAAATTATATGAGTTTTACATACATTGTTATTACAGGGAAGACATTATGCTGGTTGAGATTGGGGGGAAGTTTGCAACATAAAAAGAAATGAGGTGTCTAAAGGCAGAAGGCTGGCTAAATGACACGATAATGATCCCAATACATGTAGCATCATAGTAAACAAAAGATAAATGTGAAAATATCGAATTGAGATGTGTGACTCTATCGATTCATGCAAAACAGGTCATAGACATTGTGGCAATTGTGTGCAATGAAGCAGCATAGGCCGAAACCCCAGCCAGGGTGAAATGCTACATGCCATGCAAATTTTCAGTAATATACTTAATTCCTATTGTTTTCCATCAATTGGGCACATAGAAATATTGCATCCAAAAGTTGGGAAAAAATACCAATATTGTTTACGTTATTTTGATGAATCAACAGCAATGGCTCGTTCAAGGTTGTGCAAATATATCTGGTATGATCAGAGAATATAGGAAAGGGGATAAAGAATTGAGTAATGTGAAAGCATGCGATCAAGTAAATCGTTATTAAGTTTCATGTGTTATAAGTTGGGTGGCTAACATGAGATCGCCTCTGAGTTTGCGTTTTTAATGCTTCACAGATATTTATACCAATTAATGACATGGGCGTGCATTGGTATTTAATTATTGTTGATCTGAAAGGAATATGAGCGTTTATGGTAGCCTACTTGATGATTCAAGTGACAGTCGTGACCGACGATATGAACAAATAAGAATTGTGGTAATTTAGCAGTAATCCACTAAAATAATTAGCATAAAGTTAATAAAAATCTAATTAATCTTGTATCTGAGGGTGACTGACACAAGTGGTTATGCAGGTAATTGGTTTGCAAGAACTAATCTCAGATCCACTCTTTGGGACAAGGGTCAGGCACATTTGCAACATGATTCGATGGCCTGTTGTAGTTCCAGAAACGGTTCCTCATCAGGGAAACATGTAAGTCTCACCCATCTGAACCGAAGTTGATAGCAGTATAACTTGTAAAAACACATCCTGTGTTAAACACTAATGACAGAAATATTTGTATTTGTGTTAGTTGGATAGGTATGATTGTTGAATGTACACATTGAAATTCATCCTTGAGATGCACTTATATTCGTACAAGCTATTAATAAGATGACAACACATTTTTTTGTATTCCTCGATTGAAATAGTGACTGCGTTGATAGACACGGTGTTTTAAACCATACAAGAATGCCACCCATCGTGCCGAGCTTGAGTCGCATTACTGTTAATTGATCACAAGGACAACATTTGGAGGACAGAGGCAATTAACTTGATATGGGAATGGACTATAGGCCGAGTGGAGTTTGAATGACTCCATGATGGGCCCTGTTAGTAAAAATTTGTGATGGGTCAAAGCATAGTTTCTGTTACCGATAGGCCGGGGCCCATTGTATTGAAGGTTCCATTATGAGTATATCCGTACAATAAAAAAAGTAGGATTATTTTTAATGGGCTTTATAATTTTAAATGGTGTGTCTTTGGCCTGTAGGCCCGTGTAGGTTACTAATATGCTATGTTTGGATTAAAAGTTAATGTTGTGCGCAAAATATAAATGATTCACACTGTGAGAAAGAAAACCAGAAATCTGCTCAACTTTTCAATTAATAGAAATATAACCCTAGCCCTCCATCCGTAAGACGTTAATGAACCGTACGCAATAGGGTGCATAAAAAACATTGCTTTTTAATACGGTACAAACAACAAAGAACTAAAAAAAAGTCAGGGATGTACGTCAGCATAAAAAAATGTACATATTTATCGAATCTCAAGTGCCTAGAGTGTCCAACAATGGAAAAAATGCCAATAATCCCTGTTTCTGTTGAACCATTAAAGGTGGAATGATGACATTATGTTTTTTATGAGTAGTCACAAAATTTATGTGAAGTTCATTCATCTAACTACAAGCAGAAATCAGCATCCCATCATATATATAACAACTGAGTTTGATCTATTACGAATAATTAATCAATGGTATAATAATAAATGTACATTCGAACGAACTTAATGACTATATACAGTAATGTTTGACATAAATAGCTTAATTATATCCTTAAAAGTATGGTACAATATATAATTATAAAGCATATGAAATATGGACTTCATTGGAAAAGACCAGAATGCTTTACTCATGTAGGAAGCTCGTTTTGGATAGGAAGAAAAAATGGAAAACTATTCAAAATGAATAGTATCGCTCTCATATCCGGTTCAGTATTGGATTCGAAATCAAATGCAAAACAAAGGAAAAATTAAACTCAATTGAATGCAATGGAATTAAAAACAAAAGTGCTTACCAAGTTAGGACAGGAGCACATGGCGGTATCAAGGAGCATGAGGCATATGTGGTCTGGAAGATGAGGCTTCATCTGCTACATTAGCTCCGCCAATGTTGTTGGAATCTTCATGCGAATCAGTGCGTTAGAGGACAGGAGGTGGAAACTGCATATAGATTAGTTAGATTAGTCTCAGGATAGTACGTTAGCATGATAAATGTAGAAAGTTTATGATTTACCATATGAGTAGATGGGAATTGTTCAAATAATGTCCAATGAACATCTATCTACCAATTGTGAAATTCATCCTAACACCAAGTTTGTGTTGAAAGAACTCGAAGTGATGACCAAACAGTGACAACATTGTTTGCTCGATATCTCAAACAACCTTAATCTCGTCTTCCTCTGTGAGGATTGTGTAAGGAATGAAATTGTATTTGAAGTGAAAAAGGGAGGGACTGGAACATTCTGAACAAGGCCAAATTGCCGAGCACAAAAATGAAGGCAATAGACCAACGAAAATACACGTAGACTTGGGGGTTTAATTTTTGAGCAGTCTATGAAATCCTTAGTGCAAAAGAATGATTTCTAAACTTTGACCATTTTAGCTTGTTTGACAGACTGGCAATAAGCACCTTCCTTGAGCTTGAGGAACAATGGCTCAGTGGTTTTACATAAATGCATGTATGGGCTAAACATGGTGCTCATATCTGGGAACCCTGTTCTGAGGGTTAGGATAAGTTGCTCAAGCGGTATGGAAATTGGAGGCACATTAGATAGATAGTGGCAAAGGTTTTCAATATAACGAACTGATCGAGGTCCCCTGAAATCAAGATTAAGGGAAGAAAAGTGCATATTGAACCATAATTGGAATAACCAGACAGGACCAATATTCCTAACAAGTGTAGTGCCAGACTTGATAGACCATGTTTGACATGCCTATGTACATAAGTGAAATGACGAAAGAAATAAGATCGACTCTTACCCCCTGTGAGATAGCAATCACTATAAGGAAAAATTCTTCATAAACTCTTTGACGCCAGGTGCAGATGACAAATTTGGAAAGCCAAAATAGCAAAAAAGGCAACATGCTCAGCATCTCCGACCCAAACATTTGAGGCACCTCTATATTGTTTGAGGAACCGATCAAACTGATTATTCGCTCTGTGATGGTCAGAGAAGGATACTCGAAGGGGTGAAGACAATTTTCTATGTCATCACCAAATTCACACGGCAAAAATGTGATCGTTGATAGGCCAATCAAGTTCATGGTCATATACCCAAAGTTGAATACAAAGACATTTTATTCCGAAGTCCATAAAAGCAAAAAGGCTAATGCAGCAGTCCATCGGTGGGATATTCTGGGATAACTCCAACATATGAAGAATCCCTACGTGTCTCCAGTGTAGGTGGAATCGAGGCAATAGATGATGGTACTAGGATTTGAAGCCATCGTCTGAGACGGGCCAAGAAGTTATAGAAGCGTCCCCTTTAATGATGTTAGGCACTTGATTTAGATAGTCATCGAGTAGCAACCGAGAGCCCACCAGCAGTGAAAACTATCAGAGAAAATTAATCGACGATGATACCGAAAGGCCTATCGTGGTGCCGGTTGGAGTCGAGTACATGAATTTTATTGAACCATCACTCAATCCAGCACCCATTGTTGCTAATCTAGATGCATGACTGGTGTAGTATGAGGAATAATTAATGTGTGGAATGGAAAAGGGCATTGCATCAACTGTTTGTGAAAGGGGTCAAAGAGATTGTTGATCACTATAAACCATATCTGATGGTCGTAACAAACACGAAAATAGGTTCAGTCGAAGCCGGTGCAATAATGAAATCATTGCCCTTCAGGAAGCTCTTCATATTTGACACATTTATGGGCGAAGGTGGAGCGTTCGTATTGTGAAACCTTACTGAGGTTTTCATATCATATTCATACGAAAATGCTGTCAAGTTAACCATTGAAGTAATCGTTCAATTATAACTTTACTCCTTCAAGTTTGGTAATTAGTTACAGTATACTCGTCTTCTAATGAATAACAATATAACTTGCTAATTAGTCACAAATTGTAACCAATTTATTACGTTCATAGGTTTTAACGTCAAGAATGAACAATGATGAATATTAGTGACAGATGTATAAGGATATGGATGAGACATTGGTGGGGGGAATCAGGAGTAATGCTTGCTTACATTAACTTCCTCAATCTTTAGTAACTACCATCTGTTTAATTTTATTTGGAATTTGGATTTTAGAATTGTGGACCATATGCTATGATATGATGTATGTGTACCCATATTTTCTTAATGTGGTGAACAATTACTAATTATTTCTTTTAAACATGTGCTAAACTTTGTTGCATTATATATATATATATATAGACATTTTGCTATGCGTCACATAGTTCACGATATTGTTTATATCTGATATTTGTCATATGAATGTGGTTGTGTGGTAATTTTTTAAGAACCCTAAATATAATAGTAAAAATGTAAACAAAATTGATAGAAATGGGATCCCCCACGGTTTTTGTTGGGATAGTTTATATAATTTAACAAATTTCGCTTTGGTCAGTATTGAAAGATGAAGGTAAATAAAATGATTTTTGTTTTCACGGACCCAGTTTATTTTCATTTTAATTGTTTATGCATAATGTGTTGGATAGCATATTCAGTAGAAGATGTTGAAATGGCAATGAATCACAATAGTTGTGATCATTTGCACTCATAATAATGGATAATGTGATGCAAAATTATTGCATTATACACAAAATAGGACGGTTGCAGTGAAAATAGAAAAATAAAATGGAGACAAATTTTTTTCTCTGATACGGAACATATATCTGGGTAATAGATAGTGCAATTTCTTATAGAGATTACAGTATTTAACTATATGTGGGGATATGGATATAAGATACATTCAAGGATGATAACCAACCGTGTATTGGACTATATATTGCTAATTCTTAGGTATAGTTGATAGAGAGTAAGCTTTTTTTGCCGACAGTGAGGCTTGTATAGGGGACGTTATAAAAAAAACTATAAAACAATATACAATGTTCACTATTTTTTGGCAAACCTCAATTTGTGAACTGTTCCAATGTTGATAATTGGTAATTGTTTCCATAATACATGTTGTGTTGTTGTGCCTGTATATTTGCTAAAACAACCAATATAATTTACAAAATAACAGAGATTGATCTAATAATAAATTTTAGTTCACACTCATTATGCAATTAGAAAGACCATAGATGGTACTAATTTATCACCACTTATGGTGGCAATTTTTTTTAGCATTTGGTCTTGCAATTGAGGTGGGAAGTCTCGATCAATGCCCCTACACTATATCTTCAACTTGTTAATGATAATTCCGCAAGTAACTCCGACAATGGGGTAAACATTATATGGTAAATGTTGAATAGATTAAAAGTAGTTTCTTAAGTACATACCTATACTAGTGTGATCGTCGAATAGTGTTAGTGAGGAAACAAAAAGTTATGCAAAATGCAGATTTTATTCTAATAAATTAACCCTCAAAGTAATTTTCTAATTTTATTAGATCGATAATTATAAAGTTAAACATTGTACATGGGGATAGTAGTAATATGCATAGTCTCTGATTATTTAAGACAGGTGATTTAATTTATAAGTATTGCCCTCTGATTTGGAGAAAGACAAGACAACACAGAAGAGGAGAATGACAATACAAACTAAAAAAGTATGCACAGAACACTTACGCGGGTCCCAATATTCAGACTTGTGATGATTACGTGTAGATGTGCTAGCTTATGCAGTAGTAGAGAGAGGTCCCGTCTTAGGGCTAAGTTCTCATGAATGAGTTCTTCAAAAAGATGGTGAACATCATTACCATTCAACTGCGTAACACTGTTCCTCGTTAGTTGTAATTCGTTGTATAGGATCTGCTTCTATTTTTCAACTCGTTAGTAATTAGTTTGGCTCTATCAGGAGCGCTCGGATCATGCCATGAATGAAAATTGTAACCCTTCCTTGGATATTGGCTGCAACCATAAAACCTCCTCCAGGGATTACTCTCCATCCATAAGCATGACTGCGGTGCCTTCATCTTACAGAAGCAGTACACAGGATCCCCTTCATAGTTCTACTCAACCCTATAGGTTTGGCTAATACTCTTGTAAGAATCAATATTAAAGGAGGCGGTCGAAGGACTGTGATTGAAAATAAAACAGTGCACAATCACATAACAATAAGTATAAATCTAAATAAAGGAACCCACGAAAATCGATAATTCATACCTTGAACTTGTGTATAAAGTGGAAAAACTATTTGAGTTTTGCGATACCAGCATCGACTGCAAAAGACCAAACTAGTGAAAAACACAGCCATATAAGATTTAAAAAGAGTAAGGTCTCCGATCCAACTTCAGATATTTAGACCATAGGTACTAACAATCAAGTCGGTTAATTAATCGTCTTCCTTTTCCTGATTATCACTTGGCAGACTTCGAATGGAAGATTACATGCTGAGGCCATGGTGCGGATGGACTCAAATGGGTAAAGGCTCCCAATAGACATTATAGTAACCTGATATTCGATAAGAATGTTATAATAATGGTCGTAGTCCTAGGTTTTTTCAAATATTTATATTTAAATGATTCATGTGTTGACGTTTTTTGGTCAACTAAATGACAGCGTGTAAGTAAAATGGCACATTGACGATATTTAACTAATAACGAATGCAAAAAAAGTTCTATAAATGACATCGTTATTGCAAATATAGTTGGGATAAAGATGCTACCACAATATGCTGTTGTATTAACATATGCTATTGTACGAACAAGTTCGGTTGATATAAGCCTGGAAATGAACAAGGTGGTACACAGTAATGGGGGCTAATGTGCTTTTAAGGATTCTCTCCAACTGTAAACTATTCCCAAATGATTTTTTGAATTCAAAATATGGCTTAAAAATGTTAAGTATATCATGTATATAATATGATAATTTAACCATAGATTAAAGATTCAAAAAATTATTGGCCACCAGGTTGAGAGGATCATAGATCTTTTCTGGCAACCTTCTTGAATATAGTGAGACAAACAAATTGAAATTACTGTCATAAGGTACGCTTGCTTGATTACTGCAAAATAAGAAACATCGAAATTCTTATTTGCCCAATTGTTTGTTCAACAATAATGACACAAGTAATAAACACACCCAACCAGCGCAATTGTAAATGGTATCACAGACCGTTCATTCATAACATAGACCTAGGAATTACAAGGAGTCTTTAATGGCCCACAATCGTCACCAATAGACCTAGAATGCTGCCCATAATCGGCTTGTAATCGTCAAAACAAGGTGCCAACACTAGCACAATTAACACTCATCTGTCTAAATAAAATAGTACTATACAATTACCCTAGTAGCCCAAAGGTCACCTAATTACCTTAAACGGATCCTAAAGCATTACCAGGAGTGATCGCCCGATGGATGCAGCATTGAGGGAATAATTGCCTCAAAACATTGGTGCAAAACATTGACGAAATATTTTCTGACATAGGTGAGGTGCAAAGCATACTCCATGTACCTAGACGATTTCAATTGTTGGTACGGAGAAGCAAATCAAGACGTTTGTTTGTTTCCTTGTCTCATTAAAGAGGATTGCAACGAAAATGCCACCAACTTGTAACAGGGGCCGAACTTCTACATTATCTTGTTCCCGATGACGCAAGAGGAAGCAAGCAATAGCATGGTTAGTACAACCCTCCACATTCATGATTTATCATTATGTTTTCCAATCAAAGGTATAAAAAAATAAATAAAATCAATTTTTAACCTTACCACTTAACATATGCAATTAACCTAGTTGACTCCCTTATATTGTGCATAATAAAATTAAAATCTGCTCATTAGCATAACATGTCATGATAATCTAGTGCATCTCAATTAAAGTTCTTAAACTATTATCAATGGTTTATAATCTTTGCCTCAATTCGCAACATTATAGGTAGCATTTAGGTTATTCCCTGATATAAATGTAATAAGCCGCAGGAAATTCTGCTTGTATTTGCTGAGCATCATCTTTCTCTACCCCTGCCTCATCAGGCAACTCTCCGGGATATCAAGGGTGATACGTGAATCGTAACCATTCAACTGTGAAGCAATAGAACACTTATCACAGGAGATGGATGGAGGTAATTTTTCATCGCACACAAATTGCAGCGTAAGGATTTCGTTATGTTTAACCACGATGGTAACATGCGTTTCACTATCAAACCTTTTTGCCCATGTGGTTTGGAGATGTGATGTGAATCTTTTTGACTGCGATGTGATGTGATATGAATAAGTTTTCTACCTATTCGACTGCAATGTGAATCTTTAACCCTGTAATGTCATTTTCATTTGACATACTACGATTCAAATGATTAATGTCTTTAACATTTGACACGATTCAATATTACAATTAAGTATAAGATCATCATCACTTAAAATGTAAACATTTCCATGTGTTTTGCTATTTTTTAATATGAACATTTTTTAATCATATTCAATACTAGAGGCAGTGTTCAAAAATATTGGTCTATTTAATTGTATTATGCGTCTGTTAATGTAAATTTTAGCAGCAATTAAAACGACGTCGTCTAATGGCAGATGATCAAGTTTCGTTACCACAAACAGCGTTGTTTTGCTCCAAGTGGGCTTTGTCTCACATCAGTTTCATAAGCTATTACTTTGCAAGCCCAAAACTGAATAATAGAAGCTTGGTGGCTTAGCGCCATAAAGCCTATTTAACAAAGAAGTGGGAGTTTGAATATCAGGGAGGTTGAAGAGTTCAACTATAGAAAACTGTCAATTAGTGGAGGTGAGCCAAGAAAAGAGTGAAAATAAAAGGAAATAAATCGAAGAGAGAAAAGGATGACTGAAAAGAATGAAGAACCAACTTTTTCCTTCTATTCTTGTTTAGCTTCATTTGCAGTTTTAGACTTATGTAGTTTGAGTTCTTTACCAATTTACCTTGCAATGGAATCAGATCATTTAGTGACTTTGTTTATTTTAGCTAACTCCCCACTCTCGCATTGATCATTGAGGGTGAGAAGCTAAATTTTGATCTCCTGAACAATTGTTTCTGACTATCATCTGAAAAAATTATCGAACAGCGTCAGAGGAATCTTTTCCTACAATAGTTAGCATCTTTCATTTCAAACCAACTCCTAAAACTAGGAGAATAATTGTAATTCTGCATATTGTGTATGCCTTCATATATTAAAAAAAAAACAGATTGAATAATTACATGTAGAAAGTCTAACGTTCAACAGCCAATTTAAACCCTAAAACCGAACATTTGAGTTAAATGTTTTATCCATAAAACAATGTCTAACTATGACTTACAGTCTACAATCTTCAGGCATTGTAGAAGAAAAGTCAGTTGCATTTGTAATCTCAACTGACCTCGGTGCATGTCAACATATGCGACTTCAACCCCATAAAATGCCAATCATTGCAATCACGATTGAAAGAGTTTTCAATTTTTTATTCAGAAAACTATGCGTCATGCAAACTATTAACAAAACTATTACAGTTGACCATAAAAGAAAACAGATGCTCGCGCAATCAAACATGATTATCCAAAAATAATGTACGAATTAAAACAAAAAACCCATAATCCTTATGTTGATGAATGATTATTTGTTTACCATAACGAGCTGGAGTTGCCAAAATTTTCTTATTAATAAAAAACTTAACATATTGTCACCAAGTTAATTGACAAAATCTAGTGCATGTGTTCGCCTAGATATGGATTGAGACCTAATATCAAAGCGATACTTATAATTTGTCCTTTTTTACTCTGAACAAATTTAAAAGCATATCTCTGTTTCCTCCCTGTTTATTGCTCTTTTTCTACTAATACCTTAAAACGACATCGATGCAATTTATAAAGCCTATAAACACAATTTATGAAGTCAATACCTCCAATGCCAGTTCATCAAATAACCATCTCCTTTACCCATGTGTATCCTCCTAGAAAAGTAAATCAACAATTCAAAAATATAACCCACAAAACAAAGCTTTTCTCGATTATAATGTCAATAATCAATATAGTTATTAATATATTTACTTCGACACTATTATTGAGAATAAAACCATCCCATTGTAACATAAGTTATTACTCAGATTAGATGTTCATTTATATAACGACCATCATGAATTTGCATCAAAACAAATATGGGGTACTTACAATCTCAGATTTCACCTCTGCCCATGCCCTCCCGCTCTAGCAGACTTCCTCATCTGATGTGTTAAATTCCGAATCACTCTCTTCCCGGCTTGCCCCCTCGCCTTCGACATTTTTTTCCATGTCCTTATCTAACTTTCCTCGTGGACACGTGGTTTTTCGATGTCATGTCTCTCTACAGATACTACATTTATATATTCTCCTCAAACAGCTTTCACCTTTATAGTTATTTGTGTTCACTTTATTAATTTTTTCAAAGTTAAAAAATCCCTCAGTTCTGACAAAGTTTTTAAGGCTATGACCCTTCTCCAATATTTGGGATAATTTCCCCCACTATGTTCCTTGAGTCTTCAAAAGCTTCCCTAGATTTGGATGCCAAGAAATATAGGTCGCACATGATCATCAATGCTGGCTTCCTTAGCCACTTAATTGCTTCTTCATCGACTGAATCGCATTCTTCGATATCATTGCTTTCTTTTTTAGCACCCAAGGTCCATCGCTTTGATATCAATGCCTCTGGGATTCTACACAAGTTCTCAACTTTCATTATGTGAATTGCATGTCAACATATCAAGCCTTCTGTCTTGAACATGCGGCATTCGCAAGTTATACTTTGATCATCTTCGTTATATGACACCTTTATTTCTTTCTCTGGATGCAAATACCTTATCAAGGTATACACTCTTATATGGTTAAATACCTTCACAACTTCACCCTTGCTGAAGAATGCCCCCTCGTGCCGAAGTTCCTTTCTAAACCTGCCAAAACTTTTCCTTGTGAACAATGAAGTGGTGTGCTACTCAATATCCTTCAATTCACTAGATGCAAATGGCTTTGACTAAAGAGAGTAGAAGTCTTCCTCGATCTCTAGTTCACGCATGCTTCGTAATGCATGCTCTATGGAATGAGGGAATTCAAGCATGCTTCCATCCCAATTTACAAATCTCTTCACATACGAGTTGCATCTTTCACATTGTGAAGTTGTCTTCAGAGTCCCAAAGAATTTTCCCGTAGGGAATGCTTGTGCCTACATGTGCTTCATCTTATATTTCTTTACCAACCATGTATTATTTTGCATTCCCTCGCTCTCCACAAGGTCCTTCCATGTACGCTCAAACTCCTCCTCCTTCCATTAGGACATCATGCACCTAACAAATTTTTTTAATGCTTCACTGTTGGGTAAATACCACTTCGCATTTCTATGGATGTGCCAAACACATAACCAATGATTTGCCTCCAGAAGGATTGTTCTTATGGCATTGACCATTGCTTGGTCACCGTCGATGGCAATAGATGTAGGTTTCTTGTTGCCCATACATTTCAAGAACTCCTTCAAAACCCAAACGAATGTCTTTTCGTTCTCCTCACTTAACAATGCAATGGCAAATATGGTTGTTTGGTGTTGCTGATTCACTCCAACAAAAACCAATAATGGGATATTCAAACCGTTCTTCCTATATGTTGTATCAAAAGCAATTACATCACCCAAACTAAAGTAAACTACTCTGCTTGTTGCATCTACACAGAATGCTCTCTTGAACGCATTGTCCCCGTCAACTTCATATCTCATATGAAACCCTGAATCTGACATGGCCTTGGTCTTCAGGTAAGTTATGGCAGTATTTATGTTACCAACTTCAACTATCTTCTTCAAATCAACATATAACCTATTCCTAAGGTCATTCTTTGTAAATCCCACATGTTGGAATCCACCTGCTTTTTGAGCTAAGTAACTCATTATTTGGAATGGTCGACTTCTACCTCTCTTTGTGGCTTTCGCGAATTGAAAGGCACCGGATGGAACCTCCCTGTTCGATTTTATCATATGCCTTTGGGTGAGCTTTGCCAACTCATGATTGTGCTCTCGTACGAACAAAGAGATTGTCCACTTTCTACTCCTTCTGTTCAGTAATACACGTATACCTGCATTACACCCTGTTCTTGTAATTGGCTTGGCTTCCCTGACTCGATTTTCCGCATTATACCACTCCTCCCTCCTTAGTCCTTGCTTATTATAGGTGAACTCCTTCCCAACCACCTCTTATGTTTTACTGTTAATCCGAGTACTGCTTTTGCGAACACTAAAACCCAAAATATGGGCATACCTTTTGTAGAATTTATGTGCTTTATCCAACGAATTAAACTCCAACCCCTCCATATCATACCTGTTAATTTCAAATGGATCTTTATTCATAAAATACCAGTGAACTCCTGTTGCATCGTAACTCTGGCCAATTGGTTCTCTACTTTGGTCTTTGCCATCACCCCTTTTTTCCATTGTTTCCTCCACCTCCAAATCAAGCTACTCATTCTCTTCCACTCTTTCAACATTTTCTGCTCCCTCGAAATCCATTGGTTGTACTTACACCGAATCAACATCATCATCTTCTCCCCTCATTTCAGTATCCTCTTCTATTTTGTTATCAGGTGCTTCCATTGTCTCCCTTTTTTCCCCTTGATGCACTTCAAAGTCAACGCGTATTTCGGCTTCATTCTCCACCTCGCCATAATCTACCCTGCCTGGTTCCTCATTTAAGTCAAATGAAATCCCTCTGCCTTCTTTCATGTTGTCTTCCTTCATCTTGTATAGACCATGTAATTGTAATTACAATTTCATATGTGATTATTCAAAAAGTTATATGACAATACTGCAAACAGCCTATTACCTTATTTCGACACGATAAAACTTCAACCCATTACAGTTTTCCTTTAGCCAATCGAAAGTTGCGATCCTTATGATTCTTTGCTTTTGCTTCTGGACTTGGAATACATTACTTCTTCTTCTTTGATACTGCATTCTAATTTCTTCCTTCCATCTCTCGTCAATCTAGATCCTGGAAGCATCCATTCAATCCTTCAAATATGACATTTTCGTTTTCTCGCCTTAACAAAAAGGCTCCTTTCGGTTAAACCTTCGACGCCTGAGTTATGGAACAAGGACACGCTTTGTAGTCCCTAAGAGAAGATCAAGGAGTCAAACTACATTGATATTTGTGCTCCGATTTGCTTCCCTAGGAAGCTGACAAGGTCACATGCTACCCCTAACCAAAAAGTTGAGGTAAATTTTCTCTCACCTTATTGGAACCGGAAGTTGCAAGTTAAAGGTCGACAAAGTCTACTCAGATCTATTGGTCACGATTCAAAGTGACCGTTTTTAACCGTATTAAAAATGGCTTCCTGCAGCAGGCACTCAATTGGACAGAAAAGAGAAGAGAACAAAGTGCATAAGACTAATAAGTGTTAAATGTCTAAAATGACCCTCAATGATTTTAAAACGTACATGTTTTTTTGTTACTCTTAAAACATACATGTCAGCCACATAAAACTTAAGAAATTGATAGATTATTTTATTGTTTTGTTTTGCACATATCATAAAAAAAAATGGAATTCTTATTTTGATTAAAACAATAAAAAAGGTATGCTATTTAATCATATTTAAATGATAAATGAATTAATTTTAAAATATTATGTCTATTCAATTATTTGTCTAATTTTTCAAGGTTTAGGTGAATTAGTTTTTATTCACATTAGCCATAAAAATATCAAAATCTTTTATCAATATTATTTATTAAAAAAACCCTTTGTAAAAGTTAATAAATATCAACTTATAATAGTGGTATTTTATAAAAAGGGCTATAATGTTAAAAATATGTACAATTTTATTTTCTTTCTATCTATTTTTCTTCTCTACCAACCAATGAGAAGAAAGAAAATTAATTTTTTTATATATTTTTTTATTTTCCTACCAAGCCTACTAAAGGAAAAAAAAAATTTTTCCATTTTTGTACTTTTCTATAGATCTGTTCAAAGGTCGGGTTAACCACCTAAACCCGACGGCTCATCCAAAAAATATGGAAGGTTTGAATAAAAATATCAGACCGATTTTTCAGGCCTTGGACAAAGAGAAAGGCCAGTTTAAAAAATGGATCAAGCCTTGGTCTTGCTATCTTAGGTCCGGGTCAGGTCTGAACCCAGTCCAAATTATGTTATAATAAAAGAAATAAATCTATTATTAATATATATTTATAATATAGTTAAACAATTTATTTGTCCGTCTTAATATAAATTTATAAGGCTTGAGTACAATTAAAATTTTTTGTTAAAACTCATTTAAATTTAATATGTTATTAAATTATTTATGTTCTAAAATTTAGACTTTATTTTTAAATAAATTTTAATTATTATTTTATTCTAAAAAGTTTGATGCGGACGGACTTGTGTGGACCTTAGTCATTGGTTTGAAATATGGATGGTTCTCTGGATAAAAGTATAGGCCCGAATAGTCAGGCCGTGCCAGGTTTGGCCAAGCAAGAGGTATGCATAGGCCTGACCCGGTCCATGGACACCTTTGCTTTTTTTCCTCCTATTTTCTTTCTTTTCATTTTCCCGTCTCTCCTACAATTAGAGCTGTCAAAAGTTGACCCGAATCCGAAAAACCCGCCCGCCCGACCCGAACCCGAAACTAACCCGACCTGGTTTGACCAAAAAAAGTAGACGACCTGAACCCGATTGATCCGAAACCCGATTTACCCGTAACCCGATTGACCCGAAACCCGATTGACCCGAGAATCTAACCCGAAAAAACCTGATAGACTAATGAAATAATTTATTAATTTTATATATACCTCCTAAACTTCAAATTTAGTAAATATATTTGAGAAAGAAAATAAAAATAAATAATTGGTTAAATTTTGTTCAAAGTGAACTTAAAAAAATATATTTTCATAATTAATTTTTTTTTAATTTTATTGTTATGATTAAATTAGATGAATTTATAGATTATTACTTAAATTTAATAATATTAATTATGAACAATATTATTAAGAAAAATTTAAGAGTTTGCAAAAAACTATATTGATTTCATCACCACTGATGACTAATCATATCAAAAAATAAACTTTTTCACATAAATAACAATTTTCTATCTTAACTAAGAAAATTTTATAAATTATAGCAGTAAATTATTAATGTTCATATGAAATTAATGAATTGTGTATCCAACAAAGATAATTTTGAAATTTGGATCGAATTATATTATAATATTAACACTATTCTGAGATGAATTGAATCGGTTATAACTTATAATAAAACTTTTAATATTAATTACATATAGATGAATTATGATGAATTGAATATATATCAATTAAAATTTAGAAATGAATTAGTAAGTGATAAAAATATAAATATTTATTTTGTTTAAAACTATAGATAATTTATAGAAAAAATTTTAAAAATTTATAAATATTACTAATTTAATTAATACATTAATAATATTACAAATTTAATCAACACTCACTGTATGTATTAATTAAATTAGTAATATATATAACAAATTTAATAAATAATACTTTTGATAAAATCTCTCTTAATTATTAATTACTTAATTTGTAAAATTAAAACTTTAATTCAATTTAAAATAATCGAGAACCAGAATGACTCGAGAGTTAAATCCAAAAAACCCGAATCTAAATGACATGACATGAGGGAGACTGATGAGGCAAAGAAAAAACTGAAACAGTGAAACCTGAAAGATTTGAGGGTCAAACCCGAAAAACCCGAACCCGAAACTCAGATGACCCGAAACCCTACAGACCCGAGGACAAAACCCGAAAAACCCGAACCCGAATGACCCAAGACCCGAAACCCGATAGACCCGAAACCCGAATGACCCGAAAATCCCTTTTGACCCAAATTGACCCGATCTGATTGACCCGAACCCGAAACCTACCCGATCAACCCGATTTGACACCTCTACCTACAATATAAAACCCTTAGTTAGGTTGCAATTATAAGAATACATTAGAGGTAGAGAGAGATATGAGAATAGAACGATTAAGGATAATTTCCGAATAACATCTAAAGACTTTATTAATTTTTTAAAATTAACTATTTTTCTTAATATAAGAGAATTAGGGTTTATTTGATAAACCGTTGAAAATTTTCAAACTGTTGAAAGTGAAAATTTGTAACATATTTGATAACTTTTGTTAACCACTACTTAAAAAGTTTTTTTGAACAAAAAATTATTGAATTTAAAAAATAGGTGGAGATCTATTTATTATTGAATAGTGAAAAAAATTAAATCGTTTTACTTGGAAAACTTTCCTTTCATATTAAATTATCTTTATTTTAGATATTAATGCGTTTTAAAAATCTTCAACATTTATGATTATCAAACAATATATTTATATTCAATATTTATTTATCAAATAATTTTTATATATAAATTCAATATTTAATTTTTCAATACTTATTTTTCAATGCTTAATATTTTCAATTTATCAAACAGCACACTTTAATTAATTATAGAGAGCAAATCTATAACACGGAATACAGAGTAAACTTTACAATTCGGAAACTTTTTCAACCGCAGCGGGTAGTCAAAAGCCGGTGATAACTACAAGAGTCCAAACGGTCAAAGTTTCAAAACCGAGAGATCCAATTTGAATTGAGCGAGCAGCTGCATATTTTCATCTTAGTTGACAGGGATTAATGCTTTGGCTCTTTATAATTCTTGCACAACTAGCTTTGCTAGACAAATAATACCACTACTGCTCTTGCAGAAGCAGCTCCATTGGTCTTCCATGTCAAAATAAGAATATGGTAATATGAACACCAAGAAAGTTATATTACTGCTATTTGCAGGCTGTGCTAGATATTGTTATTACTAATTTATTACTATTATTATATTATTAAGTAGATAAGTGAGGTTCACATAGAAGGCATTAAATACAGAGGAAAGTTGAGGATATTCTTTTTGTTTTAGCTGTTGGTTGCTGGCATGACAGCCAAGCCAACATAATGGGTGTGCTCAAGAAATATGTAGTTCCTTGAAATGTTTCCAATAATATTTCCTTCCAATATCTTATATCTCATACATGAAAATAAAAGCTTCAGGCATGTAGTTTTTGTCCTCTTCATAACCAAAATATTCGAGTGATTTCCAGTTGGAGGAAATCACATCAACTCAAGCAGGCATAACATTTCCACAAATTAGTTTGGAAAAAAAAAAAAGGATGATAGATTATAATTTAATCACATACATCAAGCTGTTGCACTTAAAAACTGTGGGGATTAAGTATCATAAAATATATGACAAAAGCTTGGTTAAGATCCATGTGTAGAGAACCGCAAGAGTAGCACCAACTGGGATTGTAACAGCCCAGGATGTCACAATCTCTCTCACAGTCTCTGCTCGAACACTGTTTAGTCCTCTTGCAAAGCCAACTCCCATGACTGCTCCGACCAAAGTATGTGTTGCAGAGATAGGCAGCGCCAGCTTTGATGCGAAAAGAACGACAGAAGCTGCAGCAAACTCAGCTGCAAATCCCCTAGTTGGTGTGAGTTCCGTTATCTTCTTCCCAATCGTTGCTATAACTCTATACCCCCACATCATAAGCCCTGCTACAATTCCAAATCCTCCCCATGCTAAAACATCATTTGGAATAATGATCTCAGTTCCAGTGCAGGCACCTCCTTGAAGAATTGATAATGCAGCAGCCAGCGGACCAATTGCGTTGGAGACATCATTTCCACCATGGGCAAAAGACATGAAGCAAGCTGACAATACCTGCATGTATCCAAAGACCCCGTAAACTATTTCTAGCTGAGTACCTTTAGGCCCTGCTATATCAGAGAGAAGACCGAGATGTTTATTTTGAGTAGTGCTCTCTTGTGGCTCTGAGTGTGATGAAGTAGATTTGACAAGGAGATGACCAAGCTGTTTATTGATAATTATGTGAACAAGGAGTGCCCCAGCTGCTCCACAGCCCAAGGCCTGGGCAAGAGCTATGGGAAAGGTCTTACTTAATGGAAAGGCTGCAAATGAAATTCCAGTTACACCCACAAAAACAGCTATTGGTGCCGCGGCAGCTGCTGCTTGTCCAGGATTGTGAGCACTGTAGACAAACTAAGAAACATGTAGAGAGATTGTAAGAACAAGGCGGAGCACATCAATGACGGTTAATCCAAAGTTCCAAAAGATTGAGGTGAATTTTCCTTAATAGTTTGCTTTCACTTTAGCACCAGGAAAATTATAAACTCAATATCAGGAAAATTCCTATGTAAAACAGGTAGGCATGCTACTTAGTCCAAAGAGAGAACATACTCTGCGGATGCATTTGTAGACTAGAAATGACACCAGTGCTCCCATTACAGGTGAGATAACCCAGGATGAAGTTACCCTTGCCAATGAGCTCCAGAAAACAGCACCAGCTCCCCCATAAACCAGCCCAAATCCAACCATTGATCCTACTATACAGTGCGTGGTAGACACTGGCCAACCATAATACGATGCCACCTGTGTAATACATAACTTATAATGAATGACTAATAGGAACAACAAAAGTGGTGAACAATGTAGCATACAAATAATATCGGGGCAAGTCTCTCTCTCTCTCTCGCTAAAGTGGTATTTACTCTAATTTACTGGTCAGGGTTCGAACCCTGCCTACCAGGTGACCAGCCCTCATGCCTGGCCCAGGAGGGGCCGATCATGGCAGCTGCTTTCATGGTTAGAGCCTTAGACAAACCATATATATAGTTACAGATTGCCTGTCAAAACAAGTGTAGCTACAAGTATATCTTCACTTAATTTCATAGTTCTTATTATTGCTGAAAATTTCTTTTCTTTACTCTGTTACTAATTTTGTTTTTTATTATTTTTATGTGCATTATGAAGTTAAGTTGACAATATTTAATCCACAAACATTATTGCTTGAGCTGCCGGAGGATTTTTGAACTTGTTGCAGTTCTAAAGAATCATTCCTGAGCATATTCTCCCCCATATCCTAAAACGAGTTCTAGTCCTACCTCTCCTTTTGTCCCAATTGGATCAACAACGACTGTTTCCGTAAGATTGCTAATAAACACTATAAATGAGTTGACATTATTTGGAGTCCAGAGCCGAATGAAAGTACAACGGATTACGATGTCAATGCATACAAAACTCTGCTTTGGCTTCTTTACATTCCCTTTGAATCCTCAACATAAAATAGTTATGCCAACTGGTCTCAATACTATTGCTGATCTTGGCACCCCGTTCATAGGATAAGGGAAGAAAAGAACACAAATTACACGTATCTAGTCGCAAGAAACTAGGAAGATACTGCCAAAGCTAAAGTGCTCGCACATCAAAATGGTAAACGACTTCATCAAATTCCCTCGGTTTTGGCTCATAAGCATACAGAATGAAAGCATAGGTTAGAAGCAAAAGGACACTAATGCCAATGTGAAAATCATTTAAATTAATAACACTGATTCTAAGGATAGCCAACTGTTGCATCACTTGGCCAAGTGTAGGAATTTGAAGTTCTTAAAAAAAAAGTTTTCCGATAAGTTTATAAATTGCATCGCCATGGGCACAGGGAGGCAACTAAAGTAAGCACTTATCCCCATCTTATCCTCGCCAATATAATCTAGTGAGAGAAATTCTATGAACGAAGAAAACTTAAAACTTCAAAGCAGATAAGCTTTTCTATCAAAAGCATGAAAGTTTTAGAACAGATGAAGCTCAAAAAAGGTACCTGCAACCAAGTACCAGCGGCCGCGAGAGAAGACAACAATCCAGCAAAAAGAAGACTATCCTTCCCCTTGAACACGTTAGCAACAAGAATTCCTTTTTGCATTGTACTGGTCACATGAGTTCCCATCAACCATGCTCCAGAGAATTCCAAAACTGCCGCTGTCAAGACCGCCTGACGCAGGGTCAATGCACCTGATCCCACTGAAGTTCCCATGGCATTAGCCACATCATTGGCTCCAATGTTCCAAGCCATGTAAAATCCAAATAGAAGTGTTGCATATGATAAAAACTTGGTCTTTAAGCTAACTCCTTGACCCAAAGACTTCATGAAAAATGGAAGAGTCAAAGCCGAAAATGCTATAAATACAGCAATAGCAGCAGCAGTACTTGAAGATATGTGAAAGGCTTGAGCCATTCCAGGCAGGTCATCTTCACTGGATTTAACATCTTCTTGATCATGTGTTTCAAGTTGGATACCTTCGTTTTGCTGTTGCTCACCTTCTGCCTCCGCAAAAGAAGATATACTCGCAAAAGGGTGCGTGAGTTTCGAGTTTGTTAAGCTCAAGAGCGGAAGATAAGGCCTGGTGGAAACCTGGAAAGGCTTCAACACAAGATTCTCTTTCTTGGGTAGTTGAGTTTCATTGTAACGGAATTTGGGAACATGTAAATGGGGATTCCGGAAGAGAAATGATTGTGCTGAAGGAGTGGTGTTTCTTGCAGAAGGTAAACAGGAAGAGGGAGTCATGTTGAAGAGGGGGCAGAGTATAAACGAAGGTAAAGTTAGAGAAAGAGAGAGAGGAGAGAATATGAAGAGAATTATTCAGGTGAAATATCGGCCATGGAAAATGGAAGAGAAAAGGAAGTAGGTGGTGGCGGAAGAAGAATGGAAGAAGGTGCATCTTTAGTTTTGGTTTTTGGGTGGAAAGAGAGATGCGAGAATGGATTTGGCTGCTCGATTTGGCTGATTCAAACGAGTGGTAGGAATGGTTTCTTGGAGTGTCTCAAAGTCTTTCCAACTCCTTACACGTTCCACACCCCACAATCAACGCTAGCTTTCACAAAAATTAAGGGAAAAATATATATATCATGTAAATGACTTTATCCAAAGCAGAGATAAATTACCTTATCCATAACCTTTGGTTTTTATCTTCTTTTTTGTCAAATACTAAAGGAAAATAAGAATCTAATGATATTCTACAGTGTTTGGTATTTGAAGTCAAAGACGGTCATTGGACTTTCGTAATCAGATCTTCAATTTTTTTTTTATAATTAAGCCACGTCAAGAATCAAGGATAAAATTGAATAAATTGGTGTTGCAAATTGTATAAATTTGAATTGTCCTTTTTAAAGATTTGGTTTAAGATTTTAGGGTCTACGTATGAAAGACGCACCCTCTACGTATGGAAGACGCACCCTTCTCCATATATATTTAGCCTCAAACCAAATTGATCAAGGTCCAAATATATGAATTTATATTTAAGTTCAACTCAAGTTGGTCCAGGCTCATAAACTTAGGTAGATAGCGGGCTTTGTGGACACTTTCGTATAGTGTGGCTTCAGCCACCAAGTATTAGTAACCATAGCATTTATATGAAAGAGCGAGTGAGAATATAAATTCGATTCTTTCAAAATATTTCCTGTTCATTTGTTGAAAGTATGTTATCATTCATGCTTTCAATTACCACTTGTTTGGTTGGAGTCTTTAGGGAAAGTGAAGAGGAGTCAATAGGAGTTTATTGTGTTTGGTTAGAGGATGAGGGAGGAGGAGGGGTTGGTGGAGGAGCATAAAACCCCTCCTCACTCCGCTTTTTTCAAGCCCCCAAATCAGGGTCTTTAGGAGGAGTGACTATTTTTCTGACAATTTTACCCTCTTGTAGAATTTTATTTCCACCACATACTTTATTTCCTTTTCTCCTCTAGACACCGTAACCTAGTAGCCTCTTTTTCTTTTCCTCTATCAGCTCAAATCTCGGCACGTCAAAAATAGATATTTATGTTTTTATTAGTAGCAAAAACAATTCATGTTCTTATTTTATCTTAATATTTTCGTATAAAAGGAAAATCTTATCTTCATGGTATACATTTTTTAATTAAAAAAGGTACTCATATTTTATTTTTTATCTTAATATTTTTATATAAAAAATTCATATAATAATGGGAAAAATTTTATAAAAAAAAATTGATATTCATTTTTTTATTTAATCTTAATATTTTCATATAAAAAGAAAATCATATCTTGTTGGAATACATTTTTTTATTAAAAAAGATATTCATATTTTATCTTAATAATGGGAAATTTTGTTTATTTTGAAAAATAGATACTCATATTATTATTTTATCTTAATATCTTCATGGAATACATTTTTAATTAATAAATATATTTATATTTTATTTTATCTTAATATTTTTATTTAAAAATTCCTATAATAATGAGAAATTTTGTTTATTTTTATTTAAAAATTCATATAATAATGAAACAACGTACTTGTAATTAAAATTGGATATTCATCTTTTATTTTATCCAATTTGTCATTAATAAAAAGGAGAAAATCATATTTTATATAATTTTAGATATAAGGGTAGTTTAGTAAAAATACAAATAAAACTCCTCCAAACTCCTTTTTCAACCAAACAGAAAAAAAAAATGATTACTCTCTTAACTTCTTCTTGAAAATCCCCCCTACTCCTCTCCCCCTCACCCCTCCCCTTCCCTCCCCTCCCCTCCCCTCCCCTCCCCTCTTTGAGCCAAACAAGCCCTTAGAGAGTGACTAGCATTAAATTAAAAGACCTCAGACACCCTAATGTCAAGAAATAAAAAAATTGTGTAGCTTCAAATTAATATTCTTTCCCTATAAACACAAAACAACACAATCAAAAATATTTCTAGTATAAACAATAAACATTTGTGGTTCTGGTTCCTCCTTCGTACAAGTGGCAAATTTATTTCCTAAAACCTAGACGCTAAAACAATTAATGAAAGTATGTAGACCAAATTCGTTTGTAAGTATTCTCATGGTTAGACTAGAAATTTATCCTTTGAAAAACATTAATTAGTCCAAAGTGATAAGGATTTGGATTTAATGGAAGAGATGCTGGTTTCTAACCGTGAGACAGTCCATCCTAACCAAACAATACTTTGTAAGTTGAATCGAACCTCGGGACAAGTCATGTTAAAATTTACTAAAACATATAAGGCAGCTGAAAAATGGAAAGGGGAGGCAAGTAAAGTGGTTGAAATGCACTCGTAACTTCATTTTTAATCTCTTTATCTGCCCTCGTCAAGGTAGAGGTGATCACGGTTTGGTTCGAACCGTGAAACAGAACTGAAATCAGAATTTAAAAACCGAAATCGAATCTTTTTTCGATTTTAGAACCAGAATCGGAACCGACGGTTTCGGTTCCGGTTTTGTTATTATTTTATTATTTTTTAAAAAATAATATTATTTGTAATATAGTTTTATTTAATAATAATGAGATAAAATATATATGTCTTAAGATAAATTTTATAGTATATTTATATAATAATATCATGTAAGTAATACATTATAAATTTATTATATTATTATTTATCATCTATTATCTATATAATGTTAGTTTAACTATAAAGATTTACTTATATTTAATAATTTTTTAAAAATTTAGATGTTTAAACACTTAATTACTCCCTCTGTCCCTATTTATCTGTCCCCATTAACCGTTGCACATAAGGTAAGAAAAGTAGTTAAGACACAAAATTCCATAAACATTTATCTTAACTTTCCTATTGTATCCCTATCTCTCTCTCTCTTTAATTCTCACTCATATTTAAGAAACTATTCATTTAAGAGAGAGATGAAGGAGTTTGAAAGGGTAAGTTTGGAAAATTAATAGTCAATGTTAGTTAGGGACAGATAAAAAGGGACCAAAAAAACCCTAAAAAGAGACAGATAAATAGGGGCTGAGGGAGTATTATATATTTAAAATTAAATTTACTTACTTTAATATATATATATATATATTATTTAAACAAAATTTAATTACTTTTAGAAAAGTTATTAAAAATTTAAAAAAAAAACCTAAGGTTTCGGTTTGAAATCAAAACCGAACCAGAACCGTTCATAAAGGTTACGATTCTGGTTCCAAAGAACCAAAAATTGAAATTGACGGTTTAGAACCAAAATCGAACCGGAACTGAACCGCGGTCAACCCTACACCAAGGTGTGAAATCATGTTCCTTTCAGGTTTGACTGAAATTGGTATTTTCCTACTTGATTGCACGCTTTCCAACAAATGCTGTTTATTCAAGATTCAACTTATTCTAAAGGCTTTTTTTTCTTTGAAAAAAACTTATTCTATGTTGTGGAAAGTATATTAATTAATATTGGAACAAGAAGCAATTATGAATAAAGTAGAGAAAGAAAAAGAGACGAAAGAAAGAAAAGAAGAGAGCTGATCTCTCTTAATCATTTCATCAGCGCTTCGGCGCTTTTATAAACGAAAAAGTTACTGTGCAAAGTTTGAAAATTTTACATGTGGGTCTTACGGTTTGAATATTTTATACATGAATAGTAATATACACTATTCATCGATAGTGATATGTACTATTCATCCTGCAGATTTGATATGCACTATTCATCCTGCATTTCGTCCACTTTCATAACACTCCCCCTTGGACAAATGCCACTATTAAAATATGGACGTGTACTGCCTCGTTAAAAACTTTAAGTCGGAAAAATCCAGTGGGAAAAAATCGAACATAAGGGAAAAAGAGTACAATACAATTAAGTCCATCTAATATGTCTTCAGGACAATATGTGCTTGTCTTCAGGACAATCTATTTGTCTTCAGGACAATATAGGTAGGCCTACTTCAGTGGCCTAATTGGACGTGCTATTACTGCCTCATTAAAAACCTTAAGCCGAAAAAACCCAGTGGGACAAAAACTGGACAGAAGGAAAAAAGAATACAGTGCACTTATGTCCATAATCGCTCCCCCTAAAATAAAACAAATTGCTACTTCTGGAGCATCTAAACATTTCCACTTCTGGGGAATTCAATCTTGCATTTTACTGACTCGTCGCATACCAATGCCATAAACTAATTTCTCAAATGTTGATGTTGGCAAAGATTTGGTAAATAAATCTGCAAGATTATCGACGGAGCGAATCTGTTTAACATCAACTTGTCGACTTTCCTGGAGTTCATGAGTATAGAAAAATTTCGGCGAGATGTGCTTGGTCTTATCACCTTTAATATATCCTCCCCTGACTTGTGCAACACAAGCAGTATTATCCTCATAAATTATAGTGGGAGAATCTATCACTGGTTTGAATCCATTAGCATTATACTGTCTTCAGGACAATATATCATAGATCTTAACCAAACACACTCTCTTCCGGCCTCATAGAGGGAAATAATTTCAGAGTGGTTGGAAGATATAGTAACTAGTGTTTGCTTAGTGGAACACCAAGAAATGGCTGTGTCATTATAGCAAAATAGATAACCGGTTTGGGAGCGAGCTCTGTGCGGATCAGATTTATATCCTACATTAGCATAACCTACTAAACCAAAGTTAGTAGTATTCTTAGAATAGAATAACCCCAAATCAATGGTTCCTCGAAGATAACAGAAGATATGTTTAATCCCATTCCAATGTCTCCGGGTTGGCTCAGAACTGAAACGTGCCAACAGATTTACCGCAAAAGCGATATCTGGTCTCGTGCACTGTGTCAAGTACATTAAAACCCCGATTGCATTGAGGTATGGTACTTCAGGACCAAGTATATCCTCACCAGATTCTTTAGGACAAAACGGGTCCTTTTAGGGGTCAAGAGACCTTACAACCATAGGGGTGTTCAATGGGTGAGCCTTGTCCATGTTAAAACGTCTAAGTAATCTCTCAGTGTATGCTGACTGATGGACAAGTATTCCATTCTTTTTGTGCTCAAGCTCTAGACCAATGCATAGTTTGGTTTTACCCAAATCTTTAACCTCAAACTCCTTTTTCAAATATTCAGCAGTTTCAGATAACTCTTCAGGAGTCCCAATTAAATTCATGTCGTCTACATAAACTGCTATAATAGCAAATCCGGTTTCAGATCTTTAATAAACACGCATGGACAGATGGGATCATTTATGTACCTTTCCTTAGTCAGGTATTCACTTAAAAGTTGGTACCACATGCGGCCGGATTGCTTTAACCCATATAAAGATCTTTGCAACTTTATTGAGAATAAGTTGCGGGGAGTGTATGCTTCAGGCATTTTGAAACCTTCGGGAATTTTCATATAGATATTGGAATCTAATGAACCATATAAGTATGCCGTCACAACGTCCATAAGACGCATTTCAAAATTTTCTTGGGCAACCCAACTTATAAGGAAATGAAAGGTAACTATATCCACTACTGGTGAATATGTTTCATCATAATCTATCCCAGGCCTCTGCAGGAAACCTTGGGCTACGAGTCGGGCTTTATACCTCACGATCTCGTTTTTCTCATTTCGTTTCCGGACAAAGACCCATTTGTATCCAACAGGTTTTACATTGTCGGGGGTTTTAGTAATAGGCCCAAAAACATTACGTTTGGCAAGGGAAGCCAATTCAGCATGGATTGCTTCCTCCCATTTAGGCCAATCTTGCCTATGACGGCATTCGGTTATAGACCGAGGTTCATAATCATCATTCATAATCTCATAAGCAACTGAGAGAGCAAATGCATCATTGATGATTATCTCATTTTGATCCCATATCTCATTATGATAACTAATGGAAATTTCAGTATTCCCAAGGTTGGTGATCTTTTCATGGGTTTGTACCACTTCAGGGGCAATATGCTCTCTTTGAATATAATGTTGTGGCACTTCAGGTGCAATTTGCTTTCCTCGAGAAAGATTAATGTGCTCATCTGGAGCAGATTTATGCTCATCTGGAGCAGAATTATGCTCCTCCGGAGCAGATTCTAAATTCTTCCCCCTTCTTTTTCGAGGAATAGTGTCCTTTGATCCTATCGGTCTACCACGCTTCAGGCGCGGGACATTTAGATCCATTTCGAGTGGTTCTTCAGGAACATCTATCCTAGCTGGAACATTCGCAGTTGGGATATGAGACTTTGTAACTTTAGCAGTCTCATTAAATGCATCAGGCATTTGGTTTGCAATAGCTTGTAAATGGATCAATCGTTGCACCTCATTTTCACATTCAGGTGTTCTTGGGTCTAAATGAGACAAACTTTTCTCATTCCATGAGAAAATCTCGACCTTTTTCTGCTTTCCATATATGGAAGCTTTTGGTATCCCAAGTGATTAGAGCTGTCAAAAGCTGACCCGAACCTGATAACCCGACCCGACCGACCCGAACACGAAACTAACCCGACCTGGTTTGACTAAAAAAAGTAAACGACCCCAACCCGACCGACCCGAAACCCGATTGACCCGTAACCCGATTGACCCGTAACCCGATTGACCGAAAACTCGATTGACCCGAGAATCTAACCCGAAAGAACCCGACAAACTAATGAAATACTCCCTCTGTCCCTATTTATCTGCCTCCTGCTAGAAGCTTTATTTGTTTCTAGAAACTTTATTTATTCCTTTTTATCTGTCTATATCCCAGCATTAATTATTAATTTTTTAAAATTACCCTTTTAAACTACTTTTTTTCTCTCTTAAATAAATATTTTTTCTAAATAGGAGAGAGAATTAAAGAAGAAGAGAGATAAGGATAAAATAAGAAAGTCAATGTAAATATGTATGAAATTTTGTACCATAATTACTTTTTTTGCCCTGTATGAAATGATTAATTGTAATAGACAAATAGGGACAGATGGAGTATTTTTATATACCTCATAAACTTCAAATTTAATAAATAAATTTGATAAAGAAAATAAAAATAAATATTTGATAAAATTTTGATCAAAGTGAACTTAAAAAAATATTTTTTCATAATTATTGTTTTTAAATTTTATTATTATGAATTTATGATTGAATTATATGAATTTATAGACTATTATTACTTAAATTTAATAATATTAATTATGAACATTATTAAGGAAATTTTGAGAATTTACAAAAGGCCATGTTGATTTCATCATTACTGATCAAATCAATAAATAAATTTTTTCATGTGAATGACAATTTTCCATTCTAACTAATAAAATTTATAAATTATAGTAGTATTAATAAATTACTAATATTCATATCAAATTAGTGAATTATCTATCCAACAAAAAGTATCTAAACATTAAAAATTTGAAATTAAAATTTCAATATGTTGTCATATATTTTCTCCTTATAATTTAGTTCTCGCCAAAACAAATAATTTAATGAGAATGTCGAATGTAGTGTGTGTGCAAGTTGTTCTATTATGCAGAAGTAGGTGATGTTAATCACTAATCACTATAAAGTATAGTCTATATATAAGTCTTAGAAAGGAAAGAACAAAACAAAGTCATTAACACTAAGATAATAAGATACTAAGATTAGTGATTCATGGTGGCAATAGCTGTATGAATCATGAATTTATTATATATAAATTAGAATTTAGAAATAAATTAGTAAATAATAAAAATTTAAATATTTATTTTATTTAAAACTATAGATAATTTATAGGAAAATTTTTAAAAAAGTTATAAATATTACTAATGTAATTAATGCATTTATAACATTACAAATTTAATTAATTTAATTAATTTAATTATAATTTATAACAAATCTAATAAATAATATTTTTGATAAAATCTCTCTTAAGTATTAATTTTTAAAATCAAAACTTTAATTCAATTTAAAAAAATCGACAATCCGAATGACTCGAGAGTTAAATAAAAAAAAATCGAATCCAAATGATATAAAACCCAAAAAACCTGTAACATGAAAGACCCGATGGTCAAACCCGAAAAACCCGAACCCGAAACCCGAATGACCCTAAACCCGACAAACCCGAGGATAAAACCCGAGACCCGAATGACCCGAGACCCGAATAACCCGAAACCCGAATGACTCGAGACCCGAATGACCCGAAACCCGAATGACCCGAACCCGAATGACCCGAAACCCGAAATGACCCGAAAATCTCTTTTGACCCAAACTGACCCGACCTGATTGACCCGAACCCGAAACCTACCCGATCAACCTGATTTGACACCTCTACAAGTGATGGGAATACTGTCTCATCAAAATGACAATCCGCAAATCTAGCGGTAAATAAATCACCCGTCAATGGTTCAAGGAACCGAATAATAGACGGTGAATCAAACCCAACATAAATGCCCAAACGGCGTTGGGGACCCATTTTGGTCCTTTGCGGTGGTGCTTCAGGCACTTGTACCACGCAACCAAAGGTGCGAAGATATGAAATGCCTGGCTTCTAGCCCAAGACTAACTGAAGGGGGGAATACAAATGAGAAGTAGTGGGGCGCAATTTAATTAAAGATGCAGCATGTAAAACAACATGACCTCATGCTGAGGATGGGAGCTTTGTCCTCATCAACAAAGTTCACATTGCGAGTTGATAATAGGCAAACATGGGACCATCTGCAAGATGCATCCACTAGTACCATGAAATATCTAAATGGTCCACTTGCAGGCTGAATCGGTCCACAGATATCACCTTGGATTCTTTGTAAGAATGAAGGGGATTCATAATCAACCTTTGTCATGAAAGGTTTAGTAATGAGCTTTCTTTGTGAACAAGATTCACAAATGTAATCTGTGGACAACAACACCTTTGTATCTTTTAAAGGGTGTCCACGAGTATTTTTAAGGATTCTTCGTATCATTGTAGCTCCTGGATGACCAAGGCGATCATGCCAAAGTCCGAACACATCAGGGTTCATTAGTTTCCAGGGCATCGTAGCATATGATTCTATAGCTCGTATTGGGACAAAATATAATCCCATACTAGAAGCTTCCAGCTTCTCATGGATGGTCTTCTAGCCCATCCAGTAGGAAGTGATGCAAAGAAATTCCTTATTTTACTCATTAATTGTTTCTAGATGGTACCCATTACGGCGTACATCTTTGTAGCTAAGTAGATTTCTTTTTGATCTACCGCTCAACAATGCATCTTCAGGATACAATGTTGTGCCATTTGGCAAAATAACTGTGGCAGTCTCATAGCCATCTATAATATTAACAGGACCAGATATTGTCTGAACATTTGCCTTGCGCAATGTCACATTTGAGAAAAAGTGTTTGCCACAAAGTATAGTATGCGTTGTAGCACTATCAAGCAAACATATATCTTCCTTTTTCTCAATGTGTCCCATTTGCATTTATCTTGACAACTTCAGGTGTCAAGTTCCATAAAATTTAACAAATTAATAATATGATACAAAATATAAATTAACAAATATGGAATAAAAGATATAAACCAACAGATTTAACAAATATGGAATAAACCAACAAATATGTTATAAATAGCTTGTGGATATTGTCCGCTTTGGTACTTCAAGACCTCACGGATTTTGACGACCATATTTATTTAATATCTTCCTTGGTAACATAATTATCCAAGGGTATGGCAAAACATAGATGAAAACCCTCAGGATCTATTTCTGGGGACTTATTATTTTCATCAACATTATAAAAAGAAATCAGAAACCTCAAAAGGTTTTTCATTGTCAAGAATATGACAATTTTCATTGATCAAAACCTTATTGACTTCAGCATCAGTCTCAGTTAGGTCAATGGCATGGGTCTCAACATGCTTGCTTTTATCCTTCTGGGATGCTTGGTATAGATCAACCAAATGTCTGGCCGTACGACAGATACGTGACCAATGACCAGTCATTCTGCAACGATGACAGGTACTATCATCATGCTTCTTCATAGGCTTTTTACCTTTAGGGTTGTGTGGGGAGTTATTTATATTACGGTTAAATCTCCTACTACCCTTATGGAAAAATTCTCATGCCTGCGCTCACGGCCTCTAGGTCGGCCAACATTCTTACTTGAGCTGGCATTTGCTTCAGGAAATGCCTTAGAGCCAGCAGGTCTTAAATCATGATTTTTAAGCAGCAACTCGTTTGTTTGTTCTGCAGTCAACAGGACTGAGATTAATTTAGAATATGTTTTAAACTGGCGCTGCCGGTATTGCTGTTGCAATACAATATTCGAAGCATGAAAGGTGGAAAATGTTTTCTCTAAAAGCCCAACCTCAGTAAGCTTAACACCACAAAGTTCAAGCCGTGACACCATGACAAGTAGTTATTGCCACTTACATCCAAAATTTGGAATTTGGGTTTTTCAATATTTGCCATAATTCTGAAACGAATGGTCTCAATTAGGTTGACAACTTCTGGTGTCAAAATTAGGTTGACAACTTCTGGTGTCAAAATTAGGTTGACAACTTCTGGTGTCAAAAATAAAATAACCAGATCCAATTTGACAACTTCAGGTTGTGATATGAAATTTTGCACAACTTCCGGTTGTGATATAAAGGAAAATATTCCCAATATTAGTATAATGGAAATAAGGAATCAAAACAAAATAATTTGAATAAAAATAAGTATGGAGAGATCTGACCTTCCACCATAGAATCAAACCTTAAGAGAGCTTCCTCGTGCTGATAACGTGTTGTGGAAAGTATATTAATTAATATTAGAACAAGAAGCAATTATGAATAAAGTAGAGAAAGAAAAAGAGACGAAAGAAAGAAAAGAAGAGAGCTGATCTCTCTTAATCATTTCATCAGCGCTTCGGCGCTTTTATAAACGAAAAAGTTACTGTGTAAAGTTTGAAAATTTTACATGTGGGCCTCACGGTTTGAATATTTTATACATGAATAGTAATATACACTATTTATCGATAGTGATATATACTATTCATCCTGCAGATTTGATATGCACTATTCATCCTGCATTTCGTCCACTTTCATAACATTCTAAAGTTTCTTTTTTGTTTTTCAATGGTTTTGTTCTAGCTTTTCAAACCTTCAAAGTCTCCGAACTCAAAGTCTAATATTTCTTAAATTTCTATGCGCCTATAGAAATTGAACTTTTTGTAACTAACTCGGTACACATAATATACTCACCGCTCTCTTTGATTTTTTTTTGTTAGAGAATATGGATTTCAAGGCTCGTTAAAAATTATTAGTGATTTAGGAGTAATCTTTTCCGCTACTTAGGTCGTTTCCATTTATTTCGATCCACCAGTACTTGCTTTCACTTCCACTATATTTTACTTTTTTTTATTTTATATGATTCTAATATCTTCAAATTTTATTATTTATGTATTTGATTTCGACAATGATGTCTAATAAATATCTTGTGTTGCACTAAGATGCGTAGCAATCAATACATGCTTCGAGACATGACATGGTCCAAAAGGAAAATGAAAATAGAAAAATTGTCTCATTCAATAGTTTAAAGGAAAAATGCTCAAATTCGTTCTTGATGTTTCGGTCACCTCTCAAATAAAATCCTAACATTTTTCAAACTTACTCAAATAAGGATTTAGGGTGATATTTAATTTGCTCAAATATGGTCTCCAAAAGACCCTTATTTGAGTGAGTTTAAAAAAGTTTAAACACTTATTTAACTTTGGCAAAAAAAAAAAACACGTATTTAACCAAATTAATACGTTAGACCCAATTTAAGGAATGACCCTAATGTTCAGATCAATTTGAGTATTTTGCCTATCTTAAAATGCTGCAAGGTCCATATATAAAGCATTGTACAGTTGGAGAACTTGGGCTTAAGAAGATAGTAGTTAAATTTTAATTTTTGAAGTAACCTACATAGAGTCCAAACTATAAATCCCAAGAACCCAGATATGCCAGTTACATGGGTTGAGACTTAAGCCCAGTATCTATTTCACACGGCACAGTTGTAGGCATTCTAGCCTACTACAAATAGCCCGCGATAGCTACAGCAGCTTACTCTGCCCGTTTGCCTTTAGCCTCACTAGATGGCAGCCGACTAACTGCCTAGTGCCCAAATCATCAACGCCGTTAACATGTTCGATTTCTTTGAATTGGAAAGTTCCCTTGTTTTCCTGATTTTTTGGACCAAATACAACTGAGAAAAGAATCTTATTAATTGCCAACACTCCATCCAACTATGGCCCAGACGTCTACTAAACTTCAATCTATGAAGTTTGAGCTGGCAGTGGCAACCAGCCAGCCAGCCATGTTGCACCTTGTTTGGCACGTACATAGTGCTCGGTCGTTATACCTTTTTTCTTCTTTTCTTAATCAAATGAAGAAACAAACGTGTAAGTGATCTTTTTATGAATTTACTTGCCTGACTCGCAAGCATCCGCATATTAAACTATTCCGATACGAATTTCTGCCGGTTCAACCAACGGCTTCACCAACAAGAAAGTGTATAGAGAATAAATACGGTATTGCTGCACCTCGATTCCTCTAATTTTTAATATTGTAAGGCCACAGTTCTAAAGGTCGCAAGAACAGAAAAGCACATAACTTGTCTAATGTAAAGACTTGTGAAGATCTGAACACATGCAAAAGTCTTGGGTTCATTGATTTTTCTTTTTCTTTTTGTTGTCTCGTTTTCAACTTTCAAAAATCCCGAAAGCCAAAATAAGAAATCAAAAGTCCATTTGAGTGCAATACGGAACCTTGGCAAAATCCTTGGACCCTGTCGCACGCGCTCCGGAAGATTGAGAGAGGAACTTGGTCCCCCTCATCGTAATTTTTGTAGAATCTAAAGAGAATGTTCTGTTTCAACTTACAAGCTTTCAATAGCTGAAAACGGCCCACTACCCCCACTTGAACCATAATTTTGACGAACTTTTTAATTTATTAGTACCTATTATTACCTAAAATTCCCGCATCAAATTAGCACACAACTGTTTTTATTGGGAACTCACCTCATATCCAGGTGAACGCGGGTTATGGATACTGGGTAGGAAATAAAAAAAAAAAAAAAAAAGGAGAGAGTGCCCTGCCTACCCTTTCACACTCCTCATCCAATGACATTAAGCCATATCAGAGACATTGACATGGGCCTCTGCCGGAAAATTCAACCATATTCATAACGTGGCATCATACAAGTGGTCCTCCTGCATGGACCCACTTCTAAACGGCCAGTCAATCCCTGCAACGAGAATGATTCTGTGCTGGCTTCCCATTGGCAGAGGTCATAACTCTCTGAGTTGCAAAGTTTTGACAGGACGCTGTTGGCCCTCAAATGCGTTGAAACCTGAAATGCAGGGCAAGGCCAAGCAATGGGCATCAACACCGGATACTGATGAGATGCATTTCACTTGGATCATTTTGAAGTATACGCCCATATATATATATAGATGGCACACTGCATCTCTGCATGCATAAAAATGTTCTATGCGGGCCAGTTACAAGTTACAATAACAAATCTTTCAGGTTTCCATCATGTTCATGATCATAAAGAAGGAAATAAAATTGCCCCCACGTGGATTAGATGCTTGCCCTCCCTATTGGCCTATTGGCTCCGCTTTCCCTCATCCCAATCTTGAGTTAGATTCTAAACTTTCAGCTTCTTGGTTTGCTTCCATTAAGTGTTTTTTTCCCCTTGGCAGCGCGTCCATTAAGGTTAAAACATTAATATTATCTTCTGATCTTATTCATTTATTTTATTTTATTATACCACTTACCGAATTCAAAAAATTGTTAATTAGTGTCTTGAGTCTACGTTTTAAAGTTATAATAACTCTCACAAAAAAAGATGTTATACCACCTAATAATTCTGTAACCTTGTACATGATCAATATTAATAAATTTACTGTTAGATTTAACAATTTAGAATTTAAATTTACTCATCATGTATGTAAAGTTTCAACTCAATATAATATATAATTTTTATGATTTCAATCTAGAATATATATAGTCTGTAACCAGCAATTTAAAAAAAAATGGAATATCGTATTTTCAACATATTTAATAGTCAAAATTTTATTGGGTAAAGTTTCAATTAACTTGAAATTTAAGTAAGTTTCTTTAAGAAAAAGAAAAAAAATACAAGAGAAATTTGAGTAAAGTATGAAACAAGTGTTGTTAGATTGACCAAATATAAATCATATATTTGTTAAGACCTCATAAGAATATAGTAATAATAATAAGGAGGAGGAGGAGGAGGATTAACTTAGACATAATGTGACTACCAGAACAATTTATGCCAAAACAAACTTACCCATAATGTAAAACGTTTAGTTTTACACAATTTTATTATATATATACATATATTTATATATGTACGATTACAGACAAATCAACCGTTGAATTTAATTATCTACTCGAATTTATCATGCATATAAAGTTTCGAGTCTATCCAATATCTCTATCGCATCAAGAAACCATCTTTTTTTAATTTTTTTTAATATATATTTAATAGTAAAAAATGTTTTATATCAAATGAATAGCTAGGTTTTTTGATTAACTCGAAATTCGATATGCAAGATCTACTCAAATCTATACCTATATATTAATTGTATCCCTTAGTAAATCCCTTTTATGACATTCGAATTTGAAAAGTGGTGCTTTACTTGCCGGTCTATAAGGTAATTTAATAATAAAGAATTAAATGTGATTAGGCAAGGTTAATTTACGTAATAATTATCCTTTTTTTTATAAGATTTTTCCTATAGTAATTGACATTATGGTCATTTGTTGAATGCTTATAATGCTTTTAATATTATTTTTTTTAGCAATTGATGCTTCTAATACTAAATTAAGTGAAATTTGGAGACAGTGATTGGGCAAGTGATGTTGAGATGCGAAAAATGCTTTTGGATTTATTTTTCATCTTAGGACTGGTGTATTTTCTTAGTCATCCAAAAAACAACAGGTGGTTGCTCTGTCCACTCCAAAAGCAAAATATATTATAACAGCAAGTTGTTCTACTTAAGCAATTTGGTTGAGAAGAATGCTTAGTTAGTTAAAGTATGATTAAGTCCAGCCTACAAAGATTTTTTGTAACAAGAAGTCCACGATTACATTGATGAAGAATCTTGTGTTCCATGGTCGTAGCAAGCACATTGATATCAAGTATAACTACATTCAAGACTTGGTTAAAAACAATGACATTGAGGTTGAGTTTTGTTCATCTGAGGAGCAAGTTGCATACATTTTTATGAGCCATTGAAGGCAAATGTGTTCTTAAAGCTTAAGAGGATGCTTTGCATGGTGAAACTCAAAGACTCGGTCTAAGGGATGCTATGTTAGAGTTAAACCATGTATATGTGTCTTTTAGTTATTGGTTGATTTAGTTATGTTAAGGTGTGACTGTTTTCATGTGATTAAGTCATTATTTCAACCTAAGTATAAAAGGTTATTTGTGCCATCAATATTAGTCTGTTGGTGTCTTGAAAACCAAGAAAAGAAATTTTGTGGCCTTAGTGGTTTTTCAAGTCAAAGTTACAGCCCGGTTGGTTTTTGTTTAGTTAATTCAAGTTTGTGGTTTGTCAATTTTATAGACATACATATATACACACATATATATATATATATGTTATAAACAGCTTGCAAGATACTGTCCGCTTTGGTACTTCAGGTACCTCACGGCTTTCAAAACGCGTCTTACAAGTAAAGGCTTCAGGCCCTGCTTATAAGCACGCACACAATCTCGTGTGCGAGCGATGTGGGAACTTCAGGTTCCACAACACACCCCCTCATCGTGAGCATCGTGCTGATAACGTGTTATAAACAGCTTGCAAGATACTGTCCGCTTTGGTACTTCAGGTACCTCACGGCTTTCAAAACGCGTCTTACAAGTAAAGGCTTCAGGCCCTGCTTATAAGCACGCACACAATCTCGTGTGCGAGCGATGTGGGAACTTCAGGTTCCACAACACACCCCCTCATCGTGAGCATCGTGCTGATAACGTGTTATAAACAGCTTGCAAGATACTGTCCGCTTTGGTACTTCAGGTACCTCACGGCTTTCAAAACGCGTCTTACAAGTAAAGGCTTCAGGCCCTGCTTATAAGCACGCACACAATCTCGTGTGCGAGCGATGTGGGAACTTCAGGTTCCACAACAATATATATATATTTATATATATATATGATGGACCATTTTATACCTTATGTAAAATTAAGAGTTTTATATAACTTAACATATTACAAAAATTTAGTTAATTCAACTGTTAAATTTTATATTATATTCACATATATCGTGCATATAAAATTTTAAGTTAATTTAAAATATCTATCATATGTTTTAATATGATATAATTTTCTATTGTTTAATATATATATATATATATAATATTCGAAAATGTTAGATGTTAGATTGATATTATAAAAAATCTGATTGATTTGAAATTTTACGTACTTGATAGATTCAAATATATCGTTAAATCTAACTGTCATATTGTTAAAATATTAACATGTATATTGAATTATAAAAAAGATGTAAAAGTTTTATACTTGATGTAAATAATTCCTTCTTTTATATATATATATATATATATATAAAAACTAGAAGATATATATTGTTCATTCATAAGTACTATATAATATTGGAGGGCCCGCAGAACTTGCAATCAGACGGCAAAGGCAGCTCCAGAGCTAGGAAGACAAGAACCAGAAGCATAACGAGAGTGGTTTGGGTCAATGTCGGCAAATTCTACGTGTCCATCCGAATCCGACGTGCGCCAGAAATCTGGCCACACCAAATGATTAGGTGCATATGAGGAACACGGTATGTTTTCCCACCACAAAAACATTGCTAATTGTTTGTCCTCCAGTCACCCTCCTTAGCCCAATTTTGGTGTCCCAGATTCCAAAATTACAAGTCTGGAACACTTCCGGAAAACGATTAACGAACTCGTAGATTAACTTTGGCCTTTTATTTTATTCCGTTGACACGTGCGGCCTGACACGCTTTTGAACGGGAAAAAAAAAGTACTTTCAACAAAACGACAACCCCTACTCTTGGCTCTCTAGCGTCTTCAATGGACCAGCCAATGCTTTGCCAACTTGGGGTGGTTGCGTGTTAAAACCTCAGGCTCAAGCTGCCCCATCCAATTTACAAGTGGCTATTTGGGCCACGCCACGTGTCGAAGGGAATGTGAGGTCTGGATTTTAACACCATAACCATAGTATATATACAGCATATACCTATCCCAAACAAAATGTTTCTATGTTATAGAAAATAATATGAAATTGGTGACATTCAGAGATAAGATTTTGTTTTTTTGTCTGCTAGGTAACGTATGTTGAACCATGAATAACCCCTGTCTGGGGAGGGACACTGTTCTTTCTTATAGTAGGATGTTACTCTATTAATATTTTACGCGACTCTCAATAAAAATGGTACTTATAATTGTCAAATTTTTATTTTTCTAAAATTGTCAAATTTCTGAGCTTTATAACTGGGGCCTAGGGAGACTCAAATTGCAAATATTAAAGGGGCAAATGTATGTGGGATGAACCAAGGACAGTGGATGATTCTCTCATCAAAAGGATAAGGAGATAAAGGTGGATATGCTCAGGACCTTTTGAAAATTACGCAGAAAATATGATGATTGTAGTATTTTGGTTTTCTTGAGTGACGGGATATACAGCTTCTTTAGCTATTGGGGGCATAAAGTAGGACCCCATGCATATGGCTCGCTCCACGGACTTCTCCTTGGACAATTTCATGACATGATCATCGAAAACGACAAGTAATGGGCGAATTTCTTGCTTAAATCTCCCAAGGTTATCCTTCCACTAGTCAAATGTTTCCAAATTGCACTCCTATAGCTTGGATTGTTCTAACATTACCTAGAATGTCAACTTGCATTTTAATTACTATCTCCATCTCCTATGTTTTAATTAAACTTTTGAATTGCAACCCTTCGTTTTCCATTTAAGTTTCGAACTGAATCTGAAAATTAAAGTATATTTTTCTTTACTAAGTTTAGGATTCCAATATACATGAGTGTTTTGTTTAGTTGATGATGAATAATCATCATGTCCAAAAGAAAAAGCGTATCACTGAAATCCCTTTGTTAGTTAATATATCTTTCCTTCAAAAATATATAGGAATTAAATCAGATGATTAGAATCGATTTAGAGTCTTTTTTTTTTCACTTTTGCCTAATTGGTATTTATATGCAATATTTATAACCTGATGAGGGATTTAAGTTGAATCACTGTCTCTTCATAACCGACCCTTAAGTTTTTCCGTTATCCTAGATGGGGTCGGTTAACTATTTCTTTATTTTTCATTTAATCATCGAACAAACTTGAAATATCAAGTGGCGTGTAAATTATGAAAAATTACACCTCAAGGAGTATTGCTTTAATAAATGCTCACATTGTTATGATTGAGGTTTGTTTCACAAACTTTTTAGTTTTTATAGAGTTCTTGGAAGTTAGGTAAGCAGTTGGACAATACAAAATTTAGGTTATATTTGGTATAAGAAAATATTTTCTATTTTTATTTTCTAAAAAAATATAAAAAAATTACCATCTAAGATATGTGTTGTGAGCGGAAATGTATATATATTTTAGAAGATGAAAATGAAAATAAACCTGAAAATGAGATTAAAGAAATTGTTCTCAATTTTGGGTCTATTATCATTTTCATATTTTAAAATATGCATACATTTCTATAAATTATAAATATCTTAAATGATAATTTCTTTGTATTTTTTAGAAAATGAAAACAGAAAATATTTTCATGTACCTAACATAGCCTTAGTCTTTACATTGCTTGAATTTGAATTCAAATTATAACTACAGATATTGTGACACGTCAATATTATGAAAACCACTGGCCGTAAACAATCTTAAGAAAATCTTTTTTTTTTTAAGAAAATGCACCAATCTAATAAAACTGAAAATTATAATGAATTCAAAAATGTTTTTCTCATTTGCTTGATCTTGCTTCATGATCCAAGCCATCTTGTTGACTATTTGGAGTCTTGAACCTTATTCATGAGTTTCTAACAGGTCAATCACTCTCTAGCTTTCATTTTGTTGGGTTATTCTCAATTGAAAGCTTTCAACATCGACAAAGAAGTGATTGATTCGAAGAATTCTGTTTGTCTTAATCTGCAAGTGCACAGAATCGAGATAGTATAGAAAAAAAAGTATTCCAAGATATCGATTCAACGAAAACTAATATTTACTAATTTAATTAATTCTAGTTAAAGTAAACAATTAAATTAAAATTAAAGAGAAATAAACTAAATTATTAACTAATTAAAACAGCCAATTAAATAAAGGAAAAATCATAAATAAGAAAATATTAGGGCTTTGGGGTTCACTTGCAATGCAATTCTAATTATTTAAGTTGAAATAATGATTACATTAAAGTGTCTATGTCCTCTCCCAAGGTACACAAGTATATTCAATTAAGTGATTATCATCTCCCGATGCATAACCTAATTAATCAAACTCATCAAGCACAAGTAATATATTAGTTATCACTCTAGTCTAGGATATCCCTATCTCTATCTCTAAGATATTTATTCTTCCAGTGCGCGGATCATACTTCACCTCCTAGTTCTTCATACAATCCTAAAGAGTGAATTTATGGTGATCAAGCATAAATTCAGGATTAAGAATAAGAAGAATAAATTCAACCAACAAATAATCAAAATATGCATAGATAATTAAAAATCTAAATAAGCTACATCCCTAACCCTAACTTGGGAATTAGCTATTCATAAAACAAAACAAGAACAAAATTAAAATAAAACAATAAAGTCTAAGATACAAGATCTAAGATATCCTAAGAGAATCTTAAGATGAGTATTTATGCTAATAAATTAGTGCTTGAAAAATAAGTTAAAGTTCCAATTGAGCTTAGTCTTCAGGCCACATCACACAAGCCTCGAACCCAATTTGATTTTCGGCTTCACACTTACGCCTCCCGTGCGGGACTTCTTTGTTTTCGACGCGGGAGTAGTCCTCCGCTTCTTGGTCTTCTTGTTTGCTTTAAACTTTGCTACGCTTTGGTTCACGTGGCTTCTCAGGCACCAACTCTTTCACAATGCCACGTGACAATAACAAGTTTGACATGCTTTTCTTCCTTGCTCTTTCTTAAACTTTGAGCCTTTGACCACTTTGACTTATGCTATTGGAAGATTACGTAGCTAGCTTCCATGCTTTGAATTCCAATCTTCAAATTTTGTTCTTGGTTCACTACTAGAAAACAGCTAGATAGAAACGGATTGGGACGGAAATATGAAGGCAATCCGTCCCTTAATAGCCCAGGGGCAGACTTTGGACAAAAAATTATCCGACACATACACGTCGTCCTTAAATTTTAGGGACAGAAATTTTTTTCTGTCCCGAAAATTTTGAGATGGAAAAAAACCGTCCCGATATCCGTTCAAATGCGGGAGCCAATCTCAGTTGTATAGGGACGGAATTTAGTACGGATAAAATTTTTTGGGACGAAAATAGAAACGAATTTTGCACAGATTTAGAAACGGAAAAAGAAACGGTTTTATACCGTCACAACTTCCGTTGCCTAACATCAGAAAAGTTTACCTTGACCATGTGCTGTTGGGATGGAAATTGGGATGGATTTTTGTTAGGGACGAAATTTCGGACTGAATTGGGATGGTTTTAGGGACGGAATTAGAGACGAAATACGAAAACATATCATTTTTTAAATATTATTATTCAATAATAAAATTTAATTTAATTTAATATGCAATAATATTGAAATTAATATGCAATAATATTTAAATTAATATGCAATTAAAAAATAAATATAATTGAGTTTAATTTTAGTTATATAATTAATAAAATAAAATTAACAAATGTAACTGAAATGCATTTATAATTTAAATATAATTAACTGTCTTGTTTGAAATGGACATCTAAATCTATGGATCCCCTAACTATGGATCAAACTCATCCAAGGCGTCATGCTGATTGGCATCACAATCGTTGTCTTCGTCTCGGTGTTGGGCCTGTGAGATGGACTCCCCGGTCCAAGCATGACCATGTCCAGATGGCTCCGAAGTGCAAATCTGTACTCCCTGACTCTCAGTCAACTGGGCCATCATCTGCTGGAAATGCTCATCCCAAAGCTGATCTCTCTCTGCCAACTGCTGGGCCAACCTCCGATCACTCTCCTCGCGCTCCTCCCTATGTTTCCTAGCCTTCTTCGCCAACTCCTTGGCCAACCTCTATGACACTCTCTGACACACCCGGACCTAATGTGACTTTTTCGTACAAACGGAATAGTGTAAAATGGCGTATTAAGTCGATAATACGTCGGTCCGGATGTGTCTAATTAAGAAGATAAATCAAGCTTAAGATAAGACGAAGTTGGAAGATGAGACAGGTGACCATGTACGGAAACACTAAAGTGGACTTCTTTAAGTCCATAGCCAATGGTTGGAGGTCCATTGGTGAATTGGTCGGTGGATCGGGTCAAGGATTGAAATTATGAGAGGTTTCAAAGAGGGGAAAAAGTCTGGCCCGGCGTCCGAGTAGACCCGGCGTCGGGCTTGCCTATAAATAGGGGGAGATGAGCTCTCCCCCTCTCATTTTCTCTTCTCCCTCTCTTCTCTCCTCTCATTTGCTCTCTCGGAGCAATTTTGGAATTTTGGCCGATCCGGACAAATCGATTGTAGGATCAAGGCGAGGTATTGGTATGTTATTCTACTCGCCTTAATCTACATTTTATTAAGTTTTCACGCATTTTCCTGCATTGGTCTAGGAGAGATCCAATCTCAAAGTTAATTTAGATTTTTAGTTAGATTTTAAGTTTAGATTTGAGATCTAGGAACTTTGAGCTTGTGATTCTCATTTCTTCTTCGGTAAATGCATCGTGGGAGGCATGATGAACATCCGTCTCGATTTTCACGTCTAACGGTGGACCGAGGGGCTCGAAAACTGAGGAGAAGCCTCGGTTCCCAAGGCCCCAGACCGTCTCTCGCGTGGGAGAGACCTGCTGGCCAAGTCCCGCTTGGGACATGGCCTTTTTGGCCCAACCACACGGGTGGGCCTTTTTGGGCCCAAATCCGTGGGGGGGGGGGGGGCGGGCCAATTCGCACGAAAGGGGCCGTTCGGCCCAGAATCTGGCTGGGCCTGACCCAGCCACATGTAGTGTAATACTCGTTCCAAATTACTGTTCCTCTTAGTCCGTCCGGCATGCATCATTTAGTAGGAAGACATGGAAAATATAGTTTAAGCCTTACATAAGTTATAAATAGGATATAAATGGAATTAAATGAAATGTTAAAGTTTAGTGGTAAAATTAGAAGTTTAGACTGATTTTTCAAAAAATTGATAGAGAATTTAAAAATTTCACTGCCAATGGAATAAAAGGAAATGGTCTAAAGAATAAAAATACACATTGAAAATTTTAATACACTGTTTAGGATATAGATGGAATTTTGGTAATTTTTGAAGGGCAAAATGGTAACTAATAGTGAAATTTTCTTTTGTGGATTTAATCATCTAGTGACAAGTGTCAAAACCTTAGGAATGGATGGCTAGGATTTGAACAAATTTCTCCACCCATTTGGAAGACCAAATCCGGCCATGGCTTAGAAAAGCCTAGAAAATTCAACAATTTTCATTGTTGTCTTCAACCTTTAGCTCCATTGTTGAACACTTGAAACCTTCCACCCATAAACATAAGTCCTAAATTCTCCAAACAAGCCTACCAAAATTTCCTATCAAATTAAACCTCTAGCTTAGCCCAATTATAATCCCAAATCAATTTCAAGAAATTCAAGCTAGTGTGGGAGGAATTTCATTTGAAAATTTTAGGGTTCTTGGTGGATTTTCACAAATCAAAGGTAAGCATGCCTAATTTTGATGTTAGAATGTAGATTATGGCATGCTAAACATGAATATAAGGTTAATTAACTTAAAATCATTTGTAGGAGTGTGAATCTAGAAAATTAGAAAAGTTATGGAGGATTTTTGAATTTGAGATTTAGGCCAAATTTGGATTCAAAGAAGCTTGAGGTTGAAATATGAAGTTCATGGAAGCTTACTAAACTAGGAAATGCCATCAAATTACATTAGAAATTTTTTTTTTGATTTTTCAATATTTATGCCGAAAATTTCAAGGAAAAGGACATTTTTGTTATTTTAGAATTTAAATGAAAATGTAGTTGTTTTGAAGTAATTTTAATGCTGATATGTTAAAGAAAAATGTTGGAAAAGAAAAATATGGAAATTGGGCGAAGTTGGAGCAAAGGCCAAAATTTTCAATGTATTATAGCCATGGGAAATTTCCAACTTTTAATGGAATAAAATGTAAATTTTGAAGAAAAATTGGGTAGAAGAATATTAGTAAGAGTAGTGACTAGCTATTGAATTACTAAATTATTGCATGGCATACATGATATTGCATGTAGATTAGGCTTTAACCCAATTTAGTAATAGTTTGGAAAACTAAAGAAATTATGAAAATTAGGAGTGCCTGCACCATCAAAGGACAAGGAACTGGGTGAGGACGGTCAAGAATAGCGAGGACCTCACTGTGAGTGGATGACTAACTCAAAATTGCTTTTATACTTGATTTAATATTTTTGGATTTAATGCTTCGGTTTACTTGGATTTCTCAAATTAAAGTATTGATAGATGGTTTATGAGATTTTATAAATCCTACTGTGTTAAGACGAAATTATTTCTTAATTTATAGATTGAGAAAGGAACTTGTGTTTTGGAAAGTGTTGATGCTAGTATCTTGCGTGATGAAATAATACTGTGGAAAGGCCATCTGGGTCGTAAGCTTGTTACTCGCGGCAGCACACGAGGGGAATTTATCGTTACTGCAATAACTAAGCTTAAGCAGCCTGCGGACCTCCTTTTGAGGGGCACGGGTGAGTGTGCTTTAGCCTTGGATCGGGAGGCGCGGAGGGTAATCCACAAGGCATTTATGAGTTCATTCTGCGGCACTGCCGGGCAGGATGAAACTCAGTCACCCAGTGTCGACCTTGGGCCAAGGAGACAGCTTGGGTAGAAAAATTGACGGACATTATCCTTGACCCATGGGCCTATTTTTTGGGAATCTCCTTTCCCGATGGTTCTTTTATATTATTTGGAATACTTAAATTATTAAAGTATCTGAATTTATTTTTTTTTAGTGAACTTCAATACTTCTATAAATGTTTTACTGGTTATCCACTCACTGAGTAACCTAGTTACTCACACTCATTTTCATAAAACTTATTTTCCAGGTTGTAGCTAGTTGACTGCGCTACTAGGGTACGTTGTGGTAGGAAAGTAGTTAGCACCTTGCACCAGTTTGACTAGAGGTGAAAGAGTCAACTCTTTTGTACTATTTTTGAAATATTCGTGTAGGTCCCACCGAGTATGAAAATATCATTTTAAATAGCCAGTTCTCTTCTTTAATGAGTCTAAGGCTTTTCGAAACTGACGTGATATTTTTCTGAATTCTGGAAGTCCGTAAATAAATTCTACAAAAATATATCGAAAAACATAATGGCATTTTTGTAAATATTTTGAAGTCCGGATATCTTATGTATAAATGAATTTTTATGCTACCGCAGTTTGATGGTTTATCTATTTTGATTTGTTCAAATGACAGTTAAATATTTTAACTATTGAACTGGATTAAAACTGTATGATGGAAAAATGTGTAAAATGACCGTTTTAGCCTTGCGACCCTTGGGGTGTATTCGAACCTAATAAAATGCATTTCGAGAGTTGCGACGATTGTTACGTGCTCAACCGTCATGTCGGGGCGTGACATGGAGGGCCAGCTTGGCCTGGATCAGGGCCGGGATGGGCCCAGCCCACATGGGTGGCCCATGGGCCCCCAGGGGCATTTTCTTAATTTTTTGTTAAGTGTCCGATTTTTATCCCGGAACCTCCCTGACACCTTTCCAAGCCCCAAAGCACTTCCAAACATCATCTTAGGTCATACTAGAGCCTCATAGGTGCATTCGTAATTTTTTATGAATGCTAACACGTTTTTCTGTGTATTAGGGCTCATGATGATCGAATGCGGCGATGCTCCGGAGGTTAAAGTTACATGGAGCGCTTGGGAGTATACAAACCTCTCAATACTGTGAGTGGCCTTGTTTTTAGTACTTAGCCACTAGGTACAAACATTTTTAAATGTTCTAAAAATATAAATTGTCTTAAAAAGGTTTTACAACTGTTTTAGGATAAGGGTAATCCACCACACATACTTTTTATTTTATGATACACCTATTTAGAGAGTGGGATGATTTTAAAAATGTAAAAGCTTGTGTGTGTTTTTAATGTTTTAAATATATATGTTTTTTGTGCATATATATATATATATGATAAATGTATGGATGGGACGCGAGATGAGTGATTGAGTGGGCTCCTCGGGGCTTTAATATATGCGACCGAGTTGGAGAGCATGCATGATACTCAGCTGTGGACCACCAATCGAGGGGCACGGTGAGTCGAGACCCTGGGAGAGGTGCGTAGGGAAGCTCGCAAGGGCTCCAGAGCGCTGTGTTCCACCACAGCGATGGGCACCACCGAGGGAACGAGCTAGAGAAAGAGAAAAAGAGAAAATGGTTTCAAAGTGAAAAGAGATAGCCCTTGATGCAGTAAGGCATACGATTGGCCAATCGTGCCTTCATGTATTAGATGCTAGCCCGTTTAGTATATCTTATTTTTAAAGATTTTAAATCTAATTCTCACTTAGAGAATTATAAAAGATATTTTTAAAGTAAAATTTATTTATTTTATTTTTATTATATTTGGATTACCCTTACTTTCCCTAACCCCGATGGAGATTCATTGAACCTCTTTCACTCACCTGTATCCGATATGGATGGATGCAGATCTGCGTATAAGGTCAGCAGATAGATAGATTGAAGGCTCACTATGAGACGTCGGTGGCATAGGCTTAGCGGTTTTCGTTGCGTAGGTATTCCTTTAAATTAATCCACTGGTAATGCTTTTAAATTTAATTATTCTATTAAATGATTTTTAATTAAAGTTTTAGTTGTTTTGCAACGATAGTATCCATTTCAATGCCTTGCGGTGCTTCTGGTGCATAACCGATCGACATGTACTTCGAGCCAGCGCGGTAGTTGCTACGTGGCCGACCTGGGCGGGTCGGGGCGTGACACTCTCCTATCCACGTCCGCACACAAGTTGGCAAGCTCTTGTCGGAGGGTAATCTTTTCTTGTGACTGACATTTGACCGAGGATAAATCTTCCTTGAACTTGGGGTGCTGAACAAGATTGCCGTAGCCTAATTTCCTACCCCGCGAACCATCAGCTGCATCGGCGAAAACCTTATGTGGGTTGACCTATTCGTCGGATTGTGATGAAGCTTCTTCCATTGCCTTTTAATACTTTTCCTGAAAAAAGAAAATAATTGTTAGGTATTAATGACATAAGTTTTTATATAATTGTAAGATTATATTTGAAAATCATTGAATTTCATAGAAATACACTTACAATTGTGACCTTGGCACGACCCTCGGGATAATCCCCACCCTTTTTACCGTAAAGGCACTCGAATAATGGTGCAGGACAGGGATCACCACCGTTAGCCTTAACCTGAATTAAAAAATTGAAAAAATAAAGAGTAGAATAATATAATGCAAAATATTAAACTTAATCAAAATTAAAAAATATATAAATATTACCATGTCTTTTCAATGGAATAGCGTGCCCTTACTGCCACCACGAAAGACGATCGACTGATCACTGGCTCGATTTTGCTTGTTTTGCTGACTTCTCCGCTTGAAATCAGCATCGTTAGCCCATATTTCTTGCAGTCACTGCCAAATTTGGTTTGAAATCCAACGCGGTCGCCTACGAATAGATTGAGCCAGTGTAAACTCATGCCTAACCTAGTCTCCGGCAATCTTATCAAAGATCACGCGGATGTCTTTAAGCTCCCCAGCCGGAAAGGCGTAATGTCGCTAAAATTGAAATGTAAATGATTAAATTAAAACATGTTTATAATGATAAAATAAATATTTAAAGGAAAAACAAAAAATACTTTTATAATTAAATAAATAAACAAATAAAACATTATAATATCAATAAATAAATAAAAAAGATAAGGTCGTAATAGTTTAAACAAGTAAATAAAATTTTGAAACATTATAATTTAAATAATTAAATAATGTAAAGAAAATATTATAATTTAGTTAGGTAAATAAAGAAATGAAAACATTATTATAATATAAATAAGTAAATAATGTAAAGAAAATATTATAATTTAGTTAGGTAAATAAAGAAATGAAAACATTATTATAATATAAATAAGTAAATAATGTAAAGAAAATATTATAATTTAGTTAGGTAAATTAAGAAATGAAAACATTATTATAATATAAATAAGTAAATAAAGGAATGAAAACATTATACGTATAATTACTAAAGTAAATAAAACAATAAAAATATTATAATTAACTAAAGTGAATAAAATAATGAAAACATTATTAATTACCAAATCAAATAAAGTAATAAAAATATTTTCATTTTAATAGGTAAATAATGTAACAAAAACATTATAAAAAATGAAAACATTATAATTTATCAAATTATATAAAGTAATGAAAACATTATAATAACTATAAGTAAATAAAGTAATGAAAATATTATAATTTACTTAAGTAAATAAAACAAATAAAAAATTTTAATTAAATTGAGTAAATAAAATAATGAAAACATTATAATTTACTTAAGTAAATAAAAAAATTAAAAATTTTAATTAAATTAAGTAAATAAAATAATGAAAACATTATAATTTACCAAATCAAATAAAGTAATGAAAACCTGAAATACTTTTAATAAGTAAATATTGTAATGAAAAGTTTATAATTTAAATAAGTAAATAATGTAATGAAAATATTATAATTTATATAAGTAAATAAAAATTTGAAAATTGACACATCCGGACCTAGCACGACTTTTCGGTACAAACGGGATAGTGCAAGATGACGCAATAATTAAATAATATGTCGGTCCGGCTGTGTCAAGTTAGAAGAGAAGATAAGCTTAAGGTAAGCCGAAGTTGGAAGATGAGATTGGTGACCATGTATGGAAACCCTAAAGTAGACTTCTTTAAGTCCACAGTCAATGGATTGGAAGTCCATTGGTGAATTGGTCGGTAGATCGGGCCAAGGATCAAAGTTTTGAGAGTTTAAAAGAGAAGAGAAAGTCTGGCCCAGGGTCCGAATAGACCTGGTGTCGGGCTCCCCTATAAATAGGGGGAGGCCGAGCCTCTCCCCTTCATTTTCTCTCTTTCTCTCTTCTCTTATTTCTCTTTTCTCTCAACTGCTCCTTTGGAGCAATTTTGGACTTTTGGCCGATCCGGACAAACCGACTGAAGGTTCAATGCGAGATCTTGGTATGTTATTCTTAACTCCTTGATCTACATTTTTCTAAGTTTTCACGTATTTCCATGCATTGGTCTAGGAGAGATCCAAGCTCAAATTTAAGTTTAGCTTTTTAGTTAGATTTTAAGTTTAGATTTGAGATCTAGAAACTTTGAGCTTGTGATTCTTGTTTCTGTTTCGGTAAACGCGTCGTGGGAGGTACGAGGAATGTACGTCTCAAATTTTACGTCGAACGGTGGATCGAGGGGCTCGGGAACCGAGAAAAAGCCTCGGATCCCGAGGCTAACATGCGGCTCCCGCGCGGGAGTCGAGTCTCTCCCGCCCGAAAGAGACCCGCGGCCCAGGTCCCGGGCGAGACATGGGCCAGTCCTGCCCCGGACTGGGCTTTTTGGCCTAAACCCAGCGGTTGGGCCTTGTTAGGCCCAAACAGAGTTGGGCTCGGCCCAACTCATATGGGAAGGGCCTTTTGGGCCCAGAAACAGGCCGGCCCTGACCCAGCCACATGGGGGGCCTGCCTGGCCCAGACCTAGGCTGGGGTAGGCCCAAGTTGGTGGCCCATGGACCCCCAGGGGCATTTTCATAATTTTTACCAAGTATCCAATTTTTATCCCTGAACCTCCCGGACACTTTTCTAAGCCCCGAATCACATTCTAGCCCAGTCTTAGGTTATGTTAAAGCCTCGTAGGTGCATTGATAAATTTAATTATGAATGCTAACATATATTTTCGTGTGCTAGGGCTCCGGGTGAATCGAATGCGGCGATGCTCTAGAGGTTAAGCTACATGAAGCGCTTGGGAGTATACGAATCTCCCAATACTGTGAGTGACTTAGACTTCCTTGTTTAGCCATTGGGGAAAAAGGTTTTAAAAATGGTTTTAAAAACTTAAATGTTTTCAAAGGCTTTGGGATACGGGAAATCCACACACACACATTTGCATGGTGATATAACCACACAGTGAGTGGGACATTTTCAAAAAGAAATATAAATACTTATGTGTGTGTTTATATATTTAAAAAAAAACGTATGTTTTATACATATATATAATTATGAAATATTATTATTATGATTTTTAAGGGTGCGATACCCTTGCGAGATGAGTGATTGAGAGGGATGCTCCTCGGGCTCCAATATATGCGGGAGCGTGGACCGAGTTGGAGAAGCATGCTAGATTCTCAGCCGTGGACCGCTTGTCGAGGGACACGGTGAGACGAGACCCTGGCAGAGGCGCGTAGGGAAGCTCGCCAGGGCTCCAGAGCTGTGTTCTACCACAGCTTGCTATTACCGAGGTAACGGGCTAGAGAAAGAGAAATGAGAAAATGTTTTAGAAAGAAAAGAGATAGCCCTCGGTGCAGTAAGGCATAAGACGACCGATGGGTCGCGCCTTCAGTACGATAGAGATGCCAGCCCATTTTATATATATTTATTTATTTAAAATGTTTTTAAAGAGAGTTCTCGGTTAGAGAACTAGAAAGAGATTTAAAAAAAAAATTCATTTTATTATTATTTTATTTTTGGATTTCCCTGGTTTGCCCTAATCCCGATGGAGATTCATAGAACCTCTGTCACTCACCTGTATCCAATGTGGATGGATGCAGATCCGCGTACGAGGTCAACTGCTAGACCAAAGGCTCACTACGAGGCGTCGATGGCTTACGCTTAGTAGTTTTCGCTGTGTAGGTATTCTTTAAATTAGTCCATTGGCATTACTCTTAAAGTTAATTATTTTATTAAATGATTTTTAATTAAAGTTTTAGTTGTTCTGCAGCGACGATATCCATTTCTTTGCCTTGCGGTGGTTCGGGTGCCTGAGCGGCTGGCACGTACTTCGAGGCAGCGCGGCGGTTGCTACGTGGCCGACCCGGGCGGGTCAGGGCGTGACAAAAATATTATATTTTAAATAAGTAAATAATGTAATGAAAATATTATAATTTGGTTAAGTAAATAAAGAAATGAAAATAGTATAATATAAATAAGAAAATAAAGTAATGAAAATATGCTTAATTAATTACTCAAGTAAAAAAAACAATAAAAACATTAAAATTAACTTAAGTGAATAAAATAATGAAAACATTATTAATTACCAAATGAAATAAAATAAGAAAAACATTATAATTTAAATAAGTAAATAATCTAACAAAAACATTATAATTTACTTGCATTTAAATGCAAAAATGAAAACATTGTAAATCATAATTTTATATAAAGTAATGAAAACATTCATTTCAAGTTAAAAGTAAATAAAGTAATGAAAACATTAAAATTTACTTAAGCCATATGTTCAAAAAAACATTTTAACTAACTAAAGTAAAAAAAAAATGAAAACATTATAATTTACCAAATTAAATAAAGTAATGAAAACATTATACGTTTAATAAGCAAATATAGTAATGAAAACTTTATATAAATAAATAGATAAGTCAATAAGTCAATAATGTAATGAAAACATTATAATTTAAATAAGTAAATAAAGATTTGAAAACATTTTAATTGTAATAAGTAAATAAGATTTCATAAACATTATATATTAAAAAACTTTATATTTGAAATGAAAACATTATAATTTAAATAAGTAAATAATGTTTATTGTGATCTTACCACCCATCCATCGCACATATGGTCCTGGACCTCGCGCAAGACCTTCTTCTAAGACAACAAGGGTCGGTCTAAAAACCACAAATACTATCTTTTATTTCTTTCTTTATGTTCTTGTTGGTTGTTTCTTTTCTGTAAATTTTAATAAACAAAATTAGTTAATAGGAAATAAAATAAAATATAAAACAATAAATGAATAATTACAAAAAATTAACATCTTACTCAAGAATCTTGACGAAGGTCATAGGTATCGGCGGTCGGGAAGAGCTAGGAACATCGGTCCTCGATTGCTGCGACCCCTGGGTAGGCTGAGACGCATGACCATCAACAACCTGCGTCAAAGGGAAAAAATGATACGTCCGTCCATTGACAATGATGGTATCCTCTGGCAGTGGTGGAGCATCTGTGGAGGTATTCCTCGTATGGACTGGAGGAGTGGATCGAGAAACACCGAGACTGGGGATGATTGAAAGTGCTGAAGACGTAGATTCATGATGTACAGTAGAAGTGGGCTGCAAATATAAAATCATTGTGTCAGTTTTGATTATATGTATGTACTGATCACGAGTAAATTGAATGAAATAATCATATTACATTAATTTAATAAATTAAAAACACTCAATTAACAATATAAATCATCATTTCTATCGAAATTAACAGATTAAACTATATGAATAATTCAAAATTATTAATCATATACCAATATCATTTTCAAATTTTATTCTTTCATGAGAGTATTAACCAATTCACCTATTTAACTAAATCCAATTCTTGAAATTAATGAATTTAAACTCTTTAGTCAACATGAATACATTTAATCATCATACTTTAACCCAAATGTAAATAAATTTAATTAGACACTCATAACAATTTAATTCATATTTTCAAATCAATTTACTAAAATAACAAATCACCATTTAAATTAAATAATCCAAATAACTAACTATATATTTAAATTATTCCACAAAGTTTCGCTTTTAAAAACCATTCCAATTTATATTCTCAATCAAATTTATACAACTTATCTACTAATTGCAATACACAATTTAAACTATTTTTTTATTTCAACAATATATTAACCAATTTACTAATTTAACTAAAGTAAATTATTGAACTTAAATAATTTAAACATAATCTTAAAAATAACACCTACAATTTAACAAAAAAAAAAACGCAAGTTGCTCAAACAATATCACAATATGCATTTTACAAATATAAAATTAAATTTGGGATTAAGAATAAATCGTCATTTTGTTTAGACCGGGGCTTGCCATAATTTGGACGGATTTTGGATGAGGTTGGGTTTTTGGGAGATTTGGTATAGGAAAAGGTGCAAGAATGAAGGGGAGAAGGAATATATCAAAGCCCATGGAAAATGAAGTCGAAATTTCGCCCAAATCCGGTTGCGGGAGCGCAGGGGATGGGTGGTCGGAAGTTGCAGTGGTGATGAAGGGTGGGAGAGGGAGAAGAAAGAAGAAGAAGAAAAAAAATGATAAAATTGGGGGGGAGGGGGGGGGGGGGGCGTCTGCCTGAAAATATAAAGGGTTAGGGACAGGTAATTGCCGTCCATATAATTAATGAATAGGGACAGTTTTAGGGACAGAAAATTGAAAATCCATCCCCGAATCCATTCCCAAATGGTAGGGCGGGAAACTGAAAAGTCTCGAAAAGACTTCAACATGTCAACGGATTTAAGGATGGATTTTTAATTTTTCGTCCCTATATAGGTAAACCCAAAAAAAGAAGCGGGTGTTTTGCCGCCACTTAGGGACGGAAATGGGGATGAAAAATGATATTCCGTCTCTAGGCAGATATTTCCTAAAAAAAGAGTGGGATATTATTGAGCACGTTGGGGATCGACTTTGGGACGGAAATGATATTCCATCCCAATTTCTGTCCCTAGTAAGATATTTCCAGATCTTATATTGTGTATGAAGGACGGATTTGGGGACGAAAATCGTAACTTTCCGTTTCAAAATCCGTCCGTTTGTCTTATATACTGATTATTTTGCATTTTAATATAATATAAGTTTCAGAAACCAATGATGATCATTAGTATTCATGTATTTATGTCAGTAGCAAGTTAAATAGACAATTACAGCTTGATTAAAAATAAATGTATAAATTTTACGTTAACAACAAATATCATTAGTTAAATGTTATAGTTAGTTTTCCTTCCTATTTGATCATAATATTAAGTTTCCTATTATTAGTAATTGTATATGTCAAATTATGAATCTAACCATTGAATTTTACAATTATGGACTAAAATCATGTTTAAAGTTGGAAAAAACCTGATTGGATGTCAATAGAATCGGTTTTAGTCCAATTTTTATCATACAACATATATGTTACATATGGGCGGAATTAGGCACGAATCATGCATTTGTTATGGTTTTTGGTTCGGATATGCTAGTTAGGAACAGTTTAGCGGGTGAACGTAGGGTTTGGGGTGGCTTTGGGACGGAAATAGGCATGGAAAGAGCTATAGACAAGGAAATAGGTACAAATTTAGGGACCAAGAGACAGGTCCCTAAACCCTAAAATGGGATACTGGTACGATTTTAGCAATGATGTATAAACCTAAACCAACTAGAGACGGATTTAGGCACCAAAAACCCAAAAACTATGCCTATTTCCGTCCCTAATATGGCATGATTGTTCCACAGTTCTGCACTTCGACACTTGGCAAAAAAACACAATTTATACTAATTAGCGATGGATTAAGACACGGAAAGTAAAACACCGTGCTTAATTTTGTCCCAAATGGCCATAAATTTACACGAGCTTTGTGTTCCATACTTAGGGAAAAAAACACATTGGAGCCTACTTAGGGACGGATTTAGACACGGATAGAACAATAACCGTGCCTAATTCCATCCCCAATAGCCATCAATTTACACATTGCATTCGACACTTAAGAAAAAAAACACAATTGAGCCTACTTATGGATGGATTCGGACACGGATAGTACAATAACCATGTCTAATTCCGTCCCCAATGGCCATCAATTTATACATTGCATTCCACACTTAGGGAAAAAAGTACAATTAAGCCCACTTAGGGACAAATTTAGACACGGATAGAACAATAATCGTGCCTAATTCCATCCCTAATAGCCATCAATTTACACATTGCATTCCGTACTTAGTGAAAAAAAAACACAAATGAGCCTAAGTACGGATCAGGAGAACATTAACTAAGAATTATGATCTATCCATACTGACTTACTTGCATGCAAATTTAAAATGATGAAGAAAATAGTGATCTGTTTAAGCAAACATTCATTTCAAGCAAGAATTCATTTGGATTATAACCAACACCATCATCAGTGTCCTCAGGACTACTGCTTGATTCAACTAAATCAAACTCTTCTTTGGAGTCATCGACTTCTTCAATTGGTTGAATCTCCCCCAAGTCGACTGTCAAGTTGATGCCAGCCATATCAAATAGTTGTACTTCATTTGTATTAGTGGTAACGGCAGGGGTGTGAATAATTTCTTCAATCTGGTATGGTGCATTGTCATCCTCTTCTTCATCGACAAACTCAACAATTCTCCTCGATTTTGTTTCACAGACAGCCATCCAGTTAGTTTTATCCCTGATGGCACCTGGATAGTCATAGAAGTACACTTGAATGGACTGTTGTGCTAACACGAATAGATCATATTTTTTGTACATCTTTTGCCGATGAACATCAACCAACTTGAAATTTAGGTGTACCTTCATTCCGTGTATAGGGTCAAACCAATCACACTCGAACAGAACTATTGTGGCAGCAATGTCTGAACTATGATAGTGGAGAACCATGACATCTTTCAATAGCCCATAATAACTTCAGGATGGATCGTCGGAGTTGGATCTTCGAACACATACACCCTAATTCATTATGCCCTTTTTGGCACCTCGCTGAACAGTATGGAAGGTATACCCATTTATAAACACACTAGGCCACGATGATACCTTACTTGAAGGTTGCCAAGCAAGTAGCATTAGAATTGGCAAATCATTAATATGCTTCTCTCGATTAGCTGCGATATCAAGCTGCAAATGACATATCTATCATAATCAAATTAAAGTTAAAGTTTTAAGATAAACAAAGAAATATTTGTCTAAATGACTTACATATTTTTTAAACCAATCAACAAAATATGGCTCGATCAATACATCGATCGCACCCTCATCATATCTGTCATTACGATACCATCGAACAAAGTCCCAATGAATTTTACCATGTCATGTTTTACGCACAACAACTATCATAATAAAATATTTCACATTGAATACTTGAAATTATATTCAATTCATTTCGCTATAAAACACTTACGAAAGGATGGGTTGCACTTCTGGACAATTGCGCAAAACATACGTGTGTGCAACACGTGCCTCTTTCTCACTCAACCACTTAGTCTTCTCTTTACCCTGAAATCTAGTTGGAAAGTTAAAAATGAAGAAGGGTTTGTGATTGTCATTGCTCACTCCTTCATTGTTATGCCTCGGTCTTCTAATGCGAGTGTAGATGTCGAAGTCAAAGTAATTCTGTGTGAAGTAATTGATTTCCTATGCAATGTAAGCTTCGCAAATTAAGCCCTCGACTGTAGCCTTATTCCGAATGGACTTCTTCAATTGGTGCAGGAACCTAAAATAATCAAACACTTAAAAATATGTACATATCTATCAACTTATTCAAATTTACCAAATCATATTAATTGAAATTTATTACCTTTCAAAGGGATACATCCATCTGAATTGAACTGGACCTTCAACTAATGCTTCGTATGGCAAGTGAACAATGACGTGTTCCATTGAATCGAACATGGCTGGCAGAAAAACCTTTTCCAAGTTACAAAGTATGACTGCAACAATGTCACGTAATTCTCGAACCTTATTGATGTCCAACATACTTGAACATATGCATTGAAAAAAGAGGCTAAGTTCTGTCAAAGGATTCTACACATTTGAGGGCAACATCTTTCTGAATGCAATTGGCAGTAGTTGGAAGGGTCTGCAATTCGCATCGATGCACCTCCCAATATTTGATGCATACCCATATAGAAACTTCAAATTCCTAAGCCACTTTAAAGCAGTTGTTTTCTGAGGTTTAGTCAAGTTGTAAACAGCTTTCGGTTTGGTTCGTTGATCACTGTCGGCATGAATTACAATTGCAGTTCGAGAGCATAGCATACTTATGTCTTTTCTAGCATTAATAATGTCTTTTGTTTTCCCTTTCATATCCATCACAGTCCCAAACACTGCATCAAACACATTCTCCTCAATATGCATAATATCAAGGTTATGCCGAATTAAGTTTGTCCGCCAATAAGAAAGATCCCAGAAAATACTTCTTTTGGTCCATTTGTGATCAGTTCCATAATAAGTAGGCATATGAATCGGATCTTCCATTGCGGTGTAAAAGTAATGAACTTGTGCAAATATTTGATCCCCCGTCAACTTTAGTGGTGCAGCGAGCTTTTCAACCCTACCACGTAGGAAAGATTTCTTGTTCTTTCGATACGGATGATCCGGAGAAAGGAATGCCCTGTGACAATCAAAATAAGTCAGTTTCCTACTACGTGGAAGTATGTATGCTGTGCTCTCACTCATACATATAGGGCATCCTAGCACTCCAGCGATGCTCCACCCAGATAACATGCCATAAGCAGGGAAGTCATTAATGGTCCACATAAGAGCAGCCCTCATACAAAAATGTTCACTCCTCAAAGCATCAAATGTAGAGATCCCATCTTCCCACAATTGCTTCAGTTCCTCAATCAGAGGTTGTAAGAAAACATCTATGTTTTTTTCAGGTTTTTTGGCCCCGGACAGATTAATGTTAAGAACAAGTAAGGGCTCCTCATGCACATACCCGAGGGGAAGGTTGTAAGGAGTGACAACTACTGGCCAGCAAGAATAAGTTCTCCCGAATTGGCCATATGGTGCAAAACTAACGGCGCATAGTCCCAATCTAACATTTCGCGGCTCATAAGCAAAATCAGGATATGTCCTGTCAAAATGTTTCCATGCCTCGCCATCGGATGGATGACACTTAACCCCTTCCTTAGCTTCATGTGTAGCATGCCAAGTCATCTGTGCAGATATCACCGAGGTTTGGTACAACCACTACAATAGGGGAGTCAATGGTAAGTATCTAAGAATCGCTGTTGAAACCTTTTTACGAGTTCTTTCCCCACGCCGAACAATGTCTTTGAACCTTGGTTCACCACAAAACCTACAGCAATCAGTGTGTGAGTGCTCCTTCCAGTACAACATGCACCCATTCTTGCAAGCATCGATCTTGACCACTAGTAAACCCAAATCATTAATGACTTTCCTATGTTGATAATAATTTGGAGGAAAATTATTTTCTTCTGGCAATACTTTCCTGATGGCATCACAAAACAATCATATGCACCTACAAACAGGTTAAACTCTGACTTCCCACTTAACAATGTAGAAACAAAAGATAACTGTGACTGGTTAGACCCCTCAAACAAAGGACGATCGGTATTTTGAGCCATGTCAACCACTTGTCATCTAACTGTGTCACGTGCTGCCCTGTAAAAAGATCTTGCTCGTATGAATAATCCTTTGTTGCTTCACCTCTCGGTCCTGCTTCACCACTCGGTCTGGCTTTACCACTCGATCCGGCTTCATCACCATTATTACCCATAAAGCTTGGTCATGCAACGTCAAACACCATACGTTGATCCCATGTCATGACTTCATAGTCACCCCAATGTACCATTTGATCTGGTAACCGTGCTTGTTCTTCCTGCTGCTCATTGTTTTCAATGGTCCACAGTTCTTGACCGTGACCAACCTAATTCTAATAACGCTCCTTAAATCCATTATGGATTAGATGCTGTGCAACCCTAGGTGGTAAAAGGAAGCGTAAATTTTTGCACTCCGTGCAAGGACAACGAATTTTTCTCTTATCTTTCCAACGTGCGTCCTAATTTGATGCCCACCTAACAAATTCTTCAACACCCACTAAAAACTACTGACTAACACTTGAAACTCCCACTTTATGCCTATTATACATCCATTGTCGATTGTTAATAAACTCGTCCATATATATTTCCTGCAAACTAGTTTTAAAAATAGTTTCAGTTAATATAAATCATGATAAAAAATGAACTTGCCACAATTGAAACAAGCCGAGTATACGAATGGAAAAATTTCAGCACATCTCTACGGTTTTTCATGGGCTTTAACATATTTAAATCATTACAAAGATCCCTCAAATGCACAAAAATCAACATCATACTCCTAAACAATTACAACAAACAAAATATTATCATCTTCTTAATATTATTAAGTTTATATAAATTAATAAAAACATTATATCAACAAAATCACTCACATAAATATTACAATCCAAAACACTTGCAAAAAACCCAATATTATTTAAAGCCAACAACAAACCAAATCTAAGTTCAACAAATTTACAACAAAATAAGCAAAAAAAACAACAAAATGTACATTTAACTCAACAAATCAAAAGAAATTATAATAATATATCAGTGTTAAAGTTTATACATAACTTATTCATCAAAATAAAAGCAAACAAAAAGATATTCAGAGATATTACCTTAATTTTCACCAAAATCCTTAAGATTTTGTGATATTTCCTTAAGAAAAAGGAAGAAAATGAAGAACAAAGAAGAGGATAATGGAGAAGGTGGCGGAGGAATGAGGGTTCTGTAAAGTGCAGAACCCTAAAAACCAATGCCAAGTCAAAACGCAACATTTTAGCTCTTTTTTTTACTGACCAAATTAGGGACGGAAAAGAATTTTACCCTCCCTAAAAGCGTCCCTAAAATAGAAATGGTTTTAGCAACGGAATAAAATCCGTCTCAAATTCCAACCTATATAGTTTCCGTCCCCAATTCCTTCGTTAAATTGATCCATTCCTAAATCCGTTCTAAAATTGGCACGGAATCTGTGACGAAATTTCTGTCCGTCACTGTTTTCGATAGTCTTCTGTTTAGGGACGGATTATTTTTTCCGTCCCTAAATCCGTGTCAAATTTTGGGGCGGATTTTTTCCATCACAAATGTGCGTCCCTATTTCCCTCTTTTCTTGTAGTGGTTCTTGATGCTTTAACCACTTGTTTTTCATGAAATTAGCTCCAAATTAATATCTATAAGCAATTAAATCAAATATGAGAAAATATCATGAACTACATATAAATCTAGCCATAAAAGTGTTAAAATATAATCCAAATCAACCACTAAATATACACTAAATATGGCCTTATCAACTTCCTTGAATGACCCAAAAATCATAAAACAAACTCATCATCATCCAAAGTTAACAATCTTGGATCTACTGACACACCCGGACCTAATCCCATTTTTTTGTACCAACGGAACAGTGTAGACGGTGTATTAATTTGAATAATATGGCGGTCTGGATGTGTCTGATTATGAAAAGAAGTCAAGCTTAAGATAAGATGGAGTTGGAAGATGAGATGATTGACCTTGCATGGAAGCAACTAAATTCCAATTGGACTTCTTTAAGTCCATAGCCAATGGATTGGATATCCATTGGTGTGAAAGTAGGCGGATTAGGCCAATGATTGAGATTAAGAGAAGTTGAAAAGAGGAGAGAAAGTCTGGCCCGGGGTTTGAGTAGGCACGATGATGGGCTTCCCTATAAATAGGGGGAGGCCGAGCCTCTCCCCCTCATTTCTCTTTTCTTTCTTTTTGCTCTTTTGGAGCAACTTCGGACTTTTGGCTGATCTGGACAAACCGATCGAGGAATCAAGGTGAGTTTCTAGTATGCTATTCTACTTATCTAGATTTGCATTATACTTAGTTTGCGCGTAAATCCATACAGAGGTCTAGAAGAAATCCCGGTTCAAAGTTTAGTCTAGCTTTTTAGCTAGATTTAAATTCAGATTCTAGATCTACGAACTTTGAGCCGATGATTCTCATTTTTCTTTCGGTAAATGCTTCGTGGGAGTTGAGGGGATTGCATGTTTCGAATTTCAGGCGAAACCGTGGAGCAATGGGCCCGAAAATTGAGAAAATGCCTCAGTTTTTGAGTTTGGAGCTCGACTCCCGTGCGGGACCCGAGGCACTCCCATGCGGGAGTGACCAATTTTGTTGAGTCCCACGCAGGAGTCAACTTGGTCAAAGGGGCAAATCGTAATTTTGCACTAAGTTCTGATTTTGAACAGAAACCTTCTCAGACACTTTCCTAAGCCCTGAAACATATCCAAACATCATCTTAGGTCATAATATAGCCTCATAGGTGCATTCCTAGATTGATTATGAATACTAACGTGTGTTTTCGTGTAATTAGGGTTTCGGACGATCGAGTGCGGCGATGTTCCGGAGATTAATCTTCGTGGGACAATTGGGAGTATACGAATCTCTCATCATGTGAGTGGCCTTGTGTTCAGTGTTTAGCCATTTAAGGCTAAACGCTTTTATTATTATAAAAAAATGTTTTAATTAAATGTTTTGGGATTTGGGTATTCCCTCACACCGCCACACACATTGTTATATGCCACAGGGGCAAGGGTTTTGAGAAAATTAAATGTATAAGATGTATGTATGTATGTATGTTTTTATATTTATATATGAAAGGTATGACATGAGTGCCCGAAGGGGCATGATCATATATACGAGAGGACTTGATGAGACTCGGCGCTTCATGTGATGAAGCGAGTGGACCGAGATGAGCATGCATGTGGAGTTATCCATGGACCGCCTTTTTGAATGGGTATAGTGACTGTATGACCTGGACTAGAGAGGCACGGAAGGAGACTCGCCAGGGCTGATGTAGCTACTACTACACAACGATTGGCACCGTCGAGGGAACGGGCTTAGAGAGAGATACTTATATCTTTCTATATATATATATATTTTCAAAAGAAAAGAATATAGTTCCTTATTAAAGGAAAATTTTAAAGAGAAAAGGAAAGAAATAGCCCTCGACGATACGAGATCCTCGACCACGGCCAAGGTCGAGCCTCGTTGGTTTTCATAGCCAGCCTATAGTTAGATGTTGTTATTATTAGTATTATTATTGTTTTTCCAAAAAGGATTTAGGGGAAAATGTTTTGAAAAGAGGTTTTTAAAAGAAACGTATAATGTTTTTTGAATCGTTTTGGTATTACCCGAACTCCCCAAACCTATTTGACTTTGCATTGAACCTCTGTCACTCACTTATATCCAATGTTGTTGGATGCAATTCCCACACCTGAGGACGCTAGATGGTTCGGAGGCTCATAGGAGTGGTTGGTGGCTTAGGAGTTAGTATATTCCGCTGCGTAGGTTATTCCTTAAACTAGTCTACTGGTACTCTTTTTATTATTTATTATTATAAATATTTTCTAACTAAGGTTTGGTTTTAATGGTTTTCTAATGATGATACTATTTCTATGGCTTGTACCATCTCGGATAGTCCGCCTTTCATGGCACGCATTTCGAGGTGGTACGGCGGTTGCCACGTGGCCGGCCAGGCGGGTCGGGGTGTGACATCTACTATAAACTGAGACAAAACAAGCTAAGAAAAACGAACTAAGTTAAAAACTGACTCAAATAAAACTGAGACCCAACCTGCCTAAATTAAAGATCTAGGACTTATTTTAGGAAAAAGTAAACAACAAAAATATGAAATCAGGCTCCTCCCCACCCTAAGATAGAAGTCAAGGAGGATGAGAAGAAATAAAAAAACTTGAAAGAAAATTATGGAGAAGAGATGGAGAGAAGAAGAGGGGGTAGTTAGGGTTTCATCGATTAGCTAAGTTTTTAAACTATTAAAAATGTCTTATATACAAGTGTCATCAATGTATAAAACATTTGAAAACAAAGTATCCTCATTTCAAGAGAAAAAATGTCTTGTGCAGAAAAGATAATGTTAGTATAATTACCAACGAGTTTATGATATATAATAGTACTTGGTTGGATTCTATTTAAAAACCTTACTTATTTGCCTATCTTTCTCTCCATCTCCCTCTCCGTATCTCCTCCTCTAATTTTTGTTTTTAAATTTTTCGTTTACTCCTCCTCCTGTTTGACTTTTATTGTCAAGGATGATGAAGGATCTGATTTTATATTTCGTATTTTGCTATATTTACCTTTTGTTAGAATAAGACCTAAATCTTTTGATTTGGCTGTTTGAGACTCAATTTATCTGAGTGAGTGAGTTAGTTTTATTGAGTTGAGTCAGTGGTTTTTGTTTGTTTTGGTTTCAATTTACAGTAGATTCAAAACTGTTATCTTAAACTATTTTTATTTCGCTTTATGATTTTTGGGTCAACTAAGGAAGTTTTCAAATTAGTCATTTCTTTGTCACTGATGAAAGCATTCGGTTGGAGAAAACATAATGAAGTGAAAGAGAGAGAGTAATGGATATGCTAGAGATTCATGAAGAAGATTCAGGAAGCAAAGAAGTGATTTGGGTGATGTAATAAGATCCAAATCTTTTAGTGAATGAGAAAATCAATTTTGAATTTATTGTAATTTTCAGTGCTTTAAGTATTATGAATATAATTTTATTCGAATGAATGAAAGTTACATTTTTTCAAAAAAAAAATGTATCCTAATCAATGTAAGGGCATGTTTGTTACACCCATGGAATAAAAAATCAGACTAGTTGGTTGAACCAGGAACTGGCAATCAGTTCGGTCCTTTAAGGGTATTGAATCACTTTTGAACCGTTTTGAACCAGGAACCATTGAACCAATTGAGCCGAAAAATTAATTTTTTTTTATTTTTACCCTTTTTTAATGGATTAACCCATGTCCAAAATAAGTTCAAATCAATGAGAAGTCCAATTTTTTTTTTAATTATGTTTGGACTTTAAAATTTGAATTTTAGAGCTTAATTTTTTTTATTTTTCTATTTTTTATTCTAATGTGCTCTCATAATAAAAATTTAATTTGTAATATAAAATAATTTGTAATATTTATTTACATTGTGTGATGCATTAATATTTTCTACTTTTTCTTTTTTTTTAAAGGAATTTTTTGAAAATTTTCAATTTTATTGAATATTTTAAGAAATTAATGAAACTCAAATATTTATCTAATTGAACCAGCCGATTGAACCAATTGGATTGGTTGAACAATAAGGCTGAAGTGAGGTAAGAGTTTCCACTGAAATTGACACACTCGGACCTAGCACGACTTTTTCGTATAAACGGAATAATGTAAGATGACGTATTAATTAAACAATATGTCGGTCCGGATGTGTTTAATTAAGAAGAGATGTTAAAATTTTGATAAGACGGAGTTAGAAGATAAAGTAATTAACTGTAAATGGAAATTAGTAAATGCCAAAAAGACCTCAAATTAAATCCCTAGAAATTTATTATGGGCCTTGTTGACACAAGAAATTAAAGGATTTAGCCAACGGTTAAAAATGGAAGAAAGTTGAAAAAGGGAAAAAAGTTTGACCTGGGACCCGAGTAGACTCGGCATCGGGCTCCCCTATAAATAGGGGAGGGCCGAATCTTTTCTTTCATTTTCATTTTCTTTTTCTTTCTTTTTCCCTTTTTCTCTCTGGAGCCAAAACGGAGGCATTTTGAAAGATTGGTAGATCCGGACAAACCGGCTGGCAGAACAAGGTGAGTTTCTAGTATGTTATTCTACTCACCTCGATCTACGTTATATTAAATTTGCACATATTTCCATGCATCGGTTTACCTAGATCTCAGTTTTCAGCTTTTGACCGGATTAAATTTTTAAACTCAAATCGGCGGATTTCGGGCCAGTGGAATAAGGTGAGTTTTTAGTATGTTATAGTACTCACCTTAATCTACGTCATATTCCGTTTTCAAGAATTTCTGTGCACCGGGTGAGGGTAAAATTGACATTTGGTCAATTTAGGCTAAATCTCGGTCTACAAAAAAATTGGACCGGTGTTTCTCATTTTTGGCTTGGCGTATCCATCATAGATGCCATGAGGATCGGCTCTCTAAGTTTGTACATCGAAAGGAGGAGAAACGAGTGTGAAAACTAGGGAAGAGACCGGCCGAAGAACAGGCCGATCGAGTCCCCGTTTAGATATTTTTATATAATATTATTATATTAAAAGATATTTATATATTATATTAATATATTTTAGATATTTATATATTATATCATTATTACACATAAATATCTCATAGGAAGGCTTTTTGGGCCCCATTTCGATTAAAACTTGGTCCAGCCCAGGTGGGGCCAGCCCAGTCCGGGTGTGGGGCATTTTGGTAATTTTTCATCGAGAGTCCGATTTTAGCCCCGAAAGCTCCCAGACACTTTTCTATGTGCTAGGCCTAGCCCGAGTGGGCGGCCAATGGACCCCAGGGGTATTTTCATAATTTTTCACCAAGTGTCCAATTTTTACCCCGGAACCTCCTGGACACTCTTCTAAGCCCCGAATCACGTTCAAGCCCAATCGTAGGTCATGTTAGAGCCTCGTAGGTGCATTCATAAATTTAACTATGAATGCTAACGTATATATCCGTGTATTAGGGCTCCGGGTGAATCGAGTGCGACGATGCACCGGAGGTTAAAGCTACATGGAGCGCTTGGGAGTATACGAATCTCCCAATACTGTGAGTGGCCTAGACTTCTCTGTTTAGCCACTGGGAACAAAGGTTTTAAAAATGGTTTTTAAAAACATAAATGTTTTTAAAAGTTTTGGGATACGGGAAATCCACACACACACATTTGCATGGTGATATACCCACACAGTGAGTGGGATGTTTTAAAAAGGAATATAAAAACTTATGTGTGTGTGATTATATGTTTTAAATATAAATGTTTTATACATATATATAATTTTGAAATATTATTATTATGATTTTTTAGGGTGTGATACCCTTGTGAGATGAGTGATTGAGTGGGCTAATGGTGGTGGTGGACTGCGGTCCAACAGCCAACAGCTAGCAGAGGCTCCTCGAGGCTCCAATATATGCGGGGGCGTGGACCGAGTTGGAGAAGGCATGCATGATTCTCAGCCGTGGATCGCCTATTGAGGGGCACGGTGAGACGAGACCCTGGGAGAGGCACGTAGGGAAGCTCGCCAGGGCTCCAGTTCGCTGTGTTCCACCACAGCGAGGCACCACCGAGGGAAAGGGCTAGAGAAAGAGAAAATGTAATGTTTTAGAAAGAAAAGAGATAGCCCTCGGTGCAGTAAGGCATAAGACGACCGACAGGTCGCACCCTCAGTATGATAGAGATGCCAGCCCACTTTGTGTATATATTTATTTAATGAGTTTTAAAAGAGAGTTCTCGACTAGAGAACTAGAAAGAGATTTCAAAAGAAAAATATTTATTTTATTATTATTTTATTTATTTTGGATTTCCTTAATTGCCCTAACCCAGATGGAGATTCTTGGAACCTCTGTCACTCACCTATATCCAATGTGGATGGATGCAGATCCGCGTACGGGGTCAGCAATCAGAAAGGAGGCTCACTAGGAAACATCGGTGGCTTAGGGTTAGAAGTTTTCGCTGTGTAGGTATTCTCTACATTAGTCCACTGGCATTACTTGTAAAGTTAATTATTTTATTAAATGATTTTAATTAAAGTTTTAGCTGTTTTGCAGCGATGGTATTCATTTCTATGCCTTGCGGTGCTTCAGGTGCGTGACTGGCCAGCACGTACTTCGAGGTAGCCCGGCGGTTTCCACGTGGCCGACCCGAGCTGGTCGGGGCATGACAGAAACTGAATCTGGAGTAGGAGCACGCTGATGATGTGGTAAAAGATTATCTTGATCAACTTCTAGTTGCAGGAAAGATCAAATCTTCAACTTCTCGAGCAGCTAGAGAGTCTTTTAATATTTTATTTTGAAGAAAAGTCATAAACCCTTAAATCTTGTTGAAGCGTAAGGGTTTAGGGAAAAGGCTTAGGCCAATCATTCCAAAGTAGTTCGGAGAAGTTCGTGGATGCTCGCTTGGTTCAAGGACCGGTCCAATTTTTTATTCATTGGTTACACCGGATTAGATTGAATAGAATGAAGAGCAAAATTACATATAATTTATAGTGTAGTTTTATAGTAATGACATAAATTTACATTGTGAGGAGGATTATTTATAGGATGAGTCAATCCTCTCATTTTCTAGAGGATTAAGTCATCCTATGAATAATTCTGCCTCGTAATGTAAATCTATGTTAATACTATAAAATTACACTTTAAATTATATGCAATTGCTCTCCTCATCTTATTCAATCTAATTATGTGTAATAAATATGCCCCAAAAGTCTAAAACAAAAGAGTAAGAATAACTTGCTAATAGTCGTGTGCTTTGTTGATAAAGCACGGACTCTTAATTTTAGTGGATATTTCTTCTTTATTGGCCAAATTTTAGTAATATTAATTTTAGTGATATCACCACCCTCAAATCTTGTATATATATATGCCATGTGTCAATCATTTGATTTTTCTATAAAATTAAAATTAATTTAAAATAGTAAAAGTTTTGAATCTGATAATAATCTCATATATGTTATGGATAATGGACTTTTAACATCATTATCTGGCCAAATATCCAAGTGATAATAGGAGAGATTATCTGCAGAATTATCCAGCTAGAGAGAAGATTTATCATAAGATTATCTACAATTATTATCCAAGAAATAATTAGGATTATCTAAGTGATAAATGTATAGTTATAGATTTATCCTGTAAATATGACTTATTACTTTGTAAAGGGTTCAGCTATAAATAGGCCTCTCCAATTCAGTTGTAAACACATTTCATAACTCATCAACAGTTGTATCTTCTCTCTCATTTGTTCAGTAATAAAATTCTCTCCGGTTCCTTCTCTCAAAATTTCTTGTTCCACAACACGTTATCAGCACGAAAGGCTCTAAGTGAGAAAGAAACTAGACACATGAAGTTGTTCAGTAGCCTGAAATTGTCTAGTAGTCTTTAATCGAAGAAAATCCTAGACACCCAAAATGTCTAGTAAGTTAAGTGAGACATCCAAAGTTGTCTAGGTAAAACTCAAAACACCCGAAGTTGTCTAGGCGAAACTCTGATCTACGAAAGAGGTTTTAAGGTATTCGAAATTACCAAAATCAAGAAAGGTAAATAAGAGTAAGTTTTAATTAAGTTTTATTTTTATCCATTTTTATTACATTTTTTTCTCTTGATGATGTTTGACACCAGAAGTTGTCATATATGATATTAGATTATTTAAAAATGACACTCGAAATTGTCATAGTGGTTCTAATAATTTGATATTATGCGACACTTGAAGTTGTCGCAATGCTATTACATGTCTAGGAAAATTCTGTCTAAGGAAGATGGAACTTAAATGAGACCATCTATGACCCTTCTATTCTTTCTTGGGAATTTACTTTGTGTAATTTTTAGTAATTATTTATACTAATCTTTCGACCCATTTTTTTTCTATAGAGTGATGGTGAATATTGAGAAGCCCAAATTTCAAATCTTGGATGTGAGCAGAAATAACTACTTGTCTCGGTGCCTAGATGTTGAATAGCATCTTCAAGGGCAAGGTTTTACAAACACCGTTGCTGAAAGCAAATGCCTTGATATTTATCCATTGCCGCCACCTGACTAATAGTTTGAAAGTCCAGTACTTATCAATTCGAGATCCATTGACCTTGTGGACAAGGTTAAGAGAAAGGTATGATCATACCAAAACTGTTATTCTCCCTCAAGCATAGTATGACTGGCAACATCTGAGGTTGCAAGATTACAAATCTGTGTCTGATTACAATTTAGCTCTATATGATATTGTTTCAAAGCTTGAGCTATGTGGTGTTAAGCTCATTGATGCCAATCTTTTAGAGAAAACATTCTCTACTTTCTATACTTTTAATATTGTGTTGCAATAGCAACACTGACACACCCGGACCTAGCATGACTTTTTGCTACGAACGGGATAGTGTAAGAGGACGCATTAATTAAACAATATGTCGGTACGGCTGTGTCAAGTCTGAAGAGAAGATAAGCTTAAGACAAGACGTAATTGGAAGATGAGATTGGTGACCATGCATGGAATCTCTAAGTGGACTTCATTAAGTCCATAGCCAATGGATTGGACGTCCATTGGTGAATTGGTCGATGGATCGAGCCGCGGATCGAAATTATGAAAGGTTTCAAAGAGGGGAAAAAGTCTGACCCGGGGTCCGAGTAAACCCGGTGTCGGGCCTTGCTATAAATAGGGGGAGATGAGCTCTCTCCCTCTCATTTTGTACTCCCTCTCTTCTCTCCTCTCATTTGCTCTCTCGGAGCAATTTTGGACTTTTGCCCGATCCAAAGAAACTGACCGAAAGATCATGGCGAGTTCCTGGGCTCCGGGTGAATCGAGTGCGGCGATGCTCCGGAGGTTAAGCTATATGAAGTGCTTGGGAGTATAAGAATCTCCCATCACTGTGAGTGACCTAGACTTCTTTGTTTAGCCACTAGGAAAAAAGGCTTTTAAAATGGTTTTTAAAACATAAATGTTTTCAAAAAGGTTTTGGGATACGGGAAATCCACACACACACACACTTGTTTGTGATATACCCACACAGTGAGTGGGATGTTTTAAAAAGAAATATAAAACTTATGTGTGTGTTATTTATGTGTTCTAAATACAAATGTTTTATACGTATATATATATAATTTTTCAAATATCATTGTTATGATTATTGAGGGTACGATGCCCTTAGGAGATGAGCGTTTGAGAGGGTTCCTCGGAGCTCCAATTTGCGGGAGCGTGGATCGAGTTGAGAGCATGCATGTTAGTCAGCCGTGGACCGCCTATCGAGGGGCACGGTGAGTCGAGCCTGGTTGGGAGAGGCGCGTAGGGAAACTCGCCAGGGGTCCAGTTCACTATGTTCCATCGCAGTGAGGCACCACCGAGGGAAAGGGCTAGAGAAAAAGAAAGAGAAAATATTTAGAGAGAAAAGAGATAGCCCTCGGTGCAGTAAGGCATAAATCGACCGACGGGTCGTGCCTTCAGTATGATAGAGATGCCAGCCCATTTGACATATATATATGTATTTATTTAAAGTTTTTTTTTTAAAAGAGTTTTCAAAAGAAAAAAATTTATATTTTATTATTATTTTATTTTGGATTCTCCTGTTTTCCCCTAACCCCAATGGAGACTCTTAGAACCTTTGTCACTCACCTGTATCCAATGTGGATGGATGCAGATTCACGTACGGGGTCAGCTAATAGAATGGAGGCTTACTAGGAGACGTCGGTGGCTTAGGTTTAGTGGTTTCCGTTGCGTAGGTATTTCTTTAAATTAATCCACTGGTATTACCTTAAAATTTATTATTTTATTAAAAAGGTTTTAATTAAAGTTTTAGTTATTTTACAGCGATGATATCTATTTCAAGCTTTGCGGTGCCTCGGATACGTGGTTGCAGACACGTACTTCGAGGTAGCATGGCGGTTGCCACGTGGTCGGCCCTGGCGGGTCGGGGCGTGACAACTTTAATGGTATCAGAGCGTTTAAAAGATTTTGACTGTTTTCAAAAATTATAGAGTATTTTCAAAGTGTTTTCAACTTCAAAGTATTTTCAAAATGTTTTCAAACGTTTTCGAAGCCAGTGGATTAAATAGGTTTAGAACTCCAGAGTTCAACTATGTAGTTACGCGAAAGCATCATAAATGATCAAGCCTACTCTTAGAATACCTTCCTTAGTAGCGAGCCACCAGATAGTGTTCTCGAGTGTGGTCTTAAGTGAGAAGACATCACGACCACCTTCTTCCTCGAGATTCGTGCAAGCAAGGCACGTTATCCAAGAAACTCCCTAAACCCAAATTTTCAGTTTTTAATGTTCCTTCTACTCGACAGCCAAACTGTGCAAGGGATGGTATTTCCCTTGAGATGACAAGATGGGTGATATCTTGTCTAATCCTTCTTGGTAGCCTAATTAGAGGCTTACCAGTGGTGAAGCTGGCTCGATGCCCACAACCTACGATGTTCAATCTTTGAGGTTGTGAACATCGAGACTTGCTAGTAAAGCAGCGAGTTTGAAGTGTAAATTAGATGCGTTGCCCCAATTCTTTACACTAGTGACGTGTAAGACTTGGGAGGAAATGATGCGGCTAGAACGAGGCAAGAGGCCAAGATGGGGCATAACGTGCGTGAACGCTAACCTCACTTCTCTCATTCTCTACATTGTCGGCGTGTAACTTAGGAGACAGAGTTGGGTTAAAATGAAAGAAATAGAAGGAGTCAACCATGGAGGATGAGGTTGACTAAAAAAAATTTCAGGACGTGAGATGAAGCATCCGAGCAACCAGATGAAGGATCGAGGAGGACCTTGCAAAGCATCAAATGGAGATGAAGTTAAGCGATTGCCAAAAAGCCCACAGGTTGGCAAGTCTGGTGGGATAAGCCCACAAATTGCCGGGATGATGCTCCTAAAAGTGGTCAAGAGGTGAGAGACGAGTTACGACAAGGACCAGCTGATTTCTTCTGTACTTACACAATGGTGTGTAAGTGGTGAAAGGAAAGGGGATATTGGTGGACGAAAGAGAGTTCGTCTGAAGGTAATCGGGGTGAAGCACCCAAGAAGTTGGAAGAGATTGAATGATCCCAAGATCACAAGAGGTGAGATATGGGAAGATCACTTGGGGATGAGAGAAGGATTGATAAGAGAAAACCTTTAAAGGATCCAAGGATGGCAAAAAGAAAGAGTAAGGAAAGGAGAACAAGAGAGAAGCCATTCTTGGGAAATGATGAGGAGGAATCAGGCAAGGATGACAAGGGGGACAGTGAGGAGAGAATGAAAAGAGATCACATCCAAGTGGTCAGGGAGTAGTACGTCCGTTACTACTTGTTTGACCATTGGATACCAATGTTAAAGAGGATAATGGAGGAAGAGAAGAGAAGGGAAATAAAGATTGAGGAAATGGAATAAGGGGAATGATAAGATGTAAACCTCCATTTCTAAATGGATTAAGGGTGATGAACCCCTTATTAATTGAGGAATAATGAGAGCAAGGGGGAGGAGACCTCCAAAGGATAATAAGAAATAATCTTGATGAAGACAATAGGAAGTAAGCAAGCGGAAAGAATGGGATGCACAGTAATGATGAGAATGTCTGCATACATGCTAATAGAAGGCACGAAAAGAATTTTCTCCAGAGTTATAAAGTCATCACCAGAAGGAACTGGTGAGAAAGAAGAAGGGGATGAAGAGAAGAAAAGCATGCCTTAAATAAAGGATAAAGGAATGTCGTGATGTAGTGCGGAGGCTTTCTTAATGAAAAAAGAAAGCATAAAAACCCTAGGTAAAAAGAAGATCCTAGGCTAATAACAGAAGAATAAGACCTAGAAGAAAGAGAAACTTAGTTCAGTTGATGAACTAAGTATAGGCTAATAAGGAGTAGAGCCTTAAAAGAAGAAAAGCATAACACATCACTAGAAAACTATTACCTTAGTTAGTGATGATGTCATAATGAACCATAGGTTAATAACTCCAAATGACTGACCAGGATTAGTAAAAGAATAATACTAGGAAATTAGGGTTAGAGACGAAACCTAGCTAGATAACCTAGGGAGAGGTTAAAGAAAAAGGAATAAAAATGGGATTAAAAGAAACCTAGAAAGAGGACCAAGAAAGACCTAACGAATAAAAGCAAGTAAAAGATTTAGAACGGATGCTAGTTAAAGAAAGTCAAGCATAATGAACCCCGAACTCGAGTCAAGTCAAGGCACTACATCATAAAACGAATAAGTCAAAGGAAAGAAAAGAATAAACAAGGATTATTGGTGGCTGGCATTATAGAGAAGAGAAGTTAAGAGTATGAAAAGAAGGAAGAGGAAACCCTTGACTACTTGATTGTGGAAGAAGAGAGTCGAAAGGTTAAATGTGTGAATTGGTGGAAAGAAAGGAAAGGAAAACCCCTGATTAGTTAGATGATAAACGAAGAAATAAAGAGGTTGGATAGAAAGAAAAATTGGAGAAAACATAAGAGAAAGGGCACTCGTAGGAAACGCGTAAAAGAGGATGATCGTATCCTAATGGACGACAGGTGATAAGGAATGATATTGAAATAAAATGAATGGAAGAGGAGAAAAGAGAAATAAAGAATAAAGATATCAAAACATAATGGGGTAAACAAGGTGAGAGGATGATAAGGATGAGAATAATGATGATGATGGAAACTTTAAGGATAATCAAACACAGAGAATAAGGAAAGTGGATCGACCTAAGTAAGAGTCGAAGAAAGAAGTGAGGATAAGACGAGAATAAATAAAATGATGATTGAAACTGGAGAAGACAAAAAGGTGAAGGCACGGCAAAGGAGTGGAATAGAAGGAAGTAAGAGTAAGGAGTCAAGGAATACAAAGGATAAGTTAAATCTTTTGGAAGGAGGGGAGTAAGCTAACTTTGAGGATAACCTCCCCGAAGGATAATAAGTGAAGAAAGGATATGAGAGATAAAGTTAAACTAAGCTAAGATGGAGTTAACTCGGCGCGGACAAGATTGTGAGGCAATGGAGGATAAATAAAGGTGTTGTCCACGATAAATAAACCATGGTATCGAAAGACAAAGGAAGAGATATCGTTGGATTAAGAGCCAAAGATAGCTAAGATAAAAGAAACCCACACGTGGAAAACAAGAGATGAGAGAACTAAGACAGAAAAGGTAACAAGAAGGAATCCCCGTACTCTTATGAACAAGAAATAAAGAAAGAACTAATCAAGCTCATGAACTTCTATGAGCACAACCAGTATGAAGAGTAAAAAGGGAATTCTAACACCCAAGAAAATCAAAGGAGTCAGAAGAAAAAAAAGAATAAGGAATATAATGATGAAGAACGTCAGAGACGAAAACAAAGAAAGAAAAGAATGAAGTCAAGGTAAAGGAAATCTGGGATAAGACGTGAAAGACCACATAAATCGAGGTAAATGAGTGTAAAGAAGAAAAATGATACAGAGATGACCCTAAGAAAAAGGGCATAAAGATGACAAGAGTTGCAAGTGATGCCTAAAGATGGCAAAAGACCAAAGAGAAGGTCAAGTTAAGTGAAGAACAAGATACCTTAAGAGAGAAGGAAGTAAAGATAATGAAGCTACAAAGGATACCGCACGGGTTCGACATGTGTGATTTGCCTAGTCTCGTATTGATGAGAAGGCAAGAGAAAGGTGAACCCCACAATGGATGTGGGTGGATGGAAATGAAGAAAAGGATAGAGATGGGGATAAGGAAACCCCAGATAGTACTATTGATGAAAGGAGGAAAAGAAATCAACCTTTAGCATTGGAGCTAATGTGAAGGAAAGAGGTTGAAAAGAAGAGAAACATGAGACACCTCCTGAAGTGGACACTCCAAGGGAATGACAGACGAGAGAAAAGCCTAAGAGGCTAGAAAGAGAGAATGGAAGTAAGAGACGGAACAGAGAAACGAAACCCAGGTAGGGGGAAAGCCAATTAACTCACTGTATCCTTGCCGCGGAGGCGAGGGAGTTAAGCGAAGGTCTTTCCCAATAGCTTGGTTACAAGACTAGTATAAGATCATGAAACGACGAGCAACGTGTCGGAAGTGGCCTTGAAGTAAGAGGCAGTGGTAATGAAAAGGAGAAGGAACTCCTGAGAAGAGTAAGAGGTGCGGAACCTTAGAAGAAGCAAAAGGATAGTTTCGCTAAGAGAGGCTTTAAGAAAGGACAAGGACAAGATAGAGGAATCGAGTAAGCATGACTGGCGTAGAGGAAGAACCTCCAAGTGTTATGATCAAAGTGAAGTGAGCCTAACCCATGAATAGGTAAGGGTAGGCTATGTTAAGGAAAAAGGTAAGGTTCAAACTCAAGAGTAGAAGGGCGATGAAGCCACTCTTGAGAAAGAGAGTGATCAGAGTGCGTAGCGGAAGCGTGGTGGACTTTAGCAGCGAATAGTGATGCGAACACTATTCGAAAACAAAAGGAGGGCTTCAAATAGAAGCCAAATCTCCCCGAGCTACGTTATTTAATTTCAAGGACGAAATTTTTAGAAGGAGGGGAGAGATGACATACCCGGACCTAGCACAACTTTTCACTACGAACGGAATAGTGTAAGAGGATGCATTAATTAAACAATATGTCGATCCGGCTGTGTCAAGTGTGAATAAAAGATAAGCTTAAGACAAGACGTAGTTGGAAGATGAGATTTGTGACCATGCATGGAATCTCTAAGTGGACTTCATTAAGTCCATAGCCAATGGATTGGACGTCCATTGGTGAATTGGTCGATGGATCGGGCCACGGATCGAAATTATGAGAGGTTTCAAAGAGGGGAAAAAGTCTGACCCGGGGTTCGAGTAGATCCGGTGTCGGGCATTGCTATAAATAGGGGGAGATGAGCTCTCCCCTTTCATTTTCTCTTCTCCCTCGCTTCTTTCCTCTCATTTGCTCTCTCGGAGCAATTTGAGACTTTTGCCCGATCCGGACAAATCGACCGAAGGATCAAGGCGAGTTCCTGGGCTCCGGGTGAATCGAGTGCGGCGATGTTCCGGAGGTTAAGCTACATGGAGCATTTGGGAGTATACGAATCTCCCATCACTGTGAGTGACCTAGACTTCTTTGTTTAGCCACTGGGGAAAAAGGTTTTTAAAATGGTTTTTAAAACATAAATGTTTTCAAAAAGGTTTTGGGATACGGGAAATCCACACACACACACTTGTTTGTGATATACCCACACAGTGAGTGGGATGTTTTAAAAAGAAATATAAAACTTATGTGTGTGTGATTTATGTGTTCTAAATACAAATGTTTTATACGTATATATATAATTTTTCAAATATCGTTATTATGATTATTGAAGGTACGATGTCCTTGGGAGATGAGCGTTTGAGAGGGTTCCTCGGAGCTCCAATTTGCGGGAGCGTGGACCGAGTTGAGAGCATGCATGATACTCAGCCTTGGACCGCTTATCGAGGGGCAAGGCGAGTCGAGCCTGGTTGGGAGAGGCGCGTAGGGAAACTCGCCAGGGGTCCAGTTCACTGTGTTCCACCGCAATGAGGCACCATCGAGGGAATGAGCTAGAGAAAAAGAAAGAGAAAAGAGAAAATATTTAGAGAGAAAAGAGATAGCCCTCGGTTCAGTAAGGCATAAATCGACCAACAGGTCGTGCCTTCAGTATGATAGAGATGCCAGCCCATTTGACATATATATATGTATTTATTTAAAGTGTTTTTTTCAAAGAGTTTTTAAAAGAAAAAAATTTATATTTTATTATTATTTTATTTTGGATTCTCCTGTTTTCCCCTAACCCCAATGGAGACTCTTAGAACCTTTGTCACTCACCTGTATCCAATGTGGATGGATGCAGATTCGCGTACGGGGCCAGCTAATAAAATGGAGGCTCACTAGGAGACGTCGGTGGCTTAGGCTTAGTGGTTTCCGTTGCGTAGGTATTTCTTTAAATTAATCCACTGGTATTACCTTAAAATTTATTATTTTATTAAAAAGGTTTTAATTAAATTTTTAGTTGTTTTGCAGCGATGATATCTATTTCAAGCCTTGTGGTGCCTCGGATGCGTGGCTGTAGACACGTAGTTCGAGGTAGCGCGACGGTTGCCAGGTGGCCGACCCCGGCGGGTCGGGGCGTGACAAATATCGACAACATCAATTCAAGACATACTCTAAGTTAATCTCTATCTTGCTTACTACTGAGCAAATTAATGAGTCGTTGTTCAAGACATACTCTAAGGTAATTCCTGAAGCAAATGCCAGAGAAAATAAGTTTGTTGGCTATTTTAAGAGCCATGAGTGCAGGCATGGGAATTTTCCCTAAAAATTTGGTGGGAAACCTAATTGCAATAGCAATAACTCCCAAAACAAAATTAAAGGCAAGAAACCTATGAAAAAGCATGGTGATAATGCTTGTAATCATTGTGGAATGACTGGATACTGGTCATGTACCTATCGTATGGCCAGACATTTGATCGATCTATATCAAGCATCTCATAAAATAAAGGCAAGAATGTTAAGACCCATGCCATTGAGAATGATCAAATTATGGTTGATGCTAAAGTGAATGCCACTCTAATTGAAGGAAACTCACATGTTTCTACTCCTGCCAAAGCAAAATCATTTGAAGTCTTTGATTTTCTTGAGGATCATAATGGAAATGAAAAGTCATCAGACTGGTGGATGACTATAGCGTCTAGTCTTAGAATGGCCTAGTTTGGAGTCGTAGACTTAGGTAATGGGAGTTTTAATACTTAGTATATATATAGAGGTATTTTTAGTAAGAATGAGAACACCTTTTACCAAGTGAAATTTCTCTCATTTTGAAAAATTAGGCTTCCAAACACCTAAGGCAAATTTTGACCTAGGAAGTAAAAGTAAATTCTTTGTATTATTTTTTAAAAATTTTGTATACCTCACTGATGGCATAAATGACTTTTCAAACCACTCAATTATCTTCTTTAGTGTGTCTTAGAATATTTAAAGCTATCATAGCATTTTGAACACCCTCGTTGAAGGAAAATATTGCAGAAGAAAATGTCGCAACATCCGATGGTATTTTCGTAAATAGATGAAAAATGATAAATTGAGTTTTTAATCATTGAAAATGATAATTTTTATAGTATGGGAGGACGCCATGTTGTTATACACTGTTCAAACTTGTAAACTGCCAAGTTGCTGCGTGAAATTATTGGGTCCAAATTTTCATTTTTGCCCTTGGAAAGTCTAATAATATATTCGAACTTTCTAGAGCAAATTCCTTTAGATAGCTAAATTAAATAGTTATTTTGACTAATTGGCCTCACTTGATGAAGTAACCTAGTTTTAAATTAATTTCATAAAATTCCTAACTTGCTAATTTCTTTCATAGGACATAATTGAAATTCATAAAATTGATGAAGGGTATTTTTATCATTTTAAGGGTGTCTTGATTTTTCCAAAGAAAATAAGATTTTTCAAGTCAAGAATTTTTTCACTTTTCTTCCCTTTTTCCCATGCTTACCGAATTCTTCCTTGCCACTTTTCTTCCACCATTTTTTTTCTTCCAACTTCAAATTCCTACCTATTTTTCAACTTCCAACTCCACCATCTTTCAAAAATCCTTCCATCAAGCTTTCTAACCAAGAAAAATTCCATCAAATTCGTAGATTAAACACTTTATTGAAGTATTTCAAGAGTTGAATTCCAAGTTCTTCCAAATTACTTTGATTTTATTTTTCAACGAGTTTCTTCTTTTTCTTCCTATCTCCAACTAGGTGGTGAAACTTTTCCAAATAAAGGGGAATGAGAGGATTAAAGGGAGTGTACACCCTCCCTATACTAGTGAGTGGAACTTTATAGATCTAAATAAATATTTTGCTATTGAAGTTGTTTTCAAATATAATGGTTTGAATTTTTATTTAATTAAGTTATGATGATTGCTACTTATTTACAAATCTTGAATATTTATGATTTTAATATGAATTAATTCCATGTATGATTTTTAAAAGTCTAATCTATGATTTTTACAACTAAATGCTTAGACATGTGATGAAATTAACGAAAATTGATGCTCTTGGACTGGATTTCGATGATAGGGCCAGTTGGCCAAATGGTATACAACTGAACAATATTGTTTTACATTGTGATTATGGTGGATGAGATGTTAGTCACTACAGTGACACCTCTTACGGTTCGATAGAGTGGAGGCGGCGTGAGTAGGCTTTCATTCCCACTTGGGGTGGATGGTACAGGGGTTTTGCGTGCACGGAAATAGTGATTATGCGAACCCAATGGGAGTATTGTGGACATAGTCATGTACCACCCATGGTGAAGGCCCATGCCAATGCCGAGTATAGGGCTTTTTATTTCCTAAATAAAGAAATTAAAGAAAACTACCTCGACAGGCTTAGATCTTATCTTGGCCAAGTAGGATTTGAGTAATGTGGTTTGGCGAGCCCTTTAAACTCTCAAATTTAAATCACTAATTGTAATTTCATAAAATATTGAAGTCTAAACTTTATATCAAAAATTTTATTTGAATTTCTCATAGTTTACATAAAAATTATTCTATGATGAAATTACATGTTTGTGTTGTATTTTATGGTCTTATCTCACTCACTGAGAATAGAAAATATATTCATTCTGTTTTCCCTCATAAAAATTTTTTAGGGCGGTAGTGTTTGATAGAGAGTAGATTATACAGAGGAACAACTCGATTGGAGCCGATCTTTTTACCAAGTACGTGGTCAAGTTTTTTGTAAGTTAGTTATAGATCCACCGGCAATATTTTGTTACTGCTCACTTGATAAAATACTTAATAATAATGTACTTAAATACTTAATAAAATATTTCCCATACACTTAGTACCTTTTTATAAAAAAAAAAGGGGACTTTACTTCATCACTATATAATATTTTACCTTTCAATGTGATCTAATATGCATTTTATATATTTCATAAATTCTATTTAATCGCAAATAAGTTGTGAGAATCATAGGCCTTGCGTACTTGAAGTTTCGGGTGAGCGCGTCATCCAAAATTCTTTGTATGCGGCGATTGTCATATTTCGACCCTCTGGGTCGAGATGTGACAATGACAGCCAGAATTAGATTCTCTTTTTGTGAAATTGCCACCTTTCTTTCATGTTTTCCATATGTATTAGCTTTAGGTGATAGTATCCCTAAAGAAGTTTCATGTTTTTTTCACATGTATTAGACCATTTGAACCAACCAATTGTTGGTAAAGACATTTTTTTAAAGTTAGCTCTTAATTGAAGATGATCATGCATGGCTGTGGTCCAATTAAGATAAGGTCCGATTGTGCACTCATATTAATTTTTGTTAAATACTCCCTCCCTCCCTTATTCTTTGTCCACTTTGACTTTGCACCAACTTTAAGAAAAGTAGTCAAAAGGTATAAGTTTTCAAAATTGTCCTTGGTGTTTGTAAGTTTTTTTGGATTGTATGTAGTGATATGATAAAAAGTAATGATAGATTTGGAAGTTTAAGTATATCTGTTGTTTATTTATTATAAGGGACAAGTAAATTGGGATATCTAAAAAAGGAAAGATGGACAAATAAAAGGGGACGGAGGGAGTACTATTAAACTAACGGAGACAAATGTTGGTAATAATTAATGTTCAAGGACACTTACATAGTATCTGGATTGAGAGAAATGAGGGAAAGGAAGGGAAAGGGAGCGTTGAAGGAGAGCAAAGAGAACTCTCCTCTTATTTGGTAAAATTTTTTAAATTTTCTCTTAAGAAAGGAAGGATTCTTATGGCCCTTCAAAACTCCTAAAACTTTATTTTTTAGGAGCTCCGATTTGGAAAACCAGAAAAAAGACAGGAACTCTGAAAACTTTTATAATTTATAAAATGTCATAAATATCTTTATTTTTCTATAACTACCATCTCACAAAAAAGGTTATAATTGTAAACTAATGTTAAAATATTATCCTTTCCTTGTTTTTGAAGAAAATGTAAATTTCATTCATTCAAATGAAATTATATCCATCAATCCAATAAAACTGAAAATTACAACAGATTCAAAGATATTTTTCTCATTCGCTTGAAGATCCAGATCTTACTTTATAATCCAGGCCATCTTGTTGACTATTTGAATTTCAAACCTTCTTTATGAGTCTCTAGCATGTCCATCACTTTCTCGCTTTCACTTCTCAATCGAAGGCTTTCAATTGCGACAAAGAAGTGATTGATTCGAAAACTTCCTTGAGTGACCCAAAAATCATAAAACAAAATCACATTCATCAAAGTTTAACAATCTTTAATCTACTATAAACTACAACAAACTAAAAAACCAAACTGACTAAAATAACAAACTGACTGACAGATTCAGATTAAACTAAGAATTAACAACTCAGATCAAAGATCTATGAATTATTTTAGTAAAAAGTAAATAAACAAAAATATGAAATCAAACCCCTCCCATTCCTTGACGATAGAAGTTAAAGAGGAGGAAGAGAAACGAAAAACCTTGAAAGAAAACTGTGAAGAAGAGATTATTATCCTTTCCTATTCCTTTCCACCATTTAGTCAAATAAGAATCAACAACCAATCTTTTCTTTCATTTCCCTCATTAAATTTGATTATCTAAACAAGAGTTTGACCTTTTCTTTTCCTTAGCTTCCCTTCCTTTCCCCTCATCTCCCTTCCTTTACTTTCCCTTCCATTTTTGAATTCAAACATTGTGTTATAGATCAAAGTGTCATATATTGGACAAAAAATTCAAATTCAATTCCTGAATTATAGGGAACATACATAAATAAAAAATCAAAGTTTTACTACATGATTCGTCTATAAACTTTTTGCCTATAACATGCCTGACATGACAGGCCTCACTTTTTTTCTTTTTAAAGCCCTGTCATTATTATTTGTAAAAAAAATAAAATTTATACTATAAATAAGTTAATTTTTTTAATGTGAGATTAAATTTTTATGAAACATACTGAAACTAGACACGTTAGAAAAGTTGTAGACAAAATAAAAAGAAGTATTTTTCAATCAATGAGTGAAATGTTCTTATATGTTATTTTTAATTCTTTAATTAATTTTGAATATATTGATAGTATTCCTTTACTTGAAAAGCTGCTTTTTTTGTCAAAAAAAATTTAGAAGTAGGGTAGATTATTCCACTTTTAAGGTGGGGCAAACTATCAATTTCTTTGAGGGTTTACAAACTCTAATTTTACGGAGTTTTCTTGACTTATAAATTGCCTACTAAAGAAAGTTTGTGAGAATTCAAATCCGGATACCTTACACTATTGATCCAAACTCACTCTTTGATCAATCTCTATTGACAAAAATTGCTTTTGAAAAGTAATAATATGAGGTCAATAGTGATCAATATAACAAATTAATTAATTAATTAATCATGATTTTTTTTTTTGGTCCGAATTAATCATGATTTTTGAAACACTAATAGGAGATGCTCTGCATTTTCGAGATAATGATACTTAGAGCTGTGCCGAAATTCTGCTAAGATTTCACAATGACAAGTGTTACCATCCATCAAAGAATTTCAATGGGAATTGTTTTCTCTCAGCAACTTAAATGATAGTACTAGTTGTTTTACATTTTTATACATCTTTTATATAATGATACTTCTTATCAAAAAGCAAGTATTTAAATGGATGGTAAAGTTGAAAAAGTACTTTTTTATTTTTTTTTATTTTTTTGGTGAGAAAAAAAGTATATTTTATTACAAGAGATTTTTTTTTTAATTTTAAAACCATGGAACACATTACACAAATATAAATACTACTCATTTCAATCCTTTTGTGTTTGTTCCTCATTGACTTTCATAAAGTTTAAAAAAGTTGTTGAATTATATTGAATTATTTTGTTATCCTTGATGTTTGTGAGTAAGGATGGCAATGGAAGGATATTATGCACGTATCCGCCCTGTTTAAAATAGCTTAAAATCCTAAACCGTTTAATAAACGGTTTCGAAGTGGTTTTGGATAGTGAAATCACTATCCGTCGTGGATTTGAAGTGATTTCTATTTTAAGGCCTCCGATATTCACTATTCGAAACCGTTTAAGTTAAATAAGTTTCGATAGTGAATATCTATCTAAAAACCTTTTAAATTTCGTTAATTCATAGTTCATTTGTCTATTAAAACTCATTCCAAAATTTGTTTATAGAAAGTAAAAAATTAAATTAAAAATAATATTAAAATATAATAATATGAAATCCTAGATTCCTCCTCATCCTATTTGGAATCTGTAAACTTTTTTTTAAACTTTATATTAATTATTATTTGATTTAGCTACATGTTGAAGTACTTGAATTTCATAATTTTTTTTAAAATTTTGACTTAAAAAATTGGTGATAATTCGAATTCGATTTTTAGATAGATATTCGCATATCCGCTTAATTTAAACGGTGCGGATTTAGATAGTAGGTTTAAAAATTAAGTGGTTTTTAAAAGGATTTGGATAGTGAAAATTAAGCAGATATCCGAACTACTACTATCCCTATTTGTGAGTGTTTTTGGGGTTTTGTATAGTGATGTGATAGTAATAAAAGAAAAGAAATGGTAAAATTGAGAATTAAAGTTTATTAGTTGTTTATTTATAATATGAGACAAATAAATTAAGACTTTCAAAAAGAAAAATGGACAAACAAAATGAGATTCAAGAAGTACTATCTAGTAGTATTATGCTACTCCCTTTGTCTCATAATAATTATCACTTTTAAATATTTCATAAGACCAAGAAAAGTAGTTTTTTTTTGTTAAGTTTTATGTATTTTTCGTTTACTTTGTTATATTGTCCAATTTAACTTTTTCTCTCACTTATGATCAAATGAAGAAAATAAAAGAAACATGTATTTAATGACAAGGGTAATTTTAGAAAATTATAGTAATATTACATTGATTTTATAAAAATTACAAATATTTTAAGACAAAAATATCAAATGTGATAATTATTTTGAAATTGAGAGAGTAATTAATTTGGTGTCCAGTTCGAATGGTGGATTTGGATTTGACGGTGATACACGCAGAGAACGTTGATTAATTACCCTTTAAATTAAATAAACATTAATTATTCCCTAAAAAAAATACTAAACAATAATTATCACAATGTTTGAAGACTAACGAGAGGCAGGCATGCCATTGCCAGCTTTGCAAATCATATCAAATCAAAAACTTCCCCATCTCTTCACTTCCGCTTCCATGGAAACCTGTCAAAGATAAGATTAGTATCTTTTCGTAAAGAAATTGGTGGTCTAAACCATGTTATATTTTGTTAGGCACAAAAACAATGACTCCGACTTATTGGACAATGACTCAAGCACAAGTTGCTTTCAAATTAGTAGTACTAAATTTTGCTTTCACCCAAAAAATTTTATAGATTTTGTGTCTATAACTGAAATTAAGATCGTTACTCTATCAAGGCAGATCCTCAATTCTTCTTAAGATTATCATTTTAGATAATTATTTTTGAAAACAAATTCTAAAAAATATAACGTATCACATATACTTATTACTTGGTACAATGAGGAAAAATAATTACTTGGTACCATGAAGAAAAAAAATATAGTAATTGCTAAGAAGCAAATAGTAATACTTTACTTAAATTTGTTAAAACAATTGGCCAAAATAATTTTGTAAAAAGAAAAGGACATTTACTTTTTTGGCCCTACTAAAGGTTAAAAGGGAAAAAGCATTAGATTTTTTTTTCTTTCTGAATTTCCTGTTATAGAACATATGATAATAAAGGTGTCAAAAGCTGACTCGACCTGAGAAACTCGCTCAACCGGTTCGAATCCGAAACTAACCTAACTTGATTGATCCGAAACCTAATTAACTCGAAACCTATTTGACCCAAAACCCGTTTAACCTAAGAGGCTAACCCGAAGTAACCCGAAAACCCATTTAAGTAATGTTGTACCTTCTCATTCTTAAACATTATCAAATTTATTTAATAAATTTGTTAAAAAGTAAAAATAAAAATCTTATTAAATTTAATTTTTTATCAAATTGAAACAAAAAAACATATTTCATATTCTTAATTTTGAATCTCTATCCTATAATATATAAACTATAAGTTATACTTCAAATATATTCCTCATTATATTATACCTTTAATAAGAGATAGAATAATAGATAGTCTGTATTTGAAAAAAATCTTCTAAATCCTTATTACATGTATCGTGTGACATATCATAGCATGTCTCATAAATTATAAGTAAATATAATCTTATTACATTTATGATTTAATACTTTAATTTGATTTATCATTTATATATGTGTTAATGTGTTGTATAAATAGTATTAAAAAGTAGACACACATAATTTTATTTAATTTTAATTACTTATTTACTTTGATTCAACTTAGTAAAATTAAAATTTGTTATTGAATTATAAATAGGAAGTGGAGAGTGGAAATAACAAATATGAAGAGTTGCAGAGTTACTTGCTAGTTTGTTAGTTAATAATTAAGATTTACAAGTTACAAGTTTAATAATACGTAATGTACGTACATGGAGACTCATATTGACAGATTGACATGCCCGAACCTAGTCCGCACGTGTCAAGTCTTATATTTATGTAAATTATTCGGCCAAGAAACCAAAGTAGATTTTTTATAGATGTTTTGAACTTCCTTTAGCTCAATTTCGAGCCTAGGAGCCTAAAATTTTATCTGAAGATGGTGGGACCTTTGGGCACGAAGATCGAGGTGTGAAGGCTGGGTTGACCAAAAGGTCAACCCAACCAATTAAAATTTGGTGGTCGGCCAACCGACCACCATTTCCTCTTCATTTCATCTTCTTCTCTTCAAATCCTTTTAATTTCCCTTAAACTTCCAGCCTTCAACCCCTCATCAAACACTTCATTGATCATCATAAACAACTCCTTTAGCTTCCTTGAAGATCAAAAACACCAAATTTGTCAACAGATTTCGAAATCTAAAAATCTGTCAAATTGGTGACAGTTTGTTCTTCGAGCTATAACTTTCAATTCAACCATGGGAATTGGCTGAATTTTTTATATGTTGTTCTAGACTCATCAAGCTTTAATTTGATAGCTTATATTCATGATTTCGTTATCTGAGCTGAAAGTTATGCTCAATTGAAATTGAAATTCGCTGCTGCCCAGAAAAATTCTGCACTTTGATGTTTTGATTCAAATTTCTTGCATGATTGGTTGTTTTAATCCATTTTTGAAGCTATAGGTTCTTAGTTTAGGTACTTAAGATTGCTTGTTTCAAATCTTGTGCAATTTGGTGGTAAATCGAAGTAGAATCGAGCTGAAGAAGAAAGGAGGCCGAAACTCGGCCTTGTTGCAGTGAAGATCCGACGCCGGGCAAGCAGTGACCCGGGGACGAATCATCCCTGCTAGGAAATATTTCCCAATTCTGGTCTAGGGGCAAAATGGTCATTTTGCAACCCAAGACCCCACTTGACCCCAATTGACTCCAAATGACTTCCGTTGACCCCCGTACTTGTCCAATTTTATTCCGGGACCTTAGAAACTCTAATTAGATTTTACATAGATGTTTAATTGTTAGCCAATTGCTTTTATTAATCAAATTAGGTTTTTAATTTGATTATTTAGGTACGTGATTGTACGAGGTTGGGCACTAATGTGCGAGCTTAGGCATTCGTGAGGATTTATTCGGGAGTTTACAAACCTCCCTCACTTGTGAGTGGCTTGGATTATAGTGGTTGACCATTGAGGGTCAACCATTTTCTAATTATTTTATAAATTGCTTTATTAAATTGTTTATAATATTTTGGGGTATAAAATGTCCACCCTCACACACAAAGTTATAAAGGATTTAGAGGGTGGGAATTTCCTTTATAACTTTGTGTGTGAGGGTGGACATTTTATACCCCAAAATATTATAAACAATTTAATAAAGTAATTTATAAAATAATTAGAAAATGGTTGACCCTCAATGGTCAACCACTATAATCCAAGCCACTCACAAGTGAGGGAGGTTTGTAAACTCCCGAATAAATCCTCACGAATGCCTAAGCTCCAATTATGCGGGAGAGCGGATCGAGTTTGAAAGCATGCAAGATTCTCAGCCGTGGACCTCCTATCAAGGGGCACGGTGAGACAAGACCCTGGGAGAGGCGCGAAGGGAAGCTCACCACGGCTCCAGTTGTTGTGTTCCACCACGGCAAGGCTAACGTCAAGGGAACGGGCCAATGAGTAAAGATAAAGAATTTGAAATATGAGATAGCCCTTGACGGTCCAGCGGGGTACCCGGTGCACGGGTGTACCTTTGGGACGATATCAGAAGCCAGCCCATTTATGAATAATAAATTTGATATTTGTTTTAATATGGGATTTCATATGATTTTTACTAAATGATTTATTAAATGAATTTTTGGATTATTTCATATCCCTAGGCTGAGGTGATCGGTCATTATAACCGGGTCCCTCACTGGATACATATATATTTGTACTCACACCATTTACTCTTGTTGTCAAGTCATCGAGCTTCGGATGACAGGCGTCCAGGTGGTCAATGATCCCAGTATACCACTGAGGACACGATATTGTAGGTGCCACCCTCCTTCCTTGTGAATCTTGGCTCAGAATAGTATTGCACGTTATTATATATATTATCTTTTTCCGCTGCATGTTTGCATCGTAAAACGTGCCACTTACACTTTATAAATATTTTAAATAATATTTTGTAAATGATTTCTCATCATATATTTTCATATGTTGCTCATATACCCTTTATTTTATGCCTTATGCCATCTTGGATTACCCATTTGACGAGGCACGTATCTCGAGGTGGTACGGCGGTTGTCACGTGACCAGGCCCGCAGGTCAGGGCGTGACACAGATGATAGTAAATAATTATTTGATTTGATTAGTTGATTACTTGATCTGCTATTGAAGAGTTAACTTATAAATTTAATTTTTTTAAATAAATAATTGGAATCTCAAATGAAAATGATTTATAAATTAACCCAAAAATCTGAATCAAACTCATGACTTGTGTCAAAATGATCTGATGAATAAATTTGAAAAACTCGAAATTGAATGACCCACGGGTCAAACCCCCGAAAATCCGAGCCAGAATTACTTGAAATCCAAATGATCTGAGGGCCAAACCCAAAAATCCCATGTCCAAATGACCCGAAACCCGTTTGATCGAACCCAAATGATCTGAAATTTTCTTTGGGTCAAATTAATCTGATACCGAAACCTGTAACTCGTGCAGCTCGCCTATTTGATACCTCTAGATGATAATAATCTCACTTCAATTTTAAAAAGTTAATTAATTTTTTATTTTTAAAATAGATTTTTAATTTCTCTTTTTATGGTTATTAAATTATTTCATTTAATTTTTTTGACTTAAAAAAAATAAAAACGGGTTTTCATTTTTTTTTAATAGTATTCAATTTGGAAAAGAAAAAAAGTCTAAGAAGAATTTTTCCTTTTTATAATTAGGTTAAAAAATGTAAATACAATTTTCCATTTTAAAAATTTTATAAAGTATCATTTACTTCGTAATTATATTTCCTCATGGTAGCATAAATATTTCTTTAGGTAAAAAAAAGTAATAAATATTTTTGGTGCACCTTCCTTTTTTGAAATTCTCCTAATATTTTTATATATTGAAATTAGTACATTAATTATCAATTACTACTTTTAATACATAACAAATATGAAGTTTAATCCTTTTCACAATTCAATTCTATGTAAATTATATAAATCATAATACAAATTGTAGGTTAATTATTCAATTAGTCCCGTGCTGTATGAAAAGTGTGAATTTAGTCCTTGCAACGATTTCAATTTCAATCTAACGATTTGCTCAAATTGAGTCTTTATACTACTATTATTGTAATTTCAATCCAATTATTAACGGTGTTAAATTTCTACTTTTAATTATTGACACACCCGGACCTAATACGATTCTTCCAAACAAATGGAATAGTGTAAGACGACGTATTAAGTGAACAATACGTCGATCCGAATGTATCTAATTAAGAAGAGAAGTTAAGCTTAAGATAAGACGGAGTTGGAAGATAAAGTAATTAACTGTGCATGAAAATTAGTAAATGCCAAAAAGACCTCCAATTAAGTCCCTAGAAATTTATTATGGGCCTCGTTGGCACAAGAAATCAAAAGATTTAGGCAACGGGTGAAAATGAAAGAAAGTTGAAAAAGGGGAAAAAGTTTGACCCGGGGCCCAAGTAGACCCGGTGTCGGGCTCCTCTATAAATAGAGGAAGCGGAAGCTTTTCCTCATTTCTCTTTTTCTTTTTTCTTTCTTTTTCTCTTTTTTCTCTTTGGAGCCAAGCGGAGGCATTTTGTACTTTTAGTAGATCCGAACAAACAGGCCGGTGAAGCAATGTGAGTTTCTAATACGTCATTCTACTACCTCGATCTACGTTATATTAAGTTTGCACGTATTTCCATGTATCGGTTTAGCGTAGATCTGAATTTTTAGTTTTTAGCCGGTTTAATTTTAAAACTCAGATCTACGGATATTGGGCCGACAAAATAAGGTGAGTTTTTAGTATGTTATCATACTCACCTTAATCTACGTCCTACTCCGTTTTCATGTATTTTTGTGCGCCGAGTGAGAGTAAATCTAAGATTTGGTCAATTTAAGCCAAATCTTGATTTTACGGAAATTGGACCTGTGTTTCTCGTTTCTACCTCGGCTAATCCGTCATGGATGCCATGAGGATCACCTGTCTAAGTTTGTACGTCAAAATGAGGAGAAACGAGTGCGAAAACAGGGGGAGTGATCAGCCGAAGAACTGGCCGACCGAGTCCCTGTTTAGATATTTTTACATTATATTAATATATTTTAGATATTTATACATTATATTAATATATCTTAGATATTTATATATAAATATCTAGCGAGAGGGCTTTTTGGGTTCCTCAGTGCTCCAATATATGCGGGAGCGTGGACTGAGTTTGAGAGCATACATGATTCTCAGCCATGAACCGCCTATCAAGGGGCACGGTGAGACGAGACCTTGGGAGAGGCGAGTAGGGAAGCTCGCCAGGACTCCAGGTAGCTGTGTTCCACCACAGCGACGGGCACCACCAAGGGAACGGGTTAGAGAAAGAGAAATTATAAAAATGTGTTTAAAGAGAAAGAGATAGCCCTCGGTGTAGTGAGGTATATGACCGAAGGGTCGAGTCTCCAGTATGAAATAGATGCCAGCCCATATTGAGATTTGTATATATATCTTTATTTATTTAAAGAGTTTTAAAAGAGGGTTCTCGGCTAGAGAACCAGAAGAGAGTTTTTGAAAAGAAAAATATTTATTTTATTTTTATTTTACTTTATTATATTTTGGATTACCCGTGTTTTCCCTAACCTTGATGGAGATTCATTAAACCTCTGTCACTCACCTATATCCAATGTGGATAGATGTAGATTCGCATATGGGGTCAGCAAGTAGAATGGAGGCTCACTAGGAGGCGTCGGTGGCTTAGGCTTAGTGTTTCCACTGCGTAGGTATTTCTTCTAAATTAATCCACTGGTACATCTTTTAAAGTTAATTATTTTATTAAATGATTTTTAATTAAAGTTTTAGTTGTTTTGTAGCGATGATATCCATTTCTTTGCCTTGCGGTGTTTAAGGTGCGTGAGCGGCAGGCACGTACTTCAAGGCAACGCGGTGGGTCGGGGCGTGACAATTATATTGAGCTGGAATTGACTATATTAACATGATATTGTCTTTGAATTGTCTTTTGAATAAAATGCACTTCCATTTCATTAATTTAATAAAGAGTTCCAATATAAATGAAGTACATCATTGTAACTATCATACTATAATGAAAATAAATAATCCTTTTGATGAAAAACTTCAACTATTCGAAACTTTTTTCAACTGCCATAAAAATTAGATATGACTTATAGAATAGTTCTCTTCTAAAAAGAGGAAAGTTGGATCTAGAACCTTCTTGATCTATCAATGTCATGCCCTTCGTCCTCTCGCTTTTACTCTTTCTTCTAAAAGAATAACTTTTACTAATGACGGATAAGCGACCGATTAAAAGAATAACTTTTACTAATGACGGAGAAGCGACCAATTTATAGATCTTTGTAACAAGCCTGTATCTCTCAAGTAGGGACGGTTCTTGTATTTTCCTTTAGAGGGGGCAAATTTATTAATTATATACTTTTCAAAAAATTAAACTTCAATAAACAACTAGTTTGCATCAAATCTTTCTCTAGTTATAATGATAAATAGGTAATTTCAAATTACAAAATGAAAAACAAAGTACTACTCCCTTCGCCCATTTTGTTTGTTCATATTTTTTTTAAAAGTCCCAATTTATTTGTTTTTTATGATAAATAAACAACCAATGAAATTTAATTTTCAATTTTACCCTTCTTTTACTTTTATTACTATTATTACATTATAACATACCCCCCAAAAATATTTACAAACATCAAGGATAACAAAGTAATTTAACCTAATTCAATAATTGTTTTTAAAATTTTACGAAAGTCAACAAGAGACAAACATATAAGAATGGATGGAGTATATTCAAATAAGAACCATATATATAATTTGCAAAATGAATGCAAAAAGAAAATGGTAAGTTGAAAGCGAAGATAAACGAGAGACTTAAACAAAATAAATAAATATTTATAAGAGATACTATTACAATATATATATATATAATAAATTATTAAAAGATATAAAGATATCATATACTCCCTCTATACCTATTTACTTGTCATGAATAACTAATTCTCTTGGATTAAGAAAGTATTTGATTTTCAAAAATCAATTAAACTTTTAGATGTTCTTCCAAAATTATCCTTACCTTTTCTACATCCATTTCTCCATATTTAATGCCTTTGTCTCTTTCATTTGTTTACTGTTTATGTCTCTCACACATATTTAAAGAAGAGTAAAATGTTAACAAAGTCAATAACTACTTTTTTATCCATTAAAATAACAAGTAAAAAGGATTATGTCTCTCTCACATATTTAAAGAAGAGTAAAATGTTAACAAAGTTAATAACTACTTTTTTTATCTATTAAAATAACAAATAAAAAGGAACATGGATTTGTGACAAGTAAATAGGAACATAAGAAGCACTAATTAGTAGTTTACCTCCCCTGTATATAAAGGGTTTGTGTGGGGGCAAATTTTGAATTTTATCAAAGTAAGATAAATTTTTACTTAAAAATATATAGACTTTTGGATCCCAGTGGGGTAACTGCCCTCATGCTAGATCCATCCATGCTCTCAAGACAAGCAGTTCTTTTGGCACTGAAAAAGAAGTTGAGATAGGAAAAAAAAAACTTATCACAAAAAGAGATTATTTTAAACTCTACGTAAAAACAAAATAAATTAAACGAATTGAAACATATAGATCTATAAAATCTAGGATACTGAAATAAAAGGTTAATACCACAAATCTAAAGAACTATGACTACAAACCTTCAAAATTTATAAATTTGGAGAAGAAACTTTATTCCAACACTCTAAAAGTAACTAAAAAACTAAATTACGATAGAATTCCTCATCTTCTTTGGCAATAAAGGCTAAGAAGGAGGAAAGCTTGGGACTTGAAAATGAAAATCAAAGGAAATTTTTTTGACGAGCTAAGAAAGAGATTTTTTTTTTAACTTTGAATTGTTAAATAAAATATTCATTAGATAATTCGATCCTTTATATTCATTCAATAATAGATAATTTTTCATATAATACAAAACCATATAAATTATTTTTTTGAACCAAACCATATAAATAATATAAAATTACATCACAAAACATATGATATAACTTTCTTCCTTATCTTACTTTATTTTGTTTTATCCACTACCCCAAACATATACTATATATATATATATATATATATATATATTATTACTCCCTCCCTCCTATTTTGTTTGCCAATATTTTCTTTTTTAGAAGTCCTAATTTGTTTGTCACTTACTATAAATAAACAATCAATAAACTTTAATTCTCAATTTCATCCTTTGTTTTCTTTCCTTCTCTTTTATCGGTTAGCATTCTTTCCTTCTCTTTTATCGATTTTACTAACGAGTGCACCCATGTACCTTTTAAGGTTAATTGACTTTCTATTTTAAGAAAATATTTTTCATTTAATGCAGTAATTTTTTTTTGAATTCAAGAAAAAATAAAGCATTAATTATAAAAAATTTTTATATTTGGCTTCTTAAATGGTGCATGGGTTAGGGATGTCAACGGAGCGGGGAATATGCAGGGGGCATATTTCCCGTCCCCGACCCTGACCCTGACCCCAGGTTCGGGGATGGATTTTTCCCCATCCCCGTCCCCATGGGGAATACCCAGGGAACGGGGAATCCTCGACCCCGATTCATTTTTTTTGCTTAATAATATTTAAATTATATTTTACATTCATATTATCATAAAAGTTACATGAAAAGTTTAAAGCACATTAATTCAAAAGTAATTAAACCTTGAACAATCACGTACAACATTCAACAATTAAAAAAAGTATAAATTACGAAATTTAACCAAATAAAAATCATAAAAGAAAATAAAGTTGCCTCGCACTTTCCCTTGCACTTTTCAAAAATCATATGTATCTGATTCAACAACCTAAAAAAAAGGCAAAAACAAAGGAAGATCAAAATAAACATATATATATATATATATATTATTGTTAAAAGTGCTTTTTTGATGTTCTTTTACTCATCTTTTTAATATGAAACATCACTCTTTATTTTTTTTACTCACTAGACAGAGGATAAACTTGAATCAATAAAAAAGGTAATTTCCCATGATACATAAATAAATAGTAAAACAAAAATAAACATGCAAACTACAAATGTAAATTTTAGGGAAATCAAAGGAAAAGAAACATTATGTGATAAATTTTTAACTTTATCATAAAGAGATAAGAAAGTGAGTAGCCGGCCAATATAAAATAACCGAGTCACTGATTAAAACTACCACTAATACTTATATCAGCTGAGGCAAGAATATAGAGATACCGAACCTCAAAGACTAAACCGAAGAAGTTTATCAGGAGAAACATCTTCTTTTTTTCTGATTAAAAGACCTCAATCACGTTGGGCATTTCCAAAATTTTTCTATTACAAATTAAAAGACATTTTAAAGTCAAAACATTGATCTTTCAAAAAAAAAACTCAAGACATTGATGACAAGTACACAAAAAAGAAATATAGGCAAAACATTAACAAAAGCTGAGCTGCAAGCCAAGCGGGCATGGCCAATATTAATGAACAGCACTTCGCCAAGAAATCTACAAAAACACATGTAAAATAAAACACCTAATATATTATAGATCTAAGACCCAATCAGTTTTGGGAAACAATGAAAAAAAAAACTCTGAAAAAAACACATGTAAAATAAAACACCTGTATAAGAGCTTTATAAAAAAACAAAAGTTATTGGTATAACCAAAAAGAGTAAGAGACTGACCGAAAGTTTGAAGATTGAAGCTTGATCGACTGATGAGTGATGAGGAACAGAGGAAGATGAGACAAGCGGCGTTGGAATGGTGGTTGGTGGGTAGGAATTTTGAAACACCAAAAGAGTTAGGGTTTGAAGGAGTAAAAAATTGAAAGACCAAGACTCCCGAAAGCTAAAACTTTACCTAAAAATTCTCAACAAAAGAGTTAATTTTTTTTATTACTTTATAACTTATAGGTTTTATTTTACATGGGTTTATACTTATAATTGGGCTCTAATAATTTAGTTAAAAGGGTTTCACAGGAATGGGCTTCATCTTTTTTTATCAAAAGATAAATTCTAATATATTTTACATATTTAACATTTAACAATATATTATAAATTACATATAACATATTTCGAGGTCGTGTTTTAGTTCGGGGATCGGGGTCAGAGTTGGGGATTGGGGTCGGGTCCGGGGCAATGAGTATATTCCCCGTCCCCGTCCCCGACCCCGACGGTGAATCTAAACTTCTCCCCATCCCCAACCCCGTTCCTCGAAAAAATTCCCTGTCCCCGCCCCCGTCGGGGCCGAGGATCGGGTTTCCTGTCGGATGCGGGGCATATTGACATCCCTAGCATGGGTACACAATTTAGTATTTTTCCTCTTTTATTATTATTACATCATTACATGTAATCCCAAAAACACTTATAAACATCAAAGATAACAAAGTAATTTAACAGAATTCAACCACTTTTTTTTAAAAAAAAATTGTAAAAGTTAATAGGGAACAAACAAATAGGGGGCGAAGGGAGTATATATATCTTATATGAAGATAACAAAACCCAACTTTCATTAGGGGATTTTTTTTTTCCATTTTGAAGATTAGTATCACATCAAATCCCAAAACTGTATTGTGCATCTCTTCCAAATCCTTAGCTCAATTTAGATCTCTTCTGTCAAACCCTTTTCCAAAAATACATGGTCCTTGTGGGGCACACTGCTTTACCAAGCAGCTGAAACTTCTTGTTGGTAATGATCTCAAGTCTCAACTCTCAAGAAGCTTGATTTTGCAATTCTCCATGTAAAAGAGTGGACCGTGGAAGTAGCAGGACCACAGGCAGCAATCCAAAGAAAATGGAACGGAGTGGCAGATACATTATTTCATGCTACGTACTATCTTTCAAATTAAGTGCAGACATTTGAAATCAAACTTCATATACAAGGGGTGGGAAAAAAAAGGAAGAAAGAACGAAAGAAAGAAACTTCACATTTTATTAAGAAAAGAAAGAACTTTTTTTTTTAAGACAGAAAATAAGAAAAGGGATTTATTTGGAGAATTTGAAACCTTTTACATGATTTTTTTTACATAAAAAGGAGGGGGATTCAAAAACGATTTTTTTTTTCAATATTGTGTTTCATTGAAATATTAGATGGTTAATTTAATTAAATTAGTACTCCAGTTCCAGTCCCGTATAGTCTCGACCTTTTAATCATAAAGTAAAAATTTGACGGTTAAAGGGTTTCAATTAATTATGGTGGTTAAAAAGTGGTTTCTAAATGGTGGTTTTAGTTATCTCTAAATTTTCATTAGTTGTTCTTAAAATCGTATATTCGTCATCTTTAATTATTAATTATTATTATTATTATATTATAAGCGTTATCCTGAACAAAAACTAGAAGATAACGATTGAAACTGTTTGGTAAAAATTTTCAATAAAACTTTTGAAAGCTCAAACCAAATATTATACTAATCTAAATCAATTTAAATATGAAAGGTATCATAGAAATCTGGTTTTGATAATTACAAAATCAAGTGCAGATTAATTAATGGGTAATGGAAAATTGAGGACTCACACTCACACATACACCTATCAAATTATATCCTGACATGTGTCAAGGGCCAAAGCATCTGAGTCTTCCTTTCCTCTACGAACAATGTGATTGTGGATAAATCTGGTAATTTTGGATATGACACGTTGGTACGATACGTGAATGACACGAAATTATCGTGTTAGTGTTTAGCCTTAACGTGTTCCGTGTTTTAATCGTGTCAACACGATTAAGATTAAATTTATTTCATGTCTTAAGCATGTCAAACACGATTAAAATGCCTGAAACACGCTAAACATGATTATCTTTAATATAATTGAAAATATATTAATTTTTTAATTATTTATTTATTATAGGGATAATATAGTAATTTTAATTAATTATCCGTATTTACACAACATGATTACACGACACGAAAGCTAATCGTGTCGTGTTCGTGTTAGGCCAAATTGCTGTTAATGGTACATATTTATACAACACGGCACGAAAATTAATCGTGTCGTGTTTGTGTTTGGGTTAATGACTGTTAATGGTATATGTTTACACGACATGAACACGACACGGAAGCACAAATTGCCAAGTCCAATTATGGATCCCATCCCTCGCAATTTCTTATTTCTTGATTATTATGTGTGATTGAATATGACCGCAAAATGTTGACTTGGACCCAGACGCCCCCTTGGACTATCTCTCGAACCATAGCTGAGCTTTCGGTTGAAAAAAAAATATTTTACATATTTTTAAAGTAGTTATAAAATTTAATTTTATAAAGTTTTAAATAATAACACTACTAGAAAAGTTACTTTTAGCAACCAAAATTCACAACGACTAAATTTGTCGTTGTAAAATAACATTGAATTTGCAACGACTTTAAAAAATCGTTGCGAAAAGTCGTTGAATTTACAACGACTTGTAAAAGTCGTTGCGAAATTAGATTTTGAAAATAACTTATGAAACGACTTCTTTTGTCGTTGCCAATGCCTTCAATATTCCTAACGAAAAAAATTATCATTGCGAAATACTATCATCTTTTACAACGGCTATAATTATTGTTGTGAAAAGCTATGGTATTTACAACGACTTGTAAATGTCATTTCAAAATTAAATTTCAAAAACAACTTATACAACAACATATTTTGTCGTTGCTTATACTTCTAATATTCGAAACGACAAAAAAAATGTCTTTACGAAATACTATCACCTTTTACAACGACAAAAATTATCGTTGTAAAAAATTATCATATTTGCAACGACTTATAAAAGTGGTTGCGAAAATTGAATTTCAAAAATATATTATGCAACGATATTTTTTGTTGTTGCCAATATTTTTTATATTCATAACGACATTTTTTTATCGTTACGAAAGGCTATCACTTTTTACAACGACCAAATTTATCATTTCTAAATGTTGTCATTTTGGCAACAACAATAAAAGCTATTACAAGAAATTAATATATTTGAAACAATAAAAAGTTGTTGCAAAGTTTGTCAAAAACTTGATGATGTATTGTTTAACTTAACAAGTAAGTCTATTTAGCCTTTAATATCTCTCAAAATAATTGAAACTAGAAATTAATATTTATATTATTATAAAATATACATAACAAAGATTAAAAATCACCCAATAAAATTTATACAAGTCTTTACATATATACTTCTGATTTCCAAGAGTGACTAGGCTTTGTGGTATCTTCAATCACCTTCCAACAAGTGGAGTTCAGTTGATTTAAGCCTCCTCCTAAGATTCATTTTAAAATCTATAGAAGTATTTACCAATAATTGGTTGGTTTAAGTAGTTTAGCACTTATTCTTCTTAACTAAGATCTGGAGTTCGAGTCTTATGAATGACAAGAACTATTGTTAGGAGAGTTTAATCCCCATAGTAGTCTAACCCGGTTTGAAAAGTATTAATCTTGAGTCAAAGATCTGAGAATACCTTTAGTTAAACAAAAAAAAAATCTATAGAAGTATTTTGTAGTTAATTGACTTTTTTTTTCTTACAATAATAATAATTATTATTATTTTTAAAAGATTATTAATTTTTCACAATGTCAATGGAGGAAGTCATGATTCTAATACTATTCTATTCTTAAATACAAGAATTATACAAAATGCTTGATAGGTTATTAAGTGAAAGAAATTTAATGTCTCTTAAATAAGATTTTGAATTGAGTTTTGTGAATGTAAGGTTCAACGTGACTTGATTCCAAATTAGTATGGATTTAATGTGATTCTTGGATACCAACCAAGAGATTTATATATAAATAAAAAAAGAAATTTTACATTAATTATTAAGTCAAATAGTTGAGAATTAGATTAGAAAAATGACATATTTTATACAAAAAAGATTTTTGACCGGCCTACTCCATTTTCATATTGTCTCTATCTTGCTTGATGTGATTTTTCTAATTAGCACAAAATTTAGCCATCTTTTTGGCAAGTTTAACCCTACTTTTTATCAAGTTTAGCCCCACTTTAACAAAGACGTTTATTAAGAGTAAGTTTTAAAACTTGATAAGATTGTTGTAATAATGTTTTAGAAAGAATAGAAAGTGAAACCAAATAAATGAATGTCACAATAGGTAAGATGACAAGTGGTACAAAATTAGACGTATCATATAATATTACTTTATTTTATATACTTCTGATTTACTAGAGTGATTAGGTTTGTGATATACATCATGTTTAAGAGATTTTTTACTGATAATATTAGCTTTATTATGGGATAAAACTTTTATTACTATTTATTAAAGATGGCATATACTATTTAAATATTAACTTTTAATTTCAATGATTATGATTTAAACTTGACAATTTCAACTACTGTGAATAAATAGCAATACTAACAAGTTTTTTAACGCGTTTGACAAAAAAAAAATTCCATTGTGAAAATTGGAAAGGACCTTTGGTTAAGACTGGATGCAACGCCTAGCCCTAGAATGGCTTAGTTTGGAGCTGTAGACTTGGGTAATGAAAGTTTTCATACTTAATAAGTCTGTGGAGGTATTCTTAGTAAGAATAAGAACAACTTTTACCTAGTGAAATTGACACGCCCAGACCTAGTCCGCACGTGTCAAGTTGTGAAATTGTATATATAGTTGTAAGCCAAGTAATGAATTAGAACTTGCTTTGCACATTTTGAACTTCCTTTAGCTCAATTTTGAGCATAGAAACCCTAATTTATAGTCCGGAGTCGATTGGATACACTAGGGTTCAGAAATCGAGGCAAATGGGGTCGAGTTGACTAAAAGTCAACACAAATTGGTTGACACTGTCCGGTGCCGGACCTGTTGAATTAAATGGGGTCTTGCTCGAGACCCAAATTTTCACTATTTCTCTTCTTCTCTCCCATTCATCCGAATTATCTCAAATTTCCACCAATTCCAACACTTCAATCCTCCTTCAAACACTCCATTAATCATCACCAACAACTTCTTTAGCTTCCAAGAATATCAAAAGCATCAAATTCGTCAAGTTTTCTTCAAATCTTCAAATTTCGCAATTTGGAGTCATTGTGTTCTTCGGCCTATGTCTTCCAATCCAACCATAAGCTTTGGCTAATTTCTTGATATATTGTTCTAGACTCCTTAAGCTTCAATTTGACTGCTTATTTGCTTGATTTCGTTGAGTGAGCAGAGAGAAATGTTGAATTGAAGATCAAAATCCATTTTTGTTCAACAACCAATTGTACCCTTGAATTTTGATCCGAAATTCTTACATGATCAGTCGTTTAATTCGGTTTTTGAAGCTATAAGTTCTTAGTTTGAATGCTTAAGATTGTGTGTTTTGAATTTCATGCGAATTGGTGTTGTTTGAGCTACAACCGAGCTTGGGAAGTGGAGAACCCGAGTCTCAACCTTGGACCAGAGAGCTGCCTAGCATCGGACAAGCTTGGAACCAGCGCCGAACTCACCAAAAATTGGGAAATTTCCCAATTTGGCACACTCCCTCATGGGAGTGAGCAAGACCAGCACAGGAGCTGCGCTGGATACACTAGGGAGTCGATTGGATACACTAGGGTTCAGAAATCGAGGCAAATGGGGTCGAGTTGACTAAAAGTCAACACAAATTGGTTGACCCTGTCCGGCGCCGGACCCATTGAATTAAATGGGGTCTTGCCCGAGACCCAAATTTTCACTATTTCTCTTCTTCTCTCCCATTCATCCGAATTATCTCAAATTTCCACCAATTCCAACACTTCAATCCTCCTTCAAACACTCCATTAATCATCACCAACAACTTCTTTAGCTTCCAAGAATATCAAAAGCATCAAATTCGTCAAGTTTTCTTCAAATCTTCAAATTTGGCAATTTGGAGTCACTGTGTTCTTCGGCCTATGTCTTCCAATCCAACCATAAGCTTTGGCTAATTTCTTGATATGTTGTTCTAGACTCATTAAGCTTCAATTTGACTGCTTATTTGCTTGATTTCGTTGAGTGAGCTGAGAGAAATGTTGAATTGAAGATCAAAATCCATTTTTGCTCAGCAACCAATTGCACCCTTGAATTTTGATCCGAAATTCTTACATGATCAGTGGTTTAATTTGGTTTTTAAAGCTATAAGTTCTTAGTTTGAATGCTTAAGATTGTGTGTTTTGAATTTCATACGAATTGGTGTTGTTTGAGCTAGAACCGAGCTTGGGAAGTGGAGAACCCGAGTCTCGACCTTGGACCAGAGAGCTGTCTGGCATCGGACATGCTTGGAACCAGTGCCGAACTCACCTAAAATTGGGAAATTTCCCAATTTGGCACACTCCCGCATGGGAGTGAGCAAGAGCAGCACAGGACCTGCGCTGGATACACTAAGGAGTCGATTGGATACACTAGGGTTCAGAAATCGAGGCAAATGGGGTCGAGTTGACTAAAAGTCAACACAAATTGGTTTACTAGAGTGATTAGGTTTGTGATATACATTATGTTTAAGAGATTTTTTACTGATAATATTAGCTTTATTATGGGATAAAACTTTTATTACTATTTATTAAAGATGGCATATACTATTTAAATATTAACTTTTAATTTCAATGATTATGATTTAAACTTGACAATTTCAACTACTGTGAATAAATAGCAATACTAACAAGTTTTTTAACGTGTTTGACAAAAAAAAATTCCATTGTGAAAATTGGAAAGGACCTTTGGTTAAGACTGGATGCAACGCCTAGCCCTAGAATGGCTTAGTTTGGAGCTGTAGACTTGGGTAATGAAAGTTTTCACACTTAATATGTCTGTGGAGGTATTCTTAGTAAGAATAAGAACAACTTTTACCTAGTGAAATTGACACGCCCAGACCTAGTCCGCACGTGTCAAGTTATGAAATTGTATATATAGTTGTAAGCCAAGTAATGAATTAGAACTTGCTTTGCACATTTTGAACTTCCTTTAGCTCAATTTTGAGCTTAGAAACCCTAATTTATAGTCCGGAGTCGATCGGATACACTAGGGTTCAGAAATCGAGGCAAATGGGGTCGAGTTGACTAAAAGTCAACACAAATTGGTTGACACTGTCCGGCGCCGGACCCGTTGAATTAAATGGGGTCTTGCCCGAGACCCAAATTTTCACTATTTCTCTTCTTCTCTCCCATTCATCCGAATTATCTCAAATTTCCACCAATTGCAACACTTCAATCCTCCTTCAAACACTCCATTAATCCTCACCAACAACTTCTTTAGCTTCCAAGAATATCAATAGCATCAAATTCGTCAAGTTTTCTTCAAATCTTCAAATTTGGCAATTTGGAGTCATTGTGTTCTTCGGCCTATGTCTTCCAATCCAACCATAAGGTTTGGCTAATTTCTTGATATGTTATTCTAGACTCCTTAAGCTTCAATTTGACTGTTTATTTGCTTGATTTCGTTGAGTGAGGTGAGAGAAATGTTGAATTGAAGATCAAAATCCATTTTTGCTCAGCAACCAATTGCACCCTTGAATTTTGATCCGAAATTCTTACATGATCAGTGGTTTAATTTGGTTTCTAAAGCTATAAGTTCTTAGTTTGAATGCTTAAGATTGTGTGTTTTGAATTTCATACGAATTGGTGTTGTTTGAGTTAGAACCGAGCTTGGGAAGTGGAGAACCCGAGTCTCGACCTTGGACCAGAGAGCTGTCTGGCATCGGACATGCTTGGAACCAGTGCCGAACTCACCTAAAATTGGGAAATTTCCCAATTTGGCACACTCCCGCATGGGAGTGAGCAAGAGCAGCACAGGACCTGCGCTGGATACACTAAGGAGTCGATTGGATACACTAGGGTTCAGAAATCGAGGCAAATGGGGTCGAGTTGACTAAAAGTCAACACAAATTGGTTTACCAGAGTGATTAGGTTTGTGATATACATTATGTTTAAGAGATTTTTTATTGATAATATTAGCTTTATTATGGGATAAAACCTTTATTACTATTTATTAAAGATGGCATATACTATTTAAATATTAACTTTTAATTTCAATGATTATGATTTAAACTTGACAATTTCAACTACTGTGAATAAATAGCAATACTAACAAGTTTTTTAACGTGTTTGACAAAAAAAATTCCATTGTGAAAATTGGAAAGGACCTTTGGTTAAGACTGGATGCAACGCCTAGCCCTAGAATGGCTTAGTTTGGAGCTGTAGACTTGGGTAATGAAAGTTTTCACACTTAATATGTCTGTGGAGGTATTCTTAGTAAGAATAAGAACAACTTTTACCTAGTGAAATTGACACGCCCAGACCTAGTCCGCACGTGTCAAGTTATGAAATTGTATATATAGTTGTAAGCCAAGTAATGAATTAGAACTTGCTTTGCACATTTTGAACTTCCTTTAGCTCAATTTTGAGCTTAGAAACCCTAATTTATAGTCCGGAGTCGATCGGATACACTAGGGTTCAGAAATCGAGGCAAATGGGGTCGAGTTGACTAAAAGTCAACACAAATTGGTTGACACTGTCCGGCGCCGGACCCGTTGAATTAAATGGGGTCTTGCCCGAGACCCAAATTTTCACTATTTCTCTTCTTCTCTCCCATTCACCCGAATTATCTCAAATTTCCACCAATTCCAACACTTCAATCCTCCTTCAAACACTCCATTAATCATCACCAACAACTTCTTTAGCTTCCAAGAATATCAAAAGCATCAAATTCGTCAAGTTTTCTTCAAATCTTCAAATTTCGCAATTTGGAGTCATTGTTTTCTTCGGCCTATGTCCTCCAATCCAACCATAAGCTTTGCCTAATTTCTTGATATGTTGTTCTAGACTCCTTAAGCTGCAATGTGACTGCTTATTTGCTTGATTACGTTGAGTGAGCTGAGAGAAATGTTGAATTGAAGATCAAAATCCATTTTTGTTCAACAACCAAATGTACCCTTGAATTTTGATCCGAAATTCTTACATGATCAGTCGTTTAATTCGGTTTTTGAACCTATAAGTTCTTAGTTTGAATGCTTAAGATTGTATGTTTTGACTTTCGTGCGAATTGGTGTTGTTTGACCTAGAACCGATTTTGGGAAGTGGAGAACCCGAGTCTCGACCTTGGACCAGAGAGCTGTCTGGCATCGGACATGCTTGGAACCAGCGCCGAACTCACCTAAAATTGGGAAATTTCCCAATTTGGCACACTCCTGCATGGGAGTGAGCAAGACCAGCGCAGGACCTGCGCTGGATACACTAGGGAGTCGATTGGATACACTAGGGTTCAGAAATCAAGGCAAATGGGGTCGTGTTGACTAAAAGTCAACACAAATTGGTTGACACTGTCCGGCGCCGGACCCGTTGAATTAAATGGGGTCTTGCCCGAGACCCAAATTTTCACTATTTCTCTTCTTCTCCCATTCATCCGAATTATCTCAAATTTCCACCAATTGCAACACTTCAATCCTCCTTCAAACACTCCATTAATCCTCACCAACAACTTCTTTAGCTTCCAAGAACATCAATAGCATCAAATTCGTCAAGTTTTCTTCAAATCTTCAAATTTGGCAATTTGGAGTCATTGTGTTCTTCGGCCTATGTCTTCCAATCCAACCGTAAGGTTTGGCTAATTTCTTGATATGTTATTCTAGACTCCTTAAGCTTCAATTTGACTGTTTATTTGCATGATTTCGTTGAGTGAGGTGAGAGAAATGTTGAATTGAAGATCAAAATCCATTTTTGTTCAACAACCAATTGTACCCTTGAATTTTGATCCGAAATTCTTACATGATGAGTCGTTTAATTCGGTTTTTGAAGCTAAAAGTTCTTAGTTTGAATGCTTAAGAATGTGTGTTTTGAATTTCGTGCGAATTGGTGTTATTTGAGCTAGAACCGAGCTTGGGAAGTGGAGAACCCGAGTCTCGACCTTGGACCAAAGAGCTGTCTGGCATCGGACATGCTTGGAAGCAGCGCCGAACTTACCTAAAATTGGGAATTTTCACAATTTGGCACACTCCCGCACGGGAGTGAGCAAGACCAGCGCAGGACCTGCGCTGGATACACTAGGGAGTCGATTGGATACACTAGGGTTCAGAAATCGTGGCAAATGGGGTCGTGTTGACTAAAAGTCAACACAAATTGGTTTACCCTGTCTGGCGCCGGACCCGTTGAATTAAATGGTGTCTTGCCCGACACCCAAATTTTCACTATTTCTCTTCTTCTCTCCCATTCATCCAAATTATCTCAAATTTCCACCTATTCCACTTCAATCCTCTTTCAAACACTCCATTAATCATCACCAACAACTTCTTTAGCTTCCAAGAATATCAATAGCATCAAATTCATCAAGTTTTCTTCAAATCTTCAAATTCGCAATTTGGAGTCTTTGTGTTCTTCGGCCTATGTCTTCCAATGCAACCATAAGGTTTGGCTAATTTCTTGATATGTTGTTCTAGACTCCTTAAGCTTCGATTTGACTGTTTATTTGCTTGATTTCGTTGAGTGAGCTGAGAGAAATGTTGAATTGAAGATCAAAATCCATTTTTGTTCAACAACCAAATGTACCTTTGAATTTTGATCCGAAATTCTTACATGATCAGTCGTTTAATTCGGTTTTTGAAGCTATAAGTTCTTAGTTTAAATGCTTCAGATTGTGTGTTTTGACTTTCGTGCGAATTCGCGTTGTTTGAGCTAGAACCGATTTTGGGAAGTGGAGAACCCGAGTCTCAACCTTGGACCAGAGAGCTGTCTGGCATCGGACATGCTTGGAACCAGCGCCGAACTCACCTAAAATTGGAAAATTTCCCAATTTGGCACACTCCTGCATGGGAGTGAGCAAGACCAGCGCAGGACCTGCGCTGGATACACTAGGGAGTCGATTGGATATACTAGGGTTCAGAAATTGAAGCAAATGGGGTCGAGTTGACTTAAAGTCAACACAAATTGGTTGACCCTATCCGGCGTCTGACCCGTTGAATTAAATGGGGTCTTGCCCGAGACCCAAATTTTCACTATTTCTCTTCTTCTCTCCCATTCATCCTAATTATCTCAAATTTCCACCAATTTCAACACTTCAATCCTCTTTCAAACACTCCATTAATTATCACCAACAACTTCTTTAGCTTCCAAGAATATTAATAGCATCAAATTCGTCAAGTTTTCTTCAAATCTTCAAATTTCGCAATTTGGAGTCATTGTGTTCTTCGGCCTATGTCCTCCAATCCAACCATAAGCTTTGCCTAATTTCTTGATATGTTGTTCTAGACTCCTTAAGCTTCAATGTGACTGCTTATTTGCTTGATTACGTTGAGTGAGCTGAGAGAAATGTTGAATTGAAGATCAAAATCCATTTTTGTTCAACAACCAAATGTACCCTTGAATTTTGATCCGAAATTCTTACATGATCAGTCGTTTAATTCGGTTTTTGAACCTATAAGTTCTTAGTTTGAATGCTTAAGATTGTATGTTTTGACTTTCGTGCGAATTGGTGCTGCTTGACCTAGAACCGATTTTGGGAAGTGGAGAACCCGAGTCTCGACCTTGGACCAGAGAGCTGTCTGGCATCGGACATGCTTGGAACCAGCGCCGAACTCACCTAAAATTGGGAAATTTCCCAATTTGGCACACTCCTGCATGGGAGTGAGCAAGACCAGCGTAGGACCTGTGCTGGATACACTAGGGAGTCGATTGGATATACTAGGGTTCAGAAATTTAGGCAAATGGGGTCGAGTTGACTTAAAGTCAACACAAATTGGTTGACCCTATCCGGCGTCTGACCCGTTGAATTAAATGGGGTCTTGCCCGAGACCCAAATTTTCACTATTTCTCTTCTTCTCTCCCATTCATCCGAATTATCTCAAATTTCCACCAATTCCAACACTTCAATCCTCCTTCAAACACTCCATTAATTATCACCAACAACTTCTTTAGCTTCCAAGAATATCAATAGCATCAAATTCGTCAAGTTTTCTTCAAATCTTCAAATTTGGCAATTTGGAGTCATTGTGTTCTTCGGCCTATGTCTTCCAATCCAACCATAAGCTTTGCCTAATTTCTTGATATATTGTTCTAGACTCCTTAAGCTTCAATTTGACTGCTTATCTGCTTGATTTCGTTGAGTGAGCTGAGAGAAATGTTGAATTGAAGATCAAAATCCATTTTTGTTCAACAACCAAATGTACCCTTGAATTTTGATCCGAAATTCTTACATAATCAGTCGTTTAATTCGGTTTTGAAACTATAAGTTCTTAGTTTGAATGCTTAATATTGTGTGTTTTGACTTTTGTGCGAATTGGTGTTGTTTGTGCTAGAACCGAGCTTGGGAGGTGGAGAACCCGAGTCTCGACCTTGGACCAGAGATCTGTCTGGCATCGGACATGCTTGGAAGCAGCGCCGAACTCACCTAAAATTGGGAAATTTCACAATTTGGCACACTCCCGCACGGGAGTGAGTAAGACCAGCGCAGGACCTGCGCTGGATACACTAGGGAGTCGATTGGATACACTAGGGTTCAGAAATCGAGGCAAATGGGGTCGTGTTGACTAAAAGTCAACACAAATTGGTTGACGGTTTCCGGCGCCGGACCCGTTGAATTAAATGGGGTCTTGCCCGACACCCAAATTTTCACTATTTCTCGTCTTCTCTCCCATTCATCCGAATTATCTCAAATTTCCACCAATTCCAACACTTCAATCCTCCTTCAAACACTCCATTAATCGTCACCAATAACTTCTTCAGCTTCCAAGAATATCAATAGCATCAAATTCGTCAAGTTTTCTTCAAATCTTCAAATTTCGCAATTTGGAGTCATTGTGTTCATCGGCCTATGTCTTCCAATCCAACCGTAAGCTTTGCCTAATTTCTTGATATGTTGTTCTAGACTCCTTAAGCTTCGATTTGACTGCTTATTTTCTTGATTTCGTTGAGTGAGCCGAGAGAAATGTTGAATTGAATATCAAAATCCATTTTTGTTCAACAACCAAATGTACCCTTGAATTTTGATCCGAAATTCTTACATGATCAGTCGTTTAATTCGGTTTTTGAAGCTATAAGTTCTTAGTTTGAATGCTTAAGATTGTATGTTTTGACTTTTGTGCGAATTCGTGTTGTTTGAGCTAGAACCGATTTTGGGAAGTGGAGAACCCGAGTCTCAACCTTGGACCAGAGAGCTGTCTGGCATCGGACATGCTTGGAACCAGCGCCGAACTCACCTAAAATTAGGAAATTTCCCAATTTGGCACACTCCTGCATGGGAGTGAGCAAGACCAGCGCAGGACCTGCGCTGGATACACTAGGGAGTCGATTGGATACACTAGGGTTCAGAAATCGAGGCAAATGGGGTCGTGTTGACTAAAAGTCAACACAAATTGGTTGACGGTTTCCGGCGCCGGACCCGTTGAATTAAATGGGGTCTTGCCCGACATCCAAATTTTCACTATTTCTCGTCTTCTCTCCCATTCATCCGAATTATCTCAAATTTCCACCAATTCCAACGCTTCAATCCTCCTTCAAACACTCCATTAATCGTCACCAATAACTTCTTCAGCTTCCAAGAATATCAATAGCTTCAAATTCGTCAAGTTTTCTTCAAATCTTCAAATTTCGCAATTTTGAGTCATTGTGTTCTTCGGCCTATGTCTTCCAATCCAACCGTAAGCTTTGCCTAATTTCTTGATATGTTGTTCTAGACTCCTTAAGCTTCGATTTGACTGCTTATTTTCTTGATTTCGTTGAGTGAGCCGAGAGAAATGTTGAATTGAATACCAAAATCCATTTTTGTTCAACAACCAAATGTACCCTTGAATTTTGATCCGAAATTCTTACATGATCAGTCGTTTAATTCGATTTTTGAACCTATAAGTTCTTAGTTTGAATGCTTAAGATTGTATGTTTTGACTTTCGTGCGAATTCGTGTTGTTTGAGCTAGAACCGATTTTGGGAAGTGGAGAACCCGAGTCTCAACCTTGGACCAGAGAGCTGTCTGGCATCGGACATGCTTGGAAGCAGCGCCGAACTCACCTAAAATTGGGAATTTTCACACTTTGGCACACTCCCGCACGGGAGTGAGCAAGACCAGCGCAGGACCTGCGCTGGATACACTAGGGAGTCGATTGGATACACTAGGGTTCAGAAATCGAGGCAAATGGGGTCGTGTTGACTAAAAGTCAACACAAATTATTTTACCCTTTCCGGCGCCGGACCCGTTGAATTAAATGGTGTCTTGCCCGAGACCCAAATTTTCACTATTTCTCTTCTTCTCTCCCATTCATCCGAATTATCTCAAATTTCCACCAATTCCAACACTTCAATCCTCCTTCAAACACTCCATTAATCATCACCAACAACTTCTTTAGCTTCCAAGAATATCAATAGCATCAAATTCGTGAAGTTTTCTTCAAATCTTCAAATTTGGCAATTTGGAGTCATTGTGTTCTTCGGCCTATGTCTTCCAATCCAACCATAAGGTTTGGCTAATTTCTTGATATGTTCTTCTAGACTCCTTAAGCTTCCATTTGACTGCTTATTTGCATGATTTCGTTGAATGAGGTGAGAGATTTGTTGAATTGAAGATCAAAATCCATTTTTGTTCAACAACCAATTGTACCCTTGAATTTTGATCCGAAATTCTTACATGATCAGTCGTTTAATTCCGTTTTTGAAGCTAAAAGTTCTTAGTTTGAATGCTTAAGATTGTGTGTTTTGAATTTCGTGCGAATTGGTGTTATTTGAGCTAGAACCGAGCTTGGGAAGTGGAGAACCCGAGTCTCGACCTTGGACCAGAGAGCTGTCTGGCATCGGACATGCTTGGAAGCAGCGCCGAACTCACCTAAAATTGGGAATTTTCACACTTTGGCACACTCCCGCACGGGACTGAGCAAGACCAGTGCAGGACCTGCGCTGGATACACTAGGGAGTCGATTGGATACATTAGGGTTCAGAAATCGAGGCAAATGGGGTCGTGATGACTAAAAGTCAACACAAATTGGTTTACCCTGTCCGGCGCCGGACCCGTTGAATTAAATGGTGTCTTGCCCGAGACCCAAATTTTCACTACTTCTCTTCTTCTCTCCCATTCATCCGAATTATCTCAAATTTCCACCAATTCCAACACTTCAATCCTCCTTCAAACACTCCATTAATCATCACCAACACCTTCTTTAGCTTCCAAGAATATCAATAGCATCAAATTCGTGAAGTTTTCTTCAAATCTTCAAATTTGGCAATTTGGAGTCATTGTGTTCTTCGGCCTATGTCTTCCAATCCAACCATAAGGTTTGGCTAATTTCTTGATATGTTCTTCTAGACTCCTTAAGCTTCCATTTGACTGCTTATTTGCATGATGTCGTTGAGTGAGGTGAGAGATTTGTTGAATTGAAGATCAAAATCCATTTTTGTTCAACAACCAATTGTACCCTTGAATTTTGATCCGAAATTCTTACATGATCAGTCGTTTTATTCGGTTTTTGAAGCTAAAAGTTCTTAGTTCGAATGCTTAAGATTGTGTGTTTTGAATTTCGTGCGAATTGGTGTTATTTGAGCTAGAACTGAGCTTGGGAAGTTGAGAACCCGAGTCTCGACCTTGGACCAGAGAGCTGTCTGGCATCGGACATGCTTGGAAGCAGTGCCGAACTCACCTAAAATTGGGAATTTTCACACTTTGGCACACTCCCGCACGGGAGTGAGCATGACCAGTGCAGGACCTGCGCTGGATACACTAAGGAGTTGATTGGATACATTAGGGTTCAGAAATCAAGGCAAATGGGGTCGTGTTGACTAAAAGTCAACACAAATTGGTTTACCCTGTCCGGCGCCGGACCCGTTGAATTAAATGGTGTCTTGCCCGAGACCCAAATTTTCACTATTTCTCTTCTTCTCTCCCATTCATCCTAATTATCTCAAATTTCCACCAATTCCAACACTTCAATCCTCCTTCAAACACTCCATTAATCATCACCAACAACTTCTTTAGCTTCCAAGAATATCAATAGCATCAAATTCGTCAAGTTTTCTTCAAATCTTCAAATTTCGCAATTTGGAGTCATTGTGTTCTTCGACCTATGTCTTCCAATCCAACCATAAGCTTTGCCTAATTTCTTGATATGTTTTTCTAGACTCCTTAAGCTTCGATTTGACTGCTTATTTGCTTGATTTCGTTCAGTGAGCTGAGAGAAATGTTGAATTGAAGATCAAAATCCATTTTTGTTCAACAACCAAATGTACCCTTGAATTTTGATCCGAAATTCTTACATAATCAGTCGTTTAATTCGGTTTTGAAACTATAAGTTCTTAGTTTGAATGCTTAATATTGTGTGTTTTGACTTTTGTGCGAATTGGTGTTGTTTGTGCTAGAACCGAGCTTGGGAGGTGGAGAACCCGAGTCTCGACCTTGGACCAGAGATCTGTCTGGCATCGGACATGCTTGGAACCAGCGCCGAACTCACCTAAAATTGGGAAATTTCACAATTTGGCACACTCCCGCACGGGAGTGAGTAAGACCAGCGCAGGACCTGCGCTGGATACACTAGGGAGTCGATTGGATACACTAGGGTTCAGAAATCGAGGCAAATGGGGTCGTGTTGACTAAAAGTCAACACAAATTGGTTGACGGTTTCCGGCGCCGGACCCGTTGAATTAAATGGGGTCTTGCCCGACACCCAAATTTTCACTATTTCTCGTCTTCTCTCCCATTCATCCGAATTATCTCAAATTTCCACCAATTCCAACACTTCAATCCTCCTTCAAACACTCCATTAATCGTCACCAATAACTTCTTCAGCTTCCAAGAATATCAATAGCATCAAATTCGTCAAGTTTTCTTCAAATCTTCAAATTTCGCAATTTGGAGTCATTGTGTTCATCGGCCTATGTCTTCCAATCCAACCGTAAGCTTTGCCTAATTTCTTGATATGTTGTTCTAGACTCCTTAAGCTTCGATTTGACTGCTTATTTTCTTGATTTCGTTGAGTGAGCCGAGAGAAATGTTGAATTGAATATCAAAATCCATTTTTGTTCAACAACCAAATGTACCCTTGAATTTTGATCCGAAATTCTTACATGATCAGTCGTTTAATTCGGTTTTTGAAGCTATAAGTTCTTAGTTTGAATGCTTAAGATTGTATGTTTTGACTTTTGTGCGAATTCGTGTTGTTTGAGCTAGAACCGATTTTGGGAAGTGGAGAACCCGAGTCTCAACCTTGGACCAGAGAGCTGTCTGGCATCGGACATGCTTGGAACCAGCGCCGAACTCACCTAAAATTAGGAAATTTCCCAATTTGGCACACTCCTGCATGGGAGTGAGCAAGACCAGCGCAGGACCTGCGCTGGATACACTAGGGAGTCGATTGGATACACTAGGGTTCAGAAATCGAGGCAAATGGGGTCGTGTTGACTAAAAGTCAACACAAATTGGTTGACGGTTTCCGGCGCCGGACCCGTTGAATTAAATGGGGTCTTGCCCGACATCCAAATTTTCACTATTTCTCGTCTTCTCTCCCATTCATCCGAATTATCTCAAATTTCCACCAATTCCAACGCTTCAATCCTCCTTCAAACACTCCATTAATCGTCACCAATAACTTCTTCAGCTTCCAAGAATATCAATAGCTTCAAATTCGTCAAGTTTTCTTCAAATCTTCAAATTTCGCAATTTTGAGTCATTGTGTTCTTCGGCCTATGTCTTCCAATCCAACCGTAAGCTTTGCCTAATTTCTTGATATGTTGTTCTAGACTCCTTAAGCTTCGATTTGACTACTTATTTTCTTGATTTCGTTGAGTGAGCCGAGAGAAATGTTGAATTGAATACCAAAATCCATTTTTGTTCAACAACCAAATGTACCCTTGAATTTTGATCCGAAATTCTTACATGATCAGTCGTTTAATTCGATTTTTGAACCTATAAGTTCTTAGTTTGAATGCTTAAGATTGTATGTTTTGACTTTCGTGCGAATTCGTGTTGTTTGAGCTAGAACCGATTTTGGGAAGTGGAGAACCCGAGTCTCAACCTTGGACCAGAGAGCTGTCTGGCATCGGACATGCTTGGAAGCAGCGCCGAACTCACCTAAAATTGGGAATTTTCACACTTTGGCACACTCCCGCACGGGAGTGAGCAAGACCAGCGCAGGACCTGCGCTGGATACACTAGGGAGTCGATTGGATACACTAGGGTTCAGAAATCGAGGCAAATGGGGTCGTGTTGACTAAAAGTCAACACAAATTATTTTACCCTTTCCGGCGCCGGACCCGTTGAATTAAATGGTGTCTTGCCCGAGACCCAAATTTTCACTATTTCTCTTCTTCTCTCCCATTCATCCGAATTATCTCAAATTTCCACCAATTCCAACACTTCAATCCTCCTTCAAACACTCCATTAATCATCACCAACAACTTCTTTAGCTTCCAAGAATATCAATAGCATCAAATTCGTGAAGTTTTCTTCAAATCTTCAAATTTGGCAATTTGGAGTCATTGTGTTCTTCGGCCTATGTCTTCCAATCCAACCATAAGGTTTGGCTAATTTCTTGATATGTTCTTCTAGACTCCTTAAGCTTCCATTTGACTGCTTATTTGCATGATTTCGTTGAATGAGGTGAGAGATTTGTTGAATTGAAGATCAAAATCCATTTTTGTTCAACAACCAATTGTACCCTTGAATTTTGATCCGAAATTCTTACATGATCAGTCGTTTAATTCCGTTTTTGAAGCTAAAAGTTCTTAGTTTGAATGCTTAAGATTGTGTGTTTTGAATTTCGTGCGAATTGGTGTTATTTGAGCTAGAACCGAGCTTGGGAAGTGGAGAACCCGAGTCTCGACCTTGGACCAGAGAGCTGTCTGGCATCGGACATGCTTGGAAGCAGCGCCGAACTCACCTAAAATTGGGAATTTTCACACTTTGGCACACTCCCGCACGGGACTGAGCAAGACCAGTGCAGGACCTGCGCTGGATACACTAGGGAGTCGATTGGATACATTAGGGTTCAGAAATCGAGGCAAATGGGGTCGTGTTGACTAAAAGTCAACACAAATTGGTTTACCCTGTCCGGCGCCGGACCCGTTGAATTAAATGGTGTCTTGCCCGAGACCCAAATTTTCACTACTTCTCTTCTTCTCTCCCATTCATCCGAATTATCTCAAATTTCCACCAATTCCAACACTTCAATCCTCCTTCAAACACTCCATTAATCATCACCAACACCTTCTTTAGCTTCCAAGAATATCAATAGCATCAAATTCGTGAAGTTTTCTTCAAATCTTCAAATTTGGCAATTTGGAGTCATTGTGTTCTTCGGCCTATGTCTTCCAATCCAACCATAAGGTTTGGCTAATTTCTTGATATGTTCTTCTAGACTCCTTAAGCTTCCATTTGACTGCTTATTTGCATGATGTCGTTGAGTGAGGTGAGAGATTTGTTGAATTGAAGATCAAAATCCATTTTTGTTCAACAACCAATTGTACCCTTGAATTTTGATCCGAAATTCTTACATGATCAGTCGTTTTATTCGGTTTTTGAAGCTAAAAGTTCTTAGTTCGAATGCTTAAGATTGTGTGTTTTGAATTTCGTGCGAATTGGTGTTATTTGAGCTAGAACTGAGCTTGGGAAGTTGAGAACCCGAGTCTCGACCTTGGACCAGAGAGCTGTCTGGCATCGGACATGCTTGGAAGCAGTGCCGAACTCACCTAAAATTGGGAATTTTCACACTTTGGCACACTCCCGCACGGGAGTGAGCATGACCAGTGCAGGACCTGCGCTGGATACACTAAGGAGTTGATTGGATACATTAGGGTTCAGAAATCAAGGCAAATGGGGTCGTGTTGACTAAAAGTCAACACAAATTGGTTTACCCTGTCCGGCGCCGGACCCGTTGAATTAAATGGTGTCTTGCCCGAGACCCAAATTTTCACTATTTCTCTTCTTCTCTCCCATTCATCCTAATTATCTCAAATTTCCACCAATTCCAACACTTCAATCCTCCTTCAAACACTCCATTAATCATCACCAACAACTTCTTTAGCTTCCAAGAATATCAATAGCATCAAATTCGTCAAGTTTTCTTCAAATCTTCAAATTTCGCAATTTGGAGTCATTGTGTTCTTTGACCTATGTCTTCCAATCCAACCATAAGCTTTGCCTAATTTCTTGATATGTTTTTCTAGACTCCTTAAGCTTCGATTTGACTGCTTATTTGCTTGATTTCGTTCAGTGAGCTGAGAGAAATGTTGAATTGAAGATCAAAATCCATTTTTGTTCAACAACCAAATGTACCCTTGAATTTTGATCCGAAATTCTTACATAATCAGTCGTTTAATTCGGTTTTGAAACTATAAGTTCTTAGTTTGAATGCTTAATATTGTGTGTTTTGACTTTTGTGCGAATTGGTGTTGTTTGTGCTAGAACCGAGCTTGGGAGGTGGAGAACCCGAGTCTCGACCTTGGACCAGAGATCTGTCTGGCATCGGACATGCTTGGAAGCAGCGCCGAACTCACCTAAAATTGGGAAATTTCACAATTTGGCACACTCCCGCACGGGAGTGAGTAAGACCAGCGCAGGACCTGCGCTGGATACACTAGGGAGTCGATTGGATACACTAGGGTTCAGAAATCGAGGCAAATGGGGTCGTGTTGACTAAAAGTCAACACAAATTGGTTGACGGTTTCCGGCGCCGGACCCGTTGAATTAAATGGGGTCTTGCCCGACACCCAAATTTTCACTATTTCTCGTCTTCTCTCCCATTCATCCGAATTATCTCAAATTTCCACCAATTCCAACACTTCAATCCTCCTTCAAACACTCCATTAATCGTCACCAATAACTTCTTCAGCTTCCAAGAATATCAATAGCATCAAATTCGTCAAGTTTTCTTCAAATCTTCAAATTTCGCAATTTGGAGTCATTGTGTTCATCGGCCTATGTCTTCCAATCCAACCGTAAGCTTTGCCTAATTTCTTGATATGTTGTTCTAGACTCCTTAAGCTTCGATTTGACTGCTTATTTTCTTGATTTCGTTGAGTGAGCCGAGAGAAATGTTGAATTGAATATCAAAATCCATTTTTGTTCAACAACCAAATGTACCCTTGAATTTTGATCCGAAATTCTTACATGATCAGTCGTTTAATTCGGTTTTTGAAGCTATAAGTTCTTAGTTTGAATGCTTAAGATTGTATGTTTTGACTTTTGTGCGAATTCGTGTTGTTTGAGCTAGAACCGATTTTGGGAAGTGGAGAACCCGAGTCTCAACCTTGGACCAGAGAGCTGTCTGGCATCGGACATGCTTGGAACCAGCGCCGAACTCACCTAAAATTAGGAAATTTCCCAATTTGGCACACTCCTGCATGGGAGTGAGCAAGACCAGCGCAGGACCTGCGCTGGATACACTAGGGAGTCGATTGGATACACTAGGGTTCAGAAATCGAGGCAAATGGGGTCGTGTTGACTAAAAGTCAACACAAATTGGTTGACGGTTTCCGGCGCCGGACCCGTTGAATTAAATGGGGTCTTGCCCGACATCCAAATTTTCACTATTTCTCGTCTTCTCTCCCATTCATCCGAATTATCTCAAATTTCCACCAATTCCAACGCTTCAATCCTCCTTCAAACACTCCATTAATCGTCACCAATAACTTCTTCAGCTTCCAAGAATATCAATAGCTTCAAATTCGTCAAGTTTTCTTCAAATCTTCAAATTTCGCAATTTTGAGTCATTGTGTTCTTCGGCCTATGTCTTCCAATCCAACCGTAAGCTTTGCCTAATTTCTTGATATGTTGTTCTAGACTCCTTAAGCTTCGATTTGACTACTTATTTTCTTGATTTCGTTGAGTGAGCCGAGAGAAATGTTGAATTGAATACCAAAATCCATTTTTGTTCAACAACCAAATGTACCCTTGAATTTTGATCCGAAATTCTTACATGATCAGTCGTTTAATTCGATTTTTGAACCTATAAGTTCTTAGTTTGAATGCTTAAGATTGTATGTTTTGACTTTCGTGCGAATTCGTGTTGTTTGAGCTAGAACCGATTTTGGGAAGTGGAGAACCCGAGTCTCAACCTTGGACCAGAGAGCTGTCTGGCATCGGACATGCTTGGAAGCAGCGCCGAACTCACCTAAAATTGGGAATTTTCACACTTTGGCACACTCCCGCACGGGAGTGAGCAAGACCAGCGCAGGACCTGCGCTGGATACACTAGGGAGTCGATTGGATACACTAGGGTTCAGAAATCGAGGCAAATGGGGTCGTGTTGACTAAAAGTCAACACAAATTATTTTACCCTTTCCGGCGCCGGACCCGTTGAATTAAATGGTGTCTTGCCCGAGACCCAAATTTTCACTATTTCTCTTCTTCTCTCCCATTCATCCGAATTATCTCAAATTTCCACCAATTCCAACACTTCAATCCTCCTTCAAACACTCCATTAATCATCACCAACAACTTCTTTAGCTTCCAAGAATATCAATAGCATCAAATTCGTGAAGTTTTCTTCAAATCTTCAAATTTGGCAATTTGGAGTCATTGTGTTCTTCGGCCTATGTCTTCCAATCCAACCATAAGGTTTGGCTAATTTCTTGATATGTTCTTCTAGACTCCTTAAGCTTCCATTTGACTGCTTATTTGCATGATTTCGTTGAATGAGGTGAGAGATTTGTTGAATTGAAGATCAAAATCCATTTTTGTTCAACAACCAATTGTACCCTTGAATTTTGATCCGAAATTCTTACATGATCAGTCGTTTAATTCCGTTTTTGAAGCTAAAAGTTCTTAGTTTGAATGCTTAAGATTGTGTGTTTTGAATTTCGTGCGAATTGGTGTTATTTGAGCTAGAACCGAGCTTGGGAAGTGGAGAACCCGAGTCTCGACCTTGGACCAGAGAGCTGTCTGGCATCGGACATGCTTGGAAGCAGCGCCGAACTCACCTAAAATTGGGAATTTTCACACTTTGGCACACTCCCGCACGGGACTGAGCAAGACCAGTGCAGGACCTGCGCTGGATACACTAGGGAGTCGATTGGATACATTAGGGTTCAGAAATCGAGGCAAATGGGGTCGTGATGACTAAAAGTCAACACAAATTGGTTTACCCTGTCCGGCGCCGGACCCGTTGAATTAAATGGTGTCTTGCCCGAGACCCAAATTTTCACTACTTCTCTTCTTCTCTCCCATTCATCCGAATTATCTCAAATTTCCACCAATTCCAACACTTCAATCCTCCTTCAAACACTCCATTAATCATCACCAACACCTTCTTTAGCTTCCAAGAATATCAATAGCATCAAATTCGTGAAGTTTTCTTCAAATCTTCAAATTTGGCAATTTGGAGTCATTGTGTTCTTCGGCCTATGTCTTCCAATCCAACCATAAGGTTTGGCTAATTTCTTGATATGTTCTTCTAGACTCCTTAAGCTTCCATTTGACTGCTTATTTGCATGATGTCGTTGAGTGAGGTGAGAGATTTGTTGAATTGAAGATCAAAATCCATTTTTGTTCAACAACCAATTGTACCCTTGAATTTTGATCCGAAATTCTTACATGATCAGTCGTTTTATTCGGTTTTTGAAGCTAAAAGTTCTTAGTTCGAATGCTTAAGATTGTGTGTTTTGAATTTCGTGCGAATTGGTGTTATTTGAGCTAGAACTGAGCTTGGGAAGTTGAGAACCCGAGTCTCGACCTTGGACCAGAGAGCTGTCTGGCATCGGACATGCTTGGAAGCAGTGCCGAACTCACCTAAAATTGGGAATTTTCACACTTTGGCACACTCCCGCACGGGAGTGAGCATGACCAGTGCAGGACCTGCGCTGGATACACTAAGGAGTTGATTGGATACATTAGGGTTCAGAAATCAAGGCAAATGGGGTCGTGTTGACTAAAAGTCAACACAAATTGGTTTACCCTGTCCGGCGCCGGACCCGTTGAATTAAATGGTGTCTTGCCCGAGACCCAAATTTTCACTATTTCTCTTCTTCTCTCCCATTCATCCTAATTATCTCAAATTTCCACCAATTCCAACACTTCAATCCTCCTTCAAACACTCCATTAATCATCACCAACAACTTCTTTAGCTTCCAAGAATATCAATAGCATCAAATTCGTCAAGTTTTCTTCAAATCTTCAAATTTCGCAATTTGGAGTCATTGTGTTCTTCGACCTATGTCTTCCAATCCAACCATAAGCTTTGCCTAATTTCTTGATATGTTTTTCTAGACTCCTTAAGCTTCGATTTGACTGCTTATTTGCTTGATTTCGTTCAGTGAGCTGAGAGAAATGTTGAATTGAAGATCAAAATCCATTTTTGTTCAACAACCAAATGTACCCTTGAATTTTGATCCGAAATTCTTACATAATCAGTCGTTTAATTCGGTTTTTGAAGCTATAAGTTCTTAGTTTGAATGCTTAAGATTGTGTGTTTTGACTTTCGTGCGAATTGGTGTTGTTTGAGCTAGAACCGATTTTGGGAAGTGGAGAAATCGAGTCTCAACCTTGGACCAGAGAGCTGTCTGGCATCGGACATGCTTGGAACCAGCACCGAACTCACCTAAAATTAGGAAATTTCCCAATTTGGCACACTCCTGCATAGGAGTGAGCAAGACCAGCGCAGGACCTGCGCTGGATACACTAGGGAGTCGATTGGATACACTAGGGTTCAGAAATCGAGGCAAATGGGGTCGTGTTGACTAAAAGTCAACACAAATTGGTTGACGGTTTCCGGCGCCGGACCCGTTGAATTAAATGGGGTCTTGCCCGACACCCAAATTTTCACTATTTCTCGTCTTCTCTCCCATTCATCCGAATTATCTCAAATTTCCACCAATTCCAACGCTTCAATCCTCCTTCAAACACTCCATTAATCGTCACCAATAACTTCTTCATCTTCCAAGAATATCAATAGCATCAAATTCGTCAAGTTTTCTTCAAATCTTCAAATTTCGCAATTTGGAGTCATTGTGTTCTTCGGCCTATGTCTTCCAATCCAACCGTAAGCTTTGCCTAATTTCTTGATATGTTGTTCTAGACTCCTTAAGCTTCAATTTGACTGCTTATTTTCTTGATTTCGTTGAGTGAGCCGAGAGAAATGTTGAATTGAATATCAAAATCCATTTTTGTTCAACAACCAAATGTACCCTTGAATTTTGATCCGAAATTCTTACATAATCAGTCGTTTAATTCGGTTTTGAAACTATAAGTTCTTAGTTTGAATGCTTAATATTGTGTGTTTTGACTTTTGTGCGAATTGGTGTTGTTTGTGGTAGAACCGAGCTTGGGAGGTGGAGAACCCGAGTCTCGACCTTGGACCAGAGATCTGTCTGGCATCGGAGATGCTTGGAACCAGGGCCGAACTCACCTAAAATTGGGAAATTTCACAATTTGGCACACTCCCGCACGGGAGTGAGTAAGACCAGCGCAGGACCTGCGCTGGATACACTAGGGAGTCGATTGGATACACTAGGGTTCAGAAATCGAGGCAAATGGGGTCGTGTTGACTAAAAGTCAACACAAATTGGTTGACGGTTTCCGGCGCCGGACCCGTTGAATTAAATGGGGTCTTGCCCGACACCCAAATTTTCACTATTTCTCGTCTTCTCTCCCATTCATCCGAATTATCTCAAATTTCCACCAATTCCAACGCTTCAATCCTCCTTCAAACACTCCATTAATCGTCACCAATAACTTCTTCAGCTTCCAAGAATATCAATAGCATCAAATTCGTCAAGTTTTCTTCAAATCTTCAAATTTCGCAATTTGGAGTCATTGTGTTCATCGGCCTATGTCTTCCAATCCAACCGTAAGCTTTGCCTAATTTCGTGATATGTTGTTCTAGACTCCTTAAGCTTCGATTTGACTGCTTATTTTCTTGATTTCGTTGAGTGAGCCGAGAGAAATGTTGAATTGAATATCAAAATCCATTTTTGTTCAACAACCAAATGTACCCTTGAATTTTGATCCGAAATTCTTACATGATCAGTCGTTTAATTCGGTTTTTGAAGCTATAAGTTCTTAGTTTGAATGCTTAAGATTGTATGTTTTGACTTTTGTGCGAATTCGTGTTGTTTGAGCTAGAACCGATTTTGGGAAGTGGAGAACCCGAGTCTCAACCTTGGACCAGAGAGCTGTCTGGCATCGGACATGCTTGGAACCAGCGCCGAACTCACCTAAAATTAGGAAATTTCCCAATTTGGCACACTCCTGCATGGGAGTGAGCAAGACCAGCGCAGGACCTGCGCTGGATACACTAGGGAGTCGATTGGATACACTAGGGTTCAGAAATCGAGGCAAATGGGGTCGTGTTGACTAAAAGTCAACACAAATTGGTTGACGGTTTCCGGCGCCGGACCCGTTGAATTAAATGGGGTCTTGCCCGACATCCAAATTTTCACTATTTCTCGTCTTCTCTCCCATTCATCCGAATTATCTCAAATTTCCACCAATTCCAACGCTTCAATCCTCCTTCAAACACTCCATTAATCGTCACCAATAACTTCTTCAGCTTCCAAGAATATCAATAGCATCAAATTCGTCAAGTTTTCTTCAAATCTTCAAATTTCGCAATTTTGAGTCATTGTGTTCTTCGGCCTATGTCTTCCAATCCAACCGTAAGCTTTGCCTAATTTCTTGATATGTTGTTCTAGACTCCTTAAGCTTCGATTTGACTGCTTATTTTCTTGATTTCGTTGAGTGAGCCGAGAGAAATGTTGAATTGAATATCAAAATCCATTTTTGTTCAACAACCAAATGTACCCTTGAATTTTGATCCGAAATTCTTACATGATCAGTCGTTTAATTCGGTTTTTGAACCTATAAGTTCTTAGTTTGAATGCTTAAGATTGTATGTTTTGACTTTCGTGCGAATTCGTGTTGTTTGAGCTAGAACCGATTTTGGGAAGTGGAAAACCCGAGTCTCAACCTTGGACCAGAGAGCTGTCTGGCATCGGACATGCTTAGAAGCAGCGCCGAACTCACCTAAAATTGGGAATTTTCACACTTTGGCACACTCCCGCACGGGAGTGAGCAAGACCAGCGCAGGACCTGCGCTGGATACACTAGGGAGTCGATTGGATACACTAGGGTTCAGAAATCGAGGCAAATGGGGTCGTGTTGACTAAAAGTCAACACAAGTTGGTTTACCCTTTCCGGCGCCGGACCCGTTGAATTAAATGGTGTCTTGCCCGAGACCCAAATTTTCACTATTTCTCTTCTTCTCTCCCATTCATCCGAATTATCTCAAATTTCCACCAATTCCAACACTTCAATCCTCCTTCAAACACTCCATTAATCATCACCAACAACTTCTTTAGCTTCCAAGAATATCAATAGCATCAAATTCGTGAAGTTTTCTTCAAATCTTCAAATTTGGCAATTTGGAGTCATTGTGTTCTTCGGCCTATGTCTTCCAATCCAACCATAAGGTTTGGCTAATTTCTTGATATGTTCTTCTAGACTCCTTAAGCTTCCATTTGACTGCTTATTTGCATGATTTCGTTGAGTGAGGTGAGAGATTTGTTGAATTGAAGATCAAAATCCATTTTTGTTCAACAACCAATTGTACCCTTGAATTTTGATCCGAAATTCTTACATGATCAGTCGTTTAATTCCGTTTTTGAAGCTAAAAGTTCTTAGTTTGAATGCTTAAGATTGTGTGTTTTGAATTTCGTGCGAATTGGTGTTATTTGAGCTATAACCGAGCTTGGGAAGTGGAGAACCCGAGTCTCGACCTTGGACCAGAGAGCTGTCTGGCATCGGACATGCTTGGAAGCAGCGCCGAACTCACCTAAAATTGGGAATTTTCACACTTTGGCACACTCCCGCACGGGACTGAGCAAGACCAGTGCAGGACCTGCGCTGGATACACTAGGGAGTCGATTGGATACATTAGGGTTCAGAAATCGAGGCAAATGGGGTCGTGTTGACTAAAAGTCAACACAAATTGGTTTACCCTGTCCGGCGCCGGACCCGTTGAATTAAATGCTGTCTTGCCCGAGACCCAAATTTTCACTATTTCTCTTCTTCTCTCCCATTCATCCGAATTATCTCAAATTTCCACCAATTCCAACACTTCAATCCTCCTTCAAACACTCCATTAATCATCACCAACACCTTCTTTAGCTTCCAAGAATATCAATAGCATCAAATTCGTGAAGTTTTCTTCAAATCTTCAAATTTGGCAATTTGGAGTCATTGTGTTCTTCGGCCTATGTCTTCCAATCCAACCATAAGGTTTGGCTAATTTCTTGATATGTTCTTCTAGACTCCTTAAGCTTCCATTTGACTGCTTATTTGCATGATGTCGTTGAGTGAGGTGAGAGATTTGTTGAATTGAAGATCAAAATCCATTTTTGTTCAACAACCAATTGTACCCTTGAATTTTGATCCGAAATTCTTACATGATCAGTCGTTTAATTCGGTTTTTGAAGCTAAAAGTTCTTAGTTCGAATGCTTAAGATTGTGTGTTTTGAATTTCATGCGAATTGGTGTTATTTGAGCTAGAACTGAGCTTGGGAAGTGGAGAACCCGAGTCTCGACCTTGGACCAGAGAGCTGTCTGGCATCGGACATGCTTGGAAGCAGTGCCGAACTCACCTAAAATTGGGAATTTTCACACTTTGGCACACTCCCGCACGGGAGTGAGCATGACCAGTGCAGGACCTGCGCTGGATACACTAAGGAGTTGATTGGATACATTAGGGTTCAGAAATCAAGGCAAATGGGGTCGTGTTGACTAAAAGTCAACACAAATTGGTTTACCCTGTCCGGCGCCGGACCCGTTGAATTAAATGATGTCTTGCCCGAGACCCAAATTTTCACTATTTCTCTTCTTCTCTCCCATTCATCCTAATTATCTCAAATTTCCACCAATTCCAACACTTCAATCCTCCTTCAAACACTCCATTAATCATCACCAACAACTTCTTTAGCTTCCAAGAATATCAATAGCATCAAATTCGTCAAGTTTTCTTCAAATCTTCAAATTTCGCAATTTGGAGTCATTGTGTTCTTCGACCTATGTCTTCCAATCCAACCATAAGCTTTGCCTAATTTCTTGATATGTTTTTCTAGACTCCTTAAGCTTCGATTTGACTGCTTATTTGCTTGATTTCGTTCAGTGAGCTGAGAGAAATGTTGAATTGAAGATCAAAATCCATTTTTGTTCAACAACCAAATGTACCCTTGAATTTTGATCCGAAATTCTTACATAATCAGTCGTTTAATTCGGTTTTTGAAGCTATAAGTTCTTAGTTTGAATGCTTAAGATTGTGTGTTTTGACTTTCGTGCGAATTGGTGTTGTTTGAGCTAGAACCGATTTTGGGAAGTGGAGAACTCGAGTCTCAACCTTGGACCAGAGAGCTGTCTGGCATCGGACATGCTTGGAACCAGCACCGAACTCACCTAAAATTAGGAAATTTCCCAATTTGGCACACTCCTGCATGGGAGTGAGCAAGACCAGCGCAGGAACTGCGCTGGATACACTAGGGAGTCGATTGGATACACTAGGGTTCAGAAATCGAGGCAAATGGGGTCGTGTTGACTAAAAGTCAACACAAATTGGTTGACGGTTTCCGGCGCCGGACCCGTTGAATTAAATGGGGTCTTGCCCGACACCCAAATTTTCACTATTTCTCGTCTTCTCTCCCATTCATCCGAATTATCTCAAATTTCCACCAATTCCAACGCTTCAATCCTTCTTCAAACACTCCATTAATCGTCACCAATAACTTCTTCAGCTTCCAAGAATATCAATAGCATCAAATTCGTCAAGTTTTCTTCAAATCTTCAAATTTCGCAATTTGGAGTCATTGTGTTCTTCGGCCTATGTCTTCCAATCCAACCGTAAGCTTTGCCTAATTTCTTGATATGTTGTTCTAGACTCCTTAAGCTTCAATTTGACTGCTTATTTTCTTGATTTCGTTGAGTGAGCCGAGAGAAATGTTGAATTGAATATCAAAATCCATATTTGTTCAACAACCAAATGTACCCTAGAATTTTGATCCGAAATTCTTACATGATCAGTCGTTTAATTCGGTTTTTGAAGCTATAAGTTCTTAGTTTGAATGCTTAAGATTGTATGTTTTGACTTTCGTGCGAATTCGTGTTGTTTGAGCTAGAACCGATTTTGGGAAGTGGAGAACCCGAGTCTCAACCTTGGACCAGAGAGCTGTCTGGCATCGGACATGCTTGGAACCAGCGCCGAACTCACCTAAAATTAGGAAATTTCCCAATTTGGCACACTCCTGCATGGGAGTGAGCAAGACCAGCGTAGGACCTGCACTGGATACACTAAGGAGTCGATTGGATATACTAGGGTTCAGAAATCTAGGCAAATGGGGTCGTGTTGACTAAAAGTCAACACAAATTGGTTGACCCTTTCTGGCGCCGGACCTGTTGAATTAAATGGGGTCTTGCCCGAGACCCAAATTTTCACTATTTCTCTTCTTATCTCCTATTCATCCGAATTATCTCAAATTTCCACCAATTCCAACACTTCAATCCTCCTTCAAACACTCCATTAATCCTCACCAACAACTTCTTTAGCTTCCAAGAATATCAATAGCATCAAATTCGTGAAGTTTTCTTCAAATCTTCAAATTTCGCAATTTGGAGTCATTGTGTTCTTCGGCCTATGTCTTTCAATCCAACCATAAGCTTTGCCTAATTTCTTGATATGTTGTTCTAGACTCCTTAAGCTTCGATTTGACTGCTTATTTGCTTGATTTCGTTGAGTGAGCTGAGAGAAATGTTGAATTGAAGATCAAAATCCATTTTTGTTCAACAACCAAATGTACCTTTGAATTTTGATCCGAAATTCTTACATGATCAGTCGTTTAATTCGGTTTTTGAAGCTATAAGTTCTTAGTTTAAATGCTTAAGATTGTGTGTTTTGACTTTCGTGCGAATTCGTGTTGTTTGAGCTAGAACCGATTTTGGGAAGTGGTGAACCCGAGTCTCCACCTTGGACCAGAGAGTGTCTGGCATCGGACATGCTTGGAACCAGCGCCGAACTCACCTAAAATTGGGAAATTTCCCAATTTGGCACACTCTTGCGTGGGAGTGAGCAAGACCAACGCAGGACCTGCGCTGGATACACTAGGGAGTCGATTGGATACACTAGGGTTCAGAAATTGAGGCAAATGGGGTCGAGTTAACTAAAAGTCAACACAAATTGGTTGACCCTGTCCGGCGTCTGACCCGTTGAATTAAATGGGGTCTTGCCCGAGACCCAAATTTTCACTATTTCTCTTCTTCTCTCCCATTCATCCGAATTATCTCAAATTTCCACCAATTCCAACACTTCAATCCTCCTTCAAACACTCCATTAATCATCACCAACAACTTCTTTAGCTTCCAAGAATATCAATAGCATCAAATTCGTGAAGTTTTCTTCAAATCTTCAAATTTGGCAATTTGGAGTCATTGTGTTCTTCGGCCTATGTCTTCCAATCCAACCATAAGGTTTGGCTAATTTCTTGATATGTTCTTCTAGACTCCTTAAGCTTCCATTTGACTGCTTATTTGCATGATTTCGTTGAGTGAGGTGAGAGATTAGTTGAATTGAAGATCAAAATCCATTTTTGTTCAACAACCAATTGTACCCTTGAGTTTTGATCCGAAATTCTTACATGATCAGTCGTTTAATTCGGTTTTTGAAGCTAAAAGATCTTAGTTTGAATGCTTAAGATTGTGTGTTTTGAATTTCGTGCGAATTGGTGTTATTTGAGCTAGAATGGAGCTTGGGAAGTGGAGAACCCGAGTCTCGACCTTGGACTAGAGAGCTGTCTGGCATCGGACATGCTTGGAAGCAGCGCCGAACTCACCTAAAATTGGGAATTTTCACACTTTGGCACACTCCCGCACGGGAATGAGCAAGACCAGTGCAGGACCTGCGCTGGATACACTAGGGAGTCGATTGGATACACTAGGGTTCAGAAATCGAGGCAAATGGGGTCGTGTTGACTAAAAGTCAACACAAATTGGTTTACCCTGTCCGGCGCCGGACCCGTTGAATTAAATGGTGTCTTGCCCGAGACCCAAATTTTCACTATTTCTCTTCTTCTCTCCCATTCATCCGAATTATCTCAAATTTCCACCAATTCCAACACTTCAATCCTCTTTCAAACACTCCATTAATCATCACCAACAACTTCTTTAGCTTCCAAGAATATCAATAGCATCAAATTCGTCAAGTTTACTTCAAATCTTCAAATTTCGCAATTTGGAGTCATTGTGTTCTTCGGCCTATGTCTTTCAATCCAACCATAAGCTTTGCCTAATTTCTTGATATGTTGTTCTAGACTCCTTAAGCTTCGATTTGACTGCTTATTTGCTTGATTTCGTTGAGTGAGCTGAGAGAAATGTTGAATTGAAGATCAAAATCCATTTTTGTTCAACAACCAAATGTACCTTTGAATTTTGATCCGAAATTCTTACATGATCAGTTGTTTAATTCGGTTTTTGAAGCTATAAGTTCTTAGTTTAAATGCTTAAGATTGTGTGTTTTGACTTTCGTGCGAATTCGTGTTGTTTGAGCTAGAACCGATTTTGGGAAGTGGTGAACCCGAGTCTCCACCTTGGACCAGAGAGTGTCTGGCATCGGACATGCTTGGAACCAGCGCCATACTCACCTAAAATTGGGAAATTTCCCAATTTGGCACACTCTTGCATGGGAGTGAGCAAGACCAACGTAGGACCTGCGCTGGATACACTAGGGAGTCGATTGGATACACTAGGGTTCAGAAATTGAGGCAAATGGGGTCGAGTTGACTAAAAGTCAACACAAATTGGTTGACCCTGTCCGGCGTCTGACCCGTTGAATTAAATGGGGTCTTGCCCGAGACCCAAATTTTCACTATTTCTCTTCTTCTCTCCCATTCATCCGAATTATCTCAAATTTCCACCAATTCCAACACTTCAATCCTCCTTCAAACACTCCATTATTTATCACCAACAACTTCTTTAGCTTCCAAGAATATTAATAGCATCAAATTCGTCAAGTTTTCTTCAAATCTTCAAATTTCGTAATTTGGAGTCATTGTGTTCTTCGGCCTATGTCTTCCAATCCAACCATAAGGTATGGCTAATTTCTTGATATGTTGTTCTAGACTCCTTAAGCTTCAATTTGACTGCTTATTTGCTTGATTTCGTTGAGTGAGGTGAGAGAAATGTTGAATTGAAGATCAAAATCCATTTTTGTTCAACAACCAATTGTACCCTTGAATTTTGATTCGAAATTCTTACATGATTAGTCGTTTTATTCGGTTTTTGAAGCTATAAGTTCTTAGTTTGAATGCTTAAGATTGTGTATTTTGAATTTCGTACGAATTGGTGTTGTTTGAGCAAGAACCGAGCTTGGGAAGTGGAGAACCCGAGTCTCGACCTTGGACCAGAGAGCTGTCCGACATCGGACATGCTTGGAACCAGCGCCGAAGTCACCTAAAATTGGGTAATTTCCCAATTTGGCACACTCCTGCATGGGAGTGAGCAAGACCAGCGCAGGACCTGCGCTGGATACACTAGGGAGTCGATTGGATACACTAGGGCTCAGAAATTGAGGCAAATGGGGTCGAGTTGACTAAAAGTCAACACAAATTGGTTGACCCTGTCCGACGTCTGACCCGTTGAATTAAATGGGGTCTTGCCCGAGACCCAAATTTTCACTATTTCTCTTCTTCTCTCCCATTCATCCGAATTATCTCAAATTTCCACCAATTCCAACACTTCAATCCTCCTTCAAACACTCCATTATTTATCACCAACAACTTCTTTAGCTTCCAAGAATATTAATAGCATCAAATTCGTCAAGTTTTCTTCAAATCTTCAAATTTCGTAATTTGGAGTCATTGTGTTCTTCGGCCTATGTCTTCCAATCCAACCATAAGGTTTGGCTAATTTCTTGATATGTTGTTCTAGACTCCTTAAGCTTCAATTTGACTGCTTATTTGCTTGATTTCGTTGAGTGAGCTGAGAGAAATGTTGAATTGAAGATCAAAATCCATTTTTGTTCAACAACCAAATGTAACCTTGAATTTTGATCCGAAATTCTTACATAATCAGTCGTTTAATTCGGTTTTTGAAGCAATAAGTTCTTAGTTTGAATGCTTAATATTGTGTGCTTTGACTTTTGTGCGAATTGGGGTTGTTTGAGCTAGCACCGAGCTTGGGAAGTGGAGAACCCGAGTCTCGACCTTGGACCAGAGATCTGTCTGGCATCGGACATGCTTGGAAGCAGCGCCGAACTCACCTAAAATTGGGAAATTTCACAGTTTGGCACACTCCCGCACGGGAGTGAGTAAGACCAGCGCAGGACCTGTGCTGGATACACTAGGGAGTCGATTGGATACCCTAGGGTTCAGAAATCGAGGCAAATGGGGTCATGTTGACAAAAAGTCAACACAAATTGGTTGACGGTTTCCGGCGCCGGACCCGTTGAGTTAAATGGGGTCTTGCCCGACACCCAAATTTTCACTATTTCTCTTCTTCTCTCCCATTCATCCGAATTATCTCAAATTTCCACCAATTCCAACACATCAATCCTCCTTCAAACACTCCATTAATCGTCACCAATAACTTCTTCAGCTTCCAAGAATATCAATAATATCAAATTCGTCAAGTTTTCTTCAAATCTTCAAATTTCGCAATTTGGAGTCATTGTGTTCTTCGGCCTATGTCTTCCAATCCAACCATAAGCTTTGCCTAATTTTTTGATATGTTGTTCTAGACTCCTTAAGCTTCAATTTGACTGCTTATTTGCTTGATTTCGTTGAGTGAGCCGAGAGAAATGTTGAATAGAATATCAAAATCCATTTTTGTTCAACAACCAAATGTACCCTTGAATTTTGATCCGAAATTCTTACATGATCAGTCGTTTAATTCGGTTTTTGAAGCTATTAGTTCTTAGTTTGAATGTTTAAGATTGTGTGTTTTGACTTTCGTGCGAATTCGTGTTGTTTGAGCTAGAACCGATTTTGGGAAGTGGAGAACCCGAGTCTCAACCTTGGACCAGAGAGCTGTCTGGCATCAGACATGCTTGGAACCAGCGCCGAACTCACCTAAAATTAGGAAATTTCCAAATTTGGCACACTCCTGCATGGGAACGAGCAAGACCAGCGCAGGACCTGCGCTGGATACACTAGGCAGTCGATTGGATACACTAGGGTTCAGAAATCTAGGCAAATGGGGTCGTGTTGACTAAAAGTCAACACAAATTGGTTGACCCTTTCCGGCGCCGGACCTGTTGAAATAAATGGGTCTTTCCCGAGACCCAAATTTTCACTATTTCTCTTCTTATCTCCCATTCATCCGAATTATCTCAAATTTCCACCAATTCCAACACTTCAATCCTCCTTCAAACACTCCATTAATCGTCACCAATAACTTCTTTAGCTTCCAAGAATATCAATAGCATCAAATTCATCAAGTTTTCTTCAAATCTTCAAATTTGGCAATTTGGAGTAATTGTGTTCTTCGGCCTATGTCTTCCAATCCAACCATAAGGTTTGGCTAATTTCTTGTTATGTTATTCTAGACTCCATAAGCTTCAATTTGACGGCTTATTTGAATGATTTCCTCGAGTGAGGTGAGAGAAATGTTGAATTGAATATCAAAATCCATTTTTGTTCAACAACCAATTGTACCCTTGAATTTTGATCCGAAATTCTTACATGATCAGTCGTTTAATTCAGTTTTTGAAGCTAAAAGTTCTTAGTTTGAATGCTTAAGATTGTGTGTTTTGAATTTCATACGAATTGGTGTTGTTTGAGCTAGAACCGAGCTTGGGAAGTGGAGAACCCGAGTCTCGACCTTGGACCAGAGAGCTATCTGGCATCGGACATGCTTGAAACCAGTGCCGAACTCACCTAAAATTTGGAAATTTCAAAATTTGGCACACTCCCGAACGGGAGTGAGCAAGACCAGCGCAGGACCTGCGCTGGATACACTAGGGAGTCGATTGGATACACTAGGGTTCAGAAATCGAGGCAAATGGGGTCAAGTTGGCTAAAAGTCAACACAAATTGGTTGACCCTTTCCAGCGCCGGACCCGTTGAATTAAATGGGGTCTTGCCCGAGACCCAAATTTTCACTATTTCTCATCTTCTCTCCCATTCATCCGAATTATCTCAAATTTCCACAAATTCCAACACTTCAATCCACCTTCAAACACTCCATTAATCGTCACCAATAACTTCTTCAGCTTCCAAGAATATCAATAGCATCAAATTCGTCAAGTTTTCTTCAAATCTTCAAATTTGGCAATTTGGAGTCACTGTGTTCTTCAGCGTAAGTCTTCCAATCCAACCATAAGCTTTGGCTAATTTCTTGATATGTTGTTCTAGACTCTTTAAGCTTCAATTTGACTGGTTATTTGCTTGATTTCGTTGAGTGAGCTGAGAGAAATGTTGAATTGAAGATCAAAATCCATTTTTGTTCAGCAACCAATTGCACCCTTGAATTTTGATCTGAAATTCTTACATGATCAGTGGTTTAATTCGGTTTTTAAAGCTATAAGTTCTTAGTTTGAATGCTTAAGATTGTGTGTTTTAACTTTTGTGCGAATTGGTGTTGTTTGAGCTAGAACCGAGCTAGGGAAGTGGAGAACCCGAGTCTCGACCTTGGACCAGAGATCTGTCTGGCATCAGACATGCTTGGAACCAGCGCCGAACTCACCTAAAATTGGGAAATTTCCCAATTTGGCACACTCCTGCATGGGAGTGAGCAAGACCAGCGTATGACTTGCGCTGGATACACTAGGGAGTCGATTGGATACACTAGGGTTCAGAAACTGAGGCAAATGGGGTCGATTTGACTAAAAGTCAACACAAATTGGTTGACCCTGTGCGGCGCCGGACCCGTTAAATTAAATGTGGTCTTGCCCGAGACCCAAATTTTCACTATTTCTCATCTTCTCTCCCATTCATCCGAATTATCTCAAATTTCCACCAATTCCAACACTTCAATCCTCCTTCAAACACTCCATTAATCATCACCAACAACTTCTTTAGCTTCCAAGAATATCAATAGCATCAAATTCGTCAAGTTTTCATCAAATCTTCAAATTTGGCAATTTGGAGTCATTGTGTTCTTCAGCCTATGTCTTCCAATCCAACCATAACCTTTCCCTAATTTCTTGATATGTTGTTCTAGACTCTTTCAGCTTCAATTTGACTGCTTATTTGCTTCATTTCGTTGAGTGAGCTGAGAGAAATGTTGAATTGAAGATCAAAATCCATTTTTGTTCAGCAACCAATTGCACCCTTGTATTTTGATCCGAAATTCTTACATGATCAGTGGTTTAATTCGGTTTTTAAAGCTATAAGTTCTTAGTTTGAATGCTTAAGATTGTGTGTTTTGAATTTCATACGAATTGGTGTTGTTTGAGCTAGAACCGAGCTTGGGAAGTGGAGAACCCGAGTCTCGACCTTGGACCAGAGAGCTATCTGGCATCGGACATGCTTGAAACCAGTGCCGAACTCACCTAAAATTGGGAAATTTCAAAATTTGGCACATTCCCGCACGGGAGTGAGCAAGACCAGCGCAGGACCTGTGCTGGATACACTAGGGAGTCGATTGGATACACTAAGGTTCAGAAATCGAGGCAAATGGGGTCAAGTTGGATAAAAGTCAACACAAATTGGTTGACCTTTTCCGGCGCCGGACCTGTTGAATTAAATGGGGTCTTGCCCGAGACCCAAATTTTCACTATTTCTCTTCTTCTCTCCCATTCATCCGAATTATCTCAAATATCCACCAATTCCAACACCTCAATCCTCCTTCAAACACTCCATTAATCATCACCAATAACTTCTTCAGCTTCCAAGAATATCAATAGCATCAAATTCATCAAGTTTTCTTCAAATCTTCAAATTTGGCAATTTGGAGTCACTGTGTTCTTCGACCTATGTCTTCCAATCCAACCATAAGCTTTGGCTAATTTCTTGATATGTTGTTCTAGACTCTTTAAGCTTCAATTTGACTGGTTATTTGCTTGATTTCGTTGAGTGAGCTGAGAGAAATGTTGAATTGAAGATCAAAATCCATTTTTGTTCAGCAACCAATTGCATCCTTGAATTTTGATCCGAAATTCTTACATGATCAGTGGTTTAATTCGGTTTTTAAAGCTATAAGTTCTTAAGTTTGAATGCTTAAGATTGTGTGTTTTGAATTTCATACGAATTGGTGTTGTTTGAGCTAGAACCGAGCTTGGGAAGTGGAGAACCCGAGTCTCGACCTTGGACCAGAGAGCTGTTTGGCATCGGACATGCTTGGAACCAGCGCCGAACTCACCTAAAATTGGGAAATTTCACAATTTGGCACACTCCCGCACGGGAGTGAGCAAGACCAGTGCAGGACCTGCACTGGATACAGTAGGGAGTCGACTGGATACAATGGGTTCAGAAATCGAGGCGAATGCGGTCGTGTTGACTAAAAGTCAACACAAATTGGTTGACCCTTTCCGGCGCCGGACCCGTTGAATTAAATGGGGTCTTGCCCGAGACCCAAATTTTCACTATTTCTCTTCTTCTCTCCCATTCATCCGAATTATCTCAAATTTCCACCAATTCCAACACTACAATCCTCCTTCAAACACTCCATTAATCGTCACCAATAACTTCTTCAGCTTCCAAGAATATCAATAGCATCAAATTCGTCAAGTTTTCTTCAAATCTTCAAATTTGGCAATTTGGAGTCACTGTGTTCTTCGGCCTATGTCTTCCAATCCAACCATAAGCTTTGGCTAATTTCTTGATATGTTGTTCTAGACTCTTTAAGCTTCAATTTGACTGCTTATTTGCTTGATTTCGTTGAGTGAGCTGAGAGAAATGTTGAATTGAAGATCAAAATCCATTTTTGTTTGGCAACCAATTGCACCCTTGAATTTTGATCCGAAATTCTTACATGATCAGTGGTTTAATTCGGTTTTTAAAGCTATAAGTTCTTAGTTTGAATGCTTAAGATTGTGTGTTTTGAATTTCATACGAATTGGTGTTGTTTGAGCTAGAACCGAGCTTGGGAAGTGGAGAACCCGAGTCTCGACCTTGGACAAGAGATCTGTCTGGCATCGGACATGCTTGGAACCAGTGCCGAACTCACCTAAAATTGGGAAATTTCACAATTTGGCACACTCCCGCACGGGAGTGAGCAAGACCAGCGCAGGACCTGCGCTGGATACAGTAGGGAGTCGACTGGATACAATGGGTTCAGAAATCGAGGCGAATGCGGTCGTGTTGACTAAAAGTCAACACAAATTGGTTGACCCTTTCCGGCGCCGGACCCGTTGAATTAAATGGGGTCTTGCCCGAGACCCAAATTTTCACTATTTCTCTTCTTCTCTCCCATTCATCCGAATTATCTCAAATTTCCACCAATTCCAACACTTCAATCCTCCTTCAAACACTCCATTAATCATCACCTACAACTTCTTTAGCTTCCAAGAATATCAATAGCATCGAATTCGTCAAGTTTTCTTCAAATCTTCAAATTTCGCAATTTGGAGTCATTGTGTTCTTCGGCCTATGTCTTCCAATCCAACCATAAGCTTTGCCTAATTTCTTGATATGTTGTTCTAGACTCCTTAAGCTTCAATTTGACTGCTTATTTGCTTGATTTCGTTGAGTGAGGTGAGAGAAATGTTGAATTGAAGATCAAAATCCATTTTTGTTCAACAACCAAAGGTACCCTTGAATTTTGATCCGAAATTCTTACATGATCAGTCGTTTAATTCGGTTTTTGAAGCTATAAGTTCTTAGTTTGAATGCTTAAGATTGTGTGTTTTGACTTTTGTGCGAATTGGTGTTGTTTGAGCTAGAACCGAGCTTGGGAAGTGGAGAACCCGAGTCTCGACCTTGGACCAGAGATCTGTCTGGCATCGGACATGCTTGGAAGCAGCACCGAACTCACCTAAAATTGGGAAATTTCCCAATTTGGCACACTCCCGCATGGGAGTGAGCAAGACCAGCGCAGTGTCATGCCCTGAACCAGAAGCTGAGCATGTGACAATCGCCGCATTGCACCGAAATACGAGTCTGCAGCCTCGCACTTTGACACCACGCAAGGCATTAGATGATTTCAATTAAAAAACATCTTTAAACTAAACTGGAGACTCAATTTGTTAGGCAAAATAATTACAAATAAAGTTTCAATAAAATTTAACTTTTAACCTTTTTTTTATATATAAGGGTTGACCAAAGTCAACCAAAAGTCAAAATTAGGTCAATTATACAAATTTGGTTTCAATGACCCTAAATTTATCAAGTTTGAAATACAAAGCAAGTTCGAAATCCGTTTTGTAAATCTATAACTTTTAAAAGATAAATCGAAGTATTACAATAACCGAAAATTTGAAAAAAAACTAGTCTCCTTTATCTTTTCTTTCTCCAATGGAATCCCTTACCAATCATGAGCCCAAGCTCAAGTACACGGGCCGTCTCTGAGAGAGGCACCACACAAAACATCTGAACCCACCACGGACACCTTGAGGCATGAAGACACCACCGAACTAAGGTACTGCAAAGTATGTAGACAAAAACGAGTGGTGAGTACTAACACGTACTCAGTGAGTTATAGTGACAGTTTATAAAGATCTACACATTTTGCAGGAGTATGGAGGTAATTTCACAAGTATCTTTAGAAAACAGTCATGGCAAACATTTGATATTCAAACGTATAAATCATACGGCTATAAAACATGAATATCAAAGCATGCTTACGTTCAAATCAAAGTTTCGTAGTATGGTTTCTGAACCAAGCCAACAACTTAAGCATTTCGATGAAATCTACCATTCTATGGTTGAAAACATGCTTGGAAAGCAAAACAATATCATAGATATCAATATCACAAAAATAGACTCGATTTTCCATAAAGCATGGGTTCTAGCCAAATAAACGTTTCCGATCTCCTAACCATGGCCGAGGTAGAGAAGGAAACCACCAAGGGGTTTTGGCACATCACAGATCATAATAAAACCAAAGTTTACCCCTTCCTTGGTGTTGGCCTTGGACAACTCAATGTGGTGAGGCAAAGAGAGTCCAACAACAAGTATATAAGTCATAAGAGCCACCCTCTCCCATCAACTCTACATGACAATAATCAACATAATAAAACATACCACAATCTATGCCATTCTCCTCAATGGACCATAGATTGGCAACCATGGTTGAGTTTGGGAATTCAATTCCCCTATGTGCTCATGCACACCAATCCCACCAATAAAAATCTAAGTACATGCCATAGTTTATAAAACCATTTCCAAGCCATATGGTTGAAAACAAATGTATCACAAGTAAAACATTGCATATACAATTATTCGAGTCACATTTTCACCAAACATGCTTAACAAGCAATTACCAAACATCCATACTCAAAATATGGTTTTCAAATCTCTTTTCAAGATCTATATTTGAAAACATAATCATTATCATTTAAAATATTAAGTCACTATCCACTCACAACTTTGGGAGGGTAAACATTCCCATAAGTCCACATGCTTGCGCCTTGCCTTTCACCTATGTGCAACCTCCTATAAGGTAGGTTAAGACAATGAAAACAATATGGTAAGACACTAAACAAACTTAGTATAACATTCTAAGCCTATATGCTATGCATCTCTATGCCTTTACGCTCAAAGTATGCCACCCGATTGGCAACGCACTCCGTTGTGCCACTTTGAGCTCAACACTTACCAAATTTTGTCAATTCAAGGGTTAAATACCCAAATCTTAATCCAAGGTTTATTGGAGATGTTTACCCATCTCAAAAGGTCTCTTAAATAAGTTTAATTAAGGTTCCAAAAGGTTCGAAGAAGTCGAAAATCAAATCAGAAGCAAAACGGAGCAAAATGAAGGAAAATGGAACAAAGCATGTTCCAATCATTCCAGGGAGGATCCGGGCTAGGGTCTCTGGTGCACCTGGCCTGGAATTGCCCTGTTTCATGATTACTCTTGTTTCAGAGAGGATCCGGGCCAGAGTCTCTAGAGCACCTGGGCCGGAATTCCTCTGCACATATTTCGAGTTTTAGGCTATTTTCATGCCATTTTCAATCTAAATAACTTCCAACCAATTCTAATTCAAACCAACACAATATCCAACTCAAAACATCATCAAAACATGCTTATAGCATCACTCAATGCATCAACAACCTCAATTTAGCTCAAATTCAATCAAATTGCACCCAAAAACCCATTTTTCAACTTCTAACTTCTAACATGAATATCTTTCTCAATTCAAATCCAATTAACATGATTCCAAGGGCATCTTGAAGCTAAAATGGAGTAGATTAACATACCTTAAACCCACTTTCCAACACTTGTTTGATCTACCACGAAATCCCTCTTCCTTTTTAGCTCAAATTGCCAAAACACCAACAAACTGGGTTCTTCTTCCTTCCAATGCTTAACCCACGAAAATTGCAAGCTTCATGGAGGATTTTGATGACTTTAACTCTTGGTTTCCATGAAGATTTGATTAGAATTCAATAGGGGATTTATTTGGGTAATTTTTGGGAATGTTTGCTCTTTAATGGAGAGAAGAGGAGAAAGAGGAAGAAGAAAGAAAAACAAATGAGGAGAAATCCTCTTTTTCCATTTTTATACATTGGGTTTTCAATTTTGCCCTTCACTTATCCTTTCAAATGTCCACTTTGTCCCCCAAAACACATTTATCTTCAATCTAGCCATTTTCTCCAATTTACCATAATTTTCATAATCCCAAATGACACCCAATTTCACTTAAGTCTTTATTTATATTAAATCTTCAATTTATAAAGTAATTAATATTGTGACTCCAAATTAATTTATGGATCGTCTTAATATCTCCAATAACTCCTTCTGATCATCAAACCATAATTTCATACTAAATCATCTTCTTTCATTTAACCTTAATTTTCTTTAGTACGTAACAACTGCCAACGTCACTTATATAATAATTAAGATAATTCTCCATTTCCTCAATACGGTAATAGTTATTCTTTAAGACTCCCATGTGGAGTTTGAATTCCCATACTTCATCACAATTCTCCAGTTTGACTCATTACACTTCAATATCTCTAGACTTGATCAAAAATTGACTTCAACCACTTAAATTTTTAAGTTGAACAAAAGTTCAAATTAGTACCAAAATTTTCGGTATTACACGCAGGACCTGTGCTGGATATACTAGGGAGTCGATTGGATACACTAGGGTTCAGAAATTGAGGCAAATGGGGTCGAGTTGACTACAAGTCAACATAAATTGGTCAACACTGTCCGGCGCCGGACCCGTTGAATTAAATGGGGTCTTGCCCGAGACCCAAATTTTCACTATTTCTCTTCTTCTCTCCCATTCATCCGAATTATCTCAAATTTCCAACAATTCCAACACTTCAAACCTCCTTCAAACACTCCATTAATCATCACCAATAACTTCTTTAGCTTCCAAGAATATCAATAGCATCAAATTCGTCAAGTTTTCTTCAAATCTTCAAATTTCGCAATTTGGAGTCATTGTGTTCTTCGGCCTATGTCTTCCAATCCAACCATAAGCTTTGCCTAATTTCATGATATGTTGTTCTAGACTCCTTAAGCTTCAATTTGACTGCTTATTTGCTTGATTTCGTTGAGTGAGCTGAGAGAAATGTTGAATTGAAGATCAAAATCCATTTTTGTTCAACAACCAATTGTACCATTGAATTTTGATCCGAAATTCTTACATGATCAGTCGTTTAATTCGGTTTTTGAAGCTATAAGTTCTTAGTTTGAATGCTTAAGATCGTGTGTTTTGAATTTCATGCGAATTGGTGTTGTTTGAGCTAGAACCGAGCTTGGGAAGTGGAGAACCCGAGTCTCGACCTTGGACCAGAGAGCTGCCTGGCATCGGACATGCTTGGAACCAGCGCCGAACTCACCTAAAATTGGGAAATTTCCCAATTTGGCACACTCCCGCACTGGAGTGAGCAAGACCAGCGCAGGACCTGCGCCGGATACACTAGGGAGTCGATTGGATACACTAGGGTTCAGAAATAGAGGCAAATGGGGTCGAGTTGACTAAAAGTCAACACAAATTGGTTGACCCTGTCCGGCGCCGGACCCGTTGAATTAAATGGGGACTTGCCCGAGACCCAAATTTTCACTATTTCTCTTCTTCTCTCCCATTCATCCTAATTATCTCAAATTTCCACCAATTCCAACACTTCAATCCTCCTTCAAACACTTCATTAATCGTCACCAATAACTTCTTTAGCTTCCAAGAATATCAATAGCATCAAATTCGTCAAGTTTTCTTCAAATCTTCAAATTTGGCAATTTTGGAGTCACTGTGTTCTTCGGCCTATGTCTTCCAATCCAACCATAAGCTTTGGCTAATTTCTTGATATGTTGTTCTAGACTCTTTAAGCTTCAATTTGACAGCTTATTTGCTTGATTTCATTGAGTGAGCTGAGAGAAATGTTGAATTGAAGATCAAAATCCATTTTTGTTCAGCAACCAATTGCACCCTTGAATTTTGATCCGAAATTCTTACATGATCAGTGGTTTAATTCAGTTTTTAAAGCTATAAGTTCTTAGTTTGAATGCTTAAGATTGTGTGTTTTGAATTTCATACGAATTGGTGTTGTTTGAGCTAGAACCGAGCTTGGGAAGTGGAGAACCCGAGTCTCGACCTTGGACCAGAGAGCTGTCTGGCATCGGACATGCTTGGAACCAGCGCCGAACTCACCTAAAATTAGGAAATTTCACAATTTGGCACACTCCCGCACGGGAGTGAGCAAGACCAGAGCAGGACCTGCGCTGGATACGCTTGGGAGTCGATTGGATACACTAGGGTTCAGAAATCGAGGCAAATGCGGTCGTGTTGACTAAAAGTCAACACAAATTGGTTGACCCTGTCCGACGCCGGACCTGTTGAATTAAATGGGGTCTTGCCCGAGACCTAAATTTTCACTATTTCTCTTCTTCTCTCCCATTCATCCGAATTATCTCAAATTTTCACCAATTCCAACACGTCAATCCTCCTTCAAACACTCCATTAATCATCACCAATAACTTCTTTAGCTTCCAAGAATATCAATAGCATCAAATTCGTCAAGTTTTCTTCAAATCTTCAAATTTGACAATTTGGAGTCATTGTGTTCTTTGGCCTATGTCTTCCAATCCAACCATAAGCTTTGGCTAATTTCTTGATATGTTGTTCTAGACTCCTTAAGCTTCAATTTGACTGCTTATTTGCTTGATTTCGTTGTGTTAGCTGAGAGAAATGTTGAATTGAAGATCAAAATCCATTTTTGTTCAACAACCAATTATACCCTTGAATTTTGATCCGAAATTCTTACATGATCAGTCGTTTACTTTGGTTTTTGAAGCTATAAGTTCTTAGTTTGAATGCTTAAGATTGTGTGTTTTGAATTTCGTGCGAATTGGTGTTGTTTGAGCTAGAACCGAGCTTGGGAAGTGGAGAACCCGAGTCTCGACCTTGGACTAGAGAGCTGTCTGGCATCAGACATGCTTGGAACCAGCGCCGAATTCACCTAAAATTGGGAAATTTCACAATTTGGCACACTCCCGCACGGGAGTGAGCAAGACCAGCGCAGGACCTGCGCTGGATACGCTAGGGAGTCGATTGGATACACTAGGGTTCAGAAATCGAGGCAAATGCGGTCGTGTTGACTAAAAGTCAACACAAATTGGTTGACCCTGTCCGGCGCCGGACCCGTTGAATTAAATGGGGTTTTGCCCGAGACCCAAATTTTCACTATTTCTCTTCTTCTCTCCCATTCATCCGAATTATCTCAAATTTCCACCAATTCCAACACTTCAATCCTCCTTCAAACACTCCATTAATCATCACCAACAACTTCTTTAGCTTTCAAGAATATCAATAGCATCAAATTCGTCAAGTTTTCTTCAAATCTTCAAATTTGGCAATTTGGAGTCATTGTGTTCTTCGGCCTATGTCTTCCAATCCAACCATAAGCTTTGGCTAATTTCTTGATATGTTGTTCTAGACTCCTTAAGCTTCAATTTGACTGCTTATTTGCTTGATTTCGTTGAGTGAGCTGAGAGAAATGTTGAATTGAAGATCAAAATCCATTTTTGTTCAACAACCAATTGTACCCGTGAATTTTGATCCGAAATTCTTACATGATCAGTTGTTTAATTCGGTTTTTGAAGCTATAAGTTCTTAGTTTGAATGCTTAAGATTGTGTGTTTTGAAGTTCATGCGAATTGGTGTTGTTTGAGCTAGAACCGAGCTTGGGAAGTGGAGAACCCGAGTCTCGACCTTAGACCAGAGAGCTGTCTGGCATCAGACATGCTTGGAACCAGCACCGAACTCACCAAAAATTGGGAAATTTCCCAATTTGGCACACTCCCGCATGGGAGTGAGCAAGACCAGTGCAGGACCTGCACTGTAGCAGGGGAAAAATGGTCTTTTCACACCCCTAGACCCCCAATTGACCATAGTTAACTTTCGGACTTGTCCAGTTTAGTTCCGAGACCTTAGAAACCCTAATTAGGTCATGTTGTAATGTTTGATTGTTTGTCGATTGCCTTTATTAATCAAATTAGATTTCAATTTGATTATTTAGGTACGTGATTGTACGAGATCAGGCAGTAGCATTCGAGCTAGGGCATTCGAGGGGATTGTTCGGGAGTATACAAACCTCCCTTACAAGTGAGTGGCTTGGATTATAGTGGTTGACCACTGAGGGTCAACCGGCTTTCTAATTGCTTTATTAACTGTTTTATTAAATGTTTATAACATTTTGGGATATGAATTGTCCACCCTTACACACGAGTTTAGAAATGGATTTAAGGGTGGGTTTTCAAAAGAATATATGAAGTATTATTATTATGTTTTATTGATGCTATGACCTATGGGAGTTGAGCGACTGAGAGATCCTCAGTGCTCCGATTAGAGTGAGCGTGTGGACCGAGTGAGAGGCATGCCACCGACTAAGTAGCCGTGGACCGCCTTTTGAGGGGAACAGTGAGTACGAAACCCCGGGAGAGGCGCGCAGGGAAGCTCGCTAGGGCTCGATGTAGCTGTGTTCCACCACAGCGATGGCAACCTCACGGGAACGGGCCAAATAATAAAAGAAAAGGATTTTGAGATATGAGTTTTGCCCTTGACGGTCCAGCGTGGCACCCAAGTGCATGGGTATACCTTTGGGACGATTTCAGATGCCAGCCCATTTACAAGATTTGTTATTTGTTTTGGCTTGAGATTTCATATGATTTCATAAAATGGCTTTTAAGATAAGTTTTGGATTATTTCATATCCCCAGCCTGAGGTCATTGGTCATTATAATCGGGTCCCTCACAGGGTACACATATATTTGTACTCACACCATTCACCTATTTTTGTTAGGTCATCAGGCTACGGAAGACAGGTGTCCCGGTGGATAGTGATCCTGGTATATCACCAAGGTACACGATTTTGTAGGTTCCACCTAGACCCCTTGTGAATCCTGGCTTCGGACTGGTATTGCATATTATTATATTATTATTTCTTTCGCTACATATTTACATCGTAAAATGTGCCACTTTAATTATATAAATATCTTATGATATTTTCTATATTGTTTTCTTATATATTTTCAATTATTACTCGAGTACCCCTTATTTATGCCTTGTACCATCTTGGATAGCCCGCCTTTCGAGGTGGTACGACGGTTGTCACGTCGCCAAGACCTCAGGTCGGGGCGTGACAGAAATTTTTCCTAATTTGAAGAATTTGGCCTCCAAACATCTAAAGCAAATTTTGACATAAGAAGTAAAAGTCAACTTTTTGTATTATTTTTCAAAAAATTTCGTATGCCTCATTGAAGGCATAAATGACATTTCAAATCACGCAGTTATCTTCTTTAGTGTGTCTTAGAATATTTGAAGCTATCACAGCATTTTTCTGAACGTCTTTGTCGAAGGAAAATATTACAGAAGGAAATGTCGCAACGTCTAATGGCATTTTCGAAAATAAATGGAAAGTGATTTTTAATCACTGAAAATGATTTTTCCTATAAGTATGGAAGGATGCCATGTTGTCATACACTGTTATTACTTGAGAACTTTCTAGTTGCTGCGTGAAAATCTGAAGTACAATTACCATTTTACCCTTGAGAAACATTGAAATGCATTTTAACACCATAGGCTGTACACCTTTAACATGTCGGGATACCCACTGCGCGAATTTTATTTTATCAGATAGTGCCATGCATTTCATAATGTAGAGTACGGAGAATATTATAATGTAAAGAGGATAATTAGGAATTTCGGTGAGGATGAGGAAGAAATTTGGAGTCATAACTTACAAATAGTAAGGAGTTTGAAAATTTTGTGGCACGCAGAATAACTTGTCAGGGGTTGAAAAATTATTTTGGGATAGTGTACAAGGTTCGGGAATGACCAAGGATATAAGTGAAATTTTTAAAAATTTTCAGGGTTAAAATCGTCCATGGGGGCAAAATGGTCATTTTGCCATAAGACTTTAATTGGTCATGTATGGCACATGACCAATGGCCATATAAATGGATTATGGCCGGCCAAGCATGGATAGAAATCAAGAAAATTCTACACTTTTCTCTATTTTTCTCCATTTTCACTAAGAATTCTTCCTATCTTGATTTCTCCTAGTTTAATCCACTAAACCTCCACAAGTTTAAAAAATTGAAGCTCTCAACAAGCCCATCAATAGTCCTCTATCAATTTTGAAGAATTTGAGCTTGGCTGGAAGTAATTTGGAGAAGAAGAATTAGGGTTTATGTTAGAGTTGGAAAATCATAAGGTAAGTATACCGAATTTTGAGTTATGTTGGAGATTTTAGCATACTCATCATGGATATTGGGTTAATTTTGCATGAATTGTGAATTATGTATATGAAATTAAGGAAGAAAGAAATTGTCATATTATGGATTTTAGATTCATGAAATTCATGTGTCAAGAGAATTTACAAGTTAAATTAGAGTAATATGGGAGGTTTGAATTTTCTAGAAATTGATCTTGGAGAGAGTCAAATGGCCAAGGTGCAATATAGAATGATTGAGCCAAAATTCCTAGAGAAGAATGCAAGATTTCAATTTTGCAAGAATTTAATTAGTTTAATTGTATTCTTAGAATAATTTGGGTGCAAATGTAGAGAATTGAATTATTAGAATTTGATTTTTGGATGTATTGAAGAAGGAATTGGCAATGTGAAATTATGGGTGTCGAAATTTTCCAAGAGAAAATGCAAAGTATTAATTATGCAAAACCAAGTTAGTTTAATTGTGTTTTTGGAGTAAATTAGGTGTAAATATGGAAATGAAAATTGTGGAGATGAATAAATATCAATTTGGTGAAACTGGGGATGTTGGCCGAAACTTTTAAGGTGTAATTTGTATTAGTAAATTATGAATTTGACTGGAGATTGAAAAAAGAAGAGTATGTAGATTTGTTAGTAAGAAAAGAGAAATCAAGAAGATTTAGAAATTAGTCTCGTGTTACATGCAAAACATATATTCTTACACACTCACCCAATGCTCACTTCTATCGTCAAACATGGACATGTTGTCTGAAAATAAATATTTAGGTGGCCAGCTTTCTTTCAAGAACAAGTAATGTGCTGAATAGTGGGAGTGTATACCCTCTCCAAATCAGTGAGTGAGACTTTACAGACCTAAATAAATGTTTTGTCATTTAAGTTGTTTTCAAATATAATGATTTGAATTTTATTTAAATTGAGTTATGATGATTGCTACTTATTTATAAATCTTGAATATTTATGATTTTAATATGAATTAATCCCATCTATGATTTTTAAAAAGTTTAATCTATGATTTTTACAATTAAATGCTTAGACATGTGATGAAATTTATGAAAATTGATGATCGGATTTTAATAATGGGCCAGTTGGCCAGATGACGTACGATTGAATTATATTGTTTTACATTATGATTGTGGTGGATGAGATGTTGGTCACTGCAGTGCCGCCTCTCGCGATCCGACCTTGTGAAGGCTGCATGAGTAGGCTTTCACTCCCACTTGGGGTGGATGGTACAGGGTTTTGCGCGCACTGAGATAGTGATTATGCGACCCCAGTGGGAGTACTATGGACATAGCCACGTACCATCCGTGATGAAAACCCATGCCAACGTCGAGTAGATGGCTTTTTCTTTTCTAAATAAAGAAACTAAAGACAAACCTCGACGGGCTTAGATCTCATCTTGGCCGAGTGAGATTTAAACAATGTGTTTCGGCGAGCCCTTTAAAATCCTCAAATTAAATTTTCTAATCAAAGTTTTATAAAATATAGAAATTGAAACCTTATGCCAAAAGATTTCTTTTAGATTTTCTCAAAATTTACAAAAAATGATTTTATCATGAAATTGTATAATTCTGTAATAGTTTATGGTCTTGTCTCACTCACTGGGTATAGAAAATATACTCATTCCATTTTTCTCAAAAATATGTTTTTCAGGACAACTAACCGTATGAAAGGGGTAGACCGCTAAGTGTCAAGACTTGACTCTGGACTTTTCATAGGAAGTCTATATTACTTATGTATTCTTACTATTGGATCTACTGGCATAATTTATCTACTGCTAAATTATTATTTACCTATATTTTTCAACTTAAAAGATTATTTTCATTTAAATTTCGGACTGCATAAATGTTTCAAAATCTTATTTTTTATTTTGCATGACAAGCTAAAATTGATTTACGAAATGGGTTCAAGATGCTATGAACCTTGCGAGTTTCGAGTTGTGAATGAAGTGCACCATTCACAATTCGTGGCACGCAGTGGTTGTCACATTCTCGACATTTAGATCAAGGTGTGACACTCGAACACCTGAATAGAGACGAACAATGTTGAACAATAGCTTAATACATAAAATAACTTTTGAATTTATATGAAATTATCATTTTGATTTTTTAATTTGTATTTTATAGTTTTTAGCTCTTGAAATTTTATTTTATGAATAATGTAATCTAATTTTTATTTTATAAATAATGTAATCTTTGGTGCTGATGTAGTTTATCCAAATATTGATATATGAAATTTTTATGTGACATGTTAAATTTTTTGTTATGTGTTGTTAGCGCCAATGACTACATTATTTATAAAATAAAAGTTTAAGGGTTAAAAATCTTAAAATAAAAATTGAATAACCAAATTGATAATTTTGTACATATTTGTGTACTATTTTAGGGTCCGGCTAACGGGTGCATGGATGCACCCGTTAAACCACCTTTTTTTGTAGAAAAAGTCAATTTTTCTTATTTTATATTTTATGTTTTTAATGATTAGATGTGTCCCATAAAAAAAAGTTAATATTAATAGTTTTAGACAATAATATCTTTTCTGGTTTGCTTTTTAACAAGATTATTTTTTATAAAATATGGGTTAAATCTTATCAAAAGTGCTTGAGATTTTTTTTAAAATCCTATTATAATAAATTCTAAATTTAAAAATTTACCATTAAAATTACTTTTTAAATAAAATTTAGAGTTAAACTTTATCAATAGTGTTTGAGTTTTTTTATGAAACCCTATTATAATAAATTTTAAATTTAAAAATGTACTCTTAAAATAAAAAACTTAATTTGAGGCTAAACTTTATCAAAATATAAATAATTTTATAAATATAAAATTAAAATATCAAACAAAAAAATGTAACGACTTTAAAATTTAGAATGATGTATTTGTAAAATTTTATTTAACATTTAAAATATCAAATTAACTTTTACAACTTTAAAGATTAAACATAGACAACATAATAAATAAGAACCTTTTTGCATTTGCCTTCTACGTTTTACCTTAGGAGTTGGAATCTATTGACGTAAGCAGAGTGGGGCCATTTCTCCTTCTACTTTTTTTCAGTTTTCACCTCCCCAACATCTCTTGAAGAGAACAAACTCTATAAATAAGGGCTCAAGAGTACTACTCTTAGGCTTGAAGACGCCACTCCGAAAGCATCTTCCAGGCCCCTGCCTCCCTCCCTGCTCCCTCCCCTTTGACCCCACAAACACAAAAGCAAAACCTTTCCTCTTCAACTCTCAACACACTGGACCTCTTATCTTCCGTACCCAAAAGCATGGTCGGACCTAACTCCACCATCAAATTCCTCTGCAGTTACGGCGGTAAAATCCTCCCCCGTTATCCTGACGGTAAACTCCGTTATCACGGCGGTGAAACCCGTGTCCTCGCCGTTGATCGCTCCATTTCCTTCTCTGGTCAGTCTCCAACACTCCCTTTTTTGTTTCCCTTTTATTGTAGAAGTATTTTGTTTTGCTCTTTGAATTAATTTGAAGTAGCATATATAGTTTTAAGTGTAGGCCAAAGCTTTTGAAAAGTGGTCGTTGTTTTAAGTATGGTAGAGTGAAATATATATGTATATTGGTGTACAGAGCTGTCGTTGAAGATGGGAGAGATGTGTGGGACGGCGGTGAGTCTACGATGCCAGTTGCCAACGGAAGATCTAGACGCGTTGGTCTCGATCACTTCCGATGAGGATCTCGCGAATCTCATCGAGGAATACGATCGCGTAGCATCGCAACCATCTTCCTTAAAGATCAGGGCCTTCCTTTCGCTGCCCAAATCCACCAAAAAACCAATCTCACCTCCTTCCTCATCATCGGCTTCGTCCTCAAAGTCTTCTTCTTCATCCACTCCCAGGTTGTCCTGCATACGCTACATCTCGGGGGCCCCCGTCGCTCTCCCTCTTTGCTCGGAGAAATCCGCGGGGAAGAGTAGTGTTCCTTACTATGGTTACCATGTTCATCATGGCAACGCTAGTCATATTTACCTTATTCATAACGGGAACCACTGGCAATAGCAGCAGCTAGCCCACAAGAAAGAAGGATCATCATCTATTAATCTGTTATGATCCTGTCTGAAACGGCGAAGGACAAGTAAATCAAATACTGCCCATACGAGGAAAAAGAAAACCAAAAAAAAAAAAAAGAAAATCTAAGCTATATGATCATGTATTTGGAACTGGAACTGTAAATCGTTTAAGAAGGATTGCTTTGGATGATGTGTGGCCATTAATGAATTTTCCACTCCAGTTTCGTTCTGGATCATCTCCCAAAAAAACTCAATATTTTTTGTAATGGTGAGTATCTTTTTTTCTTACCCCCCGCCCCCCGGAAAAAAAACTCAATATTTTTTGTAATGGTGAGTATCTTTTTTTCTTACCCCCCGCCCCCCGGAAAAAAAACTCAATATTTTTTGTAATGGTGAGTGTCTTTTTTTCTTCCCCCCTTGGTTTTTTCTGGTTTGGAATGTTTGTTGTCCAGTTCCATTCACTTCACTGTTTACAGCTTACCCCATCGCCATTTGCACGCAAAGTATTAAACGGCTAGCAGATGTTTTTGTTTTAGGTGAGATTCCGGTATTTACGGGCCACGTTCCTTTTCCCCTTATCGTTGACAGTCTCTCGTACGTGTGCGCCACGCGTGTGACGTTTTTACCGGCATTATTATCCTCGTCCGTTGTCTGTACCATGTTTCTTCTTTTGGTCTCCGTCATCCTTTTTTCTGTCCCGGTCTCATTTTTCCTTGTTCCTGGTTTTCTTTTTATTTTCCTCGTTACTTTGGAATATTTTAATTTTGGTTGGAACAAATTCAATTGATTTGATTTTTGATTTTACAGGTTAATGAAGATCTTTACTAGCTGGTGCTTGACGAATCACCAAGAGCAGCCTTTGAATGATCTGAGGTAGCAATATATGTAAGTTACTCTATTCTAAGTTTTAGGTTTCTTATTTGCTTCAATATTTTTCTAGAAATATTTTAATATCCAGAAAATTATGTGGCAACCCTTTGTATTTTATCCTATAAAATAAAATTAATTGATGACTTCTTATATCTATTGAAGATTGCATCAATGAAGGTTGCCATTTCATCTCATATAGTTCAGAGTTTTCATTAAAAATCAAAGATTGGACCAAACCGAACTTCCCAATTTCGAAGAACAATCCAAAAGCCAATTACAAATATTCAAATGGGGAGTTAGTTGGTTAATTGAATATGTGAGATACTTTGAATCCAGGAGATGATGAGTCATTTGAATTGGTAAGCAATAGCAGATAATTATGTCGTTTTCTTCATTTTTGCATCTTTACCACCTTCTGACGCATTCACACATAAAAGCAACTATTCCGACACTAGATAAATATCGTTTTGCTGAGAATATCTATTAGTATCAAAAGTGAATAATTGATGAGCAGTGTTGATTAGCTGGCTGATTAGTTAAACTAATCAACTAATCAAAAATTCGAGATCATCTAGGGCTTTGATCTCCTCTAAACAGAGATCTGGTTTCTGGGTCGTAAAGATTATGATATTTGACATTTTGTTCATGCTGATGCTTAAGGTATATGGGCCATAGTTAAGCTTAACTCCTGATCAGTGATTTTCATTTTTGACCAGATTCGACATTAATTGCAAAGGGGCAAAGGCAGGATTGAAGCAATGGTTGTTTGAATACCAAACAAATTCCATGTAGCAATTAGCACTAAATTCTGGAAGCGTTGAAGGGGGACCATTTGGAGAATCAGATGACTCGACATTACTGGAATTTATTGAACATGCATGGATGGAGGAGATCAAAGCCATAATAAGACTCTAAAAACTGTCCCATTTGCCAGCTGGTATATATGAACTGATCATAAAGGTGCTCTCAGACAATACAATAATAATGATGATAATAACAACCAATTTTGGTGAGGCGGTGGCCGTCTTTGTCGTGGAAAGAGTAAGAACACAAGTTCAGGAGTTTTAATTATCTTTTATGCTCTCGAAGTAATTAAAAAAAATTAATGATGATAATAACAATAATTTCATTGAAATAATGCTAAAAAAGACAAAATAAGATTGATGAAAAGAGAAAGCAAAGGGAAAGAGATTCTTACAGATATCAATCCAAGACAATGAAAGAGGGAGAGGATGAAGAAGAAGAAGAAGGGGTATGAATTTTGGTTCAAAGGAAGGGTCTCCACTCATGTATCATTCAAAGAGGAAGATTCCCCTTTGCTGTCCCAATTTTGGAGAGATATGATATGAAGGATTTTTTTAACAATATTAAAATTTGATAAACAAGGGGAAATCAAAATATATGAAAGAGAGTTTGATGATTGTTATATGAAAGATATAAAGTGCTTTTAAGGTTATCCTACCCCACCATGTGCGATCTTTTTTTTTTTCTTCTTTTTTAAAAATATTCTGCTGTTTTTTCTCCTAAAACATGAAATCATACATCATACATCATACATCATATATATTATTAAAAAAGAAGGTAAGAGAGATCAAAGAAAGATGTCACATAGGATTTATTTTTTTAATTATTAATTGTCCCAAATATTTATTTTTTTAATGTTTTTGACCCATTCCCTATTTTACACATTTACAAAAGTTCCCCCCTGAACCAAACGAAAAGCTTTTTGGCCAAAAAACAAAAACAAAAAACAAAAAAATTGAAAAGCTGCTATCATTTATTCGAGCCAAAAAACAAAAAAACTCTAAAGCTTCTATCTTTTATTCGAGCAAAAAAACAAAAAAATTGAAAGCCAAAAAACTTTCTATCATTTATTCCATCAATTTCATATTTCGCAAATTAAGAAAATTTCCTCCCTGCTCCATACGAAAAGTTGTGTATTATTTATTCTTCCAAGATACGTTCAGAAGGGAAGAAATTGATGGGTTGGGTTTTTTTTGGCCAAAATGATTGGTTGGGTTAAGATTCATCTGTTTGTGCTTTTTGGATTAGGGATTTTAATGTTTTGAGGAAGCCAAAGAGATGGGAAACCATCTGAATTCAATGATGGGCAGTCAGATTGGAATACGAGGGGAATATTTGTTGCTTTGTGCCTCTTCGATTTTCCAGAAATTTTCTTGCCAGGTAAGAGTTTTGATATTACTCTTTCCTTTGTCCATTCTTTTCCCTGTTATTCTCTCTGTTTTTTGCAAGTATTTTCTGCATTTGGGTTTTCTTTTGTTCTACCTAAAGGTTAGCTCTGTTCTTAATTTCTGTATAGGGTATAGATTATTTTGTCAACAGTGATTTGTTTTTCATTCTGTTTGTTTTTCAATTGTATAAGACTGATTAGTTGTGATGCTACCTGTACCTATTAGAGAATCCAATAGAACCTACAGGGGGCAACGTAGGTATCGTTTTATTCCCATTTTCCAAGTACCAAATAGAATTCGTGCTAAGGAAAATAGGATGTATAGGTTAAATGTCATTAGGATGAAAAAAAATCAAAGAAGTGGTCGTCTGCTCTCTGCCTTTGTAGAAGATGGGACGAATGGTTCTGAAGACAGTGCTTTGGATAATGGTCTGCTGCAATCCAATATGAGAGTACCTACAAGGAATGACTTTAGTGTGTAGTTTCTTTCACAGTTAGAGGTTGGTCAGTCAAGTGTTGTCAGAGCTATTACAAGAGAAGAAAATAGTAATTTGGCATATGATATCAGATTTGGATCAGATTCAGTTCCTATTGCTTCAAATTATGCTGAGGTTCCCATGTCTTCAGATGATTATGGTGGTTGTGGTATGTTTTCTATATAAGAAGGATTTAACGCTCTGCAGGCAATTTATTAGTCTTATTGAATGATAATTGTTCAGCATGTTCTAAATCTTACGAATAAGGTTGCCTGAGATCGAATAGCTGATAGTGGAATCTGTGCTGATGTTTCTTAGTTAGGAAATTCTGTTTTGTAAAGTTTAATATGCTTGCTTTCTGAGATTGAATATTTGGTGCGTGAAAATTTTCTTTTGTATTATTTTTAAAGGCTTTTGTTTTGAAAGCTGTGATAATCTTGCGATGGCAATTGAAAAAGCTGTTGTTCACAGATTGTTTGTTTTGCACATGTGCAGTTGAAAGAGGCACTGCCCCGACTATAATAAATGATTCTACTCATAAACGTAAGTACTCTATAATAGATTAGGCTGAATGACTAATCACAGAGATTTTGTTCATAGCTAATAAAATAATTTCGCTCATGTAGGGTCATGTTTTACAATTGATTACTTTGGAGGTGCAAATTATTGTTGTCCTTTTTGTAGAGCTGCAATGTGGTATGATGAAAGGGTTGGAATATCTAGGCCTATCTCTTCGCCAACCTTTAATCTGTGTTGTAAACAAGGGTCTATTAAACTACCTATCCCAAGGAAAGCACCCGAATTGTTGCATTTTTTACTTAGCTATGAAAGTGGTCGTAAAGGAAAACAGTTCAGAGATAAAATTAGAGTTTACAATGCTTTGTTCCAGTTTAGTTCCATAGGTGGGAAGGTTGATGGGTCCATTAATACTCTGCCTGGTCCTTATGTATTTAGGATGAGCGGGCAAAACTACCATAGGATTGGTTCTCTTCTGCCTGTACTAGGTCAACGACCTAGATTTCTACAGCTGTATATTCACGACACCCATAATGAAATTCAGAATAGAATATGCTCTATTTCTGATACAGAGGATCAGTCACCGGTTGATAGAGAAATTGTGGAACAGTTAAGATTGATGTTTGATGAAAATAATGAAATTGTTAAGGCTTTTAGAATGGTTAGGGATACACAAATGCAGTGCCCTGATGTTGATGTTAGGTTGAGGTTAATTGCTAAGCGTACAATGAATCAGTCTGTGTACAGTCTGCCAACTGCATCAGAGATTGCTGCCTTGATAGTGGGTGATTTTGGTGAAAGTGAGGTTGGCCGTGACATTATTGTTGAACATAGAGCTGAAGGGCTGATGAGGATAAATGATCTTCATCCATTATTTATGTCAATGCAGTATCCGGTACTTTTTCCTTATGGGGATGATGGCTACCATATTGATATACCATATGTTCAATCGCCTATCAAGGAAGAAATAGAGTCTGGCTGTTTAACAATGCGTGAGTTTTATGCATATGTAATCCAGCAGCGCAATGTCATATCAAATACGTTGCTTAGAGGAGGCAAGTTGTTTCAGCAGTACTTAGTTGATGCATATGCTATTGTAGAAGATACAAGGCTTCGATATATTAGGCAAAATCAAAAATCGTGGTGAACAGAAATGTATAAAAACATCTGGGATGCTATGGCAAGAGATGACATGGAAGCATTTGCAATCGGTAAAAGAGTTGTACTGCCAGCAAGTTTCACAGGAGGACCACGTTATATGTTTCAGAATTACCAAGATGCCATGGCAATCTGTAGGTGAGGTAACCTATTTTTAAATGTTAATTACCTATCTTCAACTCTTAAGATTGTTTGTGATAGTACATAATTTTAAATAATAATACTTTACTTATGTAGGAATTTTGGATATCCAAATCTTTTTATTACATTTACATGTAATGCGAATTGGCAAGAGATAAAGGATGCATTACAGCCAGTCCAAGGACAACGTCCTGAAGATCGACCAGATATAGTAGTTCGTGTTTTCAGGCTGAAACTACGTCGACTCATGAATGATTTAATGAAAAAAAATCATTTTGGGAAGGCTATAGCAGGTATGTTTTTAAGGTACTTTTCTTTTGCCCGTGCTGTTTATCATAATAATGTATAAAGATTTGTTTCTGTACTTAGTTGTTTACATAGAAGAGGTAAAAAAAATAGGAAAAAAAAATTCACGTATGTAAATGCTCTGCTTTTTTTATATGACAAATATAAAATTGTTTTTTTACCTTTTGCTATTCTCTATTATTTGGTTCTTTGTGTCTGACTCTTTTGGAGAAGAGAATAGTTATCCAATTACTGATTAGGGGTCTGACTTGAGAATTTCATTGGCATCATTAACAAGAAAAGGAAAAAAGTTCTTTATTATGTATTGATATTTTGTTTTCTTAGTTAGTTATATAGGTATGAGATATTTACAAAAAAAATTCCTCTATGAATGCATATAGATTAGTTCTTCTAGATGAGAAAAAAAAAGTTTTCTCTCGCCTTTAGGTTTTGTCATTACTTTGTAAAAAACATCTAATGATCTCACTGCAAATGCTAAGTAAAACACAATAGTGTAGTTGTATAGGCACAGTTGAAACAGTTACTAATATTCAGCATATTAGTGCTAAGTTTGTAATCAATAATTATTACAAATATAACACTTAGGAACTAAGCAGATTCATCAAGTTTAATCCTATATGTGTCTCATTTTGCTCTTTTGCTTCTATGTACATTCAAATCTACTGTTGAGATGCTTACTGTTAAAAAGGGAACAATCCCATTGAAAATGTACAATAAATTTGTTTGGTAAATGCTACCACTCCGAAGCTCCCTAATAGAAGACCTAGACCTAGGAAAGAAATTTTAAAAATTCCTTTATTAGTCCAGGCAAATCCATTATATGTAAAATAAAAGTTAAACAAATGGAAATCCTTTTTATAATCTTATTGACCTTTGTCTATTATTTATTTTTTAATTTTTTTAATAATTGAGAGGTGATCCATTTAATTATTAGGGTGCTGCTTGGACAAATTCATTGCTACTATGTCTGTCATATGTCACATATAATGGAAGGAAAAATGATTGTCCTATTAGAATGAAAATAAGACATGAAACTGTATCCTTGGATATTGAAAATTAAATTTAGATTGCAATCAATCATTTAAAACAAAATATGAAAAATAACCTACATTTATTGACATTTTTTTTTACTTAGTTAGCTCTGTAGGTAGATGTTCAAAACATTTCTGTATGTATCCAGATAGATTGCTTCATCCTTTAGATGTTGTCTTGGATTGGTTCTTTTCTCTTATTCAATAAGTTGGGTGATAAGTAAATTAGTGACTGACCAGTGCTCCACCTAAGGCCTGCATATTTTTTTTTTAAATATCTAATGTAATTGAATGGGCACTTTTTGAAGACTTATTAATAAATACCATATTAGTACTACGGTTGTGATTAATAATCATTAGAAATTTAGCTCTTGCAAATAGATTAATAAACATTTGATCAAATATCAAAGTACTCTATGTTTATTTAAAACTGCTTTTCCTAATAAACCCTTTTTGTTGCTTTTGCTCCAGTTACATATACTGTAGAATTTCAAAAACGTGGTCTGCCACATGTACATATTTTACTGTGGCTTGAAGATAGGAATGCATTTAGAATGCCTCACCAAATAGATACACTTATCTCAGCAGAAATCCCAGACGAGTCTGTTGATCCTATTGGCCATAAAGCTGTGACGAACTTCATGTTTCATGGACCCTGTGGTTTGGCAAACAGTAAAGCACCTTGCATGGTTGATGGAAAATGTAGAAAGAGATATCCAAAGCAGTTTCAGCCTTATACAAGTCTTGATGAAGATGGCTTTCCAGTTTACAAACGAAGAGATAATTCTATTGTATTCAAGGTGAAAGGAGTAGCTCTTGACAATAGGTACATAGTACCTCACAATGTTGATTTAGTAGTTAAGTACCAAGCCCATATCAATGTAGAGATCTGTAGCCAAAGCCGAGTGATAAAGTATCTATTCAAGTATATAAATAAGGGTTCTGATAGGACACGTGCTGTCGTTGAACAGAGGCAAGAAAATCAGAAAGATGAGATAAAAACTTTTCTTGATTGCCGTTACCTTTCACCGTATGAAGCTTGCTGGCGTTTATTCCAATTTGATATTCACTACCGTAAGCCGGCTGTTCAAAGGTTATTGATACATTTACCAGATGAGCAAATGGTCTTCTTTTCAGATAAGGAAAGTGTTCCTTCGATTGCCAACCGTCCAAATGTTGACAAAACTATGTTCACTGAATGGATGCAAATGAATAGTGTCAGTAGTGGAGCAAGACAACTTCTGTATGCTGATTTTCCAACTAAGTTTACTTGGCAGAGTCGTGAGAAACAATGGACTAATCGTTATCGTTCCAACTCAATTGGCAGAATCATGTATGTTCATCCAGCTGCTGGTGAATTGTACTACATGCGATTGATGTTAAATGTCATCCGTGGACCTAGAACTTTTGAAGAAATTCGAAAAGTTAATGGTATTGTTTATCCATCTTTTAAGATGCCTGTCGTGCCATGGGTTTGTTAGGTGATGACAAGGAATGGAGAGATGCCATCATTGAAGCTTCTCAATGGGCTACAGCTGCTGAATTAAGACAATTGTTTGTGACAATGATAATGTTTTGCCAGGTAAAAAAAAGATTATTTAATAATGCTTATTACATATTGAAAGTTGCTTTTACATTCCGTTTGCTGATAATTATTGCTGCTTGGTAACAGAAGCTATCTGATTTGCAAATAAAGATCCTTTCTCAGCATGTGAAGCTATGAAGGAAGCATATATTACAAAAGATAGAGCAGCAGATAGAGGTATTCTAAATTACAATAGCTACTGTGAGATATAAGTATGCTAAGTTAACATAATTTGCTATTGAACATATAATTGTTACATTGTTAGAAAACATATACATTTACTCATATTGTTCATATAATTTATGTTTCAATGGTCTAGGTAACAAATCATACTGTCCTATTTGAAGATTCATGGAAATACATGTGCGAAGATATCGAACATAGGATCAGACAAGCTTTCAACATTCCAACATATAGAATTCCAGATCCTGATCTCCAGAATTATGTTCTAATTGCTTTAGAGGAACTTTTCAACAAGCATTGCACCTCATTAGAAGAACAGCAGCTACCGAATCCTCGATCTGTTACAGCAAACCTTGCTTCTGAAAGGCTGATCCTTGAAGAAATAAATTATGATCTCCCTGAATTACAGCGATTACATCTTCAGTTACTTGGTAATCTTAACAGAGAACAATTGGCTATATTTCAGCGAATAAAACAAGCAGTTGACAATAAACAAGATGGCCTTTTTTTTGTTCATGGCTATGGAGGAACAGGGAAGACATATCTATGGAATACTTTGATTTCTGGAATACGTTCAACTGGAAAATTTGTCCTAGCAATAACATCATCAGGAATAGCTTCTCTGCTTCTACCTGGAAGTCGTACGGCGCATTTAAGGTTTAAGATACCTTTGTCTATTAATGAGTGGTCAACATGTCCAATCTCAAAAGGAACTCAGCTGGCAAATCTGATACAAAATACAAGTTTAATAGTGTGGGATGAAGCACCAATGATCCATAGAAACTGTCTGGAGGCTTTAAACAAAACTATGCAAGATTTATTACCAGAATCTGGAGAAGAGCTTTGCAGAAGGCCTTTTGGGGGAAAGATTATGGTATTGGGAGGCGACTTTAGGCAAATCTTACCTGTTATACCATCAGGAAGTAAAAGTGACATCTTAAATGCAACCATATGTAATTCACATCTGTGGAGTAATTGCAAGGTTTCAACTTTGTCAATGAATATGCGTCTTCAACAACGAAATCTGAATGAAACTTCAAGGATTGAGATGGAACAGTTTGCTCAATGGTTGCTTGAAGTAGGAGATGGTACAGTTCAATCTTTTCGAAAATCTGATGATGAAGAAGGAGAATGGATACATATCCCTGATGATTTACTCATAACTGATTTTGAAGATTCGCAGCAGAAAATCCTTAGCACTATTTACCAAAATTTTCAAGCTAACTATAATGAGGAGAACTATCTAAGGCAGAGAGCAGTGATCACTCCATTTAATGATATAGTGCATGACTTAAATGAGAAAATGCTTGAAGAAATACCAGCTGATCAGAAAGTCTACTTAAGTGTTGATACACTTGGGAAAGAATCAACCTCAGCAGCTGATGATTCTCTTCTATATGCAACTGAAGCTTTAAATGCTTTAAAGCTCCTAGGTATACCGAACCATGAACTTAGGCTTAAAGTAGGATGTGTCATAATGCTTTTACGTAACATTAGTTAGTTGAATGGTCTATGTAATGGTACAAGATTAATAGTCACACAGCTTTGTCCACATGTCATAGAAGGCAAAGTCATTTCAGGCACAAATATAGGGAAAAAGTTCTTCATTCCTAGAATTGTCATGAGCATGAAAAATCCCCAATGGCCATTCACAGTAAACCGAAAACAGTTCCCTGTCAGGATTTCATATGCTATGACCATAAATAAAAGTCAAGGACAAACATTAGAGTTTGTAGGTGTCTATTTACCTCGACCTGTATTTACCCATGGGCAACTTTATGTTGCTTTGTCTAGAGTTACATCTAGAAAGGGATTAAGAATTCTAACCTTGGATGAAAATGGAAAATCTCAGAACGTAGCTAGAAACGTTGTGCATAGAGAAGTTTTAGAGAAAATCTTTTAAATAAGTAAAAAATACATTGAAAATATCTTCGATGAATGGTGAATCATTTACTATGGTAAGACTTCTTTGCTCAAATTTCCTTTTACTTTTATATATACTATGTATACATGTACTGCAACTGCTGAAAATAGAAAAATAGGTAAGTTTACATTAATGTGATAATCTTAAATTGCCATTTCCTTTGTAGCATGATTGTACACCTACTTTGATATTAAATGAGAACGTTAGTCATTATTTTCATATACATTCAATTCTCAATTTATAGAATAACCATGGGTCCAAAGACAATTGAAGAGCTAAGAGAAGGAGTTTACAACCAATCAGCAAAGTTGAGAATAGCTCGCATGTGGGATTGCATAATACCTGATACAAAAGAGGTCATTGGAATGTCCTTTGTTGGAACTGATTCAAAGGTATAAAACAAATTACTTCCTCCGATGAACATTCATAAACACTTTTGCTTCTTTACCATTAACAATATCTTTTTACCATTTATTTATGAAAATTTCAATGAACAGAGAGTTGGAATCCATGTGCACTTGAGGGATGCAGAGGCTAAACGTTTCAGAGGAAAATTGCATGAAGGAACAATTTACCTTTTCACATCTCTACAGGTTGTTAAGCCGAGGATGAAACACATATATGTTTATAGAGAGCTTTCACTTTTCCTTACACAATTCTCAAAAGCAACAAAGGTGACTGATGATCCAAAACCTTTTCCAAGACACTTCTTCAATTTTGTTGATGACAATTTGCTGGAAAAATTAGCCAATGGCAACAAATATGTTGTGGGTAAGAACACAACCATATGAGAATTAAATATACTATAAAATCACATTATATCTTTTAAATTTTTTTCTTAAAAAAATGCAGATACAATTGGCATGTTGATGTCCATTGGTCCTGTCGGAACTGTTTATGTTGCAAAGCACCAGAATCATTCACTTATGCGAGAAATTGTGATCCAGAAACTCAAGTAAGCTTTACCTATCACATTAAATCCTTGCTGTCCATTTCTACGAATACAAACTTAGCTTATATAACATTAAATTTGATGGATATCTTTCAGTGGCCAGCAACAACAGATCACTGTTTAGGAATAGTGCTTGGATCAGATTGAAGTTGAAGAGTTAAAGCATATGAAACCAAGACCTATTGTCATTTTAACCAACATGATGGTTAAAAAATTCCAAGGTTACTTTCATTTTCAAAAGATTATAGCAAAATACCCAATATAATTAAAATTTAACGAATCATCTGCCACAATGCAGGACTGATATACTTGAATACTTCAACAGCAACAAAGGTCTTTATCAATTTGGATATACCTGCTGTTTCTGAATTGAGGGCAAGGTAAATAACCATATTCACTTTTTTTACCTTCTTTTCCTGTTTACGTTAATAAAAAATATCTTATTTCTCCCAATTTTTCTATAATAGGTATGGTGAAGATAACAGTAATGTAGAAGTGTTGCCTGAATAGCAGCCAGACCAAGCAGTTGCACCCCTGATGGCAGCTACAATATCAGAATTGTTGAACTTTGAGCCAGCTACAATAATGGTAAATGTTGCACTTACTAATGGAATTTATTTTCATAAGATTACGAGTTAACAAAATATTTTACAAGAAATGCTGATGAAAGTTTTTTGCTTCTGACAATAGCATCGCAAATTCAAATGCGTCGCCACAATTAAAGATGTTAACCCTTGAACTGGTTGGTTCTATTACGGATGCAGTGAATGCTATGGAAAATTAGAAGAAGGACAGAATGAGATGCGTTGCACTCAACACGGAATCAAAGTTCCTCTCATGATGTAAGTACGAATGAATTACTTCAGTGCATATTCTACAAATGTAAAAAGGAATATAACATGACTGTAAAATTATTAACAACTTTTTAAACTTTGCAACCACTTGCAGAATGCGGCTCAATATCATTATCCAAGACAACACTGATGAAATGACATTGGTCGTCTTCGACAGACAGGCAGATAAACTGACCAAAATTTCAATTGAAAGAATGGTAGCTAATCAGGTTATCTCTAGATTGGAGCTCCCAAAGGAAATATTGGATATAAAGAACAAGCAATTCAATATTACTATAGGCTTGACCCAAAAAGCTATCAATCAGCAGCTTATGGTCTACAAGATTTATGACAGTGAACCTTATAAAGAAGGACCAATTGATAGCCTAAGCAAAAAAAACTCTGCCAGTGTGCCTTTGTCTCCAATTGAAGAATTACAGCATAGCTTTTCCAATGAAAAAGAACAGACAACAAACATAGAAGGCCATCTTCATAGTTCCAACAAGAGGAACTCTGACATTGTCTCTTTTGTCGGAAAAGAAGCCACTGAAGGCAGCTCAAGCAAGGGAAAGGAGAAAGTCACAGATTTGTCTAAATTGTTAGAGACCGATTCTGAAGGAGATGAGGAGCATATTTCCCAAACACCACCAACAAAACGAAGCAAAAATTAGTAAGATTTTTTATCTTTACTTTAAAATCTTACCCCATCTTATGCATTACCAAAACAACTAACATATCCCTTTCTTTAAACATGCAGAGACACATGGAGCATGACTTTGAGCTTCCCCAAAATGCAAGGACCATATGAAATGCCAATTTAACTCCATTTTTTCCATTTCATGCTATAAAGAGTTACATTTCAAACTAAAGACAATTATCTGCTAGATTTATTACTGTTTCTCTTAGTTATTTCCAATATCGACATATTATATTTGAGAGTTTCGCTCTCAATCTTTACAATTGCTATTTAGAATATCAATATATTTTATTTGATACTTTAGCTCTTCAATCTTCATATTACCTATCTCTCTGCCTGTTGCTATGAATTAATAATTAAATCTTATATGACTGAAAAATATTGAATGCATTATGCATTATAGCATCCGCAGCGAAGCGCGGGCAGCATCCTAGTGATTTGTGAAAAGAAAAAAAAAACGCTATAATTAGGATGTATGCCACCGAGTAAGCATGAGCTTGGGAATGGGAAGTCTATTTTTTGACAACGAGAGGACTGAGAAGTGCAATATGTATACAGTTTTCTAAAAAAGGTAATATAGCCGCCGTGGATCTTATGGTGGCCTCCAATCCTCGTTGGAGATATGACGTTGCTTGGACCTGATGATGAAGTCTCTTATTTGTGATAATGTGGAAGAGGACGGGGCGTGGCTCAAATACTTAAATTCAATGTGATGATTGAAGCTTTTCCGTGGCATTGTGGTTTTACTGTATATATGTTTAGTTTAGTTGGCATACTGGCAGGCAAGGCAACCCAATTGCTTAACCTGAGAGATGTAGAGAGGATAAAATTAAAAACAAACAGATAGAGAGGAAGAGAGACAAATATTTCTCTGACCAAACCGATCTATCTAGTTTAGTGGCCAAGTTGGTGGGATGGTTATCAAAGGCCATTGTATCCATAATTAGCTTTTGTAAATAAGTGTGTAATTACCAATTAAGTTAGAATGAAAAAAAATATTTTTCTTATCAAAATGTAAAATCTTTTATATAATGACAGATATTTATATTTACTTTATAATTTACGATTAATTTATTCAAGTCGTGCCGAATCTCTGTCTCAATAGTGAAGTTTAAATATTGTTCATGGATTGTACAGGCCCAGGCCTACTTATGTACTAATAGCTTTTATGTCTGATTGGGCCCAACTTGAGTAGATAATTTGGGCCCAACTCTATCGTAACAACGTATCAACAATACTATCATCTTTAACAATAGGTAATTTTAGCCTCTGTTTTCCTTAAGATTGGGAATAAGAGAAGGAGCTAGACGAAAGCGACCAGTTTGAGTGTTGGATTCAACCTATAATTAAACGTGATTTGATTTGGGATTTGTCAAGATATACTGTTATTACCGGATACCGAAAAGCTTACACAATAAAAAGACTTGACTATCGTATTCAAAAAACTAATATGACATCTAATGAAAAGCCCAAACCCATTGTTAGCCCAAAAAAATAAAAATAAAAATGAAAATAAAAGCCCAAGGAGCATGATGATTAATCAAACATGGACGGAGGACTGAAATAAAAGGATGATAGAAGCAAAACCCGCAAAACGGTTCGACTGTTCAAGCATGATGACTTAACCTTTGCAAATGCTACACACTTGTCCACACTAACAGGGCATTAGGCAGTAGGCAACCTAGAAAACTTCAACGCTCCATGGTTATCCAATATACCCCTGAACCTGTTTGGCTTTTGCTTGATTTTGTCTCTTCTACGGTTCTACCTGCTCTTTTCTCCTTCTCAGTCTCCATCAATCTTGTACAAGAAAGACTAAGCTTATACTAATATGGATTCTAAGCTTACCAAATTTCCGGTTCTCTCTTATCTCCTCTCCCAACAAGATCCTTACAATTACCCATCTCTCCCTTCCCAAACCCTCCAGCAATTATTCACCCGATTCCCACGTTTAACCGACCAAAGAATCTTTGCTACACTCTCCCAATCCATCCCATCCACTGTCACTCAAACCCTCTTCCTCCTTCGCTCCCTTGGGGCTCGACCAGACCCTTCTGCGGTCTCCTCGGCCCGCTACAAGATGACTCAGGTACAACAAACCGAATCTTCCTCAGAGGACACCGAGATATACAAGGCGGTGCTCAGATTGGAAGAGATGCACCAGGATTTCGAGGGGCAGTTGACTGAGGTGGAGGATAATCTGGGTCGTCTTTACAGCTTGGCTTTGGATGAAATGGGAGGTGAAGATGAAGTCAATGAGGAAGTTGTGAGCATATTGAAAGAAGCTCAGAATGGGATGATTGAAAGAATTGAGCTTTCTGGGAGAGAGTTGAGGTTATTGCCTGAGGCTTTTGGGAAACTTGATGCTCTGGTTTCTCTCAATCTTTCCCAGAACCAGTTGGAGGTATTCCTATTATATGCCTATATCTTTTTTTCCCCTCTTAATCCATTTTTTTAAGTTTGCGGAGTTGATTCCAAGATTTGATCTTTTTCTATTCTCTGTACAAACATGGGATGGTGTGGGTCCTTTTTGTTCTTTAATAAATTTTGTATTAATTCATCAACTAAATATACTTTGATAATTTGGTTAGAATTCTAACTTCCAAAGAGCATTAACTCTATTGCAACGATGTTTATGTATTTCATAAAGCTGAGAATGGAGTAGATTCGTCATTTGCACTCCTTGGTTAATATTAAAATAGTTATTATGATCAGTTACTAACCTGTAATTGTTGGTTAAAAGCAATACTTGTGATAATATTTTTATTTTGGAGCAAGTAGGATTCCTTATTTTAATATTTGGTGTTTTCGTGCCTTGTGGGTGGGAACCAGATCATTCCTGATTCAATAGCAGGGTTAAAGAGACTTGAGGAGTTTGATGTTTCTTCCAACCTTCTGAAATATCTGCCTGACTCTATTGGATTGTTGCTTAATCTGAGGGTCCTCAATGTGTCCGGAAACAAGCTAAATGCCCTCCCTGAAAGCATCGCTCGATGCAGGTATTGTATTTTATACTGGTTTTGTTCTCCATTGAGTTCTATCAGCTGTTGTTCCTTTCCTTTCCTGCTTTTTGTGCCATTGGTTTTCCCTAAAGGGTAAGTCCATCTTTTTCAGTTCGCTGGTGGAGTTGGATGTGAGCTTTAACAACTTGACATGTCTTCCAATAAACATGGGGTATGGACTCCTAAATCTTGAAAAGTTCACGATCAAGCTGAATAAGATCCGCTTCTTGCCACCATCAATCTGTGAAATGAGGTCCTTGAGATATCTGGATGCTCATTTCAATGAGCTTCATGGCCTGCCACAGGTGATTGGGAGAATGACAAACCTTGAAGTGCTGAACCTGAGCAGTAATTTCAGTGACTTCACAGAACTTCCTGAAACTATTAGCGATCTAATTAATCTCAGGGAACTTGATCTTAGCAACAATCAAATTCGAGCTCTACCTTACACATTTGGCCGCCTTGGAAAACTATCGAAGCTCAATTTAGACCAGAATCCACTCATAGTGCCTCCACCGGAGATAGCTGGTAAGGGGGCTGATGCTGTCAAAGAATTTATGTCAAAGAGATGGCTCGACATAATCACTGAGGAGCAAAGGAAAATTGCGCTTGAAGCAAACAGTCAGCAAGCTCAGACAGGATGGTTGACATGGGGAACGTCATTGGTGGGTAGCGTTGTCTTGGGTGTTTCGCAAACTGTTGGAGGATATCTGAGCGGACCAAAGACTCCCAGGGATCCATACCTGGATCAACAACTTTGATTCTTGGTCACCTTAATTATCTGGTGTCTCTATGCATGATTTGTTGCATGCGTACTCGTTATGAGAGCTTTTTGGTCGCCTAAGAGCAGCTTTGTCTCTATAAGGAAGATCTGTGTATATGTGCTCTGTAATAATGAGAAACACATCTATTTTCTCTGCGTATATCTATGAGCTGAATGGACTAGTTATGATTTGTATATAGTGGCTTTTGGGTGTCCGTCCAGCGGCTCCACTAAGCTCCCAACCCCAAAATGAACATATAGATTTTTGCATCTAGGATACTTTGTAAACTAAATGGCAAACATGCATGTGAAAATGTATTCATATATCTCTACTTTTAAGATAAAATTGGGTGGTTTGAGAGAGATATGCTTGATTGTGCAGAACTTCAAATCTTTTACGCCTAACTTCTCCTTTGGTGGTTGATGTGTCTGGAAAAATTTCAGAAGAAAGAAGGCTAAAAGCAGAGACGAGAGAATGCCTTGAGGAGTAATACTGTCACTTTCCGAAAGACATTCCAGGGCTAAGGATTATCTTTGAGAACCGCGGAGAAAGAAGAAAAAGAAGTGTCAGAAAATCATAGAACTCACTATTTTATAGAAGGAAGCTGTTTTTATTTTGAATTTAGATAGTTACGTCTCTTTGGTATGAAAAAGCAGTTTATTCTCAAACAATTCTATCCCTTTATCAGACGATGTCTCAATTCAAAGTTATGAAGAACTAAAACTTCTCTTTTAACTAGCAGCTGCTTCAAACATTACAAAGGAATTTTTATTTCACAAAGAGTTCTAGCCTTCTCTAACTTCTATATTGTTTACAACTATAACTGTCATATAATAATATCGTAATTTACATTTAACAATCCCCACTAGTTGTAAACAATTATTTCTGACAAGTAAATATCACGCGTATAAGGTCTCTTTGACTTGAACCTTCAATTAGTGTAAAAATTTTCAAGTCTAATGAAATTGTAGGTGTGCCTATAGATTGAACCTCAACTCCTTATATTAGTACCGAAAATATCACACACGTGACACTCACTATGGTATCTCAAAGACTTCTTTGAACAACCTTAGCACTATTATATATGGCCATGTGCTAATCTTGGACTTGTAAACATTTATAAGAGAACCACAATCCTCTTATTTGAAGCAGCACAACTTCCATGTTCACGTAGTGGAGCTAACATTTGCCCCAGTTGCTAAAGACACAACTATTAGTAAACTCCATTAAGAGTATTCACTCATCCTTATTTCTTCGCAATTGTCAGCACTAGTTCTTCCTTTGTTGTTGTATGAGACATCCTAGTGCTCACAAGCACATTTCAATGACTTGTTTTTACCCATTGAACTTTAGACTGAAAAGTTTACTCATTCAAAGTTGGGTTACCACCATTGGTGCTTAAATTTAATAATTTAAGTCACATACTATTACATGTATTTCTCACCATTTCTCTTGTAAGTGGCTTAGTGAGTGGATCGGCTAAATTGTCGCCCGATCTAACAAATATTATAGTGGTCACTCCACTTAATATTAATTCATGTATGTATGCATGTCTCATGCCAATATGTCTAAACTTTCCATTATACAATTCACTATAGGCACGAGATATTGTTTCTTGACTATCACAGTTCAAAGAAATGGCTGCCTTAGGTGTTGTGACCACAGTTTAAAATCCATTAACAAATGTTGCAACCATTTTGCTTCTTTTCCTGCTGATGCTAGAGCTAGAAATTCAGATTCCATTGTGGAATATGTAATGCAAATTTGCTTTTTAGAAGGCCAACATATAGCCCCTCCACCTAAATTGAAAACCCAACCTGAGGTGGCTTTACTTTCAAAGTTATTTGTTAACCAACTTGCATCACAATAGCCTTCTAGCACGTCTGGATAATCATTATACACAAGACTTAATTCTTTTGTTTTCTTTAGATATCCAAAAATTTTACTAATAGCTTTCCAATGAGCCATGTTAGGCTTACTTGTGAATCTTGATAGCATACACACCGCATAAGCTATATCCGCCCTTGTACTATGCATGGCGTACATAGGACTACCAATGGCACTAGCATAATCCAATTGTGCAACAATTCTCCCATTATTTTCCAACAATTTTACACTTGAATCAAAAGGAGTGTTCGCCTCTTTTATACCAAGATACTTGAATTGATCAAGCATTTTATCAATATAATGAGCTTCGTTTAAGGCATAATCTTTATTATGTTTCTTTACTTTAATTCCTAAAATTGTATCTACTTCATGAAGATCTTTCATTTGAAAAATTGAAGTTAGATGCTTTTTGGTTTCTTCAATCCCTTTTATATTTGTGCCAAAAATTAGCATGTCATCAACATAGATGCATAAAATCACTCCATATTCATTTATTGTCTTGTAATAGATGCACTTGTCGGCATTATTATGCCTAAAACCTTTTGAAAGATTTGCTAGATCAAGTTTTATGTGCCATTGTCTAGGAGCTTGTTTTAAGCCATAGAGTGACTTAACTAATTTGCAAATTTTATGTTCATTTCCAGGAAGCACAAAACCTTCCGGTTGCGCCATATACACCACTTCCGTTAAGTCACCATTTAAAAATGCCGTTTTAACATCCATTTGATGTACATGTAATTTTTAAATGAAAGCCAATGAAACAACAATCTAATGGATATTATTCTAGCCACTAGTGCATAGGTGTCAAAATAATCTATACCTTCTTTTTTGGTATAACCCTTAGATACCAATCTAGCTTTATAAGTTTGTATAGAACCATCAGCTCTATATTTCTTTCTAAACACCCATTTACACCCAATTGCTTTAGAACCAGGAAGTAAATCAGGTAAGACCCAAGTGCTATTGGACATAATAGAGTGCATTTCATCATTGTTAGCTTCTTTCCAAAAAGTTACATCTCTACAAGCCATTCTTCATTATATGGTTTAGGGCAGGTAGGTCATCCTATTGTGAATGAAGTTTACTCACACTACAATCATGATTCATAAATGTAAAAAGAGAAAGGCAAAAGGGTGTTGCTTCATGTGTTCTTAGCATAGTAGTCATCTCACAGGTTTGGCTCTAACTAAACCTTTTCATCAACCTATATGCTACGGGTCCCACGACTTAATGGGTTCCCAAGATTGTCTTTACCAGCGATTCACTATCCAATGCTAGTAAGGTCCCCAATCCTCACCCATTACAAGCTTCAATCAGAAAAGGTTCAATCCGGGTGAGGGTGTTTCACACAACCTTGTGCAAGGAAAAGATTGTCCCTCGAAGACTTGTTACTTTACCCCCCATTCTATAGGGACAAACCGATCACCATCAGAAAAGTTTGAATGATGAAAGTGAAGTGTGTGGAAGGAACATACAAACCTTTACCAATTACCAAAATGTTTATCCTAATTTCTAACACCCTTTACAAAACGGAGAAAGACATAACATGAAAATGATTAGTAACATCAATATTCACAAAGCAAAGAAAATATTAATATTCCCAATATAATGAGGGAAAAAAAGAATAACATTCAGAATGCAAAGGAACATATCAATATTCAAAAGACAAAGAAAAGGAAAAAAATATTCATAATGCAAAATTCCCTCAAAAACAAATTAGGGTTCAGTTGTTATTAATCTTTCATTATTAAAGATTGAGAATCTAAATTTGTTAAGGCCTAGCTAATACTAACTTCATTTTGGCGCCACTTTCTAACCATCTCTAATCCAGTGGAGTCATCAAGCTGTCGCAATGACGCGAACGAGGATGGCCCAGAGAATTAAGAAAATTTTGGGAGTCAGCATAACCATTTTTGTTTAGGTGCAGTTAGTCACCTATTCGAAATCAATCTAACTTAACATTGGCCGTCAAATGGCATATTAAGCTAGATGAATTCCGGTGGAACAGAGAAATTGAGTTGATAGTACAGTTATGTGTGAGGAAGGATCGGCACCCACACAATACCCATCAAATGATGGTATCGATTAGTTTACTATTAATTAAGCCTTAATAAACTTAAATTAATAATTAAACCTCTTAGCTTTCTTTCTTTCTTTTTTTCTCATCATTTTTTTGTCTTTCTTCATTTTCAAATTTTCCCGATTTTTTATTTCATTTTTTTGTTTTTTTCATTTAAATTTTTTTTGTCTTTTTTGTTTACAATTTTTTATTTTTTGTCTTTATCATTTTCATTTTTTTGATTTTTTGATTTTTTTGATTTAGGATTTTTTTCTCTTTGCCAATTTCATTTTTTATGATTTTTTGATTATCAACCTTTTTTGCTTTCTTCCTTTTCAAAATTTTTTTATCTTTTTTATTTTCAATTTATTTTATTTTATTTTTTTCAAAATTTCTTGTGTCTTTTACATTTTTAATTTTTTATTATACCATTTTGTTTGAAGTTTTTCATTGCAAATTAATTAACTAATATTAAAAAATTTCATACAAACTCTTCTTACTACTGTGAGGGTATTTGCAGTAATTTTTGTCCTCGAAGGGTTCCTCGAGAGATCCACCACCGTGGTTCCCGAGAAATGACCTTTTCATAGGAAAAATACTAGCTGACTAGCTTAATTTTATTAATCTATATCAAACTCTTTTCCCTTAGGGAAAGATCCACCTCATTAATTTAATTTAATTAATCATTATTTGAAAATCCCTCACCTTCTCACCACCGTGAGGGTACTTACAGTAATCTTTGTCACACCCCGACTCGAAGGATCGAAATATGACAACTGTCGTGTACTAAGAATTTTGAATGGCGCGCTCACCCAAAACTCCAAGTACGCAAGGCTTATAGTTCTCACAACCCATTTGCAATTAAATAAACTTTATCAAATATATAAAATACATATTAAATTGCAATGAAAAATAAAATATTATACAGTGACGAAATAAAGTCCTTTCATAAAATACGAAGTTTATGGAAAATATCTCATGAAGTATTTAAATACATTAAAAGAAGTAACAAGATATTGCTGGTGGATCCATAACTAATTTGCAAACCTTAACTACATACTCGATAAAACGATCGGCTCTGGTCGAGTTACTCCTTCGGGTTGTCTACTCTTTATCTAGCACTATTGGTCTGAAAAATTTTATAAGGAAAAACGAGATGAGTATATTTTCTATACCCAGTGAGTAAGATAAGACCATAAAATTCAAGACAAATATGCAGTCTCATCAAAACATAACTTTTATGTAAATTATGAGAAATTTTTAATAAACTTCGGTATAAATCGTAGACTTCGATGTTTTATGAAATTTCAGATTAGTAATTTAAATTTGAGGGTTCAAAGGGCTCACCAAAACACATTGCTCAAACCTTACCCGGCTGAAATGGGATTCAAGCCCATCGAGGTAATTTTCTTTAATTCCTTTATTTAAGAAATAAAAAGCCCTCTACTCGGCGTTGGCATGGGCCTTCACCATGAGTGGTATGTGGTTATGTCCGTAGTGCTCTGACTTGGGTCGCATAATCACTATCTCAGTGTAAGCAAAACCCCTGCACTATCCACCTCCAGTGGGAGTGAAAGTCTACTCACGCCGCCTCCACAAGGTCTTACCGTGAGAGGCGCCACTGCATTGACCAACATCTCATCCACCATAATCATTTTGTAAAACAACATTATTTAATCATATACTATTCGGCCAACTGGCCCATCATTGAAATCAACTCAATCGCAATAATCTCAACCACATTTACCATATATATGAATGCTTGATTTCAAATATCATGAAATAAATTAATTCACTTCAAGCTCATCAAAATTCAAGGTTTATAAATAGACATCAAATTTCATACACGGATTTAATTTTTAGAAAATCGAGTCACTTTATTTTTGAAAATAAATTTCAGTTTGTAAAGCAATCCATATCAAGACCATAAACAACCATCATAAATCAATTGAATTTCAAGAAATCAAACCATTGCATTTAAAAAAAAACAACTTCAACAGTAAAACATTTATTTAGGTCTGTAAAGTCCCACTCACTAGTATAGGGATGATGTGCACTCCCTTCAATCCTCTCTTTCCCCTTTCATTGGAGAAGTTTCACCGCCTATACAATTGTTTACTCAAAGGGTCAACACTAGCTATAGTAGAAAGATGGTAATTTGAACTAGTTTGTCACGCCTCGACCCGCTCGAGCCGGCCATGTGGCAACCGTCGCACTGCCTCAAAGTACGTGCTTGCCAGTCACGCACCTAAAGCACCACAAGGCAAAGAAATAGATATCATTGCTGGAAAACAAAACTAAAACTTTAATTAGAAATTATTTAACAAAATAATTAACTTTTAAAAGTAATACACCAGTGGACTAACTTAAAGGAATACTTACGCAGCGGAAACTGCTAAGCCTATGCCACCGACACCTCCTAGTGAGCCTTTGATCTATCTGCTTACCTCGTACGCGGATCTGCATCCATCCATATTGGATACAGGTGAGTGACAGAGGTTCAATGAATCTCCATCGGGGTTTGGGAACATAGGGGAAATCCAATAAATAATAATAAAATAAAAGTTTTTCTTTTCATAAACTCTTTTCTAGTTCTCTAGCCGAGAACCCTCTTTTAAAACCCTTTAAATAATTATATAAATATCTAAAATGGGCTAGCCTCAACATACTCAAGGCGCGACCTGTCGGTCGTCTTATGTCTCACTGCACCGAGGGCTATCTCTTTTCTTTTTAACACATTTTCACATTTTCTCTGTCTCTAGCCCGTTCCCTCGGTGGTGCCAGTCACTGTGGTGGAACACAGCTACCTCGAGCCCTGACGAGTTATCCCCTGTGCGTTTCCCAGGGTCTCCGCTCACCGTGCCCCTCGATAGGCGGTCCACAACTGCGTCTCATGCATGCTCTCAAACTCGGTCCACGCTTCTACATATGGGAGCACCAATGAACCTTCTCAATCACTCATCTCACATCCCATCCATATATATACGTATATAAAACATATATATATATATATAACATACAAAAATAAATATAAACACACACATAGGTCTTTGTTCTTTTCTTTGAAAACATCCCACTCTCTACGTGGGTATATCACCAACCGATGTGTGTGCGTGTGGATTCTCCGTATCTCAAAACCTTTGAAGAACAATTATGTTTTTAAAAACCTTTTTAAAACCTTTATGCCCAGTGGCTAAACAAAGAAAACTAAGCCACTCACAGTATTGGGAGGTTCATATACTCCAAACCCATCCACGTACCTAACCTTCGGAGCATCGTCGCACTTGATCATCCGGAACCCTAATACGCAGAAATACGTTAGCATTTATAATAAAACTTATGAATGCACCTATAGGGCTCTAGCATGACCTAAGAGGGTGATTGGAAGTGTTTCGGGGCTAAGAAAAGTGTCTGGGAGGTTTCGGGGTCAAAATCGGACACTTAATGAAAAATTACTAAAATGCCTCTGAGGGCCCGTGGGCTGTCCATATGGGCTAGGCTCGGCCAGGCCCCAGTTTGGGCTAAGCAGGCCCTTCCACGCGGACTAGGCCGTACATGGCCCAAGTCCCGCGTGGGGGAAGTGGGCTGCCGCCCACTCCCTTAAGGGACTTGGCCACCTTTGGTCACTCCCGTGAGGGAGCCGTCTGCTAGCCTTGGGAATTGAGGCTTTTCCTCGATTTTTGAACCCCTCGGTCCATGGTTTGGCTTAAAAATTGAGATGAACATTCCTCTCACCTCCCACGACGCGTTTACCGAAGAAAAAACGAGAATCACAAGCTCAAAGTTCCTAGATCTCGAATCTAAGCTTAAAATCTAACTAAAAGCTAAACTAACTTTGAGTTTGGATCTCTCCTAGACCGATGCATGGAAATACATGAAAACTTAAGAAAATGTATATCAAGGCATTAAGAATAACATATTAGAATCTTATCTTGATCCTTCGGTCGGATTGTCTGGATCGGCCAAAAGTCCAAAATTGCTCCCAGAGAGCAAATAAGAGAAGAGGAAGAGAGGGAGAAGAAAAATGAGAGGGAGAGAGGTAATCTCCCCCTATTTATAGATAAGCTCGACACTACTCGAACCTCAGGCCAGACTTTTTCCCTTCTTCGTAACCTCTCATAATTTTGATCCTTGGCCTAATCCACCAATTCACTAATGAACATCCAATCCATTGGCTATGGACTTAAAGAAGTCCAATTTATGTTTCCATGCATGGTCACTTGTTTTATCTTCCAACTCCATCTTATCTTAAGCTTAACTTCTCTTCTTAATTAGACACATTTGAACCGACGTATTATTGAACTAATACGCCATCTTACACAATTCCGTTTGTACGGAAGAGTCGGATTAGGTTCGGGTGTGTCATAGTTATTTAACTAGTTTGCCAATTTGGGTACTTGGTATCTAAATTAAGCTCTAGTGATTCAAATGGCCTGGTTAGGGTATGAGCATGTTCGTTTCAATAAACAGTGCTTGTAGGAATTTTCCATTTTGTCTAGAAGCCCAAAACGAAAAATTGGACGATTCTACCCCTACATAAATTGATTTTCGGACTATGAACTTAATATGTAGAAAATTTAGCCAATTTAATTTCTTTAAGGTTTTGTCATGTTATTAAAGCATAATTAACACAAGGAAGCTAAATTTATGGGTTTAGATTAAGGCTTAGAATTTAAAGTAAAACATTTAAAATTTTCCCATAAGCTTAAAATGGTCATTTTCTTCCACAAATTTTCCATAATTAAACTAACCATTTAATAATTCTCTCACTACCTCTATGACTTGTATAGGCTTTGAATAATTTTCAATTAAATCTTTATACTATATTTATCCAAGAGGATTATATTATAACCTAAAATATGTTTATTTTATAAATATGAAACTAAATTTTTTTCTATCCTTTTTTTATTTATATTTCTTTCTAGTCTTATTAAACCATCATTTATAAAATAGTATGTTGGTACTCTTTGGTAAATTACTATACTTTCTCTAGAATTGTAATTTACTTCATAAATTCATCTAACTAGGTCATGGTCTAATTATGGAGTTTTTCATTAAATTAGCTATTTCTAATTTCAAATAAACATCCAAAAATATAATCTACTAACTAACATCTTAATTTCATTAAATAAAATATTCTAGGGTTTTTGGAATCATAAATCATATTAATATGCATGAATAAAATTTACAAAATGAAGGCTTTTAAGGAAAATTTACATACCTAGTTGGAAAGAAAAGGAAAAGGGAAGAAAATTTATACTAGCTTGAAAGATCTTGAAAACCAACCCATGAAATACTTTGATGAAATGTTTAGTTTGTAGGTTTAATGGAGGCTTCCTTCATTAGAAAAGATTGATGGAGGATTTTTGGAGAGATGGTGATTTTGGAAGTTGAAGAAATAGGTAGAAATTGGAGTTGGAAGAAAGGAAAATGGTAGAAGAAAAATGGTAGGTAAGATTCGGCTATACCATGGAAAAAGGAAGAAAAGTGAAAAAGTTTTTGTCTTGACAAGTCATGTATTCTCTAGAACAATCAAGATTTCCTTGAAATGACAAAAATGCCCTCCATCAATTTTGTTAATTCCAATTATGTCCCATGAAAGAAATTAGCAAGTTAGGAATTTTATGAAATTAATTAAAAACTAGGTTACTCCATAAAGTAAGGTCAATTAGTCAACATAACTATTCAATTTAGCTATCTAAAGGAATTTACTCTAGGAAGTTCAAATATATTGTTAGGTTTTCCAAGGGTAAAAATGGAAATTTTTGCTCGTTAATTTTACGCAGCAACTTGGCAGTTTTCAAGTTTGAACAGTGTATAACAACTTGGCATCCTCCAATACCGTAGAAAAAATAATTTTCAATGAAGAAAATTTCAATTTGTGAATTTAATAATATTTACGAAAATGCCATTGAGTTTTACGACATTTTTTTCTCTAACTTAGGATGTTCAGAAAATTAACGTAACAGCTTCGAATATTCTTAGACACACTAAAGAATATAATTGGGTAGTTAGAAAGGTCTAGTTAGAAAGGTCATTTATACCCTCGGTGTGATGTACGGAATTTTTGAAAAATAATACAAAAAACTGACTTTTACTTCCTAGGTCAAAATTTGCCTTAGGTGTCTGGAGGCCTAATTGTTCAAAATGAGGAAACTTTCACTAGGTAAAAGTTATTCTTATGCTTATTAAGAATATCTCTACGTATATACTAAGTATAAAAACTCCCATTACCTAAGTCTACTGCTCTAAACTATGCCATTTTAGGACTAGGCACTATAATGCTCTAAACTATGCCATTCTAGGACTAGGCACTACAATCTTCGTCCTCGAAGGACCTCTTGAGAGATCCACTATTGTGATTCTTGAGAAGCACCCCATTCATAGGGAAAATAACAATCAATTATGCCGAACTTATTAATTTAAATCCTTCTTACTTCTTTCTTTTCCCTTTTATTTATGTCCTTCTTACTTCTTTCTCTTCCATTTTATTTATGTCATTCTTATTTCTTTCTTTTCCCTTTTACTTATTCTTTTAAAGTAGTCACATTAATTGATTGTTATTCGAAAATCCCTCACAAATCCTTCTCACCACCATGAGGGTGTTTACAATAGTTTTTGTCCTCGAAGGATTTTTCGAGGAATCCATCACTGTGCTTCCCAAGAAAACTCTCTTTATTGGAATTATTAAAATTATTCATTAATTAAAAAGTCTAGATCCAAATCCATAAAAATAACATCATATATATTAAGTATTTACATTATGGGTTTTTTCTTTTGAATTTATTGAACCTCAAGGATTATAAAAATTTTCTAATTCAACATAAAATATACATTAAAAAAATGACATGAAAAGAAGCACTTTCAAACAGAAAATCTATCGATAATTTTGCAGCCTTAAAAGACTAAACACTATAGCGTTAATCATTCATGAAACACATTTAAAGCTTTGCGCATGTGAGCATTTAACAGAAACCATCAAGACAATACTAAAAGAAATAGAATAATGATAATCATGAGAAATTTACCAAATGAGGATGGCTCTAGTTTCTTGGGGCCCTTTGAGAATAATATGATGGAATCATAGTCACTTTAAACCATGTCCTAAGGCTTCAATGGTCAGACATTTTCCTTCTCACCAAACACCAAGTGATGAGACTCCTACCTAAAAGCAACAAATGGTGTTTCCCTATCTTTTCCTACTTGCCACTGTCCTATATTTCTTCTGATCTCACTATACAATCACATTTATTGTTAAAAAAAATCCTTTCTTGAGAACTCTAGCCAACTAAAACACAAAGGAAAAGTAAAAAAGATATCTCTTTCTCGCCTTTCTAAAACCCTCGATTGTTGCTCCCTCTCCAACCCTTAGCTACCTTCTCTTCTTATATCCTGTATGCCACCCTTCAGATCTTATAGACCGCCTCAGCTAACTACTCCTTTTACTTCAGAGGTGTTCCAATTGGCATTCTTCCTTCAAAATTGTCTCCAATCCTACTTTGACAGCACAACATTTGTTGTCATTTTCTTCTCTTCGTTGTTTTTGCGTTTGTGATGAGAGAATATCAAATGTTTGTCTTCTTTATCCACGCCATGGCATCTTGTGTGATTGTGCAAATTGTTGCTGATTTGGATCGCTCCCACTATAAACATGGCCATTTGGCATTGTTTCATTAGTTCCACATGTGCGAGTATGTGTTCTATTAGTGTAAAAGTGTAGCAATAGGAAGACTCACATGTTCTTGAGAGACCATGGCGTTAGCAATGAAATGATACATTTGGCCATGCAATCAATGGTTTGAACATTCTTGGCACATTTGTAATTTGCTAGAGACAACATGGTTGTTTCATTTGTGATCCGTGTGGTGTATTAGTTTCAAGAATTATCTGCATTGAAGGGGCACACCAACTGTAGGGGATATGGAAGAGAGGGGGATCACCTTGTGACTTGGTCTCCAAGTCCATAGTAATTAAGTTCTTATATGCATCTTTGCTTCTTATGTTGGGTACCATTTTGGAATAAAAGCATTCTTTCTTTTAACTGTATTACAAAAGAGGACCTTGAAATCATAATGATCCAAGTTATACATAAAAGTGTCTTTAGCCAGCCCAAATTTTGGGTTAATTAAATCCAATCTATTGACTCAATTAAAAATCTCAAAATGAAATCCAAGAGAGAACATATGGAAGAAATAAAGGGAAAACAACAAAAAGTGAGGACAAAAAAATAAATGAAAAATAATAATAATAAATTAATTAAAATAAAAGTAATAAGAATTTAGTGTGCTAACCTTGTGGTGTCTTTACTAACTTATGGTGTCTTCACTAATTGAATGAGGGAATATAAATGTAAACTAGTGGGGCGTAATCTAATAAGTGCTACAGTGTGCAAAAATCCATGGTCCTATGTTGAAGAAGTTTTTGTCATGTTTGGAACTTTTTTTGTACCTTTTGTACTATCTAAACAATAAAAGACGGTGAATTGGTATAGAAATGTGTTAGTATAAAGAGAATTTTAAACCTAGACGTGGATAAGTGAAGTTTAATAGAAGCTAAAGAAAAAAATCTAAATGTCTTATGGTCTAAGATTCGATATATAATTAAGGAATTTGATCTAATATATATTTGAGAATTAAGTGTAATTATTGTCAAGTGAACTCAGGAGTTTATTGGATTTAAAAGATATTGAGGATATGACTATATAGACTTGGAAGAAGAGGCAAAAAATACCAAGAAGAGTCTAAGGAACCAAGGCCCTAATGCGGCCTGTTTGCTCTTTAAGCTCATATATGACCTTTTCCTTTCAGGGAATTACCCTAATTGGACCATTGGAGGAAATATATTGAATGTAGGAGAAGGTTAAGAAGTGTATTGAAGTCTTGGGAAGAGATTAACTGAATCGTAGGTGAAATGAGGTAAAGCGGAGGTCAAAAGACTTCTTGCACCAGAATTCACATCAACTAGCACTAGACTTGAGTGGTAGGTGGAGAAAGGTTCGAGAATTGGCTCAAAATGAGAAAGAAAAATATCTTGAAGACAACCTATGCCGGAAGTCTCCTTTATATGGTCGGGGTTAACTTGAGCCATCCCATTTCTCTTTTTTTTCTTCCTCCCCCTTCTCCTTTGCCTTTTCCACCCTAACCACCAGCTCAACCACCTTCAAAACACTCCCCTAAACTTACCAAATCAAATCCTAAGTCTCATTCTTCATCAAATCAAAGAGAAAACAAAGAAAACACATAAAGGAGCAAAGAGGAGCCTTTAAAGTTGTTTAAAAAATCCGACCGACTTCCACAATCTACCCGATAGATCAAGCTAGATTTCTAGGTTCCTAGAGATCAAGTGGACTCTGTTCTGGAGATCAATTATCATGGAGTCCTTAGGAGTATATGAACCTTCCACTACAATTAGTGGCCTAGATTTCATTGTTTAACCACTTGGGCTAAATGGTTTTATATTGTTTTAAATTAATAAATGTTTTATAAGTTAAATATATATGACAGACCCGGACCATTTCGTACATTTCCGTAATAATTGGAAGAATAGAAGATGATGAAGTAATAAGGAAAATATGTTTATCCGAAAAGAAATTTAAACCTAAGCATAGAGAATGAATCAGATATTGAGAATATGACTAGACGGAGAATGAAGTAGATATTGAGAATATGACATGATGTAGTTGGAAGATGATAAAATAGATAGTGCAAGGATTGACCAAGATGAGTCAAAGAACCTAAGACCCTAAATATGGTTGATATGTTCTATAAACTTGTACATGACCTAATCGAACATCAATCAGAGGAATAATCGGGTCGAGTATTGATTGGAGGAAGTGTATTGAAGTCTGGGACATATATTGGATTGAATCAAAGAAGAAAAGTACACCAAATGAAGGCTAGAGGACCTTCGACACTTGAATTGACATCGACCAACATCAGTGTTAGGTGGTAGGTAAGAGAAAGTTCAAGAAATGGAGAATAACAGTGAAAGAAAAATATCTTGGGCATAATCGGTGCCATATGCACCCATCACCAGCGTCGAATGTGGCCTTTAAAATGCATAGGTTAGACCCGAAACCTCATTTCTTTTCTTTTTCCTTCATTCTCTTTCTCTTCCACCCTGACTAACACTTCAAACACCCTATAGACACTTCTTTAAACTTCCTAAATCAAATCCCAAGCCTTCTCTTTCATCAATTCAAAGAGAAAACAAGAAAACGATAAACCGGAGATAGAGGAACCTTTGGTGCCGCTAAAAAGATCTGGCCATATCTCACTTACAATTTGGCTATCGAATCAGGTTGAGATTTAAGTATGTTGTAGTAGACTCCTCAAGCTTTAAAACCCATATTCACTTGCATTAATCCATGCAATAGATCAGAATTTAGATAGCTCAAAGTTTAGGTTTAGTTTTTAGCTATGGAGATATCTTAGAATTTGTGTAGCTTAAGTTAATGTTTTGAATGATTGAAGCTAAAGGTTAATTATGGGTGTTGAGAGGATAGATTGTCTAAATATTGGTGGAATTGATAGTGGATTGAAGTGGTTTTGAGCTAGGAGAAAATTGAAGCAAATTTCGGGTAAAAAACCTAAGAGACAATTGGCATTGTTTGTACCATGTACTTGCGCTAGATGTCCAATTGGCTGCCTTAGCCCTCTTCTCGAGAAGGTTGGGTGCCAGTTGACTCAAGTAGCAAGGCCGGTTATAATCCCAAAGTTAAAATGGTAATTTTCATCCCAAAACCCTCATTTACTTGAATTGACTCGAGACAGTTCCGAACACCTCAAATCATTTCCAAATCTTATCATAGGGCATCATAAAGCCTCATAAATGCATCTTAGATTTAAATTAGGTTTTTAATGCATTTTTTTGTGTGCACAGAGTGCCAGACAATCAAGTATGACGATGCTCTAAAAATTGATCGTGGAGGATCTTTTAGGAATATATGAACCTTTTAGTTTTATGAGTGGCCTAGATTTTAGTGTTTGACCATTAGGGTTAAACTATTTTAATTATTTTAAATATTAAATATTTTTTAAAATATTTTATAAATGTTTTGGAATTCGGGTAATCCCTTGCACACACGTTATTTTTATGTTACATTGATTTAGTGGGTGGGATGATTTATAAAATGATTATAAATATATGATGGATGGTTGCGGCTGCCTGACAAGGGGCATGGGAGATAGAGAGAGATAAGAGTTTCATGTCTCTTACCAAGAGCAAGTGGATTGAAACGGGGCATGCCATCGATTTCTATGGACTGCCTGAGTAGAAGCACGGAAGAGATTGACATATCAAGATGTGACCTTCGACAAGAGGCATGGAGATCTATTTAATTGTGTTCTCCCACAATGAATGGCATCGTTAAGGGAACGAGCTTAGTAAGAAGATATAGGGGTGTGTGTGTGTGTGTGTGTGTGTATACACACACACACACGCGTATATGGTTACGGATTTAAATACACATATCATGTTTTATTACAACGATGAGATAGTCATCAATGATTCGATGCTAACGACTCGGCAAGGTGGAGCCTCAGAGTGTGTTTTACAGCCAACCCATTTGAGATATTACTTTTAAATAAACAAAAAATTGATTCGGGAAAAGGTTTTGAAAATAAAATAAGTTTTATTTTATAACTTGTTTTGGATTGATACTCGACTCCACAAACCTTTTTATGGAAATTCATTAAACCTTTATCACTCATCTGTAGCCAATTTTGTTGGATGCAACTTTCACATACTAGGATTGATATGAATCGTCGGTGGCCCATAGCAGTTTTTATAGTTTTGTTATGTAGGTATTCTTCCTTAGAGTTAATTATCTAGTACTCGATTTTAATTAAATTATTTTATTAAAAGATTTTCTATTATTATTATTATTATTATTATTGTTTTCTAATTAAATTTTGGTTTATTTATTTTGCAACAAAGATATCTATTAATGCCTTGCATTGCTCCAAGGTGAATGCTGGTGGTGGTTTAGTGCACGTACTTTGAGGTGACTTGACAGTTGCCACTTAGTCAGGCCAGCAAGTTCAGGGTGTGACATATATGTGTATAGTTTATATATGATGATGATGATGATGATAATGATGAACCACAAGTCCATAACTACCTAACAAAAGCACTGGATGAGATTCAGTGGCTTGGTACTTTTTTGAGAATGTATAGATGAGATGGAGTATGCTATTCGACCAATAGACATGGACCACTTAGTAGAGGGGCACGGTGATGAGAAACCCTAGAATTAAGAGGCGCAGAGGGAAACTCGCTAGGGAGTTATAGCTGTGTCCACCCATAATGATGATGCCGTTAAGGGAATAGGCTTATAAGATTGTTATACATGTGTGTGTGTGTATGCGAGCGTGCACATGAATGTGTGTGCGTGTGTGTGTACATGTGTGTGTGCGTGTGCGTGTGTGTACGTGCGTGTGAGTGTGTGTATTTGATATGATGAGATTGCGTTCGACGATTTGTGCACTGATCTTGCACTAAAGTGTTTCTTTCTAACCATTTAGAATCATTTTATTTATTTATTTATTTATTATTGGAGCAACACGTACGAGGGAAAGTTCTAAAAGATAAAATATAAATATGTTTAACAACTTGTTTTGGATTGTAGCCATTTCTCTAAACCATAGTTGTGAACTCCGACCCTAATTAAATTTTAGTTAGCTCCCCAAAGTGTTTGACAACATAAATTGTCCATTTTGTTGATGGGTGGAACTGAAATTTTTAAAAAGCTGATTTTGGATTTGATTGAAAGGGGACGTGCAAGGGTTTATTTTTTTTATTTTGAAAGTTTGAAGGGCAAGATGGGATATTCCTTATGATGGTATATATGCAAACTCTTGGCTGAGATAGCCAACTTTTTCTTCTTCTTCCCCTACACTTCTCCCCAGCCACCATTCTTGAAGCTTCCAAGCTTCAAACTTCTCTCTTCTATTTCTCCCTTTATACTAAACTGTTTTTAGCATGCAAACAGGGTTTTCAAGGGATTTTTTGCCCTCTTTCACCTAATGGTATTATTTTCTACTAAAAGTTTCTGGTTTAAGCTCGGTAGCCAAGCAAAGTTTCATATTGGAAGTGGAGCGTGGTGAAATCTTATTGTTTTCGGAGTAAACTCTTCAAGTAAGTGATTTTCCTCATCCCAAGTTCCAATATATATCATTGCATGTTGATTTGGGTACTTAACGATTGTGTAAGCTTAGAACTAAGTTTGTGAAATTTCTACACTTGTTGTTTAATTCTGGACTGTCTATTTTTGGTGGTTTTGGTTAGGAAAATGATCTCCGGTTGCCATGAAAATTAATTTGGAGAATATTTATGGTATTAGCTACAAATTTCATTAACAATCTTCCCCTAAAAATGTCTTTATTCAGAGATATAAAATTTTGAACTTCCTGTCACTGTCAAGGTGCAAAAATTGGCGACAGTAAATTTGATCCAAATTATGACCTAGTTGAAGTGAGAATTAGTGTTTGATGTATACAAACTTTTTAAAATAGACTATTATAAATTTCCAACAGTATAAAGTTTACCCAAATCCAAGTTCAAACATGGGAGAAACAGCCTCCACAAACTGGGACCAAAACAGAGCAAGGTTGTTGGCCACCATGGCTAGTCAGCTCAGCCATGGTGCTCGCACCTAGTTGCAGCAGCACGTAATGTTGCCCGCACCTGGCTAGCTTGGTGGCCACTCGGGTTAGCAAGTTGGTTTGGGCCCCGGGCTTAATTGTTTTGGGCCCATAACTTGAATTTTTGGCCCGTTAGACCTAGTGACACTTGGGAACATTGTGATGGGCTAAAATTTTATTAAAATCCCAATTGGTATAAATGTGCTTATAAGGCTTAATAGTTAAAATTCTAGAAATTGGTTAAATAATGGGCTCCAATGGCCCAATAAGAAAATGAATAGGCTGATTAAGTTTGACCCAATTGGATGGGCAGAATATTCCTACATAGTAAGATTATCATTTTTGCCTTGATGGTAATTTTATTAAATTCTTGACTCTCTAAATTATAATTTTTGTCACGCCCCGACCCGCTCGGGTCCGCCACGTGGCAACCGCCGCGCTGCCTTGAAGTACATGCTGGCCAGTCACGCACCTGAAGCACCGCAAGGCATAGAAATGAATACCATCGCTGTAAAACAACTAAAACTTTAATTAAAATCATTTAATAAAATAATTAACTTTACAAGTAATGCTAGTGGACTAATTTAGAGAATACCTACATAGCGGAAACTTTTAACCCTAAGCCATCGACGTTTCCTAGTGGGCCTCTTTTCTAATTGCTGATCCCGCACGCGGATCTGCATCTATCCACATTGGATACAGGTGAGTGACAGAGGTTCTAAGAATCTCCATCTGGGTTAGGGCAATTAAGGAAATCCAAAATAAATAAAATAATAATAAAATAAATATTTTTCTTTTGAAATCTCTTTCTAGTTCTCTAGCCGAGAACTCTCTTTTAAAACTCATTAAATAAATAAATAAATATATACACAAAGTGGGCTGGCATCTCTATCATACTGAAGGTGCGACCCGTCGGTCATTTTATGCCTTACTGCACTGAGGGCTATCCCTTTTCTTTCTAAAACATTTCACATTTTCTCTTTCTCTAGCCCTTTCCCACGGTGGTGCCTCGCTGTGGTGGAACACATCGAACTGGAGCCCTGGCGAGCTTCCCTACGTGCCTCTCCCAAGGTCTGGTCTCACCGTGCCCCTCAATAGGCGGTCCACGACTGAGAATCATGCATGCCTTCTCCAACTCGGTCCACTCTCCCGCATATATTGGAGCCTCGAGGAGCCTCTGCTAGCTGTTGGCTGTTGGACCGTAGTCCACCACCACCACTAGCCCACTCAATCACTCATCTCTAGAGGTGTCAAAAGCTGACCCGACCCGAGAAACCCGCCCAACCCGCCCGAATCCGAAACTAACCCAACCCGATTTGACCAAAAAAAGTAAACGACCCGAACCCGACCGATCCGAAACCCGATTGACCCGAAACCCGACTGACCCGAAACCCGATTGACCCGAAACCCGATTAACCCGAAACTTGTTTGACCCGTAACCCGTTTAACCCGAGAGGCTAACCCGAAATAACCCGAAAACCTATTTAAGTAATGTTTTACCTTCTCATTCTTAAATATTATCAAATTTATTTAATAAATTTGTTAAAAAATAAAAATAAATATCTTATTAAATTTAAATTTTTATTAAATTGAAATTAAAAACATATTTCCTATTTAAAATTTATTTTTGTAGCTATATATTACATATATTATATTTATATAATTAACATTATTAGTTAAATTCAACAAGATTAATAAATTGTAACTTACAAAAAACTTAAAAGGAAAAAAAAATAAAACCCTTACAAGAACACATGTAATGTAAGATGTGACGTTAAAGAGTTAAATAATAGATTGATAATTAAAATCATAATTAAAAATTACATATGCATCCAAAATGAATCCATAATTGAAATAACATAAGAATTACATAATAATCTTGCATAATCCACATTGTCCTATTTAATAACAATTAACAAAGCAAAGGCCCATCCAAATTCCAAACCAAAGCCTACACCAGCATATACCCTACCTAGCAAAAGCCTACAACACAAAGCATAAGAGAAAAAAAAATAAAATTAGAATAAACTCATATGAGACATAATTAAAACTAAAAAGTTATTTTAACAAATGTAAATTTACATAATGGAGAAAAATATAAAGAAAATCAAAACACGTACCGATTACATTATCGTTTTGCATCAATGATCAACCTATGATATTTGAAGCTTCTTCCGATCCTATGGAAAGAGAAGCTATATCCAAATCGATCTCTTGGTCGATATCAACTTGCTCAACTAACAATTCACAAGAAATTTTGATGATTAATAATAATTATTATTAATTAGTTTACAAAATATGCAATTACTTTAATATTATGAATACATATATATCTATATATATTACCATCGTAACCCCACAACCAATTTCGTGTTGTTACCAAGATTTCGGCAGTTTGACATGAGAGAGAACTCCTCCACTTATTCAAGACTCTACCACCAATACTAAATGCCGATTCAGATGCAACAGTGGTGATAGGTATGCTCAATATATCTCTTGCCATTGTAGCAAGCTCCGGATAGCGAAATTGATAATCCTTCCAAAATCGAAGAACATCAAATGGCTTTGTGTGGATTGATACTCTAACCTCACTTAAATAGAGGTCCAATTGTGATTTCCCTAATATTGAATCTTCCTCGAAGTCATCATTTTCAAATGCCTAAAACAACAAAATAAATTTGTAAAAAACAGAACCCTCAAAGCAAAACAGTACTCACAGGAAGAAACAGAAGTAAAAAAGTGTAAACTGACATCTACAAAAGTCTAGATTTTCTCCTAGAAAGTGCAAGTAAATTCCCATAGTATTGTTTTGTGACTATAATATTGCAGTTGTTAGACATAAACATAAAATTCGTTGATTTTTAAGACATTAGATGAAAGTGGTTTTTCTAAATTGTTAAAATGATTGTCTTAGGTGTGCATCAGTGAATAACTTTAATTAGATTCCTTAGATTTATAGACTAAACGAAAAACTTAAAAAGTTAAAAAGCTATAACCTTCAAAGATTTAATTAATTTGCAATATATATAGCATTAGGATCTAGGCAACAGAAAAACAAATAAGTTTCACATACCAAGATAAAAGAAAGCCCATACGGCCTAGACTTGACTTTAGATATGAAACTTTAAAAAACTAGATATTGTAGTGCTTTATCCCGAAGGAAGCCCTTCAAGAATTTCTCAAAGGCCTAGGCTAAACCTAGGCCTAAGAGGGGATTTGGAAATAGTTTTAAACTAGCAATAGACGTGCCTCGATTAGAACCTTGATCACCACTACGTTAAATACAAAGTAAATTAAAGAAATAATAATAAATAATAAAACATTAAGAATAATAATATATGAAATAGACATAAAATATAAATAACACTTACTAGATGATCATCACTAAGTTCTTGTCTTACACCTTGATCACCACTAACAACTCCACTTTGATTTGCCATTGTAACTCTCTCATACTCCTTGAAGAGGTTCTTAAGTTTGTCAAGGATATCATTTGCCTTACTTTCATAATCCATATCAAACTTTTTAAGTTGATATTTGACATATTTCAACTTAAAACGTGGATCAAGTATGATGGCAAAAGCCAACACCACACAAAGCTCATTCCAATACTTGTCGAACTTTTGTTTCATTGCCTGTGCCGTTTCTTGCAAACAACTCATTGGATCTTCAATTTCTTTCAACAAATGAACTTGAATCCGACACACATTCTCAAAGTACAAATTGGAAGTAGGATAATCGGATCCACTAAACAAAGTAGTGATATCATAAAATGGCTTCAAAAAGTAAGAAATCCTTTCAAATTTGCACAATTCTTTTTCCGTTGGGAGATTCGAAATCATAAAATTTGGATCTTCCGTTGGCAAAATTTTGAAAGCATTCACATAATAAAGAAATCTATCAAGCATCATGTAAGTCGAATTCCATCTCGTTGCAACATCTAACCATAAGCCCATTGATCGATTCAAATTAACTTGCCTAGCACATTCTTTAAACTTATTCATTCTTGATTCTGAACCTTCTACATACTTGATACAATATCGAACCTTCATCAAGGAATCACCAAGAACACGCAAACCATTTTGAACAATAAGATTTAAGATGTGTGCACAACAACGGATATGGAAAAATGCACCATTAAACAACAATGAATCTTGTTGAACAAGTTTGCTCCTTAACAAATCTTGCATGTTATCCATATTTCTAGCATTATTCAATGTAATGCTAAAAATTTTCTTCTCTATACCCCAATCTCTCAACAAATTATAAACAGTGCTACACAAAAAGTTTGCATTGTGTGGCGGTGGGACATGGCAAAAGTTAATAATCTTGCTACACAATGTCCAATTCTCATTTACATAATGGGCCGTGAGACAAAGATAACCTCTATCCGTACATGATGTCCACAAGTCACTTGTCAAACAAATCCTACCTGGAAGCCGATGCAAAGTAAACTTAAGTTGCTCTTTCATTTTGGCATGCAATTTGAAACAATCGGCTTTAATGGTATTCCTACTAACATGTTCAACACTATCATGAAGAAAAGAATGGACATCCCTAACTCCTTCATGTTCAACAAATGTAAATGCATATCCATGTCTTATTATCGCCTTAGCAACTAACTCACGGTAACCTTGTTGATCTAAAATTTTATCACTAGAATCTTTGTTCTTGCCAAATAAAGAACACTTTTGTAAATGGCGTTTAAGGTTAGAAGTACCCGAGATAGATTCCGCACCATAAATTTTACCACAATGCTTGCATTTGGCTTTAGTCTTTTTGCTTGGAGATTCCAAAAGTTGAAAGTCATTCCAAATCTTGCTAGTCCTCCGAGGCTTCTTTGAAGTGCTAGCTTCCTTCGAAGCACTTTGAGTATTTCCCTCCACGGTTTGACTATCAATCCCGCAATCATCATGAATTGATTCCGAGTCCATGGTTACAATTTACAATCTATTGCCAATATAAAGAAAGCACACTTAAATTAACAAGAAATCATATTAATTTAATGAATTAAAAAAGAGGAAAAGAAAACATGCAAATCAAATTATATATGATTTCTAAATATCCATGTCCTTGCCGGGCATGAAATTATCATAAATATGTGTGTGTGTGTATATATATATATATATATTCCCTTTAAGGGTATTTGTCTAAAATTTCATTTTGCAAAGAGAAAAATTTTGAGTTTTAGAGCAGAGATCGCATAGAGTTTTATGCGTTCTACAACTTGCAAATCTGTTCTGTTAGAATTACGCAACAACACCACATGCAATCTAGTAAATACAATTAACTAATAATAACTCTCTCCTCTCCTCTCCTCTCCTCTCCTACGTAGCAATGCCTGATTGGCTGAATCAAGAGACTTAGCCGAGCAGAGTACAACAATTTAATCTTCTTCTGTTTTCATTTTTTTTTAGAAGTGCAGAGTGCAACAATAAATAGTTAAAGATAATTTAAAACCAAATTTAGAAAAAATAAACAAAGAATTGAAGAACCCATATCATGAACCCAAATAAAACACTTGAAAATTAAGAACCCAAATGAAGTTATACCTGAAATCAAGGGCAGCAGCGGCAAGGATAGAGGACAATAATTGCAAGGTCCCAACAAAAGACAGGAGTCGTGCCTTTGAAAGGAGTTTTGGCTGGCAGCAAAACTCGGTTGTATGAGGGAGAATGGGAGAGGGCAATGCTAGTGAACCCAGTCGGATGAGGGAGAGACGGAGAGTGAGGGATGGTGGTGCTCGGGAGAAAAAAATAAAGAAGGAAGCAGAGGCGGAGCAGGAAAATATTGAAAGGGGGGCCATATCAAGGCATGTGTAATTGTGTAGTGTGGGGGGGACCCAAAACTAAAGCCGTATTATATAAGCCTTTAAGAAATTTCAGCTTTTTGAGGGGCCAAGGCCCCTGCCTGCCCCCGCCAAATTCCACCACTAGAAGGAAGAAAACAAAGACTCAAAGAGTCAAAGATGCTACACGGACCATATACCTTTTTTTTCTCTCTCGAAAAGGTTAAGGAACATAGTTGGGACCCACAAAACCTATTGGGACCGTTGATTATGTTATTTATATCGGACACCTGTTAAGTGATGTTGGGTTCAAGTCTGAGTCCCCTCCTAGTGAAGCAGATTGATTGAGAATAGATGGAATGACTGTGATTCATGGAACATTCACACCTTAAGATCACAAGAAATGTGTAGTGTTTTGATAAATATGAATTGGGATGAATTCTTTTTTTTCTTTATATTCGAGTATCCGACGATATTTTCTATAATGTATCTGACAAAATATGTACGAAAAGTACAATTTACGCCCTAATCTAATGGTTGAACTGACACGGTAGTAAAGGAAATTGCCTATTTGACTATTTCAAATAGGAAATAGTAACAAACAAAGGAAGCAATTAAAATTTAAAAGTAATTAATAAAAAAAATAAGAAAGAAATGGACCGTTTACTTGTTTGTCCATTGGGTTAAGCTTGGCCACATTGAATTTTGGCCCATTTATCTATATTGGTTTTTTTAGTGATAGTAAATAGTAATTAATAAATACAATATATATTATTAAATATTATTACTTTTAAATTTTAATATTGACTTATAATTTATAAACTAGCAGTTATAGACTTATAGTTCAATGTATCCATTATTATATTACACTTTTAATAAGAGATAGAAAGTTTATATTTAAAGAAATTTCCTTAATCTTTATTACATTTACATGTGACCTGTCATACGTCAAATGTCCCATAAATCATAAGTGGTTATAATTCTTTTATATTTATAGATTTAATTATTTAATTTGATTTATCATTTTATATGTTAATAATAATATATTGTATAAATGGTATTAAAAAGTAGACACATGATTCTTTTCTTTTTTTAATTACTTACTTTGATTCAAGTTAGTAAAATTAAAATTTACTATTAAATTAGAAATATAAAGTAGAGAGTGAAAATAACAAACATGAAGAATTGAAGATTGAAGAGCAACTTACTAGTTTGTTATTTAAAAATTAAGATTACAAATTACAAGTTTAATGGTATATAAATATAAATTATGTAATGTAATGTATGTGCATAGAGAGACTCATGTTGCCAATAAATACTTGCTTGACTTGATTAGTTGATTACCTTGATCTATTATTGAAGAGAAACTTGTAAATTTATTTTTTTAAATAAATAATTTGAAACCCAAATGAAAATGAAATGAATCAATAATCCATTAATTAACTTGAAAATCTGAATAGAACTCATATGAAATGTACAAAAATGACCTGATAAACAAATTGAAAAAATCTGAAATCGAATGACCCAAGGGTCAAACCCGAAAAACCCGAGTCTAAATGACCCGAAACCCAAATGACCCGAGGGCCAAACCCGAAAAACCCGAGCCCGAATGACCCGAAACCCGAATGACCCGAAACCCGATTGAACCGAAACCCGTGTGACCCGAACCCGAATGACCCGAAACCCGAATGACCCGAAATTTTCTTTGGGTCAAATTAACCCGATCTGTTTGACCCGAACCCGTAACCCGCCCAACCCGCCCATCTGACACCTCTACTCATCTCACAAGGGTATCGCACCTTTAAAAATCATAATAATAATATTTTAAAATTATATATATGTATAAAAAATTTATATTTAAAACATATAATCACACACACATAAGTTTTTATATTCCTTTTTAAAAAATCTCACTCACTGTGTAGGTATATCACCATGCAAATGCGTGTGTGTCGATTTCCCGTATCCCAAAACTTTTGAAAACATTTATGTTTTTAAAAACCATTTTTAAAACCTTTGTTCCCAGTGGCTAAACAGAGAAGTCTAGGCCACTCACAGTATTGGGATATTCGTATACTCCCAAGCGCTCCATTTAGCTCAACCTCCGGTGCATCGCCGCACTCGATTCACCCGGAGCCCTAATGCATGGAAATATACGTTAGCATTCATAATTAAATTTATGAATGCACCTACAAGGCTCTAACATGACCTACGACTGGGCTTGAGTGTGATTCGGGGCTTAGAAAAGTGTCCAGGAGGTTCCGGGGTAAAAATTGGATACTTGGTGAAAAATTACGAAAATGCCCCTGGGGGTCCATGGGCCTCCCACTCGGGCTAGGCCCGGCACTTAGAAAAGTGTCTGGGAGGTTTCGGGGCTAAAATCGGATTCTCAACAAAAAATTACCAAAATGTCCTCGGGGCCCGTGGGCCCACACCCGGACTAGGCTGGGCCCCACACTGGTTTGGCCAAGTTCTACTCGAAATCGGGCTCAAAAAGCCCACCTATGAGATATTTATATATTATAATGATATAATATATAAATATCTAAAATATATTAATATAATATATAAATATCTTTTAATATAATAATATTATATAAAAATATTTAAACAGGGACTCGATCGGCCTGTTTCTCGGTCGGTCTCCCCCCCGGTTTTTGCACTCGTTTCTCCTCCTTTCGACGTACAAACTTAGAGAGGCGATCCTATGGCATCCATGACGGATACGTCGAGGTAGAAACGAAAAACACTGGTCTAATTTTCCCGTAAACCGAGATTTAGCTTAAATTGACCAAATCTCAATTTTACCCTCACCCGGTGCACAGAAATGCGTGAAAACGTAGCATGGTGTAGATTAAGGTGAGTACTATAGCATACTAAAAACTCACCTTATTCCACTGGCCCGAAATCTGCCGATTTGAGTTTAAAATTTTAATCCGGTAAAAAGCTGAAAACTGAGATCTACGCTAAACTTATGCATGGGAATGCGTGCAAATTTAATATAACGTAGATTGAGGTGAGTAGAATAACATACTAGAAACTCATCTTGTTCTGCTGGCCTGTTTGTCTGGATCTACCAATTTTCCAAAATGCCTCCGTTTTGGCTCCAGAGAGAAAGGAAAAAAGAAGGAAAAAGAAAAAGAGAAAATGAAAGAAAGATTCGGCCCTCCCCTATTTATAGGGGAGCCCGACGCCGGGTCTACTCGGGCCCCGGGTCAAACTTTTTTCCCTTTTTCAACTTTCTTCCATTTTTACCCGTTGGCTAAATCCTTTGATTTCTTGTGCCAATGGGGCCCATAATAAATTTCTAGGGATTTAATTAGAGGTCTTTTTGGCATTTACTAATTTCCATGCACGGTTAATTACTTTATCTTCCAACACCGTCTTATCCAAATTTGAACCTCTCTCTTAATTAGACACATCCGGACTGAGATATTGTTTAGTTAATACGCCATCTTACACTATTCTGTTTGTACGAAAAAGTCGTGCTAGGTCCGGGTGTGTCAATTTTACCCTTGGAGGGAAAGTGACTATTTTATCCTTAGGATGTGAAGTCGCTTAAAAGCTTTTCCTAGGCATGCTAGGAGCCTGTTTAGATTATATCGAGTTTGAATTGAAAATGCTTTCTAATAAATTTTCACACGAATTAGGAGCACCGACGAAGGATCTCGGTGAGACCTCTAGCTGTGTAGTTGGGTTAGTGCGGGAGTATACTACTCTCCCAATCCGTGAGTAATTTGGCCTCAATGTTTAGTGACATTGATGGCAAATGTTTTAATGGTTTTAAATTAAATATTTAATTGGTTTGGAATATCATATGCCACTACACAAGCATACACCTTTTGTGTGGGTTGGTTATATGTATTATATATATTTATGATGATATGAAATATCTAAATGAATTTATGAAAACCCGATCAAGGTGTGATGAGAGTCTTACGTGACTTGTCCGATCGAGGTATTTTTATATAAGCCTAATCATGGCATGATTACGGTCCATGAGTGACCTGCCTGATTGAGGTTTGATGTTAGTCCATGAGGGACTGCCCATGAAGGGCTTAGTGCTAGCTATTGATGGCTTGTGGACACTTCATGTCACGCCCCGACCCGCAGGCTCAGCCACGCGACAACCGCCGTACCACCTCGAGATGCGTGCCTCGTCAGGCGGGCAACCAAGATGGCACAAGGCTTAAAAATAAAGGATATTCGAGCAATATATGAAATCATGCAATAATATCATAGGTAATATAGTTCAAAATATTTAAAATAAAATATCACATCTTACGGTACTTCGATGCAGCGGAAAGTATTATTTATAAATACACAAATGTATATGTAAGATGTAATAATATTCCGAGCCAAGTAACACAAACAAAAGAGGTGGCACCTACATAATCGTGTCCACAGAGAGAAACTGGGATCACTGGCCACCAGGACGTCCGCTGTCCAAAGTCTGATGATCTGAGAACAAAAGTGAATAGGGTGAGTACAATAAACTTGTACCCAGTGAGAGACTCGGTTATAAAGACTGATCACCTCAGGCTGGGGATATGAAATAATCCAAATATCAATTTAATAAATCATTTTCTGAAATATATGAAATCCCAAACCAAATCAAATATCAAATCAATAACAACATATATATATATATATATCCAAATGGGCTGGCATCTGAAATCGTCCCAATAAGGTATACCCGTGCGCTGGGGTATCTACTGGACCGTCAAGGGTTACTTTAAATTTTAAAACATTTTACTTTATTCTCTGGCCCATTCCCTTGACATTTGCCATACTGTGGTGGAACACAGCATCCGAAGTCCTGGCGAGTTTCCCTACGCGCCTCTCGCAATCAGGAGCGACTCACCGTGCCCCTCGATAGGCGGTCCACGGCTGAGTAACACGCATGCTCTCAACTCGGTCCACGCTCCCACATATTGGAGCCCCGAGGACTACGTTAAATTTCTCATCTCTTAGGGGTATCGTTCCCCATATAATAATCAAAAACAATATCAATCTCTCAGGGGTATCATTCCCCATAAATTTATCAATCATAATATCAATATATAAAATTTATTGGAATTCCCACCCTTTTAAATCATTTGTAAACTCAGTGTGTGAGGGTGGACAATTCATACCCCAAAACATATATAAACAATTTAATAAAGCATTTATAAATAAATTTAAAAACGGTTAACCCTCAATGGTCAACCAATATAATCCAAGCCACTCACAAGTGAGGAGAGTTGTATACTCCCCGATTACCCACGAATGCCTTGGCTCAAATTGCTACCGGTCCAAATCTCGTACGATCACGTACCTAAATAATCAAATTAAAAAATCTAATTTGATTAATAAAATATTCAACAAAATGATCAAATCATAAAACAACACCAATTAAAGGTCTCGGACTAAAATTGACAAGTCTGGAAGTCAATTGGAGCTAATTGAAGTCAATTGGGGTCAAATGGGGTCTAGGGTTACAAAATTACCAAAATACCCCTGGTGCTACAGTACCCCATGCCGACAATTTGCTCACTCCCGGGCGGGAGTGAGCCAAATGGGATAAAATCCCACCAAAACAACAGCTCCAGCGCGGGACCTGCCAGGTACGGCGCCGGACCTGTTTCCAGATTTTGGCCATAATCGGCCAAGCTTCAATTCAAGCTCAATTCGACTTCGATTCATCACCAATCCGCATCAAAATTGAAACACAGCAATTTAAACACATGATCTATGAATTCACAGCTTCAAGAACTGAATCAAACAACAAATCATGCTCGAATTTTGGATCAAAACATCAAGAGTTGACTTTACTCGGGCAAAACAGAAATCTCAACTTCAATCATCAAATTCTCTTAGCTCAGACCATGAAATCAAGCATATAAACTATCAAATTAAAGCTTGATGAGTCTAGAACAACATACCAAATTCTCAGCCAAAACGCACGGTTGAATCAAAAGATATCGGCTGATGAACAAACTGTCGCCAAATTTCCAGTTTTCTAGATTTGATGATTTCCTTAGAAATCTTGGTGTTTTGATCTTCAAGGATGCAAAAGAAGTTGATATTGATGATTGATGAAGTGTTTGAAGAGGGATTGAAGTCTTGAATCAGAGAGAATTGAAGGAGAGAAATCGGAGAAGTGAAGAAGAAAAGATGAAGAAGAAATGAGGGTCTCGATATAGAAATGACGGGTCCGGTGCCGGACTCGACCAACTCCGGCGCCGGAGTCAAGCAAAATTCGAGTTGACTCCGGTCAACTCAGCCCAATTGTCTCGGGTCTCGACTTCAAGTGGGGCCCACATCCCCGGACTTCAATTTTAGGATTTTTAAGCCTGAAATTGAGCTAGATGAAGTTTGAAACATCCATGGAAATCAAATTTGGTATTTTAACAAGTCAACAATACATAATTATTCAACTTGACACGTGCGGACTAGGTCCGGGCGTGTCACTTCATTGGGGAGGTATAAGTGCATTCTCCTAGGACTGTGAGACGCGGAGGGTGAAACGCTAGGAGCACTTGTAGTCATTACGATAATGAATGAAAAATGTTGGGAGATTAGGGCATAAAGTATAGGTGTATATATATATATGTTTTAATATTATTTAAAGGATGATTTGTGTAAATTTCTCGTAGCGGGTTTTCAACTCATCGACGGATGAGACTTAGTCTGTTATGTCGCCCTAGTTAAATCATTTCGATGAAAATGATTTTGGAGGGAAATTGATTTAAACGAAAATGATAATTTATAAATTGGTTTTGGTATTATTATATTCCCCACCATCTTTGGTCTTTTACATTGTTTCCAAACCACATCACTGAGTCTGTGGACTCACCTCCATGGTTTATACGTTTTTTAGGCTTGATGCTCGTTGAGGAGCGGCCGTTGTGTTAGATGTGCAAATTAGTTATCAACTGAAGTAGGTTTCTCTATCTTAGTCTAATTAGTGATCCATTCTTGGTTTTTAAATTCTACTGCAGTATGCTTTCTATTTTCACTCCGCACAAGTGTAAGTCACATTTGTTTTGATGTTTTGTCCTTGGGGGACTTTATTATTATAAATATTTTTTAAGGATATTATTTTAATTGTTCAAAACATTGTTTTATAAATGTTATTTTACATTTGTAATTATGCTTGATATTCAATGCTTTGTGCAATTTTTGAGGTGTGACTAGTTAACATGTACTTCAAGCCAGTACGGCAGCTGCCACGTGGCTGAGCATACGGGTCGGGGCGTGACAATAGTGAACATTCATTTAACCTTTTTTTACACACCTGTAGGCTATAGTCAACTTTGTTAGGTGCAGTTTTCGCGTGTGAGGATCTCTAGGATTCTCGGTGGCCATAGGAGTTCTTTTGTCCACTGCATAGATTATTCTTAGTTACATTTACTGGTACTCGTTTTGATTTCTAATTTATTTTAATTAAATGATCTCTATTAGTATTATTATTAATTTCTAATTACTAATCGGTTGGCATGTGGGCAGGCTGGTGGGCCTGGGGCATGATAGTTTTGTTCTCATCAACAAAATTTTGATGATTATTTGAATTCATTTAATCTATTTTGAGTATGAGCATGTGGAACTGGGTGCTCAACCTTAATTCCCAATGCTGTGCACTACATATCAAAACTTTTTGATATAAATTTACTAATATTATCCATTCTTATGCTCTTGATTCGATGATTAGGGAAATTCATCTGAAGTTTTATGAGCTTTGCATGCAAATGTTCAAATGCAATGTTGAGCATGGACAATAGACAAACATGGGAGTATCTACAAGATGCATCCATTAACACCATAAAATATTGAAATGGTCCACTTGTGGGTTGTATTAGCCCACAGATATTGCCTTGAATTCTTTACAAAAATGATGTGGTTCATTATCAATTTTTGTAATTGAAGGTTTAGTAATGAGCTTTCCTTGTGAAAAAGATTCACAAATATAATCTTTGGACAACAAGACTTTCAAGTCTTTTAAAGGATGTCCTTTAGTATTCTTGATGATTCTACACATCATTGCAGCTTTTGGATGGCTAAGGTGATCATGCCAAAGTCCAAACATATCGGGGTTCACTAATTTCTAGGGCATAATAGCATATGATTCTATAGCTCATATGAAGAAATAATACGATCCTATGTTAGAAGCTTTTAGCTTTTCATGAATGGTCTTATGGCCCATATTGTAAGAAGTAATATAAAGAAATTCTTTGTTTTACTCATTAATTGTCTCAAATGATGCCCATTAAGGCAGACATCTTTGTAGTTAAGTAGATTTCTTTTGATATACCACTTAGTGATACATCTTCTATATACAAGATGTGCCGCCATTAGGCAAAACAATTATAGCATTTCCATAGCCATCTCTAATTTCAATAGGACCAGATATGGTATTGACATTTACCTTACATTATGTCATAGTTGAGAAAAAGTCTTTACTACATAACAAGGTGCATGTCGTAGCATTATCAAGTCAGCAAATTGTTTGCTTTTTCTTTTTTCTCATTTGTATTTTGTTGACAACTTCTGGTATCAAATGCATTTTCACTTATATTGATAGGCATTGAAAGACACTTATATTGACAACTTCAAGTGTCAAATATACAAAAGAAAATTTTATCCATATTATTGATAATTTCTTGTGTCAAAGGCACATAAATTCATCTACGGGTAAATGGCCTTAAAACCAATATGAACAATTAAAAATTACACTAGGTAAATTCTCAAGAAAGAATGAAGGGGATACAAACAGTCCCATACTCTTTAAACAGAATTTTTCTAGACATGTAATTAATATCAAAATGACGACAACCTCATGTGTCAAAAAGATTAGATTCACAACAAGAGCACTAAAAATTACTTAAATCAATATGACAACTTAAAGTATCAATAAGTTTACCCAACAAAAGTACTAAAAAATCACTATGATAGCTTTCGGTGTTAGCTTATAACATAAAAATCAAAACCATCAAAACAAATAGTTATTTCCTCTCATATCCAAGATCTAAAATTTGTGCTTCACAATGTTGGCTATAACCAAAGAAGCTACTGTTTTTCTGTCAGGTCTCGATACGCTCATTGGACAAGGGACAACTGTCATGTTACCTCGGGATACGTGCTAACCGACACACGTACTTGAAACCCTGTAACACTTTAAGATATCATTCTTTCAATCATTTCAAACACATTTGATAGTAAGATAGGTGTAAATATGTTTAAGGTTACTTTAAAATAAAGGTTTACTTAATTAAAAGGGGAAATGTAATAGTTAAGTGTAAAAATTGACTAAAGTCAACTATTAGTCAAACAAGTTTCGTAAAAGTATTTGGGTCACGCTTGTACAAAACATGCTTGACAAAACTATTTTAAGAACAAGCCACACTCTAAAACTGATCATTAGAAATCATATATCAAAATCATTTTCATAACCAAATATAAAGCTCAAAACTATTGTCACTACATATCTCAAAAGGCATGTCACTCACAAGAACAAGAGAGTCGTACACTGCCAAGAATAGTCCAACTCACATACTTCACTGGGTTGCTTTCTCCTAAAGAATAAAGGCAAGGAACACATGAAAACACACACATTATACATAATTCAATGTTAAAAGATGAGAAATGTATGATACTTTGAGCAAAACTCTTCACCAAATCATACTACTCGATTGGCAATGTGCTCCATTGGGCCACTTTGAGCATAACTCTTCACCAATTTGTCAAATTGGAGCTCAAATGCTTAATCCTTAATCCAAGATTAATTTGAGAGGTTTGTCCACCTCAAATCGTTCTTTACACATTTTTAATTAAGGTTCTTGGAGGTCTGGAGAAGTAGAAAATCGAATTAGGAGTGAAATGGAATGAAATGGAACAAACATGAGGGGAACCCCTCTGTTCATAGCCAGGGGTTGGGCAGGGCACCTTGTTTGGTGTCGGCTAGCTTTGATCGGGGGTTTTCCCCTTTTTGTTTGTGGTCAGCGGCTGGTCATAAGGCTACCCGATGCCGGCTTGCTTTGAACTCCACCAAAACCTATTCTTTTCTCACCCATTTTCATTCTTAACACTCCCAACTCCATTCTAACTTAATCCATCATCAAATTTATCTTAAAATATTATCAAAACATGCCTAGAACATCACTTAATACATTTACAACATCAATCTAACTCAAATTCAATCAAAATACAATTAAAGAACCCAATTTCACCTTTTATTATCTAAAATGCATATCTTGCTCATTTTAAATCTAATTAACATAATTCCAAAAGCATCTTGAAGCTAAAATGGAGTATAATAACATATCTCATACTTTCCATAATTTGATGGATCTACCACAAAATTCTCCCCCTTTTGTAGCTCAACATGCCAAAAGCACCACTAAACTTTGAGTTCTTTCCTTCCCAATTGTCTTCAACCAAAAATCCAGTACTGAGAGTGATTTTGATGACTTTAATTTATAGGTATCATGAAGATTTGATAAGAGTTTCAAGAAGGATTGATTTGAGGGAAACTTGGTTAGGGTTTGGTTGTCTTCAAGAGAGAGAGAGAGAGAAAAAAGATGAGTGAGAAGTCTTCTTCCACCTACATTTCTCCCTTTTTCCTTTCCAAAACTACCATTCAACTAAACTCTTCAAAGGATCAACTTACCCACCAATGATCACATAATCACAATTCTACCTATTCACTCCATAATACCATAATTTTCATAAGTTTAAATAACTACTTACACCACTTAATTGATAATTAAAGCTTAAATATTCAATCTTACAATCACTACAAGAAAAACAGAAAATTGCGACAGAAAGTTGTGACCAAAATTGTGTTACAAAGCCCTTTTTTGATGAAAACAGTGACAAAAAATAAGTCGTTCCATTTTACCCCGTCACAAATTTTGTGACACGAAAATCATGTTTATCGCAAATTTGTGACGAGTCGTCTCACATAACGTCACAAATTCAGGGATAGAACCTGACGTCCATTGTAATGATTTTACTCACGAGAATTTGACATCACAGATTTGCGATAAAAAGATCACCGCAAATATAGTCACAGATTGCTAAGAAATGTGATGATACTGAGAGATGACTTTTGCAACGTATTTTCACGACGAATTCTCCATTGCATAATGTCACAAATATACGAAATTAGGAGGCCATTTGTGACTATTTTTGTGACTCTTTTTACGACAAAAATTTGGTGATCGCAAAAGTGGTCAGAAATTATGTGAAATATGACACCTTGTTGTGACTATTTTTGTGACAAGATTTTTTGTGATCTACTTTTCTGGTCGCAGAGGCTGTCACATTTTAGAAATTATGTGAAATGAGATACCTTGTTGTGTGACTATTTTTGTGACAAGATTCTTTGTGACATCATTTTTTCTGGTTGCAGAGGCTGTCACATTTTATAAATTTAAACAGTAGAGAATTTCATTTTTGGTATTTGTTTGTGACCATAATTGAGACCTGCTGCGACAACAAGCAAATTTGTAATTATTTTTCAAATGAAATTTAAATGCAATGAAAAACATAATTTAATATTTATAATTCATTATATTATATAAAAGATAATGTATAATATTTAATAACGACAGATCCTAGTAACAGCACAAAATGATAGTTCCTTAATTATAAAAGATCTAATGGAGCAATATTCTTAGAAATCCATAAGATAAAAGCATATATCTACTCGGTATCATCATAATCAGCCGCATCTTCCACTTCATCATCAACTGCATCATCTATTCCTTGCTTCTGGGATACCTCATCATCATCAACATTTTGTTCCTCATCATGAGCTGGGGAATGTTGTCTCTCTGGTGCCTAGCCAGCTGAGGGCTGGGATGCATGCTGCAATATGTGCTCCACTATATCTTCATTATCTTGATGGACAGACTCACCGGTCCTAACAGTACGAACAACATATGTGGGCAGATGCACGCCTTGAGCCTCCATACAAGTAAGCAGCATATCCACACTCTTGCAAGTGTGAGCTGTCACTGTTTGCATGTTACAAATTTGTGAATTAATTTCCAGCTTCCAAGGGTTGGTTGTGCAGTAGTCATGGTGGAATGTGAGCAATTGGAGCAGTGGGAGTGGGAGTTATTCTGAATGACCTCTTCTGCAAGGTTACCGAAACCATAGCACCATTTTTTACCAACTCCAGAGATTTTAAACCAAAGCTGATCATCATAGATCTTCGCACCCTCCCCTAATTGGGCTAACTCTTCCTCGCGAGCCTTGAGAAATTTCTCGTACAATAAAAAAAAGTAAACATTATTATGAATGAAAGTAAAAAAATTATCAGCAGTAAATAAAAGGGCAATAAAATTGGAAAAGAAGTCTAAGATGGAACCAAAAAGTTCATCAAAGATATAGCATGATAGCAAAAACTGGAGGTGGCACAAATTTAAAAGGCCTAATAGTCACAAGCATGCATTAGGACACAGCACATCCACAAAAACTAAACAAAATCCTTATAGATTGTTAATACAAAATAGTAGTATATCCTTATCTTAAGTTGGCAATGAAGGAAAATTATACTCATCAAGGCCTTAGGTTGCACAGCTGGTATTTACTCTTCTATGAGATCAAAGCTAAATATTTTTTACAGTAGGCAAAGATAATAATAAAAGTACGGCAGCTCTGGAATTTAATTAAAAAGACAAACAAACAAGCAAACAAAATGGTTTTGTTAATTAGCCCCCTATCCATGGAAGTTGGCACTCCACTAACTCCATCTGCCTAAAAGTTTGTGTGAATGTAAAAATGGACTGACTTTATTCATTGCTTGTTTGCAGATATGCTCAATATGGTGATGGTAACAATGAGTTTCTAAGTTTCATGATCAACATTCTGACTCAAAAGTGACTTTATAAGAGAAATGAGGCAAAAGCGAAAGGAAGGCAGGAAGGGTGGTAAGTGAAAGAAAAAAATTCCTTCGCTACTAGACATTACTCTCTGAGGGCAAAGTTGCCAAATTAAAATCTCATGGTTAATTAAACCAAGTACAACATAAGGTTAAGCAATCAGTATGCTTCCATAGATTCAATATGCACACATGTAATAGTCTATTAGAATTAACCAGAAAAAGAAAAAGAAAAAGAAACAGCAGAAACAACAGAAATAGCAAAAACAGAACAATATGCCAAGTGGTTTGAATCAACCAAAAAAAAAAAGATAGAGACAGAACAATATGCCAAGCAGAAAAAGCATATATATCAAATTTTTAACATTTGAAGGTGAATATAGTTTCATAGGTTTTCATAATTTTATTCTAGATCCAGAATTTTCATATAAATGTAATAAAAAAGTAATCTTCAAAAAAAAAAAAAACACCCTTTTAAATGTTCCCAATGTACCAAAGTTTATAGCTAATAGTATTGATCACTGGTTTCCATACAAAAACTTACCTTTGTCTTAAGTTTTTCATTAAGGCAGTCAAACAACTACAAGAAACAAACTAATTTTGAATAAAACTTAGAATACAAGATAGAAATATTATTGTACTGTTTTGATCAACCAACAGCAGAGCATGAGCATGAGCATGAGATCAGAATAGTTAGAAAGGTAAACTTACGTAAGTTTCGTGTGCCCGCGGCTCCTTCCACTTATCATCAGGATTCTTGCTCAGGTCAACAAAGACCTCTACAACCGACATCTGTATGCCTGCTTTCTTTTTCTAAAATAGTAAATTGACCAAATTATGGGTTCAGCCTAAGAATTGTAACAAAATTACATATGAACAAAGAAAAAAAATGATAAATGCCGCCCTTATGGTGCTAAGGTTTCACAAAAGTTCCATACTATAATTGCTAAATGCAATTAATTTATTTTTTGAAGTTACCTTCCTGAATTTATGCTTTGACATGGGGATAGAGCCACCACGCCAGACTGTAGTCGAGCCTTGGGATTCTGATTTTCGATTCTTCTTGTTTTTCTGACAGAGAGCCTTGTAGCTGTCATCCTCCCACTTCTTCAAGAGTTGTTCCCAAATGTTTGACTTGATCCATCTTGGCCTTTTTTTTATTGTCCTTGCTCGAGACATATTTTTACATAGCCAACTTTTTGCCCCACTCTCATATGCAGCCACCACTGCTGCTTCATCTTCCGGAGTCCAATTGAAAAAAATCTACCACAAAAGAATAAAAAATATATAAGCTAGTCATTTGGTCACTAAAGTTTGCAATATTTCATGTTTTAGTCACTTTGCCTTTACATGCTAACAGTTGGATAACAAATAAAAACCAGAAAACTAAAGGAACCAAAAAAAAATATTAGTGTATCTAATTCTTATATTAATATAATCATCACTATAATGGCAACAGAAAATTAGGCCACTGCCATTTGGAGTGCATATCTAATCATTAAGAACGTAGATTGTGTCAAGAAACAAATTAAGAAGCTTATCAATTGCATTCATTTAAATCATGAACTTATAATTTGGAATAACCTAAATTGAAAGCTAGGCTAACAACCTTTTCCCCAAATTTCATTTCATGTGAAAGCAAAAAATAGACAAAACAAACCAAACCATAAACTTAAAAATATAGAGTTTCGAAAGATAGTTCTTATGATTCTAAATGAAATGTACAAAAATGAACGGATTGATTGGCATTCCATGGATTGATCACTCTACATGTTAATTGTACCTGGATTAGATTTAGCCTTTTCCTCATTTAAACTTTTTTTGAGTGCTTAAAAATTTTCTATCTACATAAACATAAACTAATTGATTAACAAATTATTAAGAAAATGAAGAGACACAACACTTTATTTAAAATACGAGAGCTAAAACGAAAGGAAACATAAGCAGAGAAATGAATACATCAATACAAATAACTATACCTTCAATATTTGCAAGTAGTGGCCTTGCCCTCCGTTGACACCTCTGTCCATGTGTTCCACACTCCATTGTACCATTTTTAATGATGTTTGTCTTCAAGACGTCCAAGAACCATTTGGAGCTTCAAATTTGTAATCTTGTATAAGTAAAACATATTTATATAACAAGAATAACAATTGACATAGCATGAAGCATAAAAAAATTCTTGGTTTACTGAATGTCACGAGGGACAACACGCTTCTTTTTTCTCTCCCTAACTTGAACATCGATCCATGTTGTGCCTCTTGATGGGAGCCAAGATCATTGCTATTGCCTAAACTCTCCTCAGCGGCCTTTTCTTGAGCAGGAACAAGTGGTGGGACGTCTGATATATGCGATAGAGGTGGTCGGACGTCTGATGTAGGTGGTGGGCTAATTGTTGTAGGTGATGGGACAGCTTGAGCATATGGTGGGACAGGCTATGGTATTAGATCATAGGTGTTTATCGAAGCAATAGAACCATGTGATCTAGGGGAGTTGCGTGTGCATATCTATTATCTTGATTAACTTTTTTGTGACTATCTTTCATTTTGTCACAAATATGAGGTTTTTTGTGACCAAAAAATTGATTGACACTATTATCTTGATTAATTGTGATGACTTTCTGCTTTATCACTGCTATAACATAAATTGTGACGATTTAGTATCCTTCACTATTAAGTTGTCACTGTTAATATATTAATTGTGTCATGATTTCTTTGGTCAAAATAAATTTGTCACTAAAAGCATTTACAATTTGGCGCCAACGCCATTTTGGTGGGAATGAAATGTAATCGTGTCTAAACATAATTTGGTCACTAATAGTTTCATTTATTGTGACAAAAAGATTGATTGTCACTCAATCTTTTACTTTTTGTGATAACAATTTTTGCAATAAAAATTTAGCAAGTTAGTGACGACTAAATATGGTCACAAAAAATGAAATTATCACTATAGTCACTACTATTCACAATTTTTGTGAGGAGAAATTCTATTGTCACTATTTTTTTGTCTTATTGTGCAAATCTTAATGGTTAGAAACTATTTTTCACGGTTTCTTCTTTAATAATAACTAGAAGACACTACCAGGCCTTGCCCCCGGTTATTAAAATTTTTTAAATATTGCTATTAATTTTTGAATAAATTTTAAATTTTTATTTTTATTTTAAATTTTAAAAATGAACTTCTTTTACTTTTTATTATATTCGTACATGAATATATAGTTGTAAATTTTTTTGCAATTATTTTTAATGTATGAAGTATGATATAGATGTATAAATTTTAGTTTTATAGGTCGACTTCTAAAATTTGAGGGAGAAAATGATTTTGGAATAAGGGAAAAAAGATTAAAAAAATAAACATAAACATATGTCTAAATTAATGTTATGAAAAAAATATTTTAAAAAATATAATCTATATATAACAATTAATATAATTAATAAAAGTTTCATTTTAAATTGAAAAAAGTAGAGGACTAATAAAAAATGATAAATAGCACTCCAAAATTCTTTTTAATTGACTTTTAAGAAGTGCAAATATAAATATTATATAATATGTACTTTTTAGAATTTTTAAAATTTTAAACATTTAACTCTTGTTTTAGAAAAAGTTTGAAAAAAAAAAGAACCAAAATGAGAATGACAAATGATACAACATTTTTGAAGTAAAAGATTATTAGTGATTTTTTAAAATAAATTTTGTAGGAATTTTAGAAAAAAAAGAGAGATAAAATTTAAAGAAAAAGAATGATAGAATATTTTTTGTAATTTTTTCTCAAGTAAAACTAAAAAAATTTGAAAGCTGTCATTTTTTAAAAGTCAAAGTGATTTAAGATATAAATAAATTACTAAAATAAAAATAAATTACTAAAATACATAAAAGATAAATGGTTTTTTGTTCATTTTTGTATGAAACGAGGAAGAAAATTTTTTTCTAAAAAAAAAATAAAGATAAAATTTAAAGAAGAAGAATGATGGAATTCTTGTGATTTTGTCTCAAGTAAAATTAAAAGAATTTGAAAGACACTTCCTTTAAAAATATAGGTGGTTATGAGAATTTTTTATCGATTCTTTTTCTTAAAAGGAATTAAAAAGAATAATATTGTTGGAATTCTAAATATTGAAAAAAATTAATTCTTTTTTTAAAAGAATTAAAAGGAATATTGTATGAATTATTATATTAGAAAAGATAAATAAAGACACTTTCTTTTAAAATATAGAAATAAATAAAGAGATAATCTTGACAATTTATGTATAAGCATTTAAACTATTAGAAAAATTCCAAAAAGGACATTAAAAAGTCTCAACCGATTCAAAATTTAAAAAATAATCTGACGTAACCAAAAATATTATAATGATAACAAGGAAAAGAGGAGATCAGCAAGAATTAGAAGTGTACAATCAACTTAATTGTTTATACTAGTCAAAATTATATTTTTTATTATTAAAAGTACTTAGTTATGTTAATAAAGTTAAAAAATTATTAAGTGGCTTAAGTCAATTCTCAAATTATAAGATTGAGCATTTGATAAGTTAATTTTACTTCTGTATATGTAATGAAGATTAGTGGAAACACTGCTTCATTCAAATCGAAGGGGAGAAATAGAATATTCTTTTTTTTTTTCTAACTAGTAGTATTAGTTAACATATTCTTTGTAATGCAATGATAATTTATCAATTTAACATAGTTAAATTAAAAAAGGAATACTATAACCTTAAGTGAGTTCTTGCATGTAATATTTTGATTCATTAATTTTACCCATTAATAAAAATTAATTTCCGATTATTTAGTAAAAAATTATTTATACTATATATAAAAAATGAAAATTAGTTCTTATAATAAATAAATGTTCTTACTATTTTATTCGTATAGTATAATTGATGATTTAATTAAGAATCTTATCAAAGGTGAATTTTTTTAATTATTAATATTATTATTTAATCAGGTCCCATCCAAAATATTGTAAAATGCATTTAAAAAAAATTATGGAGTGAAAATATCTCACCCATTGAACTTAGGCGGTAACTTAAAATCCATCATAAAACTTTTTAATCTCTTTGAACTATAAAAGCCCACAGCCCACCAAAAATTAAAATCAAGTACAGTATATATAACACCAAAAGAAAAACCTAGCTGTCATAGTTCACTCAAAGGTTAGCAAGTCTTCTTTGTTTCTCTCTTCCATCTCTTCAAGGACGGTATAATATGTCTAATGGCACTGTCTTTAGCAGTTGTTGCAGTGTGTGGGTACACACTAGTGGCGTGGCTCTTGGGTCTTTTTAAAAAAGATTAGGGTGAGATTTCTCTTTTTGCCCTTTTCTATTGTTTGTTAGAGATGACTCGTAATTCCATGTGTGGGGTTTTTTTTTTTAATTCAAAATTACTAGAAATATCAATTCTAATATGATTGATTTTCACTTTCAGATTTGATGATTGATTTTTACTTTCCCATTTGATGAAGAAAGGCTAACGGGTTGAAGTTCATGGACAAGGTTTAATTTCTTATTTTTTGACGTTCTTTGATTTTCGATTATTATTGGTGTACTGGGAAAGTGTTTTGGTTTCTATCAATTTTGTTCTTTATTATCGTTAATTAGGTAAAAATAAAGCATGCTTCATATGGTTTCTTTTTTTTTTTTTAATCTTATTCTTGTATAGCATAATTTTATACTAAATTAATTATTTTTATTTTCTTATTTTGGTTTGTTTGTTTTACAGAGAATAATACGGAAAGACAATCATTATTGGATCATCCACGGATTTTTATAATTTGTTGTACTATTTTTTTGAGAGATTAGTTCGGTTTTGGAGTGACAATTGTATTTTGGTCATTTTATTTAGTTTTAAGATTTTTATTTCAATTGTAAGTCTTTCATTTATAAATATTAATGAAATGACTTCATTTTTTTATCATTATAATTATATTTCAATTTCAAATAGAAAGTCTCTTGCTAAAATTGGTATTTATTGCAATTGGCAAATAATGTTTAAAATTCATAATTTGTATTTGTGAAAATAATTAATGTTATATTGACGAGTTTATAATAAGAAATAATTTTAGCATTTGTGATAAAACATATTAGACACTATTAATATTAGTGATAATATAATGGTCACTAATAAAACTGATATGAGTGGCAACAACCTGTTTTGTAACTGTTGTTGAGAAATCTAGTGTCAACAAGGTTGTCACAAGAAAATTGGTCTTTGTGACGCTCACTTTGTCACTTTTTAATATATTTTTAGAGACGAAGATTTGGTCACAAAATAATAGAGTATTTGTGATAACTTTGTAAAGTTGGTCAGTAATACACCAGTGACGGAGGTATTTGTGACGGCATGTGACGACTTGTAAAAATTGTCACTATTAACTATTGTGGCTAAATTCTATATTTTTAGTGACAACTTTTGTTTTCACTAAAAGTGTATTTTCTTGTAGCGGTGGGTTTGAAATGGAGGGTTTATGAGTTTGTGGCCCTTGCAATGTGCAAGGAGTTGTTGATGGTGTTAAAGTCCGTGCATGTGTAGGAAGGGGGTTGAACTTGAGGGTCTCTTTGGCCCTGCCGGCACTCTAGGAGCTGTTGATGGTGTATAAGTCTACTTAGAAGCAGACCGAGGCTAACCAATCTAAGTAGATAATGTAGGTTTCTTTCGCATCCTACATTAAAATTGCAAAACAGTGTGAATTAGAGTAAAATTAACAATTACAAAAAAATAAATATTTATTAAAGTAGAACATGGCATCATTTCCAGAAAAAAAGAATACATGTCATAAAGTGTATTCAAATTACCCTATCTTTTGTTTGTTGGTCTTCAATGTAGCAACGATTTTCAAATTCTGCCCACGTTTCATATCTTTCCGCAGTGCTTCAATTAGAAATGAAGATACACAAAAGAAATATATGAATAAGAGATTTTGCTAAATTAATAAAGAAAAATAACTAAATAATTGTATCTTCAAAAATAGAATGTAATGTAGGCAATGCAATGATATATATTCAGCCTTGATTCTCCTTGGATTGTTTGCAAACATTTGACTTCTTTATACCTATAGAAATTAAAGAAGAGCAGCTACAAGCTTGAAAAGGTATGTGTGTTTAAAATAAAGTCATTCTACAGACAAAGGCTAAGTATTATCTGTTTAGCATATAGGAGTTGAAGTAAAAGCATAGATCTTCATAAGTATTAAGTTATGTCCAAGCAGGAAGGCACCACACTAAGTTAATTTAGTAGCAGGTAAGATCAGTTTCTATATTCTACTAAAGATGCATCTGCCAATTAGTAAATCTAAGGTTAAAGTAGAAAAACAAAAGATAAATCAATTAGAAGCTCCTCCACCCTCTAATCTTCTTTACTACTAATATTGATACAAAGGTAGCTAGCTGATGAGTTTTTGAGAAAGATTTAAGGAGTTCAAGAACTTGGAAAAAGCAAGTTTAATCACTTTAAACGAACTAAACTAAAGAAAAGCCTTAATTATGTGATCCTTCTTGTTGCATACATATACATTGGACAAAGACGGGGATTTTTTATTTCATAAAAGGGCACATCAACAAATCAGTAGATGACCTAAACAAATGGGTTTGAATATATATAAATGCCCACATGATCTTGTTCCCTTCCAATATTAACATGCATATGTTATGCCCTATTGGAAAATTTTGGAACCTTACTCACCCCTGACCAATAAAAATTAATTTTTTTAAAAATATGAAAATAGAGAATCTCATTAAGCAAAATTAAAAATTTAAGGAAAATATTCTTCCAAAAAAAAGGAAAATGAGTACAAAAATTTAAACACAAACAAGAAGTAATAACTACAAACAGATACTATAACATTATTACAGGGAGAGTCTTGATGGTTGTAGGAAGCAAGCCATATATAATTCTAGTACTATACTAATAATGAACATAAAGCAAAGACTACAGGCCAAGTCTTGTGACATACAAGCATGATACAATACGTAAAGATAATTGCTTATTGTTTTTAGGTTCTCAACAAATACATTTTATGTAGTATCTCACACTGATTTTCTATCTCTTAACACAAAAACACCCTATTGATAATGATACAAACACTACTATAATTAAGTCAAGGCCCTCTCAAATTTGATGCCAAGGGAGCAAAAGAAACAGAACAACAAGGAGTCAATTGGGACCAACAAGCTCCTTATTACTAGATGAACAAAACAGGTAATCCCTTTATTAACAAACAGTGATAAATAATTATTTCATCCTTTCCTAACGAGTACTAATTTTGTGTAGAAGGTCTACTTACAGAAAAGGAGTCACCAATATCTTAGCTAGCAAGATGACTGCAAAAGGGGAAAAAGGAGGACAAAAAGCAAGTAAATGAGCCAAACTTATATATTGCCAAACTCATATAGAGTATTGAACTAGGTCTCACATTGTAAACTCATATAGCTTGATTACTTAAAATACATGGCATTGAGTTACTAAATAACATGAATCGTCACTCTATTGAGCATGACTCTGTTTTCAATATCCTTGCAAATAATGCAAGTATTCTGTTCGAACCAATTACAACGCCTAAAAGTATTTTCTTTTACAATCCCCATATCTTTGAACAATATAATTTCAAAAAAAGGTCTTACTATTTTGTAGATCTATTCCCAACTTAACAAACAAAAGAACATACATCAAAAGAAAGAACAAAGCTTTTTTTTAAGCGTAAATAGAGGGACTAACATTTGTACCGGTGAATGCCGAAGCTGATGAGAGCGGAAGTCAACGAGAGAGACAACAAGAAAACCGAGAATGAGAATGAGAATGAGAATGAAAGAAATTGAAAAAGAAATCGATAAGGCCAAAACAGAGAAGGCAGCAGGTTATGTTGGGGTTTCATTTTAGAGTTGTAAGAGTGAAAGATGAGAATGAGAGAAATCGAGAGAAGAGATGAGAAAGAAACGTGCGAGGAGGGTGGCAGACTTAAGGTTTCATTTTGGAAACTACTAAGTGACTTTGGGAGAAAATGATGGGCCTTTAAATATCTAGACTTTGTGATGACCAAAAATGTCTCAAATTCCATCACAAAAAACCCAAATTAAAACATGAAAATTAAACAAGATCCGCCCATCTTAATTTATAACTCGCCAGTCTTTGGTAAAAGTTTTGAAATTTTTTCTAAGTGTTGGTCCACTTCTGCGACTACTATTATGACCAACTAACTATTAGGAAAATTGATCACAGACGGCGTCACAAAAGGAGTCAAAAACTTGAATTTAGTTTTCTAAGTGTGAGAATTGCTATTATAATCAGAAAGTGACGACTTCAGCGACGACTTCAGTGACGACTTTTGCAACGTAGTCATAAAAGTAGTCGCAAAAAACGTCACATATCTAAATGTATTGATTTCCTTCAAAATTGACCCTAAATAGGTGAATAAAATGAATCTGACTGTTAGATGTTTCCCTAGATACATAATAATCAACCATATAAAATTTTATTTACATTTGTATAAGGATTTCGGATATATCAAGTGAATAATTATGAACCGTTCAAGAGATTGTGGCTTAAATTACTTGTAAATATGTTCCCATAAGATTGTTCTATCACATTTTTATATGATATTGATCTACACATCATATAAAATGTAATCAATGGCCAGATTACAAAATATCTACTAAAATGTAGAGTTTATAGATTAATGAAACAAACGTAGAAGTTAGATTATAGATTGTAAACTCATGCTTTCTGTGAACTCATCACAGATGTACTCGATATGTAATCCAACCATTAGATCATAAATCCGACCGTTAGATTTGATGATTATGTCAAATTTATGCCTCAAAATTCTTTTGGGATCAATCTGATATAGGGTTATAACATTTTATTTGAAGATAATATGTTGGAGATTCGAGAGACCAATGTTGAGACGGATTCTATGACGAACATTCGTATTTGCGATGGACTTTGTCATAACTTGTGACGACGATGGCCAAAATGAAGTTCAGGATTTCATTTTGAGACAGATTCTATGACAAAATGTGACGATTATAGGGTTGAAACTCTAACTTTAGGGTTTCATTTGCGACGCCAATGTGACAACTTTGTGACAATTTAGGGTTTATTGCGACATTTTTTGTGGGACATTTAGAACGTAGTACTTAATAATCATTAGATTGCATGTAATATACAATCTGTGACATCTTTTGTGATCAATTTTAAGATGTCGTATTTTTCATCTCATAAACTATCACAGCCCATGAGACAAATTTTGTGACAAGTTTTATGCTTTAGTAATTGTAGACACTTATTTTTAAATTTTAATTAATTAATTAACTAATTAATTATTTAATTAGTCAATTAATTAATCAATCAATTTCAAATTTTATTTCTTCTTTTTAAGTTTAGTTTATTTTTGTTTATTCCTCTAACCTTATTTTACTTTATCTAATTTTAATTTCATCTCGTTACTTTGCAGGTAATTTTGAACCTGAAACCGAGAGGTCAAAACCGAGTTGAATCAACTCCCAAGCAAAGTCAAGCAAGTCGAGAAGCCAACCGAGTCAACTCGATTATCATGCAAAATATATATATTTATATTTATATGTATATATATATTTATATTTGTATATGTATATGTATATGTATATTTATACATGTATATTAGTATATATGTATATATATTTATATATTTATAATATATATATAAACCAAGAGCCCACACTACTTGTCTTCTTTATGGATGGAGGGCCTTATACTTTTGACCAAAATGATTTTGGGTCCCGATAAACATAATGTGATTTGAGTGAAAGGCTAGCATTTCTGTACCAAAGAACTGCCATGATGAATGCATTGCAGGCATTGTCTAATGCTCCTCAAGAAAAATATCTCCACTCGCACAATATGCATCTTTTGACTTGCTACATATGAAGGAAATGAAGAGGTAGTGGGTATAAGGTCAGAAGTAGAGGTCGTGAAGAGAGAGAAGACAAGGGTCACGTGTGTTTAAGGCCAGCAATATGCCCTCACGTGCTTCCACAGCTGTGCCATTTTAAATTGTCCGAGGATATTCTTATGGAAAAGAGTGAGGTCAGCTAATGAAAGTTAGATAAGGACAAAGCAATAGCCAATGGGAGCAAAGGAAAAAGGGGGTAAAATAGAGACTATAAGGCCAATAAAAGATGGCCATCAGATGAAAGAAGAAGAAATGAAGGAGAACCATTGGATCAAGGCATGAAAAGATGATATAAAATAACATCTTCAGCAACAAAAAGGGGGGATTGCTCATTTTTCAGAAACGGAGTTTTCAAAAACAAAAAAAAGCAAAGTTTTCTCTATGTTTTTCAAAACACTAGCAACAGTCCCAAGAAAAAAAAATCCAAAAAAGCTTTTCTTCTCTCTTTTTCTAAAAGGATTTGGCTAGAGAAAATAGAGAAAATGCTTGTTGATTTTCAACTTTAGCCATTCTCTTCTCCACAAAGCCATTATTTTTTAATTTTAATACAAAAGGTAAAGTCTTTATTTTTATATGTAAAGATCCTTTCTTTTACTTTAAATATAATATTTTTTTGCTTTATTATGTTAACTTTGTACATAAAAATGTTAACTTTCCCTTTCATGATGATATTTACATTGCTAAGTAGTTTAAATAGTCTAATATATGCTCAAGATGATGCATTTTTATTGTTTATTTTTTTAATATATCCTTTCTTTTAATTATTTATGTGATTATGTAAAAAGGTTTCTAACTTTTCTTGTTTTATATCCTTGTTTATCATTTCTTGAAACTTGCTTTACCCATTCCATATGTTTGCTTAGTTGAAAGTCTTAATCTTGATTAAAAAATTGTATTTTTGAGCTTGTATTCACATTCTTATTTGATTAAAAATCTAATCTTGGTTATAAAGGTCACAACTTTAAGTTGATAGACTTATTTGCTTAATTAAATGTTAAGTCTAGGATTATAAAAATTACACCTTTTTGCTTGTGGGTATTTTTGCTTGATTAAAGATGAAAATTTGGTTAATAAAGATTGCAACTTTAAACCTGTTTAGGTTAAAACATTCAATTTTGACTGTAAAGTTTGCATCTTCAAACCTGTTTAGGTTAAAAATTTAAATAAAAATTAATCTTGGTTATACAATTTTTATTATTGTATTTTTAAGTTTGAATAGATGCATATTTAGTCTAATATTTAATTATGATCTTGTTAAATTACTTTCTCGCCCTTAAATCCGTGTCTGTCTTAATTTAATCATGTGTGTAAAATTACTCTTTTGCCCTTGCCTACATGTTTGTTAAATTATGAATTGAATTTTGTATAAAATTACATCTTTGACTTTATATATGTGTTTATTTAAATTAAGTTTGCTTATCTGTTATGTAATTAATTGTGTTTATATGTACTAACCTATGTTTTCTTGTTCCATTCATGCATAATTTAGTTTAGAACATTGATTTTCAAAATTCATATGCATGGGATAGCCGGAGGGTGCCTCGGGAGTCCGAGGTTTCTAAAGGTTTTCCCCGATAGGAAGTTTTTTCGGTGTCTAATCGGGAGTTTGATCAGGCCCGAGAAAATTTTTCATCCCTTCGAAATTAAAAATATATATTTTTCATTGGTTTTTCATAAAAGGCATACTCATATCATGTTTATGATTTCTTTAATTTCTTAAAATTTGCAAATAAACCCCACAAAGAAAATCTTTTTACAAAAAGGAATGTTAATTCCAAAATCTTTTATTTTTATTTATTTTATTCTCCTTTTTTTACTTTTATATTTTATTTTCATTTTATTTTAAGAAAATATCTTGTTTAAGAGGCCCAATTAAATTAAAAGGAATGTTCATTCCGACATTAATTTCAAAACATGTTTTAGAAGTCTTTTTGAGAGATCTTAATTACCCAATTATAGTTAGGGTCTCTCAAATTAATCCAAATTTTGTTAAAAAACCACTTTCAAAATTTTTTTTCTTATTTTTATTTATTCTTTTTCAATGGAAGGGATTATTTATTTTCTTTTTCCTTTTCTTTTGTTTTTTCCAAAAATACCTTTTTGGGATTTTAATATGTTTAATTAATTAAGACCTTTCAAGTAAACTTCATTTTTATTAAAAGGTATTTTTAGCTTCAATAAAAAGAATGTTTATTCTTTAAATCCTTAAAATTCTTTTTCAAATTTAGCTTTATTCGATAAAAAAGCCATTCATTTTTTTTAAAAAAAGAAGGGGTTTTGTTTTTTTTTGAAAGGTCTTAATTTATTAATCTACTAAGGTTTTCATACTAAACTAAATTTTGTCAAATTATTCCCTTCAACAAATTAAAAGGAATATTTATTCCGGCATTGTTTTAAAATTAAGTCTTTCTAAGAGATTTTAATTTAAGTAATCATAATTAAAGTCTCTTAATGTAAATTTCAAAGCATGAATTTGAGGATGTTTATCCCAACTTTTTTGCAAAATGTTTTCTAGAAGGTTTCAACTAATATTCTCATAATTGAGACTTTCTAAAATTAAAATTAAACCCTTGTTTTTCAAAAGGATATTTATTCTCATTTTTAAATTTGACTTTGATTTTTGAAGAATATTTATTCCTATTTAGAAATTGAATCTCCATTCTAAGTAGGAAATTTCTTCAAATTCAAAATTGGGCTATGGATTTTCACATCAAAAGGAATGTTCATTCCGACATTAAGTCTTTAAATTTCGAATTTAGCTTTTATAATGGGATGCTTATCCCGCATTAAAAGGAATATTTATTCTGACATTTAAAATTATGTTTTTCTTAAACTGAGTTTAAAACATTTTATTATCATTTTCCAAGTAAAATATTTTAAGACTTTTGTGATATCGATTTCCGGGCGTCTCAGGGGTGCTAATCCTTCCCCGAGCATAACCGACTCCCGAACCTAAAATCCTTTTCGTAGACCAGTTTCTTTCCTTAGCTTGACGTAATTTTTATAGATTTACGTTGGGTTAAACAAGTAGGTGACTAACCACACCTATTAAAAATAAAAGGTTAGTGGTGACTCCATTTGTTTTTAAACTGTTTAGTACCGAGCATTTTTCACGCTATATCATTTAACGTCGGAGCGGTAAAACGTCTCGACAGTAACAAATAAGTTGCCAAAGTCATCGCAAAATTTAATTTTTTTAAAAACAAATTTAAAACTTAAATGTCTTTTATATACGCTAATCCCTGCATTGTGCACATTTAAAACTATATAATATTATTTAAAATAGTTTGATGAAATAATTTATAGATTACATTTGGAATTTCAAATATAGCCATTAATTTCAAATTCAATTTCATTTACAAATGCTCTGAAAGTCTAATGGCATAGCTTGAGACCAAGTGGGGCATGAATGGCTTAGATGCAATTTCAATTATAAATGATCTTTCAATTAAAAAGGTTCATCATCTTGGCTACCTTGATCATCACCAACATCATCCACGTCATCTTGCTCTTCATCACTATCCTTTGATTCATCAAAATCCGATTTGTTGTTGTCTTCTGCTGGGATCATTGGTAGATACATAAAACAAGAAAGATGTCAGGCCCCGACCCGCCCGGGTCAGCCACGTGGCAACCGCCGCACTGTCTCGAAGTACGTGTTAGCCAGTCACGCACCTGAAGCACCGCAAGGCATAAAAATGGATATCATCGCTGTGAAACAAAACTAAAATATAATTAGAATCATTTAAATAAATATTTAACTTATAAAGTGTACCAGTGGATTAATTTAAAAAAATATCTATACAGCAGAAACTACTAAGCCTAAGCCACTGACGCCTTCTAGTAAGCCTCCATTCTATTTGCCAACCCCTTACGCGGACCTGCATCCATCGACATTGGATACAGGTGAGTGACAGAGGTTCTATGAATCTCTATCGGGGTTAGGGCAATTAAGGGAAATCCAAAATAAAATAATAATAAAATAAATATTTTGCTTTTCAAAACTCTTTTCTGGTTCTCCAACCAAGAACTTTCTTTAAAAACACTTTAAATAAATAAATACATAATTAAATATACATAAAATGGGCCGACATCTCTATCATACTGAAGGTGCGACTCGTCGGTCGTCTTATACCTCACTGCACCAAGGGCTATCTCTTTTTTCATTCAAAAATATTTTCTCTTTTCTATCTCTTTAGACCTTTCCCTCGGTGGTGCCTCGCTGTGGTGGAACACATCGAACTGGAGCCCTGGCAAGCTTCCCTACGCGCCTCTCCCAGGGTCTCGTTTCACCGTGCCCCTCAATAGGCGGTCCACGGCTGAGAATCAAGCATGCTTCTCCAACTCGTCCATGCTCCCGCATATACTGGAGCCCGAGGAGCATCTCTCTCAATCACTCATCTTACAAGGGTATCGCACCCTTAATAATCATAATATTAATATTTCATAATTATATATATATAACATACACATTTAAAACATATAAACACACACACACACACAAGTCTTTATATTCCTTTTTGAAAACATCCCACTCTCTATGTGGGTATATCACAAACAACTGTGTGTGTGTGGATTTCCCGTATCCCAAAACCTTTGAAAACATTTATGTTTTTAAAACCATCTTTAAAACCTTTGTTCCCAATGGCTAATCAAAGAAGTCTAGGCCACTCACAGTATTGAGAGATTCGTATACTCCCAAGTGCTCCATGTAGCTTTAATCTCCGGTGCATCGCTGCATTCAATTATCCGGAGCCCTAATACATGGAAATATACATTAGCATTCATAATTAAATTTATGAATGCACCTACGAGGCTCTAATATGACCTATGACTGGGTTTGGATGTGATTCGGGGCTTAGAAAAGTGTCTGGGAGGTTTCGAGTTAAAAATTGAACACTTAAAGAAAAATTACGAAAATGCCCCTGGGGGTCCTTGAGTCGCCAACTAGGGCTGGGCCCCGGTTTTGGGCCAGGCAGGCCCCCCATGTGGCTGGGTCAAGCCCGGCTTGTTTCTGGGCCTAAAAGGCCCCTCCCATGTGAGTTAGGCCGAGCCCAACCCAGTTTGGGCCCAACAAGGTCTAACCGCACGGTTTGGGCCCAACAAGGCCTAACCGCACGGTTTGGGCCAAAAGGCCCCGTCCGACATGGGACCTGGGTCGCGGGTCTCTCCCGCGTGGGAGAGACTCACCTCCTGCGGGGGAGTCGCTCGGCAGCCTCAGGAGCTTAGGCTTTTCCTCTGTTCCCGAGCCCCTCGGTCCACCGTTTGACATGAAATTTGAGATGGAGGTTCCTCTCACCTCCCATGATGCGTTTATCGGAGTAGAAACGAGAATCACAAGCTCAAAGTTCCTAGATCTTGAATCTAAACTTAAAATCTAACTAAAAGCTAAACCTAACTTTGAACTTGGATCTCTCCTAGACCAATGCATGGAAATGCGTGAAAACTTAGAAAAACGTAGATCAAGGAGTTAAGAATAACCAAGATATCACCTTGATTCTTTGGTCGATTTGTCCGGATCGGTCAAAGTCCAAATTGCTCCAAAAGAGCAATTGAGAGAAAAGAGAAATGAGAGAAGAGAGAAAGAGAGGAAATGAGGGGGAGAGGTTTGGCCTCCCTCTATTTATAGGGGAGTCCGGCACTGGGTCTACTCAGGCCCCGAGCCAGACTTTCTCTTCTCTTTTTAATCTCTCAAAACTTTAATCCTTAGCCTGATCCACCGACCAATTCACCAATGGACGTCCAATCTATCGGCTATGGACCAAAAGAAGTCCACTTTAGTGATTCCATGCATGGTCACCAATCTCATCTTCCTACTACGTCTTATCTTAAGCTTGTCTTCTCTTCTTAATTAGACACATCCGGACCGACGTATTATCGACTTAATACGCCGTCTTACACTATTCTATTTGTACGAAAAAGTCGCATTAGGTCCGGGTGTGTCAAAAGGTCAATAAACAAATCAAGACCATTTGGATCATGTAAAGGTGGAAGTATTTCAAAAGTACTAAAATCTGGTGTGGCATCAATTTCATCCATTTGGTAAGTATCATTAACTTCATTTCCCATTGTGCCTCAATCGTCCTCCTAGCTTTTATATGGGACCCGACTAACCAATCGGCTCGATCCCACTTCAAACTTGGATATTCAGAATAATAAACCTAGATAGCTTGTTGTGCTAAGATAAAGGGGTCATACTTTTTGTACAGCAACTTCTTACTTATATCAACCAAACCATACTTTGAGTGAACCGTCATTCCTTTTATATGATCAAATCACCGACACTTAAAAAAGACTATGTACTTCGATGTCCAGCTTCAGAACTCTAACAGTATTATTTCTTCGAGTAGTCTATAAAAGCCTCCACAAGAGCTTCGCACGCAAACACCGCTATTCATTGTCGCTTTATTAACCCCATGTCCGATGGTGTGGAACTTATACCTATTAATAAAGTAACCTGACTATGTTTTAACTTGCAAAGATGGACCCCATGCAAGGCTAAACAACAACAAATCACTTTCTATATTATTATTTGGATTTTGAACCTAAAACCAATAAAGTAATATATCAATATAATATCATATATATATATTGTAAATGATATGGAAACATACTAATAAAGTTACTCCCAAAATCCTTAAATCATTGGGCGAAATGTTTATCAACCATTTCATCAATCAAGGTAGCCGGTAGATGTTGAAGGTGCTAGAGATACATCCTGGATAACATAATGATAGATTATTGAAAAAAAAATTTGAATTAAAGCCACAAATACAATGCAAAACATACTGGTATATTTCTTGTGCTTCTTCACAGTTTCTCTATATGTATGTTTAGGCTACATGCAACTCATCTTCATTTAGCCACCTTTCTTTCATTCGACCCTGACCTCGACCTAGATGATTAAAAATGGATTCTTGTCGAAGATTCGGATCAATTCCTTCTTCGTTTCTTCCCACTTTCATTCTTTTGCTTGTCAAATTTTGTTTAAAGAAATGATGAGCAAAGAAGGACATTTCCTTCATAATACAAGCCTCACATATTGAATCTTCCACATGAGCTTTATTCTTAACTTTTTTCTTTAATTCCCGAAGAAACCTAATCAAGAAAAAAGAAGGTTGCTAAAAAAATGAAATTGTTAAAATGATTACATATAAATGACCATACATAAATAATATCTGACCTCTCAAAGGGATACATCCATCTATATTGCATAGGGCCTCCAATAATAGCCTCATATGGTAAGTGAACAAGGAGATGCTCCATTGAATCAAAGAACCCTGGCAGGAAAATCTTTTCCATGTTGCACAACATAATCCCGACATTGTTCTCTAATTCTCTAAGCTTCCCTATATCAAGCAAGGAAGATGACATGATTTGAAAAAACAAGCTCAACTCGGTCAATGTTTTCCATATGAAATCTAGCAACATTTCTCTGAACACAATAGGAATAAGTCTTTGCATGAACACATGACAGTCATGACTTTTCATGCCTCTTATCTTCAAATCATTCATGTCCACACGTTTACCAAGATTTGAAGTGTACCCATTGGGAAACCTTAATTTCTTGACCCACTAACAAAGCTTAACTTTTTGTTCTTTACTCAAAGTGTACCTCGCTTTAGGTTTACGCCCAGAGATACTGTCGATATGAAGTTCTGGCCAATCGCAAAAAAGCTCAATATCTTTCCTTGCATTCACATTATCATTATTGCTTCCACCCGATACATCCATAACCGTGTCGATGACATTGTCAAATACATTTTTCTCAATGTGCATCACATCAAGGTTATGTCGAATCAATAAGTCTTCCCAATATGGTAACTCCCAAAAGATACTCCTCTTTCTCCATTTATGAGAACTGCCATATTGTGGTGTCTTACCTCGAGGGTCCTTAATGACAGAATTATATTGCCACACACGATTCCATATCTCCTCCCCATTCAACCTTGGTGGCGAATTATCCCTTCTATACGGGTGATTTCTTACAAAAATTGTCTATGACAATCAAAATAACATGCCTTCTTACCATGCTGTAAATAAAATGACTTAAATTTTTCCATACATATTGGGCATCCTAGCAACCTAGCAGTACTCCATCCAAATAACATTCCATAAGTAAGGAAGTCATTAATTGTCCACATAAGTGCAACTCTCATATCAAACCATTCATCCTTTAAAACGTCTAAGACATCTCACTAGATTCCCATAAATGTTTCAACTCCTCAATCAAACGTTGCAAATAAACATTTATATTCTTTTTGGGATTTTTTGGCCCAGGACAAATTAATGATAAGAACATATACTAACGCTTCATGCACATACCAGGAAGAAGGTTGTATGGAGTGACAATCACTGGCCAACATGAATAAGTTTTCCCATAATGTCTATATGGGGAAAATCTGTTAGTGCAAAGCTCCAATCTAACATTGTGGGATTCTGAAGCAAAATCAGGATGAGTTTTGTCAAAATGTTTCCACACCTCAGCATCAGAAAGATGACACATGTACCCTTCATTTGCCTCATGATCAGTGTGCCAAGTCATGTGTGATGCAGTTACATCTGAAGTATATAATCTCTGCAATCTTAGAGTCAGTGGTGAATATCTCAATATAGCATGCGCAACCTTTTTACAGTTCCTATTGTAAACTCTCCTTCTTGCTTCTTTATACCTTGGCAATCCATAAAACTTACAAGATTCTAGATATTTGTCATCATTCCAAAATAACATGCATCCATCTCTACAAGCATCAATCTTCATGATGGGTAGACCTAGGTCTCGGATCAATTTCTTATAACCATAGAAATCCACTGGCAAGTTGTTTTCTCTAGGTAGTAAGTTTTTAATCACTGTTGCATATTCATTGAATAGAGCTTCAGAAACATTGAATTCAACCTTCAAACTTAGTAATTTAGCAGCCATAGACGGGGGGGGGGGGTATAAGTATCACATCCATTAAATAAAGGGTCATCGGCATCTTTAAGCAAATTAAAGAAACTGTCACACAAAACTGTAATGTCCTCACCAATAGGATTAGGATCTATATGCATCGAAGCTGGCTATGCCTCATTCGAATCTGGTGGGCAACTTGGTCCTGCTTCATCATGACCAGTGGATGGATATTCAGTACCATAACCAACCTCATCAAAGCCCCACCACGTACTGAATGTTGGAATTCTGTCTTTAAAAAAACTGAACCCCTGATTTAGATACTCTGGGAACTGATCAACTACAACATCTTGCTCCTCAACCCATAATGCTTCACTATGGGAAATCCAATTAAAAGAATTCTTTGTAAATTCTTTGAGATATAAGTGCATCGACACTTCATCTAATTCATGGAATTGCAAATTGTCACATTTTCTACATGGACACTGTTAAACTCCATTTTAACTCTTTATTTATATCTCAACATTCTTCATTTTCCTTCTTTCAACATCATGGATTACTAATTTTGATCAATTTTCACTTTAAAGGTACAATTGGAAGAACTGATGAAAATGGGGCTAAAATAGAGTTGAATCTTGGGTTCAATTACAAGAAGCAAAAGTTCAGTGAGGTCCGTTGACAGATGAGCACCTACATGTCGATGGCTAGGCATGACAGACCCCAAACTCCTCACTCATGTGTTGATCCGTCGACGGACAAGTACCTAGACATCGACGGATCGCTCTAGCAAGAACGATCAATTGAAGAAATCCTGATTATCCATCGATGGATGGCAACTTATACGTTGACGGATGATCGAGATACCTTTCCTGGAAATGCAAAAATGAACTGTGCCGTCGACGTATGACATCCTCGATGTCGACGGACAAGGTAGATTCGGCTGACATCAAGGCCATTCGTGTGCATGCATTTTGAGGATGATTGGTGGGCCCAACTTGTCAATCACAGCAACCATTCAAGAATGAAATTCTTATTTTGCCCCTAGTCTCTATCTCTCCTCTCCCTTGTAACCCTAGTAGGTTATTGTAATTGCAATACATTTATTTGTTAAGAGAGAGAAGGGTTGGAAGAGAGATGGGAGAAGAATTTATAAAGTTAGTTGAAAGAGAATAGGCAATTCTTGGTAAAGGAAAATACTCTGAAATCGTTGTGATTAATTTTGATCATTATGTGTAGCTAAACTTTTCTATTCTCTAATCTATTGTATGAATTGATTCTTTGATTTTGGACAATTGTGACACTCTTGTTATTAATCAGATTTCCTACCCATTGATTGTTCTTTGAATCCACACAATTATAAGCTGATTAGCTAGATGATTATCTTTTCTATTGAGTTGCTTGATTGATTAGTTGCAAATAATTGATTAGGTGATTCAATTGCTTGCTAATCTTTGAATACCCAACCTTTATCTAGGGAATTCTTAAGATTTAGTAGCATTTGGATGTATTGATTATATCCAAAAGGGATTCGAATATGCTAATTAATTGATATGTGCTGGGCATATTGATGTTATTTGCTAATTGATACCTTTCTAATGAGTAATGTTCTTCTATGCTTAAATTTGAATTGTTGTGATTTGGGTTAACAAAAGAAGAAGGGGTTGATAATGAAACTAGAGTAATTATTAATCCATGTTTAAGGAAAGGTTAATTGATATGAGGTTGGATTCTAATCGATTAGATTAGCCAATTTGATGATGGAAATAATCGTTAGCGGGTCTAGGATCAATTACTCTGTTGAAGAATCAGTTTTACAATAGATTAAGGGCTTAATTCATTAATTCATCTCTATTACTGCTAATTAGATACTTTCTTTACCTTGTGGTTTAAATTGATTACTTGATTCTCCCCATTGATATTTTAATTTTTCACTCTTTTAATTCCGTTAGTATCGATAGATCCTAATAGTTCCCTATGGGATTCGACCTCTACTTCCTTAGCTACTTGTTAAATTAGTGAGATAAAATTTGGTGCTTTGCGACACGCATCAAATTTTGGCGCCGTTACCGTGGAACTTTAGCATCTATTGCTATTTTCTTCTCATTTTCAATTATTTCTTCTGTTTTAAGTTGTTTTTCTTCTTTGTTTTATTTACTCTAATTCACCTTTTCTTTTCCTTAATTGCAGACGTTTTATGAATTTGAATTCCCCGACTTTAAAGTTGAAGGAAATCCAGACTTTTGTGGAATGCACAAAACATTCTTCTATACTCTGTACAAGTTCTTCAACTTCTACCATTATGGAGTATCCACCATCTGTTGATCCACCTTATGATCCACCACCACCACTACCACTTCCTCCCATTCCTAATGACAATCAACTCACCATTCGTCAACTCCTTGAGCGTGAACCTAATCTTCAACCCCTTTGCATTATCTTTTCGGTAGTGGATGGTGCTTTTGAGCTGAAATCTAATTTTGTTCACTATCTACCTACCTTCCATGGTCTCCCTAATGAGGATCCTCACCAACATTTTAGGGAGTTTCTTATGGTTGGCTCTACTATGAAACCCCATGGCTTAACTGAAGAACAAGTTCGACTTCGAGCTTTTCCTTTCACATTGGCGGATATCGTCAAGTCTTCGTTATATAGGTTGGAGCCTAATTCTATTACGACTTGGGAGCAGTTGAAGAAACTGTTTCTTACCAAGTATTTTCAGGCTGCTAAGGTTCTTAATCTCTGGAATCAGATAAGCACCAGTCGCCAAAAGCCTAATGAGTCTATCTATGATTATTGGAAACTGTTCAAGCATCTTGTGGCTATGCCCTCAACATCAAATTCCAGAACAATGCTTGCTAAACCATTTTTACAATGGTCTTCTTCCAGTTAATAAGGCGTCATGGATGCTGCTGCCAATGGAGCTCTTCTTGACCAACCCACTGATAGGGCGCACCAAAGTATTACCACTATGGCTGCTAGCTCTCAGAATTTCCACTCTTATGATGATGTGTCTAATTATCAAGTAAATGAAGTTGGTCGATCTCAATTGGAACAACAACTTGCTTCCACCAACCACCAACTTTCTCAACTTACTTCTCTCATGATGGCTCAAATAGGTACACCTCCTTCCTCTTTTCCATTTGGTATATGTTCTTTACATACTCACCCCATTGATGGTTGCCCCACACTCTAAGAGGACACTGTTGAGAATGTTAATGCTATGGAATTTCCTGGCCAACTGAGGCACAATTATGACCCTTTCTCCCCTACTTATAATCCCCATTGGAAGGCTCACCCTAACCTTCGCTATGGGAACACTACTAACCCTCCATTTCAACCTCGACCACAATTCCCAAACTGACTACCACCACCAGCAAATCCTAACTCCCTCCTAACACCCAATCCCTCATCTACTGCTATTCCACACCAAGGCCAATCCCCTTTATCACCTTCTACCACCAAGCTTGAAGATATTGTTGCTCAACTTGCCTATTCTTAGCTCTCTTTTCAAAAGGTCACTAAATCTCAGTTTCAGCAAGTAAATACCTCCTTAGATGATTTCCATTGACAAGTTGGGCAACTTGCAACTTCCATTAATGGTCTTACCTCTTAAGCTTCGGGAAAGTTATCGTCACAACCTGTAATTAATCCCAACACCAATGTCAGTGACATACACCTGTGGTCAGGTTCTTCCGGATTTGAACAAGTAAAAACGGTCTCGGCAAGATAAGGAAGAAAATTTGAAGGCGGAGTTGGAATCTCTCTCCCCTGTTCTTAATGATCCGTCGATGGATGAGCATGATACTCGTCGATGGATCACTCCTTCCGTAGATGGTGAGCTTCCCTATCCCAATGATCCGTCGACGAATGAGCATGATACCCGTCGACGGATCACTGCTCAAACGAAATACGAGCTTGCTGGCCACCCCAATCCGTCGACGGATGCACATCATACCCGCCGACAGACACCTATATCAGATGTTGTTTTTCATTTTCCTTCACAACAACAAGATTTTAAGGCCTCCATTTCAACTCCGAACCTTAAGAATCATACTACATCCTCTCCCTCTACTTCCAAACTTAAAGATATGGTTCCATTTCCATCTCGATTGACAAAGACGCTTAAAGAAAACATGGAACCGAACATCTTGGATGTTTTTCGTCGGGTTCAAATCAATATCCCTCTACTTGATGCTATCAAACAAGTTTCCCACTATGCCAAGTTTTTGAAAGATCTATGCACTCACAAGCGTAAGCTTAAAGGGAATGAACTCATCGCATTAAGTGAGAATGTGTCGGCCGTCCTTCAACATAAGCTTCCACCTAAATGTAAGGATCGTGGCTCTTTTTCCATTCCTATTACAATTGGCCATACTCATATTCAGAATGCCATGTGTGATTTGGGAGTTGCTATTAGCCTTATGCCTCATTCTTTATACCTTTTTTGGACATGGGCCCTTTACAAAGCACTAGTGTTGTCATCCAGTTGGCCGATCGATCTTTTGTTTATTCGGAGGGTGTGTTAGAGGATGTTCTTGTTCAAGTTAATGACTTGGTTTTCCCGACCGATATCTATGTACTAAAGATGGGAAATGAGGACACTTCTTCTTCATCTATTCTTCTTGGCAGACCTTTTCTTCGTATTGCTCGCATTAAAATTGACTGTCATGAAGGCATTCTCTCGATGGAGTTCGATGGTAAGATAGTTATATTCAATCTCTATGATGCTATGAAATATCCTCTTGATGATTCATCTATTATGGCTATGGATTTTGTGGATATATGCTCTGCTTCGGTAGTAGACTTCTCTCAAGATGACCCTTTACTCACTACTTTGACTCAAAGCCTAGCTTATGATGTTTTGGAGTCCAATGAGGAATTCTGTGATCCGGACATTAAGCTTATTTTGGCTTTCATGGAAGCTTCTTCCCTTCACCCTAATGTTTCTTATGTGGCACTTCCTTTTCCGATGAGAAAGCGCCTTCCATCAATTGTCTAACCACCTCCGGTTGAACTTAAACCTCTACCTTCTTACCTCAAGTATGCCTTTTAGGTCCAAATGACACTCTTCCAGTAATTATTTCGAGTATGCTCACTGCTTCCCAAGAGTTGCAACTGATTCAAGTTCTTAAGGAAAGAAAGAAAGCTATTGGTTGGTCTGTGGCAGATATTAAGGGTATTAGCCCTTCTGTTTGCATGCATCGCATCTTGTTGGAAGATGATGCCAAACCAAGTCGGTAACCTCAACGCTGCTTGAACCCTCCCACGATGGAGGTAGTCAAAAAAGAGATTCTAAAGCTTTTGCAAGTTGGCATCATTTATCCTATCTCAAATAGCAAATGGGTCAGCCCGATCCAAGTGGTTCCCAAGAAAATGGGCATAACAGTTGTCTCGAATGCTAATGGAGACCTTCTGTCGCAACGGATCCAAAATGGCTGAATAATGTGTATTGATTATCAGAAACTTAATGACGCCACTAAAAAGGATCACTTTCCTTTGCCAATCATCGATCAAATGTTGGAATGGCTGGTCGGAAAAGTTTTTTATTGTTTTCTTGATTGATATTCCGATTATTTTCAGATCATGACCGATTTGGAGGATCAAGAAAAGACCACCTTCACATGTCCTTTTGGTACCTTCTCTTATAGGCGTATGGCCTTTGGTCACTACAATGCTCCTGCTACATTTCAGCGATGTATGATAAGTATTTTTTCTGAATATGTAGAGAATATCATTGAGGTATTTATGGATGACTTCTCTATCTATGGTAATTCTTTTTATGACTGTTTGGGTAATCTTGCCCTAATCCTGGACCGTTGCATTGAAACGAACCTTGTACTCAATTCCGAGAAGTGTCATTTCATGGTTTCCTAAGGGATTGTATTGGGACATGTCGTGTCAGCTAAAGGCATTGAGGTAGATAAGGCAAAGATCGGCATCATCAAGAATTTACCATACCCTTCTTCAGTTAAAGGTGTTCGATCTTTCCTTGGCCATGCGGGGTTCTATCGACGTTTTATTAAGGACTTTTCCAAGATTTCAGCCCCCATGTGCCTTCTACTCCAACAAGACATCTCTTTTGACTTTGATAAATCATGTCAAACGGCTTTTGACAAATTAAAGACTGCTTTCACTTCAGCCCCATCTTGCAATCTCCCAATTGAGACCTTCCTTTTGAGCTTATGGATGATGCAAGTGATATAACTGTGGGTGCAATGCTTGGTCAGCGTGTAGGCAAGATGCCACATGTTGTTTATTATGCTTATCGCACTTTAAACGAGGCTCAGAAGAATTACACCACCATAGAAAAGGAGCTTCTTGCTATTGTCTTTGCATTGGATAAATTCCATTCTTATTTACTTGGCACCAAGGTGGTTGTGTTCTTTGATCATGCTGCTCTCACATACCTCCGTGCCAAAAAGGAAGCTAAACCTCGATTAATCCGTTGGATTTTGCTTCTCCAAGAGTTCAATCTTGAAATCAAGGACAAAAAGGGTGCTAAAAATTTAGTAGCTGATCACCTTAGCCGTTTGGTAAGTTTTGAGGTAATTTCTCCCATCAATGATTCCTTTTCAAATGAAATGCTTTTTGTTCTCAATGTTCAAATTCCTTGGTATGTAGATCTTGTTAATTACCTTGTGGCTCAAGAATTTCCTAATGAATTCCCTAAGGCAAAGAGAGACAAACTTAAGCATGATTCTAAATTTTATGTGTGGGATGATCCTTACCTTTGGAGGCATTGTGGTGATTTAATTATTCGACGATGTATCCTTGACCATGAATTTCATAGCGTTATCTCTTTTTGCCATTCTCATGCATGTGGAGGCCATTTCGGTCCTAAAAAAACTGCTAGGAAAGTACTTGAATATGGTTTGTACTGGCCATCTTTGTTTATGGATGCTCACTCTTTTTGTAAAACTTGTGATAGTTGTCAAAGAGTAGGCAAAATTACACATAAAGACCAAATGCCCTTACATTCTGTTATTGTTTGTGAAATCTTTGATGTGTGGGCTATTGATTTTATGGGACTCTTCCCTAATTCACGTGGCTTTCTTTATATTCTATTGGCTTATGATTATGTTTCTCGTTGGATGGAGGCCAAAGCCACCTGTACTAATGATTCTAAGGTAGTTTGTGAGTTTCTCAGGTCAAATATTTTCTCCTGCTTTGGTGTACCCTAAGTTCTCATCAGTGATAAAGGAGTCCATTTTTATAGCAAGCTTATGGAATCCCTTTTGAAGAAGTATGGGGTAACTCATAAGGTATCCATAGCTTATCATCCGCAAATCAGTGGATAAGCTGAAATTTCCAATCGTGAAATCAAGTTTATCCTTCAAAAGTTAGTAAACCCTACTCGTGGGGATTGGAGTCAACGGCTAAGGATGCTTTGTGGGCATACCGCACAGTTTATAAAACACCCCTTGACATGTCTCCTTATCATTTGGTGTATGGAAAGGCATGTCATTTACCAGTTGAATTGGAACATCGCGCTCTTTGGGCTATTAAGAAGTGCAATCTCACAATTAATGAAGCCGGTGTTCATAGGAAGCTCCAACTTCAAGAATTAGAGGAGCTTCACCATGATGCTTATGAGAATCCTCTTCTATACAAGGAAAGGACAAAAACATTCCATGACAAACTTCTTAAGAGGAAATCTTTTCATGTTGGTCAAAAGGTTCTCCTCTACAACTCTAAATTGTATCTCTTTCTCGGCAAACTTAGAAGCCGGTGGATTGGTCCTTTCCAAGTTGTTCAAGTCTTCGATCATGGTGCTGTGGAAATTAGAAGTTTGGCTAACTCCAAAATCTTCAAGGTTAATGGCCACCGTCTTAAACCCTACTATGACAGTGTTTCGGTTGCTATTATAGAGGACATTTCAATGGTGGACTCTATCTATACTTAAGATTGTTTGCTACAACTTGCAGTCGAGCTAATGACGTTAAACAAAGGCACTACTTGGGAGGCAACCCAAGCTCTCTCTTCATTCCACTGTAACATATCTTTTCATTTCTCTTTACTTTTGTTTCCATTCAATCCATCATCATTTTGCTACGTGTTTATGAAATTCATTAGTGAGTTGGCCAATTGAAATTAGCAGTCTATAATCTTTATTGTGGAATCTGGATCAGGGCGACCAAGGTAAAATGGTCCAAGGTATGATATATCCATCGAAGTCTACCACTTGATCTGTCGACAGGTAATTCGGGCATAGACATCTTAGTGCTATTCATTGACATACGTCGACGGATCCAAAAGTGTACATCGACGGATACTTCGACAAGGAAAACAACCTCCCTGCCACACCTATCCGTCGACGTATAGACCTCAATCCATTGACGGATAATCAGGATTTCTTCAAATACCTCCCTGCCACATTTATCCGTCGACGTATAGACCTCAATCCTTCGATGGATACTCGGGGATTTTATCTTTTTAAACCAACATCCATCTATCCTCTACCCCACCAACACTTCCCCTTCAAATTACACTATCTCCCTCCAAAACTGACCCAACCCACTCTTCTTCATCCACAACCCATTCCTTTGCCAAATTCATACCCAATCCACTCATTTTCCATCACAATTCACTTCTCCAACTACTCCTAAACCCTTTTCCCCCTTCCAATTCCAAAATCGCAAGGTTAGTGTTCTTGGCATAAAGTTGGGCAACAATTTTGAAATTGGCATTTGCCATTGGTATACTAAATTTGGGCACTCTAATTGGTTAGTTTGTTTTCAATTTACTTTTTGTGTTTCACTTAGCATGGAAATTAGAAGCTATTTATATGACCCTTACACTTGATTCTTGCATTTTAGCATACTTGTATCTATGTTTTTGATGGCATCCGAATATGATCTTATTCTTAGTCTTATTGGGTTTCTTTGTTAACATGTTTGTGATATTTACATGCATATAACTGCTCTATTATGTTTTTATCAATCTTATTCTTAGTCTTATTGGGTTTCTTTGCGGACATGTTCGTGATATTTACATGCTTATAACTGCTATATCATGTTTTTATCAATCTTAGAGGTGTTCATCATTAACAACTCTTGAGTTGGTATAGGTCAGATTTTCTGTCTTCAAAGTGTTTGACAAAATGTCTAAACGACCTCGACCATCCAAGGCCAAAGACAATGTCGAGCATCAACCTGCCCCAAAATCCAAGCATACTTCCAGTTCTTCAAGGCTACCAAAAGCATCCAAGGCTGCCAAGGGTAAGCCTACTGCTACCACTCCTGCCCCTGCTCCTACGGGTCCTTCTGATTTCCTCACCAAATAGAGTGAAACCCGGTATAATGATTATATTATGTCTCGGAAGATAGTGGAGAAAACAGTGGACCCTTCAATTTCTAACCAATTCGGTTTGCCTCATTTGTTCCATACCGTCGGATGGGATGCCATTCTTAACATGAAGGGGACTTATTACCCTGATTTGGTCGTCCTCTTTTACGCCAACATGAAGCACAAAGGAGCTGATTTGTAAGAAATCCACACCATGGTCAACCAAGTGGATATCGAGGTCGATGTTGCCTTTCTTTGGGAACATTTCCAAATCCCGAATGAGGGCCCTCCAATGGCTCAAAAAGATGATGATGATACGGCTACTGATTCTGTAGGGTGGTCTCGCAATGCTGCTTTGGATCATTTTCAGGTTCGGCCACAACCAGTTCTTGGGAAGAAGGATGCCCTTTTCTGTAAAGACTTTGACATTGCTAGCCGGTTGGTTGCCTATCTCATCCACCATAATGTGGACCCCAAAATCAGTGATACTCACATTGTTCGGGGCAAAGATCTATATTTGATGGACAAAATCACCCATGGTCTTGGTGACACTGCCGGCATCCCACTAGCTCGAACCATCATAGCGGCTATGCGTGATCTAGCTTCTCCCACCTCCTAATCTAGACGTGTAGCTTTCCCAGTCCTTATCTCCAAGAGTCTCCAGGTTTTTGATGTTTTTGTTGATCCCACTGAATGGAAATTGATCACCTCCACAAAGGATGTCCTCAATGCCACCAAAATGCTTTCATTTCAATATCAGTTTGTGGGGAACCTTTGGACCAAACAAAGAAATCTGGATGAAATTTCGGAGCAAGAATGCTAAGAAGGCCACGAGGGCCAACAACCAGCGCTAGCTGCGCCTGCTCCTCCACAATTTCAATTCCCTGTGGGCAATCGGCCACTGTCTCATCATCAATTTCAATCTTAAGTTCTTAGTTGGTGCCAAGATATGAATCAGAACTTCAATAATCTGCAATGACAAGTGACTAGTCTCATCGACGAAATTCATTCCATCCACACCAAGCTAGATCAACTTCTCACTTTCCATTCTTCACCTCAGCCATAGCCACCTCAATGAACACTAGCACAATTTCATTTCTACTCTTTTGTTTACATTTTTAGACTTTAATTTCCATTTCTGTTTTATTTCGCTTATTGACAATTTGCACTTACTTTTCTTATTAACTCAAAGTTTCTTGACAATATGCTCTCATTTCGATATCAGTTTGCTTCCAATTCTTCTAATTCTACATGTTCCCATTTCTTTGTCTTCTTATTATGAACGACTTCATCAAGGTACTTCATTCTTAACTCTTCTCTCTTTCATTACCTTGCTTTACTGTCACCTTCTTTTACATTGAGGACAATGCTTTATCCAAGTGTGGGGGAATTGGATTAGTAATTGGATTCTGGTTGGGGTTTTTCTACAAGAGAACAGAAATCAAGTAATAAAGCTTGGAGGATTCCAAGGTATTGATCCCACGAAAACTTCAGAAAGCTAACAACCTAATTCTAGCAAAGTTTGTAAAGAAAACAATTGAATTTAATGAAATCAAATTGCAAACAATTAAAAAGAAGATGATTATAGAAATTAACTAAGGAAGCAAAGATTAAATAATTAAGAGAAATCAATAGAATGGATGTGAGGGTTTAGGCTTCTCTTCTAGGTATTTAATCCAATTATGTATGAATTTAATTATCAGCGTTAAAATAACAATCACTAATCTACTTAAGAGTCCTCTCGGTCCATCCTAAGCTTTCCTAACTAAGTGATTACCACCTCTCGGTGCATAAACTAATTAGCTAAGAACATTAAGATCCTAGGATTAATAATTAAATCAGGTTCTCCTGAAACTATTTAATTATGGCTATCACAATAAACTGAATTACTCTCGTATCCAATTAGATTGTGTTTATTTTCCTAGAGCACGAATTATATTTCACCTTCAATCCTTCATACAATTCCAAAGATCTATTTTATGTTGGCCAGACATAAAACGCATTAAGAACAAAGAAAATAAATTTAACCCCAAAAATCAATTCATACAATAATTAAATTAAAATCCCTAGAAGATCTACCCAAATCCCTAACAAAGAATTTAGCTACTCATATCAAAGAAAATAAACAATTGCATTAAAGAAGAAAAATCTCCCGAGTTGACAAAGTTGCTCCCTTGAGTGCTTGCTCTCCAAAATCTCCTCCGTCTAAAAACCCTAAACTATGGTATTTATATTGGAGAGATTACATAAAATTAGGAGATTAAATTGAGTTGGACTCAAAAACATAGAACCGGCACCGTTTCTATACAATTCCGGCGACGTTTCTATACAATTCTGGTGCCGTTTCATGTCGCACACTATCGGACTTTTCGGCTCAGAAACGGCCCTATTTCATATATGATACCCCACCTGTTTCAGGTATGAAACAGGGCCATTTCATATATGATACGCTAGCCGTTTCAGGTCTGCTTCAATGTTTCTTCATTCTATGAGCTTCTCTTAAACCAAACTTCAATCTATTCATCCTTTTTGGTCTTTTCATCCCAAATATCCTTTGTTTTCTTAAATTTGCAACATAAAGCTTTCCTACAAACAATAAGATAAAAGTGAGAATAATATATATAGAATGAGCTATAATATTAGCAAAGATCATCCAATTAAACTTGTAAATAGCTCATAATATAGGTATAAGATACACCTATCAGATTGCTTAACTTTCAGGAGTTTCAAGGTAGTTATTTGGTGGTTAATGTTCATATTGAATGATAAAGCCCTTCATGGAATGAGTATAGGCTTAAATTAGGATGAAAAGATGCAAAATGATGAATGAGTAAGAAACTTTACTTCTTGATTTTCAAGCAACATGTTAGCTAGTTTCTTCAAACCAAATATGTTTGAGTAGAGTAATGCATTAATAACCTTGTGAGAACTTAAGCCTTGTAGATTGCATTTCAATCTCTTTTCATTCTTGAGTGTATTTATGTCTTCTGTGATCATATGCTTCTAGAACTTGCTTTATGCCTTGTTGAGATTACATGTATTGCATTCATATTTGAAAGATGATTAAGGTTTTGGGATTGAGTTTGAGCCAAATTAACCAACCTTTGTAAAACCAAATCAGATAACCCCTTGAGCTTAACATGACTTTAGCCATGTTTTTCATTGTTAAACTTTATTATCCCAAAGGACCCTAAGCATTAAAAGAAAAACAAGTTTACTCATCCTGTGACGCCTAATCCTAGAATGACCAAGTTGGAGCTTAGTATACACGTGGAGGCATTCTTAGTAAGAAAAAGAACAACTTTTACCTAGTGAAATTTTTTTCATTTTGAAGAATTAGGTTCCTAAACACCTAGATAAAAATTTGACTTAGGAAGAAAAAGTCAACTTTTTGTATTATTTTTCAAAAATTCCGTACATCACATCGAGGGTATAAATGACCTTCCTAATTACCCAGTTATCTTCTTTAGTGTGTCTTAGAATATTCGAAGCTATCCTAGTATTTTTTTGAATATTCTTGTCGAAGGAAAATATTGCAAAAGGAAATGTCGCAATATCTGATGGCATTTTCGTAAATAAATGAAAAGTGATTTTTAACCACTGAAAATGATTTTCCTTACAGTATGGGAGGACGCCAAGTTATTATGAACTGTTAGTACTTGAGAAGTGCCTAGTTGCTGCGTAAAAATCTAAAGTGCAATTACCATTTTACCCCTGAGAAGTTCAAACTAGTATAACTTACAAACGGTAAGGAGTTTGAAAATTCTGTCGCACGTAGAACAACTCAACAGGGCTTGAAAAATAATTTGGGACAGTGTCTAAAGGTGTGGGACTGACCAAGGACGTAAGTGAAATTTTTAAATTTTTCGGGGGTAAAATCGTCCATGGGGGTAAAATGGTCATTTTGTCATGAGATTTTATTTGGTCATGTGCCAATGGCCTTATATAAAGGTGATGGCCGGCCATTGCATGGAGAATTCAAGAGAATTCTAAACTTTTCTCCATTTTTCTTCCATTTTCTCCATTTTTCTTCATTTTCCACCAAAATTCTTCCTACCTTAATTTCTCCTAGTTAAATCCACCAAACCCCCACAAGTTTATAGTCAAATTGAAGCTCTCAACAAGCCCATCAATAGCCCTCTATCAATTTTGGTGAATTTGAGCTTGGTTGGAAGTAATTTGGAGAAGAAAGATTAGGGTTTATGTTGGAGTTGGAAAAATCATAAGGTAAGTACACCTAATTTTGAGTTATGTTGGAGATTATAGCATGCTCATTGTAGACACCAATTTTTGGCTTAAAATACCAAAGTCTAACCTTTTTTTTTTAGTCCAATTTTGTTCTAACTTCTAATTCAAGTGGAAGCTAATTCAATTGGAAGCTAATCGATGTTGATTTTTTTAAGTTGAGAATGAAATTGAATTAGACAGTAATTATAGGAAAGGAAATTGTTTTTATTTATGTTCTCATAAAAATACAAAATAAAAAAAATTAGAAAGTTAAAAATACAAAAAAAAATCTGAAAATTAAAACCACAAAAATAGATAGTAGAATGAAATATGGTGGTTTCTATTCTCCTCAATTTTTGCCTTACTCTTCTCGTTCTCACACTCTCACTTGTTCTCTTTGTGCTTCCAATTTAATCATTACGTGTTGCTCATTCTTCCACCTCATTTGCATCATGGCAAAACATCAAATAGCCGAAAAAAAAAAGAGAGAAAATCAAAAAAGGAGGCAAAGAAAGTCAAAAAAGGAACCAAAGAAAAAATGTAGAAGGGGGGACCCTAAGAGCTAGTTGAAGAAAAAAAATGCCAGCAATATGAGAGAGTGAGGAGTAGGGAGCCGACATCCTAATAAAAAAAACTAGGGTTCACATTCAAACTTGGTTTTTTTTAATTTGGGAATCTCTTTGAGGGGAAAGGAGATGGAAAAGGGAGTCGAAGTCAGTGGAGAAGAAAAAAAAAAGGGAGACAAAGGGGGGCCAAGCAAAGAAAAAAATGTAAAGAGGGGGACCAAGCGAAGAAAAAACATAAAGAAGGGGACGGCTGAAGAAAACAAAGGGGTCAGGGGTGTTTGAAACGCATAACTCTACATCATTTGGGAGGATGAAGACAAGAGTGGTTGAAAAAAAAAAGTTGAGAAAGAGACCATTCGGAGGATGAAGACAAGAGTGGTTGAAAAAAAAAGAGAAAGAGACCATTTGGAGGATGAAGACAAGAGTGGTTGGAAAAAAAAGGGGTAGAGAAAGAGACCATTCGGAATAGAAGACAAGAGTGGTTAAAAAAAAGTAGAGGAGGTCCCCATTTTGTTTTTTTTTTCTTTTCGGCAAGATTAGGAGCATGTGGCTGTTGTTACAAAGGCTTGAGATAAAAAGGGGACGGCTGAAGAAAAGAAAGGAGGCCGAATCCCATTTTGAACAAATTTTTAGGGTTCTTGCTTTCGGTCCTTTTTTTTTAGAAATTAGACAAAGAAAGAGTAAGAGAGAGGCCATTGAAAAAAAGAAAGAAAAAAAGTCCCCTTCCATTCTTCCATATCCAGTTTCAATTTCTTAACCATTCCATGCTCAAAATCCATCATTTTCTTTAAAAACAACAGAATGAAATAAAAAAAAAAGAAGAGCTCACCCTCCCTCTTCTTTGATCAAACAGCCACTACCAAGGTTAAAAGACCGTTGTTCATCACATACCGAAGGCCCAACAATCACAGCTTTCCTTACCATCACCCATCATCATTTTCATTTCCAGTTTCTATTTCCTGAGCCCATTTGGTTTTCAAAAAACTGTTCTTTTTCTCCAAATTAAACAAAAAAAAAACACAAATCAAGAGCTGTGTCCCTTTGAAAAGCACAAAGAAAAATTACCTTTGTCTTTGTTGTCTACCTTCTTCACCATTAATTCCTCCGGCCATCTTCAAAACCGCTTCCCCTTTTCCATCACCTCCTCTCAAAGCAAACAAGAAATCAGTGAATATCCCTAATCACTTCCCAAGCGAGAAAAGCACAGGAGAAGCTTTTGGGTTTTAAGGAGGAAAAGAGAAGGAGAAACGGTTGAAGTTGGAAAAAGTGACTGTTAATTCCTCAGTTCTGGCAAGGTGGAAGTAAAGATATTGGCTCAAGTTTTCACAAGAGGAAGAAGCACAGTGGCGGCTATGGAAAGTATACAAGGAAGAAGACGAAATAGGGTAAAAAGGAACTAAAAGTCCAAACTCATTATTATTGGTGCCGTTTTGAGGTAGTATTTTTTTTTTACAGAAACGGTTTGTGTTAAATTACTTGCTGTTGGACCAAGTTTCATTGGATCATGAAATGTTTCTTTGTTATTGGATTGTTGTTTCCATTGGGCTATCTCGTATGAATGTATGTAAATCTTGATATTGGGTTGCTTTGTTTTGGGTTTTGGTTATTGTTGAATAGTTTGTTTGGGTTTGCATGCTGATGGGCTATATTATTTGTGGGCTGGGTGATCATTTTTGGGCTATAATAGTTGCTTGATTCATAAATCCTTTCACCATCATTTTTACTTGGACCGTGGAATACAGAATTAAGTTTGGTCATCATTTAGGCTTTTTGTTTCATGATAAAAGTGATTAGAAAATCACATGATTTGGCCGTGGATACATTTTTTTAAATTATTTTATTGTTTCTAGGTGTGATATTTATTTAGATTTTTAGTTCCAATTATTTTTTATGTTATCTTAGATTTAGGCCCATTTGCATTATTTATACCCTATGCATCATTTAATTTATGCTCATGAAAATCTTAAAAAAAATATTAATTAAATAATGGATAGTTATTATGGAGATTGTGATGGCAATTTCTTTAATAATTATTCAATGGTAACTTTAAAATACGATTAAAAGAAAATAAAAAAAAATGGTTGGTTAAATAAAGGATGGTTATTAGGGAAATGGTGATGGCTATTATTCCTAATAATTATTCGTTGGTAATTCAAAATGTTTGAAAGATAAAAAAATGTGTTCAAGAAAATCCAAGAAAAATGTGTCTTTTAATTATCCCCTTAAAATCAAAAATAAAAAATGTGCGTGCCTTTTTGAGTTTAATCATCAATAAATATAATTGCTAAAAGAGTTGTGATGGCAATTTCTTCTGGTGATTATTCTAAAAAAAATTAATATCAATGGTTAAAAGACTTAAAAAATTGAAAACCCATTATTAAGGCCTAATTAATGTTTAATTGATCGGTACCGTCTTTTGATGGGCGTTGTGGGGGTGCTAATCCTTCCCCATACGTAACCGTACTCCCGAACCCAATCTCCGATTCCGTAGACCAAGACCTATCTAGCTTGATACGCCATTTCACGGCCAATGTTAGGTTAGATAGATTCCTAAAAAGGTGGCTAACTCACCTAAACAAAAGAGGTTAGTGGCGACTCCTGTATTTTTGTCCCAATCACGTCGTCCTTGGAAACGTTGCGACAGCTTGGCGACTCCACTGGGGATCGGTTTGAGAGTCGAGCCAAAATGAAATTAATATTAATTGGGCCTTAATAAATTGGGTTTTCAAAAAAAAAACACGAAAAAAAGAAAGAACAAAAAAAAAAGAAAAAAAAAAAGAGAAAAATTCATGTTCTATTGGGGGGTTTAGTTTTAGGAATTGCCTTTAGATATTTTCAAGCATCTTATTGTCTTATTGTTTTATCTGTTTGCTTTATATGTCTTATCTGCCATGCTTGTTATATTATCTCACTTGTCTATTGCTAACTTGTTTGTTTTCCTTGTGCAAAGAGAAAGGTGAATGAGTTTGGTGATGTTTGATATATCACAGTGATCGGTAAAGGTTTGCAAGTTCCTTCCACACACATCACTTCTTGCATTCATGCATAATCCGATGATGGTCAGATCACCCTTAGAAGAGAGCATAGTAACAGGCTTCCAAGGGACTCTGTCCCCGGGGGTTGAGCGAACACTCTCACTCGGATTGTACTTGCTAGCACAGGATAGCGAACCGCTAGTAGGGGGCAATTCGGGAACCTTTTCATAGGATCAAAGCCCAACCAGCATCTAGTTTTGGTGAGAGAACCTAGGTAGAGCTGAACCCGTGAGGCGACTACAATACTAGGTACACATGAAGGAACGCTTCTTTACCCTTCTCCTCTTTGATGTATGAGTTATGACAGTAACGTGGACAAGCGTTTTGTTTGTGATAAGGGATACTACTTGTCCCAGGGCCTCGGGGCTCGATCTTTTGAATTTTTTTTTTTGAAAAAAAGTTAAAATAAAAAGCGGCATTTTGCTTTACTTTCTTTGGTTACCTAATAGCATATTTGTGCTTTACTGCTTTTACACTATGCAATAAAAATCATCCAAAAATGAAGATGATGAAGAGTAAAAAAAGAAGGAAAAACAAAAACAAAAGAAAAAAAAAAGAGAGAGAAGAGGTTTTTGTTTTGTCATGCGCATTTAAGTTGCACACATGATAGGCTTATCATTTAATCATTTTTCAACATCTCAGTATCTCAATTGCATTCTATCATGTTTGATAACATGTTGTCAATGACATCTTGAAATTTCACATCACATCATTCATGATAAAATTTCATTCTCTGCATTGCATAGCATTAGTAATTTACATGTCCATACATACATGACATTTCATGCATAAGCGCATGCAAGAGTTTTTGTTAGTAAAGAAAAAGATTGACATCTTTGTCAACAGGTGCCATCATTTTGTGATAACTCCTTTTGGACCGTGGAACTCAATAACTAGTATGCCAATCTGGGGCAATTTCTTCCTTTTCACTCTTATATATAGTGTTTTCTTTTCCAGTATTGTACATAATGTCATTTGAAAGTAACAATTTTTAGAATTTTTTTTTCTTTTGGTGTAAAATAGAAATGGATGAGCTTTGAATTTTCAAAATCATATCATGGTGTTTTGATTTTGGTTATCCTTGTTGATATTGAACTCTTTTCAGAATATTCATTTTTCTAAGATATTTGTGTTATCAATCTTCCATGGTCGCATTTGATGAATTGAAAAAAAATGAAAAAAAAAAGAGAAAGAAGAAATTTTTTTTTTAATAACAAGAAGGATTTCGTGAAAAGTTGTTGGTTATTATCGAAAATAGTTCTTAACGAGTCTTTCAGACCATTTTTCTTGCCACTCCTTGTCATTCAAATGAAGCCACAAAAATTGAAACCCAAAACAAGGATGGGACATAAACCTTGAAAATTCAGAATCAATATTCTTCATCTGAGTGCGGTAAACAAAATTGTTTTTTCGTACGGTTTGAAAAAAAAAAGATTAAGGAAATGCTTGCTTAAACTTTAAAGTTTGACATATTGATATGTGTTAAAACTATGCTAAAACTTTGAATCCATTCTTCCATGTCTCCAAATAAACCCATGATCTTTGAATCTCATTTAGATTTTTGCTTTTTGTTTCTCTTATTGACTCAAAATAAACTCATGCTCTTTGAATTTAACACGGAACCTTGCTTCTCATTCCTCTTATTGACTAAAAAGAGCAATCTTTTTGCCAACATCTTCACCCATTCATGGGGCAAAAAGAGCAAAAAGACCAAATTCACTTTGTAAGGTCCTGACACATTTTTCATAAAAAACCTTGTCACCTTTGATATTAAGATAGTTTTTATTTGAGTTTGCTTAAATTCACTGCCTTAATTGTTGTTTGAAAGGGGTGGAAGACAACATTTTTCATGAGATTCTCATTTGAAATAAAAATCAGTAGTGAAAAAATGAAAAAAAAGAGAGAAGAAAATTGACTGCATCATCATGCACATGAGACATTCATTACGATTCTGAACAAGGTTTTCAAAAGTTTTGAAGTCACATTTCTCTAAGGAATTACTTTTCAACAAAAGTAGCCATACTTGAGAAGACAAATGGCCATCTTTCATATTCCCTTCACTTCGAGAAAATTATCCATTGTTGTCCCCTTTGAGCCAAATGAATTTTTTCTCTTATTAACCCAATCAAGGATAACCCCTCACACTGGGAGCAAATGCAAAGAAAGAGTTCAATGAAAGAATTCTTGCATCCGGGCTAAAGAAATGACACCCCAAAATGGTAAAGAAATGCTTGATAAGACAAATTTGAAGAAGAGCCTTGAACTTATTTTGTCAAAAAAAAAAGAGAAGCAGAAATCAAATAAAAAATAAGCATTGAAGAAGAAGAAAGAAAAAAATTGACAAATTGAAATGAGAATAAGAATGTGATAGAGGCAAATGAAAAGTCAAGCACAAAAAAATGAGTTCTTTATCTGGTCTAAAGTGATCATTGATTCAATTATCCTGAAACACTATTTTGGTCCTGTTATCCTTTCTTTTGGAACCTTTGACCATGGCCTACATTATGTGCCTTGAAAAGTCCATTTGGATCAAGTATGGATACCTAAATTGTGAAGCACTTCCTTGAAAAAATAGGCCTTTAACACTAAACCAATTTTCTCAAAAGATTGTTTAGATGAATTTCGAGTTCTTATATGCATGGTGAGACAGTCAATGAAGGCAAAAGAAAAAAAAGAAAAAAAGAAAAAAAGAAATTATGTGGCTTTAGGGTGAAAACCCGAAAGGGCAGTCTAGAGCAGAAATGAGAATTCATGAAACCACCCACGATTTGATTAAAACATTAAAGAGAGCTTCAAAATTAGCAATAGGTGCCCACTTCGAGCTTCTGAAATTGACAAACCCATCAAAGTGGTGTATTTCATCAGATCTCCATGCTGAAACATTTAACCATTTTCTCTTTGATACCAAACTTCCAAAATCTTGAGCCTTTCATGGCTAGTTTTAACTCATATCAAGATTGTCATATTGAGAGATTAAGCAAGTTTTAATTTGGCCTTATTTTCAAATCAAGTTTTTTTGAAAAAATGAAAAGATTTGATTTTCGAAAGAAATTCAATCGAAATCCAGATGAAGATATTTTGATATCCCTTTTCTGATGAGACGATGACGAGCATTTATGAACTTACCAAAAGAAGCCGAATGGTTGAAAACCTTATTGAAATGCACTTGGGAACCAAACATTGCCTGTTCACCTACAAGCACATTTTGGATAATAGCCACCAACTTTCAAGAGATCCAATTTCATGATGAATAAAAGATCTTTGTACGCTTTGTGCATTAAATAGTCCTAAATCTTTTCATAAACAAAGAATGCTCAAGTATGGGGCAATTTTTGAACCATCAACAAATTCATTGATTCATATATGAAATTGAAATTTGACTTGACACACATATGAATACTGATCCTTTAATAATTTTTGCTTCAGGAATGAAAGAACAAAAATGTAGAATGTGAGTGAAGGAATGAAGATGCCAAATAAAATCAAGATCACCACTAAAAGCAGATTTCAGAAAACTAAATGTTGGGGGCAAGCACCAAGATCAGGGAAGTTCAATGAGTATCATTCTTTTTTTTTTATTTCAACATTAAATTGGACATACATGTACATTACATCATGCATGTGTGCATTAGAAGTTCATGATACTTTCTTAGGAAAGAGGATTGATGAAAACAAGATAATTTGGGGCATGAGAAGAATGAATTAGGAATGATACACTCTTGAAGGAGTTGAAATCGCAATCACCATGAGTAAGCCCAATCAGGTTGGCACGACATGTGTTTAAGCCTAATATAGCTGGCAATAAGTAAGCCCAGTCAAATTGGCACCATATCATCGCAGTGTGGTCTATTCATCATCATTCAACCATCCTTCTTTCATTTAATCATTTTATCCTTGTTCGTAGATCGTTCTTGATTTTACCCTAATTGCGGGTCGTTGTTTGTTAAACCTTAATTGTGGGTCGTTATTCAATGATTTACCCTATCCTGGGCTTTCATTTAATCATTTTCCCTGTCCTGGGCTTTCATTTTAATCATCTGCCCTGTCTTGGGCATTCATTTAATCATTTGCCCTGTCCTGGGCATTCATTTTAAATCATTTGCCCTGTCTTGGGCATTCATTTTAAATCATTTACCCTGTCCTGGGCTTTCATTTAATCATTTTCCCTGTCCTGGACTTTCATTTTAATCATCTGCCCTGTCTTGGCATTCATTTAATCATTTGTCGTGTCCTGGGCATTCATTTTAAATCATTTGCCTTGTCCTGGGCATTCATTTTAAATCATTCGCCCTGTCCAGGGCCTTCATTTAATCATTTGCCCTGTCCTGGGCATTCATTTTAAATCATTTGCCCTGTCCTGGGCTTTCATTTTAATCATTTGCCCTGTCCTGGGCCTTCATTTAATCATTTGCCCTATCCCGGGCCTTCATTTAATCATTTGCCTTTCCATGGGATCTTTACATTGCATCTTCCCTTCCATATGATCTTTTCAACTCATGTGCCCTTCCAAAGGATCTTCACATTTAATCTTCCCTTTCATAGGATCTTTTCAAGCCATGTGTCCTTCTACGAGATATTTGCAAAATCAAGTTAGTTTGTTGAGAGACCGTATCACGGCACTCATTTCATTTGTTTCATTTTGAGACCTAGTTTTGGTTCTCACAATTTATTTAGTTCATTGGAAGACCGAATCACGGCTCTCGTTACAATTAGTGACCGAATCACGGCACTTGTTTCATTTAAGAGATCAAATCATGGCTCTTGTTTCATTTTGAGACCTAGTTTAGGTTCTCACAGTTTGTTTGGTTCATTGGGAGACCGAATCACGGCTCTCATTGCAGTTGGTGACCGAATCACGGCACTCATTTCATTTATTTCATTTCGAGATCTAATTTTGGTTCTCACAGTTTATTTAGTTCATTGGGAGACCGAATCACGGCTCTCGTTTCAGTTGGTGACCGAATCACGGCACTAATTTCATTTGTTTCATTTCGAGATCTAGTTTTGGTTCTCAAAATTTATTTAGTTCATTGGGAGACCGAATCACGGCTCTCGTTTCAGTTGGTGACCGAATCACGGCACTCATTTCATTTGTTTCATTCCGAGACCTAATGTAGGTTCTCGAAAATCAAGTTAGTTTGTTGAGAGACCGAATCACGGCATTCATTTCATTTGTTTCATTTTGAGACCTAGTTTTGGTTCTCACAATTTATTTAGTTCATTGGGAGACCGAATCACGGCTCTCGTTTCAGTTGGTGACCGAATCACGGCACTCATTTCATTTGTTTCATTTCGAGATCTAGTTTTGGTTCTCACAGTTTATTTAGTTCATTGGGAGACCGAATCACGGCTCTCGTTTCAGTTGGTGACCGAATCACGGCACTCATTTCATTTGTTTCATTTCGAGATCTAGTTTTGGTTCTCACAGTTTATTTAGTTCATTGGGAGACCGAATCACGGCTCTCGTTTCAGTTTGTGATCGAATCACGGCACTCATTTCATTTGTTTCATTTCGAGATCTAGTTTTGGTTCTCACAATTTATTTAGTTCATTGGGAGATCGAATCACGGCTCTCATTGCAGTTGGTGACCGAATCACGGCACTCATTTCATTTGTTTCATTTCGAGACCTAGTTTAGGTTCTCACAGTTTAGTTTTTTTTGGGAGACCGAATCACGGCTCTCGTTACAGTTGGTGACCGAATTACGGCACTTATTTCATTTAAGAGACCAAACCATGGCTCTTGATTCATTTTGAAACCTAATGTAGGATTCGCACAGTTTATTTAGTTCTTTGGGAGACCGAATCATGGCTCTCATTTCAGTTAATGGCCGAATCTCGGCACTTAGTTTATTTAGAAACCAAGTCATGGTTCATTAGGAGTTTTAATAAAATATGGTGTCTACGTCTTGGATCATTTCCTAATTATCTTGAAGCAAAACTTCAAGTTCCTTAGAAAACGCTTCAAGAGGGGCAGCTGTAGACACCAATTTTTGGCTTAAAATACCAAAGTCTAACCTTTTTTTTTTAGTCCAATTTTGTTCTAACTTCTAATTCAATTGGAAGCTAATTCAATTGGAAGCTAATCGATGTTGATTTTTTTAAGTTGAGAATGAAATTGAATTAGACAGTAATTATAGGAAAGGAAATTGTTTTTATTTATGTTATCATAAAAATACAAAATAAAAAAAATTAGAAAATTAAAAATACAAATAAAATCTGAAAATTAAAACCACAAAAATAGATAGTAGGATGAAATATGGTGGTTTCTATTCTCCTCAATTTTTGCCTTACTCTTCTCGTTCTCACACTCTCACTTGTTCTCTTTGTGCTTCCAATTTAATCATTACGTGTTGCTCATTCTTCCACCTCATTTGCATCATGGCAAAACATCAAACAGCCGAAAAAAAAAAGAGAGAAAATCAAAAAAGGAGGCAAAGAAAGTCAAAAAAGGAACCAAAGAAAAAATGTAGAAGGGGGGACCCTAAAAGCTAGTTGAAGAAAAAAAATGCCGGCAATATGAGAGAGTGAGGAGTAGGGAGCCGACATCCTAATAAAAAAACTAGGGTTCACATTCAAACTTGGTTTTTTTTAATTTGGGAGTCTCTTTGAGGGGAAAGGAGATGGAAAAGGGATTCGAAGTCAGTGGAGAAGAAAAAAAAAAGGGAGACAAAGGGGGCCAAGCAAAGAAAAAAATGTAAAGAAGGGGACCAAGCGAAGAAAAAACGTAAAGAAGGGGACGGCTGAAGAAAACAAAGGGGTCAGGGGTGTTTGAAATGCATAACTCTACATCATTTGGGAGGATGAAGACAAGAGTGGTTGAAAAAAAAAAGTAGAGAAAAAGACCATTTGGAGGATGAAGACAAGAGTGGTTGAAAAAAAAAAGAGAAAGAGACCATTCGGAGGATGAAGACAAGAGTGGTTGAAAAAAAAAAGGGGTAGAGAAAGAGACCATTCGGAATAGAAGACAAGAGTGGTTAAAAAAAAGTAGAGGAGGTCCCCATTTTGTTTTTTTTTTTTCTTTTCGGTAAGATTAGGAGCATGTGGCTGTTGTTACAAAGGCTTGAGATAAAAAGGTGACGGCTGAAGAAAAGAAAGGAGGCCGAATCCCATTTTGAACAAATTTTTAGGGTTCTTGCTTTTGGTCCTTTTTTTTTAGAAATTAGACAAAGAAAGAGTAAGAGAGAGGCCATTGAAAAAAAGAAAAAAAAAGTCCCCTTCCATTCTTCCATATCCAGTTTCTTAATTTCTTAACCATTCCATGCTCAAAATCCATCATTTTCTTTAAAAACAACAGAATGAAATAAAAAAAAAGAAGAGCTCACCCTCCCTCTTCTTTGATCAAACAGCCACTACCAAGGTTAAAAGACCGTTGTTCATCACATACCGAAGGCCCAACAATCACAGCTTTCCTTACCATCACCCATCATCATTTTCATTTCCAGTTTCTATTTCCTGAACCCATTTGGTTTTCAAAAAACTGTTCTTTTTCTCCAAATTAAACAAAAAAAAACACAAATCAAGAGCTGTGTCCCTTTGAAAAGCACAAAGAAAAATTACCTTTGTCTTTGTTGTCTGCCTTCTTCGCCGTTAATTCCTCCGACCATCTTCAAAACCGCTTCCCCTTTTCCATCACCTCCTCTCAAAGCAAACAAGAAATCAGTGAATATCCCTAATCACTTCCCAAGCGAGAAAAGCACAGGAGAAGCTTTTGGGTTTTAAGGAGGAAAAGAGAATGAGAAACGGTTGAAGTTGGAAAAAGTGACTGTTAATTCCTCAGTTCTGGCAAGGTGGAAGTAAAGATATTGGCTCAAGTTTTCACAAGAGGAAGAAGCACAGTGGCGGCTATGGAAAGTATACAAGGAAGAAGACGAAATAGGGTAAAAAGGAACTAAAAGTCCAAACTCATTATTATTGGTGCCGTTTTGAGGTAGTATTTTTTTTTTTACAGAAACGGTTTGTGTTAAATTACTTGCTGTTGGACCAAGTTTCATTGGATCATGAAATGTTTCTTTGTTATTGGATTGTTGTTTCCATTGGGCTATCTCGTATGAATGTATGTAAATCTTGATATTGGGTTGCTTTGTTTTGGGTTTTGGTTATTGTTGAATAGTTTGTTTGGGTTTGCATGCTGATGGGCTATATTATTTGTGGGCTGGGTGATCATTTTTGGGCTATAATAGTTGCTTGATTCATAAATCCTTTCACCATCATTTTTACTTGGACCGTGGAATACAGAATTAAGTTTGGTCATCATTTAGGCTTTTTGTTTCATGATAAAAGTGATTAGAAAATCACATGATTTGGCCGTGGATACATTTTTTTAAATTATTTTATTGTTTCTAGGTGTGATATTTATTTAGATTTTTAGTTCCAATTATTTTTTATGTCATCTTAGATTTAGGCCCATTTGCATTATTTATACCCTATGCATAATTTAATTTATGCTCATGAAAATCTTAAAAAAAATATTAATTAAATAATGGATAGTTATTATGGAGATTGTGATGGCAACTTCTTTAATAATTATTCAATGGTAACTTTAAAATACGATTAAAAGAAAATCCAAAAAAATGGTTGGTTAAATAAAGGATGGTTATGAGGGAAATGGTGATGGCTATTATTCCTAATAATTATTCATTGGTAATTCAAAATGTTTGAAAGATAAAAAAATGTGTTCAAGAAAATCCAAGAAAAATGTGTCTTTTAATTATCCCCTTAAAATCAAAAATAAAAAATGTGCGTGCCTTTTTGAGTTTAATCATCAATAAATATAATTGCTAAAAGAGTTGTGATGGCAATTTCTTCTGGTGATTATTCTAAAAAAAATTAATATCAATGGTTAAAAGACTTAAAAAATTGAAAACCCATTATTAAGGCCTAATTAATGTTTAATTGATCGGTACTGTCTTTTGACGGGCGTTGTGGGGGTGCTAATCCTTCCCCATACGTAACCGTACTCCCGAACCCAATCTCCGATTCCGTAGACCAAGACCTATCTAGCTTGATACGCCATTTCACGGCCAATGTCAGGTTAGATAGATTCCTAAAAAGGTGGCTAACCCACCTAAACAAAAGAGGTTAGTGGCGACTCCTGTATTTTTGTCCCAATCACATCGTCCTCGGAAACGTTGCGACACTCATCATGGATATTAGGCTAATTTTGCATGAAATATGAATTATTTTTATGAAATTAAGGAAGAAAGGAATTAGTATTTTATGGATTTTAGATTCATGAAATTTATGTGCCAAGAGAATTATAAGTTGAATTAGAGAGATATGGAAGGTTTGATTTTGATAAACATTGATCTTGAAAGGTGTCAAAGTGAGCAAGATGTAATATGGAATGATGAGCCGAAATTCCTAGGAAAAATGCAAGATTTCAATTTTTCAAGAATTTAATTTGTTAATTGTATCCTTGGAATAATTTGGATGCAAATGTTGAGAATTTAATTATTAGGATTTGATTTTTGGATGCATTGAAGAAGGAATTGGCAATATGGAAGTATGGGTGCCGAAATTTTCAAGAGAAAATACAAGGTATTAATTTTGCAAAATCAAATTAGTCTAATTATGTTCTTGGAATAAATTAGAGGTAAAAATGAAAATTAGAAATTTTGGAGATGAATGAATATTGATTTGATGAAATAGGGGATGCTGGCCAAAACTTTTGGGGTGTAATTGGTGTTAGTAAAGCATGAAATTGAATGGGAATTGATAAAGGAAGAGTGGGTGGATTTGTTAGTGAGAAAGGAGAAACCGAGAAAATTTAGAAATTTATCTCGCACTACATGCAAGACATTGGTTCTTGTACATTCATCCAATGCTTAACTCCATCGACAAATATTGACGCGTTGTTTGAAATTAAACATTTAGGTGGCGAGTTCTCTTTCAAGGAAAATTAGCGTGTGGAATAGTGGGACTGTATACCCTTCTCAAACATGTGAGTAGGACTTTACGGACCTAAATAAACGTTTTACTATTTAAGTTGTTTTTTTTATGCAATAATTTGATTTTCCTTGAATTTAAATTGATTTATGATGATTATTTATGGCCTTGACATGAATTGACCTATTTTAATATTTTTGAAATCAAGTATTTGGATTATGTGATGAAATTCACTGGAATTGATGTTATTAGAATTGACTTCGATAATGGGCCAATCGGCCAAATGATATTCGATTGAATTATGATGTTTATATTATGATTGTGGTGGATGAGATGTTAGTCACTGCAGTGGCGCCTCTCACGGTCCGACCTTGTGGAGGCGGCGTGAGTAGGCTTTCACTCCCACAAGGGATGGAGTGAGACATGGGTTAATTGTGCACACTGTTATGTGATTATTTGATCCCTGTGGGAGTACAACGGACATAGCCACGCACCACCCGTGGTGAAGGCCCGTGCTAACGCCGAGAAAAAGGGCTTTTTGCCTCGGTGGGCTTGAATCTCACCTTGGCTAGATGAGGTTTGAGCAATATGTTTTGGTGAGCCCTGTAAATGCTTAAATTGATTCACTAGTTGAAGTTTTAGAAAATATAGAAATCTGGACTTCGTGCATAAAATTTTCCTTGGTTTTCTCCTAAGTTACAAAAAAATTTAATATATAATGAAATTGCTTGTTTTATATTAAATTTTATGGTCTTGTCTCACTCATTGGGTATAGAAAATATACTCATCCCATTTTTCTTAAAAATTTATTTTTCAGGATAGTTAACCGCGCAAAGGGGGTAGACCGCTAAGTGTCAAGACTCGACTCCGGACCTTTCACAATAAGTCTGTATAACTTATGTGTGTTTATTACTGGATCCACTGGCATAATTTGATTACGGTTGAATTATTATTTACCTATGTTTCTCAATTTAAAGGACTGCTTTCATTTAAATTTTGAACTGCATAAATGTTTTAAAATCTTATTTTTTTTGTTTTGCATGACATGTTTAAAATTGATTTACAAAATGGGTTGAAGATGCTATAAGCCTTGCGAGCTTCGAGTTGTGGGTGAAGCACACCATTCACAATTCGTGACACGCGGCGGTTGTTGCATTCTCGACCTTCGGATCGGGGTGTGACACATCCTATCTCTTTGACTTAGTGAAATAATTGACTTGTCTTGCATTAATGCTCTTGGTTAAAAAGGTTGACAACAAGAATAAGTGTGGGGGAATTTCCCTTTGAGTTGGCTAATTGAGAAAAAGGTTGTATGAATGAGATGCCCAAAATACTAATAATATCAAAATGTGCCTTAAGAAAGCAAAATATAAAAAGAAAGGCACTATAAAGAGATTGGCATCTTTTTGGTTCATAGGAATAGAAAAGAGTGAGACGAAGTTGATTCTCTAAAAAAAAATGGCAGAGAGAATTAGTGAATTGTCGACCAAACCAAAGATATGGGCTATTACTAGTAGAATTTGCTCATAATTTCAATTAGTTAATATTTCACTAAGTTTTGAAGAGACCTCTGAATGAATTCCTTCACTCATTTCTTTTGTAACTTTATTAGCCACTGCCCCATTATAACCTTACTTTGAAACCTTTTCATTCATTCATTCATGGCATGTAAGATGGAGTAGAGGAGATAAGGTAGACCAACAAGCTGGTAAGTATATTTTCATAGAAGGACTCTTGAGAGCGCCATTAGCAAATACTTGAGTGAATGAGAGATAACCAGTGAGGAATTGCCCTATTCAAGCATGATTGGTTAAAAATTTTTATCTATATTGTTGTTTATTTATCTTGTTAGTTTAGCTTCTTACTCATAAGTTAGTATGCTTTCTTTCATTTTGTTTTTCTCTTATTTATGTTTATACATGCTCCATGAATGTCTTTTGAAGCTCAATTTGGACCTTAACTATCTTAATAATAAAACTTTAGGTAACTTTAGAAACTTCAAGAGACCATACCTCCTCCTATTAGGGATACCTAAAGGTTCAATATGGGCTTGTAGTTTAGGCTAAAGAATACTGTGTTAACCTACGAAAACGGTCAATAAAATTAGGATTAGTTTCTTCACTCTTTTTCTTTCTAGGCTTACTCGAGGGCGAGTAAGGTTCAAGTGTGGGGGAATTTGTTAAACTCCATTTTAACTCTTTATTTATATTTCAACATTCTCCATTTTTCTTCTTTTCAACATCATGGATTGCTACTTTTGATCAATTTTCACTTTAAAGGTGCAATTGGAAAAACTGATGAAAATGGGGCTAAAATAGAGTTGAATCTTGGGTTCAATTACAAGAAGCAAAAGTTCAGCAAGGTCCGTTGACGGATGAGCACCTAGATGTCGATGGGTAGGCATGACAGACCCCAAACTCCTTAATCATGTGTTGATCCGTCGACGGATAAGTACCTAGACGTCGACGGATCCCTCTGCCAGGAACAATCAATTGAAGAAATCCCGATTATCCGTCGACGGATGGGCACCTATACATCGACGAATGATCGAGATACCTTTCCTGGAAATGCAAAAATGAACTAAGCCGTCGACGGACAAGGTAGATTCGGCTGACATCAAGGCCATTTGTGTGCATGCATTTTGACGATGATTCAGTGGACCCAACTTGTCAGTCACAGCAGCCATTCAAGAATGAAATTCTTATTTTGACCCTAGTCTCTATCTCTCCTCTCCCTTGTAACCCTAGTAGTTTATTGTAATTACAATACATTTATTTGTTAAGAGAGAGAAGGGATGGAAGAGAGATGGGAGAGGAATTTATAGAGTTAGTTAGAAAGAGAAGAGGCAATTCTTGGTAAGGGAAAATACTCTAAAATTGTTGTGACTAATTTTGATCACTATGTGTAGCTAAACTTTTCTATTCTCTAATTTATTGTATGAATTGATTCTTTGATTTTGGGCAATTGTGAGACTCTTATTATTAATCAGATTTCCTACCCATTGATTATTCTTTTAATCCATGTAATTATAAGATGATTAGCTAGATGATTATCTTGTCATTGAGTTGCTTGATTGATTAGTTTCAAATAATTGATTAGGTGATTCAATTGCTTGCTAATCTTTGAATACCCAACCTTTATCTATGGAATTCTTAAGATTTAGTAGCATTTGGATGTATTGATTATATCCAAAGGGGATTCAAAGATGCTAATTAATTGATATGTGCTGGGCATAATGATGTTAGTTGCTAATTGATACCTTTCTAATGATTAATGCTCTTCTATGCTTAAATTTGAATTGCTGGGATTTAGGTTAGCAAAAGAAGAAGGGGTTGATAATGAAACTAGAGTAATTGTTAATCCATGTTTAAGGAAAGGTTAATTGATATGAGGTTGGACTCTAATCGATTAGATTAGCTAATTTGATGATGGAAATAACCTTTAGCGGGTCTAGGATCAATTGCTCTGTTGAAGAATCAGTTTTATAATAGATTAGGGGCTTAATTCATTAATTCATCTCTATTACTGCTAATTAGATACTTTCTTTACCTTGTGGCTTAAATTGATTACTTGATTCTCCCCATTGATATTTTAATTTTTTGCTCTTTTAATTCCGTTAGTATTGATAGATCCTAATAGTTCCCTGTGGGATTCGACCTCTACTTCCTTAGCTACTTGCTAAATTAGTGAGATAAAATTTGGTGCTTTGCGACATGCATCAATCACCTAATTATGTTCCATCCATCCACTCATGTTGTGTAGATGCAAATTGAATAAATTCATGCACACCCTTAATAAACTCGTTAGTCAATCCTCTATGGCTAGGTAAATTCTTGTTATACATCCATTGCCTAGATCCTCTCAATGACATTTGTCACTAAAAGGAAATAATAATCTTGGATTAAAAATTAGTAGTAAAATACCAACTATTGCTAATTTCAAGTAATAATAATAGCATATTCATTAACTTACTTTAAATTATAAAGCAATAACTACATTATCCAAATTAATGCATATAGTATGTCACTGATCCATTATTAATGCAATTCAAGAAAAAATGCCTAATAAAATGAAAATAATAATTCCCCTAGAAAATATATGTTCATATTAATTCCGACTCAAACCTTAAAACTTACAACATTATCATTTTTTTGAAGGAAAAAAGGCAATATTTCATTAAGAATGAAATTCATCAGGATTACAAATGCCCTCAGGAAGCTAACCCATCCAAAATCTAGAGTCTCCCTGAACACACTCATATTTGGCTATATTGTGAGCCAAAGAATTTGCATTTCTCCGAACATAATGAACAGAACAAGAATTAAAATAAGATGCAAGTTCTTGAATCTCATCCACTAAGTGACAATCCTCCCATAATGATAGTTGACCTTTCTGTACCTCATCAATGACTATAGCAGCATCATTTTCAACAACTAAGGTCGTGACATCCTTCTCCCATGCAGTCTCTAGTCTGAAGATAATTGCCTAAGCCTCTGCACACATAACCGAATGCACCATATTTACTCGAGAAAAACCAGATAAAATGATTTCCCCCATGGCATTCCTTTGCACCATCCCAAGAGAAGCTTGCTGCAAATTGCTATTAAAAGAGCATCCACATTAAGCTTTAAACTGCCTACCGAGGGTGGCATCCATCTAGTTTGAGATCTAACTACATGAGACACCTGCCGTTCTCCATGCAAAGCCTGTAGTCCCTCCTCATATTCATGGACAAAGACATGAGCTTTAGCCACCAAAAACTGAGATGACCAGCACACCCCCTCATGCAAGCAGCGATTACGGTTGAACCACATAAGCCATAAAGAACAACATACCAACTCTAAACACTGAAGTTGATGAGCCCGAATGAGGAAATTCAACCAGAAATCTTGTGAGTCAACCCATTCTAGCAGAAAAACAAAGACCCATGCACTAATCTCCACCCACACCCTTTGTACAAAAACACACTCAAAGAAAATATGGTACAGAGACTCACTTTCCCCCACCATAAACATAGCACTGATCAACAACATTGAGGTGACGCCCTAAAAGAATACTCATAGCAGGAAAGAAGTTATGAAGTAACCTCCATGTCACAACGTTGCCGAAAACGACGACGAGTTTGGGACTTTACGAAATATGGAGTCGCCACTAACCATTTTTGTTTAGGTGCGGTTAGTCACCTATAAGGAATCTATCTAACTTAACATTGGCCGTTAAATGGCGTATCAAGACAGATAGGTCCCGGTCTACGGAACAAATAGATCTGGGTTCGGGAGTACAGTTACGTGTGGGGAAGGATTAGCACCCCCACAACGCCTGCCAAACGACGGTACCGATTAGTTCAGTATTAATTAGGCCTTAACAAAAATTAATAATTAACCTTTTTAATTTTCGTCTTTGATTTTTGTGTTTCCAAAATTTTTAATTCAATTCCAAAATTACCATAGAGTAATTACTAAGGAAATTGCCATCACAATCCCCATAATAAATACCCATTATTTAATTAATCCTTTTTTGTATTTTTCATTTAATTTTTTTATGTAATTTTTTTATTTTTTTATTTTTATTATTTTAAAAAGGGTCCAATAGTTTATTGAAAATTTTTATTTCCTTTTGTATTAGTTTGTTGATTTTTTATTTTGGAATTTTCTTGATTAATTAATGATTATATGTTTGAGGGCCTTTTATAAATCCTCATCGCCACCACGATGAAGTTTGAAGAGACCATTAAACTCAAAGTACTTCCTGAAAGAATCACCGCCACGACTCTCTGGGAAAATACCTTTTGAAAATCAATAATTTTAAAAAAATATAGTTTATTATTGTTGTTATTATTATTATCTTCTCCCTTTTCTTTATTGTGGGACCTTTTTTATTAATGACTGTGTATCCGAAGATCTCTTATAAATCTTGATCGTCGCCACGATGAAATTTAAAGAAACATTTAGATTCGGAGTACTTCCCGAGAGAGTCGCTGCCACGATTCCTGAGGAAAGTATCATTTTTCTTATTATTATTATTATTATTATTATTATTATTATTATTTAAAAAAATGGATTCCTTTGAAAGGTTAAACCTTTGTTAATTAATTAGTAATTTCTATCTAATTTACCCACTTTTATTGTTCATTGGCTCGAAAATTACTTATAAATCTTCATCGCCGCCACGAGAAAATTTATAGGTAATTTTTGGAGAATTTTTCAAGAAACTCACCACCACGATTCCTTAAAAAATACTCCTTGGTTAATTATCTATATATAATCTCTTGATTAAAAAAAATGAATATCAACGTATATGAGACTGCTCATTACCCATCTTTGGGTTTGCTTTTTTATTTAAAACGAAGAATGCCTTAATGATCTGTTGTCTATTATTCATTATAATAAAATGATCTAACTGAGCAAAGAAATTGAAGCTACAAGCAGGATCATGGAATATGTGTACAGAAACATAAAGGAGAAAACTTCTCAGTAAAAAAAAACATGACCCAACAAGTTGATGTGTCAACTCGGGTCCCATGTAGTAAACCTCAACAACTCTTCTTATTTTTCATAAAAGCAAACCCCTTTTTTACTTTCCCATACGTATATTGCTTGGATCTAAACATAATTGTTAACAAACATATGAGCAAATGGACTTGACAAAACAACACATATTATTTCATTCCAAAAAAAAAAACTTACCCTATTCCTTTATTCCGATTTCAAGGAAACCAATTATTTTATACATAATATAATATTATGATATTTTATCCCATAAAAAAAAAACATACCAGCCAATGTTTTTCATGGAAGAAAAGAGTCAAACAATGGATCTTGACAAGACAACACAAACAAATGAGACATAAAACACACAAAGTGGACAAATAATATGACGTTGAAGTTGAAGCTAGAAGTTTTAGAATTTTACCCACAGATCAAGGTAGGGACGTCAGGTAAGTGGGCTGAAACTTTCTTTTTTTTCTCTCTTGTTTGCAACTGGATTTTTAAAACGTGAAGGAAGAGAACCGTTCGCAGAAAGCTCTTTTCTGCCTTCCCAAAAAAAAACTTCTTTACAAACTAACTAGACAACCAAAGTGCTACAGAAGCCGTGGAGCCCCTCTGACGTTGATGTAGGAGACTTTCAAAATCTCCTTTCTTCTTTCACCAATTTTTTTCTGTTGCTCTTCTTCTTCTTCTCCCGTACGTGTTGCTTTTAGGAGAATCCCTAAGTTTCTTTGGGACTTTCCTAAGAGTGTTATGAACAGAGGGAAACAACTAGTTTAAGGGCCGTTGGGGTCAACATGGCAATATTTTGGGAGGAGTCAGTTGGAGATTAGTAACACAGAAAAGGAAAGAAGCAATGTTGATTGATGTTGTGGAAAAGGCCCGATCATGAAAAGTAATCCATGAGGATGTTGAAGCTGAGCGATCTTTCCTTTGGGTCTTTTCCCTTTTTTGTATTTTTTTCTTGTGATCGGCTGTGCTTGGCTTCCCCCCCTCTCCACGTTTTTCTTTGGTTGGCCTCTCTTTATATATTTTTCTTTGCTTGGCCCCCCTCTTTACGTTTTTTCTTTGCTTAGCCCCCTTCTCTACGTTTTTTCTTTGCTTGGCCCCCCTCTTTACGTTTTTTTCCTTTGGTTGGCCTCTTTCTCTACGTTTTTTCTTTGCTTGGCCCCCCTCTTTACATTTTTTTCTTTGCTTGGCCCCCTATTTACGTTTTTTTCCTTTGGTTGGCCTCTTTCTCTACGTTTTTTCTTTGCTTGGCCCCCCTCTTTTTTTGTTGTAATTGGTTGTTTATATTACTGACTCCACTTTTTCTGTCTTTGGAGGATCACCCAGCTGTCAAGAAGAAAAGTTGAGAAGGAGAGAAGTTGGCTGAGGGAGTCACGTGGAGATGTTTGCTGATTAGAAATGACAAATGGGTCTTGTTATGCATTGATTGCATAATGGTCTCATATTTGAAAAATTCATCAAAGAGGCCCTACAGAAAACATAATTAGCTGATTTATACAAGAGAATCACGTGGGGGGTTTGTTATTTGAAATTGACAAATGGGTCTTGTTATGCATTGATTGCATAATGGTCCCATATTTGAAAAATTCATCAAATGAGGCCCTATAGAAAACATGATTAGCTTATTTATGTAAGAGAATCACGTGGGGGTTTGCTATTTGAAATGAAAAATGGGTCTTGTTATGCATTGATTGCATAATGGTCCCATATTTGAAAAATTCATCAAAGAGGAGCTACAGAAAACATAATTAGTTGATTTATGCAAGAGAATCACGTGGGGGGTTTGTTATTTGAAATGACAAATGGGTCTTGTTATGCATTGATTGCATAATGGTCCCATATTTGAAAAATTCATCAAACTAGGCCCTACAAAAAACATGATTAGCTGATTTGTGCAAGAGAATCACGTGGGGGTTTGCTATTTGAAATGACAAATGGGTCTTATTATGCATTGATTGCATAATGGTCCCATATTGAAAAATTCATCAAACTAGGCCCCACAGAAAACATGATTAGCTGATTTATGCAAGAGAATCACGTGGGGGGTTTGCTATTTGAAATGACAAATGGGTCTTGTTATGCATTGATTGCATAATGGTCCCATATTTGAAAAATTCATCAAACGAGGCCCCACAGAAAACATAATTAGGCATGCTGCAATTTCCAAATGGATGGCTTAAAAGTTGAGTAGCCCTTTCAAGAACTGATTTAGAACAACAAATGCACCATCCCCAGCAGGGCTTCCAAGGGGCCAAAGTGGTGGTTGCTTTGAGGAACAAACAACCGCAACGAGGCAAGCACTAAGTGCACGAAGATCCATGCCGTTAACACATAGAAATTGTCTTTGCAGGATTGCTAGTTGTCTCGGCTGCTGCCTGATTATAAATTTATGAGATCGTGGCCATTGAATTTGCTTTTGTTGTTTTATTATTCAAGGTCACATGAGTTGTAAATCAACCACTTGCAATCTTTAGTGAGGTGTGTGCATGAGCAACAACATCTAGTGCCACACGTTATTTGTGAACTCCTTTTTTATTATTGAGTTCATTTTATTCATTTTTTGATCAATTTGAGTTCATCTTAACTTAGAAATTAAAATTCCTAGATAAGCAAATTAATCTTTAATTGCACCAAGCTTAAATTGGAACATTAATTCTTTCCAATGGCTAAGTTAAGACCATGACCAAATTATCAATAAAAAGACTAGGGAACTCAGTGAAAAATTAGTGTCTACAGTTGCCCCTCTTGGCATATTTCTTGAGTATCTAGAAGTGCACGCTTCTAGAGAATCAAGAAATAAGCAAAGATGTAGACACCGCTTTTATTATTAGAACAAAAAGTTTCTGCAAAGACCTCGTTGAGAGGGTATTAACGAAAAATAAAAAGTTTTGCAAAGACCTCGTTGAGAGGGCAAAAATGCAATAAAAACAGTTTTGCAAGGACCTCGTGGAGAGGGCAACAATGCAAGATAAATCATTTTACAAGGACCTCGTTAAGAGGGCAACAATGCAAAATAAACAAATTTGCAAGGACCTCATTGAGAGGGCAGCGTTGCAATGAAAAATAGTTTTGCAAAGACCTCGTTGAGAGGGCAACAATGCAAGATAAAAGATAGTTTTGCAAAGACCTCGTTGAGAGGGCAACAATGAAATGAAAAACAGTTTTGCAAAGACCTCATTGAGAGTGCAACAATGCAATGAAATCATTTTACAAGGACCTCGTTAAGAGGACAACAATGCAAAATAAATAAATTTGCAAAGACCTCGTTGAGAGGGCGGCGTTGCAATGAAAAATAGTTTTACAAAGACCTCGTTGAGATGGCAACAATGTAAGATAAAAGATAGTTTTGCAAAGACCTCATTGAGAGGGCAACAATGCAATGAAATCATTTTATAAGGACTTCGTTAAGAGGGCAACAATGCAAAATAAACAAATTTGCAAAGACCTCGTTGAGAGGGCAGCGTTGCAATGAAAAATAGTTTTGCAAAGACCTCGTTGAGAGGGCAACAATGCAAGATAAAAGATAAATTTGCAAGGACCTCGTTGAGAGGGCAACAATGCAATGAAAAATATTTTGCAGAGACCAGGTTGAAAAGGCAACAATGTAATAAAAAACAAAGTACTACGGAAAGCCTATAAGGGAAACATTGCATTGAGATATGGACTGTTGAACATTCCTTTGACCTGTAAAAGATACTTATGTCCTATCCTGATCAAATAAATGAAGGAATGATAGGCATTTTTTTTATGAAGATCTAATGCTATCATGTGATGATCATGTTATGATGTATGAAATGTTCAATGCTTGACGACAAGTTTTAATGTCCTCTTGATCCATATTCCTGGTAACATGAAATCCTTTGGTAAATTCAAACATCTCTCCATTTGCTCTGACTTGATAAATCTTAGGCGCATCAATGCTTTTCTCAACCCAAAAACTTTGATACTACTGCACATTACTAGTAATTTGGCTTTCAGTTTTCCTTTTGAGGACCTTCCCTCGACATTTTGTTCGTCAAACCTAGCTCAATACCTTTGAATGAAAAACGAGCATTTTCATGCATGTTTTGTTTTCCACTTGTTTATACATATTTTGAAATTCATGAACAATCTTAATGCAAACATCGAATAAATCAAAAATTTCATTGCATAGTTAAAAAGTAAGACCAAAGTAAACAGTCAATCTATTTGATTCAAACTCAAGCAAGATAGACAAGGTTTGTAAAGATTAGAGGAAGGATAAGGGTACCTCCCGACAATGAATACTCAGAAGCATGTGCATGCGGGATCTGAGTTCTTTTCATTGGCTAACAATACCAACGTCGTTGACAACTCAGCCCATTGAGTGATCCGATCTTGCCCCAATTAGACCCACTGAGAATTGATTTAGCTCATTGAAATGCTGTGCTTATACCTTTCTCTTCCTCCAGCTTAAACCGCCTTTTCAGGTTTTCAACTTAAGCGACCCCCAGTCAATCTAAGCTGCCCTTTCAGGTTTTCAACTTGGACCTCTCCTTTTCTTTCTTCCTTTTTATTTTTATTATTTTTTTCACTTTTTTTTTAATTTCTTCTTATTTCTTTTTCTCTTCAGGCATAATATTTCTTCACAACATCGGCATTAATAGGGCTCGGAAGCTCTCTTCCATCCATTTCTTGTAAAATCAAAGCTCTACCAGAAAAGACCTTTTTGACAACATATGGGCCTTCCCAATTCGGTGCCCATTTGCCTCGAGTATCTCGTTGATTTGGGAGTATCTTTTTCAGCACTAATTCCCCTTCACTGAACTATCTCGATTTCACCTTCTTGTCATAAGCTCGCATCATTCTTTTCTGGTATAACTGGCCATGGCAAAGTGCGGCGAGACGCTTTTCTTCAATTAAGTTTAACTGATCATATCTTTCTTGGATCCAATCTGCCTCATCCAAGTTCACTTCCCTGAGTACCCTGAGAGATGGAATTTCCACTTCAATGGGCACCACTACTTCCATTCCATATACCAGTGAAAAAGGAGTTGCCCCAGTAGATGTCCTTACTGCAGTGTGATAAGTAAGAAGAGCAAAAGGTAACTTTTCATGCCAATCTTTATTAGTTTCACTCATCTTAGCCACAATCTTCTTAATGTTCTTGTTGGCTGCCTCCACTGCCCCATTCATCTTAGGTCGATAAGGCGCAGAGTTACTGTGAGTAATTTTGAACTAAGAACACAATCCCTTCATCATTCCACTGTTCAAATTTTGAGCATTATCTAAGATAATCCGTTCTGGAAGGCCATACCTGCAAATGATTTCCTTTTTCAAAAACTTAGCAACCACTGATTGAGTGACATTGGCATATGAGGCTGCTTCAACCCACTTGGTAAAGTAGTCAATCATTACAAAGATATACTGGTGACCATTTGATGCTTTCGGAGTAATCGGGCCAATAACATCCATTCCCCACATTGAGAAAGGCCAAGAAGGTGCCATAACATGTAGCGGATTGGGGGGAACATGAATTTGATCTGCATAAATCTGACATTTATGGCACTTTCTAGTGTAATTAATGCAATTCGATTCCATGGTTAACCAGTAATGGCCGGACCTCATAATCTGCCTAGCCAATTTGTGACCACTAGCATGAGTTCCACAAACTCCCTCATGTACTTCACCCATAATTCTCTGAGCTTCCTTAGCTGCCACACATCTTAACAAGACTTGATCTCGGGTTTTCTTGTATAAGATCTCTCCATCCAAGTAGAAGTTCGTTGATAATCTCCGAATGATCTTCTTGTCATTTCCTGAAGCATGATCGGGATACTTTTGATATTTAAGGAACTGTACAATATCACAATACCACGGTTTGCTATCTTCTTCCTCCTCAACATTCATGCAATGCGCCGGTTCACTTTTCCAGTCAATCCTGATCGATGAAATCTCTGTGTCTGTGCCAACTTTAAACATGGAGGCCAACGTAGCCAAAGCATCTGCGACTTGATTCTCTTCTCGAGGTAAATGATGGAAGGAAACCTCCTTGAAGTTCTTTATAAGATCCTGGATATAATCATGGTAAAGGACTAGCTTTGAATCTCTTGTCTCCCATTCTCCCTTTAACTGATATATCACAAGCGCAGAATCACCATACACTTTCAAAGTCTCCACTTTTCTTTCTATGGCCATTTGAATGCCCAGAACACATGCTTCATATTCTGCCATATTATTGGTGCACCTGAAATCCAACCTTGCGGTAGCTGGGAAGTGATTACCCTCTGGGGATGTCAATACTACCCCGATCCCATGGCCAATTGCATTTGATACCCCATCAAAGCACATTGTCCATGTCTCATTGTCTTTTGATTCCTCACCGACTTGGAATATTGCCATTAAATCTTCATCAGGGAAATCAAACTCCATAGGTTCATAATCATCGTCAACCCTTTTTGCCAAGAATTTTGCCACAACACTTCCTTTGATGGCCTTTTGGGAGACATACTGTATATCATATTCCGATAACAATACCTGCCACCGAGCAATCCTTCCTGACAATCCTGGTTTCTCAAATATGTATCTAATGGGGTCCAACTTTGCTACCAATAAAGTGGTGTGGTACAACATGTATTGCCTCAATCGATGGGTGGCCCAAGCTAATGCACAACACATTTTCTCTAATGGAGAGTATTTGGCTTCATATTCTGTGAATTTCGTACTCAAATAGTACACTGCATGTTCTTTCTTTCCATTTTCATCTTGCTGCCCCAGTACACATCCCATGGAATTTTCAAACACAGTAAGGTACAAAATCAATGGCCTTTCGGGTACCGGAGGCACCAGTACTGGTGGATTAGTAAGATAATCCTTGATTTTCTCAAAGGCATTCTGACATTCTTCGTCCCATTCACTCGGATCCCGCTTCTTGAGTAATTTGAAAATTGGATCGCATTTAGCAGTCAACTGTGAAATGAATCTGGCAATGTAATTCAATCTCCCAAGAAAACCTCTGACTTCTTTCTGGGTTTTAGGCGGTGGCAAGTTTTGGATGGCTTTGATCTTATCCGGGTCTACTTCAATCCCTTTTTCACTAACCACAAACCCTAACAACTTTCCAGATGTTGCCCCAAATGTGCACTTGGCTGGGTTCAACCTAAGCTTGTATTTCCGCAACCTTTTGAACAACTTTCTCAAATTGGTTATACGCTCATCCACTGTTCGAGCTTTTGCAATCATATCATCTACGTACACTTCAATCTCCTTATGCATCATATCATGAAACAAAGTCACCATGGCTCTTTGGTAAGTAGCACCAGCATTTTTCAACCAAAATGACATGACATTGTAATTGAAAGTCCCCCACACAGTGATGAAGGTTGTTTTTTGCTTATCTTCAGGTGCCATCTTAATCTGATTATACCCAGAAAACCCATCCATAAATGAGAACATAGAATAACGGGCAGTATTATCGACCAAAGTGTCGATATGTGGCAGAGGAAAATTGTCTTTAGGACTGGCCTGATTCAAATCTCGATAATCTACGCACATCCGCACTTTCCCATCCTTCTTTGGTACCGGAACTATATTAGCAACCCACTTTGGGTACTTTGCTACTTCAAGAAAATCGGCATCTAACTGCTTCATCACTTCTTCTTTTATTTTCAATAGCATATCTGGTTTCATTCTCCTTAGCTTTTGCTGAACTGGCTTGCATTCTGGCTTGATCGGCAACTTATGCACTACAATTTCTGGATCTAGACCCGGCATGTCTTGATATGACCATGCGAAAACATCTGAATATTCTTTTAGCAAGTTAATCAACTGTTGCTTTTCTCCCTCTGATAAAGTGGTGCCTATTTTCACTTCTTTCTTATCCCCTTCTGTGCCCAAATTTACCAACTCCGTGGTTTCCTTTTGAGGCAATATTTGTCTTTCCTCTCGCTCAACCAATCTTAGTAAGTCTTGGGGTAGATCAGAGTCATCAATATCATCACTATCAACTTCTCCAGTATCAATCAACCTTTCAAAATCGAACTCAGGCCTACTACTCATGTTATCTTCACATTCATTGACTGTGGGCCTGCAAAGGAAGGTTTGAAACGGATATATACAAAGAAATAGAATAGGGATACATAATAAATAAAGCAATGAATTATGAAAGAAAGTTAATAGGTAGCATTCAAGAGGAAAGTATAGGAATTAAAATTTTCAATGTAAACTTTGTTGCATCAAAATCTGAGCATGCGTCAATTTGTCATTGAGTTTCAAATTATGTATAAACAAAAGGAAAGCCTTAAAACATCCATAAAAATACTTATCAACACTCTTAGGCATAAGTGTCGATTTGACAAACAGAAGTTCAAAGTGATTACATCTGCTCAAAAGAAAGTATAGTCGGAATTTCCATGACGGACCAATTGTCCAATTTGATAGCAATGGAAGTCTCAAAGATCAAAGTGTCCAACTGATCTGACTCTTCTTCATCGATGACTTGGATGGCTACATCTTGCAGAGCTCTTTGTACTGACTGAACTGATGTCGTCATCAAACCATGCTAACATACATTAACCCATCCGGCTGAGACAAAAGATTGATTGATGTGAGGAAACTCCATTCTTCCCCACTCTACATTTCTCCCTTCCAATCTAGCCAATCTCTGGTTCTTTTTCTTCTCCTTCATTTGCTGCTTTTCTTTCCAAGATGGCCTAAAACCTAAGCCAAATGTGTTATCTTGACTGGGCCAATCTATTAAATCACATTTCTTTTACAAATTCCTACCTAATCCTTTCCCATCTAACCAACCCTTCTCTTGCATCTGCTTCTTTTGCACAACTAAGTCAACTGGCTTTTGGCTCGCGCCTTTCTCAGACATGACTTCTGCAATCTCAAAGGATCGAAATGAGCATTCTAGAGCCTCTTCAGTTGCCTCAATATACAGAGAATCTGATGATTGAGCTACCATTATATCCTCTTCCCCCTTCACTATCACAATAGTCCTTTCTACTATGAACTTAACCTTCTGCTGTAAGGTTGAAGGAACTGCCCCGGCCAAATGGATCCACGGTCGGCCCAGCAAGCAGGTATAAGAAGGGTTGATATCCATAACTTGGAATACAAGCTCAAATGTGACCGGACCAACCTGGAAAGGAATCTCCATAGTGCCTAACACTTCTCTCCGAGTTCCATCGAATGCCCGAACGATTAAGTTACTTGTCTGTACATGGGACATGTCAATCGGTAATTTCTATAGAGAACGAAGAGGCATCACATTTAAGGCAGACCCATTATCTATAAGTACTCTGGCCATGGTATACCCTTTACAGCGGGTGGTAATGTGAAGGGCTTTAGGGATACCCCTACCTCCCGAAGGTATCTCATCATCTATAAAAGTGATATAGTTGGATGTACCGATACTACCAACTATATAGTCCATGTCAACTATAGAAATATTCTTGGACACATAAGCTTGGCTCAAAGCTTTTAGTAATGATTCTCGGTGGGCTTCTGAATTTAACAGCAATGAGAGTAATGAAATACGAGCTGGAGTTTTGTTCAACTGATCCACCACACTGTATTTGCTCTGTTTTATTATCTTGAGGAATTCTTCACGCTCATTAACATTGGCACCCCTAGCCATTTCCTTTTCCAACACCACATCTTGTGCAATTACCGGCCCTTCATCTACCTTGGCCTTTCCTTTCGAAGTTTCGGCATTATCAGAAGAATAGATCCTACCACTCCTAGTAATCCCATCAACATCAGACACTGGCGGGACCGCCGATTCACCAACGTTTTCCATAGTAGAAAAGCTACATTCATAATTCCATGGAACTTGATGCTCATCCTTGTAAGAGAAAGGTTGGGGAAGATTAACTACAAGTGGCGAAGCAGATGTGGGAGCTGGCTTTTCATCATAGTATACTACAAAAGGTTTAAGTTTAGGTGGCTCATCATAATATACCACAAAAGGCTTTGGTTGTGGATGAGTCTCTATGACAGGTGTAATAGGTGTGGGAACAAATGGTTTTGACTTCAAGGGATCATCATAATTAACCATAAATGGTTTTGGCCTTGGAGGCTCATCATAATAGACCACAAACGGTTTCACTGTTTCTCTTCCATCGCCCACTACATTCATATCTAAGTCCCCAGTCTCTACATAAAACTCTATCACAGATGGATCCATCATCCTCTGTACCATTTTACGAAAATGAGTACAGCACTGTATGTCATGATTCGTCTCACCACAATAACAACAATCATCCTTAATTTCCAACTCTTTCCTTTGAATCATTTGGGCCTTGACCAAAGCCCTGAAGATGACTACCATAAGGGTTGTGACCTCTTCAACTGACCTCTTGATGTATTCACCCCCACTGACCATGTTCACAGTTGTCCTTCCATGGTTAGGTAACGAATTTTGCCCTACATTAGGCTGCTGATTCTTATTAAAGTTGAGTTTTCCCTCATTCACCAATTCTTGAACTTTAAGCTTTAATGCATAGCAGTCTTCAGTAGAGTGGCCGGCTACACCATTATGATAGTCACAATGCTCATTGGGTTTATACCAATTAGGATATGGAGGGGTATAGGTTCTAGTGACACGAGGCTTTTCCATTAAACCTTGTTGCAATAATTGAGGGAGTAAGGCAGTGTAAGTGTAAGGAATGGGATCAATGTGGGTTCTGGGTGGTCGATTTTGTCTTTGGATGTTTCCACTATTTGGGGTTAAAGTGTTTGGGGTAGGGAATGCTTGTGTGGTAGGCATAGGTTGGAAAGCTGGCCCAAAGGCAATATAATTGGTAGTAGGAGCTGGGTATTGGTATGGGGTTGGTGGACGGGTATATGAACCTTGAGGTTGTTGGTAGCCACTGGTCGGGTATCGATAATGCGCATACCCCTGATATGGATTCTGATATTGATACTGAGGTCTGGGTTGGTATCCTCCATGTCCAGTTGCATTTACTTCTCCCTCTTTCTTTTTAGGGTTTGGTTCTTCTTAGTTGAACTAGACTCAGACCCTTCAATCTTGCCACTCTTTATGGCATTTTCTACCATTTCCCTGATCAACACCATGTCTGTAAAACTCTTTGTTGCCCCTGACAACAGATAGTTGTAGTATGGGCCTTTCAGCGTATTAACAAACATCCTAGTTGTCTCATTTTCAGTTAAAGGGGGTTGAACTTGGGCAGCCATATCCCTCCACCGCTGGGCATATTCAATGAAAGACTCAGTACTCTTCTTCTCCATGTTCTGCAAGGTTAACCTATCAGGTACCAAATCAGACATATGCTGGTATTGGCAGATAAAAGCCCGAGCCAAGTCATACCACGAATGAATGTTGCACCTGTCAAGCCTATTATACCAACGGGTTGTTGACCCGGTAAGACTGTCCTGAAAGAAATGAATGAGCATCTTATCATCTTTAGAATAAGCCGCCATCTTTCGACAATACATAGTAATGTGGTCATGAGGACAACTTGTTCCACTATACTTTTCGAATTCTGGAACCTTAAATTTTGGTGGTATCACCAATCCATCCACCAAACTCAATAGTACCATATGCCTTAGTTCCTTCCATAGCCCTAAGCCTCTCCTCAATCTGGCTTAGTACATGTTGATTTCCCCCTTCCCTTGTGGATACATCTTTTTCCAACTCGACCGTATGACCAACATCAGAAATGACCACTGGGTTGGTAGGGGTAAGTCCGGGTACTGGAGGTGCCATGTTAAATGTAGGAGGTGAAGCATACTGAGCTACAGATGGGGACCTGCCGTTAACAACGGTGGGTTAAGGTTGTGGGACAAAAGGATATCCACTAGGTGGTGGTGGTGGAAAATTGGGTATGGTTGGGCATGCAGGTGGTATAGGCGCATTCACATTTTGGGTTGGTTGAGGTAAAGACAAATTTGGCTCAAGGCCAAATGGGTGGGAAGAGGTGTTTTGAGATGATTGTCCTGTAGGGTTCCCACCCGCATTTGCCATGTATTGCTCCCTCATACTGCTCATCATTTCTGCCATTTGGTCTAATTTCAATTTCAGTTCTTCATTTGTCTTTCTCAAAGTTTCTATCTCGGCCGCTTGTTCTTCCATGATAATTCTGGCTTGCAATCTGGTAAGGTATCTCCTGGGTTGCCACTCTATCTTGAAACTTTTGTTACCACAAACATGAATTACGATATTTGTTATTACTCTTTTTTTTAATGCAGTAGATGAATAGATGCATGGATGCAGATGCAATGCAAAGGTACTTGTAGTTTGCCAATTGAAATTCAAAAGATTCTTCGATTCATTCCATTAAGGCCAAGCTCATTAAAAAACAATATTTGCCCACAACTTTTCATTCAGAATATGAGAACTAAATTTTACAATCTGATCACACTCATCAACAATGTCCTCTAAAATGTAAACAGTCCCTTGTCCAAATGACCGTGTTGGCGGGATCTTCTGTAGCATCTCCTTACTTCTCTTCTTCAACTTTTCTGCAACAGGGATGATCTTTTTCATTTCTTGAAATAGTAGCTCAGTCTGGCGACTGTTCACATTATAACCCACCAAGCATTTATTATGACACGCTGTGGCCCTATAGAAAACCTTTTCGAAGTCATCTAGAGTCTTCCTTGCTTGAAGTAAATCTTTAGTCATGATGTTCACATTTGTTTCGAACTCTTTGACCTCTTGCTCCAAATTCCTAACTTGCTGGGTCAATCCTTCAATTTCTCTCATGGCATCCCAAAGTTGTTGCATTGCTATGTCTTTTTCTGCTTGCAGCTGAGCATTGTTCCTCATTTCATTCCTCAGACCCTCTTGTGCTTGATGCATTCCTCTTTCTAATTGGGCACATCTTTCTCTCTCACGGTTGTATGCAGATATTGCTTGGGCCTTCTCTACTTCCAATCGTTGCTTCCTTCCTCTTTCTTGATTTCTCTCGATCTTTAATTGGTTTACCTGTTGAGTCAATGTTTCTATCCCTCCCTGGTCAATAATTGAGTTGCAATTCTTTTCAAATTCTAGCTGTTCTTGGAGCATCTGGTGGGTTTTTTGTGCACTTAATAATTTCTTTTCTGACTCATCCCTTTGTCCTCTTGCTTCAGCTTCTTTTTTCTTCATTTCCCCAAACTCTTTCTTCAAATTGCACCATTCTCCAACTAACTCAGCATTCTCCGTAGCCATCCTACCAATAGTATTTTCGGCATTGATGCGGTTCTCCATCTCGATGGTATAACTGGTTTCAGCATGGCTTTTGGCTTCCACTAACTTGAGTTTTTCTTCTTCCCATTGGTGCTTCTCTTCGGCCCTCTTAAGTCTAATCTCGTCTATTTGTTGTTGCAAGGCTATCATCTTATCCATTATCTCTGGCTTTGTTAATTGTTTCCCTTTTTCTTTCTGTAAGGATTGCTTATACCTCTCACTAGTTTCCTTAGCATGCTCACACTTGTCTTCCCACGCATCTTTCTCCTTTATCGCTTCGATAATCTCTATTTCTGCCCTTCCAAGTGCTTCTTCCACTGTCTTCTTACCATGGTTTGCCATATCCATGTCGGATTTTAGTTCCATTTATTTCTTTTCAAACTCTTTCTTTTGGCTCTCTAACTCGGCTTGACATGCCGTCAACTGTCCTTTAAATTCATTCACCATCAATCCTTCCTTCATCCTTTTGTTTTCGAACAAGAGTTGAGCATACCTACTTGGAAATGTGGGCCTAACTTGCGCTTTGCATCTTTTATGAGGGGAGGCTTCAATCCTTGGATCCTGTCTTTATGCCATTCTAGATATTCTGGAGTACATCTTCCTTGCAAATTGGACACCGGTGTTCGAAGCACTTTCTTATTCCATCTTTCCCCAACTTTTCGGGCGTCCAAAATCTGCTGCAAAGTATCATGAGGGATGTCAATGCTATCAAGACCGTGAGTAGCGGGTATGAATTGTTCTGCACCCAACTGTCTCATAAACAGTAAAGAGGAAAAAGAAACCATTCCCCAAAGTCCGACCAAAGGAATCCACGGGTCATTTTCACACGAGTAGACTACGCCTCTCCCACTCATCCATGCTGCTTTCCATAGAACATCCTTGCTTTCAAGTGTTTCGAACCATTCGACCCATTCTTGCTGAGACTTTTTTTCCCACTTGATGTTGAGATATTCATCGAGAGTGTTACGAACCTTAAAGTAGTACCACGTAAACTTCTTTACCGAACTTGGTAGATGACTCTTAAACCTTACTGTCAGTAACTGAGCACATCCCTGAAACTGTCCTTTACCCATCTTTCTGCAAAACATCAATGAGCAAGCCGTTTCTGCCACAATAGCGTAAACAGGACTGTACCCATTCTGTATTTGGTAAGCCAAGTCTAGAACAACCACATCTATTTCTCCCACAACTCTAGGGAATATGACCATCCCGTAAATCAACACTGCCATGAATACATGTGCCGTTTCATTTCCTAAGTTGTCTTTCATTTTCTCCAGCCAGAATCTAGTTGGGTGATTCTTTGGGGGGACCTTTTCCTCGATCAAATCAGTGAACTTCTTCATGAAATGAGCTTCCTTTGGACTCTTCCAATAAACCTTTTCTTCATTCTCTTGACTCTCTTGATTTATTTCAAGATTTTCATCACCCAATTTGATTAGTTGCTGGTACTCCTCAACAGTGGGAAACATCTCTACTTCATTAAACACGAAACACCTGTACGATGAATCTAAAAAATTGACCATCGCCATTAGCAACTCTTCATCCACACTAATAGAAAGTAAAGACCCGACTTTACCAAACTTCTGTTTAAACCCCTCTTTATCTGGTAACCTCTGCCACAACTCCTTAAGCTTGGCAAGATCATTCTGTTTTACATCCATCTTTACTTTTTTCAATATTGCTAGTCGAGGGCAATCCCCATGTACTTCTCTTCTCTTCAAATTAAGAGCTGCCACCTCCGCAAACTTATCTCGATCTGTCTCAAAACTACCTTCTTTTCTTTCCATGGCGAAGGTCTCTTTTGAATCTCAATTGGAAACTTGCAAATACCTAGTAGATGCATGCAAAATGCAAATGGGATGCCCAAAGGAAAAACCAAACAAAGAAGAAAAACACAAAATTAGTAACAAAAACAAACAAAACAGGAGCTAACTCAACTAATTAGTTGAAATAACACGACATTCTAAAATAATTGCCCCTCTCTCTTTTTCTTTTTTTTATAGAGGGGATATTATTGCCAACATGGCAGGTAGGTCTTCCTATTGTGGGTAAGATGCTTACCCACTTTACAATTCCTTTACATGATCGAAATAGAGAAAGGTAAAGAGCGTTCCTTCATGTGTTCCTAGCATAGTAGTCACCTTACAGGTTTGTCCCTAGCTAGGGTCACTCATCATAACTACATGCTGGTGGGTCCCACAACCTAAAAGGTTCTCAGATTGTCCTTTCTACCGGTCTAATCCTAGGCAAATAAGGCCCCCAATCCTCACCCATTATAGGCTCATTTGGAAAGGATTCAACCTGAGTGAGGGTGTTTCGCTCAACCTATCCGGGGACAAGATTGTCCCTCGAAGGCCAGTTACTTTACCCCCCAATCTAAAGGTATTCCGACCGCCATCGGATATGCATGAATGTGATAAGTGCCGTGTGTGGAAGGAACTGCAAACCTTTACCAATCATGGTAATACCCGTCTAATACCTCTTGCCAAACAAAAATCACAAAAATGATTAGTAATAAAGAAAAATATTTACACAATAAAGAAAATATAAACATGTAAAATATCAATATTCACATAATAATGAAGATCATCAACATCCATAAAGTAAAGAAAATCAATATCTACAAATGCAAAGAACACATCAATATCCATGAAGAAAAAAACTCAAAGTAGAAAAACAAAAAGGATTAATTATTAATCTTTATTAAAAATCTAAATATGTTAAGGCCTTTAATTAATATTAACAACTTCTCGGCTCGACTCTCTAACCGTTCCCCAGTGGAGTCGCAAAGCTGTCGCAACGTTGCCGAAAATGACGATGAGTTTGGGACTTTACGAAATATGGAGTCGCCACTAACCATTTTTGTTTAGGTGCAGTTAGTCACCTATAAGGAATCTATCTAACTTAACATTGGTCGTTAAATGGCGTATTAAGACAGATAGGTCCCGGTCTACGGAACAAACAGATCTGGGTTCGGGAGTACAGTTACATGTGGGGAAGGATTAGCACTCCCACAACGCCCGCCAAACGACGGTACCGATTAGTTCAGTATTAATTAGGCCTTAACAAAAATTAATAATTAACCTTTTTAATTTTCGTCTTTGATTTTCGTGTTTCCAAAATTTTTAATTCAATTCCAACATTACCATAGAGTAATTACTAAGGAAATTGCCATCACAATCCCCATAATAAATACCCATTATTTAATTAATCCTTTTTTGTATTTTTCATTTAATTTTTTTTATTTTATTATTTTTATTATTTTAAAAAGGGTCCAATAGTTTATTGAAAATTTTTATTTCCTTTTGTATTAGTTTGAGGATTTTTTATTTTGGAATTTTCTTGATTAATTAATGATTATATGTTTAAGGGCCTTTTATAAATCCTCATCGCCACCACGATGAAGTTTGAAGAGACCATTAAACTCAAAGTACTTCCCGAAAGAATCGCAGCCACAACTCTCTGAGAAAATACCTTTTGAAAATCATTAATTTTAAAAAAATATAGTTTATTATTGTTGTTATTATTATTATCTTCTCCCTTTTTTATTGTGGGACCTTTTTTATTAATGACTGTGTATCCGAAGATCTCTTATAAATCTTTATCGCCGCCACGATGAAATTTAAAGAGACCTTTAGATTCGGAGTACTTCTCGAGAGAGTCGCTGCCACGATTCCTGAGGAAAGTATCTTTTTTCTTATTATTATTATTATTATTATTATTATTATTATTATTATTATTTAAAAAAAATGGATTCCTTTGAAAGGTTAAACCTTTGTTAATTAATTAGTAATTTCTATCTAATTTACCCACTTTTATTGTTCATTGGCTCGAAAATTACTTATAAATCTTCATCGCCGCCACGAGAAAATTTATAGGTAATTTTCGGAGAATTTTTCAAGAAACTCGCCACCACGATTCCTTAAAAAATACTCCTTGGTTAATTATCTATATATAATCTCTTGATTAAAAAAAATGAATATCAACGTATATGAGACTGCTCATTACCCATCTTTGGGTTTGCCTTTTTATTTAAAACGTAGAATGCCTTAATGATCTGTTGTCTATTATTCATTATAATAAAATGATCTAACTGAGCAAAGAAATTGAAGCTACAAGCAGGATCATGGAATATGTGTACATAAACATAAAGGAGAAAACTTCTCAGTAAAAAAAAACATGACCCAACAAGTTGATGTGTCAACTCGGGTCCCATGTAGTAAACCTCAACAACTCTTCTTATTTTTCATAAAAGCAAACCCCTTTTTTACTTTCCCATATGTATATTGCTTGGATCTAAACATAATTGTTAACAAACATATGAGCAAATGGACTTGACAAGACAACACATATTATTTCATTCCAAAAAAAAAACTTACCCTATTCCTTTATTCCGATTTCAAGGAAACCAATTATTTTATACATAATATAATAGTATGATATTTTATCCCATAAAAAAAAACATACTAGCCAATGTTTTTCATGGAAGAAAAGAGTCAAACAATGGATCTTGACAAGACAACACAAACAAATGAGACATAAAGCACACAAAGTGGACAAATACTATGACGTTGAAGTTGAAGCTAGAAGTTTTAGAATTTTTTCCAAAGATCAAGGTAGGGACGTCAGGTAAGTGGGCTAAAACTTCCTTTTTTTTCTCTCTCTTGTTAGCAACTGGATTTTTAAAACGTGAAGGAAGAGAACCGTTCTCAGAAAGCTCTTTTCTACCTTCCCAAAAAAAAAACTTCTTTACAACCTAACCAGACAACCAAAGTGCTACAGAAGCTGTGGAGCCCCTCTGACGTTGATGCAGGAGACTTTCAAAATCCCCTTTCTTCATTCACCAATTTTTTTTTGTTGCTCTTCTTCTTCTTCTCCCGTACGGGTTGCTTTTAGGAGATTCCCTAAGTTTCTTTGGGACTTTCCTAAGAGTGTTATGAACAGAGGGAAACAACTAGTTTAAGGGCCGTTGGGGTCAACATGGCAATATTTTGGGAGGAGTCAGTTGGAGATTAGTAACACAGAAAAGGTAAGAAGCAATGTTGATTGATGTTGTGGAAAAGGCCCGATCATGAAAAGGAATCCATGAGGATGTTGAAGCTGAGCGATCTTTCCTTTGGGTCTTTTCCCTTTTTTGTATTTTTTTCTTGTGATCGGTTGTGCTTGGCTTCCCCCCCTCTCCACGTTTTTCTTTGGTTGGCCTCTCTTTATATATTTTTCTTTGCTTGGCCCCCCTCTCTACTTTTTTTCTTTGCTTGGCCCCCTTCTCTACGTTTTTTCTTTGCTTGGCCCCCCTCTTTACATTTTTTCTTTGCTTGGCCCCCCTCTTTACATTTTTTTTTTCTTTGGTCCCCTCTTTCTCTATGTTTTTTCTTTGCTTGGCCCCCCTCTTTACATTTTTTTCTTTGCTTGGCCCCCTCTCTACGTTTTTTTCCTTCGGTCGGCCTCTTTCTCTACGTTTTTTCTTTGCTTGGCCCCCCTCTTTACATTTTTTCTTTGCTTGACCCCCTTCTTTTTTTGTTGTAATTGGTTTTTTATATTACTGACTCCACTTTTGCTGTCTTTGGAGGATCACCCAGCTGTCAAGGAGAAAAGTTGACAAGGAGAGAAGTTGGCTGAGGGAGTCACGTGGAGATCTTTGCTGATTAGAAATGACAAATGGGTCTTGTTATGCATTGATTGCATAATGGTCCCATATTTGAAAAATTCATCAAAGAGGCCTACAAAAAACATAATTAGCTAATTTATGCAAGAGAATCACGTGGGGGGTTTGTTATTTGAAATGACAAATGGGTCTTGTTATGCATTGATTGCATAATGGTCCCATATTTGAAAAATTCATCAAACGAGACCCTACAGAAAACATGATTAGCTGATTTATGCAAGAGAATCACGTGGAGGGTTTGCTATTTGAAATGACAAATGGGTCTTGTTATGCATTGATTGCATAATGGTCCCATATTTGAAAAATACATCAAAGAGGCCCTACAGAAAACATAAGTAGCTGATTTATGCAAGAGAATCACGTGGGGGGTTTGTTATTTGAAATGACAAATGGGTCTTGTTATGCATTGATTGCATAATGGTCCCATATTTGAAAAATTCATTAAACTAGACCCTACAGAAAACATGATTAGCTGATTTATGCAAGAGAATCACGTGGGGGGTTTGCTATTTGAAATGACAAATGGGTCTTGTTATGCATTGATTGCATAATGGTCCCATATTTGAAAAATCCATCAAACGAGGCCCCACAGAAAACATAATTAGGCATGCTGCAATTTCCAAATGGATGGCTTAAAAGTTGAGTAGCCCTTTCAAGAACTGATTTTAGAACAACATATGCACCATCCCCAGCAGGGCTTCCAAGGGGCCAAAGTGGTGGCTGCTCTGAGGAACAAACAAACGCAATGAGGCAAGCACTAAGTGCACGAAGATCCATGCCGTTAACACATAGAAATTGTCTTTGCAGGATTGCTAGTTGTCTTGGCTGCTGCCTGATTATAAATTTATGAGATCGTGGCCATTGGATTTGCTTTTGTTGTTTTATTATTCAAGGTCACATGGGTTGTAAATCAACCACTTGCAATCTTTAGTGACGTGTGTGCATGAGCAAAAACATCTAGTGCCACACGTTATTTGTGAACTCCTTTTTTATTATTGAGTTCATTTTATTCATTTCTTGATCAATTTGAGTTCATCTTAACTTAGAAATTAAAATTCCTAGATAAGCAAATTAATCTTTAATTGCACCAAGATTAAATTGGAACATTAATTCTTTCCAATGGCTAAGTTAAGACCATGACCAAATTATCAATAAAAAGACTAGGGAACTCAGTGAAAAATTAGTATCTACACTCCACATGAAAAATTTGACTTTGGGAATAACTCTAGCAGTCCAAATCATACGCCATGACAGGTTCCTCAATTGTAAATCCCCTTCTGCAAGACCCAAAACCTTTCTAGCAACATGATAAATTGATTTTATGGTAAAGCCACCAAGCTTAGATGCTGTCCAAAATATGTGATCTCTACGAGCAATATGTCCCAAAGGAATATTAAGAATTGTTATCACATCTTCCGGCTGAAAAAGTGCATGAAGCATGTCTTCCCTCCAAGTTCGATTGTCATGATCTATCAACTCACCAACCACTTCAAGAATTGCAGTTACTCCTTACAAGAGAATCGGTCTATAAAAAGACATTGGTAACCATTTATGATTTAGAACAGAGACCTGGTACCCGTCCCCAATCTTCCAACATGACCCCTCCAACAACACCATCCTCCCTTGCAGCAGACTGCGCCACACAAAGGATGGTCTGGTCCCAATGGAAGCCTTAAGAAAAGTAGAGGTAGGAAAATATCTGGCTTTAAAAATATGAAAACAGAGGGTAGTCTCATCGTGCATGAATCTCCAACCTTGTTTCGCTGGAAAGGCCAGATTAAAAGCTTCAAAATCAAGGAAGCCAAGGCCACCATCCATCTTGGAAAGACATAGACTATACCAATTACTCCAATGGATACGATCACTGTCGCCACTATTACCCCACCAGAATCTTGCAATCAACATATTAAGATCATGCACAAAAGATTTAGGAAATTTGAAACAACTCATAGCATACATGGGAATTGCTTGGGCGACCGCTTGAATCAAAACACCTCTTCCTGCATTAGATAATAACTTCCCACTCCATGATGATAGTCGCTGCCAAAGTCTGTCCTTGTTATGTCCAGAATGAATCTTCTTAGTCTGGCCAATCATAATAGGTAGTTCTAAATAACGATCCCTCTCTAGGGTCTTCACCACACCCAAATGTTGCATAATTTGATCCCTAGCCAAACTAGGCATATTTGCACTAAAGTAAACTACCGACTTATCAACATTGACCAATTGACCAGAAAATTCCTCATACCTATGCAACAATTGCAAAAGTGCCTCACATTTAATAATAAAAGCCCTAAAAAATAAAAGGCTATCATCAGCAAAAAGAAAATGTGTCACTTTAGGAGCTCTACAACAAACTGAAAAACCTTTTATCACCCCTTCGGTATTAACTTTTTTCAACAGGCTAGACAATCCTTCCACACAAAGTAAAAATAAGTATGGTGAAATAGAGTCCCCTTGTCAGATTCCTCTTGTTGGAACAATGTTACCATATTGTCTTCCATTTACCATCACCGAATATTTAAATGTTCGCACACATGTCATTAACAAAGCAATCCAATGACTTGGAAAACCCATTAAGCACAAAACCCCCTCTATGTAGTCCCATTCAACTGTATCATAAGCTTTACTCATGTCAAGTTTCAAAGCCATAAAATAGTCTCTCCCAGAAGACTTATTTTTCAAAGCATGAACAGTCTCATATGCCACCATGGCATTATCAAAAATCAATCTTTCTGGTACCAAAGCACTTTGCTCCGGGCTAATAATAGAAGGAAGAATCTGCTTTAGTCGATTAGACAACACTATTGAAATAATCTTGTAAATAACATTACACAAACTAATTAGACGAAATTCCATCGGAGTGCTAGGCGACTTCACCTTAGGGATCAAAACAACATTTGTGGAATTAATCTCTTCCAAAGAACCACCTTTTTCCAAAAATTCCAACACACATCGGGGGATATGACACACCCGGACCTAGCACGACCTTTTCGTACAAATAGAATAGTACAAGATGACGTAATAATTAAACAATATGTCGGTCCAGCTGTGTCAAGTCAAAAGAGAATTCAAGTTTAAGATAAGACGGAGTTGGATGACGAGATTGGTGACAATGCATGGAAATACTAAAGCGGACTTCTTTAAGTCCATAGCCAATGGATTGGACGTCCATTGGTGAATTGGTCGGTGGATCGGGCCGAGGATCAAAGTTATGAGAGGTTTCAAAGAGGGGAAAAAGTCTGGCCTGGGGTTCGAGTAGACCCGGTGTTGGGCCTTGCTATAAATAGGGGGAGATGAGCTCTCCCCCTCTCATTTTCTCTTTTCCCTCTCTTCTGTCCTCTCATTTGCTCTTTCAGAGCAATTTTGGACTTTTGGCCGATCCGGACAAACCGACCGCAGAATCAAGGCGAGATCTTGGTATGTTGTTCTTAACTCTTTGATCTTCGTTTTTCTAAGTTTACACGCATCTCCATGCATTGGTCCAGGAGAGATCCAAGCTCAAAGTTAGGTTTAGCTTTTTAGTTAGCTTTCTAGCTTATATTTGAAATCTAGGAACTTTAAGCTTATGATTCTCATTTCTGCTCCGGTGAACGCGTCGTGGGAGGTGAGAGAAACCTCCATCTCGAATTTCACGTCAAACGGTGGATCGAGAGGCTCGAGAACCGAGGAAAAGCCTCGGATCCCGAGGTTGCCGAACGGCTCCTGTGCAGGAGAGACCCTCAGCCCAAGTCCCTCGCGCCGGACTAGGCCTTTTGGCCCAAACCGTGCGGTTGGGCCTTGTTGGGCCCAAGCCGAGTGGGCCTCGGCCCAATCCGCAAGGAAGGGGCCTTTTGAGCCCAAAAATAGGCCAGGCTTGACCCAGCCACAGGGTAAGGCCTGCCTGGCCCAGAGTTGGCGGCCCATAGACCCCCAGGGGTATTTTCGTAATTTTTCACCAGGTATCCGATTTTTATCCCGGAACCTCCCGGACACTTTTCTAAGCCCCGAATCACATCCAATCCCAATCTTAGGTCATGTTAGAGCCTTATAGGTGCATTCATAAATTTAATTATGAATGCTAACTTATATTTCCGCGTATTAGGGCTTCGGGTGAATCGAATGCGGCGATGCTCCGGAGGTTGAGCTACATGGAGCGCTTGGGAGTATATGAATCTCCCAACACTGTGACTGACCTAGACTTCTCTGTTTAGCTACTGGGGAAAAAGGTTTTAAAAATGATTTTAAAAATATAAATGTTTTCAAAAAGGTTTTGGGATACGGGAAATCCACACACACACACACTTGTTTGTGATATACCCACACAGTTAGTGGGATGTTTTAAAAAGAAATATAAAGACTTATGTGTGTCTGTTTATATATTTTAAAAATGTATGTTTTATACATAAATATATAATTATGAAATATTATTATTATGAGTTTTAAGGGTGCGACACCCTTGCGAGATGAGTGTTTGAGAGGGATACTCCTCGGGCTCCAATATGCGGGAGCGTGGACGAGTTGGAGAAAGCATGCTAGATTCTCAACCATGGATCGCCTATTGAGGGGCACTGTGAGACGAGACCTAGTTAGGAGAGGCGCGTAGGGAAGCTCGCCAGGCTCTAGTTCGCTGTGTTCCACCATAGCGAGGCACCACCGAGGGAAAGGGCTAGAGAGATAGAAAAGAGAAAATATTCTTAAATGAAAAAAAAAAGATAGCCCTCGGTGCAGTAAGGCATAAGACGACCGACGGGTCACGTCTTAAGTATGATAGAGATGCCAGCCCACTTTATGTATATATATTTATTTATTTATTTATTTTAAAATATTTTTAAAAGAGGGTTCTCAGTAGGAGAATTAGAAAAGAGTTTTCAAAAGAAAAATATTCATTTTATTATTATTTTATTTTGGATTTCCCTTATTTGCCCTAACCCAGATAGAGATTCTTAGAATCTCTGTCACTCACCTGTATCCAATGTGGATGGATGCAGATCCGCGTACGAGGTCAGCTGGTAGGTCAGAGGCTCCCTAGGAGGCGTCGGTGGTTTAGCTTAGTAGTTTTCCGCTGCATAGGTATTCCTTTTAAATTAATCCACTGGTGTACTATTTAAGTTTTATTATTTTATTAAATGATTTTTAATTAAATTTTTAAAGGTTTTGCAGCGATGGTATCCATTTATTTGCCTGCGGTACTTCAGGTGCATGGGCGGTTGGCACGTACTTCGAGGTAGCGCGGCAGTTGCCACATGGCCTACCCGGGTGGGTCGGGGCGTGACAAGATATCTGCACCAACGATATGCTATAAAATTCTCACTAATATATCGAACTAAAGTCACAAATCATTACAACTCAAATGACTTTTAGTGGCAGCCAAATTGAGGCAATTAACGCATTTACCTTTAAATTATGATTTTATCAAACAAATAAACTATTTGTCTCCAAATGTAAAAATATTTGCCTCTAATAGCCATTTATTTATTTAATTAAAATATCATAATTAATTGAGAAATTTATGGAGGCCTTTTTTAAGTTCTTTAATGCCTCTAATTATATTGTTGGTAATAGTGCATGAATTTATATATTTGGAGACAAATTAATATATGAATAGGGACTTTATTTAAATGCCTCTAATCAAAGGCCTCCTAGAGACTAATTTACAATTCTTTTAGAAGCCTTTTTAAAAGTCTCTAATTAAAGGTTTTTTAGAGACAAATTTAAAAATATAAGAGACTTCTATTTAAATGCCTCTCTTAAAAGATTGTTTTGAGTCTAATTCATAATTCATTTAGAGATCTTTTTAAAGGTCTCTAATTAAAAGTCTTTTTGAGGCAGATTAATATATGAATAGTGACTTTATTTAAATGCCCCTAATCAATGACCTTTCAAAGACTAATTTGTAAGTATTTTAGAAGCATTTTTAAAGGTCTCTAATTGAATATCTTTTAGAGAAAAAATTTAAAAATATTAGAGACTTCTATTTAAATGCCTCTTTTAAAAGGCCTTTCTAAGATTAATTCATAATTCTTTTAAAGACTTTTTTAAAGGTCTCTAATTAAAAGTCTTTTTGAGACAAATTTAAAAAATATTAGAGACCCATATTTAAATGCCTTTGTTGTCTATTGCCTCTTTAAAAGATCTCTAATTAAATATTTATATTATTTTAGACAAAAAAAATATTTTTTTTAATTTAGAATTTATGAATTGGAAATGAGCTTGTTATTTATGAGGTAAATATAATTTGATATATATATATATATATATTAAATTTTAGTGGAGTAGTTTTAGGTTTGATATATATATTGGGTTTTATAATTTTGGAGGTTTCTTTAATGGGTAAACATCCTTTGAGTTTAACAAATTGAACTGAAAAAAAAAAAAAAGGATCCAATGAAGGCTTCCAAAACTTTAACAAATTTTATCGAAAAATAAAGGATCCTCTCCACTGGTAAAAAATAGTGGAGAGGTCCACCATTTAATATAAGGCTATGAAAAGTGCACGTAAGCACTCACCAATTAAGAAAATTAGGTTCTGTTTGGTACATGAAAATATTTTCTGTTTTCATTCTCTAAAAATACAAAGAAATCACCATCTAAAATATGTATAGTTTATAAGAATGTATGCATGTTTTAGAAAATAAAAATGAAAATGAACCTAAAATTCAAAACAAATTTTTTTTAATCTCATTTCTAGGTCCATTTTCATTTTCTAAAATATACATACATTTCCTCTCACAACATATATCTTATATGGTAGTTTCTTTGTATTTTTTAGAAAATGAAAACAGAAAATGTTTTCTCATACCAAACATAGCCTTAGCCTCACACCATTTTCGCTTTCCCTTTCTGTTAGCTGCTATTTCTTTCTGGGTCCTACCTTTTCTTCTTCCTTCCTTGCTCCATATCTCCAGCGAACAAGCCCCTTCCCCTTCTTGGTGGATCAAGGAAGCAATTGAGAAATATCAGACCAGCTATTTTTTGCTTCCATATGGTTCTCTCTTTATGAGCATATAGATATCCTATTTTAGTTGACTTCCTATTCTAGCATTGAAAAATCTTGTCTATATATCCAAAATCAAAGGTATGAATTAATTTATTTTTATTTTACTACAATTTTAATATGAATATTCAAGCTTCCATCAAAATAATGGTATAAATCCTCTTTCCCTTGCTGAAAATTGTTTCAACCTCTCCTTTTTTTTTGGTACATAGCTTTATTTATTTTTTTATATATTTATGAGGTAAATATAGCCTGATATATATATATATATAATTTGTTTGTGACACACCCGGACCTAGCACGACCTTTTCGTACGAACGGAATAGTGCAAGATGACGTAATAATTGAATGATAAGTCGGTCTGGCTGTATCAAGTCAGAAGAGAAGTCAAAATTAGGATAAGATGGAGTCTGAAGTTAATGTAATTAACCGTGCATGGGAATTAGTAAATGCCAAAAAGACCTCCAAATAAGTCCCTAGAAATTTACTATGGGCCCCATTGGCACAAGAAAGCAAAGGATTTAGCCAATGGGTGAAAATGAAAGAAAGTTGAATAAGGGAAAAAGTTTGACTCAGGGCCCGAGTAGACCCGGTGTCGGGCTCCTCTATAAATAGGGGTGACCCAAAGCTTTTCTTCATTTCTCTTTTTCTTTTTCGTTCATTCTCTTTTCTTTTTCTCTCAGGAGCCAAACGGAGGCATTTTAGACAATTGGCAGATCCGGACAAACCTGACCCAAGTTCAAAGCGAGATCTTGGTGAGTTATTCCTAACTCCTCGATCTACGTTCCATTAAGTTTGCACGCTTTCCCATGCATCGGTTTAGGAGAGATCCAAGTTCAAAGTTAGGTTCAGCTTTTAGTTAGATTTTAAGTTTAGATTTCAGATCTAGGAACTTTGAACTTGTATTTCTCGTTTTTCTTCCGGTAAACGCGTAGTGGATACATTAAGGTACATGCATCTCAAATTGTAGCTAAATCGGTGGACGATTGCATAGGTTTTCGAATTAAGAGAAAATTGGAGAAATTTCGGGTTTGAAACCCAGAACAGAACCGACGTCGGTTCTGTCCAGAAATAGTGCCGATTCTGTCCAGAAACGACGCCGGTTCTATCCAGAAACGGCGCCATTTCTGCTTGTCGGTGACCGACCTTTCGGTTGAAGAGAACCGACGCCGGTTCACTATAGATCCGGGGCCGTTCTTGCCCTTTAGGGGCAAAATGGTCATTTTACCTCCTGAAACCCTAATTGACCCCAAATCGATTCTAAACACTTCCGGGTCTTCCAAACCTCATCCAAACATCATCTTAGGTCATATTAGAGCCTCGTAGGTGCATTCATAAATTTAATTATGAATGCTAACGTATTTTCGTGTATTAGGGCTCCGGTTGATTCGAGTGCGGCGATGCTCCGGAGGTTAAGCTACATGGAGCGCTTGGGAGTATACGAATCTCCCATCACGGTGAGTGGCCTAGACTTCTTTGTGTAGCCACTGGGGGAAAGAATTTTAAAAATGATTTTAAAATATAAATGTTTTCAAAAAAAATGTTTTGGGATATGGGAAATCCACACACACACACTTGCTTTCGATATACCCACACAGTGAGTGGGGTGTTTTAAAAAGAAATATAAAACTTATGTGTGTGTGATCTATATGTTTTAAATATAAATGTTTTATACGTATACATATATATAATTTATGAAATATTATTATTTGTTATTGAGGGTATGATACCCTTGGGAGATGAGTGTCTGAGAAGCTTCCTCGGAGCTCCAATCTACGGGAGCGTGGACCGAGTTTGAGAGCATGCATGATACTCAGCCGTGGACCGCCTATCAAGAGGCACGGTGAGTCAAGCCTGGTTGGGAGAGGCGCGTAGGGAAACTCGCCAGGGTTCCAGTTCACTGTGTACCACCACAGTGAGGCACCACCGAGGGAAAGGGCTAAAGAAAGAGAAAGAGAAAGAGAAAATATTTTTAGAAGGAAAAGAGATAGCCCTCGGTGCAGTGAGGTATAAGACGACCGATGGGTCGCGCCTCCAGTATGACAGAGATGCCAGCCCATTTTATGTGTATATATATTTATTTATTTATTTAAGATGTTTTTAAAAGAGGGTTCTCAGCAGGAGAACCATAAAAGAGTTTTTATAAGAAAAGTATTTATTATTATTTTATTTTATTTTGGATTTTCCCTTATCCCCTTTAACCCATATGGAGATTCTTAGAACCTCTGTCACTCACTTGTATCCAATGTGGATGGATGCAGATTGGCGTACGGATTCAGCCATAGAAAGGAGGCTCACTAGAAGACGTCGGTGGCTTAGGTTTAGTGGTTTCCGCTGTGTAGGTATTCTTTTAAATTAATCCACTGGTATCGCTTATAAATTAAGTATTTTATTAAATGATTTCTAATTAAAATTTTAGTTTTGTTTTGCAGCGATGATGTCCATTCCAATGCCTTGCGGTGCCTCGGATGCGTGGCTGCAGACATGTACTTCGAGGTAGCACGGCGGTTGCCACGTGGCCGACCCGGGGCAGGTCGGGGCGTGACAATTTGAATGGTATCAGAGCATTTAAAAGATTCTGAGCATTTTCAAAAACTATATAGTATTTTTAAAGTATTTTCAAGTACAAAGTATTTTCAAAATGTTTTCAAACGTTTTTAAATGTTTTTGAAGCCAGTGTATTAAATAGGCTTAGAACCCAAGAGTTCGAGTATGTAGCTACTTGAAAGCGTCATGAATGATCAAACCTACTCTTAGAATACCTTCTTTAGCAGCAAGCCAGTATATAGAGTTCTCGAGCGTGGTCTTAAGTGAGAAGATATCACGACCACCTTTTCCTAGAGATTCGTGCAAGCAAGGCACGCTTTCTAAGAAACTCCCCAAACTCAAAGTTTCAACTTCTAATGTTCTTTCTACTGGACAACCAAACCGTGCAAGGGATGGTATTTCCCTTGAGGTGACGAGATAGATGATGTCTCGTCCAGTCTTTTAAGGAAGCCTAGTTAGAGGCTTACCAGTGGTGGAAACTGGTTCGATGCCCACAATCTTCGATGTTCAATCTTTGAAGTTGTGAACATCGAGACTCGCTAGTAAAGCAGCGAGTGTCAAGCGTAAGTTAGATGCGTTGCCCAATTCCTTACACTAGTGATGTGTAAGACTTGGGAAGAAGTGATGCGATTAGAACGAGGCAAGGGGGCCGAGGTGGACATAACGTGCGTAAATGCTAACCTCACTTCTCTTGTTTTCTACACCGTTCGTGTGTAGCCTAGGAGAGAGAGTCAGGTTAGAATGAATGGAATCGAAGGAGTCAATCACGGAAGGTGTGGTCGACCAAAAACCTCAGGACGTGAGAAGAAGCATTCGAGCAACCAGATGAAGGATCGAGGAGGACTTCACACAGCATCAAATGGACATGAAGAGAAGCGATTACTGAAGAGCCCACTGGTTGGCAAGTCTGGTGGGATAAGCCCATAGATTGTCTGGATGATGCTCCGAGGAGTGAGTATGAAGTGAGAGAAGTGGCAGCAAGGGCTAGCTAACTTTGGTTATTCTTACACTGTGGTGTGTAAGGGGTGAGACATGCCATTCAAAGGAAAGGACAAAGAATGGTGTGGACGTAAATGGAAAGGGCAACCCCCAAATTTATACTGAAGTCGAAGAGGAAATAGTGGAGATGCAGAAATTGCTGCAAGAGTGCTCCTAGAAGTGGACAGAAGCCTAGATGAGTGCAATAAAGGCCAGCCAACTCCACTTATTCTTACACTGTGGTATGTAAGTGGTGAAAGAAAGGGAGGCATAGGTGGATAAAAGAGAGTCCATCTGAAGTCAATCGAGGAGAGACAACTAAGGAAATTGGAAGAGAAAGAATGAGCCCAAGATCTCAAGAGGTGAGATATGGAAAGACTATTTGAGGATGTGAAAGGGATTGACAAGAGGAGACCCTAAAGGATTCGAGGATGGCAAAAAGGAAAAGTAAGGAAAGAGAAACAAGAGGAAAGTCATCCTTGGGAAACAATGAGGAGGAATAAGGTAAGTATAATAAGACGGATAATGAGGAGAGAATGAAAAGAAATCGCATCCAAGTGGTCAAAGAGTAGTACGTCTGTTACTACTTGTCTGACCATTGGTTACCAATGTTGAGAAGGGTAATGGATAAAAGAAGAAGAGGAAAGGAGAAGAAAGAGAACCCTTAAACAAAGGATAAAGAAATGTTGTGATGTAGTGCGGAGGCTTTCTTAATGAAGAAAGAAAGCATAAAAACCCTAGGTAAAAGAAGATCCTAGGCTAACAAAAGAGAAACAAGGTCTAAGAGGAAGAGAAACTTAGTTCAATTGATGAACTAAGTTTTGGTTAATTAGGAATAGAGCCTTAAAAGAAGAAAAGCATAACACCTCACTAGAAAACTTTAACTTTAATTAGCAATAATATCATAATGAACCATGGGTTAATAGCTCCAAATGACTGACCAGGATTAGTATAAGAATAAGACTAGGAAATTAGGGTTAGAGACAAAACCGAGGAGGGTAACTTAGAGATAGATTAAGGAAGAGCATAACATGGAGAATAAAAAGGAACTTAGAAAGAGGATTAAGAAAGATCTAGTGAAAGAAAGTGAATAAAAGATTTAGAAACGGATGTTACCTAAAGAGAGTCGAGCATAATGAACCCCGAACTCGAGTCAAGCCAAGGCACTACATCATAAAACGAATAAGTCAAGGAAAGAGATGAATAAACAAGGATTATTGGAGGCCAGAACCAAGAGAGAGAAAAAGGGGTCAAGGAGATAAATTGGAGAAAGTAAGAAGAAACCCCTGACCATTTGATTTTTGGAAGGAGAGAACAAAAGATTGAGAATGTGAATTGATGAGAAGAAGGGAAAGGAAAACCCCTAATTAATTAGATGATAAAGGAAGAGATAAAGAGGTTGGATAGAAAAAAAAATTTGGAGAAAAACATAAGAGAAGGAGCACTCGTAGGAAACGAGTAAATGGAGATCATGGTATCTTAATGGATGACGGGTAAGGATAATATTAATGAAGGGTAAACGAAAGAGAAGAGAAGAGAAATAAGAAGTGAGGATACCAAGGTATGGTAATACAAACAAGAGTGAAGGAAGGATGAGAATAATGATGATAAAGGGAATAAGAAAAGAGATTTCAAAACCAATTGATGAAGAAAGGTGAATCAACCTAAGTAAGAGTAAAAAAAAAAGAGTGAGGACAAAACAAGGATGAATAAGATAATGATTGAAACTGGAGAAGACAAAAAGGTGATTAAATATAAACCAAAATAATGGTTGGAACCGGAGAAGACAAAGGATCAAGACGTGGCATAAGTGTAGAATAGAAGGAATTAAGAATAAGAAGTTGAAGAATACGGAGGATAAGTTAAATCTTTTAGAATGAGGGGAGTAAGCTAACTTTGAGGATAAACTCCCTAAAGAATGATAAGTGAAGAAAGGATGTGGGAGATGGAGTCAAACCAAGCTAAGGTGGAGTTAGCTTGGCGTGGGCAAGATTATGAAGCAATGGAAAATAGAGAAAGGTGTTGCCCCGATAAATAAACCATGACATCGAAAGACAAAGAAGAGATATCAATGGATTAAGAGCCGAAGATGGCTAAGAGAAGAGAAACCCATATTAGTGAAGCAAGAGATAAGGGAACTGAGACAGAGAAAGATAATAAGAGAGAACCACGAGTACTCAAGGGAATGAGTATGGGAATAAGGAAAGAACTGATCAAGCGCATAAACTTCTATGAGCACAGCCAGTGTGAAGAGCAGAAAGGAAATTCTAACACCCAAGAAAAATCAAAAGTGTTAGAAGAAAAGAGGAATAAGGATGATAATGATGAAGAAAGCCAGAAAATAAAGCAAAGAGCGATAAGCTAAAGCCAAGGTAAAGGAAACCTTGGATACAACATGAATGATCACGTTGATCGAGGTAAAGAATTGTGAAGAAGGGAGAAGATATGGAGATTGTGAAAGCTGTAACCATGCCTAAAGAGAGCAGTGGATCAAAGAGACGGTCAAGTCAAGTGAAGAATGGGATACTTCAAGTGAGAAGTATGTAAAGAGGTAGAAGCCACAAAGAATGCAGCATGAGTATGATGCGCGTGGGTTACATTATTTCGTGCTGACGAGAAGGTAAGAGAAAGGTGGACCCCACAATAGATGTGGGTTGATGGAAATGAAGAAAAAGAAAAAGATGGGGATATGGAGACCCAAGAAAATATTATTGACGAGAAGAAAGGAAAAGAGATCGAGCATTAGCAAGGAAGCTAATGTGAAGTGAAGAAAAGAGGTGAAAGGAAGAGGAACACGCGACACCTCCTGAATTAGATACCTCAAGAAAATAAAATTTAATGAACGCCGAAGAGGCAAGAGAAATAGTACGAATGGGTATGAGGTCGAGGCTCAAATGTGATGGATTGGGAGCCATGTGTGAGGCGTCCCTATGTGAGAAAGGGTCAGAGATCGAGATCTTAAGGATCTCTATGTTGATCACTTGAAAGGACCGGCCCAGTATGTTATTGGGGAGAGCATGAGGCTTCCCAGAGTTCTCCATCCCAGAGTGGATGGGAAATGAGATATGATGGGCCAATGGCCCTAATTGTGATTGTGATGGGCGGTCAGAGATAGTGGGTCAGATTATGAGAGCCGAGAGGGCATGATCTCTGATTCCTCTGTTATGATGTGGCCGAGTGTGGGCCAGTGTGTACTAGAGCTCGACTCATACGCCGTGAATTTTGAATGGAAGAAGATCAGAGAAGGAAGAGAATAGAAGTAAGGGGCGAAACGAAGAAGCGAAACCCAGGGTAGGGGGAAAGATGACTAACTCACAGCATCCTCGCCGTGGAGGCGAGGGAGTTAAGCGAAGATCTTTCCCGATGACTTGGTTATAAAGATGAGTACAAGACCACGAAACGACAAAAACGCGTTGGAAGATATCCTCGAAGTAAGAGGCAATGGTAATGAAAAAGGAGAAAGAACTCCTAAGAAGAGAAAAAGGTGTGGAACCTCAAAAGAAACAAAAGGATAGTCTCGTCGAGAGAGACTTGAAGGATGAGATAAGAACAAAGCGAGAGGATCAAGCAAGCACAATTACAGCGAAGGAAGAACCTTCAAAGGTCAATTTTAAAGTAAAGAGAGCCTAACCCATGAATAGGTAAGGGTAGGCTATGTTAAGGAAAAGATAAGGTTCAAACTCAAGAGTAGAAGGGCAATGGAGCCAGTCTTGAGAGGGAGAATGATCAGAGTACGCAGCGAAAGCGTGATAAACTTCAGCGATGAATAGCGATGCGAACACTATTCAAAAACAAGATATAGGCTTTAAACAGAAGCCAAACCTCCCCAAGTTATCTTATTCAATTTCGAGGATGAAATTTTTAGAAGAAGGGGAGAGTTGACACACTCGGACCTAGCACGACCTTTTCGTACGAACGGAATAGTGCAAGATGATGTAATAATTGAATGATAAGTCGGTCTGGCTGTGTCAAGTCAGAAGAGAAGTCAAAATTAGGATAAGACGGTCTGAAGATAATGTTATTAACCGTGCATGGGAATTAGTAAATGCCAAAAAGACCTCCAAATAAGTCCCTAGAAATTTACTATGGGCCCTATTGGCATAAGAAAGCAAAGGATTTAGCCAATGGGTGAAAATGAAAGAAAGTTGAAAAAGGGAAAAAGTTTGACTCGGGGCTCGAGTAGACCCGGTGTCGGGCTCCTCTATAAATAAGGGTGAGCCAAAGCTTTTCTTCGTTTCTCTTTTTCTTTTTCTTTCATTTTCTTTTCTTTTTCTCTCTGGAGCCAAACGGAGGCATTTTAGACAATTGGCAGATCCGGACAAACCGACCGCAAGTTCAAGGCGAGATCTTGGTGAGTTATTCCTAACTCCTCGATCTACGTTCCATTAAGTTTGCACGTTTTCCCATGCATCGGTTTAGGAGAGATCCAAGTTCAAAGTTAGGTTCAGCTTTTAGTTAGATTTTAAGTTTAGATTTCAGATCTAGGAACTTTGAACTTGTATTTCTCGTTTTTCTTCCGGTAAACGTGTAGTGGATGCATTAAGGTACATTCATCTCAAATTGTAGCTAAATTGGTGAACGATTGCATAGGTTTTCGAATTAAGAGAAAATTGGAGAAATTTAGAGTTTGAAACCCAGAACAGAACCGACGCCGGTTCTGTCCAGAAATGGCGCCGATTCTGTCCAGAAAAGGCGCCGGTTCTATCCAAAAACGGCGTCGTTTCTGCTTGCCGGCGACCGACCTTTCGGTCGAAGAGAACCGACGCCGGTTCACTCTAGATCCGGCGCCGTTCTTGCCCTTTAGGGGCAAAATGGTCATTTTACCTCCTGAAACCCTAATTGACCCCAAATCGATTCGAAACACTTCCGAGTCTTCCAAACCTCATCCAAACATCATCTTAGGTCATATTAGAGCCTCGTAGGTGCATTCATAAATTTAATTATGAATGCTAACGTATTTCCGTGTATTAGGGCTCCGGTTGAATCGAGTGTGGCGATGCTCCGGAGGTTAAGCTACATGGAGCGCTTGGGAGTATACAAATCTCCCATCACGGTGAGTGGCCTAGACTTCTTTGTGTAGCCACTGGGGGAAAGAATTTTAAAAATGATTTTAAAATATAAATGTTTTCAAAAAAAATGTTTTGGGATATGGGAAATCCACACACACACACTTGCTTTCGATATACCCACACAGTGAGTGGGGTGTTTTAAAAAGAAATATAAAACTTATGTGTGTGTGATCTATATGTTTTAAATATAAATGTTTTATACGTATACATATATATAATTTATGAAATATTATTATTTGTTATTGAGGGTACGATACCCTTGGAAGATGAGTGTCTGAGAAGGTTCCTCGGAGCTCCAATCTACGGGAGCGTGGACCGAGTTTGAGAGCATGCATGATACTCAGCCGTGGACCGCCTATTGAGGGCCATGGTGAGTCAAGCCTGGTTGGGAGAGGCGCGTAGGGAAACTCGCCAGGGTTCCAGTTCACTGTGTACCACCACAGTGAGGCACCACCGAGGGAAAGGGCTAAAGAAAGAGAAAGAGAAAGAGAAAATATTTTTAGAAGGAAAAGAGATAGCCCTCGGTGCAGTGAGGTATAAGACGACCGATGGGTCACGCCTCCAGTATGACAGAGATGCCAGCCCATTTTATGTGTATATATATTTATTTATTTATTTAAGATGTTTTTAAAAGAGGGTTCTCAGCAGGAGAACCATAAAAGAGTTTTTAAAAGAAAAGTATTTATTATTATTTTATTTTATTTTGGATTTTCCCTTATCCCCTTTAACCCAGATGGAGATTCTTAGAACCTCTGTCACTCACCTGTATCCAATGTGGATGGATGCAGATTGGCGTACGGATTCAGCCATAGAAAGGAGGCTCACTAGAAGACGTCGGTGGCTTAGGTTTAGTGGTTTCCGCTGTGTAGGTATTCTTTTAAATTAATCCACTGGTATCGCTTATAAATTAAGTATTTTATTAAATGATTTCTAATTAAAATTTTAGTTTTGTTTTGCAGCGATGATGTCCATTCCAATACCTTGCGGTGCCTCGGATGCGTGGCTGCAGACATGTACTTCGAGGTAGCGCGGCGGTTGCCACGTGACCGACCCGGGGCGGGTTGGGGCTTGTCGGGGCGTGACAGTTTGGAGGCCATCGTTATGAGTTCACAAATAGGAAAGTGGAAAATGATGTTGAGAGTCCAAGAAAAGATTTTAGTCTGATATATATATATATATATATATATAAAGACCAGCAATATGAGTTCACAAATAGCAATTATTTATTTGTCACTAATAAGCCGTTAAATATAATTAGCAACTGGAGCATCCAGGATAGATTATTTAAATGCCTCAGATTCATTTTGAGATAAAAAAATGACGTTTAGAAACACATATAAATGCCTTTAAAAGTCATTTGTGCTGTAGTGAATAGTTTTACAATATATAAGTTAACGCACATTCACAATAAACCAATGTTCCAAATTGTAACATTTCCATAAAAAGATTATAAATAATAATATGATGATCATCAAAGCAAATAAGCTTTGTATATATTATGAAAGTAGACAAATGCAAGTTGTGCAAATTATTATGAAAGTGGACAAATGCAAATTATGCAAATTAGGTTATGAAAGTGGACAAATGCAAGTTGTACAAATTGTCCAAATTATGATTATTGTGATGATAATAATGGGGCTAATATGTGCAAATTGCCAACTTGTATAGCCTACCATTTGATGCCTATAAATTGGGATTCATTCTCCCTAATGATACTGACAATTCCTTCAATCTTATTTCTATTTCCATCTCTCTCTCTCTCTTTCTCTTGTTCCTTTAAGTCTCAATTTCTCCTATTCTTATTTCTTGTTCTTGCTTAGTCAATTTTAATTAACATACTTTTCACAACACGTTATTAGCACGATCAATCTAAAGTAAAGCAAGTTTGAAGTTTGGTAAGTTCTGAAGGTTTGATTCCATACAAAATTTATTTTCCATACACAAGATAATTTTAATTTTCATTGTGTAAAGATTTCCTTCTAAACATTTTTGACACCAGAAGTTGTCAAACTAATTGAGACCATTCTTTTCAGAATTATGGCAAATATTGAAAAGCCCAAATTCCAAATTTTAGATGTAAGTGGCAATAACTACTTGTCATGGTGTCTCGATATTGAACTGTATCTCCAAGGCCAAGGTCTTGCAGCTACCATTGGTGAAAATGGAAATGCTAATGATAAAGATAAGGCAAATGCTTTGATTTTTATCCGTCGGCATCTAAGTGATAGCCTAAAAGTTCAATATCTATCTGTCCGAGATCCCTTGATCTTGTGGACAAGATTGAAAGAGCGGTATGATCATACCAAAACTGTCATCCTCCCTCAAGCACACTATGATTGGCAACATCTGAGGTTGCAGGATTTCAAGTCCGTGTCCGATTATAATTCGGCTTTGTATGATATTGTGTCACGGCTTGAACTTTGTGGTGTTAAGCTTACTGAGGTTGAGCTTTTAGAGAAAACATTCTCCACCTTTCATGCTTCGAATATTGTATTGCAACAGCAATACCGGCAGCGCCAGTTTAAAACATATTCTGAATTGATCTCAGTCCTGTTGACTGCTGAACAAACAAATGAGTTGCTGCTTAAAAATCATGATTTAAGACCTGCTGGCTCTAAGGCATTTCCTGAAGCAAATGCCGGCTCAAGTAAGAATGTTGGCCGTCCTAGAGGCCGTGAGCGCAGGCATGGGAATTTTTTCCGTAAGGGTGGTGGGAGATTTAACCGTAATATAAATAACTCCCTACACAACCCTAAAGGTAAAAAGCCCATGAAGAAGCATGATGATAGTACCTGTCATCGTTGTGGAATGACTGGTCATTGGTCACGTACCTGTCGTACGGCCAAACATTTGGTTGATCTATACCAAGCATCCCAGAAGGAGAAAAGCAAGCATGTTGAGACCCATGCCATTGACCTAACTGAGACTGATGCTGAAATCAATAAGGTTTTGGTCAATGAAAACTGTCATATTCTTGGCAATAAAAAACCTTTTGAGGTTTCTGATTTCTTTATATAATGTTGATGAAAATAACAAGTCCCCAGAAATAGATCCTGAGGGTTGTCATCTATGTTTTGCCATACCCTTGGATAATTATGTTACCAAGGAAGATATTAAATAAATATGGTCGTCAATAAAATCATGAGTTTTATTCCATATTTGTTGGTTTATATTTTGCATCATATTATTAATTTGTTAAATTTTATGGAACTTGACACCTGAAGTTGTCAAGATAAATGCAAATGGGACACATTGAGAAAAAGGAAGATATATGTTTGCTTGATAGTGCTACAACGCATACTATACTTTGTGGCAAACACTTTTTCTCAAATGTGACATTGCGCAAGGTAAATGTTCAGACAATATCTGGTCCTGTTAATATTATAGATGGCTATGGGACTGCCACAGTTATTTTGCCAAATGGCACAACATTGTATCTTGAAGATGCATTGTTGAGCGGTAGATCAAAAAGAAATCTACTTAGCTACAAAGATGTACGCCGTAATGGGTACCATCTAGAAACAATTAATGAGCAAAATAAGGAATTTCTTTGCATCACTTCCTACAAGATGGGCCAGAAGACCATCCATGAGAAGCTGGAAGCTTCTAGTATGGGATTATATTATGTCCCAATACGAGCTATAGAATCATATGCTACGATGCCCTGGAAACTAGTGAACCCTGATGTGTTCGGACTTTGGCATGATCGCCTTGGTCATCCAGGAGCTACAATGATGCGAAGAATCCTTAAAAATACTCGTGGACACCCTTTAAAAGATACAAAGGTGTTGTTATCCAAAGATTACATTTGTGAATCTTGTTCACAAGGAAAGCTCATTACTAAACCTTTCATGACAAAGGTTGATTATGAATCCCCTTCATTCTTGCAGAGAATCCAGGGTGATATCTGTGGGCCAATTCAGCCTGCAAGTGGACCATTTAGATATTTCATGGTACTAGTGGATGCATCCTGCAGATGGTCCCATGTTTGCCTATTATCAACGCGCAACGTCGCCTTTGCACGTTTGCTTGGACAGATAATAAAGCTTCGAGCTCATTTCCCAGATTATCAAATTAAAAGCATAAGAATGGATAATGCTGGTGAGTTCACATCAAAGAGTTTTGATGCTTATTGCGCTTCATTAGGAATTGAAGTTGAACATCCTGTCCCACATGTTCATACTCAAAATGGATTAGCAGAATCCATGATTAAGCGCATTCAGATTATTGCTCGAACTTTATTGATGAGGACAAAGCTCCCATCCTCAGCGTGGGGTCATGCTATTTTACATGTTGTATCTTTAATTAGATTGCGCCCCACTACTTCTCATTTATATTCCCCTCTTCAGTTAGTCTTGGGCCAGGAGCCAGACATTTCATATCTTCGCACCTTTGGTTGCGTGGTACAAGTGCCTGTAGCACCACCGCAAAGGACCAAAATGGGTCCTCAGCGCCGTTTGGGCATTTATGTTGGGTTTGATTCACCGTCCATTATTCGGTTCCTTGAACCATTGACGGGTGATTTATTTACCGCTAGATTTGCGGATTGTCATTTTGATGAGACAGTATTCCCATCACTTGGGATACCAAAAGCTTCCACAAATGGAAAACAGAAAAATGTCGAGATTTTCTCATGGAATGAGAAAAGTTTGTCTCATTTAGACCCAAGAACACCTGAATGTGAAAATGAGGTGCAACGATTGATCCATTTACAAGCTATTGCAAATCAACTGCCTGATGCATTTAATGAGACTGCTAAAGTTACAAAGTCTCACATCCCAGCTGCAAATGTTCCAGCTAGGATTGATGTTCCTGTAGAACCACCCGAAATGGATCTAAATGGCCCGCGCCTAAAGCGTGGTAGACCGATGGGATCAAAAGACACTGTTCCTCGAAAAAGAAGGGGGAGGAATTTAGAATCTGCTCCAGATGAGCTTATTAATCTTTCTCGAGGAAACCAAATTGCTCCTGAAGTGGCACAACATAATATTCAAAGAGAGCATATTGCCCCTGAAGTGGCACAAGTTCATGAGCATATTGCCCCTGAAGTGGTACAAACCCATGAAAAGATCACCAATCTTGGGAATACTGAAATTTCCATCAGTTATTGTAATGAGATATGGGATCGAAATGAGATAATCATCGATGATGCATTTGCTCTCTCAGTTGCTCATGAGATTATGAATGATGATTATGAACCTCGGTCCATAACCGAATGCCGTCATAGGCGAGATTGGCCTAAATGGGAGGAAGCAATCCAAGCTGAATTGACTTCCCTTGCCAAACGTAATGTTTTTGGGCCTATTACTAAAACCCCCGACAATGTAAAACCTGTTGGATACAAATGGGTCTTTGTCCGGAAACGAAATGAGAGAAACGAGATCGTGAGGTATAAAGCCCGACTCGTAGCCCAAGGTTTCTCGCAGAGGCCTGGGATAGATTATGATGAAACATATTCACCAGTAGTGGATATAGTTACCTTTCGTTTCCTTATAAGTTGGGTTGCCCAAGAAAATTTTGAAATGCGTATTATGGACGTTGTGACGGCATACTTATATGGTTCATTAGATTCCAATATCTATATGAAAATTCCCGAAGGTTTCAAAATGCCTGAAGCATGCACTCCCCGCAACTTATTCTCAATAAAGTTGCAAAGATCTTTATATGGGTTAAAGCAATCCGGCCGCATGTAGTACCAACGTTTAAGTGAATACCTGACTAAGGAAGGGTACATAAATGATCCCATCTGCCCATGCGTGTTTATTAAAAGATCTGAAACCGGATTTGCTATTATAGTAGTTTATGTCGACGACATGAATTTAATTGGGACTCCTGAAGAGTTATCTGAAACTGCTGAATATTTGAAAAAGGAGTTTGAGGTTAAAGATTTGGGTAAAACCAAACTATGCCTTGGTCTAGAGCTTGAGCACAATAAGAATGGAATACTTGTCCATCAGTCAGCATACACTGAAAGATTGCTTAGACGTTTTAACATGGACAAGGCTCACCCATTGACCACCCCTATGGTTGTAAGGTCTCTTGACCCCCAAAAGGACCCGTTTCGTCCTAAAGAATCTGGTGAGGATATACTTGGTCCTGAAGTACCATACCTCAATGCAATCGGGGCTTTGATGTACTTGGCACAGTGCACGAGACCAGATATCGCTTTTGCGGTAAATTTGTTGGCACGTTTCAGTTCTGAGCCAACCCGGAGACATTGGAATGGGATTAAACATATCTTCCGTTATCTCCGAGGAACCATTGATTTGGGGTTATTCTATTCTAAGAATACTACTAACTCTGGTTTAGTAGGTTATGCTGATGCAGGATATAAATCTGATCCCCACAGAGCTCGCTCCCAAACCGGTTATCTATTTTGCTATAATGATACAGCCATTTCTTGGCGTTCCACTAAGCAAACACTAGTTGCTACATCTTCCAACCACTCTGAAATTATTTCCCTCTATGAGGCCGAAAGAGAGTGTGTTTGGTTAAGATCTATGATATCTCATATTCACAATGCTAGTGGATTCAAACCGGTGATAGATTCTCCCACTATAATTTATGAGGATAATGCTGCTTGTGTTGCACAAGTCAGGGGAGGATATATTAAAGGTGATAGGACCAAGCACATCTAGCCGAAATTTTTCTATACTCATGAACTCCAGGAAAGTCGACAAGTTGATGTTAAACAGATTCGCTCCGTCGATAATCTTGCAGATTTATTTACCAAATCTTTGCCAACATCAACATTTGAGAAATTAGTTTATGGCATTGGTATGCGGCGAGTCAGTAAAATGCAAGATTGATTTCCCCAGAAGTGGAAATGTTTAGATGCTCCAGAAGTAGCAGTTTATTTTATCTCAGGGGGAGCGATTATGGACATAAGTGCACTGTACTCTTTTTTCCTTCTGTCCGGTTTTTATCCCACTGGGTTTTTCCGGCTTAAGGTTTTTAATGAGGCAGTAATAGCACGTCCAATCAGGACACTGAAGTAGGCCCATTTATATTGTCTTGAAGACAAGCACATATTGTCCTGAAGACATATTAGATGGACTTAATTGTATTGTACTCTTTTTCCCTTATGTTCGGTTTTTTTTTCCCACTGGGTTTTTCCGACTTAAGGTTTTTAATGAGGCAGTACACGTCCAATTTTAATAGTAGCATTTGTCCAAGGGGGAGTATTATGAAAGTAGACAAATGCAAGTTGTGCAAATTATTATGAAAGTGGACAAATGCAAATTATGCAAATTAGGTTATGAAAGTGGACAAATGCAAGTTGTACAAATTGTCCAAATTATGATTATTGTGATGATAATAATGGGGCTAATATGTGCAAATTGCCAACTTGTATAGCCTACCATTTGATGCCTATAAATTGGGATTCATTCTCCCTAATGATACTGACAATTCCTTCAATCTTATTTCTATTTCCATCTCTCTCTCTCTCTTTCTCTTGTTCCTTTAATTCTCAATTTCTCCTATTCTTATTTCTTGTTCTTGCTTAGTCAATTTTAATTAACATACTTTTCACAACAGTATACGTATTATAAAGCAACTAAAATCAAATAAAATACTTAATAATCAAGAAAATAAGAATTCCCTGAATAAAAAATATATTTATTTTATAATATTACAACTCAAACCTTAACACTTACATAATCGGATAACTAACCCTAAAATATAAAATAATAAATCAAGTTAACCAAATAATTTTACAATTTATGCTAACCCACACAAGACCTATATAAAAAATTATATATTACATGCATCCATCCATCCATCATCATCATCATCATCATCATCATCATATATATATATATATATAAAGACTATAAATAGTAATTTCACCAATAATTAAAGTAAATAAACCTTTTAAATAAGATAAAGAAGGAACATACCAACTTTCAATCACCAATAATGGACCTTTTTGTAGATCTAATGTCAACTTCAAAAACACAAAAGCAAATGGTGTGAGAAATGTGAGAGAAAAGAGACAAGGACAGACAAAAAGTCCACAAAAGTGGGCTGCAAATGACTTTGTCCCGAAACAGCGGAGCTCATATGCCCTCATAGCGAAAACACAGGAACGTGGAGTCCCGGGCCTAGTAGTCATGTTCATGTAGCAAGTAATGACTCGAATCATGCTGGTCTTTGCCCCTCCCCTGCCCAATGTAACAAAAAAAAATATAGCGAAAACATAGCGTTTTGGCTGGGAGGAAATTTTTCAGACGTGATAAATTTGCAAAGTATCTTGCGACGAATATTGTGACGCATTTGAATGTCATCCCAATTGTCGTCACAAGTTCAAACATGTTTCGGTTCTGTACACTGCCATCATAATTTGTCACATTTGGTTGCAAATATGTGACAGAGTTTGGGTTGACAAAATTTTAGTACCAAAGTTTGCGACGGGTGGTTTTGTTTTGTGACCACCTCTACCCGCTCCGGACTTTTATGACATCTTTCGTGATGTCCTTGTGACGACCTGTATTTCGAGACGATTACTGCGACACTGGTCATATTTTATGCCACAATTCTTTGCTCTTTTCGTCACAATTTTGTGACACGTTACTGGTCGCAAATTATGTGGTCACTATTTCCTAATTTTCTTACTGTGAATATTATTATCATTAACCTTTGTGACTTCAAAGTAAAATTTAGAATTCTTCTTAATGACTCCATAATTCATATTGATCAACTTATAATCTGAATTTCATAAGTCCAATTGACTCCAAAAGAATTATTAAGTCAATTTAAGAATTTAACAAATTGAATTTTCACACATAGCCATGATCTCCAAATCTCATTATACATATATATATATATATATATATTGATATTCAAATCAAGATAAATTTTCCATTTCACTCCAAAATTCAAATTAAACATAAGTTCAAATTGTAGCCAAATTTTCGGTATTATATTTCCAACAAACCAGCGCCAATCAACCTCTCTCCAGTCCACCTATAACTCAACTCTAATTCTGCCAAATATATTGTTAAAAAGCACGTGGGAGTTCGACCTAACTCACATTTGTCTTGGTTAGATGAGATAATGACAATGGATAGTATAATATAATATAATGCCTATTATTGCCTCTTGGACGAAACTATTAGTACTTTTGCCCACTCATTGGACGATATTTGACATTTTATTGAAGAGTAAAGGAAACGGAAAAAACTGCGTTCAAGTAACTTCTAGACTTAATTTGAGTTTGACCATATTCAATATCTTTCTGTTTTGAAGTTCACCTGTCTTTTCAGATTTCGGAAATCTCAATGGAAACCAAAACCTTTCGATTGGCTAATGGAAGCAGTCATCTTTCTCTGAATCCCAACTTCATTCTTCCTCAAGACAAAAGAGCAAACCTTTCCCAGGTATCCATTTTGACCTCGGTCCCAATCGTCGACTTGGAGCAGCCATCTTCATTACTAGTTAACCAAATATCCAAAGCTTGTGAGGAATATGGCTTCTTTCAGATCACCCATCATGGAATTCCCCAAGAGTTATGTGACAGAATGATGGCTGCTATGACTGACTTCTTTGAATTGCCACAGGAAGAAAAGGCACCATTCTTTTCAACAGATAAAACCAAACCAGTAAGGATTTTCAATTTCCATGTCCAAGATGGAAGCCAAAACAAGGTTTCTATGTGGAGTGAGTGCTTCTCTCACCCTTGGCATCCCTTGGATGATATCTTCCATCTTTTGCCCCAACACCCACCTCAATACAGGTATATAGGTAGTCTCATGCGCAATTGCTTTCAACTAAGGTTCTCCAACATATATATAAATATATATATATTTATTATATTATATATTCTTAATTGTTAACTGGGTCTGCACTCTGGATGCAGAGAGGTTGTTGCTGAATATGCAAAAGAAATTGGGTTTCTTATGAAAAGGCTGTTGAGCTTGATATCTTAAGGACTTGGGCTGGAAAAGGGTTGTCATGAAAAGAAGCTTGGCGAGAAGACTCTTTGTCGATTACAGGGAAATTACTACCCACCATGTCCAGACCCTGAGCTTACACTGGGACTAAATGTTCATACTGATCTTAATGCACTCACTATTGTTAGGCAATCAAAAGGAGTAGCGAGACCAGAGTTACCACAATTCGCTATATAGCCTACGAATTTCGAACTGGATCGAATGATCCCAATCGTGGGTCGGCAGCGATCCAGTTCGGCAAACCCACCGAACCTACCGAACCCTCCATATATATAGAAGCACTATCCTCTAAACATAAGTAGTTTAGCCTATATTTATGTGTCTTTCCCTTTATTTTTCATTAAAAGACAATATTTGGATTAAAATTTCATTTTCAATTGTTCCTAAAAGAAAATAGCCAAGATACACTTGCATGAAAGAAGGCTACCCCTATCGTACCAAGTTTTTGATAACTAACGAATTAAATTCCGGTTCCCGTTCCGCAAACCGAAATGATCCACGTTCCTGGTAACCTTGAGCGAGACTCCAAGTCATCAAAGATGGGAACTGGGTAGCTGTTGAATCCATCCCCAATGCTTTTGTCATCAACCTGGGAGATCAGATTCAGGTAACTAGTCTGCTTCTCAAACTTAATAAGCAAACCTGATATCTTTCACAAATTTAGTCAGTTGGCCAAAAAAAAAACTGATATGCTTTTTGGTAACCCTTGCAAGAATTATACTCCAAATCGTGCTTAATTTTAACAAAATCTGTGACAGTTGCAAGCACCACAATCTTAATTAACCACAATTCCATTCTGCCTTGCCTTCCCTCCTACTCTTTACCTAACATAATAGTGTTTTAGACCTAAACACCTAGTTTAGGACCTCAAAAAGTAAAGCATTTTACCCTGATGACCAATTTCCAGGAAGTAATTAAGCGTTCACATAATGCATTAATTCTTCAAACTTTTCGGTTTTCAAATTCTTTGAACTCTAGTTTTCATTTTCGGTCCAAGTGGCTGAGATTTATATATATATATATATATATATATATGACCAATGGCCATGTATTTAGGTTCTGAGTAATGGAAGATACAAGAGCGTGCACCACCGGGCAGAGACCAATAAAGCCCAGAAACGAGTATCGATTGCAGCGTTCTATGCTCCAAACAGAGACGCTGTTATTGGTCCTATCGAAGATTTGATTGATAAGCAACATCCTCCCCTGTATAGGAAATATCATTTCTCTGAGTTCCTTGAAGAATTCTTCAAGCAAGAAGGAACAAGGCGGATGGTTAAGGAACTTTTTGAGTTGAAAAATTAAAGATTTAACTGTCCATTTGTTGTATGGATATGCCTCATAATTAAACTAGCCTTTTCATCGTCCAAATCCTCATTGTTTAGAAATAATGGTTTCCATTAGCATTGCTGAACAATAAAAGGAGAATTGATTTCCTTGTCCAAGATCAACTACATTAATCAACTGAAATGGGTATTTATAAGCACTCTCTAGGATATATTTGGTGTAACGGATAAAATGATACAAGATAAAGAGAAAATTTACATGTAAAATGATGTATAATTTATATTGTTTATATGAATTTCAATTATGGAGAGAATTAGTCAACTCATTGGTGTAGGATTAGTACATATGGCAAAGGGGTGGGTTCGGACAAGTTCGGATTCAAACTCTTTCAAATTCGGTCTATTTCGGATTTAGGTTTTCTTGGGTTCGGATATTTCTGGGTTCAAGTATTTTCAGATTTGGATCTTTCAAACTTTGGGTCCAATTTGGGCTTGGGCTCGGACTCAAGTTCTGATTCTGTTAGATTCGAACTTAAATCGGGTTGCGTTCGAGTTTAGATTAAATCGAATTCCGATTTTGACTTTTTTAATTAAAATTTATTATTATTGTTTTATAAGTTGAATTTTATTTGACTACTTTTCATTTTTCATTTATTTAATAAGTACCCTTTCTTAGATAATTCAAAAAATTAGTTATTATCCAAAGATTAATATGATTTTAGGTGCAAAGGAATAGAAAAATTATTACTCTCTCCATTCCTAAATAATAATCGTTTTAGAAAAATTATTTTGCTGCAAATTACATGTCGATTTACAAAACTAAAAAAGTATCTATTTCTTTTTTTATCAATTTACCCTTCTCTCTTTAGACTATTTTTAACTTACTTTAAAGAATTTTTAAGTAATTTACAATTTTAAGAAAGTAGTAGTTTAGTCACATAACCAATTTTTTGTATAAATTTTAGGAGATTTATTAACTTTCTTAATTTTTATTAATAACCTTAAATGATTACTATTGTTCAGGGGTTGGGGGAGTAATTATTAAATCATTGAGTATTAAAAGGTTAAAATTTATTAATAATTAATTTAATAATTCACATTAATAATTAATGATTTTTAGCAAGATTAATTTTAATGATTAAATGTCACGCCCCGACACCATGATCGAGCACGTAACAATCGCCGCAACTCTCGAAATGTATTATGTTAGGTTAGAATACACCCCAAGGGTTGCAAGGCTAAAACAGTCATTTTTCTTATTTTTTCTCTTATATAGTTTTCATCCAGTTCAATAATTAGAACATTTAACTATCATGTAGACAAATCAAAATAGATCAAATATCAAACTGCCGTGACATAAAAACTCATTTATACAGAAGACATCTAATCGTTAAAGTATTTACGGAAATGCCATTATATTTTACAACATATTTTTCTATAATATTTTCTCAGACTCATGGTATTTAGAAAGTTTCCGCAACAGTTTCAAATATTCTAGGACATACTGAAGGAGGTAACTGGGTAGTTTAAAAGTCATATATACCTTTGGTGGGACCTACGTAAATTTTTGAGAAATATTACACAAAAGTTGACTTTTTACCTCCTTGGTCAAACTCTTCCTAGGTTTAGGACCCTTATGCCACCGCAACCTTCCTACCAACGCGGAGAATGTCTACTGCCTGAAAATGGTTTTATTAAAAATATGGATGAGTACTACGTACTCAGCGAGTGGATAACCAGTAAAAATATTTATAGAAATATTGAAGTGCACCATAAATAAGAGTAAATTCAAATACTTTAATAATTCAAATATTCAAATGATATAAAGGAACCAATAGGAAAGGAGATATCCAGAAAGTAGGCCCATGGGTCAAAGAAACTGTTCGTCAATTTCTCTACCCAAGCTGTTGCCTTGGCCCGAGGTCGACACTGGGTGACTGAGTTCCATCCCGCCCGGCAGTGCCGCAAAATGAAATCACAAATGCCTTGTTGGTTTCTCTCCGCGCCTCCGATCCAAGGTTAAACCATAAGCACCCGCGCCCCTCAAAAGGCGATCCGTAGGCTACTTAGTTACTACAGTAACGACAAATTCCCCTCGTGGGGCTGCCGCGAGTAGCAAGCTTATGACCCAAATGGCCTTTCCACAGTATCATTTCATCATACTAAATATTAACATCACACTTTTCAAAAATACAAGTTTCTTTCTCAATCTATAAATTAAGAAATAATTTCGTCTTAACACAGTAGGATTTTATAAAATCTCATAAACCATTCATCGATATTTTAATTTGAAAAATCCAAGTAAACAGAAGCATTAAATCCAAAAATATTAAATCAAGTGTAAAAGCAATTTTAAGTTAGTCATTCACTCACTGCTCTTAGCGACTGATTTGCTCTTGATCCTCTGTAGCAATTTGCTTTCCTTTAAATTGTGCAGTGCCTATATATAACATTGAGCGTTGGATATATCTCAATGTCCAAGTATGACTACTAAACATTACACAATTCTAATTTAACCTATATGCATGCAATGCATGAAATGCAAATGCTAATTTCTAATTTTCCTTAATTTCTTCTTTCTCCCTAGTTAATTCATATATTTCTCCTTCATCAATTTTTCATTCAATTTCCTAAATTTCCCATAAATTTTTTTTTTCAAAATTTCGGTAAATATCCCTAATTTCATAAAATTGGTATTTGTTCATTTCTAAAATTTTTATTTTCATATTTATACTAAAACTACTCCAAAAATATAATTAAACTAATTAAATCTTGCAATTTAGGAATAATAATATTTTCCTTTAATATTTTCGGCACCCTATATTTTTATATTATAAATTTCTTCTTTAATTTATTCAAAAATCCAATCCTAACAATTTAATTCTCCTACACTAATTTATTTTAACTTATGAGTTCTTTTAACACATATATTTCATGAATCAAAATTCCATAACATAATCATCTTTTTTCTTCCTAAATTTCACATACAAAATTCACATTTTATGCCAAATTAACCAAATATCCCTAATAAGCATGCCAAAATCTACAACATAACTCAAAATTAAGCATGCTTACCTTATGATTTTTGCAACTCCAATATGAACCCTAATTTTTCTCCTTCAAATTACTTTCAACCAAGCTCAAATTTCCCAAAATTGATAGGGGGCTATTGTTAGAGCTTAATTTGTATAAATATTTGCATAATAATTGGATGGAATTAGACACTTTGGAGCTATAAGATTGACTAATTAAAGTGTTTTTCCATTTGTAGGTGATAATGAAAGATTGTGCAAATATGATTTTAAATGGTCAAATTTAGTGCCAAAAAGTGAAGAAAAGAGGCAGCTTAGAGGCATGAGAATGGACACTGAACGACCTCAACAATTGAACCTTTGAAGCTGAGTTTCGCAGCAGGGGTCGTTAGGCGACCTTGACAGGGCCGCTGGGTGGCCTGGTCTGGCAGCAGTAACTGAAAATCCGAAAATTTAGGGAGCAGTTGAGCCACGCCTTGTTGCTACTATATTTGACTTTGGCAACTAATGAGAAGACTTCCCACATGCTTTTGATTTAGTAAAAGGCAGGAAAAGACTCTTGTACCCTTAATCAAGCTTAGAATAGAAATTTATATTAGGATAATTTGAGTAATTTCACTAGTTGAGCTTTGCCTATAAATAAGCTCATCCTTGTTCATTTTGAGAGAATTCAGTTAGTTAGTTTTCAAAGGAGAGAGAGAACGAATTGTATTCATTTTCTTTGAATTTCAAGTTTGAGGATGAAGCTTTCTTCCATGGAGGTTTCTTCCCCAATTATGTGTAACTAACTTCAACATTCAATCTAGCTTTCAATTATCAAATTCTCTTCAATCCTTGGTAAGATCTGAACTTAAATGACTTCAATTGATTTGTATTCATCTTCTTTCTATGCATATTGATCTCTCCTTGAGAGAAGATCAAGTAATTCTATGTTTTTCTTAAGTGATGATGGCCACATTGCTTGGGCAAGCTTAGATTACTAGTCAATTGGACAAATCTCTGTCGTGATCACAGGATTTAGCCATTAAAGTGACAAATCAAGTTCTCTTCGAGCTTGAGGAAGAAGGAGTTCGAAATTAAATCTAAGACGCTGAGTCTAGGTTGTTTCGGTTGGCTAAGATCACTTAGATCTTCATGCTCTTTTGTATTTCTTGCATATTCGCTGAGAAGTGGAAGATTTATGGAAGAAGAAGTTAGGAAACAGCCTGAGCTAGCCTAACTTTAGGATTAAAGAAGTGATAGGACTAGGAACAAGCCGGAGCTAGCCTAGTTACGCCAACTATAATTTGATTGAAGGTGTCTTTGATCAATGATCCATAGATTGAAGGGAAGAGATGATTGATTGCTAGGTTGAAGCTTTAATTAGATTGATTTCGTGTTAATTGATATTTTAGTTCTTGATTGCTTAGCTTGCTGTTCACAACTTTAATTTTCTGTTTTTATTGGAATTAAATTGCTCAATTCACTCACAAACCCCCAATTTACTAGCATTTCTAGTTTAGTGCTTGTGTTGTGCTTAAATGTTTGTTTAGTGTGAAGGTAGAAGGAGAAAGAGGAAGTAAAGTTTGCTCCTTGTGGATCGATCCTCACTGCCACTAAGACTAGCTATTTGTGAGGTTATTTGTTGAGAGTTTCACGACAAAATTCTGTTCAACAGCTATTGATGGGTTTGTTGAGAGCTTCAATTTGACTATAAACTTGTAGGGGTTTTGATGGATTAAACTAGGAGAAATCAAGGTGAGTGAAAATTTGATGGAAAATGATGAAAAATGGAGAAAGTTAGAGAAAATGGTGGAAGTCTCTTGAATTTTCAAGAGTGATGGCCGGCCATGACCTGTTTATATGGGCATTGGCACATGACCAATTAAAATCTTAAAGTAAAATGATCATTTTGCTCCTATGGATAATTTTACCCCCAAAAAATTTAAAAATTCCACCTATGTCCCTAGTCGGTCCTAGACCCCATACACTATCCCAAATTATTTTTCAAGTCATGTCGAGTTATTTTACGCGTAACAAAATTTTTAAATTCCTCACCATTTGTAAACTATACTAGTTCGAACTTTTACCGCATTTTTCACCAAAATTCCTAACTACCCTTCTTGCACTTTAACATTTTCCATACTCTAAATTATGGAATGCATGATACTATCTACTAACATGAAATTCATGAAACAGGCAATTGTAAAATTGCGGAGCAGGTGTTACATTAAATATTAAAATTATTTTATTAATTTAATACTCTTATATATATATATATAAGTGTGAATGTTACAAAACTTTTGAATCGTCTAAAATATCCTTTTTTTACTGTATTTCAAAAATACTATTGTTATAGTTGAGTTAATTAAAACTCTTTATTATCTTTCATTACATATTTTATATATTTATTAAATGATTATCTTACATATATTTAAAGTCGTTACAAAATCTGGATCCAGAGAGGTCCAAATGGCAAATTTTGATACTTTTTAAATATTTTGTTGAATTAATTGATTTTAGAAATTATTTTTTTTTACAATTAATATCTTTGGATAAATACTCAAAGGAATAACAAACAAAAAGATTATGATAATATCTTAAAAGACTTTTATTTTTCCTAAAAAGATTTTAATGATAATATTTTTTCCTCTCAATATCATGTTTTACTCTTATATCATCCAATTTTTGTATAGGGAATATAAAATTTAATGGTAATTATTCCGTCACTTCTTTTGTTGAGGCTTGAAATTTTACAGTTAAATTGTAACGATCTCGATACAGAGTGAGGGTTTAAACCTAATAGTAATTAATCAATTGATATATTTCAGAGATATATATAATAGTAATTAATTAATTTTACTTTCACCATAATTAACTTACTACAATATATTATTCTAAAAAAATAATAGTTTACTAACTAGTAAGACAAATAGTTCCAAATTAACTCTTCTGGCTTTCTATTTTTCTATTTTTCTATTTTTCTATTTTTCTATTTTTCTATTTTTTTATTATTATCAATTATAAATAATGCGTTCTATTATATGCATCGTACGTGATAGAGTGACTAATAATTATATAAGTATGAGTTGTGTAAAACTTTTAAAATAATTAAAATATCTTTTTTTATCCAACATATTTAAAAAAATTCTACTAACATTGTTGGGTTAAATGAAAATTATTTATTTATTTTTAACTAATTACTTATTTTTTGGAAATAGTCATATTTGTTAAATGATATTAATTAAGAAATTTTACTTTCTTCATAATTAAAATTTACATTTTTTCTTTTATAATTGTATATTTATTTAAGAATTAGTTTCAAATTAGATAAATATTAATATTATGTATATATTTTATGGAATTTTTATTAACTAATTTAACTATTATTTATATATTGAAATAAAATTAATTAAATAAATAGTATTCTAATATTAACAAATCGAATCACATGCAACAGATATGACACATTTCTTTTTTTTGAATAAATTTCTAAAATTAAAATTTTGATCTTATAGAAAATAACATAAAAAATATTACAAGATGATTTTTTTCTAATATTAAATTCAAGTTCGGATTCAGGTCGGGCTCGAGCTTGGGCCTTGTCAGGTTTGGGTAATTTAGGGTTTGGACCGCTTCTAGTTTGGATAATTTTGGGTTCTGTTTTCTTTGGATTCAGGCTCGGATGAATTTAGGTCATTGACTTTTTTGATCAAGTCGGATTTGGTCGGACTCGGACAGGTTTTAAGTTGGGTTTCATTTTGTCACCTCTAAGAATTAGTTAATCATATACATTTCTAGAGGTAGAGGATTGAATTATTTTACACTACTAGGATAACTATGATTTTGCCAATTAAATAGTATATAAATAATATAAATCATAGTACTCCGTCCTCCCTAATTGTTTGTCCACTTGACTTTTATACAAAATTTAAGAAAGTGGATGGAAATATAATAGACTTGTCTTTAATGTTATGAGTTATTAAACTTTATGTAAGATGTAATAGGAAAAAGTTAAGGATAATTTTGAGAATTTAAAAGTTTTTATTGTTTGTTTTGTCAAAGAGACAAGCAAACTGGGATTATTCCCGGAAAAAAAAAGATTAAACAAATAAAAGGGGACGGAGGCAATATTATTCTAAAAAAGTAATACTTAAATCATAGTACAAATTATACATATTGCACCAACTTGAGTCCTAAATGTTAAAGATGAAACCGACTATTCAAATAAAACGATTTTTTCTATTTAACTTACAAAATCATTGATATTTACATTAATTCATGGTAAATTTGTTTCCAATAGTTATCTTAAATTAATAACCATATATAAGTGTGAATACTAATTAGGATTGAACAATGTTAATAAAAAGTTAATAATTTATCTCAAAGGAGAATAAATTATACATAATTTAAAAAAAAATTGTTTTTTTCCTCGATTAATTTGATATTCGAAAACCGATATATATGATATATCCATGAATAAAATATTCAGTAGGATCAACTTTTTTTTGTTCATAAAGATAATACAGTATTTAATTTTATTTCAACTCTTTTCCCTCTAATCATTTCTTTAAATGAAAATTGCCTTTAAACTATAAGCTATGTCATGAGCAACATGACCCCCTATATATATATTACTAATCATTAAAAAAAAAGTCATATTCAAAGGTTCTAGCTAGTCAAGAATGCCTCAACTTGAATCGATCTAATTGATGAGGAAAAAAAAAAAAGTGGTATTACGTAACAAGTGTAGTTGATCGTCAAACTTTGATTAAGTAAAATTATATTTTGCATTGATCCGTTATGTAAGATCCAGGATGGAAAGTGGCCATCAAGTGAATTTAAAAAGTGAGCATCAGCAGCCTCCAGCACCATGCCAACCATCCTATCTGCATTAGTTTCAGGCATTTTCAAGAGGCAAAACTAAAAGGGGATAAAAAAGTGTCATTCTTAACCTTTTTTAATGACACTTGTTTTGAATATGATCTGCCGCTTTCTTCTATTTGGAGTTGACCATTATTTTCAGATTCAGAGATCTCCATGGAAACCAAAGCCTTCCTCTTGGCTAATGGAAGCAGTTCACTTGCTGTTAATCCCGACTATATTCTTCCTCAAGACAAAAGACCAAACCTTTCCGAGGTATCCATTTTGGTCGCAATCCCAATCATCGACTTGCAGCAGCCATCTGCATTAGTGGTTGACCAAATATCCAAAGCTTGCAAGGAATATGGCTTCTTTCAGATCATGATCAATCATGGAGTGCCCCAGGAGTTATGTGACAGAATGATGGCGGCTAAAACTAACTTCTTTGAGTTGCCACCGGAGGAAAAGGCACCATTCTAGTCAGCAGATCACACCAAAGAAGTAAGGCTTCACAATTACTTTGTTAGGGATGGAAGCCAAAACAAAGTTCCCATATGGAGTGAATGCTTCTCTCACGCTTGGCATCCCTTGGATGATATCATCTATCTTTTACCGCAAAATCCACCTGAATACCGGTATATATATATATAGTCTTTAATATTAAGCTTCTCAAATGCTTCCTTCTAATTGTGTTCCTATTTCTTAACTGGATACAGAAAGGTTGTTGCTGAATATGCAAAGGAGATTGGGGTTCTGATGAAAAGGCTTTTGCGCTTGATATCTCAAGGACCTGGGCTGGAAAACGATTGTCTTGAAAAGAAGCTTGGTAAGAAGCCTCTTTGTGGACTACAGGGAAACTACTACCCGCAATGTCCTGACCCTGAGCTGACACTTGGACTAAATGTTCATACTGATATAAGTGCACTCACAATTGATAGGCAATCAGAAGGAGTAACTGGACTCCAAGTCATCAAAGATGGGAATTGGGTATGACACATCCGGACCTAGCACGACTTTTCGGTACGAACGGAATAGTACAAGAGGAGGTATGAATTAATTAATATGTCGGTCCGGCTGTGTCAAGTCAGAAGAGAAGATAAGCTTAAGACAAGACGGAGTTGGAAGATGAGATTGGTGACCATGCATGGAAACATTAAAGTCGACTTCATTAAGTCCATAGCCAATGGATTGGACGTCCATTGGTGAATTGGTCGGTGGATCGGGCCAAGGATTGAAATTATAAGAGGTTTCAAAGAGGGGAAAAAGTCTAGCCCGGGGTTCGAGTAGACCCGGTGTCGGGCCTTGCTATAAATAGGGGGAGATGAGCTCTCCCCCTCTCATTTTCTCTTCTCCCTCTCTTCTCTCCTCTCATTTGCTGTCTCGGAGCAATTTTGGACTTTTGGCCGATCCAGACAAACCGACCGAAGGATCAAGGCGAGTTCTTCGTATGTTGTTCTTAACTCCTTGATCTACGTTTTTCTAAGTTTTCACGCATCTCTATGCATTGGTCTAGGAGAGATCCAAGCTCAAAGTCAGGTTTAGCTTTTAGTTAGATTTTAAGTTTAGATTCGAGATCTAGGAACTTTGAGCTTGTGATTCTCGTTTCTGCTCCGGTAAACGCGTCGTGGGAGGTGAGAGGAACCTCCATATCGAATTTCACACCAAACGATGGACCGAGGGGCTCGGGAACCGAGGAAAAGCCTCGGATCCGGAGGTTGACGAGCGGCTCCCACACGGGAGGCACCCACGACCCAAGTCCCCTTTAGACTTGGGCCAGTCTAGCGCCGGACTGGGCCTTTTTGCCCAAAATTGCTGGTTGGGCCCTGTTGGGCCCAAAAAGAGTTGGGCTCCGCCCAACTCACAAGGGAAGGGCATTTTGGGTCTAGAAACAGGCCGGGCCTGACCCAACTGCAAGGGTAGGCCTGCCTGGCCAGACCCGGGCCGGGCTGGGCCCTAGTTGGAGGCCCATGGACCCCCAGGGGTATTTTCGTAATTTTTCTCCAAGTGTCCAATTTTTACCCCGGAACCTCCCGGACACTTTTCTAAGCCCCGAAACACTTCCAAACATCGTCTTAGGTCATATTAGAGCCTCGTAGGTGCATTCATAAATTTAATTATGAATGCTAACGTGTATTTCCGTGTATTAGGGCTCCGGGTGAATTGAGTGCGGCGATGCATCGGAGGTTAAAGCTACATGGAGCGCTTGGGAGTATACGAATCTCCCAATACTGTGAGTGGCCTAGACTTCTTTGTTTAGAAACTGGGGAAAAAATTTTAAAAATGTTTTAAAAACATAAATGTTTTCAAAAGTTTTGGGATACGGGAAATACACACACACACACACACACATTTGCATGGCGGTATACCCACACAGTGAGTGGGATGTTTTAAAAAGGAATATAAAAACTTAAGTGTGGGTGATTATATGTTTTAAATATAAATGTTTTATACATATATATATAATTATGAAATATTATTATTATGATTATTAGGGGTGCGATACCCTTGCGAGATGAGTGATTGAGAGGGATACTTCTCGGGCTCCAATATGTGGGAACGTGGACGAGTTGGAGAAAGCATGCTAGATTCTCAGCCGTGGACCGCCTGTTGGGGGGCACGGTGAGACGAGACCTGGTTAGGAGAGGCGCGTAGGGAAGCTCGCCAGGTTCCAGTTCGTTGTGTTCCACCACCGCGAGGCACCACCGAGGGAAAGGGCTAAAGAGATAGAAAAGAGAAAATATTATTGAACGAGAAAAGAGATAGCCCTCGGTGTAGTGAGGCATAAGACGACCGATGGGTCGAGCCTCCAATATAAAGAGATGCTAGCCAATTTGTGATATATATATATATATATTTATTTATTTAAAAAGTTTTGAAAGAGGGTTCTCGATTGGAGAACCAGAAAAGAGTTTTAAAAAGAAAAATATTTTATTTTATTATTATTTTATCTTGGATTTCCCTTGTCTTCCCTAACCCCGTTGGAGATTCATTGAACCTCTATCACTCACCTGTATCCAATGTGGATGGATGCAGTTTTGCGTACGGAGTCAGCTATAGAAAAGAGGCTCACTAGAAGACGTCGGTGGCTTAGGCTTAGTAGTTTCCACTGTGTAGGTATTCTTTTAAATTAATCCACTGGTGTTGCTTATAATTAAATATTTTATTAAATGAGTTTCTAATTAAAGTTTTAGTTGTTTTGCAGTGATGATATCCATTTTTATGCCTTGCGGTGCTTCAGGTGCATGACTGGCCAGTATGTACTTTGAGGCAGCTTGGCGGTTGCCACGTGGCCAACCCGGGCGGGTCGGGGCGTGACAAGGTAGCTGTTGAATCTATCCCTAATGCTTTTGCCATCAACCTTGGCGATCAGATTCAGGTAACTCACATGTTTTTCAAATTGTTTTGTAAACCTGAATACCTGATATCTTTCACTAGTTTAAGAGAGAACTGCATAATATAATTAGAATTTAATAGCTACCCTAGTAAACTCACAGAATGCATTCTTCTTATTGTCTGACACACCTGGACCTAGCACGACCTTTTTGTACAAACGGAATAATGCAAGATGACGTAACAATTAAACACTATGTCGGTCCGGCTGTGTCTAATTAAGAAGAGAAGTGCAAATTAGGATAAGACGGAGTTAGAAGAAAAAGTAATTAACCGTGCATGGAAATTAGTAAATGCCAAAAAGACCTCCAATTAAGTCCTTAGAAATTTATTATGGGCCCCGTTGGCACAAGAAAGTAAAGGATCTAGCCAACGGGTGAAAATGAAAGAAAGTTGAAAAAGGGAAAAAAAGTTTGACCCGGGGCCCGAGTAGACCCGGTGTCGGGCTCCTCTATAAATAGGGGTGAGCCGAAGCTTTTCTTCATTTCTCTTTTTCTTTTTCTTTCATTTTCTTTTCTTTTCTCTCTGGAGCCAAACGGAGGCATTTTGGACAATTGGCAGATCCGGACAAACCGACCGCAAGTTCGAGGCGACATCTTGGTGAGTTATTCTTAACTCCTCGATCTACGTTTTTCTAAGTTTGTACGCTTTTCCATGCATCAGTTTAGGAGAGATCCAAGTTCAAAGTTAGGTTCAGCTTTTAGTTAGATTTTAAGTTTAGATTCGGGATTTAGGAACTTTGAGCTTGTGATTCTCGTTTTTCTTTCGGTAAACGTGTCGTGGATGCATTAAGGTACATGCATCTGAAATTGTAGCTAAATTGGTGGATGATTGCATATGTTTTCGAATTAAGAGAGAAATTGAAGAATTTTCGGGTTGAAACCCAGAACAGAACCGGCGCCGGATCTGTCCAGAAACGGCGCCGTTTCTGCTTGTTGGTCGCCGACCTTTGGGTCGAAGAGAACAGGCGTCGGTTCACTCTAGATCCGGCCGTTTCTGCTTGTTGGTCGCCGACCTTTGGGTCGAAGAGAACTGGTGCCGGTTCACTCTAGATCCGGTGCCGTTCTTGCCCTTTAGGGGTAAAATGGTCATTTTACCTCCCGAAACCCTAATTGACCCCAAATCGATTCGAAACACTTTCGAGTCTTCCAAACCACATCCAAACGTCATCTTAGGTCATACTAGAGCTTCGTAGGTGCATTCATAAATTTAATTATGAATGCTAATTTATATTTCTGTGTACTAGGACTCCTGTTGAATCGAATGCGGCGATGCTTCGGAGGTTTAGCTACATGGAGCGCTTGGGAGTATACGAATCTCCCATCACAGTGAGTGGCTTAGTTTTCAGTGCTTAGCCACTAGGGCAAAATGTTTTAAAAACATAAATAGTTTTAAAAAGGTTTTACAACGGTTTTGGGATAAGGGTAATCCACGACACACACTTTTTATTTTGTGATACGCCCACTTATGGGGGTGGGATGATTTTAAAAAAATACAAAAGTTTGTGTGTGTTTACATGTTTTAATATTTATATAAGAAATAATAATATTATTATTATGATTATTGGGGTACGATGCCCCTGGAAGAGGAGTGATTGAGTGGGATTCCTCAGGGCTCCAATTTGCGGGAGCGTGGACCGAGTTTGAGAGCATGCATGAGTACTCAGCCGTGGACCGCCTATCGAGGGGCACCGTGAGTTGAGCCTGGTTGGGAGAAGCGCGTAGGGAAACTCACCAGAGCTCCAGATCATTGTGTTCCACCACAGTGAGGCACCACCGAGGGAACGGGCTAGTGTATGAGATAAAGAGAAAATGAATTTGAAGAAAAAAAGAAATAGCCCTCGGTGCAGTAAGGCATACGACCGACCAGTCATGCCTTCAGTGTATTAGGTGCCAGCCCATGAGTATATAATTATTTTAAAGGATTTTAAATTTAATACTCCTTGGGAGAATTTCAAAAGAGGTTTTGAAAACAAAATTTATTTTATTCACTCCTGGAGAATTTGATACAGGAAGTGTTGAAAACAAAGTTTTTAATTTAATTTATTTTATTTGTTTATTTACATCTTCGATTACCCTATTTTCCCTAACCCTGATGGAGACCTATTGAATCTCTGTCACTCACCTGTATCCAAATGTGGATGGATGCAGATCCGCGTGCGGGGTCAGCCAATAGAATAGAGGCTCTCTAGAAGGCGTCGGTGGCTTAGGCTTAGTAGTTTTCCACTGCATAGGTATTCCTTAAAATTTATCCACTGGTACTACTTTAAGTTTATTATTTTATTAAGTGATTTTTAATTAAAGTTTTAGTTGTTTTGCAGCGATGATATCTATTTCAATGCCTTGCGGTGCTTCTGGTCCGTGACCGGCCGGCACGTACTTCGAGGCAACTCGGAGGTTGCCACTTGGCCGACCTGGGCGGGTTGGGGCGTGACATTGTTAGTTTTCAAATTCTTTGGATGCTAGTTTTCAGTTTCAGTCCCAGTTTAATCCTAATGAGTTAAGACCATGCATTTAGGTTCCGAGTAATAGAAGATATAAGAGAGTGCACCACCGGGCAGAGACAAAAAAAAAACCCACAAACGAGTTTCAGTGACAACATTCCATTCTCCAAGGACAAACATTATTATTGGTCTCATTGAAGATTTGATTGACGAGCAACAACCTCCCCTGTATAGGAAATATCATTACTCTGAATTCCTTGAAGAATTCTCCAAGCAAGAAGGAACAAGGCGGATGGTGAAGGAAGTTTTTGAGGTGAAAAATTAGAGAAGACTAATTATCCATTATTACATGGATCTAGCATTTTTACCATCCGAAAAGTCTTTCTTTAGGTATATGATGAAATCCATTAGCATTGCTTCCACTTTAGAATAAAATGATACAAGTCATGTGCTCATTAAATGTTGTAACAATAAAAGGAAAAAATTGTCCTTGTCCTTGTCCACGTCTACTGAGAAAACCATGATAGTTTACTCTGATTTTGTTTTTCTACTTTCCAATTGTTTCTTTGGATATAATCAGATTCCCAAAAAAGATCAATGATACCATATAGGGAATCAAGGTTGTATGCTTTCAATTCTTACATTTTTTTTTCAGTTCTTACATTTCATCAAAATAAGACTAGCATTGGTTTAATTTCGAAGAAGCTGCTGACCATTTTCTAGAAACAGAGATGACTGAACTAGGACCTTAGATTTACTCACCTTTTAACTATTTCCCGGTGTCCAAGAATCACCTTTTCTCCTTTCCTTTCGATTTTGCTGATATAAGGTGTTATGATTTTAACACAAATTAAATTAATTAGTTTGACAATTATTGATTTTCTTGATGAGTAAGTTTAGGTAAGGTTACTTTGTGGGTAAGTTGGCTCGGAGACCAAGTTTAGGTTAGTATAAATATGATGTTTATGTTTAGGGTTTTGTGTGTATGAGATTGTTTTGGAGAGTTAGCCATACCTTGTAATAGAACCCTTGGGTGTAAGGGGATTTTGGGTTGTGACATTGTTTGTTTTGTGAGTGAGTTTGGTTAAGATTGGTGATTGCAATTGATTGATTTTGATAGTGGAGAGTTGTGGAATTTTCCATAAGAAAATTCTTTGTGTCTTTTGTTTTGATTATTTGCTTGGTTGATTGTTGTATTGGCGCCTAACATAAGGAAGCACTAGGTTTTCTTTCAAATGTGAATCACCTCAAAACAGATTATAAATGCTTAAGAGTTATATATACTAGGGCTGTTCAAGCAACCCGAAAAAGCCGATAACCAAACCGAACCAGTAACTAGATTAGGGTTTTGGAATGTTCATATAAAAACCGAATGAACCGAATGGAACCCGAATGAACCGAATAAGCTAAAATTTTAAAAAATACTTGATTTTATTAGCCTAAAATTAAAAGACCCAAAATTTTTATAATCTTATTTGAACTTTTATAAAAGAAAAAAGTTCAAAATTTAATGGATTTCAACTACCCGAAAACCAGCAAAAAAATCCGAACCGAATCGAATCGAAGCATTAGGGTATTAAAACCTTAATATCCGAATCGAACCGAACCGTTTACACCCCTAATATATACATGTATGTCTATATAAAAGTAAATCACAAGTAAAATTTCCACTCTCCAGCTCAATTTATGAATGGTTTCAGTGCAACATTAACTTTCTAGGACTCTTATTAACCATAAAGTTATTGGAATACAGAGTAACACATCATTGTTCAATCATTCACCTAACAAGTCTGCAGTGCTTGGAGAATTCTCCAAGACTAAGGCTCATCAAAGCAAGAAAAACACAGCATAACAGATAAATCTTTTGCACTTGGAATCCTGAATTCCGGATGGTCCATCATCAGATTGCTAAGACATCCTGTTTTTGATGATGTCAATTTTACATGCTTTCAGGAATGTCCATGACCTTGAACAGTTGCTTAATTAATGCTTGGAAGGTTTTGTGACAGATGCATGTCTATATTTAAAGTACGAGACTGCCCGCAACAAAGCACCCGCGCTGGGCAATTTCTAGTATATAGAATAACGAACATCCAAAGCAGTAGGCATAAAGCATCCCATAAGCTAAAGACAATATTTCAAGACTTCCAAAAAGAACAAACGCAAAGCAAAGAAAAGAAAGAAGTTTAGTAAAGAGCCTAGAACAGCAATATCCTTTGATTTTAGCAAAACCAAAAACCAAAATAATACTACCTAGAAAAGGGTTCACAACAAGCCAATTTCATAGTTCAGTGATCCTCGAGGCTTCTTTTTGATCTCTTCGTAGAGCACAACTTGAATCGTCACCAGGCCAAAGAATCGAAAATGCATCCTTTTCAAAACTGTCACCGTTCTTAACAGAACTTTGACCACATGCATCTCCTCTTCACTTCCTGTAAAGCTCCATACAACAATGGTCTTCAGGTGCGTTGAGAAACATGGGGCACTAGCTCCAATGTCCAATCACCTTGTTCTGCATCAAAGGTGGACACAGTGATTCCCTACCATGTCGCACAATACTATTTGGTTTAGGTAATGTAATATTATATGTGAGAATGTAATATTCCCTTGTTTGGTTCGTCTAACAAATGTGACAGCATGTCATTACCACACTGGTGGAAATGTGCATGGGAATGTCATTACCACCCCCTTCTTATGACACACCCAGACCTAGCACGACTTTTCGGTACGAACGGAATAGTACAAGATGACGTAATAATTGAACAATAGGTCGGTCTGGCTGTGTCAAGTCAGAAGAGAAGATAAGTTTAAGATAAGATGGAGTTGGAAGATGAGATTGGTGACCATGCATGGAATCACTAAAGTGGACTTCTTTAAGTCCATAGCTAATGGATTAGACATCCATTGGTGAATTGGTTGGTTAATCGGGCCAAGGATTGAAATTATGAGAGGTTTCAAAAAGGGGAAAAAGTCTGGCCCGGGGCCCGAGTAAACCCGGTGTCGGGCCTTGCTATAAATAGGGGGAGATGAGCTCTCCCCCTCTCATTTTCTCTTCTCCCTCTCTTCTCTCCTCTCATTTGCTCTCTCGAAGCAATTTTGGACTTTTGGCCTATCCGGACAAACCGACCGAAGGATCAAGGCGAGTTCTTGGTATATTGTTCTTAACTCCTTGATTTACATTTTTCTAGGTTTTCACGCATCTCCATGCATTGGTCTAGGAGAGATCCAAGTTCAAAGTTAGGTTTAGCTTTTAGTTAGATTTTAAGTTTAGATTTGAGATCTAGGAACTTTGAGCTTGTGATTCTCGTTTCTGCTCCGGTAAACGCATCGTGGGAGGTGAGAGGAACCTTCATCTCGAATTTCACACCAATCAGTGGACCGAGGGGCTCGGGAATCGAGGAAAAGCTCGGATCCCGAGGCTGCCTCACGGGAGCCGAGTCTCTCCCACTCAAGAGAGACTTGTAGCCCAGGTCCAGCACGGGACTTGGGCTTGTCTTGAGCCGGACTGGGCCTTTTAGCCCAAATCCGGCGGTTGGGCCTTGTTAGGCCTAATCCGAGTTGGGCCCGGCCCAACTCATATAGGAATGGGCCTTCTAACCCAATTTTCAGGCTGGGCCTGACCCAGCTGTATGGGGGGCCTGCCTGGCCCAGCCCGAGTTGGCGGCCCATGGACCTCCAAGGGCATTTTCGTCATTTTTCATCAAGTGTCCAATTTTTACCCCGATACCTCTCGGACACTTTTCTAAGCCCCGAATCACATTCAAGCCCAGTCTTAGGTCATGTTAGAGCCTCATAGGTGCATTCATAGTTTAATTATGAATGCTAACGTATATTTCCTTGTATTATGACTCCGGTTGAATTGAATACGGTGAGGCGCCGGAGGTTAAAAATTACATGGAGCGCTTGGGAGTATACGAATCTCCCACTATTGTGAATGACCTAGACTTCTCTGTTTAGCCACTGGGGAAAAAGGTTTTAAAAATGATTTAAAAAGCATAAATGTTTTTAAAAAGGTTTTGGGATACGGAAAATCCACACACACACACACACTCACTTGTTTGTGATATACCCACACAGTGAGTGGGATGTTTTAAAAAGAAATATAAAGACTTATGTTTGTGTGTTTATGTATTTTAAAAATGTATGTTTTATACATATATATATATATAATTATGAAATATTATTATTATGAGTTTTAAGGGTGCGACACCCTTGCCAGATGAGTGATTGAGATAGATGCTCCTCGGGCTCCAATATATGCGGGAGCGTGAATGAGTTGGAGAAAGCATGCTAGATTCTCAGCCGTGGACTGCCTATTGAGGGGCACGGTGAGAGGAGACCTGGTTGGAAGAGGCGCATAGGGAAGTTCACCAGGCTCCAGTTCGCTGTGTTCCACCACAGCGAGGCTTCACCGAGGGAAAGGGCTAGAGAAAGTGAAAATATGAAATATTTTAGAAAGGAAAGAGATAGCCCTTGGTGCAGTGAGGCATACGATCGACGGATCAAGTCTCCAGTATAAAAGAGATGCCAACCCATTTGAGATTTATATATTTATTCATTTAAGAGTTTTAAAGAAGAGTTTTTCAAAAAGAAAAATATTTATTTTATTATTATTTTATTTTGGATTTTCTTCTTTTTCCTAACCCCAATGGAGATTCTTAGAACCTTTTTCACTCACCTGTATCCAATGTGGATAGATGCAGATTCGCGTGCGGGGTCAGCAAATAGAATGGAGGCTCAGTAGGAAACGTCGGTGGCATAGGTTTAGTAGTTTCCATTGCATAGGTATTTCTTTTAAATTAATCCACTGTTGCACTTTTTAAGTTTTATTATTTTATTAAATGGTTTTAATTAAAGTTTTAGTTGTTTTGCAACGATGATATTCATTTCAATGCCTTGCGGTGCTTCTGGTGCTTGACTGGCCGGCACGTACTTCGAGGCAGCGCGGCGGTTGCCACGTGGCTGACTCGAGCGGGTCGGGGCGTGACATCTTATTTAATGTAACATTTCCTTTCCTTTTGCCTTATACCTTTCTATTTTACCCTTATATTTTTCTTGTTTTGATTCATGTTACTTTATTTGATTTCAACATAAAAAACATAAAAGTCTAAAATAATCTTTTAAATAAATAAATGAATTAGAAGTTTCATAAACTAATCCTTTTTTTTTAAGGAAAACTAGCCCTTTATAGACGAACTTCAAACAAAAAATTTGTAATAATTAATTAAATAAATAATTTCAAAAACTTAAAATAAATTAATTAATTAAAAAATAGGACAACTAGATAATAAACATATGTTTGTTTTAAGTTAACTACTCATCTCGTTACATGCGCTGCACATGATATAACGCGTTATAATTAATAATAAAAAAATAAAAAATTTAGAAAAATAAACTATAATAAAGTGGATGATAATTAAACAATAAAGTAAGTTTTAAATTAAACTACATGAAATTAGATGATAATTAAACTATTTTCTTCAATATAACATAGTAATAAGTTAATTATGATAAAAATAAAACTTTTTAATTACTATCATAATTTAATAAATATAAAAGTAAGTTTTAAATTAAACCACATGAAATTGGATAATAATTAAACTATTTTCTTGAATATAATATAATAATAAGTTAATTATGATGAAAATACAATTATTAAATATTATCATCATTTAATAAATATATAAAATAATATTTAGTAAAAGATAAATAAATAGTTTTAATTTAACTCAATACTATCAAAAGCATTTCTGAAATATGTAGAAAGAAAAACGTATTGTAAGTCATTCAAAAGTTTTATAACTTTCGTACTTTTATATATACTAATTTTTGTGTTACGTGCATCACACATTTATTAATAATTATATAGCATATTTTTTAAAAAAATCTTATCTAATTTATTTATTATTATATTTATTTTTCCAAATATATTTGATTACAATAATTTATATAGGAGTAATATTTAAATTAAGCTACTTTGTTTATAGTATTGTAAAATAATGTGCATAAGAATGATACTTAAATTAAATTATAATAAGACATTTTGTACTTTTTAATTGTACAAAACTCAATTTAAATCAATGATGTTTTTGAACACTAATGACTAAAAGTACTTGAAAATCTTAATGTTTAATTATTTATTTTCAAAAGCCCAATATAAAATGTAAACTCCAAATCTAATAGCATTTTAAAAATATGTTGGAGAAAATAATAACTAAAAGCCGTTAAAAATCTTAATGTTTAATTATTTATTTTTAAAACCCCAATGTAAAATATAGAGCCAAAATCAATGACATTTTTAAAATATGTTAAAAAAAGGATATTTAATAAGTATAAACGATTTACTCAAGCCATACTTATATATATATATATATATATATATTATAGATTATAGATTATAGATTATAGATATATATATATGTTAATTTAATATATTTGATTCTAAAAAGATTTTGTATAACTAAGGGTAAAATAATAAAATATTCTTTTTTATAAGTCATATTTTCTTCCCATTAGACATAGTAATCTTATATTCTCTCTATTATAACCAAACAGAAAATACACACATCACGAGAGAGTCAAATTATTAGGAAATGAGGTGATAATCTTATTTTCATAGGTAATGTGTTACATTACCCAAGTAAAATGACCCCTGAATTTTTGAATTTTTTTTTTTTCCTACAGAAAGAACAATGTCAGCAGGACAAAGAAATTTGATGTTTCACAGAAATTACCGATTTAATGTCAAGATGATTAAGTTGACGTGAGTTTTGGAGTATGTTGAGCGGTCTTTTTACAGGCAAAATCTGATGGATCGCCAATTATAAGAAGTCTGCTCAAACGTGGGAACACGGGCAAGTAGTTCTTCCGCGCATTTGAGAACCTAGGGACAAAACAAGATTATACATCAGAAGTGGAGATTATGACATCAGTAAAAGGAACAAATTTGAACCTAGTCTTGTAACAATAAAAAAGGAACAAATTGTCCTTATCCACGTCAATTGAGAAGACCATGTTAGTTCACAGCTTTGATCCTGATTTTATTGTTACCTATTGGATATAAACAGCCTTCAGAATTATGACATCTAAGTTCCAAAAATGCTCAATGACACTAATTAACAGGGAAACAAGGTTTTATGTTACATTTCATCAGAACAAGACTAGCATTTCTCATTCCTGGGAAACTGCTTACCATTTTCCCAGAACAAAGTGACCAAACTAAGACTTCTGCACCTTGTAATTATTCCCCAGGTGTCCCAAGAATCACTAATTCTCCTTTCCCTTTGATGCCCCACAGATGCAAAAAGGGAGAAGTAATGAGATAGGATCAGACTTCAGAGTAATCCAGCCATTTACTGTATATAAACTAGAGGCCCAAGATGGAATTAAGCAAAACATTATTCCAGTTCCAGGTGTAACAGAAAATGGCTAATGTTTCCGAGTTGCCAGCATTCAACATCCCGAGGGTGAAATTGAGCTCTTCCTCGGGCCAACGGAACATGCCGGTGATTGGCATGGGCACGATGGCCGACCCCTTTGATGAAACAGCTTTGAAGCAGGCAGTCCTGGAGGCTATCAGGGCTGGTTACAGGCACTTTGACACTGCCGCCCTGTACAGGTCCGAGAAGCCCTTGGGAGAAGCTTTAGCAGAAGCACTTCAACTTGGCCTTATTGCTTCACGGGAAGAAATATTCATCACTTCCAAACTGTGGTGCACTGATGCTCATGCTGGTCTTGTTCTTCCTGCTCTCAAGAATTCTTTGAGGTAATATTTTTATTTTTACTGTAATTCCCTAAACCATAGATTGAAGAATCAGATCTTCTTTATCTTGCATCAAGTGAATCAAAATTGCTAATTAGCTCAGTGGATTTAGCTTTTGTTGCTTTGCTTGTAGATGAATTGAAATACGGTAAATTGAAATAGGAAAATGACCCAAAGAGGGGAGAGGTATAATGGTTAATTCCTTCAAATAACTTCCAATTAGGTAGATTTTCATGTTAACCCTAAAGGCTAAGGCTAACATGATGAGCAGAATCCACAAGAAAGAGATCACAAAGGAAAGTTGAAATTTGTGTATGTTAATGTCCGTATTACTGATAAATAAAACTGGATAAGATTGCATCTGCTCAGCAGCCAATATAATTTTAACTGTGGTTAAACAAGATTTTTTTGTAATCAAAAAGGCTACATGCAGGATCCTTCAATTGGAATACCTGGACCTATATCTCATCCATTGGCCTTTAAGCGCTAAACCTGGAAAAATTGGATTCCCTGTTCCAAAAGAGGAACAACTAGCAATGGATTTCGAGTCAGTATGGGCTGCCATGGAAGAGTGCCAGAGGTTTGGCCTCACAAAGTCAATTGGAGTCAGTAACTTCTCTTGCAAGAAGCTTGAAAACATACTCTCTTTCGCTACCATCCCCCCATCAGTGAATCAAGTTAGTTTTCATCATTCTCTTCTACCCTTTTTTCCATGCTTTTGCTTGTTATGAGTGGAGATGATGATTCCTTTTATTCCATCAGGTAGAGATCAGCCCTCTCTGGCAACAGCAGAAGCTGAGAGAGTTCTGCAAGACCAAAGATATCATTGTAACCGCTTACTCTCCTCTAGGAGCACAACGGACCCGCTGGGGCACCGATGAAGTAATGGACAATGAAACACTGAAGGAGATCTCCAAAACTCACAAGAAGACTGTTGCTCAGGTTCTACTGCATATTTTCGCGCAGCTTCTGCGATGCTGAAGCTCAATTTTGATATATAGTATTAGTTTTATAGATAAAAAAGGAACATATACCGGTTCTATGCTTAACTATGTCTATCTTCTCAGTTCTTTCTCAAGCAGCATTAATGGACTTAAAACATCACAATTGTTTGGAACCTTTGGCTGGCATGCAGGTTTGTCTGAGATGGGCATTTGAGCAAAGGGTAACTTTTGTGGTTAAGAGCTTCAACAAAGAAAGGATGAAGGAGAACCTGCAGATATTTGACTGGGCATTGTCAGAGGACGATTATAAGAAAATCAATGAAATTGAGCAGCGCAGATTAATGCCTAAACTGGAAATGGTGTCACCTCATGGACCTTTCAAGTCTCTGGAAAAACTTTGGGATGGGGAAATTTAAGCTGCGGTTTCAGGTTGATTTTCTTGTTCATGTTGGATGTTAAAGTCTATTGGGCCTAAAAGTCAGTTGGACCTCTAAGTTCCAAAAGTTCTGTCTGGTGGCCTGTTAAAGATCTAATACGTTCCAAAAGTTCTGTGTGGTGGCCTGTTAAAGATCTAATGTTCCTCCCCCCCCAATTAATGTTTAGTAAATATAATAAGCCATTTCTTCTTTAAATCAACCCAACGGAGAATTGAGTAAAAATGGAGTAAATTTTAAACCTCATTTGAACATATATACTCCAATCTATAAGAAATTTTCTTGGAAAGTTGAAAAGTTTGCAGAGTAAACAAAGAACAACCCAAAGGATTGGACAAAATCTAGAAAACAACGAAAAAAGCTTCAAATCCTGACCCCCTTTCTCCAGGCATATCACCAAAACAAATACAAAATCTTAGGCTCAAGCTTTCAAATCAAGCCACATCCATGACCATCGGATTCATCTCCACATTTTCTTTTCGGTGGAAATTCATTTTCCACTTTGACGCTTACGTTTTCTACCACCTATTAAAGGTCCAAACTCCAAATAATTGAAAAGACCACCTCTGATTTTCTTGTCTCTCAAAGAATCGTAATGGTAGGGAAACGAGCATGGATTCCGTAATTATCGACACGTGTCTATTATTGGATTGCCGGAGTTGCCGACAATTACCAAAGACAAATCCCTGCCATCCAAATATCTCAGCCGTCTATTTATGGAACAGCAGATCATCTAATATATGGCGCCGTATCTCTTCTTTTTTTTGGTTACATTGGGGGTACTGACACCCGGGGAGGGGGATGGCAGGGATCGAACCCTGTCTTGGTGACTTTCAAGTCTCTTAGTCACCAGGTCAAAGAGGTAGAAGTTGTCGTATCTCTTCTATGTTTTTTCTTTTGCCACTACTATTAATGAATAAAAAACCGAACCGATAGTTGAATCAGTTGGTCATCCGGTCATCGGTTCAATCGATCCAATCGGTTTAATCGGTTTAATCGGTTTGATTAAATAAATAATTTAATTTTATTAATTTTTCTAAATATTAAAAAAAATTGAAAAAAATAGAAAAAATTCAAAATATTCCTTAAAAATAAGAAAAAGTAAAAATATCAATTAAAAAAATTAAAAAATTACAATTCGGATTGAACCAGTTCAACCGGTTCGCCGGTTCAATAAAAATCCTATTTTAGTACCCGGACCGAACTTGTGATCGATTCTCGGTTCAACCGGTTGAACCGGCCGATCCGGTCTGATTTTTTATTCCATGACTACTATATGGCAATAGGATCTACAATTTTATCAATTATTTGTTGATTTAAGTAATTTGAAATTTATTCTCTTTAAATAAAATCTTGAGTTTGAATCTTATAAATAGAAAAAAATTATTATTAAAAAAGTTTTACACTCATAATGAGTCTATTCGATTCAAAACAGATTAATTTTAAACTTAAGAATATCTTTGATTAAACTAATCCTACTTAGTGGTCAAAAGGTATTCTTGATCAAATAAAAAAAAAGTATCTACAATTTTTTTGGTTTTTGGAGGTTAGAAAATTTTTTCTAAATTTACTTGAATCATCCCATTATTCATACTACTAACATTTTCTTTAAAAAATAAAAGGAAAAAAAGGTAAAGAGAAATTTTTTTTACTTTAATAGATGAATTATAAAAATAAAATTTACATCATTAATCGCAATCATTAAATTAAACAAATTTCTCTCTTAATCTTGTTCCTTTCTACTTACCAAAAAAATTAAATCCATTTACATAGAGTATTATAAAAACCCATTAGCAAATCCTTTTTCTTTTTTTTTTTCAACTTATGCATTGTCTCAATATTTTTCAATGCTTCCTAAAATTTTTTATGTTAACAGAAACTTGTTAATAATAAATCTAATTACTCCATATGTCTTAGAATATACGTTATTTTTGAAAATTTTTATTGTCCTAAAATATTTGTCACTTTAAAAAAATCAAGATAATGGTTTTATATTTTTCAAATTTATATCTTTTCATATTAAAAACATCTTCTTTAATATATGTTTATTTTCTATCATAAAAGAGCGAGAAATAATGACAGATATAGTCATAAATGAAAGAAATTAAAAAAAATAAAATATTAATAAAAAAGGTAAGTATCTAAAATTTAACAAATAATTTTTTTTAATTTTGTAAAATAATTGAAAGTTACATATTCTGAAACAAAAAAAAAAGTATTATACTGTTATCAAACTAAAGATGAAAAAGAAAGGAAAATTATTGAAACATGGAGTTGGTGAATCATGAGTGAATAGAAAAAGTCAACGAGCCGCAAACAAAGAAAGCACGAGCGCCCCATGCCAACATACACACATAATTAAACAGTAAACAGAATTAATAAATGGTAGGATTAAATTTTCTGGAAAAAAGAAAATGAGTGTTGTAGTAGGAGACACACGTGGCACATGAAGGTGGTGGACCTTAGGAGGCAATATCCTGACAATCTATCTACCTGAAAGCAACGTGTCCTACCTTCTTGTTTAAATCGGACTTTTATTTACTGTCGTTATTGTTAAGAGGACGCCCTAAATTATACTGTCTCCTTGCCCCGCAGTTTCGTTTTCAACAAACCTATCCTTTTTCTTTATTTCTTGATTTTCTTCTGCTTTAGTATTTGATTTTCCCATATGTATAGTTGTACATACTAGTAGTATTTGGTACCGCAAAATCTCTCGCTACAAATTTACTTCTAAAATTTATTTTTTATATTTTGTCGAGGTAGAGATTAATATATCATATTGACAAATATTTGTTGATTTATTTCAAACTCATCAACCCTTTTTTTGGGTACAAAGGGGGAGGGGGTAATTCTACCTAAAAAGGAGGGGATGACAGGGTCGAGAACCCCTGCCTTGGTGACCTCCTTAATCTCTTTGGCCATTAGACCAAGAGGTGGAGGTCTCAAACTTTTCAACTTTGAGTATAGAGAAATTCTTTGAATTCACATTACAATATTACAGAACCAGATTTGATAATGATGTTCTCTAAGTAATGCAATAAATAATAATATATTAATTATAACCTTAAACAGTGTTATTAGCAAACCTGTTAGGAAAACCTATCACGTAAATATTTTCAATGATTGTTTAAAAATTATTATCTAATCATGATATAAAAATTAAAAATGATTCATTATTATTGAAAAATTACAAATAAAGCAAAGTTAACGAAGATTATTCTTATTTTCTTATTTTGTATATAATGTATGTACTTTTTGTGTATTAATTTTTTTAAAAATAGTAATTTAATTAAATATATGAAAGATTGAATTAATAACTAATGATACAATTGACTTAAATTTACACGTATGGTGAGAACATTTTTTAGTTAAAATTTTATATTTGTTTCATATATGTTAATACTTGTTAATTTTAATATAATCATTTTAACATTTTTAGTGGTAATAGTTTTAATGATTGGGTAAATTATAATAAATATATTGAAAATAATTAAATGTCTTACATAATTTACATGCTAAACGTGTTTGTAAATAAATTGAAAAAAGAGTATACAGAGCATAATATTAATTTGCATACATTATTAAAATGGCTAGGCTGACAATTGTGTAGGGTGTGGGGGGTCCAGAATAAAACCGATGATCAGGCTTGTGGAAACCAATTTTGTTGTGGATTTTTGGGGCACTTTTATTGTTCTTCTTCAATTTCCTAGTACCTTTTGACGTATAGCTTGCGCTAGCAATTTAGAATCATGTTTTTCCTTATGTAAGCTGCAGGAGCAGAAACTGCGGCAAGGTTTAATGCAAAGAGCCGGCCAACTTAAATGCCCAAATTTATTGTGTATATATGCAGAGATATAGGATATGAGTTTTCACTCTCTCAGTTCCCCTATGATTTGAAACCATTCAATATGATTTGAAATCATTCCTCAAGAAATTATATATAGAAAATTGATCGGTTAAAAGTTTTGGAAATTAAATAAGGGTTAATTTGTTATCAAAAGCAATTAATTAAGTATAATAAATCAAACATTAAGATCACTAGCTTGTGGGGCAATATTAATTAATTAATTAAGATTGTAATTAAGCCATATATATATATATATATATATATATATGTTCATACATGGGAGATGACAGAGAGGGAGTGCAGGGCGTAGGAGCTGCAGATGGGTCCTAAATTAATCCTACTAGATAACATGCATGCATGCATTGCAAGTTGCAACATGATGAGGGTTTCCTTGTTAGAGATGTGGGTGGCGGGTTTCTGGCACAAAGGAGAAGGAAAAAGGTGATCAGTTTTTCATCAGCAGGCTTTGTGGCTTTTTGTAGCTTTGTGGTGAAGGAGGTGGCTGGGCTCTGCGGTCTTTACAGATGCTATGGGACAAATGGAGAGAGATATCGCAAAGATCATAAATGGATGGATATAATGGATTAGTTCGTGAGGGAAATAGAGGACAACTTGGTCAGGCCACCTCTCAGACAACTCTGAGTTGGCAGTGGCTCATGTCATCCTCGGCCTTGCTAGCTAAGAAAGCCCTTCAAACATTACTTTTATATGTGTATATATATATATATATAGATAAAATAATAATAATAATAATAATAATAATAATAATAATAATAATATACATGCGTACCTATATATATATACACTAGTATGTTCTTCCGTACTAATACTTTGAGTTTTATAAAAATTTATACTTTATTTTGAAGTTAGACAATATTATAAAATTTTATATTAAAATATTTGTAATTTAGGGGAAAATATATATAATATACTTGCATTGAAATAGAAATTTTCTTCCAAAATATTGATTAAATTAAAACAATAATTATGAACACATATTATCTTTTTTTCCTTGCCAAAAAAGATGTTTACATTGAAAAAATAATAATTTTCTAGAGAGAAATACTTAAATTAATAAATTAAATAAAGATTAAGGAAATTTTTCATTTAATAATAATAATAATAATAGTAGTAGAAAAGTACGAATGGTGTAAAACTTTTCAATTACTTAAAATATCATTTTTTTTCTAAATATTTCAAAATTACCATTGATATTGTTGATTTAAATTGAAACTCTTTATTATCTTTTATTAAATATTTTTTATATATATTTATTAAATGATGTTAGTAATTAACTAATTTTATTTTCATCATAATTAAATTACTATTATATTATATTGAAGAAAATAGTTTAATTATTATTCAATTTTATGTAGTTTATTCAAGTTTATTAATCTATAGCTTAATTATTATTCACTTTAATGTAGTTTATTTTTTTACATTTATTATTATTATTATTATTTTGTTATTATTAATAACGTATTGTATCACGTGCAATGCACGTGACAGTGAATGACTAGTTATTAAAAAAGTAAAATGATGAATTAAATTTGATGTGAAAAATATAATGGGCTAAAAAAAATTAGATCTTTTAATTTTTTTTCCCATATCGAAGTTTGTGAGCCACATTGATAAGGTCATATTTAGTGGTTAATTTGATATATATTTTACTACTTTTTTTGCTAGATTTATATATAATTTATGATATTCTCTCATGATTGGTTTATTTGCTTGTAGGTGAGGAAATTAAGGTCAATTAAAGCTTGAAAGGACTAAATTGTGGCAATTGAAGATATTGGCCAAAAGAGTTTTGTAAGGTGGAAGAGGTTAGCTTTAATTTAAAGCATTGGCACGTTGTTCATGAACGAATATGAGCTGAACAAAAGTCAGCCATCAAGTTTCACTTATGAAGCAATGAAAGAATTCTTGCCAGCCATATTGCCACGTAATCTTTGTGTGTATGTGAATACTAAAGAGGAGCCAAATTGGAGCAAAGTAGGGAAAACGTAACTCTCATGCCGAACTTCAAGATGGGTTTTGGGCTTATGTGATGTGGCCAAAGAGTCCAAGCTTAATTGGAACTAAACTTATTTTTCAAGCAATTATATGTAACCTATTAGTATAAATATTCATCTTAGGGTCCTCCTAGAGTGTCTTGGATTTTATATCTTAGACCTTATTTTTTTATTTTATTTTTACTTTGTTCTTATTTTATTTTATGAGTAGCTAGTTCCCTAGTTAGGATTAGGGATGTAGTTTGTTTGGATTTTTAATTATCTATGCGTATTTTCATTATTTGATGATTGAATTTATTCTTCTTGTCCTTAATCCTGAATTTATACTTGATCACCATAGATTCACTCTTAGGGATTGTATGAAGTACTGAAAGGAGAAGTATGATCCGTGCACTAGAAGAATAAACATTCTAGAGTTAGAGATAGAGATATGCTAAACTAGGGTAATAACTTATTGATTACTTATGCTTAATCAGTTTGATTAAGTTGAATTGCGTATCGAGAGATAGTAGTTGCTTAATTGAATATACCTTTGTACGTTGAGAGATGACATAGATGCATTAGTGTAATCGTTATTTCAACTAGAATAATTAGATTTGCGTGATAATTAATTACTCCTTACAAGTGAACCCCAAAGCCCTAATGTTTTCTTATTTATTAATTTTCTCTTTATTTAATTAGCTATTTTAATTAGTTAATTTCTTCTTTAATTTAATTTAATTGTTTGTTTTAACTAGAATTAATTAAATCAGTGAATATTAGTCTTCGTGGGAACGATATCTTGGAATACTATTTTTTCTATACTATCTCGATTTTGTGCACTTACAGATTAAGGCAACCACACATTAATTGTTAGGTAAAATTACCAACTAATTCATAATTAAGACTACCAATTACTAATTAAGATGACAAAAAGGGTATTTCTACATAATATTAACTTTCTTAGAATGAAATTATCATATAGTTGAGCAAAAGCCACTTTATACAAGATTAATGGGGTAGCAAGTGGATTTGTTATGGGACATAAATAAGATATAAATATAGATAATCCCGTGCAATGTATAGGTCGTATTAATAATACAATTAGAAAAAAGATGTGAAAGTAACTCTTTATTGTATAAAAAGAAATTTAGTAAATAATTAATAATATATGTTTTGAAATTTTATGATTTAAGACTAATTGGACAGTTGACATCTATAACAATATCTTTCATTTCTCGTCTTAATTGGATTATCTAATTGCAAATGATATTTTGTTTGGTACACAGTGGATATATAGCGTACTAATTATAAAAAGACATATGCAGAGATCCAAAGTGACTTTTTATGTTAATTCCTTAAAATTGCAAATGACACTTTTTTAACTGGTGTTGAATAGTTGTTTTACAAAAGAAATTCCTTAAGATCAATAAAGTCATGGAGGCAAAGATCATAGACATCTGAATTCTCCTTCAGTCGAGTTGGTTAAAGAAGTTGAGGGATTCATACAAGAGGTATCCAGTTTGAAATCTCTTATTCCTAAAGTAGGCCATTTTCCATACTTCTTATATACAAAAAAAAGACCATATACATCTATGCAGATTTTTATTTCTATCCTTAGAGCACTCTCCTCAAGTCATCCACCCCATCATTATTTTTCTCTCTCATTATTTATTTTTTAATTTTTTATTTAAACTAACAGTATAGATATTCTTTAATTACTTTAAAAATCTAGAAAAAGAAGTTAAAAAGGCTTTTTTTATTTAAACCAACTTTAGTTATTCTTTAATTACTTTAAAAATCTATATCTATACATACTTTTATTTGTATCCCTAAAGAGCTCTCCTCAAGCCATCCATCTCATCATGATTTTTCTCTCTCATTATTTTTTTAATTATTTTTATTTAAACCAACATTATAGTTATTCTTTGATTACTTTAAAAATTCTAGAAAAAAGAAATTAAAAGAACATCTAATTTTTTTAAATTACTTTGATTACTTTAGTTATTCTTTAATTAATTGCTTTAAAAATCTAAAAAAAAAAAAGAAATTTAAAAGGCGTTTGAAAAAATAAATGTAAACCCACATTTATCTCATCGTATTTCTTTCCTTTCTCTCTTTCTTTCGGTGCCCACCCCAGCACCCTTTCCATGGTAGGCCTTTTTTGATGTTCTCATTAGGGATGGAGCCAAGAATTTTTCTTAAGGGAAGTCAAATCACAAATGTAAAATGTAAAAATCTAAAGGCCTAAGTCTAAACCATATGATAAGAAGATGTAAAAAATCAATGAGAACAAATGTGAAAATCAAATCGCAAGGAGTTAATAATATCACGCCTGTAGGCTCAGCCACGTGGCAGCCGTTGTACTATCTCAAAGTAAGTGTCGGTCAATCACTCCTTGAAAATAGTGCAATGCATTGAATACCAAGTATAAATACAAATACCAAATATCATTTTAAAATGAAACATTTTAGTAATTAAAATAATATCTTTAAATAATATAATTATAACGAGTAAAGTCCCCCAGGGAGAAAAATATCAAATCAAGTGTAATTACAAGTGTGTGGATGCACAAGTGGATCACAATCACTAAGAATACATAAACCTACTATAGCTGAAAGCTAATCTGCACCTCTTACATAATGGCTGCTCCTCAACGAGTCTCAAACCTAAAAAACAAATAAACCACGGTGATGAGTCCACAGACTCAGTGATGTAGTTTGAAAAAAATATAAAAGACCAAAGATGATGGGAGATATAATCATAATAAAAACCTTTTTTATAAATCAATATTTTATTTCAAATCAAATCCCACCAATAAAATCATTTCATCAAAATAATTTAGTTTAACTAGGGCAGCATAAATCGAACGAGCCTCATCCGTTGATAAGCTCGAACTGTTGGGAGCAATTCTCATTAACTCATCATTTAAAATATATATACATGTCTATACTATACCATTTTCTCCCAACATTGCCATTTGTCATCTCAATGACTACAAATGCTCGTGATAAGTCACCCTCCGCACCTCCCATTCCTAGGAAAGTGCACTTGTGCCTCCCTTTTGGAGCATCCACTAGCCACTAGATAGCTAGCAAATTGCCCCTCATGGGCAGGCCCCTCATGGACCAATATCATACCTCAAACGGGCAGGTCACGCATGGACCATAATCACGCCACGGTTAGGGTTATATAAAAATACCTCGATCAGGTAAGTCATATACAGACTCTCATCATGCCTCAATTAGTTTTATATAAAATCATTTAAAATATTTATATCTCATATAAATATGATCTATTACCCGCCAACATAAAAAGTGTATACTTGTGCAATGACTAACTGTATCCCAAAACATATAAAAGCATTTAATTTAAAACAATTAAAATACTTTGCCATCAATAAGAGATTCCTATACCCCTGAAATCCATCCATTACATAGCTGAAGCTCTCGCGCGGTTCGTTGTCGACGCTCCTAAGTGGATTAAATCGATTTGAGCTCATCTTTTCCAAATCTCCATCTTAGGTAAAAAAATTTCCAACCAAGTTGAGCTCAAATCCTTGCTCCCCTCCAAAACTAGCCATCATCATTGCGTAGAGCTCGGAAAATACTACAATTTAGGCTATTCATTCACTTAATTTGGTTGTGAATTAAAAAAGATATGAAGAAATAAATATTGAAGCTTTAATGAGCAAACTAAGAAAAGAAACAAAAAAAGAAAAGGAAAAAGCAAAAATATTCTCCTTCAATTCACTATTTGGCCCCTTTTTATACCTTTTAGCAAAAAGTCAAATTTACCTTTCATTAATCTCACAAATTTCAAATTTAATATTGGTTCAATTACGCCTCATTGTACGGAAAAAAATTTAATTGCACCTAAACATTCCAAAAAAATTACATATTGGGAGCTTAGTACAATATTGATTGGAGTTGAAGTCCACAACTCTCCATTCCTTACAAAAATTTCGTCTTCGAAATTCTAAGGACTAAGTAGTAATTGAGTAGGGATAGTTTCGTCTCATCCCATCTCGAGTCAAAACAAACTTAGGAACTTCTCCTTAATACTTCCACCAAAAGATCTTTCATTCATTCCGCAAAGATCGTTCTTCCTAATCCAAACTGACTACCATCTCAACTTTAAGGTTTAGTCCCCAAACAAGCTCAATTGGAAGCGATTTGAAGGCATGGGTCGGATCCGACACACATTTCTCTGATTAAGAGATGTGAAACACATCGAAGACCCAATAAAATTTTGATGCCTATATTAGACAGCAAGTTACGAGTCCTCTTCGGTAACCTTGATTTAAGTTTCTTTTCAATCTCTCACTTTTTTTTACCAATTAAGGTTTTGAGGTAACTGAACCTCTTACATTGAAATTCCAACTTGCTCTCCAATTACCACCATTTCAATCACTATCGTTTTCAAACTACCTTCAACCGACTCACAACTGGTTTTACTTTCCATAATAACTTCAAAAAATCTCACTACTGAGCATTTGTCTTTCTTCCATCTTGTCCAAATAAAGTGGGGTAATACACTATTTTCATACAAAACTCTACTTAGAGTGACAATTTATCCCACTTGAGCATATTACTCTAGCTCTATTTCAAAAAGTTTGATGTCTACTTCACTCCACACAGTACCTCACATGGTATTAAATCAATGACAATCTGACAATTGTTACCATTGGCAACTCAGCCAATAATAAGTACATTTTAACTCTTTCAAGAGTTGATAGCTCAATCGCGCAACACATCTTTTAACAACAGAATGATTCTTTTAACGTATCCATCATTCTATGGTTAGAATAAAACATTGAACTTTAAATTCCCCTCTTATTGACACCATCAATATAACACCATGGAGACTTCTATTTCATCAATAATCATATGAACCAACTGCTCAATTGTTTAGGTCATCACGACTTCACATAATATGTGCTGATTTGGTGAAGTAATCAAATCACCCAAATCATACCACAACCTCCAAACGTGAGGTAAACACAAATCATAAGATTCCATTTCTCTTTCTTACACGAAATTAAGCAATAATTACAATGCGGCAATAGGCTTTTCAGGATTGGTCTTATCTCGCCAACCGGTCAAACACTTAGTCACTTTCTTGACAATTTCTTCTCTCATAACAACCTCCAACAAAACCTCTAATGTATCACTATTTTTTTATGCTACTTTGACATGTAGCAAAGGTGAAGGAATCAACTTACTAAAACATTCAACCAAGCCACTACCATGGCCAATATTTCAAATGAACTTCAATAAATAACTTTCCAACAAATAGTGGCAACATACTTAATGTGGCTATCTGTACTGAAAAGGAACCCTTCGGTTCAACACATGAGTCACCAAATTTACTTGTTCAGGTGATAGTCAATCACCAACCTACAATCCTTTACCAATTTCAATCATTGCCTTTGTCACGCAGTTAAGATCTCTCCGTGACGTAAAATACGTCAAACTTTCACAATTAATTTAAATGTGGCATGTTTCCTTTACAACTAGTGCCTCTAACTTTTAAGTCCAAGTTTTTGGCTGCATGCTTCCAAGTCATGCACTGAATAAGTCTTCTCATGCCTTTTCAACTAATGATAAGCATAAGCAACTACCTTGTTACCTTACATCAAGTCACATCCAAGACCGTGTCTGGACATATCAATGCAAACTATATTACCTTTGCCAAGATTGGCAAGGTACATACCAAAAAAACTGGAGTTAAACACTCCTTAAGCTTCTAATATCATATTATAAATCTTTCATCTCAAACAAGCTTAACTCTTTGAAAGTCAAGTTATTAAAGAAGGCAATTATCAGAGAAAACTTTCAACAAGATTTTGATAATTTTCTGCAAATCGAGAAAACTAGACATCTTGATTGATGGCACTTCTGAACTATTCCCAATTGAAAATAGCTTCACTTTACTTGGGTCCACAAAACACCTTTCTTAATCATTAATTAACCCAAGAAAAGACTTGTTGCAACCAAACTGATGCTCGTATAGTTTGACATATAGTCGGGTTCCCTATTAATTGCAACATGAAGCGGAGATGTTAGACATGCTCACACTTACTTTTTGATAGACTAAGGTGTCATCAACGAGGAAGATGACAAGTTGATCAAGATACGGTTGGAACACCTAATTCGTCAAGCTTTACAATGACCGTATCTTATTTAAGAAACAATCTTAGGATTTGTTACTCTCCTCAATTCTTAATTGTGACTCTGTATCTACTATTGAACAAAGTCAAGGCAATTCACCTTTCCTCCCTTCACATTTTTACACTAGAGAACTCGATAGTGAGATGCTTAGCTGTGTAGCTCCTTTATAGTTAATTTAATTGACTACTTTCACTTAACTTCATTCCATACAGATTAACAGAAATGAAATCTGTACTCAATTGCAATTCAATGGAAAAAATTTTATATTTTCTCCTTTCAGTAGTAACTCTGGCAGTTCCTATGGAAAACAGGAGGAAAATCTTCATTTGCTTCAATGCCTTGAACATCAATCCAACAATTTAAGCACAGCTAACTTACGCTAACAACATAGTGCATCCTTGCTGGTGCAACTTACTTGTTTTGAGTGCCAATATCACTCTGAATGGAAATATTGGATGCTCATCAATAAACTGAACTAGCCACTTACTGGCCTATGAAAACTTCATTTTCCAGTAACACAATTCTTCAAAGTGCCTCACTTTTTCATCTAACCCTTATCAAACATGGCATCGGAATTCGCCACAAGTTTACACTCAACTTTCACATTAATTAATTAAATTTTCAATTTATCAACTCCTCACTCTTTTCAAATTCTAAAATTTGTCTTTCATTTCATTTACTCCAATATTTTATCAATCATTACTCATTTAACTTTCTTTCACCAAAACTTTACTCTTTTCACACTTTAAATTTATCTCTCATCATTTAGTTCCAATTATCTTTTCAATTTATACTTAATCATTATCAATTTAAATTCTGGGATTCAAACTCCTCACACCATAAATCCCCATATTCATTTTACTTCCAATACAATTAATCATTTAGTACATTGTTGAAGTACACATTTATGTCTTGTGAGGACATGTGACTTGACAATTCTACCTCCTTCACAACCAACAATTCATTCATACTACCAATGTTCTTTTAGGGTTAGAAGAACCATCATAGTTGATTTGTCAAACCCCATTAAGATCAATTTGCACACCCTCTTCTTTCTTCTTATTCTACACCCACACTTAGCTGACTTCACAGTCAAATTTCTTCACAACACTTTTTCTATAATTCTTTAAGGACTTTCCTACCATTCATCTAATTCATTAAACACATTATTCAAATTTATCATGGTTATTATTGTGCCGATGCTACTAACTAAGCAACTAGGCAGTATTTTAATTCAATTTCAAGTCTAATCAACCATACACGATGTTCACCTAATACATTTAAAATTTTACTTTTAGTCTTTTAATTCCTCTCCTTTAAGCCAAACATTTCTTATTTCGTAGAGTTGGATGAATGGGAGATAACGCTGGATGCTCCCATTCCCAATTTAACCAAGATTCTGTCCTTATCTCACTAATTTACACTTCTCCATTTTCCATGCCAACTTCTCATTTTAGGTTTTTCACATTTTTCGGTTTCAAACATTGAATTCTTATCCAATTGCCTCCCTAAAGGAGCACATGAGATTGTTTCGGATAACTATGGAAACCAATCTCTATTCTTACCACAATTTGTACAAGGGACTTCCAAAGTTCCTTTTAAGTACAACCTTTAGCTCCGGTTTCTCGAAAACTTACACCTAAAGATAGCTAAATAGTATCTATCCTCATCCATGCTACAACTCAATTCATTTACCATACTTTCTTAAATTAGGGTTTAACTCTAACCCTTTTTGTCTTTGCTTTTGCTAACAAGGACACCAACATCACCTTGAACTTTTAATCACTTTATAATTCTACACTAAGTTAATATGATTTTTATCATTCAGGTTTCCTTAATCTTTGCATCCTTTCGTAAAGACTATACCACACTAACACTTTTTGTCTTTGCTTTTGCTAGCAAGGACACCAACATCACCTTGAACTTTTAATCACTTTATAATTCTACACTAAGTTAATATGATTTTTATCATTCAGGTTTCCTCAATCTTTGCATCCTTTTGTAAAGACTATACCACACTAACACTTGCTGCATTTATTAACTCAACATATAGTTATTATGTATTTCATCCCCTCTCTGGATAACTCAAACCCATGTCTCGACTCTAAAGACACGTAATTTATAGAAAAGAAACAATTCCATATTCCCTTTCTCAATTTGATTTCAATCAGTTATATAAGGGTTTTGTTTCTTACCTTTAATCGTCTTCACCTTTCTTTACAAAAGGCAATGCCATCCATCCAAGAGCTCATGACCTTGAGTAATCATCACATGGACTCAATGTATCTTATCTAACTCATGAGATCATTCAAACTCATTTCATAGCTCGGTTAGTGCACATTTCTAAGTTCAACTAAGATGACTGAGGAATTGGTCCTACTAGGTACCTAAGTACCTGAATAAGCTCTTTACGTTTTAAAGTAATCCACTAGGTTTTTAGAAGAATTTTCAAATCAATTTGTTTTGATACCAATAAAACTATCATGCCCCGACCAGCAGGTTAGGCCACATGACAGTTGTCGCACTACCTCGAAGTATGTGCTGATCGGTCACACCTCGAAAACATCGTAAGACATTGAATACCAAGCATAAATACAAATATCAAATATCATTTTAAAATGAAATATTTTAGCAATTAAAATAATATCTTTAAATAATATAATTATAACAAGTAAAGTCCCCTAAGGATAAAATATCAAATCAAGTGTGATACAAGTGTGCGGAGTGAAACTGAAATATAAATACAGTGGAATTAAAATGAACAAACGGATCACAATTACTAAGAATGGATAAACCTATGTTAGCTAAATGCTAATCCACACGTCTTACACAATGGCCACTCCTCAACGAGCTTTAAGTTTGAAAAACAAATGAACCATAGTGATGAGTCAATAGACTCAGTGATGTGGTCTGGAAACAATGTAAAAGACCAAAGATGGTGGGAGATATAATCATACCATAAACCCTTTTTATAAATCATTATTTTATTTCAAATTAAATCCCACCAATAAAATCAACATAATTTAGTTTAATTAGGGTGGCATAAATTGAATGAGCCTCATCTATCGATGAGCTTGAACCATTGGGAGCAACTCTCATTAACTCATCATTTAATATATATATATATATATATACATACGCATCTATACTATGCCCTTTTCTTCCAATGTTGCCATTCATCATCTCAATGACTACAAATGCTCTTGGAGAGTCACCTTCTGCTCCTCTCAGTCCTAGAAGAGTGCATTCGTGCCTCCATTATGGAGCATCCACTGGCCATTAGACAGCTAGCAAATTGTCCATCATGGACCAATATCATACCTCAATCGGGTAGGTCACACATGGATTGTAATCATGTCACGATTAGGGTTATATAAAAATACCTCGATCGGGCAAGTCACATACGGACTCTCATCACGCCTCGATTGAGTCTACATAAAATCATTTAAAATCTTTATATCTCACATAAATTGATATATTATCTGCCTGCATAAAAAATGTATACTTGTGCAGTGGCTAACTATATCCCAAAACATATAAAAGCATTTAATTTAAAACAATTAAAAATACTTTGCCATTAATGTCATTGAACATTAAGGCCAAACCATTTACATTGATGGGAGATTTATATACTCCCGAAATCCATCCACTGCATAGATTGAGCCCTCCCCAAACCCAATCGAACCTTTTCGTACAAATCGAAAAAGTAGAAAATGGCGTATAACTAAGGAAGCTGAATGTGTCAAGTTCGAAATTTAACTTTAGTATAGGTGATGGAAGAGAATATTAGGTTAGAATAAGATGGAGTTGGGACAAGAGGCGATTGCCAATGCATGGTAGATTAATAAACACCATTCAGACTTCTTTTCAGTCTATAACTCAGGGATTATGGGGCCAAAGGGCGTAAGAGGTCGGAGAACCGAGCCAAGTGAGGAGAATCGAAAAAGAGGTGAGAAAATGAGTAATGTTTGATGCAATACCTGAATAGGTTCGACGCCAGACATATTTTGTAAAAAGCCTCTCCCTCTTTTTTCTCTATTTCCCTCTTCTTCTTTTCTCCTCCACGTCAACCACCCAAACCACCATCGTAAACCCTTCTTAAACTTACCCTTAAAACACTTCTAAGCTATCTTTCAACCTCTTTAGCTGAAGATTTAAAGGGAAAACCAAGAAATCTCAAGGCAAAAATATGCATTTTGGAGTTTTGGCTAATTCGGACAATCTAACTTTTAGATCAAAGTGAGTTTCTAATATGTTGTTCTACACTGCTCAAGCTTTAATTTGCCTATTTGCTTGTGTAAATCTATACATTGGTTTGGAAGAAATCGCGGCTCAAAATTAAATAGGGGTTTTCGGGTTAAAACAAGATCAGATTTGATTTTTAAGGATTTTGAGTCATATATTTCGAGATTCACTTCAGTGTATCTGTTGTAGATGTTGTTGGGATGTTGTGTTTCAATTTGTAGGTCAATTCATGGAAAAATAAGCTCAGAAAGGGGTAGTGAGGCCTAAAAATGGGTCTCTATTTCATCTTCCTCACGGGACTTGATCTACTCCCGCAAGAGTTATTTTGGATGGCCAAAATAGTCTTTTCAGGGGCATTTTGGTAATTTTACTCGAAATGCCTGTTTTTGACCTAAAACTCCATCGAACACTTTTCTAACCCCCGGATTACTTCCAAACCTTAGCTTTTATGTATTAGAACCCTGAAAACATTTAGGAAAGTTCAAATTAAGTTTGTAATGCAATTCTTCGCATATTAGGATTTCTAGAAAGTTAAGTTTGGCGACGCTCCGTAGATCGATCATCACTAATTTTTTGGGAGTATACAAACCTCCCAGTATAGTGAGTGGCTTAGATTTGATTGCTTAACCAGTAAGTTTAAATGTTTTTAAAAAGTTTTAAACATAAATGTTTTACAAATGTTTTGCGATACGTGTAATCCTTCGCACACACGTTTATTTTGTGATACACCAATTTAGTGGGTGATATGATTTTAAGAAATTATAAATGTTAAATGTATGTTTTATATTTGTGTTTTACATATTATATTTATGTGAGACGCGTATGACGATGAATCGCGACCACCCAATGAGGGATATGGTAGATGATAAAATGACCTCGGTGCTCTAATAGGAGCGAGTGGACCGATTAGAGCATGTGTCTGACCAAGTAGCCGTAAATCACCTTTTAAGGGACACGGTGATAAGGGAACCTTGGGAAAAAAAGGCACGAAGAGTAACTCACCAGGGCTATATGTAACTGTGCTCCACCAACAGCGAGTGGCACTATTAAGGGAACGGGCTAGAGAGAGAAAGTATGTTAAATATTCTTATGAGTTAAAAGAGATAGCCCTCGATGTAGTAAGGCATATGATTGATGAGTCCAGGTTTCAATGTTTTACGGCCAGCCCATTTAAGATTTATTTTAATTATTTTATTTATTTAGTTTAGTTTAGTTAATTCATTAAATAAATTATTAGTTTCATAAAAAAAAGGTTTTGAGAAAAAGATTTTAAAAATAGAATAAATTGTTTTATAAATTCTTTTGGATAGTAACCATTTCCCTAACCCCTAATGGATATCCATTTTTCATGCCCCAACCCGCAGGTCCGGCCACATGACAACCGCCATACCACCTCGAGATGCATGTCTTGTCTGACGGGCAATTCAAGATGGCACAGGGCATAAAATAAAGGGTATATAAGCAATATATGAAAACATATGAGAAATAATTTACAAAATATTATTTAAAATATTTATAAAGTATAAGTGGCATGTTTTACGGTGTAGACATGCAGCGGAAAAAGATAATATATATAATAACATGCAATACTATTTCGAGCCAAAATTCACAAGGATGGAGGGTGGCACCTACAAAATCGTGTTCTCGGTGATATACTGGGATCACTGACCACCTGGATGCCTGTCGTTCGTAGCTTGATGACCTAACAACAAAAGTGAATGGTGTGAGTACAAATATATATGTACCTATTAAGGGACCCGATTATAATGACCGATCACCTCAGGTTGGGGATATGAAATAATCCAAAATTTCATTTATTAAATCATTTAGTAAAATCATATGAAACCCCATGCTAAAACAAATATCAAATATAATTTTCATAAATGGGTTGGCTTCTGAAATCGTCCCAAAGGTACACCCGTGCACTGGGGTACCCTGCTGGACCGTCAAGGGCTAACTCATATTTCAAATTCTTTATCTTTATTCATTGGCCCGTTCCCTTGACGTTAGCCTTGCCGTGGTGGAACATAGCAAACTGGAGCCCTGGTGAGCTTCCCTACGCGACTCTCCCAGGGTCTCGTCTCACCGTGCCCCTCATAGGCAGTCAACGACTGAGAATCATGCATGCTCTCAAACTCGGTCCACGCTCCCGTATAATTGGAGCACCGAGGAACCCACTCAATCACTCAACTCCCTAGGGCATCATACCCCTAAAATTAGTAATAATAACAATTTATAAAGTCTTTTGAAATTTCCACCCTTTAAATCCTTTATAAACTTTGTATGTGAGGGTGGACATTTCATACCCTAAAACGTTATAAACAATTATTAAACAATTTATAAAATAATTAGAAAATAGTTGACCCTCAATGGTCAACCACTATAATCCAAGCCACTCACAAGTAAGAGAGGTTTGTATACTCCTAAATAAATCCCCACGAATGCCTAAACTCGCATGCTAGTGCCCGACCTCATACAATCACGTACCTAAATAGACAAGTTGAAATCTAATTTGACTAATAAAGGCAATTGGCTAGCAATTAAACTCCTAGGCAAGATCTAATTAGAGTTTCTAAGGTTTCGGAGTAAAATTGGACAAGTCCGGAGGTCAACGGAAGTCATTTGGGGGGTCTAGGGGTGCAAAATTACATTTTTGTCCTTAGACTCGGACTTGATTTTAAACTCCTAGGCTCAGAATTGAGCTAAAAGAAGTTCAAAACACCCATGGAAAATCTAATTTGGTTTCTCGGCCAAACAATTATACACAAATATAAGACTTGACATGTGTGGACTAGGTCCAGGCGTGTCAACTCTCCCCCTTACAAAAATTTCGTCCCCGAAATTCAATTAAACTAATCGTTAAACAAATGGGAAAGTCACATCTCATATCGCTCTCTGGGTCCCAAATCTGCTCCTCGATTTGCAAGCTTTTCTGTAAAACTCGCACCAAAGGAACCGATTTGTTCCTCAAGGATCAAACCTCTCGATCCAATATGACTACAGGTTGAACCCTGAAGCTTAAGCTTTTCTTCAGCTTCACAGGTGGAGTTTGAAAAACATGCGACGGATCAGGTACATATTTTCGGAGCATAGATACATGAAAAACATCATGTATCCGAACCATGTTGAGTGGCAACTCCAATCGATACGCCATCGGTCCAATCCATTCTGCGATAAGGAATGGACCAATGTACCTTGGATTCAACTTTCCCACCTTGCGGAATCGAATAATGCCTTTCCAAGGAGAGACCTTTAGGAACACTTGATCTCCCACTTAGAATTCCAAAGGCATCCTCCTCCGTTGTGCATACTTTCGATCTCGATCCTGGGCTGCCTAAAGTCGTTCTCAGATAAACTTCACTTTCTTAGTGGTGAGTTCAATGTCTGCCTTGTCGAAGATTTGGTTCTCGCCCACTTCATCCCAATACAATGGGGTTTTGCACTTCTTTCCGTATAGGGCTTCGTACGGAGCCATACCAATACTAGATTGGTAGCTGTTATTATAAACAAACTTCGCTAAAGTAAGGTATGCATCCCATCCACCAGTAAACTCAAGCGCACATGCTCGCAGCATGTCTTCTAATATTTGTATGGTATATTCTGACTGGCCGTCAGTCTGTGGGTGGAAAGCAGTACTAAATCAAAGTTGAGTTCCCATCACTTGCTGAAAGTTGCTCCAGAACTGTGAAGTGAATCTTGGATCTCGATCTGAAACTATGAAGCTGGGACACCATGGAGTCTAACTACTTCATTCATGTAAAGCTGCACTAACTAGTTTACACTCCACCTCATGCTCACTGGGAGAAAGTGTGCTGACTTGGTGAGTCGATCGATAATCACTCACACAGCATCAATCCCACGTTTAATGTGAGGAAAATCAGTTACGAAATCCATGGTGATGTGTTCCCACTTCCATTCAGGAATTTAAAAAGGTTGAAGTGTCCCGAAAGGTTTCCGATGTTCTGTTTTCATTCGCTGACACATTAGACATCTTGCCACGAATTCAGCAACTTCTATTTTCATTCCAGGCCACCAATAATGATCCTTGATGGTTCGATACATCTTGGTGCTACCTGGGTGCATGACAAATGGAGAAGGATGAGCTTGCTGAAGAATGGTGCCTTTAAGGTCAAGGTCATGCGGCACGCAAATTCGACTTCGAAATAGTAGAATTCCATCACTACGAACTGAAAACTCCGATGGTTCTCCCAACTGCAACTTCTAAAGTTCTTGCTGCAATCTCGGATCAGAAGTCTGGAGATCGAGAATTCGATAGTTTAGCACTGGCTTAGCTAGAATTTGAGCAATCAGTGCACCATCGTGATAATCGTAAGCCAATTTGGTTCCAGTTGACCTTAGCTCCACCAACTCTGGCAAGTGGATATCTCTGACTGTGGCCAACGAAGTAATTACGTTTTGGCTTAAAGCGTCTGCAACCACGTTTGCCTTGTTAGGATGATAGTCAATTACTAGATCATAATCCTTGATGAAATCTAGCCATCGCCTTTGCCGCATATTCGAATCACGCTAACTCATGAAGTGCTTGAGGCTCTTATGATCGGTGTAGATACGACAAGTTTCACCATATAAATGGTGGCGCCAAATCTTCAAAGCGAAGACTATAGCCGCAAGTTCCAAGTCATGTACTGGATACTTGATCTCGTTCGGTTTCAATTGACGAGAAGCGTATGTAATTACCTATTCATCTTGCATCAACACACATCCAAGTCCATTGTACGACGCGTCGGTATACACAATGAACTCCTTGCCGCTTACAGATAGGGCAAGTATAGGTGTTGTCGTCAACTTGTCCTTCAGCTTCTAGAAACTCTCTTTGCATTCTTTTGACCAAAAGAATTTGGTATTCTTGTAGGTCAATTTAGTTAATGGTTCAACAATTGCGAAGAATCCATCCACGAATCTCCGATAATATCCAACTAGTCCCAAGAAGCTTCGAATCTCAGTGGGATTTGTGGGACGTTTCCAATTGGTGATTGCCTTAATCTTGCTGGAATCCACAAATATGCCATCCCTAGACATGACATGTCCAAGGAATCCAACTTGTTGCAACCCAAACTGGCACTTGGAGAGCTTAGCGTAAAGCTGGTGATCACGAAGAGTTTGCAGCACAACACGAAGATAGTCTACTCTCACCGGTTTCTTGAATAAACTAAAATGTCATCAATGAAAACGATGATAAATCGGTCTAGATAGGGATGGAATATACGATTCATCAGGTCCATGAATGTCCCTGGAGCGTTGGTAAGTCCGAACGACATCACACAAAACACGTAATGTCTGTATTTGGTACGAAAGGCAGACTTGTGAATATCTTCCTTTCGTATCTTCAACTGATGGTAGCCCGATTACAAGTCAATCTTGGAGAATATGCCGGCTCCTCAAAACTTATCGAACAGATCGTCGATGAGAAGTAATGGGTATCTATTCTTCACGATAACTTCATTCACCTTGCGGTAGTCGATGCAGAGTCGCATGGAACCGTCTTTCTTTCTCACAAACAAAACTGGGGCTCCCCAAGGTGAAGTACTCGTATGAATGAACCCCTTATCCAACAATTCAGCGAGTTGTTTCTTCAACTCAACAAGTTCAGTAGGTGCCATTCAATATGGAGCCATGGAAATTGGGTCTGTACCAGGATAAACTTTGATCGGAAAGTCGAAGTCTCTCTCAGGCGGCAAACCAGGTAATTCATCAGGGAAGACATCCGAAAACTCATTAACTACCAGAATATCTTTAATGTTAGGCTTTTCCACTGAATTGTCTACTACATGGGCTAACACAGCTTTACACCCTTTAAGTAGTAGCTTACTTGCTTTGATGGTGGAGATGACATTCGGCGTGCCTCTACGCTCGCTGTAAAAGTTGATGATGTTGTCGTCAGGTTGTGGAATCCTTACCAAATGGTGCTCGCAGTAGATCTGAGCGTGATGTCTCCCAAGCCAATCCAACCCCAAGATGGCATCGAAGTCGAACATTTGAAGTGGAATTAAGTCTGCTTCGAAAGTAAGGTTTTCCAGCTTCACTGTGCATCCTCTATACACCGTATTTCGAACCATCTTCTCACCTAAAGGTCTATTCACTAATAGCTCATACCCCAAGGGCGATAACGATCGATTCGCATGCATGGCAAACTTGGTATTAACGTAGGACAAAGCAACTCCAGTGTCCATAATCACATACACCGTTGATCGAAAATAACTACCATGCCTAACATCCAAAAATTTTTCTAAAGCGGTAACTTTTGCTTGACAAGCAGTTACGAGCGCAATGATATCTTTATTCGTGAAAAATAACTGTCCGTGAATATTTAAATATATACTTACTGGTAACTACATCAAGACGAGCATCGGCATCGTCCTGTGATACGGCATAAACCTGAGAATGTTACTGCTGCTGCGGGAGTCACCTTGGAGGTGCGGAATTACTACCAGTACCCGAATGCTACTGAGAAGAAGAGGGGGCGGCGTAGGAATGTCGCGCTGGCTGGAAAAGACGGAAACCTCCATAACTGCTCGGTCTGGCCGAAGGCTGACCAAAACTCCGCCTAGGAGGTGCAGAAGTGGTAAATGGACATACGTATGCCATATGGCCCATACCACAGCACTGAAAACATTGAGGTTTGGCCTTGCACGAGCCAAAATGAAAGTGTCTGCAGGTTGGACACCGTGGTCTAGACTCTCCTCTCTTCCAAACCATCCCCTAACCATGGACTCAAATCACATCTTCCCTTTTCCTCGACCACTAAATGGAGGCGGTGGCAAGGAAAGTGACATCTGTGGTGCTAGGGACTCGGCTGAACTTGCTCTAGATACCCCACTGTAGGAATATGTTCTCTAAGTCGGTCTCGGCACCAGGTCCATCGGTACGCCAAAAGATCATTAACTGCTCGAACTTGATCCTCATGGCCGAAGCTGAGAAATCATAGTTTCAGCCCACAGCGCATTCGATTGACACTGCTCAAAGGTAGCTCCAGGAGTAGGCGCCATGAACTGTAAAATCTCCCACCGAAGGCCGTTGACAAATTGAAGACAAAGGGCCTCCTCGGTGATGGACGGAAGATGATGTGAAAGTCTCCGCAACTCCGTCTCATACTGCTCAACAGACCTAACACCCTGCTATAGTCAGAGAAACTCGCTGTATCGCCTCATCACCATATCCTCTGATAAAAATCTCCATCGAAACTCAGTAACGAACATCTCCCACGTCACTGGTCCGGTGGCTCGGCTCTCAAGATTGGTGCACCAACTCAGTGGCTACCCCTGAAGATATCGGGTAATCACGCTCACTCGTTCCTTAGAGGTTATACCCAGACCCTCCATGTTTTTGGTAACACAATGCAGCCAATCCCACGCTGCATTGGCGAGCTTGTCGAAGAGCTTTAAGGTGTCTAGTCCCTTCATGATGTGAAGGAACCTCACCAGGCGATTCTCTGGAAAAGTGACACCCGCGGAAGTGCTCGCTGCACCGCTCGGTTGAAAGTGTGGCAGTGTTGGTGTCACATCGGTGGTGACGGATGTATAGGTAGTGTAGTGCCGGTAGGTGGATATGCATCAGTGGCCATCTGTGATGAAATGAATCTGTTGGCCCAACTGTCAAACATCCGCTCGAAATCAGCGGGCGTGTACTGCACCAACGTGGCAGTCGTCGGAGGTGGGGGAGCTGGAACCTCAGTATGAAAACCCTGATGATGTGTCTCATCAACAGGTGGAATAGGTTCGTCAGGGATCGCAATGGTCTCTGTGTCTACGCTAGGCTGTGCCTCAGGCTGCCTATGTGACCGACCTCTCCGTCTAGGTACCGGAGGATCAGTGGTAGGTATGGAAGGATCAGGAATATTCTTTCTTCTAGGTGGCATGGCATAACACTACATAAAATCTAGGTCAGTAAATGGAAATATCTCTATACTAATCGTACCCCTTAATTCTAACCCCAAAATCAAAAATCCCAAACTATGTGAACTACTTGGCTCGGTATAATTTAAATATAATATATATTTTAAAATCTGCTCTGACACCAATCGAATTGTCATGCCCCCGACCCGCGAACCTGGCTACGTGACAACTGTCGTACCACCTCGAGATGCGTGCCTCGTTCGGCGGGTAATCCAAAATGGCACAAGGCATAAAATAAGGGGTATATGAGCAATATATGAAAACATATGAGAAGTAATTTACTAAATATTATTTAAAATATTTATAAAGTATAAGTGGCACGTTTTATGGTGCAAACATGCAGCGGAGAAAGATAATATATATAATAACGTACAATACTATTCCGAGCCAAGATTTACAAGCACTACCAGAAAAAAGGGCAATTGTGATAGAAATATCAATCACAGAAGACCCTAAATCCGTCACAGATGATACATTGTGACAGATTTAGTGAGTGAATTTTTCGGACACGGATACCCTCGTCACTAAGTTTTAATTTCCGTCACAAATCAGTGACAAAATTTATGTCACCAAACTTTATAAAATCGGTCACAAAAAATTGGATGCCCGAGTGCCTGCCCGTTTTTATTTCTGTCACAATAATAATAAATTGATCACAATATCCGTCACAAACATTTGTCACAGTACACTTATTTTGGTTTGATATCTGTCATAATTTAGTGACAAATGGAATTCTATCACAATCTTTGTAACAAATTATGTCACAATGTTTAACAAAGTTGTCATGATATCTGTCACCATTTAGTGACTTATGGAATTTTATGACAATTTTTATTACAAAATTATGTCACAACAATTAACAAGTTTGTCACAATTTAGTGACATAACAATTTAAGATTATTCTATTACATTTTTCTGTCACAGAATTTCAGTTGCCAAGCCTTTGAAAATAGAAAATTTTAATTAAATCCGTCACAGCAATGCCACAAATTTTGTTATATTGAAAAAACCATAATCTATTTAAATAAAGATCACCTTACAAATCTACAATAACCTTTCAAAAGGTCATATAACACAACTGACAATATGTAAACAATGCAAATACATATGAATTCAATAACTTCGCCATTAATTAATATAAATACCTTTGTTCTATACATCATCAACATAACTATGAACTTGGAGATGTACAAAAACTATAATAAGTTCACCTAGAACTATCATAAGTGCACCTAAAGCTATAAGTTTAGTTAAGTTCACCTAGAACTATCACAAGTGCACCTAGAACTATCATAAGCTTAGTTGAGTTGCACAAAAACAAAAACTCAACTAATATCATGTTAGCATATGTGAACTATATGTCATAAGCTTAGTTGAGTTAACAAAAACAAAACTCAACCAATATCCATGTTTATAGAAACATACTTATATGGTTAAGCATCATCTTGAGATCCACCAAAACCATCACCACCCGCCTCATCATCCATTGCTTCATCCCCACCAAGACCTTCTCTTGGATTATCCCTCACTCTTAGTGGCTGTGGAATTTGAAAACCCTGCCTCTCACGACATCTTGAACACGTTGATCAAGAAGACCATCCAAGACTTGTTTCACAACAGTCTCTAGTTGTGATTGAGTTCCATAGTGTGAAGATACATTTTCTTGGGAAGGTGTAGGTGGGAAATATTGTCGAGAGTGAGAAGTATGCAATACATCTCTAGGATCTTCCCTTCCAAACCCATACAAGTGCCCATGCCCAACACCTCCTATTGCATCACACCATGCAATAGAGTCAAAAGTTGGCCTTGTAGTGCCTTCACCATATTTTTGAGACATTGCAAGTGCATATTTTTCCTACAACAATTAATTAAAATAAAAGCAATTATAACAATTCAAAACAATATTAATATGAAGATAGTAATTAAAAGTAAAATTAACCAAAAAAAGTTTGAGTCATATAAATTTCAGTTGCCAAAACATACTTGGACCAAAACATACTGGGTACCGGGTTAGGTATGCTTTCCTTTCAAGTATCCAGTTTTTCCAAATAAGTCTTTTGCTTTTGTAATCCAACATTCAGCAAAGAATCTTGCACCAAATCCAAACTCCAACTAATACTACTTTAAAAGATTTCCCAGCTTTTTTCCATATCTTTTCTTAGTTCTGTCTCCTGTGCTTTTCACCTTTAAATATTAACAACTCTTCTGTTGTCTTCTCTAGAATTAGGTGGCCAATTTGATCAATAATATTTCAAGGTTTATGAAGCATGGAGCATGATAAAGAAAGAAATTAATAAATATCATATTATAAATAGAATATGAGGATTGGAAGCTTCACGATTTTCTCCTTGTTATTAAGATAACTTGATATTTTTATAAGTTTTTTTTTTTTTTTCTGTTCTTCCTTATTAATTTAGTCAAATATGTAGCAAAATTTTCCACAATATATGGGACAAAGGTAGATTCATTAGGACATGCTAACGTCCATCTTTTTCTACTGTAAATTTGTTGACATGATTTGTTTAGCGCAAATCGACAAAGGAATCAAGAAATGCATGAGCCAACTTGAAACCCACCTTGACCTCAGATGTTGTAGTAAGGTGAAGATTGTCTGCTTTTAGAGGTAATCCCTTGGCGTCCACACATTTTACATTTGGTTCATCTCCAGCTAAGCTTTTCTCACTATCTCCACAAATTCTCCTTCTCCAAAAGCAAGTGCTACCTGGAAGTTGATGCACAAAAATTTTAGAATTCAATGTTTTTCAACTGAAGAAATTGCAATAAAATGCATATATATTCTGCCACCCGATATCTGTCAAATTAGGTAATTGACAATAATTTGTGAAGTCAAAACGTAAAGTCTTGTCAATCCTAGTTTCAATGCCTAAGTTAGAGGGAAAATAACCTGATTCAAGGTTCTGTGTAGTGAATTTATTATTCTACAACCATGAAATCGAGTCCAAATTGAAACTATAAAAAATTCTTCCTTTATACATGCCTAGTTCAAGTACTCATCTTCAACTTTAGGTATTGCCATATACTATATTGCAGCCAAATTTATACTAGGAAGTTAAAAACTGCACAACGACATGGTTGTCTCTCATTGGCCACAGCCTTGGCAAAAGAAACTTATCTAGCTTCAACTTTTGACAGCTAAAATATTTTGTTGCACTTGCACACAATAACAAGTATGTTTTGGTCCAAGAAGATGCAGTTCTAAGCAAATTGATTATAATTAATCATTCAATATATATATATATATATATATTTTCAAAAGCAAGAAAGAGATTTGTTAAGTTGTAACCAAAGTTACAAACTTGCTAAACTGATCCTGCTGAATAGAAAAGGGGAAAAAATTCTGAACAGAAAAGGAAAATAAAACCTGCAGGGCTAGCATCCAAAAGAAGAAATAGAAACAAAATAAGACCATAGAACACAACTTCATAAATACCTCTTAAAGAACACATATCAGAACAATCGAGAAAGAAGCAATCAACAGAACAACAATCACGGACAACATCAGTAGCAATTAATCACTATATATAATATATCTTCTTTTATTTCTTTGCATAAGACAAACCGTGATACCATGATAGACAGTTAAATGCTTCCATTCCTCTATTTATTCCTCTTACTGGAAAATAGTTGAATATCTTTCAAGACTTACCTGATGATATCTTTCATCCTTAATGCTTACAATTCTAAGCTTCAACTCTCCCCTGTGACTTGTGCTTTATTAGATATTGAAAACAAAGGTGAACCAATAATTAATTTCCCAATACGATTAAAACTATAAAATTCTATCAATATAGCTCAAAATTGAAAACTATGTTGCGTAAGAGAAAAGAAGTGACCATATATGTTCTAACTATGCAATTTAGAAAATGAAAATCACGTCACGTCATTTCTCTTGTCAACTTGGTGTATGACTTTGGCTTGGTTATATGCCTATGCCTATTAATTTAATAGTAATAATTTTTCTTAATTAAATGACACCATCAGTATACTAAATATAGTGATTTTAAAAAAAGTAAAGGACCAACAAGTTTCATTATCTAGGTACATTACTATTCATCTACTATGATCCAGTACTTATTTCAATAATCTATGTTCATTTAAATTACTATCTAAGGCTAAAATATGGTCCTCAAGTCCACTACTATAAGAACCAAATTTGGAAGTCTCAACCTAATATCCTTAATTCACAAAGGTAAAGCTGTAAACACAGGTACCAATTCTTTTGTGGGGCCAAAACACATAGTTAACCAATTTAGAAAACTATGAAACATCAAAATATTATTTTAGTAACTTTAAAAGATTTTCACATCCCTACTGAAATGAAAGGAACTGAATACAATAGCTGCACACCTGCACACAGTGCAAAAGATAGAACAGTAACACGTTGAAGTGATATCCACCAACACCTAGTCAATGTACCAATCAAGAGCACTATATCTACAATTGGAGGCTACCATTGATGAATATCTTTTGCAATTGCATGTCAGAATTAATTTTTTTTCCAACAAAATAGTAATGTTTTATAGTTTCTCTACAATTGGGGACCCATTGCATTTAATTTCACATCATTCTCATTCTCATTGAATTTTCTCGTATAAGCTAAAAGTGAAAATAGTTTTTGAGCACGTTCTATTCTATTCTTGAGTCAACAAGGTTAAATTAATGTAGATATCAAATTGGCAAAGAAAGTGTTTCTTAGAAATTGATCAAGCACATACCACCTATTTTTGTAAAATTTTGTTTTTTTTAATTTATTTCAAAAAGCAACAGAATCAAGATAGAAATGAGTACATTTCGTCCAATCCATATTTTAAATTATAATAATATGAAATTATGATAAAATAAAAATAGCTTCACCTGGAATTGATGCGAAACAAATTGGAAGTTAAGAAATTGGAAAGGAATCCACAACTGCCAAATAAATATAGAAAAATTACTTTCAGCAAAGAAGAAATTAAAATAGACCCATGAATCAGCTGGGTACTGTTAGCTAAAAATCCCAATTAGGTATAATATTCATTCCATAAAAAGCAAGAAAAGAAGGAAGGAGAAGGAAAACCTGATAAGATTTAGCTTCAGCAGTGGAAGAGAGGAGATAACCGTGATCTTTACAAGCCAAAAGAGAAGAAAATGGTTTCAGCTTCTTTTGCGAGTCACCGTTCAGAGTTTGAACAAGGGAGCATGGTTTAGGCTTCAACAGGGAAAAACGATGGAGGGAGAGGAGAGGAAAGAAGAGAAAAGAAGAGGAAGGAAGCTAACAACGGCGGCGTGAAGACGTTGCTGCCAGCGTAAGGAGAGAGCAGATTAAGCGAACTTGTTTTGCGGGGCTTTCATTTTTTTTCTCTTTTGATTTCTGATGGCATGAGTTGTAATTGGGTTGGGTTACCCTTTAACTCTATATATTCCTAATTTGTGATAGCAAAATATGTCACACCTTCTGTCACAGATGTAAGTAGAAGATTTTCAAATAATATTCAATATAGTCAATTTAAATTATTTTTAAGAATAAGAAATAATAATATAGTAATCTATAATTGAAAAAGAATTACAATTTAGAAAGCTATTAATTATATTTTTGAGTAATTACTTGTTAACATTTATTTTTTCCTAAAAACATCTATGGTTTTAGTTAGTAATTTTATTTTTATTAACAAATTAAAGTTTTTATAAATAATATATTATATTATTATAACAATAGTGGAATGAGATTTTGTGACAGGAAGCTTTGATCACTATTTTCTCACAAATTACAACAAAATATTAGCAAATCAATTTTCCCCCAAATAATTGGCGACTAATTTTCCCACCAAAATATTTGTCATTAACATGTCACAAGTTCTGTCACAAATAATATATATACTTATTGTGACTAAAATGTATGTCATTAATTTCTGTCACATGAATAAAATATATAAGTTTTCTAAATCTAAATCCTGCCCGAAAACATTTTTGTGACTAATAGGTCTCAAAAATTGTCACAATGAAATTGAAACAAACTATTGTGACAGATAATTTGGTCACAATTCAAGACGCCAAAAAAATTATTTCTGCGCCAAAGAAATTGAAACCAAAATTGTGACAGAAATCCTTTGTCTCGAAATTTGTCACAAACCCTGTAACTAAGGTTGTCACAGCATGTAAAAAAAAATTTCACATGAGACTGGTGACTACTCTGTCACAAGTCCGTCACTATAGTCAAACTTTGTGACAGAATGCTTGTGACAAAAAAAATTTCTGTCACAGTTGCCTTATATTCTGGTAGTGAAGGAAGGAGGGTGGCACCTACAAAATCGTGTCCTCAGTGATATACTGGGATCACTGACCACCTGGACGCTTGTCGTCCGTAGCCTGATGGCTTGACAACAAAAGTGAATGGTATGAATACAAATATATTTGTACCCAGTGAGGGACCCGATTATAATGACCGATCACCTCAGGCTAGGGATATGAAATAATTCAAAATTTCATTTATTAAATCATTTAGTAAAATCATATGAAACCCCATGCTAAAACAAATATCAAATATAATTTTCATAAATGGGCTGGCTTCTAAAATCGTCCCAATGGTACACCCGTGCACTGGGGTACCCCGCTGGACAGTCAAGGGCTAACTCATATTTCAAATTCTTTATCTTTATTCATTGGCCCGTTCCCTTGACGTTAGCCTTGCTGTGGTGGAACACAGCAAACCGAAGCCCTGGCGAGCTTCCCTATGCATCTCTCCCAGGGTCTCGTCTCACCGTGCTCCTCAATAGGCGGTCCACGACTGAGAATTATGCATGCTTTCAAACTCGGTCCACGCTCTCGCATAATTGGAGTACCGAAGAACCCACTCAATCACTCAACTCCCTGGCGCATCGTACCACTCAAATTCATAATAATAACAATTTATAAAGTCTCTTGAAATTCCCACCCTTTAAATCCTTTATAAACTTTGTGTGTGATGGTGGATATTTCATACCCCAAAACGTCATAAACAATTATAAAACAATTTATAAAATAATTAGAAAATGGTTGACCCTCAATGGTCAACCACTATAATCCAAGCCACTCACAAGTAAGAGAGGTTTGTATACTCTCAAATAAATCCCCACGAATGCCTAAGCTCACACGCTAGTGCCCGACCTCATACAATCACGTACGTAAATAGACAAGTTGAAATCTAATTTGATTAATAAAGGCAATTGGCTAACAATTAAACTCCTAAGCAAGATCTAATTAGAGTTTCTAAGGTCTCAGAGTAAAATTGGACAAGTCCGGAGATCAACGGAAGTCATTTGGGGGGTCTAGGGGTGCAAAATTACCATGTTGCCCTAGACCCGGATTGGGAAATTTTCCCAACCCGAGAGGATCCGGGCCAAGGTCAGTGCTGCACCTAGCTCGGACTTTCCCTGCTCCGAGGCTGAGCTCAGCCTCCTTTCTTCCCTTGCTCGATTTTGCATGCAATTCAACTTCAAATTGCATGAAATTTGATACACATGCTCTTCAATACTTAAACTAAGATCCTATAGCTTCAGGAACTGATTTAAACAACCAATCATGCAAGAATTTCAAGTCAAAACTCTAAGATTTCAATTGAGCATAACTTTCAGCTCAGACCACAAAATGAGGCGTATAAGCTATCAAATTAAAGCTTGATGAGTCTAGAACAACATACCCAAAATTCAGATAATTCCCATGCCGGGAAAGAAAGTTATGGCTCGAAGAACAAACTGTCACTAATTTGACAGTTTTGTAAATTTCAAAAATTCTTGGCAAATTTGATGTTTTTGATCCTCAAGCAAGCTAAAGGAGTTGTTTATGATGATTAATGAAGTGTTTAAAGAGAGAATAAAGGCTGGAATTTTGAAGGAAAATGAAAGGATTGAAGAGAAGAAGAGAAGAAGAGAAAAAGATGAAAGAAAGAATAGAAAAGAAAAAAAAAAGGAAGCAACGGGATTAAAGGGGTGTCGGGTAATCGACCTCCCTTTTGGTCAGCTGGGCTGGAGTCAACCTTTTTGGGTTGACTTCAGCAACGTGGCCCAAAATTACCTCGGTCTACGTGCCCAAATACCCTCAATTCGACTCCAGATTTGATTTTAAATTCCTAGGTTTGGAATTGAGCTAAAAGAAGTTCAAAACACCCATGAAAAATCTAATTTGGTTTCTCGGCTAAACAATTATACACATATATAAAACTTGACATGTGCGGACTAGGTCCGGGCGTGTTACCATTGAACCTCTGTCGCTCGTCTGCAGCCAACTTTGTTGGATGCAGCTTCCACGTGTGAGAATTGTTAGTTGAATCAATGGCCATATATAGGAATTCTTCTACTTTCGTTGCATAGGTATTTCTCTAAGTTATCCCATTGGTACTTGATTTTAAGTTAAATTAATTATTTAAATGCTTTCTAATGAAAGTAAAGTTTTAATGGTTTTGCAGTTATGATATTCAATATATGCCTTACGGTGCTTTGAGGTGCGGGGCAGCCAATACATACTTCGAGATAACGCGGCATTGTCACATAGCCAACCCTTCGGGTCAGGGGCATAACATCAAATTTATGCAAATATTTTCCTTGAAATTTTATTTTTTCAACTCATATATTCCAAGTAGTAAAAGTCATGGGGGCCATGCCCCTTTTGCACACCCCTGTGGCTCCGTCCACGGTTCTCATTGTGAAAGATGTTAAAGCATAGTGAATCGTCAAATATTTTTTGATTAAAAAACTTAGGTTACCTTTATCCCTTAATTATTTTTTCAAAACAAAAAGTTTAAAGAAAGAGAAAAAGGAACTGCTCTCTTTGAAAGCTTTTCAACACTCTCAAAGATTGCCATTTCAAATATACTTTTAAATTTTTTAGAAAATTGTAAGATTTGAATGGTCAGGAAATAATAAGAGAGGAACTATGGAAGAGAAAGTAGAACAATGTTGAGAGGAATAAAAGTAGAGAAATTTTGGGTTTGAAGGAATTAGAAAGATGAGGGCGCCTATGTAAAGTTTCAAGAATAGGAGTTACAAATTTTCAGAATTTGTAATGTCCAAAAATTAATATGTAACATTCAAAAAGTTAATACTAATTTTTAACCTGTCTATCTTGAGAAATTTATAACCCACCACAATTTAACGTAAATCAAATTTGATTTCTATATTAAAATTAAAGAATACTTTTCTACTTTATAGCATACTTCGATTCAATTTATAAATAAGAAAGTAAAATCATAAATGAATCAACAAATCGTTTACATTGGATTTTGTCATCTTCGTCATCCATGGACCTTAACTTTTAAAAAATGAAAAAAAAAATTATTATATCTTACCTCAATTATCTTATAATGATGTACACTAGTATTTTTAATTATTTCAATACTTAGAATATGTAATTTTATATGCTATATTTGAATCAAAATTGGTTCCCATTTTTATTACATAAACCAGCCATTTACTGTCACGTGCGTTGCACGTGATACAATGCCCTATTAATAGTAAAAAAAAATAAAAAATAAAAAATAAAAATAAATTTTAAAAAATAAACTACATTAAAGTGAATAATAATTAAACGATAGATTAGTAAACTTCAAATTAAACTACATAAAATTGAATAATAATTAAACTATTTTCTTCAATATAATATAGTAGTAATTTAATTATGATGAAAATAAAATTATTTAATTACTAACATTATTTAATAAATATATAAAAAATATTAGTAAAAGATAAATAAAAGAGTTTCAATTTAAATAAACAATATCAATGACAATTCTGAAATATTTAGAAAAAAAAAGGGTATTTTAGACGATTCAAAAGTTTTACACCATTCGTACTTTTATATATATTATAGATATAGATTATAGATTATAAATATAGATATAGATAGAGATTATAGATTATAGATTATAGATTAAAGATGGAGGGAGTTTTTGGCAAAGATGAAAATTGATGTTTCTAATATCGTAATTTAGATAAATATCATTCATGTTTTTTTTTAACTGTTAACACCATATGTAGGATTTAATTATAAGCTCTAAATTATCCAAATCTAAATTAACCATTATTATAAATTAAGGATTATATATAGTAATATGAAAAGGATTAAAGCTCCAACTCACAATCATGAGGAATATGGAAAGAAAGAAACTGAAAGAACATTCGAAATAAACCCACCATTCCATTATTCGCTCATGGCTGTAAATTTTCTTTTAAATGATTGATTGGCTAATAAATGACGCCAGCTTTCTTTTAGTATTCCTCATTTAATTCTTTTTGAAAAAAAAATTAGTTTTAAAATGAATGATTGGTTGATTCTAGCAACACCAAAAAGAGTAATGCTAAATAAAAAATAATTGAAGAAATCATATACTCCATTTGTTCTATAATAAAAGTTGTTTTTGTTATGAAATAATGGATTTTTACACCTCTAACCCATTTATCTTATCCTGAAGACAAGCCCATATTGAAAAGAATTAATGAAGAGAGAAAATCAATGAGATTATATCTAGGGTTTTAGGAATTACCACTTTACTTGATTTGCAAGTTAGGTTAAATCCCTATTATTTGTAAAAGGGTTCTCTAATATAAATAGGGAGCCCCCTACCCTTTGTATCATATCTTATCTCATACAGAAATATCTCTCAATAATATTCTCTTTATTCTCTTCCTCTCTTATTTCTTATTCTCATTTGTTCTTCAATATTTCAATATTTTATAACATGTTATTAGCACGAGGAAGCTCTTTTAAGGTTTGATTTTATGGGGGAAGTCAGATCTCTCCATACTTATTTTTATTATTCAAATTATTTTGTTTTGATTTCTTATTTCCATTATACTAATTATGTTATTCTTTTTGACAAGTTAAACCCTATTGATTTCAATCCCAAGGGTTACGATTATTTTTAATTTTTATGTTGGATGACACCATAAGCTGTTATACTAAATATTGGGAATATTTTCCTCTATATCACAATTCGAAGTTATGCAAAATTCCATATTATAACCTAAAGTTGTATGAATTCTTTATTGACACCCGAAGTTGTCAAATTGGATGGAGTTATTTTATTATTGACCTCTAAAGTTGTCATTACCAATTTGTTGGAACCATCTTTTATAGAGTGATGGCCAATGTTGAAAAGCTGAAATTCCACATCTAGCCTTGATATTGAATTGCACCTTCAAGGGCAAGGTCTTGTTGCTGCTACTATTGATGAAAAAGGTGATGCTAATGACAAAACAAAGCGAATGCTTTGAACTTCATTCGTCGACATTTGACCGATAGCCTAAAAGTCCAGTACTTGTCAGTGCGAGATCCATTAACTTTATGGATGAGGATGAGAGAAAGGTATGGTCATACCAAGACTGTTATTCTCCCTCAAGTACACTACATGATTGGCAAAATCTGAGGTTGCAGGACTTTAAGTCCGTATCTGAGTATAATTCGGCATTATATGATATTATTTCAAGGCTTGAACTTTGTGAAATTAAACTCACTAAGGCCGATTTTTTAGAGAAAATATTCTATACTTTCCATGCTTCCAATATAGTGCTACAATAGCAATATCGGTAAAGTAAATTTAAGACATATTCTGAATTGATTTCTGTTCTCTTGACTGCCGAGAAAACTAATGAGTTGCTACCTAAAAATCATGAATTGAGATCTGTTGGTTCTAAACCACTTCTTGAAGCAAATGCTGGAGAGAACAAAATTGTTGGCCGTTTTAGAGGCCATGAGCACAGGCGTGGGAATTTACCCTGAAAAGGTGCTGGGAGAGCAAATCACAATGCAAATAATCCCCAAACAATCATAGAGGCAGAAAGCCCATGGAAAAGCATGCTGAAAATACTTACAACCATTATGGAATGACTGGACATTGGGTACGTACTTGTCGTTCAGCCAAACATTTGGTGATTTGTATCAGGCTTATTCCCGAAAGGATAAAGGCAAGCGTGTTGAGATCAATGCCACTCAAAAAGACCCAAATTTGACTATGCTGAAGTGAACAATACTTTGGTCCAAGAAAAATCTTATGAACTCTCTGATTTTCTTGAAAATCAAGATGAAAAGGCATCTGAGTGGTGGAAGACTGCCCAAACTAACTTTATTTCTTAAGAAATTTTTCTCTCTTTGGGGGTAAAAATCCCCAATGAAATTTCTGTTTTCCATATATTTGGGTAAACATATCCCCAAAGAAATTTAGAATATTATCAAATATCAATAAAAGGGTATTGTTATGCATTTGTATATTCTTTGATATCTCACACCTGAAGCTGTCAATAACAAGTGCAAAATGGAAAACGTTGAGAAAAATTAAACAATTTGCTTACTTAATAATGCTTACGCTGGATAAAGCTCTTGACATCTAAAGTTATTGATGATTTTGATATTTAATTACATGTCTAGGAAAATTCTGTCTAAGGAGAGTGGAACTTAAGTGGTGACATTTGTGACCCCTCCATTCTTTCCTGGGAACTTACCTAGTGCAATTTTATGTTGGTTTTGAAATTATTTACCTAAGGATAGAATTGTTTTATGTATTAGACACTTGAAGTTGTCAATAAAATGCATATGGGAAATGAAAAAGAGCAAATAATTTGTTTACTTGATAGTGCCACAACACATACCGTGTTGTGTGATAAAGACTTTTTCTCAACTATGACATTATGCAAGGCAAATGTCCATACCATAATTGGTCCTATTAGAATTATAACTGACATGCCCAGACCTAGTCCGCATGTGTCAAGTTATATATTTGTGTATAGTTGTATGGCCAAGAAATAAAATTGGACTTCCCATAGATGTTTTGAACTTCCTTTAATTCAATTCCGAGCTTAAAAAACCTAATTTTATGGATCGGAGTCGGTATGGCCCGTACGTGCATGCAAACCTATGAGATGGGGCCATGTTGACCAAAGTCAACATGAAAATTGTTGACTCCGGCACTAGACCTAGTTGGGTCCAGCGCCGGACCCATGAAATCTAAATGGCGTCTCGGGCACCCGAGACCCCCATTTCCTTATTTTCTCTTCTTTTTCTTCCTCCACCAAATTCTCTCAACTCTCTCTTTAATTTCTTTCAAATTCAACCCTTCAATCTCTCTTCAAAAACTTGATTAATCATCATCACCAGCTCATCTTGCTCTCTAGAAGATCAAAACACCAATTTTTCCAATAATTCATCAAATTTCCAAAAATTGTCAATTCAGCGACAATTTGTTCTTCAGCTCATATCTTCCAATCTAACAGTAGGAATTGGCTGAGATTTTGATGTGTTGTTCTAGGCTCATCAAGCTTTAATTTTATAGTTTATACGCATGATTTCATTGAGTGAGCTGAGAGAAATCATGAATTGAAGTTAGAATTTCTGCTTTGCTAAAGAACACTTAGACCCTTAGTGTTTTGAGTCAAAATTCGAGCATGATCAGTTGTTTAAACTAGTTGTTGAAGCTGTGATTCCTTAGTTTAGGTGTTAAACTACCTGTGTTTCAAGTTTGGTACGAATTGGTGGAAGATCAAGCTCAAACCGAGCTTGATTTGTTACAAGGCCAAGCTCGACCTTGCACTGGAGGCCACTCCTACGCTAGACTCGTTGAGTCCTACACGAGAGTCAACTAATTTTGGGATTTTCTCCCAAATTGGCTCACTCCCAACCGGGAGTGAGCCACAGCTATGGTGGGGTACTATAGCGGGGGTATTTTGGTAATTTTGCAACCCTAGACCCCAATTAACCTTAATTACCTTCTGGACTTGTCCAATTTATTTCCTAGACCCTAGAGACCTTAATTAGGTTTTGTTATGTGATCTAATTGTTAGTCGAATGCCTTTATTAATCAAATTAGATTCTAATTTGATTATTTAGATATGTGATTGTACGAGATTGGACCGGTAGCTTTTGAACTAAGGTATTCGAGGGGTAAAATTTGGGAGTATACAACTCTCCCTTACTTGTGAGTGGCTTGGATTATAGTGGTTGACCATTGAGGATCAACTATTTTCTAATTGCTTTATAAATTGTTTTATAATTGTTTATAACGTTTTGGGGCATGAATTGTCCACCTTTACACACGAGTTTATAAAAGGATTTAAGGGTGGGATTTTCAAAAGAATATATAAAATATTATTATTATGATTATTGAGGGTACGATACCCTGGGAGATGAGTGATTAAGTGGGTCCCTCGGTGCTCTAACATACGGGAGTGTGGATCGAGTTTGAGAGCATGCATCAGACTCAGCCGTGGACCGCCTATCGCAGGGCACGGTGAGCAGAGGTGCGTAGGAAAGTTCACCAGGGCTCCAGGTTGCTGTGTCCCACCACAACGATGGCTAATGTCAAGGGAATGGGCCAGAGAGTAAAGATAAAGGATTTGAATTATGAGATAGCCCTTGACGGTCCAGCGGGCACCCAAGTGCACGGGTGTACCTTTGGGACGATTTCAGATGCCAGCCCATTTATCAATATTTGATATTTGTTTTGATGTGGGATTTCATATGATTTTACTAAATGGTTTAATAAATGAATTTTGGATTATTTCATACCCCCAGCCTGAGGTGATCGGTCATTATAACTAGGTCCCTCACTGAATACATATATATTTGTACTCACACCATTCACCTTTTGTCCTCAAGTCATTAGGCTTCAGACAACAGGTATCCAAGTGGACAGTGATCCCAGTATCTCACTGCGGACACGATTTTGTAGGTACCACCCATTTTCCCTTATGAATCTTGGCTCGGAATAGTAGTGCACATTATTATATTAGTATTCTCTTCTACTGCATGTTTGCACCATAAAACATGCCACTAATACTTTATAAATACTTTAAATAATATTTTGTATATTATTTCTTATATGTTTTCATATATTGCTCATATACCCTTTATTTATGCCTTGTACCATCTTGGATCGCCCACCTGACGAAGCATGCATCTCGAGGTGGTACGACGATTGTCACGTGGCCGGGCCCGTAGGTCGGGGCATGAAAATAACTGTCTATGGAAACGCCACAATTGTTTTGCCTAATGGTACCATTTTACATATAGAAAATGCATTATTGAGCAGTAGATCAAAGAGGAATCTACTTAGCTACAAAGATGTACGCTTTAATGGGAATCATCTTGAAAAAAAAAATGAGCAAAACAAAGATTATATTTGTAAATCTTGTTCACAAAGAAAGTTTATTATAAACCTTCAATTACAAGATTGATCATGAATCACCATCATTTTTGCAAAAAAGTCAAGGTGATATTTGTGGACTAATAGCCCATAAGTGGACTATTTTGATATTTTATGGTGTTGAGTGGACATATCTTGCAGATGGTCCCATGTTTGCTTACTACCCTGATGCAACGTCACATTTGCACGTATGCTTGCGCATATTATTAAACTTCGGGCACATTTTCCTGATCACCAAATCAAAAGCATACAAATGGATAATGCTGGTGAATTCACTTCAAAAAGTTTTGATGCATATAATATAGTATTAGGAATTGAGGTTGAGCACCCAGTTTCATATGTTCATACTAAAAATGGATTAGCAAAGTCCTTGATTGAACAAATGCAAATAATCGCTAGAACTTTATTGATAAGAACAAAACTTTTTTCTTTAGCATAGGGCTATGCAGTTTTGCATGCTGCAGCAATAATTAGATTAGGCCCCACTGGTTCTCATTCATATTCTCCCTTGAGTTAGTATTGGGCAAGGAGCCTGATATTTCACATCTATGTACCTTTGGATGTGCTGTGCAAGTGCCCATACCACCATCTTAAAGAACTGAAATGGGCCCTTAACGTCATTTGGGAATCTATGTTGGGTTTGACTCACCGTCCTTCATTAAGTTTATTAAACTATTGACGGGAGATTTATTTACCGCTAAATTTGCGGATCGCCACTTCAATGAGACAATATTCCCATCAATTGGGACACCAAAGGCTTTCACAGATGGAAAGCAAAAAAATGTTGAGATTTTCTCATGGAATGAGAAAAGTTTGTCTCATTTAGACCCACAAACTCTTGAACGTGAAAATGAGGTGCAAAGATTAATCCATTTACAATTGTGGCTAATAGATTGCCTAATGCATTTAATGAGATTGCTAAAGTTACAAAGTATCATTTTGCGGCCATGAATGTTCCAACTAGGATAAAGGTGCCTGTAGAACCATCAGAAATAGATCTAAATGTCTTACACCTGAAGTGTGGTAAATCGATGGGATCAAAAGATGCAGTTCCTCGAAAAAGATGGGGGAAGAATTCTAAATCTACTCCAAATGAGCATACTGATCTTTCTCGAGAAAAACAAGTTGCCCTTGAAGTGGCACAACATAATACTCAGAGAGCACATTGCCTCTGAAGCGACAAAAAATCATAAGCCCGTTGTCCCTAATGTGACATAAACCCATGAAAAGATCACCAACTTCGGGAATACTGAAATTTCCATAAATTATTGTAATGAGATATGGGATCGGAATGAGGTTATCATCAATAATGCATTTGCTCTCATAGTTTCTCATGAAATTATTAATGATGATTATGAACCTCGGTCTATAACCAAATGTCATCAAAGCCACGATTGGCCTAAACGGGAATAACCAATCCATGCTGAATTCAATTCCCTTGCCAAACGTGATGTTTTTGGACCTATTGTTAAAACCCTTGACAATGTAAAACCTATTGGATACAAATGGGTCTTTGTCTAGAAACAAAATGAGAAAAATGAGATCGCGAGATATAAAGCCTGACTCGTAGCCCAAGGATTCTTTCAAAAACCTAGGATAGATTATGATGAGACTTATTTACCTATGATGGATACAGTTACCTTTCGTTTCCTCATAAGTTGGGTTGTCCAAGAAAAGTTAGACATGCGTCTTATGGATGTTGTGATGGCATACTTGTATGGTTCATTAGATTCCGACATTTATATGAAAATTTTCTAGGGATTAAAAATACCTGAAGCATACACTCCCCGCAACTTATTCTTGATAAAGTTGCAAAGATCTTTATATGGGTTGAAGCAATCCGATCGCATGTGGTGTGAACATTTAAGTGATTATCTTATTAAGGAATGGTACAAAAATGATTCCATTTGCCCATGCATATTTATTAAGCAATCTCAAACTGGAATTGCAATAATGCAGTTTATGTCGACAATATGAATTTGATTGGAACTCCTGAAGAGTTATCTAAAACTGCTAAATATTTGAAAAAGGAGTTTGAGATTTGGGTAAAACCAAATTATGCCTTGGTCTAGAGCTTGAGCATAAATCAAATGGCATACTTGCCCATCAGTCAACATACATAGATAGATTGCTAAATATTTTGACATGGACAAGACTCACCCATTGAGCACCCCTATGGTTCTAAGGTCTCTCGATCCCTAAATGGATCCGTTTCATCCTAAAGAACTTCATGAGGATATACTTGGTCCTGAAGTACCATATCTTAATGCTATCGAGGGATTGAAGTACTTGGCATAATACATGAGACCGGATTTCACTTTTGTGGTAAATTTATTGGCACATTTTAGTTCTAAGCCAACTTAGAGACATTGGAATAGAATTAAATATATTTTTCTCTATCTCCGATGAACCATAGATTTTGGGTTATTTTACTCTTAAAAACCACTAACTTTGGATTAGTGGGATATACTGTTGTGGGATATAAATCTGATCCGTACAAGGCTCGCTCTCAAATTGGTTATCTATTTTGTTATAATTATACTACCATATCTTAGCGTTCCACTAAGCAAACACTTGTAGCTACATCCTCCAACCACTTTAAAATTATTTTCCCCCTATGAGGCCGGAAGAGAGTGTGTTTAGTTAATATCTACGATATCACATATTTAGAATGCTAGTGGATTGAAACCGATTATAGATTCTCCCAATATAATTTATGAAGATAATGCTGCTTGTATTGCACAAGTATGGGGAGGATATATTAAAGGTGATAATACCAAGCATATCTAGCCAAAACTTTTCTACACTAATGAACTCCAAAAAAGTCGACAAGTTGATGTTAGACAAATTCGCTCCAACAATAATCTTGCAGATTTATTTACCAAATTATTGCCAACATCAACATTCAAGAAACTAGTCTATGGCATTGGTATGCAGTGAGTCAATAAGATGCAAGATGAAAAACCCCAAAAGAGGCTATATATATAGATCTTAGAAGTGACAATACTTAGAGGCCCCAGAAGTGGCAATAGATAGAAGCCCTAGAAGTGGCAATAAATAGATATCCCAATAGTGATTGTTTAAATGGGAGCAAATTATAGATATAGTGCATTGTACTCTTTTTTCCTTTTGTTCGATTTTTGTCCCACATAGTTTTTCCGGCTAAAGGTTTTTAATTAGGCAGTAATAACACATTTGAAAGTCTAGAAGACATGTACTAAAGACACCTTAGACGAATTTTAATTACTCTGTACTCTTTTTCCCTTATGATTGATTTTTGCCCCACTGGATTTTTTGACTTAAAGTTTTTAACGAGACAGTAGCTATATGTCTAATAAGGCTGTTTAGAATGGTGTTCAGTCCAAGGGAGAGTCTTACGGAATAATGGACTTTTACACCTCTGGCCGATTTACCTTGTTCTAAAGACAAGCCTATATTGAAGAGAATTAATGGAGAGAGAAAATCAATGAGATTATATCTAGGGTTTTAGGAATTGCCGCTTTACTTGGCTTAGAAATAAACCTGACTTGCAAGTGAGGTTAAATCCCTATTATTTGTAAAGAGGTTCTTCAATATAAATATGAAGTCCCTTCATCTTTTGTATCATATCTTATCTCATACAGAAATATCTCGCAATAATATTCTCTCTATTCTTTTCTTCTCTTATTTCGTGTTCTCGTTTGTTTTTCAATATTCTAATATTTCATAACAATTTTAAGGTTTTTCATAAATTACGACTTGCGATAAAACTACTCCTCAGATCTAGACAAATTTTTTATAAAAGAACTGATTTACCTATTTACTTCCAAAAATATAACATTACTCTTTCTCGTTTTAAATAAATAAATGTCATTAATTAAGAAAGATACCTCATAGACTCTAACACTTACTAAATCGCAATCAATATCAATCATTTTAAAAAATGCAAAAATTTTCATCAGTCAATTTTTTCATCAAGCTTCTACCATGTTTTCAAAAATTAAAATCATAAACGGGCAAAATTTTAAATTAGAATTAATGAATGTCTATGGCTTCCCACTAAAAATTGTTTGACAAAACAGGTACTTATGAGTAGCTACTTTCGAAATATTATTGCAAGTTGTCATAGAATGGTTATACTTGAAAGAACGGTGAGTAAAAGAACACTTTAACAATATAAATTGCAGAATATATTCCTCCAACAATCCAAAACATGAATAATAGATACTTTATAAAAATTAGGAAGATAAATTTTTAACGTAGTACTAACTAATTTGTTGGACTACTTTCTCTTGAAAAGCTTTTTCTTAATGATATCTCTTCATTTTTTTTTTTTTGTTAATAGAGGATCCAAAACCTGTTGTTTAAAACGAAATTTATAAGCGTATGGTCAAAAGTGAAATGCTACTGCCGTTAATCCATTAAGGAAAGAATACTTAAAGATTCAAACCACTTGAAGATAAATCTACATTGAAAAGTTAAGATGTAACAAATTTTTTGACTAAAAAAGAATGTAATAAATTTAGTAGTTAGTAATTGGTTTAGAGTAGAAGAAGCGTAAAAATGAAAAAGAGGTAGTTAATACTCTGTAGAATTCTTAAAAGTGATAGATATTTTGAAACACAAAAATTTCTCTAAAACAACTCTTATTATAGAACAAAGGGAGTAATATATTTATAAATTGTGTGTCCTATTTCAAATTGAAAAATTAGAGTGACTTTCAATATGGGTGAAAATGTATAGGGATACCATACATTTTCTCTTTATTCTGTTAATCTTATATATAATGATGTATAGAGATACCATACTTCAAGAATTCAAGAATGAAAATGTCACGCCCCGACTCGCCTGGCTAGGCCATATGGCAACCGTCGCGTTGCCTCGAAGTACGTGCCGGCCGGTCACGCATCAGAAGCACCACAAGGCATTGAAATGGATACCATCGCTGCAAAACAACTAAAACTTTAATTAAAAATCATTTAATAAAATAAGAAAGCTAAAAGTAATACCAATGGATTAAATTAAAGGAATACCTATTCAACGGAAACTGCTAAGCCTAAGCCACCGACGCCTCCTAGTGAGCCTCCATTCTAATTATTGACCCCATATGCGGATCTTCATCCATCCACATTGGATACAGGTGAGTAACAGAGGTTCAATGAATCTCCATCAGAGTTAGGGAAAACAGGGATAATCCAAAATATAATCATATAAATAAAATAAAATAAATAAAAACTTTGTTTTCAACACTTCTTTTCAAATTCTCTAAGTGAGAATTTGATTTTTAAAACCTTTAAAATAATTTATAACTAAAATGGGCGGGCATCAAATACACCGAAGGCACGATTGACCGATCGTATGCCTTATTGCATCGAGGGCTATTTCTTTTCTCTTTAAACACACTTCACATTTTCTCTTCCGCTGGCCTGTTCCCTCAGTGGTGCCTAGCTGTGGTGGAACACAGCTCTGTAGCCCTAGCAAGCTTCCCTACGCGCCTCTCCCAGGGTCTCGTCTCACCGTGCCCCTCGTTAGGCGATCCATGGCTGCGAATCAAGCATGCTTCTCCAACTCGGTCCACGCTCCCACATATATTGGAGCCCCGAGGAGCCACTCAATTACTCATCTCACATCCCATTTATATATTTATCATATATACATATATATGCTCACAAAACATATATGTTTAAAACATTAAACACACACAAAAGCTTTTACATTTTTAAAATTATCCCACCCTCTAATTGGGTGTATTACAAAATAAAAGTGTGTGTCATGGATTACCCTTATCCCAAAACAGTTGTAAAACCTTTTAAAACAATTTATATTTTTAAACATTCAAAAACGTTTGTCCCTAGTCGCTAAGCACTTAAAACAAGGCCACTCACAGTATTGGGAGATTCGTATACTCCCAAGCGCTCCATGTAGCTTAACCTCTGGAGCATCGCCGCATTTGATTCACCCGAAGCTCTAGTACATGGAAATATGTTAGCATTCATAATTAAACTATGAATGCACCTATGAGGCTCTAGCATGACCTAAGACTGGGCTTGAATGTGATTTGGGGCTTAGAAAAGTGTCCGAGAGGTTTTAGGGTTAAAATCGGACTCTAGACGAAAAATTACCAAAATGCCCTAGGGGGCCCGTGGTCCCCACACCCGGACTGGGCTAGGCCCCACACGGGTTGGGCCAAGTTTTACGCGAAATTGGGTTCAAAAAGCCCTCCTACGAGATATTTATATATTATAATGATATTATATGTAAATATCTAAGATATATTAGTATAATATATAAATATCTTAAATATAATAATATGATATAAAAATATCTAAACAGGGACTCGATCGGCTTGTTTCTCCGCCGGTCTCTCTCCCGGTTTTCTCACTCGTTTCTCCTTCTTTCGACGTACAAACTTAGACAGATGATCCTCGTGGCATCTATGACGAATCCGCCGAGGCAGAAACGAGAAACACAGTCCAATTTTCGTAAAATCGAGATTTAGTGTAAATTGACTAAATCTCTTATTTACTCTCACTCGGTGCACAGAAATACGTGAAAACGAAGTATGACGTAGATTAAGGTGAGTACTATAACATACTAAAAACTCACCTTATTTCACTGGCCCGATATCTGTAGATTTGAGTTTTAAAATAAAACTGGTCAAAAGCTGAAAACTGAGATCTATGCTAAACCGATGCATGGAAATGCATGCAACCAAAATTAAACATAGATTCAGGTGAGCAGAATAACATACTGGAAACTCACCTTGATCTGACGGTCGGATTGTCCGAATCTGCTAATTGTCCAAAGTGCCTTCGTTTAGCTCCAGAGAGAAAAAGAAAAAAAATAAAGAAAAAGAAAAAGAGAAATGAGGAAAAGCTTCGGCTTTCCTCTATTTATAAAGGAGCCCGACATCGGGTCTACTCGGGCCCTGGGTCAAACTTTTTCCTATTTTTCAACTTTCTTCCATTTTCACCCGTTGGCTAAATCCTTTGATTTCTTGTGCCAACGGAGCCCATAATAAATTTCTGGGGACTTAATTGGAGGTCTTTTTGGCATTTACTAATTTTCATGTACATTAATTACTTTATCTTCCATCTCCGTCTTATCCTAATTTGAACTTCTTTTCTTAATTAGACACATCCGGACCGACGTATTGTCTACTTAATACGCCTTCTTATACTATTCCATTGGTACGAAAAAGTCATATTAGGTCCGGGTGTGTCAACTCTCCCCTCCTTCTAAAAATTTCGTCCTTGAAATTAAATGAGGTTGCTTGGGGAGGTTTGGCTTCCTTTCGAAGCCCTCCTTTCACTTCCGCTGTGCACTCTGATCATTCTCTTCCTCAAGAGTGGCTTCATCGCTCTCCTACTCTTGAGTTTGAATCTCATCTTTTCCTTAACATAGCCTACCATTACCTATTCATGGGTTAGGCTCACTTCAATTTGGTCATAACAGTTGGAGGTTCTTCCTCCGTTTTAGCTGTGCTTACTCGATCCTTTTCATCTTGTCCTTGTCCTTTCTTAAAGTCTCTCTTAACGAGACTATCCTCTTGTTACTTCTGAAGTTCCATACCTCTTACTCTTCTTAGGAGTTCTCTTCTCCTTTGCATTGCCACTGCCTCTCACTTTGAGGCTATTCTCGAACACATTCCTCGTCATTTCGTGGTTTTGCACTCGTCTTTGTAACCAAGCTATTGGGAATGACCCTAGCTTAACTCCCTCGCCTTCACGGCGAGGATGCAGTGAGTTAATTTTCTTCCCCCTACCTTGGTTTTGTTTCTCCGTTTCGTTCCTTACTCCCATTCTCCCTTTTTCCAATCTCTTTCCATTCAAAATTCATGGCGTATGAGTCGAGCTCCAGTACACACTGGCCCACACTCTGCCATATCATTTCAGAGGAATCAGAGATCATGCCCTCTCAGCTCTCACAATCTGACCCACTCTTTTACCGCCCATCACAATTACACATAGGGCCCTCGGCCCATCACATCACATACACGGCCCATGGCCCATCACATTTCTCATCCCCTCTAGGATGGAGAACTCTGGGAGGTCTCATGCTCTCCCCAATCACACACTAGGCCGGTCCTTTCTAGTGGTCATCACAGAGATCCTCAAGATCTCGATCTCTGATCCTTCCTCTCATAGGATGCCTCACATGGCTCCCAAGTCAATCACATTCGAGCCTTGTCCTCATACCCATTCATGCCATCACTCTGGCTTCTTAGGCTTTCATTTGTCTTTTAGATCTTTTAGGCCTCTCAAAAAAGTTTCTCTTTCCCCACTGACATCCCCGTCATCATGGGACATAGCCGATTGTACCATCTTGATCGCTGTATGCTCTTTATCTTTATGATTCTCTTTGATATACCTTCATTTTTCCTTTTTTCGTCAACTGTGTTATCTGGGGTTTCTTATCCCCATTTCTATCCTTTACTTCCTTTCCATCTGCCCACTTCCATTGTGGGCCACATTTTCTCTTACCTTCTTGTCAACACAGAATAACGTACTTCATGCACGTCACACTCATGCGGAATCCTTTTGTAGCTTCTTTATCCTCATACTTCTCTCTTGAGGTTTCCCCTTCTTTCACTTAACTTGATCTTCTTTCTGGTCCATTGCCATCTCTTGGCATCATCCTGAAGCTCTTGTCATCTCCATACCCTTTTCCTTAGTGTTATCTCCATATTCTTTCTCTTCTCTATACTCTTTTACCTTGATTTACGTGACCTTTCACGTTGTATCCAAGGTTTCCTTTACCTTGGCTTCATCTTTTCTTTCTTTGCTTTCTTCTTTGATTTTCTTCATTATATTCATCCTTATTCCTCTTTTCTTCTAACACTCTTATCTTTCTTGGGGATAGAATTCCTTTCTGCTGCTTATACTGGCTGTGCTCATAGAAGTTCATGAGCTTGATCAAATTCTTTTCCTTATCCCCATACTCCTTCCATTAAGTACTCGGGGTTCTCCTTTGTCATCTTTTCTGTCTCAGTTCCCTCATCTCTTGCTTTTCACATGTGGGTTTTCTTTATCTCAGCCATCTTTGGCTCTTAACTCTTTGATATCTCCTCTTTGTCTTTCAATACCATGGTTTATTTATCGTAGACCATACCTTTCTCTATTCTCCATTACCTCATAATCTTGTCCGCGCCAAGCTAACTCCATTTTAGGTTGGTTTAACTTCATCTCCACATCCTTTCTTCACTTATCTTTCTTCGAGGAGGTCATCCTTAAAGTCAGCTTACTCCCCTCCTTCTAAAAATCAAACTTATTTTCCTTTATATTCCTTGACTCCTTACTCTTAATTCCTTCTATCTCACTTTACTTCTTTGTGCTCATCCTTTCATCTCTTTCGGTTCCAACATTATTCTGGTTCATGCTTAATTACCTTTTTGACTTTTTTAGTTTCAATCATCATCTTATTCATCCTTTGCTTTATCATCACTCTTTTCTCCAACTCTTTTTTAGATCGATCCACTCTCCTCATCAATTGGATTTGTAATCTCCTTATAATTCCCTTCATCATCATTATTCTCATCCTTCGTTCACTCTTGTTTGTATTACCATACCTTGGTATCCTCACTTCTTATTTCTCTTTTCTTTTCTCCCATTCACTCTTTACTGATATCATCTATTAGAATACAATTACTCCATTCACGCGTTTCCTTCGAGTGCTTCTTCTCTTGTGTTTTCTCCAATTTTTCTTTCTATCCAATCTCCTTATCTCTTATTCTATTACTTAAATAATCAGGGTTTTTCTTTCCTCTCATTTCACCAATCCACACTTTAACCCTTTTGTTCTCCTCTTCCACAATCAAGTAGTAGGGGGTTTCCTCTTCCTTTAACCAATTTATACCCTTGGCCCCTTTTTACTCCTCAGTTCTGGCCTCCAATCATTCTTGTTTATTCTTTCTTTTCTTTGACTTATTCGCTTTATGATGTAGTGCCTGGCTTGACTTCAGTTTGGGGTTCATTATACTCGACTTTCCTTAGCTAACATCCATTTCTAAGTCTTTTATACACTCTCTTTCACTAGATCTTTCTTAGTCCTCTTTTTAGGCTTCTTTTTAATCCCATTTTATTCACTTTCTTTATCCTATCCCTAGGTTATCTACCTAGGTTTTGTTTCTAACCCTAATTTTCTAGTCTTATCCTATTACTAATCCTGGTCAGCCATTTGGAGCTATTAACCTATGGTTCATTATGACATTATCACTAATTAAAGTTAAAATTTTCTAGTGATATCTTATGCTTTTCTTCTTTTAAGGCTCTATTCCTAGTTAGCCTATACTTAGTTCACCAACTGAACTAAGTTTTCTCTTTTTTCTAGGTCTTATTCAACTCTTATTTGCTTAGAACTTTCTTTTATCAAGGGTTTTATGCTTTCTTTTTTTATTAAGAAAGCCTCCGCACTACATCACGACATTTCTTTATCCTTTGTTTAAGGATTTGCCTTTCTTCTCCTTTCCTTTCACCTTCTTCTTTCTCACCAGTTCCTTTTGGTGATCTCTTCAAAGCTCTAGAGACAATTCTCTTCGTGCCCTCCAATAGCACGTATGTAGGCATTTCCATCATTGCTGTGCATTACACTTTCTCTGCTTATTTACTCCCCATTGACTTCATCAAGATTATTTCTTACTATCTTTTGGAGGTCTCCTCCTTACTCTCATTATCAATTAATGATAAAGGGTAGATCACTTTTAACCCCTTAGAAGTGAAGGTTTCTAGCTCATCTCTCTCCTTATTCTGTTTCTTCCATCTTCATTTCCTTTCTCTTCTTTTTTCGATATACTCTTTTAACATTGGTATCCAATGGTCAGACAAGTAGTAACGGACGTACTACTCCTTGACCACTTGGATGTGATCTCTTTTCATTATTTCCTCATTCTCTATCTTATCATTCTTGCCTTATTCCTCCTCTTCGTTTCCCAAGAATGGCTCATCTCTTGTTCCTTATTCCTTACTCTTCTTTTTTGTCATCCTTGAATCCTTTAGGTTTTTCTCTTATCAATCCTTTTCACATCTTCAAGTGATTCTCCCATATCTCACCTCTCATGATCTTGGGCTTATTCGATTTCTTCCAACTTCCTTGGATGCCTCCCCTCGATTGACTCTAGACGAACTTTCTTTCGTCCACCAATGCCCCCTTTCTTTCACCACTTACACACCACGGTGTAAGAATAGAAGAAGTTAGCTAACCCTTGCTGCCATTTCTCTCTTCATGCCTACTCCCCGTAGCATCATCCAGGCAATCTGTGGGCTTATCCCACCAGACTTGCCAACCTGTGGGCTCTTCGGCAATCGCTTCACTTCACCTCCCATTTGATGCTTTGTGAGGTCCTCCTCGATCCTTCCTCTGGTTACTCGGATGCTTCATCTCACGTCCTAAGGTTTTTAGTCAACCACGTCTTCCGTGATCGACTCCTTCGATTTCTTACATCCTAACCCAACTCTCTCTCTTAGGCTACTCACTAATGGTGTAAAGTGCTAGAGAAGTGGGATTAGCGTTCACACACATAAGGCCTCATCTTGGCCCTTGCCTCATTCTAGTCGCTTTACTTCCTTCTAACTCTTACACGTCACTAATGTAAAGAGTGGGTGAGCGCATCTAATTTACATTTCAAACTCGCTACTTTACTAGCGAGTCTCGATTCCCACAACCTCAAAGGTTAGGCATCAAACCAGTTCTTCACTTATAAGCCTCTGACTAGGCTATCAAGGAGGATTAGACGAGATATCATCTATCTCGTCACCTCAAGGGAAATACCATCCCTTGCATAGATTAGCTATCGAGTAGGAAGGAATATTAAAAGTTGAAAATTTTGGTTTGGGGAGTTTATTGGATAGCATGCCTTGCTTGCACGAATCTTGAGGAAAAAGGTGGTCGTGATGTCTTCTCACTTAAATACCACACTCGAGAACTCTATTTGGTGGCTTGTTGCTAAAGAAGGTATTCTAAGAGTAGGTTTGATCATTTATGACACTTTCGAGTAACTACGTACTCGAACTCCGGAGTTCTAAACTCAAAAACATTTGAAAACTCTTTAAAAATAGTTTATAACTTTTGAAAACAGTCAGAATCGTTTAAATGCTCTGATACCATTAAATGTGTCATGCCCCGACTCACCCGGCTTGGCCACATGGCCGGTCATGCACCAGAAACACCGCAAGGCATTGAAATGGATACCATCACTGCAAAACAACTAAAACTTTAATTAAAAATCTTTTAATAAAATAATAAACTTAAAAGTAATATCAGTGGATTAAATTAAAGGAATACCTACGCAATGAAAACTACTAAGCCTAAGCCACTGACGCCTCCTAGTGAGCCTCTATTCTAATTGCTGACCCCGTACGCTGATCTGCATCCATCCACATTGGATACAGGTGAGTGATAGAGGTTCAATGAATCTCCATCGGGGTTAGGAAAAATAGGGGTAATCCAAAATATAATAATATAAATAAAATAAAATAAATAAAAACTTTGGTTTCAACACTTCCTTTCAAATTCTCCAGGTGAGAATTTAATTTTTAAAACCTTTAATATAATTTATAACTAAAATGGGCGGGCATCAAATGCACTGAAGGCATAATTGGCCGGTCATATGCCTTACTACACCGACAACTATTTCTTTTCTCTCTAAACACACTTCCACAATTTCTCTTCCGCAGGCCCGTTCCCTCGGTGGTGCCCAGCTGTGGTGGAACACAGCTCCGGAGCCCTGGCGAGGTTCCCTACGCGCCTCTCCCAAGGTTTCGTCTCACCGCGCCCCTCGATAGGCGGTCCACGGTTGAGAATCAAGCATGCTTCTCCAACTCGGTCCAGGCTCCCACATATAATTGGAGCCCCGAGGAGCCACTCAATTACTCATCTCGCATCCCATTTATATATTTATCATATATACATATATATATATATATATATGGTCACAAAACATATATGTTTAAAACATTAAACACACACACAAGCTTTTACATTTTTAAAATCATCCCACCCTCTAAATGGGTGTATCACAAAATAAAAGTGTGTGTCGTGGATTACCTTTATCCCAAAACAGTTGTAAAACCTTTTAAAACAATTTATATTTTTAAACATTCAAAAACGTTTGTCCCTAGTCGCTAAGCACTGAAAACAAGGTCACTCACAGTATTAGGAGATTCGTATACTCCTAAGCACTCCATGTAGCTCAACCTCCAGAGCATCGTCGCATTCGATTCACCCGGAGCTCTAGTACATGGAAATACGTTAGCATTCATAATTAAACTATGAATGCACCTATGAGGCTCTAGCGTGACCTAAGACTGGGTTTGAATGCGATTTGGTGCTTAGAAAAGTGTCCGAGAGGTTTCATGGTTAAAATCGGACTCTAGACGAAAAATTACCAAAATACCCTAGGGGGCCCATGGGCCGCACACTTGGACGGGCTGGGCCAAGTTCTATGCGAAATTGGGTTTAAAAAGCCCTTCTACGAGATATTTGTATATTATAATGATATAGTATATAAATATCTAAGATATATTAATATAATATATAAATATCTTAAATATAATAATATAATATAAAAATATCTAAATAGGGACTTGATCGGCCTATTTCTCGGCCCGTCTCTCCCCTAGTTTTCGTACTCGTTTCTCCTGCTTTCGACGTACAAACTTAGACAAGCGATCCTCATGGCATCCATGACGAATCCGCCGAGGCAGAAATGAGAAACACCGGTCCAATTTTCGTAAAACCAAGATTTATCCTAAATTGACTAAATCTCTGATTTACTCTCTCCCGGTGCACAGAAATACATGAAAACGGAGTATAGCGTAGATTAAGGTGAGTACTATAACATACTAAAAATCACATTCTTTCACCCACCCGATATCCGTAGATTTGAGTTTTAAAATTAAATCGTTCAAAAGTTAATAACTGAGATCTACGCTAAATCGATACATGGAAATGCGTGCAACCGAAATAAAATATAGATTGAGGTGAGCAGAATAACATACTAGAAACTCACCTTGAACTGACAGCTGGATTGTCTAGATCTGCCAATTGTCTAAAATGCCTCCGTTTGGCTCTAGAGAGAAAAAGAAAAGAAAATGAAAGAAAAAGAAAAGGAGAAATGAGGAAAAGCTTCACCTAGTCTACTCGGGCCCTAGGTCAAACTTTTTCCCCTTTTTCAACTTTCTTCCATTTTCACCCGTTGGCTAAATCCTTTGATTTCTTGTGCCAACGGAGCCCATAATAAATTTCTAAGGACTTAATTGGAGGTCTTTTTGGCATTTACTAATTTTCATGCACGGTTAATTACTTTACCTTCCAACTCCGTTTTATCATAATTTGAACTTCTCTTCTTAATTAGACACATTTGGACCGACGTATTGTCCACTTAATACGCCGTCTTATACTATTCTATTGGTATGAAAAAGTCGTATTAGGTCCGGGTGTGTCAGAAGAAGTTGCAATAGAATGAGAAAAATTGTTTGATTTAGAAGTGTTATGAATTAATCATTTACCCTATCTTGGGTTATCATTTAATCATTTACCCCTTCCGTGGATCATTATTTAATCATTTACCCCTGTCCTGGGTCATCATTTAATGCATTTACCCTATCATTGATTTTCATTTTGTTGTTTTACCTTATCTTGGATTATCATCATATCAGTTATTCTTATCCTAGGTTGTTATTCCTTGTCTGTTTATGTCCATGCTCATCGATTTACTTCAAATAGCTTAGTTTTTGTCTAATGCTAATAAAGAGTGTCTACATCTTGGCTTATTCCTTAGTTATCGAGAAGTGTACACTTCTAGATATTCAAGAAATGTGCCAAGAGGGGCAGCTATAGACACTCTATTTTTCGTTTAGCAAGTTTGCATCTTAATTATTCATTTACCTCTAATGTCCATTTTAGTTTTAATTTAAATTTTTAGTCATTTGCATTTTAGTTGCTCTTAACATTCTCATTTAGATCGTAAGCTTATATCTTTATTTTTATTTTTATTTTTAATTTTCATTTTAGTTAGGAAAGATAAATAGGTCATGGTGCACAATTGAGAAAAAAGTCCTATTGTTATCGGGCTAATGGCCCAAATTCACCTAAAGATCATTGTACATGGACTTTCATATTGTTTGCTCTCCAAATACAAAACCCAAATGCTAAGAAAAAGGAAACCCAAGCCCAAGTTACAATTTGAAACCCAAAGCCCAAAGCAAAGCAGAAACTCAAAACGATATGGAAGTTGTCGTTACAGATTGCCATTCTCGACAAAACAGGATTGATTAAGAAAGGCCAGTTGGCCGAAAAATTTGCCAAATCTAGAAAAACCATATAATTATCTTGTTAATGCACCTGTAAAGTAAAAAGGAAACCAAGATTAATGAAAGAATCATACAGAAAATAAGTCAGGTAACATAAAACGAATTAGAACTCAGCTTACTAAGAAATTGGTCCCTATTTCTCTCTTCACTCCCCTGTTGATAGTAAAGAAGGCAGACAAAAGATATTTCTTGTAAAACACCCTTTGGAACTTGTGAGAAGCCTCCAAGAAGACAAATAGAAAAGGTGGCATTTTGATTGGCCAACGTAGGCCATGGGATTGAGAGAACAAAAACAATATCAGCCCTTAGATCAAACCTATATAGCCCTTTATATAACCCGGATCCAAAGTTTAAAAGGAGAGGATTTTTTAGACTTCTCTAGGGTTTTGAAAACTGAAATTTAGGGTTTTGCTTCAAAAAAGAAAAAGGTTCACAGTTTTCAGATCTTGCTAGGTTTCAGAAAGGAAAATTGGGGTTTTTAAAGAGGAAGAGAGTGAAACTAGGTGGCAACTCGGGATTCTGAGCTTGCTATAATGGCACTTGGTCAACTTCTGGCTGGGATTCTGCCGGAAGGTAACAAGAGGAGAAAGAAGAGCTTCGAGTCTGAGTATTTTTGAAGGTTTTAAATTTGTTTTAGTTTGTTAAGAATGGAATCAAAGAGGAGGGGGAAGGAGGATACTTGATTTGTTGAAAAAGAAATGTCTTTTTGGAGATTTTTAGTCTTGAATCTAAAACTTTTAGATCTAGATCTGGTGTTTTAGAACGGGAGTTTGGACAAACAGGCATCGGATTTATGTTTAGGGGAGTGAAAGGAAGGCTTTTGCAAGTTTAGGAGGTTGATTTAAGGTTCTAATGAAATTTTTGGTGAAATGGGCGTTGGTCCTAGTGGTTCTATTTTAAGTTTGTTCTTGAAGTTCATCGGGTGTTCTTACTTTTTTGAGTTTGTGATAAGCTTTTGATCTGAAAGTTGGGCAAAATCTAGGTTTATTTTAGTTTGTAGATAGAGAAAAAATATTCGGGTGGTAGAGAGAGGAAATGAAGAGTGAAAAGTGGCAAAAAGGTTCACAAGGTCCTAGAAGGATGGTTTTTATACTCAAAGGGGTAAGATAGACTTTTCACCCTCATCAAACTTCCCCCTGACCCATGTTTGGCCCACGCTTCCCTACTTGGCCCGTGTGCTACACCGCTAACCCGGGTGCCAACCCGCGCCTCGACTCGCGTGGATCCGAAACACATTGCTGCAACACGCTTTCCATTTTTCTAGTATTTTCTGAGAGTAATTTAATTTTACAATTTTCCTTTTGATCTTTACGGCAAATTTAATTTATAGTGAAACCTTTAGTCAGCCCCATTTTAATCAGCCCTCCAATCAACCCCTTTAATCATAGCCATCAGATGTGATGGCTGTTTTATTAGCCATTAGATTTAAATATGATTTTATTGAAGGTTTATGGTGAAACTTGCAACCGATCAAACAGGTTGTAAGAAAAACTTTTCTTCTCTTTTTCGGTGAAACAAGAGAAACTTTTCTTCTTCTTCTTCTTTTTCTCGTTCATTTTTTTTTCAAAGCCCATGAAAAAAATAATTTATTGAGAAAGAATACATAACAGTCCAATGGAGAATAAGACTCCATCACAAAACAAAAAATATGAGTGAAAGACTCCAACTAAAAAACAAATACTAGAAGAAAGAAAACAAGAAATCAATCAACGTTAAAACCAAAATTAGAACACTAACGGACTCAAAACACTAAAAGCAAAACTAGAACACTAGCGGATTCAATAAAAAATTTGTAGTAAATTCAGTTCTCTTTAAATCCCCATTTTTTTGCTCAATTCTTTGGTTTCTTTTTTTATTTTTTATTTTTTATTTTTTATTTTTTATTTTTTATTTTTTATTTTTTTCATATCATCTTCCTTAATTTCATCATCACACTCATAACCATGCTAGATTTGAGTATAATATTAGTCAATAAATTAATTGCAACAAAAAAATTAATTGCAACCGAGAAAATTCGAACCCTCCACCACTTACAATAAAATTAAATACCCTAACCACCATATCAATTTCAACTATTTGTTAAATATTTATTTCCTAGTATAAATATTGAATACTAAAGTATATTAATAGTTTGCACCAAAACATGTTCAAACTTGATTACAATCACTTGAAAATCGATTTTAAACAAATTCAAACTCGATTACAAACATGATCAAATAAGGAAAACTCGATTTATTGCAAGTTCAGAGTCGAGTTTAAAAATATAACTGTAAGCCACCATTATATACTCGATTTACATTTCCGTGAAATCGATTTAAACATTTATTCGATTTTAACTTTCCTCTTAAATTCGATTGTACCAGTATTTTCCATCATAAAGGGTTGTAATGCTGTTTACATTATGTATCTCCAAATAGTTAATGCACAGTAAATAAATAAATAACAAAAACTATAAACTAATATGAAAATCTTGTCAATTACAACAAATTAATATCCAATTATCCACTATAACAATCCAATGGATTCCTTCAATGCAATCAATTTACTTTTTAGATTTAAGTACCTATCTCACCGCCAATTCTTCTCCTCGTAGTTGAAGTCTTCGACTTCAAATCTCAAATCAAATTACATTACGTGCAGAGCTCCCCTCGTAGCAACTTCCATAGAAACATAAAGTGTATCGCATATAATACCCTTAATATGCTATTGAATTACCTCAAGTGGTTTATGATGCGTATCTCGATTTAGAAAGCACCACCACCATTGACTACATGCACGTTATGTTAGGCAATAAGAAACCATACCTTTGGCAAATCAAAAGTAACGATTTAAAAAAAAAAAACTAAAACATATGATGATAACATCAATTTTCTCTTATCTGAATGAAAACACTATACTTATTTTAAACAACTTCAAAATGCCTTCTTCATAGGAAAATAATAATATACAATCTCACACGCCTAATGGTTGGAGAATTATAACCCTTCTGTATGCGGAACTGACGGTCGATGAAAAAGTAAATAGCAACGGTTATCACCTAAGATAATTACTATAGGGTTGAAAAATATACATGCAGTGGTGGATTTTGTTATAAGGTATTGGAGGAGCCAATTTGAAATAAGTTATTTTTAGGGGAGGTGGAGGCAATATAAGATTTTTAATGTGTGTATATATATGTGTGTGTGTACACACACACAAAAATATATAGTAAGTACATGTAAAAAATAATAGGAATTTTAAAATTTGGGGGCCAAAGCATTACTACCATCCGCTTGTATATATGTTATGCCTCAATGAATGTATGTCATTAATCATGAACATAATGACTTACTTAAGATACTTGTTCATTTTCAAATTGATAGAAGTCACACAAAGTGTCAAAACAATTTTCAAATTTTATGGCCAAATGAATGTAGTTATTGGATGGCTAGGTTTCACAAATTTATACTTGAATAAGGTTATGAGCAAAACGATTGAAAGATCAATCGATGTCTGATTACATCTAAAATAGTTTCAAACTTGATTACAAACTCTCAAAATCAATTTTAAACATATTCAAACTCGATTACAAATATGATCAAATATGGGAAACTCGAGTTATTGCAAGTCCAGAATTGATTTTAAGAACAAAATTATAAGCTACTATTACATACTCGATTGACATCCTCGTAAAATCAATTTAAATATTTATTTGATTAGAATATCATTGGTGAACTCCACGACTTTTGAACTCGCACTGAGAAATATCATCGAAATAAAAAGAAAAAAAACAAACACAGTTAAACTTAACTAAGAAAAGCTTATTTACATATTATAAACTAGGATTGAAATAGTCATAAACAATTTAACTACTTTTATTTTATGGAAAAAAAGAAAACATAAATCCTTCGAATATAATTGATATGGAAAAAAGAAAACACAAATCTATAGGATAGCATCGATTATGATACAATTAGCATCTATTCTATATAACATAAGATAAAACTATAACACAACCTAATATCATAGGTATGACGCTATCCTAGATACCCATAGTTAGTTATAAAACAATAAATCAATACGATACTCTAAACACTTGCTCTTTTCGAAAACTCGATATAAAATAATCACATGATTTCAATTTCGAAAACTCGATATAAAATAATCACACGATTTCAATAACTTTCATAAAATATACACATAAAATCATATTCTAGAATCGATTCTATACAATTGAAATCGATTCTATATAATTAAATCGATTTTATAAAAAGATCAAAATCGATTTCAGTATCTTCTGCCTAGTCAAAGTTTAAAAATTGATTTCACGTAATTATCTCCAAAATTTTAGGAGATTGACTTTTCTAAAATTAAGAATTGAATTATATAATGATTTAATTACACCCAAATTAAATCAAATAAAACCGGTAACCTTTTAAACAAATTTTATAAATTCAAACTCTAACAATAAAGTACCACATCTAACGGTTGTTAAACAACCATTATATCTCACAACTATGATTTGGGAGGCTGATTGGGGGGCTGACTATAGCCTTCACCTTAATTTATACCCATACTCATTTAATTTATGCTATTTTAATTTAAGTCCATGCATATTTAACTTGTATCATTTTAATTTAGATCTATGCATATTTAATTTACATCATTTTAATTTAGTCCCATGCATATTTAATTTACATCATTTTAATTTAGTCCCATACATATTTCATTTATGCCATTTTAATTTAGCTCCATGCATATTTAATTTGTATCATTTTAATTTAAATCCAAGCATATTTACTTTATATTATTTTAATTTAGATCCATGCATATTTAATTTATACCATTTTAATTTAAGTCCATCCATACTTAATTAATGTCATTTTTAATTTAGATCCATGCATATTTGATTAATGCCATTTTAATTTAAATTCATGCATATTTAATTTATCTAATTTTAATTTGGACTCACGAATATTTAATTTATGTCATTTAGTTTAGGTCAAAGTATTATATTCTCATGTTATTTAAATTAGGTAAATGCATTTAAATTTCATATCATCTATACTATGTTCATGCAACCCATGCACATAAGTTGTGTTTATACATCTTTATATTGTCATTATCCTAATTATTTAAATTTGTCATTCTATATGTATTGTCAAATTAGGATCATCAATTTTAAACAAATCATGTGCATTGGAAATCCCGATGATAGGGGATCGGAGGGGACCTCGTGATTACGAGTCTCTAATGGTCCTCTTAGGTGAGGGTTTTTCCAGATAACCTTATCGGGATTCTGATCGAGCCTCGGAATGCTTCAATATAGATTTTCGCATATTTAAAAAAGTAAAAAAAAAAAAAATTTATCCATCTCTTCTAAAAGAATCATTTGCATACCACTTCATGTTTATAATTTTCAAATTTTTCAACAAATAAATTGATATTTATTTTCACAAAGAAACGCCTTAAAAAATTCTTTTTCATCAAAAATCCCTATAATCAATAAAAAGGAATTTCAAATTCCGACATAATTTCAAAATCCTAAAAAATATTTTCTATAAGAAAGATCCCAACTTAATCACTAGTAGTTGAGGTCTATCTCACAAATTGAATTTTGATTTATTTCTTTAAAATTAAAATTTTAAAATGAGATTCAATATTAAATGGAATTTGACCAATTCCGACATTAATTTTGAAAGAAATTTAAAATGTTTTCCAAAGACCTCAATTTGATCTTTAACATTGAGGCCTCTCCAATTAAATCCAATTTTATTTTATTTAAATTTTTATTTTTTCTTACTCATCAATAAAAAAATTATCAATTCTGACATTTTAATTTCAAGAATCCAAAATCTATTTTCGAAAGATCTCAATTGAGAAGTTTATCTATCCGTTCCGACATTTTATTTTCAAAAACTCTAAATCTTTGAAAAGTTCTCGATTCGGTCATTAAACATTGAGGCCTTTCTAATCAAATTTAAGCTCGGATCTCATTTGTTCTTTTTTTTAAAAGGGATGGATCAACTCATAATAAAAAGAATATTCATTGCGACATATCTTTGATTATTTTATTTTCAAAAATCCAAAGAGTTTTTTTTAAAGGTCTTAATTAAAATAATTAAGGTCTTTCCAAGTCAAAATCGAAATTTTCATGGTTAATTTCTAATCAAATCTTTTCTCCAAAAATCAAAGTTTAAAAGGGAGTCATTAATCAACATTAAAAGGAGTACTACTCCGACATGTAAAATCCAATTTCCAAGTTTTCATAGAAAAATACTTTACTATTAACCATAAAATAAAACATTTTAAGACTTTTGTGATACCGATTTTCAGGCGTTACGGGAGAACTAGTCCTTCCCCATACGTAATTGACTCCCGAACCCAAAATGCTTTGTTTTCATAGACCATATCCTGTTTGAGTTAAAGTGATCTCTTTAGATTTGCACTAAGTTAAATGGAGTCATATTAGGTGCCCAATCACACCTATAAAAAGATTGGTGGTGACTCCTTTTATCAATCCTAAGTCCTAAGCTCCGTCGGGCGTAACCCTCAGTAGACGTTTCAACAATTGGTATTTCATTGAATTGAATATATACACGTATGAAACCTTAATTACGGCTAAAGAATAGAATCGTAGGATAAATCTAAGGGATATGTACCAGAAAATTAAGGGCTACAATAGAGGCTATAACAGTGTTTACAACGGTAAAGTAATAGAGAAAATATGGGAGAAAAATCAGGAAAACTTAAAGAAGAATATCAGAAGAAAATATCTTCAACACTCCCCCCTCAAGTTGGAGCATGGAGGTTGCAAATGCCCAACTTGCTTAATAGGAATCTAAATTGATCACATCCTAATGCTTTGGTAAACAAATCAGTAGGTTGAAGATGTGTAGGCACATAAGAAGTGGTAATGTGTTTAGCAAGAAGATGTTCTCAAATAAAATGGCAATCAATGTTGATGTGTTTTTTTTTTAATGAAAAACAGGGTTAGCAGCTATATGGAGAGCTGCTTGAATATCACAATGGAGAAGCATGGGTTGAGGATGAGGAATTGTAAGGTCTTGCAACAAGGAATGTAACCCTAATAACTCACTTGTTGTGAAAGCCATAGATCGATGCTCAGCCTCCGCGGAGGAACAAGATACCGTCACTTGCTTTTTTTTGTTTTCCATGATAGAGGAGCTTGACCAAGCTGAGTAAAATAACCACTAGTTGATCACCTTGTTGCAGGACAACTTGCCCAGTCTGAATCACAATAAGCATGCAGTTGGAAATCATTTTTGGTAGGAAGGAAAAGACCTTGTCCATGTGCAGATTTGAGATAACGTAAAAGTTTCATAGCAGCATCCAGATGTGATTGTCGTGGATTTTGCAAGAATTGACTCAAGATATGCACTGCATAAGTCATCTCAGGACGAGTGATAGTAAGGTAGATAAGTCTTCCAACTAAGCGACGATATTGACTAGGTTCAGTTAGTAAATATCCATCTTCAGAGGACAAATGATGTTGTTGTTCCATTAGGAAGTAGGCTGGCTTGGAACCAAGCATGCCTGTTTCCTCAAGAATATCCAAAGTGTATTTTTGTTGACAAAGCATAATGCCATCAGGAGATCGAGCAACTTCAAGTCCAAGGAAATATTTCAAAGGTCCAAGATCTTTAATATGGAAACAATCATTAAGATGATTTTTGAGAGCTTGACACTTTGAAGAACTATTACCAGTAATGATAAGGTCATCTACGTAGACAAGAATAGCAGTAAATGTCGTACCATCACAAAGTGTGAACAATGAATGATCTGCCTTGGATTGAATAAAACCAAACTGAATTAGGGCAGCTGAAAATTTTCCAAACCATTGGCGTGACGCTTGCTTTAAGCCATAAAGAGATTTGTGAAGCTGACAAACCCGAGTATCTCCTGGCTTTAAAAAATCGGGTGGAGGGGACATATAAACTTCTTCATGGAGGTCACCATGGAGAAAAGCATTGGTAACATAAAGTTGGTGGAGCTCTTAATGTTTAGTGGCTGCAATTGCTAAGAGACACCTAACAGTGGTGAGCTTAACTACTGGTGCAAATGTTTTGGTGTAATCCAATCCTTCAACTTGAGTGTACCCTTTTGCTACAAGTCGCGCCTTATAACGTTCAATCTCTCCATTAGCCTTGTATTTTATTTTGAACCCCCATTTTGATTCTATTGGCTTTTTGCCTTTCTGAGGAAGATGTTCTAATGTCCAAGCTTTGTTAAGCTCTAAAGCTCCAATTTGTTTTTCCTTAGCTTCACGCCACTTTGGATCTTTGGAAGCCTGTATGTAAGACTTAGGCTCATTTTGACTGGAAATGGCCCCAAGAAAAATTTGATAGGATGGAGCAAAATGTGAGTAAGATAAATAACAAGAAATTAGATGAGATGTACCTAAAAGTACAGAGTTAGATTGAGGTGTTGATGATTCCATTACTCCCAGAAGTTTGCAAATATAATCTTGGAGATGTTAGGGTGGGCGCCTTTCACGTTGTAGTCTACAGGGAGGTTTTTCTGAATTGGGCTATAATGGTTCCACTATTGATATAGGAGGAACCTGTTCTTCCAAAGACGGAGTAGTATTCGGAGTTTGACTATGCTCAACCTGAATGTAATCATCATTTATAGGCAAAGGGATGACACTTTGGGAAGCTGGTAATTTCTCATGAGATTTAAAAGGAAAGATATGCTCATGAAGTATAATATAACGACTGGTAAAAATTTTTTTAGTTTCCATATCATATACCCGATAACCATTTTGTCTGAAGGGATAACCAACAAATATACAAGGTTTCGAGTGAGCTGCAAATTTAACTCTTGGTTTGTTAGTGTTATGAACGTAACAAAGGCAACCAAAAACTCTTAAATGAGTATAAGATGGTGCCTCAGAAAATAATAATTCACATGGAGCTTTTCTATTTAATTTTGGGGTAGGCATATGATTAATCAAGTATCCAGTAGTTAGAATACATTCCACCAAAAAAGAAATGGGCAAACCTGCTTGAAAGCGTAATGCACGAGCAACTTCCAATAAGTACCGATGTTTTCTGTTACCTCATCAAAAAGCAACAAAATAAACCTTACAATTCCTATATGCAATAAGGGAAGTAAGGGTCGAATCCCTCAAGGAAGCTTAATCGATTTTGCTATACTTGCAAAGCATTTTAAAAAATTCTAAAGAAACAAAGGGGGAGTTTTGGTTTGTTAACTAAAATAGCAATTAAGAAAGTTGATTAAATAACAGCAATGAAGAAATAAGCAAATGGATGAAAGCCTCCAATCTATTAAAGAATTAACTCCTTGACTTAGCAATTGATCCTAGACTTACTAGATGGTTATTCTCCCTATTAATTGGTTAACTTAATGGATTAGAAACCAACTTCAGATTCATTAGATCTTTCCTTAAGAATAGATTAACAATTATTCAAGTTTAATCATCAATCTCTTTCTTTATTGCTAATATAAATCCTAGCAATTCACATTCAAGTATAGAGAAGCTTTAATCAATAGAAAGATGCAAGTTAACAACAACTAATAATAAACCCAACATTTATCATTCAAGTTGTATTTTTAACTCCTTTGGATGTATCTAATACATCTAAGTGCCACCTAAGTTCTAAGAACTCAACCCAATCAAGAGGTGGTGATCAAAGATTAGCAAACTAATGAACCATTCAATCAATTATTTGCAACTAATTAATCAGGTAATACAAAAGATAAGACAATAATCAAGATCATCATCTTTTAAGAACAAGAAGTTGAAGAACAATCAATACGTACGAAATCAAATAAACACAAGAGTCTCATAATTGTAATTCAAGGAATCATTTCTATTAATAGATTGGAGAAAAGAGTCATTTAGCTATACATGGAAAGAAAAACGAAAATGAACTCAGGGAAAACTCAGGGAAATCTATTCTAAAAGATGAACAAAAGTTACCTCTCTCCTTCCTTCAACAAGCTAATAAACAACTCTCTCTCTCTCTCTCTCTCTCCCTAAGCTATTTCTCTTTCTAAATGACAAGAAAGATTGTCCTAATAAAAATATTTAAAGGTTAAAAAGTAAGGAAGAGAAAAAGGGTTGAAGATGGCTGCAGTCCTTCCTATCACTTTTCCAACAGCTCTGCAGGATTTGTTCCCAAAAATCAACCTTAAAGTGCAAGCACTCGAGTGGTCAAAGATATCAACCATCAACAAGTTGGCCGTCGACGTATAAGTGATGATCCGTCGACGTCTCTGCTTATTTTCTTCATTTCATGCATTTTCCTGATGGATCCGTCGACGTCCAAGGGCACATCCATCAATAAACGAATGTAATCTTGCAAACTTTGCGTCTGCCCAATGGATCTGTCGACGGGTAAAAGGCCATCCGTCAATGGATCTACTTGTGTGAGGTGGATTGCCATCCTTGCTCAACCCATCCGTCCATGGGTAAAGGACCGTCCATCGACGGATCTGTAGGGTTTCTTTCTTGTTAGCATGAGTCAGGTTTTAAGTCCATTTTGGCTCCAATTCTACTCTACTCTTCTGGTTTCACCTACAAAGCAAAAGTGAAAAAAATTTAGCATTCCAAGGTATCGAAAAGAGAAAGATGATGGATATTAGAAGACATTTTAAGAGATAAAATGGAGTTTAACAGATTCCCCCACACTTGAATCTTACTCGCCTACGAGTAAGCCTAGGAAAAAAGGAGAAGAACATAATAAAATCTAAGCTTGTAGACCACAAAAACTAGAAAGATAGTTAAATCTCAATTCAAACTTCAGAGTAAATTCATGTGGTAAGTAGAAGTATCATTCAAAGCAAAAGAGAGCACAACAACTAATGAATAGGGAGCCGAGCTAACCAAGATAATTAAAAACATCTTTCATTCACTCAAGTGTTTTCCTTGGTGCACTCAAAAGTCTTTCTATGAAAATTTACCTACCATAAGCTTGCTAGTTTTCCTCATTTCCACTACTCCAACATGCATATCATGGATGAAAAGATGAAAAATGAGTAAAATGAGGTTGTAGTGAGGTTTTGGTTAAGTAGGTTATGAAAGAAAGGGTAGAAGAGTTCAATTGAAAGTCTCTTCAAAATTAGCGAAACAACAACCAATTGAAACAGTAGGTATGCTCTACTTGTAAAAATCCAACTCTTTTAATCAACTTACTTCACCCCTTTTTTTTTTCATTTTTCTTTCTAATTGAACCAAAGAGATGTGAATTTCTTTTATTGTGCCTTTCCTTATAAATTTTGGTTCTTTTAGGCACATTTTTGTTACTAATGATACTTGGGACATCTCACTCATACAACCTTTCTCCCAATTGACCACTTTAACAAGGAAAATTTTCCCCACACTTATACTTGTTGTCACTCTTTTACCAAGAACATAAATGTACCGCAAGTAAAAAATTTCACTAAGTCGAAGAAACAAGGTGAGAGAACTTGTTTTGTTTTTCTTTTAAGGCTTAATGTTCTTTTAGGAAAGTGAGGTTTTAACGAAAAAGAAGATGGCTAAAATTATGTTAATTTCATAGGGTTATGTACATTTATTTTGTAAGGGTTCGTCAATTTGGCTCAAACTTAACCCTCAACCTCAATCATCTTCCGAACATGTGTGCAATACATGTAATCTTGACAAGGTATAAAGCAAGTTCTAGAAGCATATAATGATAAAAGACATAATTACACTCAAGAATGAAAAGAGATTGTAGTGCAATCTATAAGGCTCAAATCCCTCACAAGGTTATTGAATCCTTACTCTACTCAAATATATGTGGTTCAAGGAAGTTAACTAACAAGTTGTTTAGAAATCAAGAAACAAGGAATCTTATTCCTTTTATTAACATGCATCTTTCAACTTGAACTGTGCTCATACTCACTCCATGAAGAACTTCGCCATTTGATTTGACAATTAACTATCAATTAGCTACTTATAACTCCTAATTATCAAGAATTACAATTGCTAACACCCCCCCCCCCCAACACTTAAATCAAGCATTGTCCACAATGTTGGAAGTTTGATATTACAAACAAGTTAATGAACGATAGAAAGGTAAAAAACCTTGATAATGTCGAAGATAGGCAATGAAGCAAATAATTGTAAACAAAAAAATTGGGAAGAGTTAAGCAAAAACTAGAAATATAAATATAAATCCAAAATAGGAGTTAATAAAGAGACTAAACAGCAAAAATCCAAAGAGTTAGAGACTAAAAGGATAGAAACTACAAGTTAAAGTCTTGCAGATGGAAAAGAAAGAACAGAAAGTTAAAGTCATGCATGAAAATGCTAGAACAAAATGCTAGAGTTCATTGAAGCGACGGTGGTTGCTGACTATGGAAAGCGAGAATTTGATCGAGCTTGGTGTGCAAGGAATGAACTTCATCAGTCAAGCTAGTCACGTGCCCTTGAAGAGTATTAAAGTTCTGGCCCATGTTTTGGCACCAACCGAGCATCTATGATTGGAATTGGTGTTGAGGCAGTGGCCTATTGCTAACCGCTAGTTGGAATGAAGGAGGAGCCGGTTGATCTTATCCTTGTTCTTGGACTTCATCAACTTCTTGACCGCCATCACCATGTTCTGGAAGTTCCTGAATATTTGGTGGTTTGGTCCAAACATTCCCCACAACTTGGTAGCCGAAGGAAAGCATTTTGTAGAGTTCACAATATCCTTCTTGGTGGTGACAAACTTCCACTCGTGAGTGAAAGAGATGCCACAAATCTTAAGAATCTTGGTGATAAGAACCGAAAAGTGAATGCAGCGAGTTTAAGTGGTGGGAGAGACAACATCGCGCATGGCAGAGATGATGGTGGATGCTAATGAAAGTCCAGAAGCCTCCTAAAGTCCATGGACAATATTGTCCATCACATACAAATCCTTATGTCGGATGATATGAATGTCACTGATCTTAGGGTCCATATTATAGTGGATGAGATAGGTAACCAACCTATTCTGAATATCAAAGTCTCAGCAAAAGAGGGCATCCTTTTTTCCAAGAACTGGGCATGGTCACACATCGAACCGGTTCAAGACAGCATTTCTCGACCATGGCTCGTTTTTGTCATCATTCTCCTCCTCGCTGTCTTTAAACAGAGATCTTTTATTAGGAATGTGGAAATGTTCCCAGAAGAAGTCTACATCGACCTTGATCTCAATTTTGTTAACCATCGTGTGGATGTCAAACAAGTCAACCCCCTTGCTCTTGATGTTAGCATAGAAAAGAACGGCTAAGTCGGGGTAGTACTCGCCTTTTAAGTTAAGTATGATATCCCAATTCTCATCATGGAAAAGAGACACTAAACCAAATTGATTAGAGATGGTGGGATCTACGGTTTTCTCCATAATTTTTCAAGCAGTAAAATAACTGTTGAACGAGTCTTTACATTTTTTGGTGAATAAGTCAGCGGCCACGGTTTGGTCAGAAGTAGAAGCCGGAGCTTTGTCCTTTTTTGCCTTGGATGCTTTTGTTGCTTTAGAGGAACTGGAAGCATGCTTGGACTTGGGGGTGGAGGGGCTTAGTAGTGGCTTTCGGCTTGGATTGGCGAGTTCTCTTTTACATTTTGTTGAACACTTAGAATACAGAGTAGACAACCTAAACCAAACTCAAGAATTTTCCATAATGAACACCTTTATGTTGAACAATACGTAGAGAGCACTCATTTGCAGTTGATCATCACAAGTATTGCGACAAAGAAACCCAATAATTCAACAAGAATAGCCTAATTCGGATTCCATCAAAGAGCATAGACAAGAACATCAAAATGGCAAGATCAAGATCATGTAATCCACGGAATAGCTTCTAATTTCGATGCTAAGTCAACCAAAAGAAGTAAAATATAGAAAAACTAACCAACTGGAGTGTTCAATTTAACCCAATTTGCTTCAAGTGCCCCAATTTGAAAATTGCCCAACTTTATCTCCAAGAACTTTAATCTTTGAATTTGTTAAAATGGTTGGATGGAAAGTGATAAAGAGTGAATTGAAGGTCGTTTGTGGTGGAAAAGAAATGGATTTGATGTTATTTTGTCGAGGATTGTGTGGAGAAGGAAGGTTTTAGAGGTTAGGTGGTTTTCGAGGGAAAGGGATCGATTTAAATGAAGAATAGTGCTTTAGTGAGTATGTAGGCTGATGAAGGCTTTAAAATGGCCAAATTCAAGTGATCCGTCGACGTATGAGCATTTACCCATTGACGGGTAGAACTTCCAGGGAGTTCAAGTTTTGATTTCCAGATTACCCGTCAACGGATGGGATGTTATATGTCGATAGGTAGAATAGCAACGCGTCTACTAGTTGATCTATCAACTTCTAGGTGTAGATCCATCGATAGATCTGAAGGTCCAACTTAAAAGAGGTCTTGGCCCATGTCATCTATCGACATCTAAAGGTTGATCTGTCGATGGGTAAGAGTTCCAACTTGATAATGTGCCCTTACTAAGACTATCCGTCGACTTGTCAATTGATGATTCGTTGACGGATCAGACATTCTGAGAGCCCAACAAACTCTTATTCTTTATCCCATTTCCAAATTCAAATTTACAGACTTTTAAGTGCAGAGAACTAGAAGAATCCCTCTTATGTGGGTGAAATCTCAAATGGCCTTATCCATATTGAACCTCATGATCTCTTAGCTATATGTTGATGGAATGAATACATGCAAGAAAGAAGAGTAATATAAGGATAAAGAAAGGAGAAGAAATATGTTACAGTGAACTAAAGAGAGAACTTGGGTTGCCTTCCAAGCAGTGCTATTGTTTGACGTCATTAGCTGGACTGAAGGATGTACAGAGTACACCCAAGTGTAGGTAGGGTCAGTGAAGAGAATTTCTTTCATGAAAGTAACCGGAAGACCTTCATAGTAAGGCTTCAAACGATGTCCATTGACTTTGAAGATTTTGGAGGTGGCTAAACTCTGAATTTCCACTGCACCGTGATCAAACACCTTGGTCAAAATGAAGGGACCAATCCATTTACTCCTAAGCTTTCTAGGAAAGAGATGTAGCTTAGAATTATAGAGCAGTACTTTTTGGCCTTCATGAAATGTTTTCTTCTTTAAAAGCCTGTCATGATAGGCTTTAGTGTATTCTTTATAGATGGAGCTCTCATATGCATCATGATGAAGTTGCTCTAGTTCTTGAAGTTAAAGCTTTCTATGAACACCGGCTTCATCAATGTTGAGATTGTGTTTTTTTAATGGCCTAAAGAGCGCGATGCTCTAACTCTACCAACAAATGGCAAGCCTTCCCATAGACCAAACGGTATGCAGACATGTCAACTGGAGTTTTGTAGGCAATCCGATACGCCCACAAAGCATCTTCAAGTTGTTGACTCCAACCCTTTTGGTAAGGGTTGACTGTCTTTTGAAGAATTGTTTTGATTTCTCAATTTGAGATTTCAGCTTGTCCACTAGTTTGTGGGTGGTATGCAGTGGACACCTTATGAGTAACCCTAAATTTCTTCAAGAGTGATGCCATGAGCTTGCTACAGAAGTGAATGCCTTTATCACTAATGAAAACACGAGGTACTCCGAAGCGAGAAAAAATGTTAGACCTAACAAACTCGCAAACCACATTAGAATCATCAGTGCAGGTGGCTTTGGCCTCCACCCAACGAGATACATAATCACAAGCCTGCAAGATATAAACAAAACCATTAGACTTGGGGAAAAGTCCCATGAAATCAGTTGCCCACACATCGAAAATTTCACAGACAACAATAGAATGTAAGGGCCTTTGGTCACTAGGAGTGATTTTCCCCATCCATTGACAATTGTCACATGACTCGCAAAAAGAGTACGTATATTTAAACACGAAGGCCAATAAAAGCCACATTCAAGCACTTTCCCAGTAGTTCTTTGGGGATCAAAATGGCCTCCACATGCATGAGAATGAAAAAAAGATAAAACACTTTGAAGTTCATGATCAGGGATGCATCTCCTAATAATCAAGTCACTACAATGCTTCCATAAATAGGGATCATCCCACACATAAGATTTAGCATCATGCTTAAGTTTGTCTCTCTTTGCCTTTGGGAAATCACTAGGAAATTCCTTAGTAACAAGATAATTAACAATGTCATCATACTAAGGAACTATACATTGACAACATAGAGCATTTCATCCGAAAATGAGTCATTTATGGGAGAAGTTACCTCATCACTTATCAACCGACTGAGATGATTAGCTACTAAATTTTCAGCACCCTTTTTGTCCTTAATTTCTAGGTCAAACTCTTGGAGAAGCAAGATCCAACTAATCAAGCGAGGTTTAGCCTCCTTCTTAGTAAGGAGATACTTGAAGGCTGCATGATCAGAGAATACAACCACCTTGGTGCCAAGCAAATAAGAACAGAACATGTCTAGAGCAAAGATAATTGCAAGGAATTCATTTTCAATGGCTGTTTTAATTTTTCTGAGCTCCGTTCAAAGTGCATGAGGCATAGTAAATGACATATGGAACCTTGCCATCTTACTGATCAAGAACTGCATCCACTTGCATCACACATGAGTTCAAAAGGAAGATCTCAATTGGGTGGCTGTAAGATAGGGGTTGAGGTGAGAGCAGTCTTCAACTTGTCAAAGGCATTTTGACATGATTTATCAAAGTCAAAAGGGACATCTTGCTGTAAAATATGGCACATGGGAGCTGCAATCTTTGAAAAATCCTTGATAAAATACTAGTAAAAGCCCGCATAGCCAAGGAAAGATCGAACTGACTTAACTGAGGATGGATAGGGTAAGTTTTGGATAATGTCAATCTTAGCTTTGTCCACTTCAATGCCCTTGGCTGAGACTATATGGCCTAAAACAATCCCTTGGGTAACCATTAAATGACATTTCTCTGAATTGAGTACCAAGTACGTCTCAATACAGCGATCAAGAATAAGAGCAAGGTTATCCAAGCAATCATCAAAAGAATTTCCATATATCGAGAAATCATCCATAAATACTTCAATGATCTTCTCTACATACTCCGAGAAGATACTCATCATGCAACATTGGAATATAGCCGGAGCATTGCAAAGACCAAAAGCCATGTGTCTATATGAGAGTGTGCCAAAAAGGCAAGTGAATGTAGTTTTTTCTTGATTTTCTGGCGCGATCATTATCTGAAAGTAGCCGGAATATTCATCAAAGAAACAATAGAAAGCTTTGCCGGCTAACCTCTCAAGCATTTGATCAATTAAGGGTAAGGGAATGTGATCCTTCTTGGTGGCATCATTGAGTTCCCTATAGTCAATGCACACTCTCTAACCATTTTGTATTCTTTGAGGTACAAGGTCACCATTTGCATTTTGTACAGCCATGATGTCGGTCTTCTTAGGCACCACTTGGATGGGACTAACCCATTTGCTATCTGAGATAGGAGTTAATGCCAACTTACAAAAGCTTCAATATCTCCTTTTGACTACCTCCATCATGGGAGGGTTCAAACGGCGTTGAGGTTGCCAACTTGGCTCGGCATTATCCTCCAATAGGATCTGGTGCATGTAAATTGATGGACTAATACCCTTAATCTCAGTAATCGACCATCCAATAGTTTCTTTTCTAGCCTTAAAAACTTGAAAGAGTTGAAGCTCTTAGTTGGAAGTGAGAGCATTAGAAATAATCACTAGAAGAGTGTCATTTTCACCAAGGAAAGCATACTTGAGATGGGCCGAAAGAGGTTTAAGCTCAACTGTAGGTGGTTTAATGATGGATGGAAGAAGTTTAGTGGAAGGGGTGGGAAGATCTATGTAGAAACATTAGCAAGGGTTGCTTTAGAGGGGAGTGCAGCCAAGGAAGCTAGAATAAGCTTGATGTCTTCATCATAGATTTCGTTCTCAAACTCTAAGGTATCAAAGTCAATACTCTGAGTAAGGGTAGCAAGTAGAGGGTGTTCTTGAACAAAGTCTAATAGAGATATAAAGCAAACATCGACAAAGTCCACCGCCATGATAGATGGATCATTTATAGGATATCTTATGGCATCAAAGAGATTGAAAGTAACTACCTTTCCATCAAATTCCATAGAGAGAAGGCTTTCGTGACAACCAATCTTGGTCCTAACGGTGCGAAGGAATGGCCGGCCAAAAAGAATAAAAAAGGAGGAAGAACCTTCCTCATTTCCCATTTTTAAGACATAAATGTCAATAGGAAAAACCAATTCATTAACTTGAACCAAAATATCTTCTAAGACTCCCTCCGGATACACAAAAGATCTATCCGGTAATTAAATAACCACACGGGTACTTGTCAATGGTGTCATGTCTAAGGAAAGATAAAGAGAATGTGGCATAAGACTAATTGCAACTCCTAAGTCACACCTTACTTTCTAAATTTGAGTCTTTCCAATAGTAATAAGGATAGAAAAAGAACCTCGATCATTGCATTTGGGTGGGAGCTTGTGTTGAAGAACTGCCGACACATTCTCACTCATAGTGATCACTTCGTTCCTTTTTAGCTTACGTTTGTGAGTGCACAAGTCCTTGAGAAACTTGGCATATCGTGGAACTTGTTTGATGGCATCGAGGAGAGGAATGTTGACTTGAGCTCGGCGAAAGATGTCTAGAATGTCCAGCTCAATGTTCTTTTTAGGTTTCTTTGTTAATCGAGAGGGAAAAAGAGCCATTTCTTTAGGGTTTGAACTAGGATGGGAAAAGTTTGGGTTTACCTTTGGGTTTTGAGTGGATATGAAGGATTTAAAGTTATGTTGTCTAGGGAGAAAGGGAGGAAGAGGGTCTGAGGATGGCATCCGACAATGGCTAGATGAGTTATCCGTCGACGTAGGCAACTGGCAGTCGGGTGGATGGCTTATCTGTCGACGGATTAAGGGGTTATCCATCGACGTATCATCGAGACGGGGTTCTACTTCTTCTAGTTCCAGGTCGATCCGTTGACGAGCTATAGGGCTATCCGTCGACATTTTATCAAGAATAGGGAAGAAAGATTCCGTCCCCCTTTCCAAGTTTTCTTCCTTAACATCCCGGTGCCTTCCTTTCTCTTCCCAATCAAGAATAACTTGACCACTTCATAAATGTATAGCACTAACATTGGCTTTTGGATTTATGATGGGTTAAGAGGGCAATTTTCCTGAAGATTGAGAAGGGAGATCATTAATTGAGGTTGCTAGTTGCCCAACTTATCTTTAAAGATCCTCTAAGAAGGTGCTCACTTTCTAAAACTATGATTTAGTAGCCTCTTGGAAAGACAACTGAGATGATGCAAGTTAAGCAACAATATCCTCGAGCTTAGAGGTAGAAGGCAATGAAGATGAATAACCTTGGTTGGGAGGAGCAACTAGTGGAGGAATTTGTGCTTGGACTTGGTGAGAGAGTGTTGGTGCTGATGGTCGGACTTGGAAAGTTGTAAAGCCTTGTTAGAACTGAGGTCTAGGCTAAAAGAGAGGGGCCATATTATTCCCATATCGAAGGTTGGGATGAGCTTTCTAACCGGGATTATATGTAGGGAGAAAAAGGTCATAATTCCTCATTGGAAGTCCGGGAAAACCAATAGCATTCACATCTTCAACAATATTCTCTTGTAAAGTTGGGCATGTATCAGTGGAATGAGTGTACAAATAACAAATGCCACAAGGAATAGTGGACTGAGGTGTGTTCATTTGAGCCATCATAAGAGATGTTAACTTGGAAAGTTGTTGATTTGTAGAAGCAAGTTACTTTTCTAAGTGGGAACGGCTAGCCTCATTTACTTGATGGCTAGAAGCATCATCATAGGCCTGAAAATTCTAAGAGCTAGCTACCATGGTAGTGATAATTTGTCGAGCTCACTTTGTAGGTTGATCGAGAAGTGCCCGATTGGCATCTGCATCCATGAATCCCTTATTCACTGGTAAGAGACCATTGTAGAAGTGGTTCAACAAACTTTGCTAAAGAATTTAGTGCTAAGGACAGGCTGGCCACTAAGTGCTTAAACATCTCCCGATAATCATAAATAATTTCATGTTTTTCTGATGGATTGTATTGATTTACTTCCGAAGATTAAGAACCTTGGAAGCTGGAAAGTATTTAGTTAGAAATTGCTTCTTGAGCTGCTCCCAATTGGTGATGGAATTAGGTTTTAGCCGGTATAACCAAGCCTTGGCAGTATCCGCCAATGCGAAAGGAAAAGCACATAGCTAGACTTTTTCTTCGGTTAAACCATTTGGCTTCATTATTGAACAGACTATAAGAAATTCCCTCAAGTGTTGGTGAGGGTCCTCCCTAGGTAGACCATGGAAAGTTGGAAGGCAGTGCACAAAGTTAGACTTCAATTTAAAAACTCCTTCTACCTCTGGAAAGACAATACAAAGAGGTTGGAGATTCAGTTCACGCTCCAAGAGTTGACAGATGGTGAGCTACTTATCATTAAGGACGGGTGGAAATGGAAGGGTTGGAGGTGGTGGATCAACTTGTGGATCTACTTGTGGATATTCCATGGCCGGAGAAGATGGAGAATTTTCGGCCAGCAAAGAAGAATGGTTAGTTTGCTCCACAAATTGCCTGATTTCCTTTAGTGTTGTTGTAGGAAAACCAAGATTCATGAAACACTACAGCCAAGTGAAACAAACGAAAATAAGAGCAAGGTAAGTAAATAAAAGAATGCACAGAGACAGGGGAAGCTATGACTGATTAGAGAAATAAACTAACAATACAATATGATAAAGAGATAAGCTAAACTAACATATCGCCAAGAAGAAAAGAGGAACAAACAAATATACAAGACAAAAAAGCTGAGAAAGTAGAGTGAAATGCCGAAGCTTCCCTGGCAACGGTGCCAAAATTTGTTACCTCATCGCAAAGCAACAAAATAAACTTTACAATTCCTATATGCAATAAGGGAAGAAAGGGTCGAATCCCTCAAGGAAGCCTAATCGATTTCACCATACTTGCAAAGCATTTAAGAAAAATTCTTACAAAACAAAGGGGGAGTTTTGGTTTGCTAACTAAAATAGCAATTAAGAAAGTTGATTAAATAACAGCAATGAAGAAATAAGCAAATGGATGAAAGCCTCCAATCTATTAAAGAATTAACTCCTTGACTTAGCAATTGATCCTAGACTCACTAGATGGTTATTCTCCCTATTAATTGGTTAACTTAATGGATTAGAAACCAACTTCACATATTCATTAGATCTTTCCTTAAGAATATATTAACAATTATTCAAGTTTAATCATCAATCTCTTTCTCTATTGCTAATATAAATCCTAGCAATTCACATTCAAGCATAGAGAAGCTTTAATCAATAGAAAGATGCAAGTTAACAACAACTAACAATAAACCCAACATTTATCATTTAAGTTGTATTTTCAACTCCTTTGGATGTATCCAATACATCCAAGTGCTACCTAAGTTCTAAGAACTCAACCCAATTAAGAGGTGGTGCTCAAAGATTAGCAAACTAATGAACCACTCAATCAATTATTTGCAACTAATTAATCAGGTAATATAAAAGATAAGACAATAATCAAGATCATCATCTTTTAAGAACAAGAAGTTGAAGAACAATCAATAGGCAAGAAATCAAATAAATACAAGAGTCTCACAATTGTAATTCAAGGAATCATTTTTATTAATAGATTGGAGAAAAGTGTTATTTAGCTATACATGGAAAGAAAAACGAAAATGAACTCAGGGAAAACTCAGAGAAATCTATTCTAAAAGATGAACAAAAGTTACCTCTCTCTTTCTTTCAACAAGCTAATAAACAACTCTTTCTCTCCCTAAGCTATTTCTCTTTCTAAGTGACAAGAAAGATTGTCCTAATAAAAGTATTTAAAGGTTACAAAAGTAAGGAAGAGAAAAAGGGTTGAAGATGGTTGCAGTCCTTCTTCTCACTTTTCCAACTGTTCTACCGAATTTGTTCCCTAAAAATCAACCTTAAAGTGCAAGCACTCAAGTGTCAAAGATATCAACCGTCAACAAATTGGCCATCGACGGATAAGTGATGATCCATCGATGTCTCTACTTATTTTTTTCATTTCATGCATTTTCCTGATGGATCCATCGACGTCTAAGGGCACACCCGTTGACAGATGAATGCAAACTTGCAAACTTTGTGTCTGTACGATGGATCCATTGGCGGATCTACTTACACAAGGTGGATTGCCATCCTTGCTTGACCCATCCGTCCACGAGTAAAGGACCATCCATTGACGAATCTGCAGGGTTTCTTCCTTGTTAGCATGAGTCAGGTTTTAAGTCCATTATGGCTCCAATTCTACTCTACTCTTTTGATTTCACCTGCAAAGCAAAAGTGAACAAAATTTAGCATTCCAAGGTATCGAAGAGAGAAAGATGATAGATATTAGAAGACATTTTAAGAGATAAAATGGGGTTTAATATTTTCTTTCCACAACCCCATTTTGTTGTAAGGGTATCAACACAAGATGTTTCATTTAAAATACCATTGGCTTGAAAGAATTTTGACATGGAACCAGAATTTAGTTTAAGAGCATTGTCATTTCGAACTTGTTTAATAGACCTTCCAAACTTATTTTTAACTATATTATAGAAAATAATAAAATATTGATGTGCATCATATTTATGTTTGAGTAAATAAACCCAAGTGGAACATGTGCAATCATCCACAATAGTAAGAAAAAAATGTGCACCTGTATGAGATGGAGTTCGATAAGGACCCAAAATATCACAGTGAATCAAATCAAAAGGAAAATCAAATTTTGAAAAACTTAAAGGAAATGTATTTCTTGTTTGTTTGGCACGATGGCACACATCACAAAATTTATTTGAATGTCATTATTTGGAATGAGATAAAGTGGAAACTAAAGATAATTTATCAAAAGGGATATGACGTAGGCGTTGGTGCCAGAGGTGAGCAGGTTCACCAATAAAACTAGTAGCAACCAAAGGAACACAAAGTTGTTTAAAGTGGTATAAGCCATTTCGAAGTTCACCCATTCCAATCAGTTTTTCGTGACAAGGTCCTAAATTACACAAAAGGTAGAAAAAAATATTACTACACAATTAAGACTTACAATGAGTTTACTAACTGAGATGAGATACTAACTGAGATGAGATTGCAAGGATGGAATATGAAGCACATCATTCAAAATAATGCCAGATGATAATATTGCTTGACCATGAGAGTGAATTGGAATGCTAGAACCATTAGGTAATCACTACAAGAAAAAGGAGAAACAGCGGCAAATGTTTAGTGGCATTTATCGCCAAATACCGGCAAAACATATAAAATTGGGGCGTATCTCTTTGTGAACGCCACTATGGTGTGCAAGGTGGGTTAGGTGGAATTATCATAATCTATAAGGGCGTTTAAATTGCTGGTAATTTCTTGAATTTATTAAGGCATTTTAAGTGCCACTATTACATACTCCATTCTTTCCACAATAACTGTCGCTTTTGACAAAAAAAATTTTTCCAATTTATCTGTCATTTTAAGAATTCTAGGAAGCATTAACTACTCTTTTTCCAATTTTATCCCTATCCCTCTAAATTAATTCTACAAAGCATTAATTATCAAAGAGAGAGTATTTGTGAGAATAAACAATTCCAATAAAAGGGTAAAACTGCCATTTCATAATATTTTGTCTAGATTTTAGGAGTTTTTAACACTATTCTTAGTTCTTGTGCAAAACCTTAAAGTGACAGATATTGTGGAAAGGAGGGAGTATACATTAAGGCGATTTAATCGCCAATAGCTAACTAATAATTTTATTACTCCTTTTTTCAAAGAGAGAGATATCTTTCAAATAAATAGAGGCATTTAACTGCCACAATTTAATGAATTTTTTGGGACCATCCCAACGCCCCAATGACTTTTATGTTTTATTAATTTTTCTTAAAAAGACAGTGGCGTTTTCGTTGCCACTAACTCCTTTAAGGATAGCATAAAAAATTACTGTAAATAATAAATCAGTGTTTGGCGTTCTAAACGCCAAAGAAAGCTATTATTTTTTTCTCTCACAGACATATTTTTCTCAATGAAATATTTACTGTTTTCCCACTTTTTCATCGAGCTGCTTTCCTAAGAGAGCTGAGAACGCTGTATGGACAACATTGACGATCTTGGACTTTGATGGGAGATTTGGACTCTGATTGGCGTCGAACTTTCTCTCTCAAAGTGTCTTGCTCGGAATCTTAGTTTCCCTTTCCACCCCATTCCCTTTCGCAGGTAGGATTTCGATTTTGTTCTTTGAATTGAAAATTTTTTCAGTTAGCTTCTCCATTTTTGATTTTGAAATTAACTTTCTCTCTCAAACGCTTTGAAGATTTAAATACTCTCTTCTTAATTTGTAGGTTTTTCTTCTTTTTTGGGTGACTGGACAGTATTTTCAGAAGATTCAGCTGTCGAAAGAAAAAGAAATTGTAAGTTTTTTCTTCTTTTATTTTCCTTTCAAAGAAGTTTGTTTTCAAGTTTGAAAGTTAATAGCACAGTACGATGCAGTTTTGTTTTATTTACATTCTATTAGCTAGAAAAACTGAGAGCGAGGAATAGAGTAGAGTGGAGAATAGAGTGATTGAAATTTACCTTTCGAGATAGTTGCTTTTTTGGCTGGGGATGATTTTGTATATTAAGCCGATTGCAACTATGTCCTGAGTTTCCTGACAGAAAATGAGGATATGCTTAACGAGTGGGAGCCCATTAGGTGTGAAGCTCTGAATAGGTGGAAACTTTAATCATTGTTCTCTAAATGAAAAAGTTCTATTGGAATATATCTGCATGTACTTGGTACAAGTTGCCTTTTGACATTAATGATGGTTTTTCAAGTTGCCTTTTGACATTAATGATGGTTTTATCATATGAAAATGTTTTTTCACTAATATTTACTCAATTTTGTATTACATTCAGTGCCCCATTCCTCAGTCCCTCTTTCTTTTTGCCTGAACAAGATATAGAGATCAATGTTAGCAATTAGGTACTATGTTTTGAAGTGTGAACCATCAGAAAAGAAGGAACTTCTAAGTTCAGCATTAATGTTAATGGGCTTGACCTATTGCTTAGTGGTACTGCTACGCATAGTTCATAGCTATCTATAATATCCTCGAGGCCTGGCTTGTTTGATTGAGCCGCTGTATCTTTGCATAATTAATGGTTGTGTCTTTTGTTCTATGTTAGTCATTTGTTTATTTAGTTGTGTCTTTTCTTTCTTCTGGAGGTAGCCATCGAGTCTCTATAAGTTCTATTTACAAAAAGATGTTGGCTAAAAGTTAAACTTATAGGTTGTGGAGTCCAGACTCTGGAACATATATTTACTGTAAACCACGTTGTAGATATAAGAATCTTCCTTTGGCAAAGGTAAAGACAATGCTCTTTTCTCCGTTTGGATAATAATGTAAGCTGTTGGTGTTATTCATTTCTGACATATTCACATAAGTATGATTGCTTGACCATAATATGATGTGATGTAGAATAGTTGTTGTGAAGAACAGGGGTTTAATTGTTTATGTTTGTGTACTCATTGACTTGCTCGGGCAATGGATATTTAGCTGAATATATATCTTTGTAGTCCGTTGATTAAAAACTTGCTTTTTTCGATATTTAGCTTCTAAAATGTGTAGATCTTCTGCTCACTGCTTTAATCTGAAAGCAGTCAAGTATTTGTTGTAATAAATCTCAGTTTTAAACCTCTTTTGCACTTAAATCTTAATTTTTATTAAAATTCTGTAACTTAGTAGCAGTTTTAAAGTAGTCAAGTAATATGCTACTTATAACCAGAATTTGTCTTACAGAGTTGCCTTCCCATGTTCCAGGAATATTGAAGATGGTCAACCCCATTGTGGATCAAGTTCTTTTAAGTATTCACTCCTGCACCTCAATCTACAATTAGTAGATTTCTTCTTTCCTCACTCCCCATATCAAAGGTACATTATCTCCTGCATCAATCCTGGACAGTGGTTTTGATTATATATTTCTTCCATGTCAAATACTTATCCATCTTTATAGATATGGGCCATAATTAATTATATATATCAATGGTTTAATATTTAACACGTTATTATTTAAGTAAGTACTTGAAAAATTACTGTTTTGTTTTTCTGTTTGGATTCTTTTCATGCCTTAATGATTGAGCTTCTCGTTTTATAATATCATATATTACCCTGAATTAATTTAAGTGCATAGTTTGCATTCATGGTTCTTCTAGTAATTTTTATTAAAATTTTTCAGTAAAGTAACCCTATTGAGATGGATAAAAGTTGGATAACTAGTTCGCGATTAAGTGAGGAATTCCTAGATGGAGTTGATACATTTCTGAATTTTGCTTTTGCAAACACTTCTCAACAAGGGATGATTCTATGCCCATGTTGTAAATGTGTAAATCTTTTGCGTCAGACTGGTGAGGTTGTACGGGAGCACTTGGTGTGTAATGGCTTTTTATCGGGGTATGTATGTTGGGTTTTTCATGGAGAGCGTCCACCATCTTCTTCTAGTAATTTGTTCTCAAATGTTGAAGCCACGTCACATGTTCCTAAGAAATCTCATAACCAGAGTCATGCAATTGGTGTTGATGATATTAGTAACTTGCTGCAAGATGCTTTTGGTATGTACAATCAAGTTCCATGCAATCAATCACCCGCTGCTAGAAGTGTAGGTGACATCAATCAAGATTATGTGTCTCCAAGTTTTGGAACACCTACTGTAAATTTTGATGAAGATGTAGCTGGATGTTCTTCGAACATGGAAGCAGTAAAGTTCTTCAAGTGTCTTGAAAATGCAAGTCAATAACTGTATCTAGGATGCTCTGGTTATTCTAAGCTTTCTTTTGTGGTTCACCTTTTCCACATAAAATGCTTAAATGGGATGACTGGTAAAGCTTTCACTGGAATTTTGCAATTTCTTGGGAAAGTTTTTCCAAATGCTGCAATTCCTAAATCTATTTATGAAGCAAAGAAGATTATAAAAGATTTAGGATTGGGTTATGAGAAAATACATGCATGCCCTAATGATTGTGTCTTATATTGGGGTAATAGAGTAGATGCAGATTTGTGTGACAAGTGTGGTGCATCTCGCTGGATAATGAACAGTGAGGATTCAGATGTCGATGAAATGGATTATGTACAAAGGAAGAAAATACCGGCAAAGGTATTGCATTACTTTCCGTTAATACCTAGACTTCAAAGATTATTCATGTTCTCAAAAACTTCAGACCTAATGAGGTGGCATGATGAAGGACGCACAAAAGATGGTCTTTTAAGGCATCCTACAGATGCTTCGGCATGGAAGTCATTTGATGAAAGGTATCCTGATTTCGGTTCAGATTCTCGTAATGTTAGGATTGGACTTGCAAGTGATGGGTTTAATCCCTTTAGGATGATGAGTACTTCTTATAGCACATGGCCTGTTATATTAATCATATACAATTTGCTAGGTTGGGCTCGCATGAAACAACCCTTTCTAATATTATCAATGATCATACCTGGTGAGAGAGTGCCAGGGAATGATATTGATATTTATTTACAGCCATTGATTCAAGAATTACAACAGCTATGGGAAGGTGTTGAAACTTACGACGCATCACAAAAAAAAAAAGTTTAATCTGCGTGCTGCATTGATGTGGACGATCAACGACTTTCCAGCTTATGCATACTTATCAGGTTGGAGTACAAGAGGTGCTTATGCCTGCCCCAGTTGTGCTGGTGTAGAAACTTAATTTTTCATCATATGGTAAGTTTGCATTTTGATTTATGTCCTTGTTCATTTATGTTCCAATGTCCATTTTAATTTTAATTTTAATTTCAATTTTTATTTAAATTATAGGTTTATATCCTTTTGGGTCATGGTGCCAATTGTTACTGGGCCAGTGGCCCAAATCCACTAAAAGAAAAAAAATAATAAATAAATACAAAGTCTTTTTATTGCTGACTTTAAAAAGCAAAGCTAAAAAAAAAAATTTGGACCGGCCATCCCTCTCTACCATAAGACCATTTGTCCATTAGCCACCGTCAGGGTCTCATCCTCCAGTCATCCGAAAGTTTAATATCCACTCCATTCCTCTCTACCATAAGACCATTTGTCCATTAGCCACCGTCAGGTTCTTATCCTCCAGTCATCCACTCCATCAACTCCACCATAAGGCCTGGTCCCAGGAACAATAAAAAAATCCAACTTTTCTGTGAACTAAAAAAAACTTTGCTGAACCATTCTTTCGAAACCACAGACTAACTTTTCCCATTTTCGACTAAGCATCATCATAAGGGGGGGCCAAGCAAAGAAAAAAATGTAAAGAGGGGGCCAAGCAAAGAAAAAAATGTAAAGAGGGGGACCAAGCAAAGAAAAAATGTAAAGAAGGGGATGGCTGAAGAAAAGAAAGGGGTCAGGGGTGTTTGAAACGCATAACTCTACATCATTTCGAAGACAAGAGTGGTTGAAAAAAAAAAGTAGAGAAAGAGACCATTCCGAGGATGAAGACAAGAGTGGTTGAAAAAAAAAGTAGAGAAAGAGACCATTCCGAGGATGAAGACAAGAGTGGTTGAAAAAAAAAGTAGAGAAAGAAAGACAAGAGTGGTTAAAAAAAGTAGAGAAAGAGACCATTCGGAAGAGAAGACAAGGGTGTTTGAAAAAAAAAAGGTAGAAGAGGAGACCATTCGGAGGCTGCTAAGGATGGGAGGAAGGTAGCCAAACAAAAAAAAATGCAGAGAAGTAAGGAAAAGAAATAAGCTCTCCTCCATCTTCACACCTATTCAAGTATCCAAAAAATCAAAAGACACAAGAGCTAGAGGTCATTAGAGTTTAATCCGAACGGTGAAGATGAAGCTAGAGTATAAGAGGAAGGGAAGTAGTGTTCGAGCAAGAGGACGGCGGTATTCCCTGCTTTCTGAGGATGATCTGCTCATGAGAGAAAGAGTGATCGGCAGAGTGGAAAGTGACGGCTACAACAAACAAGAGTGAAGAGGAGTTGAAGAAAGAAAACGTAAAAGGAAGTCAAAACATAGACATCCCTGCGTTTTAGGTAACGATTCTTCAATATTATGTAATTTTTAAAATCATATATGGGTTGCGTATATCATGGGGCATCGCTGACATGATAGTTTTGGTTTATAATTTTTTATTGGACTTTTCAGACCCATATTTTGCTTGTTATAATGGTCTGTTGCATGTACAAGTGTTCAACTTTGATATGGAGCTTTTGTTCTCTGCTTTGTTTGCGTTAAAATCTCCCTTGAGTTCCACTTATTTCCTTAATTGATCTAATATCTTGCTTAGCTTCAAATTCCCATTTGTTTTGAGATCGGATTGTCTTTTAGTTTAAGCTCGGGTTGCTAATATTTGCCTATTTTGCTCCACTATGTATTACAATTTTAGGCCAACAAGGTCATCCATTATGCTTTGTTTGAATTACTGACGACCCAGATAGTATATAGGCCATGATCCATGATATTCTTGGTTTATTGTTTGGACTAATAGTTCCTAATTCTTGGTTTAGTAATATATATATATATATATATATATGCATATGTATGTTAGTTTAATTTCGTTTAGGTCAATATCATAGATGTGTGTTTTTATTAATATATTTACGTATACTTAGTTTTTTAATTTGACCCTACCGCTTTGATATATCTATGCATTTATCATGCTCATGCCATTCGAATAAATAATCATAAAAACATAAAAAAAAAATCATGCATTTAGATTTTAGGTTCATTTAATATTTTTATATCATTTAGTAATTAAGTCCATTTATATTTTTAGTCTAGGTCCATCTCATTTAATTTATGCTATTTTAGTCTAGACTCATTTACATTTTTAGTAATTAGGTCCGTTTACATTTTTTTTAGTCTAAGCCCATATCATTTTATTATGTCACTTAGCAAGTTAGGTCCATTTACATTTTAGTGCTAGGTCCATTTCATTATATCATGTCATTTAGTTTAGGCCCATTTATATCATTTTGTACCATTTTAGAAATTAAGTTCATGCATCATTAATTATTTGTTTAATATGTACTTAATATATTTCTTGTGCTAACCCATTTTATTGGTTTATTTTGTCCCATTATTTCATACATTTAGTAATTAAATCATTGTTTTCAAAATTTGCATGTGCATGGAAATCCCGATAATGGGAGTCCGAGGGGATCACGTAATTACGAGGTTCTCAAAGACTTCCTTAGGGTGAGGAGGCTTTCTAGTTCACCTTTTCGGAATTCCGATTGGGCCTAGGAAGTTTCCAATAAACCAATTTCCACCCCAATTTCAAAAATAAAAAAAAAAATCTTTTATTCATATTTTATTTCAAAAATGGCATGAACATACCATGTTCATAATTTTCTCCAAATTTTCAAAAGTTTTTGCTACAAATTTTTGTTTCTTTTTTAGGAAAAACCCAAAAAAAAAAGTTTTCTTTCAAAATTCCCCTTATCAGCAAAAGGAATTTCAATTCCGACATAATTTTAATATCTAAAAATTTTTTTTTAGGAAAATCTCAAACTTAATCAATAGTTGAGGTTTTCTTACAAAATCAAACTTTGGGTAATTTCTTTAATCAAGGTTTTAAAAATGAGATCCAAAAATAAGAGGAATTTAATTATTCCAACATTATTTTCAAAAACCAAAAAACTGTTTTGAAAGATTTCAATTAGACCTTTACATTGGAGTCTTTCTAATTAATTTTTTTTCCTTTAATCAAAATCCGTTTATCAATAAAAGGAATTTAATAATTCCGACATTAATTTCAAAAATTCAAAAATATTTTTTTTTTGAAAGATTTCAATTCAGTCATTAACAATTGGAGTCTTTCCAAATTCAATCCAATTTTGTTTAAAACTCAAATTTTTCTTTAACAAGTTATGAATTTTCAACCTTTGATTTTAAAGTTTGTTTTTGGAAAGTTCTCAATTCGGTTTTTCAACGTTGAGACCTTTTTTAATTTTGTTTTTTTTACGGATCTCATTAAATTGAATTTTCTTAAAGGGTGAACTAACCCATATCAAAAGGAGTTCTACTCTGACATTTGTAGATTCTTTATTTTAGTTTATTTTATTTTATTTTATTTCAGTTCAAAAGAAACATTTTTGTTATTAACCCTAAAACGAATTTTCACAAGGCTGTATGGTACCGATATCCGGGCGCTTCGGGGGTGCTAATCCTTCCTCGAGCGTAACCAACTCCCGAACCCAAAACTCATTTTCGTGGACCAACATTTGTTTAACCTAAGGTAATCTTTCTAGATTATGTTAAGTCAAACGGAGTCAAAATAGGTGGCTAACCTACCTATACTAAATGGTTAGTCGCGACTCTTTTTCTTGCCTTTCAAATCCTTTTATTTCTTTAAAATTTCCGTCGGACGGCTTTTTAGACGTTTCGACAGATTGGCGGCTCCACTGGGGATAAATGAGAGTCGAGCCTTTTTTTTGAGAAAGTCTTGTTTTCAATTTAGGGTTAACTTTAAAATGTTTTTAAAATTCAATTGCATTCATGAACATTCATATTTGTATATATTCATTGATTTGGACAAAAGTGCAAATAAACTTTCTTTTTTGCATTTTACATTTGCATCAATAAACTTTTTCGAAATTACATCTTGCATTCGCATTAATAAAAATTTTTCAAAATTGCATATTGCACCTTAAATTGCATCAAAAAAACTTTTTTTCAAAAATTGCATTTTGCACCTCACATTATTTGATTCATTTCATTGTATTATGTGGCATGACCTGGTTTTCCTTGTACATATTTGTATATACTTTGTTTGATTATCTATTCTCTTATGTATATGTCTCGCATGCTGTTCATTTTCTTTGTTCGTGTATATTGTGCATGTTTTGTATGCCTATCTTTGCTTTTAATTGCTTTTATTATGTATACTTCTTGCCTATTTTCTTGCCTTTTATTTCCTGTATGTATTGCATGTCTATTTTCTATTCTTTATTTTGTTTATACGTTTATTCCTTTAAATTGGACTAACCGTTTATTTGATTGTTGTTAGTATTTTCCTCTCTATCCTCCTGTTACGTTGGGGCATCATGTGGTGAAAGGCAATTGGTAAAGGTTGGTAGTCCCTCCCACATACTACACATTCATAACATAAAGGTCCGGAATTCCGAGTCCTTCTCCCAATTAGAAGGAAGGTGCTTGTATCCTTCCACCTCGTCGTGTCCGCGATGGGTACCTTGTCTAGAACTTCGAACCATGCATATAGAGTACCAGTGAGGAAAGCCCGCCTAAGTAGAGCCAAACCCTAAACCTAGGTAGAGCTAAACCCTTTTCGAGAGAAACCGATCTTCTTAGGACACAAAGGAGGGACGCCTTCTAAACCTTTATCAATTCCTTTCATATTTCCTTGTATATATTATTATCTATTACCTTGCCTTCTTTATTTCATAATGACGTACTAATGTTCTTTCTCTCTTGTCTTGTTTTGTGCTTCTCTTTTATGTAAATCCATCATGCATTTCATCCGGGAGTCCATCCATAGCAAATCTGCTACTAAAGGAAACCAGTCATGGTAGAAAAAGGGAAGGATAGTTATCATGGAACTTATGGATAAAGTGACCAAGGTGGAGGAAGAAAATGTCAGTATGACGATTCAGTTGGAACAAGTTATGGATAATCACCCGTGATAGAAAATTGTTGTATAGAAGGGGTTTGCAAATAGTTTGTGATTGATGTAAATGGCACGATGCTGTTATGGAATTGAAACTACTCTTTCAACTTTTGAAATGATTAGTTATCTTTAATAGTAAATTTGTTATGGATGGATACCTATTGCATACTCCATTTGCATTTCTTTTACCATGGTCATTATGATTATATATTAACTCACTTGTTTTGCCTTTTTGTTTTCTTTTCCTCTATCTCTGCATCCCATTCTATACATTTCATTATAGAATCTATCCACAAGAAAGAAACCATAAAAAGAGATTGATCATGAGCGGTGGACAAGGTCAGAATGAGCGACGACAACAAGTTCTCATTGATGGATTCTATAAGTAATAGTAGAATCAGACTCTGATGCTTATGCCCAAGGGCATTGGAAGGATTTCAAGGGCTTTGTTTTATACATCTTGCACCAAAAGTAATAAAATGATGAGTTTTCATATTAGTCCTAGGAGTACATGATCTTAGCAATTTCCTTTTTCATTTTTTTTGCTTAGAAAGCCATTGCATTTCATTTCATCAATACACATGCTCATGCATTTATTCAATCATTTCCATCAAATTTCATTTAACAGGGGCAACCCTTTCGTGGCAACTTCAAGCTAGTCAATTGCAAGTTACAGAGTTCTATGGACAGTATGCTAAGCAGGGGCAATTTCTAATCCTTTTCACTCTTGTACATAATGTTACTTTTTCTTAGCCTAGTACATAGTGTCACTTGAAAGCAATAACTATTAGATATTTGAATTTTAAAGGGTAAACTTTAGATTTCGAAAATCATGTCATGGTGTTTTAATTTAGATTTTCATTGTAAATATTGACTTCTTTTGGATTACATGCCTTTTTGGAATAAATGATTTGTGTTATCCATTTTCCATTGTCACATTTGAAAAAAAAAGGGAAAAAGTGAAACTTTTTTGAAAAATAAAAAAGGATTTCATGAAAAGTTGGTGATTGCTTTCAGAAGTAATTATTAACAAGTCCTTCAAACCATCTTTCTTGCCATTCATTGACTTTTGAATAAAATCTCAAAAATTGAAACTCGAAGTAAGAATGAGGCATAAACCTTGAAAACCATTTGAGAGAGTCGATATTCTTCATCTGGGTAATAAACAGAAATGATTGTTTAACAAGATGCTTGCTTAACTCTAAAAAGTGACATTTTGATATGTGTCAAAACTGCACTAGAATTTTGAATTCATTGCTTCTTTGTCTTGAAATCAACCATGTTCTTTGAATTCATAATGCCCATATGCTTCCTAATTTCCTTGAAACTCAAAAGTGACTGAAATGAATGACTTTTGAACACATTACCTTCTTGTTTCAAAATGAGCTTACATTGATTTTCTTGAAAATAAGTAACCTTTGCTGCCAAGGTGTTCATTCACCCACCTTTGGGGACAAAATGATCAGAAAGACCAAAGTCACTTTGTAAGGTCCCGATACCTCCTTGCTATCAAGACAAATTACTCAGATTGATTGCCTTAGTTATAATTTGAAAAGAGTGGAAATGTTATCTTTCATGAAATTCCCATGATGAAAAAGAAAAAAAAAAAGAAAAAGAATAAAAAGAAGAATGTTGATTGCATCATCATGCACGTGATGTTTGAGGATTTTGAACAAAGTTTTCAAAAGCTTTCAAAAATATTATTATTGTTTTTCAAAGTACGTTTTTCTAAGGTATTGCTTTTCGATGAAGATAGCCGTACTTGAGAAGACAAATGGCCATTTTTCATATCCCCTTCACTTTGAGAAAATTATCCATTGCTGTCCCCTTTGAGCCTAATGAATATTCTTTCTAATAAACCTAATCAAGGGTCACCCCTCACACTGGGGGCAAATGCAAAAAAAAAAGCATTCGAGCAAAAGATGGAAGAAATCTTGCATATGGCCTAAAGAAATGACGCCCCAAAATGATGAAGAATTGCTTGATAAGAATAGCCTTGAACTCATGTTGTCAAAAAAAAAAGAAGAAAGAAAAAAAAAAGAGAGAAAAAGAAAAGGAAGAAAAGAAAGAAATGACAAATTGAAATGAAAAGACTAATGGGATAGAGGCAAATGAGAAATCAAGCATGAAGAAATGAATTCTTCATATGGCCGAAAAGTGTCCTTGATTCAGTTACCTTGAAATACTTTTTGGGCCTGTTTATCTTTTCTTTCTGAACCCTCAATGGCCTACATTACGTGCCTTGAAAAGTCCATTTTGATCGAGTGTGGGTACTTTAATTGAAGAGCATTTCTTTAGAAGAATGGATCTTTTACACTGAACCATTTTTTCAAAAGACTGTTTGAATGAATTTTGAATTTTCATGTGCATGATGAGACAGACATTGAAAAGAAGAGAGAAGAAAAAGAAAAAGAAATGAAATAATGTGACTCTAGGGTGAAAACCCGAAAGGGCAGTCTAGAGCCAAAATGAAAATTCATGAAACTACTCCAAATTTAGCTAAGGCAATAAAGTGAGTTTCAGAAATGAGCAATAAAAATCTTTTTGGGGCATCCAGCACTGACGAGCCATTAAAATGTCACATCTCTTGATGTGAGGAAATTCTTTTTGAAACCCAAACTTCCAAAATCCTAAGCCTTTCATAGCTAGTTTTGACCCATATCAGACTATCATGTCAAGAGACTAAGTGAGCATTAACTTGATTTTTGTTTCCAAATCAATTTTTGAAAAAGAACAAATTTGATTTCAAAAAAAATAAAAAGAAAAAAAATTTGAAAACCCAAATGAAGAGACATTGATGTCCTCTCCATCTATGAGACAATGATGATCATTTCTGAACTTGCTAGAAGTTGCCAAATTGTTGAAAATCCTATCGAAACCCATTCGAAAGAAACAAGGTGCCATCTTCTTTGAAAGGACATTCTAAGTAGTAACTACCAACTTTTCAAGAGATCCAAGTTTCATGAGATTTTTTTTTTAAAGTTGAATAAAAGATGTTTACCAAATTTGAATACCAAGGAATTCGATGTCTTTTTGAATATAATGAATGCTTAAGTATGAAGCAACTTTTGATATTCATTATCAAATTCATGGATTCAAATATATAATTGGAGTTGAACTTTACACACAGATGAAATTTGATCCTTCAATTGGTCTTTGCTACAGGAAAAAGACAAGGAAAGCAAATGTAGAATGTGAATGAGGGAATGAATATGCCAAAAGAAAATCAATATCATCACTAAAAGCAGATTTCAGAAAACTAATGTTGGGGCAAGCACCAAAATCAGGGAAGTTTAATGAGTATCATTCTCTTTTTTGATTTCAAAATTAAACTGGACATACATACATCCATATACATCGTATCATGCTTGCATACATTGACAATTCATGATGTTTTCCTAGGAAAGAGGATTGATGAAAACAAGATAATTTAGGGCATGAGAAGAATGAATTAGGAATGATACACTCTTGAAGGAGTTGAAATTGCAATCACCATAAGTAAGCCCAATCAGGTTGGCACGGCATGTGTTTAAGCCCAATATAGTTGGCAATAAGTAAGCCCAGTCAAATTGGCACCATATCATCGCAGTGTGGTCTATTCATCATCATTCAGCCATCCTTCTTTCCTTTAATCATTTTATCCTTGTTCGTAGATCACTCTTGATTTTACCCTAATTGTGGGTCGTTATTTGTTAAACCCTAATCGTGGGTCGTTTTCGTTAAACCCTAATCATTGGTCGTTTTCAGTTAAACCCTAATCGTGGGTCATTTTCGTTAAACCCTAATTATTGGTCGTTTTCAGTTAAGCCCTAATCGTGGGTCGTTGTTTGTTAAACCCTAATCATGGGTTGTTGTTTGTTAAACCCTAATCGTGGGTCATTGTTTGTTAAACCTTAATCCTCGGCCATTATTTGATGTTTTCCCCTGTCCAGGGCCGTTATTTAACCATTTACCCTGTCCTGGGCCTTCATTTAATCATTTGCCCTGTCCTGGGCATTTATTTTAAATCATTTGCCCTGTCCTGGGCTTTCATTTTAATCATTTGCCCTGTCCTGGGCTTTCATTTAACCTTTTACCCTGTCCTGGGCCTTTATTTAATCATTTGCCCTGTCTTGGGCCTTCATTTAATCATTTCCCTGTCCTGGGCCTTCATTTAATAATTTACCCTGTCCTGGGCCTTCATTTAAATCATTTGCCCTGTCCTGGGCTTTCATTTAATCATTTGCCCTGTCCTGGGCCTTCATTTAAATCATTTGCCCTGTCCTGGGCTTTCATTTAATCATTTGCCCTGTCCTTGGCTTTCATTTTAATCATTTGCCCTATCCTGGGCCTTCATTTAATCATTTGCCCTGTCCTGGGCATTCATTTTAAATCATTTGCCCTGTTCTGGGCTTTCATTTTAATCATTTGCCCTGTCCTGGGCCTTTATTTAAATCATTTGCCCTGTTCTGGGCTTTCATTTAATCATTTGCCCTGTCCTGAGCTTTCATTTAATCATTTGCCCTGTCCTGGGCTTTCATTTAATCATTTGCCCTATCTTGGGCCTTCATTTTAATCATTTGCCCTGTCCTGGGCTTTCATTTAATCATTTGTCCTGTCCTGGGCTTTCATTTTAATCATTTGCCCTGTCCTAAGCTTTCATTTTAATCATTTGCCCTATCTTGGGCCTTCATTTAATCATTTGCCCTGTCCTAGGCATTCATTTGAAATCATTTGCCCTGTCCTGGGCTTTCATTTTAATCATTTGCCCTGTCCTGGGCCTTTATTTAAATCATTTGCCCTGTCCTGGGCATTCATTTTAAATCATTTGCCCTATCCTGGGCTTTCATTTTAATCATTTGCCCTATCCTGGGCCTTCATTTAAATCATTTGCCCTGTCCTGGGCCTTCATTTAAATCATTTGCCCTGTCCTGGGCTTTCATTTAATCATCTGCCCTGTCCTGAGCTTTCATTTAATCATTTGCCCTGTCCTGGGCCTTCATTTAAATCATTTGCCTTGTCCTGGGCTTTCATTTAATCATTTGCCCTGTCCTGGGCTTTCATTTAATCATTTTCCCTGTCCTAGGCTTTCATTTTAATCATTTGCCCTATCCTGGGCTTTCATTTAATCATTTGCCATGTCCTGGGCATTTATTTTAAATCATTTGCCCTATCCTGGGCTTTCATTTTAATCATTTGCCCTTTCCTAAGCTTTCATTTAACCTTTTGCCCTGTCCTGGGCCTTCATTTAATCATTTGCCCTGTCCTGAGCCTTCATTTAAATCATTTGCCCTGTCCTGGGCTTTCATTTAATCATTTGCCCTGTCCTGGGCCTTCATTTTAATCATTTGCCCTGTCCTGGGCCTTCATTTTAATCATTTGCCCTATCCTGGGCTTTTATTTTAATTATTTGCCCTGTCCTGGGCCTTCATTTAATCATTTGCCCTGTCCTAGGCATTCATTTTAAATCATTTGCCCTAGGCTTTCATTTTAATCATTTGCACTGTCCTGAGCCTTCATTTAAATCATTTGCCCTGTCCTGGGCTTTCATTTAATCATTTGCCCTGTCCTGGGCCTTCATTTAAATCATTTGCCCTGTCCTGGGCTTTCATTTAATCTTTTGCCCTGTCCTGGGCTTTCATTTTAATCATTTGCCCTGTCCTGGGCCTTCATTTAATCATTTGCCCTGTCCTGGGCTTTCATTTTAATCATTTGCCCTGTCCTGGGCCTTCATTTAATCATTTGCCCTGTCTTGGGCATTTATTTTAAATCATTTGCCCTGTCCTGGGCTTTCATTTTAATCATTTGCCCTGTCTTGGGCATTCATTTAATCATTTGCCATGTCCTGGGTATTCATTTAATCATTTGCCCTGTTCTGGACCTTCATTTAATCATTTGCCCTGTCCTGGGCATTCATTTTAATCATATGCCCTGTCCTGGGCCTTCATTTAATCGTTTACCCTGTCCTGGGACGTCTTTTAATTATTTACCCTATCATCAGTTTCCATTTCGTCATTTTACCTTATCTTGGTTATCATCAGGTAAGTTAGTCTTATTCTAGATAGTTGTTCTATGATTGTTTATGTCCACATTCATTGTTTTATATCAAATAGCTTTGTTTTCTCTAATGCTAACAAAGTGTGTCTACGTCTTGGCTCATTCCTTGATTATTGAGAAGTATACACTTCTGGGTAATCAAGAAATGCCCCAAGAGGGGTAGCTGTAGACACTTAATTTTTCATCATATGGTAAGTTTGCATTTTGATTTATGTCCTTGTTCATTTATGTTCCAATGTCCATTTTAATTTTAATTTCAATTTTTATTTAAATTATAGGTTTATATCCTTTTGGGTCATGGTGCCAATTGTTACTGGGCCAGTGGCCCAAATCCACTTAAAGAAAAAATAAATAAATAAATAGAAAGTCTTTTTATTGCTGACTTTAAAAGGCAAACCTAAAAAAAAAAATCTGGACTGGCCATCCCTCTCTACCATAAGACCATTTGTCCATTAGCCACCGTCAGGGTCTCATCCTCCAGTCATCCGAAAGTTTAGTATCCACTCCATTCCTCTCTACCATAAGACCATTTGTCCATTAGCCATCGTCAGGGTCTCATCCTCCAGTCATCCACTCCATCAACTCCACCATAAGGCCTGGTCCCAAGAACAATAAAAAAATCCAACTTTTCTGTGAACTAAAAAAAAACTTTGCTGAACCATTCTTTCGAAACCACAGACTAACTTTTCCCATTTTCGGCTAAGCATCATCATAATGAGGGCCAAGCAAAGAAAAAAATGTAAAGAGGGGGGCCAAGCAAAGAAAAAAATGTAAAGAGGGGGACCAAGCAAAAAAAAAACGTAAAGAAGGGGACGGCTGAAGAAAGGAAAGGGGTCAGGGGTGTTTGAAACGCATAACTCTACATCATTTCGGAGGATGAAGACAAGAGTGGTTGAAAAAAAAAGTGGAGAAAGAGACCATTCCGAGGATGAAGACAAGAGTGGTTGAAAAAAAAAAGTAGAGAAAGAGACCATTCCGAGGATGTAGACAAGAGTGGTTGAAAAAAAAAAGTAGAGAAAAAAAGACAAGAGTGGTTAAAAAAAAAGTAGAGAAAGAGACCATTCGGAAGAGAAGACAAGGGTGTTTGAAAAAAAAAAGGTAGAAGAGGAGACCATTCGGAGGCTGCTAAGGATGGGAGGAAGGTAGCCAAACAAAAAAAAATGCAGAGAAGTAAGAAAAAGAAATAAGCTCTCCTCCATCTTCACACCTATTCAAGTATCCAAAAAATCAAAAGACACAAGAGCTAAAGGTCATTAGAGTTTAATCCGAACGGTGAAGATGAAGCTAGAGTATAAGAGGAAGGGAAGTAGTGTTCGAGCAAGAGGATGGCGGTATTCCCTGCTTTCTGAGGATGATCTGCTCATGAGAGAAAGAGTGATCGGCAGAGTGGAAAGTGACGGCTACAACAAACAAGAGCGAAGAGGAGTTAAAGAAAGAAAACGTAAAAGGAAGTCAAAACATAGACATCCCTGCGTTTTAGGTAACGATTCTTCAATATTATGTAATTTTTAAAATCATATATGGGTTGCGTATATCATGGGGCATCGCTGACATGATAGTTTTGGTTTATAATTTTTTATTGGACTTTTCAGACCCATATTTTGCTTGTTATAATGGTCTGTTGCATGTACAAGTGTTCAACTTTGATATGCAGCTTTTGTTCTCTGCTTTGTTTGCGTTAAAATCTCCCTTGAGTTCCACTTATTTCCTTAATTGATCTAATATCTTGCTTAGCTTCAAATTCCCATTTGTTTTGAGATCGGATTGTCTTTTAGTTTAAGCTCGGGTTGCTAATATTTGCCTATTTTGCTCCACTATGTATTACAATTTTAGGCCAACAAGGTCATCCATTATGCTTTGTTTGAATTACTGACGACCCAGATAGTATATAGGCCATGATCCATGATATTCTTGGTTTATTGTTTGGACTAATAGTTCCTAATTCTTGGTTTAGTAATATATATATATATATATATGCATATGTATGTTAGTTTAATTTCGTTTAGGTCAATATCATAGATGTGTGTTTTTATTAATATATTTACGTATACTTAGTTTTTTAATTTGACCCTACCGCTTTGATATATCTATGCATTTATCATGCTCATGCCATTCGAATAAATAATCATAAAAACATAAAAAAAAATCATGCATTTAGATTTTAGGTTCATTTAATATTTTTATATCATTTAGTAATTAAGTCCATTTATATTTTTAGTCTAGGTCCATCTCATTTAATTTATGCTATTTTAGTCTAGACTCATTTACATTTTTAGTAATTAGGCCCGTTTACATTTTTTTTAGTCTAAGCCCATATCATTTTATTATGTCACTTAGCAAGTTAGGTCCATTTACATTTTAGTGCTAGGTCCATTTCATTATATCATGTCATTTAGTTTAGGCCCATTTATATCATTTTGTGCCATTTTAGAAATTAAGTTCATGCATCATTAATTATTTGTTTAATATGTACTTAATATATTTCTTGTGCTAACCCATTTTATTGGTTTATTTTGTCCCATCATTTCATGCATTTAGTAATTAAATCATTGTTTTCAAAATTTGCATGTGCATGGAAATCCCGATAATGGGAAGTCCGAGGGGATCACGTAATTACGAGGTTCTCAAAGGCTTCCTTAGGGTGAGGAGGCTTTCTAGTTCACCTTTTCGGAATTCCGATTGGGCCTAGGAAGTTTCCAATAAACCAATTTACACCCCAATTTTAAAAATAAAAAAAATAATTTTATTCATATTTTATTCCAAAAATGGCATTAGCATACCATGTTCATAATTTTCTCCAAATTTTCAAAAGTTTTTGCGACAAATTGTAGTTTCTTTTTTAGGAAAAACCCAAAAAAAAAAAGTTTTCTTTCAAAATTCCCCTTATCAGCAAAAGGAATTTCAATCCCGACATAATTTTAATATCTAAAAAATTTTTTTTAGGAAAATCTCAAACTTAATCAATAGTTGAGGTTTTCTTACAAAATCAAACTTTGGTTAATTTCTTTAATCAAGGTTTTAAAAATGAGATCCAAAAATGAGAGGAATTTAATTATTCCAACATTATTTTCAAAAACCAAAAAAATGTTTTGAAAGATTTCAATTAGACCTTTACATTAGAGTCTTTCTAATTAATTTTTTTTTCTTTAATCAAAATCCGTTTATCAATAAAAGGAATTTAATAATTCGGACATTAATTTCAAAAATCCAAAAATATTTTTTTTTTGAAAGATTTCAATTCAGTCATTAACAATTGGAGTCTTTCCAAATTCAATCCAATTTTGTTTAAAACTCAAATTTTTCTTTAACAAGTTATGAATTTTCAACCTTTGATTTTAAAGTTTGTTTTTGGAAAGTTCTCAATTCGGTTATTCAACATTAAGACCTTTTTTAATTTTGTTTTTTTTACGGATCTCATTAAATTTAATTTTCTTAAAGGGTGAACTAACCCATATCAAAAGGAATTCTACTCTGACATTTGTAGATTCTTTATTTTAGTTTATTTTATTTTATTTTATTTCAGTTCAAAAGAAACATTTTTGTTATTAACCCTAAAATGAATTTTCACAGGGCTGTATGGTACCGATATCCGGACGCTTCGGGGGTGCTAATCCTTCCTCGAGCGTAACCGACTCCCGAACCCAAAACTCATTTTCGTGGACCAACATTTGTTTAACCTAAGGTAATCTTTCTAGATTATATTAGGTCAAACGGAGTCAAAATAGGTGGCTAACCTACCTAAACTAAATGGTTAGTTGCGACTCCTTTTCTTGCCTTTCAAATCCTTTTATTTCTTTAAAATTTCCGTCGGACGGCTTTTTAGACGTTTCGACAGCTGGTAATACTTGTTCACAATGGCTGAATCATGGAAGAAAATATGCTTACATGGGACATCGCCGATGGTTACCTGCGAGTCACAAATTTCGCTTTCAAAAGCATCTTTTTAATGGGACAGAAGAGTTGGGAGTTGCACCTACACCTATGTATGGATCAGATGCATTAAGGCAATTACAAAGTCTTCAATTTACATATGGGAAAATGAAACAGGGCAGTAGTGGGGGAAGTAGAAAAAGGAGGACCGATGTGTATGAAGAAGAGCAAGAAAGAGGCAGAGAAGGGGAAAAGGATCTTCAATAGCCTAAGAAACTAGATAAGGAAGTGTGGAAAAAAAAGCATATTTTTTAAGTTGCTTTATTGGAGAGATAATTTAGTTCGTCATAATCTTGACATGATGCATATAGAGAAAAATATAGATGAAAATGTGATTCTTTCATTACTTAATGATAAAAGGTCCAAGGATAATATGCAAGCACGTCTTGACTTGATGGATATGGGTATAAGGCCTGATCTACATCTTCAAGTACTTCCCAATGGTAAAAGGCATATGCCTGTTGCTTGTTATTCAATGTCTAAGGGTGAGAGGGATATATTTTGCAAAGTATTGAAAGACATTAAAGTGCCAGATGGTTATGCCTCAAACATCTCAAGGAACATTAATGCAAAGGAGCACAAACTCTTATCTCTTAAGTCCCATGACCATCATATCTTGATGCAAGGCCTTCTTCCACTTGCTTTACGAGCATCACTGCAAAATGATAATGTCACTCCAACTTTGATTGAACTTTGTAATATTTTTAAGGAACTATGTGCTAAAGTCGTTAAAGTTGAAGACCTTCAGCAACTTCAGTCTCGTGCAGCAATTACTTTGTGTCAATTAGAGAAAATATTTCCTCCTTCTTTCTTCACTGTGATGGTTCATTTAGTCATTCACCTTCCAGCGGAGGCTATATTGGCTGGGCCTGTCCAATATCGTTGATGTATCCGATTGAGAGGTTTGAACTTAAACTTAAGTGTTTAATTTTTTTCATTCAAGATATTATGTGTCTAAGGAAGCCATTTTTTGTGCAATTCATAGGTTTTTTCTTCGCCTGAAATCATATATGCGCAATAAAACCCATCCTGAAGGTTCAATTGCTGAAGGGTATTTGGCTGAAGAGTCTTTGACTTTTTTCTCACATTATCTCGAAGGAGTTGAGACAAGGCTTAATAGACCTGTGAGAAATTACGATTGTGAGGATTCAAATTCCTACTTGTTCTCATCTGCGGGACAACCATTAGGCGAAATAAAAGTTATAGAATTAGATGATGTGGCATGGGCTCAAGCACATATATATGTCCTTTTCCACCATGAAGCAACAGAATCATTTCGCACGTAAGTTTTTCTATTATATTTAGTTTTTCTTTTCTGGAATTGTATGGTTAATATTTGTTTTCAATAATTTTATATTATATGGGAATGATTTTCCTGTTTGCTGGACAGTTGAAATTAATTCAATCAATAAAATTTTGTTATTTTCACGTCATTCTTAGTTCTAGACATGATTTTGGATTTGACTTTGTGTGGTCATAATTATAGCAAGAGTGAAACAGTGAAACTGAAGTGAAAACTCATCATCTTTCCAAATTAACGAAACCCACATTAACTAGATGGTTCAACTACCCACCTATGATGATGGAACCCATGGATCTGTTGTGTGCTAATTGGAAATAAAAGAACATATGGAAAACTACTTCCAACAGATAGCTTTAATTGGTTAGCCAATGTACTTGGATCGAATGGATAGGAATAGGAGGCTGTCATTCTTTCGTTAAGTGTTTGCTTCATTTTTCTTGCAAGTCTTGCCATTTAGTTTTCTTAATCAACTTATGAATATTACATTGAATTCATGAACAGTGAATGGTTAAGGGATTTGAGAATGAGCTTTCGTCACCAAAGGAGAAAAAATCATGATTATGACAGCTTATTACATGAATGTTTTCATTCATGGTTTTCTAAACATGTAAGTTTCTGGATGACAAACTCAGGGTATAAGCTTATTTCTTTTTTTTTTTTGTGAATTCTAAGTGTAATTTATTTCACTTCTACAGGTACTCACTGGGTCTAATTTTAGTGAGGAAGTTCGTCAGTTAGCTCGAGGTCCTAATAAGCTTGCCAAAAAGTACAGTGGTTTCTTAATCAATGGGTAAAGGTTTCACACCAAAGTTCTTGAGAAAAAGAGAAAAACTCAAAATTCTGGTGTAATTGTGACTTCCTTAACCAAGAGTTATGCAAACACTAGGGACCCAAATCCTTGGGAAGTTGATCTTGATTATTATGGAGTGTTAAAAGATATAATAGAGTTAGACTACTATGGGAAGGTTAAGGTTGTCTTATTTCGATGTGATTGGGCTGATGTCACTAGCGGTAAAAGTGTGAAGAAAGATAAATTTGGCTTTACCCTTGTGAATTTCTCACGACTGATTCATACTGGTAAAGAGTTGAAAGACGAGCCATTTGTATTCTCCTCCCAAGCAAGACAAGTATTTTACTCGCAAGATCCTTCTCACAAAGATTGGTTTGTGGTTTTGAAGAATACCCCAAGGGACTACTATGATATGGGAGAAATGCAAAATGTAGAAGAGATTGAAGCTTTTGTTGAATGCCTACCCTCTACCAGCCAGAATTTGGATGACAATTTTGTAAATGAAGAAAATACTCCGAATTGGATTAGATTAGATGTTTCCAGTGAAGATTTTATGAGTGATTAATAAATTTGATTTTCCTTTTTTATATGTTAGCATTGTGCCTTACTATTGAATTTAAATGTTTCCAGTGAAGATTTAATGAGTGATGAATAAATTTGATTTTCCTTTTTACACATTAGCATTATGCCTTACTATTGAATTTAAATGTTTCTAGTGAAGATAAGTGATGAATAAATTTGATTTTCCTTTTTATACGTTAGCATTGTGCCTTACTATTGTATCTATAAAGCTCTTAATTAGTGCATATAGTCTTATTCTAATCATAAGTCTTATGAACTTTTTTAATTTTGTAGTGAATTAAAATGGCAAGGAGAAAGTTGAAAGGTGTTAAAATAGTGTCAATCAATGATCAACCTACACATTCCAGATCTGCTGCTAGGACTAAAAGAGGCCAACCAGTGACAGAACCACTTGATGCTGCTGAAGATCTCAATTGGTGTACGAACTTTTATGATTTTATAACTTATTTGACGTTTACTGTTCAAATTAGAATTATTGTTTCCTGTTTACAATTTTGTTTTATAGATACTAATAACAGTACTGTTAAGAAAAGAAGAGGCCGCACCACTTTAAAGGAAATATGGGAGATGAATTCAACTGAGCGTATTTGGGTTCAATTCAATCGCTTCCATCAGCCTATTAAGAAAGAAGCACAATTAATAGCTGGCTTTCTAGGATTGGTGGCACAAAATGGTCACTTTTGTCCAATAAATATTAAAGATTGGCATCTAGTTGATGAGAGGAACAAAAATGAATTAACAGATTTCTAACATTTTTTGTATTATATTTTCTAACATTCTATTTTCTATAAACATTTTAATCAGTGATTTTTCAATGTCAGGAGAAAAGAAAGATAGGTACAGAAAGCCGCAAGAATCAGAAGTACACTCACACAGGGGGATCTAAAAGTTTTGCTAGAAAAATTGATGAGATTGTACATATTTATAATCACAGCCATTCAACTTGAATTTTGGAGAAACCATGATATATTTACTCTGAACTTTTTTGCATATTGTAGAAAGGTGAGACTGGTAGGGAACCAAGCCAAATTGATTTCTTCGCAATGACTCACAGAAAAAAGAATGGATCATTCATGAATGAGGAAATTCAAGAATTGGTGGTAAATATGAAAATTATGTTCTTGTTATATGAAGTTTCAGAGCTGATTCCTTTCTACGAAAACTGAAAAGCTGACTTTTTTATTTCTAAAGTGCTACTTGATTGCTTTTTATACAACGACTTTTTCATTTCCTTTTTGCAGGAAAAGGCTAGACATATCATGGCTGAGCAATCCCAAGCTGCTGAAGGATCTGAACAAGACATTAGTTGTATGGAGGATACAGTATATACCCAAGTTATTGGAAAATATCGTCCTGGTCGAGTACGTGGCTTAGGGATGGGTCCAACTCCCTCTACTTATTATGGGTCAAGCTCTCATAATTACACGTATCGATCTGATGTGCAAGCTGTTAAAGTTGAAATGGAAGCTATGAGATTGCGCCTTGAAGGAGAGAGGAATAGTAGAATGCAGTTAGAGGCTAGACTTTAAGAAGAGAGAAACAATCGAATTCAGCTACAAGATGAGTTTGCCAAGATGGTTAGCTTCATGAGTCAAACATTTCTGGGTGCAGTTTTTCCAAATACGAGTGCATCTACATCAGGCCAATAGAGGTAACTACTTACCTCTTATATTCTGTTTTTTGTTTAAAATTTAGCAAATTTTATTAGTAACTAATTTCTGGCATTGACTTTCTTTTTGGGAACTTCTGATTGACATTGTCTATTTTGGCATTGAAATTAAGCCTTGAGGTTTTAGGCTCTGTGTTAACTAGTTTAATTGCTAGTTATTTTCCCATTGACTCATCAAGTCATCATATATACGTTGCTATTCTTTTACCTTTAATCACCAAAACTCCAATTTAGAGAATTTAACTACAGATAGTAAGTGGTAAAATTCCTCTCTGCAACTTGGCACTTGGGTTGCATCAAGTCTATCAACTTTATGTGCTTCTGGTTTTTGGGATTCAAAAAGTCAATTTGTTGTCGACAGAATATCTTTAAGTAAGAAATAATCCTTTCTTCTCTCTATAATTCTCAAAGAAATGAAATATACTAAATTCCTGATGGGGTTGAATTACAAAGTGAATTAAAAACTTTTTGCTTTTGGATAATTTGATGGTTAAAAGTTCAACGACAATTGAGGCTCCTAGCAAGTGACAAGAAACATTGCAATTGGTAATTCTCTTTTGAACTATTAATTTTTAATGTCATGTAATAATTTTCAAGTTTTTTTTCTCTAATTACATGTTTTGTTTTAGGTGCACAAAAAACTAAATCAAGGTGGAGCGTGAAGGTTACAGTTGGGAGTTTATTTTTGTTATTTTTGTTTTGCTTTTTGGTTTAAAAGGTCTTCTATGATTTATACGATTTAAGTGACATGTTTGTTATATGAAATGACAGGTGGAATGATAGATCTTCTATTGATGGGTTTATTAAATTCCTATATAGTTTTAGTAAATGTATAATTTAAAAAAAAAAGAACTGTAATTTGCGACGTTTAAATTGACCCGAAATAGCACTAATAGATCTTTCACGGCATTTAAATTGCCTTTAACTTGCGTTTAGTATAAAAATTTTAAAAGTAATAAAAATGCTGGGAAGTGAATGATATCAGCATTTTCCGGCTCTTTAAATGCCACTAGGTTGATATTTGAATATTATAAATAATTTCTAAACAATATATTTTCCGGCGTTTAAAGGGCTGCTGAAACGAAAATATCAATTTTTGCTGGCAAGTAAAACACTAGGGATTTAATAGAATTCTATATAAATTGTGTTTATAAATTGCATATAGTGGCGTTTATATTGCCATAACTAACACGAAGTATACCATTTCCGGCGTTTAAATTGCCGCTACACTGAAATTATTATTTTATACATCCTTCCTAGCGTTTACGTCGCCTCTATATTACACGTATCTGGCCAAGGTTGGAAAAGACGATGAGGTCCTTTGCGGCGTTTAAGGTGCCACTAAAGTGAAAACAACGGTGACGTTGACAGGTCAACGCCGGCCGGTGCCGACAGGTACTGTTCCGGCGTTATTCTGGCGTTTGTGTGATATGCTGGTGCAATTTTAGCGGCGTTAATAAACGCCGCTGATTGTCAATTATAAGCGCCACCAATTCCCTTTTTTCTTGTAGTGAATGCAGCAGGTAAAATGGAACTAGTATTTTTAAGATTGGTTTAAATAGTTTCATCAGAAGTAAAATGATTTGAAGCTCCACTATCAATAATCCAACAAGGAGATACAGTAATCTTACCAACAAAAATGACTAGAGAATTTTGTTTGTCATTGGAAAGTAAGGTCATGAGTTGATTATACTACTCTTTGGTGAGACTACTAATCGAAGAAGAGGAAGCTGAATTTACAGAGGTAAACTGACCTGTTGTGGCATTATAGATAGAATTTTATGGACCTGTTCTTTCCTTTGGAGTCCTCCCTCGAGTTTGCCAACCAGCTGGATAACCAATGATTTCAAAACATTTTTCTTTGGTATGACCATTCTTTTTGCAATGGTCACATTTAAGCTTGGTGAAATTTTTCCAAGGTGTTGCTTCTTTGGTGATGTGGCTAGTCTTTGAGCCAAAACTAGCAGGCTATTTTACATAAAAAGCTACAGCATCAATGCTATGATTGCGTGTGGAAGTAAGTAGTTGCTGTTTTTCTTCTCTAGACACCATGGTATAAGCCCTATTAAGGCTAGGCAACAGATCTAAGCCCGATATTTACAATCGAACAACTTTGAATGTATCATTCAATCCAATAAGAAACTGATGTAATTTCTCTCCATCTCTTTCAGCAACAAGTTCTCTAGCAGCACCACAAGTGTATTGAGGGACTTTGGAATAAGTAGTTAGTTCATTCCGTAAACCTTTTAGCTTGGTGTAATAGACGGCTACAAACTATTCTCCTTGTTATGCAATTGCAAGTTCTCTTTTCTATTCATCAACCCGTGGTGCATTGCCTTGTGAGAAGCATTCTTCCAAATCGATCCACATCTCTCTAGCGCTTTCAAGGTAGGCCACGCAATCGTGTAAGTTAGGAGACAGAGAGTTGAAAATCCATCCCAAAACCAGGTGCCAATGGAACTAAAGCAGAAGCATGGAATAAATGCAACTCCATGGTTATGACGCCAAGTCAAATAATTCTCTCCTTTAAGGAGACATGATACCAAAACATTACCAGGATTATCAGAGGAATTTCAATAATATAGAGATGAAGGATTTTGGCTTGGTAGAAGATTAGTCATAGGAGTAGAAGAAGCTGATGTATTCGTATTTTCTAAAGATGTATCAGCCATGGTGGCTGGAAAACTAACAGGATCAGAAAAAAAAAAATCTCGGATACCATGTAAAATAGTGGAAAAGCTTACTGTTGATATTTCATTGAATTGAATATATACACGTACAAAACCTTAATTACGGCTAAAGAATAGAAACCTAGGATAAATCTAAGGGATATGTACCAGAAATTAAGGACTACAACAGAGGCTATAACAGTGTTTACAACGGTAAAGAAATAGAGAAAATAGAGGAGAAAAATAAGGAAAACATAAAGAAGAATATCAGAAGAAAATATCTTCAACAATAATTGAATGATATATAATCATTAATTAAACATTGTATCATAATCCAGTAAACATGAGTTTCATATTATATATACCATGGATGAATGGACTCCAAATTTGCAATATTGGAAGGCAATGATAACTTTGGGTAGCTATATATAATATATGGATGACAATGAGTTAATGAATTAAGGACGAACAAGACAGTTTCTAGTTCTAGTCATTGTGCAACGAGAAGGCCATTTATAGTACTTAGATTTAAAGACAAATGAGTTGCGCCTATATATAGAGCACAAAGCAAATTGGAGCACTTAATTTTCTTTACGCCATTTTGTATTTGCTCCGCGCGAAGATATGTACCCCACTTGTACTTTATATACACGTATGGTGACTTCTTTTTTTTTTCTTTTGTTCTAATTGAGGTGGTATTTACACCACAATTTACAAAATGATTCATACCCTTAACCAATTGGATAATTAGCCTTCAGCCCGGCCACTAGGCTAAACGGGACCGGTTGAATAATGATTTTTTCTAACACTAATTTAAACCAAAAATAAAATTGACCTTAACATGTCATGTCGTATCTAGAGAAGCCATAGTGCAAGAATGTCATGTTTAATGAAAACTTTTTATCCGTATTTTCTTGAGAGATTATCTAGTTATCTAGTATAATACTATCTCAAAATTAGAATCGCAATTTAGAAAAGATTATTTTTATAGAAGAGCCTTAGGTTTGAATTTAATTGTTAACAGAAAAATTAAACCTTGATCATAAGATGACAAAGTTTTCTTCATCATTCAACCTATTTAAAATCCTTTCGAAATCAGTAAACCACAGAAGAGAAAAAAGGAAAGAAATTAGTTTGGGTCATTCTTGAGTTGGAAATTTTGTAGTGCAAAAAAGAGTCAAATGATTGTAAGGAGGATATAGCTATAGGTTGGATAAACTTTAGTTAGAGGCATTGAAGCTGAGTAATGGAATGGTACATTAATAAAGGAAGATATATGGATGGTACATCCAGGGAGAGTTGATGCTTTTAGATCTTTTGGTATGACAGTTAAACATATATTCCTTCCTTTTTATAATATTTGTCGTTTTAAGGTTTTACATAAAAATTAAGAATAGTGTTAAAAATTCTTAAAATTTAGATAAAATATTATAAAATGACAGTTTTACCCTTTTATTGGAATTGTTTATTTTCACAAATATTCTCTCTTTGATAATTAATGTTTTGTAGAATTAATTTAAAGGGATAGGAATAAAATTGAAAAAAGAGTAGTTAATACTTCTTAGAATTCTTAAAATGACAGATAAATTAAAATAAAAAAATTTATCAAAAATGATAATTATTATAAAAAAAAGAAATAATAAAGTAAGTACTTTACATGCAAAAGCGAATATTATTCCAGGAAGTATCTGAGTTATGGTACTGCAAACCAATGTCCATGCATGTCCTCCCTGTTATGTTATATAACTCTCTGGTCTCTGTCCCAAATTTCCACCCATTCATACCCAAGCCAATCCATATATCCAATGGGAATGCATCCCCTCGATCTCTGTCTCTCTCACAGATCTACACATATATATATATATATATATATATATATATTTATATATATGCGCACACACCCCCAGCCAGACGACAGATTAGGACACATCTCACATCTGTATTTCTGGATTACCATCTCTTTTTGACATTCTGAAAAGGTTGGGATTTCAGAGATTAGATGTTTCAAGATAACCGTGAAAGAAACAAGCATGTAAGTGGTGGAAGGAGTTAAGGACGATCCCCGTCCCCCTTTTTCTTTTCAATTTTCCACATTGCCACAGAATCACAGGGCTATAGCTATAAGCTAGCAGACGAGCAGAGCTCTCCTTTTCTGAATTCCATGAGAGAGAAGAGAGAAACAAGGGTTTATATATGTGCGCGTGTGTGTATATGTACCACTAGCTTAGCTAGGCAATTTGGTTATGGTTTCAAAAAAGAGAAAGGGGGAAAAAACTGGGACCCGACAGGCAATTTTGATACAGGTCTCGTCGAAAGATTTTCTACCTCACCAAACAGTGGTAGCGAGAGACAGCAAATTTAATACGCATTAATTAATCAAAGCCTTTTGATGGATACATGTTTTTAAAAAGCAACCTTTTGGCTTTGGCTGTGACCGGCCGCTTTCACTACATACTAATTGTCAGATTTTGCCAAATATATAAGAGAATTAAAGGTTGTTCTTTTCGCAGTGATAATTGCCACGCGTTGCACATCATCCAGTCGACCATAAGAGGGGATTTCGCCATCTTATCTTATACTACAACTATGTATTCGATTCAATATATATATATACATATACATATCGATCTTTTCTAAGTGTTGTGGATACATGGCTGCCGAGGTTTTTACTAGACCTGTAGCTTTGCCTGGGCAATTTTGGATCTCGATAAGTGATGTGCTTAATATTTAGAGGAAGAGCGAAACACAGTTTGTTTTTCATCTCTTCGTTTGGGTTTAGGGTTTTAACTTTGAACTTATGTGGGGATGTTTTATCCTATATATACTCAAAGGTTTATTTCGCCAGGAAGTCCGTACCTTGTTTGTTTTTCCCATTCAAAAAGGCTCCTTTTTTGTTAGGAAAGTCATTGTTGTATCCAACAACTCATGTGGTCAATGATAAAAAAATCGGATTGGTTTTTGAATCAATTAGCTTATCGGTTCATAATTTAATCGGTCTAATCGGTTTAATTGATTAGTTTAATTAAATGAACATTTTAATTTTATTTATTTCTTAAAATATTCAAAAATTTTGAAAAAAATAAGAAAAAGTAAAAAATCTAAGTGCATCACATAATGTAAATAACTATTACAAATTATTTTACATCATAAATTAAATTTTTATTATGGACGTACATTAAATAAACAAATTAAAAATTTAAACTCCAAAATTCAAAATCTAAAATCTAAACATAATAAGAAAATTAGAATTCAAACTTCTCATTAATTTAGATTCTTTTGGGGTTGGATTAGTCAATTAAAAAGAACTTAAAAAATAAAAAATTTTAAATTTCCAACTCAATCGATCTAATTGGTTCAATGGTTTCCGGTTCAAAGGCAATTCAATGAAAAAATGGTTTAATACCCCTTAAAGGACCGAATTGATGATTGATTTTTAGTTCAATCAATCAGTCCGATTCGATTTTTTATTCAATCCACGTGACCCACTAATAATTGATTGGTTCAAATAATTTAGTACTTATTTTTCTTAAGTAATATTTCTAATTTGAGTCTTATAAATAAAGAAAATCATGATTAGAAGAGTTGTACTCCTTAAGTGGACCAGTCCAATTTGAATAAAATTAGTTATAAGTTACTTACCATCGGAAAAAAAAGGATTAGATCCATTGTTGCAACTTGCATGCCTAAAAGTGGCAGACGTGCGGGTTGGGTCTAGTTCGGGTTGATTCATTTTTGAGTTGAAAGAAATTCGGGTCATTTCGGGCTCGAATCTTATTTAGTTTGAATACTTTTGGATTTCGGGTTATTCGGGTTTGGGTAATTTTGGTTCGAGTCATTTCGGATTTGACCTCAGATCATTTCGGATAATAGTTTGATGTTCGAGTTTTTAGATTTAGATTATTTCAAATTCAGTTTTGGTCATTTGATTTTGATTTTTTTTAATGTTTTATCCTTCTATCATAAAATAAAAAGTAACTTATACTATTTGTTAACAATTGAATCTATCTTATTCAAAATTTTAAATAATCTCTACAAAATTATTTCAAAATAATTTAACAAAGTTTTTAAATATTTACAAATTCTCTTTTAGAAAATAAAAATGCTTCTTGACCCTCCAATACTTAACTCTTCTGACAACCCTCTTGACGTGACTTTTTATTATTTGTCAAGCTTTTATGAGTATCACAAAAGTTTAACCCCTCATTTAATAAGGTTTAGCCCCACATTAAAAAGTTAATATATTTAAAGAGTAAGTTTCCTTTTCTTGACAATTATAATGGTAGGGTCTTAGAAAGAAAAATAAATGGGACCTACCACATCAAGAGGGTTATTTGAGGGATAAATTTATGCGGGTCATGTAGCAAAACTCTTTAGAAAAAACTAATAGTCAATAGGATTTTAAATTTTGAAAAACTTTTCTTAATTATATATGACTTTAAGGTGAATAATTTTAGATAACTATCACTTAATAATGAATTAATATTAATCCTAAAAGATATCATTAATTATTAATAATTTAATATAATATTAAATGAAAATAATTTAGAGTTCTTTCTTAGCTAAAAAAATTATCAATTGCAAATTGAAAGTTCGAAATCATTATTAAGTATTAACTTTTTTAATTTTTTTCTTAAATAATATTTTCCTACTTATACTACTATACATAGATAATTAGACATAGTGCTATATCAACTTTTAAATCACTAAATCGTAAAAATTGGTTAAAATTTAAAATAATAAAAGATGAATGATAAAGCAAAATATTAAAATCTAAAGTTAAAACACCATAGCTAAAAAAAAGTAGTAAAGTTTAAAATTAAAACTAAAACAGTAAAACTAAACCAATTAACTAAATTCATAAGTTAAACTTAACTTTTTTTAAAAAAATTACATAATGTTAATAGTATAAAATTAGTTAAATTATAAATATTTAATATTAATTAAAATATTAAATGATATTTGATATTTCTTTTTATTAACTATAAAATATTAAAGTTTGGACAAAAATATATAGAATATTAAAGTATAGATATTTAAATAATTACATAAAAATTTATCCTAATTCTAGTTATAATAATGAAAATAAATTCTTTTATTGTTCTTAATTATAATTAATAATAAAATTTTGGTTAAAGAAAACAAAATTTTGATGTATAATGCATCGATACTTAACTTGATATATTTGCTAAAAAAATATAAAAATAATTTGAAAGTATTAAATTTTATTAACTGGTAATTGATGTTAGACTATTATGTTTTTATTTTTAATTAAACAACTATTTTGAAAATATTAAATTATAATTTCTTTTAAGTTCGGGTCATTTTAGGTTAACTTCTCAAGTTAATTGGGTTCAGGTAATTTCGAGTTATAAATCACTTTGAGATTGGGTTGTTTCGGGTCTCGAGTCATTTCGGATTCGAATTGGATCGAGTTTAGTTCCATCGAATTTTTAGTCAAATCAGGTTGGGTCGGGTTCGATTTCGGATGAATTAGGTCGAGTATCTATTCTCGGGTCATGTTTTGCCAACTCTATACATGCATTTAGTTTTTATGTTGGGTCAAGTACTAGATGTCTAGATTTAATGAATTTAAAAAAAAAAAACCACACACATATATATACACACACACAGAAAACACAAAGCCTTTCTCCTCTTAAAATATACTTATGAAAACAAAATAAATCTATACTACTACTATATATATATATATATATATATCTATACTAAAACATAAAGAAAATATGTGAATTTACTAAAATACCTTTTTTATCATCATTCTCATCAATTTCACTCTAAAATGTAAGGATATTTTAGTCATTTCACTTTTCCTATTTAATTTTATTTATTTTCAAAGCATGGACCCCACATTCCACTAACAAAAAAAACTAATATCTTATTAATTTTTTTTATATTATATATGTTTATATATTAATATCTTTAAATATTATATATTATACATATCTATATATCATATATTTTCACTATCCTTTTTTAATATTTTAATTATAATTTATTTAATTAATATTAATTATTAACTATTAATTATTAATATAATAATATATATAAACTTAGTATTGTAATATTGTCGTGTGATTTTGTAATATTGACTATAAGTATTAATTATTTTCCTAAGCTCTATATATGCACTCATTTTTTTGTTACAATATGTATCAACTTTCAAAAATTTACTTATAATATATATATATACATAAAATTATATAATATCTATATATAATTAACATGCTAATTCTCACGTCCGCAGCGAAGCACGGGTCCATTGCTAGCTTACTATAAAGTGGAAATCCTAAAGGTGGCTTGGGAGCTATGCCACGTCGGCTGCTCCATTTTCTTTTGCTTTTCATTTTTTTTTTTAAAATGACAATGTCAAAACGATGTTGTTTTGCCTCTTTGGTAGCAAAAAAGAAAAAAAAAGACGTAGGTGGATCAAGATAGAAGAGATGGCTGGCTAGGGAGAAAAAAAAGGCAGGGGATTTATTTTTATTGATGTGGAAGAATCTAAAATGGGTGGGTAAATCTATATTACTATATAAAAGAAATTATGTGAGTTTACAAAATTGCCCATTTTATCTCAAATCCCCTTTTCTATCTATTTCCTACTATGGGCTTTTAGTCATTTTACATTCTGCTATTTTTTTAATATATTCTTAAAATGGTGGGACCCCATACACATACACAATTATTATTATATTATTATATATAAAAACTATTATATATTATAAATGCTACTAATATATATATATATATGTATATATATATATATACACACACACACATAAATACATACAATATACATATATATATATATATATGCATACATATAATATTACTTAAAGTTGAGTTAGAAATGACAATTACTCATCATTTTCTTAACTTTGAGGTCATCTTAGGCTATTTATGAAATGGGTTAAGTGGAACTTATTTGATATTTCAAGATGTTTTTGTGAGATGTATAGAAGTAGTGATGAAGTTTATAGATTTTGAGTTTTGGATTTTTTTTTTGGATTTTTTTATACTTTATGAGTTTTGGTCCTTTTGGGATTTTATATGATTTTGAGATTTTTTTAGTGTTAAACTATATATATGTTATATATGCACAATTTTTCATTAGTTTACTTATGGTATATATACACATTTAAATACATACATATATAAATATACATATAAACATATACGATTATCTATATAAAATGTACATATTAATTTCTCGCAACGAAGTACGCGGGCCATTTTTATAGTATTTAAAAAAAAAGAATGTAAATTTACAAAAATGCCCATTTTATCTTAAAATCCCTTTCTTTATCTATTTATTACAATGAGGTTTTTTGTAATTTTACATTCCTTCATCTTTTTTAATCTATTCTTAAAATGATAGGACCCACACACAACACAATCATTATTATATTATTTATAAATACTATTATATATTACTAATTATTTTGTCACATGCGTTATACGTGATACAATGCATTATTAATAATAATAAAAAATTAGAAAAAAATTAAATTAATATAGAGTAAACTTAAAATTAAACTATATATAAGAAATTATGTTAATTAAACTATTTTCTTTAAGATAATATAGTAATCAATTAATTATGATGAAAGTAAAATTAGTTAATTACAATCATCATTTAATAAATATATAATAAAACATAAACAAATAATTTTAATTTAAGTCAACAATATTAATGGCATTTCTGAAATATAAAAAAATAAAATGTTATTTTAGGTGATTTAAAAATTTTATAGTAATATATATTATATTATGTTATTAATATATATTATATTATATAATTTTATATATTATATATGTATATATTAATTTTATATATTATATTTATTAACATTCATACTTTTATATATATATTATAAATTATAAATTATAGATAAATGCTACTAATATATATATATATATATAGATATACACACACACAAATACAGATAATATATATATATATACATATATACAATACATACAACACTACTAAAGTTAAGTGAGAAATGACATAATTATCCATAATTCTCTTAATTTTGAGGTCATCTTAAGTTATTTATAAAATAGTTTAAGAGTGACTTATTGGATATTTCAGCATATTTTAATGGGGTCTATGGAAGTGATTATGAAGTTTACGAGTTTTGATCAAAACTCATGAGTTTGGGGTTTTGGTTTTTTTTTCTTGGATTTTTTATACTTTATGAGTGTATTTTTTGTTTTGTTTTGGGTTTTTGATGATTTTGAAATTTTTTTAATATTAAACCATATATAACTATATACATCAATTTTTATTAGTTTATTTATAATATATACACATTTAAACACATGCATATATAAATATACAATAACATATACAAATATATATATATGTAATTTACATATTAATCCTCTGCAACGATTACGGGTCATTTGCTAATAATAATAATAAATAAAATAAAAGAAGAGGAGGAGAAAATTCCGTATCCGACCGATTCTTAAACAACTTGGGAATTAATGGCTTATGCTGGCAGAAAAGAACATAGGCATGACAAGGACCCACCATCACCAATGTGTGGTTTCTATCATTAGGAAGATTTTAATTTTAATTTTCTTTAAGAAAAAAAGAAAGAAAGAATTTAATGGGAATAAGAGGATATGCCAATTCGTAAAAAAAAAAAAGTTTAAGAATTTATTATTATTATTCCCTCCTTCTCGTTATTTTTGACTATCTTTTTTTTTATAGATATCATAATTTATTTATTTTTTATCATAAATAAATAATAAATATATTTAAAATTTTAAATCTATCTCTATTTTTTGGCAATCACTACACATAATACAAAAAACCTCGTAAACATCATAGATAATTTTAAAAACTAATAACTTTTAATTATTTTTCTTAAAATTTATGAAAAGTTAAAGGAGACAAAAATAATGGAGAGGAGGGAGTATTATTATTTTATAGTTTGAGTTTTATACTAACATGTAAGATGGTTAGATAATTATTTTAGTTTAACTTAAGTGGTAAAGATGAGATGTGAAATGAAAAAATTATAAATTCAAGGTGTAATTTCCGTTTTACACTAAAAAAACTAGGGTGGGATCTTAAAGGCTTTTTTATATCCTATCAATCAATCAGAATAATGATAACTGATAACAAATTTTATTTTTTTATCATGTCCTTTAATAAACATAAGGTTGTAAGGATATGAGATGTTTTAAAAACTTAATTGTGAGATAACAAAATTTATAAACTTAAGGAGTGAAGTAAGGATTAAAAAGATTTTACTTATTGGATTGAATGGCCAACTAAATATTTGTAAGAAAATTAAGAAAAATTTTACAGGTGTAAGAAGTAAATTTCTGAAAAGAAATTATTATCTCAAATCCCATCATTATTTTTATATATTTATATGATTATATATACAAATACAAAAAATTAAGATAAACATATATAAATTAAAATCTATAGTTGTTTAATCTTATAGTAATAATTTTAACCATATATGGAAACTCAATTTAAATTAATCTCTATGAGTTCCATCAAAATTAAACTCTTATAAGCTTAAAGCTTAATCAAACTACATAGTAATTTAGGTTCAATATAATTTGCCAATACTAGCTGTAATTTATCTATTTTTATTCATCAATACTCGATTAGCCGATGAATCATTCATAAATACTCTATCCGTCCTTTTTTATTTGTCAATCTTTTCTTTGTGAGAAGTCTCAGTTTATTTATATACCATAAATAAATAATTAAAAAATTTTTAAGTCTCAATTTTACTCTTCATTTTTTTTATTATTATCACATCATTATACAAAACACAAAAAATACTCATAACATTAAAGATAAAAAAGTAAATTTATTTAATTCAATAGTTTTTTAAAATTTTATGAAAATAAAGAAGAGACAAACACTTGAAGACGGAGAGAGTACAATTTTACGGTGTATGAAATAAGAGTAAATTAATCTAATTAAGAACATGAAAAAAAAAAAAAAGACGAGTTTCATGTAACGAGAAGGCGCTGTGGGGTTTCTCATCCCCACTGCTACTGCTGTAAAAAGCTGGACGGTCTATTGATTCTATTTCCTCTGACAGAATCTCATCTTTGTCGTTAAAATCTTGTTTCTCAAATTTATCTGCTTGGCGTCTCCATCCCCACCCCATCTTTAAAGCCCTCTCAACCGCCGTTTACCATCTCTCTCTCTCTCTCTCTCTCTCTCTCTCTCTCTCTATTTACTAGTATTATTTCAAGTTTCAACATCGATCCACGCCTTCCTTTTATTACGACACAACAACTAATAGTTTTAATCAACTTAGGAATTACTATATATATTTGAAAGAGCCATTGGGTAAAAATTGTTGTTAATTTCTATTTTTTTCGTTGGTAGTTAGCATTAGTAATTTAAATTTCTATAAGTTTTGATTGAGAGATTTTTTAAGGATATTACTTTATAACCAATAAGATTTGTTGACTAAATAATTTTAGATTTTCTTGTTTATCAAGTTCATGTGAATATAAATAGTTAGGATCTCATCAGGATTTGGTACAAGATAAAGATGTAAGTAGAGTTATAAAATTTTAGGATGAGACATCTGTAAAAGATAAAATGATGGTCTTATGAATGTGTAAGCTTGAAGATTGTTTGATATGGTGAGACCGAAGAGAAAGTGCTTATGTTAGTTTGGATGGGTTTATGGTTTATTTGGTTGATTAGATTTGATTGTTGGTGAGTGATTGTGTTTGAGAGAGATTGTTGATTGATGATTAATTGTAACTTTTATAATTAATGGATATTTCTTATCATCCGTAGATGTAGACAAGTTGAGTATCGATTACATAATTTCTTGTGTATTGTATGGATGATTTATTATTTGTTTATGCTTTAGTTTATGTGATTGGTTGGATAGTTGATTGATTGTAGTCTGATATCCAGTATTCACATTGGATTCAATTTAATTTGGAATCGAGACTTCAAATAAAAAAACTCTCTCAAATCAATTTTCTTCATTTGTAAGACTCAAATTTGAAATCTTTTTTAAGAGACATTGAATTCCTTCCACTTAACTCAATTAACTCAACAAACATTGGTACTGTTACTAATTTCTTAATTATGTTACATCAGGAAATTCTTGCCCAAAATCAAATATAAAGTTGCAGGCGACATATATAATATTTATAGAGAGAGTACTATCATTTGGATTAAACTTTAGTTTCAACGTACATACATATATGAATTGTATGAACTAATTTAGATATAAATTACAGTGGTTGAATATATATAGGCATGGGATTACATACATTATATATAAATATATTATGTATCAGAATCCAAATTAATGAATAAATAGGAATGTTGCAGTTGGGGTTAGATCAGAAAAATTAATTGAGATGTTGGATCGATTGGGTTTTTCCGACGAGGATTATGTTTAGGGGTCGGAGATGATGAAGTGATTTATGATCTAGGATTTGTAGATGCAGGTCCATGCTCCTTCAAAGTATGAAGGTGTGCCCACGAAAAGCTGACATAAATAATTAATACACCAGATAACAATAATACCACATTATCATAATATTCATCAATTTAATCTTTTTGCTAGCTAGCTGGTTATTTATGAAATTAAGATCCTTGCATCAGCAATATTATACATGGACAGTCATGAATGTCGGCCTTTTGAATTATTAATAGAATTGGGTACCCTTCATACTATAAGATGGCATTCCAACTTTTTGAATTGGATATTTAACTATACTTGTCAACACCCTAACTTTATTTGTAAAGTTTAAAAATTCCACTGATAAATTTCATATATGCTTCGATCATCATATGTTTTAGTTAGTATATTAATCCATTCATTACATTCAAAAGTAGTTAGAAATGTTGAATTTGATACAATTTTATATATTCAAAAAATCCCTTTCTTTTTATCTTTTCTATATATCCTTTTCCCCTTTGATCATGATGTCCGTAATTTTCACTCCCAAGTTGAGAAATAAATCTCCAAAATTGATTAGTTTACTCCAACTAAAATGATTCGAATCGAACATCTACCTATCGAATGACCAACCCTCACTTCTTAAGATTTTTAAATTCAAACTTTCCACGCTTTAAACTACCAAGTAAAAATAGAATTACACTATAAGATAACTTCACTTGACTCCCAAAAAATTCTAGGATGAATTGAATTGACCACTTGACCTTGCTTATATTCTGTGTATGATAGGTTATGGAAAAGCATAGCTGCGTCCGATTTCAATTTTTCTTTTACGCCTTGATGAATATTCCAATTTGATCTACTTTGCTAAACATTAACATAGATTCAAATTGTAGAGGAAGGCGTGGTTAACAAAATCTGCAATGGTTTTTTTTTTCTGCCCTAACATTAAACAAAGTTGCTTAGAAATGCTTAAGCTTATATTAATTTGTTTCTAAATATTTCAATCTCTCCTATATATTTCTTGGGTTTGTTAACTATAAACATATATATATATATATTATATTGTTAATCGATTTAAATAAATTAACTAACTAAATCAATACAAATTAACTAATTAACTAATTAAACCAATATATAAATTTGACAAAAATCATATATAATTTACATATGATGAGACTTAAATATAAAATTTTAAATCTTAAGGACGATGCACCTACTACTTATATTAAAGTTCGGATATTGGATCGGTTTAATTCATTAATAGTATTAAGAGATTGAAATGTATTTTAATTTTTGTTTATGAATATAAATTTATTTATTTATTAATTACTTAATAGATCTTTATCATTTGTACTGTGGAGTCTAAAAATTATATTGTTGTTATGGAAATAGTATTGGAATCTAAAAATAATAATAATAATAATAATAATAATAATAATAATAATAATAATAGAAAAAGAAAAGAAGAAATAGCTAGAGAGGGAGAAGGGAATTAGTTGAAATTGAAAGATGAGTTAGGGGAATTAAATGGAGAGAATGGACAGTTTGGGTATGCCCTTTTTCTGACTCAAAAAGGGTACAAATACTCAAAACAACTTTCAGTCTCTATCGACCAACAGAACCTAAAATCTCATTCCTTGATAAAGAACCTCTCTCTCTCTTAGCTACTAAACCCCCTACGTGAGACAAGTCCATGTGATCCCATAAATTCCCCCACCCCTTGCCCTTGGTTTTCAAACCCTAACACTGATTTAATTATCCCATCATCTCTAACTCCATTTTTCCCTTTTAAGAAAACAATTACTCCTACTAGTATTATAAATTTCTTTCTTGTAAAGATATGTCAACGGAAAAACATTTCAAAAAGGAGCGAAGAAAACAACAGAGACCAAAGCGGGAGGAACAACTTCTGAGCGCCGCCAGTGTAATCATTCAGATTCATAATCACAATAACCAGAGAAACAAAAGAAAGCCCCTCTCTCTCTCTCTTCAACTTCCCAGAAATTTTTTAAAAATTACTAGTAGGAAGAAAAACAATTAAGCAAAACCTCTACGGCTCTATCTTCTTGGGCAAAAATTTGTGTTCTTTATTGCAAGTAGACATGAGAGATGGAGACATGTAGAAGCAAGCAAGACCCTTAAACAGAAAAGTATTGGTTTATTTATTTTACCAGAAAAACAAAGAGAGAGAGAGAGAGAGAGAGAGAGAGAGAGAGAGGAAACGGGTGGCCTGGAAAGAAACATATAATTACTACGATATCATTGAGATTTTCAATCTCAATCAATCATCAAAACCATGCCATTTTCCCCAAAACAACATCGCTCACTCTTCTTTCTGTTTTTTTCTTCTTTTTTATCCCCTTAGGCTATTCCATAGGGCTCTTTCATTGCTCTTTGGAAATAGCCCATGGTAATTACTCTTCTAGCTGGCAACTAAGCTTTTCTTTTCTTGAATAAGAGAAATCAAGTGCTAGTAAGTAATTAAATGAACGTTTATCAATGTTGACGCATAGCATGCATAGATAATTGTTATATTAATTACAACATTAATTCAATAATTTAGCTTAAATAAACACAGAGAGAAAGAAAATTCTGGAAACTGAATTGGAGAAGAAAACTGAATAGGGGTAATGAAAATGGAGTTAAAAGAGATGATAACGTGGTGAAGAGAAAAAAAAAAGTCTCCATCGTAAGTGGGTGGTCCGCAAAATTTAGAGGAAGTACTGGTGATTTTAATGGCTATTTCTGTTCCAAATTAAAACATAATAGTAATAGTAAGTAATAATAATAATAATAATTAAATAAAATCTTCTGAAAACTACCTCAAGAAGAGAGCAAAGGGATTTTTAATTTGAAGGACAGAAAAACATATATACTTCGTGTTCTCCCCTCCATGCACATGAGAAACCTGATCAAGCAATAATAAATTAAAATAATTATTGCTCTATAGTTTAATACTTTCTCCATCCTAATATTCTTATCACTTATTGATCATGTACATAGTTTAAAATAGTGGAAGTCAACTAGCTTATTAGTTTAAAATAGTGGAAGTCAACTCGCTTATAATAGAAATGTAATTCGACATTATAATCTTAAATGAAAAAAAATTAGTATAAAATGAAAGATAGATAAAGAAAAATAGATGTTAAAATATTTTAACTTTTTTTTTGGTGAAAATATTTTAACTTTTTAAATGTAACAATTTGTATGAGATAATTTTAAAGGTGAAAAGTGATAATTTTATTAGAATAGAAAGAGTATTAAATAAATATATTTGATTTATTTTAGTACATAACAGCAAATATTGAATAAAGTAATCTGAACCTCTAATTTATTTATGAACTCGTTGGCCCCAGTGGAAGATCTTACTTGTAAGAATATTGGGAGTAACTCTCTGTCTCTCTGTTTAAAACTGTATATATATATATAATATAAGCATGTAGTATTTTTTGGAATTTTGTGTTGTGTAGTGTCTAAAATACAAACAAATTTATGAAATAAAAATAAATCCTAAAAATTGGGTCACTTTCTGTAGCTATTTTTACTATAAATACAAGCATATGCTACCATGTTTGCACCACATTCCAGTTCCAGGTGCCAAGCTCCAGAGTCCTGAGCCAGAGATCCCCCACAGAAAGGAACCCTTTTCATCTTTGCTTTTCCCTTTTTTCTTCTGTATTTCTTTCAGTTGTAATTTCTCTTGTTCGAGTGCTGTTCTTTGAATATTTTACCAAATGGAAGAAGCTTTTAGGAGACTGAATGGCATAGCTCATGTACCTGAGCCTGACCCACGAGATTCTCTCGCCGACAATCCCAAGAAGTCCGCCGCTGCCATCACAACCGCTAACGCTGTTACTGCCACGACGACCACCTCTACGACCACTGCAGCAGCAACAAACAAGAGGTCTCTCAAAGAAAATGGTGGCCCTGGTGGGACCATGAGGTACCGTGGGGTCCGACGCAGGCCATGGGGCCGTTACGCTGCCGAGATACGCGACCCACAGTCCAAGGAGAGGCGGTGGCTTGGCACTTTCGACACCGCCGAGGAGGCTGCTTGCGCTTATGACTGTGCTGCTCGAGCCATGCGCGGAATCAAGGCTCGCACCAATTTCGTATACCCTGCGACTGAGCCCCACTCTGCTAACGACCCCTTGCTTCCTTCTTTCAACTTCTCCAAGCAATCGCAGTCTTCCATCAGGGATCGTCATCAGTTTGGGCACTCTTCTAACTGGCCATCGTTTGCTAATTCCCATGTGGGAGACTTCTCCGGCGGTGGCTCCGCACCTCAAAGAAATGCTTCTTTAAACATGCTTTTATTACGTGACCTCTTGAATTCCTCTTCAAATTCATCTCTCCCAGCGCCTCCTCACTCTCTGCCTGACCAGTTTCCCATCATCAATATTGGAACTTCTACTCCAGCATCTTCTTCTTCTTCTTCCTTATCTTATACTTTCACAAACCCCAGCGTTTTGCCTGTTGGTACTTTGTTGAATTCCTCAGCCACCACTAACAGTTCTTTCATTGGCTCTACCATGACTCTTCCTCTCAAGGAAAACAAATCAAGTCATAGTGCTAATTTTGTGCCTACCATCTCAAATTGTCAAGCTGAAGATATGGAATTCTTCCCTCAAGAGCCTTCTGATTCCGGGCTGTTACAGGAGATTATTCAAGGGTTTTTGCCAAAGCCCACGTCAAAGAAATCAGATGAATATCGTACTAGGATCTCCAACTTCTCTCAGGATTCCATGGTTCCACCAGCAACTGAAATGCCATTCAGTCAGTACTCCCTGGGTGGGTTGAAGAAGGAGAACAAAAACGAGCATTTAGGTTTTTATATTGATTACCAGGGAATCCCTCATCAGCAGTTTGAGAGTTTCAATGGAATAACAGGTTCTCAGGCGGCACAATATGTGAATGAGATGCCATCAAACCATCTACAGCTGGGTCAAGATAACTGCATGTTGGATGAAATCTTTCAGTACCCAGATATCATGGGTGCCTTAGCAGCTAGGGTTCAAAATGCTTGAGCCCCCCATTATCATGCATATGGAAAGCGTGAAAATCATCAAGAAAGCCAAGCCGTGGCATGGTTTCTTTGTTCACAACACCAACAAGATGCTGAGTTTAGGGTTTTTGGCTGTCAATTCAAGTTCAAGTCATTAGGTGGTTTGATGGAGATTAAAATTATATATCACAATGGTTACCAAGTAGAAATCTCAACTTATAATGCAGAAACCTCAACTTACATGTCTAATGTAATGCAATCCCTCCTACTATATTAAATCTTCTTAATTTTAGTAGTACTATTTTCTTTAATTTGATTTACATGAAATATAGTATGTTTTGCTTTTTGCATTGGAAATAATAAAAAAAGAGAGCAGAACAAAGAGTAAAGGTGTTTCTTCTTTAGTAGAGGCAAGTTCTGAGAACATGTAATTCGATCTAGTCGATTGGCCTAAGTTTGCGTTGACCTTGGAACTCAAAAGGCTGTGTTTGTCTCCGGCTTTTGGGTTCTACTTTTCTCGTTTAAACAACAAAAAGGCATTGGTTAAGGATCTTTGTGGATATTCTTTTCTTTTGTTTCCTTCTGGGTTTCGCAAACCAAAGCATCATGAAATTTCTAAGTATAAATAAATCTTAAAGACTAGCCAAACACTTCTTGTTTTTTTTTTTTTGGCCTTACCCCTGTGAGGTCGTTTGTCCATGGTGGAATAATCTCCTATCTCGTCAAAAATAGACAAAGGTAAGCCATGATGATCCCGGTTATCTAGTCTTTGTTATCTTATACGTCCTTATTTGGTTTGAGTAATGAGATAACCAAGGTTATCAGATTATCTGATATAACCTCAAAATCAGATTATCTGATAACCTCCAAATTCTTAGGTATTCTGAGATAACCAAGTTATCTTAAATTTTTTTCTAGTTTGCCCTTATTATTTTATTCTTTTGGACTACAATAACCTAATGTAATTGTTAAATTACAACATTCTTTTTAAGCATTTTTTTAAAAAGCATATTATTAAACTTAACTTATATAATTATTAAACTATTTAAATATATTTTAGCTAAAAAAACTATTTAAATATATGTTAGTTCAATTAAACTAGAAACATAATTTTTTTTATCATAAATAAATATAATTAAACTTAACTCATATAATCATTAAAATATTATTAATTATATAATTTGTGTATATGACTTACCCAATTAATTTTTTTACAAGACTCAAGTATAAAACATATATTTTTTTCTTTATGTAAATTAGGCATAATTTAATTTAATGAAACAAATAAATATTATTTTGTTAAGTTCATTGAAGATAAACTTGTTTTGTTAGTCATATATAATTGTTAAAATAAAAAATTTGAAAAATATAGGATACATAGCATAAAAAAGAAATAAACTACAAGTCTTGAAGTGTGGACATAATAGTAAAATATCAATTTTGATAAAAAATATAACCCCCAACCAAACAGATTAATCTAATATTGACAAATGTTGAACCAAACACAATTTGGTAATCTTTCAGGTTATATGTATAGGTTATCTTTGATAGAGTTAAATCACATAACCAAGGTTATTTCAGATCACCCGAACCAAACGCCTCCTAAAAGTATATGTCAAGTTTATGTACTATATAAAAATATTCAATTTAGTTCTTATACTCTAATTTAGTCAATTTAATCCCTATACTATTAAAAATAGAACAATCAAGTCTTTTCATGTCACAGAATTAATTTTAATCACTAGAATTGCTGTTATAGGACTAATTTCTACTGTTAGGATTACTAATAGGGTAATGACATGGCAAGTTAAGCCATAAATTGGTATGTTCGACATTGATATGATATTGACACGGCATTGCGCGTCAGTTTATGATCTACTTTATCACAGATACGTAGATATTATTCTAATATTTTATAGACCTGTTAGTGCTACGTCAGTAACAAGCATACTAATTAATATCTTAACTTATCTCATCATATTGGTATTACTGTCTCATCATTAATTTTAATGATAGAAATTGATTTTGTAATGTGTAAGGACTTAATTGTTTAATTTTTTATAGTACATGAACTAAATTGACCCAAATTTAAGTATAAAGACTAAATTGAATATATTTGCATATAAGAGGGACTTGAGGGGTACTTTCACCTCCTGAAAACTATAAAACTTTGCATTTGTGCGTAGAGAGACTCTCAAAGTTTAAGTTTTAGATTTTAAGAGAAACTTAGGTTATAGGCTATGTTGGTTTGTAAGAATGTTTTTATTTTCATTATTCTCTAAAAAATACAAAAAAAATCATCATTTTATAATATCTTATATATATATATATTTAAAGTAGTTATAAATTCTGGTTCCAGAGAGTTCCAAATGACAATTTTGATGCTTTTTAAATAGTTTGTTAAATTAAATGATTCTAGAAATTTTTTTATAATTAATATTTTAGATAAATACCCAAAGGGATAACAAACAAAAAAATTATGATAATATTTTAAAAGACTTTTATTTTTTCTAAAAAAATTTTAATGGCAATTTATTTTTTTCCCTCTCAATGACATATTTTATTTTATATCATCCAATTTTTGTATAAGGATTATAAAATTTGACAGTAATTATTTCGTTACTTCTTTTGTTGATTTGTTTGAAATTTTACAGCTATATTATAACCATCTCGATGCAGAGCGGTGACTTAAACTTAATATTTAGTTAATTAAAATGATCAATAAAATTTTTTAAAATAAAAATGAGAATGAACCTTAATATTGAGAATAATAACAATTTGTTCTAACTATTTTAATTTTTGTTTTCTAAAAAAATGTAGTATTCACTTTTGTTAACTAAATATATTGCAGATGATAATTTCTTTATATTATTTAGAGAATGAAAATGGAAAATAATTTTAGAAACCAAACATAACCTTGGAATTTGATCATGTTTTATTAGTTTGTCTTTCTGGTATTTAGGATTGTCAAGATTTTAACCCTAATTACTTGAACTAAAAGTCCAACACTGAAATATTGGGTCACATAAAAAAATCACAGTAAAAAAGTCAAATTTACAAAACTACTATATATTTATAATTAAGTGTTGAAGTGAAAACAAAATTATGCAAATGAAGTAGCTAGGGAAAGTACTAAATTCATGGACCCATATTTTAGATAGATGGTTTAATGTTGTGGGAGAGATAAATGTAGAAGGCATAGCTAAGGTGGCAAAACATTTATTCATGGAATAAATTATTTGCTTCAACTTTAGAAACAATTGCCTGACAACCAATGTCATGAATATTTATTTATTGAGGTTTTTGTATTTGGAGTTGGGGGGGATCGGACCCTTTCTGATGTGCATAATATTGATGTTTTTTATTTTTAATGTGCAACAGCACCACCAACGCTGTGATGTGGGCCGAAGCCTACGTAAGGTACCGGTAAGCTTCCACCCCAACTTTAACTCGATATCTGGTGCTTTAATTTGGGGGAAGCCAGGCCAGGCAGGGCTTTTCCCTTCTTAAATACTATAGTATACTTCAATAACTTTTATAATTTATTTTTGGTGAAAATGGTACATCGTTATCATCACTTGTTTCTTAGTTGCGAGATAGATTTTTTACTCGGCAAAAAAATCGATTTGTTGAAGAAAAAACACTAGAAGAGTGTAGATTTGTGAGTATTCATCCTTAAGAACACAAATATATATATATATATATACACACACACACAAAAGACAAGATTTCGAGTTTGTTTGGCTCTTTAAATTTCAAGTTTCTTGCTGTTGAAGTAAAAAATTGGTTTAATACCCTATTTGGTTTTTGAATTATATAAAAAAAGATAAATTGATCCTTAAATTTTTATTTAAAAAAAATTAGTTCCTAAATTTTTATTTTAAGACATATAGGTTTTGAATGAAAAAAAAAAAATTAAAGAAACTTAGGGATCAATCTGTTTAAAAATAAAAGTTCAGCGACCGAAATATTCTAATTTGTCAAGTTTTTTATTATTTAAGAATCAATATGTCTCAAAATAAAATTTCAGTAACCAATCTATCTCAAATAAAAATTTAAAGACCCATTTATCATTTTTTATATAGTTCAAAGACAAATTAGATATTAAACTGTAAAAAATTCAAGAAAGGCAGAGAAATCAATGTTTCAAGAATAATAATTAACAAGCTTACATATATAAGAAATTAGCCAGCATGGTGAAGACCTTATATATACAAAAAATCAAAATTTATATATTACATTGAAATCCTACATCACTCACCTCTTATTCTGAAAGATATTTTAACATGTCGGTTTTAACGTACCTTTTTTTTTGAAAAGTAAATTTATTGATGGGAGAATATTACAACCATGCAATAAAATCTTCATTTCTAGAGACTCCAAGCTTGGCAAGAGAGTCTGCGAAATGATTAGCTTCCCTAAAAATGTGAACAAAAGAAATATGGCCAAGAATACAAAGGAAGTTAAGCAATTTGTTAAAAAAGATGTTGTATTTCCAAGGCCTACAATCCGGCTTAGTCAACCAAGAGATAACCACTTTAGAATCACTTTCAAGAATGAGCTTAGGGGTTGGGAAAGCTGCAGCTTCAATGATCATAGACAAAACTTCGGTTTTAACGTACCTTAACATTACTCATTAAGTTTTTGCCTTCCGATCAGTTTGCGCCGGTTGATGAGCAGCTAGTTAATTTTGACAGGTTCCTTATTCTAGAAAATAGTTTAATATATCCGGTTTTAGGCCGGGTTTAAATGATATAATACGAAATAGATGAATGAGAGGGCGTGAAGGATCAAGTATATTCTTTGAGTTTATAGATATAATAAAAATATAATTTAATCATTTTCACCCTTTCCGAGCAGCAAAGTTATAATGGCCACATCCACGTGCATTCTAGATTTCAACATAAATTCTTTTAGTTGCAAGAGACTTACTAAGCCGAATTTGAAGAAGAGGCTTACCTCTAATTGAACTAGCTAGTTGACATTGACAAATATTTTCCTTGTTGAGACCTTGGGTCAGTGGTAGCTAAACTGGATTGTATATGAGAGGTTTTGGAACTCGGCTTTCATCATTATTACTATGTGCTTAACTACAAAGGTTTGCTCCTTGAATAAGGATTTATTACTAAAGTACTCTCTCAGTAGCTTATAATTGGGATTGAGGAGGGCCTGGACCATCGTTGAGCAATTGATTAGCAGTAGATTTGGGAGGGGGTTGGACAAATTACGGATATCTATCACAGCCAACCTTCAAAACGGGGCACCTCCTATTCCCAAAAAGATATTGATAAAGAGGGTCCATGGTTACGAGCCTATTTAATGATAATCTTTCTTTCAACCTTCAATAATGATGGCGTAAACGAGTCAATCTTTGGGGCTCAATTCGATAGATACCGCCATCCTGGAGGTTGATCTGTCTTATTGTCGTCGAAAGAGTTCCGACTGTTTTGAGTAACGAGTCAAGTTGAATATATATTAGTTTTGTAATTCTTGATTCAAGTGATCGCAAATCGTGCCTTTAAATTTTTTAAATATTTCTACAGATTTTATTCATATAATTTTTGACAAAAGTTTAAACATTGTTTTAATATAAAATTAACGGGAAATGATTAATAGGTTTGTAAAGCAATAGTAGAGATTAAATATAATGTGAGTATAGCATATATATATATATATATATATGTATGTATGCTCGCTTGTATATATATTTACTACTCATAAAAGATATATGTACTATGTATATAGTATTGCTTTCTCAATTATGATTACAGCTTAGAGCGTTGGGATAAGAAGATCAAATTCTTTGTCCATACGGACAAGAACATCTAGGATTAGGCAAGTTCATATCCAATCCAAGTACAAGTTGGGGGAGGAGTAATAATATAAAGGACAGAGAAACTGATTTTGTTAGTACTAATGGATTCAATAATTATGTTTCATTAATTTTATAATGCTTAAATTAATATGAAAAATTTTATCTCATACATCTTCAGTGAAGTTTTAAAATTTGATAAATGGGTTGAAAAATACTTGACAAATATTCTTGTAGTGATTTCTAATATTAATTAATTAATGAAATATGTATCAAACTTCTAACACTTGCAGAATTTAAGCACTATGCTAACAATAATTTATGGAACAATAGTCCTTAAAGTCGAGTTTACATAAAATTTAAAAAAGCTTTTCAATTTCATTTGAAACAATCTTGGCCATTCAAAAAGAATATTTTATTTAGTCATTGATTTTTGTTTCCTTATTCTCTTAGAATTCATCTGGCTGAAAACTCAAATAAGGATCATAATTTTCGTGAAAATCCCAATTTGATACTAAACCTTCTAATTTTATCAAATTAAATATAAACATTTTCAGGATGGCTCAAATAAGGACTTTGACAAAATTTTTAACGTCGTGTTGAGCATGCGCGGTGAGAATTAACAAGACCCTTTTTTATTTTCTACTTTTCCTCAACTCTTACGTTTCTTCATTTTTTTTTTCATTTTTTCTCTCTAACTTTCTTTTTTCTCCTCTCTAACTTTCCTTTTTCTCCTTCTTTTCTCTAGATTTGCTGTTGTTTTTTTTTTTTGTTTAGGTTTGCTATTGTTGCTGCTTTGGATAAAACCCATACCAAGAAAAGATTCGAAAAAAAAAAGAAAGAAAGAAAGAGCAATATAATCAAGCAAGCAATATATGGAGGATATCCTGGGCATGGAAATTATCAACAGTCGCAGCAACAACAAGTGGGATATAGCTAAATCTATTGTGCCTTATGGCTGCTTTTATATCTAGTTGTATGTGGAACAGTTGATCTCTCGTTTCTCTTTTGGAGGAATAAACTCAGGCTGTGTTAATTTCCTTGCGAAATGGCATCGGCACTGTATAAACCTCTTTTAGCACAAAATTTTGTACTATTTGGCGTTCAACTTTTTTATCACATGGTATTGTTTTTGCCATGCCAAAAAAAAAAAAAGCAAGCAAAAGGAAGTAACAAAGAAAAGCTTAGGCTATGTTTGGTACATGAATACATTTTTTGTTTTCATTTTCTAAAAATATAAAGAAATTACCATCTAAGATATGTATAGTTTATAAGAATGTATGCATGTTTTAAAAAATGAAAATGAAAATAGACCTAAAATTCAGAACAAATTTTTTTTAATCTCATTTCTAGATCCATTTTCATTTTCATTTTCTAAAACATGCATACATTTCCTCTCACAACATATATCTTATATGATAGTTTCTTTATATTTTTTAAAAAATGAAAACAGAAAATATTTTTTCATACCAAACATAGCCTTACTTTTTTTGAAAAAAAAATTCGGTTTGAGAGATTGGGTAGATTTCACATGATCTTAATGGTGGAAAGGAGACAATAGGGGACGAGAATGACATACTAAAAGATTAAGGCCTTCCAACAGTTGAAATGGCCGGATCGAAGTTTAAAAGTTTTGGATTCATGGGGGATTTTTGAGATTTTTTGGTTCTTTTTTGGTAAATTAAGCATAGAATCGTGTTTAGGAGGTGGAGAATGATTGATCTGCAGTGTTGTGGGTTCATCTGAGTACATTGTGGTGGTCAACGGTGGAGGCGGTAGTGGCGAACGATTGAAAAGCTACGGACTGGGTTTTGTTTGAATTTTCTTGGTTGGCAGTTTTTTTTTTGGATAATTTGATGTTGTATTTCAAAAAATAAAAAAATAAGCAGACTTAATTAGTTTGCTGCGACATCAAAACTAAGGGCAGCCTACATATATCAATTAAATGGCTATACCCCAACTATTACAAAGATTAAAATTTCCAGGATTACTACAAGTAAACTTATGACAACTCCCAAATCTCATTCTAACAATAGTGAGAATTTGTTGGCTAACAACCTCTGGACCTCTTCTTGAACTAGTGTGCCTTCTGAGATTTCTCTCCCTCCAAATGTAGTAGATTGCAGCAGTAAACACAAATCTTAATAAAATAGATCTAAATTACTTACCTTTCAAATTCCTCATTATCCATCTAAGAGCATCCACCCATTTAGTGCATCTAATGGACACCATTGACAGAGAAAGTACCTTATGCCATGTTTATGATGAATATGGACATGAGAAGAAATGATGACCCCTGTTTTCTTCTCCACCATCACATAAAAAGCTGCACGCATTTGATTTATCTTCTTGATTTCTCTCCCTGGCAGGATGAATAGAGAACACCAATAATTCTGCATACTAAACAAGACTGATTGTATCAACTGAATTCTTCTAGCATAGTGACACACCCGGACCTAGCACGACTTTTCTGTACGAATGAAATAGTACAAGGCGACGTATTAATTAAATAATGGGTCGGTCCGGCTGTGTCAAGTCAGAAGAGAAGTTAAAATTAGGATGAGACGGAGTTTGAAGATAAAGTAATTAACCGTGCATGGGAATTAGTAAATGCCAAAAAGACCTCCAAATAAGTCCCTAGAAATTTATTATGGGCCCCATTGGCACAAGAAATCAAAGGATTTAGCCAACGGGTAAAAATGGAAGAAAGTTGAAAAAGGGGAAAAAGTTTGACCCGGGACCCGAGTGGACCCGGTGTCGGGCTCCCCTATAAATAGGGGAGGGCCGACGGTTTTCCTTTCATTTTTCTTTTCTTTTTCTTTCTTTTTCTTCTTTTTCTCTCTGGAGCCAAAACGGAGGCATTTTGGAAAATTGGCAGATCCGGACAAACCGACCGCCAGTTCGAGGCGAGATCTTGGTGAGTTATTCTTAACTCCTCGATCTACGTTTTGTTAAGTTTGTACGCATTTCCATGCATCGGTTTAGCCTAGATCCAAGTTTTCAGCTTTTGACCGGATTAGATCTTTAAACTCAAATAAGTGGATTTTGGGCCGGTGGAATAAGGTGAGTTTTTAGTGGGTTATAGTATTCACCTTATTCTACGTCCCATTCTGTTTTTACGCATTTCTGTGCACCGGGTGTGAGTAAATCGGAGATTTAGTCAATTTGGGCTAAATCTCGGTCTACGGGAAAATTGGACCGGTGTTTCTCGTTTCTGCCTCGGCATATCCGTTGTGGATGCCATAAGGATCGCCTCTCTAAGTTTGTACGTCGAAAGGAGGAGAAACGAGTGCGAAAACTGGGGAAGAGACCGGCCGAAGAACTGGCCAATCGAGTCCCTGTTTAGATATTTTCAATATATTATTATTATATTAAAAGATATTTATATATTATATTAATATATTTAGATATTTATATATAATATTATTATATTTGAGATATTTATATATTATATCATTATAATGTATAAATATCTCATAGGAGGGCTTTTCGAGCCCGATTTCGAGTAGAATTTGGCCCAACCCGTGTGGGGCCCAGCCTAGTCCGGGTGTGGGGCCCACGGGCCCCCGGGGGCATTTTGGTAATTTTTCGCCGAGAGTCCGATTTTAGCTCCGAAACCTCCCGGACACTTTTCTAAGTGTCGAACCCGGCCCGAGTGGCCCATGGACCCCCAGGGGTATTTTCGTAATTTTTCACCAAGTGTCCAATTTTTACCCCGGAACCTCCTGGACACTTTTCTAAGCCCCGAATCACATCCAAACCCAGTCATAGGTCATATTAGAGCCTCATAGGTGCATTCATAAATTGTAATTATGAATGCTAATGTATATTTCCATGTATTAGGGCTCCGGATAATCGAATGTGGCGATGCACCGGAGGTTAAAGCTACATGGAGCGCTTGGGAGTATACGATTCTCCCACTACTGTGAGTGGCTTAGTTTTCAGTGCTTAGCCACTAGGGAAAAATGTTTTAAAAATATAAATTGTTTTAAAAAGGTTTTACAACGGTTTTGGGATAAGGGTAATCCACGACACACACTTTTATTTTGTGATACGCCCACTTATGGGGGTGGGATGATTTTAAAAATACAAAAGCTTGTGTGTGTTTACATGTTTTAATAATTATATAAAGAATTTTATTATTATTATTATTATGATTATCGGGGTACGATGCCCCTGGAAGATGAGTGATTGAGTGGGATTCCTCGGTGCTCCAATTTGCGGGAGCGTGGACCGAGTTTGAGAGCATGCATGATACTCAGCCGTGGACCGCCTATCGAGGGGCACGGTGAGTCGAGCCTGGTTGGGAGAGGCGCGTAGGGAAACTCGCCAGAGCTCCAGTTCACTGTGTTCCACCACAGTGAGGCACCACCGAGGGAACGGGCTAGTGTATGAGATAAAGAGAAAATGAATATGAAGAGAAAAGATATAGCCCTCGGTGCAGTAAGGCAATACGACCGGCCAGTCGTGCCTTCAGTGTATTAGGTGCCAGCCCATGAGTAAATAATTATTTTAAAAGATTTTAAATTTAATACTCCTTGAGGAGAATTTCAAAAGAGGTTTTGAAAACAAAGATTTTACTTTATTCACTCCCGGAGAATTTGATACGGGAAGTGTTGAAAACAAAGTTTTAATTTAATTTAATTTATTTTATTGTTATATTTTGGATTACCCCTATTTTCCCTAACCCTGATGGAGACCCATTGAATCTCTGTCACTCACCTGTATTCCATTGTGATGGATGCAGCTTCGCGTACGGAGTCAGCCATTAGAAAGGAGGCTCACTAGAAGGCGTCGGTGGCTTAGACTTAGAAGTTTCCGCTGTGTAGGTAATCTCTAAATTAGTCCACTGGCATTACTTGTAAAGTTTATTATTTTATTAAAAGATTTTTAATTAAAGTTTCAGTTGTTTTGCAGCGATGGTATCCATTTCTATGCCTTGCGGTGCTTCTGGTGCGTGACCGGCCGGCACGTACTTCGAGGCAGCGCGGCGGTTGCCACGTGGCCGACCCGGGCGGGTCGGGGCGTGACACATAGGATAACCTCTTTGAAGCCCAACTATTAATCCTGCTACTAATCTTCTGTATCAAAGGATCACTGTGCTTATGTCTCGCATCGACACAATGATCGAGCACGCAACAACCGCCGCGAATCCTTGAAGTGCATTCCATTACGTTAAAATACACCCCAAAGTTTCGCAAGGCTAAAATGATAATTTTACATTTTATTTTCATGCAGCAATCACGCAGTTCTCAAGCTTCAACAATTAATAGGAACATAAAATCATTTAGTGCAAAAAAGTATAGCGACAATTCATGAGATAAAAATTTGAGTCGCAAACTTGCACATTTTTACAGAGATGCCATTTAGTTTTATGACATATGTTTCTACAAAATTTTCCGAGCTCCATGGTACTCAGGAAATTACCACAACAGTTTCAAATATTCTAAGATGCACCAAAGAAGATAACTAAATAGTTTAAAAGTCATATATACCCTCGGTGGGACCTACGTGAATTTTTGAAAAATACTACAAAAGTTGACTTTTACCTCCTTGGTCAAACTCTTCCTAGGCATGGGACTTTTGTGCCACTGCAACCTTCGTACCAACGCGGAGAATGTCTACTGCCAGAAAATGGTTTTATTAAAAACACGAATGAGTATTACGTACTCAGTGAGTGAATAACTAGTAAAAGTATTTATAGAAATATTGAAGTTCACCATAAATAATAATAAGTTCAAATACTTTAATAATTCAAATATTCAAAATGATATAAAGGAACCAATAGGAAAAGAGATTTCCAGAAAATAGGCCCATGGGTCGAAGATACTGTTCGTCAATTTCTCTACCCAAGCTATCGTCTTGGCCCGAGGCCGACGCTGGGTGACTGAGTTCCATCCTACCCGGCAGTGTTGCAGAATGAACTCACAAATACCTTGTGGGTTTCCCTCCGCGCCTCCCATCCAAGGCTAAACCACATTCACCCGTGCCTTTCAATAGGTAGTCCGCTAGCTACTTAGTTACTGCAGTAACGATAAATTCCCTTCTTGGGGCTGCCGCGAGTAACAACTTACGACCCAGATGGCCTTTACACAATACCATTTCATCACACAAGGTACTAGCATCAACATTTTCCAAAGCATAGATTCCTTTCTCAGTCCATAATTTAGGAAATAAATTTCATCTTAACACAATAAGACTTCATAGAATCTCACAAACCCATTTATAAATACTTTAATTTATGAAATCCAAGCAACCAAAGTATTAAATCCAAAAATATTAAATCAAGTATAAAGGCAAATTTTGAGTTAGTCATCCACTCACTGTTCTTGGCGATTGAATTGTTCTTGATCCTCGCCAACAGTTTGCTTTCCTTTAATTTGTGCGGTGCCTATATTCAACATCAAATGTTGGATCTATTCTGATGTTCAAGTATGGACTACTAAACATTACACGAATTTCTAACCTATGTATGGAATGCATGAAATGCAAGACCAATTACTAGTTTCTCTTGATTTCTTCTTTCTCCCTAACTAACCCATATATTTTTCTTTCATCAAATTTTCATTCGATTTGTAAACAACTATTACCAATTGCACTTCAACAATTTCAGCCAACCTCCCAATTTCGTCAACTTGGTATTTGTTCATCTCCAAACTTTTCATCTTCATATTTATACTTAAACTACTCTAAAAATATAATCAAATTCATTAAATCTTGCAAATTAGGAATAATAATATTTTCTTTTAAGATTTTCGACACCCATATATATATATATTGTAAATTCCTTCTTTAATTTATTCAAAAATCAAATCCTAGTAATTTAATTCTCCCACACTAATTTAATTCAACTTATAAATTCTTTTAACACACATATATTTCATGAATCAAAGTTCCATAAAATAATCATTCTTTCCTCCCTAAATTTTACATACAAAATTCACATTTTATACCAAATTAACCTAATATTCATGATGAGCATGCCAAAATCTACAACATAACTCAAAATTAGGCATGCTTACCCTATGATTTTTCCAACTTCATATGAACCTTAATTTTTCTTCTTCAAATTACTTCCGACCAAGCTTAAATTTCTCAAAATTGATAGAGGGCTATTGATGGGCTTGTTGAGAGCTTCAATTTGACTATAAACTTGTGAGGGTTTTGGTGGATTAAACTTAGAAATTGGTTTGGTGGAAGAAAATGGGATTAGAAAAGGGTAAATGATGGAAAAGAAAAGAAAGTTGAAATGTTCTTGAAATTTCAAGAACATGGTTCGGCTGTGGCCTGTAAACATGGCCATGGCACATGACCAAATAAAATCTTAAGGTAAAATGATCATTTTGCCCCTATGGAGAATTTTATCCCCCAAAAAATTTAAAAATTTCACTTATATCCCTAGTCAGTCCTAAACCCTATATACTATCCCAAATTATTTTTCAAGCCCTATCGAGCTATTTTACACGTAACAGAATTTTCAAACTCCTTATCGTTTGTAAACTATACGAGTTCGAAGTTTTCCCGTATTTTTCACCAAAATTCCTAACTGCCCATTTTATACTATAACATTTTCCATATTCTAGATTATGAAATGTATGATACAATCTACTAACATAAAATTCATAAAGCGGGCAACTATAAAATTCGCGGAGCAGGTGTTACACCTACTACCCCCCTTAAAATAAATTTGGTCCTCAAAATTTCTACTAACCTAAGGTGGTAAATAGGTGTGGTGTTGTCTCCTCATTAGTTTTTTGGTTTCCCACGTGACTTCCTCAATTTGAGAATTTCTCCATAACACCTTAACCATCGGAATATTCTTATTCCTTAATAACTTTATCTATCTGTCGAGAATCTACATTGGTTGTACTTCAAAGTTCAAATCCTCTTTGAGTTCGATCGGAGGAGTTTCTAATATGTGAGAGGGATCGGGGAACGTACTTCTTCAACATCAATACATGGAACACATTATGTATTTTCTCTAGTTCCGTAGGCAACTCTAGTCTATATGCAATCGGACCGATTCGTTCAATCATTTTGAATGGCCCGATGTAGCGAGGATTCAGTTTTCCTCTCTTTCTAAATCTACTAATGCCCTTCCAAGGTGAGACTTTCAGAAATACCATGTCATCTACTTGGAATTCAAGCTCTTGTCTCCGGTTATCCACATAGCTTTTCTGTCTGTCTTGGGCCGTTTTTAATCTTTCCCGAATAATTTGAATTTTTTCTGTAGTAAGATCGATCAGTTCAACACTCTGGAGCTTCCGCTCTCCAACTTCATCCCAACATACTGGTGTATGGCACTTTCTCCCATACAACGCTTTATATGGTGCCATGCCAATACTAGTTTGGTAGCTGTTATGATAGGCAAATTCCACCAATGGCAAGTGTTGATCCCAACTTCCAATAAAGTCAATCACACAAGCTTTGAGCATGTCTTCAAATGTTTGGATAGTCCTTTTTGACTATCCATCTGTTTGGGCGTGGAAAGCTGTACTAAATTTCAAACTAGTGTCCATGGCTTTCTGAAGCTTGGGCCAAAATCAAGATGTAAATCTGGGATCTCGATTTGATACAATAGATACTGGGGCACCATGCAATCGAATAATTTCATTAATATATAGTTGAGTTAACCAATCAAGGGAATAAGTGCTGTGGATGGCAAGAAAGTGGGCAAACTTTATCAGGCGTTCAATAATCACCAAAATAGCATCGTGACCGGACAGTGTTCGAGGTAGCCCGAGCACAAAATCCATAGTGATGTGTTCCCACTTCCATTCTGGAATAGGTAATGGTTGTAAAACACCCGCTGGCTTTTAGCGTTTAGCTTTTACTTGCTGACACATTAGGCATTATGCAACAAAGTCAGCTATCTCTCTTTTCATTCCTGGCCACCAATAGCTTCCTTTTATGGTTCTATACATCTTTGTGCTTCCAAGATGCATGGCATAGGCTGAAGAGTGAGTCTCTTCCAATATAGCGTTTTTCAACTCAATATCATTTGGAATACACACTCGACCATTCATTGTTAAAAGACCGTCTTCTCTAAGTTGCATCACACTACTTTTATGACTTTGTATTTTCTGAAGTTCTTGCTTCAACTTCTCATCGGTTTTCTGCAGCTCTTGGATTCGATCAACTAAGGTGGGGCATACCACAAAACTAGCTACTAAGGCATTATATACAGTATCTTCTAATTGAACACCCATAGCTTTCATTTCTAATAAAAGAGGAAGATGTGAGCTTTTTACTAAAGCCAGTGTAGTGTTTAACTTTCGGCTAAGAACATCAGCTACCACATTCGCCTTTCCTGAATGGTAATCAATAATTAAGTCATAATCCTTGATCAACTCTAACCACCGTCTCTGTCTCAAATTCAACTCCTTTTGGGTGAGTAAATATTTTAAACTCTTATGATCAGTGAATATTTTGCACCGCTCACCATAAAGATAATGTCTCCAGATCTTTAATGCAAACACAACAGCTACCAATTATAAGTCATGGTTAGGATAATTCCATTCATGTTTCTTCAATTGTCTTGAAGCATGGGCAATAACCTTCCCATCTTGCATTAGTACACACCCCAATCCCTGTTTGGAAGCATAACTATAAACTGTGAATTCTTTCCCACTGGAGGGAAATGTAAGCACTGGGCCTGAGGTCAATATATCCTTGAGCTCTTGAAAGCTCTTTTTACAACTATTATCCCACTCGAACTTGAGTTCTTTGCGAGTAAGTCGAGTCAATGGAGCTGCTATTATGGAAAATCCCTCGACAAATCTCTTATAATACCCTGCCAAGCCGATGAGGCTTCTAATCTTAGTGACATTTTTAGTCGCTCCCACTATAGTATAGTTTCAACCTTTTTAGGGTCTACAAATATTCCGGCTTCAGAGACCACATGACCTAAGAATACCACTTATTGTAGCCAAAACTCACATTTAGAAAATTTGGCATACAGTTTTTTTTCACGCAACGTTTGTAGCACAATTCTCAAATGTTACGCATCTTCTGTATCATCTTTAGAATACACCAGTGTATCATCAATAAACACAATAACAAACTTATCCAAATAAGGGTGAAATACCCGATTCATCAAATCCATGAAAGCCGCGGGAGCGTTGGTTAACCCAAACGGCATTACCAAAAACTCATAATGTCCATATTGGGTTCTAAAGGCAGTCTTTGGGATATCAGATTCTTTGATTCTCAACTGGTGATACCTTGATCTAAGGTTAATCTTAGAAAATACAGGGGCACCCTGTAACTGATCAAACAAATCATCTATACGGGGTAAGGGATATTTGTTTTTGATAGTCACCTTATTCAGTTGGCGATAGTCAATGCATAACCATAAGGTACCATCATTCTTTTTCACAAATAGGACTGGAGCACCCCAAGGCGAAGTACTAGGTCGAATGAAACCTTTATCAACCAAGTCCTGTAATTGAGTTTTCAGTTCCTTCAATTCAACTTGTGCCATTCTATATGGTGGGATGGAAATGGTGCGGTTCTTGGGAGTACATCAATGGCAAAATCAAATTCCCGTTTAGAGGGTAATCCTGGTAACTCCTCAAGAAATTCCTCAGGAAACTCATTCACAACGGGGACGTTCTCCAATCTAGGTTCAGGTTTAGATGTGTCAATAACATGGGCTAGGTATGCCGGGCATCCTTTTTGCACTAACTTTTTAGCTTTAATTGCTGAGATAACACAAGTAAGCAGTACTCGCCTTTCACCTGTAAAGACTACCTCTGGCTCATTGGGTTTTCTAAATGTCACTTCTTTGGTAAAACAATCCACCTTGACTCGATGGGTTTCCAACCAATCCATCCCTAATATTGCATTAAAATCACCCATATCTAAGGGAATTAAATCTGCCAAAAATTCCTTTTCACCAAGTTTTTACATTGGACCCATTGTAAACTGTATTTTTAATCACCTCCACTCCTAATGGAGTTTTCACTAACATTTTTGTGTCTAATGGTGATAAATTTTTGTTTTCGGATGCATGTGTAAATGAAGTACTAAAGTGTTGCCTAACTTGAGGCCTTAGCGGATTTCACCTCGATCGATAGCAATCGCGCTATCGTTGTGGTGGCATCGTACGATCTAGAAAACGAAAAGATTAGGCTTGAAATAACTAATTTTACATGAAATATGCATGTTCTAAAATTTTGACCAAGGTTGACCAAAGTTGACCAAGTTTGACCGGGACCCACTGACATTGACAGTATCGAAATTTTAGTTTAAAACCTCAGGCTCTGATTCCAATTTTATTGTCACACCCCGACACAGTGATCGAGCACACAACAACCGTCGCGAATCCTTGAAGTGCATTCCATTACGTTAGAATATACCCCAAAGTTCCGCAAGGCTAAAATGGTAATTTTACATTTTATTTTCACGTAGCAATCACGCAGTTCTCAAGCTTCAACAGTTAATAAGAACATAAAATCATTCAGTGCAAAAAAATATAGCGGCAATTCATGAGATAAAAATTCGAGTCGTGAACTTGCACAGATTTATAGAGATGCCATTAGGTTTTATGACATATTTTTCTACAATATTTTCCAAGCTCTATGGTACTCAGAAAATTACCACAATAGTTTCAAATATTCTAAGACGCACCAAAGAAGATAACTGATAGTTTAAAAGTCATATATACCCTTGGTGGGACCCACATGAATTTTTGAAAGATACTACAAAAGTTGACTTTTACCTCCTTGATCAAACTCTTCCTAATTATGGGACCTTTGTGCCACCGCAACCTTCCTATCAACGCGGAGAATGTTTACTGCCTGAAAATGGTTTTATTAAAAACACGAATGAGTACTACGTACTCAGTGAGTGGATAACCAGTAAAAGTACTTATAGAAATATTGAAGTTCACCATAAATAATAATAAGTTCAAATACTTTAATAATTCAAATATTCAAAATGATATAAAAGAACCAATAGGAAAAGAGATTTCCAGAAAATAGGGCCATGGGCCGAAGATACTATCTGTCAATTTCTCTGCCCAAGCTGTCACCTTGGCCCGAGGCCGACACTGGGTAATTGAGTTCCATTCTGCCCGACAGTGTCGCAGAATGAACCCACAAATGCCTTGTGGGTTTCCCTCGGTGCCTCCCATCCAAGGCTGAACCACATTTACCTACGCCCCTCAAAAGGCGGTTCGCGAGTTACTTAGTTACTGCAGTAACGATAAATTCCCCTCCTAGGGCTGCGGCGAGTGACAACTTATGACTCAGATGACCTTTACATAATACCATTTCATCACACAAGGTACTAGCATCAACATTTTCCAAAGCATAGATTCCTTTCTCAATCCGTAATTTAGGAAATAAACTTCATCTTAACACAATAGGACTTCATAGAATCTTACAAACCCATTTATAAATGCTTTAATTTATGAAATCCAAGCAACCAAAGTATTAAATCCAAAAATATTAAATCAAGTATAAAGGCAAATTTTGAGTTAGTCATCCACTCACTGTTCTTGGCAACTGATTTGTTCTTGATCATCGTCAGCAATTTGTTTTCCTTTAATTTGTGCAGTGCCTATATTCAACATCGAATGTTGGATCTATTCTGATGTTCAAGTATGGACTACTAAACATTACACGAATTTCTAACCTATGCATGGAATGCATGAAATGCAAGGCCAATTACTAGTTTCTCTTGATTTCTTCTTTCTCCCTAACTAACCCATATATTTTTCTTTCATCAAATTTCCATTCAATTTGTAAACAACTATTACCAATTGCACTTCAACAATTTCAGCCAACCTCCCAATTTTGTCAACTTGGTATTTGTTCATCTCCAAACTTTTCATCTTCATATTTACACTTAAACTATTCCAAAAATATAATCAAATTCATTAAATCTTGCAAATTAGAAATAATAATATTTTCTTTTAAGATTTTCGGCACCCATATATATATACATATTTTGTAAATTCCTTCTTTAATTTATTCAAAAATCAAATCCTAGTAATTTAATTCTCCCACACTAATTTAATTCAACTTATAAATTCTTTTAACACACATATATTTCATGAATCAAAGTTCCATAACATAATCATTCTTTCCTCCCTAAATTTTACATACAAAATTCACATTTTATACCAAATTAACGTAATATTCATGATGAGCATGCCAAAATCTTCAACATAACTCAAAATTAGGCATGCTTACCCTATGATTTTTCCAACTTCATATGAACCTTAATTTTTCTTCTTCAAATTACTTCCAACCAAGCTTAAATTCCTAAAAATTGATAGAGGACTATGGATGGGCTTGTTGAGAGCTTCAATTTGACTATAAACTTGTGAGGGTTTTGGTGGATTAAACTTAGAAATTGGTTTGGTGGAAGAAAATGGGATTAGAAAAGGGTAAATGATGGAAAAGAAAAGAAAGTTGAAATGTTCTTGAAATTTCAAGAACATGGTTCGGCTATGTCTTTTAAACATGGCACATGACCAAATAAAATCTTAAGGTAAAATGACCATTTTGCCCTCATGGATAATTTTACCCCTCGAAAAATTTAGAAATTTCACTTATGTCCCTAGTCAATCCTAAACCCTATGTACTGTCTCAAATTATTTTTCAAGCCCTATCGAGTTATTTTACGTGTAACAGAATTTTCGAACCCCTTACCGTTTGTAAACTATACGAGTTCGAAGTTTTCCAGCATTTCTCACCAAAATTCCTAACTGCCCATTTTAAACTATAACATTTTCCATATTCTAGATTATGAAATGCATGATACTATTTACTAACATAAAATTCATAGAGCGGGCAATTGTAAAATTCACGGAGCAGTTGTTATAGCTTATCCGTCAGCCTACCAGTAATCAAAGGAACTCCAAGATATCGAATTGGTAAATTCCCGACCTAAACTAGTTTTCAACTTTATGTCTTGCAAGATGCCATCATCCACATTTGCTGCAAATACTTAAGATTTTTCACTATTAAGCTGCAAACCAGACATCAAATAAAATTTTTGAAAAATTTCTGTAATTCCCACAACAGATTGCAGAACTCCATTGGTGAATATCATTAAATCATCTGCAAAACAAAGATGTGTAAGGCTAACCTTTTTGCAGTTAGGGTGGTAACGAAACTTCTTTTCTTTCACAGCAACATTTAACATGGATGACAAAACATCCATTACTATGACAAACAAATATGAAGATAATGGGTCTCCTTGTCTGATACACTTTTTTCCGGGAAAATACCCCACCAAACCACCATTCAAAGATATTGAATATTATGGAGTAGTTACACAAGCTTCTATCCACTTTAAGAACTTTTGAGGGAAATCCAAGACTTTAAGAGTTTTAAAAAGAAATTCCCAATTTATCGAATCAAAAGCTTTCTTTAGGTCAATCTTTATAGTCATTCTAGAGGAAACTCTTCTAGAATGATAGCCTTTTACCATCTCTTGTGCAAGCAAAATGTTGTTAGAAATATTCATCCCTTCAACAAACTAAATCGGCTGGCAGATTTTAAAGATAGGGAAGAAAGAAAATTTTAAATTAGAGAGAGAAACAACTAAATTAAAAAACTAAATTTTATTTTTAACGGTTCAGGTTACTTAGTTAACACGTATCATGATGTGAAGATATGTAACGCGCTCTTCTTTTCATATGTTAAGCACACTTTGTTAAATCTGACTCCAGACCCTTATTTGAGCTTTCAACCAATTTATTTCCAAAAACTTATTGTTATTTGAAGAAATTATTCATTATCCTAAGAATCTTAATTTGTTATCTTTAAAAGAGGATAAACTGTGAACGAGATTGAATTGGGAACGTGGCTGAGTGAGAAGAATGATGGGGGAAAAAGTTGGTGTAGCAGTAAACCATGTCCAGAGATCCATCATGGATCATCCATGGGCAGGAGGAGTGCAGCTAATTAAAAATGGCATTGCAGATAGGATGGCCAAACTTGTCCCATCTAAAGTGTATTGTCAGCACTCAGCACTCTGGACACTTTGCTGTTACAGCCATAAAAACATCTTTTATCGACATATCTTTTTAATGGTAATCCTGTCCAAGGGTGAGGTTACAAGTTCATAGGCTGTTCGAAATTTAGAAGGATTTGTAAAAGAAATTTAAACGAGAGCGTGAGGCTTAGATAAAATTTAAAACCCATTTATAAAATGGATCGGGTTTAATTATACTTGAAAAAATTAAGGTTTGATTGTTATTAAAGTTGATATAAATATATTGGTACAACCTTTAGTCAGCCCCCTAAGGTCAGCCCCCCAATCCGCCCTCCTCATTTGAGCCGTCAGATATGATGGCTATTTATTAGCTGTTGGATTTAGTGTTTGTCTTTCACAGTGTTATTGTAAAGAATTTGTTATAAAGGTTACCGGTTAATATTTAAACTAATTTGGCTGCAATTAAAACTCTATTCAATTCAATCCTTAATTTTGGAAAGTAAATCTCCTAAAATTTTGGAGATAAATATGTGCAAAAAGATTCTAAAATTTTTAAATTATTTACCCTTTAATTTTAAATTAGATTCTAAAATTATAAAAAATAAGAGTTAGGGTTTACAAAAATAATTTGGAACCGAGATGGATCGCCAAGAAAAACCTTACGAATCTCCATTGAATTCTATGAAGCGTGAAGATTATAAGGTTTGTAATATTCTAAGCCATAACATATTATTAATGGAGTACGATTATAAGGTTTTCGATTTTTAGATTAATAATTGGTGTTTCATTTTGAGTGGCTCTAGGGTATTTGTAGTCTATTTGAGCGGATTGATGCTTTGGAGGTCAAATTTGTAGTCTAGGGCATCTTAATCAGCTCATTAGGGATAGGGATGAAGGAAAAAAAGAACGGCAGCAAGAGGTTGATAAGAATACTATACTTGGAATACCTTCGAAATCAAACACGACTGGGTTGGAGGAGTTCGAGACGCCACTGGTTCATGTTTCTGGTTCAGCAAATAGTACAAAGGATGCAGCGTATGGGATGGGGGTTTCTAGTAAGGTTAAAAGCAATCTTTATGTGAAGAGGTTTATGATCGATCCAGAATCGCCTAGTAAAGATAATGTTTTGACAATGAACAATTATAATTTTCAGACCCGTAGATATGTGAACGATTTTAATGGTTATAACAAGCATGATGTTTCTGGTGGGGACAGGGATGAATGTAAAATAGAACAATAGGAAAAGCTTGATAAGAATTATATTTTCGAAACCTCTTCGAGAGGCAGCACGGCTGGGTTGGATGTGTTGGAGACGATTCTGGTTGATGTTCCTGGTTCGGCATACAGTGGAAAGCGTGCAACATATGGGATGGGGGTTCCGAGTAATGTCGAAAGGAATCTGTATGCAAAGAGGTTTAGGATTTCTTCAGAATCGAATAGTAAAGATAACGTCATAAAAATTGATGATTCTGATTCTGAGACATCTGGATCTATGAAAGGATGTGATCATGGTTATAACAAACATGATGTTTGTCGTAAACCCAAAAGTGCGATTGGAGTGGGGGATAATTGTGGTGCAGAATACAATAAAGGACTCAGTAAAATATATCATGGAAAAGAGACAATAGTCCCGAAATCCAAAATACTCGAGAGAAAGCGTAAAAGGCTAAGTGACATTGGTCGGTATATATTGCATAATGATTTGGGTTGCAGGTTAGCATTGTAATTATATAGGTAGCATGCTTTATGGCTTGTATTGTAGAATTGGACCTGGTTATATAGCGTCGATTCTAAAGTATAAGGTTGAGTTATGTGTTATAATTGACTAGTCAGAATCCATTTTATCTCAACTGAAATCGATTTCTATGCATCATATCATGTTTATTTGTCCTTGCGGAAGAAGATAATGAAATAGATTATGATCTCTTTCTATCTATTGTATGTAGGGTATTAATACGGAATCAATTTAATTGTTCAGAACTCGATTATGAAATGTCTTTTTTTTTGTGTGTGTTTCCCATAGAATTCACTAAAATTGTTTATGATTATTTATCATTCAGTTTTGGAAGGGATAAAGTGTTACGAGCATTTTATTGATTTATTGTTCTCTATCAAACTATTTGGCATCTAAGATAGAATCGCACCTATGGTATTAGGTCGTGTGTAGTACTACTTCAAAATCAGATATGTTATATAGGATCGATGCTAGAATAATTAGAGTTGATTCTATAATATGAATTTATGGTTTTTTTATTTTTTGGTTGATAAAACGTAAGTAGGTTAATATTCTATGAATTTTTCAATCATAGTTTATAATTAATATGTAAATAAGATTTTTTTTGTTAAGTTAACCGTGTTTGTGTTTTTTTATTTTTTATTTTGATGTTATTTCCCAGAAGGTCTTCAAAACTCGTGGACTTCACCGATGACGTATACGAAAGCCAGGAAAGTATATGTCAGTTGAAACCTGGTGAATGGATTGACAATACTGTAAGTTTACGTCTATGTATCTGGTTTTAGTATATATGTATAATATGACTATATGGTTGTGACAATGTAAAACGTTAACAGGTTATAGAGTTAAATTCTTATTTGATGACCGTAACCAGCAAAAATGGGACCCCGTCAATGAGACGATGGTATTTTCCATGTCATTTCAGTGCGAGTCTAAACTTTATTATATTAATGTGTATAATTTTGTAATCATCAAATTATGTCATATTTAGTAAACTAAGTTGTCTTATATGTTGAATCTAACAGAGGAGCATTGAGTTGATGTTAACTAACAGACGTATGGAACGATATGATACAGTCATGGATGGTGTATTAAAGGAGTTAAAGGATAGGGATTTGCCACTAGTGGGTGACATCTCATGCTGTGAGCAGGTAAGATGTTGATTTAGTGATGTGTTATAGTCGTCTGTAGAAACTAATTTTTATTATTTGTGCTGGATGGTTGGTGTGACAGATTTTCATTCCCATGAACAATAAGAACATGCACTGGTACTTGATGGTGTTGGACTTGGTTAAAAAGGAGGTTCAAGTGTTTGACAGTTCCCCTGGTGTTGTGATAAGAGATATGAAGATGTTAAAAACGTGGTGAGTGATTATTTTGTATTTATATCATTTTGTATAATTTGTAGCATATCTGATTGTTGAATTTAAGTAATGATCGGTAAACTCTCAGGTAAGATTCTGTTCCAAACTACTTCGGAAGTCAGAGATGGGTAGAAACGACATATTAGATCATTTGCATGACCAGAAAATTATTGTTCCTCCAAATGTCCCAAGACAATCAAACAGGTAATTTTATGGAATATATCTGTACATGTTTAATTCAATATGATTGCAGTCTGTGTCATTCAATACACGTAGATTGATATTAACTGCTATTGGGTGAAATGTGTTTATGTTTTTTGTTTTGTTAGGAATGATTGCGGGTTATTTGTTATTTTTTGGATGCGGATGATGCACAAGAAGGAACATTATAAACTGGTATGTCCAATTGAGTTTGAATAAACTTTGATGTGTATGGGATAATGCTGAAGGGCATGTGTGATATTCAATTGTGTTGCAGAAAGTTTCAGATTCAGATAGGTATCTCCTTGCTGGTATACTGTGTGATAGCAGATTAAATCGTTCACGTGATTATGTCATGAAGGAGTTATGCGGTGGCAAATTTCAGTAAAGTAGGCAAAACAATGGTCTCAAAATGGGGGTTACAGTGCCCCAAATCGATGTACATTAACATTATGATCGATATTAAAAATGGAGGACAAAGTTTTTTGATTTAATATAAAGTTTGTTCACGAATATAGGAAAGCAAATAACTAATCGGTTGTTAAGAAAATGATAAAAGCACTTATGGTCTTCAAGCATTCATTCTCAAGTTCCAACACATGGACCATATAATCTCTTTGCATGTCAAGCAGTTCTGCATCATGTGTATTGAGTTCGTTGAATTCTGCTACCTTGAAATTTAGTATGGATTGAAGCAGGTTGTATTCATGAGAAGATGATGATTTGTCAACATGATCTCCGTTTGATTTATTTTCTTGTCTGCTGTTGATCATCGTTATCTTAGATTCAAGGATTTGAAGATGTGTTAGTTGTGCGGTTATGTACATTTGCTGGGCCATCAACATTTTAATTCATGGTGGCAGTGTGATAATATCTTGCCTAACCGCATTGATTTCGTTGAGCAAAAACTCCAATGGCTTAGTCCCAACGCCAACGTATGTGAGTTCATCTAACAGATGCAAAACTCTGGTGACTCTTCCTGAGTCGATAGACTTCAAGTTTGATGAAATCTCAAACAACTCATGCATAACCTCTGTGACACATGGGGTTGTTGACCCATCATTTGTATGCTGCTTCGGAGGGTGCTCGATACTATTCTCCGGACAATTTCCCTGACAAAGCAGTGTGGAGGCCTAATTGGTTTAACGTACGATTTATAAAATAAAAAATCCAGTTTGTGGTTCGTCAAACCATTCCTTGGTGTGATTTATAATCTCATAAAATTAACAGGAAAGATAAAATAAAGGGAATAAACAATGATCCATAATGAGATATTTAGATTTGCTTACCCTCATCCGAGCAACGGAATGGTCGAACCGTGTTCCAGATTTAGTCAATATGTTTGTAGATAATGATAACAGAACCCTTGATATTTTCGGATGGCGATTCCCTTAACAAAGAGGAACACGAAATCCCTGGTGAAATTGTTTCGTTGTTTTTGTTAAAGAACCCTAGTTTTCGTCGTGGCTTTATATAGATATTTAGAAAAAAAAATAAATTATGAATAATGAAGGCGGCAAAAGGGAGTATGGTGGTTTTTATGGTTTTCATTCAAAATTGAATGAAATTAAAATTGCTGAAATTTTCCCTTCAAACAATTTAATTTTGGGAAATACCGCTATAACGGAATTTGAGATGAATGTTCTACCCGAATAAGTATTTTACTCGATTTTCAGAGATTCCAATAGAGTATGTAATGGTGGCTTGCATTTTTATTATCGAAATCGCTTATGGACTTGCAATTTATCTAGTTTCTCCCACTTTCTTTATTTTTTGTATCGAGTTTGAAATTGCATGAGATCGATTTATATAGCTCCTATTCGAGTTTGAACTTATATGTATTCGATTAATCGATTTTGGAATCAAGTTTGGAACTGTTTTGATTGTAATCTGACCTCGATTGACCTTTCAATCGTTTTGATAAGAATAATTGTTCGAGTACATATTTTGTTTAACCTAACCACCCGATAGATACTTTGATTGAGGCATAAAGTTTGAATATTGTTTTAAAGGTTTTGAAAATGATAAATTTTCTCAAGTGAGACACTATAGATACGTTAATAATTGCATACATTCGTTGAGATACCACACATATAATTTTAACCATATAGTTATTATATTAGATAATGACCGTTTGAACACACCTTTTCGCCAGACCCTAGTTTCGCATACGGAGGGAGCACAACCCTCTAGCATCAGGCGTGTGATATTCTATATAAGTGGCATTTTCCTTTAAAGGATTCATTTCGAAGTTTCTTAACAGAACTATAGTGTTGTCATTAAGAAAAGATAAATGGTTGTCATCAAATGTCCCAGTTTTTTTACAAAAAATGTTACATTCTGTTTGTCGAAGGTATGGTTTCCAGTGAGCGGACATGATGTGGCGTGCAGTTGATGGTGGTGCTGGTTACTCTACCAGTATACGCATCGTGGATCATATGGGGGGAATTCAATACTCTATTGATGGTGTTATATGTGATTCAATTGACCAATCTATAGAAGCTGCTGTGAGAGAAGCCCTGTATGCGATGCAGTACGATTTGAGATTTGAAGTGGAAGACTTCAACCTGGACATGATGAATTGGTGGCGAGATAGGTATTTAAATCTGAAGAGTAAATTGACTGCATTGAAAGAGTCCATTAGAGAGTTGCAGTGGCTTATTGGAATTTAGTTTATTGTAATTCACATTATTTTCATAATAGTTTATGGTTTGTCTTATTAATATATTTATTGTGTTAAATAGCTATTGTGGGGGTATGAAGTATGCACACAATTGTCATGTGTTGGGTAGTATCGTTGCAGTGACTTATTGGAAATTAGCTTATTGTAAATACTTTTAACATTTTAAAATTGAAATTCGATTTTGATGGGATGAAACTCGGGCTTATGCTTGCACAAGAGGTAACACTCGAGTTTAGATGTGGTAAAATCAAGTCTGTTTAATTGAAAATGGCTTACGGGTTTTCTTGTTGCAGTGCCATTGTACTCGACTAGTTATGAAATAATGGAAATTGTAATATAAAACAACTATTTCCGTGACTAAATCAAAGTAGTATTGAGATTGAAGTACATGGTCCTAGTTAAACATTTTTACAGAGTTTATGGACTTGTCATATACTTTTGAAATTTTAAAATTGAAAATCGATTTGGAGCCACCATGGGATGAAACTTGGGCTTATGCTTGCACAAGCGGTGACATTTGAGCTTAGATGTGGTAAAATCGAGTCTGTTTAATTGAAAATGGCTTACAGGTTTTCTTGTTGCTGTGCCATTGCACTCGACTAGTTATGAAATATTGGAAATTGTAATATAGAACAATGGTTTCCGTGACTAAATCACAGTAGTATTGAGATTGAAGTATATGGTCCTAGTTAAACATTTTTACAGAGTTTATGGACTTGTCATATACTTTTGAAATTTTAAAATTGAAAATCAATTTAGAGCCACCATAGGATGAAACTCGGGCTTATACTTGCACAAACGGCGACACTCGAGTTTAGATGTGGTAAAATCGAGTCTATTTAATTGAAAATGGCTTACGGGTTTTCTTGTTGCCGTGCCATTGCACTCGACTAGTTATGAAATATTGGAAATTGTAATATAGAACAATGGTTTCCATGACTAAATCACAGTAGTATTGAGATTGAAGCACATGGTCCTAGTTAAATATTTTTACAAAGTTTATGGACTTGTCATATACTTTTGAAATTTTAAAATTCGATTTGGAGCCACCATCCTATTTTGACTGATTTTGATGGGATGAAACTCGGGCTTTTGCTTGCACAAGCGGTGACACTCGAGTTTAGATGTGGTAAAATTGAGTCTGTTTAATTGAAAATGGCTTACGGGGTTGGTAAAATCGATTATAATTAAATAAAAATAAGATTTTACAAAAGATAAATCAGCAAGTAGACACACAATAGCAAATAGCAACTAATAAACAATAGCAAATGGCGGAAATCATATGTTTCAAAATTAAAAAAAAAATATTGTTTTGCATCACTAGCTATTTAAACAAAAACAATAAAATTAGTCTTTTTTCCCTCCTTTGATTGCCTTCACCAGGATGTCTTTGTACCTTTTGAGTTTAGCATGTACAGTTGTCTTCTGATCACGCAGGGCAGTCAGTTGAGCGTCAAGCGCCTTCTTCCTGTCAATGGATGCGAGAAATTCTGTATGTGTTAATATCAAGCGTTCTTCACGCCTCCAAGGTCCAGGCATTTCAAAGTTCAAGGGGCCTTGATCAAATGCTCGTTGGAAAGATTCTGAATCCCAGTATTGCATCCTGAGGTCCATCTCCAGCAATTTTAGAGTTCACAACTCTGACTTAACCCTTGCTATGTTGGCATCTAGATCGTTCAACTCGTGACATGTTGGGATAAGATCAAAATGCAGACCCCAAATGACCCTGAGAAGCTCGTGACATGGTTCAAGGTGTTCGTAAAGCTGATACGTAGCCTCGAGGGCATGCCTGATATTGTCTGGAGAAAGGTTAGTGGGATCTTCTAGGCATTCAGAAATGACGTTCATTGAGGCATCGACATCGGGTTCTTCCCATGCTAGGATCTCCGATAGGGCGGAGCATGTACCCCCAAAAAAAATTTCAATTTGCTTCTGGCAAGCTTCAAATGTGCTCTTCATATTTAATCAATTTTTGTGTTAAAATATGATAACAGAAAGAAAAAAAAACATATTTAAAAACAATGTAGTCACTAAAAAAAAATTAACAGTATAATATGATAACATAAAGAAAATATATGATAACAGAAAGAAGAAACAACTTACAAAAATAGAGTGTAGTAACAAAAAAAAATTTAAACAGGGGAAAAATTAACATTAAATTATGATGACATAAAGAAAATATTTATGCAAAAAAGGGAAACAAATTGTAGTAACAAAAAAAAACTAAACATGGGAAATTTAACATTAAATTATGATGACATAAAGAAAATATTTTTGCAGAAAGGAGAACAGATTAAAAAATAGAGTGCAGTAACAAAAAAGGGTAAACAGGGGAAAAATGAAAATTTACAAGGGGTTCTGCGGGTTCTGCATTGTCGGACGCCGAGGAAGAGTCGGAAGAAGAGTCAAACGAAACATCAGAATTTCCTGGGTATGAAACTTTAATGCTTTTGGATGGTCCAACAGCGTGGGCGTTGGACATTGTGGCGACCAATATGCTTGAATATAAGGGGAAATATGAAGAGTTAATTAGGAAGGGTTGGGAAGAAGAAAGTTGGGTGAAACAAGTAAAAGGGCTACTTATAGCCCAAGCATTGTAAAAGTAAGGATATAGGAATGTGCAGATATGTTTCGGAATACGAAAAGACAGGATACAAAGAGTCATGATAATTAGTTTATTTTATATAACTTCCGCCACCGCTAGAACGATTAAAATGCAAAGTGTGAATAAAGTTTGGTTGCAGCACACTTAAACCTTTTCTTTTGTTGGTCAAAACAGCACACTTAAACTGCAATGTCCTATTATGATGGTTTGTATACGATTATTTGAATTAGAACATGTTCTGTTGACAAAGTGCCGATTCCAAATTTTTATTTTTATTGTTTTCTTTGGTCACATATGCATAACTGATAGAATGTAAATTTTGTTCAATGTAGTCAATGTAGTTAAATCGAATTTATATGTGGATCAATGATCTTATCCATGTTTAGGTTTAGAGTCATGGTCATTTCCTTATCTTTACAAGTGGTAACATGAACTGCATGGTTTAAATCGAGTTTACGTATGTATAATCAATTTAATTTTGTATTGTATGGATTCATGACCATTTTTGTTTAAATATTTGAATTAGAACCGATTCTGTTTATAAGCTACCGATTCCAAAAAATAAAGTGTTAAATATTAAATTTCATATGGAGTTACAGACCTTTTATATTTAAAATCCACGTTGTTCCCTAACCTCCAAATTGTTCCATTTGAGTTCACAAAATTTGCAAAACACAATAACATTTGATCCTTAGTTTCATTTTGTTTAATTAATAATCAAAATCATATGATTTTGATTGGTGGTCACGTGGCATCCATGTATTTTGCAATAACTCGAGTTTTCCCTTTGTGTTTGTTTCGATAATCGACTTTATGTTGATTGGTCCCAACCCACGCGTCAGTATTACAATAAATGACAGTATGGTTTATGTGTTCGGATGACTGGTCAGGACATGTGCATAACTCCCAAGGATTGGGGTGAATGCTTTGGGTTAAATTTTCAATCTAAATTGAAAGGAGAGCCAGAGAAGTACAGCTATGATGAATATTGGATGGAACTAACAGGTAAGGAATATAAAAGTTGTTTCAGAAGCAAGTATGCTTCCAATTTGAATGATCTATATGACAGGATCTGTGCACTCTTCATTGCTAGGTCCATTGTTTGCAGAAGTCAACCAATGAGCTTCGTAATGCCATCAGACATATGGATTTTGGAACAAATGAAGAAAAGGAACACAATAAACACAGTGCAGTACATGTTTGACAGGATCAGGGGTTGGAACAGAGGTGAGAATTCAAAAATACTTTATGGGAATCTTATCACTCACTTCTGTCGACAGAATAGCATTAAGGAATTTTGGAATGAATCATTTGAGGCAGATTTGCAGAAGAATAAATGACATCCTTTTGGGAAGAAAAATTTACGTCTTATAGATGTCGAATTTGATAAAGCGACGGGATAATGGGTACCAAAACCTCCTAAAGATGGAACTCCAGCATCAACAATGGGTGGAGCAAATTCGAATCAGGATGGAAATCAAGTTGGAAATGCCAATGATGACTCGGTGCATCGACGTAAAGGCTCAAATGAAGTCCCTGCAAGCAATGGAGATGTCCCAGCTAACCTCGTGAAAAAAAAAAGGCTATCTGTGGATGATAAACTCGATTTCATCATTGAGACCCAATCAAAGCTCAATGATAGACTGGGGAAGATTGAAGAGTATGTCATTGACGACTATAAGCGGAAGTCAATCATACTTGAGGCTGTAAATAATTTGCAGATGCAGTTGGGGTTTTTACCAATTGCTGAGCCGAATGTAAAACCTATTCATGATACTTTAGGTGTACAATCGGGCGGCGCTGAAAATGACTTGCAAAATATTAATGGTAACGATAAAGATGTGGTAGTTGTTGACGGTGAAGATGCAATGGAACAAAATAAAAAAGATATGGAGCTTGATGGAGAAGGGGGAAGCGAACAGGGAAAAGAGGATTCAGTTCTTCAAGGAAATGAGATTAAGATTGCCAAATGGGAGAATAATGGAGAATCAAATAAAGAAATCGAACCAGGCGTAACATCCAATTTGGAATCATTTACAGAATCACATAAAAGTTCAACAACACAATCAGAATCAGATGATGAAATAGATGCATAAGCAATAATAGAATGTGTAATTAATGATACGCAGAAAATTGCTGTCACAGAAGATGAGTTAACAAAAAAAATACCAAACGCAGAAAAAGACATTGATGAAACAGGGGAAGATGATGATGGGGAAGGTGATGGTGTTAAAGAAGAAACAGATGGGGCCGATAATGATGGGGAAGATGATGATACGGATAATGAGGTTGAAGAAGAAAAGAAGCAAGTGAGGGTGATTACGAGGAAGAAGATCTCGAAGAACAGGCTATGTTAGAGAGGAGAAGCAAAAATGATAATGACACCAAATTGCATATTCAGGATAAAAAACAAGATGTGGTAGTGGTTGATGCGGTTAACACTGAACATCAGTCACATCCAACACATTCTGAATTTGGCACGAATGTCCATAGGGAGCTGAATTTCAATGATGAAGTTGATTAAGTAGTGGTGTATATAAAGCCATGTTAACATTGTAAAATTTGGAATGCGATTCCATAATTTTCATTTTGGTTGCTTGTATAATCATGTTCAAGAATTGTCAAACGTAATGATGGGATATTAATTCAAATTTAGGGTGTCAAAATTGAGTATATGTTAGAGACTATCCATGGATTCATGTTTATGTTTATGTTTAGTATCATGATAATAATTGAGTAGTTTGACCACGGGATAATGAATTGAGTTTCCTCTATGATGCATCGAGTTTACTGATTAGGATCAGTGTATTGTCCATGCATAAATCGATTATGGATTACCGAATCGAGTTTGCCATGTACGAATCGAGTTTACATTTAGAATCATGTTCGGAGTTGTATAACTCGATTATGGGAGAATGAATGTTGTTTTCCATGTGAAAATCGATTCTACATTTAAAAATCATGTTCATTGTGATTTAACTCGATTATGGTTTATTGACTCGAGTTGACCATGTGGCAATCGAGTTACCCAATCAAGTTTACCATATGAGAATCGAGTTCCTGTTGATAACCGATACTGAGATTAGTTCGATACTAAGATTCTGAATCGAGTTTAACATGTGAGGAATCGATTACTCGAGAGAGTGTTAAAATTGTCATTTATAAGCATAAGCATACACATATCTAGGGATGAGGAACTGGTTGTATAATACACAGAAAAATTTCAATTTGTTTGTCTCACCAAAAAAAAAAAAAGAGAAACTTTCCCACTATGCAAACAACTGGCCAATCATGTCAAGGGAATGGATGTCCCTTTATATATTCTTCAATGTCGGTTGACTTAGTCATATCTGCCAAGTATCTCCGTATTGCTCCCCGTTGCCCTGTTTCAACAAACAAATAAAGAAAATTGTCAGATTTGAGGGGATTAAACTTATCCATGTTTGGTAGTTTTCAGCTTATAAATAGTGTGTTGGATTTTACCTAATGCGTGATCATGCTCATCTACACCATCATAGGTTGGTGGGCAAATATAGTTGTGTTCTTGTAATATCTAAAGCAATCAAATGATTATGCATAAAGCTACATAATATATTATGAAATGAACTGTCTAAATATAAATTGTAACACTTACTGGATTAAGACTCATTTTTTCCCTGGAGTCATCAACCAGCACAGTGTTTGATAGGTCAAATTGTTTGTAGTGTTCCCACACCACAGACAAGTCCTTAAGAAATAAAGTTCTACCTCTTTTCGTGCATTTCTCTTGACTCTGCATATAAACAACACATAGATGACAACAGTAAACAACATATAACATTAAACGAATAATTGATATCTTACCCATATGAAAAGAAATGTTGTCCTCATATTTTCTGGTATGATCTTATCAATTACGTTATTCATGTTATACCTGCATTACATAATCCACAACATCAGTTCATACATAACAGCCGTTAATGTGTAAGTTGATAATCTCGAATTACTACAATTTTCCTATTAAACGCACTCTTTCTTTGATGACCATATTGCAACTGTGAATTTCTTGAAACAAAAGTCGAGGAATTCCTCGAGGTGAGGTCTTTTTTCGACACCTGAACATGAGAAACCAATAAACATATTAGAATTACTTATTCAAACCGGGTGAAAGAGAAAAACTAAATAAAGTATAGATAAGAGTCAATTTACCATGCTGAGTTCGAATATGCTTCAGAACCCCATTGATGTCCAGAATTAAGAGTTTTTCCCCTTTTAAAAGGGGAGTGGCCTGAGGGGTTTCATATGGGGTTTGTTTATGTACTATGCAACCCACTTCCAGTAGTGCCGCAACAGCATCGTGCTCAAATGCATATCCTTCCTCCCAGTATGATGAAATTTCTTTTGTGTTGGGGATCCCCCTCTGTCCCCTTCAACATTTGGTGCCTCATTATGAAGGTTAGAATCCTTGGCATTAGATGTTTCGGCATGCTCATCCATCTCTTCTGCATTAAAATGACCTTCAGTTTGATCATTTTGAGTTGATTTTCCACAAACAACTGTCATGATCATATTGTTGGTCATTTTCACACATTCTTCATCCAAGTCTAGAGAATCTTCACCTTCAACCTCTGATCCTGGGTCAGTTTCATCATCATGACCATGTTCATGACCAGATGGGCCAGAGTATGTTGGGATCTCAACTGATGGCATGTCCCCAAGTTGTACATAAATGTAAGCCTGTTTTCACTGGCCTTCACATGGCTTTCCAACGACTTTAACTGTCTCATCAATCTCATCTCCATGCTTTCAATCAAACCTCTGCAACCGTCTTCAACTATACTCTTCAATTGGTCGGCATTCAATGAGACTGATCTAGTATTAACTGATGGTTGCACTGTTGGCCTATCAGATGTATGACTCATTCTTGTTGCACTTGAAGGTTGAGAAGCCGGCGGAATAGGTGCACTTGTTTATCCTAAATCCTCATGAAGGCCTTCGTTTGGAGTAACATCTTCATTGTCCTGATCTCGATGACCGGTCTGCGTTTACCTAGGAGAATCCTTTTTCTTGGGCCTCCATGAACCAGTGAGTTTATCGAACTCTAAGCCCATTGAGTTGATATTTTGCTTTCCAATGGGTAATGTAAAGTTTTGTTTCAGATCTTGTTCAAATCTGTCGCACCAGAAACCTCTACTTCCATTCAGTCGGCAGAAGTGAGTAATCAAATTACCATATGGTAACCTTGCTCTTTGATTTGGCTTCATGTTCTTCATCCGATGAAACATAAAACTAGCAAGATTGAATGGCTTGTTATTAACAATATGCTCATAAATCCAAATATCTTTCTTCATTACCGAACTTTTCGATTGCAGCCTGTAAACAATGGTCCGAGCAATGAACAGGACGCACAATCGATCGTGCAGGCTTGGAATCGAGGACGTAGATTTTTTTTCTACCCATATTTTTTACCGGTGAGTTCCTACCAATACACAACATTATAATCATTAGGGTCCGAACCTTCTGCAGCCATGTAGTTTATCTTGAAAAATGAGCCCTATTCCTCTAGTGTGATTCTTCTATCACAACCGTTAGTATTAATGCAAAGATCGTCAATGTTCCATAAATTTCGATCATCCATATCTGCTTCACTTGTATAAATACCACTGTAAAATTCTCTAACGCAAGATTCACTTACACCCTTATGTTTAAATAAACTAACATCCAACCATTCCATCATCTCAAACGTTCTCCTAATAGCATTAATCATATTATCATTCTTCTCAAATTGTTCCCATTTAAAAGGAAAGCAAAAATCTATGGGGCACTGCATGAAATTCTTATGGTGTGACTGAGTTTTGAATTCATAATTGGTTGAAGGGTTATTTTCACCCCGAAGTGGTTCTATCGTAGGGTTCGCCTGCCGTGGTGTGCCACTCAGCTCATCGTTGCTTTGTTGGTCATCATTCTGACAAGGAGGGATCTGCGTCTGCTAGGTTTGAGGGGTATGACGTCCTCTTGTAGTCTTTCGTAACTTCTCCGAACTGACGGTGCTTGGAGTTGTTCGGGATCTCTTATTGCTGCCAGTGTTGATTTTTGCCATAGGATCCTGTTTTCGGTTGGATGCATGTTCAGATTTCAAAGCTTTTTTTGGTACCATTTTTTGTGAATAGGATGGACGTAGGGCACTTCAAATAATTCTTTTCAAATTGTAGTTTTCGTTGGGGTGGGTTAAGAGAAAATTTTCGAAAGCAAACAGAGCAACTACCGATCATAGATTTGGAAAACTTATGAAATGGAGGGAGAACTCGATTCTAAATGGGGTTTATTACGATTGCTGGTTTTGGGAGATTTAGTCAAAAAAGTGAGGATTGAACGTTTGTAACCCGATTCTAACAATAAGAGGACCAAATCGATTTTAAAAATATAATCGGATTGTAGAGGCCCAAACTGACGTCTTCAGGCCCTACTTGGAATATACAGACCCAAAATCGCTTTTATAAAATCAATTTTAAACTGTTTGAAATCTATTTCAAATCGATTTTAAACTGCTTAAAATCGATTTTTCAAATTGATTTTTTACTTTTATATCTTTTTGGATGATTATTTAAGCCGGAAAGGGGAAACGGTCAATTCGAAATAAGTTCAAATTCACACTTCAATTTCGTATCCCATATGTTTAATAGCGATCCATGGTGATCTTGTCTTACCTTGATTAGATTTCTCAATGTTGTATTATAATCATTGAACATTTTAGGGATTTGGGGCCAAATCAAAAAGTTCATGCCAGATTCGTACTCAGCGAAGAGGGTTAAACGCACAGTGAACAGGTAACTATTCTCTCCAAGATGATAATCTGCGATTCACTAATTTTTTTTATGTATGCTCTTAATCCAATATTAGATACATATCCCATTAAATGTTGCAGGCATTTATCTTTAAAAGAGGAATTGGGGATAAGGGTTGACGGACATAATTGGGATAAGAGCAAGTGCAGACACCAAACACCAATGGGCCAACGTGATAAGCATCATGTCGAGAACGAAAAGGTGAGATTTATTATAAATTATATATATAAAAAATGGTATATTAGTGGTAGATGATTCCATCAGTCATACTAGATGTTCGATGATATGCCAAAATGAATGTATAATAGACGTATAATGACATGTGTAAGCAAAAAGCATGTTTAATGTCAAGTCTTCGTTATCTTTCACAAGAGCATTGTATATTGCGGCATGGTTGCCACGCTGGATGGGTCACGCAGGCAACCAGTAAATTAACCAAGGATGCCAGAGATGTTATATCGATGTCCCCTTTCAAGTACATGTTGTATTTGAGGGACACTAAAGTTGATGGCCACATATTAAAATAGGTTATAATTCAGTGGTCTCCATAAAAAAAGGCATTTAAGATTGCAGACAAGTGGCACCCATTCAGTCCAAGGGACGTCGCAATGATCTTAGGATTGAGGGTCGGTGGGGATGCAATCAACCAATTTATCGTCCCTAAAGGTGATTCGAAGATTGCTAAACTGTTACAATCATAACAGATAAGCAGTATACCGCACAGACTGATGTTGATGGATTTGTTAGAAGCAGCAGACATCGTAGGGAGACCTGAAGACCAAGCAAGAATATACATTAGGACCTGCTTTAGCGTTTTCTTGTTCCCCATTTCATGTAATAATTTGCCCTGGAACTCTGTGCTAGCTACGCTTGACAACTTGAGCTCGATAGGGAAATATGCATGGGGGAAGCTCGTGTATGACGATTTAGTCAACACGCTAACAGAATTCAATGAAAAATTAAAAACGAAGAATGACTTGACCGATTCATGGTTCAAAGGATGTACAACGGTTTTACAGGTAACTAACATTGATTATCAGCTTATATATAATGCAATTTGCATTATGATTACACCATTACTTGACTTGAACAATTGTATGTCAACCATGATCATCTAGGTATGGGCTGTGGAAAACATAAAATTATATGACCTAATGGAGGCCCCTTCAGTTATCAATTTCCCAAGGATCCTCAGATGGGAATACAGGCGGTTGTTACCTAAAACCATCATAAGTACATTTGATAATCCTCATGAGGTGAAATTGACTGCGTACAATTTATTTACTACACAGATTAAATATAATGGTTTGACAAAGACATCAAATCAATCTTAATGTGTTTAAATATATTGGTGCTTTTGGATGATAACATATTGTAGGGAATCAAAAGAATACTGCCATCGGAAGCAGAACTGAAGGAAGATATACTTATAGAGGCAATGCATTTACACAAACAAACAGGAATGCAAGAACATGATGAATCAGGTGCAGAAGCAAGGGCTGAGGCTTCATACTCTGCAGAAATAAAGAAGATTAGAGAACATCTAGAAGGGATCAGATTAGAATTCAAAGCAGAGACCCGCGAAATAAAGTCACAGCTAAAGGGAATTGAGGATTTACTGAAAGAGATTATATGAAATCAGAATGAAGAGAAAAGATCACCATTGAATGAAGGAACTGCACGTGATGATGTATATTTTGGATTCCCTACAATGGATGATGAACAATATGAACGTGAATGGGAAGAGGACCATCATGACGACACTGCTGAAATTGACCGGGATGTAAAAGAGGGATCTACGATGTACACCAAAAGGGTACAAGAAAAGCGAACACGTCAGACCTCCAAATACGAGAAGTCACCGTATGTAACTCCTCATAATGTATGCAATGCACGAAAAAAGCCACAGTTGACGACTGAAGAGAAAGAGCACCATCTAAAGGAGGTAAATATTTTATTTTATTATTGAATTGTAAGATATCTGTATATAGCCGATGGTAGATGCATAGAATCATGTATGGTTGGTATGGATCGATAATGAGCATCGGCACCAACCCTATGAATTTAATTTTGATATATATATATATATATTTACATGCAATGGCTACTTAAACACATAATGGGAAGTTTGACTGAGCATGAAAATGACGAGTTAAAGCCCTGGAAGTCACTAGATTGGTGCAGAATCGTTCAAGAAAAGGATGAGGCAGGGTACGTATACCTCGATTATAACATACCCTCCAAATATTGTGGTCCGAATAACTTAACTTTCGATAGTAATCAAGTTATATGCATTTTCTTTCAGGTTATGGAGGTAGCTCTGAACCTTCCCGACAACAAGCTTCTTCGATACATAGATGTCAGACCTCTAATTGAAACCGACGTTTAGCTTACAAATGGTGTAAGTGATAACCCTCATTTGCTTCATAAAATACAAGTTTGCAACATCTTATAACCTTAACATATCATTTGGTAGGTGGTTGCCCAACTTATGGATGCCTTAAACAAGTCGGTCCTGACATGATACATCGATACATACCATAATTATTTTCTCACACCAAACTTTCAGGTATCAAAATTATTAGTTTATTTACTATGCGATCAACATAAAATCCTACACCAAACACTAAGTGTATATTTATGTAGTTGAATGTAAGAAATACAACAAAAAGGAAGGAAATAGAACAATTGCTACCACATTGGTACCCGGGCATCAACAGGGTAAAATGATGATCATTTCTATTTACGCAGTGATACAAATCAAGTGTATAAATCATTAACAATGTTTGTAAATTATGTAGGTTTTTTACATTGCAAGCATCCAAAATCACTACATGTTGGTCGTAGCAGACTGCGTAGAAAGATGCTACAAATGGTACGATCCTAATGATGCAGCAATAAACAAGAAAAATGCAAAGTCAATGGTACGTCGCATTTAAATATGTTAAGTCCCATCCCTTCAACTGTTTACACATAACCTTACAAAGAAGCAGTTCATAATCAAACTCAAAATTAACCTCTTGCTAAATGACAGAAGGACAGTCTTAGAACTATCTGCAAATACCAACTAGGGTGTGCTAACTTCTATCGATGGCAATTAAAACGTATGAGGGATATTTCGAACCAAGGCCAAAATTCGTAAGATTAACTAAACTAATTTTCTATAAGTTTGTCCAATAAATTTGATGCATCACTATTCGGGGATATAAAGGAGATATCGATTCCTACTGCACAAGTTCATTGTTTTTCAAGGATGCATATGGAATGTACTGCCTCATGTATACGGTATCATTGGCGGTAACCAATGACATACCGGACTTTGATCTGGTTTGAATTCTCACTATATCCTTTTCCCTTCAACTGAATGACCATGCTAAATATACCCCTAATAGTAGGTTTTTATGTTGGAATTTGCCCATCAGGAATTATCTAAGAGATATAGGCATCGTGTGTTGGTCCAATTAAGAAAAGACAGATTCACCCCTCCGTTGCCTGAGATATTCAACAGTTGAATCCCAATGTATATGATGAAGTATGGAACAAACATCATCATTTTGTGACTACATTCACGTATGTTAGATATTGGGTTTGTATTTTATGAGATACTAACAGAAACACATACTCAGGTGTTTTTTTACAGTAGTTTTTAAGTATATAGTGCATAGATTTAATTGGTTATGCATGTTTGTTAGAATCGATTGTGATTTAAAAAATGGATCAAAAAGGGGAAATAATCGATTATGATTGTAAAAAATCGATTCTAACAGTTTAAGGACATTGATGTTAAAGAAGAATCTATGCTATAAGCACTAACTTCATTATATCACACATATAGTACAAATGTTTAATTAGTTATGCATGTTTGTTAGAAAATATTGTGAAAGAATAATCACAAATGGGATAGAATCGATTATGAATTAAAAAATATCAATAAAAAATGGGATAGAATCGATTATGATTTAAAAAATCCGATTCTATCAGTTTAAAGACATCGATTCAAAAGAATAATCTATGTTATAAGCACTAACTTCGTTTTTTAAGATGAAGCCCAATTAATACAACATCGTCTCCATTAAAGCTGAATCGATGCTATGCAAACTTTCGGGGAATCAAGATTAATAGTGCAAGTTAATTAAACCAAAATTCATTTCTCATCTCCATTATTAGGGTCTTTGTTCAAGTCAAACCAAGGTCCACCAACTAGACCAGGCGAATTGTTTGAGTCATGCTTGTTCAAGTCAAGCTAAACCCCACCTTTATGTCAGCGCGCATCATTGGCATCATTCTGTCCAAAATAAACAAACAATTGCAAAGTTAAAACACCATGAATGCGAATATGATGATCATCATTAAAGATCGCGTACCTCAAGCGACGGATATACGTCAAACAAATCATCTTCTGAATAATAAGCATGCATCGAGGGTACCCTATCTGTTTCTCCCAATGGGTGTTGACCATTGTCGGATGATCTACTTTTTTGAAATGACATCTATGGGGAGAATAATAAAGAACCAAAATATTATGTTACATAATTACGAAGGACAAATACGGAGAACAATAAAGAACCAAAATATTATGTTACGTAATTACAAAGGACAAATACAATTGTAATGAATTCTACCTTGAAGTCGAAAGAGTCGCCAACATCTCCAAACAATTCTCCATCAAATGAATCGTACTCAGTTTCACTTACAGGTGCTGCTTCACCATAAGTTTTGTTAATACCATTGTCCACTGCGTCATATCTGTTGTGCTCGACCTATAAAAAGACAAAGTATGCCAAAACGAGTACACGTCAGACTTGGATGCGATCACCTTTATCAAACAATTCATCAATGTAGGTAACTAATTGGAGGTCGTCTACCACAAACTTAGCCAAATTAAAATCGGTTCCCGTCAATTTGTCATCGGTATGGTCAGACACGTTATCACCATCTCGATGCGATCTTCTCTTCTTCTTTCCAGTTGTATTTTTACCAGGACAGTTTCGTATGTCGTGACCATTCCCCCCACAACCTCGACAGCAACAACCCTTTATTGCCTTTAACGTTCTCTTCTACTCTAGAGTTGTTTTTAGACTTGCCTTTCAATTTTACCCTTTGTGGGTTAGCAAAACGATCTTCCAGGACAACATTCTCGTCTGTTGCCCCATACCCCCTTGCCACGGCATGTATTCTTGTTGCAAGATCTGACATCCATTTGTTTGCCAAATCATACCCTTCCTTGCTTTTCGAAGCCAACCCTAAAACACCGTTCCACCTAATATGAAGTGATGCGTGCCTAAATAATTTAGCTTCGTTCGCACTAAATTGAGGCTCCAAGCATGACATGAATTCTTCTCTGACTCCAATAGTCCATCTTCGATTAATCAAAGAATCGGGGATGTTGGTAATGTGACGCACGATCATAACATGAAACACATGCCTGCACGGTATACCTTCCGACTCGAACTTCTTACACAAACATGAAAACCTCTGTTCGTCCTGGTTATATATGACAGTAGTTACCTTATCAGCATTCATGTACCTTTGAACGGTGTATGTCACGGTGGTACCATCCTCGAAACACTTGTATCCATTGGGGGTACCACTATATAAATGTTGACGGACGAGCTCCTTACGTACTCGTTTAAAAGCACTGTATGTGAACACCCTAGCTGCGTGTCCTTCAATCAACTCCAGACCAGCAATCATCAACACAGGTCTTGTGTAACAAGCCCTGAAATCCGCTTCTACTTCAAGACTGCGAATATTGTTAACGGCCAAACTAAGCTGTTCCACGAATTCCAGCAACGTTCCACTATGCTTTGTATACCTTTTAAGATATGAGTTCAGCCCCTCGCACCTCGATGTGCTCTTAACTGTTACAAAAAAATGGCCAGTCAAGTACGCTTATGCCCACCTGTGCCTGGTGTTCCACTTTTCAATTACCCACTCGTTATCATGCAGTCCATATTTATTAACCATTTCCCTCCAAGCCTCATCAAACTCATCCTTGGTACACCAACGTAACATGCACCGACTGAAATCTTTCACAAAATTAGAATTAGGGACGTTTGATCTGGCATTACGAGCCAGATGCCAAACACACAGTCGATGTCTAGCATCTGGGAGGATGACTTCAATGGCATTTTGCATTGCTTTATCACCAGCTGTGACTATAGACAGTGGCCTCTTATTCCCCATGGCAGAGACAAACTCCTCTAGGACCCATATAAATGATTCTACTCTCTCATTTGAAAGCATAGCAAAACCAAAAATAAGGGTTTGGCTGTGATTGTTCACTTCTATGATACTAAGCAAGGGCATGTTGTATGCATTCTTCTTGTACGTGGTGTCAAATGCTATAACATCGCCGAAAACTCCAAAATCCTTTTTGCCTTAGCATCAGTCCAAAATAGGTTCTCCAATTGATTTTCCTCATCACTGGAAACCCGATAAACTAAGCTTGGATCTGAAATCTTCTGTCTTTCCAAGTATAGCAACACGACATTTGCATCACCTTCCATGATTCTAGACCTTGACACCATTCTCATAGTATTGTACAGGTCCTTCCTTATGAACCCGAGCTTGTGTGCACCACTAACCTTGTTTGCCAAATGTTTCATCGCCTCACAACCTCGTATATCGCTTGCCTTAATTGCCATAGCTTTTTTCAGTGATCCATCATCAAAGTGCCTATGGATCAAATACAAAGTCAGTGTCAAACATAACAATACAACCAGATAAATAAAAAAACCCTTAATTCTTAAAAAACTCAATTTAAAACATCCATAGTCGATTTGACTAAAATTAGTGAAAATGATGCACACACCTACATACAGTATAGAATCGATTTACATTTCCATGTGACACAAACCAATTCTATATAACAACTGATAAAATAGAACACAACCCGATAATTTAGAATTGATGCTATATAGCTAGAGTCGACTCTATGAAACAGAAGTTACTTGATCGATGGAATACGGATCGCATATTAGCATCCATTCTTGATCGTAAATAACCTCAATAACAAATCCTTAGAATCGATACTATTTGTCCAAAGTCAACACTGGGTAACAAAACCAAACTTGCCTCCATACAAAAAAAAAACGCTTTACAACTCCGACTCTAAATATGCATAATTGATTAGACAATCATAAGAAAAATTACAGTAATAATACTAAAATTCTGTTTGAAAGAATAAAACAGATAAATATGCATGCCTGTGAAAGCGAAGAAAAGGCTTGTGAGCTAGAGGAGCAAGTTCGTGATTGTGCTCAACACAGAATGTGGAGATTCTTCATAACATCGTATCAAGATTCAAACGAACTAGCATTGCCGCCTTGCAACGTTCTCTGCTCAAGTCCTTAGGGGGTCGCTTCCGATCCTCATACTTAAAACCGCTATTCTCTTCTAACACCTTCTTTGCTACATACCTATGATTTTCCATTAATTATTGGCCTGACCTTGCTGCTGTGCAAACTGTTTTTTCTTATACTGAAACCCATACCTTTTGCATATGTCAAGTAAAATCTCCCTGCTTCAGCTAATGTCTTAAATTCTATCTTTTTAATTTCGTCTATATCCAAACTCCTAAAATCCTTCCCTTCGAAGTACTCATGGGGAACAAAATGCATCTCCTTCTCATCATTTCATTGCTCGAACGTACTCTCCCCGTTGATAGCATTGTCATCAAATTCACTTATTATCTCATCATCGTTCTAACAAGTCCAAGTCGTCATCTGAAACATCCATGCTTTAAATCCCACCTTTTATCTAAATTGTCGAATCGATCAAACGGATATATTGGCTCTCCACAATGACAATTGCTCGTCCAGATTGATGATGACGAGGACGAGCAGGATTGGGTAAAAAATTGATAGAGAAAAAGAGATGGAAGGAGAAAGATTGTGAATTAAAAAAATCAGTGAATGAATGATTACAGAAACTCTTATTCGTTTTTATATTTTTTACAATTGCCTGCTACTGACATCAAAAACAATAAAAACGATTCTGTTTGATCAAAATTTCGAGCGAGAGTTATGGGTGTGAGTGATTGCTGAAATTAAGGAAAATGATAAGTCAAAAAATGAAACAACCTAAAGTTCCCCTTTGTAATACCCAACAACCTGTTTGACCGGTTACAAGTTTCACCTAAAACCCTAAATAGAACAACAACTAAATCCAACGGCTAGTAAACAACCATTGTATTTGACGGCTCACATTAGGGGGGCGGATTGGGCGGCTGACTGTAGGGGGGCTGACTATAGCCTTCACCAAATATATTTATTTTATTTGTTAATTTTGATGTTTCCTTTTTTTTTTTATATATATAAATGAACATTAGTGTTTTCAAATATTTTTAATATTTAAACTTTATAAATTTTGAAAAAATGGTCTTATATGATAATTTTTTTAGAAGTGAGTTTATTTATTTTAATTTATATTATAAATTGACGTAATTTATTTTTTTGTTTAATCAAGAATATCTCTGGGGTCTAAAACTAATTCATTTCGAACCGGGTTTATTCACTATGGGATTAAAGTTATTCTAATAATGATTTTCTACATTCACAAGATTCGAATTTGAGACTTTACTTAAGAGAAATAAATGTCAAGCCATTTGAACCAATCGATTATTAGTGATATAATTTGATTTTTAAAATTAGTGTTCAAAAAAAAATTTAAACCGAGTTTTTGGACAAGTTTTAGGCTTATATCAATATTTTAAGGTCGGACATGATCAAAGCTAAAACATAAATAGTTGGCTTGGCCGAACACATTGTTTGTTAAATGTTTGTTTAGGCTGTGTCTGGATCTACCTATGGACACTTCTACAAGTTACGCCTTGCAACCCATTTTTTATATTTTCGTTTTTCAAATTGATTGGACAGTTTATTTCTTTTAAATTAAAAAAAGGTTTAGCGCTTTTTTTTTTCCATAAAAGGGTTTAGTGCCTTAAGGCACTTTTCATGGTTAGTTAATTTTTTTTATCGCATTATATATTTATGTATCAAATGTAGTATTTGTTATAATATACTAATTTCAGTTTTTTGAAAATAGATACTTATTATTTATTTACTAAATTTTGCTAGCTGGTGCCCCTATGCACTTTCCTACTTGAGTTTCTATTAAAATTTTTTTTCATTTGATATAGTAATTTTTTCAAATTTAAAAAAGATAAACATTAATTAATTATATATGTTATGAAATATTGAAGAACAATGAAGAACAAGAAATAAGAGAAGAAGAGAATAGAGAGAATATTATTAAGAGATATTTCTATATGAGATGAGGTGTGATATAAAAGGGTGAAGGGGCTCCTATTTATATTGGAAGACTACTTTACAAATAATAGGGATTTAACTTAACTTGCAAGCTAAGTTTACTTCTAGGCTAAGTAAAGCAACAATTCTTAAAAACCTAGATACAATCTCCTTGAGTTTCTCTCTCCATTAATTCTCTTCAATATGAGTTTTTCTTTAGGACAAGGTAAATGAGCCAGAGGTGTAAAAGTCCATGATTTCATAACACTCCTCCTTGGGCTGAACACCATTCTAAAGGGTCTTATTAGACGTATAGCTATTACCTCGTTAAAAACCTTAAGTCGAAAAAACCCACTAGGATAAAAATCGATCATAAGGGAAAAAGAGTACAGAGCAATTAAATTCGTCTAATGTGTCTTCAGGACATTTAGATGGGCTATTACTGTGTCATTAAAAATCTTTAGTAGGGAAAACCCTGTGGGACTAAAGTCGGACAGAAGGAAAAAAGAGTACAATGCATTATATCTATAATTCGCTCCCCTCAAACAATCATAGTTGGGATATCTATTTATTACCACCTTTAGGGCTTCTATCTATTGGCTTTTCTGGGACCTCTAGGTATTGCCACTTCTAAGATCTATATATATAACCTCTTCTAGGGTTTTTAATTTTGCATCTTATTGACTCGCCGCATACCAATGCCATATACTAGTTTCTTGAATGTTGATGTTGGCAATAACTTGGTAAATAAATCTGCAACATTATTGACGGATCGAATTTGTCTAACATCAAATTGTCGACTTTTTTGAAGTTCATGAGTATGGAAAAATTTTGGTGAGATATGCTTGGTCTTATCATCTTTAATATGTCCTCCCTTTACTTGTGTAATACAAGCAACATTATCTTCATAAATTACGATAGAGGAATCTATAACCCGTTTCAATCCACTAACAGTTTGAATATGTGATATCATAGATCTTAACCAAACACACTCTCTTCCAGCCTCATAGAGGGAAATAATTTCAAAGTGATTGAATGATGTATCTACAAGTGTTTGCTTAGTGGAACACCAAGATATGGTTATATCATTATGACAAAGCAGATAACTAGTTTGAGAACGAGTCTTGTGCGGATTATATTTATATCGCACATCAGTATATCCTACTCATCCAGAGTTAGTGGTTTTCTTAGATTAGAATAACCCCAAATCTATGGTTCCTCGGAGATTGCGAAAAATATGTTTAATTTCATTCCAATGTCTTCGAGTTGGCTCAAAACTTAAATCTGCCAATAAATTTACCGTAAAAGCAATATCCGGTCTCATGTATTATGCCAGGTATTTCAATCCCTTGATAGCATTAAGATATGATACTTCGAGATGAAGTATATTCTCATGAGGTTCTTTAGGACGAAACGGATCTGTTTGGGGATCGAGAGACCTTACAACCATAGGGGTGCTCAATGGGTAAGCCTTGTTGTTGGAAGAATTTTGTCGTGTTATCTTCAACAAATAACCTCACTTAATGATTAGTATTAATGGAAGTGAAGATCGATCCCACAAGGAGCATTCGTCACTCTTTTCTCTTCTTCTACCTTCACACTAACCAAACATAATGCAAGTAAATTGGGGGTTTGTGTGTGAATTGAACAATTTAAATCCAAGAAAAACAAAGAAATAAAGTTGTGAACAGCAAGCTAAGCAATCAAAGTACTAAAGTATCAATTAACATGAAATCAATCTAATTAAGGCTTTAACCTAGCAATCAATCATCTCTTCCCCTTCAATTTATGGATCACTGATCAAAGACACCTCCAATTGAATTATAGTTGGCGTAACTAGGCTAACTCCGGCTTGTTCATAGTCCTATCACTTCTTAAGCATAAATTTAGGCTAGCTCAGACTTGTTCCTAACTTCTTCTCCCATAAATCTTCCACCTGTCAGCGAATGTACAAGAATCACAAGAGAGCATGAAGATCCAAGTAATCTTAGCCAACCGAAACAACCTAGACTCAGCGTCTTAGGTTTAATTTCGATCTCCTTCTTCCTGAAGCTCGAATGGAGCTTGATTTGTCACTGCCATGGCTAAATTCTATGATCACGACAGTGATTTAGCAAATTGACTGGTAATCTAAGTAAGCCCAAGCAATGTGGCCATCATTACTTAGGAAAAACCTAGAATTACTGGATCTTCTCTCAAGTAGAGATCAATTTGCATAGAAAGAAGATGAATATAAATCAATTGAAGTCATTTGAGTTCAGATCTTGGCAAGGTTGAAGAGAAATTGACAATTGAAAGCTAGATTAAATGTTGAAGTTTAGTTACACATAGTTGGAGAAGAAACCTCCATGGAAGAAAGCTTTATCCTTTTTTTACAAGCTTGGAATTCAAAGGAAATGGAAACAAAATTCGTTTTCTCTGTTCTAGAAACTAATTAACTGAATTACAACTTACTAAAATGAACAAGGATGAGCTTATTTATAAGCAAATCTCAACTAGTGAAATTACTTAAACTATCCTAATCTAAATTTCTTTTTTAAGGTTAATTAAGGGTACAAGAGTCTTTTCCTGTTTTTGACTAAGGGGTTGTTTGATTAACCATTGAAAATGAAAATTTTCAATGTTTTCATTTTTTAAATGTGTTTGATAATAAAAATTAAGAAACCACTGTACATACAAATTTCGGTTCTAGAAAAAACCAAGATCAAAATAAAGCAACAAATTCAATTTTTGTATTAAATAAAAATGGGTACAATTCTCTGTAAAATCCTCTGATTCAATCTCTGAAGCAAAAGTGGCTCAAGGGCTTGAAATAGCTTGATCTCAAACAACGAAGGGAGATGGATCTTCGTAGGCCAAAAACTTGTTTACGAAGAACAGATGGATTTGAGTAGATCTTCAAAGGAAGGCTTGAAGCTTGAGATCCCTTGTTGACATTTTTGGATGCTTGGATTTGATTTGGAATTGACTTGGAGACGAGGAGATAGCCAGGAGAACTTGACAGCGTTTTTCCACTTCTTGAGTTGGTGTAGAGAAGCCTTGATTTTGATGAAAACTTCTGCGTACCAAAAACTTTTACCCTAGTTGTGAAGACCCCTTTATATAGGAAATTTTTAGGGTTTCCTAATATTGTTAGGCCGTAGTACTGGGCTTTTAAATTTAACTTAATTGAACTTGGATCCAATTTATAAACCAAGTCCAAATGTTTATTCTATTTAATCAATTGGATTAACCCATTAAGTAAATAGAATAATTTTGGGCCTTAAAAATATTTGATGTCTACAAAAGCCCCCACTTCAAGGTTTGTATGTGTGCATGCTTGTTGTGGAGTAAAGACGGGCCTTGAAGTTCAACAAGAATTTGATAATTGGCTAGACAACAAATTTGGAACTTTGAGTCTTGAACTGGAATTTGTTGGTCTTGTAATTTCCTAAGCCTAAATAATTAACTGCTTCTTGTTTTGAGAGAATCTAATTTAAATTCTTCCAACTTTGTAGTCACCTTGTTCTGCACTTGGTTCGGTGCTGAAGTGCAACGTCAAAAGAATTCTGCTCTTCCTTGGCTTTTAACACCGAAGGAACATTTATTGTATTTCTTTTTTTTTTTAATCCAATTAAATGAATCAATTGTTAACATGCATCATCAGAATGCTTATCTATTCAACACTTGGGCATCCACGTTTCATGCGACACATTTATGAAGACTTGCCTTTGGAGTAACCAACCATAATACAAACTGTAGCTTGTATATTTTTAATATACTTTAACCGCTCCACTCTTTTGAGTCCTAAACCTTTTGGGACTTGTAGTAAAAAGGGCAGTTATTTATTTCAAGCGGCATTCCATGATTCTCCAACAAGCCAAGCAATTGCATTTTTCTTTTTATATAACTTTTGCACCATTAATTCTCTTGCTGCATCTTTACTCCCTTGATCAAAGGAAATAATAGAAGTAGTTGGCCACGAGGGAAATGATTAAACTTTGTTCTTCCAAAGAGACAATCGAGTTTTAGTCCCTGTTTTGGAGAAGCGACTGGCGATAATAGAAACGTTGACCTTTTAGCCTTCAAAGAAGCAGCCGAGCCTTAATTATTGTGTTGAAAAAGTTGTTGGCATAAGCTGTTGGAGACGAAAGCAACCATTAGCTTTTTAATTTTCAAAGAGGCCATCGGGTTTTAATCCGTATCTTGGTGAGATAAATTAGTCCATCATGAATCAACTTTTTTTTTTTTAATTTTCTTTTGACTAAATTAATTTCCGCCTCCTTTTGTAGCTAAAAGAAAGACCATAGTTGGTGGACAACGAAAGTTAATCCATTCAATGGTATAGCTTCCTTGATTCCTTTTTCTTTATTTCAAAGGAATTTGAATGTGCTGTCAATTGCATTGCTGTGTATTTCTCTTGTCTCTTTCCCCATGTGATGCCAAGGAAAGTTCTCTTGTGGTTTTAGGCGGGGTATATTTTTTTTAAATTACCATCAATCTCTACATCGGTTTCTGGCGGGGTGTGTAAATTTGATCACCCTCTACCTCTACTGCGGCTTTTGGCGGGGTGTATTTTTAATCACCCTCTACCTATACCTCAGCTTTTGGCGATGTGTATTTTGATCACCCTCTACCTCTACATCGGCTTTTGGCGAGGTGTAATTTGGTCACCCTCTACCTCTGCATCAACTTCTGGTAGGATGTATTGTGATCACCCTCTACCTTTACACCGACTTTTAACTGAGTGTTGAGACATGACATAATGCCATCTGAATATTTTTGCCTCCTTTCTACTTTTTTTTTTTGAAACTGATTATTGTTTTCTCTTTACTTGTAGCCATGGACAAATCTTCGACCTACCATATTTCTCATCAGAGTTTTCAAGCATTTAAGCATGGAGTGATTGTAGTCAAACCATATTTTTCCAAAGCAAGAGAGGAGCATAAAGGCCATTCTTGTGATCTCCTGCTTATATGTGACAAAGTCGCTGGAGATGAAGATGAGGATGTGATCAGATCCACCAGATGTCCTGTTCATACTCCAGTAATAAGTGGTGACTCATTGAATTGGAATTCTGATACGGCAACCCTTTACCATTTGAGCAATTGGACGTTAGAAGAAAAGGATAAAGTGCTCCCTTACAAGTCTCGTGCTTCCAGAAAATGTTTGTTTAAAACAGTGTTGAAATTATAGAGTAGTCATCATAAGGAAGTTATCATATTTCCGGCTTTCGATACCTTGGGCCATAGAATTTGTAGGTGTGAAGCTCGTTGGGATGGATTTCGATCTTATGGGGACTTTATTGCTTCTCCCAGCTATTGGGAATGGACAGAGCTTGTTTTGGGGCATCATGAGCAAGCCTTGAAGCAAGGTAGTATCTATGATGCAGTTGTAGCTTCTCTCTTTGCTTATGATCAAGATGACAACATGACCAAAGCCTTTTGTGAAACATGGTGTCCGGCTACTAATACATTTCTCACCTCTCTTGGGAAATTTCTATATCTTTATGGGACTTGAAGGTACTTGGAGGTCTTTCTATCGTGGGTGAATTCTATGATGAGGTTACTCCTAGCTTTGAGGAGGTGACCGATATTGCTACTTCATCAACTCTTGCATTTCCATCCATTTGCAAATATCTCTTCCATGCTTATCATTTAATCAGACTGAAAATGGCTCCAAATACTTCACGGTGTCATCAAATATCCGTTTTCCATTGGGTAACATTTTGGTTTCGAGGTGAATCGAAATATAATGACCCTTTCGAATTTATCATGATTAAAGGCAAAAAGACAGCTGGTTCATGCCTTGATGGATGTTTTGAATGTCGAGCTCTTACTGAGAAAGAAAATGAAATTTTTTCTAAACTGGACATAAAGGAATCTGACAGAGATGCAACATATTTAGCAGCGTTCTTGGCTACTTGGTTATGTTCATTTGTTCTTCCTAGCCATCGAGGTGATTTCATTCGTCCTGAAACCTTTAAGATGGCATCCTTAATGGTTGGCGGCGTATGATTTAGTCTTGCTGTCCCTGTCTTGGCAAGCATATATAATGGGTTAAATCAGATTAGTACCCATTCAGAAGGTCCTGGTCAATGTGAAGCTGTACTTCCTTGGCATTTTGTTTCAACTTGGATGGCTTTGTATTCAACACACATCGGGAATCAGACACTACACCAAAAAGGCCTAAAATGTGCAAATATACTGGTGCTTTTTTTCATAAGGAGTACAATGATTTCAGAAGTCGAGAGATGGTGCAACAGCTATCTTCAATGACTTGGCACCCCACAAGATTGATTGAAGTTTGCAAAACTCAACTTAAGGATGGATCGAAAAATCACCTCAAGCATGATGACTTTGAGTATATGGTGAGCATTCGATCTTCTTATTTAACTCTGAAGAGAGGCAATTCCTACTTAGTGGAGCCATACAGTCCTCATCGTTTTGCAAGGCAATTTGGTTATTGTCAAGACATTCTAGGATCTTTAATTATTGATGTCAGAACTGCTACTTTGAGGGAATTGGCACGATATTGGCGATGCAACATGTTTAGGGGACAACCTTGTGAAATTATCATCCCGAAAGGAGCAACAGTCTTGAAGAACTTTATGCAACTAAAAGTTTTGTTACATGGTGGGATAAATGCATGGGTGATTATTTTCATGATAGTATTCGTATTTTGAAAGATAGCTCAACTACTAATGCTCAACGTGCTTTTATCCCCACTGTTAAAAGGAGTTCATTGAAGCTTATTCAACCACAAATTGAGACTACAGCTAGTGAAGCTGAAGGTATTGATGATATCATCATATCTTACCCTTCCAAGCGGCATAGTTGTGAAGCACAAGCTCATTCTAGCTGCAATATGGATAAGTCTATAGAACCTCTTGCTAGTGATCCTGATAGTGACAGATGCCATCCTAGAAGGAAGAGAAATGCTGACGCTTCTGAAAATGTTATTCCTCTTGATACATCATATCATGCCAAGCTTCGTTCCTCTCGATTGAAAAGGAAATGGCGTGATACTAAGCATACAACTGGGCATCAGGATACTGAATCAAGACTTGCTCCTACTTCACTGCCTTAGTGGTTTCAAATTCAGATGATGAAGATGCATTTCCACTTACAGAGTTAATTAACAGAAACAAGGGCAAAGATGCCCCTAATCTTGCAAATAATTGTGCTTGTAATGATAACGAACATTCCAAGAGCAAAGAATCTGTCGCAGATGTTGGTAAAGTTCATAATCAAGCCAAGAGTTTGTCTATGAGGATTTGTTCAATATCTTCACCAGGTAACAATATAAAACCGTTTTTTTTGTGTTTTGTTTTGTTAGAACTTCATGATATTGACACGCCTTTAGTAGGTGGCATTGTTGATCGTCGTTCTTCGTTCGACCATGAGAAAGCTGTTTCTGCTTCAACTTATCACCTTGGCAAGTATTCTTCTCAGATATTTGAAAGGGCAATAAAGGGGATGGCACAAGAATTTCTATTCAAATTCAGAGATGCCCCCCTGTCTCAAGTCAGCAAGATTTATGAAGATGCTCTTACAGTGTATTTTGGAATCGAGAGTTTACATGGTGATCCAGCTCCCTTAAAAGTAATTGTTGATTCTTATGTTGGAGAGGTAAAGGCATTATTGCGTTTGGAAGGTGAACTTGGAGATCGTATTTCTCAACAGATGTTGGAAGAGAAGAAAGCTAGAGCAGCAAAAAGATTGGAATTTGCCAAATCTTTATTGACACTGGAACAACAGAAACACGAACAAGAGGCCAAGAAATTTCAATCATTGAAGGATGAGCAAGCCACATTAGAGAAGAAGTTGCTTAAAATTAGAGAATAACAAGTGAAGACAACTGCAGAATTGGAAGCCCAAACTGTAGTAGTGAATGAAGTAAATAATGAATGTAAATTCCATATCCATCTTCTTTATTTTCATTTAGCACTTGAATGTAATGAACTTACATTTTTTTTAGCAACTTTTGTAATACTTCTGCTTTTACTGAATAATGTGAGACTTGTTGGTTTGTTGGTTTATTTTCCGTTCACAGTTTATACTCATGTGGGCCAGGAGTTTTTTTTTTTAATTGAATGGACTTAGTTGGAAAGCATTTACTAAGTTGCCTACGTACCTTCTTGAAGGAAGGATCAAGTCGTTCCTAGTTCTTTGAGTTTTTTTTTGCACCTTTATTTTTGCTTAGACCACCCCAATGGGGCTTTCAATCTAGCAGGCCTTGTTTTTTTTTTTGGATTTGTGTGTACAAATCAAGAAAATGATGCTCACGCATAGTAGCGCTTTAGAAATTTCCCATTATTGGGTCCAATCCTCAAGCCTTCTGCATCCACTATCTTGTAAGTATTGTTTGTGTAGACTTCTCTCACCACATAAGGTCCATCCCACTTTGAAGTGAACTTGTCTTCGGGGTGATGGTGGAGATTAATAGGTTTGCGCACGGCTAACACTAAATCTCCCACTTGGAAAGAACGTAGGCGAACCTTTTTGTTGAATGCTTTGGAAAGACGTGCCTGATAACATTCAAGATATTGTTGTGCTTGTAACTGCTTTTTATCCAATGCTTCAAGTTCATCCAATCAGAGTTGGGCATTTTCTTCTTGAGTTAGACCTTCTTGGATGGCAACTCGTGAGGATGGAATTGGGCACTCAAGAGGAATAACTGCTTCTACACCATAAACAAGAGCGTATCGAGTAGCTCGTGTTGGAGAACGATAAGTCGTACGATATGTCCAAAGTGTTTCTCCAATCCTTTCATGCCAATCTTTCTTATTCTTTGCAACAACTTTCTTCAACAGATTGCAAAGGGTCTTGTTAAATGCTTCTGCAAGACCATTTGCTGGAGCATTATACATGGAAGAATTGTACTGCTTGAATTTGAACTTTTCAAAAAGCTTGTTCATGAGATGATTGTAGAATTGTTTTCCATTATCAGTGATGATGAAGCGAGGCACTCCATATCGATAGATCAGTTGCACATGAATAAAGTCTACCACATGTTCTTTTTTCACTTTTTTCAAAGGTAAAGCTTCTGCCCATTTAGAGAAGCAATCTTTGGTTGCCAAAATGTATAAATGCCCTTTTGAAGAATTGGGCAAAGGACCCACAAGATCTAGCCCCCATTCATCAAAAGGCCATGATGCAACAGTTGGATGAAGAGGTTCAGGTGGTTGATATATGTAGTTGGCATGGAACTGGCATGGTTGACATTTCTTAGCAAAATCCATAGAGTCTTGTACCATCGTTGGCCAATAATAACCCATCCGTTTGATCTTGTAATGCAATTTCGGCCTAGATTGATGTGCTCCACAAATCCCTAAGTGAGCTTCTTCCAGTGCTTGATTTGCTTCATCATTGCATAGGCAACGTAGATAAACTCCATCGAAAGATCTTTGATACAACGTTCCTTTATAGTAAATGAACCTTGATGCTCTTCGTCCTACTTCTATCTTATGACGAGAGTTCTCTGGAAGCTTTCCATGTTGTAAGTAGTCAATGATTGGCTATCTCCAATCTTCAGTTTTGGTGATGCGCACAGATATTGCACTCATTTCTTCTGAGACTATATCTTCATAAAGCACCACCCATCTACGACATACTGGGACATTCAACTTATCTCCATCATTTTTTGCTAATGATGTCGCTAAGTTGGCAAAAGCATCCACCAGCCGATTTTCAGCCCGTGGGATATGCTTTAATGATATGCATTTAAATTTCTCCATCAATTTCTTAGCATATTTGAAGTTCTGAATCAGATCTTCTTTCTTCACTTCATATTCTTCAAGAAGTTGATGGATTATCAGTTTAGAGTCACTGTAAACTTCAATAAACCTGATATCCATATCCATTGCCATTTCAAGACCCAAAATTAGTGCTTGGTATTCAGCAACATTATTGGAGCACTATTCGCTTAACACTAAAGAGTACGGTAATAGTTGATCATAGGGAGTAACGAAGATTACACCCGCACCTGCTCCGCTTTGTCTTGCAGCACCATCAAAAAACATTTTCCATGAAGGCATTGTGTCAATAAAGAACACCTCTTCATCTGGTAAGTCATCAGACACTACCCAATCAGATGGAATAGGATGATCTGCTAGAAAATCTGCCAAAGCCTGTCCTTTAATGGCCTTTTAAGGAATATAGACAATATCATATTGCTGAAGGATTACTGCCCACTTTGCTAATCTTCCAGAGAGCACCGGTCTACACAAAATGTACTTTACTGGATCTGTTTGTGCTACCAAGTGAGTTGTATACACTTGCATATAATGCCTTAATTTGTCAATGGCAAAGAACAAAGCAAGGCACATCCTTTCGATAGGAGAATAGTTTAGTTCAGCACCTACAAGCGTTCTACTTAGATAATACAAAGCTCTTTCCTTTTTCTGTTCACTTTCTTGAGCTAGCAGCGCACCAAGAGATTTCTCTTATGCAGTGATGTAAAGAATCAAAGGTTTCCCAAGCATTGGTGCTCCTAAAATAGAAGGATTCAACAAGTATCTTCTAATAGTAGCAAAAGCATTGCTACAAGCTTCGTCCCATTCAAACTTTACATCCTTTTTCATTAACTGATTGAAGGGCTGACATCTACCGGCTAAATTTGAGATGAGCCTTCGAATGTAGGCTACCTTGCCTTGAAGGCTTCTAAGCTCTTTCAGATTTTTTGGTTCTGGCATCTTTTGAATGGCTTCAATTTTTGACTGATCAATTTCAATACCTCGATGTCTTACAATGAAACCGAGGAACTTCCCTGAAGTGACTCCAAATGCACATTTAAGCGGATTCATCTTCAGTTGATATTTTCTCAGTCTCTCAAATACTGCATGAAGATCTCGTAGGTGATCTTCTTTCTTGATCGATTTGACAACAAGATCATCAACATAACATTCAACAGTCTTGTGTAATATTTCATAAAAACTCTATTGCATGGCTCATTGGTAAGTTGCATAGGCATTTTTCAAACCAAAAGGCATCACATTGTAGCAATAAATGCCTTTAGTAGTTCTAAAAGCTGTTAGCTCTTCATCTTCTGGGGCCATACGAATCTGATTATATCCTGATGAGCCATCCATGAATGATAGCACTTCATGTCCTGTAGTTGCATCAACCATGACTTCTGTGATAGGTAATGGGAAATCATCTTTCGGACAAGCATTATTTAGATCACTAAAATCTACACAAATGCGAAGTTGTCCGTTCTACTTTCGTACTGGAACTATATTTGCTATCCAAGTTGGATATTTAACTTCACGAATGAATCCAACATTAATCAATTTGTTGACTTCCGCTTTTATGAGTGGAATTAAGTCAGGTTGATAGTGCCTTTGAGATTGTTTGATTGGCTTCACCCCTTTTCGGGTGGCAAGGTGGTGAACAGCAACTTTCGGGTCTAAACCTGGCATCTCTTTATAACTCCAAGCAAACACATCTTTGTATTCTGTCAAAAGTGCAATGTATGCTCTTTCTTCTTCTGGACTACGAAGTGCACTTAGAAATATAGGAAAATGCTCTTCAGGTGTACCCAAATTGATTTTTTTGAGCTAATCAACAGTAGCTTGTCCTCCATCTTCCAAAGTAGCAAGAGCATCTTCTGCTTCGACTTCTGATGGCTCTTCATTTTTGTCTTCAGAAGACTCGTTGCTTGATTCCTCTTGGACAGTTATATGATAGGATGAATAAGTTGTTTCAGTTTCATCTCATTTGAATGCGAAGATGACTTGGTATGCACACAACATGACGCTTTACCTTCAGTGATTGTTCAGTATCGACTTGAAGCTCCAAATATCGTTTCATTCGAGATGGAATCAAGCTTCTGACTTTTTTATCATCTTTCAATTCATCCCTCAAACATTTTTCCTTTTGGAAAGCCTTACCGATAGAAGTTTTAGGGACTTCTAATCTGTTAAAAACCGATTTGTGTCTCTACGATGCTTGACTTCCTTTTAACGAATAACTTTCCAACCTATCAAACACAGAAATGTGAGAAGTTGAAGTGGTTTCCAAACGATCAAAGATTGAGATACGAGTGGAGTTATGAGGAATGCATCTAGGAGAAACATCTGTTCCTTCTAACTCATTGATTGCTTTTACCGATGTGTTGAATGCTGATTGATTCATTTCGCCTTCTACCATGAATTTGAATTGGTTTTTCAGGCTTATATCCTAACCTTATTTTTGAAAAAGGTCTACCATTTGCTTCTTTGATCAAGTTTTGATGGGTATCGATAATCTTTTGCAACTTGTCAGTTGTTTTCTCAGCATGTAAGTCATCCAAAGATAATGGTTTGGAGAAATCATATCCAGCTTTAGCCATCAACTTGTAAGCCGTTGGGTTGTAATTTTCGACAACACCTTCTTGAGGAAGAGTCCCATGTTCTAATGCTCCTTTTGATGGTCGAACAAACCTTTCCAATGGTTTCTTCACTTGGTTATCAATGCAAGAAACCAATGGTAATGTGCAAGTCTTTTTCAGTACTTGTACATCTTCATTTAGTTTGTCAAAACAATTTTCAACCTTCTTAAAGTCTTAACATTTTGAAAAAGGTGATTGACCTTCCTTGCGACGAACTTTCGGGACATAGAGTAAAACTGGAGTATGCTTTTCTTCCAATGACAAGGATTTAAGCGATGCTTCAATCGTATTTTCAACCAGTGCATCAGTAGAAACTCCATTAGTTGATGATTCTGATGGTTCTCTCATAACAGTAAATTCAATCTGTTTTTTGCCTTCAATTCTGAAATTTCCTGTGCTTGGGATTTGAGTAGGCATGACTTCTTTTACATCATTTCCTTCTGAATAAAACTTGGCGTCTGCATAATGAGATTCAGCTTCACCAAAAGGTTTCAAATCAGCAGTTACTCTCTTTAGCCCATCTTGATAATACTTTAAGCATTGATGTAGGGTTGATGGCACTACACCATTTGCATGAATCCAAGGCCGTCCAAGCAATAACTTATAAGTAGTCTTTGCATCGATTACGTGAAATATTGTACTTGATGTTAGATCATCAACCACAACATCAACACGTATCATTCCCAATGCATGTTGCTCCATTTGATTGAATCCTTGTATTAAAAGTCGACTCTTTGATAGTTCATTAATTGTGATGCCCAATTTTTGCATTGTCGCTTTGGGCATGATGTTAACTGTCGAGCCATTGTCAATTAACATACGATTCACCTTCTGTTCTTTGATGTACCCAAAAATGTAGAGAGGCCGATTATGTGGTTTTGATCCAAGCAGAAGATCTTCATCTGTAAATGCAAGTGTTGTCAGACAACATGCACATATATGTCCATCTGATGAAGATTCCTTCGAGGCCAGATGAGAAGCATAACTTGATGGATTTATCAAAGCTTCAATAATCGACTCCCATGCTATTTTCGGGTATTGCAACAATTCAGCAATAGTAAGACGAGAAGAAATCCCTTTAAGGTTCTTAAGATGTTCTTCAAAGTTTATTTTTGGCTGATCTTCCACTATTGCCTTACTTGATTGTGAGCTCTTTTCTTCTAAACCTTCTGATTCTAGAGATGAAACAAAAATCCTTTGGGGAAAAATTCTCCCAAGGTCACAGGTTTTGGAAGATTTTGTTTCAAGACTCTTGGATCAAAGCCAGTTTTAGACCTGTGTTGGCTTTTGTTGTTTTTCCTTCTAGGAACAGAACATGACCATTTTCTTCGCTGACCCATACTCAAAGAAATAGTCTTTAAGGGTTGATCATATTGTTTTCGTGGCCTTCGACGAGTCACCAGTGTCCATTGATTATCATTATCATCAACAACAGACTCTATTTCTTTGAAAGAGTTAACATTTGAACTTTTTGCTTTAACTTGCACAAGAACAGGTTCAAAAGAACCAAATTGTATAAGCTGGTATGCCATTTCATAAGGTAATGGGACGACAGTTGCATGATTTGCTTCTACCATCTCTTCTATATCAAGTTCAAACTTGCGTCCATCTGCAAGTTTCGTAATTAACTCTTTCAGAATGAAACATTTTTCTGTTGGTTGATTGACAATGCGGTGATATTTGCAGTATTTGCGGTCATTAACTTTTCCCTTTTTTCAGGTCGTTTGCACTCTGGCAATTCAATCAACTTCAATTGTAAAAGTTGCTCCAACATTTCAGGTACATCAGAGTCTAGGAACGGGTACTTCTTCATCTCTTTTTCCTTAAGAGTTACGCGACGTTTGTCTTTCTCCTGAAAACGTCCACTGTTCCCTTCAACCTTTTTCACATCATTGCTAGACACACCTTTTCCAGAAATTTTTAAAGGTGTCATCTTAATAACCATGGCTTCTTTTGCAGAACTTTTTGGAGTTTTATCAACTTTCTTAAACTCCTTTCTGCCTTTCTTTGGATCAGAAATTGGGGAACTTTTGTTTCTAGAATGAGCAATGCTTAACTCCATGTCATGTGCACGAGTTGCGAGCTCCTCAAAAGAACGAGGTTTGATCCCTTGAAAGATGTAAAGAAGTTCCCAATGCATGCCTTGTATACATATCTCGACAGCAGATGTTTCTGACAACTTGTCTTTGCAATCCAAGCTTAGCACCCTCCACCTATTGATGTAATTAACAACAGGTTCATATTTTCTTTGCCTTGTGCTTGTCAACTCAATCATACTATCTGTGCATCGAGTACTAAAGAAACGATTAAGGAATCCTCTTTCTAGTTGATCCCAACTATCGATAGATTCGACTTTAAGGTCTGTGTACCAGTCAAATGCATTGCCCTTGAGTGATCTCACAAACTGTTTGACTAGGAAATCTCCATAAGTACCAGCATTATTGCATGTTTCCACAAAATGAGCCACATGTTGGTGTGGGTTTCCTTTTCCATCAAACTGTTGGAATTTAGGAGGTTGGTAATTTGTTGGCAGCCTCAAATCATCGATTCTTCGAGTATAAGGCTTGGAATATGCATGATAAGATTTGGATGAACCACCATATTGTGCTTTGATTGTGTTGGCGATCATGTCCTGTAGTTGCTGAATAGACAAAGAAGCAACAAAATTCGACGCCAAACCATCTGACTTTGGATTGTCAATCTCTTGTCTTACTTTTAATTTCTCCATTGCGTTGACATTGGATTTGTTTGGTACAGCATCAAAAGGATTAGATCGATCTTCAATTGATTCATCCTCATGGTCTGTCTCTAGACGACTTTTCAATACTGCTATCTTGCATCATTTTCTTCAACAATTCTGGATAAGGTAGTTATTCTCCTTTCCATTTCAGCAATCTTCTCTTCTAATGTGGTTGCATTGGTGACCATGACTAGCATGGATTCAGGATAAGTGAGATTTGTCTTTGTAGCAGTGAAATCTGTTTGATCTCTCCCACTTTGAGAGACAGACCTAGATGATTTTGGACTTTCACTGAATAAAGGGTTCTAACACGTGCTATCAGAATCTTTCAGCAAAATGATAGATTTTGACAATGATGATGGTGGGGTTTGCCTTCTAGCAAAGAAATCCAACGTGATAACTGGTTGATAAGAAGTATTCTCATCGGATTTGGGAAAATCTGAACTTTGATTAACAGATCTAATAGAATCTGAATTCTGAGTAGTAGATTTAGTCAGATCTGTATTCTGAGCAGCAGACTTGATTAGATCTGGATTCTGAACTTTGGACTCAGTCAGATCTGGATTCTGAACAATGGACTTGATTGGATCTAGATTCTGAATGGTGGACTTGATCGGATCTAGATTTTGAATGAAATACTTGGTCGGATCTGGATTCTGAATGGTGGACTCGATCGGATCTGGATTCTGAATGGTATACTTTGTCAGATCTAGATTCTGAACGGTGGACTTGATCAGATCTGGATTCTGAACGGTAGACTCGGCCAGATCTTGATTCTGAATGGTGGACTTGATCGAATCTGGATTCTGAATGGTATACTTGGTCAGATTTTGATTCTGAACGATGGACTTGATCAGATCTGGTATCTGAGGACCCAATTTAGAGAATTCGTGATCTTGAGCTGTGGGATATTGTGCCCTAGCATGAGTTGTTGGACCCAAATAATCAGGTTGAAGAGTTGCAACAGGGTTGATTTTGGAGCCTAATTGAGTGGTCAGATCTTTTTTTGGAGCCATTGATTTGTGAGGGAAAACTTGATTGGTGACAGTAAGAAACTGAGAGGAGAGGCAGAGAGATCCCACTAGGTGTGCCAGAAATTTGTACACACAAATTTCAGTTCTAGAAAAAATAAAGATCGAAATAAAGCGAAAATTCAATTTTTGTATTAAATAAATATGGGTACAATTCTCTGTAAAATCCTCTGATTCAATATCTGAAGCAAAAGCGACTCAAGGGCTTGAAATAGCTTGATCTCAAACAACGAAAGGGAGATGGATCTTCGTAGGCCAAAACCTTGTTTACGAAGAACAAATGGATTTGAGTAGATCTTCAAAGGAAGGCTTGAAGCTTGAGATCACTTGTTGTCCTTTTTGGATGCTTGAATTTGATTTGGAGTTGATCTTTTGGATGCTTGGATTTGATTTGGAGTTGATTTGGAGAAGAGGAGATAGCCAGGAGAACTTGGCAGTGTTTTTCCATTTCTTGAGTTGGCGTAGAGAAGCTTTAATACTGATGAAAACTTCTGCGTACCAAAAACTTTTACCCTAGTTGTGAAGACCCCTTTATATAGGAAATTTCTAGGGTTTCCTAATATTGTTAGGCCGTAGTACTAGGCTTTTAAATTTAACTCAATTGAACTTGGATCCAATTTATAAACCAAGTCCAAATGTTTATTCTATTTAATCAATTGGATTAACCCACTAAGTAAATAAAATAATTTTGAGCCTTAAAAATATTTGATGTCTACAACCACTTAATGGGATATTTTCAATGAAAAAGCATTGAAAATAGTAAGTAGCTTTTAGGCTACTTATTTTATTCAACAATTCCATTTAAGGGAAAAAATCTAATTTAATTACCTTTAATGTTGTATTCTTTCCTTTTAACCATTATTCTTTCCTTTTTATTAATTGTCAAAGCATTTATTTTTCATAAAATCACATTTCTCTTGAAATAGATTAAAAATAAATTTGTTCAAACATAATAGCTTATCAAATAGTTTTTACTCAATAAATTCAGAACTTAAAATTTTCAGAATAAATTTTCAGCACTTAATTTTCAGTACTTAATTGCTTCAGTTTTATCAAACAACACCTGAGTCAAAATCATGTGGGAAGTCTTATCCTTAGTTGCCCAAGTCGAAAATAGCTTAAGAATGGCGTGGCTCAACTACTCCTTAAATTCTCAGAATTTTGGTTACTCTTGCCAGACTAGGTCCCTCGGCTACCCTGTCAGGGTAGTCTAACGACCTTTGTCATGGAAATCAGCATCAAAGGCTTAATGTTTACGATCGTCTAGCACCCATCTTAGGCCTCTAAGTTGCCTCTTTTCTTCACTTTTGACACTAAAATTGACCCTTTAAGAGTATATTTGCACAATCTTCTATTATCACCTATAAATGGAAAAACACTTTAATTAGTCAATCTTATAGCTCCAAAGTGTCTAATTCCATCCAAATATTATGCGAATATATATACAAATTAAGCTCTAACAAATTCCCCCACATTTAGACCTTGTTTGTCCTCAAACAAACCTAAGAATAGAAAACAAAATCTAGGCTAAAACATTCTCCAAACAGCAACACTTAAATCACATTCAAGGTGGATACACAAATCAAAATGTCAACTTGGATAGAAATATAAAGATACTTAGCAAGATCAATGACAATTGAGGAAATCACAAGTCCAAGAAGTAATAAGCATGTATCAATTTCCAAATGCACATATGAATGAACAAGGTAACTTCTTTCTTGTTTTCCCACTCCTTCCTCCCTTAAGTGTTTGCAATTTAGGACCACACATACTTCACATACATACAAGTTTACCATATGCTTGCAAATGCACTTAATCTCCACTACTCAAAGATGCATGAATGCATGAATCGAAAGGTCTTTCATTTGGTTGTAATGCAGCCAAGGTAAGTGAGCTACGAAGGAAGGGAAAAGGTTTCAAAATCATCTCTCAAATGGTGAGAATTCAGCTTGGTTCTCAAGGCCAAATGGCTCAAGTAGTAGCCCTTCAGTTGGTTTGAACAACATTTCCAATCTTTTAACTTTTACTGTTGGCTATGGTTCTTTTTCTTTCCTTTTATGCAAGGAGATGTTCATTTTTTCTTTGATTGTGCCTTCCTTTCCATTTTTGGTTTTCACTTTGGCATACAAATTTTTCAGTTTTCAATTCTCTTGGAACATCTTCCATCCTCCCTTTCCTTTTATTCTTTTGACCACACCAATGGATGGAGGTTTTCCCCCACACTTATTTCTTGTCAACCAATTACCAAGAACAAAAATTTGTTAAACTCAAGCCTTCAATTCCACCACTCAAGAAATGGGAACAAAACTTGGTTTTTCTTTCAAGGCTTAGGTTCTTTGGTCAATGTGGCTCATGAAAGAAATAAGGCCAATTTATCCAATTAAGCTCAAAAAGTTTCTAAATTGTTTTACCATGGTTGGTCTTTTAGGCTCAAACTCATTCCTAAGTGCCTTTGTCATTTCCAATGCAAACATACATTCATGTAGTCTTGAAAAAGTGTAAAAGCAAGTTCTAGAAATAATGAATGCATTGAAGCAAGTAATTCACTCATCAAGGAGAAGAGAATGGGTGCAATCTCATTAGGCTCAAATTAATCTCTTATGTTTGCACACCAAATTATTACCTTAGTCAAGTATATACACCTTGGAACAATCAACACACCTATTATCTAAATGGAGAAGTGATTATCCAAATTTATTAATCAAACTAAGCACTTTAATTCCTAGCAAATCAACAAATTGATAAACGTATCAATATATCATGTGATACAAGTATTTTATTCAAAAATTAACTACCAAACATAGAAAAATTACCATAAAAACAGAAAAAACAGAAAAAACAGAACATAAACAGAAAAAAAGCAGAAAAAACAGGACATAAAATGTTAATTTCCTCCCCCTACCTAATCGACACATTATCCTCAATGTGAACAAGCATAGCAATCACAATCAAGCGTAGTGAAATAAAGAGTGTAGGAAAAATTTACCTTAATTGTGAGACATTTATATCAACAACTAACTGTCAATTATATAAGAGGAGTAGAACAAAAGTACCTTAAAAGAGTTAGGAGTTAAGTACAAACCAAAAGAAAAACACACTAAAATAAAACTAAATGTCTGCATCCTAATGCTGAGAAATTCTACATCTAACATGCACAAGATGAATGAAAATTGGAGTATGCAAATGCAAAACAGATGCAAAACTCTTGGAGAGAAGTGAACACTTCATTCATCATCTGAGCTAGCCTTCAAATTCTGAAGGATCTTGGTCTGATTGGTAATAAACCGATCCATCTTTTCCTCTAAGCTATCCAGCCGAATCTTAGTATATTGCCTCAAGTCATCAACGGCTTCATGTAGGTGCACTTGGTTGGCCTGAATGTGCTCAAACTAGCGCCACATTTACTGCTAAAATGTAGTTAGTGGTACCAAATGGGAAAGCATAGAAGACTGCACAGTGGTAGTAGGCCCCTCTCTCGAATATGCTCCCATCCCCATTTCCTCTTCATTAGCCATTTCATCAAACAAATTTCTGGTTAATCGATTATCATTCACCCAAGTTAACCCTCGTCTCACATAACCATAAAGTTTCATTTTACTGGTAGCCACAACATTAAATTGTTGAGTGGAAATAGCTTTGACACCAGTGAGATCAACCTCAAAGTCTCGGATTCTGCGGCTTATCAGAATAGGGAAGACAAGGCATTGCTTCAACTTTGGCTTGCTTGTAACTTGCCGAATTAGGTGGATGATTGTAGAGGCAAAGGGAATACCTTTAATGACTTGTATACCAAAGAAGAGCTAGTCCAAAATGTACAAGTCAACTATCTGGATAGTGTTGGTATCGCCTTTCTTCGACATCACATTCCTTTGAATAATGTGAGCAGCCAATCGGTGTCGGATATCAAGATTTTTGAGAAAAATCTTAAACTTGTTTTGAGAGTTAGTGCCAGCCTGCACATTAAACTTTGCCAAAGCAAATTCTCGAGTCCAGTCTTGCTCCTCCTTATGCACTAAATCATGATCCTTGGGCACAAACTTTAGCAACTTCCCTTCATTTGGACACTTAAGGATTTGCCGAATGTAAAGCTTATCTATAAATATCCTAGTGCCGTGAACCATAGTGTCGATCTCAGGTGAATCCACTGTCGTTCGGTCCACCATATTGGCATAGAATTCAGTGACCAATTTGGGGTAATAATCTCCCTTCAGCTCCAACAATTCTCCCCAACCCAAACTCTGAAACACCGAACTAATATGAAATTATTCATCAATGGAGGCCTCAATTGTTGCCTCCACCACCATTCGGCGATTCCTCATGGTATTGTACTAGTTCTTAGCTGACTGGTTACGAAAACGTTGGACTGCTGGGGCTGGTGAACTCGGCTCCCCTGTTTCCATTGGCTGTTATGCCCTCATAGCTGGCAACTTCTTGGCAACTGGTGTCAGAGGCATTTGGTCGAACAGTGGGTGAGTACCGAAGTAGTGAAGTAGAAGTCAGAACTAACCCTCGACAATCCATACCAATGCCACATCAAACACTTTTTCCTCCCTTTAGCAGTAGAAACACCCCCAACGAATGGTAGGAATGGTTAGTTTATGGAAATAAGGAAGTGGAGAAACCCATTGTCTTTAAATGAAAACCGGGTGAAGAACAAAAGAACAAAGAAATCTGGAAAAGTGAATGGGTAAAAAGAAAAATGTGAAAGGAATGTAGAAGGGATCGATGATTGGGTTTGGGGTGAAAGGGGACAATCGGACTATGAATCGGTGAAGAGGGTGTCCGGTGATAAGAACAAAGAGTTCTGACAAAGGTTGGTGGGTTTCTGATAAGCTATTAAAAAGAAGAGCGTTCTGACCCACTGAATGGCCCCAACAACCAGTCAGGTGGCCCGAAATAATATCCCTCAAAATTCTGCAGTTTAGGCATAGACGTTGGGTGGCCCTAACAAGGTAGCTGGACTACCCTATCACCAGTGCCCAGAAATTCGAATGAATTGTGTACTTCCCTAAGAGTTTGCATCCCAAATGATATGATGAACTAAAATGCAATGCAAAATTAAAGCTAAACTAATGAATGTGCAACCTGGAGCTGATTCTAAAATTCAAAAACTAATTCTAAAACTAAAGATAAAAAGAAAGGAAAGTAACAAAAGATAAAAAGGAAGTAAAGAAATTGTTAGCCAAAGTATGTGATGAAATCACATATGTGTCCAATTTGCTCCATGATTTCCTTCAAAACAGCCAAGAAGAACAAAATCAATTAAGCACCAAATAGGGGAAAAAATTAAGAAGAAATAAAGCAATTAAAAAGAAAGAAAAAAATGAAAAATAAAAAATAAAAAATTGCAATTGGGTTGCCTCCTAACAAGCTCCTCATTTAACGTCTTGGGCTAGACATTGCTCCATGATCTCAATTGGTGTAGTTGGTGTCACGCCCCGACCTGTCCCGGGTCGGCCACGTGACAACAGCCGCACTACCTCTAAGTACGTGTCTGCAGCCACATGTCCGAGGCACCGCAAGGCATAAAATGGATACCATCGCTGCAAAACAACTAAAACTTTAATTAAAATCATTTAATAAAATAATTAACTTTAAAAGTAATGCCAGTGGAGTAATTTAAAGAATACCTATACAGCGGAAACTACTAAGCCTAAGCCACCAATGTCTCCTAGTGAGCCTCCATTCTATCTACTGACCTCGTATGTGGATCTGCATCCATCCACATTGGATATAGGTGAGTGGCGGAGGTTCAATGAATCTCCAACGGGGTTAGGGCAAATAAGGGAAATCTAAAATAAAATAATAATAAAATAAATAATAAAATAAATGTTTTTCTTTTCAAAATCTCTCTCCAGTTCTCTAGCCGAGAACTCTATTTAAAAACACTTTAAATAAATATATATACATAAAATGGGCTGGCATCTCTATCATACAGAAGGAGCGACCCGTCGGTCCTCTTATGCCTTACTGCACCGAGGGCTATCTATTTTCTTTTTAAAACATTTTCTCTGTTCTCTTTCTCTAGCCCGTTCCCTTGGTGGTGCCTATCGCTATGGTGGAACATAGCTACCTCTGACCTGGCGAGCCTTCCTCCGCACCTCTCTACTCCAGGCCAGCATATTCTCCGTGTCTCTTCAAAAAGGCGGTCCACGGGAACCTCACATATATTCACCGTGCCCCTTCAAAAAGGCGGTCCACGGGAACCTAATAAGCATGCCTTTCACTCGGTCCACACTCCCGCATATATTGAAGCACCGAGGAGTCCACTCAATCACTTATCTCGCAGGGGTATCATACCCTCAGTTATCATAATAATAATATTTCATGCATATACACATTAAAACATATAAACACACACACATAAGTATTTATATTTTCTTTGAAAACATCCCACTGTCTACGTGGGTATATCACAAGCAACTCTGTGTGTGTGGATTTCCCGTATCCCAAAATCTTTGAAAACATTTATGTTTTAAAAACATTTTCAAAACCTTTGTTCCTAATGGCTAAACAAAGAAGTTTAGGCCACTCACAGTATTGGGAGATTCGCATACTCCTAAACACTCCATGTAGCTTAACCTCTGGAGCATCGCCGCACTCAATTCAACGGGAGCCCTAATACACAAAAATATGTTAGCATTCATAATTAAACTATGAATGCACCTATAAGGCTCTCACATGACCTAAGACTGAGCTTGAACTTGATTTAGGGCTTAGAAAAGTGTTCGGGAGGTTTCGGAGCTAAAATCGGACTCTAGACAAAAAATTACCAATGACACACCCGGACCTAGCACGGCCTTTTCGTACGAACGGAGTAGTACAAGATGACGCAATAATTAAACAATATGTCGGTCCGGCTGTGTCAAGTTTTAAGAGAAGATAAGCTTAAGACAAGACGGAGTTGGAAGATAAAGTAAATAACTGTGCATGGAAATTAGTAAAATGCCAAAAAGACCTCCAATTAAGTCCCTAGAAATTTATTATGGGCCCCATTGGCACAAGAAAGCAAAGGATTTAGCCAATGGGCTAAAATGAAATAAAGTTGAAAAAGGGGAAAAGTTTGACTCGGGGCCCGAGTAGACCCGGTGTCGGGCTCCTCTATAAATAGGGGTGAGCCGAAGCTTTTCTTTATTTCTCTTTTTCTTTTTCTTTCATTTTCTTTTCTTTTCTCTCTGGAGCCAAACGGAGGCATTTTGGACAATTGGCAGATCCGGACAAACCGATCGCCAGTTCGAGGCGAGATCTTGGTGAGTTATTCCTAACTCCTCGATCTACGTTTTTCTAAGTTTTCACGTCTTTCCATGCATCGGTTTAGGAGGGATCCAAGCTCAAAGTTAGGTTTAGCTTTTAACTAGATTTTAAGTTTAGATTTCAGATCTAAGAATTTTGAGCTTGTGATTCTCGTTTTTCTCTCGGTAAACGTGTCGTGGATGCATTAAGGCACATGCATCTCAAATTGTAGCTAAATTGGTGGACGATTGCATCGGTTTCGAATTTCGAGAAAAATTGAAGAAATGCTGGCGTTGAAACCCAGAATAGAACCGGCGCCGGTTCTGTCCAGAAATGGCGCCGGTTCTGTCCAGAAACGGCGCCGTTTCTGCTTGCCGGTGACCGACCTTCGGGTCGAAGAGAATCGGCGTCGGTTCACTCTAGATCCGGCGCCGTTCTTGCCCTTTAGGGTAAAATGGTCATTTTACGTCCCGAAACCCAAATTGACCCCAAATCGATTCGGAACACTTCCGAGTCTTCTAAACCACATCCAAACGTCATCTTAGGTCATACTAGAGCCTCGTATAGGTGCATTCATAAATTTACTTGTGAATGCTAACAGGTATTTCTGTGTACTAGGTCTCCGGGCGAATCGAGTGCGGCGATACTCCGGAGGTTAAGCTACATGGAGCGCTTGGGAGTATACGATTCTCCCATCACTGTGAGTGACTTAGACTTCTCTGTCTAGCCACTGGGAAAAAGGGTTTTAAAAATAATTTTTAAATATAAATGTTTTCAAAAAGGTTTTGGGATATGGGAAATCCACACACACACCCTTGCCTGCGATATACCCACACAGTAAGTGGGATGTTTTAAAAAGAGATATAACACTTAGGTGTGTGTGTTATATATATTTTAAATGTGTATGTTATATATATATATATTTTAAATATTATTATTGTGGCTATTGAGGGTACGATGCCCTTGGGAGATGAGTGACTGAGAGGGTTCCTCGGGGCTCCAATTTGCGGGAGCGTGGACCGAGTTTGAGAGCATGCATGATACTCAGCCGTGGACCGCCTATCGAGGGGCACGGTGAGTAGAGCCTAGTTGGGAGAGGCGCGTAGGGAAACTCGCCAGAGCTCCAGTTCGCTGTGTTCCACCATAGCGAGGCACCACCGAGGGAAAGGGCTAGAGAGATAGAAAAGAGAAAATAATTATAAATGAGAAAAGAGATAGCCCTCGGTGCAGTGAGGCGTAAGGCGACCGACGGGTCGTGCCTCCAGTATGATAGAGATGCCAGCCCATTTGAGATTTATATATTTATTTATTAAAGAGTTTTTAAAAGAGTTTTCAAAAAGAAAAATATTTATTTTACCTTATCTTATTTTATTTTATTTTGGATTTCCCTTATTCCCCCAACCCAGATGGAGATACTTAGAACCTCTGTCACTCACCTGTATCCAATGTGGATGGATGCAGATTGGCACACGGAGTCAGCGGTAGAAGAGAGGCTCACTAGGAGACGTCGGTGGCTTAGGTTTAGTGGTTTCCGCTGTGTAGGTATTCCTTTAAATTAGTCCACTAGTATTGTTTATAAAATTAAATATTTTATTAAACGATTTCTAATAAAAATTTTAGTTTTGTTTTACAGTGATGATGTCCATTTCAATGCCTTGCGGTGCCTCGGATGCGTGGCTGCAGCACATACTTCGAGGTAACGCGGCGGTTGCCACATGGCCAGCCCGGGCGGGTCGGGGAGTGACAATTTGAATGGTATCAGAGCGTTTAAAAGATTCTGATTGTTTTCAAAAACTATAAAGTATTTTCAAAATGTTTTTAAACATTTTCAAATGTTTTTGAAGCCAGTGGATTAAATAGGTTTAGAACTCAAGAGTTCGAGTATGTAGCTACTCGAAAGCGTCATGAATAATCATACCTACTCTTAGAATGCCTTCCTTAGTAGCAAGCCACCAAATAGTGTTCTCGAGTGTGGTCTTAAGTGAGAAGACATCTTGACCACCTTTTTCCTCGAGATTTGTGCAAGCAAGGCACGCTTTCCAAGAAAGCCCCAAACTCAAATTTCAACTTTCGATGTTCCTTCTACTCGACAGCCAAACTATGCAAGGGATGGTATTTCCCTTGAGATGAAGAGATAGATGATGTCTCGTCCAGTCTTTCAACGAAGCCTAGTTAGAGGCTTACCAGTGGAAACTGGTTCGGTGCTCACAACCTTCGATGTTCAATCTTTGAAGTTGTGAACATCGAGACTCGCTAGGAAAGCAGCGAGTGTCAAGCGTAAATTAGATGCGTTTCCCCATTCTTTACACTAGTGACGTGTAAAACTTGGGAGGAAATGATGCGATTGGAATGAGGCAAGGGGCCGAGGTGGACATAACATGCTTGAACGCTAACCTCACTTCTCTCGTTTTCTACATCATTGGTGTGTAGCCTTGGAGAGAGAGTCAGGTTAGAATGAAAGAAATCGGAGGAGTCAATCACGGAGGATGTGGTTGACCAAAAACCTCAGGACGTGAGATGAAGCATTCGAGCAATCTGATGAAGGACCGAGGAGGACATCATAAAGCATCAAATGGAGATGAAGAGAAGCGATTGCCGAAGAGTCTACAGGATGGCAAGTCTGGTGGGATAAGCCCACAGATTGTCTAGATGATGCTCCGTGGAGTGAGCATGAAGTGAGAGAAGTGGCAGCATGGGCTAGCTAACTCCGTTCATACTTACACAGTGGTGTGTAAGTGGTGAAAGAAAGGGAGTATATGTGGATGAAAGAGAGAGTTCGTCTGAAAGTCAATCGAGGAGAAGCATCCAAGGAAATTGGAAGAGAAAGAGCGAACCCAAGGTCTCAAGAAGTGAGATGCGGGAGGATTACTCGTGGATATGGAAATGGTTGATAAGAGGAAACCCCAAAGGATTCAAGGATGACAAAGAGAAAGAGTAAGGAAGGAGAATAAAAGAGAAGCCATTTTTGAGAAACGATGAGGAGGAATAAGACAATGATGACAAGATGGAGAATGAGGAAAGAATGAAAAGAGATCACATCCAAGTGGTCAACGAGTAGTACATCTGCTACTACTTGTTTGACGATTGGATACCAATGATGAGAAGGATAATGGATAAAAGAGAAAGGAAATGAAGATGGGGGAAGTGGGATAATAAGAGTAAGAATGAGGAGACTTTCAAAGGGTAATGTGAAATGATATTGACAAGTGAATGGGAAGAAAGCAAGCGAAAGAAGAGTGTAATGCACGGCAATGATGGGAATGCCTGCATACGTGCTAATGAAGGGCACAAAGAGAGCGTTTTTCGAAGATTGAGAAGACATCATCAGAAGAAATTGGTAAGAAAGGAATGAGGAAAGGAGAAGAAAGCACGCCCTTAAACAAAGGATAAAGAAATGTCGTGATGTAGTGCGGAGGCTTTCTTAATGAAGAAAGAAAGTATGAAAACCCTAGGTAAAGAAGATCCTAGGCTAATAAAAGAGAACAAGACTTAGAAGAAAGAGAGACTTAGTTCAGTTGATGAACTAAGTTTTGTTAACTAGGGATAGAGCCTTAAAAGAAGAAAAGCATAACATATCACTAGAAAACTATAACCTTAATTAGCAATAATTTCATAATCAACCATAGGTTAATAGCTCCAAATGACTTACCAGGATTAGTATAAGAATAAGACTAAGAAATTAGGGTTAGAGACAAAACTTAGGTAGGTAACTTAGAGATAGGTTAAAGAAATGTATTAAAGGTGGGAATAAAAGAAACTTAGAAAGATGACTAAGAAAGATCTAGTGAAAGAAAGCGAATAAAAGACTTAGAAACGGATGTTAGTTAGAGAGAGTCGAGCATAATGAACCCCAAACTCGAGTCAAGTCAAGGCACTATGTCATACAACGAATAAATCAAGGAAAGGAAAGAACAAATAAGAGTGATTGGAGGTCGGGACTGAAGAGCAAAAAGGGGGTCAAGGGTATAAATGGGTTAAAGGAAGAGGAAACCCCCAACTATATAATTGTGGAAAAAGATAACAAAAAGAGTTGAATGTGTGAATTGATGAAAACAAGGGAAAGAAAAACCCTGATTATTTAAGTGATAAAGGAAGAGATAAAGAGGTTGGATAGAAAGAAAAATTGGAGAAAACATAAGAGAAGGAGCACTCGTAGGAAATGAGTAAATGGAGATGATGGTATCTTAATAGATGACAGGTAAGAATGATATCAATGGAAGGTAAATGAAAGAGAAGAAAAGAGAAATAAGAAATGGGGATACCAAGGTACGACAATACAAACAAGAGTGGACGAAGGATGAGAATGATGATGATGAAGGAAATAATAAGAAGATTTCAAAACTAATTGATAAGGAAAGTGGATCGACCTAAGTAAGAGTCGAAGAAAGAGTGAGGATAAAACAAGGATGAATAAGATGATGATTAAAACCGGAGAAGACAAAAACGGTGAATAAGGATAAATCCGAATAATGGTTGGAACTAAGAGAGATGAAAAGATGAAAACAAAGAAGTAAAGTAAGATAAAGGAATCGAGGTTAAAGAGTCAAAGAACATAAAGTATAAGTTAAATCTTTTAGAAGGAGGGGAGTAAGCTAACTTTGAGAATAAACTCCCCGAAAAATGATAAGCGAAGAAAGGATGTGGGAGATGAAGTCAAACCAAGCTAGGATGGAGTCAGCTTGGCGTGGGCAAGATAGAGAGGTAATAGAGGATAGAGAAAGATGTTGCCCACGATAAATAAACCATGACATCGAAAGACAAAGAAAAGATATCAATGGAGTAAGAGCCGAAGATGGCTAAGAGAAAGGAAACCTATATTTGAGGAGCAAGAGATGAGGAAATTGAAACAGAAAAGATGACAAGAAAGAACCCCGAGTACTCAATGGAAGGAGTACGGGAATAAGGAGAGGAATTTGATTAAACTCATGAACTTCTATGAGCACAGCCAGTATGAAAAACGGAAAGGAGTTCTAACACCTAAGAGGATCAAAGGTGTTAGAAGAAAAGCGGAATAAGAATGAGAATGATAAAGAAAGTCAGAGAAAAGAGTAAAGAGGGAAGGATGAAAACAAGGTAAAGGAAACCTTGGATAAGAAGTGGAAGATCACGTAAATCAAGATAAAAGAAAAGTGAAGAAGAGAAATGACACGGAGATGACCCTAAGGAAAAAGAGTAAGGAGTTAATGAGAGCTCAAAGGATGCCTAAAGATGGCAAAAGACCAAAGAGAAAGTCAAGTTAAGTGGAGAACGAGATACCTCAAGAGAGAAGGAGGCGAAGATAAAGAAGCTACCGGAATATAGCATGAGTGTGACGAGCGTGAATTACGCTGTTCCGCGTTGACGAGAAAGCAAGAGAAATGTGGACCCCACTATGGATGTGGGCGGATAGAAAATGATGAAAAAGAAAGAGATGGGGATATGGAGACCTCAAAAAATATTATTGACGAGAAGAATGGAAAAGAGATCGACCATTAGCAAGAAAGCTAATGTGAAGGAAAGAAGACAGAAGGAAGATGTTTACGCGGTACCTCCTGCGGTGGGTACCTCAAGAAAATAGAATTTAAGGAATGCCGATGAGGTAAGAGAAATGGTATGAATGGGTATGAGGTCGAACTCAAGTGTGAACGATTTGGGAGCCATGTGAGGCGACCCTATGTGAGAAAGGATCAGAGATCGAGATCTTGAGGATCTCTGTGATGACCACTAAGAAGACCGGCCCTGTATATCATTGGGGAGAGCATGAGGCCTCCCAGAGTTCTCCGTCCTTGTGAGGAGGAGAGATGAGATTTGATGGGCCATGGGCCCTGTATATGATGTGATGGGCCGAGGGCCCCATTTGTGATTGTGATGGGCGGTCAGAGAGTGGGTCAGATGTGAAAGTCGAGAGGGCATGATCTCTGATTCCTCTGTTATGATGTGGCCGAGTGTGGGCCAGTGTATACAAGAGCTCGACTCATACGCCATGAGTATGAATGGAAGGAGATTGGAAAGAGAGAAAGTGAAAGTGAAAGACGAAGCGAAGAAGCGAAACCAAGGTAGGGGGAAAGACAATTAACTCACCGCATCCTCGCCGCTGAGGCGAAGGAGTTAAGCGAAGGTCTTTCCCGATAGTTTGGTTACAAGGATGAGTACAAGACCACGAAACGACAAAAACGCGTTGGAAGATAGCCTCAACGTAAGAGGCAATGGTAATGAAAGAGGAGAAGGAACTCCCAAGAAGAGTAAGAGGTATGGAACCTCAAAAGAAACAAAAGAATAGTCTCGTCAAGAGAGACTTGAAGGATGAGATAAGAACAAATGAGAAAATCGAGCAAGCGTAGCTAAAGCGAACGAGGAACCTTCGAGCGAAACAATTGGATAGAAGAAAGCCTAACCCATAAGTAGTAAGGGTAGGCTATGTTAAAGAAAGATGAGGTTCAAACTCAAGAGTAGAAGGGTAATGGAGCCACTCTTGAGAGAGAGAATGATCAGAGTACGCAGTGGAAGCGCAGTAGACTTCATCGATGAATAGTGATGCAAACACTATTCGAAAACAAAACGAGGGCTTCAAATGGAAGCCGAACCCCCCAAAGAACCTTATTTAATTTCGAGGATGAAATTTTTAGAAGGAGGGGAGAGTTGACACACCCGGACCTAGCACGGCCTTTTCGTACGAACGGAGTAGTACAAGATGACACAATAATTAAACAATATGTCGGTCTGGCTGTGTCAAGTTTGAAGAGAAGATAAGCTTAAGACAAGACGGAGTTGGAAGATAAAGTAAATAACTGTGCATGGAAATTAGTAAAATGTCAAAAAGACCTCCAATTAAGTCTCTAGAAATTTATTATGGGCCCCATTGGCATAAGAAAGCAAAGGATTTAGCCAATGGGCGAAAATGAAAGAAAGTTGAAAAAGGGGAAAAGTTTGACTCGGAGCCCGAGTAGACACGGTGTCGGGCTCATCTATAAATAGGGGTGAGCTGAAGCTTTTCTTTATTTCTCTTTTTCTTTTTCTTTCATTTTCTTTTCTTTTCTCTCTGGAGCCAAACGGAGGCATTTTGGACAATTGGCAGATCCGGACAAACCGACCGCCAGTTCGAGGCGAGTGTAGACACTTATTATTATTTTTTTTAATCTTAATCAATTAGTTAATTAATTAATTAATTAATTGATTTGTAATTTCCATATTTTTATTTTGGTTATCCTTCAAAGTTTAGTTTTTATTATTTCATCTTAATTAATTTTAATTTTATTACTTTGTAGGTAATCTTGAACCAAGACCGGAAAGTTCGACGAGCCAACTCGATTTCCATGCAAGATATATATATATATGTATATATATATATATATATATTTATATGTGCATATATATATATGTATGTATTTATGTGTGTATATATATATGTATTTATTTATATGAATATATGTGTGTATATATATTTATATATATATATATGCATATGTATATATATATGTATTTGCATATATATATTTATATATTTATATATTTATATATTTATATATTTTTATGTATTTACATATATCTATATATATATATTTGTTTATATACATAAGTTTATACATAGGAATATATATATATATATATACATATGAATATATATATATATATTTGCATGAAAGCTGCCACGGTAGCAGCCACCACCGTTGCAGCAGCAGCAACCAAGCCTCCATGCGAATCAGCTGCTCGCCTCCAGCCATGCTCCTAAGCCAACCAAAGCTGCCATTTCATCCTCCAGTTTATCAACCACCGCACGGCCTTCCTCCATTTCTTCACCACCACCGTCCCACCAGCAACCACGCCACCCATCCCTGACTCCAAGAGCCACGCCACTGCTGCTCCACCGCAATGAGCAGCAGTAAATGCCGCGCAGTCTCCTCCTCCAAGCATCACCACCATGGCCACGTCCAACACCCACAGCAGCAGCAAGGACAGCTTCCTTCACGATAGCTACAGCTGCAGCAACAAGCAGCCACTCTGTGCATCCATAACACGAACAGCAGCTCGTCGCGGCGACCACCTCTTCAACCACTTCAGCGGTCTCCTTCTCAGCTAGCTCAGACGCTGTCACAGCAAACACAAACTCTTCAAGCCATCTTTCAATCATCTCGGCAAGCTTTTTATCAGCAGCAGCAACAATTACAGCTCATGCAATCTTCAAATTATAATATGACGCTGCATCAGAACTCACAGGCTCCTAAATAGCAGTGGGCTGGATTGACACCACAGACACAACCAGAGAAAAGGCTACATCAATGGAATTGCTGGACACAGGCAACTTGGTACTTCATGGGGAAAATGGAAGATCTCTTTGGCAGAGTTTCAGCCACCCCACGGATACCCTTTTATCTGGCCAGGGATTCGTTGAAGGAATGAAGCTTAAAAGTGTTCCCAGAAATGCAGTCCATCGATTGTGTCGACCTGTAATTCAGTTGATCTACTCTATATCGGTGAAGAGCTCAATTATTCTGCGCTTCGGTTTGTCAAAACCGTACATGAACTTTGATATAGATGCTTGCAAGAAAGCTTGCCTAGGAAACTGCTCTTATACTGCATTATTCTTTGAAAACAGTACTGGGAAATGCTTTCTGTTTGACCACATAGCAGGTCTGAAGCGTCCTGAGATGGGTTCTAGTGGGTTTGTTTTATATGTGAAGTCCTCAACGAATAAGGGAAGCAAAAAAATGAAGGTAGGCATATTGTATTTGTTGTGATAATAATAGTAGCAACAATTCTGGTTATTGCTGGATTCTATTACTATCACAAACCGAAGAGATCGTTGGAAAATGCTCAAGAAAACTTGGAGGATGATAATTTCCTGGTCAGTTTTCCAAGGAAAATATCAGCCAGAGTGGGTTAAATCTGGTGAGATTTTGTTGGACACAGTGGAAGAGTTCGGTCATATTGGACTAACGTATTTTAAGAGAAAGCTAGGCAGGCCAGTGTGGGCAGTCGGGCCAATGCTGTTGTCGACCGAAAACAGATCACGAGCAGGCAGATAAGCAGGAACCACTCCTGAGTTTTGCAAAGCCTGGCTAGACACAAAGCCTCAAACTGCAGTGCTTTACATCCCTTTCGGATCCATGAACACCATCTTTTCGTCGCAGATGATGCAGTTAGCCAAAGCTTTGGAAGCAAGCGGCAAGAATTTCATCTGGGTTGTCAGGCCACCCTTAGAGTTCGATAAAAATTCAGAATTCAGAACCGATGAATGGTTGCCAGAAGGGCTCGAAAAGAGAGTCAGAGAGTCAAAGAAAGGGTTGATAGTGCATAAATGGGCACCCCAACTCGAGATTTTATCTCATAAATCTATATATGCTTTCTTAAGTTGCTGCGGATGGAATTTTGTGCTGGAATCTCTGAGCCATGGCGTGCCTTTACTTGGTTGAGCCATGGCTGCCGAGCAGTTTTTCAATGTGAAGTTCCTGATAGAAGAGGTAGGGATCTGCATGGAAGTTGCAAGGGGAAAGAACTTCGAAGCTGCTACAATGACAAAGGAACATGGTCCGAGACAGCTTGATGAAGTTGAAACTGATGTCATTAAAGTAGAGATTGAAGCAGAGAAGGCAGCAACTGAGGACCTCGCCAACACGCACCATGCGATTCCCACAAATGATTCCCAACTGGATACCTCAAGAATAAAAAGAAATAATAGAAAATTTAAAGAGCCAGCCAATGAAACACAAAAGAAGAACCGTTGCATAAAAAATGAAGGAGATAGGGATAAAAAAATTTCCATTGGCAGCAACATGCGGGACAGCTTTTGAAGAGGAGAGCAGAAAACCCGGAGGGACAGCTATTTCTTTTTGTCCTCAAGGTCCTTAAAAAGGGAAGGGCATAGCACATAGCGAGGGCATCAGCCATTCTTTCAAAAAAAGAAGAAACGAGAGAAAGAACAGAGAGAAGAGAGAAGAGCACAGGGAGAGAAGAGAGCTTCAGCTTTCTTTCAAGCTGAAAAAAAAGAAAAAACGGAGAGGGAGAAGGAGAGAATACAGAGAAGGAGCTAGAGCATTTTTCTCTTCAAGAAACAAAGGCTGGAACATTTTTCTTCAAACACAAAAAAAATAGAGAGAGGAGAAGAGAGAAAGAGAGTCCAAAAGAAATTTTTTCTTCTTCTTCTTGATTTATTTTAAACAGATTGGCTAGAGAAAATAGAGAAAAAGGCTTGTTGTTCATCAATTTTTAGCCATTCTCTTCTCCACAAAGCTATTATTATCTTTTCTTTTTTTAGTTTTGATATAAAACTTCATCTTTTTAGGTAAGTTCTTAGTTTTATTTTCAAGATCATTTCTTTTCGCTTTAAATACAATATTCTTACTTTTTCTTGTTAAATTTGTACATGAAGTGTTAACTTTCTCTTTTATGATAATATTTATGATTTACAAAGCTTTCGTATATTGCTAAATAATTTGTTTAGTTTAATATGTGCTTCTACTATATTCAAGATTTTTTTACTCGCTTATTTATTTTATGTTATTTTTTTGTTAATATGCCATTTATCTTAATTATTTACATGATTATGCAAAAAAGTTCCTAACTTTCATTGTCTTGTTTTCTTGTTTATTATTTTTCAAACTTGCTTTACCTATTCTATGTGTTTGTTTAGTTGAAAGCCTTAATCTTGATTAAAAAGATTGTATTTTTTAGTTTATATTCACATTCTTGTTTGATTGAAAAAATAATCTTGATTATAAAGGTCATAACTTTAAGTTGATTAACTTGTTTGTTTAGTTAAATGTTAAGTTTAAGGTTATAAAAATTGCACCTTTTTGTTTGTGGATATTTTAGCTTGATTAAAAATGAAAGCTAGGTTAATAAAAATTGAATTTTTAAGTTTATTTTATTTTATTTTTGTTTTATTTCTTTTTTTTTATTTTTTATTTTTTTTATCATAGAAATTATCTTTTTGCCCTTGAATATGTATTTTGCTTAATATAAAAATTTATGCTCACATGTAAAATTACCTCTTTGCCCTTATGGATATGTTAGCTTAATTAGTAATTATATCATGTGTTGGATTACTGTTTTGCACTTTTATGTATGCTTTTTAATTAAAATTTAATCTTGTATGTAAAATTACCTTTTTTGCCTTTGCATGTATTTCTGCTTAAGTAGAAATTATATCTTGCGGAAAATTACCTCTTTGCCCTCATATGTATGCTTAATTAAAATTTAATCTTGATTGTGAAATTACCTTTTTATCCCTGTATATATGTTTATTCAATTATGAGTTAAATTTTGCATGATATTAATCTTTGACCATGAATATGTATTTGTTTAAATTAAGCTTACTTATTTGTGTGAAATTAGTTGCTATGCAATTTGATCCTGTAAAATTGATTTTAAATTTCTATGTCCTATTTATTTATCATTTTATATTGTGTGATTAACTGTGTATATATATATATATACTAACCCAAGTTTCCTTGTCCCATTCATGCATGATTAAATTTAGAACATTGATTTTCAAAAATTCATATGCATGGGGTAACCGAAAGATGCCTCGGGAGTCTGAGGTTTCTGAAGGTTTTCTCCGATGAGATGTTTTCTCGGTGTCTAATCGGGAGTCCGATCGGGCCCAGGAGAATTTCTCATCCCTTTAAAATTAAAAATATGTTTCTCATGTAATTTTCATAAAAAGCATGCATCATGTTTATGATTTTCTTTAATTTCTTAAAATTTGCGAATGAACCCAAAAATTTTCTTTTTACAAAAAGGAATGTTAATTCCAAAATCTTTTATTTTTATTTGTTTTATTTTTACTTTTATGTTTTATTTTCATTTTATTTAAGAAAATCTCTTGTTTAAGAGGCCCAATTAAATTAAAAGGAATGTTCATTCCAACATTAATTTCAAAATATGTTTTAGAAGTTTTTCTTGAGAGATCTTAATTACCCAGTTATAGTTAGGGCCTCTCAAATTAATCCAAGTTTTATTAAAAAACCATTTTCAAAATTTCTTTTCTTATTTTATTTTTATTTCTTTCTAATGAAAGGGATTGTTTATTTTCTTTTGACCTTTTTTTTAATTTTTCAAAATATCTTTTTGGGAGGACTTTAGTAAATTTAATTAATTAAGACCTTTCAAGCAAACTTTATTTTTATTAAAAGACCTCTTTAGCTCCAATAAAAGGAATGTTTATTCTTTAAACCTTTAAAATTCTTTTTTCAAAATCAGTTTTATTTGATAAAAAGGACATTCATTTTTTGAAAGGTCTTAATTTATTAAATCTACTAAAGTTTTCTTATCAAACTATAATTTTCGTCAAATTATTCCCTTCATCAAATTAAAAGGAATATTTATTCCGACATTTTTTAAATTAAATCTTTCTAAGAGATTTTAATTTAAGTAATCATAATTAAAGTCTCTTAATGTAAATCTCAAAGCATGAATTATTTGAGGATGTTTATCCCAACCCTTTTTGCAAAGTGTTTTCTAGAAGGTTTCAATTAATATTCTCGTTATTGAGACTTTCTAAAATTAAAATTAAATCTTTGTTTTTCAAAAGGATATTTATCCTCATTTTCAAATTTGACTTTGATTTTTGAAGAATATTTATTCCTATTTAGAAATTGAATCTCCATTCTAAGTAGGAAATTTCTTCAAATTCAAAATTGGACTATGGATTTTCACATCAAAAGGAATGTTCATTCCGACATTAAGTTTTTAAATTTCAAATTTCGTTTTTATAATGGGATGTTTATCCTACATTAAAAGGAATATTTATTCCGACATTTGAAATTATGTTTTTCTTAAGTTGATTTTAAACACGTTTTATTATTATTCTCCAAGTAAAATATTTCAAGACTTTTGTGGTACCGATTTCCGGGCGTCTTGGGGGTGCTAATCCTTCCCCAAGCGTAACCGACTCACGAACCTAAAATCTTTTTCGTAGACTAGTTTCTTTCCTTAACTTGACGTAATCTTTCTAGATTTATGTTGGGTTAAACAAGTAGGTGACTAACCACACCTATTAAAAATAAAAGGTTAGTGGCGACTCCATTTGTTTTTAGACTGTTTAGTCCCAAATATTTTTCACGCCATATCATTTATCGTCGGAGCGGTAAAACGTCTCGACAGCGAGATCTTGGTGAGTTATTCCTAACTCCTCGATCCACGTTTTTCTAAGTTTGAACGTCTTTCCATGCATCGGTTTAGGAGGGATCCAAGCTCAAAGTTAGGTTCAGCTTTTAACTAGATTTTAAGTTTAGATTTCAGATCTAGGAACTTTGAGCTTGTGATTCTCGTTTTTCACTCGGTAAACGTGTTGTGGATGCATTAAGGTACATGCATCTCAAATTGTAGCTAAATTGGTGGACGATTGCATCAGTTTCGAATTTTGAGAAAAATTGAAGAAATTCTCGGGTTGAAACCCAGAATAGAACCGGCACCGGTTCTGTCCAGAAATGGCACCGTTTCTGCTTGCCGGTGACCGACCTTCGGGTCGAAGAGAACCGGCGCCGGTTCACTCTAGATCCGGCGCCGTTCTTGCCCTTTAGGGGCAAAATGGTCATTTTACGTCCCAAAACCCAAATTAACCCCAAATCGATTCGGAACACTTCCGAGTCTTCTAAACCACATCCAAATGTCATCTTAGGTCATACTAGAGGCTCGTAGGTGCATTCATAAATTTACTTATGAATGCTAACAGGTATTTCCGTGTACTAGGTCTCCGAACGAATCGAGTGTTGTGATGCTCCGGAGGTTAAGCTACATGGAGCGCTTGGGAGTATACGATTCTCCCATCACTGTGAGTGACTTAGACTTCTCTGTCTAGCCACTGGGAAAAAGGGTTTTAAAAATAATTTTTAAATATAAATGTTTTCAAAAAGGTTTTGGGATATGGAAAATCCACACACACACCCTTGCCTGCGATATACCCACACAGTGAGTGGGATGTTTTAAAAAGAGATATAACACTTATGTGTGTGTGTTATATATATATATATTTTAAATATTATTATTGTGGCTATTGAGGGTACGATGCCTTGGGAGATGAGTGACTGAGAGGGTTCCTCGGGGCTCCAATTTGCGGGAGCGTGGACCGAGTTTGAGAGCATGCATGATACTCAGCCGTGGACCGCCTATTGAGGGGCACGGTGAGTCGAGCCTGGTTGGGAGAGGCGCGTAGGGAAACTCGCCAGAGCTCCAGTTCGCTGTGTTCCACCACAGCGAGGCACCACCGAGGGAAAGGGCTAGAGAGATAGAAAAGAGAAAATAATTATAAATGAGAAAAGAGATAGCCCTCAGTGCAATGAGGCGTAAGGCGGCCGACGGGTCGTGCCTCCAGTATGATAGAGATGCCAGCCCATTTGAGATTTATATATTTATTTATTAAAGAGTTTTTAAAAGAGTTTTCAAAAAGAAAAATATTTATTTTACCTTATCTTATTTTATTTTATTTTATTTTATTTTGGATTTCCCTTATTCCACCAACTCAGATGGAGATTCTTAGAACCTCTGTCACTCACCTGTATCCAATGTGGATGGATACAGATTGGTACACGGAGTCAGCGGTAGAAGAGAGGCTCACTAGGAGACGTCGGTGGCTTAGGTTTAGTGGTTTCCGCTGTGTAGGTATTCCTTTAAATTAGTCCACTAGTATTGTTTATAAAATTAAATATTTTATTAAACGATTTCTAATAAAAATTTTAGTTTTGTTTTACAGCGATGATGTCCATTTCAATGCCTTGCGGTGCCTCGGATGCGTGGCTGCAGACACGTACTTCGAGGTAAAGCGGCAGTTGCCACGTGGCCGGCCTGAGCGGGTCGTGGCGTGACAACCAAAATGGCCCGTGGGCCCCACACCCAGATTGGGCTGGGCCCACCACGGGTTGGGCCAGGTTTTACTGGAAATTGGGCCCAGAAAGCCCTCCTACTAGATATTTATATATTATAATGATATAATATATAAATATATAAGATATATTAATATAATATATAAATATTTTAAATATAATAATATAATATAAAAATATCTAAATAGGGACTTGATCGGCCTGTTTCTCGGTCGATCTCTCCCTCGATTTTTGCACTCGTTTCTCCTCCTATCAACGTACAAATTTAGAGAAGCGATCCTTATGGCATCCATGACGGATCCGCCGAGGCAGAAACAAGAAACACCGGTCCAATTTCTATAAAAACCAAGATTTAGCCTAAATTGACTAAATCTTCAATTTACTCTCACCTAATGCGCAGAAATGTGTGAAAACGGAGTATGACGTAGATTAAGGTGAGTACTATAACATACTAAAAACTCACCTTATTTCACTGGCCCAATATCCGTTGATCTGAGTTTAAAAAAATAAACTGGCCAAAAACTAAAAACTCAGATCTACACTAAACCGATGCATAGAAATAAGTGAAAACTTAATATAACGTAGATCGAGGTGAGTAGAATAAGATATTGGAAACTCACCTTGATCTGGCTACCGGATTGTCGGATCTGCCAAAAGTCCAAAATGCCTCCGTTTGGCTCTAGAGAGAAAAGAAAAGAAAATGAAAGAAAAAGAAAAAAAATAGAAATGAGGAAAAGCTTCGACTTTCCTCTATTTATAGAGGAGCCCGACACTGGGTCTACTCGGGCCCCGAGTGAAACTTTTTCCTCTTTTTCAACTTTCTTTCATTTTCACCCGTTGGCTAAATCCTTTGATTTGTTGTGCCAACGGGGCCCATAATAAGTTTCTAGGGACTTAATTGGAGGTCTTTTTGGCATTTACTAATTTTCATGCACAGTTAATTACTTTATCTTCCAACTCCGTCTTATCTTAGCTTAGCTTCTCTTCTTAATTAGACACATCCGGACAGATGTATTGTTCACTTAATACGCCGCCTTACACTATTCCATTTGTATGAAAAAGTCATATTAGGTCCGAATATGTCAACTCTCCCCTCATTCTAAAAATTTCGTCCTCAAAATTATCGAGGTAGCTTTGGGGAGATCTAGCTTCAATCCCAAGCCCTTCATTCGTTTTCGAATAGTGTTCGCATCATTATTCGCTGCTAACGCCCACCAATTCGCATCTAATCTCTTCCAATCATGCTTGTTCAAAAACAGCTCCACTTCTCTTCTGTTCTTGAGTTTGAACCTCATCTTTTCCCTTAACATAGCCTACTATTACCCTTCCGTTGGTTAGGCTCATTTCGCTTTTACTGCGCTAACTCGATCCTTTCACCTTATCCTTGTCCTTGTTCTTTCTCAAAGTCTCTCTTGACGAGACTATCCTTTTATTATCTCTGAGGTTCCACACCTCTTACTCTTCTTAGGAGTTCTTTCTCCTTTTTATTGCCACTACCTCTCACTTCGAGGCCATCATCTGACGTGTTTCTCATCGTTTCGCGATCTTGTATTCATCTTTGAAACCAAGCTATTAGGAAAGACTTTAGCTTAACTCCCTCGCCTCCGCGACTAGGATGCGGTGGGTTAATTGTCTTTCCCCCTGCCTTTGTTTTGCTTCTTCGTTTCGTCCCTTATTTCCATTCTCTCTCTTCATGGCGTATGAGTCAAGCTCTTGTACAAACTGGCCCCCACACTCGGCCATATCATTTCAGAGGAATCAGAGATCATGCCCTCTCAGCTCTCACAATCTGACCCACTCTTTGACTGCCCATCACAATCACACATAGGGCCCTCGGCCCATCACATCATATACAGGGCCCATAGCCCATCACATCTCTCTTTCTCTCTGGGATGGAGAACTCTAGGAGGTCTTATGCTCTCCCGAATCACACACTGGGTCGGTCCTTTCGAGTGGTCATCATAAAGATCCTCAAGATCTTGATCTCTGATCCTTCCTCTCATAGGGAAGCCTCACATGGCGCCCAAGTCAATCACACTTGAGCCTCGACTTCATGCCCATTCATGCCATTTCTCTAGCCTCTTAGGCTTTCCCTAACTTTATTTTCTTGACGTACCCACTTCCGAAGGTGTCATGTGTTTCTCTTCCTTCTGACCTCCTTCCTTCACATTAGCTTCTTTGCTAATGGTTGATTTCTTTTCCTCCTTCATCAACAATGTTATATGGGGTTCCCTTATCCCTATCTTTATTGTTCTCTTTCCCTTCACTCGCCTATAATCCATTGTGGAGTCCACCTTCTCCTGCTTTTCCGTCAACATGGAACAGAATAATTCATGCACCTCACACTTATGCTGCATTCTTTGTAGCTTCTTCATTTTCATGTTTCTCTCTTGAGCTTTCTCCTCCTTTTACTTAATTTGATCTTCTCCCTGGTCCATTGCCATCCTTAAGCATCATTTGTAGCTCTCATTATTTCCATACCCTTTTCCTTAGGGTCATCTCGTACTCTTTCTTTTTCCATATCCTTTTACCTCGATTTACGTGACCTCTCACGTCTTACCCAAGGTTCCTTTTACCTTAGCTTCATTCCTTCTTGTCTTTGCTTTCTTCTCTAAATTTTTCTTTATCATCTTCATTCTTTTTCCTCTTTTCTTCTAACACCCTTGTCTCTCTTGGGGTTAGAATTCTCTTTCTGCTGCTCATACTGGCTGTGCTCATAGAAGTTTATGAGCTTGATCAGTTCTTTTCCTTATCCATGTACTCCTTCCATTGAGTACTCGGGGTTCTCTCTTATCATCTTTTCTGTCTTAGTTCCCTCATCTCTTGCTTTTCACATGTAGGTTTCTTTTATCTCAGCCATCTTTGGCTCTTAATACCTTAATACCTCTCCTTTGTCTTTTGAGACCATGGTTTATTTATCGCAGACAACGCCTTTCTCTATCCTCTATTGCCTCACAATCTTGTCTGTGCCAAGCTAACTCCATTTTAGCTTGGTTTAACTCCATCTTCCACATCCTTTCTTTAGTTATTATTCTTTGGGGAGGTTATCCTCAAAGTTGGTCTACTCCCCTCCTTCTAAAAATTTCAACTTATCCTTTATGTTCCTTGACTCCTTACTCTTAATTCCTTCTATCTCACTTTACTTCTTTGATCTCATCCTTTCGTCTCTTTTGGTTCCACCCATTATTCTGGTTCATGCTTAATCACCTTTTTTTCTTTTCCAGTTTTAATTATCACCTTATTCATCCTTGAATCCTTTAGGCTTTTCTCTTATCAATCCCTTTCACATCCTCAAGTGATTCTCCCATATCTCACCTCTCGTGATCTTGAGCTCACTCGATCTCTTCCACTTCTAGATGTACGTGTCTGCAGCCACGCATCCGAGGCACTGCAAGGCTTGAAATAGATATCATCGCTGCAAAACAAAACTAAAGTTTTAATTAGAAATCATTTAACAAAATATTTAATTTATAAGCAACACTAGTGGATTAATTTAAAAGAATACCTACGCAACGGAAAACTGCTAAGCCTAAGCCACCGACGTCTCCTAGTGAGCCTCTAATCTCTTTGCTGACCCATTATGCGGATCTGCATCCATCCACATTGGATACAGGTGAGTGACAGAGGTTCAATGAATCTCCATCAGGGTTAGGGAAAGCAGGGTTAATCCAAAATATAACAAAAACAAAAATAAAATAAATAAGCTTGTTTTCAAAATCTCCTTTATAATTCTCCAAAGGAGAATTAGATTTAAAACCTTTAAAATAAATATATATTAAACGGGCTAGCATCTAATACACTAAAGGCACGACTAGCCGGTCGTATGCCTTATTGCACCGAGGGCTATCTCTTTTCTCTTTAAATACATTTTCACAATTTCTCTTTCTCTAGCCCGTTCCCTCGGTGGTGGCCAGCTGTGGTGGAACACAGCTTTGGAGCCCTGGCGAGCTTCCCTACGTGCCTCTCCCAGGGTCTCGTCTCACCGTGCCCCTCGATAGGAGGTCCATGGCTGAGAATCAAGCATGCTTCTCCAACACGATCCACGCTCCCACATATATTAGAGCCCCGAGGAGCCACTCAATTACTCATCTCACATCCCATCCATATATTTCTCATAAATATAAATATATATATTTAAAACATGTAAATACACATACAAGCCTTTATATTTCTTTAAAATCATCCCACCCTCTAAGTGGGTGTATCACAAAATAAAAGTGTGTGAGGTGGATTACCCTTATCCCAAAACATTTGTAAAATCTTTAAAAACAATTTATCTTTTGAAAACGTTTTGCCCTAGTGGCTAGGCATTGAAATCTAAGCCACTCACAGTATTGGGAGATTCATATACTCCCAAGCACTCCATGTAGCTCAACCTCCTGAGCATCGCAGCATTCGATTCACCCGGAGCCCTACTACATGGAAATACGTTAGCATTCATAATTAAATTTATGAATGCACCTACGAGGCTTTAGCATGATCTAAGATGATGTTTGGATGTGGTTTAGAAGGCTCGAAAGTGTTTCGAATCGATTTGAGGTCAATTAGGGTTTCGGGAGGTGAAATGACTGTTTTACCCTTGGAGGGCAAAACTAAAGCCAGATCTAGAGTGAACCGTCATCGGTTCTCTTCGACCAAAAGGCTATCGGTAAACAAGCAGAAATGGCACCGGTTCTGTATAGATCCGGTGCCGGATCTGTTCTGGGTTTCAAACCCGAGAATTCTTTAATATTTCTCTTAGCTCGAAATTTGATGCAATCGTCCACCAATTCAGCTACAATTTCTGATGCATACACCTTAATGCATCCACAACATGTTTATCGAAAGAAAAAGAGAATCACAAGCTCAAAGTTCCTAGATCTCGATTTTAAACTAAAAATTTAACTAAAAAGTGAAACTAACTTTGAGCTTGGATCTCTCATAAACCAAAGCATGGAAATACGTGCAAACTTAGAAAAAACGTAGATTAAGGTGAGTAGAATCACATATTAGGAACTCACCTTGTTTCGTTGGCCGGTTTGTCCGGATCTGCCAATTGTCCAAAATGCCTCCGTTTGGCTCCAGACAGAAAAAGAAAAGAAAATGAAAGAAAAAGAAAAAGAGAAATGAGGAAAAGCTTTGGCTTTCCTCTATTTATAGAGGAGCCTGACACCGGGTCTTCTCAGGCCCCGGGTCAAACTTTTTCCCCTTTTTCAACTTTCTTTCATTTTCACCCGTTGGCTAAATCTTTTGATTTCTTGTGCCAACGGGGCCCATAATAAATTTCTAGGGACTTAATTGAAGGTCTTTTTGGCATTTACTAATTTCCATACACGGTTAATTACTTTATCTTCCAACACTGTCTTATTCTAATTTGAATTTCTCTTCTTAATTAGACACATCCGGACCGACGTATTGTCCACTTAATACGACGTCTTATACTATTCCGTTTGTATGAAAAAGTCGTGCTAGGTCTGGGTTTGTCAACTCTCCCCTCCTTTTAAAACTTTCATCCCTGAAATTAAACGAGGGAGCTTTGGGGAGATTCGGCTTCTATTCCAAGCCTTCGTTTCATTTCGAATAGTGTTCGCATCACTATTAGTTGCTGAAGTCCATCACGTTTCTGCTACGCACTCTGATCATTCTATCCCTCAAGAGTGGCTACATCGCCCTTCTACTCTTGAGTTTGAACCTCATCTTTTCCTTAACATAGCCTACCCTTACCTATTCATGGGTTAGGCTCGCTTCACTTTGGTCATAACACTTGGAGGTTCTTCCTCCACTTCAGCTATGTTTACTCAATCTTCTCATTTCGTCCTTGTCTCATCCTCTAAGTCTCTCTTGACGAGACTTCTCTTTTGTTATTTCTGAGGTTCCACACCTTTTACTCTTCTTAGGAGTTCCTTCTTCTTTTCATTGCCAGTGCCTCTCATTTCGAGGCCATTCTCTAACGCGTTTCTCGTTGTTTCGTGGCTTTGCACTTGTCTTTGTAACCAAGCTATTGGGAAAGACCTTAGCTTAACTCCCTCACCTTTACGATGAGGATGCGGTGAGTTAATTTTCTTTCCCCCCTACCTTGGTTTTGTTTCTACGTTTCGTTCCTTACTCCCATTCTCCCTTTTTCCAATCTCTTTCCATTCAAAACTCATGGCGTATGAGTCGAGCTCCTATATACACTGGCCCACACTCGGCCATATCATTTCAATGGAATCAGAGATCATGCCCTCTCAGCTTTCACAATCTGACATACTCTCTGATCGCCCATCACAATTACACATAGGGCCCTCAGCCCATCACATCACATACAGGGCCCACGGCCATCACATTTCTCATCCTCTCAAGGATGGCGAACTATGGGAGGTCTCAACTCTCCCCCATCACACACTGGGCCGGTCTTCTTGAGTGGTCATCACAGAGATCCTTAAGATCTCGATCTCTGATCCTTCTTCTTATAGGGACACCTCACATGGCTCCCGAGTCAATCACACTTGAGCCTCGATGTCATACCCATTCCATATCATTTTTCTGGCCTCTTAGGCTTTTATTTATCTTTTAGGCCTCTTAGACCTCTCAAAAAGGGCTCTCTCTCCTCACTGACATCCCCATCAACACAGGACATAGCCAATCGCATCATGTCGTGATCACTGCGTGCTTTTGTCTTTATGCTTCTCTTTGCTATGATTACTTTTCCTCCTTTTATCAACAGTGTTGTCTGGGATTTTCTTTATCCCCATCTTTACTCTTTTCTTCCTTTTCATTCACCCATGTCCATTGTGAGGTGTGCTCTTGGGAGCAACAAAACCCGAGATGGCCAGGGTTCGAGTGGAGCTACTGCAGCAGGCCTCAAATGCCTGTGAGGGACAATACCTTTGAGTGGGCTAGGTGGAGCTTCTGTTGGGCTGCGGTCCACAGATGGCCTAGTAGGGGTTTGTAGCCTCTGAGAGTGTGGCCCGTAGTCTCCATTCTATCTGCTGACCCCGTACGCGAATCTGCATCCACCGACATTGGATACAGGTGAGTGACAGAGGTTTTATGAATCTCCATCGGGGTTAGGGCAATTAAGGGAAATCCAAAATAAAATAATAATAAAATAAATATTTTTCTTTTCAAAATCACTTTCTAGTTCTCTAACTAAGTGCTCTCTTTGAAAACGTTTTAAATAAATAGATATATATACATAAAATGGTCTGGCATCTCTATCATACTGAAGGCGCGACCCGTCGGTCGTCTTATGCCTTACTGCACCGAGGGCTATCTCTTTTCTCTTTTAAAAATATTTTCTCTTTTCTATTTCTCTAGCCCTTTCCCTCGGTGGTGCCTCACTGTGCTGAAACACAGCAAGCTGGAACCCTGGTGAGCTTCCCTACAGGCCTCTCCCAGGGTCTCGTCTCACCGTGCCACTCGATAGGTGGCCCACGGCTGAGAATTTTGCAAGCTTTCTCTCCAACTCGGACCACACTCCCGCATATATTGGAGCACTGAGGAGCCTCTGCTAGCTGTTGGCTGTTGGATCCCAGCCCACCACCACCACTAGCCCACTCAATCACTTGTCTTCCAGGGTATCGTACCCTCATAAATCATAATAATAAAAATATTTCATATATATATATATGTATAAAACATATACATTTAAAACATATAAACACACACATGTAAGTCTTTATATTTTCTTTGAAAACATCCCACTGTCTACGTGGGTATATCACAAGCAACTCTGTGTGTGTGGATTCCCGTATCCCAAAACCTTTGAAAATATTTATGTTTTTAAAACGCTTTTAAAACCTTTGTTCCCAATGGCTAAACAAAGAAGTCTAGGTCACTCACAGTATTGGGAGATTCGTATACTCCCAAGCACTCCATGTAGCTTAACCTCCGGAGCATCGCCGCACTCGATTTAACCGAAGCCCTAATACACAGAAATATGTTAGCATTCATAATTAAACTATGAATGCACCTATGAGGCTCTAACATGACCTAAGACTGGGTTTGAACATGATTTGGGGCTTAGAAAAGTGTTCGGGAGGTTTCGGGGCTAAAATCAGACTCTAGACGAAAAATTACCAAAATGCTCCCGGGGGCCCATGGGCCCCACACTTGGACTGGGCTGGGCCAAGTTTTACTTAAAATTGGGTCTAAAAACCCTCCTACGAGATATTTGTATATTATAATGATATAATATATAAATATATAAGATATATTAATATAATATATAAATATCTTTAATATAATAATATAATATAAAAATATCTAAAAAGGGAGTCGATCAGCCTGTTTCTTGGCCGGTCTCTCCCCTGGTTTAGGCACTCGTTTCTCCTTCTTTTGACGTACAAATTTAGACAGGTTATCCTCATGGCATCCATAACGGATCCGCCGAGGCAGAAACAAGAAACACCGGTCCAATTTCCGTAAAAACTGAGATTTAGCCTAAATTGACTAAATCTCCAATTTACTCTCACCCGGTTCACAGAAATGTGTGAAAACAGAGCATGACGTAGACTAAGATGAGTACTATAACATACTAAAAACTCACCTTATTTCACCGGCCCAATATCTGCTGATCTGAGTTTAAAAAAATAAATTGGCCAAAAACTAAAAACTTAGATCTACACTAAACCGATGCATAAAAATGCATGCAAACTTAATATAATGTAGATCGAGGTGAATAGAATAACATACTGGAAACTCACCTTGATCTGACTACCGGATTGTCCGGATCTGCCAAAAGTCCAAAATGCCTCCATTTGGCTCCAAAGAGAAAAGAAAAGAAAATGAAAGAAAAATAAAAAAAGAGAAATGAGGAAAAGCTTCAACTTTCCTCTATTTATAGAGGAGCCCGACATCGAGTCTACTCGGCCTCGGGTCAAACTTTTTTCCCTTTTTCAACTTTCTTTCATTTCCACCCGTTGGCTAAATCCTTTGATTTCTTATGCCAACAGGGCCCATAATAAATTTCTAGGGACTTAATTGGAGGTCTTTTTGGCGTTTACTAATTTCCATGCACGGTTAATTACTTTATCTTCCAACTCCGTCTTATTTTAGCTTAACTTCTCTTCTTAATTAGACACATCCGGACCGACGTATTGTTCACTTAATACGGTCTTACACTATTCCATTTGTACGAAAAAGTCGTATTAGGTCTGGGTGTATCAGTTGGGAACCTCCAAAGGAACATCTTCTTCAACTTAAGGTGGAAAGGTCTCATAGTAGGGCTTTAAGCGATGACCATTAACTTTGAAAACATTGTTAGTGGCTAAACTCTTAATCACCACCGCTCCATGATCAAAGGCTTGAACTACTTCAAAAGGTCCAAGCCACCTGCTTCTCAATTTGCCCGGAAAGAGTTGTAACCTTATGTTGTATAACAAGACTTTTTGTCCTGCCCAAAAAGATTTCCTTTGTAAGAGCTTGTCATGAAAGGCCTTAGTCTTGTCCTTGTAGATCAATGTATTTTCAAATGCATCATTTCGAATTTCCTCAAGCTTTTGAATTTGTAACTTCCTATGTACCCCAGCCTCATCAATATCCATATTGCATTGCCTTGTAACTTACCATGCTTTGTGTGCAAGCTCCACCAGCAAGTGACAAGCCTTGCCATAGATAAGCCGAAACGGAGACATGCATAAATGAGTCTTGTAGGCTGTCCTACATGCCCACAAGGCATCATCCAATCGGACACTCCAATCCGCTCCTAATGGCTGAACCATCTTCTCGAGAATGGCTTTAATTTGACGGTTAGATGTCTCTACTTGTCCACTTGTTTGTGGATGATAAGGGGTAGACAATCTATGTTGTACTCCATACTTCTTGAGCAAAGCCCCAAATGATTTATTGCAAAAATGCTTTCCCTTGTCACTTATGATGGCTTTAGGACACCAAATCTACAAAAGATATTGGTTCTCACAAACGAAGTTGCTGTTTTAGCATCTTGATTTTTCGTGGCCTTGGCTTTAATCCATTTGGAGAGGTACTCACAAGCAACAATGATGTAGAAATATCCAAAGGAACGAGGAAAAAGTCCCATGAAGTCTAAACCCCACAAATCAAAAGGTTCACAAGCCAAAATTGAGCGTAAAAGCATTTGATTTCGAGGTCCAATCTTTCCTAGCCTTTAACACCTATCACATGCTTGGTGAGCATCCTTAAAAAGTGATGGCTAATAAAGACCACTTTCAAGAACTTTCGTTGCTATCCTCTGTGAGCTATGATGGCCTCCATATTGTTAAGTATGACAAAACTCTAAAATGGATTAAAATTCATTGTCCGGGACATATCTTTTAATGACCAAATCAGCACAATCTTTCCAAAGAAATGGATCATCCCACACAAAGAATCTACTATCATGGCTAAGCTTGTGTCTCCTAACCTTAGGCATATCACTAGGAAATTGTTTTGTCACAAGAAAATTCACCAAATCAGCATACCAAGGGATTGAAATTGTTACCAACATGAGGTATTCATCCGAAAAAGCATCATTGATAGGTATGAGCTCCTTGTTTCCCTCCAATCTATTCAAATGATCGACTACAAGGTTCTTTTTACCTTTATTGTCTTTAATCTCAATGTGGAATTCTTGCAATAACAAAATCCATCTTATCAACCTTAGCTTTCCCTATTTCTTAGAGAGAAGATACTTGAGGGCTGTATGGTCCGAGTAAACAACAACCTTAGTGCCCAAAAGATAAGACCTGAACTTGTCTAAGGCAAAGACAATAGCAAGTAATTCTTTCTCCGCAGTTGTGTAATTCTTTTGAGCTTCATTAAGACTCTTTGAAGCATAAAAAATGACATCAAAATCCTTCCCAATTTGTTGCCCCAAGACTACTCCAACAGCCCTATCACTTGCATCACACATTAATTCAAAAAGATATTCCCAATTTGGAGATTGACGAATCGGGGCAGAGGTAAGAGCACCTTTCAAAGTGTCAAATGCCTCCTTACAAAGCTCATTAAACACAAAAGGTACATCTTGTTGAAGTAGCTAACACATAGGAGTAGCAAACTTACAAAAATCTTTAATAAACCTCCTATAGAAACCGGCATGTCCAAGGAAAGACCTCACTTCTATAGCCAAATTGGGGTAAGGTAGATTAGTCACCACTTCCACCTTGGCTTTATCCACTTCAATGCCCTTAGAAAAAACAATATGTCCTAGAACAATCCCTTGGTCCACCATGAAATGGCATTTGACAAAGATCGGTCTCAATACACCTAGCCAATATCAATGCAAGATTGTGTAGACAACTATCAAAAGTCTCTCCATAAACCGTGAAATCATCAATGAAGACCTCAATAATCTTGTCTACATACTCCGAAAAGATGCTCATCATGCACCTTTGAAAGGTGGCTGGGGCATTACAAATACCAAATGCCATTCGATTGTAAGAGAAAGTTCCAAAAGGGCAAGTGATGGTAGTTTTCTCTCGATCTTCCGGGGCTATGGAAATTTAGAAGTAGCCCGAGAAGCCATCAAGAAAAACAGTAAAATTGCTTTCCCATAAGCCTTTCCAACATTTGATCAATGAATGGGAGTGGGAAATGATCCTTCCTTGTAGTTTCATTAAGTCTACTATAGTCAATGCACACTCTTCACCCATTTTGAGGCACTAGCTCCCTTTTCTCATTGGCAACCACCATGATGCCCATTTTCTTTGGAATAGTGATCGGGCTTTTTCTGCAAGAGAATAGAATCAAGTAGTAAAGCTTGGAGTATTCCAAGATATTGATCCCACGATGACTTGAGAAAACTAACAACCTAATTCTAGCAAAGTTTGTAAAGAAAACAACTGAATTTAAAGAAATCAAATTGCAAACAATTAAAGATTAGATGATTGTAGAAATTAACTAAAGAAACAAAGATTAAATAATTAAGAGAAATCAATAGAATAGATGTGAGGGTTTAGGCTTCTCTTCTAGGTATTTAATCCAATTATGTATGAATTTAATTGTCAGGGTTAAAATAATAATCACTAATCTACTTAGGAGCCCTCTCAGATCATCCTAAGCTTTCCTAACTAAGTGATTACCACCTCTCAGTGCGTAAACTAATTAGCTAAGAACATTAAGATCCTAGGATTATAATTGAATCAGTTTCTCCATGACCCTAATTCAATTATGGTTATCACAATAAACTGAATTACTCTCGTATCCAATTAGATTGTGTCTATTTTCCTAGAGCACGAATTATATTTCACCTCTCAGTCCTTCATACAATTCCAAAGATCTATTCTATGTTGGCCAGACATAAAACGCATTAAGAACAAAGAAAACAGATTTAACACAGAAAATCAATTCATACAATAATTAAATTAAAATCCCTAGAAGATCTACCCAAATCCCCAACAAGGAATTTAGCTACTCATATCAAAGAAAATAAACAATTGCATTAAAGAAGAAATTAAAGAAGAAAATCTCCCAAGTTGACAAAGTTGCTCCCTTGAGTGCTTCCCTCTTCTCAAAATTATCTCCTCTAAAAGTCCCCCCTAAATAATGTATTTATACTAGCTAACTAGGGTATTTACATAACTCAAAGAATAAGAATTCTGATGCTAGTTGGACTTTTAATTAAAATAAAACACATGAGTCCAAAGCCCAACTGCTAGGTCCAATATTCGGCGTGTAAAAGCTTGGTAATCAGGCAAGAAACGGCACCACTTCACTTATGTTCCGAGGCCGTATCAAATCCGAGGCATACTTGCAAATTTGGCATCAAAGGAAACGGCGCCGCTTGATACTACTTCCGGCGCCGGTGTTGCACGATTTTCCTTCCCCTTTTTTGCTGCACATAATGCTTTTGTTCACTTTTGCCTTGACTCCACGTGACAAATGCTCTTTGTTTGCCTAGCTTTTGACTTTTCTTCATGCTTTGATTATGTGGCTCCCTTGCTTAGTTGTCTTCAAGTCCACTTTGACTTCTTTTTGCTTTATTTGCTCAAATTTAAATTAATTAACCTGCAAAACAATTATTAAACCAAAGTGAAAGGGAATAATCTAACATATACCATAAATTACACATAAATTGTATAAATTAGGCTCTAAATTAATCCATAATATAGGTGTAAATTACACCTATCAAATTCCCCCACACTTAGCTTATTACTTGTCCACAAGTAATTCATGTGTAACCCCCAAGCTAACTAGCCTAATCTAAACTAAGACAAGAAACGATTTCACTTTCGTAGGTGTACGGTGACATTTAGCGTATGCCACAAGCCTTTAAACCCCTAGGTGTCCCTAGTGCAGGAGTTATAGTCTCCTGAGGGTTTACCAGGACGATACCCACAAACATGTTTGAAAAGCATTGGTTAGCTTCAAATTAACAATACAAGATATATAAAATTCAAAGCACTAAATTAAATTACTAATAATTAAGCACATAATATTTCATAAGCAAATTACTTCACAATCTAAACATGCAAACACTATTCAACATCATTTACTAGGATCAAACACTTCAAATTGACTATTCTCTCACAAGTGGTCACTCAATCTCTCAAGTGTTTAGAAATTTTCATGGTGAGTTACTCTCATCATCTTCTCATGAAATTAGACTTACCATAAGCTTGAAAAACATCTATTCTCCACTACTCCAATATATACATACAAGAAAAAATCAAAAGGTCTTCATAATCAGGGTTGTAATGGGGCCAAAAGGGAATATCAAAGGTTCATGAAGAAAAAGATAAAAGGAAACAAAATATTCAAAATTAATAGAGTAAGAAAATCAAGACGGGCCTAGGATATCTTGATCAAAAATCACTCCAACCAACCTCTTCATATTTTGCAAAAATTATCACCCTTTTTCTTCATTCTTTAAGCTCAAGAAGAAATTCATGCCAATCAATTTTCAATCCCTCCTTTTTTTTTTAAAGGCAAAATTTCAAACTTTGTGCTTTTCTTTTCATTTTCAATTTTTTTTTTCAATTGGCAAAAATTCTCTCTTTTCTTTTCAACACCACCTCATACACATTACCATCTCCCCCACACTTATTCTTTTGCAATCAATCTAAAGAACATCAAATTAAAGAAGTAAACACTCTACTAATAATGAATAGGGTGCAAAAACTTGTTTTTCATGTTAAGCTCAAGGTTCTTTAGATAAGGCTATGAAAGAAAAAGCTAAAGATATATCAATAGGCTCAAATGGGCTCACTAATGGATTAATGTATAATAGGTAGGCTTTTTAGCTCAAACGAAAATCCTAAAGACCTTTATCTTAATGCTTGCACATATAATAAAAACATGTAATCTCAAAAAGATGAATCTCAAGTTCTAGAAGTCCAAAATCATGGAAGGCATAAATATCAAAGAAAAATATGACATGAAGGCTCAAAATCTCACTAGGTAACTCAAGTCAATTCAAAGCATTCTTTCCTAGCAAAATCAATCTCCTAGCATTCACAAAATCTAAATCATAAAGTAATAACTTAATCATATTATGCACTCAAAATTTAACAATTAATTCAACACTAAGAAAATTATATACTCATATCATCAATTCAAAACAACCAATAAAATCAGAAAAATAAAATCAGAAAATAGTTAGACAAATATTATGACAAAAGAATTTTCAAAAATTTCAAATTCATCCCCCCACACTTAGAGCAATATTGTCCTCAATATTGTGCAAAAATAAAAATAGATAAGAATTCAGAAACTCCCTGAAAAAATTGTTAGATGAAACAGAGAATTCTGAGTACCAATCCATCCAAATCGCTGCACAAATAAAAATCATAAAGTAAGTGTAGGAGTAAGTATGAAATTAAATGAAAATTAAAATTAAGAAACTAAATTAATCTAAACTACATGTATACATAAAACTTAGATATTCAAAAATTCACCCCCACACTTAACATGAACAATATCCTTAATGCAAAAACATTGATAAATAATCAAGAGAACAAAAAGGATAAAGAATACTCCCTTTGCCCATGAAAAATTGGTGAAGTAAATTTAAGAAATCTAACAAAAATTACCTACAAAAGAAAATTGAAATAAATGTTAGTAAGTAGAAAAACAAATAAAAGAAAATAAAAATAAACTAAAAGAAAAGTAAAGTTAGAATATTGGGTTGCCTCCCAACAAGCGCTAAATTTAAATGTCTATAGCTAGACATTGTTATCCAAAGAAGGTCACGTAATTCCTTGAAAATTATGTGCAGGTGATCCACACAATTTATCTCGTTCTCTAAGCACAGTTATAGCCTCTTTGGAATCCTTCTTATCTTTTTCCTTAGGTCATGCATGCAGAAGCATATGATCATCATTAAAATATTGAATTAGCAAAGGTTTAAAAATCTGAAATACTTCCCTTTCATTGCCAATTCTAAATGTGATCTTTCCCATTGGCACATCAATTAAAACTCCACTTGTTGCCAAGAAAGGTCTTCCAACAATCGCGGGAATATCAACATCATATTCAATATCCATTACAAGAATATCAATGGGAAAAATTAATTTTCCCACTTTCACCAATAAATCCTCCACAATCCCCACAGGATATCGAATTGACCTATCCGCTAATTGCAAAGCCACTGTAGTCGGTTTTAGTTCTCCAATTCCAAGTTTCCTGAACAAAGATAAAGGCATCAAGTTAATACTTGCACCTAAATCACAAAGACAATTGTAACTATTTGAAGAACCAAATTGACAAGGAATGATAAAACTCCCTTGATCCTTTAACTTAGGAGGTAGTTTCCTTTGAAGGATTGCACTACATTCCTCTGTTAAAGGTACGGTTGCAAACTCTTCAAGCTTCTTCTTATTTGAAATCAATTGCTTCAAGAATTTGGCATAAGTGGGCATTTGCGCTAAGGCTTCAACAAAAGGGATGTTGATCTTCAATGTTCGAAGGAGATCCATAAATCTCTTGAATTGGCTTTCATCTTGCCTTTTCTTCAGCCTTTGAGGGAATGGAATTGGTGGAACATAAGGTTTAACCTCGGGTTCAGGTTCCAGAACAACTCCAGGGCCGTTTGTTTTCTCCTCCGACGCCGCTTCAGCTTCGTTTTCAACAACAAGATGCTTCAGGGAAGAACCGATGCCGCTTGTCACTAGATCCGGCACCGCTTCCTTGCCGTAATCGGTGTTTTGAGGTTGATTTTCAGAACCGGCGCCGCTTGTTGTAATGTCCAGCGCCGTTTCAACTCTGCTTTGCCCGTGGCCTTTTTGTCGACTAGAATCGGCCCTGCTTCTATCATGATCCGGCCCTCCTTCTTTTCTGCTCTCATGAATCACATTTTCTGCTCCCAAATCTTCTTGTACAACCTCTTGATTCTCTCTTTTTGAAGGATTCTCAAGTATCTTGCCACTTCGAAGTGTGATTGCCATAACATGTTCCCTCGGATTGATTTCCGTGTTGCTTGGAAGTCTACCTTGACCATGCTCACTAAGTAATTTCGCCATTTGACCCATTTGAACTTCAAGGTTCTTGATAGCAGCGGTATGAGAGTCAACAACTCTATCAAGTTTTCCCAAATGATCTTCAATTATATCCAGCTTATCAAGCTTTTCAAGCTTTGAACCAAATTGTGTCATAAAAGCTTCAAGCTTATCCTCAATACCAGAATTTTGTGCAGACAATTGAGATTGTTGAGGATGAGGCTTTTGTAAGATGGATAGAGGTTTATTGGCAGCACCTTGATTAGACCAAGAGAAATTCGGATTGTTTCGCCAAGCTGGATTATACGTAGGCGCAAAAGGATCATTCTTGACACCTTTTTGTCCTCTATAAGCACCCATGTAACTCACATTCCCAGAACACTTTTCTTCTTCATCACAAGGATTCTCATTCATACAAAATTTCGAAGAATGGCCATACATACCACAGCGAAAACATACCTCTGGTTTCTTTGGCTTATCATCTAGAACCACCTTCATAATCGCATCCATTTTGGAGGCAATGGCATCAAGCTGATTCTGATTTTGAGGTTGATAGGCGCTTGATCTAGACTTCTTCTTTACCATTCTTTGTTGAGAACTAGCAGCCAAAGATTCAAAGACATTCTCCAATTGTTCAGCAGTCCTTGTAGAAATATACCCTCCAGTGGCATTGTCTACAGAAGATTGATATTCAGCATCCAATCCTTCAAAGAAAAATTGATAAAGAAGATTGATTGGATAGCCATGATGAGGACATTGGCACACCAATCCCTTAAATCTGTCCCAAGCATCATGAAAAGTCTCATTCTCTTCTTATACAAAATTTTGGATCTTCTTTGTCAATTCACTTGTCTTCCTAGGAGAGTAGAATTTACAAAGAAAAGCATCAATTACCTTCTCCCAAGAATCAAGAGAATTCTCTTGTAAGGTTGACAACCAACTCTTCACTGCTCCTTTCAAACAATAGGGAAAGCATCTCATCTTTAATTCTTCTATTGAGATATTGGTGAGTGGAAGAGTAGCCACTATGTCATGCAATTCATAGAGAAAATTGAGTGCATCTTCCGAAGGCAGCCCATGAAATTGAGGAAGAATGTTCAACACCGTGTGTTTCAACACATAGTTCTTCGCTCTGTCAGGAAGTCGAATGCATGATGAATTATTCCCCATCTTTGGTCACTGGATGTCAGCCATTGGATGAGTAATTGGAGCTTGAACAACTTGATTTGCAGGTGGATTATTGTTAGCTCCAGTATTGGCACCTTGGGGCTGATTGTTAGGCGCATCATTGACTCTATCGTCAGCCATCTCTTTTTCTCTTAAAAGTCTCCTTTCTACTCCTTGAAGTCTCACAAGTTCAGCTCTAAGTTTCTTTGCTGATTTTTCTATCTCAGGATTCAAGGAAACTTCCGGATTTAATCCTTCAGTTCATCGAGTCATAAACTACCTAAGGAACAAAGAAAAGAAAAGGTAAGCTAAAATTAAAACTAAAAACAGAAAATAAAATTAAAATTACTAGAACTAAATATATTAGCAATCAAATCAAGTCCCCGGCAACGGTGCCAACTTGATCGGGCTTTTTCTGCAAGAGAACAGAATCAAGTAGTAAAGCTTGGAGTATTCCAAGATATCGATCCCACGAGAACTTGAGAAAACTAACAACCTAATTCTAGCAAAGTTTGTAAAGAAAACAACTAAATTTTAAGAAATCAAATTGCAAACAATTAAAGATTAGATGATTGTAGAAATTAACTAAAGAAACAAAGATTAAATAATTAAGAGAAATCAATAGAATAGATGTGAGGGTTTAGGCTTCTCTTCTAGGTATTTAATCCAATTATGTATGAATTTAATTGTCAGGGTTAAAATAACAATCACTAATCTACCTAGGAGCCCTCTCAGATCATCCTAAGCTTTCCTAACTAAGTGATTACCACCTCTCAGTGCGTAAACTAATTAGCTAAGAACATTAAGATCCTAGGATTATAATTGAATCAGTTTCTCCATGACCCTAATTCAATTATGGTTATCACAATAAACTGAATTACTCTCGTATCCAATTAGATTGTGTCTATTTTCCTAGAGCACGAATTATATTTCACCTCTCAGTCCTTCATACAATTCCAAAGATCTATTCTATGTTGGCCAGACATAAAACGCATTAAGAACAAAGAAAACAGATTTAACACAGAAAATCAATTCATACAATAATTAAATTAAAATCCCTAGAAGATCTACCCAAATCCCCAACAAGGAATTTAGCTACTCATATCAAAGAAAATAAACAATTGCATTAAAGAAGAAATTAAAGAAGAAAATCTCCCAAGTTGACAAAGTTGCTCCCTTGAGTGCTTCCCTCTTCTCAAAATTATCTCCTCTAAAAGTTCCCCCTAAATAATGTATTTATACTAGCTAACTAGGGTATTTACATAACTCAAAGAATAAGAATTCTGATGCTAGTTGGACTTTTAATTAAAATAAAACACATGAGTCCAAAGCCCAACTGCTAGGTCCAATATTCGACGTGTAAAAGCTTGGTAATCAGGCAAGAAACGGCACCACTTCACTTATGTTCCGTGGCCGTATCAAATCCGAGGCGTACTTGCAAATTTGGCATCAAAGGAAACGGCGCCGCTTGATACTACTTCCGGCGCCGGTGTTGCACGATTTTCCTTCCCCTTTTTTGCTACACATAATGCTTTTGTTCACTTTTGCCTTGACTCCACGTGACAAATGCTCTTTGTTTGCCTAGCTTTTGACTTTTCTTCATGCTTTGATTATGTGGCTCCCTTGCTTAGTTGTCTTCAAGTCCACTTTGACTTCTTTTTGCTTTATTTGCTCAAATTTAAATTAATTAACCAGCAAAACAATTATTAAACCAAAGTGAAAGGGAATAATCTAACATATACCATAAATTACACATAAATTGTATAAATTAGGCTCTAAATTAATCCATAATATAGGTGTAAATTACACCTATCAAATAGCTTGTACCGCGCTCACCCATTGGCTGTCCGAAATTGGTTATATGACACCCACTTGTATCAACTTCAACACCTCTTTCTTAACCATCTCCATCATAGGAGGGTTCAACCTTCTTTTTGGCTGCCTTGATGGTTCGTAATTATCCTCCATGAGTATCCAGTGCATGCAATTGGATGGACTTATGCCTTTGATATCAACTATTGTCCGGCCAATAACTTTCTTGTACTCTCTCAATACCCAGAGCAATTTCTCTTCTTGAGAAGAATCCAACTTGCTTGAAACAATAACCGGCAAGGAATCTTTCTCTCCCAAGAACATTTCCTTCAAATGATCGGGTAGAGGCTTCAATTCAAGCTTAGTAGGTTCAATGATAGAGGGTAGCAACTTGGTTGTAGGCATAGGCAAGTCAATAGAAGAAAGATTCATCAAAGTTTGCTTAGGAATTGAAGGTATAGCCTTAAGTGCTTGGACCATCTCAATAACATCATCACTCGGCATGTTCTTAAGCTCCTCAAGTGATGCCAAAGTGACCGAATTTGCTTAAGACAATGTCCAAGGAATCCTCTATTGTCAAATGAAACATATCTTTAACTAAAATATCAACAACTTCTATAAAGCAAACAGCATGAACATCCTCCAGATATTGTATAGCCTCAAAGATATTGAAAGTCACAACATGACCGGCAAATTCCATTATAAGAATTCCTTCACAAACATCTATCTTTGTCCTCGCTATCCTAAGGAATGGTCTCCCAAAAAGAATGGGAACCATCATGCTATCATTCTTTTCCATTCTCAAGATGTAAAAATCAGCAGAAATACAAGTTCATTCACTTGAACTAAGACATCCTCCACAACCCCCTCGAAATAAACAATAGATCTATCGGCAAGTTGGATGGTAATACCAGTCTCCATCAAAGGTCCAAGATTCATGGTGAGATAGACCGAATAAGGCATGAGATTAATTGAAGCTCTAAGATCACACATAGCTCTATCCACCTTGGTCTCACCAATTGCAATTGGAATAGAGAATGACCCTCGGTCCTTACATTTGACTGGTAGCTTCGTTTGAAAAATAGCCGATACATTCTCATTCATCCTCACATATTCATACCCCTTAAGCTTCCTTTTTTTTGTGCACAAATCCTTGAGGAATTTTGCATACCTTGGAACTTGTTTGATAGCTTCCACCAAAGGTATGTTCACTTGAATTTTCTTGAAGATATCCCATATTTCTTTCTCCAAATCCTTACTGGGTTTCTTGGCTAGTCTAGAAAGGAATGGTGTTGGAATGTGAGGCTCTTGGGAGGTCTTTGTTAAAGCTTTAGGTGCCTTGCTTTGTGGACCTCAAGGTGTGTCAGAAGGTGATGGCTCATGGTTATTATTGCACTTTGTAGAACTTGGTATGTCACCATGATTTTCCTCGGACGGTTACAGGCAACTAGGTGAGGATGGCAACGAGCTGGATATTGGCTCATGAACACCTTCCTTAGGGTCTTCAAAAAGCTCAGAATCACTGCTGGTCAAGGCTAAATCTCTGGAAAGGGTCGCTGGGTATCCATCTCAGGGATGTTAAGCGGTCCGGTGCTGGATTCTTTTGCCTTGGCAATTGGTGGCCAAATTCCAGCTTCATCCTCTAAGTATTCTTCAACAAAGTCTGGAACAATAGCCTTACCCAATTGCTTACCACTTATAAGATTAATAGCATGAGCGGTTTCCCTAGGATTCACCAAAGGTTGAGAAGAAAACCGATTTGATTTCCCCGATTCTAGCTTGTTCAAAGAAGTAGTAATTTGAGACATTTTGCTATTCAATTCAGCCATTTAGACCTTTAATTGTTTCATGTCCACTTCCATGTTGTGTTGTTTGTCAGCATGTTCCATAGCTTTCCCAAACAATTGAGAAACAAGATCATCATTGGAAGTATTTGAAGATGATGTCTACTCATGCCGAGCTTATGAAGGCTGATTGTACACATTAGGATTCGGTTGGAATGGTGCTTATTGTCTTGGCTGGAACGGAGCTCTTGGTTGCTGGAATTATGCACTAGAATCCCCATACTTGAGTTCTGGATTATCCCTCTATCCCGGATTGTAGGTATTTGAAAAGGGATCATACTTCTTTGGAGGATTATTGTACCAAATAGCCTTACACTCCTCGGTTGTATCCTCTCCTAGAGCAGGGTATTCATCGGTTGGATGCTAATCATGGCACAAATATCACATGCTTAAGAGGTGCCAACATTTGTGGCTTGAGATCCAAAGATGTAGGAAGATGATCTTGCAAGTTGTTAATTTGTCATGGCCATATGTTGCTGCAATGCTGAGTGCTCTACCTCATGGACCCCTCGGGTCAAAGCTTTCACTCTTCGATTGTCAAATTGTTGGAAGTTGGTGGCCATAGTTTGGATGAGCCTTTTAGCTTCAGTTAGAGTCTTAGCAAGAAGTGCCCCTCCACTGACTGCATCCAACCATTTATGATTGAAATCCACAAGTCCCTCATAGAAGTCTTGCATCAATTGTTGATCATCTATCATATGATGAGGGTAACTATCCACAAATCTTTTAAACCTCTCCTAGTATTCATAGAGACTTTCACCTTCGGTTTGCTGAATACTAGCAATATCTTTTCGAATATTACTTGTCTTTGCAGCTGGGAAATAATGTTCCAAGAAAGCTCGCTGCAGCTCCAACCAAGAAGTGATAGAATCAAATGCCAAAGAGTAAAGCCAATTGCTAGCTGCATCCTCTAAAGAGAAAGGAAAGGCCCATAAGAGAACTTGTTCTTCGGTAACCCCAGTAGGTTTAGTGGTTGAGCAAACAACTTTAAATTCCTCAAGTAAGAGTGAGGACATTCCCCTGCTAGTCCATGGAACTTAGGCAACAAATGAATTAATCCGAACTTGAGTTCAAATGGAGCCTCCAATTCTTGTAACCAAATACATAAGGGCTGATGATTCACCATTGGAGCTCCATATTCTTGCATAGTTAGCTCTTTAGCTGGAACTATATTTTGAGCCATGTCTTCTACACTTTGTACAACACTTTCACTTGCTAAAGAAGAAGAAGAATCAGCTAGTGTACCCTACAATTTAGAGCAAACAGAAATTTCAGAATCAGCTACTGACTTGCTCACTTGTTTACAATAATCTCAAATATCTTTAATGTCACCTATGGTAAAAATGTTACTCCCTACGAGCATACATTACCAGCTAGCTAACTCACTAAAATGTCCCAAGAATATGAAACTAAAATCCAGAAATAACCAAACAGTAACTATATCGCACTAACATGCACAAAAACATAGCAGCAAGTTATATCAAGCTACTACTACTAACACAAATGTAATAAGAGCAGTGTTTAACATTCTAAGCTAAGTCAAACACACAAGAAACACTAAAAAAAGCAGAGCAAACAGAACCTAAAAATAGAAATGAACTTAAATGCAAGAGTAAGAGATAGAAAAATCAAGTAGATGTGACCGTTCTCCCCGGCAACGGCGCCATTTTGTTGGAAGAATTTTGTCATGTTATCTTCAACAAAGAACCTCACTTAATGATTAGTATTAATGGAAGTGAGGATCGATCCCAAAAGGAGCATTCTTCACTCTTTTCTCTTCTTCTACCTTCACACTCACCAAACATTTAAGAACAACACAAGTACTAATCTAGTAATGAAAGTAAATTGGGGGTTTGTGTGTGAATTGAACAATTTAAATCCAAGAAAACCAGAGGAATAAAGTTGTGAATAGCAAGCTAAGCAATCAAAGTGTCGAAACGTTTTACCGCCGTGACGAAGATGTTTGGGACTGTTCCAAATTTTTTTAAACACAGGAGTCGCCACTAACCTTTTATTTTCTTAGGTGTGGTTAGCTCACCTACCATGAATCTATCTATCTTAACATTGGCCTAAATAGGTTTATTAAGTTAGATAGGTTCCGGTCTACGAAACAAAGAGATCAGGTCCGGGAGTACGGTTACGCGTGGGGAAGGATTAGCACCCCCATAGCGCCCATCCAAAGATGGTACCATTTTTTAGTCTAAGCCTTGTCCTATGTGTATTTTTTGAAAATTTATCTTTTTGAGATTTTTATGAATAACAACTTTTATTGACTCTTAAACAAGAGGTGAGTTTTAGAAATTGGGCCCTTAAATAAGGAATTGATTAAAAAAAATTGACTCTTAAACAAGGGTTTTGATTTTAAGGCAATTAATTTATTAAACAAGGATTTGATTTTAAGGGAATTTGAATTCTTGAACAAGGATTTTGATTTTTAAGAGAATTAATTTCTTAAACAAGAAGCACATTTTGAAAGAAATTGGATTTCTTAAGGAAATTAGACTATGATGGAATTGAATTCTTAAACAAGAGCTTTGATTTTATTAAAAATTGAATTTCTTAAACAAAGACTTAATTTCTTACAAAAATTGAAATCTTAAACAAGAATTTGGTTTTAGTAAAATTGAATTTCTTAAACAAGAATTTAATTTGATCTTAAATAAGGACTTAATTCTTGGGGTAAAAAGGATGCATTAAATCTGGGCTTTATTCATTTTAATCTTAATAGTTGGAAGCCTCAAGATAATCCCGGGAATAACGTAAACACGATAATTCCTTAGACATAGTTCCATCGTCGGAAGTTCCAAATAGCTTAAAGAAAAAGTCAATTAATTAATTTTATTTTTAAAGAATTTAGAAAATTTGTGACTCGACACTTTTTACAAATCAAATGTGAAAATCCAAGGATAAGGAGTGGAAATCATAATATCGGTATCCCTTAGGCCCTTGCGAAACTTCGTTAGGGTGATCTAAGAGAGTCCCTCACCTAAGAGAGCTCTAAGATTATCGTAACCACGAAAATCCTTCGGGCCCTTTATCATCGGGAATTTCCAAGTAAAAACCAACGCAATATGTAAGCATGCTAATAATAATAGAAAATGAGAAATTGATGCCATGAAAGATGCCTTTCAATTATTATCTAAGACTACATTAAATTATATGCAAAATTGATCATGGTCATATTTTTTGAATTTTCTTTACTTTTTATTTTTATTTGTTATTATTTAATTTAATTAATATTATTTTGCAATAAAATTTGCTTGAGTTCCTTCCGAAACCTCAGTTGGAACTTAAGACAAAATCACACCCAAGAGAATAATAGAATTATTGTAACCACAATAACCCCATTATTTTCTAATTATTGGTCCTTTAATTGGTTATCTTAACTTCATGCAAACAAATTAATATGCAAATAGTATGACAATAATGACTAAATTAAATTAACAATATGCAACATGGCATGTGATATGAAGTTCAATTCCTAATTCAGTTTTATTTACAAAGCTAATACACCTTAACGCATTTAGGCTTCCAAATAGATGAAGAATGGTCAAAACGTGACCCCACATTTAAAATGTCATCAATTAATGAAATTGATGAAGTCAAAGTCAATTAATACATGTGACCCTACATCATTTGAATGTGAACTGAAAAGGAAGTCAAAGAAATTACCTAAATGATGGAAAGCAGGTTGTGACAACCCGGATGGAGCAACACGCGGACCTGGCGCGGGTCAGCTCCGGGCTGGATTTTTAAAAGCACGAAAAGTCTAAAATGCCCTTAAGCTATAAAAGACACTTTTCCAGCTGCCTTGTCTTTCTTTTGCCGAATCTTTCAGCCTTATTTTCCTTCTCTCTTCACGTTCTCCCGTTCGTCTTCTCCAACAAACAGCAAAACTTCAATTTATCCTCCCTTAAGTGGATCAAACGAGTCCTTGATCCAGAAAAATCAAGAACACCTGATGAACATGATGAACTGAACCCAGAAATTGTCCACCAAAATTTCTTGATTTGCACTCCAACCTTTTCTCTTCTTGACTTGAAATTTAAATCTTCAAAAAACTTCACCTCTATCACTCAAAGATTCTGACTTTTCCTTAGCAATAGACCCCAAATGATACTCTTTCCCTCATTTCCAAAGCTACCTTTTTCAAAGCAAATGCCTTTTTCCAGAAAAAAATCTTACAGAGTCTAGCTCTCCTTTTTTTATCCGACCAATTTCCGTTGAAACCTCAACTGGAAATCAATCGTTCTTCTCATTTAACAGCTTAGAACTCTAAGCTGTTACCAAATCACCAAAATCCCTTCTCTCCTCTCAAGAACTAGAAACTCAAAAGCTTTCACGGAAAAAAAAATCCTCCCGACTCTCCTTTGAACTCTGCCCTTCAAAATCCTTCAAAACTCATAAACTTTTAAAACCAAGAAACTCTCTCTAATTTTCTTTTTCCCGGACCCTCTCCTCTCTGAACTCCCCAAAAAAAACCCCCCTTATTTCATTGTTCAGGCTATATATATAGCAAAGGCTGAAGAGAAATCAAGGGCTAAAAATCAATTTCCTTTTGCATCCAAAGGCTAGCATTTTTACCGCCTTTAGCACCCACTGTTTCAGAGCTTTTTCCCGTTTGCTGGTCTTCAACTCTTGTTGGCTTGTAGTGTTCTGCTCTTTTTTTTTTATTTTTTTATTTTTTTTAGGGAAGTGGTTTAGCATGGGTTGTCTGGCTTGGCTTTGAGGGTCAATGGCTATTCTTCTTTTGTTCTTAGAATCATGCAATTTTTCAACTTGACTCTACGTTGGGTTTCAGGATGCATCAGCGGTTTCAAGGGAAGTGTCGGTTTTCAGTATTGATATTTGTGATGGAGTTCCTTTAACTGTTTCATTGGCTGGTCAATTGCAGAACTCAGCAAGTTGTCCAATTGAAAATGGCAAAGTTGCTGCATAGTTCTTTGTTCGTCTGGTCCCTTATGAAAAAAGAGGACAGTTGCAGTAATTGCTCCTTTGGCTTGCAGCCATCAGCTCTTGGATCCCCACTTGATCAATTTGGGCCTACAAAAAGGTCTTGGCCCAAAGTCTTGCACATGGCTTAAATTGATGATTTAATATTTCGGGCCTCTTGCAAACTAAATGACAATTGGGTTTTATTGTAACTTCAAAATTCTTTACTTAATGAAACCAGGCTTTAGAATTTCTAATTTATATTCAGCCCATATCTTGGAGCAAATAAGGCAATGAACTAAAATAGAACAAAATAGAAAGAAATAAAACAAATAAATAAAAGAAAAATCAAAGGAAAAGATAAATAAGGTGTCTACAGCTGTCCCTCTTTACGTATTTCATGAGAATCTAGAATCGTCAGCTTCTTGATAATCATGAAATAAGTAAAGACATAGACGCTCTTTATTTTGAATCCTTTAAAGTCTACTAAACAGTATAGATAATTTTTTTTTTAAACATAATGACTCCTCGCAATAAGGCTATCCCAAAATAGAAACTATTCTAAACAGAATCAAATCTTGATAAACTACCCTTAAACAAGAGTAATTTTAATTTTGGGAAATCGTTCTAAATAGAGTTAAATTTTGACGAGTTGCACTTAAACATGAACAATTTTAAATCTGAGGTTATCAAGAACTAACCTAAACAAGTGCGATTTGGACTATCTTTAGGCAGAACAACTTGAAAAGATTGTTCTAAACAGAACCAAATTTTGATAGACTATCCTAAGAAGGGAAGGTCATCACCATCCTTAAACAAGAATTGACCCAAGATATATGCTCTAAATAGAATCACATAGAATAAATTATCCTAAATAGGAGATATATTGAACTATCCCTAAACAGGAATAATTTGATAAATTGTTCTGAACAGAACTGATTTTTTAATGAATTGTTCTAAACATGGGTGATCATGACAACCCTTAGACTGGATAACTCAAGAAAAATGTTCTAAATAGAACAAATTTTGGTAGGCTATCCTAAATGGGGAGAATCTGACCTACTCCCAATGCAAGAAATGTTTTAGTTAAATAAATGTCCTAAACAGAACTGAATTCGATGATTTATCTTAAACAGAGAATTTAATTGTTCATTGAAAAACCATTCTAAACAGAACGAGAGTTTAGTAGATTTTCCTAAATAAGAGAGATTTCGACTTATCCCTGAAGTGGATATTTTTTACCAACCATTCTAAATAGAATCAAGATTTAAACAGTCCTAAACAGGTGAGATCTAATGAACTATTCTAAATAGAATTAATTCTTAAAGAACAATGCCTTATCTTAAACAAGAAACATGGCCAAGGTTATGTTTTTTGATGATGCAGCAATGTAAAATGTTTGCACATGATGGTCAATATCAACATGATGCCTCATGTATGTACATGCTCAAATGGTCATGATTAATTAATATGCCCTTCTTCTTTTTTTTTTTAAGTTCAGGGTTCAAGATAGCATCTAGGCTCGTCTTGCCCCGATTTCGATCTACACAAGCATCTTCCATAATCTTCTCTGATACAACATTGTTTCCTCATCATTCTTCTCTGGTGGAAACACTTCCCTCGATATTAACTTTTCACAATCAATTCATTCTTCTTTTGATCAATTTCTTTTTTCCAAATTTCTCACTTCTTACCATTCGTTTTGGCAATCGTTTTAATGTATCCTATTGTTTATCCATGCGTTTGCTCATCATTCCATGATAAATGTCATGCATTTCATTCAAAGAAAATTCATGGATCATTCAAAAGAAGTAAGCAAATTCAAAAAGCTTAATATAATCATAATAAACAAATGCAAAGAGGTTTATATATACATAAGGTACAATACATGACCTCCAATCAATGAATATGTAGACAACAAAAGCCCTCATTGCTTCGACTCTTTCTTCAATTGATCCCTTGCTGTAGTGCACTTGACAACGTAGATCATTTCCAATTAACTCATTCCCCTGATCATAAAAGACTTCTTGCAGCCACATGTCCCTTTTCACACCCATGCTTATTCTTCCTAAACCGCCCTTTCGGGTTTTCAGTTTAGGAACCACCCATTATGGATTCGAACCGCCCTTTCGGGTTTTTACCTCGACCCCACCTTTTCTTTTTCTCTTTTTGGACCTAAGCAGCCCTTTCAGGTTTTCAACATAGGCCATTCATCATTTTTTTATTCATTTTGTTTTTCATTCGTTTTTTATTTTTTGTTTTTGCTTCTTTTTTCTTCCTTTTCTTTTTCCTTTTTTTTAGGCATAATACTTTTTCACAGCATCAGCATTTACTGGGTTTGGTAGTTCATCACCATCCATCTCTTGCAAGATTAAGGCACCTCATGAGAATGCTTTCTTCACCACATATGGTCCTTCCCAATTCGGAGTCCACTTGCCTCGAGGATCATGTTGACTGGGCAATATCCTTTTCAGTACCAATGCTCCCCCTCGAAAACAACGTGGTCGTACCTTTTTATCATAGGCGCGCATCATTCTCCTTTGGTACACTTGGCCATGACAAAGAGCATTGAGTCTCCTCTCTTCGATTAAGTTCAACTGATCATATCTTTCTTGCACCCATTCTGATTCCTCAAGTTTCACTTCCCTGTATACTCTCAAGGAAGGAATTTCTACTTCAATCGGGACAACCGCTTCCATCCCATAAACCAAAGAGTAAGGTGTTGTCCCAGTGGATGTTCTTGCAGTGGTACGATAAGCATGCAGTGCAAAAGGAAGCTTTTCATGCCAATCCTTGTATGTCACTGTCATTTTCTCCACAATCTTCTTTATATTTTTGCTTGCTGCTTCCACGGCTCCGTTCATCTTCGGGCGATAAGGTGTAGAATTGTTGTGCTTGATCTTAAACTGAGTACAAATAGACTCCATCATCTTATTGTTCAAATTCTTGGCATTATCAATGATGATTCTTTCTGGTAACCCATACCGACAGATGATCTCCTTTTTGATGAACTTAGTGACTACTAATTGTGTCACACTGGCATATGATGAAGCTTCGACCCACTTAGTGAAGTAATCAATGGCCACTAAAATGAATTGGTGTCCATTGGAAGCTTTTGGAGAGATGGCTCCAATTACATCGATGCCCCACATTGAGAAAGGCCATGGAGAAGAAATTACATTCAAAAAATTAGGCAGTACATGAATTTGATCAGCATATATCTGACATTTGTGACATTTTCTGGCATGATTGATACAATCTGTCTCCAAAGTCAACCAGTAATATCCCAATCTCATTATCTGTCTTGCCATTCTGTGACCGCTGGAATGGGTCCCACAAATTCCACTGTGTACTTCTTCTAAGATCTTATCTGCTTCAGTGGACTCTACACATCTTAGCAACACTTGATCACGATTCCTCTTATAGAGAATTTCACCATCTAAAAAGAAACCAGCAACCAACTTTCTGATAACTTTCTTGTCATTTTCAGTAGCATGATCTGGATACTTCTTATGCTCAAGATACCGAACAATATCATAGAACCAAGGCTTGCCATCAACTTCTTCCTCAATGCTCATGCAATGTACTGGATGGGTTCTCACGTCCAACTTGATTGCCTCAATTTCTGCGCCTTTATCAACTTTAAACATCGAAGCTAATGTTGCCAAGGCATCAACTAATTGATTATCTTCTCTGGGGAGATAATGGAAATTGATTTCATCAAACTGCTCAATTAGCTCTGTAATATACTTGTGATAACAGACCAACTTTGAATCCCTAGTTTCCCATTCACCCTTTAGTTGATATATCACCAAAGCAGAATCTCCATATACTTCCAATATGCCGATTTTTCTCTCAATTGCCATTTGGATTCCTAAAACACAAGCTTCATACTCCGCCATATTGTTGGTACAATCAAAATCAAGCCTTGCTATAGCCGGGTATTGGTCACCACTTGGGGATATTAACACAGCTCCAATTCCATGTCCCAATGCATGTGATGCTCCGTCAAAGTACATTCTCCATTTCTTTTCTTCTTCTGATTCTGTATTGAATATCGCCATCAAATCTTCATCTGGAAATTCAAACCTTATAGGCTCATAGTCATCAACTGCCCTATCTGCCAGAAATTCAGCAATAGCACTTCCTTTGATCGCCTTTTGAGACACATATACTATGTCATACTCCGAAAGTAACATTTGCCATCGAGCCAATCGTCCAAACAATGAAGGCTTTTCGAAGAGAAACTTGATCGGATCCAACTTTACTATCAACCAAGTAGTATGATACAACATATACTGCCTTAACCTCTGAGCAACCCAAGCCAATGCATAACATATCTTTTCTAAAAGGGAGTACTTAGCTTCATAATCAGTGAATTTCTTGCTGAGGTAGTATATTGCTTGCTCTTTCTTGCCAGACTCATCATGTTGCCCTAGTACACATCCCATCGAGTTCTCCAACACTGTCAAGTACAAGATTAGAGGTTTATTCGATACAGGTGGTACTAACACTGGCGATTTTGAAAGATATTCCTTGACTTTATCAAAAGCTTTTTGACAATCTTCATCCCATTCTCCTGGATTATGTTTCTTTAAAAGCTTGAAAATCGGATCACACTTCGCCGTCAACTGAGAAATGAAATGAGAAATGTAGTTCAATCTTCCAAGAAAACCCCTTACTTCCTTCTGAGTCTTTGGAGGTGGCAAATTTTGGATAGCTTTAATCTTGTCTGGGTCTACTTCAATGCCCTTTTGGTTGACAATAAATCCGAGCAACTTTCTTGATGTGGCACCAAAAGTACACTTAGAGGGGTTCAACTTTAACTAAAATTTTCGCAGTCTCTCGAATAATTTCCTTAAATTAAGCATATGTTCTTCTGGACTTCGGCCTTTGGCAATCATATCATCAACATAAACTTCAATCTCTTTATGCATCATGTCATGAAAAAGAGTTACCATGGCTCTTTGATAAGTTGCCCCGGCATTCTTAAGACCAAAGGACATAACATTGTACTGAAATGTTCCCTACATAGTGGTGAAAGCTGTCTTCTCTTTATCTTCTGGAGCCATCTTAATCTGATTGTACCCTGAGAACCCATCCATGAATGAAAACATTGCAAATTTTGCCGTGTTGTCAACCAAGGTATCAATGTGAGGCAACGGGAAATTATCATTTGGACTTGCTCTATTTAAATCCCGGTAATCAACACACATCCTCACCTTACCATCTTTCTTTGGAACTGGGACCACGTTCGCTACCCATTCCGGATAAGTGGCAACTTCTAAGAATCCTGCTTCCAACTGCTTCTTCACTTCTTCTTTGATTTTTAACAGCATTTCTGGTCTCATTCTCCTTAACTTTTGTTGCACTGGCCTACACCCTGATTTAATTGGTAGCTTATGGACCACTATGTCAGTATCTAGACCTGGCATGTCTTGATAAAACCAGGCAAACACATCAACATACTCCTGAAGTAACTATACCAATTCTTCTCCCTGTTCTACTGATAAAGAAGTCCCAATTTTAACCTCTTTCTGTTCATTATCACTACCCAGATTGACTAACTCAATAACTTCTTCATGCGGCAGAATCTGCTTATCTTCTTGCTTAACTAGTTTCATTAGATCAGGGGGAAGAGTGTAATTGTTGATGTCTTCATCATCAAGCTCATCCACATTGATGGACCACTCAAGGTCGAGCTCAGGTTGATGATTTTCATCGTCCACATTTTCATCATTTGGAGTCCTGAAAATAAGAGGAAAGGGAAAGAGTATATATATACATATATGTGCATGATCCATGAATAGATGAAAAGAAACGAATGACAATAATGGTAAAAAAAATGAAGTGGAAGTGGAAAAGATATATAAATGATGAAATTTAGCAAAAATGCACTTCATTTAGATCATCTTTGACAAGGCAAACGTGAAAATAAAGCCCAAAATACACAAAATCAATCACCGCCACTCTTAGGCAGAAGTGTGGGAGTTTAAAAGTTTGACTGATTAAGGACAAGGTTTAATTACATTTCAAAGTCTGTCATTAAAACTGGCATCTCTAACATTTCCCAATTGCTCAAAGTCATGCTGGGTGTCATCTGACGGATCCATTGTTCACAATTCCCGCTGCTTGATTCCCCTTTTTCCAAGGCACTGATGCTTAATCCCTTCAGCGACCCTTCAAGTTCTTTCATTTGATAGTTTGAATTCATTACACCAGCTGAAATGAAAGTCTCTTGCAACGGAGGAATCTTCAACTTCTCTGCCCCGGGTTCCTCTCCTTTTAGAGAAGCCATCCTTCTTCGTTTCTTCTCTTCAATTGATTCTGCTTTGTCTCTTCTAAATGGCTTAAACCCCAAGCCAAAAGTTGATTCATGCTTTGGGAGGGAGATAGGCTTATGAATCCCTTGGTCACTTTTTCCAAGCCCTTTACCAACACGGCAACCTTTACCCACATTCATTTTGATTTGCATATTCAAACAGTCAGAGATATGTGGTTTTGGTAACTCAGAACCTTCCTTCACATGTGTCACTTCTGCTATCTTGAAGGATCTGAAAGAACAATCCACCGCTTCATCTGTCGTTTCAATATAGGGAGTATTTGAAGGCTGCATCACCATGATATCCTCTTCCCCAGACACTGAGGTCATCTTATCTTCAATTCTGAATTTCACCTTTTGATGGAGAGAAGAACGGACTGCCCCAGCCATATGAATCCATGGCCTTCCTAATAAGCAACTGTATGCAGGGGAAATGTCTATGATCTGAAACAAAATCTCAAATTCTACTGGCCCAACTACCATGGGAACTATCATTTCACCAACTACCTCTCGCCGAGTGCCATCAAATGCTTTTACCACTAACTAGCTCCTTTTCATCAAAGAATGGTCAACTGGCAACCTCCTCATAGTAGTGAGAGGCATCACATTTAGAGCAGATCCATTATCAATAAGTACTTTTGCCACCATATGATCTTTACATTTAGTGGTGATATGCAAAGCCTTATAATTACCCCTTCCCCCAGGCGGGATTTCCTCATCAGTGAAAGATATATAATCAGCCACAGAAATACCGCCGGCAATGTGTTCTAAATTGGCCACAGTGATGTTGTGTGACACATAAGACTGGCTTAGTATGCGTAGCAAAGCTTTTCGATGAGCTTCGGAGTTCAACAGTAGCGCCAATAGAGATATCTTAGCAGGCACGCGGTTTAGTTGCTCCACAACACTATACTCACTCTGTTTGATGAATTTTAGAAATTCATGAGCATCATTTTCTGTCACCGGTTTAGCTGTCTCTTTCATTACTTCTTTTGCTGACCCTTTACTAGATTGCGCTGCTATTTCAATAACCACATCATTTTCTAGCTCATTCTCTTTCCCTTTGTGCATCGCGGTCGACATTTCCGGTGAGTAACATCTTCCACTCCTAGTCATACTGCCAACACCTGTTATGTCCACTGTACTGGCTTCATTAACATGCCCACTAGTTTGCTGTGCTGTGCTATCATATCTCCAAGGTACTTCATTGTTGCTCCAATAGGGGAAGGGCGACGGTACATTCACGACCAATTTTGGCTTTTGCACTGAGACTACTAATGTTGGCTTCGGAGGCATAGGCATTACCAAACTTGGTTTTTGTGATGGGATTGACAGGATTGGTTTAGGAGTCATAGGGACCATTAAACTTGGCTTTTGCAAGGTTGAAACTGGGACAGTTAGATTCTGTGTTGTTGGGATTGGAACAACTAATCTAGGAGCAATAGGTATAGGTACATTCAAACTTGACTTTTAACTATCGTTTCCTCCATAACCCATAACCAATGGCTTCTGATTGGATGACCCTCCTGAGTTTCTATTTACCATATTGACTTCCGGCTCTCCCTTTTCCACATAGAACTCAATAACACCATTATCCATCATAGATTGCAACTTCTTTTGGAATTCTAAGCACTTCTGAATCACATGACTTCTATTCCCATGATACGGACAAGTCCACTTCCCATTCATCTCACCCTCTGACTGTAAAGGTGTAATCTGGTTACCCTTTACCAATGCTCTGTACACAACCTCCATTGGAGTGGTTACTTCTTTCACACTCTTTTTGACATAACAAAATCGGTCATCACTAACTGCATTTAATCCGTTCCCAGAGTGATTTGGAAGTGGATTTGCCCCTACACTCGGTTGAGTACCTACATCAAAGGTCAATCGCCCTTCATCTATGAATTCTTGCACTATCTGTTTCAACCGATTACAATTCTCTATACTGTGCCCCTTCGCTCCTGAATGATAAGCATGGGTTGCATTTTCATCAAACCATTTTGGGTACGGAGGTTGCAACGGGTTTGGATACTGGACTGGTTCAACCATTTTGTTCTAGAGCATCATGGGGTACAATTCAGTATAAGTCATTGGAATGGGGTTGAACTGTTTCTTCTGTTGAATGAACCCGGGAGTTCTCCGATTACTTCCTTGATTCCAAGTTTGGTTAACAGGTCTTGGAACAATGGCGTTTGAAGGATTGGTATAACTGGTGTTTGCAACTGGGTACTAGTGGTAATGCTATTGTTTATAACTAGGGGCTGGATATTGGTAAGACCTATATCCCGGTTGACATTGATACCCTCCATAGATAGTAGCATGCACTTCTCCCTCCTTCTTTTTTGCGCCTTGTCCTCTTTTGGAAAAATCCCCACCATCTATCTTTCCACTTTTAAGCCCTTTTTCTAAGAATTCTCTGGCAACCACTATGTCCGCGAAAGTCCTCAGATGCTTGTGATCAGTTTCTCATAAAAGGGGCCCTTTAAAGTCTCCATGAAAGTGTAATTTGCTTCTCTTTCAGTCAGTGGAGGGTCAACTTGGGCAGTTACGTCCCTCCATCATTGGGCATATTCTTTAAATGTTTCTGTGGGTTTCTTTTCCATAGTTTGAAGAGTCAAACGGTCTGGTGCCATCTCAGTCATATGCTTGTATTGAGCAATAAAAGCTTTCACCAAATCCGACCAAGATTGAATTTTGTGGCAATCCAATTGATTATACCACCTTAGAGCTGCACCAGTAAGACTATCTTGGAAGAAGTGTATAAGTAGCTTATCATCATTTGCATGTGCTGACATTTTCCTGACAAAGCTGGTAAGATGCTCTTGTGGACATTTGGTTCCATTATATTTTTCAAAATCGGGGACTTTGAATTTTGGAGGAATCACTATCACAGGAACCAAAGCGATATCTGCAGCATTCATTGCTCTATAATGGTGTACACCTTCTACTGCCTTCAACCGTTCTTCGATCATGCTCAACATTTGCTTACTGTCATCTTTAAGGTTCTCAGGATCTACCACAACAGGATTGGCCGGAGTTGCTCCTACATTGTGGATTGGCTAAGATGTATTGGCTGGTTGTGCCGCAAAAGTGAAACCACTGTTAAACCCCGAATACTGTGGCATAAAAGGATGTCCCCCATTTGGTGGTGGATATGGGAACTGAAAGGTGGATCCCGAAGCGGATGGCATATGTGCATTTACAGTAGGAAATGCTTGTCGATCTAAGGTATTAAATGCTTGCTCAAACCCAGAGAGGTGTACTGGGGGATCCTGAGGTGCCAGTGCATCAACTGGTGCTTTTTCATTCACTTTTTTTGTTAGGTCCTCAACCTTTTCCAAAGCCTCCGCCAACTTCCTTACTAATTCCTCATTTGTCTTTCTTAGGTTTTCCATTTCCATGTTCTGTTCTGCCATTCTTCTAGTTTGAAATCGAGTGCGGTATCTTGGCGCTTGAGATGCTATCTTGAAACCTTAATTATTATTAAACAATGATTAGACTCTTTATTAAAAGTTCTTTGATTTCTCTTGCCAAAAATTCATGAAGCATGTATTGATGATGCATGAAATGTAATTATTAACTTGAATGTAAAAGAAAATTTATAGTAAACTCCAAAACCTCGGAGCAACTCTATAAACTTCATTTACATGTTAGGTTCGAACACCACTAACCAATGATGGGTCATTTTGCACATGATGCATGTATTTGTAGAGATCCATCCACAGTAATTTCAAAATATAGGAGATAACCAATCTTTCATCAGAAAGAGAAATAGTTCATCATCCATACAGTCATCCATCCAAAGAGAAAATAGTTAACTCTCCTTCCAGTCATCCAATCTAAGAAATATAGTTATAATCCTTACAGTCATCCATAAAAAAAGTTCACTACATAACCATGATAAATTTGAAAACACCATCAATGAAAAAGATCATCAATTTGACGCCTTGTATGCACTTCTAGCCCAGACGTGGTAGTTGAACATCTCATCACAAAATCCTGAAGCATCCCTTAAGAAGTGAGAAAGCCTTCGTGTTCGATCATCTCTTGGAGGAGGCATTTCAGAAAGAAGTTCCAAAGCTATTTCCCTCATTTGGTTGGCTTCATTCACACCATCACATAACTTTTTCAACAAATCATCCACATATTCTCGGTGTGTCTGGCTTCGGAGTGCATAATCATTTGCTTGCCTTTCTATTGATTCTGCATTGGCTCTTAACTGGTCATGCTCGATTCTCAACCCATTCAACTGTCTTGTAAGCTCCCAAACCCTTTGCCTTAATTCAGCATTTTCCTGATTTGAAGTAGAGGCATTTTGGAGATCACTCACTTGTTGGAGTAATTGCTCTATTGTTTCAGTACTCTGTGCTCTTTGTTCTGCCAGCTCCCACTCTAATGTCCTTCTAACACATGTTTGAACGGCCTTTTGATTCTGAGCTTGCTGATACAACCTTCGAGTGGCATTTAATTCTTTTGTATTTCGGAGGAGCAAGTTTCTTCTTAACATCGATCTTTTGTTGGTCTCAATGAGCTTATCCCTTTTTTCCTCAAACTTGTCCTCCCACTCTCGTATCAATTCATCACCTCTTATGCGTTCATTCTCTAAGGCATGTTTCCATTCAAGGGCCTTTCTTTGACACTCAAGCTTTTGCTTTTTTAATGCTAGATTTTCCAACTCCCACTGCTGGCATTGTTGAGTAAGCTCAACCAATTTAACTCCCTCTTTCAACCTTTGATTTTCGATTTGCAATTGTTCAAGGATATCCTCCGGTCCATGGCCAGTAGGATATTTTGGATTCCTTGGAGGCGGGATCTTTATGTCTTTCACCCGTTTTTGGTGCCATGCTGGGTATTCTTCTATAACAAAGTCTGAGTAATTCCCACGTCCCAACTTGAAGGCTCCTTTGTAGACATTCACCAATTCTTTTGCTTTATCCATATTTTCCTTGGTGTTACATTCAAAGTCTAGACTATTAAGCCCGTGAGTAAGAGGGATAAATTGTTGCGACCCAAATTGTCTTCTTACAAGGAGAGGTGAATAACTGGTGACTCCCCATACTCCCACAAGTGGTATCCAAGGCTTCTCGTTGCTTATATAAGGGACTTCTTTCCTGGGCATCCATAAAGGTCTCCAAGTAATCATCGAACGCTCCAAATGGCGAAACCATTCGATCCAATACTCCTTAGGTGCTTGTGGAGGCCATGGATTTTCTTTATATGCTTTAATAGGTTGGCGATCTTGCTTTAAGAAACACAATTTCGCTCCTTCCACAATCCCAAAATGGCTTTTGAACCAGATGCAAAGCATCTGGGCGCAACCTAAAAATCGCCCTCTTCCTCGTCTACAACAAAAGTTGAGTGATCTGATTGTTTCAGCCAAAATGTTTAATGCAGGTTCAGCCCCACACCTTATCTCGTCAAAAATCATCACCATATCCCCATGTACATACCCCAATGCTTTTGGAAATATTACCATCCCGTAGATCAATAGTGCAAGTGTGGCTAGCCCATGATCGGATTTATAATGCTCATCAACAAACTTTAGCAAGTAAGCAACAGGAACTCGCTCATCTGGTATACATTTCCTTACTTCTTCCACATTGAGTCCCATTATCTTAGCTAAAACCCTCTGATAACCCACACTTGACCTTGGCCAATAGATCCTCGGTGACTCATTTTCTTTAATCATCAACATGTCTTGGTATTCCTCCACAGTGGGTGTCATGTCATGTTCATTGAAGACGAAGCACAGATAGGAAGGATCCTAGAAATACAATGCTCCCTTTAACAATTCTTTCTCAATTTTGACATCGATGAGCAAATCAATATCACCATACAAGCTTCGAAAATACTTCTGACAGTTCACACCCAGTTTATCCCATAACTTCTTCAAGTCTGTTAGGTCATTCTGAGTAAGGTCGAAGTAGACATTATCTCGCAGAGTAGAGTTATGATCATCTGGCAAGCAATCCCCTTGCACTTGTTGTTCTTGCAGATGCCCTCTTCTTACCAAGTACGGGTTGGTAGGTCATGAACTACTATTTCTCCTTCTTCAGCCATGGTCAATTATCTTCTACTTTTGGAATTACTTTGGAAGGATCCCTACATGCAATGCAAATATGGAAATGCAGAAATGGGAGAAAGAATAAAACAAAATAGAAGCAAGTTAGTATATTTATTGAGAAAGTAAAGCCAGTGTAAATAAAGTATGTACAACCAAAAGCTAAAAATAGCCCACTCTAAATCATATATGTGAGCATTGATTACTCATGGGGCAGGTAGTCCATCTAAATATGGGTAACATGCTTACCCATTCTACGATTACGTCACAGACAATAAAGATAACAAATGAGGGAATTGTTCCTTCATGTGTCCTAACTTACCATTTACCTCACGGGTTTGGCTCTAGCTAGATTCTCTCATCAAGCTACATGCTGAGTGGGTCCCACACAATCTAAAGGGTCCCAGATTGTCCTTATTAGAAATTCACTACCCTATGCTAACAAGGTTCCCAATCCTCACCCATTACAGGCTTCAATCGGAAAGGGTTCAATCTGAGTGAAAGTAATACCCACATAACCCATACGGAGACTATTGTCTCACGAGAGTTAGCTTCTTGCTTTCTCCTAAAAGGAGAGTTCGAAACCTCGAACTTTGTGCATGAAAAGTGAAGTCTGTGGAAGGAACATTTCAAATATTTACACATATTTAACTTCCAAAAATTAAAAAACAAGAGTCAGATAAGACACAATAAATGATTAGTAAAGTCATGATAAATAAGAGAAAGGATATGTACAACTTTAGCAAATAAATCTATACAAAGGATGCCATGTGATCATACAAAGGTAATATGAAGGATGAGTATACAATTTTAAAGGAAGGAATGAAACTATCCTACATGCAAGGGGTGCAAAAAGAAGCATGCCAAGAGAAATGAAATGTGGAAATGCAAGATTAATCAGAGATTTTTTTTTCTTCCTTTTTTTTTAGGACGAGATTTAGACTAATTAATGGCTCGACTCTCACCCTCCCCAGTGGAGTCGCCAAACTGTCGAAACGTTTTACCGCCGCGACGAAGATGTTTGGGACTGTTCCAAATTTTTGTAAACACAGGAGTCGCCACTAACCTTTTATTTTCTTAGGTGTGGTTAGCTCACCTACCATGAATCTATCTATCTTAACATTGGCCTAAATAGGTTTATTAAGTTAGATAGGTTCCGGTCTACGAAACAAAGAGATTAGGTCCGGGAGTACGGTTACGCGTGGGGAAGGATTAGCACCCCCATAGCGCCCATCCAAAGATGGTACCATTTTTTAGTCTAAGCCTTGTCCTATGTGTATTTTTTGAAAATTTATCTTTTTGAGATTTTTATGAATAACAACTTTTATTGACTTTTAAACAAGAGGTGAGTTTTAGAAATTGGGCCCTTAAATAAGGAATTGATTAAAAAAAATTGACTCTTAAACAAGGGTTTTGATTTTAAGGCAATTAATTTATTAAACAAGGATTTGATTTTAAGGGAATTTGAATTCTTGAACAAGGATTTTGATTTTTAAGAGAATTAATTTCTTAAACAAGAAGCGCATTTTGAAAGAAATTGGATTTCTTAAGGAAATTAGACTATGATGGAATTGAATTCTTAAACAAGAGCTTTGATTTTATTAAAAATTGAATTTCTTAGACAAAGACTTAATTTCTTACAAAAATTGAATTCTTACACAAGAATTTGGTTTTAGTAAAATTGAATTTCTTAAACAAGAATTTAATTTGATCTTAAATAAGGATTTAATTCTTGGGGTAAAAAGGATGCATTAAATCTGGGCTTTATTCATTTTAATCTTAATAGTTGGAAGCCTCAAGATAATCCCGGGAATAACGTAAACACGATAATTCCTTAGACATAGTTCCATCGTCGGAAGTTCCAAATAGCTTAAAGAAAAAGTCAATTAATTAATTTTATTTTTAAAGAATTTAGAAAATTTGTGACTCGACACTTTTTACAAATCAAATGTGAAAATCCAAGGATAAGGAGTGGAAATCATAATATCGGTATCCCTTAGGCCCTTGCGAAACTTCGTTAGGGTGATCTAAGAGAGTCCCTCACCTAAGAGAGCTCTAAGATTATCGTAACCACGAAAATCCTTCGGGCCCTTTATCATCGGGAATTTCCAAGTAAAAACCAACGCAATATGTAAGCATGCTAATAATAATAGAAAATGAGAAATTGATGCCATGAAAGATGCCTTTCAATTATTATCTAAGACTACATTAAATTATATGCAAAATTGATCATGGTCATATTTTTTGAATTTTCTTTACTTTTTATTTTTATTTGTTATTATTTAATTTAATTAATATTATTTTGCAATAAAATTTGCTTGAGTTCCTTCCGAAACCTCAGTTGGAACTTAAGACAAAATCACACCCAAGAGAATAATAGAATTATTGTAACCACAATAACCCCATTATTTTCTAATTATTGGTCCTTTAATTGGTTATCTTAACTTCATGCAAACAAATTAATATGCAAATAGTATGACAATAATGACTAAATTAAATTAACAATATGCAACATGGCATGTGATATGAAGTTCAATTCCTAATTCAGTTTTATTTACAAAGCTAATACACCTTAACGCATTTAGGCTTCCAAATTGATGAAGAATGGTCAAAACGTGACCCCACATTTAAAATGTCATCAATTAATGAAACTGATGAAGTCAAAGTCAATTAATACATGTGACCCTACATCATTTGAATGTGAACTGAAAAGGAAGTCAAAGAAATTACCTAAAAGATGGAAAGCAGGTTGTGACAACCCGGATGGAGCAACACGCGGACCTGGCGCAGGTCAGCTCCGGGCTGGATTTTTAAAAGCACGAAAAGTCTAAAATGCCCTTAAGCTATAAAAGACACTTTTCCAGCTGCCTTGTCTTTCTTTTGCCGAATCTTTCAGCCTTATTTTCCTTCTCTCTTCACGTTCTCCCGTTCGTCTTCTCCAACAAACAGCAAAACTTCAATTTATCCTCCCTTAAGTGGATCAAACGAGTCCTTGATCCAGAAAAATCAAGAACACCTGATGAACATGATGAACTGAACCCAGAAATTGTCCACCAAAATTTCTTGATTTGCACTCCAACCTTTTCTCTTCTTGACTTGAAATTTAAATCTTCAAAAAACTTCACCTCTATCACTCAAAGATTCTGACTTTTCCTTAGCAATAGACCCCAAATGATATTCTTTCCCTCATTTCCAAAGCTACCTTTTTCAAAGCAAATGCCTTTTTCCAGAAAAAAATCTTACAGAGTCTAGCTCTCCTTTTTTTATCCGACCAATTTCCGTTGAAACCTCAACTGGAAATCAATCGTTCTTCTCATTTAACAGCTTAGAACTCTAAGCTGTTACCAAATCACCAAAATCCCTTCTCTCCTCTCAAGAACTAGAAACTCAAAAGCTTTCACGGAAAAAAAAATCCTCCCGACTCTCCTTTGAACTCTGCCCTTCAAAATCCTTCAAAACTCATAAACTTTTAAAACCAAGAAACTCTCTCTAATTTTCTTTTTCCCGGACCCTCTCCTCTCTGAACTCCCCCAAAAAAAACCCCCTTATTTCATTGTTCAGGCTATATATATAGCAAAGGCTGAAGAGAAATCAAGGGCTGAAAATCAATTTCCTTTTGCATCCAAAGGCTAGCATTTTTACCGCCTTTAGCACCCACTGTTTCAGAGCTTTTTCCCGTTTGCTGGTCTTCAACTCTTGTTGGCTTGTAGTGTTCTGCTCTTTTTTTATTATTTTTTATTTTTTTTAGGGAAGTGGTTTAGCATGGGTTGTCTGGCGTGGCTTTGAGGGTCAATGGCTATTCTTCTTTTGTTCTTGGAATCATGCGATTTTTCAACTTGGCTCTACGTTGGGTTTCAAGATGCGTTGGGTTTCAGGATGCATCAGCGGTTTCAAGGGAAGTGTCGGTTTTCAGTATTGATATTTGTGATGGAGTTCCTTTAACTGTTTCATTGGCTGGTCAATTGCAGAACTCAGCAAGTTGTCCAATTGAAAATGGCAAAGTTGCTGCATAGTTCTTTGTTCGTCTGGTCCCTTACGAAAAAAAAGGACAGTTGCAGTAATTGCTCCTCTGGCTTGCAGCCATCAGCTCTTGGATCCCCACTTGATCAATTTGGGCCTACAAAAAGGTCTTGGCCCAAAGTCTTGCACATGGCTTAAATTGATGATTTAATATTTCGGGCCTCTTGCAAACTAAATGACAATTGGGTTTTATTGTAACTTCAAAATTCTTTGCTTAATGAAACCAGGCTTTAGAATTTCTAATTTATATTCAACCCATATCTTGGAGCAAATAAGGCAATGAACTAAAATAGAACAAAATAGAAAGAAATAAAAAAAATAAATAGAAGAAAAATCAAAGGAAAAGATAAATAAGGTGTCTACACAAAGTACTAAAGTATCAATTATTACGAAATCAATCTAATTAAGGCTTCAACCTAGCAATCAATCATATCTTCCCCTTCAATTTATGGATCATTGATCAAAGACACCTCCAATTGAATTATAGTTGGCGTAACTAGGCTAGCTCCGGCTTGCTCCTAGTCTTATCACTTCTTAAGCATAAAGTTAGGCTAGCTCAGACTTGTTCCTAACTTCTTCTCCCATAAATCTTCCACCTGTCAGCGAATGTACAAGAATCACAAGAGAGCATGAAGATCCAAGTGATCTTAGCCAATCGAAACAACCTAGACTCAGCGTCTTAGGTTTAATTTCGATCTCCTTCTTCCTTAAGCTCAAATGGAGCTTGATTTATCACTGCCATGGCTAAATCCTATGATTACAAAAGTGATTTAGCCAATTGACTAGTAATTTAAGCAAGCCTAAGCAATGTGGCCATCATTACTTAGGAAAAACCTAGAATTACTTGATCTTCTCTCAAGTAGAGATCAATTTGCATAGAAAGAAGATGAATACAAATCAATTGAAATCATTTGAGTTTAGATCTTACCAAGATTGAAGAGAAATTGACAATTGGAAGCTAGATTGAAAGTTGAAGTTTAGTTACACATAGTTGGAGAAGAAACCTCCATGGAAGAAAGCTTCATCCTTTCTCTACAAGCTTGGAATTCAAAAGAAATGGAAACAAAATTCGTTTTCTCTGTTCTGGAAACTAACTAACTGAATTACAACTTACTAAAATGAACAAGGATGAGCTTATTTATAAGCAGATCTCAACTAGTGAAATTACTTAAACTATCCTAATCTAAATTTCTATCCTAAGGTTAATTAAGGGTATAAGAGTCTTTTCCTACTTTTGACTAAGTCAAAAGCATGTGGGAAGTCTTCTCCTTAGTTGCCCAAGTCAAAAATAGCTGAAGAATGGCGTGGCTCAACTGCTCCCTAAATTCTCGAAATTTCGGTTAGTCCTACCAGACCAAGCCACTTGGCTACCCTGTCAGGGTAGTCTAACGACCCTTGTCGTGGAAATCAGCATCAAAGGCTTAATGTTTAGGGTCGTCCAGCGTCCATCTCAAGCCTCTAAGTTGCCTTTTTTCTTCACTTTTGATACTAAAATTGACCCTTTAAGAGTATATTTGCACAATCTTCTATTATCACCTATAAATGGAAAAAGACTTTAATTAGTCAATCTTATAGCTCCAAAGTGTCTAATTCTATCCAAATATTATGCAAATATATATATATAAATTAAGCTCTAACACTTGTCCATGTCAAAATGTTTAACCAATCTATCTATGTATGCTGACTGATGGACAAGTATTCCATTTGACTTATGTTAAAGCTCTAGACCAAGATATGATTTGGTTTACCCAAATCTCAAATGCCTTGTTCAAATATTTAGTAGTTTTAGATAACTCTTCAGGAGTTCCAATCAAATTTGTATCATCGACATAAACTGCTATTATAGTAAATTCGATTTGAGATTGCTTAATTAACACACATGGGCAATGGGATCATTTTTGTACCATTCCTTAATATGATAATCACTTAAATATTCATGCCACATGTGACCGGATTGTTTCAACCCATATAAAGATCTTTTGCAACTTTATTGAGAATAAATTAGGGGGAGTGTACGCTTCAGGCATTTTTAATCCCTCGGGAATTTTCATATAAATGTCAGAATCTAATGAACCATACAAGTATGCCGTCACAACATCCATAAGATGCATTTTTAATTTTTCTTGGACAACCCAACTTATGAGGAAATGAAAGGTAACCATATCCCTTATAGGTGAATACGTCTGATCATAATCTATCTCAGGTCTTTGAAAGAATCCTTGGGCCATGAGTCGGAATCTAATGAATCTAATGCTTCAGGCTTTATAACTCATGATCTCATTTTTCTCATTTCGTTTTCGAACAAAGACCCATTTGTATCCAACAGGTTTTACATTGTAAGGGGTATTAACAATAAGTCCAAAAACATCACGTTGGGCAAGGGAATTCCATTCAGCTTGGATTACTTCTTCCATTTAGGCTAATCGTGTCTTTGACGACATTCGGTTATAGACCGAGGTTCATGATCATCATTCATAATTTCATGAGCAACTATGAGAGCAAAAGCTTAATTGATGATTACCTCATTCCAATCTAGTATTTCATTACAATAATTTATGGAAATTTTGATATTCCCAAGGTTGGTGATCTTTTCATAGGTTTGTGTTACTTCAGGGATAATAGGTTCATGATTTTGTGCCACTTTTAGGGCAATGTGCTCTTGTGATGTGCCTCTTCTAAGGCAATTTATTTTCCTCGAGAAAGATTAATATAGTCATTTAGAGTAGATTCAGAATTCCTCCCCTTTCTTTTTCAACAAACTGTATCTTTTGATCCCATTGGTCTACCAGACTTCAGGTGCAAGACATTTAGATCCATTCTGATGGTTCTACAGGAACCTCTATCCTTACTGGAACATTCATGGCCGGAATATGGTACTTTGCAACTTTAGCAGTCTCATTAAATGATGCAGGCAATCTATTAGCCACAGCTTGTGAATAGATCAATCTTTGTACCTCATTTTTACATTCAGGAGTTCTTGGGTCTAAATAAGACAAAATTTTCTCATTCCATGATAAAATCTTATCATTTTTTTGCTTTCTATCGTGAAAGCCTTTGGTGTCCCAATTGAAGTGAATACTATCTCATCGAAGTGCAATATGCAAATCTAGCAGTAAATAAATCTCCTATCAATGGTTTAATAAACGTAATAAAGGATGGTGAGTCAAACCCAACATAAATGCCCAAACAACATTGGGGTCCCATTTTAATTCTTTGAGATGGTGCTATTAGGCACTTACACAGCACATCCAAAGGTACGTAGATGTGAAATATCAACTTCTGGCCCAATACTAATTGAAATGGGGGATATGAATGAGGAATAGTGGGGCGTAATCTAATTAGTGCTACAACGTGCAAAAATGCATCCCCCCATACTGAAGAATGAAGTTCTGTTCTCATCAACAAAGTTCTGACGATTATTTAAATCCATTTAATCAAGGATTCTGCCAATTCATTTTAAGTATGAATATGTGGAACTAGGTGCTCAACTTCAATTCCTAATGCTATACTATACGCATAAAAGCTTTTTGATGTAATTTCATCAACATTATCCATTCTTATACTCTTGATTTGATAATCAGGGAAATATGCTCAGAGCTTTAATAATCTGTGCAAGTAAACGTGTAAATGCGATGTTGCACAAGGATAGTAGGCAAACATGGGATCATCTATAGAATGCGTCCACTAACACCATAAAATATAAAAATGGTCCATTTGGGGTTTATATTGGTCCACAGATATCGCCTTGAATTCTCTGCAAAAATGATGGTGATTCATAATCAACCTTTGTAATTGAAGGTTTAGTAATGAGCTTTCTTTATGAACAAGATTCACAAATATAATTTTTTGACAATAGGACTTTTGAGTTTTTTAAAAGATGTTCTTTAGTCTTCTTGATGATTTTTCACGTCATCGTAGCTCCTGGATGACCAAGGCAATTATGCCAAAGTTCAAACACATCAGTGTTCACTAATCTCTGGGGCATAATAGCATATGATTTTATAGCTCATATGGGGAAATAATACAATCCCGTGTTAGAAACTTCCAACTTCTCATGTATAGACTTCTAGCCCATCTTGTAAAAAGTAATGCATGCAGAGAAAATCTTTGTTTTGCTCATTGTTTGTTTCAAGATGATACCACATTTTTGTAGCTAAGTATATTCCTCTTTGATCTATTGCTCAGTAATGCATCTTCTACATGTAAAATAGTACCATTAGGCAAACAATTGTGGCATTTTCATAGCCATCCATAATTTTAACAGGACCGATTATGGTATGGACATTTACCTTGCATAATGTCATAGCTGAGAAAAAGTTTGTATTACACAACACGGTATACGTTGTAGCACTATCAAGTAAATAAATTATTTGCTCTTTTTCGTTTCCCATATGCATTTTGTTAACAACTTCTGGCATCAATTTGTATTGACAACTTCAAGTGTCTAATACACAAAACAATTCTATCCCTGGGTAAATTATTTCAAAACCAATATAAAATTACACCAGGTAAATTCCTAAGAAGGAATGAAGGGGTTCACAAAGAGTCCCACTTAATTTTCACACTCCTTAGATAGAATTTTCCTAGACATGTTATTAAATATCAAAATCATTGACAACTTCAGGTGTCAAGAGGTTTACCCAGTGTGAGCATTATTAAGTCAGTAAATTGTTTACTTTTTTTCAATGTTTTTCATTTTGCACTTGTTATTGACAGCTTCAGGTTTCAAATATCAAAGAATATACAAATGCATAATAATACCCTTTTATTGATAATTGATAATATTTCAAATTTCTTCGGGGATATCTCTACCCAAATATATGGAAAACATAAATTTCTTTGGGGACTTTTACACCCAAAGAGAGAACAATTTCTTAAGAAATAAAGTTAAGATTGGGTAGTCTTCCACCACTCAGATGTCTTTCCATCTTGATTTTAAAGAAAATTAGAGATTTCATAATAATTTTCTTAGACCAAAGTATTGTTGACTTCATCATTAGTCAAATTTTGATCTTTTTCAGTGGCATTGGTCTCAACACATTTGCCTTTATCCTTCCAAAAAGAAGCCTAATATAGATCAGCCAAATGTCGTACGAGCCCAATGTCTAGTCATTCCACATCGGTTGCAAGTATTTCCACCATGCTTTTTCATGGGATTTCTACCTTTGGGATTGTTTAGGGAGTTATTTGCATTGCATTTGCTCTCTCAGCACCTTTTAGGGAAAAATTCCCACACATGTGTTTACGGCCTCTAAAACGACCAACAATTTTGTTCTCTCCAACATTTGCTTCATGAAGTACCTTAAAACCAACAGGTCTCAATTCATGATTTTTAAGTAGCAACTCATTAGTTCGCTCGACAGTCACGGAAACAAAAATCAATTCAGAATACATCTTAAATTGAAGTTGCCGATATTGCTGTTGTAGCACTATGTTGAAAGCATGGATAGTAAAGAATGTTTTCTCTAAAAGATTGGCCTTGGTGAGTTTAACTCCACAAAGTTCAAGCCTTGAAACAATATCATATAATGCGGAATTATACTCGGATACGGGCTTAAAGTCCTGTAACCTTAGATTTTGTCAATCATATTGTGCAAGGGAGAATATCTGTCTTGGTATTGTCGAGACGTTTTACCTCTCCAACGATAAATGATATGGCGTGAAAAATGCTCGGGACTAAACAGTCAAAAAATAAATGGAGTCGCCACTAACCTTTTATTTTTAATAGGTGTGGTTAGTCACCTATTGGTTTAACTTAACATAAACCTAGAAAGATTATGTCAAGTTAAGGAAAGAAAACCGGTCTACGAATAAAAGATTTTAGGTTCAGGAGTCAGTTACACTTGGGAAGGATTAGCACACCTAAGACGCCCGGAAATCGGTACCACAAAAGTCTTAAAAAATATTTTACTTGGAAAATGATAATAAAATGTATTTAAAATCATTTTAAGAAAAGCATAATTTTAAATGTCGAAATAAATATTCCTCTTTTAATGTGGGATAAAAATCCATTAGAGAAGTTAAATCCGAAATTTAAAAACTTAATGTCGGAATGAACATTCCTTTTAATGTGAAAATCCATAACCCAATTTTAAATTTGAAGAAATTTCCTACTTAGAATGTAGATCCAATTTCTAAATATGAATAAATATTCTTCTAAAATTAAAGTCAAATTTAAAAAAAATGAGGATAAATATCCCTTTATGAAAAACAAAGATTTAATTTTAATTTTAAAAAGTCTCAATTATGAGAATATTAATTGAAACCTTCTAAAAACATTTTACAAAGAGGTTGGGATAAACATCCTCAAATTCATGTTTTAAAAATCACGTTAAGAGACTTTAATTATGATTTCTTAAATTAAAATCTCTTAGAAAGATTTAATTTTGAAACAATGTCGGAATAAATATTCCTTTTAATTTAATGAAGGAAATAATTTGACAAAAATTTAGTCTAATAGGAAAACCTTAGTAGATTTAATAAATTAAGACCTTTAAAAAAACTTTTAAGAAAATGAATGTCCTTTTTATCGAATAAAACTGATTTTGAAAAAGAATTTTAAAGATTTAAAGAATAAGCATTCTTTTTTATTGAAGTTAAAAATGCATTTTGATAAAAATGAAGTTTACTTGAAGGGTCTTAATTAATTAAACATACTAAAGCCCTCCCAAAAAGGTATTTTAGAAAATTTAAAAAAGGTCAAAAGAAAATAAATATTCCCTTTCATTGGAAAGAAATAAAAATAAATAAAATAAGAAAAGAAATTTTGAAAATGGTTTTTTAATAAAACTTAGATTAATTTGAGATGCCCTAACTATGATTGGGTAAGTAAGATCTCTCAAAAAAACTTCTAAAACATGTTTTGAAATTAATGTCGGAATGAACATTCCTTTTAATTTAATTGGGCCTCTTAAATAAAAGATTTTCTTAAAATAAAATGAAAATAAAACATAAAAGTAAAAATGGATAAAAGGTTTTGGAATAAACATTCCTTTTGTAAAAGAAGGTAATAAAAAATTTAGTTCACTTGCCAATCTTAAGAAATTAAGGAAATCATAAATATGATGTATGCTTTTTATGAAAATTAAATGAGAAAAATATATTTTTTAATTTTGAAGGGATGAGAAATTTCTCCGGGCCCGATCGGACTCCCGATTAGACACCAAAAAAACTTCTCATCGGAGAAAACCTTCGGAAACCTCGGACTCCCGAGGCATCCTCCAGTTACCCCATGCATATGAATTTTTTAAAATCGATGTTCTAACTTAATTATGCATGACTGGGACAAGGAGACATGGGTTAGTATATATATACAATTAATTACAGAATATAATATAATAAATAAATAGGACAAGGAAATTTAAAAAAAAATTTTACAAACTTAGATTGCATGATAGCTAATTTTAGCACACACAAGTAAATCTAATTTTTAATTGAATAAACATATGTACAAGATTAAAAATGTAATTTTATACAAAAGATGGCTGAATTTGTCATTAGCATGGATGAATGATCATGATCTTACAAGCATTTAGAATAAATTTAAAGCCTAAGTCAAACATAGAAGATATATTAGTAAACATACAAACGTAGTGTATGTATCATGAATACATGGCTTGAACAAATATAGCACTTAAATACATACATATCGCGAAATTTATTTAAATTCTAGCTAACAAATCTTTAGAACTAGGAACAATTCAGCACACAAAATAAATAACAAACATGAGTCAAAATCAAAAAGTTCAACTTTGGGTTTTGAGAATATTGTATGAACATTAATAAGAATGGTTCCTTGAATGGAAATATTTACACAAAGGTTAATAAAGATGATAACTTTAAGATAATCTTATGCATATGGATTTGTAAAAATAGGAACTTGGACAAACATTTATATGAAGATTAGTACAAAAAATATGAACTTGGACAGCAAAATAAAAACGCAAACTTGGACATATGTTCACATATAGATTAACAAAGATAGCAACTTGGAACGGGAAAACATGAAAGAAAAAGAAATGAAGGCTTTGAACATATACTTAACAGAATAAGAACGCATATTCACATAAAAGATTGATAAAGGTGGGAGCTTTGATAGAATTTATACGCATAGACCAACAAAGATGAAAACTTGGATAGATGCTTATGTAAAGATTAACAAAAATAAGAACTTGAGCATAAATTTATATAAGGATTATTAAAAACTATGACTTGAATAAATATTCACATATAAGTCAACAAAAAATGCAAACTTGAGCGAGGATTTACATAAGGGATAATAAAGATTGAAACTTAGATAAAGATTTACCAAAATCTAACTCAGCCTCTAAGCTAATGAGAAGAGACCAAGGCAGATACAAATTACTCTTCAAATTGGGAAGAGGATAGACCAAAATGATTAGCTAATGAGAAGAGACCAAGGCAGATACAAATTACTCTTCAAATTGGGAAGAGGATAGACCAAAATGATTCCTTTCTCTGCTTTTGTTTTCTTTCTTTTTTTTGAAACTAAAACGAAACTTTTGACGGACTTTAGAGGGGGCTGTTTTCTTCAGAGAGAAGGATGGCCTTTGTTTGTTGTGACAAACGGCACTCTTCTTCTTTGTTCTCTGGACAGCACGCTCCCAAGTTTTAAAAAGTCTGCTTTCAACAAAGAGAAGAAGAGCTTTGCTGCCTTTTTTGAAAACCAAAAGAAAAGAAAGCTTCTTCCTTTGTTATCCTAACTCAAAAAAAAAAACTTGCTGCTCTTTTTGCAAAATCAGTTTTTCAAAACGAAGGAAAACTTCTTTCTGTTCGAAAACCAAAAACCAAAAAAATATCACCAACCCTCTATTTTTTGAAAAAACAAAGAACTGAACCCCCTCTATTGCTGGCTAAATCCCCTTTTTATACTCTCCTTTTTCTTTTTCTCATCCTACGACTCTCTTCTCTTGTCTCATTCTCATCTGATGGCTACCATTTTCGGCTGTGCTCTCCCTATTCTACCCCTGCTCTCCCACGGCCTATTGGCTATTTTTATTACAGGTTTCAGTCTTTTCTCTTTGTAGGGGCATATGAGAGGCGCAGCTGGCGTGGTCACGTGTTGGCTGAAGAGCAAGAGACAAGTGACTGTCTTTTTCCATTCGGCCTCAAGGGCAGCAACTTCTTCCTGAGGAGGTTCTGCTTCAACCATTTTCTTCTTCTTTGGGACTGTATCTTGCTCATTGGCGATTGAGTTTGGTGTTTGTCCAAGAAGTGAATCTACTGCAGGATTGTAACTCTTCGCAGGAGTGATCAAGTCAGCTTCCTTCCTCCGATCCTTGTCATAGACCTCTATCTTTGGTTTGCCTTTAGCTGACCCAGCAAACCATCCCAATTCTCTGCCTTCAAGAGTCCTTAGCCCTACTTCAAGCTTGGCTCGGTTCTCAAGTCCCATAGAGTTATCTTGGTCACCTCCAAGAGCATCACATCGAATTGCCAATGCAGCCTTCGCAGCAAGTGACCTGGAAATCTTCCCCTTGTGCTTTAGTCCTGCCTGACCAACCAATGATGCATGGTAGATAAGCCCATATTTAGGATTCGAATGCTTTGTCTTAAAAGTTCTGAAGATAGCCTTTTCAGCACTAAGAATCTGAACAGTACTTCCAGGCTGCTTTGCAAGATTCAACAAGCTGCCACCATGAGCAATAAGGCATGCACCAACAAGCTCACCAACAAGAGCAGTCAAGTTTGGTGCAATCTGAAAACCAACCGGCATAAGCAACGTCGCCAAGGACGGAAGAAGGTGGAATCCAGAGCTTCGCTATTTTTCTCCCTCTTCCTATTGAAACAAACAACCCTCAACAACTCCCATCGACCGAGAGGGTGATCAAAGGCTCAGGAGTTCTTCAACTTTGTGTGGAGCAAGCTTTTAGACAAAAGTTGAGTGAGAGAAGGAAGTGTTCTATGGCTCTCTCTCTCTCTGTTTATCGTCGAAAGCTTACTCTTTTCTTCCTTCCACCACTGCTGCTGAGGTTGTAGCTACTGCATGGAGTGCATGTGAGGCAGAAGAAGCTGTCCTTGCTGCAGCGTGGAGGCTGTTGCTGTGGTGGCCATCGTGACGAGCTGCCGCTGCTGTGGCGACTGCTGCTATGAGCTGCCATGGCTATTAGTGGCAAACGACGTCGCATGGTGGTGGATGAATGGTTGTCGTTGCTCAGGTGGAGCATAACGGCAAAGGTCATGTTCCGGTCTTAATGAAAATGGAGGAGCTGCTGCAACAGGATCTTCAAACTTTGGTAAAATTGGTGGAGCAACTTTACCTTCCTAAAGCTATTTATCATGAGGAACATAATTTCGAAACTTCATACTGGGATTGTCTTCTTCATTAGTTTCATCTGTTTTGTCTTCAGCAGCTTGAGCAGGATCATCATCCGGGTTGTTTAATAGTTCCTGAGCTGCTTTAAGAGCTCTGAGCCCTCTCGACATGACGCAGTTGCTTGTTCTATTGATTCCTCTTCTGAAGCCATGAGTCTACTCGCCTATCTTCACGAGTTGAAAATGATTCGAAAATTTTCCCTTCCAATTTTGCTTTCGCTTACGTAAATTCTCTCTCATCTTTTATTGTTGAAAGGAGTTGCTGATGGTGGCGGCATATATATAAATATATATATATATATATATTAACATACAGATATATGAATATATACCTATATATAAATAAATATATATTTATACATATTAATATATATATATACATACACATATATAAATATATGTACAAATATATATATGAGCATGTATATATATATATATATAAACACATATGTATATACATTCATATAAATATATATACACATACATATAAGTATATTCTCACATATATACATATAAATATATACATGTATGCATTTGGCATGTGAGCCGAGTCAACTTGATTGGCCTTAGTTGGCTTTTGCATGGAAGCCGAGTTGACTCGCTTAGCTTTTCTGTCTTGATTCAAAATTACCTACAAGGTAATAAAATAAAATCAAAATAAAATAAAATGAGGTAATAATAATAATAATAATAATAAATGAGCATAAATAAACTAAACTAAAAGGATAAGCAGAATAAAAAATTTGAAAAAGGGTAAATCAATTAATTAATTAATTAAAATTAACTAATTGATTAAAATTAAAAATAAGTGTCTACAGGTATGATCATACCTTTCTCTCAATCTCGTCCATAAAGTTAATGGATCTCACACTAACAAGTACTGGATTTTTAGGCTATCGGTCAATTGTCGACGTATAAAGATCAAAGAATTCGCTTTGTTTTTGTCATTAGCCTCGCCTTTTTTTTATCAATAGCAATAGCAAGACCTTGCCTTTGAAAGTGCAATTCAATATCAAGGCACTAGGATAAGTAGTTATTTCCACTCACATCCAAGATCTGGAATTTCGGCTTCTCAATGTTGGCCATAACTCTATAAAAGATGGTTCCAACAAATTAATAATGACAACTTTAGGTGCCAATAATAAAATAACCAAATCCAATTTGACAACTTCAGGTGTCAATAAAGAATTCACACAACTTCAGGTTGTGATATGAAAGAAATTTAATATTTTGTATGACAACTTCTGGTGTCATCTAATATAAAAAAAATCGTAACCCTTCAGATTAAAATCAATAGGGTTTAACTTGTCAAGAAAAATAACATAGTTAGTACAAATCAAAAACTAAATAATTTGAATAATAAAAAAAAATATGGAGAGATCTGACCTTCCACCATAGAATCAAAACCTTAAGAGAGCTTTTTCGTATTGATAACGTGTTATGAAATATTTCAATATTTTATAACAATATAAACTTTTCTATCTATAACGCCTTAAAGGGAGAATAAAGAGAAATTATTAGATGGATTCATCTTATCACGTTATCAATGAAACCAACCAATAGATTTTGTTAATTCAGAAGTTTTCCAACAATTACTAAAATCCTATCCCATTAACATCATAACTTTTAGGACTTACTATATATAAATCATACTTTTTAAAACTATGGGCTTAACCTATTGATAAATTTATGGCTAAATTTTAGTAATTATTTTCAGTTGACAAAATTCTATTAGTTGGTCCTTTAGGATGGATTTATCTATTAATTTCTCATGCATAGATGTGTTAGTTAAACTTTCCTTTACTTAAATATAAACCTTAAACAATACTAGTTAATTAACAAAATCCAAAGGCAACCACAGATTAGGGAGAAGAACAAAGCCAAAACTCAAAACTGAAGAGATTAATTAAATGTATTGCAATTCCTATTGATTATTTAAATACGTATTTTTATTGAAACAACTTGCTATATTACCATTAAGAGGGTGAGTTAGCAATGGAGAGTAGGTAATCCTGCCCTACCTAATGGCTAATTAATGACGTCTATATTGTCTCCTAATTAAAGGACTTTGGAGTGATATATGTGATTAACACATATATTTTAGACCTTATTAGAGTACGAATTATGAATATTTTGTGTTGTTTAAGGTCAATTTTGCTTAATTATTTCTCACTTTAGTTAATTATTTGTTTTATAGGGAGAAGATGTGCTTTGGAGACAAAATGAAGCTTATTGGTGCCTAAATGCATGAGGATTTGAAGAAAATTACGAGAAGTGCTTGGCCTGGGCCGGATGAGGTTCAACCAGGATCGGTCGAGATGATTTGCAATAGAAAACGATTTCCAAACTTCAACCAGGGTCAAGTCGAGACTTAACCAGGGTCTGGTCGAGGTTCTAAAGTGACACATTTAAGTGGGATTTTAGTGCATCTTAGACTTGTGGTTTTAACCTAGAGCACTATAAATAGAGAGTTAAACTATCAGAAAAGGTGTTAGCTAGGGGAGCAGTTCAAGAAACCTAAGGAGATCAAGATTTGAGGAGAAATTTATCAAGATCAATTGGGAGTTCTTCTTAGATTTTCTTTTTCACTAGTTTCTTGATGCTTATTTTATTTATCTTGTTTGTTTTATTTTCATTTTGAATAATTAAACCCTATTTGGGATTTAGGCAGATTTTATGGGAATTTCTTTTTAATGAAAACATGATTTGATTCTATATTGTTGTTGCGGTTAGATTTTTCTTCTTTGCACTTAGTTGTTGGTTATTAGCTTGATCATCTAATCATCAATCTTTGGGAATTTATGAACTGGGAGGGGAGTAAAATCCGAGCACTAGGAAGGAAAACATTTAGATATTAGATTAGAGATAATCTAACTCTTTGTGGTAGCAACAAATCCTAGGATCTCAAAATTCTCGATTAATTAGGTTATAGATTGGGAGGTCATAATCACTTAGTTGAGAAATGTTGAGTGATTTTGGGAGAACCTTTAACTAGATTATTGATTTGCTACTTTGACCCATAATCAATCATGTTTAGTTAATTTGAATTACCATAGGAAAAAGCCTAAACCTTGATAGCCCTTTTTATTGTATTTTAGTTTCAGTTATTTTAAATTTTATTCATATATCTTATTTATTCACTAGGATTAATTATTAGTACCAATCCGGTTCTTTTGGGTTTGATACCTAAAAATACTTCTGGGATTACTTGCCACTCCGATCTTGTTCTCTTGCAGAATTTCAAGTAGCGTGGAACTCCTCAGACAAGTCAAATGCTTCCGCTTGAAGATGTGCCCATAATTAATCAATGGGCTCGATGATCTCATTCTTTCAGTTCATTTAGAATTTTAAAATAGGATGATAGGATCTGATCTCCAGTCACGACTTAATCCATCCTTTGACAAAATGTTTTCTAAAGGGCTCTAAGAATCCCCTTTTTCTGTTTTTTCTCTGTTTGGCTTTGTCAAAATTATCTTAGACCTTACCGCAAACTTTATAAGGTTCTACATCTTCCCAACAGGCATGATTTTATGGTAATTACCATATATAAAGTCAAGTCCATGAGATTATAATTGTTTAAAAAGATTTTAGTTAAGATCAAATTCAGGAAGAGAAGTAATATTTTCCCAACCTTTACTGTAAAAATAAAGAGGGTGTTAGGGTTCTCTCAAATAAAAAAAGAAAGAAAAGAAAAAGAGTGTGTTAAGGAGAGGTGTCCATGACCTGGCTTGGGCCAGGTTTGGACAAGCATTTAACAAGCAACATGCTTGCCCATGCCTAATTTGGATATTTGGGCCTTAAAGGTTGACCAAACGTAATCCTAAAAAAAATATGTAAGCCCGCCAAAATTTTTTTAAAATGCTAATTTTGAAGATTGAATTATATTAGTTTATAATATAAATAGAATTAAATCACCACACATTCAAGGAATTATCATCCATTACAATTTTTACAAAGCTTACAAAATTTAAATACTAATAATATTTGAAAACACTAATATCATGCACAAAAAAAGAGAAAATACTAATATCAATAAATATAAAATATATATTTATACTAAATAAAAATCGGAATGGACTTCAGCTTTTTCACCTATGATCAAATCTGACCCATTTTATAAACAGACTTTTAAATTTTATCCAAATCTGGTCATTCAATTTAAAATCTTTGTCCAAACCCTTCTAAATATCATACGGACTTATAGGACTAGATGGGTAGCTGACCTTTCGACAACTCTAGTATATATAGATGTGCCACGACTATGTGCCAATTAGGTAATATGTTTATCACTAATGAATTAACTTCAAAACTATAATAGCATTGCATACGGGTTACATCTAGGGGTATAAACGGTTCGGTTCGGATATTAAGGTTTTAATACCCTAATATTTCAGTTTGTGTATTTTTATGGGTTTTTGGGTAGCTAGAGTTCATTCAATTTTGGATTTTTATTCTTTTACAAAAGCCTAAATAAGATTATAAAAACTTTGAATTATTCAATTTTGGACCAATAAAATTAATTTTATACATTTATTCTTTTACAAAAACTCAAACAAGATTATAAAAACTTTGGGTCAGTAAAATCAATCATTTTTCTTTCTAATTTTAATTCATTTGAACAATTCGGTTTTCATATGAACAATTCGAACCCTAACCGAATTATCGATTTGTTTTTATTATCATTTTTTTTTGTTTTCTGGCACAACCATCTATAGAGGTGTCAAATCGGGTTGATCGGGTAGGTTTCAGGTTCGGGTCAATCAGGTCGGGTCAGTTTGGGTCAAAAGAGATTGTCGGGTCATTTCGGGTTTCGGGTCATTCGGGTTCGGGTCTTTCTGGTTTCGGGTCATTCGGGTTCAGGCTTTTCGGGTTTTGTCCTCAGATTTGTCGAGTTTCGACTCATTCGAGTTTCGGGTCATTCGAGTTTCGAGTTCGAGTTTGACCATCGGGTCTTTCAGGTTACAGGTTTTTTGGGTTTTATGTCATTTGAATTCGATTTTTTTTATTTAACTCGAGTCGTTCGGGTTGTCGATTAGTTTAAATTGAATTAAAGTTTTGATTTTACAAATTAATACTTAAGAAAGATTTTATCAAAAATATTATTTATTAGATTTGTTATAAATTGTAATTAAATTAATTAAATTTGTAATGTTATAAATGTATTAATTACATTAGTAATATTTATAACTTTTTTAAAAATTTTCCTATAAATTATCTATAAATTTAAATAAAATAAATTTTTAAATTTTTATTATTTACTAATTCATTTCTAAATTCTAAATGATATATAATAAATTCATGATTCATAATATCATTAATATATAATCATGAATTATCCATAGTACAATTACAGACTAAGGAACCAGAATTTTGATATATAATTACAAACTAAGGAGTCAAAATTTTGGCATACAACTACAAATTTTACCAGTTTTCTCTTATTGAATTGAAAATTTAAAAGCTTTTATTTGATCAATGAATAGGATAGCCGAAAAGGAATAGCCAATAGCTAATAGGTTATCCGAATTGTCATACAGCTATGGCCACCATGAACTACTAATCTTAGTATCTTATTATCTTAGTGCTAATGACTTTGTTTTGTTCTTTCCTTTCTAAGATTTGTACATAGACTATACTTTATAGTGATTAGTGATTAACATCACCTACTTCTGCATAATAGAATAACTTGCATACACACTACATTCGGCATTTTCATTAAATTATTTGTTTTGACGAGAACTAAATTATAAGGAGAAAATATATGATAACATATTGAAATTTTAATTTCAAATTTTTAATGTTTAGATGCTTTTTGTTGGATAGATAATTCACTAATTTGATACGAATATTAGTAATTTATTAATACTACTATCATTTATAAATTTTCTTAGTTAGAATGGAAAATTGTCATTCACATAAAAAAATTTATTTATTGATTTGATCAGTAACGATGAAATCAACATGGCCTTTTATAAATTCTCAAATTTTCCTTAATAATGTTCATAATTAATATTATTAAATTTAAGTAATAATATTCTATAAATTCATATAATTCAATCATAAATTCATAATAATAAAATTTAAAAAACATAATTATGAAAAAATATTTTTTTAAGTTCACTTTGATCAAAATTTTATCAAATATTTATTTTTATTTTCTTTATCAAATTTATTTATTAAATTTGAAGTTTATGAGGTATATAAAAATACGCCATATGTCCCTATTTGTCTATTACAATTAATCGCTTCATATAAGGCAAAAAAAGTAGTTATGGTACAAAATTTTATACATATTTACATTGACTTTCTTATTTTATCCTTATCTCTCTTCTTCTTTAATTCTCTCTCCTATTTAAGAAAAATATTTATTTAAGAGAGAAAAAAAGTAGTTTAAAAGGGTAATTTTAAAAAATTAATAATTAATGCTGGGATATAGACAAATAAAAAGGGATAAATAAAGCTTTTAGAAACAAATAAAGCTTCTAGCATGAGGCAAATAAATAGGGACAGGGGGAGTATTTCATTAGCTTGTCGGGTTCTTTCGGGTTAGATTCTTGGGTTTCTCAGGTTAGATTCTCGGGTCAATCGGGGTTTCGAGTCAATCGGGTTCCGGGTCAATCGGGTTCCGGGTCAATTAGGTTCCGGGTCAATCAGGTTTCGGGTCGATCGGGTTCAGGTCGTTTAATTTTTTTAATCAAATCAGGTCGGGTTAGTTTCGAGTTCGGGTCGGGTTATCAGGTTCGGGTCAACTTTTGACAGCTCTAACCATCTATATACTCTCGTACGTGCGTGAATAAGTTAATTAGCTAAAATAGAATTGTGCTTTTTCAATATATAATGTGCTATAGGCTTGGACATATATCATCTATCATGTTGATTAATGGAAAAGTAATTAAAAAAAAAACTAAGGATTTTGTGTTGCATATATGTCCAAACTCTCGTACGCAAGCATACACATAGAGGTGTCAAATCGGGTTGATCGAGTAGGTTTTGGGTTCGGGTCAATCAGGTCGGGTCAGTTTGGGTCAAAAGGGATTTTCGGGTCATTCGGGTTTCGGGTCATTCGGGTTTTTGGTCATTCGGATCTTTCGGGTTTCGGGTCTTTCGGGTCTCGGGTCTTTCGAGTTTTGTCCTCGGGTCTGTCGGGTTTCGGGTCATCCAGGTTTCGGGTTCGGGTTTTTCGAGTTTGACCCTGGAATCTTTCAAGTTTCACTGTTTCAAGTCTTTCTTTGCCTCATCAGTCTCCCTCATGTCATGTCATTTAGATTCGGATTTTTCGGATTTAACTCTCGAGTCATTCTGGTTCTCGATTATTTTAAATTGAATTAAAGTTTTAATTTTACAAATTAAATAATTAATAATTAAGAGAGATTTTATCAAAAGTATTATTTATTAAATTTGTTATATATATTACTTATTTAATTAATATATACAGTAAGTGTTAATTAAATTTGTAATATTATTAATGTATTAATTAAATTAGTATAATTTTTTAAAATTTTTTCTATAAATTATCTATAGTTTTGAACAAAATAAATATTTATATTTTTATCACTTACTAATTCATTTCTAAATTTTAATTGATATATATTCAATTCATCATAATTCATATATATGTAATTAATATTAAAAGTTTTATTATAAGTTATAACCGATTCAATTCATCTCAGAATAGTATTAATATTATAATATAATTCGATCCAAATTTCAAAATATAATTGATACGAATATAAATAGAGAATCAGTCTTTAATTACTTCTTATCATGTGGCGGATCTAGTATAAAATAAAAGTGAATTGATATGCCGATATCTTATAATTGTATGATACACACCCGAATCTTGACACATTTGGTACATATAGATTAGGCCCGATTAAGATATAGTCAGGCACAATTAATTAAATATTAATGGTGAATTTATATCTACGTGATCTTTGAGTTAATTAGATGGAGAAAAGAAGAGGCCATTTCCAATATAATTAAGTCGGAATAATTAGAAACGCAAGTATATAAAATGACACTGATACATGAATCGTATGTATATAATTAACATAACATGTGCCTTGGGTTCAGGTATACAAATAAAGAGGTTCATCATCTAACCATATTAGTATATTACTACTTCTAAGAACCATGCATTGAGAATGTATTAATCTTCAATTCTTATTAAAATTACTCATCACACAATATAGAATGTAGCATGAATTAACAATGGTTAGTAGTTAATTAGTTGTAAAAAGGTAATTTGTAAATCTTTCCTTTTTCTTTAATTTTGCGATATGAGAGTGAACCATAAGTTCATAACGAATTTTTTTTGGGACCGCAACAAATCATGCATGATTAAAAACTTAATAGGTACTTGATATATGTTTTATTATTAAGGTATAGTCAGGTCCAATTTAAATTATTAAAATTAAATATTAATACATATTTATATTTTAAAAAATTGGAATGCATATGACATACAGATCGTATTGTTATCTAACTTAAAACAAAATATAAAAGTAATTAAATTAATTACATTTACTGATTTACACTTATTTTTTGTAATTTTTGGTACCAAGAACGGCATTTGGCATTCTCATTAAAGTGTTTGTTTTGGGGATAACTAAATTACAAGGAGAAAATATATGGTAACATATTGAAATTATAATTTTAAATTTTTGATATTTAAATTATCTTTGTTGGATACACAATTCATTAATTTCATACGAACATTAATAATTTACTGCTATAATATAATTTATAAAACTTTTTTAGTTAAGATAGAAAATTGTTATTTATGTGAAAAAGTTTATTTTTTTGTATGATTAGTCATCAGTGGTGATGAAATCAATATAGTTTTTTGCAAACTCTTAAATTTTTTTTAATAATGTTCATAATTAATATTATTAAATTTAAGTAATAATCTATAAATTCATCTAATTTAATCATAACAATAAAATTTTAAAAAAATTAATTATGAAAATATATTTTTTTAAGTTCACTTTGAACAAAATTTAACCAATTATTTATTTTTCTTTTCTTTCTCAAATATATTTACTAAATTTGAAGTTTATGACATATATATAAAATTAATAAATTATTTCATTAGTCTATCAGGTTTTTTCGGGTTAGATTCTCGGGTTTGTCAGGTTAGATTCTCGGGTCAATCGGGTTTTCGGGTCAATCGAGTTTCGAGTCAGTCGGGTTTCAGGTCGATCGGGTTCAGGTCGTTTACTTTTTTTGATCAAACCAGGTTAGATTAGTTTCAGGTTCGGATCGGACGGACGGATTTTTCAGATTCGAGTCAGCTTTTGATAACTCTACATACCCATGTTGATTAAAAAAAACAAAAGGCCGAGGGGATGGCTTGATTGGTAAAGTTCATCCACCTGTCTCGTGATTTGAGTTCAAGTGGCACTGTGGCCTTTCGTAGTGCTATCTCAATAGTGGGAAGACAAAACTTGTTTTATTTTAACAATTTACAGGTGCATTTTGGTCTGAGGGTTGGACCAACTCGTCTGCTCGTGGATTGTTTTTTGCCCAGAAAAACAATAGTCTAATGACACGTAGGATCCTGATCTGTAGGTTTATATAACTGACGAGGACAATATATCCGCTATGTTTTGTCCAAGAAGACAGATTTCTTATTACCCAAAACAAAGAACACAGATTTCAGTTCAACTCTTTCTTTTAAATAGTACTTTTTCTAACCTCTATATGTTTGTTTTCTATTAATTTTCATAAAATTAAAAAAAATATTATTAAATTAAATTGAAATTACTTCGTTATCTTTGATATTTATTAATAATTTTAGGGTTTTATATAATGATATAATAGTAATAAAAGATAGTAAAATTAAAATTTATTAATTATTCCCTCCATTTCATAGTAAGAATCGTTTTAGAGAAATTTTTTTATTTTAAAATATCTATCATGTTTAAGAATTCTATAGAGCATTAAGTATCTCTTTCTATGTTTGACATTCTCTTTCTTAATTAATAACATTTATTTAAAAAGAGAGAGCATATAATATTTATGAGAGTAAAAGAATAAATCATTAGTTTTATAAAAAAAGGATATCTAGATTTGAGAAGTTTTATTCAGTCTTTAATTTTTGTGTAAAACTCTAAAACGATTCTTATTATCGAATAAAGAACTCTAAAATGACTCTTATTATAGAATAAAAAGAGTATTTATTTATAATAAAATATAAATAAATTAAAACTTTTTTAAAAAAATGACGGATAAACAATCCTCCTCCAGAGCTAGTGCCTTTACTTGAGCATTGTGCACAGGGTGCTGCAATTAGAAGACCCCAGCCGACCCCAGCCGACTTTGTTGGCTCCTATGTGTCAAAAAAAAAAAAAATAAGAGAGACGGAGGAGTAAATCCTACGGATAGCCCAATTTTGTTGCTTAGTGAAGGCCAATGGGCCGAAAGGAGAGGAAAATCAAATCTTGGATCTTAACAGTTGGAAAAATCGAGGTTCGTTAAAATAACATGACATTGCAATTGGGGTTTTGCGATTGGTTCTTGTTTGGGCCCAGCAACAGAAGAAACTGGGTGGATCCCTAATGCTCGTTTCAAGCATCGTTCATCCTTCAATGTCTTCACAGTTTTCCCCACCGTTCTTAGATCTTTACTAGGAATTGACCCGGGGATAGGCCGCGGGGATTTTTTTTTAATTTTAAATATTTAAATTCTATTTTATAAAATATTAGAGGATTAACAGGAAAAAATTAATACCTTTAAGACTAAAGTTATAGCATACAATTATCTATACATATATACATATTTTACATCTTACATACTTTTAGGGGGCGTTTGGTTCAAGGTATTTTAGATTATCAGAGTTATGTGATTACCAGGTTATAACATAACCTAGTGCATATTCCCGGAATGTGCACAATTTTTGTTTGGTTGAGATTCCCGGAATATAAGATTAACATGTTTGGTTGGAGGGTATATATTCTGTTAAAATGGATAGTTTACTATAATGCCCTCAATACAATACTTAAGCTTATTTCTTATTTATTCAATATTTTGTACAATTGTTGTAATTTTGTTAAGTTTAATAATTAAACATGACTAACATAAAAATTATTTAAGTAATAAACTTAGTAAAATATTGTATAATTAATTTAATGATTATATAAGTTAAGTTTAATTATGATTTTAACAAAAAAGAAATTATGCTTTTTGTTTAATTGAACCAACATATAATTATTAATTTAGTAATTATATAAGCTAAGTTTAATTATGTTTCTTAATCAAAATAAATTACGCTTAAAAAAACATTGTAATTTATCAATTACATAAGGTTATTAGAGTCCAAAAGCGAGGGCAAACTAGTAAAAATTTTAAGATAACCTGGTTATCTTACATTACCTAAGAATTTGGAGGTTATCACATAACCTCATTTTAAGGTTATATGCTGACGTGGCAGTAATATGATATAACCTTAGTTATCTCATTACTTCCAACCAAATAAGGGCATATAAGATAACAAAGACCAGATAACCGGGGTTATCTTACATAACCCCCAACCAAACGGCCCCTTAAAATTATTTCTAAAGCTTTTAATGGTGAGCTTTACATGATTTTTTAAGATTTCTTAATTTTTTTAAAAAAGACTTTTTATCTCTTCAACTTATTTACATTTACATGATAATAAATGCCTATACCTTTTTAGTTTTCTTAATTATTATTAAGATGCATGAATTAGTTTATAAGATGAAAAGCTTGTGTTTTGTAACTAAACAAAATTAAGATTGATAAAGTTAATTCAAGGAGGAATTATCCTTAGGTGCATCGAGGGTTAAAATGCCTCCATGGTGTAATGAGTCAACTTTTGTTCTTTTTAAGTATAATGTTCAACTTAATTCCTCATTAGTGTAATATATTTTACATTCTTTATCCATTTTACCCTTTAATTTTTTAAATAAAAAAAAAAACAACTACTAAAACACAAGTTCACCCATTCAACCATTTTATTAAATGGTGAAATTTATATACAAAACCTAATTTTTTTAATTCTTTGATTATATTTCTTTTTTAATTTTTTTATAATTTTCAACATACACGCCCATTATAATTTCTTCTAATAGAAGAAAATAAAATAGAATTTTAATTTAAATAAAAATATGCATTGATAAAAAAAAGTCATTATATTTGAAGCTATTATAAATTAATTTAAAAATAAAATTTAATGTAATAATAATAAAAAGGCCAAAAATTCATCACAAAAAAAGAATAGGTATTAAAAAAGAAAGAGAAATGTTTAAAAAGCATAAAATGGGTAAAGTCTATAAAATTTATTTAATGAATTTAATGGGTAAAATATTAAAAATAAAATTTAATGTAATAATCAAAAAGCCAAAAAATCATTAAAAAAAGAAAAAAGAATAGTTATTAAAAAGAAAGAGAAATGTTTAAATAAAAAGGATAAAATGGGTAAAGTGTGTAAAATCCTGTTGCACTAATGGGAAATTAAGTTGACATTACATAGTATAAAATTGTGTGTTAACTCCATAATACATCGGTCCGGATGTGTTTGATGAAGAAGAGAAGTGAAAATTAGGATAAGACGGAGTTGGAAGATGAGATAAGTAATCGTGTATGGAAGCATTAAATGGACCTCTTTAAGTCCCTAACTAATGGATTGGATATCCATTGGTGTAGCAATCGGTGGGTTACTCCAAGGATAGAGATTATGAGAAGTTGAAAAGAGGGAAGAAAGTCTGGCCCGGGGTCCGAGTAGGCCTGATGTCAAGCTTGGCTATAAATAGAGGGAGTTGAGCTCTCCCCCTATCATTTCTCTTCTCCCTCTCTTCCTCTCTTCTCATTGGCTTTCTCGGAGCAATTTCGGACTTTTGACCAATCCTGACAAACCAACCGAAGGATCAAGGTGAGATCTTGGTATGTTATTCTACTCACCTTAATCTACATTTTATTACGTTTTTGACACACCCGGACCTAGCACGACCTTTTCGTACGAACGGAATAGTGCAAGATGACGTTGTAATTGAACACTAAGTCGGTCCGGCTGTGTCAAGTCAGAAGAGAAGATAAGCTTAAGACAAGATGGAGTTAGAAGATGAGATTGGTGACCATGCATGGAAACACTAAAGTGGACTTCCCTAAGTCCATAGCCAATGGATTGGAAGTCTATTGGTAAATTGGTCGGTGGATCGGGCCAAGGATCGAAATTATAGGAGATTTCAAAGAGGGGAAAAAGTCTGGCCCGGGCCTGAGTAGACCTGGTGTTGGGCCTTGCTATAAATAGGGGGAGATGAGCTCTCCCCCTCTCATTTTCTCTTCTCCCTCGCTTCTCTCCTCTCATTTGCTCTCTCGGAGTAATTTTTGACTTTTGGCCGATCCGGACAAACCGACCGCAAGTTCAAGGCAAGATCTTGGTGAATTGTTCTTAACTCCTTAAACTACGTTTTATTAAGTTTTCATGCTTATCCATGCATTGGTATATGAGAGATCCAAGCTCAAAGTTAGGTTCAGCTTTTTAGTTAGATTTCTAGCTTAGATTTGAGATCTAGGAACTTTGAGCTTGTGATTCTCGTTTCTGCTCTGCTAAAAGCGTCATGGGAGGTGAGAGGAACCTCCATTTCGAATTTCACGTGAATCGGTTGACCGAGGGGCTCGGGAACCGAGGAAAAGCCTCGAAACCCGAGGCCTACGAACGGCTCCCGCGTGGGAGCTTAGTCTCTCCCGCGCGGGAGAAACCCGCCACCCAGGTCCAGCGCGGGACTGGGCCTGTCCCGCGCCGGACTGGGCCATTTTGGCCCAAAATGGCCAGTTGGGCCCAAACCGAGTTGGGCTCAGCCCAATTCATGTGGAAGGGCCTTTGGGCCCGGAAACAGGCCAGGCCCAACCTAGCCATGGGGTGAGGCCTGCCTGGCCCAGACCCGGGCACACTTTTCTAAGCCCCGAATCACATCCAAGCCCAATCGTAGGTCATGTTAGAGCCTCATAGGTGCATTCATAAATTTAATTATGAATGCTAACTTACATTTTCGTATATTAGGGCTCCGGATAATCGAATGCGACGATGCATCGAAGATTAAAGCTACATAGAGCGCTTGGGAATATACGAATCTCCCAGTACTGTGAGTGACCTTGTTTTCAGTGTTTAGCCACTAGGGACTAAATGTTTTTAAAATGTTTTCAAAATATAAATTGCCTTAAAAAGGTTTTACAATTGTTTTGGGATAAGGGTAATCCACGACACACACTTTTTATTTTGTGATACGCCCACTTAAAGGATGGGATGGTTTTAAAATCTAAAGGTTTGTGTGTGTTTAAATGTTTTAAACATAAATGTTTTGATAAATATATGGATGGGATGCGAGACGAGAGATAAGTAATTGAGTGGCTCCTCGGGCTCTAATATATGTGGGAGCGTGGACCGAGTTGGAGAAAGCATGCTAGATTCTCAGCCGTGGACCGCCTGTCGAGGGATACGGTGAGACGAGACCCTGGGAGAGGCACGTAGGGAAGCTCGCCAGGGCTCCAGAGCTGTGTTCCACCACAACTGGCTACCACCGAGGGAACAGGCTAGAGAAAGAGAAATTATGAAAGTATATTTTAAGAGAAAAGAAATAGCCCTCGGTGCAGTAAGGCATACGACCGGCCAGTCGTGACACACCCGGACCTAGCACGACTTTTCGTACAGATGGAATAGTGAAAGACGACGTATTAATTAAACAATATGTCGGTCCAGCTGTGTCTAATTAAGAAGAGAAGTTTAAATTAGGATAAGACGGAGTTGGAAGATAAAGTAATTAACCGTGCATGGAAATTAGTAAAATGCCAAAAAGACCTCCAATTAAGTCCTTAGAAATTTATTATGGGCCCCATTGGCACAAGAAATTAAAGGATTTAGCCAACGGATAAAAATGGAAGAAAGTTGAAAAAGGGAAAAAAGTTTGACCGGGGACCCAAGTGGACCCGGCGTCAGGCTCCCCTATAAATAGGGGAGGGGGGCCAAACCTTTCTTCATTTTTTTTGTCTTTTCTTTTTCTTCCTTTTTCTTCTTTTCTCTCTGGAGCCGACCGAAGGCATTTTGGATAATTGGTAAATCGGAACAGTCCGGCCATCAGATCAAGGTGAGTTTCCAGTATGTTGTTCTTCTCACCTCGATCTACGTTATATTAAGTTTGCACGTACATCCATGCATCGGTTTAGCCTAGATCGTAGTTTTCAGCTTTTAACCAGATTAGAACTTTAAACTCAAATAAGTGGATTTCGGGTCGGTGGATTAAGGTGAGTTTTTAGTAGGTTATAGTACTCACCTTAATCTACGTCCCACTCCGTTTTCACGCATTTCTGTGCACCGGGTGAGGGTAAAATTCAGATTTGGTCAATTTGGGCTAAATCTCGGTCTACGGGAAAATTGGACCGGTGTTTCTCGTTTATGCCTCGGCATATCCGTCATGGATGCCATAAGAATCACCTCTCTAAGTTTGTAAGTCGAAAGGAGGAAAAACGAGTGCAAAAACCGGGGGAGAGACCTGCCGAGAAACAGGCCGATCGGATCCTTGTTTAGATATTTTTTATATAATATTATTATATTAAAATATATTTATATATTATATTAATATATTTTAGATATTTATATATAATATTATTATATCTTAGATATTTATATATTATATCATTATAATATATAAATATCTCATAGGTGGGCTTTTTGAGCCCGATTTCGAGCAGAACTTGACCTAACCTGTGTGGGGCCCAGCCTAGTCAGGGTGTGGGGCCCACGGGTCCCCGGGGGTATTTTGGTAATTTTTTTTTGAGAGTCCGATTTTAGTCCCGAAACCTCCCGGACACTTTTCTATGTCCCGGGCCCAGCCCGGGTGGCCGGTCCATACTCCCAGGGGCATTTTCATAATTTTTCACCGAGTGTCTAATTTTTACCCCAGAACCTCCTGGACACTTTTCTAAGCCCCGAATCAGCTTCAAGCCCAGTCGTAGGTCATGTTAGAGCCTCGTAGGTCCATTCATAAATTTGATTATGAATGCTAACGTATATTTCCATGTATTAGGGTTCCTAATAATCGAATGCGGCGATGCACCGGAGGTTAAAACTACATGGAGCGCTTGGGAGTATACGATTCTCCCAATACTGTGGGTGACCCTGTTTTCAGTGTTTAGCCACTAGGGATAAAATGTTTTTAAAATGTTTTCAAAATATAAATTGTTTTAGAAAGGTTTTACAACTGTTTTGGAATAAGGGTAATCCACAACACACACTTTTTATTTTCTGATACACCCATTTAGAGGGTGGGATGATTTTTAAAAATACAAAAGCTTGTGTGTGTTTATATGTTTTTAATATTTATATAAGAAATAATATTATTGTTATTATTATGATTATTAGGGTACGATGCCCATGGAAGAGGAGTGATTGAGTTGGATTTCTCGGGGCTCCAATTTGCGGGAGCGTGGACCGAGTTTGAGAGCATGCATGATACTCAGCCGTGGACCGCCTATCAAGGGGCACGGTGAGTCGAGCCTGGTTGGGATAGGCGCGTAGGGAAACTCGCCAGAGCTCCATATCACTGTGTTCCACCACAGTGAAGCACCACTGAGGGAACGGGCTAGAGAAAGAGAAGATTTTGAAAATTTATTTAAAGAGGAAAGAGATAGCCCTCGGTGTAGTAAGGCATACGACCGGCCAGTCGTACCTTCAGTGTATTAGGTGCTAGCCCATTAGTATATAATTATTTTAAAGGTTTTAAATCTAATTCTCTTTGGGAGAATTATAAAAGAGATTTTGAAAATAAATTTATTTATTTTATTTTTATTGTACTTTGGATATCCCGTGTTTTCCCTAACCCTGATGGAGATTCATTGAACCTTTGTTAGTCACCTGTATCCAATGTGGATGGATGCAGATCTGCGTACGAGGTCAGCCAATAGATTGGAGGCTCACTAGGAGGCGTCGGTGGCTTAGGCTTAGTAGTTTCCGCTGTGTAGGTATTCTTTTGAATTAATCTATTGGTACATCTTATAAAGTTAATTATTTTATTAAAATGGTTTTTAATTAAAGTTTTAGTTGTTTTGCAGCGATGATATCCATTTCAATGCCTTGCGGTGCTTCTGGTGAGTGACCGATCGGCACGTACTTCGAGGCAGCGCGGTAGTTGCCACGTGGCCGACCCGGGCGGGTCGGGGCGTGACAATTCGTACCTTCAGTGTATTAAAAACCAGCCCGTTGAGCATATATTTATTTTAAAGGTTTTAAATCTAATTCTCCTCGGGAGAATTTCAAAAGAGGTTTTGAAAGCAAAATTTATTTTATTTACTTTATTTATTTATTTTATTATATTTTGGGATTACTCATATTTTCCCTAACCCTAATAGAGACTCATTGAACCTCTGTCACTCACCTGTATCCATTGTGGATGGATGCAGATTTACGTACGAGGTCAGCTATTAGAAAGGAGGCTCACTAGGAGACATCGGTGACTTAGGCTTAGTGATTTCTGTTGTATAGGTATTCTTTAAATTAATCCACTGGTGTCACTTATAAATTAAATATTTTATTAAATGATTTCTAATTAAAATTTTAGTTTTATCTTGCAGCGATGATATCTATTTCAAGCCTTTCGGTGCCTCAGTTGCGTGGCTACAGACATGTACTTCGAGGTAGCGCGGCGGTTGCCACGTGGCCGACCCGGGGCGGGTCGGGGCGTGACAGTTTTCATCATTTATTTAGGTTTAGCTTTTCAGTTAGATTTTAGCTTAGATTGGAGATCTAGGAACTTTGAACTTGTGATTCTCATTTTAGCTTAGGTAAATGTGTCATGGGAGATGTGAGGAACATCCGTCTCGATTTCAGGCCAAACCGTGGGACAAGGGGCTCGAAAATAGAGAAAAAACCTCAATTCCCGAGACTTGGGACCGACTCCAGCGTGGGAGTCGAGTCACTCCGCGCGGGAGTGGTTAACACCACATCTCCCTTACAGGAGCCGAGCCACTCCTGCGCAAGAGTGGCCTAAAGCCAAGTCCAGCGCGGGAGTCACCATTTGCTTAGGGGCATTTTGGTAATTTTTGCCCTAGTGTCCAATTGTGACCCCAACCTTTTCGGAAACTTTTCTAGGCCCTGAAACACATCTAAACACCATCTTAGGTCATGTTAGAGCCTCATAGGTGCATTCATAGATTGATTATGAATGCTAATACGTATTTCTGTGTATTAAGGTTCCGGATGATCGAGTGCGGCAATGCTCTGAAGACTTCTTTACGTGGATCCTTGGGAGTATGCAAACCTCCAAACACTTTGAGTGACTTTGATTTTTTTGCTTAGCCACTGGGGCCATAGGTTTTCAAAATATAAATGGTTTTCAAATGTTTTGGGAAACGGAGAATCCACACGCACACACACTTATTTGATGATATACCCACATAGAGAGTGGGACGTTTTCAAAGAAAGTATAAAGATTGTGTGTGTGTTTATGTTTATGGTTATTTGCTTTAAATATATACGTTTTATACATATATATATATATGATATTTGATGAGAATGGGAGCAAGATTAGCGATTGAGTGGATCTCGGTGCTCCGATGAGAAGGAACGAGTGGACCGAGCGAGACATGTATACAACTAAGTAGCCGTGGACCGCCTATCGAAGGACACGGTGAGTGTGAGACCGTGGGAAAGGCGTGTAGGGTAACTCGCCAGGGCTCGATGTAGCCGGAGGTGTCAAATGGGCGGGTTGGGTGGGTTACGGGTTCGGGTCAATCGGATCGGGTTAATCTGACCCAAAGAAAATTTCGGGTCATTCAGGTTTTCTGGTTTTAGGTCACACAGGTTTCAGGGTTTCGGGTCATTTGGGTTCGGGTTTTTCGGGTTTGGCGCTCGGGTAATTCGAGTTTCGAGTCATTTTGACTCAGGTTTTTCGGGTTTGACCTATGGGTCATTCGATTTTAGGTTTTTCAGATTTGTTCATCGAATCATTTTGACACGAGTCATGTGTTCGATTCGGATTTTCAAATTAATCCATGAATCATTTTCATTTGAGTTTCTAATTATTTATTTTAAAAAAATAAAATTTATAAGTTAACTCTTCAATAACAGATAATAATAAAACCCGTGTCATATAAACGTGTTATTAATAATAATAATAAGATTAAAAAATAAAAAATAAAAAATTTAGAAAAACGAATTAAATTAATATAGAGTAAACTTAAAATTAAATTACATATATGAAATTGGATGATAATTAAATTATTTTTTCAAGATAATAGAATAATTGGTTAATTATAATGAACGTGAAATTAGTTAATTACAATCATCATTCAATAAATATTTAATAAAAGATGAATAAAGAGTTTTAATTTAACTCAACAATAACAATAACATTTTTGAAATATAGAAAAGAAAATAATATTTTAGGTGATTCGAAGGTTTAACAATATTCGCACTTTTATATATACTAGTCATCTTGTCACGTGTGCTGCACGTGATATAATGCGTTATAAATAATAAAAATATTAAAAAATAAATTATATTAAAGTGGATGATAATTAAGTTATAAAATAAGCTTTAAATTAAATTACATGAAATTTGATTCTAATTAAACCATTTTCTTCAATATAATATAGTAATAAGTAAATTATGATAAAAATAAAATTGTTAATTGCTATTATCATTTAATATATATGTATATAATATTTAGTAAAAGATAAATGAAGAGTTTTAATTTGACTCAATAATATTAATGGTATTTTTGAAATATACAAAAAGAAAAAAAATATTTTAGGCCATTCAAAAATTTTAAAAATATTCGTACTTTTATATATATTAGCTTCTGTGTTACGTGTATGGCACGTAATACAATGGGTTATTAATAATTACTAGTATAATATAGTTTCTAAGAATTTTCTCTAATTTATTTATTATTGCATTTATTTTTTCGAATACATTTGATTATAATAATTTATATAAGAGTAATATTTAAATCAAGTTACTTTGTTTTTAATATTGTAAAGCAATGTGTATAATAATGATATTTAAATTAAATTACAATGGCTTATGATATTTTATAATTTTTAATTGTCCCAATTTAACCAATGGTATTTTTGAACACTAATGAGTAAAAATTCTTGAAAATCTTAATGTTTAATTATTTATTGTTAAAATCCAATACAAAAGGTAGAACCCAAATCTTTTAAAAGTTCAATACAAAAGGTAGAGCTCAAAAAGGATATTTAAATAATAAATCTCTTATCCAACTCACACTTATATATATATATATATATATATTTATGATAGATTTATATAACACATTAACACATATATATAAATCAAAGTATTAATCTATAAATATAATGGGATTATATCAACTAATGACACGTTACATCTGATAAGGATTTAGGAGATTTCTTCAAATATATACTATCTATTATTCTATCTCTTATTAAAAGTATAATATAATGGAGGATATATTGAAGTATAACTTATAGTTTATAAATTATACGATAAATATTAAAATTTAGGAATATGAAATATGTTTTTATTTAAATTTAATAAAAATTTAAATTTAACACGATATTTATTTTTATTTTTTTAACAAATTTATTAAATAAATTTGATAATGTTTAAGAATGAGAAGGTAAAATATTAATTAAATAGGTTTTCAGGTTATTTTGGGTTAGCCTCTTAGGTTAAACGGGTTGCGGGTTAAACAGGTTTCAGGTCAATCGGGTTTTTGGTTAGTCGGGTTTCGGGTTAATCCGGTTTCGAGTCAATCGGGTTTCGGATCAGTCGGGTTTAGGTCGTTTACTTTTTTTGGTCAAATCGGGTTGGGTTAGTTTCGGATTCGGGCAGGTTTCTCGGGTCGAGTCAGCTTTTGACACCTATAGATGTAGCTATGTTCCACCCACAATGATTGGCACCGCCGAGGGAACAGGCTAGAGAAAGAAAAATGTTTTAGAAAGAAAAGAGATAGCCCCTCAATGTAGTAAGGCATATGATCGGTGGGTCGAGCCTTCAGTATGTTAGAGGATTTTATTCATACATTTATGTAAAGGGTTTCAAATCAAATTCTCACTTGGAGAATTTGAAAAGAGGTTTTAAAAACAAAATTATTTATTTTATTATTATGTTTGGATTACCCCTATTTTCCCTAACCCCTTGATGGAGATTCATTAAACCTCTGTCACTCACCTGTATCCAATATGGATAGATGCAGATCCACGTTCGAGGATAGCAGATAGATCAGAGGCTCACTAGGAGACGTCGGTGGCTTAGGAGTAGTAGTTTTCGCGGTATATGTATTCTTTTAAATTAGTCCACTGGTGTATCTTTTAAAGTTAATTATTTATTAGATGATTTCTGATTAAAATTTTAGTTTTGTTTCGTAGCGAAGATACTCAATTCATGCCTTGCAGTGCTTCGATCCGTGGCTGTAAACACGTACTTCGAGGTAACACTGTAGTTGCCACGTGGCCGACCCTTCCGAGTCGAGGCATGACAGTAGTTGCTATGAGGCAACGAAGGGCAACGTTGGGAGAACAGGTGTTATGACTTACATTGTCACGCCCCAACCTGCCCGAGTCGGCCATGTGGCAACCGCCGCGCTACCCCGAAGTACGTGCTGGCCAATCACCCACCTGAAGCACTGCAAGGCATAGGAATAGATACCATCACTGCAAAACAACTAAAATTTTAATTAAAATCATTTAATAAAATAATTAAACTTACAAGATGTACCAGTGGATTAGTTTAAAAGAATACCTATATAGCGGAAACTACTAAGCCTAAGCCACCGACGTCTCCTAGTGAGCCTCCATTATATTTGCCGGCCTTGTACGCGAATCTGTATCCACCGACATTGGATATAGGTGAGTGACAGAGGTTCTATGAATCTCCATCGGGATTAGGGAAAACAGGGGTAATCCAATTTAAAATAATAATAAAATAAATATTTTTCTTTTCAAAACTCTTTTCTGGTTCTCCAATCGAGAACCCTCTTTCAAAACTCTTTAAATAAATAAATATATATATCACAAATGGGCTGGCATCTCTTTTGTACTGAAGGCTCGACCCGTCAGTCGTATGCCTCACTGCACCGTGGGCTATCTCTTTTCTTTCTAAAATATTTTTATATTTTCTCTTTCTCTAGCCTGTTCCCTCGGTGGTGCCCATCGCTGTGGTGGAACACAGCTATCTTGAGCCCTGGCGAGCTTTCCTACACGCCTCTCCTAACTAGGCTCGACTCACCATGCCCTTCGATAGGCAGTCCACGGCTAAGTCTCTAGCATGCTTTCTCCAACTAGTCCACGCTCTCGCAAATTGGAGCCTGAGGAGCATCTCTTTCAATCACTCAACTCGCAAGGGTATCGCACCCTTAATAATCATAATATTAATATTCCAAAAATATATATATACGCATAAATCATTTATATTTAAAACATATGAGCACACACACATAAATTTTTATATTTCTTTTTAAAACATCCCACTCACTGTGTGGGTATATCACCATGCAAATGTGTGTGTGTGTGGATTTCCCGTATCCCAAAGCCTTTGAAAACATTTATGTTTTTAAAACCATTTTTAAAACCTTTGTTCCCAATGGCTAATCAAAGAAGTCTAAGCCACTCACAGTATTTGGGAGATTCGTATACTCCCAAGCACTCTATGTAGCTCAACCTCCGGAGCATCACCGGATTCGATTTAACCGGAGTCCTAATACGTGGAAATATATGTTAGCATTCATAATTAAATTTATGAATGCACCTACGAGGCTCTAATTGACCTAAGATGATGTTTGGATGTGGTTTGGAAGGCTCGGAAGTGTTTCAGATCGATTTGGGGTCAATTAGGGTTTCAGGATGTGAAATGACCATTTTGCCCCTAGAGGGCAAGACTGGCGCCGGATCTGGAGTGAACCGACGCCAGTTTTCTTCGACCAGAAGGTCGTCTGCCGACATGTAGAAACGGGGTCGGTTCTGCATAGATCCGGCCCTAGATCCGTTCTGGGTTTCCAACCCTAGAATTCTTCAATTTTTCTCTTAGCTCGAAAACCGATGCAATCGTCCACTAATTCAGCTACAATTTCATATGCATATACCTTAATGCATCCACAACACGTTTACCGAAAGAAAAACGAGAATCTCAAGCTCAAAGTTCCTAGATCTAAATTTTAAACTAAGAATTTAACTAAAAAGCTAAACTAACTTTGAGCTTGGATCTATCCTAAACCAATGCATGGAAATACGTGCAAACTTAGAAAAACGTAGATCGAGGTGAGTAGAATGACGTACTAGAAACTCACCTTGTTTTGCAGGCCGGTTTGTCCGGATCTGCCAATTGTCCAAAATGCCTCCGTTTGGCTCCAAAGAGAAAAAAAAAGAAAATGAAAGAAAAAGAAAAAGAGAAATGAGGAAAAGCTTTGGATTTCCTCTATTTATAGAGGACCCCACACCGGGTCTACTCGGGCCCCAGGTCTAACTTTTTCCACTTTTTCAACTTTCTTTCATTTTCACTCGTTGGCTAAATCCTTTGATTTCTTGTGCCAATGGGGCCTATAATAAATTTCTAGGGACTTAAGTGGAGATCTTTTTGGCATTTACTAATTTCCATGCATGATTAATTATTTTATCTTCCAACTCCGTCTTATCTTAAGCTTAACTTCTCTTCTTAATTAGACACATCCGGACCGACGTATTGTCCACTTAATACGCCGTCTTACACTATTCCATTTGTACGAAAAAGTCGTATAGGTCCGGGTGTGTCATATATTCATATTTTATGCAATGATATAATGATTGCTCCCAATGGTTTGGGTCCATCGATGGATGGGACTTAGTCTATTTATTGCCGCCCTACTAGTTATATTATGGTTTCCAACAAAATGATTTATTTGGTGGGCAATGTTTTAAATGATAATTGATGATTTATGAATTGGATTTTTGAATTATTATATCCCCACCAATCTTTATCTTTTACATTGTTACCAAACCACATCACTGAGTCGTTATACTCACCACCGTGATTTAATCATTTTTCAGGTGATTAAGGCTCTTAAGGAGCAGTTTAGGAGTGAATAATGCGAGCTACTAATCCTCAGTTTATAGGTGATCTTTGATTCCTTGGCGATCCAAATTGTGCTTTTGAACTTATGTTGCCTTTGTTGATCCAAATTGTGTTTTTGAACTTCTATTGCCTTTGTTTTATGTATTACTTTCTCACCTACTCTGAATATTATGACAACCATGTATTTGAGTATTTGCATATTTTGGGATATTTAGCCTATGTGATGGCTTATAATTATTTTAAATGATGAATATTTTTGGAAGTATGGTTTATGAGACACATTTATATTTTTGAGATGGAATTAAATTTGATTTTTGATTTTTATATTTGGCAATGGATCTAATAAATGCCTGGTGTTGCCTTCGGGACGTTTTGCTAGCCATCACGTACTTTGAGGTAGTACGACGGCTGACATGTGACCAAGCCTATGGGTTGGGGCATGACAATAATTCTATTTGAAAGAAAACATAGATACATATACATGCCTGTAAGAGCAAAGAAAAAGCTTGTGAACTAAGTTCGTGATTGTACTCAACATGGAATTTGGAGATTCTTCATAACATGGTATTAAGATTCAAACGAACATACATTGCTACCTCGTAATGTACTATGTTTAAGTCCTTAGGTAAACACTTCCGATCCTTATACTTAAGCCTTTTTTTTCTTTTGACACCTTATTTACTATATATCCATGATTTACCAACAACTATTCATCTGACTGTGTGTGTGTTTATGGGAACTGTTTTTTCTTATATTGAAACCCATACCATATGCATATGTCAAGTAAAATCTCTCTGCTTCAAGAACTGTCTTAAATTTGATCTTTTTAATTTCATTTATATCCAAACTCCTAAAATCTTTCTTTTCGAAATACTCGTAAGGCATAAATTTCATCTTATTCTTATCATTGCATCGGTCAAATGCATTCTCCCCATTGATACCGTTGTCATCAAATTCATTTATTATCTCAACCTCGTCTAGGTAGTCCAAGTCATCCTCTGAAACATCCATGTTTTAAATTTCACCTTTTATCTAACTTGTCAAATCGATCAAAGGATAGATTGGCTCTTTGTAATACCAATAGCTCATTCGAACTGATAAAGGTCAGTGAATTAAAAGAAAAGAATGTGTGAGATGAGCAATTCAAAAAGCAAGAGAATGGAAGAACTTATAGCCTTAAGTTTGCAAATTCTGGGAAAAAGATGATAGAGAAAAAGAGATGGATTGGGGGATGACTGTACCATTCACCTATCATTATTTCATAAATTGTCAATGTAAATTATATAATTTTCATATATTAAACGCTACATACACTAGTGTTGTCTGATAAACTTAAAAAATTAAGTATTGAAAAATTAAATACTAAATTTAATAAGTGTTGAATTTGTATATAAAAAATATTTGATAATTAAATGTTAAACATAAATTTATTGTTTGAAAACCATAAATGTTGAAGATTTTAAAAAATCATTAATTTTTAAATGGAAGGTAATTTAACACTATAAAAGGAAAGTTTTTAAATTAAAAGCATATAACTTTTTCAACATTCAATGATAAGTATGTTTCTACCTGCTTTTTAAATTTAATATTTTTTATTGAAAAAAATCTTTTAAGTGGTGGCTAATAAAAGTTATTAAACATATTGAAAATCCTAAAATATTGAAAATTTTCATTTTCAATAGTTTGAAAATTTTCAATGATTTATTAAACAGCCTTACATGAATGAAGTTTTAAAATTGTGTGAAGATACAGTTGAAATAAATTAATATCACATATAGTGATGCCATTTATTAATTACTAATATTCACTTTTTTTTTTGGCTGATCATAGATCATTTGGATGTTATCTCAGTTTCTACTTTTGGTACATACCTATTTTTTTTCTTTCATTTATAAAACCTTAATACTCTAACACATTGTTAAAATGTTAATCCAAAAATCTATCTTATCTTATACTATCAACTTGAGTTAAAAAGGTCAACCATCGAGTAACCAATGAAAATTAAAATATTTATTTAATTCCATCATATCCATCTCATCCAAGTATTTACATCACCATAGTTAAACTCTAAAAAATGATGTTACGAAAATGTGTGTATGTATGTGTATGTGTATGTGTGTGTGTGTGTGTGAGTGAGATGGGCCCACAGAGCCTGCTCCAGTCTAGCCAGCCACCTTGCAGCTCAATTGGTGAGAGGCGTGCTCATAAGAGTAACAAAACCCTTAGTGGCCTGGGTTTGAGTAGCGCTGCGAGCGTGCTTGATGCGAACGAGGGCCAAGGGACAATACTTTGAGTAGTGGAGACCCAGTGGACCAGGGCCTAAGGTAATTGGCTGGACTAGAGCAGGCTCTGTGGGCTCGTCTCTCACAGTGTGTGTGTGTGTGTGTGTGTGTATATAATTTACACCCATCAACACTTATTAGGTTGAGTGAAAGGAGCTCAATAAGGTCTCGGGTTCGAGTCATGTGAATGGAAAAATATGTTTAGGAGAGCTCCCCCCCTATTTGGGGTCCGACACTGCTCAAATAGGATTAGTTGTAGACCTTATTCAAGCAGATACAGATACTTGTGATAATACAAAAAAAAAAGATAGTTTACACCCGATTAGACTTTACCACAATTCGATTTGAACTGCAGGATCAAATGGAAACCATAATTAAAAAGGAAAATTGGGATTGGAATCGGATTTAAGATTTTAGTTCTAGAATCGATCCTAAATCGGATCTAAGTTCAGCTCAGTTCCAATTCTTTCTTTTATTGAAAAATATTTTTATTAAGTTAGTAATATATGTTTATATATATATATATATATGATAAATCATAAATGTTTATATATTTTTTATATATTGTATATAGTATATAATTTTTTATCCTCCATCATCTTTGTAATATTTATTTTTTAATGAAATAAAATAAGTAAAACAATTAAAAATGAAAGAAATTTAAATACATATTTAGGAGGTGTTTGGTTCACAGAATCTTAGATTACCTAAGTTATGTGATTATCAGGTTAAAATATACCCTACTGCACATTCTTAGGAACGTATTCAATTTTAGTTTGATTGAAATTCTAGGAATGTAAGGTGACCTATTTGGTTGGGGGCTATATCTTCTGTCAAAATTGGCAGTTTACTATAATGCCCTCAATGCAACATTTAAATTTATTTCTTATTTGTTCAATATCTTGAACAATTGTTGCAATTTTGTTAAGTTTGATAATTAAACATGACCAACATAAAAATTATGTAAGTAATAAACTTAGTGAAATATTATATATAATTAATTTAATGATTATATAAGCTAAGTTTAATTATACTTTTTTTAAAAAAAAGCAATTATGCTTTTAGTTTAATTGAACCAACATATAATTAATATTTTAATAATTATATAAGCTAAGTTTGATTATGTTTCTTACCCAAAAAAAATGTTATAATTTACCAAAGGGGCAAAATATTGAGGGCAAAGTAAGAAAAGAATTTAACATAACCTAGTAATTTCACATTACCTAAGAATTTAGAGGTTATGAGATTCTTGATAATCTTATCAAAATACTAACGTGGCGGGAACGTAAGATTACTCCCATTATGTGATTACAATAAATCAAACGCCTTCATAGTACATTACCAAGGTCACATTACCGGAGTTATGAAACATTCCCCCAACCAAACACCCCCTTAATTTATTTTTATTATTTTCTTGTAAAAATAATTAATTTATTTTTTATTACTTACTTGAAAGTAATTTTTTACACTTAATTATTTTACTTGGTGCGAAAATAATTAATCGCTTTTATTTTTCTCACAAATTTGATTCTCTAAAAAAAAGTTCTAAGAAATCATAATTGAACCGAAACCAAATCAGCTTCGAATTGAAATCAAAACCGAAATTGGAACCATGTTGGAAGCATAACTGAACTGTCATCTCAAGGTTTCGATTCTGGTCCCTCTATAACCAAAATCGGAGCAAAACCGATACCACTACACTATGTGAAACTTTTAGTTTTATACCAACTCATATTTTCTTTATATGATTCAAATTTGGTTAATTCAATAGTTTAATTGAAAAATCTAATTATTTGTTTAAGACAAAGCATTTTTCATCGTTAAATATCTATTAAAAATATTAGAAAAAAATTGGATTCCAATTAAAATAATAAAGATATCATATTAATTAACTTGTAATTTTATGCATACAATACATTCAAAAATATTGTTAACTCTAACAGTTGATTTGTCAAAATATTACATCTTACTATTTATTATAAAGGAATGTATAACTAAAAGTTTTACATTGATGATAAGTTTAATCCATCCTTCTGTATATCCAAAATTAACTAAATCCTATGGTTTCCATGTCACTTGAGTTAAACTCAAATGTAGTTGAAGTGCACCCATTATTATTATTATTATTATTATAAACCTCCTAATGTCAAATAGTTATATCGGGTTCTAATGAATTTAGAGTTGAGTTATACTAGATGCCCAATAGAAGGAAATTCTTATACATCTATTTTCTACGTTCATAAAATTCGAATACTTCAAAATCATACTTAATATTAAACTCTTTTTACTTGATTTAATAAGTGTTGGCACTCATGATTATTTTATTTTATTTTAGTGATACAAAGGATCCCAAATAATACTTAGATTCTTAAGTATTATTTTATAACGAATAGTGAAGTGACGGGGTCATTATTATACATTGACATGGCATATGGGACGACGTTAAAATGCATATAGTTTTTCCTTGAAAAAAATAAATAAATAAAATAATGATCAACCTCCTTCCATGTCATTATGTTCAATTAGCATCATCATCTACATAATTAGCCTCTTAGACCCTTTAATAAAAATGGGCATTTTCCTATTTCCAATGTAGACACAAAATCTATATTAAAGCTGGTGTGTGGCGTCATCACCTCTCATCGTCTACAAAAAAAAAATGTAATCAAACCACATTATTTTGGAGAGGAATTGGAGTAACTCAACAACGTCGGTCTAACAACGTTCGATATCTTAATATAATAAGATGTCGGGTCGAAAGGAAAATATCTCAGAACCATAATGAAGATGGATATCCTTGTCTAATAAAATCTACTATGTTGTATTATTATATTTTTTCTTCAATAATATTTACTTTAATTCCCCCCGACAATGATAGAATTGCTGATGGATCTTATGAATATTCCATCATATAATTTAATTAACTCTCCATAAGAAAAGCTTAAATTTAAGTCATTATCTCTGTTAGTATTATATTATATATATATATATATATATATATAATTAAATAAAAATGGAAAAAGAAGGGTTATGTACAAATGTTTCTTCTTTTTTAAAACCTTTTTTTGAAGTTATAATAATTTCGTGGGAAATATTGTTTTCAATAGTCAATGTTATGATTCCATCAAAAAAATAGTTAATGTTAGGAGGGTGAAATGTCATATCCAAGCCGGCCTACAAATATAAATATAAATATAAATATATATTACATATATATATATATATATATATCTGTGTATACATATTAGAGGTGATCATGGGCCGGGTCGGGCCAGATTCGGGCCGGGATTTGAGTTGGAAAAACATAGATTTGGCTTGTCCAAGTCTGGCCCGAAATTCGGATCTGACTTTTTGTCCAAGGCCTGCACAAATTTGAATATAGTTGTCCAAGGCTCGCACAAAAGCCCGCCCAAATTTTTTTACCTCAAATAAAAATTAAAAAAATAATAACTATAATATTATTTTAGGAAAAAAACCAAGGATTATTATTGAATAATATTTAGAATTATTTAAGATTATATTTTTCTTTAAAAGTATTTCTAATATCTAATATTTAAAATATTAATCTTATATACATATATAATATTTTGGAAACTAAAAATATCAAAATTATATTATATATAAATATGGGCCGGGCCGAGCTCGAGCTTCAAAGTCTAAGACCAAGGCCCGATATTCGGGCCTAATATTTTTGTCCAAACCCTCCCAAATTTCGGGCGGGCCTTCGGGCTTGGGCGGGTAGCCCGGCCCTTGATCAGGTCTAATACATATGTATGTGTGTTCGTGTTGCATATTTATGTCTATCTATGTATATATACGAGTGGGTGTATGTACGTGTACGTGTATATATGCATGTATGTTGACATGTGTATGTGTGATATTTGAGGTTAATAAAATTCCAAATATTGATCATAATTAGAATTAAAAGTTCAAAACTCCAATAATAATTCATGTGACTGTTGATCACTGCCTATAAATTAAAGGTGTCAAATGGTCAGGTTGGACAGATTACAGGTTTAGGTCAATCAAAACGAGTTAATTTGATCCAAAGAAAATTTCAGGTCAATCGGGTTTTAGGTCATTTCGGTTCGGGTCACATGGATTTCAGGTCAATCGGGCTCAGGTTTTTCTGGTTTAGCCCTCGGGTCATTCGAGTTTTGTATCATTCTGAATTAGGTTTTTTAGGTTTGACCCATGAATTATTCGATCTTGGGTTTTTCGAATTCATTAATTGGGTTATTTTGACAAGAGTCATAAGTTCAGTTTGGGCTTTCGGATTAATCTGTTGATCATTTTCATTTGAACTTCTAATTATTTATTTTAAAAAAAATTAAATTTATAAGTTAACTCTTTAATAATAGATCAAGTAATCAACTAATCAAGTCAAGCTATTATTTAATGTCATCTATCAACATGAGTCTCCATGCACATACATTACATACTATTAAACTTGTAATTTATAAATCTTAATTCTTAAATAACAAACTAGTAAGTAACTCTCAATCTTCAATTGTTCATGTTTTTTCTATCCACTGTCCACTTCCTTTTTCTAATTCAACGGTAAATTTTAATTTTATTAAGTTGAATCAAAGTAAGTAATTAAAAATAAATAAAATTATGTGTGCCTACTTTTTAATACTCCCTCCATCCCATTTTATTTGTCCATCTTTCTATTCTGGGAAGTCCCAATTTGTTTATCCCTTAATGTAAATAAACAATCAATAAATTTCAATTCTCAATTTTATCATTCCTTTTCTTTTCTTCCTTTTTATTATTATCACATCATTATACGAAACTCCAAAAACACGTACAAACATTAAGGATAAAAAAATAATTCAACATAATTCAACCATTTTTTCTTAAAAATTGTGAAAGTCAATAGGGGACAAATAAATGAGGATGGATAAAGTACCATTTATACAACACATTAAAACATATATATAAATGATAAATTAAATTAAAGTATTAAATTTATAAATATAATAGGGTTATATCGACTTATAATTATAAGATACATGACATTTCTCATGTGACATATCACACGTTACATGTGATAAGGACTAAAAAAACTTTTTCAAATATAAACTATCTATCATTCTATCTCTTATCTCATATTAAAAGTATAATATAATAGATGATATATTGAAATATAATTTATAAACATAGGATAAAGATTAAAATTTAACAATATAAAATATGTTTTTTATTTCAATTTAATAAATATTTGAATTAAATAATATTTTTATTTTTATTTTTTTTTAAAATTTATTAAATAAATGTGATAATGTTTAAGAATGAGAAGATAAAATATTACTTAAATAGGTTTTTAGATTATTTCGGGTTAGTCCCTCGGGTTAAACGGGGTTCAAGTCAAATAGGTTTCGGGTTAATCGGGTTTTGAATCAGTCGGATTTCAGGTTAATCGAGTTTTAGGTCAATCGGGTTTTAGATCGGTCGGGTTCGGATCATTTATATTTTTTGTCAAATCGAATTGAGTTAGTTTCGGGTCTGGACGGGTTGAGCGGATTTCTCGAGTGAACTCAGCTTTTGACACCTCTACTACAAATATATATTCGTTTTTTATTTGAAAAAAAAATTAATGCATAAACAAAAGGCAAATAAAACCTGTTAAAGGGTTATACTCCCTCCCCCTCATCCTTTATATTTGTCAAATTTAACAACTTCACGCCCCTTAAGAAAATTAGTAAAAGTAATTAATTGTATTAAAGTAATAAAAAATCATCTCAAGTTTTCGAAATTACCCCTATTTAAAAATCAAGTAAATTCCATAAAGCTCTCTCTCTATTAATTGAAAGTAGATTTAGAGGAAGGGTAAACTTGAAAAATAAACCTTTAATACTGTCTAGACTTTTTAAGGTGACAGATAAAAAAGAACAAAAAAAAATTTTAGAAAGTGACGGATATGAAACTAGGTGACAGATAAAAAAGAACAAAAAAAATTTTTAGAAAGTGACAAATATAAGAAGCTAGAGAGAGTATAATACAAAGATATAATAAGTACTCTATCCATTCTAAAATAAGTATCGTTTTTTAATTTGGCACATAAATTAAGAAATCCTAAAATTTTAAAATAAATTTCTTCTGACGTCAAGTTTACCTTTATATTGATATTATTAATTCCTATATTAAAACACAACTTGTCACGCCCCGACCCGCCCTGGTCGGCCACGAGACAACCGCCGTGTTGTCTCGAAGTACGTGCCGGTCGGTCACGCACCAGAAGCACCGCAAGGCATTGAAATGGATACCATCGCTGCAAAACAACTAAAACTTTAATTAAAAATCTTTTAATAAAATAATAAATTTTAAAGTAATACCAGTGGATTAATTTAAAGAAATACCTACGCAACGGAAACCGCTAAGCCTAGGCCACCGAGGTCTCCTAGTGAGCCTCCATTCTATTAGCTGACCTCGTACGTGGACCTGCATCCATCCATATTGGATGCAGGTGAGTGACAGAGGTTCGATGAATCTCCATCGGGGTTAGGGAAAACATGGGTAATCCAAAATATAATAAAGATAAAATAAATAAATTTGTTTTCAAAATCTCTTTTATAATTCTCCAAAGGAGAATTGGATTTAAAACCTTTTAAAATAAATATATATTAAATGGGCTGGCATTTAATACACCAAAGGTACGACTGGCCGGTCGTATGCCTTACTGCACCAAGGGCTATCTCTTTTCACTTTGAAATCATTTTCTTCCCTTTCTATTTCTCTAGCCCATTCCCTCAATGGTAGCCGGTTGTGGTGGAACACAACTCTGGAGCCTTTACGAGCTTCCCTACGCGCCTCTCCCAGGGTCTTGTATCACCGTGCCCCTCGAAAGGCGGTCCACGGCTGAGAATTTAGCATGCTTCTCCAACTCGGTCCACACTCCCGCATATATTGAAGCCCGAGGCGTCACTCAATTACTCATCTCGCATCTCTCTTATATTCATCATATATATATATATATATATATATTCAAAACATATATGTTTAAAACATTTAAACACACACAAGCTTTTAGATTTTAAAATTATCCCACCCTCTAAGTGGGTGTATCACAAAATAAAAAGTGTATGTCATGGATTACCCTTATCCCAAAACAGTTGTAAAACCTTTTTAAAACAATTTATGTTTTTAAAACATTTAAAAACATTTGTCCCTAGTGGCTAAGCACTGAAAACAAAGTCACTCACAGTATTGGGAGATTTGTATACTCCTAAGCGTTCCATGTAGCTTAACCTCCAGAGCATCGTCGCACTCGATTCAGTCGGAGCCCTAATACATAGAAATATACGTTAGCATTCATAATTAAATTTATGAATGCACCTACGAGGCTCTAACATGACCTAAGCTTGGGCTTGGATGTGATTTGGGGCTTAGAAAAGTGTCCGAAAGGTTTCGGGGTAAAAATTCGACACTTGATGAAAAATTACGAAAATGCCCATAGGGCTCCATGGGCCGCCAACTAGGGCCCAGCCCGGCCCGGATCTGGTTCAGGCCGGCCCCCCATGTGGTTGGGTCAGGCTCGGCCTGTTTCTGGGCCCAAAAGGCCATTCCCATGTGAGTTGGGCCGAGCCCAACTCGGACTGGGCCAAAAAGGCCCAATCCGGCGGGGGACAGGCCCAAGTCCCACGCGGGACCTGGGCTGCAGGTCTCTCCCCCGCAAGAGAGACTCGGCTCCCGCGCGAGAGCCGCTCGGCACCATTCTTGATCTGAGACTTTTCCTCGATTCTCGAGCCCCTCGATCCACCAATCGTCGTGAAATTCGAGATGGAGGTTCCTCTCACCTTCCACGACACGTTTACCGGAGCAGAAATGAGAATCACGAGCTCAAAGTTCCTAGATCTCAAATCTAAACTTAAAATCTAACCAAAAGCTAAATCTAACTTTGAGCTTGGATCTCTCCTAGACCAATGCATGGAAATGCGTACAAACTTAGAAAAACGTAGATCAAGGAGTTAGGAATAACTTACCAAGAACTCGCCTTGATCCTACGGTCGGTTTGTCCGGATCTGCCAAAAGTCCAAAATTGCTCCAAAAGAATAGTTAAGAGAAAAGAGAAATGAGAGAAGAGAAAAAGAGAGAAAATGAAGGGAGAGGCTCGGCCTCCCCCTATTTATAGGGGAGCCCGGCACCGGGTCTACTCGGGCCCCGGACCAGACTTTCTCTTCTCTTTTTAAATCTCTCAAAACTTTGATTATTGGCCCGATCCACCGACCAATTCACCAATGGACTTCCAATCCATTGGCTATGGACTTAAAGAAGTCCACCTTAATGTTTCCATGCATGGTCACCAATCTCATCTTCCAACTCCGTCTTGTCTTAAGCTTATCTTCTCTTCTGACTTGACACAGCCAGATCGACATATTAATTAATTCATACGTCCTCTTACACTATTTCGTTCGTACCGAAAAGTCGTGATAGGTCCGAGTGTGTCACAACTCTATCTCTTTTATAAATAAATTTCATTCAATGTAATTAGTTAGGAAGAAGATGGATAAAACTGAAAAAGAAATAATTAATGAAGCATAAAATTTTTAAAACAACACTTATTGTGGAATAAAAAATTCTTTAAAAATGACACTATTTTTAGAATAGAGGGAATACTTAATTTAACAGAAATTATCAAATGGATTCATTAAATGAAACGGAAATTGTGATAACATAAAATAGACACCCACGAGAATGTCTGCCGTGATAAAGTGAGGGACCGTCCTCTTGTGAGAAGATTTTTGGGAGACGGGTGGGGAGGCATCATCATCGCCATCATCTGATCTCATGATTCAGATGCATGCTGATCAAAAAAGGAGGACGGGATAAAAAGCAAAGATAAAATGAGTGTCCTATTCGATGAATAATGATGGACCCTTTCTTTTTGGATTTTAAGTGGTCGAAGCATTAAGAAGAAGAGTGCTAAATTTAGGTGGGGGGGGGGGGGGGGGGGGGGGGTGGGGGGGGTGTTAATGGATTTGATTACAAATCTCAATCTCGTGACTGGAAAAAGGAGAGAGACAGATTGAGGAGGATAGTACTAACAAGCCGAGCCCCATTATCTTCCTTTTCTTTTCTTATCTTCTCTAACTCTTCATCGATAATAGATGTCCTTCTTCATTTCAAAGCTGCTGGGTCTCCAAACAAGTCAATCATCCGTTCAGATTTTGTAGAGGTAGGTACCAAGTTTTTATTTCCATCTTCACAAAGGCTTACATGGATCATTTCATGCTTTTGAAACTTGCCAGGGTAAAGAAAGGCTAGCTAGAATGGAGCAGAGTCAGCAGATCATGTCAAGGAAGGATCTGGAGGTGGAGATTCCATCAGAGACTGATATCATATCGAGGGGTATAGACTCTCATGCGGCGGTAGCAGCAGCTGCAGGAGCGATATCTGGGCAAATAGGAGCTGCCTCTGGACTCGGCAGACAGACGAGCGTTACAAAGACCAATTGTCTCTGCTCCCCAACCACGCATGCAGGTTCATTCCGTTGTAGGCTTCATAGGGCCCCAAGTCTCCAGCGGACCAAAAGCGTCGACTCTCAATCAACAACATCCCTTCGAGATTCTACATCTAAGCCAAATTCTGCCACTGCCACCTCGAATGAATGATCTGATATTTTGAAGATGTATGGCCGGGGGCTAAATACTTTCTGCTTGTAAATATCCATCTTGCATGTTATCTTTTCGTTTATGTTGCTGTCATGTTAGTGCTACCAGGAGGCAAGACTTGGTTGAAAATCATTGTTCTGCATCATTAACTATTTCCATTGTTTTGTATTGGTGAAGTTTATTTAATCTCCTTCTCATGATTACATGTTCATGCATGCTTGAGACATGTATAAACTTTAATCCAAGGTTTCCATTAAATGAAAGGAACATTAACTTGGTTGACTGGTCATGGTGGATACATGGGATTTTCTAGGTTAAAATGCTGGTCTAATTAGATACAACGATAATTGGTTATAATTACATACAAATTTCAATCGTAAATAATTAATTCATCAAGTAAAATGATCTAGTTCCAGCTTAGGAAATGGGACTAATTGAAAAGCTAGAATTTTCCTTGTATAAGATCATCTCTGCTGCCGATACTATGGGCCTAAGATTCTATGGGAAGATGAATCTCCTTAGTCACAAGGCTTGTATAGAATAGTAATCAGCCGATCACCCTGCTTTTTAGCTTTAGCTTGTTTAAAGATTAATCCGGCACCATTATTTGTGGATCCATCCCACGGTATGAGCTCAAATTTGGCTTGGTTGTGGGTGGAGGTGAAGAGAGAAACAAGAAAGGAAAAGAGCCCATGGCACCTGATATCTTAGCAGTGTCTGCAATGTGGAAGGCACTAAAATTTATTGGAGGTGAGGATATCTGAACTACCACCAAAACAAGACAAATGGGCACTCATGCGTTGGTACAGGGAGCTTTGATGTCGAATAAAGTTTTTTCAACCTGATTTAATTGCCATTCAGAAATCAGAAGTTGATGTACATATCTTGAAGCCCCGACCTGACATGCAATTAAGTAGCAATCCTTTTTAAGCCCCAAGTTTCCACCAAAGAAGGATGATTCCAGGACCCAGGAAAGAAAATTCACAGTTTTGGCCGTTGATAATGAACCGGGTTAACTAAATTTTTAGCCTGAAACTTGTCCAAATCCCTGCTTATATCAAAGGTTTAGCCGAAGTTTAATTCTAAGATTTCTTTTTCACAAGATTTCCGGATTTATGAGAAGAATGAAGAAAATTGAAAAACAGGTTATATAAATCAAGATGAGACAAATGGTTGTACTAGATTGAATTGATAAAGTTGGAGACCCATAAGGCATCTGTGATTTTTTTTTGCTACCACTGCTGTCTCTCTCTGACAGCTCAACAGGATTTGTAAGAAGAAAAAATTGAGGGAATTAAAGCTAAAATATCAGGAACAGTACCTTTTCATGTTTAATGTGAGGAGGGAAAGCCAGGGCAGAAACATGGAAACGTCACATTGAAAATGGAAGGGACATTATTGAGGCAAAACTATGATGAAGATGATGAATAAAATGATGGCTAAGAGAAGCTGCAACTTACAACTCAACGTGACTATGATGTAGTAATGCTCTATAATTGACCTAGGTTGAAAATTTTTCGATGAGGCCTCAGGGCTTAGGGGAGGGACATCCGAATCAGCATGCAACTAATCTCAATAATACAGGCAAAGGGAATCATGTCTTACAGATTTGATGTTGCTTTCTCTTCATTGTACACAGAACAAGAGTTAAAAGACTTCCTTTTAAAAAAAGCGTAATCAAATGCTTCAGTAATAATCAAGTCAGTTCATTAACAAAATAAGCTATGAGTAAATCTTTCCTGGAAGTTAACTCAAAATGTCCCACCAGGTTAATGCCATTAGGTTGCTTTTGATATGTTATCTTTGAGGGATTAAACTGAAACTTTGACTGAGAAAACTTAAGCATGGAAACGTTGGTCAAGTTTTTTCAGTTTTTCTTTTTTTTTTTTTTTTGAGTCAAGATTTATCAGTCCAATTAATAATTGAATTGAAAGCTGGTAATGGGAAAAGCAAAGCATAAGCATCTGGTCCATGTGAAATGCCAAGCCATGCAGATTTTGTTTCTTACAATTTGTCAATCCTATTTCCTCCTTTGGCAAAATTGCAACATTTAATAATAATTCTGTCGTTTTTATCATCTTTTCTGGGGGTGCATTGATTCCCCACAAAGAATTTCAAGAAAGTATGAAATCTGAATGTTTGGAGTGGCCAACCCACATTTCTATACAATTCTGGAATAAAGATGTCTTATATTATAGCTCAAAACAAGGAAGCAAGACAAAAGTAAATCCAATAAAAGTATACAGCAGCTCTGCAAACTGTCAGAAAAGAAGAAAAACCGAATAGTTAAGCTTTGGTTAACAAGGTAAGGATACAGGGAGTTGCAACTAAGTGACAAAGACAGGTGTTTTAGATTCATGGACAAACACAGCGATTTTGGCCCCACGATTAGTCATGTACAACTAGGGGTCTTGTTAAGTCCTGTTCTAAAAATGAGATTCACCAAAGAAAATTGCCTGTGTCTACTTAAAATTTTGATTCTTATTATATTAAGGTTACATCAACAATGCACATTGAGATTCTTTGATTCTCAAGCTAAAATTACAGGGCACTTTGCTGAAGGGCGAAGAAGAAAACAATAATAATAATAACAGAGTATATGTTACCCTTAAAATTACCATCCCCAACTTGGAAATAGACAAAATTCACTCAATTCTTTTCACTGGCACTTCTATTGATTGACAACAACTTACTGAACATTTTCTTGGGTCTCGCAGGAAGAGCGCAGAAAGCCTTGAACTTTGAAGGTCTTCCCATTCCATCAGTGTTCATATCGTTCTCGTCCAAATCATCATCTTCGGCAAGCTTCATTCTTAATGTTGAAATTCTGGACTTTGGAGATTTAAGGCCAGAGATGCTCCATTGGTCGTCTGCGGGAATGCTAGTGGTAGTGCTTAGAGGCCCTGGAGGCCTTGATGGATCGATGTTGTGAGCGGCTAGGAGTGCCTTAATATTGCTAGGCAGCTCAGTCACTTTGCCTCCTGCTGTGGCAGCTCGGGCTTGCTCAAAGAAGAGAACTTGTACCACTACTCTGAGGGGAAGTTTTTCATTCTGTGCAGCATGCATGCAGGCCTCGACAGAAAGCTTTTTGCAGTCTAGAATTCGGCACAACTTTTTCCTTTCGCTCTTGTTTAGGTCTGGATGTGCCTGGTATCCAAAAAATAAGAATTACAGGAATCCGCATATTCATATTAGCACTAATAATCGCATAATGTTAGCCACCATTTTTCTAGACGTTATAGGATAGACAGAGTTGTGTCACTTTATGAGATGACTGCAACTATAGACTTAAGGATTTTCCTCCATGCAATTTTTTAAAAATCTAGGAACAGGCTATTCATATCTTGACAAAAGAACGAAGACAACTCTGCTAAATGTCAACAAAGGGAACATTTGAATGACAGCCAACATGAACACTTAAGTCAGCAGAATGTAAAGTCATTTATGCTAAATTTGTTAGGTTAGCCTAATCCTAACTGCCAATAGATCAAGAACCTGAAAAGACTATTAAGTCAAGAGAGTCGGTTATCTACTGAAAATGTTGTCCCACATCCTAAAATGTGATGCTGAAAATTGAAAAAAATCCAACAGAAGTGTGAAATATGGTAAACTAAGGAAATCCTGCAAACTGGTTTTTATTTACCTTGAGATAAATGTCGATAGCTCGGTAGAGATCATCATGATCAAGCCTTGAGAAATCCGGAATTGTCTCAGCTATCGCAATGAATTTTGACAGTGGTAAATTTTTGTCTCTGGCAATCTCTTGAAGATACCCATCTATAATTTTGGCTACTTTGAGTTTGGCGCTGTGTGATGCTGAAGAAGACCTCCTACTTTCCTGAAACTCGAAATCGATATTCTCGGCTGAACGGGACCTTCTTCTCCTCTCTAACCCCAACTTTGATCTTGGAGGGCTAGTCGGAGGACTTTGTCCTTGTAACATGAATTGCTCCAAAATTGTCATGACTATGTCTACATCATAGAGGGTATCGCTTGAGTACGATAGAGAGGGTATTAACAGATCACTGACTCTTGCCTCCTCTAACTGAAGTGCTACTCTTCTTGCCAATTCCATCTTTGAAGATGATGAAGCATTAAGAATGTTGGCTGCTTTCAACAGTTTAAGCAGAAAACTGCAAGAAACAGATCCTTTTTCTGATGGGAGTAAACTTACTATTGATTCCAACAGCAACCTGTGCTTTGAAGTAACTTCACCAGCTGAATCTGAATCTGAGTCAGATGCTGCCTCTTTGTTAGCTTTTATATGTCTGGATATGTTAGGTAACCATCGAGATGCATAAATTTGCAATGCTTCACCAACGAGATTAGAGGGTATTTTGCCACCAGATTTAATTGCAATCATGGTTCTCCAGTAAAGGTCTATACCCAACTCAGCCATATCTTCAGCCCACCAACCTTTGGTTGTTGGTTTATGCCGCTGGCTCTCTGCTCCATTAAAAGATATATCATCCCTAACCCTTCTCGAATGACTATGTGACAAGCTAACCTTTGAGGGGTGCGTTAAAACTTTTGAAGCAATTGCTTCTATGCATCTGCTTGTAATTCCAAGGTCTTCTGACCATAAAGGATAGGCTTTGGTGCTCTGCAGAGTCACAATAGAGTCTTTCCAGCCATGTAAGATGCAGGAATTGAAGAAAACTTCGAGCTTGTAAATCAAGTTCCCCTTCTCAACATCTTCAGTCATCTGCAAGTATTCGGCTGCACATCGTGCCGCTACAATGTTATACGCGCTGAGAGTGATTGTAATACCATAACAGAACTTTGCACAGAGCTCAAACGCCTCAATTCCACCAGGGAAATCAGGAAGTTGGACTATTTGGTGTTGTGATGTTTCAGGAGATTCAGAGCATAGCCTCTGCAGCCGCAAACACTTTGACAACAGAGGAAACTGCAGGGTACAAAAGAATTTGCAAAGAATTAAAGATAAAACCAAGATTGAGAACATAATCTAATTGAAACTGCAACAAATAAAGGAATCAGTCTTCCTGATTCTAAATTTTCAACAATATTACAGAGCTTTTTACCTTGTGAAGCAGATATCTACTTCCTTTAACTTGTATTATAAGGTCACTAGAGACTTCGGAAGAGACGGACCTGCATCAAGAAAAAGAAAATTCATAGTATCTTCCTCATAAAGGGAAAAAAGAGAAAGAATAAAAACTTTTCTTCGTTCAAAACTTAACCCTGTCTTTAATAGCTCAGAAGAACCATACCTTACAGCCTCAGCGGTGTAGAAAGTATCAGGCCGAGATCCAAGTTTCATAAACTTCATGACTGAAAATTTTTTGTTTTTCTTTTTTTTCTTCTTGTCTTCAATTTGGTTGTGTGTATTCACCAAATACTAATTAGCATGATAGAAACTACTAAACCTCTTTTCAGTTCCCTGATCATAGAAGCCTCCCTTTTGGTGCACCAAAAAGTCATAAAAAGTTCCTTCCCCAACAGCAAGCAAAAGATGTTCTCCGAACAACAAAACAGACTAGACCGCCCATTTCCTGTACGATAATTTCGCAACCAAGCAACCCCAACTAGAAACCAAAACACTCCAGAAAGTTAAAAAAAACAAAACAAAAGAAAAACTGTCTATATAGCAAATAAAACAAATAAACCTGTCAAAAAATATTTAGTAATTTATTGGAGGAGAAACTGGAGACGAGAGACTGGAAAGGGTATCCAAGAAGAAAGGAGTACCAAGAGTTTTTGTTGTGGGTGTAATGTAATACTCTCTGAGTTTTATATATAGAAGTTTTTTATATATATATGTATATAGCAAGTGACAAAAACCCAGAAGATGAAATACTCCAAAGTCCAAGTCCTTTCAGTCAAATTCCATACCCCATCAGATTTGGACATGCAAAACAAAGAATCAAAGCCATTGCAATCCTATCAAGATCAAGTGTTCTAAGTTTCCAACACTCTCATCAGAGTCAATTTGAACCCAAAAGCATGGTAAAAAAAAAGAAAGACCAGGGCTTGTACCCAAACACTAGCGTACATAAATGTTCACTTCTCTTACTCTAATTAGAAAGACTCTCTACAGTCTTCACACTCAAAAAAAGAATGGTTTTCTATTTTACAGACAACAACCTGAAGATATTCTAGCAACACTTTTTTATATACTCTCTACACAAAACAGCAACTGCCAAGGCAATCATTCATCGGAAAATTCAACCTGACATATGGTATATGAGAAAAATAAAAATTATGTGTAACTGTCTGAATTTACATACTATATTTTTTACCCTCTCTCTGTAACATCGAGAGAAGAAAATGGCTCAAGACTTGAAGGCTTTGAAGGGCATTTTGCTACGAGTCCTATGAGTTATGAGTCTTATGACCACGCCATGCCATGCCAGCGTGCAATGAGAAAGGCAGCACCCACCCACGTGCTTAACCTGCGCCCACTTGTGCCCCTCTCTCTCATCATTGCCACCCCCATTTAATTTTATTTTTTTTCACCCGTACGCCTCAGGATTATTATAGTCAAACACTAGTTTATACGCAACATCGTACGCCTCTCCATTCCAATTATTTCTTTTATCAGAATAAAAATTTACAAAAGTTTCTGTACAAGTAATTTATATTGTCTGCTTACCTCTGCTTAATCATAACAATAATATAATAACATAGTAACAAAATATAAAAGAAGAAAAGAATACAGAAAAAGAAGGTAAAGGAGGAGAGCCTAGAAGAAGGAATAGGATATGTGTATCGCTATCATAGTTGCCTTTAACAGTCCTCACCTACGGCTTTGCACTTTGCAGATTCATATATATATATATATATATATATATATAAAATAAAACTTGGGGCTGCCTCTAAAAGTCTGAAACTGCCCTTGAATTTGCACTAGAATATCTCCAACAACCCTTTTATTTTTTCTCTCCCTCGAATTCAATACTAATGGTCCAATGATCATGAAATTCAGCAGATTATTGGTGTGAAATGAAAGAAAACAGTAGTTTAAGATGTGTCATATATGGAGATGGAGTGATGTTAGTATGAGGGAAAGAGATAAAGTATTTTTTCTTTGTCGTAAAAGGGTTTCATTCATTAATGAAATGTGTTAGTATAAACTCGTGGCAGTTGAAGGTCAGCTTCAAACTTTGTTTCTGCATTGGATTCTTACAGCCTTATGACTTTTTATATTGCTTTGCTTTGCAGTCTTTTACTTCTTTTTTTGGTTTTATTTTCAGTATATAAGCATTTCTTTTTTCCTTTTTTATGGCTGAGATTGACAGGAATGTGGGCTCGCTAGAGTTGATTGAAGGAGTAACCTAAGAATGATGAGCTCTATATCCATATTAATTCCATGGTTCCATGTGAAAAAAAATATATATATATATATGACTAGTGTTAAAGCCCCAAGTTAGGTAACCCCACGTCCATTCATGGTTTTTAAGCTCTAGCTAGACTTTTCACAGCTCGAAATGGGTGCCATTTTATGTAAACAAACCATTAAAAATTAAGTGTTTTTCCAGCTTACATCTATTAATATCTCTTATTCAATTGCATTTAAACAAGTACCGATAAGAGAGAAAGCAAAACAGCTAGAGGTTGCAAGGAAAATCCAGAAGCTATCAAACAATTGAGCACTCATTCAAAAAGCTTCAGAGGTTACTTTTCGATCAAAAAAAAATAAACAAAACAAAAAGGAAAATACTTTTCATGATCACCTGATTTTGCTCAAGATGTTTCAAGGGACTTTCTCTCTGCTGCTATATAAAATGCATGAAGTTGAGAAAAAAAAAAGGCTGAAAACTCAGCGTGATGCTGTAGGCTGTAGTGTTACTCCAATTGTAAAAGCTATTATATATAAATAAAGCAAAGGAAAGGTCACTGACCCTTTGGAGGAGATCTTGGAACCGCTTGTTTTCAGGAATCTTGTGAGCTTAATTGGATTTGTATGGGAATTTCAGGCCAATCCAAAATCCCAAATCAGAATCAATCAATAATCAATAAATAGTATGAAAATATAAACGTATTAACAACTTGGGCTTAGTGATTATGTCAAAGGGTGGTAATGTCAAAGTGTTGTCTACCTTTATGTTGTTTGGAACTGGGGCAAGATCACAAGGGGGATTAAGACCCAGTCCCCCGTTTAGGCTAGATCACTGTCCATCAAAGACCCAGACCCGGCTTTGTCCTGGCTCGATCGATGCTAACCCCAGGCCCAGGCAAGGTTTTCGGCGGTCTTGATATTTCATGAGTGCGATGAGATGAGGATAATTTGTGAAAAATATTGAGTGGCGTTGGATACAGGTAAAGTCTTTGTGGGCATAAATTGATGTCAACCCTACGTGAGAAAAAAGGATGATCCACAAATACTGTAAATGGTCCTTATCCATGCTACCCAACGGGGTGGCCAACCGACAAACTCGCCTTTTGTAGGACCATGTTTGCGGCCCATGGGATGGGACCCTTGTACCCCCACTCTCTCAATTGGAAACCCCTTTACAGTTCGGACACAAAAAAAGGTTGAAATTTTGGAAATCAGATCTTATAATAAGACCAAAAATTTTGCACAAGAAAATTTGGGTCCTCATTAAATTCTTGTTGAAAATTTGACCCTATACATGAAAGTAAAACAAAGGGAATCAAAAAGACTTTGATATCGCAAAAGAAGATTGGATTGAATGAAGGAGATGTATGCTTTTTTAAGTTGGTGACAGGCACATCCAAGGGATCAGAACTCTGAAGTTAGTAAGTGAGAACCTTATAATTGATGGATGCATGCTGGTGGTGGACAGTGGACACAAGTTGGCGGCCATGTGGGATTTCCCCCCCAATTTCATCACTGTTTTTCTGTATGTTCTTTCGGGGATTTGCTTTGGGAAATCAGGAAACTTGAAGATTTCCATGAAGAACTACAAAAATAATTGCCATTCACAGAGAAAAAACAGAGCAGAATATTTACACTTTATGCAACTTTTGTCTGTTCATTTTCATGCTTAAGATTTTTTAAAGGAGTTCATTCGATTCTAACCAAAAAAGAGACAGCATCATGTAATAAAGTCACACACGAAATTTACTGGGTTTTTATTTTTCTTTTTTGTGATTTACCGATAAGTACAAAGTTATATTGCATTAGTAATGATACAAAATCATAAAAACCAGGCATGATTTGCTAAAAATAAAACTGCTACTCGAGTTTAAAAATTTACATAACACCAATACGCATTGAGCACACATGCAGCATGGACGGGGCAAGAGAGGGGCCTGAAACATTGAAATGACGCAGCGATTAGGCCGGTTCGGTCAGGGTTGCACCCGACAACACAAATTAAATTTAGTCTGGTCGTCAAACAGAGAAATGGGTGACGAACCTTCAAAGCAATTTGTCTCGTTTGGTAATCTAGCCAGCAAATTTTACAAAGCTCGATTGTTCGTGTTATCGCTGTCTGTCTGTTAGTATAAATCTCTTTCTAGCTCTTGGAATTTTGTACGTATTAGAACAAAAAGAAGAACGTGTGCACAGGCACACAAGCACAATAGATCCAACGAGGGCTGAGAGACCAGATTTGATGCTATCCTATAGCCAGGGCCTGTTGGTGTTTATCTTGTTGTATATTCCAGGCTTATGAATTGTAACGTTCAGAGTTGCAGGGGACCTCTCTCCATTCTCCACACTCCTCCCTGCCAGGTCCCTGCATGGAACCAAAGTCACTTTCAGCTTTTCCAATGTGGTGCCCTGCTGCTCATTTACTTGTGGGGTTTCCCTGTTATCTAGCTATATTGAATATCTCCAGGCCCTGTCAATGAGAAATAATCAAAAACCATAACAAGAAAATGGAAGTGTTCTAACCCTAACACACGTATACGTAGCTCAATTACGTCCAGCCATTAGTCAGTCCAACTCCTTCAAATCGCTGTATTAGTGTCGGACTAAGAGGTATTAATAGGTTTATTTATATGTATGTAGGGAACAGGTTATATTGTTGTTTGATATCTGAGTGAAACGTTGCATCAAACCAAAATCATCCCATCAGTTTAAACCAAATTTTCACCATCATTATGGAGTCGGTTTTGAAAATGAAAGGTTCCTTGTGCCAAAAGTCAATAAGATTCCTTTATTAATATATCTGCAAAGCTCAAAGACTGTAAGAGTAATTCAATTGAATACTTATATTTGACTGTTTGAAAAATACACATGGGTGAAACGTGCTACCTTCCGAAGCTGGTCTAAATTTGCTAAAGGCAGAGATTAGCTTACTAGGTGTGGTGTCCTGCATTAGAGGAAAGTTGGCTAGCTATGGTATGGGCCAAAGGTGGCTCTCACCAAGTCTATCAAAATGATTGAGGTAGTGGAGAGATACCCGATGGAGTAGGTTGGAGAGAAAAACTGACAGAATTTGGCCATAATAAGAGAGCTATTATTTTTATTATTATATCTTAAATAAGGGGCATGACATAGGGAAGATTGGACCTAGGAAGAAGGTAGTTAAGCTTCATTATATTTTCCTAACATACAAAGAGAAAACCATTGGGGTCACTTCAAATTAACACAAACTGAAAGTTCGCTTTTAATCTTATCTTTTGAATTCTTTTTAAGTATATAGTACGATTAGTTATCACATTTTTAAGGGTTATCGCATACATTTGACTGCAATAATTGTTGTTTAATTTGCGGTCAGGTTTGAATACAACAGCATTTTCGCTATTGAAGCATTGATAACAAAATCCATTTTGGGACCTCCTACTATTACTGACCTTGTGTTTGGATTGAAGGATCCCAATAGGAAAATAGAGAGAGGCCCTTTTTTTTCTTTTTCTCCGCAATAGCTTTTAAATCCATACCCGTACCTCATCCGATGAGCCCGTTCCATCTCATGACACTCTACATAAGGCTTTCCTCAATTCATAGATGCAGAGAGAAATCAACGGTGGCTCTCTATAAAAAAATAAAAACGAGGAAAGATATATGGAGGACTTGGAGTTTAAAAAAATTAAATTTCATCAAACCTTATAGCAGCCTCGAAAATATTTAGAGAGACAAGAATTGTTTCATATTTAAGTAATGATCCCATAGAAACCGGTTTAGTAGGAATTATCATTAAACCAAGACGTTGCACAATTATAGCTACATATTTAGACTAAATACTATCACAATAAATGTCATTAATTTTGAAATTTATCCTAAAATTAAAAAAAAAATTAATTGGGGACTAAACTTTTTAAATTAGTTGCTAAACTTTTCTTCTAGACAAAAAAAAAAAGTTGCTAAACTTGGTGTCGCGTCTTGTTTTCATAGTAACTCCCACAAAACCGGTTCCGTGTGATCATTTCTCTTCGTATCTACCAAATTTTATTGTCATCATTTTAAGCTTTTAGTGGTATCATCTCTACCGAATTTCTCCATTAAATTGTCATGTATTTCAAACCTCCAAACATACCCTAATGTTGAGATATTCATTTCTTGGTAGGTCAAGTTGAGCAAGAGCCAACAGGTCTAGTCTTGAGCTCGTCCCATCTCATCATGAATCAATTCCCTTTTCTAGTTTGGTCTTAATTGGGAAGAGCTAGCTAGTAGCTTTCTTGCTAATGCTAAATCATTAACCATACGCTAAAACAAAATGATGGCCTTGGAACAGTAAGATGTCTTATGTTTAGTCAAAATACACGATTAACATCTTAAGAGTACCACTGTCTCTCATTTAATGTCCAAACATTAGGTGGATCATTGGACAGATATAGGAGAATTAGTCAATAATAAAAAGGTTGTTAAAGCTTGAAAATCACAGTTGTAGTTGTTAAATGATGGGATTTTATCTTCTCTTTTCTCCAAGTAACCCACCTCCCTGTGTTTGTCAAAGATTCGCGTGCGACGCATGGCAAGCCACGATATGAGTGTGACTCGACAAACAGATTTCAGCTTTAGCATATTATTGACTGTGAAAGACCCCCAACAAAACAAAAAGTTGGTAAAATTTATATCTAGAGATTTTCAATCCCCTTTTTTTTCTCCGTTAATTATTTTTTTATTTGCTCGTGAATGATTAGTAGTAATCCAATCATCAGTATGCTCCCATTTTGATGAAGTCTTGGTATAATTTGAAAGAGATATATACGCATAATAACACACAATTATACCTTTTAACTATTCAAGTGGGCTTAAGATTCAAGCTTTTTGGCTGTTTGGGTAGCAGAAAAGATGATTCATCCAGCTAATAAGTAAGAGAATTTGCCATTTTCCACTGTATAGCAATAGAATATTTGATCCTTGACTGAGGCAGCCAAACATTGCCCTTGTTGCCTTTGTTTCTGCTACCAATAATTTGAATGTCCAATTACTAGCTCATCATCTTTAAAAAGTCTAAAGTTCTACACAGATTTAAAAAGTTGCAGCAGCAGCCAATAGGCATATATGTATATGTATATATATATATATATATATATATATATATATATATATATATATATATAGATTAAGAAAGAACAAAGCTAAGAAAAAAAAAAAGCAAGGAGGCTGCCAGCTAGGGTTGTAATTGGTAAACTCCAAGCACAGTAAAATGAACATAAATAATATTCGATTCTTCTTACTCTTATTTCTTCAAAATAAAAACAAAATCTTTTGATGGGGGTGTCCGAAAGAAACACAAAGCCCCATATGTTTTTGTTGTTTGTTGTAATATGTATCCTTTGTGTTTACAGTTCTGAACACAAAAACAGTAAAATGAAATTGACCCATCTTTTGATTTGGCTGGTGTGAGTTCATATCAACTTTAATAAAAGTGGAGTGGTGGGGTGGGGGGAAGGGGAGGGGATAAATATTTGAAGCTGAAACACAAAAAGCACTCACCTTTTCTCTGTTCTTGGCGGTCGGTTGAACAACATCAAAGTGAAATGAAACGAAAGAGATGAGCAAATATTACGTGTCGTTCGACTTTGGGTTTTGGGAGATGAGCATTGGGAAATCTTCTTTTAATCTTCATTCAATCATTGCATTATTCATAAGCAACATCGTTTGATTCGTCGATGGAAATTAAAATATACCATTAGAAAAAGAAAAGTGTGGATGCAAATTGCGGTCAAGAAGTTGCTATACAAATGTCACATTCGCAAAAGATGCATGCTTCATCCATCTATATCTTCAACGTTGCCTTTAGAATAGAAAGTGAGGATACACTGATAAAAATTTAGATTGGAATACATACAGCTACTTTTGGTAAACCAGACAATGGCAAACACACGAGGGAATTTGAAATGACAATTTAGAAGGATTTTTTTAGTATACTAGTGGTAAGTGCCGACTATTAATTTATGAGAAAGAATTTGGTTAATTATGGGATTTCCTTCACTAGACAAAAATATGTTTATTGCTAATTAGTAACATTGCAAAAAATTCAAGTATTTTTTTTATTGTATACAAACACTTATAATAAAGAAATAGGGAATACATATCTTCTATTATAAAAGTATAGACTTCTTTAATAAAATAGTGATTGACGTTTATATTTTCTATTATAAAAGTGTAGATTTTTTTAGTAAAATAGTTATTGACGTTTATACCTTTTAAAATTATCTCACACTTTTATTAAATTTAGAGATATAATAGGTATTTAACAAATAATTACTTATTTATTTTATATATTATTAATAATTAAAATTCTAAAAAGTTACATTAATGCCCTTTAAAATCATCTTATACTTTTATTAAATTAAGGAGTCACAAGTAATTAACAAATAATTATTTATTTATCTATTTTAAATATTATTAATAATTACAATTCCTACTTAAAGAGGACCACTATATGTAAACAAAAGTAAATATTTATCAGATCACTTATAAAAGAATGGTTTTACACCCTTCAATAGTATTTAGCCACATCAAACCTTTTAACTTTTACAATAACACCCAATTAATTCACTAAAAACTATTCCAATTATTTATTATAAAAAATGAAATTGTTTTTACTAACAATGGCTTCTTCTACTGAAAAACAAAAACTAATAAAACTCATTTACCTTCTCACTAATTCTTTGACACAAAAACAAACTCCCTGGATTAACAATGACACTCCTCTCTTAACTTCTCCAACTAATTAAAAAACTACTAAGAACTGTTTTATCTTCTCATCAACTTTCACTAACTCTTGAACAAAAAGAAAATATTCCTTGGTAAAGGCGTTAGCTTCTTCAACTAATTATGAAAATTAAAACACCAACAAAACAAAAAGGACCCAATTAAAGAACGGAAGTGATATAGTAATTCTGAAACCGGATAAAGCAAAAGAGAGAAATTTTCTTGAAGATATTCCAATGCTTTTATGTAAATTTAGGAGAACCAAAATAGCAACCAGAATATATCTGTAGATTATTGTTACTAGCTATATCTTGAATTAATGAAAAGAAGAGAAGGTTCTTTTGCGGTAAGGCAAAGTACTGGTGGAAAGTAAAAGAGTTTCACTGTTTTCGTATAACTAGAATATTAGCTCGGGGCTTTCCCCAGTTCCCTTTTATTAAATTATTATTAAATTTTACATTAATGATTTTATTTAAATTATGTAAATTTTTTTAGTATAGTAAATATATTTCTGTCTCCATCTTTATAGTAAATTATCTTTTAAGAAAAAATTATATATAATTGAGAAAAATATAATAAATAAATATAAATGAGAATACTATTGTTGATAATAATAAAACTCTTAATAATTACAATTCATATTGTCACGCCCCGACCCACAGGTCCTGCCACGTGACAACCGCAGTACCACCTCGAGATGCATGCCTCGTCAGGCAGGCAATCCAAGATGGCACAAGGCATAAAATAAAGGGTATACGAGCAATATATGAAAACATATGAGAAATAATTTACAAAATATTATTTAAAATATTTATAAGTGTAAGTGTCACGTTTTACGATGTAAACATGTAGCGGAAAAAGATAATATATATAATAACATGCAATACTATTCCGAGCTAAGATTCACAAGGAATGAGGGTGGCACCTACAAAATCGTGCCCGCAGTGGTATGCTGGGATCACTGACCACTTGGACGCCTGTCGACCGTAGCCTAATGACCTGACAACAAAAGTGAATGGTGTGAGTACAAATATATATGTACCCAGTGAGGGACCTGGTTATAATGACCGATCACCTCAGGCTGGGGATATGAAATAATCCAAAATTCCATTTATTAAATCATTTAGTAAGATCATATGAAACCCCATGACCAAAAAAAATATCAAATATAATTTGCATAAATGGGCTAACTTCTGAAAATCGTCCCAAAGGTACACCCATGCACTTGGGTACCCCACTGGACCGTCAAGGGCTATCTCAGAATTCAAATCCTTTATCTTTACTTATTGGCCCGTTCCCTTGACGTTAGCCTTGCTGTGGTGGAACGCAGCAACTGGAGCCCTGGCGAGCTTCCCTTCGCGCCTCTCCCAGGGTCTCGTCTCACCGTGCCTTCGATAGGCGGTCCGCAGATGAGAATCATGCATGCTTCTCCAACTCGGTCCACGCTCCCACGTATATTGGAGCCCGAGGAGCCCACTCATCCACTCATCTCTCAGGGGCATCGTATGACACACCCGGACCTAGCACGGCTTTTTCGTATGAACGGAATAGTGCAAGATGACGCAATAATTGAACAATATGTCGGTCCGGCTGTGTCAAGCCTGAAGAGAAGATAAACTTAAGACAATACGTAGTTGGAAGATGAGATTGGTGACCATGCATAGAAACACTAAAGTGGACTTCTTTAAGTCCATAGCCAATGGATTGGACATCTATTGGTGAATTGGTTGGTGGATCGGGTCAAGGAACAAAATTATGAAAGGTTTCAAAGAGGGGAAAAAGTCTGGCCCGGGGCCCGAGTAGACCCGGTGCCGGGCCTTGCTATAAATAGAGGGAGATGAGCTCTCCCCCTATCATTTTCTCTTCTCCCTCTCTTCTCTCCTCTCATTTGCTCTTTTGGAGCAATTTTGGACTTTTGGCCGATCCGGACAAACCGACCGCCAGTTCAAGGTGAGATCTTGGTGAGTTGTTCTTAACTCCTTGATCTTCGATTTTCTAAGTTTGTATGCTTATCCATGCATTGGTCTAGGAGAAATCCATGCTTAAAGTTAGTTTCAGCTTTTAGGTAGATTTCTAGCTTAGATTCGAAATCTAGGAACTTTGAGCTTGTAATTCTTGTTTCTGCTCAGGTAAACGGGTCGTGGGAGGTGAGAGGAACCTCCATATCAAATTTCACGACAATCGGTGGACCGAGGGGCTCTGGAACCGAGGAGAAGCCTCGGATCCTGAGGCTGGTGCGCGGCTCTAGCGCGGGAGCCGTGTCTCTCCTGCGCAGGAGAGACCGCCTGGCCGAAACCCGGACACTTCTAAGCCCCGAATCACTTCCAAACATCGTCTTAGGTCATATTAGAGCCTCATAGGTGCATTCATAAATTTAATTATGAATGCTAACTTATATTTCCGTGTACTAGGGCTCCGATTGAATCGAGTGCGGCGATGCCCCGGAGGTTAAAGCTACATGGAGCACTTGGGAGTATATGAATCTCCCATCATTGTGAGTGACCTAGACTTCTCTGTTTAGCCACTAGGGAAGAGGGTTTTAAAAATAATTTTAAAAAAATAAATGTTTTCAAAAAGGTTTTGGGATACGGGAAATCCACACACGCACACACTTGTTTGCGATATACCCACACAGTGAATGAGGTGTTTTATAAAGAAATATAAAACTTATGTGTGTGTGATTTATATATTTTAAATATAAATGTTTTACACGTATATATATATATATATATATATAATTTATGAAATATTATTATTATGTTATTGAGGGTACGATGCCCTTGGGAGATGAGTGTTTGAGAGGGTTCCTCGGAGCTCCAGTTTGCGGGAGCGTGGACCGAGTTTGAGAGCATGCATGATACTCAGCCGTGGACCGCCTATCGAGGGGCACGGTGAGTCGAGCCTGGTTGGGAGAGACGAGTAGGAAAACTCACCAGAGCTTCAGTTCGCTGTGTTCCACCACAGCAAGGTACCGCTGAGGGAAAGGGCTAGAGAGATAGAAAAGAGAAAATAATTATAAATGAGAAAAGAGATAGCCCTCGGTGCAGTGATGCATAAGACGACCGACGGGCCGCGCCTGCAGTATGATAGAGATGCCAGCCCATTTGATATATATATATATATATTTAAAGTGTTTTTAAAAGAGGGTTCTCAGCTGGAGAACCAGAAAAGAGTTTTAAAAGAAAAATATTTATTATTAATTTATTTTATTTTATTTTGGATTTCCCTTATCCGCTCTAACCCAGATGGAGATTCTTAAAACCTCTGTCACTCACCTGTATCTAATGTGGATGGATGCAGATCCGCGATCAGAGTCAGCTATAGAAAAGAGGCTCACTAGGAGGCGTCGGCGGCTTAGGCTTAGAAGTTTCCGCTGTGTAGGTATTCTCTCAATAGTCAACTGGCATTACTTTTAAAGTTAATTATTTTATTAAATATTTTCTAATTAAAGTTTTAGTTTTATTTGATAGGGATGATGCCCATTTATGCCTTGCGGTGCCTCAGGTGCGTGACTGGCCAGTACGTACTTCGAGGCAACACGGCGGTTGCCACGTGGCCGTCCCGGGGCGGGTCGGGGCGTGACATCGTACCCCTAATAATCATATTAATAACAATTTATAAAGTCTTTTGAAATTCCCACCCTTTAAATCTTTTATAAACTTTGTGTGTGTGGGTGGACATTTCATACCCCAAAACGTTATAAACAATTTAAATAAACAATTTATAAAGAAATTAGAAAATGGTTAACCCTCAATGGTCAACCACTATAATCCAAGCCACTCACAAGTAAGGGAGGTTTGTACACTCCCAAATAAATCCCCACAAATGCCTAAGCTCGCACGCCAGTGCTCAACCTTGTACAATCATGTACCTAAATAGTCAAATTGAAATCTAATTTGATTAATAAAGGCAATTGGCTAACAATTAAATATCTAGGCAAGATCCAATTAAAGTTTCTAAGGTCTCGGAATAAAATTGAACAAGTCCGGAGGTCAATTGAAGTAACTTGGAGTCAATTGGGGTCAAGTGGGGTCTAGGGCTGCAAAATGACCATTTTGCCCCTAGACCCGAATGGGGAAACTTTCTTGACCATGGAGGATCCGGCCCAGGGACATTGCTGTCCCTGGCCCGGACCTTCACTACACCAAAACCGCACCAAGGCCGAACTTCGACCTTCCATCTTCTTCAGCTCGATTCTACTTTGATTTACCACCAAATTATACAAGATTTGAAATAAACAATCTTAAGTACCTAAACTAAGAACCTATAGCTTCAAAAATGGATTAAAACAACCAATCATGCAAGAAATTTGAATCAAAACATCAAAGGTTGCAGAATTTCCTGGCTGCAACGAAAATGCAGATTCAATTGAGCATAACTTTCAATTCAGACCAGGAAATCATGCGTATAAGCTATCAAATTAAAGCTTGATGAGTCTAGAACAACATATCACAAATTCAGCCAATTCCCATGATTGAATTGAAAGATATGAGCTTATGAACAAACTGTCACCGAAATGACAGATTTTTAGATTTTGAAAATTCTTGACAAATTTGGTGTTTTTTATCTTCAAGGAAGCTAAAGGAGTTGTTTATGATGATCAATGAAGTGTTTGATGAGGGATTGAAGGCTGGAAATTTGAGGGAAATCAAAAGAACTTGAAGAGAAGAAGAACGAAGAAGAAATAAGAAGAAATGGTGGTCGGTTGGCCGACCACCAATTTTTAAATGGTTGGGTCAACCCGGCCTTCATGCCTCGGTCTTCTTGCCCAAGGGCCCCACCAACTCCGGATAAAATTTTAGGCTCCTAGGCTCGGAATTGAGTTAAAGGAAGTTCAAAACATCTATTAAAAATTCAATTTGGTTTCTTGGCCAAACAATTTACATAAATATAAGACTTCACACATGCGGACTAGGTCCGGGCGTGTCACCTATTTTAGAAAGGACTTTAATTATCCTACATATAAATATATATAAACTTAAACATTCATAATCTTCATATTTTACCATTTTTTTACAACTCCTATTAGTAAGAAATTTAATTCATAAATATTAAAATTCTTTTCATCTTAAATTGGTACTCAAATCCATAAAATAGTTCACCGTGAAATAATACTAATGATTCATAAACCAAAAAATACCTAATTAGAGATCGTGCCTTTTTAATAGGGATTATGTATAAGATTTAAAATTTACTCTTTTATTGGAATCATGTACAAAATTTATAATTTGCTTCTCGTTTAAGAACCATATACAAATACTCAATGCACACCGTATACAAATACTCAATTAGGGATCGTGATTTTTAAATGGGGATTGTACGTGCATAATGTTTAAGATTTTTTTTTTTTAGATTGTGACTTTTAAATTGGAACTACACGTAAATGCTCAATTAGGAATCTTAACATTTTAATAGAGACAATGTACAAGATTTAAAATTTATTTATTTCTTAGAGACCGTGACTTTTAAATGAGGACTTTTGTACAAATACTATATTAGGATTTATGACTTTAATAGTACAAAAATACTCAATTGAGAATCGTGATTTTAAAATAGAAACAACGTACAAGATTAAAAATTTATTTCTTTTTTGGGTCCGTGACTTTTAAATAGAGACTATATATAAATACTCAATTGGGAACTATGACTTTTTGATGAAACCGCATATTGTATTTAAAATTTGTTCCTTTCTTTCGTGGGGACTATGGCTTTTAAATGAAGAACGTATACAAATACTCAATTAGGGATTATAATTTTTAAATGGAGATCTTGTACAGATACTCAATTAGGAACGTGTGCAATTATTCAATTAGGAATTATGACTTTTATATGGGTTTACTGTGTACAAATACTTAATAGAGACTTTGTACAAATAGTCAATTGGGGATAGTGACTTTTAAATGGGAACTCATAAACCCCTATTTTACTATTAGATTTTTTAACAACTCCTATTAGCAAGAAATCTAATTTATAACTATTATAATTTTTTCATGTTAATTCCTATACTCATGAACCCATAAAATAATTTACCATAAAATATTACTAAAATCTGTCTTTGAAGACAATTTTTTACAATTTCTATTAGTAAGGATTTTAATTTTTAATTATTATAATTCTTTTCTTCTTAAATTGATACTCATAAACCAAAAAACAATTCGACATGTATTACAAAAATTTATATTTGGGGACCGAAACTAACACACCCGGACCTAATCTGATTTTTCCGTACAAACGGAATAGTGTAAGATGGCGTATTAACTCAACAATACGTCGGTCCGGATGTGTCTAATAAAGAAGAGAAGTTAAACTTAAGATAAGACGGAGTTGGAACATGATATAGGTGACTATGCATGGAAATATAATGTGGACTTCTTTAAGTCCATAGCCAATGGATTGGATATCCATTGGTGAATTGATCAATGGATCGGGCCAAGGATCGAAATTATGAGAGGTTACAAAGAGGGGAAAAGTTTGGCTTGGGATTCGAGTAGATCCGATGTCGAGCTTATCTATAAATAGGGGGAGATAAGCTTTCTCCCTCTCATTTTCTTCTCCTTCTCTTCCTCTCCTCTCATTTGCTCTCTGGAAGCAATTTTGGACTTTTGGCCGATCCGGACAATCTGACCGAGGGATCAAGGTAAGATTCTAATATGTTATTCTTAACGCCTTGATCTACATTTTTCTAAGCTTTCACACATTTTCATGCATTGTTCTAGGAGAGATCCAAGCTCAAAGTTAGTTTAGCTTTTTAGTTAGATTTTAGGTTTCGATTTGGGATCTAGGAATTTTGAGCTTGTGATTCTCGTTTTTGCTTTGGTAAACGTGTTGTGGGAGGCGAGAGGAATATCCGTCTCAATTTTCAGGCCAAACCATGGACCGAGGGGCTTAAAAACCGAGGAAAAGCCTCGGTTCCTGAGGATGGTAGGCAGCTCTTGCATGGGAGTGATCTATTTGGCCAAGTCCTATGCGGGAGTGGGCAGCCGCCCACTTCCCCCACGCGGGACTTGGGCCAAGTTCGGTCTAGTCCACGTGGAAGGGCCTGCTTGGCCCAAACCAGGGCCAGGCCGGGCCCAGCCGGCATGGGCAGCCCACGTGCCCCGGGGGTATTTTGGTATTTTTTCGCTAAATGACTGATTTTGATCCTGGAACCTTCCGAACACTTTTCTAAGCCCCGAAACATTTCCAAATATCATCTTAGGTCATGCGAGAGCCTCGTAGGTGCATTCATGATTATGATTATGAATGCTAACACGTATTTCCGTGTATTAGGGCTCTAGATAATCGAATGCGGCGATGCTCCGGAGGTTAAGCTACATGGAACGCTTGGGAGTATATGAATCTCCCAATACTGTAAGTGGCCTTAATTTCAGTGCTTAGCCACTAGGGACAAACGTTTTTAAAACGTTTTTAAAATATAAATTGATTTCAAAGATTTCATAAATGTTTTGGGAAAAAGGGTAATCCCCCACACATATATTTATTTTGTGATACACCCACTTAGAGGGTAGGAGGATTTTTAAGGGTAGGAGGATTTTTAAAGAATATATAAAGATTTATGTGTATATGTTTATATGTTTTAAATATATATATGCTTATTATTTATATATATATACGATATATATACGTATAATACACGAGATGAGCGATTGTGGGGATTCCTCGGGGCTCCAATTTGAGGGAGCGTGGACTGAGTTGAGAGTGGCGTATCATGAGAAGTAGCCGTGGACCGCCTTTTGATGGGCAAGGTGGGTGGAGACCTTGGGAGAGGCGCGTAGGGAAACTCGCCAAGGCTCGATATAGTTGTTTTCCACCACAGTGATTGGCACCACCGAGGGAATGGGCTAGGGAAAGAAAAATAGGAAATATTTTAAAAAGAAAATAGATAGCCTTCATGCAGTGAGGCACACTACGACGAGTCGAGCCTTCAGTATGAGAGAGGCCAATGCATTTTATGTATATATATTTATTTATTTAAATGGTTTTAAAGCAAATTTTCATTGGAGAATTTGAAAAGAGATTTTTGAAAAGAAAAATATTTAAGTTATTATTATGCTTTGGATTACCCCTATTTGCCTAACCCCAATAGAGATTCATTAAACCTCTATCACTCACCTGTATCCTATGTGGATGGATGAAGATCCGCGTACGAGGTCAGCAGATAGATCAGAGGCTCACTAGGAGGCATCGGTGGCTTAGGCTTAGTAGTTTCCGCTACATAGGTATTCCTTTAAATTAGTCCACTAGTATTGCTTTTAAAATTTATTATTTTATTAAATGATTTTTAATTAAAGTTTTAGTTGTCTTTCAGTGACGATATCCATTTCTATGCCTTGCGGTGCTTCGGGTACGTGAGCGGCCTGCACATACTTTAAGACAGCGCGGCGGTTGCCACATGGCCGACCAGGGCGGGTTGGGGCATGACAGAAACCTTTAAATGAGTGCTGTTTACAAATATTTCATTGGAGATCATTACTTGTAAATAAGACTTATAAGATTTAAAATTTATTCCTTTCTTGGGACCATGACTTTTAAATGAAGACCATATAGAAATACTCAATTGAAGATCGTGATTTTTTAATAAGGACTATGTACAAGATTTAAAATTTATTCTTTTCTTGGAACTATGTACAAAATTTATAATTTGTTCCTCTTCTAGGAACTATGATTTTTAAATAGGGACCCCTGTACAGATATTTAATGGGAATTGTGTACCAATACTCAATACTTAATGGGGACCGTATACTTAATTGAAGATCATAACTTTGATTGTGCATAAATACTTAATTGATAATCATGTACATGATTTAAAATTTGTTCATTTTTTGAGACGGTGACTTTTAATTAGGAACCGCATATAAATACTCAATTAGGAATTGTGACTTTTTAATAGGGGACCGTATACCATATTTAAAATTTATTCATTTCGTAGGGACCATGACTGTTAAATGGAGACCATATACAAATATTTAATTAGGAATTGTGACTTTAACTGTATACAAATACTCAATTAGAGATCGTAATTTTCAAATGAGAACTGTCCACAATATTTAAAATTTCTTCCTTTATTGTGTGCATAAGATTTAAAATTTTCAATTGGGGACTGTGTATAAAATTTAAAATTTGTTCCTTTCTTTCTTGAAGATCGTGATTTTAAATGAAGAACGTATACAAATGCTTCATTGGGAATTTTGATTTTTAAATGAGAACTATATACAAATATCTAATTGGAGATCATGACTTTTAAATGGGATAGAGTACAAATATTCAATAGGGACTACGCATAAATACTTAATTGAAGATACTAACTTTTAAATGAGAAGTGTGTATAAGATTTAAAATTTATTCATGTTTTTTGAACTGTGTACAATTACTCAATTGAAATCGTGAGTATGACTATATATAAATACACAATCAGGAACCGTGACTTTTAAATGGAGACTTTGTATAAATATTGAACATATGTAGAAGTGATAAGAGTAAATGTAAATGATGTAAAATTAAATGTAAAAGAGGTAAGAATAAACATAAAATTGAGGAATATAGTATTTGGTAAGAGTTAAATATAGTAGGAGTAAACGTAAAGGTCTATTATCTACTTTATATGAAATTTTACAAATTTATTATATATTATGTTTCCATTAATTATATGAAATTAAATTAAATTAAAATTTCATATTAAAAATAAAAATAAATACCCATACGTGCGTAGCATGTTGTAAGATACTAGTATAATAGAAGTATATCACATTCAATTATTTTTACTAAAACCATACAATTACCTTGCACGAATCCACTATTTATAAATGTAGATGTTACGATGGATCTTATAGAATTTCAAATTGTATTGAGTGTACTATTGGAAATTTTCGGATTTCAAAGAACAAATAAAACTTTAAGGTGTGAAGAACTTTCTTTAGTGTGAGATTACTTTGCAATTTAAACAAGTTACACCAATGATACAATAAAACATCTTGAAAACAATCGATGAAAATTGAATAGCTTTCCGAGAATTGAATTGGATTAAATTAATCAATCATATAACAAAGTCCTCTTTATATAGAAAAAGAAAAGTTATCAGTTAAAAGATATAACTCTTAATTGGTAACTAATTTTTTCTTTCTTAAGACTTAGAAAAAATAAAGTCATTAATTGAAGAAGCCCAAGGCCCAAGTGCCTATCTTTGACTTATAATAAAATTGGGCTAACCAATGGATTGAGTCCTAACCCATATGGTATCTCAAGAAACCTTGATTAAAGATAGGTGCTTATAAAGCACTCTTCAAGCTCTTCACTTATCAATGTGGGACTTTGTTTCTCAATGACTAACAAATTACATAACATGTACATGCATGTATGCTCCCTAGTAAAATCACTATTTACATTTTATTCGTTAATTATATATTTTTAATCAAATTTTCAAATATTATGGACAATGAATATATATATATATATATATATATCAAATCAATCGGAAAAACTATTTGAAACAATTTTTTTTCCCGTGATAGTTATGAAAATTAATAAGTATAAATAAATATATTATATTATTAAACTTTTTAAGGTCATCTTGTGATGTATCTAAGGATGACTACGGTTCAATTTGAACCATGAAATCAAATCAAGTCACGAGCAATGAATCCGAATCGTTATTTGGAATGGTTTCAGTTCGGTTTCCCTATTTTAAGAACCAAAACTATCGATTGATCTCCTTTTTTATATATTTTTTTATTTTTTATAAATAATATTATATCTTCTTAACAAAATTGATTTTGACCTGGTACTCAAATCAAAATCCAAATCGAACTGCGATGATTCTAAGATTTTAAAAATCGAAACCAATAGTTTAAAACAAGAATTGAATCAAAATCGAACCATGGTCTAGTCTAGATGTATCTAACAATATTTTTTTTGGTACATATATAAGACGACTAACTAAGTTAACTCCTTAAGCTAACTTGCCTCATAACATTCTTCTCTAATAAAAGGAGGAGATTCAAGGGAGGATTGATCAAAATAGTTGTTTCAAAATGACAATTTTAAACTAAATTAACTAAAAAAATAGCACATTTATTCCCTTCTCTTAAGATATGGCAAACCTCTTTAATCTAATCTTTTTTAATAAGCCACACCACATTGTATACCAATACAGAATAAAGGTGGCAATCATTTACACTCTCAAATAGAAACCCAACTACAACTATTGCATCTAACTCAACAAATGACTTGAGAAAGTCCCCAATTCTTTGCTATTGTAAGTCCTTCATAAAATACCGTCTTGAGAAACTATTCGTCGCTAATATCTAACAATATTAATATTATCGTCATTGCTGTCTCACTTAAGATGATGTGATATTTTCTTTTTTTGGTATCATGTTTTACTTTAAATTTATGCCGTTAAATTTTTGTTTTGTGCATAAACATTTATAAGGATAGAAGGTGACCCCATCTCCATAAGAAAAGCCCATTTAATTTCCATTTTAAAAAAGTCTATTAGATAAGTGCTTAAGCAGTATTTTCTTCACAAAAAAAAGAAAGTATTAGGCTATATTTGGTATGAGAAAATATTTTCTATTTTCATTCTCTAAAAAATATAAAGAAACTATCATCTAAGATATGTGTGGGAAGAGAAAGTATATACATATTTTAGAAAATGAAAATGAAAATAAACCTAGAAATGATATTTGAAATAAATTGTTCTTAATTTTAGATCTATTTTCATTTTCTAAAACATACATATATTTCTATAAATTATACATGTCTTAGATAATAATTTTTTTATATTTTTAGAGAATGAAAATAAAAAATATTTTCATATACCAAATATAACCTTAATTTTCTCAAGCTCCATATGATTGAAAATAAAAAAGAAAGAATATTTGATGGTAAAACAAAAAGATAAAAAGAAAGACACAATACCGGCAATGTCCCCCCAAAAAAACTAGGACTATAAAAAAGAGCAATGGAAACTCTAATCGCAATGGGCTAAGAACTTTTGAAACAGTGGAAAGAGCACATCTAAGCATTGACCCACAAAGCCGAAAAGGAGAATAATGGTAATCATTAGGTCCGACCCAATCCATATTGTGATCAGCACTCAGCACCAACGAAGTCTTTGGTCAAAAATTTTATATAAAGAGAATAAAAGAAGAAAGAGAGGAAGTAGTAAGCAGTTATTTTGATAGGATTTGAAATGTTAATCCAAAATCCAGGCTATGCCCATGATTTGTTGGCAATGAGTTTTCCTTTTTATCTTTTTTCATTTCATTTCATGGTTAAGGTTTTAGATCTTTTTGGGGGTTTAGGGTGGCTTATGATCTCATGCCAATGCATAATCCCATCATTTGGCGGTGGACTTTGTGGCTCCAATTGCATCATTAAGGTTACCCATCGGGGGATCCGCCGTTGAGCCTCATTGGTCCACCTTGTACGGAGGCAATAAGTATTCTTCCACTCACTCTCTCTCTCTCTCTCTCTCTCTTTCTCAAACACTCCAAAGCCAAAATCCCAAGTTGTGCCAACAGTTTTTCTCGTTGGGAAACTACCAGCTGTTTTAGCTTTGACTTCCCTGGAAAACTCCTCTTTTCCGCATCGTTCAAGGATGAGAGCTCAGCACTTCTCTCGTTGATTCTAATGTTATTAGAAGCTTTGTGGGCCTACCCTTTCTACCCTAAAGCCGAAAGGCTTGCGAGTTGCAAACTTGCAATGATCATTGATTCAAACAGGGTTTTTAAGGATTTGATTAGTTTTGTGCATCAACATTGAACATGTTGATTAATGTCCCTTTTTCTTTAACCAAAAGATGTATACTTCATGATTAGAAAAAAAGAAGTTCCAAGTTTGGCTGTAAAATTTGTGTTCTCCAACAAGAAAGAGTAAAACCCTATAACTATAATATAATTTCATTGTGATATTTACTGGAAAAGGTTGTGAAACAATTGAATTCATGGAGGCTAGAGCAGGCTGATATTTTAATTTAAGGCAATTGAATTCCATCCATACAAGTAAGACAAAGTTCTCCTCATTGACTCTTTCTCACCCACAAATCTCGTTTGTCGAAATCAAAAAATGAAGGGGTTCTGAAGCTCCAGCTCTGGGGATTAAATGATGATTGATGAAATAAACAAGTTAACCAGAATTGGGCTCCATACAATTGCAGATACCAGAAAAGTGGGCGACACAGCCAGCGTGTTTGCATAAAGAGAAGAGCAAACAAGGCGAAGACAAAGCCCAAATAAACAACGGCCAGAGAGAATTGGCCGTTTGGGTCATTTACTTAAGAACCTAAACACCACACGTGAAGATTTTGTCACTCTTACAATCAAAATTCTGCGAGAGTTTTCCAAAAGGCTTTGTTGGCATATCAGAATGACCCAACGAAAGAGCCACATGGCCAGTTGGTAAGGGAACAATGACAAAACCATTCTACCAAATAGCTTGATTTGGCACACGTGCATCCTGGCAAGTACAGCCTCCTTTTGTCCCTGATAAGAGAAGAGAACCCACCGCTCCAAAGGCTACCAAAGCTAGATTTCAGCCACAACAATCTTTTAGGTTACTAATTTTTTTTATATGTGATTGTGATAGTGGTTTCTAAGAGAAAAAGAGTAGAATATGTTGTGTCATTTGTTGATATCAACGTCCCAACCCAACCAATATTTCACCAATATAATAAATAAAAGCAATAATGTTGTACTTCTATGCAAAGAAAATGGAACCGTCCAACATTTTTGTAATAACAATGTAATAAGAAATCTTTTTCTACTCCTTTGTCATGCAAAAGAAAATGGGCCCTCAGATTAAAACTCTTCTTTTTAAGTTACAAAATGTTTAGAAATAAAAGAGTTTACTCTATCTCTCCATCTCGGTTTGTGGCCGCTAACTAACAAGGCTTTGGGTTAAGTAAGATTCAAACAGAATGTCTACATAAAATATCCAAATCTTAATCATTTATAACAATTTATGAATATTGACTACAAATTTCATTTCGTAAAAGAAGTTTTTTAACTTATAATACTAGTACAAATATATTTCCTCCGAAGAAGAAGAAAAAGAAAAATATTAATTTTGGTAGCATTTCAAAATTGTGATGGGCCAGAACTATTATCCCGCAGAAGAAAAATCATATTTTCATATTTAGGCGTTCATGGGAATGGGATAGAATTGCCTTTGCGGGTTTTGGGGTTTCTTGTATGGGCTGTTTCCTTTCTTTCTTTGGTTTTTTGCTATAATGAGTTTCATGTGTTATGAAAGCTTGATGTCTGGGCCTTCTATTTGTGGGTTACTATTGGATTAATGGTTGGTTTGTTTCTTTAAAACGGGGTCGGGGCTTTTTCTGTATCAGTAAAATTTTTTTAGATTTTTAATGAGTTGTTTCTTCCCCTCTGGTTGTTTACAATATCTTTTCGTAACCAAAATATTGTTTATAAATATGACACATCTATTCTATCTATATTAGTAAGATTTTATTAAAGTATTTTTGTAAAAAATTATGAAGCTAATCTTAAAGAAAAGAATAAAAAAGTATGAAGATATTAAATTTTTATTTAAATTATGTTAGATATATTTTAAATTTTTTTATAATTTGAAGGAATTATTTTTAAAATTTTTTAATATATATAACATTTATTGATTTATATTAAAAATAGACAGGCTTACGAGGGAGATTGAAATGGTAGAACGTTGAGAAAACTTGGGCATATCACAAAAGGGCCCAAAACTTCCGGTAGCAAACTCAGAATACCATTACGGGCCAGAAAATATTTGTTCCAACTGAAGAAAACCATGAGGAAAAACCTTGGCTTAGGTTAAGGACTTAAGGTATAAGGTTGTCTCTCCGAACAACGTAAAACCTTCCACATTCGAATCTGCAATCTGTTGTCCTTCCTTTCTCTTTCTTGAAATGAAATTTCACTCAATAATCAATGTGTCACATACATACATACATATATATATATATATATATATACAGAGAGAGAGAGAGAGAGAGAGAGAGATTAATGTAAATCTATAAAGAAAAACTTAACGTTTTGACTCATACACAGCCATTGCTATTTGCTAGGTTAGTAGCTATTTTTGGGGGGTGCAATCTGGTTGGTCGATTGGGTTAGCCATTGAGAATAATGAAACCTGAAGCCAGAATGGCCCAACTTTTAGTTGATTTTGTTTTCTAAAAGGGTCACAGCCCCACATGCGTTTACATGATTTTTCAAAGTATCCGCCAATCAAGTCGATTGATGTAGGTTTGCTCGATTATATTGAAGCAAAAACAAAAGGAAATGTTAAATGTTTGCTCGATTTTGTCAACAATATTAGCCATGCCTAACTTGGCTTTGCTTTCTTGGGAAATGCCACTTGCTCTTTAACAATATCGAACTGATTTCATGTCCTGTTCCATGATTCTAACTTCTTAATTAGTCAACTTGTTGCCATTACCGGCTTTAAACTTTATTCCCTTTGCATTTCTTGAGAAATCCTTTTACATTAGACTGCCCTACACCTTCCCAATTACCGACTACTAAAGCTGTTTTGGTCTATATCTTAAAGTAAATCACTTTTTTGGAAAAAAAAAAAAAAACTAAATTAAATCACCTTGATCCATGCCTTGCCAATATGTACGCTATTGATTTTGTTCAAATAAGGGTTTGGTGTAAACTTTGATCGGCGTTGTTTAGTAAATTTCCAAACTCTGTTTCTTTAACCTTTATCAAACCATAAATCGAGAGAATTTATTTTCAAAGCATGATTCTTATCCCAACTTTTTTCTTGTTTTTTGTTTTATTTTTTATTTTTTAGTTTTTTTTTAAAATATAAACCCATTTTTTTAATCAAAATTATACTTTTAAACTTAATACATATTATTTTTACTAGCCCAAACTTAATAAAGCTTCATATTAATTTTGAATGAAAACGATCATGTAATACAATTTTGAGCTTTAAGTAGCTAGTTCTACTAGTATAATGACTTCGTATACAAAAGTAGTAAGGATTTTTTCTACCTACAGCATATGAATATGCTAAGTTACAGCCTAAGCCTATGAAAGTTCCCTTTAAGTCGGTCCCTTGGTTATTTTGCCTTTTCTTATGCTTCGTAATTGGATCATCACTTGTTCTCAATTAAGCCAGCCGGTGGAAAATGTCCTTGTCCATCGCCTAATTAAATTCTCTTTTGCCTTGTGGCTTAAGCTCCAAGTATATTGCCTCAGCAGTAACTATATATATATATATATATATATATATGAGGAGGGATCATTTGATATCGGGTATAAGATTAAGAGTTTTATACCATTTCGTAACTTAATGTACGATTAATATTTAATTAATCCGACCGTCGAATTTCATGCTCTATTCACATACATCGTGCATGCAAAATTTCGAATTAATTTAAAATGTTTAGCACATGTTTTGAAGCGATAGAATTTCTCACCGTTAAATATATATTAAAAATATCTAAAAATGTTAGAGTCCAGATTGATATCATAAAAGTATTGGATTGACTTAAAATTTTACGTGCATGATAGATTCGAATATATCTTTAAATCCAACGGTCAGATCGTTAAAATATTAATTGTGCGACGAGTTATAAAAATGGTGTAAAATTAAAAGTTTTACACCGGGTATAAGTGGATCCCTCCTTTATATATATATATATATATATATTCGCTAGAGTATAGAAAGAAAGATGCTAACTTAAAAAGGCTGTTTATTAAGAATCTTAAAAAAGCACGGACATGTTGTTAAAAAGCTAAGCAATAGAACCATTTGGTCTTTTTGTCAGAGAGTTCTTCCACGGCCACACCTTACGCTCCTTTCATGCAGTCCCGAGCCATAATCCCCCAAACTGTGACTTCATTCTCATTAAACAAATGTTTATTTGGTATATATAAATTTTTCGATATCTTATAATTATATTAGACCTCAAATAATTTAAAATTGAGTCATATCGTCAGACCCTAAATGGAGAAACATTCTCCCAAATTTATTTTATATATTCATAAGACTTGAATCTAAAACTTTTCTTAAGGAACATTAAGTTCTTTGTACTCATCGCAACATATATTGATCTCATTAATCAAATATTTGAGAAACTGAATGTGACCTTCAGCAGGCCGTTGATCAGTGTGAACCTTTGTTTCTTCGCCGAGGTTTTTGAGAAATGTTGGAGGTGCTAACTGCCAACAAAGAATAATGTGGAGCAAAAGCCAAATGGAAAAGGTTAAGAGATGTGAAGAAACTTATGAATTATGACTCATAAAAAGGGGAAGAATATTATTGGCTTGTCTCTATAAGTTTCGATGTTTGTTTAGTGCAAGTACTCTTGTTTACTCCTAAAATAACATTAATTGATGTCTTATTCAAAGTATATTCATTTGTCAATTCAATCCAACTTTCACCGCATTACGGCGGTTTCACTTTGATAAGAGAAGTTTTGTCATTTTTAATGGGTTAGGAAGTTTGAAAAGCTCGATGCATTCAGCTGCCAGCCAACATATATGCTATCAGGCTTTTTGGGCATGTAAACAAGAATTTAATTTAAGTGGTCTGTCATGATGCCAATTTGAAAACAAGAAAACAAACAGGACGAGAATACCAAGATCTGGGATGAAATCACTTGGAAACTTAAGGCATATTTTCTGGTTTCTTATGTTCAATCTTTTATGATGAGTTGACTGACACATGTAAAAGGCAAAGACTAAAACAATTTGGTGGCATTGACGACTGACGAGAGTCTCTTGCCGACCCATTTCCAAATGGATGAACCGAAGACAAACGAAACCCAGAAACCTTATTGCACGTCTTACACTATGTTTGGTATGAAGGAAATAGGAAAAAAAGAAAGAGTGTGGAAAGAAAATGAGTGAGGAAATATAAATTTTCTTTGTTTGGTAGGATAGAAATACACCTAAGGAAAGAAATAGGAAGGAAATGAGAGAATCAATTTCCTTAGAAATCATTTCTTTCTAAATTGAGAGGAAATATGAGGGAAAGAAAGTGGTTGTTGAGTCTAACAAATAGAAATGACTATTACACCCTTAAAATTTATTTTTAATTACAAAATTTATAATTACAAGTAAAAGATATCGAAAGTGAATTTTTAACTAAAGAGTAAATAATGGTAAAATTGTCATATTAATTAAAATAAATTTTCTTTCTTTCCTATTTCTTAATTATACCAAACAAAGGAAATAATAAATTTTTTTTTTCTTATTTCTTTTCTTACTACCAAACATGATGAAGGAAATATAAATTTATTTCCTTTCCCTACCTATTTCCTTTCCTCACCTATTTCTTTTCCTTACCATTTTCTTTCTTCCTACCAAACATAGGCTTAATCTCGAGTCCATTATCATATAAACAACTTTAATGTTCGGCCTCAAATTCTGACTACCAGGCAACGTTGGTGATGGAATATAATGTGGATATTCCCTATCAATTTTATATCAGTTTACAAATTATTACTGAATTAATTAATTGTTGTTAGTGATTAATCAAATCATTTCTGAATCATGACGTGTTAACTTGAATTGCCAACGTGTGGTGGATTACTGGCCAGAAGGAGTTAAAAAAATGTGAAAATGTAAAGTAAAGGCAAGGCAAAACCGACCCAATTATAAGTTAACAAGCAAGGAAGTTGACATATATTGGAAAATGGAGTCATTCCACTCTAGTCTACTTGAATAATATCACCGTGGTAAACTAATATGTTCTTTATTATTTATGAAATCAACATAACCATGTCGTGAAATATCGGTAAATTTATCAGCTACCACTTGGTTCAATCGAGAGGATTGCTTGTCTTAACATAAGGTCCTATTTGGTTCGAGTAATGTAACATTATCTGTGGAAATGTATATTAGCGAATGTAACATTTTCTCTCGTTTGATTTATCTGATAAATGTATTAGAGGACATGTGATAGGTGTATTTTACATCTATATTTGAGACTATTTTAGAACACTTTTAGGGGTTTTTAATTATGTTTTTAGTCTATATTTATTAATTTCTTCTCACTTTAGTTATTTATTTGTTTTATAAGAATTCTAATATATTTAAAGGATTTTTTATGGAATTGGAGTTTTACTAGAAGTTAAGGCCCATGCAAACATAAATTCAAGGCAATTTCCAATTATGGGCCAGTTACCGTTTTGTAGGAATTCTAATATATTTAAAGGATTTTTGATGAAATTGGAGTTTTACTAGAAGTCAAGGCCTATGCAAACATAAATTCAAGGCAATTTCCAATTATGGGTCAGTTACTGTTTTGTAGGAATTCTAATATATTTAAAGGATTTTTTATGGAATTGGAGTTTTACTATAAATCAAGGCCCATGCAAACATAAATTCAAGGCAATTTCCAATTATGGGCCAGTTACCACAAGTGAAGAGTTAAAGTTCAAACCCAAGTTCATTGTAATATTTTAAGTTATTAGGGTTTTAGTCATCTAGTATAAATACAATAGTTTTTATTCTTTTTAGAACTTTTTGGCTGTGAAGGAGAGCTAGAAGCAAGTTTTGAAGTTTTCTTCTACTTTGTTCGTACACTCTTTCTTTATGCTTAATTCAATCGTTTTTTATTTTTACTCAATTATGTGTAACTAAATCTCTAGTTAGGGTTAAGGATTAGCTTTTGTTGGATTATTCAATTATAAATGCATGATTTGATTATTACTTTGGTTAAAGTTATTCTCTTTGATCTTAATTTTGGATTTATGCCTGATCCACATAGATTCATTCTTAGGGATTATATGAAGAACTGAAAGGAGAAGTATAATCTGTGCATTAGGAGAGTAAACATCATAGAGTTAGAGATAGAGATATACTAAACTAGTGTGATAACTTATGATTACTTGATCTTAATGAATTTGAGTAAGTTGAATTGCGCATCGAGAGATGGTAATTGCTTAATTGAATATACTTTTGTACCTTGAGGGAGGACATATATATCTTAGTGTAATTGTTATTTCAACCGTAATAATTAATCTTGTTTAGTAATTGAATATCCACTTAAGTGAATCCCGAAGCCCTAGCACTTCTCATAAATTGAATTTAATCCTTCTTTTATTTAGCTTAATTTTAGAATTTAGTCTTAAATTTGATTCACTTATTATCTTCTTCATTTATTTTAAACCTGTTTTGGATTGGAATTAGTTTAGATAACAAATTTTAATCTCAGTGGAAACGACCTTGAATACTCCTTCATCTGTGCTATATCGATTCTATTCACTTGCAGATTTAGGCGATCAACATGTCATTACACATCATTATCACACTGGTGAGAATGTGTGTAGGAATGTCATTACCACCATCTTCTTAGGTAATGTAACATTTCCTACCCTTTTACCCTTACATTTTTCTTGTTTTGATTCATGTTACCTCATTTGATTTCAAACATAAAAAAACCATGAAATATAAAATAATCTTTTAAATAAACTAGTTTCAGCGTTATGTGCATCGCACGTGATATAACATGTTATGCTAACCTGAGAAATTTATCCGATCAACTCGAACCTGAAACTAATCTAACTCGATTTGATTTTTGAAAAAAATAAATAACCTGAACCCAACTAATCTGAAACCATATTAATTTAAGAACCGAATGACCCAAAACCTAATTGATCTAAGAGTTTAACCCATCAAACCCGATAAACTATTCTGAAATAACTCGATATGCTAATTTAAATAGTTAGAAACTTAAAAACTTGAACCTAAATGACTTGAAAAACTAAGGGCCGAACTTGAAAGACTTGAGAATTGAATCATAAAAATTCGAAACTAATTGACCTGAAAACTTGAACCTAAATGGCCCGAAATTTGGATGGTCCAGAAATTTTTTTGGGTCAATTTGACCTTAACCTGTAACCTACCTAACCCGTGCATTTCACACCTCTAGTTCTCAATTGTGTATTTTTCAATTGTGTAAAATCCAACTTAAACCGATGACATTCTGGAACATCAATGAGTAAAAACCCTTGAAAATCATAATGTTTAAATCCAATTTAAGCCAATGGCAGTTTTAGACACTAATGAGTGAAAACCCTTTAAAATCTTAATGTTTAATTATTTATTTTTTAAAAACCTAATGTAAAAAGCAAAACCAAAATCCAACGGCATTATTAAAATATGTTAAAGAAAAATAGATATTTAAGATGACTTAAATCTCTTACCTGACTCGCACTTATATCTATAAATAAATACATATATAAATATATATTATATTATGTATATATTATGTGTATCGTACATAATAGAACGCGATATTAATAATATATTTTTTAAGAATCTCATTTAATTTATTTATTATTATATTTATTTTTCAAATATACTTGATTAAAGATAATACAGTAATTTATATAAGAGTAATATTTAAATCAAATTATTTTATTTTTAGATTATAAAACAATGTGTATAATAATGATAATTAAATTAAATTGCAATGGCACATGATATTTTATATTTTTTTTAATTTTGTAAAACTCAATTTAAACCAATTGAAAGTTTTAAAATCTTAATGTTTAATTATTTATTTTTTAAAAGTCCAATGTAAAAGGTAAAACCCAAATCAATGGTGTTTTTGAAATATATTAAAGAGAAATAGATATTTAATGAGTATAAATCACTTACCCAAGTCACATATATATATATATATATTATAGATAAATAATTTAGAAGTCTCCTAAACTAGTCTTTTTTTTTAAGGAAAAATAGCCTTTTATACAAAAACTTCAAACAAAAAAAATTGAAATAATTAATCAAACAAACAATTTAAAAAACTTAAAATACATTAATTAATTAAAAATAGGATAACTAGATAACACATATATGTATGTTTCAAGCTAATATGTATATTAATTTAATATATTTGGTTCCAGAAAGACTTTGTATAAGGGTAAAATAGTAAAATAATTTTTTTATAGATCATATTTCCTTTCAACCAAATATAGTAATCTTATATTCCTTCTATTACAACCAAATAGAAAATGTACATATTACCAAAAAATAAAATTACCAAATAATAAGGTTATAATTTTATTTCTATAAGTAATGTGATATTACCTGAACCAAACGAACCCTAAAGATCACTAGTCCATGTCGTATTGATGACCTTTTGTTGGAATCATACACTTGTTTTGACTTAAAAGATCCCACAACCTATGTACGTCGAATTTTCACGATGGGGAAAAAATCCCTCTCAGCAAATTTGATCATGTTTTCTTCATTTTTTTTTTCATTATTTCCACTTTTTAGCATGAAATGTGATAACTTATAGTAATTGCTAATGGAAAGATTGATTATGACACTTATGAATAGAGAAAATAAATTCAGTAAGTTTCTTCTATTTGAGATCCGTTGTAACTCGATTCTAAATTAATTTATATTTAATATGATTACCGGATACCGATGAATTTACATAAAAAATATATAATTAAGAAAATACAATACAATAACACAAGTTAATTTGTTTTCATGTGCCAAATTGTAAATTCATATTCAACAGAGGAAGCAAAAAAGGGTGACAAGTTTTGAACATCCAACTGCCACATCATGCTTTTTGCTAACTTCATTGACAAAATGTGTGATGGTATAAATGAAAATAAAATTTTGATCAAACATTTTATTACATAGTTTGAGCGCAAAGAATATTGAATTAACCCCTAACTTAATGATCTTTCACAGGGAAAAGAAGTGTATTTTTATGTACCAAAAAAAAAAGAAGTGTATTTTTTTAAGTTGAAAACTCTTTAAGAAAAAGTTAATTATGATTCAGTAATAAAACAATTTGGGAGCATCTTACACGAAATTGCATCACCATAATATATTCCACTTGACTAGCAACGAGGGTGGAAGGATATAAACAAAGATTCTTTAATTATAGTAGCCCTTTAACATAATGCAATGATTGACTAAAATTGTATGCCGCGTGATCCATTTTGCTTTCTCAAGACCGTTGATTTCGCGAAGTCTACAAAGACCCAAACCAGAACAAATCACAATCAAAAGAAGAAGTTCTCTTTATTAGTCTTTAATTTTCTCCGCCCGCCGTCTAGCGCATTGGAACTTCGAAAAATGTTTGTGTTGACTGACTCTTGTTAAACTGATCAGAAGCAGTCTTCCTTAGCTTGATTGGTTCAAGCAATTACAAATGGTTGGCAACGGAGGGGAGAGAGATTGTAGAGTCTATGGGTTTATTTCATTGGTTTCTGGTTGGTGGGCTTGAACTTAGTCAAGAAAGTTATTGTGCAGTTAGCAAAGGAGTGAGGATTGGGTGCTCGTACCGTCGATTAGGCCGAGCCAGGGGCAAAGGACTTTGCTTTAATGGGTCTTTTATGGACCACCCCTTGACTTGAATCTTGATGATTAATTAGTAGGGTAGTATTTCTACTCTCAAGTTGTGACTTTTCGAGTTTGACCTTTCCTGCTCTCTCTTATCCTTCTTCTTCCCCCCTCCCAGGCTCCAACTAATCGATTTTTTAGGTGCAAGTTATGCAACCAAAACCATCTCATTTGGTTTTTCCTTATTTTTTTTCCTTTAAGTTCTTAATTTTGCCATTGCCCATTCCCATCTCTCTAACTTACCTTAATTACATGCTTAATGAATTTGTCCCATCTCAAATCGAAATAACCGAATTCTACAACGGCTTTATGTGATGCGAGGATGCTATTTGAGTTAAATTCAATCGGTGGAAGATACAAATCCATTCATCATTAAACTATGGTCGGATATTTGCTAGTTTACTTGCCAAAGAATTGAAATGTGTTAAAATTGGATCTAAACTTTATTTACATTAATTATCACCAATAATTACAAAGAAAATGACCGGTATCAATCATTCTAATTCTAATAAAATAAAACAATAATTTCTTACCATTCTATTCTATAGGTGTCTGAAACTACAAAATAAGTTCGTTTGTTTTATTACTTTCGATTCACTAACTAAACTAATCCACTTGACCTTTATTTTTTATATTTTTAGTTAGTGTCTTTGATATTTCTAAAAGTTTTTGGATGACTGAGATGAACTTGAGTTAGATTGACGTTGCAATCTTGCAAGTTCAATTTGTGAGGTATACGTACTAACGTTGGAAAGTCTCAGCAAACTGACCTTTCCCATGAAAACTATATCCATATCATTTGAGCAAGCAAATTTTTTTTGGTATAATCATAAGTATCCGTATCCATTTAACGCTCTGCGATTAATCCTGTTTGAGTCACGTCGGACCTCAAATGAGAGAAAACTCTCCCAAACCTATTCTCTCCATTCACAAGACTCAAACCCGAAACCTTACTTGAGAGACATTGAACTCTTTCCATAATTCAAGAAGTGTTTGTTCATTTAAGCAAGCAATTAACATTAACAAGTTGATAAGTTCTAATTCTCCTCCTATTGAATTTTTTTTTTTTTAATTTTAGGAAAAGGGAGGAAATTTTGACTCGGCACTCAACAATTATCCATACAATTAAGTATCCATTGCGCGCCCAGACATACACAATACTGGGTCTAATTATAGAGGTTTAGTTGCAAGCAAATTTATTACCACCAGTACTACATTTTTTTCCTTTGGGTATTTATCTAAGTAAGGAATGTTGGATTTAATTCAACATGTGGGCTCATATATTTATATTAATTATATATTATGGGCTATCATAAGATTAAGCCTAATTAAAGTGATCAATAAAGTTTAAAGTTTTGGGCTAGACATCTAATAGAGAATGGACTTTAATGTGTAGAGACCCAAAGGATTAATTTCTATTTTTATGATAGGCTAAAATAGAAGTTAGACTAAAGATATAAATAAGGGTTATGGTCCCCAAGCCATATGCACAACAAAAAGGTTTCTCTTTTCTGAAATCCTATCAATCAGAGAAGAAATAACTCTCTTCAGAGAGAGAAAAGTCTGCATATTGGCTTGGAAGGCAATAACCAGAAAATCAAGCTTTCTTCATGGATCCAGGTACGCTTCCGCTCAGATCTAAACATTTAGATCTAACTTTTCTTGATGATTTGACATGAAAATTGATTGGTGACATTTCACCAAATTAGAAATAAAGTATTCTAACAATTGGTCTCAGAGCTTCTTCATGTCAAATCATTGGGAATCAATTTGATTCTTTGTCTTCCATAATCATGGATTTGGTTTTTCCATGGATTTAGTTTATTAAGAAATATGGCTTTGGAGTTTGGAGTTTGTTTCAGATTTGATTTTTACGTTTTATGCATCCAGCTAGAATCTTGTTAACAAGAGCTAAGATCCAATTTATTGAGAAACAGATTCAAGTTTTAAGGATTAAAAAAAAAAAAGGATAAAAGTTTCGGTTTTCTAGGCCAATTTTATTAGATGATAGGTTTTGTCCAAGATGTGAAATCATGCAGGATGAATAGGAGAATTTTCCTATTATGACGGCAATAATGGGGCTTGTTAGTGGTGCAAGTTGGCATGGGGCTCACTTGGTTGCTTAAGAAATTTGTTCACATTTTGGTATTATTATTTTATTAATATTATGAGATAAATTGATTGAAACAAACTTTCGGCGCTTAATTATTGTTTTAGTCAATTGTCATTGACTTATTCAAATTTTGGTATTATTATTTTATTAATATTATGAGATAAGTTGATTGAAACAATACGCTACCAAAGTAGCCTCTCTTGTTTAGATTAATTTATTTTATAATATTAAGTTGGTTGTGTATATGTAATTCATGCGGATATTGGCCAGCCCAAAGGAGGGTCAATATTTGGCCGAAATACATGTGCACTTGTGGTAATAAATATGTGACAATTATTCGGTTTGCCATGTGAACAATTAATCAGTCCAAAGAAAGGTTAATTGTTTGACAGGATCTTATTGTCAATATTTGATTACTACACCAAGAGTACCACTTACAGTTAATATTTCTGTCCAAAGACTAGATATTAATGTTGTGCTAGGTATCTTGTGATGGGGTTTACCATTATTTGAATATATGGTTATTATATGGAATTAATGTGAGCATGTTCTACTTGTTTCGTTCTCTGTACAGTTGCTAGTTCTGCATCTACTATTACTGCCAGCTTGAATTCCATTCCCATGCTTAGTGGCACGAACTTTAAAGCATGGAAAGAGAACGTTATGATTGTTCTCGGTGTTATGGATCTAGACCTTGCGTTAAGGACAGAACGACCCACAGACCTTACGGTTGATAGTTCATCTAATGATAAGATGGATATGGAAAGGTGGGAACGTTCTAATCGCATAAGTCTTATGATCATAAAGCGTGCAATTCCAGAAACCTTCAGGGGCACTATGTCCGAAAAGGTTACTACTGCTAAAGATTACCTTGAGGAAATTGAAAAGAGGTTTGCCAAAAGCGAAAAGGCTGAAACAAGTACGATTTTGGCAAATCTCATTTCAATGAGGTATAAAGGAAAAGGTAATATAAGGGAGTACATCATGGAGATGTCTCATCTTGCTTCAAAGCTAAAGGCACTAAAGTTGGAGCTGTCTGAGGACTTGCTTGTGCATTTAGTTTTGCTCTCTCTTCCTACACAATTCAGTCAGTTTAAAGTTAGTTATAACTGTCAAAAGGAGAGTTGGACTCTTAATGAGCTCATCTCTCATTGTGTACAAGAAGAAGAAAGGCTGAAGCAAGAGAAGACAGAAAGTGCTCATTTGGCTAGTACCTTTAAGGACAAGAACTTGAAAAGGAAGAAGGGTAAGGAAGCTGTAAATGTTCCACCAGAAAAGAAACAGAACCAACAGGGTGAGGCATTTACCTGTTATTTCTGTAAAGCTGCTGGACACAGAAAAAAGGATTGTACCAAATATCGCGCATGGCGTGTAAAGAAAGGTACACTTCTCACTCTGGTTTGTTCTGAGGTTAATTTAACTTCTGTACCTATACACACTTGGTGGCTAGATTCTGGTGCTACTACTCACATAAGTGTGTCTATACAGGGTTGCCTGAACTACCGAAAGCCAATTGATGGTGAAAGATACATCTATGTGGGCGATGGTAAATCAGTGGAAGTTGAGGCTATTGGAACTTTTAGGTTATTGTTAAAGACTGGTTATTATTTGGATTTGAATGAGACTTATGTTGTACCGTCATTTAGACGGAATTTGGTTTCTATTTCCGTATTGGACAAATTTGATTACTCTTGTTCATTTGGAAATAGTCAGTTTAGTCTTTTTCAAAATTCAAATGTTATTGGTACCGGTTCTTTATCTTTTGTTGATAACCTATATTTGCTTGATACAATTGCCTCATATAATGAAACCTTGCATGTGTATCGAGGTATAAAGAGAAAATTAACCAATGAGAATTCTGCTTCATTATGGCACAAACGTTTAGGGCATATCTCTAAACAAAGAATTGAACGTCTTGTGTCTGACAGGATTCTTGATCCCCTTGATTTTACGAACTTTGAAAATTGTGTTGCTTGTATTAAGGGGAAACAGACAAACCTAAGGAGATTAGGTGCCAACAGGGCTATGGACGTCTTAGAACTAATACATACAGACGTTTGTGGGCCATTCCCTACAGCTTCTTGGAATGGTCAACAATATTTTATTACGTTCACAGACGACTTTTCACGTTATGGCTACCTATATCTCATTCAAGAAAAGTCTCAGTCTCTGGATGTGTTCAAAAATTTTAAAGCTGAAGTTGAGAATCAACTCAACAAAAGAATTAAAAGCGTAAGATCTGACCGTGGTGGTGAATACTATGGCAGATATGACGGATCAGGTGAACAACGTCCAGGACCGTTTGCTAAGTTTCTCGAAGAGTGTGGTATTGTCCCACAGTACACCATGCCAGGATCTCCTAGCATGAATGGTGTTGCTGAAAGGAGAAATAGGACATTAAAGGACATGGTAAGGAGTATGATTAGTCATTCTACTTTACCAGAATCTCTTTGGGGAGAAGCATTAAAGACTGCAGCTTACATACTCAATAGGGTTCCAACAAAAGCAACTACCAAAACCCCTTATGAGCTTTGGACGGGCAAGAAGCCCAGTTTAAATCACTTGCACATTTGGGGTTGTCCAGCTGAGGCAAGGCCAAATAGGCCAAATGAAAAGAAACTGGATTCCAGAACAATCAGTTGCTATTTTGTTGGATACTCTGAAAGGTCAAGGGGTTACAAGTTTTATGATCCCACTACTAAGTCAATGTTTGAGACGGGAAATGCTCGATTCTTTGAGGATGTTGAGTTTGCGAGGGGAAAAGGAATTAAGGACTTTGTCTTTGAAGAGGAATGTGTCGAAATTCCTCTAATTGCTTTTGAAAATTATCAGGGCCAGGCTTCAATTCCTGGTATTGTTCAAGAAGCAATTCTAGATCAAGACAATGTTATTGAACCTCTTGCTCAAGTTCAACAACTTGTTCCAGAAGAACAAACTCTACAGCCTCAAGAACCTATGCCATTAAGGAGATCCACTAGAGAGAGGAGAAATGCAATTTCGGACGATTATATTGTATTTCTTCAAGAACATGAGGTTGACATTGGTGTGGTAGAAGATGATCCAATCAACTTCCATCAAGCCATTGAAAGTTCTAACTCTCAACAGTGGATTAATGCCATGAATGAAGAGATGAAGTCCATGAAGGACAATGACGTTTGGGACCTTGTATCATTACCTGAAGGTATTAAACCCATTGGTTGTAAATGGATATTTAAGACCAAAAGGGATTCGAGAGGTAATATAGAAAGGTACAAGGCTCGTCTTGTTGCAAAAGAAGGTATTGATTATAAAGAGACTTTCTCTCCGGTTTCTTCCAAAGACTCTTTTAGGACAATAATGGCATTAGTGGCACATTTTGACCTTGAGTTACATCAGATGGATGTTAAGACAGCGTTTCTCAATGGTGACATTGATGAAACGATTTATATGGTGCAGCCAGAAAACTTTGTATCCAGAGATGCAAAGCAAATGGTTTGCAAATTAAAGAAATCCATCTATGGGCTCAAGCAAGCTTCTCGTCAATGGTATTATAAATTTCATCAAGTTGTTATCTCATTTGGTTTTGAGATAAATGCAGTTGATGATTGTATATACCACAAGTTCAGTGGGAGTAAGTGTATTTTTCTGGTTTTATATGTCGATGACATACTGCTTGCCAGCAACGATATAGGCTTATTGCACGAAACCAAGAGCTTTCTGACAAAGAAATTTGAAATGAAAGATCTTGGTGACGCCTCTTTTGTATTAGGCATACAAATACACCGAGATCGTTCTCGGGGTATACTTGGGTTATCACAAAAGAGCTATATCGAAAATGTTCTAAAGAGATTTGGCATGCAGGATTGTAAACCAGGTGACACCCCTGTTGCTAAAGGAGACAAGTTTAGTCTCAACCAATGCCCCAAGAATGAGTTTGAAACTAAAGAAATGCAAAAGATTCCTTATGCGTCAGCAGTAGGGAGTCTAATGTATGCTCAAGTGTGTACGCGTCCGGATATTGCGTACATAGTTGGAATGCTGGGCAGATACTTAAGCAATCCTGGAATGGATCATTGGAAAGCAGCTAAACGGGTTATGCGGTACTTACAGAGAACAAAGGACTACATGCTCACATACAGAAAATCGAATCAGTTGGAGATCATTGGGTATTCTGATTCTGATTTTGCTGGATGCCAAGACAGTAGGAAATCCACATCAGGGTATATTTACCTGCTGGCTGGAGGAGCTATTTCCTGGAAGAGTGCTAAGCAGACACTCATAGCTTCTTCCACCATGGCAGCGGAATTTATAGCATGTCATGAGGCATCTAGTCATGGGATTTGGCTGCGAAATTTTGTCACTAAGCTGCAAATTGTGGATGGTATTGAGAGACCATTAAAGATATTTTGTGACAATAAGTCAGCAGTGCTATATTCCAATAACAACAGGAGCTCAACGAAGTCAAAACATATAGACCTCAAGTTCCTGGTTGTTAAAGAAAGAGTTCAAAATGGTCAGGTGTCTATTGAACATATTGGGACAAACTCTATGGTTGCGGATCCGCTAACTAAGGGATTACCACCTAAGGTCTTTCATGAGCATACAGCTCATATGGGTGTTGTATCTTTTGATAACATGCAATTTTAGTGGGAGTTTGTTATTTTGGTTGAATTTCAGTTATAGACACATTTTGTGGTTTGTTTTAACTCTTTATTTGGTTGATCTCACTAAGGAATAAGGTTGGACCAGTTGGAAGTAGACATGTTAAGATCACATTACATGTAACTTCCCATGCTATGCATCCATGCTTGATCTATGTTGTTCAATTATATTGATATATGTGACTATTGATGGTTTCGTTATGATATGTGTATAATGAAAACCGCTTTAATCCTATGTTGATATGATTGATGAACCAGATTGATTTAAGATGTCTATTGTAATGATAGCAAAATTTGAGCTCATAAGGTTATTACATAATATATAATTAAAGGAGTTATACATATATGGCCCAAGTGGGAGATTGTTGGATTTAATTCAACATGTGGGCTCATATATTTATATTAATTATATATTATGGGCTATCATAAGATTAAGCCTAATTAAAGTGATCAATAAAGTTTAAAGTTTTGGGCTAGACATCTAATAGAGAATGGACTTTAATGTGTAGAGACCCAAAGGATTAATTTCTATTTTTATGATAGGCTAAAATAGAAGTTAGACTAAAGATATAAATAAGGGTTATGGTCCCCAAGCCATATGCACAACAAAAAGGTTTCTCTTTTCTGAAATCCTATCAATCAGAGAAGAAATAACTCTCTTCAGAGAGAGAAAAGTCTGCATATTGGCTTGGAAGGCAATAACCAGAAAATCAAGCTTTCTTCATGGATCCAGGTACGCTTCCGCTCAGATCTAAACATTTAGATCTAACTTTTCTTGATGATTTGACATGAAAATTGATTGGTGACATTTCACCAAATTAGAAATAAAGTATTCTAACAAGGAATTGAATGGATCATGGATAATTCATATGTTACTACTAGTGACGTGATCTATTGGTAAAATGTTAGACAAGTCTTAATTTTAGTGATCAGAGTTTAAAATTTATCAGCTCAAAAATATCTCTTTTCTTTTTTGTTTATTTCTATAAAAGTGAATATTTCTTAAATGTCACTGTGAAATACATTAATACCCTTTAATCTTGGAATTCAATATCCGTCGATACATCGATATATCCGTAATCGATATCGATATTGCGATAAACCTCCAATGATTTTCAAATCACAGTATATCCGTCTATATATTCATATATCCGCGATATATATTGCGATATTTTAAATATCCGTTAAAATGTTTAGTACATAACGGTAAAAAAATTCTATTGTACATTTAATTTTGCAATCTGGTCCAAATGTTAACTTAATTTGAAATACGTAGGAGTTCGACTCAAATGAAAAATTGCTTGGCTTGTGGTGGAAGTAAAAGTCTTGGGCCTAAATGTCAAATTTAATCGCTTTCTTATATTGTAGGATTTACTTAAGCAAAATTCAAAGTTGATGTCCTAAATATTGAAAAATGAGCTCCAAACTTGGACATTTTTCTTATTCTTAAAATATTAATGGGGATCTCTCTTTATTACATCAAATATTTGGCTTGCAATTACATAATGGAAAAAACCTAGTTAATGCAACATTAGACCTAAATAGTGACTTGGAAAGCAGGAAAAAATATAGCACTTTATAAATTATTGTATATATTGTTTTGTTATGTTAATTTTTGTAAAAAGTTCTACAAAACTCTTGAAGTTTTCTTATAAATCATCATTCTCAATCTAAGAAGTGTTGAAATTTTTAGTTTCTTTTTTTTTTTTTTTTTTCACCATCATATTTGAGTGAATTTGTTTTGAGACTTATAGTTTAGCTCATGTCATGAATCGGCTAAGTAAAAAAATTGTAATAATTCTATGGAATAATATTGTATGTGATGATTCTGCTAGAGACAAGTTAAGTTATCCATTATTGAGACAAGAGAAAGCTTGTGCACAAAGTTCAAAGGCGACCATGAAACCCGATATAGATACAATTACAAAGTTGATAAATACTTTATTTTTCTTGAAAAATTATTATTACTACGGTACATTCAATGTTAAATATTCTTTGTTTTTTTATGTAGTTGATTGGTGGGAGTTATAACTGAAAAGTGCACCAATATTGCATAAATTGGCTCTGCGGATATTATCTCACACTATTTTATCTTCAGCTTCTGAGAGAAATTAGAGCACATTTGTTTTAATCCACACAAAACAACGAAATCGAATAACCCATAAAACTCGATAAAATCTTGTGTATTATTACTATAACATGAAAGTACGAGTTAGAGATATAGAAGCTGCACAAGATGAGATGTCAGTGTAAGACCCATTGAATTTTTTTGATGTTTCTGTTGAAATTGGTGATGAAGATGAATATCATCTTTTCAATGGATTAGGCCTGCACATTTAGATGGCCGTGATAGGAAGCCTAATCCCGATATCAGCAGTCATGCTCAACAATTTGAGATTGATGTTGATAAAGTGATCAATGTCCGAAGAGGTTGGCTTAGATTCTTCATCAGATGAAACCATCGATCCTCTGTTTGGATTCGAAGGTCATTTACTGAATCAAGGTGATGATGATGATGATGATGATGATGATGGAAGAAGTCAGGAAAGGACTACAAAAACAGAAACTCAAGATGTGGGTAGAAAAAGAGCTACAGAAGATGGTCCAAGCCTCCAAGGTATACGTATGATTTTTCATATGACAGTGATCATTACAGACCATTTAGTCTTTTTACGTGTGAGACAATTTTTACACATGCTACACAAAATGAGGACCATGGGTCTTGCAAAATTGGGCATGGAGCTAAAGGAAAAAGGGGAACAAGAACCATGGGTCATTTTGCTGATGATTTTGGCTCTATGAGCATAAACATAGAATAAAGTTCAATCGGTTATAATGCACCAATGGAGTCAAATTTTAGAAATTGGTCTGATGATAGATATGGGGAATATAATTATGAATCATCATATTCATCAAGTCAATATCCGTCAGATTATTTTCATGAATAATAAATGTCACGCCCCGACCCGCAGGCTCGGCCACGCGACAACCGCCGTACCACCTTGAGATGCGTGCCTCGTCAGGCGGGCAACCAAGATGGCACAAGGCTTAAAAATAAAGGATATTCGAGCAATACATGAAATCATGCAATAATATCATAGATAATATAGTTCAAAATATTAAAAATAAAATATCACATCTTACGAAACTTCAATACAACGGAAAGTATTATTTATAAATACACAAATGTATATATAAGATGTAATAATATTCCGAGCCAAGTAACACAAGCAAAAGAGGTGGCACCTACATAATTGTGTCCACAAAGAGAAACTGGGATCACTGGCCACCAGGACGTCCTCCGTCCAAAGTCTGATGATCTGAGAACAAAAGTGAATGGGGTGAGTACATAAACTTGTACCCAGTGAGAGACTCGGTTATAAAGACCGATCACCTCAGGCTGGGGATATGAAATAATCCAAATATTAATTTAATAAATCATTTACTGAAATATATGAAATCCCAACCAAATCAAATATCAAATCAATAATAATACATATATCCAAGTGGGCTGGCATCTGAAATCGTCCCAATAAGATATACCCGTGCACTGGGTATCCACTGAACCGTCAAGGGTTACTTTATACTTTTAAAATGTTTCTACTTTACTTTCTGGCCCATTCCCTTGACGTTTGCCTCGCTGTGGTGGAACACAGCTACTTCTGGCCTGACGAGCTTTTCTCCGCTCCTCTCTACTCCAGGCCAGTATATTCTCCGTGCCCTTTCAAAATGAAAGCGGTCCACGGGAACCTTATATATATTCACCGTGCCCCTTCAAGAAGGCGGTCCACGGGAACCTTATATGCATGCCTCTCCCTCGGTCCACGCTCCCGCATATTGGAGTTCCGAGGAAATCGCTCAAACTCTCATCTCTCGGGGGTACCATTCCCCAAACAATGATAATATCAATATGAATATGATTTATTTAAAATTCTCACCCTTCAAATCATTTATAAACTAGGTGTGTGTGGGTGGACAAATCATATCCCAAAACATATTTAAACAATTTAAATAAGCATTTATAAATAAATTTAAAAACGATTAACCCTCAATGGTCAACCAATACAATCCAAGCCACTCACAAGTGAGGAGAGTTGTATACTCCCCGATTACCCACGAATGCCTTAGCTCAAATTGCAACCGGTCCAATTCTCGTACGATCACGTACCTAAATAATCAAATTAAAATCTAATTTGATTAATAAAATATTCAACCAATGATTAATTCATAAAACAACACCAATTAAAGGTCTCGGACTAAAATTGACAAGTCCGGAAGTCAATTGGAGTTAATTGGAGTCAATTGGGGTCAAATGGGGTCTAGGGTTGCAAAATTACCAAAATACCCCTGGTGCTACAGTACCCCTTGCCGACAGTTTGCTCACTCCCGGGCGGGAGTGAGCCAAATTCGGGAGAAATCCCGGATTTTGGCCGTCTCCGGCGTGGGACCTGACAGGTCCGGCACCGGACCTAGCCCAGAAAATGGCCAGTTTCGGCCTTTCATCAAATTATGCTCGGTTTGAGTCCGATTCAACACCAATCCGCACCAAAATTGAAACACAGCAAGTTAAACACATGATCTATGAATTCACAGCTTCAAGAACGGAATCAAACAACAAATCATACTCGAATTTTGGATCAAAACATTAAGAGTTGACTTTATTCGGACAAAACAGAAATCTCAACTTCGATCATCAAATTCTCTTAGCACAGACCATGAAATCAAGCGTGTAAACTATCAAATTAAAGCTTGATGAGTCTAGAACAACATACCAAATTCTCAGCCAAAACGCACGGTTGAATCAAAAGATATCGGCTGATGAACAAACTGTCGCCAAATTTCCAATTTTCTAGATTTGATGATTTCCTTAGAAATCTTGGTGTTTTGATCTTCAAGGATGCAAAAGAAGTTGATATTGATGATTGATGAAGTGTTTGGAGAGGGATTGAAAGCTTGGTTCAGAGAGAATTGAGGGAGAGATCGGAGGAAAATGAAGAACTTGAAGAGGTGAAGAAATGAGGGTCTCGGCCAACCGAGACCCTTAAATAAAATGACGGGTCCGGCGCCGGACCCGACCAACTCCGGCGCCGGAGCCAAGGTTTTCACAGTTGACTCCGGTCAACTCAGCCCCAAATGCCTGGGGTCTCGATTTCAAGTGGGGCCCACATCCCCGGACTTCAATTTTAGGGTTTTTAAGCTTAAAATTGAGCTAGATGAAGTTTGAAACATCCATGGGAATCAAATTTGGTATTTTAACATGTCAACAATACATAATTATACAACTTCACACGTGCGGACAAGGTCCGGGCGTGTCAATAAACTTTTTATGATGATCAATCAGCACAACCACAGGTGAATTATGGTCACTTCCCTTACCTTGAATCTTCTGGTAGCTAGTACAATTGATTATTATGCCCATGTGCACAATTATGTGAATAATTATAGAAATACCAAGACTTGGCTTGAATATTGCAGCTTAATTTGACCTACCAATGGAAGTCAGGTTAATATTTTTGAGCCTCCAAGAAACTCAATATGGTATTAAGTGATATTGTTGGAAACTTTGTAACATCAGTTAAACTTTTGTAATATTTGATGTTTTTGGATATAAATATTTCACAAATATGATTGGTTATCTTTTTTTAATTTTATTTCATATATTTTCGCCGGTTTAAATATTTATCAATACATTAATCACACATCTAAATATACTTTAAGTAAGATATTATGACTCTAAAATACGTAAAAATATATAAATAAACATAGGATGAAATTTCATTTCAAAATTCCAACGTTTACTATAAATATCCGTGATTTTTTATTATTTTTTGTCACTTTTTTACGATATCGATATTTTTTGCGATATATCCATTGATATATCCGTATTTTTAAAGGTGCGATATCGATATGAATATCGATATCTAATTCCGTGCCTTTAACCTTATATTATGTTATTATGGATATAATAGTTATTTTATAATTTCAATATTAAATTATTATTATCATTATTATTATATTATTATTGATAAAAATAACTCTACATAGTTTATTATTTACCTAAATAACCTTTATAATATAAATTCAAATTATTATGAATTACTAATTTTATAACTCCTACTTCAAATATAATTTCAATTACCTACTATTTATAACATTTCAAACATAATTTTTCCAACTTCTTTACTATAATATATAGAATTTGAGATCTACACAAAGAATGCTTTTTATTTCAATTTAGTTTCATTATAATTTTCTTCTTTTCTTTGATTTTGATATTTTGAGAGATAACATACAATGTAAAACATTAATATGAATTTTTTTTTGTGTATTATCCTTAACAATACTACATATATATAATATACGTACGATTGTTTGTTAGCTTAAGTAGACTTTATATTTGTTGTATTTTAAATTAAATCAATAATTCAATTAATTTCATATTATTTATTTATAAATTACCCTAACCTTTTAAAAATGAACCAAATAAGCCCCTAACCTTTTTTGATCCAAATAAACACTCAACCTTTTTATTATTAACCAATTTGACCCTAAATTTGGCGGAAGGCTAACGGCTCCGTTAGATCACTAATGTGGTGCTGATGTGGCTTTTTCATCTTACATGTGGAACCCACTCAATGAAAAAGATAAAAATCCAAATTGCCCATCAACCTTTATCAAGTGACCCAAATAAACCCCTACCATTTTTGTTTTGATTCAAATAAATCCTTAACCTTTAAAGTCACGTCAATACTCTAATGAAGCTGTCGGCTTTTCATCCAATTTTGGGCTAAATTGGCCAAAAATAAAAGGTTATTTGGATAAAAACAAGTTTAAGGGTTTATTTGATTCATTTCTCTAAAGGTTAGGGACTAATTTGGATTTTAAACAATTTATTTATGAGAGTAGGACAAAAAAAAAGGGAATTGCACACATATTATAACTTTTATTATAAATGCTCTATGAGAATTGTGTACAAATACTCAATTAAGAATATGATTTTTTAAATGGAGACTATGTGCAAAATTTAAATTTTATTCCTTTTTTGGAACAAATGAAATGAAAACCATGTAAAAATACTCAATTGAGAATCTTGACTTTTATTATGTACAAATACTCAATATGAGATCATGACTTTGAAATGGACACCATGTACAAGATTTAAAATTTATTTATTTTTTGAGAATCATGTATAAATACTCAATTGAAAATTATAACTTTTAAATGGAGACCATTTACAAATACTAAATTGGGATTGTGACTTTTTAATGTGATCGTGTATAAGATTTAAAATTTGTTACTCTTTTGAAGACTGCGTATAAATACTCAATTGGGGATCGTGACTTTTTAATAGTGGCCTATAACGTTTACAAATATCCCATGAGAACCATATACAAATGTTTAATTGATAATAAAAACTTTTAAATGAGACTGTGTAAGATTTAAAATCTGTTCCTTTTTTGGAGTCTGTGAGTTTTTAATGAGGATCATGTATTAATTGGGGATAGTGACTTTTTTAATAAGAACCATGTACAAGATTTAAAAATTATTCTTTTTTGAGGGACCTTAACTTTCAAATGAGTACAATATATCAATACTCAATAGGAAGCACGTACAAATAATTAATTAAGGATCATAACTTTGATTGTGAACAAAAATTCAATTAGAGATTATGACTTTTAAATGTGAATTTCGTATACAATGTTTAAAATTTGTTCTTTTTTTAGGGAGCGTGACTTTAAATGGGGATCATGCACAAAAATTTAATTGCGGGTCATAATTTTTAAATAGAGATAGTATACAAATATTTAATTTGGGAATTGTGACTTTTTAATGGAGATCTTGTATAAGATTTAAAATTTGTTCTTCTATTAGGGGCCATGTACATATATTTGATTAGCAATCATGACTTTTAAATGAAGACTGTATACATGATTTAAAATGTATATTTTTTTGGATTGTGACTTTTTAATGGAGACCGTATACAAGATTTGAAATTTATTAAATTTTTTTGGATCATGACTTTTAAATGGGATTATGTAGAAATACTCAAGTCGAAACCATGTAGAAATACTTAATTAGAGATCGTGACTTTTTAATGTAAACTATATATAAGATTTAAAATTTGTTCACTTTTAAAGGATAATGACTTTAAAAAAAAAAGGATCATAACTTTTAACTGAGAACTATGTACAAATATTTAATTAGAAATCATTACTTTTTTAATGGGATCATGTATAAGATTTAAAATTTATTTCTTTCGTAGAATCTTAACTTTTAAATTGGGATCGTATACAAATACTTAATTGGGGATCATGACTTTTAAATAATGACAGTGTATAAAATTTAAAATTTGTTCATTTTTTCTTCAAAATAAATTTATTCACTTTTTAGATACGTGATTTTTAAATGGAGATAAATTTTTTTAGATACCAAGTCAATATTTTTTGCAAACGTTTATCGTTGGGTCTTAAATTGAGATAATAATTTAATTTATTCATATAAAATTAATTGAGTAATTTTTAGTGTTTACGCTTTTACAATATTAGTATGACAAGAATTCAATAAAAATATATACATTTACGTGCGACAGTATGTGGTAAGAAATTAGTATAAAAAAAGAAAAATTTAATAAACAGTGTGATTTGTACCGAATTAATCACTACTATATTGCAAGAAGGGTTATTTTTTATCTGTTATCTTGTTGGATAAGGTTCAAGCTTATTCTAATAATATTAGGAAATAAAGAGACTACGGACTTCCCAATTTTCTTTAGATAGCACAATTTAAAAAGTTGTCATTAACGTAATAAAATTTGATTGCTTGATGAGTCTATAGCAAACTTCTACTATTAATTTTGCATAGTGAATAACAAACAATCAAACAAAGAACACAAAACATAACAAAAATTAACAAGGAAATGAGAAATAAGAATAAATAAGTATAATGTTGAAGAGTGAATATTATTTCGGATAATAATTAGAGAATATATATGGAGAGTATCTCCTCATCCATGTTCACATTAGAAAAATCTCAATGATTAGACCATGTGCACCTCAGCCGGGGTGGCTGGCTGGTACAAACATGGGCGCCCAAATCACCGGACGCCCTCATGGTAGGACCCACTCTCCTCTTTTTCTTAACACTACTAGTAATAAATAAAAATAATTTAAATTAAATATTAATAAAAATTTTGGAAATGGTTTGGCCTTCGATCAGACCCGAGCCCAGTCCAAAAACGCCACAACCCCGGAAGGGGGTACAATTCGTAGACGAGTAAAAGACCCGGCTCGAATCTACATGTGAGGGCCACGTGTCTCCCGCTCCCAACAAAAGTACCTGGAATTAGTAAAATTGTCAGCAAAAGGAAAACCAACGACGACACGACACGCACAAACTCGAGAAGAAGAAATGAGGTTTTTTTTTTTTTCGGAGTTTTTTCGGACCTGGTCAATGTCCAACGCGTGGGGACCCGGCCCAGTAAACCCGTCTAAATTCCTCCACACATTCCCTACGCTACCCTCACCTCTACACTCATGACTTAGCAACGAAGAAAATATCCCAGGGGTAAAATAGGAAACGGGGATAAAACTGGCAGAAGAACTTATTTAATGGGGATTGCAGATGTGGGGTAGAAGACAAGAGAAACGGCTCTATCTCTCTCAAAAGGCAAAAAATAAATACAAATTTTTTTGTTAAAATTTATTTTTCTCTCCTCCATGGGGGATTAGTCTTTACAACTGCCACCCATTAACAGAGAGGCACCAGCTCTTTATTTATTTTTATTTTTATTTTTATTTAATTATTTAATTAATTTATTTATTTATTGTAATTTTTGTACTGAACGAGGTAGGAGTACTATTTAAGCTCGATATTTCCGTTAATTGTTTTTAAGAAGAAGGCTGAAGACCTCCCCTTTTGGATTTCCCTTTTTTCAAGAGAGAGGTTATATAAAGGGTCAAGCTTAGCTAACCGTTAAGAGGGAACAGGGTGCCGGAGATCGAGAGAGTTTTTTGTGGGTTTCTTCTTACTTCTTATCACTCAGCTCCAAGATTTTTCCTTTTCTTTTCTCTTGTTGGGTACAGATTTTTTTTCCCTTCTTTCAAAGAGAGAAAAAAATGTGGTGGATGATGAATGAAGGTGGAGGGCATTATTGTTCTAAGAAAACAGATGACATCTGTGGTGATGTTTGTGGCCAGGTACTTTACTCTTTTGATCTCTTTGTCTTTTTTTCTTTCTTTTTAATGTTTTTCCTGTTTTTGGGTGTTTAATATTTCATGGGAATGTGAGGGAAGTTAATGGGGTTAAATAAATTTTGGATCTTTGGATGAATTTCATCTGCAAGTTAGCTGCCTGGTATTACCTTTCTAGTCCCATTGGTTCTTTTGGGGTTTCGATTGAATTTTGGGATAGATGTATTTGCTTTCCGATTTGGGGATTCAGAGTTTTGTTCATTTTGGATCGATCTGAGATTGAGATTGTTTAGATTTAACTGTTTTGTTGAGTATTTTTTTTTAAGATTATGCAGAATTTGATATAGGGAAACCTTAAAATTGGATACCAAAGATGTGAAAAGCTAAGTTATAAGTTATCCGGGAACTTAATTTACAAAACTTTTTACTTCCTTTTTAACACCTGGAGGAAACTGGCTGGAAAGTCATTGGGTTGATACTTTTCAAAGGAAGCTACTTTTTAAACAAATGTTCTTTTACTTTGTAGCTTCAATCATACTTTTCTAAGAATCTTGGAAGGGCATTACAATTCTCATATGAGCTGCATATATTCTTTTGCTTTTTCCAATTTTCGTCAAAATTTATGATGCTTACTGTGATTGGGATGATTATCTTTTTCTGATAGATTTATTATATTCTTTGATCTCTCTGGAATGTCTTGTTTTGAAAATTTGATCTTTCTGGAATGTCTTGTTTTGAAAATTAACTTCTCTTTATAAATGGTAAAGAAATTTGATTTGTATTGATATCATATTTTCTCTATGCTACAGGACTCAAGCCGGCTGAGCATGTCTAGAATCCGGTGCATACTGCGTGGCATTGATTTGAAAACTTACATTTTTCTGTTTGTAATGGTTCCGACATGCATATTCGGTATATATGTTCATGGGCAGAAGATTTCATACTTCTTGCGGCCGCTGTGGGAATCACCACCAAAACCTTTCCATGATATTCCACATTATTATCATGAGAATGTGTCCATGGAGACTCTCTGCAAACTTCATGGTTGGAAAATTCGTGAATTTCCAAGACGGGTTTATGATGCAGTGTTGTTTAGTAATGAGGTGGATATACTTACTATACGATGGCAAGAGTTGTACCCTTACATCACACAGTTTGTTCTTCTGGAGTCTAATTCAACATTTTCGGGAATTCCAAAGCCTATGGTGTTTGCCAGCCATCGAGACCAGTTCAAATTTGTGGAGCCTCGATTGACTTATGGGACTATTGGAGGAAGATTTAAAAAAGGAGAAAACCCATTTGTTGAGGAAGCTCTGCAGCGAGTGGCATTAGACCAGCTTCTCAAAATAGCAGGAATTTCTGATGATGACTTGTTGATAATGTCAGATGTTGATGAGATACCAAGCAGACATACTATCAACCTCCTGAGGTGGTGTGATGACATACCTCAAGTTCTTCATCTTCGGCTGAGGAATTATCTTTATTCTTTTGAGTTTCTTGTGGATAATAACAGCTGGAGGGCATCAGTCCATAGGTATCAGACGGGCAAAACAAGATATGCACATTATCGCCAGACAGATGAGATTTTGGCAGATGCAGGTTGGCACTGTAGTTTTTGCTTCCGACACATCAGTGAGTTCATATTCAAGATGAAAGCTTACAGCCATAATGATAGAGTCAGGTTCTCTCATTTTTTGAATCCAAAAAGAGTTCAGAGGGTAATTTGCAAGGGTGCTGATTTGTTTGACATGCTTCCTGAGGAGTACACATTCAAGGAAATAATCGGGAAAATGGGACCTATTCCCCATTCCTACTCAGCTGTTCATCTTCCATCATATCTTCTAGAGAACGCTGATAAATATAAATTTCTTTTACCTGGAAATTGTTTGAGAGAAAGTGGGTGATTCACCTAATAAATTCAGATGTTTGTATCTATAAAGGCTAGTCAGAGGTGCGACTGCTGTGACTCCCCACGAAGGGTTCAACTGAACAATTAATGACTGAGGTGCGTCACTGAGCAGCCCTGTGTTTTATCCATCTAAAGTTTTTCCAGGTCCCTGGGAAAATGACTGACTAGTTGGATGAATGCTTGGAAATTTAGGTTTGTATATAAGTTTTTCTTGATTCTAGTATCGGGAGGATATTTCATTCACTGAGTGAGGATCTCTGTATCGGGAGCAGCCTTGCCGTTGCAGGGTACATGTGTATTATTTAGATTCTCTTAATACATTAGTTTTGAGGTTCATGTGATTTCCCTATGTTGGGAAGTTTTGTTTTGAGACAATTTATTCAATACATGTTTTATTGAATTCCTTAATTTGTTCTTCTTGATTGGTTTCAATGCTAAATGCTTTATTTAATTAGGTTTTCATGAAAGCCATTGCCCGGGCATCAATTTTGTTTTCTAACAGTCCTGCCCATTTCTTTTTTCCCTATTTCCATTTCATCAGCAACTAAAATAAGTGATGTCAAGGTAACATCAAAAGCAATAAAATCAGCAGGCAATCATCTAGTTTTCCTATGTTGTCTTATGCAACTTGTTGCTCTATCGGCCGCTAGCTTGGGTTGAAAAAAAAAAAAATACACTTGCCATCAAGGTCCTAGAATTTGTTACATGGAACGATGAGGACATCCTCCATCAACCGTCAACCATAAGTAAAATAATTCAATTCCAATAACTTGTCGGCAAAATCAAGTTTGAAAAAGAGAGCGGACGGAGTTCCAGTAGCCAACCAATTGGAACCAGAAAGCTACAGGCTCGGGCCGAAAGGGTATTAGCACTGATACCTCGTAGTCGAGATAAATGTCAGAGCACGGGTGATTATTCCAAAGAGAGAGAGTTTAGTATTTGTGGCAGTCCGCAAAATTGATTAATACTCCAGTTTGAACCAGTTGAAGGGTAGAGATCCAATCACACAAAAACCGTGATTCGAGGACACAAGATCTTCACCACCATTTCAAAATGTCTTTCATAACAGTTCTTTGATACAGTAGTACAATATATACATCCCACTTGGTCTTGACAGTCTTGGCTGAATATTGCAATTTCTCTATTTTCCAGGTTTGTCTGCTGTAGCTTATTTCCAGATTTGCTTGCTGATATCCAACACAAACACCAATGCTTTGTGCCTTGTCCCAGTGATGGATGCCACGTTTGGTGTTGTTCAAAGTAATCATAATCGTGGCCGCCATACCAGTTTGCTGTTTCTGCCATATAAACTGCTTTAGGCTCTTAATAAGTTCTCAAAACTTGTTTTGCTCCTTGTTTTCCCCCATTCTGAAGGCTTGAAACTTTGGAAGCTAAAGACTAGTCTCAAGTCTTCATGCTAAAGGCAGTGTGATGTAAGCAAAGTGGCATCATATTGATGTTCTCATCTCTATTATCATTTCCTAATCCAAATGACTAGAAAGAAAATGATGCCTGGACACTCAGCATTTCTGCCGGCATCTGGAAAAGATTATGGAAATATCGAAGGATTACTGGATTAGCATCTGCCGACGACCATACTTTGCAGGACTGTCTAGCAAAGCTTTTTAAGCTGTCAGTGGGGGCATATCAGCATATATGAAGGAATATGGATTTCATTCTGTTGAGTAAAAGCCCAACAGTGCCAATCCAAAGCACCTGTCCCAGGCCTCACAACCACTCGGCCCAGGCTAGGATCCGGCAGAGCCAGTAACTAGTCCCACCAAGGAGACAACCCAATAAGGTAGGCCCAATCTTCAGACTTCATGCTTAGGCAAAGCCCACATGTAAACTCTATATATACGCACAGTACCATGCTGCCAGGTATGAGATTTTCCCTTCTAGCTCTATTCTCCTAGAAACTCCCTTAAACCCTAGCTGACTTAAGCATCGAAGTGGGATCAACCGGCCAATTGCCGGTCATCCTCTTCACTGTTTTTCTCTCTTTTCAGGTCACCGTTGGCTAGCTCAAGCTCCCGTCGAGGTCTCGGATTTCCATACCTCAACATTGGCGTCGCCTGTGGGAACCGAGATATAGCCATGTCCACGCCTAAAGAAACAAGCGGGTTACCTTCTAGGAGAAACACGAGCCAAGATATGTGGATTCCTCCTACAACAAATCTTTTAGCCCAAGAGTTTTCCCCTTCTCCAGAAAACAACGACCTTTCTGGGTCCGATGCTTTGGCAAAAAGCCACATTTTCTTCTCCTCTTTCCTCCCCAACGCCAGTAACATGACCCCTTCCTCCTCCCAACCAGCTTATCTCCAACGAGTAAGCCCAGATGGCCGTAGAAGCCAACAAATCCCCCAAGATGATAACTTTATGCTGTACGTGACTCCGCTCCAACGGAAAAATGATCAGATGGAGAAGAAGCTGGTCGAGATACGGTCTGTGGTGGCCAGTCTTACGCAAAAACCACCCCGAACCCAGGAACCGGAAGAGGATGCTCCGAGGGGAGGACGTAGAGACATGGGCCCACAGGGGCATGCACAATCTCTGCAAGGACTCGCACGTTCTCCACAAAAAGACAGATCCCCTAAAAGACAAAGAATACGTGCAACAAGCCCGGCCCCACCTACCGTTGAGGAGTCGAGGCACAGCGTGACGATCTTGGGTGAAAAGAGGAACAAGACGAGAGAAGAGACCATACGGCATGGTCAGAGGGCAACTCCCTTTACACAGAGAGGCAATTGGAGGAAAGACTTGATGGTCTAAAAGTGGAACTTGAAAACAAGTTCGCTGCAGCCTTGGAGACTAACCTTCAGAAGAGTAAAACAGATCACTTGGAGTGGCTGAGCACGGACGACAACCCACTTTCTCTCGCCATTCAGCAAAAAGACGTCCCAGATAGTTTCAAGATCCAGAAGCTGAAATATGACGGGACAAGTAATCCAAAAGACCACATCACTGCCTACAACAATCTCATGGACATCAAGAGAGCCATGGATGTATTGAAATGTCGGGTGTTTGTGTGCACCCTGGAGAAGACGACAAGGGATTGGTACTACAGACAGAAAGCAAGTTCCATTGTGAACTTCACACAGTTGAACATCTCTTTCTTGAGCAACTTCTCCGTTCTGAAAAAGAAAAGGAAAACGGCTGCAGCCCTCATGGCAATTCGACAAGTTCCTGAGGAGTTGCTCAAGTCATACGTGGAAAGGTTTCAAAAGACCACCACAGAAATTGAAGAATTGACAGTTGACTTTGCTACAATAGTCTTTGTAGCAGGAGTGCGTAACGAACATCTCAAATATGCACTCTCTGAGGACAAACCTCGCCATTTGCATCAGCTATGCGACAAGGCACAAAGATACGCTGATGTTGAAGAAAATCAGATTGAAACAGACAAGCTTTATCACAAAAGCCAAGACATGGCCAATGAAGGTACTCGGCGAGATGGTGGTTGCCAAGGAAAAGGCTGGCAACAGAGAAGCGATAGGGGCTCTTGACGAAGAAACCTAGGCAATCGACTGGGTGAAAGAAGGAGCCTACGGTCTGATGCCCCTCGTCGTGAACAAGAGAAAGGAGACAGGCTTCCTCCACGCCTACCAGCCGAGTACACCCCACTCAACACCTCCCGCATAGAGATCCTCCACAACATCTCCAATGGAGACATGGCGAACAAGATGAAATGGCCTCCAAGGTTGAGGAATCCCAGGAAGGGCGGGAAGAACTCTGACAAATATTGTAGATTCCACTACGATAGAGGCTGTACTACAGAAGAATGCTGGGATCTGAAAAACGAAATAAAAGATATGATTCGACCAGGATATCTTCAAAATTTCATCCAACGAGAAAATGCCCAAGAAGTTCAAGCTGCTAACCAGCTGACGGAACGCCAAGAGCGACGTGAGCATGTCAGGCCGGCTGTACACGGCTTAATCAACACCATTGTTGGGGCTCTGGAAGACTGGGCAGTATCCCAATCCAAGAGAAAAGCCCATCTACACAGCGTATGCCATGTAGGCTTACAAGCCCCACCCCCCCGTACAGAACATGAAGAAGATGACTGGTCCATCACTTTATCCAGAAATGAAACTGACCTTTTTCAAGACCCAGGGAATGATCCCATTATGGTCAAGGCCATCATCGGTAATTTTGAGGTGAACAAAATCCTGGTTGACAGTGGCAGCGCAGTCGACGCCATCATGTACAAGACCTACAAAGATATGGGGCTGACGGATGACCAACTGTTGTCAACTGGGCCAATCTACGGATTTGGAAACAACAAAATACCAGTTAGGGGGATGATCAGATTACCCATTTTCTTAGGTGACGGGAAACACGTCCTCAACATCATGAATACGTTCGTTGTGGTAGATCAGCCGTCGGCCTATAATGCCATAATTGGCCGGCCCATGATGAAGAGAGTTAGAATGGTTGACGCAGTTTATTACTTAAAGGTCAAGTTCCCGACTCCAAGCGGGATCGGCTACATGCAGTCAAACCAACACCAAGCTCGCCAATGTCATCTACTATCCATGGTGATGGCGAAGAAAACAGTCGATGCCAGAGACGAAATGTTTGCCTTAACTAAAAATCCCTAAATTGGGGGGCAGACTTTAGGAACCACACTGCACACGGGGGTTTCCCCCTGTCGGCCAATGGAAATCAACACGTTAAACTGGGAGCTGGGCCCCACTCTGTTATCACTTGACGTCTTGGATACCAGAGACAAAGAAACATTGAGCAAGGCCCAGCCAGTTGAGGAAGCACTGGACATATACCTCCGAAGAGGAGAACCCTCTAAGACAACCAAGATGGGATCAAAACTGACTCTGCAAGAACAGGAAATTATGATGAAATTCTTGCAAGAAAACGTTGACGTGTTTGCCTGGACACCAGTTGACATGCCTGGGATCCACCCATCCGTGATGGAACATAAACTCCGTGTCAGCAGCAAAGCCAAGCCAATCAAATAGAAAAAGAAGAAGTTTGCTTCAGAAAGAGTAGTGGCCATACGGGAAGAAGTCGACAAGTTGTTGAAGGCCGGATTTATCCAGGAGATATACTACCCTGAGTAGGTTGCCAATGTTGTCCTGGTGAAGAAATCAAACAACAAGTGAAGAATGTGCGTTGACTTCACCAACCTCAATAGAGCCTGCCCAAAAGACAACTTCCCACTTCCCTCAATCGACAGATTGGTCGACTCCTCATGGGGAATAGGTACCTAAACTTTATGGACACCTTTTTCGGCTACCACCAGATCCCACTGGCCAAAAACGACCAAGAAAAAACCGCCTTCATCACAGAAGACGGCTTATACTGCTATGATGTTGTAGCCTTCGGCCTGAAGAATGCAGGAGCAACTTACCAGTGTCTAGTCAACAGAATTTTTAAGGAACAGATCGGTGGGTCAGTCGAAGTATATGTGGACGACATGTTAATCAAGAGCGTCAGCTTCGAATAGCACATTGATGACCTGGACCAAGCCTTCACCACCTTGAGAAAGTATGGGATGAAGTTGAACTTGACCAAATGTACTTTCGGTGTGGAAGCCGGTAAATTTTTGGGATTTATGATATCCCAGAGAGGAATCGAGGCTAATCCAGAAAAGATAAAGGCCATAATTGACATGCCTCCCCCAACAACCATGAAAGAAGTCCAAGTGCTGACCGGTAGAGTAGCGGCTCTCAACAGGTTCGTTTCAAAATCTGCTGAAAAATGCCTCCCATTCTTCAAAGTCATCAGAGTAAAGGCCACTAAAACCACCCGAAAACCATTCCAATGGACGGATGAGTGCCAGGCGGCATTCGAACAGTTGAAACAGTACCTTTGCTCTCCACCTTTCTTGAGCCGGCCAGAAACGGGGGATGAACTATTTATGTACTTAGCCACCTTCGATGAGACTGTCGCCACCGTCCTTGTCAAGAGAAAGGACAACGAAGACTGCCCCGTTTACTACGTAAGCCGAGCCTTCCAAGGTGGCTAGTGTAATTACACCCATCCAAAAAAATTGGCTTACCCTCTTGTGATAGCGGCGTGAAAACTCAGGCAATATTTCCAGTCTCACAAGGTGACGGTATTAACCGATCAGCTGATCAAGGAGATCCTGAGCAAGGTCGATATATCAGGCAGGCTTGTCAAGTGGAGTGTTGAACTGAGTGAGTTTGGCATTGAGTTCAAGAACAGAAAAGCCATCAAAGCACAAGCCCTTGCCGACTTCGTAGCTGAATGTACCTTCAAAGAACCCACCGCACCTCCTAAACTCCCCTTGAATGGCTCTCCGGATGCCCCCATAGCTAGCCAGAAGGAAACCCCCAGCACAGTACCCACGCCATCTGAAAGGCATTGGACGCTATTTGTGGATGGCTCGGCCACAAAAGAAGGAGGCGACGCAGGCTTATTGCTGACAAGCCCTGAAGAAGAGGAGTACCAATATGGTCTGACATTTGGCTTCCCACTCTCTAACAACGCTGCCGAGTATGAAGCCTTGATCGCCGGGTTGAGTTTAGCAACAGAAATAGGAGTCAGAAATGTCCAAGTCAACACCGACTCCCAACTGGTGGCAAAGCAAGTGTTGAGGGAGTACGAAGTTCGAGAACCCAACTTGGCCGACTACCATCAATCTATCCAGAACCTATGGGCCAAATTTGAGAAAATATCCCTCTACCAGATTCCCATAGAAGAGAACAATAGAGCTGATGCGCTATCTAAGATAGCATCCGCCAGCTCCACCATCAGAGGCAAGACAATTCTTGAATATGTATAGCACTCGACCAAGCAGGGGCCATCAAACGTCCATGAGCTGAACGCTGAACAGAACTGCTGGATGGCACCCATCATCAGGTTCTTGCAGGGAGAAATCCCACAATACAGAACGGAGGCATCGGCCATATAGAAAAGGGCTGCAAGATACACCTTGGTCGATGGCACACTCTACAAGAAATCATTCAACGCCCCCTTCTTAGATGTGTTTGCCCAGATAACGCCGAGTATGTGCTAAGAGAAATCCATGAAGGAGTTTGTGGGAACCATCAGGGCAGTCGGTCATTAGCACAAAAAGCCATGCGGCAGGGTTTCTATTGGCCAACAATAAGAACTGATGCCGCGGAGTTGGTTAAAAAGTGTGAAAGATGCCAGAAATTTGCCAAGATCCACAGACAACCGGCAGAAGAGCTAAACCCAGTAAAGTCGACATAGCCTTTCGCTCAATGGGGCATGGATATTGTGGGTCCTTTTCCAGTTACCGTGGCAAGCAAAAAATTCCTGATAGTAGCCTGCGACTATTCCACTAAGTGGGTGGAAGCCGAGGCAGTGGCAGCCATCACTCAGAAGGCTGTGGAAAAGTTTATTTGGCAAAACATCCTCTGCCGGTTTGGAATCCCACACACCATAATCACAAAAAATGGCACCCAACTCTAAGGAAAACAGGTCAAGGAACTCTGCGACAACTTCCATATCAGTTTTAGGGTAGCCTCAGTCTCCTACGCACAGACGAACGAGCAAGTTGAAGCCATAAACGGAAAGATAGTAAAATCCTTAGAGAATAAGCTTCATGATGCCAAGGGGGCTTGGGTGGAACAACTCCCAGAAGTACTGTGGGCCATCAAAACTACAACCAGTACCACCACGGGCGAGACCCCCTTCAATCTGGTATATGGATATGAGGCAGTGATACCTGCCGAAATAGGCCTCCATACCTACAGGGTATCCAACTTCAACGAATCGATAAATGGGGAAGAGCTCTGTTTGAATCTCGACTTACTAGAAGAAGTTAGGCTCAACTCACAAATCCAGGTAGCAAACAGATCCCAACAAGTTGCTCGATACTTCAACACGAGAGTACATGTTTGCCAATTCCAAGTCGGTGATTTTGTACTACGCAGTTGTGAAGCCAGTCGACTTGCTAGAGAAAGGAAAAAGTTGTCTCCTAATTGGGAGGGACCTTACCGAGTGGACAAAGTCATTGGCAAAGGAGCCTACAAGCTACACGATCTTACAGGGAAGCCCATACCCCGAACTTGGAATGCTATCCATTTGAAGAAATTTTACTTTTAGATACTTTGTAAATAATACAGGAATTGATGTTATTTTGCCAATATCCCCTCATCTTTAAATTGTACAGTCTACTAAGACAACAATTCTTCATTTTTTCTATGACCAGCACAATCTCCCATTACAATTTCAATGACAAAGTAATACAAAGACACATTGCTAATGATTTTACATGCCTCCTCTTTTCCCAATCTTCCATTTACAAGCTACATGTACTCAAGCAACATATGAAATAAAAAACATGTCACGCCCCGACCATCCCGAGCAGGCCACGTGGCAACCACCGCGCTGCCTTGAAGTACGTGATGGCCAGTCACGCACCTGAGGCACCGCAAGGCATAAATGGACATCATTACTGTCAAATAAAACTAAAACTTTAATTAGAAAATATTTAATGAAATAATTAACTTTAAAAGTAATGCCAGTGGACTAACTGAGAGAATACCTACACAGCGGAAACTTCTAAGCCTACACCATCGACGCCTCCTAGTGAGCCTCTTTTCTATAGCTGACTCCAATCGCGGATCTGCATCCATCCACATTGGATACAGGTGAGTGATAGAGGTTCTAAGAATCTCCATCTGGGTTAGAACGGATAAGGGAAATCCAAAATAAAATAAAATAAAATAATAATAAAATAAATATTTTTCTTTTGAAAACTCTTTTCTGGTTCTCCTGCTGAGAACCCTCTTTTAAAAACATCTTAAATAAAATAAATTTATATATCTCAAATGGGCTGGCAACTCTTTTATACTGGAGGCTCGACCCGTCGGTTGTCATATGCCTCACTGTACCGAGGGCTATCTCTTTTCTTATTCAACAATATTTTCTCTTTTTTATCTCTCTAGCCCTTTCCTTCAGTGGTGCCTCGCTGTGGTGGAACACAGTGAACTGGAGCCTGGCGAGCTTCCCTACGCGCCTCTCCCAACCAGGTCTCGTCTCACCGTGCCCCTAAATAGGCTGTCCACGGCTGAGAATCTAGCATGCTTTTCTCCAACTCGTCCACGCTTACACAAATTGGAGCCCGAGAAGCATCTCTCTTAAACACTCATCTCGCAAGGGTATCGCACCCTTAAAACTTATAATAATAATATTTCATAATTGTATATATAAATATATAACATACATTTTTAAAATATATAAACACACACACACACACAAGTCTTTATAATTCTTTTTAAAACATCCCACTCATTATGTGGGTATATCACAAACAAGTGTGTGTGTGTGTAGATTTCCCGTATCCCAAAACCTTTTTGAAAACATTTATATTTTTAAAATCATTTTTAAAACCTTTTTCCCCAGTGGCTAGACAGAGAAGTCTAAGTCACTTACAGTATTGAGAGAATCGTATACTTCTAAGCGCTCCATGTAGCTTAACCTCTGGGGTATCGCCGCACTCGATTCAACCTGAGCCCTATTACACGGAAATATATGTTAGCATTCATAATTACATTTATGAATGCACCTATGAGGCTCTAACATGACCTAAGATTGGGCTTGGATGTGATTCGGGGCTTAGAAAAGTGTTCGAGAGGTTTCGGGGTAAAAATTGGACACTTGGTGAAAAATTACGAAAATACCCCTGGAGACCAGTGGGCCCCACACTCGAGCGAGGCCCGTAGGGCCCGACCCGGTTCTGGGTCCTACCTGGCCTGTTTCTGGACCCAAAAGGCCCTTCCCTAGTGAGTTGGGTCGAGCCCAACTTGGTTTGGGCCCAACCGGCCATTTTGGGCCAAAAAGGCCCAGTCCAACGCAGGACAGGCCCAGTCCCGCGCAGGACCTGGGCGGCGGGTCTCTCTCCCGCGGGAGTCATCCACAGGCCTCGGGTTCAGAGGCTTTTCCTCGATTCCCGAGCCCCTCGATCCATCGTTTAGCGTAAAATTCGAGATGGAGGTTCCTCTCACCTCCCACAATGCTTTTACCGGAACAGAAACGAGAATTACAAGCTTAAAGTTCCTAAATCTCAAATCTAAACTTAAAATCTAACTAAAAGCTGAAACTAACTTCGAGCTTGGATTTCTCCTAGACCAATGCATGGATAAGCGTGAAAACTTAATGAAACGTAGTTCAAGGAGTTAAGAATGACTCACCAAGATCTCACCTTGAACTTGCGGTCGGTTTGTCCAGATCGGCCAAAAGTCTAAAATTGCTCTGAGAGAGCAAATGAAAGGAGAGAAGAGAGGGAGAAGAGAAAATGAGAGGGGGAGAGCTCATCTCCCCCTATTTATAGCAAGGCCCAACACCGGGTCTACTCGGGCCTCGGGCCAGACTTTTTCCCCTCTTTGAAACCTCTCTTAATTTTGATCCTCGGCCCGATCCACCGACCGATTCACCAATAGACTTCCAATCCATTGGCTATGGACTTAAAGAAGTCCACTTTAGTGATTTTATGCATGGTCACCAATCTCATCTTCCAACTACAGTTTACCTTAAGTTTGACTTCTCTTCTGACTTGACACAGTCGGACCGACATATTGTTTAATTATTGTGTCATCTTGCACTATTCTATTCGTACGAAAAGGTCGTGCTAGGTCCGGGTGTGTCAACACACACTACATGGATGAGCGTGCTCTAAATAAAGAGGCACGATCGACGACTCATCCTACTACAATGTCAGAGGTATTCGACAGGTAGGCACCCAATGCCAAACCAGTCGCCAGGCCTCCTACATGGATGAACGTGCTCTCACGACAAGGCACGATCGACGACTCATCCTACTACAACGTTAAAGGTATTCGATAGGTAGGCACCCAATGCCAAATCAGTCGCCAGGCCTCCTACATGGATGAGCGTGCCCTCACGACGAGGCACGATCAACGACTCATCCTACTACAACGTTAGAGGTATTCGACAGGTAGGCATCCAATGCCAAACCAGTCGCCAGGCCTCCTACATGGATAAGCGTGCTTTCAAGAGAGAGATGCAATCGACGACTCATACCCCTATGACTTTAGAGGTACTCGACATGTAGGCACCCAATGCCAAACCAGTCGCCAGGCCTCCTACGTGGATGAGCGTGCCCTCACGACGAGGCATGATCGACGACTCATCCTACTACAACGTTAAAGGTATTCGACAGGTAGGCACCCAATGCCGAACCAGTCGCCAGGCCACCTACATGGATGAGCGTGCTCTCAAGAGAGAGACACAATCGACGACTCATCCCCCTGCGACTTTAGAGGTACTCGACAGGTAGGCACCAAATGCCGAAACAGTCATCAGCTCTACTACATGGATGTGTATGCCCTCAAGAAAGGGACACGATCGATGACTCATCCCTACTCGACACTCGAGGCAAAAACGGGCAGGCATCTAGTGACGAATACAACCCGCCAAACCCATGATACAGACATCGCAGATTATTCATGTCACACCCCAATCCGAAGGTCGAGAATATGACAATCGCCGCGTGCCACGAATTGTGAATGGTGTGCTTCACCCACAATTCGAAGCTCGCAAGGCTTATAGCATCTTGAACCCATCTAATAAATCCATTTAAACTTATCATGTAAAACAAAAATAGGATTTTTAAAAACATTTATGTAGTTCAAAACTTAAAAGAAAACACCCCTTTAAATCCATAAACATAGGTAAATAATACTTCAACCAAATCAAATTATACCAGTGGATCCAGTAATAAACACACATAAGTCATATAGACTTACTGTGAGGTGTCCGGAGTCGAGTCTTGACACTTAGCGGCCTACCCTTATTGAGCGGTTAATTATCCTGAAAAAATAAAATTTTAGGAAAATTGGGGTGAGTATGTTTTCTATACTCAAGTGAGTGAGACAAGACCATCAATAAAATTTTAAATAAAAATATAAACACGCACTTTGTATAACCTTGAATCGAAAGTTTGTAATGTTTCGAAAATATTTAATGAGTTGCCTTATTACCGATCGAGAATTTATTTATAACAACATAAGGAAACTTCAAGTTCCCACTTAAGAATCTTCATAACACAACAGTAGTCAAAGTAAGCAATCATCCGTCAGAAAACATTTTAGGGCTCGCCAAAACACATTGCTTAAACCTCACCCGGCGAAGATGAGGTATAAGCCCGCCGAGGTTTCCTCTAATTTTTTTATTTATGAAACAAAAAGCCCTCTACTGCGCGTTGGCACGGGCCTTCACCACGGGTGGTACGTGGCTATGTCCGCAGTACTTCCATTGGGGTCGCACAATAATGTAGCAGTGTACACAACAACCCCTGTACCATCCAACCCAAATGGGAGTGAAAAGCCTACTCACGCCGGCTCCACAAGCTCGGACCGTGAGAGGCGCCACTGCAGTGACTAACATCGTGTCCACCAAAATCATAATGTAAACGACATCAAATTCAATCGCATATCATTTGACCAACTAGTCTATGATCGAAGTCAGTCTTAATAACACCAATTCCAATCAACTTTATCACAAAATCCAAATACTTAATTGAAAAATAACAAAACAAGTCAATTCATACCAAGATCATAAACAACCATTATAAACCAATTGAAATCCAAGGAAAACAAACTATTGCATTTAGGAAACAATTTAAATAGCAACATATTTATTTAGGTCGGTAAAGTCCCACTCACAGGTTTGGGGAGGGTATACACTCCCACTATTCGACACTCTAATTTTCCTCGAAAGGGGCCTCGCCACTGGAAGCAATGTAGGCTCCGATTGGGTTTGCTCCTCCTTAATTATTTACCTCCTATCTACAATCTACTAGCAAGTTAAAATAGGAACAGAAATCACACACATACCCGTCAACGTGCAGAACCCTAGCCGTCGACGGGTAAGCTATTCGATAACTACTACTTTTAAATTCAAACCTTCCGTCCACGGATCTGAGGGTGGATGCCCACGGCTAACATTTCCAGGGTATACTTAGTATTAGTCGTCGACACCTCCCAACCTAACCGTCGAGAGATGGAAATTTCTGACTTCGGTGAACCAAATTATCCATATATCCGTCGACGTCTAAGTATGTACCCGTCGACGGGTAAAAGTTTCTGACTTCCAGTGCCACGAGGTTATTTACCTACCCGTCGACGTGTAGCCCTTCACCCGTCGACGGATCACTAGGTGTTGGGACAATTTTGGCTACCAAATCCGGGAAGTTTCCAATAAAAGGAAGATCTTCTACAGCTTGTGAATAAATGGGTTAGATAGATTCTAGTAATTCAATTCTCCACATTAATTCATTTCCAATTCAACTACCTTTCCATTAAGTCAGCCAAATTACCAACTGCCATTTTTCCTTAGTGAATTCAACACTATATTACAAAATTGAAGGTTTCTTCTTTCATGTGATTCAATCACATTTCCCAGTGTAGTAAATTTTCATGGATCTCATATTCCAACCTCAAGCTTCCTTTAATCCAAATTTAGTCTAAATCTCAAATTCAAGAATTCTCCATGATATTTCTAATTTTCTAGATTCATAAGCATACAATAAAATTCATGCTAAATTAGCTTGATATTCATGATTAGTATATCAAGAACTAATATATAGCATTGAATTTAAGTATGCTTACCTTGGAATTGCAATATTCCTCCAAGAACCCTAAACTTTCCAATTGCAATCTCTCCTCACTTAACTTGAAATTATTGAAATTGGTTTAGGAATGTTGATGGGCTAATCAAGAGGTTTAATTTGATAGGAAATTTCGGTAGACTTGTTTGGAGAATTTAGGACTTGTGTTTATGGAGTGAGGTTTTCAAGGTTTCAACAATGGAGATTTTGCTCATCTTTCTCAAGGTTGAAGACAATATGCCAATTTTGTTGAATTTTCTAGAATAATATACATGCATGGCCGGATTTCACTAGGCAAAAAGGAGGCAAAATGTGTTCCAATCCTAGCCATCCATTTCTAGGCCAATGACACTTGTCATCATGTGATGAAGTCCATAAATGATAATTTTGTTCTTAGTTCCCATTTTGTCCTCCAAAAATCACTAGAATTCCATCTATATCCCAAGTCAGTGTAATGAAATTTTCAGTGTAGAATTCTACTCTTCAGACCGTCTACTTCTGAACCATTTGCAGTGAAATTTTCAAATTTCCTGTCATTTGTTAACAATTTCAGTCTAAATTTCTAACCTTACTACAAATCCCTAACTAATCACTTAATCCCATCCATGTCCTTTTCATCACTTAAGTAAGGCTTTACCACTCTCTCTTACTGACTAACGCACGCTCTAATTGGCGGAAAGAAACAGGTATTTGGTACGGGTATTACAATTCATGTACAACACATAGACGCATATAGTTCAACATGCAATCACTTCGAAAGCCAGCAAACTGCAAATAAAGATTACTACAAATGCAAAGGAAATACCTATATTATATTAACACAACAAAATATTCTCAAGGAATGCTTTCATTCCCAACATTAATTACAATTTACTTGTTCAGGTGGGCCGTATCACCCACAATATTGTACAAAACTTCATTACAAACTGCCTAGTCCACGACAACCACATCATCTCCCTCTTGGGTCGCAACGCTGCCTATAGAGAAGGGTTCACTAGGCGAAGGAACTTGCTCTACGGAAGGCACGGCCTCCACAGTAGATGTGTCATTCTGCATAGGGGCTTCATCCGTCGGGGGCATCGCTTCTACAGAAAGGGCATCACTCGGCACAGTGTCCACAGTTGGTGCAGTTTGATTGGCCACAAGAGCTTCATTAGAGACTTGAGGTGGTGCATCCTCAGTTGGAGCAGCCTGCTCACCTCCTTCATGGACAGCCTTCTCCACAACCTCCTCAAATGGATCAGTGGCCATTTCACCCGTAGGCACCGCAGTGGAGTCCTCAATACCTTCGTTCTTTGCCTCCGCCTCATCCTCCTCCTGGATAGCTTCCAAGGCAAACCCCCCAGCACCCTTACTCGACGACGGAGCACCCACGGGTTCAACCAAGCTGGCGGCAGTGAATTGTAGCTGAGGGTGCATGACAGTTAGACGGCTAAGCACCTGCTCCATCACGACACCACCAGCACTAGCCACCGTAGCCTCTAGCTGAGAGTGCATGTCGTCCACCAGAGACGTATGCGTGGCCTAAAGCATGTCGTGTGCCGCCTACAAAAGATCACACAATGAGAAATAACATCATCATAAATTTCCAATGACCAAGGTATGTCACAAACCTGTAGCACCGAGTGTTCCCCTTTAGAGCCGTGTGGTCCCTCTCCAACGCAGAGTGTTGCAACACAAAATCTGCCTGCTGCTATTCCAGTGCCGCGTAATCCTTCTGCAGGTTAGCGTGCTGTTACTGTACGGTAGCCAAGGATTTTGCCACCACCTTATTGTCTTTGTCCTTGGTGGCAACTTCATCCCTCAGCTCATTCCTCTCGGCGCGGACCCTCTCTAGGGCCTACCTCAGGTTGTCAATGCATTGATCTTTACGCGCAGACTCACCCTTAGCAATTTTCGCAGCACCTTGAGCCACTCGCAGTTCCTGCTTCAGCTCCTCATTAGCAGCACTCAACTTATTAGTTTCCGCCTGGGCCACCTTTATGCGATCAAAATATTGATGCCCACAGAGACGCGCGTAGTTGTCCTTCGCGAGCTTGACCCTCTCGTCTAGCTCTCTGATTCTATTCTGCGCTTCTCAGCACGCCACCTCATGATGCCCACGCCTGCAGCAAGTATCACTCGTCCCTACAAGAGAGCATGGTCAGAATCCATAATGTAACATTATCAACCGAAGCATATGTGCAAGAAAACAAACCTGCTCGAGGAAGGCAGCCGTGGAAATCAGGCAGTCGGCGGCACCCAGACGCCCCTCGACATAGTTCCTGTCAGCAGGACTTCTGAAGATGAGTGCTTCCTGAACCGCATACAGAGGATCAGTGAAAATACTCCGCTATCCCTCCAGATGCCCATCAACAGTAAATGGGAACACTCGTCCTCCATGCGCCAGCAAATATTCATCATCCGGCTATTCTGGGACATCGGAGGCATTGGGCTCTGAAACTGGAGTAGGAGCAAGGGTAGGCATTGGCGTGACAGCAGTCGTGGCAGACGTCACCTGGTGTCCCGATGGACCCGCTTGGGCACCGAAACTGGCCCCACCTATTGCATGAGTGGAAATATGGATAGTGTGTGACTGCCCATGGCCCTGCGTCTGAGGCGCGGGCCAACTGGCCCCCACACTCGTAGCGGAAGACGTGTGTGTTGAGTGAGAAGCCGAATGCCGCTCAAAGCTGTGTATCCCCCACCCTTCAGGAGGCCACGGCTGCCATAGATCGTCTTGCACCGGGGACAGCAGTGGTGGCGGCCCTCTTAGCAGCAGGAGCTTGAGTGCTGCTGCCACTTAATTTCCTCTTTTGGCCCCCAGACGCTTGGCCAGTGGCACCCGTGAGGGCATTCAGGATATCCGCACTGGAGAAGTTAAGCCCAGTTCTCGGCATAATGGCTGCAAGCAGAAACACAAAATTATTAAAAACTACGCACACAAAGACTAAAGATATAACGAACACACACCACCATAAACCTAAGCCCCACCCCCTCACCAACCTACAGACAACCTATGCATAAACTTTAACTCCACTACTACCTACTTGGGTAGTGGGGACTACGGGGGCAACACTTGGAACCATTGAAGGAGCTGCTGTAGGCACAGCTGTAGCCGGCAACCCCTGTCCTCAGGCGCTCGGCATGCCACTGGGAGCTACCTTAGTAATACTTGTCCTAGGGGCCACAGACTTCCTCGCCATAGTCTTCTTTCCACCTGTTTTCTTCTTTTGGCCCAAAGAAGGAGGCCCCTGACTAGCAGCCGGCTGAGGAGCAACAGTTGCAGCAGATTGATCAGCCTCGACGACTGGCTGCTGGGAACCACCCTGCTCCCCCGAAGATGAAAATAGGGGCTGTTCACCCTTGGTTGCAGCCCTCTTTGGATCAAAAATCCTCACTATCCTCTCCAGTGTCTGCGTTCCCACACTTAGAGGAATTTTATTCTCCCTGTATTCATGGTGGTTCCCATACCCACTCAACCCAGCCGAATACAAACAATTGCAGTGTGCGCAATCAGCACACTTAATCAGATGGTCCTTTACAGTCCAATATTCGCATTGGGCCCACTCAGCATCCGTCAATATAGCTAGCCGAGTGGCTAAGATCCTCACAGATTCCGTCGTGTGAGCCACCCACTCCATAGAACAGCCCCATTATGCGTCATCTGGCTTCTTGACCACCATATACTTGTTCTTTCAATCCCTATTGGTGTCAGGATAGTCAAAAGGAGACTTGACCCCCTTCCTGGCATACAGCGTGAGGAAACCGCCTGTCCGCTTCACACTTAGCAGCTCCCGTAGCACATTCAAGGATGGCTTCTAGTCCTTGTAGGCGCACAATAGATGGTAGGAAATAACCACACGCCAGGAGTTTAATATCAATTGACTCGGCGTAATCTGGTAATACTTCACCACCTCGGTGTAAAAAGCATTAAGTGGCAGACGGAAACCCACGAAAAACATGTCCTCGTAGAAGACGGTAGTATTCCCGCCGTCTCCTACATATCCTGGCCTTAGCCCAACAGGACCAGGCTTAAACTCGTAGCCACCCATGGTGAAGAAAGAAGGAATATTTTGTAACCGAGCCAGGCACTCGTCATTTAAGTCATCCCCTGTATATATGGACTCGTAATCAGCTACGTCCTTGTCTGTCGGGTCCCCTGTAGCCTTCACCTTACCCTTGCCCTTACCAGTAGAAACCTTTTTCTTCTTCTTCAAGCTTGGGCCAGAACCCACGTTACCAGAAACAGAAGTAGTGGGCCCACCATCACGAATCACAGGCCCAGTAGCCACCACCTCCTCAGCCACCTCCTCGGTAACGTCGTGCCCAGAAACCGTCCGACTACCTCTCGAAGCTGCGTCTTCCTCCCCCATCCGGGTACCATTGATCCCCATTACACTACTCTCACCTTCGCTTCTCATACTTCAAACCAAAAAAACACCAAAAAGAAAAACACAAAGTTACCACAAAAACTGTTCGTCACCGAAAATTGTTAACGACTGAAATCTCGACTCCGAGCACAACCGAGCACCAAACGCTGCAGAAGAATTCTCCAATATGATGAACCGAACCTCCAATCTTAACCACAACACCGATGCCGTAACAGAAGAACAAAAACCAGAAGAAGAACTCAGAAACTCGAGAGAGAAAAAGAAAGGAATAGTTGCAAAAAATTTCTCAGAAAGTTGAAAATGAAAAGACAAAGAAAGAGAAAGGTATTTATACCTCCGACGCGCCTAACCCTAAGGCGACATGTGGCACCAAAAACTCCCCCCCAAATCAACAAAACCTTCAATTTCCCTCTCAAAACGTGATTCTCAAAAATCAAAATCACCCTAACAACACATACCCCGTGCAAAGGGACTCCAACTGTCTCCCACCCACCCGTCCGTCACAACAGGCCCGAGCAGACGACTCCCTTCACCGCCTTTTGGAAAACTAACGACAAGTCCATCTGCCAACTTTCGAGCCACCCAAGCGACATGCACTTTATCACCCGACAACAATGCATGAACCCCTACCTTAGCCGCACAGTCGACCACTTTGTACTCGTCTCCGTGTCTGGGGGGCACTTGTTGAGTAAAAGCCCAACAGTGCCAATCCAAAGCACCTGGCCCAGGCCTCATAACCACTCGGCCAGGCCGTGCAACTATCCGGCCTAAGCCTCATAACCACTCGGCCCAGGCTAGGATCCGGCAGAGCCAGTAACTAGTCTCACCAAGGAGACGGCCCAATAAGGTAGGCCCAATCTTCAGACTCCATGCTTAGGCAAAGCCCACATGTAAACTCTATATATACGCACAGTACCATGCAGCCAGGCATGTGATTTTCCCTTCTAGCTCTATTCTCCTAGAAACTCCCTTAAACCCTAGCTGACTTAAGCATCGGAGTGGGATCTACCGGCCAACTGCCGGTCATCCTCTTCACTATTTTTCTCTCTTTTCAGGTCACCATCGGCTAGCTCAAGCTCCCGTCGAGGTCTCGGATTTCCATACCTCAACACATTCTCTGGATAAACCCAAATATTTCTTGAATGGCCATTAATCCAATAGCACATAATAAGTTCAATAAACCTCAAAAATTCATTATTAATTTGTCAATGGTTGGTGAAAGTTTAAAACTACAAATTTAAGTTCAAAACAGTATCTAGTCTCTTAGTACTCTTAAGGTCTGAAGCATATGAAAATTTTATAGCTGAAAATTATTCTGTAATCCATCTTAAATTTGTTGGTGAGAAAAGAACCCTGATAACAAGCGAAACATATTCCGGCTTTGTTTTTAAGGCGCTTTATTTAATGAATAATAACCTTATCAAATTATTTTTTCTGTCAATATAGGAATCAATCCAGAACTTTTTATATCCATATATCATAGCCCATTACTTCTGCGGTATTTGGTCAGTAAAGTATAGAATCTCAACATTAGTGAAATAATGGGATGAGATGCTAACTAATCCATCCAAAAGAAGGCCTATATATAGCTTAGATCCACAATGAAAATCGCCGGCTCAACATTACACAGATCTATTCTCAGTAATAACAAGAAACCATGCTAGAAGGGTATGGATTTGGGCATCAGAGCTATTCCATGCACCAGGAAAGCTGGCAAGATGGATATCATCAGGGTCATCTCACGGGCATGCCAGTCGTGTCTAGTTGCTTCATGGAGTTTCCTCCTCAACTCTCCACACACCAAATGATGATGTTCCATGGAAACCATGCTATGCATCAGGATGTCTGGCATGCCCAAAACATGCACCAAAATGCTTGGGAAAGCGAAAATATGAGGCAACAGCATTGCATTGTCAGTCCAGAGAAATATGGACGTCCTAAAGGAGTCTATGCCATCAATATTGGTGCTGTGGCCTCAACTGGTGGTAAGTACCCTAACCTGATTGCAAGCTCTGAATATGAAAGTTTTAGTAGGATACAGCAAGTACCGGCGACAGTGAGGTTTGAAACAATGAGATATGAGCATAGCAATTGGGGTGGCAATGGTCACTACCGCCAAAGCTATCGCGATGGCTTTAACCTGCAGGGAAATGGTTGCCAGAGTATTGAGTGGGTGTCTAAGGCACTATGAGTCTGTCAGATCCTGTGAAATCACTGGCAGTTTCAATCTCTAAATAATGGCACTATGCAGCTGTCTTTGCTTTATGTTACTAGTTTAGTCATTTGATGCCTCAGTACTTGAAGCTTTACTTAATTATATGCATCTGATGTTCACCAAAATACAAGCTATAAATAAGGTTTTAAGTGTTAATGAATCTTCTCTTAAGAAACTATTCAAAACTTCAGATGGCTAATTGGGACTCCCTTCCTAACCGCTCCTGAAAAACTGAAGCACCAAAAGAAAGGGAAAAAAGGCAAAAAGGCAATATGGAATTGACATCCAAATGCTTAGAGAAGACTATAGGAACATTCAATTAATTGAAGCCAAGGTAAGCGATGCTTTATTCATAAAACTCCTGGGACTAATCAGATCAATTATCACTGAAGGGATTTTCACCATTCTATTGATTAGTGCAAATAGGATAAATCGGAATGATTTTTAAGAAAAAGTTTTGAGAATATATACACCTTACTCCCACTTTCCTGAAGGCTTTATTCACTCGGCACAAGTTAATATCTAGATGTAAAAAGAGATTTTATCCCTTTAAAACAAGTGACAGCTTATCTTATATCTTTCTATTTCCAGGAATTTTTTAGCTGTCATTCCAGATGAGCAACTACCAACTACCAAGTGCCTATATCGTAAAACAACTAATAAATAAATGTTATACATGTAATAGGATGCTCTAATCTAGTTGTTAGGAATATAAGAACCATCTACTGTATAATCAAACCAGCTTCTATGACATCTGTTATATATTGTGAAAATGTTCAAAGAACTAAAGAACATGTTACACATACCATGAAGGGACCTAGGAATCATTCCGTGGAAATTTTCATCGGTTACTTGTGATTTATAAATTATTAACTGAGATTATGTCGAATGGAGTTTGGTTTATTAATCAAAATCTAACAACTAAACAAGCTGGAAAAATTCCACCTAACTTACTTATACTAGTAAACCAATTAATGATGAGGAAGAGGAATCCAAACTCCTCAGGATTTGGTTTCCAAGATAGCAAGATAAGAAAAGATTTTTATGCCGAAAGGCTTATTCTTCTTCCTCAAGTTGTGCCTGCAATTTCATTGTTTCTGGCCCTATTATTGTGCTTAGCCTTGGTACTATTTTTGGATATTCTTATTGGGAATATTTAAAGGCAAACACGTGCTTTAGAAATTATTCTCCAGTCCACAAAGTTGGCTGATATTATCAGATATGGCGGTGAAGAAAGGACGGGAATCAGATTCAATCTCATCTTAGGATCAACAGCATTGAACTATAAAATGCAGCTGATAACAAGAGTGGCATAAGTCAGATACCTTGATATCAATTTTCTGTGCCTGGCCCTGACCAAAAACTGCAAAAAAAAAGTGATTCGGATGTCGTATACTAGCTCCAAGCACCATGCCAAACACCCCAGGATCAGCTGGGGGGATACCTCATATGATGAATACCAGGTTTATTCTACCACAAAGGAGCCAATGCCATATCAATCTCACCGTTCATGGGAGTATCCAAATGTTGATTCTACATTCAACAAGCATAACGAGGGGCGGCCTATTCTTGATGCTCCAAGGGCTGAAAAGTATCAGGTTAAGGAAGATGTTAACAGAGAAGCTGAGGACTTTATTAAGCTAGAGCACAATAAGTTTGCACGATCAACTACCTCGATGTCTTTCACGACTGACTGAGGAGTGTCATAGCTCTCGCAATCAATAAGCTCTAAAGATTATAGACTATAGAGCGTTAATAATTATGTTCACAGCTCCTCTTACTGATAGAAATCTCTCGTGTGTGCTTATTGAATATATATATGTTAAATAGATCTTCAAGCTCTTGTCCATTTTACAAGTTGTTTATGTCTCCATATCACTCCCTTTTACATATATATTAGGCTCCTAGGAATCTAAAAGACTATTGAATCTGAGTTTGAGACTTAGATCACCAGCAAGCATGTTCTTCATCTACATCCAGCCTATAAGCCATCGATTTCTATTGAAAATAACTTAAACGCCCAGCTCCCAGAAAAGGAAAGAAAAGTCCCAGAAGTTTTTTACCCTCCCCCAAAACTACTTGCAATTGATTTAACAATTCTCTCTCTTTCCCCAAATCTATAGACAAAACTTTGGAAGTAATGTATGTGCAAAAATAATAGTACTCAATGGTCAATAGAAAAACAAGACCCCTTTTCTTTCGATTGACCCACAATACTACTGAGTACCAAACCCTGAAATCCTCTTGATAATATATTAGCTTCTACTGGCTTGAAGCTCAAGGTACCTAGCTGCTTTAACTAATTTGGTTCCCCGCGAGACCATTCATGGTTGTGCAAATGGCTTTATTCTTAGAACATAACAGATTTGGATTTTCAGGAGATCATAGGTGTAGATAAAGAAGAAACCTTCTGGACTTTTCCGATTTAGAATACCAACCAAGTGTCTTAATCCAATCCACTTGAACAACATTTGGGTCCATCCTATGTGGTAAGTTGGTAACCAACATATATAGATCTTCATGCAATTATTCAATTAATTAATTAACCTAAAGAATTCCTAACTTTGCGAGCAATAATGAGATGACATTGGACCTTACAAGTTACATCTGCTGCCTGCTGTGGGATGTGGATCCTTCTCCACGGTTCCAGGCCTCACCTTCGGGCAAGGCGGTAAGCTGCCAAACATTTTTGCCAGCCTACCCCAACGGGTTTCCCAAACAAAGTGTAAATTTGTAACAGGGTAGCGGATGCCAAATATGACTTTTCTCAGCCTTTTTGGTCTTTTAGCTCTTGTTTTCTTAGGAAAACACAATGCTTCAAAGGGTTGTCTGAATTTGTTGCAACAATACCCAAGTAGAGGTAAAAGACAGTTCTGAACATGCCCACTTAATAAGCCAGAGACTCTCCTCACTTGCCCCATATGAAGTTTACGCAGAGAATCCTATTATATCTCATGGAAATTGGCAACTAACATCTTGTTTATTTTAAGTACTTAAAAAATTCCCACTGAACCTTTTATCTTATGGCGAGAACAAGCTTAGATAGAATATCCACGAGTGCTTCAAGAAACCTCTTTCAAAGAAGAGTTGCCTGGTTGTTTTAGCAGCCTAATAATAACTCGTACGTTTCCAAAAACTCTTCACAAACTTACCTAAATTTCTTCGAAAACAGGAATCCTTTGAAGGATGTTTCCTTCGTAGAAATAGGGGCCCATCAACAACTACAAATGCCACCCAAAAGGCAGCTTTTTTGTAGTTTTATGAAACCAGAAATGTCATCTGACAGTTAATGGTATACTATTAATACTGCTAGCTAGTAGTGCATTCATATAGTAGTCATCTGAAATTTAATAAAACGTATCTGGCACTGAGACTACAAGAGAAACTCAAAATTCCGGTCCCAAACTCTTTAACTTGGAACAAAAAATTAGGGCCGAAAGGATGAATTTAAAAAATTCTTCAATCCCTTCATTCTTTTATTATTCTTGGACTGTCATGTTACAGTACAGAATGTGTAACACGCACAAAAGAGAGCAAAAGACAGACTACGGTTATCCTAGGTGTTTTTGCTCAAAAATGAACCTTAAGAAGGAAGAAAAAGAGAAGATCAGAAGAAGAAGAAGAAAGAGTACATCAGATATTAATTAATTCCTTGCTAATTAAGAAAGCTAAACCCTTTTATCATTTCTAAAGAATGGATCGACAGAGAGGGCAAGTACTATGTTTGTTATGAAACCATTTGTCCAAGCAACCTTTGTGGAAGAAATGCTTGCAAGACAACTCGCTCACCTCCTCATCTGCTTCAAACCCACATAAACACACACAACACTCCGCACTGTTAGCCCATCCAGTCCCACTCCCACTCCCACTGCAACTACAAGCCATACCAGCTGCTTCTGCTTCTGCTGCTGCTGCTGAAGAAGAAGAAGAAGAAGAAGCATCGTCAGATATTGACGACCTGCTTTGGCACAAAGATTTGAACTGGGTTATAGATATCCTTCTCTTCCTTGCAATATTGTTACTAATATCTGAATCCTCATCAAAATCATCTAAACTTGAAGAAGAATTCGAAGTCCCACTACTTGCACCCACCACTTGCAGTAAAGATCTCACCAAGTTTTTCAACAGAGCCACCGACAGAACCGTGTTCATTACAAGCACTGGAAGCACCCCTTCCGCTGCACTAGGGAAGTTTGGAAGTCCCATGACTCCCCGTCTTGTTTTTCTTTTCTCTATTCTAATGTATGAATCTCAAGGAAAGAACTTGAATTATGGATAGGCTTAACAGGGAAGAGTTTTATAATTTTCCAGCAGCGGACGGCGGAGGAGACAAATAAAAGGCAGATGAAGCAACGCAATCTGCTTCCACATATAAACAAAATCAAGGTTGTCTTTTCAACCAACATAGAACCAAGCTGGGCTTTCGGGACATGGGCTCTCGCTAACCACCAGAATGCTAACCCTGGTTAGCTCGTTCACCCTTCCTTAACCCCGGGGGTTTGGGTGGGCTCACTTGGTACACGTGGTGACACGTGTAAGGCTTGTGAAACATTGCTGATGTCTCCGTGTATTTGCTCATCAGTGATTATTGACTAATAAAAAAGGATATAATAATTAAATAAAAGAAATGAAAAAAAAACTGGGTGCGCTGGCATTTTTCACGGGATTGTGAAGGGTAAATTTTGAGAAGCCACGTGTCTGTTAACTTTGTTTGGGCCAATCAGGATGGAGTTTGTGGCGAGGTTGGGCTACTTTTCGCTTTCGGGATTGGGGGCACGAAGTTTCTTGAATCCCGGAAGCCGCGTAATGCGGTAAGCTCCTCAATTACATGATTTTTTTTGTCAAAAAAATCCTTTTTTTTTCTTTTCCGTTGTCAATTTTAAAAAAGCTTCTACTTTTTTTTTACTAATTTTTATTTTTATGTCAGCAGCTTTTGGAGGTATGTCGGTAAACCGAGAGAACTGGATAATGTATTCATAGTCCAAAATTATAATCATAACATTTAAATTAAATTTTATAATAATAGTAATAAATTAAAAATTTTGTATATTTACAATTAAATTTTGTACTACGTCACCGAGAATGAAAAAGATAAGATAATTTAACGGGACATTACCGAATGGTTGCTGAGTAACATTTTATATTTTTCTCTTGGGCGGAAACAAGGTACTTCATCGATTAAAAAACAAGAGGTTCTAAATATTATGACACCAGCTTCATCATGTTGAAATTCATTCAAAATAAAATGAGTAGGTTCGAACTCATTTAAAATGAGAAAGTTAACGAGTTTGTTCAATCAATTTGGTTTTAGTTTATTTTTGTATCTGATTATAATGAATCTAAGACTGTTAATATTAGATTATGATGATTTTATTTTATATCCCATGGGTCAATCAAGAAAAATTTCGAATTAGTCATTTTTTTATCGTTGATGACAGCCTCCGATTGTTAAAAGCACGAAACGAAAAGTGTGAGAGAATGATGGATATGCTAAAAACTCATAAAGAAGGTTTAATATTTAAAAAAATTGGTAAAATGGATCGAATTATGAAACAAAATACAGATTTACAAGATAATAAATTTAAATCTATTGTAATTTCTATTTTTTTTAATATTACAAATATAAGTTCATTTGAATAGTGACGGAGCTAGGGGGTAAAAGGGGGCATGGCCCCCAGCTTTTTGTAAATCAATGTCAATAGCACAAAAAAAATTAACATTTAGGAAATATATTTGTAAAATTCTATAAACAACCACCCTCAATTTTTCAAACTTAGAACCAGCCTAACTAGGACTTTATTACATATGGGCTTTCTATTTTTAACTTTCATAATTTCATAAAATTTTTCAAATCTTTCTAGTCTAACTTAAGCCTTATTAGACTAAAATAGGTTTTTTATCTTTAACTTTAATACTTAGTTTATTAGTAGTATTATCCAATTTCTTGTTGTTCGTTTGTTTTTTAATTTCACTTATACTAGTACTATAACTTCTCTTAAACCCCACTAAACTTGAATAATAAATTAATAATGACATTTTACATTTTTTTACAATGGCTTTTACAAGTTACAATCCTATTTTTTTAACGATTTGGCTTTCCATGTAAGATATAAGATCTGAAATACCCAAGATCTTAAGCAAATATTAGAACACCAATATGATAATACAATAATATACATACCTGATTGGGCAGCCATTATTATTTAGCGGAAGCAAGTGTCTCCGGTCAAGCTATGGTCTTCCTCTTCTTCTTCTTCTTATTATGGCAGATCTTAATGGGAAGAAACTGACGTGATGAAGAAAAGAGGGGACCTTAGCCACCTATTTATATTAACCTTAATTATCCCAATAGTAATCCTCCCCATAAAAAGCCTATTGGGCCAGGCCTACACAACTGCCATATCACACTAATTCAAAAGAGATGTGCAAAGCCCACACAATAAAGATCACTTATCAAAATTGGGCCTTCATGCTTATTTCCCACATAGACCAAATTATTAGCCTGTTTTAATAAACAACAAATGACCAATTAATAGTAGCCCACAAAATAGAAAATTCTAACATTCTCCCACTTGGGCAATATTAATTGGTGTTTATTTTAAATTTTAGAAAATATTTTCAAAAAACATGACACCAGGCTAGTTAACTTAATTTTTGATGTGGCCACAATTTGAAAACAATTCAGTCCATAGAAACAACATCTCATGATCCTGTCCATTAAAACCAACAAATACTGAATCATGGCAGCCTTTGTACCCTTTAATGATACAAGACCAATCCATGGTTACAAGTATAAGTTATCTTATCGACAATGGATCTTAGTGTGGTTGTGTAGCAAGAAAATAACACCAAATGTGATCTTAATGTGCTACTTTCATTGTCGGTCCTCTTTATGATTTCTCTAAACAATATGAGAAATCTCTTTCGCATCAACAATATGCCTGTATGTCTCTTACTGATCCTTGAGATCACTATATGGCGCCATTTATGAGACATACCCAATTGACAAAACAGTCCTACTTAAGATAGACACCAAGTCTTAAGATTTTATAACATATATAAGCAAATTTTCATCAAAGTACATGTGCATATGAAAATAGAAGATAGCATGGATTATTCTCAATGAGAATCATCAATCAATCATCATAATGATGTTTAAAAATATAAATGAGTCTCAATATAAATAATATAAACTATAATGTGAGAATTCATAACTCCCACTAACCAAGTACATTACAAGACTCAATAATATCCATGCTCTCAACATGTCTACTAAATGCTATAGGTCTCAACTCTTTAGTCAAAGGATCAGCAAGCATAGTATTGGTGTCAATGTGCTCAACAACTATGTCACCATTTTTCACAAAATCCCTCACCTTGAGGTATTTTATCTCTAAATGTTTAGACCCGCTAGTAGTTTTGTTGTTCTTAGAAAACAACACTGCAGATCTATTATCACAATAAATCATCAATGGTCTAGAGATAGAATCAACAACACAAAGGCCTGAAACAAAATTTTTAAGCCAAATAGCTTGCGTAGCAGCCCCATAACAAGCAACAAACTCAGCCTGCATAGTTGAAGAAGCTAAAAGTGTTTGTTTAACACTCTTCCAAGAAACAGCTCCTCCAGCTAACATAAAAATGTACCCTGAGGTGGACTTCATATCATCCTGACATCCAGCAAAATCAGAATCTGTATACCCAATAATCTCAAGATTATCCACCTTTCTATACACTAACATATAATCTTTAGTCTTCTGCAAATACCTCATTACTTTCTTAGCAGCAACCCAATGATCTAAACCAGGGTTAGAAAGATATCTGCCAAGAACACTTACCGCAAAGGCAATGTCAGGTCTGGTGCAAACCTGAGCATACATGAGACTCCCCACTGCACAGGAATAGGGAATGCTCTCCATAGACTTCATTTCCAAATCATTCTTTGGACAATGATTGAGACTAAGCTTATCACCTTTAATGATAGGTGCATCTCCAGGTTTACAATTCTGCATATTAAACCTTTTAAGCACACGATCAATATAAGCCTTCTGAGAAAGTCCCAATAAATTCCTAGATCTATCCCTATGAATCTCAATCCCAAGCACAAAAGAGGCTTCACCAAGATCTTTCATGTCGAAAGTCTTGGTCAACATCTGCTTAGTTTCATGCAACAATCCAACATCACTACTAGTAAGTAAGATGTCATCTACATACAGTACAAGAAAAATGAATCTACTCCCACTGATTTTAAGGTATATGCACTGATCAACCTTATTCTCCTCAAAACCCATGGAAGTAACAACCTCATCAAATTTCAAGTACCACTGTCTAGAAGCTTGCTTAAGCCCATAGATAGACTTTTTGAGTCTACACACCAAGTGTTCACCTCTAGGCTCCTCAAAACCTTCAGGTTGCTTCATATAAATCTCCTCACTAAGATCGCCATTCAGAAAAGCTGTCTTCACGTCCATCTGGTGAAGCTCTAAGTCAAAATGTGCTACCAAGGCCATAATGATTCTAAAAGAATCCTTGGAAGACACTGGTGAAAAAGTCTCATTATAATCTACTCCTTCTCTTTGAGTAAATCCTTTTGCCACCAATCTAGCTTTAAATCTCTCAATTTTCCCTTTGGAATCTTTCTTGGTTGTATAGACCCATTTGCAACCAATTGGCCTACAACCTTTTGGAAGCTCAACAAGCTCCCAAACATAATTTTGAGCCATAGAGCTTATCTCATCTTTCATTGCATCCATCCACATATTAGATTGAGAACTATTAACAGCTTCACTAAAGCTCACAGGATCCACAACATGACTAATATCATAATCACTTTCTCCAAGAAAAACAACATAATCATCAGAAATGGCTGACCTCTTTTGCCTAGAAGATCTTCTCAAGGGAACATCAACCTCATTATTTTGAATAGGAGGAACTTCAATTGGAGCATTATCAATATTTTGAGGAGTAGGATCAATAATGTGTTGCCCAGGATCTTCTCTCTCAACATCCATAGGCACCACACTACCTTGTGAACAGGCAGAGGAAGATCAACATGTCTAGGAAGTTCACTATCAACATTACCTACCACAACATCATCTGCCACATCCCATTCAAGAAATTTCGCCACTTGTGACTCCACAACTTTAGTGCCACGTGTAGGACAATAGAACATATATCCCTTAGAATAGGCTGGGTATCCTATGAAGAATGAGCGAGTAGTTCTAGGTTCAGTTTTCTTTTCAAAAGGATTATAGATTCTAACCTCAGCAGGACAACCCCAAACTCGAAAATGGTTCAAACTAGGTTTCCTACCAGTCCACAATTCAAAAGGTGTTTTGGGAACAGATTTACTAGGTACTCTGTTAAGAATATACAAGGCAGTCTTAATGGCTTCACCCCAAAGAGACTCAGGAAGGTTAGTTCTACTCATCATGCTCCTCATCATATCTTTAAGGGTGCGATTGCGCCTTTCAGCCACACCATTTTGTTCAAGACTACCAGGCATAGTATATTGGGCAACAATCCCACATTCTTACAAGTATTTGGCAAATGGACCCATATGCTGCCCAGTTGTACCATGTTTGCCATAATACTCACCACCACGATCAGACCTAACAATCTTGATGACTTTCCCTAATTGTTTTTCTACTTCAGTTTTAAAAACTTTGAACTTTTCAAGAGCATTTGATTTTTCATCAATCAAGTAAAGATAACCATAACGAGAAAAATCATCAATAAAAGTAACAAAATATTTGTTACCACACAAAGTAGGTGTAAGAGGTCCACTAATGTTAGTGTGCACAATTTGCAAAAGGTCAGAACTTCGAGTTGCCCCTTTCTTCTTAGTCTTAGTCATTTTCCCTCTAATGCAATCAACACATGTGTCTAAGTTTTCAAAATCAAGAGAAGGTAAAATGTTGTCTTTTATGAGTCTTCCAACTCTTTCATTAGAAATGTGACCTAATCTTTTATGCCACAACAAAGAAGACTTCTCTTTAATCAAAGACCTTTTAGACACAATGTTTTCAACATTCATGTAACTATACTCATTATTAGGAGATAAACTCAATTTGTAGAGACAATCAACAAGTTTAAAATTTCCAACAATATTTGAGTTTAAAATCAAATCAACATTTCCATTTCCAATGCCAAAATAGTATCCAACTTTGTCTAAAGCAGAAACAGAAATCAAATTTCTCCTAAAAGATGGAATGTGAAAAACATAATCCAAAACAAGTTCAAAACCAGAACTCAAATTTAAACCTATGGTTCCTACATGCTTAACATCTACTTCAGCATTATTTCCAACTTTAAGCTTGGCCTCACTCTCACTTGGCTTCCGTTTGCTTTTGAATCCCTGCAATGTACAAGCAACATGAACAGTTGCACCACTATCAAGCCACCAAGAATTCGGTGGAGCACTAACAAAATAGGATTCATAACAAACGAGAGCTAGTAAGTTGAGAGTTAATGAGTTACCTCCTTGTTTATTCTTTTTCTCTAACCAAGATTTAAACCTGAGGCAATCGACCCTGACATGACCTTTCTTCTTACAAAAGAAGCACTTGACATCTTTCTTAATGGCAGCATTTGGACCTCTTATCCATTTAGTCTGACCACTAGCCTGTCCCTTATCGTCCTTAACCTTATTAGGAGCATTAAACCTAATCTTCCCAGGTTTTCCAAGATTCTTTCGATAATGAGGTTTGGAATAGGTGGTAAGTAATGCAATCTCATTTTTTTCTTTCTTGAGTTTTTCTTCCTCAGCAACATATTTGGCAATAAGGTCATTGACACTCCAGGTTTCATTCACAGCATTATAGGCAGTTTTGATTTGGGTGAACTCATGAGGTAAAGCATTCAAGGCATGGTGAACAAGGAATTGGTCAGGGAGAGAAATTTGATGGGCACCTAGTTTGGTTTGAATGTGGACCATTCTCATAATGAAATCTCTAACACCTCCTTCACTGTTGTATTTCATACTCGTCAGCTCACTCATAAGAGCCCCAGCCTCAGACTTATTGGATTGTTCATACCTATTGCCTATAGCAGCATAAAGCTCCTTAGCATTTTCAATCTTTTCAAGACCACTCATCAGATGTTCAGCAACGGTTCTCCTAATGGCCTCTACACACATACGGTTTGCTCTATCCCATTGAGCAAACAACTCCTTTTCAGTAGTAGTGCTTTGATCAGTGAGAGCTGCAGGCTTATCAACACGCAAGGCTATGTCTATCTCACTCATAACAAAAGCAAAGTTCAAGTCCTTAGACCACCTCTTATAATTAGAGCCATTCAGAATCTCAACAGTAGCTTGATTCTTATTCACACCAAAAGTCACTGATTAAAACAAAAATAATGCAACTTATTAGTTAATGGGCAAATATATTAAGCAACAATTCATAATGTGCCAATGAACAACCAAGAGCCCTGGTGTATCATCACAGACTCCCCTTTGGGTAGAGAATGTAACATACTAATAGGTACTCTTCATATAAAGCTAACATGAGATATTCCAATTTTGAATAGCTATCCCCTTTGGGCAGATAGAAATTCTAAACCAGTTTATCGCAATCATAATGCTTTATCTAACATACCAAATTGACTTACACAATAACCCCCTTTGGGCAGGCGATTGTATAAAACAATCAAGGTACAATCCTGTAGCCAACGAATGAGATAATTTTTATTAATATCCATAAGTGAGCCACTTTGACAGCCAAACACTTATATCAACTAATAAAAGATTTTCTCAAACCAGGAAAAAATTAAATTTGCCCAATTACAAAATTTGTATACTTGACAAAATGTATACAATAGACCATTCAATATGAGATACGGATACCAAATGTATCTCATGGTCTTTCAAAAATTATATGTTGCATTTAATCACAATGTCTTGATCCTTATCAAACTGATTGGTTCCAAAATTTCAACAAGTCATGCATATATATTTTGGCTTAAATTAAAATAATACATAAATGCCAAAATATTTCACAATCAAACAATTTTAATAGTGACATTTGTCGGGGAAGTGTTATGAAAGTGGACAAAACACCACAAAAGATTAAATGATAAAGTAAACAAGGAGTCTTGAAATAATTGCCGACACAACAAGACTTGTTTTAAATAATTAAATAATCATAATAATTAACAATGATTACTAATACCAACAAAAGGTTATGGAAAAGTAATAGATGAATAATTTGAATATAATATATAAAACAAATTTGAATATAATATATAAAACAAATGCCAATCCGTGACAAGCTCAACAAATTCCCAATCGTCTTCAACCTCTAGACGGGTATAGTTCAACCCGCTAAACCAGTTTTTCGACCCATTCGGGTCAGCTTTATTTTCAACCAGTTTTAATAAATTTTTTACTACCGAAACTTCATGTAATCTCAATTTCAACATGTTTATACAAAACCCATGTATCAAAACTTATTAAAACAGCAAGAATTGAAATAATAAGCAAGAAGTATTATGGGTTTTAAGCTAATTCACAAGCCGTATAAAAACTTGATTACCAGTGAAGAAAAAACCAACTTTTATACGATCTAAACTTATTATTCGAACTAAATAAGACTTAGGTCCTAATATCACTTAAGACCAAGCTCTGATACCACATGTAAGATATAAGATCTGAAATACCCAAGATCTTAAACAAATATTAGAACACCAATATGATAATACAATAATATACATACCTGATTGGATAGCCATTATTATTTAGCAGAAGCAAGTGTCTCCGGTCAAGCTATGGTCTTCCTCTTCTTCTTCTTCTTATTATGGCAGATCTCAATGGGAAGAAACTGATGTTATGAAGAGAAGAGGGGACCTTAGCCACCTATTTATATTAACCTTAATTATTCCAGTAGTAATCCTCCCCATAAAAGGCCTACTGGGCCAGGCCTACACAACTGCCATACCACACTAATTCAAAAGAGATATGCAAAGCCCACACAATAAAGATCACTTATCAAAATTGGGTCTTCATACTTATTTCCCACATAGACCAAATTATTAGCCTGTTTTAATAAACAACAAATGACCAATTAATAGTAGCCCACAAAATAGAAAATTCTAACATTCCAATCTCAACCTTCAATTTTTACAAGTTAAATAAACACCTAAGCTTAACAATCTAAATTTACCTCCACTTTAAACCTAACTAACTTGGAGGATTGTTAAAAAAAATCTAACTATTGGAGAACAAGAATAGAGGGCTGCTACATGTTGATTAGTTTCAATGAAAGAGAATTTTGCATAAAGTTTTTTTTATCATGGAAGTTTCATAATTCTTTTATTTGATCCTAGTGCAACATGCATAAATTATATTATAATAATTATTTATATGAAATCCTAGTATATGAAAATATTTCATCCAACAAAAAAGGAAATTTTATTTGGCCCCCTAAAAAAATTGTCTGACTCCGTCCCTACATTTAAATAAATGAAACTTACATTTTCTTCAAAAAAAAAAATACCCAACACCAAGCAAAGTGATTTGTTGTATGAGCTAAGCTATCTGGAGGATCCTATCACCGACTGGATTTTGATTTGCCTGGATTTCCCATTGCAAATCCATTAGTGTTAAGCTTATGCCATATATAGAGTAAAGTTTATATGGTATCTTATCTTAATTACCATTAGAAGAAAAGTCATATTTCGGTTTTTATTCTTCATTTTCTTTTCGAGTTGCTGGTGCACACGTGAGGTTTCAAGCATTACTATATATATATATATAAATTAATTTATTAGTATGTTAATTTATTTATTACTAGTATTTTTAGTTTGTTACTATGTTATTTTGTCTTATACATTTATATCAAAATTTTCAGATCGAACAAGTTAAAAGCACTCAACAAAAAAAATCAATGAATCATAGTAATTGAGGGAAGCATCCGTTTACTTACATGGTATTGCAATTAAAATTCAAAATTCACATATGGTTCAGAAAAAAAATGTAAGCATCACTCTGTTTAATAGACACGAATTTATTCTTTTAGAAAGTAAAATAGACGCAGCTCAAGTGGTTAGATTAAAATTTAAAATCCTAATTCTAATTCCAAAATTTATTTTATTCAACTCATTTTTCATAAGAAAAAGCTTAAAAATCCATTTTTCAAGTAGCTCTTTCCGGGTCTCTTCTTAAAGGTCATCCACCAAGGATGCATTGGCAGTTGAAGATCCAAAACTCAAAGGAAAAAAGATGTAAAGCACGTTTTAAATTGAGCAAGAGGTTCACCAAAAGAAAAAAATTGAGCACGTGGAGTCAATTATAAACCTTTTTTCTTTTTTTCCTTTTGGCAAATATTATGCTTCCTTCATTCCTAAATAATAGTGGTTTAAAATTATTCAACAAGAATTAAGGAAATTAATAAATTTCACAAAATCTAAAATAGAATATTAATTATGAGACTATTACCCTATTCTTGGAACTATAAATTACATAATATTTATTGAATATCAGTATAAAATGAGAAGGATAAAATTGAAAAAGTTATAAATATTTTCTCAGTATCATAAAAATAACAAGTAATTTAGAACAAAAAATTTTACTAAAATAACTATTATTTAGGAATGGAATGAGTATTGGATTGTAATTACCCCTTAGCCAACATTAGCAAAAGGTAAATTTGTACATGAAATCCCTCATTTTATTGAAATTGAATCGAGTCCTGCGATTTCATAGTTAACTTGAAGACTGGACCTTGTTTTTCGACATTGTATCAGAGCATATTTATTATCTCCGTGAATGTTATGTTAAGTGGCTATATCAATTCTTAGTTAATTTATTGTTTGATTTAATACAAAAATTTTACTAAATTTTAAGAATTTTACTCTTTTCTTCTATAATAACGGTCATTATAAGATTTTGTATAAGGATTAAGAAAATCCATAATAATATTCCCTCCTTTCCATAATATCTGTCGTTTTAAGGTTTTACACAAGAATTAAGGTTGTCATTAAAGACATCTAGAATTTAGATAAAATATCATGAAATGGCAAGTTTACCATTTTATTGTGATGATTTATTCCTATAAATACTCTCCTTTTCATAATAAATGCTTTGTAAAATTAATTCAAAAAAAGAAGGGTAAAGTTGAAAAAAGTGTAATTAATGTTTTATAGAAGTCTTAAAGTGACAGATAATTTGAAAAAAAAATTCTCCCAAAAGCGACAGATATTGTGGAAAAAAGGGAGTAGTTGTTTTAAAATTTTACACATGGATTAAGAAAAATATTAAAACATCCTAAAATCTAGATAAAATATTATGAAATAACAGTTTTACCTTTTTATTGGGTTAGTTTACTCTTTTTTTTAATAATTAATGCTTTGTTTAAAAAGAGAATGAGGAACTTGAAAAATAACTAATTAATACTTTATAAAATTCCTAAAAAGACAGATAATCTGAAACAAATTTTTTTTCTAAAATGATTAGTATCGTGGACCGAAACAAATATTACAGTTTGATAAACTAAAAAAATTAAGTACGGAAGTATTAAAAAATTAAATATTGAATTTATTTAGCACAAAATTGTATTGTATAAACTATTTGATAAGCTTGTTTTCTGAATATAAATATATTGTTTGATAATTGTAAATGTTTAATACTAAAAATTATGTATTTTACACTTTTACCCTTATTCTCACTGTATTGTTAAATTTTGATTGCGGCTGCAAAGAAGGCAGCCCCAACTCCACCAGGCGTGGTGGTCATGTCAGGATTGCTTCTCATCACGACGGCTAACAGCCTAACACACTATTAAGTATTAGCATCCCCGCAAGTCAATGGCTTGTCTCTAGGCAACGTCAAAGACTCAAAGTAGCTAGTATTCTTGCCACTTAATATGGTATTCTTTACCTTTGATTTTTCTATCAAATGCTTTTGTCAATTGCATCATATTATCAATTTATTTTTCTTTTTGGCCTACCTTTCAACACAATTTCAATTTTCCCAAATTATATCAAAACCCTAAACCCCAAAGGCTATGCCAACAAAACAAAGCTAACTTTGAATATAAAAATTCTTACTTGAGTTTGCTAGATTTGAATCTCGAAAGGACTTAAATCAAATGCTTTCACAATAGATCTATATCAGTTTAATTTTCTATTATCTTTTATTTACCCCCAAAAAAGAAAAAGTTTGGCAAAGTAATGATGAACAAAATGGACTTTTATCGGACAACTAGTCAATCTATAGGGACTGTTTGGTTGGAGGGAATATCAAATTATTATGGGAATTAAATTTTCATCTCAATTATTGGTAATAGAAAATGATTGAAAATTTATTTATTTTCTGTTTGGTTATCACGATGGAAATTTTAAATGATTATATTTGATTTGAGGAAATAATAACCTTATAAAAATGAGTTGTTTACTAAAATGCCCTCTAGTGTATAAAATGATTATTTAATGGTTCTTATAATAATTTAACATATATTAATTTTAAAATAAACTACTTTCAAAAGAGATAAATTAACAAAATATGAAATAATTATTTATCTCAAAATATTATATATGATGAAAAAATAATAATTTTTTTAATAATGCTTAGATAAAGAGATAATAAAATATATAATTTTTCATACATCATGTAGAAATAGGTAAATATATAGTTATCATTAAGATGATATCAATGGCTATTACTGTTCAAATATTTGGTTTCATAGGATATAATATAATAGTTAGAAAATTTTAACTCCCATGATAATTGTAAAATACATAGCAACTATTTGGGAATTAAATTTCCATCTTTTTGGCCATTTCCCCCTCAGTTGATAATATTCAATTCTCACTATTACCATCTCAATAACAACAAAATATTGTCATTGAAAATTTCTAATACCAAATTCCTATGATAATTTGATCCTCCCTCTAACCAATTGCCCCCCAACAAAAATAAAGCAAGAACTTTTGTCCTCCACCATAACCCGTAAACAACATCTCCATTTCCAAAATGTTTTTTATTTCCGCACAAGAAACATGTGGATAAAATTTTCTTTTTTTTTCTTTTGTGTCCCCTTTTGAGATATGGCTAGGGCACATGGCAAAAAGGTTCTAAGAATTCTTTCTGTATTGTGTAGTCAAAATCAAAACGGAAGATGAGAGGAACTTGTTAAAAGTTAGCTAACTGTTCAAATTGGTTTGTAAAGTTAATACTCGTTGCATCCCATTTTATTTTTTCGTCTTTTTCTTTTATGAAGTCTCAATTTGTTTATTTCTTAACATGAATAAACAATAAATATAATTCAATTCTTAATTTTTTTCAATTTTATCATTTCTTTTCTTTAATTACTATTACATAATTACACAAAATTTTAAAAAGGTTTACAAACATAAAGGGCAATGAATAAAAAATCAGATAAGTCCTTGAACCGATTAGGTTAAGGTTTATGGTTCAACCAGTTGAACCATTTTGATTGGTTGGATAAATATTTTATTTTTATTAATTTCTTAAAATATTTAAATTGTAAATTTTCAATTCAAAAAAAAGTTTAAAAAATTCCCAAAAAATAAGAAAAAATATAAAATATTAGTGCATCACATAATGTAAATAAATATGTAATATTTATTTTACATCATAAATTAAATTTTTATTATGGGAGTACATTAGAATAAAAAATTAAAAATTTAAGGTTAAAAATTCAAAATCAAAAGTCCAAACATAATAAAAAAAATAAAATTTGGGATCTCATTAATTTGTGATTCTTTTGGACTTGGGTTAGTCAATTAAAAATAACTTAAAAATAAAAAATTTAAATTTTCAGCTCAATTGGTCCAAACTGTTCAACGGTTCAACCGATTCAAAAACAGTTCAACATAAAACGATTTAATAACTTTTAACGGATCGGACCTATGGTCGGTTTCAGGTCAACTGGCCGTTCCGGTTCAATTTTTTATTCACTGATAAAGGAAACAAGAAAATTTAATCATTTTTTCTTAAATTTTGTAAAAGTCAATGGGAAACAATCTTTCTGGAACATATGAAGTATCTTTGGATGATCTTAGAGAATCAATTCTGCGAGAGTTATCACGGAACCATGACATGATACAATTATAGTCATACATTTAAACTAAATCCTACCATAATAAATGTCATAAATTTTTAAACTTACTCTAAAATTTTCAAAAATTTTTACTTAGAACTAAACTTTTTTGTATTAATAGCTAAACTTGAGGCACATCTTGGTTCCATGATAATTATCACAAAATGGTACTTGAGATCATTTCCACTGTTAGCATTTTAGTTTGGTCAAATTAGGTTCTAAAATTTTCGAACTTATTCAACAGGAGTCTCCATACCCTTCTTTGAACAAATTTGAAAACATTAGATCCATATTTGACCAAATCTAAACGTTAAAATTCCTATGTGAGAAATGATCCACGCCTTAAGGACCATTTTGAACTTTTAACCTAATTTGTGCTACAAACAAAACAAAAAGCATGGGGTCCCTCTTTTATCAAATCAAATTGATCACTCAGCCATTAGAGAGCAATATTTCATGTCCACAGATCTTATCTTGATATACACGGCGTGCCACCGCTTCCAAAGGAATTGTCCATTTTGTGAGGCGCTGCCATTGTCAATGGGCGCAACAACATGTCAAAGGATTGGAGAGAAAACAACTTTTTGCTGTAAACGTAGCAAAATCCATTTTTGTGACAACAACTTTTCTGTAGTGAAAAAGAGACAGGGATAGATAAAAACATAAAGTCACATGCTAATTTATGGTCCAAATTTACAAAGGGAGATAGATGTCCATGAATAAATGTACATTTCATAGATTTACGAGTAGGGATAATCGGTTGAAAAATGAAAATTTTAAAAATTTTCAAATGAATGATTGTTTTTTTAATAGAGTAAATGGCATCATTAAATTGTAATTCTACATAAGGACCAAAATAAAATTGAGATCAAACTATAAGGACTTTTAGTGCTATTTACTCGTTTAAATATGACATTGCTTCTTCTTTTTTGCCACAAATATGACATTGATTATTGACCATTAATATAGCAACGATTTCAGTATTTATACTAATATCTAAGGTCAGTATCTAAGTTTGGTATTTGAGTTAACTAAGCACCAACTTAGAGTTGGCCAAAAAAAAAAGCACCAACTTAGTTGGCAAAAGTACCCCAAAAATAAAGTGCTTACAATTATATTATATTATATATAAAGGACATAAAAGTGATTTTTTTAAAGAAAAAAACATTTAATTTTTAAAAGAATCCATTACCAGTATGTTTGGTTTGGGAAAATATTTTCTATTCTTATTTTTACAGAAAACAAGAATAAAAAGGGAGAACTTGTTTGGTTGAAAATTTATAGAAAAACTTCATGTTTTCTGTAAGAATATTGTAATAATAACTTGAGAGACACCCAGCTTCTAAAGGCAAAAATATCTGATAATATACCTTATCTGGATCGTTTGAATCAATATATTATCAACCTCTTTGATGTTTTCCTCCGACAGAAATTGCTGTCACAGATAGGACCGGAGACAAAGACCAGGCTTGCAAATGTTAGGTAGGCTGTTATGGAGGTGAAGTTTCGTATAGGAAATGGAATTTAACTATATTATTATTGTGATTTGAAGGACCAAAAAAAGTTGTGATTATTAGTGAAATAATGGTTACAAATATAATGTTGGACTCTACACATTTTATATGACCAAGAAAATTAATCCCCCAAAAAAAAAATCTAAGTAGTATGGTAATAACTAATAATGAATGTATGCGGTCAGCTGTCTAGTGTTGCTGTTCTTCTCCTCTTCTCCTAATGAGACGTTGAATTGATCTTCTTGAAGTATGCTCTCTCCGCCCTTGAAAACCTCGTTTGAAATATAGTCCATTCCTTTTTACATCTTTCCCTTACCTGCCAAGGATCCATCGTTGTTAATCTCGGCCACCCTTTTCATCGAAATTAACTTAAACAACAAGAGAAGGGAAATGGAAGGAAAACGGGGGGAATAGAAAGGAAAGTTTAAGGTTAAGCTCAAGCATAGTGCATACCCCTTGCCATGGCGCCTTTCCTTCTTGTGCCTCTCCCTATACCGAAAGCAGATTATGAATGTAAGTGCTTCATTGAAGTATATTAAGAATCATGACACGAGAAATTGGATGATAAGAGGAAACAGTCTGGTTACCTGGTTCCCAAGAGAGGGAACAGATTGATGAACGATCCACTGAGAATCTACAACACCTATCTTCTCATGGGCAGGCTGTTTTCAAGAGATATTTTCGTATTTAGTCAAGAGTTTATAAACCAATCATAGAACGAAGATATTTTTTGTAAACTGTTGGGGAAACACATGCACAGACACAAACACAGGAAGATGGGAATGGGAGGATGCTAACCTCTACACATTTTCTGAGGGCAAAATCAAGACCCCAGCCATGGACCAAGTCATTCTGTGAATTGCCATGAAAAACTATAAGATAAGTATGCCGAGAAAACAATTGGGAATGCAGCAATGTTAATATGACAAATACGAGTACACCCTCAATACCTGGATCATATGCCATACACACCGCCATGCATCTCGTGAGAACACAGGAGCCATTATCTCAACAAACCTACATTGTAGGAAAGAAACAGAATAATAATTTTTACTTATCCCATGGAGAATTAAGACATGATAAAAACAATAAAGCTCAAAGCTACACATACGCTGCACAAGGAGGAAGATGTGGATGATTGCACCAGCCTGGTTTCTCCTCTGTTTCTCTGAACCAAATTTGGAAAAAGAAAACAAAAATGATTTCTCATTCAATTAATTAAAATATGAATTCAAGGTTTCCTAGTATAAAATTGCCCCAATATTCTTACTTGTGAACTTCACGATCACCTCTTCTCTTTGTCATTTGCCAGGTTAACCCTTTATTCGGTTCCAGACCAGGCTGTGAAATCTCCAGCCCATGCTTCCTCACCAGTTTAATGTATCTGAAAAAATAAATGATTTGAACGAATTTTTTTTTTTTAGTAATTTTCTTACAGAAAGGAAATTGGTTGAACAAAGTACTATTAATCAACAAGTCATGTGATATCCAAAACTCACTCTTCTGCATTAAAATGCTCAACCCCCAAGTCTTCATCCCAGATAAATATGTAGTCATATGGTGCCACAATGTCAGGGTGCAAAAACCGCTTGGCATACCACCTAGGTGAATAAAAACTTTATGAGAGCCACACTTCAAGACTTTTAAGCATCACAGACATTGAACCAGTCAGTGCATTCAATCTGACAGCTAAAGCAGGGCTTGAATTGTGAATCTACAGCCTATTCTATATACAACTACTTACCATTTAGTCTGCCTCCGAACACTCACATGTATTGCCTGCTTTGACCACTCAAACTCATCCCATTCAGTTGTTCTACCGTCATAATGAAATAGAAGGATAGTAAAATTCCCTGAAAACTGTTAAAGATACATTTTAGTCACAACTTGCAATGTGAACCACAGAAAATCATGAACAAGCAGAAAACTCTATCCACTTCGGCATCCTGCCTACCCTGAAGATGGACGTTCACACACTTGTATGTGAGACAAACAAACAAATATATACAGAGAGAGAGGGAATGATACCTTTTTAACTGCTGCATCAATATTCTTTCGTTGATCATAACCAACAGTAAATGTGACAAGATACTTTGGTGCGCCGGTCAAGTCCTGCATATGCCAATTGACAAACAAATCCAGAGGTTAAAGAAATCTCACATAATTTTTTTCTTCTTTGATACGATTCTATGTTAATTATATGGACTGGTAGAAACTAAAATGGGTTTTTTTTTCCTAATAAAATGTAGCAGATTAATGTTAAAACCAACCACGCAGACTTAACATTTGCATCTCTGAGATCCTGGAATGAATTAGGCACTTAGAAAAGGTTTTATGCAAAAAGAACCAAAGACAGATATATTTGACCTCATAGGACAAGATCCTAGATTCCTTGATGGTAAGAGAATACGTCATTTATCCAAGTTAACTCGCTCAACATGCCAAGATATGTTAATACCATGCTCCCTCCCCCCTCCCTTTATCCGTGGGCAATGATATCAATATGTGTCGCACACACAAAGGGATGTTCCCAACAATTCCAAAAGCTGATTCTTCATTTATTAAATATATTTAACATAGACCAAAACAATTCCAAAAGCTATATATTTTCATGCATGCATTAGAAAGCCACAAGAAATGCAGGGTTCAGAATATATTGTACAGAATAAGGATGCAAGAAAACACACCTCACTAGGTTTGCCCCATAATCTGCGTAAGTATAAGTCCGACTCAGCCCTAACAATTCCTGGTGGTAGTCTTTCTGCACCTCGAGGATTTGATGGAACCCAAATCTGCATCAGAATCATGAAGGAAGCACAAAAATGCGGTTTGTTAAGAGTAGCATCCTAATATTCAGGTGCTTCAAAATCATCAACCCAAAAATCACATCATTTTTAGCACACAGTGACAGTAAAAGATGGGTCTAAATAATGCATTGCAATATGCCAGCAACAAACAATAGACACGCACTCCCACAAGTAGGTATAAGTGCACGCATGGATTTCAATATTCGAGTCATAAGAGACACAACTCTTGGACATTCATATAAATACATGCATGTATGAAGATGATAGATGCACACAAGAATTCAAGCGCAAAAACATGGTACTTTGAAACAACATCTTTTGAGATTTTTACATATCCAGGTGTTTAATTCAGTTATGATAATCAAAATTGTGCAGTTAAACAAAGGGAATACATGAACTACCATGCAAACTATAGGGCTCAATTATTAATTATCCAAAACAATGAGCGACAAAATAAGAAATGAATTGCAGAAAAGGAAATAGAAAATGTCCTGCATTCAAGAATCAGGAGCTTGACTGGCATGTGGAGCACCCTATTTTACTATTTTCCCCAGAAAACCATCCCACTCTCTCTTTAAAAAATCCCTAAAGCCCATAATGCGAGAGTAATAGCTAGCCAGAAAAAATTAAAGTGCATCAAGAAAACTATCCATTGAATTCCATTCCCCCATTAAAAATAAAAAATTTTGGAAAACAGGTGAAACAAGAAAGGACTTGTTAGACTATGGAAATTTTACAGAGCAGAAGTCCAGACACCAACTTGAAAAGCAGAGATTATTTCTAGAACATTTTGCTAAATGTTTGACTTACATATTAAGCATTAAGAGAATTGGTTCCAATGAGGCATTTCAGCCACTAGGAGCCTTACTAAAGATATACAATCAAGCTATGCAAAACTGCTACCTCAGGATATTTTACAAATGCTCAGGTTAAGACAGGAGGTATACCTTTAATGTGGCATTAACAGAGTTGGGTTTATTACTAACTGCAGGCGGCACTTGATTTGAGCTTGGGGGACCTGGCTTTTTGTACTCAGTGTTAGAGAAATCAATGCTAGTAAGAATGCTGGAAGATAGATTGAGCTGCCACATTCAGAAATAATATAAATTCCATTATGTCAATGAAAAGATCCTTATTAAATTAGATTTATAATGATGAACAGAGATAAACAAGGGAACAGTTTGTCTACCTTCGTTAATGACAAAGTTGGGAAAGATACTCCTATCAAGAAGCCAAAAACTATTCCAACAAAAGTTGTTACAATAAGCCTCATGCTGTCACTCGGCTTTCTGCTAACCGTACTGCAGTCATCAGAATGGAATCAACATTACATGACATCTCAGTACCAACTTCTACACATACGCACATAATATGTAGTTTATGCATTTTAATGAAGAGGCCATTATAAGTTGTGAACCTGCGAGTAAAGATCCCCATTCTATTTAAATTCGTCTGACTGTATATTCACAACAAAACTATGGGCAATTCAGATTGCAAGAGCCTTTGAGCATTAATTAGCAGGTATTCAGTTGCCAATTCTCCATAAAACAAAGAGAGACCTGATGTGACCAAAATATTGTATCAAAATGATGAAGCAAAACAATAGTTTCACATAAAATAAATAAACAAAGGCAGACACTAATAACGACAGAGATTCAAACGGCAACTCTTCACAGACCTTAAACTTTAAGTTGCTATCCCAGTTCAATCAAATTTACCAGGTCATACCAATTGCAGCCAACAAAAGACACGCTAATGAGACCCTTCTATACTTGCCTTAAGGAGAATCCCCTTCAAACCCCCTCTCAAAACATATATGGTAAAAAACGCAAGAGTCAATATATAGCCAATATCACCTAAGAACCTCTTTCACATAGTCCTCAACTAGTAACTCCACAAAGCAAGCAGCCATGTGCCTACCCCTTTGACAAAATATCACGGTTGCCAGACAAACACAATAACCAGTTCCGAATCCTAAATTCAATAACTCTATAATCAAGCAAACTTGTGCTCTTTTTTCTTTTTAAATAGTAAGACTTAAAATCCTAAATTCTTACTTCAGAAAAATTAAAATAGCTGCAATACCGAGAATTTCTAGTTTAGAGCAACAACTGCGCTTGCTTTGGCTGAAAGATATACAGAAGAGAACGACCAAAAACGTAAACCTCACCTAAAAGTTAGCTAAAATTCCGCTCTTGCTCCTATAATCTGTTTTCGATGTCAACGACTATCGATTAAATTTAATATTAATCAACTTCAAGCAACCACGAAAGATCAACGACCGGAAAGAAAATGAAAAAGCAAGTTCGAGCAAAACCCGATGTACTAAACCAAGATTCAAATACGTAAGTCTAGTTCAAATAACTGAATACTCATTCTAGTTACAGCTGAGTCGAGGATTTTTCTCGGGAACCAAACGGAAAAAATAAGCTTTAAAACATACCTGAATAGAAAGATGGTGGTGAGCAACAGAGCAAGATCTGGCGGAAACTGAAAGTCTGTTTAAAAAGGTCTCTAAATCACGAGAAAATCACCTCTTCCACCTCTTTAGACTCAACTTAAAATCCGAGCAAATAATCTTCTGCTTTCCCTGAGAGAACCAACTTCGTGATCGCCTTTCCAAATGGAAAAAAGAAAGAATGATAGAAAACGTGCAGGAAAAAGAATACTCGAAAGTTGAAACCGAACGACGAATTTCAATTTCCCGGGAAAAAAAAGATTATCAAAAGACCAAAGAGAATCTCGCCTCCTTATTTTCCTCTCCTTGGTAGATTTATACAAGAAATCAACTAGGATCGTTGTGATGATTCAGTAAAAGCCGGCGAAAAATGGATTTAAGAAACAATGTAATAAAGGTGGTAAGAAAAAAGGAACTTTAATTTTGATGTATAGTTTTGAATAAAAATCTTACTATTAATTGAGGATTTAATCATTTATTTTTAGATTTGATTTCATTGGGCGAATCGGCAGGGGGAGCTGTGGGCTTTTACTGTTGGAATTATGCCGAGATGGTGTGTGGAGGATGTCGTTTTGACATTGAATTTGCCTAAGTTTTTTTTTTTTTTCCTTTTTTTGACCCCATCCTATATTTCCTGCTAATTACTAGTAATTAGTACATTTTTTAACAGTCTTAAATTCGGGTTTTTATTTTCTTTAATTTAATAATTGCAGCAGTCAATTTTAAGGAATGTTGTTGTTGCTGTATGCCTATTCTGCTTTTAATGCGGTTTTTTGGGGTGATAAGTAAGTGGTTAAGTAAAAAGAACATTTCTTTTTTGCATCTTTCTGCTAATTCTAGGAGTAAAGTAAAAAGAACATTTTTTTTTTTACACCTTTCTGCTAATTCTGGGAGTTGGGGTGGGAATACGCCGGAATGCGAAACGAGAATGTTTGGTCATTTGTTTAGGAGCAATATACAACGAAGGTTGCGCATCTTTTTAAGTGCCGCTTTCTTTCTCCGCCTATTCCTTTGCCTTTTCTTTTCTGTTTTTTTTTTTTTCTAAAAAGGGTTCGAGACCTTGAGTACATCTGACAATTTCTATTTTTATGTCGTATTCGTGTCGTATAAACATATGTTATTAATCTAAATACGAACACAATACGATTAATTTTTGTGTCATATCGTGTCGTGTAAATATGTACCATTAACAGTAATTTAGCCAAACACGGACATAATACAATTAGCTTTCGTGTCTTGTAAATACTCATAATTAATTAAATTACTATATTATCCCTATAATAAATAAAAATATAAAATTTAATATATTTTCAATTATATTAAAGGTAATCGTGTTTAACGTATTTTAGATATTTTAATCGTGTTTGACATATTTAAAACATGAAATATGTTTAATCTTAATCGTGTTGACACGATTAAAATACGAAACACATTAAGGTTAAACACTAACACACTAACTTTATATCGTTCACGTATTGTGTTCAAAATTACCAGGTTTAGATTCGAGTTTCTCATCAAAACAAGGGAGTTTAATCTTCTTCCAAAGCCTTCTTTTATAGGGAAGGTAAATAAAGGTATTTACTTTCACCAAAAAAAAAAAGGATTTATCATAGGAGTTTAAAGATTTAGAACTCAAGATCTTATTCGGATGAATTTTAATTTCTAATAACCTTTTTTTTATTTGAAATTATATGAATTTAAAAGTTTAATCACTAAATTAAGAGTCTAACACTCTATCACGATTAGCTATTGACTTTTTGTTAGGTGCTTCAAAATACCAAATACAAAACAGAGTCTTTTAGCATTGTGAGAAAGGCTACGTTATGTAAAGGTTTGTTTTTACAACTTTGGGAGTATTTTTTATATGTAGTATTGTAGTTATTACTACTTGATTATTACGGTTTATTAATTGCCATTTTAGAAATAATGTGACATTAATTTTTACAATTTTGTTAACTATTTTCTAGTTTTACAATATTAATGACCGATTAATCTAATGTAATTGCAATATTAATGTTATCTACAGTGCTTATTTTTGTATCCAATCAAATTTTAATTGTGTTTTTCTTTCTATTGATGATGTTATAGTTGACGAATTGGGTCAATTCCAAAATTTATCCGGACCCACATCATTGACTCTTTTAAATTCATAAATAAACGATTGTTGATTAAGTAATTGATTCAATGGACCAATTTTAAATAGGAAAGCATGTTCGAGTAATTTAAAATTCCTTATAAAAATGATTAATCACAGGTAGAGTAAAGATAAATTTTAAAAATAAAGAACCTATTACTGCTAATATTATTTAGTATTTGTTTAGAGACCGACTTATAAATTTATAATCTTCTAAAAGGGGGTCATTTTCCCCTTAACCCTCTCCTTGATTGTTGCCAGTCATTTTACTTGTTCTAAGGGCAACAGTGACCAAATTCTTCTTCACCTTTTAAATTTCAATTGGCCGTGACTTACGAGTTACGGGTACAAGAAGAAAGAAGCAGGCAGCCATGTCCTTGTCGAAAATTAAGGCAGGGGCCCGGGGCGAGTTCCTGACCCATTCAAGTCCAACGGCTCATTAAGGAACGCACCTAGATTTGGTTCTCGTTTTCATGGTCTCGTCGGTTGGTCCACCAAAATAAAAACATTGGCCATTGCTGATATCTCATATCTCTTGATTTCCTGTAGTCTTCTTCGCATCTCATCCGCGTTTGGTTTGACTTTCCTTTCAAGACTTTTATTATCAAATTTCAAAAAAAAAGTAAAGAGAAATATAATTAATTAATTGATTCTAAAAATGGAGAGAAAATAAATTCATGAACACGAGGAAGTTTCCTACTGTCCTATTGGCTGTTGGCAAGCGGATTTGTCGAAGTGGAGCCGTTCAAAGTCCCAATCTTCCATAAAACCAGCCATAATAGGGGTTGACAGGGATTTAGATAATTTCAAATTTAATTTTTTTTAATCATTTTAGGTTTATATAATTTTTTTATTTGCGTTTTAGTATTTCTTGTGAATCTAATTTTGATTCAATTTTTTTTTTTTAAGTTTAGGAGAAAAGCTCTAAGGCAAAGTTCATTAACAAACAAGATAAAAGGAAGTATATTACTTGTAATTTTTCTATTATAGTTAATCAATTACTATTACATTCACAATATTGGAAGATCATCATAGTCATCATAGAATAAAGGTAACCCACATTTATAAGTGATGAATATTTACAAACAATTACTCCCTCCTTTCTATAATATCTGTCATTTTAAGGTTTTACACAAAAATTAAGGTTGTCATTAAAGACCCTTAGAATTTAGACAAAATATTATGAAAAGGTAAGTTTATCCTTTTATTACTCTCTTTTTAATAATAAATGTTTTGTAGGATTAATTCAAAAAAAGAAGGGTAAAGTTATAAACAATGTAATTAATGTTTTATAGAAGTCTTAAAGTGATAGATAATTTAAAAAAAAATTCTTCTAAAAGTGACAAATATTATAAAAAGGAGGAAGTATAAAAAATTTTAATTATATGAGAATTATCTTCTAATGTTGGGAACCATTCCCAAACTATTAGATAATTTTGTCGGGATTAAATCCCATATCTTTTTACTTTAATGAAGTCTTTTTCTACAAAAAAAAAATTATAAATAAAGCACTCCCAAATAATGACTTTGACTTTGACTTTTCGAAAAGGGCGCTTGGGCGTAGGCAAGCCGCCTCCCATTCCATGCTTTTCCTAATCCTCGCTAGGCCTTAAGCCAGGTGGCCACCACATATTAAGTACACACGACACAATAATTTGCTTAACGAAATTGTAAGAGCAATTCAAACTGTACTATACTAATTAAGAATAAAAATCTCTTGTCCCATCTCAATATCTCATTTTATGTTTTATATATTATAATTTATCATATGTCTTATTTACTTAATTTATTTTATTCTTTATTTGATTTTAACAAAATAAATAAAGAAAAAATCATTATTTTTTCTTGATTTAAACTAAAATCCTATCCCAATAATATCATAAACATAGAAACTTAGGTGCTGTTTGATAAACTGAAAAAATTAAGTGCTGAAAAGTAAGTACTGAAAAATTAAGTACTGAATTTGATAAGTACGGAATTTGTATATAAAAATTGTTTGATAAATAAATGTTGAATATAAATATATTGTTTGAAAACCATAAATGTTGAAGATTTTTAAAACTCATTAATGTCTAAAATAAAGGTAATTTAGTATAAAAGGAAATTTTTTTAAATTAAAATAATTAATTTTTCACAATTCAATGATAAGTAAGTCTTCACATACTTTTTAAATTCAACACTTTTTTGTTGAAAAAAATCTTTTAAGTAATGGCTAGTAAAAATTATCAAACATGTTGAAAATATAAAAGTGTTGAAAATTTTTATTTTCAATGTTTTAAAAATTTTCAACAGTTTATCAAACAGTTCCTTACTCTCAAAATTATAAAATTTTAATTTGGGACTAAACTTTTTTGTTATAGAGGGTCTTTTTTTTTCTCTAGAATAGTTTTAGGAATTTTTGTTTAAAAAATCCCTAAAACCAAACAAGGACTCATTAGAGTTAAATGAATGCGACACGTGGTACGTTCTAATAAATGGGGCATAAAATGAGACATTAAAATGGAGCGGATAATTTCCATCCACTAATTAATATGCATTTTTCTTTTGGGTAATATAAAAAGCACATTAAATATGTATCCAATTAATTATTCATGTTTTTCTTTTACTTTGTATTACTCTCTCCGTTTTTTAATAACTATCATTTTAGAGAAATTTTTTTGTTCCATATTAGTTGTCACTTTATAAAATCAAGAAAGTATTTATTGAATATTTTACTAGTTTTATCCTTCTTTCTCTCCACTATTTTCAAGTTATTTTAATAAGTTTATGAGTAATTTATAATTTCAAAAAAAGAATAATTTTGTCATATTTCCAATTTTTTGTCTAGTTTTAGGAGGTATATTACTTTTCTTAATTCTTGTGCAATAACCTTAAACGACAAGTATTCAGAAACGGAGTATGATTAAAATATCCTTATAGAATTATTTCCTCTATCCCCAAATGTTTGTCCCCATTTGACTTTCACAAAATTTAAGAAAAATTAGTTGAATTAAGTATAATTACTTTGTTATCTATGATGTTTATCAGTTTATGAGTGTTTTTGAGGTTTGTATAATAATGTGATAATAATAAAAGAAAAAGGAGAGTAAAATTGAAAATTAAAATTTGTTGATTGTTTATTTATGATAAGGACAAACAAATTGTGACTTCCCAAAAAAGGAAAGATAGACAAATAAAAGGCGACAGAGGGAGTATTAGATTTCTACTATGTAAAAATAAAATTATTTTATCATGAAAATATATAATTTTTAAAATTTCTTAACACAATAACACTCTTTTGATAAAATTTAGTCCCAAATTAAAAAATTCATTTTTAAGGGTAAGTATTTAAATTTAAATATTATTTATTGTGATAAAATTTTAGAAATATAATTCAAACAATTTATTAAAATATAAATATTTTTTTTAAAAAAATTGATTTCATCGTTAGATTCATTTTTAATAATTCCTATATATCTAAGATTATTTACTGTCTTATAAACTTTAGGAGACAACTTTTAATTTAAGTAATCATTAATTTAAAATTTTAAAACCACTTTTTAACTTCATTTATAGATACGGGTTAAGTACATCTTTATTTCAATTCATGTAATGTGATTGTCGTAAATTTTTTGTTTTTCCCTTAACCTACGAGCTATAGAGTGCCGTACGTTAAGATTAGATATGGCAGTACCGCCCGGATTCACTATGTACAAAATCTTTTAATTTAACTTTGGTGCTTGAGATGACAAAAGAGAGTTGATGGCCTGATGGGCGATTATGAGTTCAAGCTCTATTGTTTTCTCGGGTGCAAAAGAAGAAATCTTTACATTTTTTATTGTGAAGTCAAATGATTACTTGAACTTTAATTTAATTAGTATAGTTCTTAAATTCAAGTAGTTTTATGAAGCTTAGGACTTCATTTCTATATCTATTGGCAATATAGTATAATTTATATGTATTACATGTTGATGTAAAGAAGTATTTTGTATATCAAGCTAGGATTACTTTAATTTGACAATAATTAGTTAGTTTAATATAGCACCTTCAAATTGAGTGAAAAAAGTTCGATACTCTTTAAATAATGTTTCGAGTTTGATTACTATGTATGGAGAAAATAAATTTGGAAGAGTTTCCTCTTATTTGAGGTCTAACACAAATTAATCGTAATTAATCAAAGTTTAATGTGACTACTAAATTTAAAAAAAAAAAACTTTGCATGCAAGTAGCTGAGTAAAAATAAAATCAATAGTTATTCTTACTAAAGCAACAATAATTATTGGCTTTAATCAAATTTGAATTTGGAAAAAAAAAATACCTCTTGACCCATTCTAAATCTATCTTTTATACAACTCTTCTAATGTGGCTTCACTTGATTTGTCTAATATTTATGTGTTTAGCAAAAGTTTAGTATAACGTAATAAAAAATTGTCTTATTTACACGGTAAGTTTTATCTTTTTTAAAATTTATAGTGATAGGATTTTATAATAAAAAAATGAGACTATTTGATGAAGAGTCATATCAAATAGATTGTAGGCATATATATTTAGACAGATCATATATAATAAAACTCTTTAAAATATGAGAGAAAGTCTTCTGTCATCTATATATAAAATATTAGATTTCTTTCCTCAAATAAATTTTTTGGATCCACACAATATTAAACACAATGTTAAACATTGAAAGATTATGGCTTTCAAGACATTTTCCACGTTTCAATCTTATTGCAAATAAAGAAATCTCGTTACACATGTATGTATTAATAATATTAATAATTATTTGATACGCTGTAAGTAGAGTTTTCGAATTCCACAAGTATAATTAGAAAACTGACACAGAACTCACTACTTGATAAATAAATAAAAATAATAATAAATATATTTTAAATAAATAGTTGTCAACACTTTAAGATCGTTTTTATTGTCTAAAAATTTTATTATTAGTTATATTAATATGTATAAAAAAATTTAAAAAATATATGGACATACAAAACTATTTGTAACTTTTTCTTCTAAGTTCATCTTCGATCTTCCTCTCTTAATTTAGTGGTTGATAAATTTGAGGAAGTAATGTAAAGATATGGGCTCAAGCCCTGCCTCCTCCTCCTCCTAAAAAAAAAAAAAAAAACTTCTTCTAAGTTCTAATTAATCCATTGGCTATAGGATAATAGTCCTCTCACACACTAATTTGTGTTTTGAGTGCAATGCCATTTTCGTAAATGGACAAATGGCATATATCTATCAAATTACAACTATTCAAAAGGATTGACTTTGTCAAAAAGTGATTTCTTCTTAATTAATCTTCCGAATAAAAACAAGACTAGTGGCATAGCATAACATAAGCAATGTCTGTCTACAATATTTAATTGATTAACCAAAATATAGGATTCAAATGAAATTTCGAGTGCCAAAATATTGAAGAACAAGGCTTCTAGTTGTTGTTTGTTAGGTTAGCTGTAACTTGTAAGCTGCGGTTGACTGGAGGGCTTAAGCTCGTAGGTGGAGGAGAAAACCATAGGTCGGCTGGGTGGGTCGTTATGGCCTACAATTATCACCCAATGTCTATATACTTGCAAAATGCAAAATCTTCTTTCCAAACGATGGCTCAAAAAAGAAAAAAATGAAAGAAATATTAAGTAATCTAGGCCTCTTTTGGTAACTATGTGCGGTAAGAACAATAAAAATTTTGAATTTTCAAGAAATGTGTCATAATTTTAAACGTAAATTACGATGAGGTGCGATTATTTTATGTGAATTAAAAAAATTTATTAGAAAAGAATAATAATGAACAATCTCACCACCACGACCACCAAACCCATTAATATTACCAACGAAAGCCTTAGTCACAGTTAAATATATGTGAGACGTGTGGTTGACGTGTTTTGTTGTTTGTGTTTGGCCCAAAAACATAAGCGTGGTGGCGGGTTTGGCTCACCGCTCACCATTAGAGGTGGCAAATGGGCGGGTTTGGTCGGGTTCGGGCTCGGTCACTTCGGGTTCGGGCGACTTCGGGTTCAGGCAGCTTTAGGTTCGGGCGACTTCGGGTTTGGGTATTTTCGGGCTCTGGTTCGATCGGGCTCGGGCTCAGGTTCAAGTTGGGTTCAGGTTCAGGTTCGGTCAGATTTGAACTTAGATTGAGTTAAATTCGGGTTTCTACTTTTTTAATTAAAAATTATTTTTTTGTTTTATAAGTCAAATTTTATTTTACTACTTTTCATTTTTTATTTATTTTAGAAATATTCTTTCCATTCCTAAATAATAATCGTTTTAATAAATTATTTTTAGTTCAAATTAATTGTAATTTTACAAAATCAAGAAAGCATTTATTATTGTTACATTTTTATCAATTTTATCATTCTTTCTCAACACTATTTTCAAGTTATTTTAATGAGTTTTTAAGTAATTTAAAATCTCAAGAAAATTATAATTTAGTCACATAGCTAATTTTTTGTCTAAACTTTAGGATATTTATTAGTAAGTTCTTGTTTGATGAATAAATAAGAACCAATATTTAAGTCGTGAATGTTTTATATTCTAAAACAAATTTTGGCGGGAAAAATTTCTAAAAAAATTTAGAGAAAAAAATTGGAGGGAAATAGAATTGAAAATTTTAATTCAAACAAAATTTCAAATTGCAAAACAAAAGAATGAGGGAATATTTTCTTTGGAAACATATATATACTGAAATTTGGGAAGAGTAATTAGTGGGAAGAGATTAAATATATTAAAGTTGGAGAGAAAAATTAGGTAAATCAAAGTAAAGGGTAATATTGGAAAATTATGAGAAATTTAGACTAAATCAATAATAATAACTATTTTTAACTGATTTTCTTAATAAGTGTGATTCAGTCAACTATGACATCTATACACAGACAGATGGAGTAGTTAAAAGTGACATATATTTTGGGATGTAAAGAGTATGTAACAACCTTAAATGACTATTATTCAAGAATAGAGAAAGAGTATTTCTAGGATAATATTAAAAATATTTATTATCTAATGATTAATATGAGTTTAAGTAAAAGGGAATTAGAAAATTATTACTCCCTCCCTTCCTAAATAATAATCGTTTTAGAAATTTTTTTGTTCCAAATTACTTGTCATTTTACAAAATCAAGAAAGTATTTTTTTTTATCAATTTTACCATTCTTCCTTTATATTATTTTCAAGTTACTTTAATGAATTTTTAAATAATTCATAATCTAAAAAAAGTGGTAATTTAATCACATAGTCAATTTTTTGTAAAGATTTTAGGAAATTCATTAACTTTCTTAATCTTTATATAACAACTTCAAACGACTATTATTTAGAAATAGAACGAATGATTATTTTATCATTGAGTATTAGAAGATAAAAAATATTAATAATTAATAACTTATTTACTAATTCACATTAATAATTAATGATTTTTAGTAAGATTAATTTTAATTGTTAAATGTTAAAGTAATTTATTAATTTAAAATCCTTATATATATATAATATAAAAGTATGAATATTACAAAACTTTTCAATCATCTAAAATATCATTGTTTTTCAAATATATTTCAAAAATATAATTGTTATTGTTGAATTAAATTAAAACTCTTTATTATTTTTTAATTAAATATTTTTATATTTTATTTATTAAATGAGGATGATAATTAACCAATTGATATATTTTAGAAATGTAATTAATAGTAATTAATCAATTTCACTTTTATCATAATTAACTTGTTACTACATATTATCTTAAAGAAAATAATAGTTTAATAACTTATAAGATATGACACATAACTAGTAATAATATTAAGAAAAGAAAAAAAAATACATTACTTTAAATAATTATTAACATTAAAATTAAAATTTTAATCTTATAGAAAATATTATAAAAAAATATTATAAGATTACTTTTTTTAATATTAAATTCAAGTTCGGGTTCAGGTCGGGCTCGGGCTCGGGTTTAGGTCGGGTTCGGGCTCGGGCCTTGTCGGGTTCGGGTAATTTCGGGTTTGGGCAACTTCGGGTTCGGATAATTTCGGGTTCGGGTTTCTTCGGGTTCGGGCTCAGGCGAGTTCGGGTCGTTGACTTTTTTGGTCAAATAAGGTTTGGTCGGGTTTAGGTTCGGGCGGACTTGGACGGATTTTCGGGTTCGGGTTCATTTTGCCACCTCTACTCACCATCTCTTTGTCTTTGGTCGTATGCAGATTTCGCTTCTTGATGGGGCGAGGGCGACACATCTATTTTAATTAATTAATTAATAATGCAGGTTTTCGCATCTTCCTCATCTTTGTCCCTGTTTCTATTATTTTTATCAAGTATGATTTTGGCTTTGTTAGCAAGAAATGATAATGCAAGCATGTCACGTCCACTTGTTTCATTCACTTTAATTGATTGTTTATGCTAGTAATAATACCGCATTACAGAAAATTGATGTTTTCGTACATATACGTGACCAAATCTTTGGACTAACGTGGCATGTTCATGCAGGATCTGCTTACGATGGATTCTTAATTTTCTTTAAAAATAAAAAAGACAAAAAAAAAAAATCACCATCCGTGTGTATGTTTCGAAAACTTCTTCCTTATAACTTGGGGGTAGCTTTGCTTGACCATTTGTAATCTGCTTGATTGGATGAATGGGGTTCACGCATGTAAGGGAGGTTTGATCCATTAATCAGAAGCTAAATTTTATACTTCAAACTTAGAACAACCAAAAATCTATCTAGGCCTTAGCTTTAAATTTTTACTACTATAATAATCAAAGACCTTACGGTCCAATCCAGTTTAGGCCTTAATTTTTAACGTTTTCTTAGCCCACTATGCAAGAGTTTTAAGGAGTGGGCTAATCCACTATCAGCCAATGGCCCTGGGCCGCAGCAGAAACTAGAACCCAATCTTTCATTTCTCTGCACTGCCATGTCCCCTCTCAGTCGTTCATCTCCTCACAAGGCCACAAATAAGCTTTTGATTAACCATAAAGAAACACACACACACACACACACCACATATGGAGAGGGAGAGAGAGAGAGAGAGAGAGAGAGAGAGAAATGTAGCCATAGTTGAAATCCTGCATTCTTGTCGTCTAAATAGCATTTGTCAATACAATTAATGAAGTTTATTTCATTTCTCTATGGGACTTCCAAGAGGCCTAAATATTTCATATTTACACTTTCCCTTTCTTCTTCCTCGTATATGCTGGCACTAGAATACAACAACTATACAAATTCCTTTCAAATTTAAAATGATAGATGTGTTGATGGGAGCAGGGACTTCCAAAATAAGCCTAATCACAATTGCAAAATACCATAAAGGAGTTCACGGAGGGAATCAGAGAACATATCATCCCATTTTCTTGTTATGCATCTTGAGTACGGTTGTTTGAGTCAGGTGATGTAGCAAAAGAAGGAAGCCAGAGTTCCACACGAGTTCCACCTGCTCCCAGAGCAGCATCGGTGCTACGAGGTGATATGACACGAACAACACAGCCATAACTCTCAAGTATTTCACGAGCTACAGTCAGCCCAGCAACAAAGTTCCATGTCATGTTGTCTTCAATCATGTTCTCAGAGAAGAGCTCGGCCCCAAATGGTGTGAGAGAATGCATCTGTGTCTGCAAACACATACAGCGGTGACAAAAACTCATATTATGATCTACAACTCCACATGAGCTAAACTCAAAGAAGCAAGTAAAACCAAGGCAGTCTGACATATCAAATAGCATCTTCTCTTCATTTCTTTAAGACGTCCACAACCAAATAGATGTATTTAAGGCATTCCGTACTCTCTAATGGAACAAGAAAACAAAGTCTAACACAGAGGGAAAAGAATTGCCATCAATACCATATAGTGCATATCTGGTCCATCATCATCAATTACCAATAAAGTGCCACCTGCCGGTGCACTGGTAGAAATGATTTCAACCTTCCCCCCCACCTGGGTACGTAATAATGCACCCTCTATCAAGTTGCTCAGAGCCTGGCGCAGAGCAGGTTCTTCTATAGCCACTTGCAAAGACTGCGATAGTTCACTTAATTCAACCATGCGCTGCTGCTTATGAGCAAGAGGTCTCACAGCATCAACTAGATCAGTCAGTACATCAGAAACATTGCATGGTCTTCCTGACATAAAAGGGAAAGCATAAGCAAAATAATAGTATTAAAGAAATCAACAGTACAAATATAATGCATGTCCAGACAGTGATGGGTCTGGATTGCATTCAATTTTCGAATCATGTAGCTTGGTATCCAAAACCTAAAGAGGGAGAATTCAAAATAAATGCCTGAGGGGAAGAATGGGACAGCAAAGAAAGAACCACAACCAAGTGATTGATTCGTAGGGCTATTTAGAACATAAACAGTTTAGCCAATAATTTGCAAACATTATCTACGTGAGTTTGGGAATAAATGTACAACAGCAAATGAGGTCTCTACAACTGGCATGACCGACATCAGTGGACAGTTTTCTACTTTTCTCTTTATGATATAATGACTAATGACACTCGAGCAGTTTCCAAAAGGATGTTGCATACCTGATCCCATGTCCGTGCAGAGGGGCAAGAGCCAGAGGTGGCATTGGCATCTCTAAATCCTTGTCTGTTGTACTTAGTGATGGTAGTAGACCAGATCTTTCCAATCTATTTGTGGACCTATCCCTGGAGAAGTCATCTGAGAATTGAGATCTCAGTGACTCAGGACGAGAATGACTTGAATTATGCATCTTTTTCAATGTGTCTTCATTATAGCGCACTATATTAGCCTAAAAGAAGTCAGATACGAAAGTTAATAGAAGTGCAAATGCTTCATTTTTCATATGCAATAAATTAAAGAAACATAGTAAAATACTTAGAGAAGTTGGTTCCATTAAAGCTTGAGAAATATCAAATCCATGATTAATGTGATAACATGCAAGTTTCAAATTTGACGACTATGAAGATTACCAATAAATGAAATCAGATGATAATAGCATCATGGAAGAACTGTACCAGATCAAACAAAAGAAAGACATTCTTTGTTGTCAAAAAGAAAGGGAAAGAGAAGCGACAGTCTTGGAGTTCTTGAGACTGTGAGAGCAAAATTACCTTTGTCAAGTAAACAGCATCTTGGAGTTCTTGAAGGGTGTCCCTCATACGGTCTCCTTGCACCAATATGTCTTCAACAATGTCATGAGAAATCTGCAAGAATATTCTTTCCATAATAAATTTTAACAGTTGAAACTTGACAGAATGAAACCCTTCAAAAAAAAATGGTAGGAGTAATTCTTTCAGATGGCTGATAGACTAACCTCACTTCTTCTTACATGAGTCGATAGCATTTTACTTAAAGTCCGTATACTAGAAAGAGGCCCACGAATCTGTGAGAAAATTGTAAACTTAAAAGGGAATCTATAATAACTTGACTAAAAAAGCTGAAATGTGAATACAATAGACGGCACATCTTACCTGCTCGACAAGAGCACCCATTCTGACATTGTTTTGCCATGATGATTGCTGCAGTAACATTGATTTCTGCAGAAGAAGTACGGAAAGTGGCAATCTTCTATGTGAATTGAAACGAACAAAAATTCACAATTCACAAAGCCTAGAGATGACATGTTACAAATGAAAGCAGAGAAAGAAATGAAGCAATGAGCGAACATTGAACATCGACGGTAGATAAAGAAGACTAAATTGCGTCCCCGGATAAGTTGTGCTACACCTTTTACGTTTACTTTTACTTCACAGCAAATTCAGCAATGGAGCATTACAATCAATTATGGAAAAAGAGAGACAAACTTAACTGACTAACCTGATCCATGACATAAGCCATAGCTAAAGTGCGAGATATATTAATCGCATTCGACCTCTGGTCAGAAGTAAAGACGTCGTTTTTCCTCAATGGTTCTTTCTCAAGGGACTTAACTTCCCACGATTTATTCACATCCAATCCCGGAGAAAGAGAAGACAGATCATGAGCCTCCTCACGGGTCGGGGGAGGAATCAAATGCCCACCTTCACTAGAAGAACTTCCACACGGCACCTCATGCATCTGTGGCAGCTCCGCCACCAAGAACCCCACCACGAATGGCTGCTTCACCATCGGAAAAACCACCGCTCTGTACTCCTCTACAACTTCCACTTGCTGACCGGAAAGTGAGGCTTCCGCGGCGCGCAGTCCGGTGGGGACAGTGAAATTTCCTACTAGAATTACAACGTCAGCGGCTTTAACTCCCGGGTATGACATCACCCGACGTAACTCAAGCTGGTCCATGACATAACTACCAGCTGGCCTGACGTAAACAGAGAGAATGGCGTCGGGTTCAACGATTCGGTGAAAGAGGTCGAGCTGTTCGAGGCAGAGGCGCTGGAAATCAGGACTCGGCATGACTAATTTGAGGTTGCGGGGGTCGTTCTTCTCGATCCTCTGGGTGAATTCCACGGGGGAGGTGGATGCCTTGCGGATGGCGGCAGAGACAGCGGAGGCGGAGGAGACAAGGGAGGTTTGGGGTTGCGGCGATTCATCGTCGTCTGAGAGGGTGTCGGTGGTCGAGACGTGGCGGAGGGAGGTGGAGGAAAGAGGTTTGAGGGAGGGAAGAGCAGTTGGTGGTGGTTTGGGAGAAGGGGAGGAGGGAAGATGGAGGGCACCACGTGGAGGGGTTTGGTTGGTGGAGGAGTTTGGCGGGGAGAGTGGGAGTTGGGAAGTTATTGCAGAGAGAAGCATCGTATCGAACCCTGATGGAACCACCAAGGCAGAGAGTATGGATGGAAATGAATGCCCTGTGACTCGTATTTACAGAGTGGGTTTATTACTAATTGCAGGTGGCACTTGATTTGAGCTTGGGGGACCTGGCTTTTTGTACTCAGTGTAAGAGAAATCAATGCTAGTAAGAATGCTGGAAGATAGATTGAGCTGCCACATTCAGAAATAATATAAATTCCATTATGTAAATGAAAAGATCCTTATTAAATTAGATTTATAATGATGAACAGAGATTAACAAGCGAACAGTTTGTCTACCTTCGTTAATGACAAAGTTGGGAAAGATACTCCTATCAAGAAGCCAAAAACTATTCCAACAAAAGTTGTTACAATAAGCCTCATGCTCTCATTCGGCTTTCTGCTAACCGCACCGCAGTCATCAGAATGGAATCAACATTACATGACATCTCAGTACCAACTTCTACACATACACACATAATATGTAGTTTATGCATTTTAATGAAGAGGCCATTATAAGTTGTGAACCTGCGAGTAAAGATCCCCATTCTATTTAAATTTGTCTGACTGTATATTCACAACAAAACTATGGGCAATTCAGATTGCAAGAGCCTTTGAGCATTAATTAGCAGGTATTCAGTTGCCAATTCTCCATAAAACAAAGAGAGACCTGATGTGACCAAAATATTGTATCAAAATGATGAAGCAAAACAATAGTTAACGATAAAATAAATTAACAAAGACAGACACTAATAACAACAGAGATTCAAACGGCAACTCTTCACAGACCTTAAACTTTAAGCTGCTATCCTAGTTCAATCAAATTTACCAGGTCATACCAATTGCAGCCGACAAAAGACACGCTAATGAGACCCTTCTATACTTGCCTTAAGGAGGCTTGCTTATAAGAAATCCCCTTCAACCCCACTCTCAAAACATATATGGTAAAAACGCAAGAGTCAATATACAGCCAATACCACCTAAGAACCTCTTCCACATAGTCCCCAACTAGTAATTCCACAAAGCAAGCAGCCATGTGCCTAAGACAAAAGATCACGGTTGCTAGACAAACACAATAACCAGTTCCGAATCCTAAATTCAATAACTCTATAATCAAGCAAACTTGTGCTCTTTTTTCTTTTTAAATAAGACTTAAAATCCTAAATTTTTGCTTCAAATGCGTAAATCTAGTTCAAATAACTGAATACTCATTCTAGTTACAGCTGAGTCGAGGATTTTTCTCGGGAACCAAACGGAAAAAAAAAAGCTTTAAAACATACCTGAATAGAAAGATGGTGGTGAGCAACTGAGCAAGATCTGGCGGAAACTGAAAGTCTGTTTAAAAAGGCAGCTAAATCACGAGAAAATCACCTCCTCCACCTCTTTAAACTCAACTTAAAATCCGAGCAAATAATCTTCTGCTTTCTCTGAGAGAACCAACTTCGTGATTGCCTTTCCAAATGGAAGAAAAGAAAGAATGATAGAAAACGTGCAGGAAAAAGAATACTCGAAAGCTGAAACCGAACGACGAATTTCAATTTCCCGGGAAAAAAGGATTATCAAAAGACCAAAGAAAATCTCGCCTCGTTATTTTCCTCTTCTTGGTAGATTTATACAAGAAATCAACTAGGATCGTTGTGGTGATTCACTAAAAGCTGGGGAAAAATTAGAGATGGCAAAATGGGCGCCAGCACGAATTTCAGCACGGTCCAACCTAATATGGATTGTGCTAGATGATTCATATTATTTTTTTGTGGATCATACCAGTACGGTCCATTAGTCATGGACGGATTGGGCAGTCATTTGGTAGCACATAAACTGGGACGGTATGACCCACTAAAATAGTTCAGCACGACGCAACTCACGTGCCCACACGACACGACCCATGTACTTATCTGGGTCAGTCCATTTTTAATGTAAATTTAGAATTATATTAATAATATAATAATTATATAATTATTCATTTTTTATTTTAAAATGAAAAAATTAATATTATAGTGGTAAAATTAAATAAAATAGTAGTAATAATTATTAAATTTAATTTTAATTTTTATCAACTTATATTTTAAAATTATTATTTTTAATGAAGAAATTAGTTGTAAATAATAAAATCATCAAAATGAGATAATATCATAATAATAATAATAAAGATGAAAATGAATAAATTTGATTTTCTTTTTTTTTTTCATTTTTTAGGTGATAGATTTTTCTTAATTTATAATATCAACTAGTATTTGTAAATTTTATTATTTATAGTGAATAATGTTCCCCTTTCCCATGGACGTAGGCATTGTAAGTCGAATCACGTGAATTTGTGTGAAATTTTTCATTCTTAAAATCTAATTTAATAATCAGTATTAAAAAAATAAAATCTAGAAAAAATAAAAATAAAAAATATTAATAAAATTAACATTTAATAAAAATTATTGACCCATGTGCCAGCCAATTTAGCCCATGTGTTGGCACGACACGATTCATATGGACTACAAGCTGAGCTGAGTTTAACTTTCAAAAGATATGGGTTAACACGGTATGACCCATATTTTTTTTAGATCACCATGACACGGCCCATATTTGTGCAGGTAGCACGGCTTTTTGAGCCGTGCTAGCCTAGCCTGCCCACATTACCATCTCTAGGAAAAATGGATTTAAGAAACAATGTAATAAAGGCAGTAAGAAAAAATCTTACTATTAATTGAGGATTTAATTATTTATTTTTAGGTTTGATTTCATTGGGCGAATCGACAGGGGTAGCTGTGGGCTTTTACTGTTGAAATATGCCGAGATGGTGTGTGGAGGATGTCGTTTGATTTGACATTAAATTTGCCTAAGTTTTTTTTTCCCCTTTTGACCCCACCCTAGATTTCCTGCTAATTGTAGTAATTACATTTTTCTAGCTGTCTTAAATTCGGGTTTTTATTATATTTAATTTAATAATTATAGCAGTCAATTTTAAGGAATGTTGTTGTTGCTGTATGCCTATTCTGCTTTTAATGCCGTTTGTGGGTCATAAGTAGGAGTAGTGCTTAAGTGGTAGGAAAAAGTGCTTAAGTGGTAGGAAAAAGTAAAAAGATTTTTTGACCTTTCTGCTAATTCTAGGTGTTGGGGTGGGAATACGTCGGAATGCGAATGGAGAATGTTTGGTCGTTTTTTTGTTTTTTTTTTGTCGAAAGGAAATATAGTATAGCTTAAAGTAGCATAGATACAAGAGTTTGGGACTCAGTCCCTAGAGTCATTAACCAAGCAGTCCTGCCCGTTAGACTTGGTAGTACATGTCCTTGGAAATGAAATTCCTATTCTATCAGCCAACAAGGCTGTCAAAATACAGACAGGGGGGTTAACAAAAGATCTAAACAAGAAATCCAAATTGCAGCTGGCCTTAGCAAGAACATCGGCAGGAGCATTCCCTTCTCTACACGAATGTTCTAACTTTCTTATGTTCAATTGGTCCATAAGGCACCTGCAATCATTTAAGAGGGCACTTAGTTCATGTTTCTTAACAAAACAACTATTAATAAGATTAATAGCAATTAAACAGTCAGTTTCCACAATAAGATTATGAAAATTTCTGTTCACCGTAATTGATAATCCATCCCTAATTGCCCAAATCTCAGCAGCAAGACTACTTGTAACTCCCACTCTTCTTTGATAGCCAAAGACGAAATTACCCATGTTGTCTCTAAATAACCCAGCTCCCCTGGCCTCTCCAGGATTTGTTATAGCTGAACCATCGGTGTTTAGTTTTAAACAGTTGGTAGGAGGAGGAATCCAATTGATGAGGATAGTCTCAGTCTGTCTGACATGAGTGTTCACCTCTGATAGAGCATAATATTCTGCGATTTGGTCACTGATGTCTCTATGAAAGACTTTCATCTCCTTTGTCTCTCTTCCAAATACCAGTTTATTCCTAAACAACCAAATGTTCCAAATGATGAAAGGAAAAGCAACACACCATGGTATGTTGAAGATCTGACATTGCTGTTTATATTGACAGTTATATTTCACCCAAGTCGAGATACCAAAATGAAAAGAGTTGCTGACATTGGCATCTGGTCGAAAATGTCTCCAAATAGTAAGGGTGGTTTTACATTTCCTAAACAAGTGATCGATGGACTCTTTATCTTGACCACAGCAAGGATAATTAGCATTGTTGGATATCCCTTTGAGGTATAGGAACTCTCTTGTACTAATCTTTTCATGGAACAACATCCATAGGAATATCTTAATTTTTGGGATAGTAGAACACTTCCATAGCCAATTATAATTCACTTGATCTTCCAGCTTAAGACCTTTGGCTAGTTGATAAGCTTCCTTAATAGTAAAATCACCAATGGCATTAAATTTCCACGCAATAATGTCATTGTCTTGTTGACATGTCTGAATGGGGATGGCTGTTATGATGTCTCTTACTTCCCGTGTTAGCTGAAAAGAAATAGAATTGAAACCCCAATTTCCTTGCTGATCAATAAGGTTGCTAACCTTCATGTTGGTCTCATTTTCCTGCAGTGGACCAGAAATTAGTTCTCTAAGTTTCCCTTGACCTGTCCACTCATCATTCCAAAACTGGATACTTTCTCCATTTTTAACAATCCATCTCAGACCTTCATTAATGATTTTGCTGCTCTTTATAATTCCCTTCCATAGTGGTGAAGAAGCAGCAAGTTTCTTACTGTTGCTGAAATACCGGTTCCTGAGTACTTCAATCCAAAGCCCTTTACCTTCTGTTACCAGGCTCCATGCCAGCTTTGCCATGAAGGCCATATTTAGGTGTTTTGCTGAATTTATACCAAAACCTCCAAAAGTTCTTGGATTGGTAACTTGATCCCAGCAGATTGGGTGTAACTTTCTATTTGTTTCACAGTTTCCCCATAGAAAATTTCTGCACACCCGATCGATATGGTTCAATGTAGCCATAGGAAGAAAGGAGGCTTGCATATAGTACGCTGGGATGGCAGCTAAAGAAGACTTGATAAGAGCTGTTCTTCCAGCCATAGAAAGGCAACTTGTTTTCCACCCTGCCAGCTTAGTATGCAGTCTTTCAATAATGAAATGGTAATCACTTTTGTTTGGACGCTTGTGAGAAATAGGAAAACCAAGGTACCTTCCTATATTACTAACTTCAGAGAAACCAAGATTATCCACAATAGCATTCTTAACAACAGGGTCAGTATTTCTAGAAAACAAAATCTTGGATTTCTGAATATTGACCATTTGACCAGAGCTAGAGCAAAAATAATCAAGAACATGTTTCATGGTGACACAGTTTTCCATGGTAGCCTTAGCAAGTAAAATCAAATCATCCGCAAAGAAAAGATGAGTAATGAGGGGGCCATCTCTTGCAACTGTAAAAGTCTCCCACTTTTTGTTAGAGAGTTCATTATTGATCAAAAGGGAGAGGTATTCAATACACAATATGAAGATGTAAGGAGACAGGGGGTCACCTTGCCTTATTCCTCTAGAAGGACTAAATTGCTCGATTTTAGAACCATTGACAAGCATGGACATCTTAGTCGAAGAGATACAGCTCATGATTAAGTTAATAAGCTTTTTAGGAAACTTAAAGAAAATAAGGGTGTCCTTTATAAAGTTCCACTCTAACCTGTCATAAGCTTTATCAAGGTCAAGTTTGACAACCATGCAACCGGTTTTTCCTTTTTTTGAATTCATGGCATGAATCACCTCTTGAAGAATTATCACATTATCAGCTCTTTTTCTTCCAGGTAAAAAACTGGCTTGGTTTGGTCCTATGAGATTTTTAAGGACAGGCCTAATTTTATTCACAATGATTTTTGTGACAACTTTATACAGGGTGTTGCAAAGGCCAATATGTCTGAACTGAGCAACAGTTTCAGGATTACTAACTTTTGGAATGAGTGAGATAAGGCTCTCACTCCATTTCTCAGGAAGGCAGCCTTTATCAAATATCCTAATGACCTCGTTAAAGACAGAGCCTCCAACAATACCCCAGCATTTTTGGAAGAAACCCGGGTGTAATCCGTCAGGACTAGGGGCCTTCTGAGATTTCATACTAAACAAGGCTTTGGCAATGTCAACTCTATTAGGACTGCAACAGAGACTCCCGTAAAAATTGACATCAACTTTAGGACTAGGGATATCCCTCAGGTTGCTAGTTCTTAGGGAGAGGATGCAGGAGGTAGAGAACAAGTTTTTAAAGTGGTTAACAATCAAGTTTTTTATGGCAGTAGAATCAAAGATCCAGTTTTCATTATTCTCTTTCAAACAATGGATTCTATTTCTCTTTCTCCTAATCAAGGTGGATGTGTGGAAGAATTTGGTAATTCTATCCCCATCAACAATCCAATCAACCCTGGACTTAAGACGCCAAAGATCTTCTTCCTGTTTGAGAATGGACTGGTGCTCAGTAATGAGATTTTTCTCAAGATAAATGAGAGAGCTATTATGCCTAAAAGACAGACTCTTTTGGATTCCACTAATCCTAGCCAACACACGTCTCTTTCTAGAATGAATATTTCCAAAAACCTCTTTATTCCAAATCCTAGCAGCATTACAAAATGAGTTAACAGTATGAATCATGTTGTTATTCCTATAGTCCCACGCATGTTTAACAAAATCCAGAAAACCAATATGGTTAAACCAGCACCACTCAAACCTAAAAGGTCTATCTACACTAACAGGAGGATTAGGATTAACATCTAAAAGAAGAGGATTGTGATCAGAATAGACCCGAGGTAGATGAGTGACTCTAGCTTCAGGAAATTTGGTATTCCAAGCAGGATTGGCCCAAACTCTATCAATACGTTCTCTAATCAGCATACCATTGTAATGAGCATTAACCCAAGTGAATTTTGGACCATTAAAACCTAGATCTATCATGTTGCAATTATTCATACACTCCCTGTACAATCTTACCCTATAACTATCAATAGGCCTGCCCCCGAATTTTTCTTGTGCACAAGTAACATCATTGAAGTCACCCAAGATCGACCAGGGACAATTTAAATCATTAGCCATAGAAGACAATTCATTCCAAAGTATTTATCTTTTTTGGAGCCTAGGGCTAGCATAAATACCACTCAGAATCCAAGTAAAGTCCAAGGAGGGATGATTTTTTACCTGAATAGCAGCATGTATGGCTTGCTCTCCATGAGGTAGGATGTCCACCGAGACCTCATAAGCATTCCACAGCATCCAAAGCCCACCAGATAGGCCTACAACATCAACAATGTGGCAACTATCAAAGCCAAGGGAGGTAGCAACCCACGTAGCTTGGTTCCCAGAAATTTTGGTCTCTGATATAAAGAGAATCAAAGGCCTATGAATTCTAATGAGGTCTAGACAAGTTCTTCTGAAGTTTCTGCTAGCCGCTCTGCGGCAATTCCAGATAAGAATTTTAATCATTGATAAGATATTATCTTCCAAACCCCACCTAGCAATTGCTAATTCAGGGTTGATCTGAACTTGGTCCTCTATCTTGTGTATGAGGTTGGCCTTCAGGTGGCATTGGGGAAGAATCACCAGATTGTGCGTCATTTTCAAAGTTTCTTGCTCTTTGTAGAACCGAGCGATAACGTTCATCTCTCTCACCCCCAGTGGTGCTTGGATCATTTTCACCAGATGAAGATCGCTGTTGTAGATTACTCTGAACAGGGAGTCTGCAATCCAGGGAAGTCCTGATGGGGCTTCTGCTTCTCGCTCAGCAATGGTCCTTGCTTCCAAGAATTCTTCCTCTACTAACTTCTTCAACATTTCTTCTTTTTCCTGTTCTGTGCATTCTAGATAACGGCCCGGAGAATTCAGAAGATGGAGATGGTGGCCCGGGATCAGCGGCTCCTCCACCGCTACCATTCTGTTCCAAACTTTTGAAAGGGGAAGAGGGGTGTTCAACGGACTTGGGATTTCCAGTGGGTTGAACAAGCTGTGGGTTGCTTGTTCCACTAGGACAAAACAATCCTGATGGAAGAGGTAAAATGTGAGGGGACCTTGTTTGTTGGTTTGATTTTCCATCAGAGATTATAGGATGAGGAGGTTTTTCCAAATTTTGAGAAGTTGGAAGAGAAGTATCAAGAACTATTGTTGGAGTCCTGTGTTTTCCTTGTGCGGTGGATTTCTCCTCGGGAACTGAATTTTGAATTGTAATTTCACAGTCCATTTGGTTTTCAGTCACTTCCAACTCTGAATTTTTGCAGAGCGTATGGCTCAAGGTAGAGAACTTTTGACTGCTCTGTTGACTATAACGGGTATCACCAATAAAGGATCCGTTGTTGCTATCTGAAATACCAGCTTTTGTACCAACGCTCCTGATGTTGTTATTTTGGGGGACCCCATGGGTAGATTTAGGCCCGGGAGCATCAGGCCCGGTAGAATTATTTTTTTGCCCATTGGAAATCCTTCCAGTCTGAGGTGATTGTTTGTTACCGGATTTTTTATTTTTCCGGCGCTCAACGACCATCCAGGGGCCATAGGTACATCCTGGATCACCATTATCTGTGTCTTTTTTATTGTTGTCAGTATCACTAGTGAGCAACACCGTTGATTCATGTGCTTTTTGTTCTTCCATAACCGAATTCAAAGTCGGGCATTTATCTTTGCCATGACCAATACAGCCCCATGTGAAACAGAGGCCAGCCACAGTTTCATACATAACAAGTTGTCTATATTTGCCAATCTTGATCGTGTGAATCAGCGGTCTATCAAGGTCTACCTGCACACACAATCTAGCATACTTACCCCTGGAATTGCTTGCAGTGGCAGCATCCACCCTTAGCAAGACTCCCAACTGATTTCCAATCCTAGAGAGGACGCAAGGATCAAAGAATTCAATGGGGAGTCCCGGTAGCCGGGCCCAAACTGCAGTGGTTGAGAAGGTAGCTTTTTCCGGGATGAGACCAGGTGTCCATTGTCTCAGAGAGAGAAAATATGGTCCAACGAACCAAGGGCCACCAAACATGACCTTAGTGAAGTCATCTCTGTTATGGAACCTAAAGAGAAAGAAATCACAGCCAAGATCAATGCAGTCCATTTTATGGACGGGTTTCCATTGTGCTTTAACTCTAGGGAGAAGAAATTTGTATCCTACATTCCTCCCGTAAGTTTTGACAATGATGGAGTTAACCCAAGGAGTTCTAATTCGTCTTTTCTCTTCCTTAGAAAGGGAAATGGAGACCGTGCCTTCTTCATCCTCACTATCTTCCTCAGAATCAGAGATATCGTTGAGGAAGCTCGGGTTACTAGTGTAGGAGATGTGTGCTTCATCTTGGTCGACAACTGGCATGTCTTTGTAAGAACAAATATTACTGTTGTAAACATGCTCCGGTATGGATTCTACATCCATACCATCCTTGGAGTTGAGTACTGTTGCTGTAATATCATTGGAGATTGCAGTATCAAATGATTCTTTCACTCTCTTGGCAGTCCTGATCGATTCATTCTCTTCTAGACGAGGATCAGGACGTTTGGGTGGTTTCATGGAGTTGGAGACGTTAACAGCATTGGAGGAGGAAGGAGCGTTCACGAGAGCCATTTTAATGTTTGGTCGTTGTTGAACAATAGTATTATACAACAAAGGTTGCGCATCTTTTTAAGTGCCGCTTTCTTTCTCCGCCTTTTTCCTTTGCTTTTTTTTTTGTTTTTTTAAAAAAAGGGTTCGAGTAGATCTAACTCATTTGAGTTTTTGTGTTGTGTTTGTGTAGTGTAAATATATGTTATTAATCTAAATATTAACATGACATGATTAGTTTTTGTGTCGTATAATTATATCATGTAAATATGCATAATTAATTAAATTATTATATTATCCTTATAAAAAATAAAAATTCATAAAACTCAATATATTTTTAATTATATTAAAGGTAATCGTGTTTAACATACTTTAGGCATTTTAATCGTGTTTAATATGTTTAAGACACAAAACACGTTTAATTTTAATCATATTAACACGATTAAAATACGAAACATGTTAAGGCTAAACATTAACACATTAACTTCGTGTCATTCACTTATCGTGTCCAAAATTATCAAGTCTAAATTCGAGTCTCTCACCAAAACACGGAAGCTTAGTCTTTTTCCAAAGCCTTCTTTTATGGAGAAGGTAAGTAAAGGTATTTACTTTCACCAAAAAAAAGGATTCATCATAGGATTTTAAAGATTTGGAACTCAAAATCTTATTCGGATGAATTTTGATTTTTAATAATCTTTTTTTTTACTTGAAATTATATGAATTTAAAAGTTTAATCACTAAATTAAGAGTCTAACCCTCTATCATGACTACCTATTGAATTTTTGTTAAGTGCTTCAAAATGCCAAATACAAAACAGAGTCTTTTAGCATTGTGAGAAAGGCTACGTTATGTAAAGGTTTGTTTTTACAACTTTGGTAGTAGTTTTTATATGTAGTATTGTAGTTATTACTACCCAAAGAATATGGTTACAATTATTGTATGATTATTACGATTTATTAATTGCCATTTTAGAAATATGTTACATTAATTTTAAAATTTTATTGACTATTTTCTAGTTTTACAATATTAATGACCGACTAATCTAATGTAATTGCAATATTAATGTTATCTATGGTACTTTTGTATCCAATCAATTTTTTTTTTTGAGGATGTATCCAATCAAATTTTAATTGTGTTTTTCTTTCTATTGATGATGTTATAGTTGACGAATTGGGTCAATTCCAAAATTTATTCAGACCCACATCATTGACCCAATTAATTATTCATATTTTTCTTTTACTTTGTATTACTTCATCTCTTTTTGAATAATTGTCGTTTTAGAAAATTTTTTTGTTTCATATTAATTGTCATTTTACAAAATTAAAAAAGTATTTATTACTTTTTTATCATTGTTATCCTTCTCTCTCTACTATTTTCAAGTTACTTTAATAAATTTCTAAATAATTTACAATTTTAAGAAAAGAATAATTTAGTTTTTAGGAGATTTATTAGCTTTCTTAATTTACATTAAATTTAAATATTATTTATTGTGATAGAGTTTTAAAAATACAATTCAAACAATTTATTAAAATATAATTTTTAAAAAAAATTGATTTCATCATTTGATTCATTTTTAATAATTCCTATATATCTATGAGTATTTATTGTCTTATAAACTTTAGGAGACAACTTTTAATTTAAGTAATCATTAATTTAAAATTTCAAAATCAATTGTTTACTTCGTTTATAGATACCGGTTAAGTACACCCTTGTTTTAATTCATGTAATGTGATTGTCGTAATTTTTTTATTTTTCCATTAACCTACGAGCTATAGAGTGAGGTACGTTTAGATTAGATACGGAAGTACCGAATTCATTATGTACAAAAATCTTTTAATTTAACTTTGGTGTTTAGCACAGATGATAAGGATGAGATGACAAAAGAGAGTTGATGGGCGATTATGAGTTCAAGCTCTATTGTTTTCTCGGGTGCAAAAGAAGAAATCTTTACATTGTTTACTGTGAAGTCAAATGATTACTTGAACTTTAATTTTAATTAGTATACTTCTTAAATTCAAGTAGTTTTATGACGCTTAGGAGTTCATTTCTATATCTATTTGCAATATAGTATAATTTATATGTATTACATGTTGATGTAAAGAAGTATTTTGTATATCAAGCTAGGATTACTTTAATTTGACAATAATTAGTTAGTTTAATACTAGCGCCTTCAAATTGAGTGAAAAAAGTTCGATACTCTTTAAATAATGTTTTGAGTTTGAGTACTATGGATGGAGAAAATAAATTTGAGAGAGTTTCCACTTATTTGAGGTCTAACACAAATTAATCCTAATTAATCAAAGTTTTAATGTGATTATTGAATTTAAAAAAAGAAAAACTTTGCGTGCAAGAAGTTGAGTAAAAATAAAATCAATAGTTATTCTTACTAAAGCAATAATAATTATTGGCTTTAATCAAATTTGAATATGGAAAAGAAAAATACATCTTCACCCGTTCTAAATTAATCTATCTTTTCTGCAACTCTTCTAACTTGGTTTCACTTGATTTGTCTAATATTTATGTGTTTAACAAAAGTTTAGCATAACGTAATAAAAAATTATCTTATTTACATGATAAGTTTTATTTTTTAAAATTTATAGTGATAGGATTTTATAATAAAAAAAATGAGACTATTTGATAAAGAGTCATGTCAAACAGATTGTAGGCAGATATATTTAGACGGATCATATACAGCAAAACTCTTTATAAAATGAGAGAAAGTCTTGAGTCATCTATATATAAAATATTTGATTTCTTTCCTCAAATAAAATTTTTGGATCCACTTTTGCCACCACACAATATTAAACACAATGTTAAACATTGAAAGATTATGGCTTTCAAGACATTTTCCACGTTTCAATTTTATTGGAAATAAAGAAATCTCGTTACACATGTATGTATTGATAATATTAATAATTATTTGATACGCTGTTAGTGGAGTTTTCGAACTCCACCAGTATAATTAGAAAATTGACACAAAACTCACTACTTGATAAATAAATAATTATAATAATAAATACATTTTAAATAAATATTTGTCAACCCTTTAAGACCGTTTGTATAGTCTAAAAATTTTATTGTCAATTATATTAATATGTATAAAAAATTTTAAAAAATATATACATATACAAAACTGTTTGCAACTTTTTCTTCTAAGGTCATCTTCGATCTTCCTCTCTTAATTTAGTGGTTGATAAATTTGAGGAAGTAATATAAAGATATGGGCTCAAACCCTGCCTCCTCCTCCTCCTTAAAAAAAAAATAAAACTTCTTCTAAGTTCTAATTAATCCATTGGCTATAGGATAATAGTCCTCTCACACACTAATTTGTGTTTTGAGTGCAATGCCATTTTCATAAATGGACAAATGGCATATATCTATCAAATTACAACTATTCAAAAGGATTGACTTTGTCAAAAAGTGATTTCTTCTCAATTAATCTTCTGAATAAAAACAAGACTAGTGGCATAGCATAACATAAGCAATGTCTGTCTACAATATTTAATTGATTAACCAAAATATAGGATTCAAATGAAATTTCGAGTGCCAAAATATTGAAGAACAAGGCTTCTAGTTGTTGTTTGCTAGGTTAGCTGTAACGTGTAAGCTGTGGTTGACTGGAGGACTTGAGCTCGTAGGTGGAGGAGAAAACTATAGGCCGGCTGGGTGGGTCGTCATGGCCTACAATTATCACCCAATGTCTATATACTTGCAAAATGCAAAATCTTCTTTCCAAACGATGGCTCAAAAAAGAAAAAAAGAAAAAGAAAAAAAATTAAAGAAATATTAAGTAATTTAGGCCTCAATTGGTAATTCTGTGCGGTAAGAACGATAAGAATTTTGAATTTTTAAGAAGTGTATCATAATTTTAATGTAAATTACGGTGAGATGCGAATTGTTTTATGTGAATTAAAGAAAACTTGAGAGGAAAAAATTGATAATGGACAATCTCACCACCACCACCACCACCACCAAAAGCATTAGTATTATCAAAGAAAGCCTTAGTTACGGTTAAATATATGTGAGGTTGGCGTGTTTTGTTGTTTGTGTTTGGCCAAAAAACATAAGTGTGGTGGTGGGTGGCTCACTGCTCACCATCCCTGTCTTTGGTCGTATGCAGGTTCCGCTTCCTGATGGGGCGAGGGCGACACATCTATTTTAATTAATTAATAATGTACGTTTTCGCCTCTTTCTCATCTTTGTCCCAGTTTCTATTATTTTATCAAGTATGATTTTGGCTTTGTTAGCAAGAAATGATAATGCAAGCATGTCACGTCCACTTGTTTCATTCACTTTAATTAATTGTTTATGCTAATAATAATACCATCATTTGATGTTTTCGTACATATACGTGACCAAATCTTTGGACTAACGTGGCATGTTCATGCAGGATCTGCTTACGATGGATTCTTATTTTTCTTTAAAAGTAAAAAAGACAAAAAAAAATTACAATCCGTGTGTATGTTTCGACAACTTCGTCCTTATAACTTAGGGGTAGCTTTGCTTGACTATTTGTAATCTGCTTGATTGGATGGATCGGTACATGCATGTTAGGGAGGTTTGATCCATTAATTAGAAGCTCACATTATAATCTCATAATTGTTGAAATGGCCCAAAAATGGGCAAAATTCACCTAACATTATTAATTAGAATGCTCAGATGTAGATCATGATTCTAATTTTTTTTCAAATTGCAAGAGCTCACTCGGTGAATAGTAAGATCACTTGATCCAAGTTAACCACAATGGCAGAATTTAAGGTAGAATTAGTAGTCATAATTCTCTCCTAGGTTTTCCTTGTGAGAGTTTTGTCTTGCGCTTTGCAAGTTTTGTTTTGTTTGTCTGTGTTTGGATTGTTCAGTACTATGGTGGCGGGCCTTGAAGAGTTATGGTCGAAATTTTCTTTGACTGAAGCGGAAGGGAATGAAGTGGTCATTGAAGAGCAATGGATTGAAGAAACTATAGATGAAAGGAAAGATTGTCTCCTTGTTAGAGTGTTGACTCGGAAGGTAGTCAATTTGGAGGCTATGAGGAATGTTATGCATAAAGTGTGGAAATTATCCGAAGCGCTACAGATCAGAGTCGTGGGTGAAAAGCTTTATGTTTTTCAATTTGAATTGGCCTAGAGAAAGATTGTGTTTTATTACAACAACCATGGTCGTTCAATCGTGCATTATTGGTCATGATAGAGTTTGATGCTTTCTCATTGTTGGAAGAAGTTAAAATGGATTGGGGTCTGTTTTGGGCATAGGTTAATGGCCTTCCTCTAGGATTCATGAATGAGAAAATTGGTAATGCGGTTGGTAGTGCTATCGGGGAAGTTCTTGAAGTTGAGACTTATGGGAATAAGATCGCTTGGGGAAAGAGTATGAGGCTATGGGTTCGGTTGAATATACATAACCCTTTGAAAAAGGGGTACCAGAATTTCAGTTTTTGGTGTAGGAAAGGCATTGATTTCTTTTCAATATGAGAGGTTGCCGGATTTTTGTTATGTCTGTGGTAGGCTCACCCATTATCAAAGTGAATGTGATATGGCTACAAAAATGAAGAAGGAAACAGTTTTTGGGACGAGGGAGTACGGGACTTGGTTGAGAGCAGAAGTTCCAAAAAATTTCTTTGCCATTGTTGGTGGACCAGCTATTAGTGTTTTTAGTAGCTATGGTCAATCTTCTAGAGGTTTAGTTGGAAGGGATGGTGTTTTGAAGCATATGACTGCTGATGACTCTGTTTCGATGACCAGTATGCCAGTCAAAAATATTAAGGAGACAACTCAGAGTAGAGGTCAAAAGCGAACTCTGGTGGTGTATGCAGAACGGCACGGTGAAAATCCAATCAAGGAGGTGGCAGAGATCATTGGAACTGTGGAGGCATGTTTGGCGCCTGTAAATCATGATATTCAAAATTTGAAAGTTGTGTGTATGAAGGCTACTATTACGGATAAATCTGTGCATGAGATTACTGATAACCATAATGGAAAGTCAAAGTCAGGTGATGCTATTCCAGAGGAAGGCCCAGTGGGTTTGGAAACTGGGGAGTTGTCAAGTTTTGTCTTTAGTGCTAGATGTAAAGATAACCCGATAGCTAGGAGGAATAAAGGCTCTTATAAATGGAAGCGGCAGGCTTGGCAGATGAATAACAAAGTTTCCAAGTCTAATGGGCTGGGTTCGCCCACTATTGGGAACAAATGTATAATTGATGACCAACTTGGTGTAGTTGATGGCACTGAGGTCTCTTCCAAAAGGAGTAAGGAGGCTGAAGGCGAGGATCATGGAGTTGATGTTTCCATTGCTAATATATCGATGGAGGTTGGTATGTCAAACCAACCCCATCGGGAACCATGAGTTTCTTAATTTGGAATTGTCGAGGTCTAGGGGCATCCCGCGTAATTCATGAGGTGACCAATTTGGTCAAGTCTTGTTGTCCCCAAGTTCTTTTTCCTAGTGAAACTAAACGTAGGAGTTGTGAGATGGAGTGGCTTCGGTCAAGATGGGGTTTTTCGAGTTGTTTTTCTGTTGATTGTGTAGGTCGGGTTGGTGGGCTTGCTTTGCTTTGGAATGAAGGTTAGGAGGTGGATGTACATTTTTTTTTCTCAGTCTCACATAGATGTAGAGATTAAGGTAGAAATCTTTGGTGAACCTTGGAGGTTTGTTGGGTTTTATGGTCAGCCGGAGACTACTCGAAGGCATGAATCATGGGAGCTTATACGTAACCTTTGTGCGTCTATGGAGTGTCCATGGTTAATAGCTAGCAATTTTAATGAGCTATTGTGTTCCGATGAGAAGTTTGGAGGTTTGGATCATCCAGCTAGGCAAATTAGTCAGTTTCGAGCTGTGGTTGATGATTGCAATCTGCAAGGGCTTCCGATAGAGGGTCCTTTCATGACTTAGAGGCAGGGGAAGTAGAATGCGACTATGTATGAACATCTAGATAGAATCTTAGTGAGTCTTGAATCGCTTGAACGGTTCCCTTTTTCTTTGGAAGGACATATTGTTTCTTTTTGCTCTGATCATTTGCCTCTTGTCCTGAGAATTCGGGAATTTTCTCAAAGAAGACCAAGGAGATATAAGAGAAAGTTTTATTTTGAGAACTGCTGGGTGTGGTATGAATAGTGTGCGACTGTTATTAATAATAGCTGGGATAGTAGTCATGCTTATTGTCTTGATGATGTTGCTTCAAAAATCCAGTTTTGTAGTAGTGAATTGGCTCTCTGGCATGCTAACTCTATGGGTAACTTAAAACGGAAGATTGTAGACAAGAAAAAGCAATTAGCTTCCTTCTATAATTCTGAGTCTTCGCATGATGGGATGGAACAATGTTTATCTGAACTTGTTGAGTTTGAAAAGTAAGATGAGATTTATTGACGTCAATGGTCTAAGAATTTATGGCTGATAGAGGGAGATCATAATACGGCCTATTTCCATCGGGTTGCTTCCAATCGCCATACTAACAATTTTATTTCTAAGATTAAAGATGGGGATGGGGTATGGCAGCAAGAACCGAACAGAATTGAAGACACTTTTCTCAGCTATTTTAATCATATATTTACTTCTTCTAGACCGTCTGCTCCAAATGATTTCTATGATGTGATTAGTCAAAGGTTGTCAACTAAGGAGATTAATTTGCTGCAAAGACCTTGGATGGCTCTGGAAGTAAAGGAGGCACTATTTCAAATGAATCCGTCAAAGGTTCCTGGTCCTGACGGTATGTCAGCTCTGTTCTTTCAAAAGTATTGGCATATTATTGGTGATGAAGTGACTCAATGTGTGCTTAGATTTTTGGAAACTGGGGAATCACTCTCTGGAATTAAGGATACTAATATTGTATTAATTCCAACAATTAAGATGCCTACCACTCCAATGCAGTGTCACCCTATTAGCCTTTGTAATGTTATCTACAAGATTGTATCGAATGTTATAGCGAATCGATTGAAACAGGTTTTGCCCTTTATAATTAGTAATAATCAAAGTGCTTTTGTTCCCGGGCGTTTAATTTTTGATAATGCTCTTGTGGCATATGAGACAGTCCATGCTTTAAAGAATAAAACCTCAGGATATGAGGGTTCTATGGCTTTAAAGTTGGACATGAGCAAGACATATTATCATGTGGAATGGGATTATTTGGAGGGAGTTTTGGTGCGGATGTGTTTTCCTGCTCATTGGATTTCCTTATTGATGACGTGTATGCATACTGTTAATTACTCAGTGATGGTGAATGGCAAACAATGTGTTCACATTGTACCAACAAGGGGAATCAGGCAGGGAGATCCTATCTCGCCATATCGTTTTCTTATTTGTGTGGAAGGTTTATCTGGCTTGTTAAAAAAGGCTGAAGATGAAGGCCAAATTCGGGGGGTTTCGGTTTATCGCTAAGCACTTAGAGTAAATCATTTATTGTTCGCGGATGATAGCCTCCTTTTCTTGAAAGCTACGATCAAGGAATGTGATAATATTTTGGAATTACTACATCAATATGAAGTGGTATCCGGTCAACTGGTGAATGTTGATAAGTCCTCTGTTTTCTTTAGTAGTAATGTCTCGAAGGGACTTAAGGAGCATATTAAGCAAAACTTGGAATAGTCAAGGTTCCTGAAAAGGATCATTATCTTGGCCTTCTTATCATGATTGGGAGAGCTAAGAGGTTACACTTTAGACACATCAAGGACAGATTATGGCAGAAAGTTTCAAATTGGCAAGGGAAGCTTTTATCTTTAGTTGGTAAGGGTGTTCTAATCCAGGCTGTAGCTCAAGCTATTCCAATGTATGCAATGAGTTGTTTCTTCTTTCTAAAGTTTTTCTTCATGTATTAAACATGATGATTGCCCGGTTTTGGTGGGGAAATAATAAGGATGGCCACTGAATCCACTGGATAAGTTGGGAACGGTTATGCATTTCAAAACTAGATGGTGGTTTAGGTTTTAATGATTTTAAGCCTTTTAATCTAGCTTTCTTAGCAAAGCAAGGGTGGGGGTTTATGCATGATGAGTCAACACTCTGTTTTCGAGTTTTTAAAGCTAGGTACTTTCTTCAGTCCACTTTTCTTGATGCTCATTTGGGAATGAACTCCTTGTTTGTTTGGAAAAGTTTATTACGTGGAAGGGATGTTTTGTGGGAAGGTTCTCGATGGAAGGTTGGAGATGGGAATAGCATTTCTATTTTTCATCATAAATGGCTGCCTGCTGTCCCATACCACCCGTTAAACATATCAGAGGATGCTACGGGTTTGCTACTGGTAAGGGATTTGATTGATCATTCTTATCGAAGATGGAATGAGGATTTAATATGTTCAATCTTTTCTTCAGAAGATGTGGCTACCATATTGAAGATCCCTCTTAGTGTGAATGTCTGAAATGATCAACTGATTTGTACAAAGTCAAGGCTTGGTAGTTTTACAATTAAATCAGCCTATCATGATGCTAGAGGACTGATGGGTTTCGATGAGGAGAGTGTAGAGCTGAGGAACCGTCATGCAGACTGTTGTGGTGTGCAGTGATAGGTGTGATTAACACCTATATTTTATACTTTATTAGAGCTCAATTGTGTATATGTTTGTATAATTTAAGGTAAAATTTGATTAATTATTCCTCACTTTAGTTAATTGTTTGTTGTGTAGGGAGAAAATGTGCTCTTGATGCCTAATGAAGCTATTTGGTGACTAAAGGAGTGAAAAATTGAAGAAAATGTAGACACTTATTTCTAATCTTAATTAATTAATTAATTTGACATTTCCAAATTTTCATTTTACTTGTCATTTTTAAGTTTAATTTATTATTAATTTATTTTATTTTATCTTATTACCTTGCAGGTAATTTTGAACCAAGACCAGAAAGCTAAGTTAGCCAACTTGACTCCCATGCAAAGCCTAGCAAGCCAGAGATCAATCGAGTTAATTCGGTTATTATGCAAAATATGTATATGTGTATATGTGTATATGTGTATATATACATGTATATGTGTATATATCTATATTTATATGTATGTGTTTATTTATATTTATATGTATGTATATATGAATATATATATATATATTTATGTGTACACGTGTGTATATATATATATATATACCAAAAAGCCATGCGCCCTCCATTGTCAACAATCATGCAAAAAAAAAAAAATATATATATATATACACACACAAAAGCCAAAAGCCATTTCCACCCATGACCAACATGATCCTCCCATCAAAAGCCATGCCAAAACAACTACCATGGAAATGGTTAAGTAGCATGACACACCCGGACCTAATACGACTTTTCGTACAAATAAAATAGTGTAAGACGGCGTATTAAGTGAACAATACGTCAGTCCGGATGTGTCTAATTAAGAAGAGCAGTTAAAATTAGGATAAGACAGAGTTGGAAGATAAAGTAATCAACTGTGTATGGAAATTAGTAAATGTAAAAAAGACCTCCAATTAAGTCCCTAAAAATTTATTATGGGCCTCGTTGGCACAAGAAATCAAAGGATTTAGCCAACGGGTGAAAATGAGAGAAAGTTGAAAAAGGGGGAAAAAGTTTGACCCGGGGTCCGAGTAGACCCGGTGTCGGGCTCCTTTATAAATAGAGGAAAGCTGAAGCTTTTTCTTCATTTCTCTTTTTTTTTCTTTCTTTTTTTCTTTTTCTCTCTGGAGCCAAACGGAGGCATTTTGGACAGTTGGCAGATCTGGACAATCCGGCCGTTAGATCAAGGTGAGTTTCCAGTATGTTATTCTACTCACCTTGAGTTTGCACGCATATCCATGCATCGGTTTAGCGTAGATCTCAGTTTTCAGCTTTTGACCGGATTAAATTTTAAAACTCAAATCGGCGGATATCGAGCTGGAGAAATAAGGTGAGTTTTTAGTATGTTATAGTACTCACCTTAATCTACATCATACTTCGTTTTCACGCATTTCCATGCACCGGATGTGAGTAAATCGGAGATTTAGTCAATTTAGGCTAAATCTCAGTTTTACGAAAATTGGACCGGTGTTTCTCATTTCTGCCTCAGCGGATACATCATGGATGCTATGAGGATCGCCTGTCTAAGTTTGTACGTCGAAATGAGGAGAAACGAGTACGAAAACTGGGGGAGAGACCAGCTAAGAAACAAGCCGATCGAGTCCCTGTTTAGATATTTTTATATTATATTATTATATTTAAGATATTTATATATTATATTAATATATCTTAGATATTTATATATTATATCATTATAATATATAAATATCTTGTAGGAAGGCTTTTTGAGCCCAATTTCGCATAGAACTTGGCCCAACCAGTGTGGGGCCCCGTCCAGTCAAAGTGTGGGGCTGCCCCAGGGACATTTTGGTAATTTTTCGTCTAGACTCCAATTTTAGCCCCGAAACCTCTCGGACACTTTTCTAAGCCCCAAATCACATTCAAGCCCAGTTTTAGGTCATGCTAGAGCCTCATAGGTGCATTCATAGTTTAATTATGAATGCTAACGTATTTCCATGTGCTAGGGCTCCAGGTAAATCGAATGAGGCGATGCTCCGAAGGTTGAGCTACATGGAGCGCTTGGGAGTATACGAATCTCCCAATACTGTGAGTGGCCTAGACTTGTTTGTTTAGCCACTGAGAACAAAGGTTTTAAAAAGGGTTTTAAAAACATAAATATTTTCAAAGGTTTTGGGATACGGGAAATCCACACACACAGTTGCTTGTTGATATACCCACCTAAATAGTGGGACGTTTTCAAAGAAAAAGATAAAGACCTATGTGTGTGTGTTTATATTTATGTTTGGCTATTTGAAATATATTTATATTATATATATATATGAAATATTTTTATTATTATGATTTATAAGGGTACGATACCCTGGAAGATGAGTGATTGAGTGGGCTAGTGGTGGTGGTGGGCTGCGGTCCAACAGCCAACAACTAGCATAGGCTCTTCGGTGCTCCAATGTATGTGAGAGCGTGGACCGAGTTGGGGAAGGCATGCATGATTCTCAGCCGTGGACTGCCTATCGAGGGGCACGGTGAGACGAGACCCTGTGAGAGGCACGTAGGGAAGCTCACCAGGGCTCCGGTTCGTTGTGTTCCACCACAGCGAGGCACCATCGAGGGAAAGGGCTAAAAAAAGAGAAAAGAGAAAATGTTTTAGAAAGAAAAGAGATAGCCCTCGGTGTAGTAAGGCATAAGACGACCGACGGGTCGCGCCTTCAGTATGATAAAGATGCCAGCCCACTTTATGTATATTTATTTATTTATTTATTTAATGTGGTTTAAAAGAGAGTTCTCGGCTAGAGAACTAGAAAGAGATTTCAAAAGAAAAATATTTATTTTATTATTATTTTATTTTATTTTGGATTTCCTTGAGTTGCCCTAACCCCGATGGAGATTCATAGAACCTCTGTCACTCACCTGTATCCAATGTGGATGGATGCAAATCCGCGTACGAGGACATCAGATAGAATGGAGACTCACTAGGAGACATCGGTGGCTTAGGCTTAGTAGTTTCCGTTGCGTAGGTTTTCTTTTAAATTAATCCACTGGTACATCTTTTACGTTTAATTATTTTATTAAATGATTTTTTATTAAAGTTTTAGAAGTTTTGCAGTGATGGTATCCATTTTTTTGCCTTGAGGTGCTTCGAGTGTGTGAGCGGCCGGACGTACTTCGAGGCAGCACGACGGTTGCCACATGGCCGACTCAGGGCGGATCGGGGCGTGACATAGCATGCTTGATTGGCCACCTAGAATGAACCGGTGTGATATTAATGAGGAAGAGGCAATGAAAGCTCTAAATGCATTGTACCGAGTTCCAGTTACTGTGATAAAATGGCCACAAAATCATGAGAATGGAACTGCATTGCTTGTTACGCCATCCAATGTTCAGAATCTTGATTAGAACAGCTCTAGTTTCAATTCTCAACTGTCGTCACCTCGAGGGAAGAAGAAAAATGGCTTGAAGAAGGCGTGCAAAGCAGGTAGCAGTGGGCCGCATCGGATTCCAAACTCCAAGGAGAACCAACGCAGAAATCTTTGAAGAGTTGGAGTTTAAATGACATGACCCAATTCCTATTGAAACAAATCTCATAAAAGCATCTAGCTTTCAATGGAAAGAAAAGCATCCAATTGGAGGTGAGGCCGAGCTCGCAAAGATGAAAACTAAAAGGGTGTTCGTTCGTGTGCATATGAAGGTGCGAAGAAAGCCAAAACAGATAAGAATGAACAAAGTATGCAGAATGAAGGTGGGTGTTCTGGGAATACACATAGCATTCCTTTAACAGTTGAATGGTCAGCATGGAGTTGCTGGTTCTTGTATGCAAGGCAAGCATGACGTGAGGAGAGCTCTCTCGTAAAATGGACAGCTTGAATCATGTGCTTGACTTCTGCAACTAATTACCTCTGGTCGTTGACTTCTTCTCTTGGTTGATTTAGCTCTGTTTTTATCACATCATGGAGACTTGTGATTGCTTTGAGTCATTGTCGCCTGGCTATACAAGCCCTGAGTTGCAACTTGCAACAGCCACTGCTTTCACCTTAAAACCGAATCAGCCCTCAATCTTTTCGAAACCAATGATGTCGTTTCGTTGTTGTGGTGCGAGTAATGGTTCGAATCTGCGTGGGAGAAAAAGGTTATTTTAACATTAAGAAAGGCACGGAGGATAAGGGTTGCTCGCCTACTCAACGACGTATGACCGGAAACTTGGGTCACAAAGCCTTTCGTTTGGGAGTAAAATCGATGGTGGAGCTGTGCAAGTAGTGACAAAGGGTGATGTTTTGCAAGGGCGAGCTATCCAGTTATGCTAGCTTTTAGAGCAAAGAAGATGTGGCATCAATTTTACAGAGTCAAATGTTATCAAAAGAGGGTCTTCAACTGAACTGTCCATGGCAGCGTTAGATGACAAAGAAAGCAACCCCAAACTATGGTGGTCGCTATGGTGGGCGTGAGGATTTAAAGTGTTATGAGCATGGTGAACCTGGCCATTTAGCACGTGAATGTGACTTGCAGATTGGCTCATGAGGACTAGGAAGTGGGCGATGTAGAAGCATTAGTCCTCAACGCCGATGATGTCCACGAAGAGGTGTTGGAGGTCTTGAAGCCATACATGGAGTTCAGTTACGTGGCCCTTCAAGATATACGAGGCCAAGAAAAGAAACAGGGAAGGGGTTTTAGTTGTAGCAGTTGCAGAAGCAGAGAAAAGCAACCACCTTTTTCCCGACAACCTTACAATTATTAAAGATGCCAAAGTCCAAGCATAACTCGTCGCACCTGTGGGAAATCTCGTGAGCACGCCACATAGCCAAGCCATAATGTGTGCTATTGCTGACCAAGTCATCAGTATGTATGAGAGAACCTGCCCCTGCATAGACCACAAAGAAGGAGTCAGCAATAAAAACAGTCGATGGGAGTAGAGAAAGAAGAGGGTAAAAGAGAGATGACAAGACCAAAAAATGATGGCCATCAGATGAGAAGCCAAGAATGAAGGAAAGCCCTTGGATCAAGAAGAGAAAAAGGGCATAAAAAAAGCATCCAAACAGCAAAGGGGGGGGGTGGGTTTTCTCATTTTTTCGACAGAAACTGTTTTCAAAACAAAAACAGAACATCTTTTTGTAGTGTTTTCAAAATAGCCAAGAACAAGAGTCCAAATATTTTCCATTTTCTCTTTTTTTTTTTGGTTGTAAGAGAAGGTTGTTTAAGAGGATATTAGAGAGATAGAGCTTATTGATTAGTCAATTTAAGCCACTCTTTCTCCTAAATACAACCATCTTTTTGTTATTATTGAATGGGTTTCATTAATCAAAGATTTAATTTTTTGGTAAAGCTCTCTCTTTTATGAAAGATTAATGCTTTTTATTTTTAATACTATATCCTTGCTTTATCATGTTTAGCTTATGCATAAAAATGTTAGCTTTTTGCTTTTATATTAATGTTTGCAATTTGTGAAGCTCTTAAGCCTTTCTAAGTCACTTGATTAGTTTAAAATGTGTTTTAAACATGTTAAAAATTGTGTCTTTTTGATGTTATCTATATTAATATATGGTTAATCTTTTATTATTAGTTTGCTTATGTAAAAAGTTGCTAACTTTCTTTGTCTTATGCCAATATTTGTTTTTTTTAAAGCTTGATTGGTATATTCTATGTGCCTATTTAGTTAAAAATCTAATCTTGACTATGAAAAATTATATCTTTAAATTAGTAAACTTTTTTGCTTAGTTAAAGATCAAGTTTAAGTTAAAAAGATTGCATCTTTAGATTTAGATTTGTGAATATTTTTCTTGATTTAAAAATAAAACTTTGATTGATAAAAATTGCATCTTTAAGCTTATTTTCATTCTTTAAATAAAAAAATAAATCTTGGTTATAAAAATTCTATTTTTATGCTTGTATAAATATATATTTAGTTTAATATTTAATTTTGGCCATAAAGATTGCATTTTTTGCCTTAAATATGTGTTTTGCTTAATTAAAAATTAAATCTCGCATATAAAATTACCTTATTGCTCTTATGAACATGTTTGCTTAATTAGTAATTGTATCTTATATTAAATTCCTGTTTTGCCCTTGTATTTATGTTTGCTTAATTACAAATCTAATCTTGCATATAAAATGACCCTTTTGCCCTTGCATGTATTTTTGTTTAATTAGAAATTGTATCTTGCATTAAATTACCTTTTTGCTCTTGCATGTATTTTTGCTTAATTGAAAATTGAATCTTGTATGTGAATTTACCTTTTTGCCCTTGCATATATATATATATATTTGTTTAATTATGAGTTGAATTTTGTACAAAATTATATACTTGACCTTGTATATGTGTTTGTTTAAATTAAACTTGCTTATATGTGCTAAATTAGTTGCCATGCAATCTAAGTTTGTAAAGTGAATTTTAAATTTTCATGTTCTATTTATTTATCATATTATATTTGTAATTAATTGTGTTTATATGTACTAAACCATATTTCCTTGTCTCATTCATACATAATTAAGTTTAGAACATCGATTTTTAAAAAATTCATACGCATGGGGGAACCAGAGGATATCTCGGGAGTCCGAGGTTTCTGAAGGTTTTTTCAGATGAGAGGTTTTCTCGGTGTCTAATCGGGAGTCCGATCAGGTCCGAGGGAATTTCTCATCACTTCAAAATAAAAATATATTTTTCTCATTTAATTTTCATAAAAAGCATATACATATCATGTTTATGATTCCTTTAATTTCTTAAAATTTGAAAATGAACCCCACCAAAAATATCTTTTTACAAAAAGGAATGTTAATTCCTAAATCTTTTATTTTTATTTATTTTATTTTTCTTTTTTACTTTTATGTTTTATTTTCATTTTATTTTAAGAAAATCTCTTGTTTAAGAGGCCCAATTAAATTAAAAGGAATATTTATTCCAACATTAAATTTAAAACATATTTAAAAGTTTTTTTGAGAGATCTTAACTACCCAATTATAATTAAGACCTCTCAAATTAATCCAAGTTTTATTAGAAAACCACTTTCAAAATTATTTTTTATTTCTTTCCAATGAAGGGAATATTTATTTTCTTTTGTCCTTTTTTAAATTTTCAAAATATTTTTCTTGGAAGACTTTAGTAGGTTAAGTTAATTAAGATCTTTCAAGTAAACTTCATTTTTATTAAAAGACATTTTTAACTCCAATAAAAGGAATATTTATTCCTTAAGTGTTTAAAATTCTTTTTCAAAATTAATTTTATCCCATAAAAGTATTAAACTAATTAAGGCTCTTAAACTAAACTCAATTTCATTAAAAACCATCTTCATAAAGTATTAATAAAATAAATATTTATTCCTTAAATTTCCAAAATTTCTTCTTCAAAATTGATTTTATTCAATACAAAGAAAGATATCTATTTTCCTACATTACCTTTATTTTAGGCTTTTTTGAAAGGTCTTAATTTATTAAATCAATTAAAGTCTTCCAATGAGATCAAATTTTTTTCCCTTCATTAAATTAAAAGGAATATTTATTCCGAGATAAGTTTCAAAATCAAATCTTTCTAAGAGATTTTAATCTAAATAGTTATAGTTAAAGTCTCTTGATGTAAATTTCAAAACATGAACTTAAGGATATTTATCCCAAATTTTTTTTGTAAAATGCTTTCCAGAAGGTCTTAATTTGTATTCCCATAATTGAGACTTTCTAAAATTAAAAATTAAATATTTGTTTTTCATAAATGGGATATTTATCCCCATTTTTCAAATTAGACTTTGATCTTAGACAAATATTTACTCCAATTTGGAAATCGGATCTTTATTCCAAATAGGAAATTTCTTCAAATTCGAAATTGGGCTATGGATTTTCACATTAAAAGGAATGTTTATTCCGATATTAGATCTTTAAATTTCGAATTTAACTTTTCTAATGGGATTTTTATCCCTCATTGAAAGGAATATTTGTTTCGACATTTAAAATTGTATTTTTCTTAAAATGTTTTTAAACACATTTTATTATTATTTTCCAAGTAAAATATTTTTAAGACTTTTGTGGTACCGATTTCTGGGCGTCTTAGGGGTGCTAATCCTTCCCCAAGTGTAATTGACTCTCGAACCTAAAATCTTTTATTCGTAGACCGGTTTCTTTCCTTCGCTTGACATAATCTTTCTAGATTTATGTTAAGTTAAACAAATAGGTGACTAACCACACCTATTAAAATAAAAGGTTAGTGGCGACTCCATTTTATTTTTCGACTGTTTAGTCCCAAACATTTTTTCATGCCATTCGTTATCGTCGGAGCGGTAAGACGTCTCGACAGAAAATGAAGAAAAGTCTTCGACCTGGACCGGATGAAGTTCAACCAGGGCTAGTTAAGATGAGTCGCAACTTGAAACGTTATCCTGACTTCGACCAGGGTCCGATCGACACTTAACCAGCCCTCGGTCAAGTTTAATGTGACGTTGCCAATAGAAATTTTAGCACATTTGGACTCTAGGTTTTATTAGTTTCCTTAGCTGATGTTTTATAAGGGATTTAGACGTCCATAAACAGGGAGCAACTCTGAAAAACGGAGAGAAGAACAAAAGTGAAGAGATCATTTGTTGGGACTTCTTTTGTTGGGTAGACAATTTGTCTGATAAAGTGGATCGATTGTTGAATCATCAAACTGGCAATAGAGAGGCTTGCTTCCAATGTGGGATATACGATCATCGGTCTGAGTTTTGCATAAATATGATTCCCAATTCTGATTATTCTGAGTCAGTGAATTATATGGGGCCATATGGGGTCGACAACCACCGAAGAATGACCCATTCTCAAATACCTACAACCAAGGGTAGAGGAATAATCCGAATTTCTCTTGGAGTAACCAAGGGGCAGCTGCACCTTGGCCTATGGGACCACCTAGTTTCCAACAACCAAGGCCTCAAATTCAACAGCCACAACCAACACAAGAGAAAGGCATTGAGGAGATGTTTTAGAAATTCATTACGGCGATGGATAACAAGCTGTATTTGAAATTCAAGAAGTTGAAACAGATGGGAGCACATGTGAGTAAACTTGATAGATTGGTTAAGTCTCATTCATCTTCAATTAAGAATATCGAAATGCAACTGGGCCGAATAGCCAATGTTATTGGTGGAAGTAGTTAAGGAGCCTTACCTAGTAATACTGAAGTTAACCCGAGGGAAGGAGTTAATACCATAACACTCCAGAGTGGAAAGACACTTAAAGAACCTCCAAGGAAAGAAAAAGAGGTGAAAAAGAATGAAAAACTAGAAAGTACAGAGAATGAGAAAGTTGCAAGACCGGGGGCTGTAAACAGGGATAGTGTTCGACCAGAGGCTGGTTTAGACTTGACCAGACCTACGTCAAAAAATTTTGAATATACAGACATCTCTAATGCTCGACCAGACCCAGGTCAGAAAATTTTGATGATATGAATGTATCTGATGCTCGACGAGACCCAGGTCGAGAGCCAACTAGGCGAGGTTGAGAACAACCTCCTTCTAATGTTGTGAAACCTTATGTTCCTCCGATTCCATACCCTCAGAGACTCAAGAAAAGGCACGATGAGAACAATTTCAAGAGATTTCTGGAAGTTTTCAAGAAGCTTGAGATTAATATTCCATTTGTCGAAGCTTTAGCCCGAATGCCTTCGTATGCAAAATTTCTTAAGAAGTTGCTTTCTAACAAGCAGAAGTTGGAAGAGAATACAATAGTTCCTTTTAACTGAGGAGTGCAGTGCCATCCTACCAAGGAAGTTGCCTCCTAAATTAAAGGACCCAAGAAGTTTTGTTATACCTTGCAATTTTGGTGAAACCCACGTTTTTAGTTGTTTATGCGATTTGGGCTCTAGTATTAACTTAATTCCCTTATCTTTATTCATGATCCTTGGTATAGGCGAGCTCAAATGCACATCCGTGGCTTCACAACTTGTAGACCGAATGGTGAGGTATCCTATTGGAATTCTCGAAGATTTGTTGGTAAGGGTTGGTAAGTTAATTATTCCAGTTGATCTTATTGTTATAGATATGGAGTACGATGTTGAAGTACCCATCATTCTTAGAAGGCCCTTTATGGCTACAAGTGGGGTGTTTATTGATGTGCCTGCAGGTAAAATTACATTTAGGATAGGCACAGATAATGAAGAATTCAATTCTTCAAGGCCTTGAAGGGTCCAGCTCTTAATGACAAATGTTATAAGCTTGATGTTATAGATTTATGTGTTCAAGAGTTTGCACTTGAGTTGATTTATGAGGATCCTATAGAGTCATGTTTAGCTTTGAGCTTAGGACAAGATGATGAAAATCAAGCTGTTGTGGAAAGTGCTCTTCTTTTGAATGGTGTAGGTTCTAAGTTTAGGTCATTACATGTTTATGAAAACTTAGGTGAAAGGAAATATAAACCTTTGCCTTCTACCAATGTCGCACCTAAACTTGAGCTAAAATGTTTGCCGCCATATCTTAAATACGCTTTTCTCAGAGAATCTGAGACATACCCTGTAATTTTATCATCTTCTTTAAGCTCTTTGCAAGAAGAAAGATTATTGCGTGTTCTTCGAGAGCATAAAATGGCTATCGCATGGACAATAGCTGATATCCGAGGTAGTAGTCCTACAATATGTATGCACAAGATTTTGCTGGAGGAAAATCATACACCTATTGTAGAAAATCAGCGACGGCTTAACCTAAACATGAAGGAAATAATGCGGTCTGAGGTAATTAAACTTTTAGATGCTGGTATAATATACCCTATTTCTGACAGTTCTTGGGTGAGCCCTGTGCAGGTAGTCCCAACAAAAGGAGGAATGACTATGGTGACCAACGATAAGGACGAACTAATTCCGACAAAAACTGTCACAGGATGGAGAGTTTGTATTGATTATAGAAGGCTGAATGCAGTAACTCGAAAAGACCACTTCCCGTTACCTTTTGTAGACCAAATGTTGGAACGCTTAGCTGGATATTCATTTTACTGCTTTCTGGATGGTTACTCTGGTTACAACCATATACCTATAGCTCAAGAGGATCAAGAGAAAACTACATTTACTTGTCTGTATGGAACTTTCGCGTATAAAAGGATGTCTTTTGGTCTTTATAACGCCTCTGCCACATTTCAGCGATGCATGATGATTATCTTCTCTGATATGGTTAAGAAGACAATAGAGGTTTTTATGGACGATTTCTCTATTTTTGGTTCATCTTTTGATAATTGTTTGTTCAATTTGAAATAGGTGCTTCAAAGATGTGAGAAAACGAACCTGGTGCTAAATTGGGAGAAGTGCCATTTTATGGTGCGTGAAGGAATAGTTATTGGGCATAAGATTTCAAAGAAAGGCATAGAAGTAGATAAGGCCAAAGTGGAAGTGATAGAGAAATTACCACCGCCTACCAATGTGAAGGCTGTTCGCAGTTTTTTGGGTCATGCTGGGTTCTACAGGCGGTTCATAAAAGATTTCTTTAAAATTACTAAATCGCTTTGTGAATTACTTCAGAAAGATGTTTCTTTTCATTTTACTAATGAATGCATGTCTACTTTTCTCAGGTTAAAAAAGGAACTTGTTTCTGCTCCGATTATGGCTGCTCCAGATTGGTCTTTGCCATTTGAACTCATGTGCGATGCGAGCGACTTTGCCGTAGTAGCTGTACTAGGACAACGTCATAATCATAAGCTTCATGTCATTTACTATGCCAGCAAAGTCCTAAATGAAGCTCAGATAAACTATGCAACAACTGAAAAGGAGCTTTTAGCAGTCATTTATGCTTTTCATAAATTTCGATCGTACCTTATTGCATCTAAAGTGATCGTTTACATAGATCACTCTGCCTTAAAATATTTGATGTCTAAAAAGGATTCAAAACCTCGTTTAATATGGTGGATTTTACTGTTGCAGAAATTTGACTTAAAAATAGGAGACAAGAAAGGTTCGAAAAATTATGTGGCTGACCATTTGTCGAGAATAGAGCAGGTGAAACAAGTTCCAGAGGAGCATATAAATGATATGTTCCCGGATGAACAGTTTTGGGCAGTTCAAGACATTACTCCCTGGTTCGCAAACATCGTGAACTTTTTAGCTTCAGAAATCATACCAGAAGGAATGACTTATCAATAGAAGAAACGATTCTTTTCAGAAATAAAGCATTATTATTGAGAAGAACCTCTTTCGTTTTGGCGGTGTGCTGATGGAATGATCCGAAGATGTGTCCCAGAGGAAGAAATGGTACGAATTATTCATTTATGTCACTCTTCAGATTATGGAGGATATCATGGACCTGACAGAACAGCAGCTAAGATTCTTCAAGGTGGTTTTTATTGGCCAATGCTATTCAAGGATGCAAGGTCCTTTGTGATAGCATGTGACAAATGCCAGAGGACTAGTGTGATTGGGAAACGCTATAAACTACCCCTAAATTTGATCTTGGAGGTTAAAATTTTTGATCTCTGGAGGTTAGATTTCATGGGACCTTTCCCTCTATCTCATAAGAAACTCTATATAGTGGTGGCTGTCAACTATGTATCAAAGTGGGTGGAGGCAGTGGCTTTATCTGATAATATTGGGGCAAGTGTTGTGAAGTTTGTCAAGCATCATATCCTTTTGAGATTCAGAGTTCGCAAAGCCATCATCAGCGATAACAGTGCTCATTTTCAAAATGCTCAGTTCAAGAATTTTCTAAAGAGACATGGCTACACCTTCAAAACTGGGACAACTTACCACCCGCAAACGAGTGGCCAAGTTGAGATATCTAACTGTGAGTTAAAACATATCCTAAAGAAGACGGTTAACAACATTCGATCAGATTGGTCTCTCAAACTTGATGATGCATTATGGGCGTATCGAACGGCATATAAAACACCCTTGGGTATGTCTCCGTTTCGCTTATTTGGAAACTCCTGTCATTTGCTTGTGGAAATTGAGCATAAAGCATTTTGGGCAGTCAAAGCTCTTAATTTTGATTTGAAATTGCTGGCATTAAGCGATTTCTGTAGCTTGATGAACTTGACGAAATCTGAAGAGAATCATATGACAATGCTCAGTTGTACAAGGAGAGAACTAAGGCCTTTCATGATAGGCACATTTTGAAGCGAGAATTTCATCCGAGGTAGAAAGTCTTGTTATTTAACTCTAGGCTAAAATTATTCCATGGTAAATTGCGTTGAAGGTGGTCCGGACCTTTTCTAGTGATGAAAGTGCACTCTTATGGAGCTATTGAGATAGAAAGACCAGATGGAGGAACATTTGTGGTTAATGGATAGTGACTGAAACTTTATTATGACGGAGATCGTGTGGGGAAAATCCACGCGATGAAATTGACAGATTACGCTTTGTCCAGACATAGTCGAGCTAGCGACTATAAACTAGCGCTTGTTGGGAGACAACCCAACTTGCTAACTTAGATTCTTTTATTTGTGTTTTAATGCCATTTTTGGTAGTGATATTTTTTTTTCTGAAGTTTATTTTTAATTTTGTAGGTTATTCAAAGGACTAAGGCGATGATGGGGTCTCCAATTCTCAATAAAAGAGTTTGTTTTCTAAATTTTATCCTTTACACTTTCGTTTCGTCTAAGAATATTGGGGACGATGTATTTCCTAAGTGTGGGGGGAGATTTTATTGTTTTTCATTTTCAGTATCATTGAATGTTTAATTTAGTTTTTAACTTAGTTTTGCATTTCATTGTCATATCATAGATTTTATTTATTTATTTGTTTATTTATTTGTGTTTAATTTTTCAATCTCATATGTAAAATTAGATAGCCATGTTCACTTTGTGGTATTTTGAAAAATGGTTGAAGTGAAATAACATAGAATCTAACCAGAGTTTGGTTGAAAGTGCACATGGAGTGGTTGAAAATAGCATGAATTAATTGCTTATACAGAGTTTGACCGAACCCAGGTCGAGAATCAACCAGCCCTTGGTCGAAACTCTTTGAACTTAGCAATTGTAAATAGCTTTTGACCAGACCTTGGGCCAAACTCGACCAGGCCCAGGTTGAAAAACCTGTTTAATCTTTCTTCAAATACTTTGCTTTACTTCCATCAGGTTCATATCCCCTGTTTTGCTTTTGCTGTTTAATTCTGAAAGCTCCGTTACCCAAATTCCAATCTTCTTCGTTTGCTTCACAAAAACTTTGCAATCCAACCTTAAAATTTCCAAACCCAAATCATCACCTAACAACTTAACCATTTCAACTTCTTTTCCATCCTCACAGTCTGCTCAATTTTGGAAAGGCAATTGGCGGGTTCTCACGAAATGGGTTTTTTCTTATTCAGAATGGTGGAAGTCGTGGTTAATTCTTGAAATGCACAAAGTGGGTAAGTCCTTTTATAATGTTCTTGGCCTCTATTTTCGTGAGACTAAAGTTGATTTTAAGATATTAGAGAACATTCAAAGTTGTTAATTTTGCTGCTAGAAGGTGGGATTTTGATAACTTTCTATTTGCAAGAATTTTCATCATGACTTGTCAAAAGATTGCTTGAATGTTGGGGTGCACATAAATTCTATGTTGAAGAATTTTAAATTGCAGATTATTGCCTGTTTTGGTGAGTAAAAGCAATTAGAGTTGGTTATTTCGGGTTGGTGTTTCTATGTGCTTTGCTTGACTCTGTACCGAGAATTATTTCGTGGAATAATGGACAAGAAAACTTCAGAGCAAAAGAAGAGAAAAAGGAATCCCGATGCTTTATCTTCTTTAGCTACTCAAATGGTAATGCTAGATGGAAGATTTTCAAGCCAAGCAAATGCTGAATGGTTTGAAAAAATGAAAAATCACCAATTTGTAGTAGAGTGTACTGTAGATGCTGAAATTGAAAGAGAATTCAAGTTTAAAAAGTTGTTTAGTCCTCTGAATTAGGACAATATTCTGAACTTGAAGGGTAATTATTATCCGGAGTTGGTTCAAGACTTGTATGCCAATGTGGAGACCAAAAGGCAGCCCAAACCATCCGAACTTATGTCCATTGTTCGGGGAAAAAGAATTGTCATCTCTGAAAGCATCATTGAGGATCATTTGAATCTACTTGCTATGGGAAGACGAACTACATTTTACCAAGGACACGTTAGTGATCATAAATCTTGGCAATTCAGTATTGCAAAGAACCGTTACAACTTGTCATTTAAAAGGACTATGGGCCATCACGAAAGAATGTATGTGAGATAGTTAGCTGTTGAACATCATTTGGTGGTATTTCTTTTGAGTAGAATGTTATGCCTCAATCAGGTGGGTCTAGCGAGGTCCGAGCTATGGATATATATATATATATATATGTTAGATCTGTTATACCGTCACTTGCTTGATGTGGAACTATTGAAACTGTCATATACTATTATTCAAGCTATGGCTGATGTACTATGCTCTAAGCATGAAAAGAAGTATTTTGCATTTCCTATACTCCTTAGTCAGTTGCTGAAGAAACAATGAGTACCAGTGAATAGAGTAGTAGTTCTTTCATCAGGGAAAGCTGATATCATTGATGCTGACAAGATGGAGTCCTTATGTTTTGAGAAGATAGATAATCAGTGGGTTTAGAAATTAGAATCTACCCTTAGCCGACCTAGCGCCGAGCAAAATTCTTCACCAACAGGGCAGGTTCCACAAGAAAATGGTGTAGTAGCTAATGATTCAGCCCAAGGAGTTGATGAAACTGATCTTCGGGTAGAGCTTCAGGAAATTAAGGCATTGATAGTGGCTAATCACTCAGCCCAAATGGCACAAATCCAAGCTAATCATGAAGCTTTCGTGGAACACATTGCAGTGATAAAAACGGAGCAAGCAGCACAATGGGAAAAGACGTTGATCTATTTACAGCAACACTTCCAACCTCCATCATAGTGATCTTGGCTTAGGATTTTCATGCATTGCATAATAGTCATAGTTGCATTGTAGGAAGTACTTTTAATTTTTGTTATTTATTTAATTTTATTTTTCTATAGTCTATAACTAGTTAACTTTTATTATATTTTGCCTATTCCTCATACTTGTTAGTGATGTTTGAGATGTTGAATTCAAAGGTCAACAAGCACTACAACTTGGCGTTCCTATTTTTGTACTTCATCATAAATTTTCAGGGAGTGCTGTTGCCTTTGCTCTTATTTATTTTGTATTCTAATGTTGAGGACAACATTGCATTAAGTATGGGGCTAGGAAAAATTGTTTTCTTTTTAAATTTTTGTAATTTTATTTTAGTTAGTTGTTCTTAGATTAAATCCTTTAGATAGTATTCAGATTGATAGGTTAGACTTTAGCATAATTGAGTAAAATTTACTAGTCAACCAAGGCATCAGAATATGATTGACACATTGAATGGACCTAATTATTTGAGACCTTTGAAATTGACTTGCTGGGCAACACATTTTGGGTTAGTAATGAGTGTAGCTAGTGAGATTTTGGGTCTTCAACCGTATTTCTTTCTTATGAGTGTAACCACTCTAGTATTACACTTCTAGAGCTTGCATTGTGTCCATTTGAGACTGCATATTCATTTCATAAGTATTCATGGATTTGATTGAGGTAGTAGGATTGAGTTTGTGCCAAAAAACCATCCCAATGGAAATTAATCCCTTAGTGAACCCCTTCGAGCCTTAAAGAAAAATAAGTAGCTTCTTTCTTTGTAAACTTATCTAAAGAACCCTGTGCTTAATGGTAAAGCAATTGAATGTCCTTAAGTTCTAAATTACTAGAGTATTCAATTGAATATTTGGTGATGTGGAAGGTTTGCATGGAATAAGTGTGGGGGTGTCCTTCATGAATTAAAGTTGGTGGTGGAAATTTTTTAAGAAGAGAATTAAAAAAAAATGAATGAAAAATGAAGAAAAATTTTGGTTGCTCTTTCTAATTTGAATTCTCTTTTGTGCACATAATGAAAGAAAAGAGGATTAAAAGTTATGAAGGACTAGGTGGAATGTGAGATGAAATTTGAATTTATTTGATGCTCTACTAGTTGAGAACACTTTGAATATCCATTTCCCTTTTCTTTCTTGAACTCACTACTTTTGCAGCCTCATTACAACCTTGTGGAATTACCTTTTTCAGTCCATGTATGCATTATAAATGAAAATAGTGGAGATTAGACTATATGCAAGCTTATGGCAAGTTGATATTAGTAGAAGGTCTTGAGTGTATCCTTTTACTAAACACTTATGAGCAAAATAGTCTTATCCAGTGAGATTACTCAACCTATATGTATGAATAGTAAGTTATAGGCATAATACCAAATTTGCCCTCAACCTTTCACAAATGAATCAAATATGTGTCAAACCTTTTTTTGACCCTTATTGGCCCCCAACCTTTTATTTTTGACCATTTTTACCAAATTTGGACGGAAATTTCAAATTTCACCAACGGGCCGTTAAATTCCAGCCACGTCATTTCCACGTGGATTTTAATTTCCATGTCAGGTGGGACCCACCATCTGAAAAGTTGAAAAAAAGCACCCAATCTCACTTTCTCTCTCCCCGATTCTCACTCTTTCTCTCTATCCCCCCGATCTCACTTTCTCTCTCCCCGATTCTCACTCTTTCTATGTTTCTCTCAGTTGGCTTTCTCTATCAACTAGCTGTCATCTTCAACATCAGTTCCTTCTAATTTCAAATCTTCTTTTATACCTTTTTGTTCTCTGTAGCTACATAGGCATTCAAATCCATGGCTGGTCAAAAATCGTCATTTGTGAGTTCATTACAAATGGAGTATGCGAATGATGGAGAAGAAATACTCTGTAAGTGCAAGCAACTATCTCCAATTGTTACGTCATGGACAGATAAAAATCCAGGAAGAAGGTTTTATGGGTGTGTTAATTACAAGGTCAGTGTTCGAATTTATTGGGTCCTCATCTCAATTTATGGTTAATTTTTGGTTTACTCATCGGGGAATATTAACATTGCAGGTGGGTGGTTGTGGGTTTTTTAAGTGGTATGATGGCCGTGTTCCTAAACAAGTAAAGGAGTTGCTGGTAGCTTTTCGAAATAGTGAGAGGGAACTTGCAAAAGAGAATGTGTTGTTGCAAAAGGAGAATGCAATCTTTAAAAGTTAGCTTCTAAGTCTAGGGTTCACAACGGATGAAATTGGGTTTTCTGAGGAAAAAAAAGTAGACAATGTTATTGAGGTAGGCAGTATAGAGAGCAATGTGGTTGATGGAACAAAACAAACTAATTTTGTTCTAGATGTTGATCCTGCTGATGAATTAATGAAGATGACAATGGAAGTAGAGTATCTCAAAAACAAGAATCGAACGTTGAAACAAAAGGCACGGTCAAACAAAAAGGCAAAACAAGTTTACAAATTTTTATTCATTATGGCTTTTTTTTGCTATCTGTGTCTTTTGTTGAGTGTTAGGACTAGTTCAAATGGAACTGGTATGTTGTCTTTGCCTTATGGAAAGTGAAGTCATGCATGGGACTATAATTGTTTTTTGCCTTGTTTTCTCATTGGCATGCTTCTTGTAATATATTTAATATTTAGCAAAGACAAAAGAGAGATTTGGCAAGTTAATGGTGATTACCCCTTTTGTAGCCAATTTGAAACATTTAAAGAGAAGAGCATAATACATTCTGCCATTGTGTATCAAATATTCCAAGAAGTTGGTACAAGATTGACTAAATAAGCATTTCATACATTTTTCCACTTGAACCCTAAAAAAAATCCAGCAGGTACCTAATGTTACTCCAGTGAACTGATTGGCTTAACATAAAAAAAAGTTGCAGATGCCAACCTAAAATATTACAATCCTGTGCCATTTTTCACATGATGAGATAATGTGAATGTTCACCAATATAAAACCTATAATGCAACAGGGAACACAAAAAAGTTGCATAAGTCTACAAAGTTGCGTAAGTCTATATGACTTTTCATGCACACTCATTTTCTTTTCTTGATGGATTCTTGGGTCCCAAGCGGATGAGCATTGGCCTTCTTCTTCCCACGGGTTGAAGCCATTGTGGCTGAAGAAGTCTCAATTGATTTAGAATTTCCAGCTTCTCCACATGATGACTGTAATGGTTTGAACCCAGACTGCAAACAACATAATGAAATGAGTTTTCACTAGCATTTAGAGCAGCAAAAATAATAGACATAACAAACAAAAAAAACTTACATAATAGGTTTGCTTCCCTGTTTTAAGATTAGTATATAACCCATATCCTTTAATTGAAGGCTTTCTAAGCCTAACTGGTCTAGACACATCCTCTTCATTTTTCTCTTTCCCTTTCCTTGTGGCTACTACTTTCTTCCCATCTAAATCAGAAATAGGTGTTTGCATTTTCCTTTTCCCTTTGCCTTGATCATTTGCCTTTCCTATTTCTCTTATTCTGGCAGTAGGTGGTTGTTCAACTGGCTAACTAACTCTTTCTTTTCCCTATGTAATAGATTATAGTGTCTTCAGCATAACCATTTCATTTTAACATTGCACATCAACACAAAACACAACATTGAACTTGGTAACTGTACCTTAAATTGAGGTTCATTTCCAGCAACTTTTGAGACAGGTTTTTCAGTAGCCTTAGATCCTTGCTTTCCAGCAGCCTTAGAGACACTTGTTATAGCATTAGGTCCTTGCTTTCTAGTAGCCTAGGAGACACTTGTTGTAGCATTAGATCCTTGCTTTCTAGCAGCCTTAGAGACACTTGTCGGAGCATTTGCATGCGCAGTTGTTGCATGTGAGTGTGAAGCAATGGCAATGTTATCACCATTACCCTTTGACAAAAAAAAAGTTAAATAACATTAGCAGTAAACATAACACTTCACATATAGAACACAACATTCCATTCATAAATTATAGCCAAATTAGCCCTCAAATGAACATAAGAAATTGTCAAGGAATCTTACTTGATCATTTCCAATCTGAGTAGAACAACTTCTTCTATTATGCCCTGCTTGACCACAAAGTTTACAAGTCATGGTCATGCCTGTCCTTGACATAAAACCAGGTTTTTTCCCAGGCTCATCCTTAGCCTTCCTTCTATTTTTCTTTGGTCTTCCAGGCTTTTTGTTTTTGGCAATAGGTGGAAGAAGAGGATCCTGTTGTGTTTTCTTCCATTCATGGGCTCCATTAATTAGCATCAATGAATACTGATATGCCTTTGTATATGCTTCTGGGTTGTAGCAGTGGTGAAGATACTCATCCAGGTCACCACCACTATTCCAGATAGCACAACAAGCATGAGTACAAGGCACCCCTAAAATTTGTCATGACCTACAGCTATATGTCATTCTTTTTAAATCCACAATATACCTATATTTACCTTTTTTAATCTCACATCCATTATCACCAAAATCTACCATTTCCCATCCACCAGCATCTTTCTTTCTCTCATCAAATTTAGAATTAACCAATGGTCCACACCCATTTTTCCACTTTGTAACAAACTTCCTTTTCTCTAAAATCCGTTTCATGGTTTTCTCCCTTATATCCTCTAACATGCTAATAATGCTTAAACACCTAGCATCTAAAATAATTGAGTTAAAAGACTCACAGCCATTATTGTCAACCATGTCGCACTTGCTGACATCTCCATAGAAGGCTCTTGTCCATTGTTTAGGGTGTTTATCTTTGTTCAGCAACTCATGAGCAAGTTTTTTATCCTTTAAAGCCAATTCATCAAATCTTTTTTCCCATTCCCTCTCTGTTGTTGCTTTGACAATGCCCCAAAAAGCAAGATGAAAAGATTTAGCCTCTTTCCTCCCTGACCAATTGGCAAAGACATGTCGAGCACAGTTTCTATGCTCTGCCCTTGGGATTTCTTGTTCAATTGCCACCTTCAAACCCTGTTATATGCATCGGTATTAATTAGTTCAATAAATTATGAAACAAGTAATTAATCAAATTAATAGAAACTAAACTACAGGCATCAACCTTTTGGTGGTCACTCATTATGGTAAATCCAAATCTCTCTCCAAGATCTAAATCATTCTTTAATAGACCAATAAACCAACTCAAAGTTTGTCTATTTTCAGCTTCAACCACAGCCCATGCAACCGGGTACATTTGATCATTGCCATCTTTTCCAATTGCAGTAAGTAACTCACCTTGAAAAGGACCTTTTAAAAAACAGCCATCAACTCCTATAATTGGCCTACACCCTTCTTTCCACCTTCTCTTCAAAGCATCAAAACAAATATAAATTCTCTTAAAATGGAGAGGTGATTCTGGTGTGACTCTGTCAGCAGCAACTTTAATGGTACTTCCTACATTTTTTTCTAGTAACTCATTGGCATATTCCCATAACTGGCCAAACTCTTCATTGACATTTCCACTCAAAGAAGTCATTATTTTCTTCTTTGCCCTAATACACTTTCTAAAACTCACCCTAACCTTCAACTGATTGCAAACTAACTTATGAAACTCCTTAAATTTCACGGAATGTTTCCCTAAACTGTTCTGCTATCACATCTACAGTCACCAACCTATTTTTCCAACTAACACAATAAGTGTGCTCTTCTTGAAATGACCTCACTTCAAAACCCTTAGCCTTTTTACTCCGAGCAGCATATATAAACCATGGGCATCTTTGTGCAGCATTACACTTTACTCTAATCCTCTTCGGTTCATTTCTAACAATAAGCAATTCTCTTCTAAAAACCATCGAGTATTTTTTGATGGCCTCTTTAAACTGCTGCCCATCTACAAACACCATTCCAATAGCAAATTTAGGGAACTCATCATCAGGCTTATATTGCGTAAATCTACTTTTTCTTCTTTGACCTTCTTCATGATCTGGGTCCTCATCAGTTTCAACGAGGTTGCCATGGTCATCTGAATCATAATATTCAGACACGTAACCCTTGTCAACTTGCCCAGCATCATCTTTATCAGGAACAGCAGCTGCTGCATTCCTATTCTTCAGCGTTTGCTATAATGGGTCATCTTCATCATCACTGCAACCTTCAATAGGTATAGAATCTTCAATAGGTATAGAATCTTTAACCTTCTGAGCCCTTTCAACGTACTGCCTTAATTTCTCCCCAACAGTTTGTAGTTCAAGATCGTCTTCACCTTCTTCAAAGCACCTAACCTTCACTAAATAAGCCTCACTATCACTATCAGATCTGTTATTTTCATCCCCATCCTCTACATTCAAATCATCTTCCACACTTTTTGCAGTTAAATCCTCAATCACAGACTCAACACCTATACAAACAAATTTACCACTGCCCAGCCCATCATCTCTCAGACCATCACATGATCCAACCCCTGGCTCATCTCTCGGACCATCACATGAACCAAGTTTTGGCTCATTTAATACAGCACTAGTTTGACCCTCGCAAACCTCAGAAGGCCTAAAAGTAGTATTTAAGTCATTACCTAACCACTGCCCAGCCACCAATTCTACTGATCCCCCACTAACACCAATGTTCACATCAAAATTAACTTCACTAGGCCCACAGTTAAAATTAGCACCACCTACATGCTCTTTGTCAACACTCGCACATGTCTCACCGACCCCCTCCTCATCATTTTCCACACCAGTCAATAAATATATATCATCTACCATCTCAGGTATATCTACATCATGTTCTACATACAATATTATTTCCCTTGTTTTTTTCCACGCATTAATCATTGCAATTGTTGATTCATCATTCCAAACAAGTCTAACCCCCTCATCAAAAGACCTACATGAGGGGTCATAATAAAACACTCTTAACATATTCTTGCATTTCAACACATCATGAACTATGTTTTGCAGATCAAAATAACATATTATTTCAGGATCCTCTATGCCTCTAATCTTAACCCCACCCACATATCTGAGATTTGGGTCTCTAACAAACTTACCACCATAATAAATAACCATGTAATAGCTCTCCCCATCATCGAAACCATCACAGTTATCATCCATCTAGTTAAACAGAAAAACAAACTTTCTATGTTCAGGTAATAATTCAACCAAATAAAAAAGACTTGGTCAACAAAAAAATTACAACAAAGTAAAGACACTAACAGTGTCAATTTCAAGATTGCTACGTTTATGGTGGATAATCTGGGACCACTTAGAATATATAAAAAAGACAAGCCATGCTGCATTTTCTCTTTTTAGAAGAACTAACACATTTTCTTTCCAATTAATTATTAAATTAATAAAACAAAAGCAAAAGGAGCAACATAGAAGCATCAGCATAGTCAAAACAGCAAATTCAATACCATCAAACCCATCAACAGCCTCACATTGAAGAAAAAAAAAACCCAAAATCTGAAACCTGTTAACCCTTTATTGAAGTAAGCTAATCCTTTAATTAACAAACTAAACAACCATTACAAGCCCCCGTGACTTTATTAACTTATTTACTTGTTAATTAATTTAGTTTTAATTATTACCTGAACATAGAAAGTTTGTTTACTTTATCTAAGTTCCATTATTTACTTGTTAATTAATTTAGTTTTAATTACTTGAATCTTCAATCAAAACGTTTTAAATTGTCACTAGAATTAATTGTTAGCACTGATCAGGTTCCCTTGGGTTTGATACCTAGGAATACTCCTAGATTACTTGCTACACGAATCTGTTCTCTTGCAAAATTTTGTCTATCATGTAGCCGTCATATCGAAAGTTAAGTTTTTTATGTAGAGATTATTACATAATTCTCTTTCTGCTAGAAGCATTTTATTGACTCACCATATTGCTATAAAAGACTTTTGTATTGTTTATGGAGCTATTAGGGAATCTCTTTACCATGTATTTTTTGGTTGTTCATTTGCGATCTCTATATGGGATGCGATAGGTACTTGGATTTCGGATTTCCTCCAGAATTGGTCTGACTCGCATGAATTCTGGTTGAATTTTCTTATTCGGGCTTAGCAGCTTCATTGTTTAGATTTGGTGCTCTACACTTTGTGGTTTCTATGGTTTAATCGCAATAGGTGTTTGCATAAGGATGTGTGTTGGCTGCCTTCACAGTTGGTGATCCGGGCTGAGCATCACGTACAAGAATATAAAAGTGGATTGCAAAGGCTGTATGGGGAGAGACAAGTGTCCAAGGGTGGGAGGCCTCAATCAGTTTGGGTACCACCACCTACTGGTTTCTTGAAACTTAATGTTGATGCTTCGGTTCGAGGAACCTTGCAGCACACTTCACTAGGTGCTATCTTTCGCAATGTTATGGGTGATGTTGTGTGTTGTGGGGTGATTCGGGTAGACAATGTTCTATTTGTCACGCATGCCGAGGTTATGGCAATTTTGTTTGGTCTTGAAATAGCATGGGAGAAGGGCTATACTATTGTGGAAGTTGAAAGTGATGTAGTGAATGTTGTAGCAGAGATTCAGAAAAGTGAGAACTCTTTATAGGAGGGCAGCTATTTGGTGGATGAGATTATCCTTACAGCAGCATCGTTTGAACAGTATTACTTTATTGGCACACAATTTGGCTAGATATGATTGCTAGTTGGCTGACCGATTGATTTGGTTTAATCATTTATCTAGATGTATTTGTAATCCTAATATTTCCAGTTAATGATATTTTATCCTTTTTCCTTCAAAAAAAAGAAGAAAAGAAGCTAAATTTTATACTTCAAACTTAGAACAAACAAAAATCTATCTAGGCCTTTGCTTTAAATTTTTACTACTTATAATCAAAGACCTAACGGTCCAATCCAGTTTAGGCTTTAATTTTTAACGTTTTCTTAGCCCACTAAGCAAGAGTTTTAAGGAGTGGGCTAATCCACTATCAGCCAATAGCCCTGGCCTGTGGTCGAAAACTGGAACCCAATCTTTCACTTCTCTACACCGTCATATCTCCCCACAAATAAGCTTTTAATTAACGATGAAGAAACACATACATACACACACACCACATACAGAGAGGAGTGAGAGAGAGAGAAAGAAGTAATAATAGTTAAAATCCTGCATTCTTGTCATCTAAATAACATTTGTCGATACAATTGATAAAGTTTATTTCATTTCTCTATGGGACTTCCAAGAGGCCTAAATACTTAATATTTACACCTTCCCTTTTCTTCTGCCTCGTATATACTAGCACAAAAATATAACAATTATACAAATTCCTTTCAAATTTAAAATGATAGATGTGTTGATGGGAGCAGGGACTTCTAAAATAAGCCCACTCAAAATTGCAAAATACCATAAAGGAGTTCATAGAGGGAATCAGAGAACATATCATCCCATTTTCTTGTTATGCACCTTGTGTAAGGTTGTTTGTGTCAGGTAATGCAGTAAAAGAAGGAAGCCAGAGTTCTACACGAGTTCCACCTATTTCCAGAGCAGCATCTGTGTTACGAGGTGATTTGACACGGACAACACAGCCATAACTGTCACACCCCGATCCCAAAGGGGTCGAAATGTGACAATCGCCGTGTGTTTAAGATTTCGGACGGCGCGCTTCGCCCAAAACCTCAAACCTGCAAGGCTAATGATACTCAAGCTATTGAATGTAAACCACAGTCAATAGATATATGAAATACAATTCATTTATATTAAACTGAGTTTTGATATTGAACGAAATTTCTACAAGCGGTCAAAATCTTTCTTTTTATCCATAAGTAGAAAATGTTTTATAGTATTTACAATACATCAAAAATGAAAACTTGTAGGAAAACGTAGCCGGTGGACCCCCGATGGCGGTATACAAAAACTTAATTACATACAGGTAGAAAATGTTGGCCCCGGTCGGGTTTGCTTCTCGTCGAATTTCTACCTTCTATCTACAATCCTTCAACCTGAAAATAGATTTAGAAGAAACGAGGGTGAGCATATGATTGAATGCTCAGTGAGTGAGACAAGACTATGAAAAATCTATTCACAATTTTTTAGAAAAACGGTAAGGATACAAATCAGAGTATGAAAGAAAAATGCATGCATGCCCGTCGACGTGCAAGCTCCTAGCCGTCGACAGGTAAGCTTGTCAATGACTGGTATTTCCAAAAACCAGGCCATCCGTCCACGGATTCAAAGGCGGACGTCCACGGCTAACATTTCCAGGGTGTACCTAGTGCTAGACGTCGACGTCTAAAGCCTGACCGTCGACGGATGGAGGTTTCTGACTTCAATAAAATTCACGTATTTGTACACCCGTCGACGTCTAACCTTCTACACGTCGACGGGTAAAAGTTTCTGACTTCCAATAAATTCAGGTCATTCAGTCATCCGGCGACGGGCAAGGGTGCACACGTCGACGGGTAACTTGGACCAATACTCGAATAGGGAGAGTAAGTAAAGACGTCGACGGGCAATCTCTTAGCCATCGATAGACAAAAGTTTCTGACTTTGGTGCAATTTTCATATCCATGCACCCGTCGATGTCTAACTACCGACACGTCGACGGGTAAAAGTTTATGACTTCATGTGTTGCCAGGTTATCTACCTATCCGTTGACGTCTAAGCATATGCACGTCGACGGTTAAATGGTTCTGTATATCATTTAGGGAAAATTTACGAATAAAGAAAAATCTTTCAACATTCTCAAACTAAACAAGTTCACTAAATCCAACACGAGGGCTTGCCAAAGCACATTGATCTAACCCCATCCGGCCAAGATGGGATTTGAACCCATCGAGATGATTTTTCTTTATTATTTTGAGAGAAAAAGCTCATTTCTCGACGTTGACATGAACCTTCACTACGGGTGGTGCGTAGCTATGTCCATAGTACTCCCACAGGGGTCATACATCATCATCACTGTGCGCACGAAAATCCCCTGTACCATCCACCCCTTGTGGGAGTGAAAAACCTACTCACACCGGCTCCACAAGCTCGACCAGTGAGAGGCGCCACTGCAGTGACTCATATCCATCCACCAACATTCATAATAGGTAAAACACTCATTTCGTAAAGGTACATAATCATTTATCCAAGAAACCATTTCATTTGCATATAAAGAGCTCAAACAAGATTAAAATGCAATGAAAGCAAGGAAAACATATTTTAGTCTATTAGGTCTCACTCACAAGTTTAGGGAGGGTGCGCACTCCCACTAATCTTCTTTTTGTGGATCCTCGGAAGAGGATTCACCACCTATATAATAGGTCAAACAATGAATTAAGGCAAGCTAAAATACCATTTAAGTATTCTTACCAAAATTGCCTAATTCATGAGCTAAATGTACCTATTAGGAACCTAAGGGTCCAACTCAAGTTCTGGTGATCCTATTGGCATTCTTAAGATGTGAACAAGTTTGTTTCACTAAACAGTACTTGCACGTACTTTTCATTTGGGCTGACTCCCTGTAACGAAAAAGTTGGACGATTTTGCCCCTAAGATAGGTGAATTTCGAGCTGGGCAAGTTAGAAGCGTGGGAATTTCGTGATTCCAATCCCTATAGTTTAAACGCGTCGTAGGGATACCGTACACAAAAAATGGGCATATTTTTACACCTACATGGTGTTTTGGAGGGAAAGATACATCTTTTCCCCACACTTGAAGGGGTCATAAATAAATGTGGTGTTCGCTTAAGGGTGTTGACCTCCTACATCTATTTCTATACCAATTTATGACTTGTGCCACCCTTGAATGGCATCATACGAATCCCCTAAGCGGTACCTGCCCAAGGTGGCCACTATTAGGCTAAAATATAGATTTACTCTACAATGACACTAACCATCCTTCATTCTCTCAATCTCTTGGTTCGCAACACTTTCTAACATCGCCAAACTCCCACTTATGGAATAGAATTCCATAGCTGTGACCAAAATTATAAGGCTTCCTCTAAGGTGGCACATTGTTATTTTCATGAAACTTAGTCATTGGCTTATTAGACTTAGTTTTTCTTCATTCAACTAGGTCTTTTCTACATTCAAGGGACTGCCTAAATCCTTTGCTTCTCTATTTGCACCCAGTCTTATGGGCATACATATTATGAGGTTTTTGGAGCCATAAACTAATAGCAATTAGAGAACATGTAAAATATTTATACATGAAACTTAATAGTTATCATTTCATTGCTAAAATAGTAAAAGAACCAAGAGAAAATGGAAACACACCTTTAGTTTTGATGAAAATTAGAAAATTATATACTTGGTAGAATATGTAAGAGTTTTTCTTCACACTTTCTTGATGAAAGAATTGATTAGGAGTTAAAGTGATGGATTTTCTTGGTTAATTGGATGAAAGTTGATTGGATTTTAATATAGTTTTGGTAGGAAAAGTTTATGTGGGAGGAACTAGAAGTTTGGGAGTTGGAGAATGGTGGAATAAGGCTAGTTATGAGGGATTTCAAAAATTTGGCCAAAAAAGGAAGAAGAAAGCCAAAAATCTGGTCTTGAAAACTCTAGACTATTCATTAGGTCAATTTACAAAAATGCCCTCATTAAATTTTGAAAATTACATTTGTGTCCTAGCAAGAAATTGTGTAAGTTGGAACAAAATAAGAGGATTTTGAAATTGAAACCAATTGATAAAATTTTATGAAAATAAGGCAAATTTGTCGAAGTATTTAAAGCATTAATTTATTGGGAGAAATTTCTCATTTTGGCATTTGAAACCTCTACAGGGGTAAAACGGTAAATTCATTAGCATATGGCTCCAAATGCAATTTAATGTAGAACTAGGCATCACAATAACTCTCAACTATTTCACGAGCTACAATTAGCCCTGCAACAAAGTTCCATGTCATGTTGTCTTAAATCATGTTCTCAGACAAGAGCTCGGCCCCAAATGGTGTGAGAGAACGCATCTATGTCTGCAAACACATACAGCGGTGAACAAAATTCATATTATGGTCTACAACTCCACATGAGCTAAATTGAAAGAAGCAAGTAAAACCAAGGCAGTATGACATATCAAATAGCATCTTCTCTTCATTTCTTTAAGATGTCCACAACCAAATAGATGTATCTAAGGCATTCCGTACTCTCTAATGGAATAAGAAAACAAAGTATAACACAGAGGGAAAAGAATTGCCATCAATACCATATAGTGCATATCTGGTCCATCATCATCAATTACCAACAAAGCGCCACCTGCAGGTGCACTGGTAGAAATGATTTCAACCTTCCCCCCTACCTAGATACATAATAATGCACCCTCTATCAAGTTGCTCAGAGCCTAGCGCAGAGCAGGTTCTTCAATAGCCACTTGCAAAGACTGCGATAGTTCAGTTAATTCAACCATGTGCTGCTGCTTATGAACAAGAGGTCTCATAGCATCAACTAGATTAGTCAGTATATTAGAAACATTGGATAGTCTTTCTGACACAAAAGGAAAAGCATAAGCAAAATAATAATATTAAAAAAATCAACAATACAAATATAATGCATGTCCAGATAGGGATAGGGCTGGATTGCATTCAATTTTCGAATCATGTAGCTCAGTATCCAACACCTAAAAAAAGGAGAATTCAAAATAAAGGCCTAAGGGGAAGAATGGGACAGTAAAGAAAGAACCATAAACAAGTGATTCATTCCTAGGGCTATTTAGAACATAAACAGTTTTGCCAATAATTTGCAAACATTATCTACGTGAGTTTAGTAATAAATGTACAACAGCAAATGAGGTCTCTACAACTGGCATGACCAACATCAGTGGACAATTTTCTACTTTTCTCTTTATGATATAATGACTAATGATACTCGACCAGTTTCCAAAAGAATGTCGCATACCTGATCCTATGTCCTTGCAGAGGGGCAAGACCCAGAGGTGGCATTGGCATCTCTAAATCCTTGTACTTTACAGCAAATTCAACAATGGAGCATTACAATCAATTATGGAAAAAGAAAGACAAACTTAACTAACTAACCTGATCCATAACATAAGCCATAGCTAAAGTGCGAGATATATTGATTGCATTCGACCTCTGGTCAGAAGTAAGGACATCATTTTTCTCAATGGTTCTTTCTCAAAGGACTTAACTTCCCACGATTTATTAACATCCAATCCCGGAGAAGGAAAAGACAGCGTATGAGCCTCCTCCTGAGTCGGGTCAATCAAATGCCCACCTTTACTAGCAGAACTTCCACCTGGCACTTCGTGCATCTATGGCAGCTCCGCCACCAAGAACCCAACCACAAATGGCTACTTCACCATCAGAAAAACCACCGCTCTATACTCCTCTACAACTTCCACTTGTTGGCTAGAAATTGAGGCTTCTACGGCGCGTAGTCCGGTAGGGACAGTGAAATTTCCCACTAGAATCACAACGTCAACCGCTTTAACTCCCGGGTATAACATCACTCGATGTAACTCAAGCTGGTCCATGACGTAACTACCAGCCGACCTGACGTAAACGGAGAGGATGGCGTCGGGTTTAACGATTTGTCACTGCGCTGAAAGCTTGTGAGTACCCCTTTAGCAGCTCACTTCAGGCTCTCAGTGTAGTTGTCATCGTAAACTGATGATGAAAAGCAACAGATGGCTCGTATTCCATACTCGAGTGCAGTTGGTAGCATGATGTACGCTATGGTTTGCACTCGTCCAGATATTTCACATGCAATTAGCGTGGTAAACAAGTACATGTCTTGTCTTGGTAAAGAACATTGGCTGGCCGTGAAATTGATTCTCAGGTATTTGAGAGGTACTGCATGCGGTTATGTGCTTGGTTTATGATCAGAGTAATAGTTCAAGCTGTGTATAGTTTGTTGGAGTAGAAGGGCCCGAAGTAGCTCGTATGCAGACAATTAATACATAGGAAATATATTTGAACATGCACAAGAAATAAAGTGCCAAGAATAAATCCAACAAGAGACACAGGATTTATGTGGTATGGCTTAAAGCCTTCATCCACGGGCAGAGACAACGAGAAAATATTCCACTATAATCAAGGAGATAATACAAGCTTAAAGTTAAGCTTAAAACCTCAAGACTCGAGAGCATAAGTAAGAGAAAATAGATTTCCTAATTTCTCTCCCAAAACACCAATTAACTGTGGGATATTTAGACTACCCACTTAGCTTGCTTTCTCACTCTTCTTACTCTCTCACACTAACACTCTCTCCCAATTTTCTCTCAATTTACAAGCCTGTTTCGGATGCTTGCTTGGTGTGTCTTCTTGCCGATGGAGCCCATGGCTATTTATAGCCAAAATTGAGCCATCAAAGGTTGACAAAAATAGCCACCATGGTTGACAATTATCATGGCCGGTGCATGCAAGTCTTCAATGGTAGAAAATGAAGCTTTCACTTTCGATGCTTGTAAAATAGATTTCAAATGTATCTTTTGGTGCTTTTTAAATGAAATTCAAACTATCCATTTAATGCAACATCTGGGTTCAACTTTTGATCAATTAGCTATGGCCTCCAATGGTGATCAGAAGCCCAAGAGTCTTTATGAAGTTTGGAATGGCAGTAATAGAATCTTTTGTGGTGGGAGATTGATCTTTGGCCTTGGCCTTGATGTGTGTCATTCTTTCTATCGACTCTTCTTATTACCGCTCATACTTGCATAAGAATGTATATAAAGATCAAAGATGAAAACATCAGATATGCTGGTCCCTTATATCCAATATTAATCGTGGTTGTCTTACTCATTACATTGGATTTGATATTATTCTTCTTTAACTCTACTAGAGATCTTGGAATTGTACCTAGAAGTTCAAAACCTTCTGAATGAAGCATGCGAAGTGGCTACCCCATTTATGAAGTGGGTCAATGGCAGAACTCGTTAATGGCAATAAGCAGACGAGAGTTTGAAACAAGAAAGAATGGGGAAGAAAGAAGAGAAAAAAGATGGAGAGAGGTATGACATGATTGATAATGTTGACATGGCAATGAATTACCCATACTTGGAAAGAAGAAAAAAAGTAACTTGTTTTAGGAAAAAAGATTTATAAGTAACTTATGTTGGGGAAAAAACTCTTCTAACAATCACTCATTTTTAATTAAAAAAAAAGAAGAAATTATCGCTCATAAGCATAAGCCAATATTAATGTTAAACTCAAAAAAGTCCAACTCATATGCCATTTAGAGATTAACAAAATTGTTGTGGCAGACTCATACCTTGGATTGCGTATCGAATAAACTCATTTAACAGGTAAGTAATGGGGTGGGATATAATAAGGATAATATAAAATTTTCACAAAATGGCAACAAAACAAATTATGTGTATATATATAAATATATATATATATATATATGTGTGTGTGTGTAAAATGAAAGAATTCTTCAGACAATGATAAGAATCATTTAATGATTGACACATGGCATGTCTATATAATTATCATGGTTCAATGTTTGAATTTTTTTGAGATATTTCAATTCAAAACCCATGCTATGTACATGATAATTAAATGAACAATAATATATTGCTTACATATAATAAGTTGTTTTTTTAAAAAAAAAAAAACTGTATATGCAGTAATTTATAAGATGAAATTAAAATTTGTTTTCATTAAAGTTATTTATAAATTTAATTTTAACAATGATTGGTAAATATATATATTGTAGACGAAAATTGAATTAAGCCCCTAATATTTGCATGGTAAATTAAATTAAACATGCCATTATATCGTATCTTTTATTACTTTCTTTATTTTCCATTTTTAAGTACATCAAATTTTTCTTTTTTTTTTTTGCTGCAATTTTTCTATTTTTTCCATCTTTAACTATATGTTGCTTCTCAATACATGACGAACACATTTTTACCAATGTTATATATATCATAAAATATCTTTTATATATATATATATATATATATATCTGTGTGTGTATGTAAGAGAAGGGATTAACTTACATCCGACATAAGATCGGTATAAGATTCCCTAAAAAAGAAAAAGATCTGTATAAGATTAAGGTTTTGCATACTTATTGTAAAAGTAATTATATTTTCCATCCAAATATAAGTAAATTTTCCTATATCATTAATGTCTACATATCATTCATTCACTCTCACGATTAATGAGTCATTTTATAGCTACATCACATGTATATATTTTACCTACAAATTAAGTGTAGAAAAATTGAAGTTAATATAGATATAAAAAAGTTTTAAAAATTTCATATTATCACACTTTATCTTGAAAGTAAGTTGTAAGGAAAACAACACACATGGGTAAACTTTGTAAACGTAACACTTAGCTTGCTTACTTACAAAAGCTGACGCTCACCTAGACAATGGAGCCCTTGAATTGGAAATTGCAATGGTCATAAAAGAAATCAATGGTTAGAAACTCTAAACAATAATATAATATAAATAATAAACTTACATACTTGGATGCCAAATGATAGACATTTACTTTTGACTTTAATTGATATCGGAAATTCTTCTCAAAAGCTTTGTGTTTTATTTCTATATATATATATGGTTAGTCGTATCTTACTAAATGTTAAAATAAAAGATGACAAAGATGGAATATAACTTAGGATTAATATTTAAAATATATATATAATAACGACATAAAAAATTAAAGAAAATTTTTGAAAAATAATAGACAACAAAACTCATTCAAAAAACATAGTTAATATGATCATTTACCATATCAACCACGTGCTTTGAATGGAAAAAATCAAATAAAATTCATTAAAAAAATAAGAATGTTAAAATAAGTGAATATGATACCAATATATATAAATGAATTATTTTTGAAAAATTATTATTTTTAAAAAAAATTCACTTATTTTAAAAAATTCATTTGCGACGCCCACAACCGCAATATCGCGATGGCGTCTGCGACTAAATCCGCAACCGCTCTTCAAACTATGATCCCTACATAATAATAGAAAGAGAAATGGTTATGCATGCACCAAGTCCCGGGCATCACTGTAGAATTGATTGCCGCCGTCCCACTCTCCGTGTTTGCATGAAATGAAAAGAAATATACAAACAGGATAAGAAAGAGAAACGCTGACCTAGAAGATAATTTGATATATTCAAATAAAAGTAATTAGGAAAAAATCTAATAGATGATGCAGACATATGAACCTAGCTTCATACCATCCTCAATAGAAATAAAAATACAAAGTATGGACTATGGAATACAAAAGATTGCATAGTTAATTTCAAATAATACCTTTAACTTTTAAATTTAAATTTTTTTGAGAAATTTGATTTTTAAAAAATCTTAAACTATATATAAAATATATTGAATAACATACATTGTTTATATTATATAATATATTAACACATATATTGTTTAATATATATTATTAAACATATATATTGTTTATATTATATAATATATATATGTTAATAATATTCTTTTATATTCATATATTATGATCATTTTTTGGTACGTCATATATTATGATCATAGTGTCAAAATACATTTGCCTTTAATGCTTTGTCTTGTATAAACATAATATTTTAGATATAATTATATATATAAATATATATATATATATTTAAGTTTTCAAATAAAATAATAATAAAATATAAATATTATTAAAATAATATATGTTTAATAGTAATATATTTTATATACACGTGTTTCATAAATTTACTTGACATGTAGCAATAATACATATTAATATTTGAAAATATATGAATATATGATATACTTAATATTATATTAAACACAATTTAGATTAATATGTGTTTGATAACATATATTATATGTATCTAAACATATATTGTTTAAACATATATTATTATTATATATTTATAAAAATATTATTATTTTATTTTATTACTTTATCAAACAATATAATTAATATGATTATATATATTTTATTCATTATTAAAATATATGAATAATATACGTGTTTAATATATATTAAGCAATTGAGCTAATTCAACCAAAAACAACAATTATCTTAAGAGCCAATTCATCTTTCCTTAATTTGAATTCATTTTTATTTTTTAAAATTAAATTAATTTTAATTTTTTTAGAATAAATCAAGTATCGACATAGGACAATAAAATAGACATATCATGTGTCGATCATTGAGTTTATAGTCCTTTATATATATATATAAGAATTCAGTTTAGGTAAAATTCTAACAACTCAATTATCTTTCAAATTTTAAATAACATATTAAATTTTCAATTAAATTCTTTTGTATTCTTAATACACAGATCAAATTAAATAATAAACTTTTACAATTTTAAAATAATTTTAAAATGATATATTTTTTAATATTATTATAGGTAAAAAATATATTATTATTACTTTATGTGTCCTGTACATAGCATAGGTTAAAAACTATGGAGAATTATCCTTAGGTGTATTGATGGGCTAAAAAATGTCCCAATGGTATAATGAGCTAATTTTTGTTCCTCTTAAGTGTAATGTTCAAATTAATTCCCCATTAATATAACATATTTTATATTATTTATCAATTTTACCCTTTAATTTCTTAAAAAAAAAAGAAATCAAATACTTTTAAAAAAAATGTTCACCCATTCTAACCACTTTATTAAAGGATGAAGATTTATATACAAAGAACCCATTATGATTTCTTGTAATAGAAGAAAATAAAATAGAAATTTTAATTTAAATAAAAATATGCACTGATAAAAAAATTTTCATTATATTATAAATTAATTTAAAAATAAAATTTAATGTAATAATAATCAAAAAGCCAAAAATTCATCACAAGAAAGTAATAGGTGTTAAAAAAGAAAGAGAGGAATGTTTAAAAAGTATAAAATGGGTAAAGTATATAAAATTTATTTAGTGAATTTAATGGATAAAGTATTAAAATGTAATAATCAAAGCTAAAAATTCATTAAAAAAAGGAAAAAAAATAATTATTAAAAGAAAGGGAAATGTTTAAAACGGATAAAATGGATAAAATGTGTAAAATCTTATTACACTAATAGAGAATTAAGTTGATATTACATTAAAAATGAACAAAAGTTAACTCATTATACAATTATAGTATTTTTAGTCCACCAATACAACTAATGATAATTCCCATTAAAAACTAGTATAAATTTAAAATTTCATCCAATTTCCTTAAATTTAATAAAATGGTCAACACTCAACAGTTTTGAATACCAGAAAAATGGGTTTTTGAAATAATTTGAACTTGATAGTATAATTTAAATTTGAAAGCTTGAATTAGACTTGAGATTGAGACAATTCAAACCCATAGTTTATAATCCAATACAAACATGTAAAAATGGAAAACATTAAAAAAATTATATTTACCAATTTTACTTCAAACAAAGTTCGAACCTATCTCAAATTTATAATATTGTAGACCTTAGTGACATAAATCCAAACGAATTAATTACGATTTGAATTCAATACGATTCAAAATCTATTTTGAATAAAAAGATAGCTAAAGGTTCTAAAGTAGTATATCTTTTTGCTTTTATTGACGAAGGAATGGATATAAAAGTCTAAATCACAGCGTCTTATTATTACTATTTAGTATAATCTAACTAATAAATATAAAGCTTTAATTTTAGAAGTCAATTCTTAGACTTAGTACTAGGACATGTTTGTTATATCGGATTGGATTAGATAAGATGGGGAGGAAAATCACATGTAATTTGTAATATGCTTTTATACTAATAACATATATTTGTATTATGGGAAGGATTTTTATAGAATGAGCCAATTTTCTCTATTTCTAGAAGATTAGGTCATCCTATAAATAATTTTTTTCACAATACAAATCCATGTCAATACTATAAGAATTCGTTTGGCATTGCGTTTGGAGGTAAAAAAGTTACTTTTCATTTTAAATGCAATCCCAAACAAGTTTTAATTTGCATTAAAAGTTATTTTTAATAGCAGAAGCCCATCCAACCTGAGAGGCTATATATTATGTGCTTTTACATTTTAAGACTAAAAATTTTTTAAATAGTTTTTATTTCCCTTTTAAATTTTATTTTTTTAGGACATTTTATCTTTCTATAATACTTTTTCACAATAATACCAAAAACTTATCAAATTTTCTCACAATAATTTCATAAAGCATTTTTTTCAAACTGAGCCTTTTTAAACCGTAAACACAATGTCAAATTAGGCTTAAAATCACACTACAAGTTATATGTAACTTTTCTTCTTATCCTATCCATTATAATCCAATCCAATATAACAAACATGTCTTTAATGTATTGGTTTTTTACTAAAAATAAGTCATTCTAGTTATTTTTTTCTTTTTTTTTAATTTATATAAACTTCTTGATATTCGATAATCATAATATATTTTGATTAATTTGATTGAATCACATTAAACCTTTGTGAATTTTTTTTTCATTTATAAGACTCAAACTGAAGATTTTATTTAAGGGATATTGAGCTCATTCTACTTACTCAACAAACGTTAGTTCATTAAACCTACCATACTTCTTCTTTTACTTAAGGGATATTGATATAGGCTTCTTCTCTTCGAATTTGAAAGAACAAGAAATGAACAACAGAGTACTACTTGGTGAACAATATACGTACATGCAATTATATTATTATTATTATTACTTGTAGAGCAATAAAAGCAAAGCAGAAGGAATTAAGAGAGTCAGCCAAACTTTGCATTGTATGATTCCATCGCTATCCAGAGAGCTCTAAATTTGGAACGTTTGTGGCCAAAAAAAATTTGGAACGTTTCCCTCCCAAGTCCCCACCAAGCAAGGATTCAAACTTTTGACCCAATTCCTCCAACGGCTCGAAGTAGTAAAATATAAAGAGAAAACAACATAATAGTATTCCTTTGACCTCCCCTGCCTCCCTCCTCCAACCCTAAACTAAAACTGCCTTCTTTCTCCCTCCTCATTTTGACTCCCTTTCACCCACACACTTCCTGTTCCTCTTTATAGCCGTTGCACCCCCTTCTCTGCTAACCCCCCACACCGCAAACTCCACTCCCCACGAAAATGACTGACAACCCTTCATCAGTTTCAGCTCAGCTTGACGAGAAACCGGGCAAAGAACCGCCCCCACGAGCTAATTCACCTTCTTCTTTGAGATGTTCTCCGATGAAAGTTCCTCTTGTTTCTTGCTCGTTGAAACGGAAAAGGCCGCCCAAGATTGAGATCCCCAATGTCTTGCAAGAAATCCAAGCCAACACCCTCAAAGTTAAAGATGTTACCGCTCAAGATGATGCCATTTGCTTTGCGGGGTTGGGTGTGAGTGTTTTCTCTGTCAAAGGCAAGAAAAAGTTCAAGGAAGATACTCACAAGATCGTTTCTTGTTTGCATGGGAACTCTAACAAAGTAATCTTTGCAATTGGGTTGTTTTTAATTTTGTTTTTTATTTATTAAATTTTCAACCTTTTTGGCTTTTGCATTATTGAGCTTCGTTAATGAAAAAGTTGTTTTCTTTTTGTTGCCAAATTGTAGGCATTTTTTGGCGTTTATGATGGTCATGGAGGAAAGAAAGCTGCTGAATTCGTTGCAGAAAACTTGCACAACAATATTTTTGAGATGTTGAAGAATTGTAAAGGAAATGACGAGAAGGAGGAAGCAGTTAAGACTGGTTACCTCAAAACAGATGAGGAGTTCTTGAAGCAGGTAATAGCTAGCATTGCAGTTTCTACACTTTTTTTTTTCTTTTAAATGTTTTATGTGATGTACTACTTTTCTTTTTTAACCTTTACTTTGCACATTACTCGAAATGAGTGGTTGGTTGAATCATTCATTTTCTAGAAGTTCCTGAGACGGGGAGGGGATTGTGGGTGAAAAGAAGATCAGGAAACCCGTGACTTTTTCATTGAAACTAAAAGTAAGAGTAGTAGTTAAACTTATAAAGAATTGGTTCTTTGGTTATTTTTAATTCTAAATTCTTTGTTTATGGATGGCCACATACTTATTTTAGTTGGAAGGTAATTGCTTAAGAATTTGTCTTGGTCCACAAAAGCTGCCATTAATTAGTATGAGGTTTGGGAACCTACCAATGTGTTTCATTTCCAAAAGTTGAAGGATAATGAGTAATGATAATCAATAACCTTTTGGCTTTGAATTGAATATCTATCAGCCATTGCAGGGTATTCTCTTTCCAATCCAATGTGTTAGATGTGGTTGGTTATGGATGGTACCATGCAGAATATGATGTCTTGTAGCTTCTCTCTTGAAATAGTCATCAAAGACAATAGCTAAGATTTTTACATATTAGCAATTTGTTTGGTATTTAAATTCCAAGTCAATATTCTCATAATATATATTTTTTTTGTTACAATATTCTCATAATATTTCTTCTCCCCCTTGACCACTAAAACTTCATGAGTTGCAAGTAATTTAATTACATCTATCAGACAGTGGTTTTCACCTGTTCTGAGTCATTCAGTTTTAGGTGAAACCTCTTTCAAGTAGTATTACATTAGTACTTTAGCAGACTGGCTTCAAGTGCAGAAAGATGCAGGTCTGATCTCTGGCAAACACCTGTAGAACTTTTCAAGGTTGGAACACTCAAGGCATATGTCTCGGCATGTAATTCTTATACTATGAACATATTAGACTAGAATGAAGAAAAGTATGCCAACATATGCATGCAGCTTCTATAGAAACAAACAATAAACTGGCTAACATGGCTATGGCTTAATACTAAACCATGATCAACAAACTTTCAAGACTAGTATTTGTCTGAACAATGCTAGTAATTTAAGTGCCTCTACGAGACAGGATTTTATCTACTTTGAGTCATTCAAATTTATCTTGAAGCCCCTTTGAAGTATCATATTCAGTCAAGAGGTTTCAAAAATTGCCAGGCTTTATCCACAAAAGGCTGCAGGTTATGGTTTACCTGTGGAACATTTTACAGACTGGAACATTCAATGCGCTTATCTTAACATGTAACTCTTGCACTATGAGCGTCTTTGCTGAAAACATAAATGTATGGAAGCAGCTTTTAAAAAACAACAAATAAATTACAACCAATAACTCTCATAGATGTATAACTGTCAGATCAATTAACTGATTAACTCTTTCAGGTTTACTAGAATCTGTCTTCGTACTGAAGATTTTGTTTGCTAGATAGGCAAGCTATAGTTTTAACAAATTTGAGGATCAGCCGGTTATAATTGAGATAATGAATGTGGTTTGGCTGAGAGTATGCAATATTATACATAAGATCTAACCGTATTCTTGTTATAGCCTATTATAAAGTAGGTCAACTGGTGCTCGAGTAACTAAATCAGGGCAAGTCCTGGTTCGTTTGAATGAGGAGCATGCTAAGAGAGCATCAAGGTGGCTGGCAAACAGATGCATCATTATGCATAAAGCTTACTAGAGCTTTTCTTCATTGTTTTTATATACAGAAATGCTTAGTTAACTAGTGGGAATAAATGCAGGATATAGTCAGTGGTACCTGCTGTGTCACAGCATTAATTGAAGGTGAGGATATTGTTGTTTCGAACTTGGGAGATTGCAGGGCTGTCTTATGTAGAGGAGGAGTAGCTGAAGCGCTTACAACAGATCACAAAGCAGAAAGAGAGGATGAAAGAAAAAGAATTGAGAATAAGGTGCTTTTTTTTATAAAGTTTAAATGCCATTCTACCACATATCTATTCTTCAGATAGGAGCTTAATTTTGTTCTGACTTGTCCCTTTTGGAGCGTAGGGTGGATATGTTGAGTTTCACCGAGGAGCTTGGAGAGTTCATGGAATACTCTCTGTGTCTAGAAGTATTGGAGATGCCCATCTGAAGAACTGGGTACTGGCTGATCCTGACACGAAAATTTTTCAGTTGACTCCAGATATGGAGTTCCTTGTTTTGGCCTCTGATGGTCTATGGGAAGAGGTAAGAAAAGAAGTGTTTATTTTGACATAGTAAAAAAAGTAGACTTCTTTATGTGTGGGAGTTCATGCTGTTTTCAGAAAACATTTTAGAATTCACTGCATTTAACATGTTTTCCAATTTTCTTTAATGGTACATCCCTGAAGTTGCTTGTTGGTTGATTCTTTTGCTCGAGTGCATTTGTATTCCTAATTTTCTTATTTTCTAAACCTTTAATCTTTTAGCTGATAGGATGGACTGCATAAGCACTTAACTGGAGAAAAGGTTAAACATGATTAAACTGTGAAACTTCACGGAATAGGTACTGAAAATGCTAAAATGCAGGGAGGATCAGTTTGAAATGTATGTTTGATAGCATCGCTTGGAAAGCATCACTACGTTCCCCCAAAACCAAAGCTTAATGTCATGTAGCTTTTATCTTGGGATCTCACTTACTAATACTGGCTTCATCATCAATAAGCATTAGATGTTGCATTGCTAAATTTCTCTATACAACTCCCTTTTGTTATGTATTTTAAATATTAGTCACTACATCATTACTCTGTATTTACAGCATCATTAGTGAGGTCATGGTAGAAGACTAGATATTTGATGCATCATTCATAAGCACTTTAACTGGAGAAAAGGTTAAAGATGATTGATCTGTGAAACTTCCGTATTCCCAGAATAGGTAGTGAAAATGCTAAAAATGCAGGGAAGGGCAGTTTGAAATGTTTTGATTGATAGCATCTACCAGAAGGCATCCCTAGGTTCCCCTAAAACCAATGACTTGATCCATGCAGATTTTATCTAGGGATCACATTACTAAAATACTGATTTGATCGTCAATAAAATTAGTTGTTGCATATAAGTCCCTTTTTTAGTTTTAAATTTTGGCCCTACATCATTAGTGAGGTCATGGTAGAAGAATATTTGATCCATATATCTGTCCCGGACAGTTATAGTTTGAATTACTTGATAGTTGAGTTTGATCTCTGACTTTTCATCAGGTTAGCAGCCAGGAAGCTGTTGATATTGTGGCACAACTATTGCTTGGGAAAAGACCGGGTGCCACTGGAGTTCTTAGTAAAGAGAATGACGAGGATTATGGCAGTGTGAACATAAGTCCTTCATCAAAGATAAGGAGAGTTTCACTGGCTAAGCAACAAAAAGAGACAAGTCAGTCACCAAGATACAAAAACGTTGATAATTGGAAAGATAATGAAGATGACTTTGCTTGTGAAAATGGAAGTCCACCGTCAAAGTTACGAAGAATTTCGCTGGTCAAGCAGATAAGCATGAAGCCTGAGTCTCCTAGTCAAGAGAACACCAGTTTTAAGAAGATACCATCTTCTGCTGGTTTTATGGCTGCTTGCAAGGAGCTGGTGAGCCTTGCTGTGAGTAGGGGTAGTTTAGATGATATCACCATCATGATAATTGATCTAAATCACTTCAGATGTAAAACTGCAGATAATGCAATTGCTTTTCATTTTTAACTTATTAGTTATCAATTGTCATCTTATAAAGAAATAGGCATTGTAAAAAGTAAAAACCAATTCATGAGTAACATAATTATATGTGTAGCAGCAGATTTTTGGCAAATACATTGGTGTACACATTGACATCCATATAGGAAAACACCCATCTTCCAACCCTGGAAATTTGTGAGGATAAGGCAGCCCTGTAGTTGCTGTCTCCTCCCAGTAGGCCAGTATTCTTTGCTTCCTACAAGGAAAAAACAAAACTCAAAAGGAATCAGATTCCATAATAATTTTCTGAAATTTGAGATCTCCATACGACATTCCCAATTTCCCAAACAATAAAATTAAAAAAAAGGGGGATAAATTCACATAAATAATATGATAAAATCAACAATCCCTTCAATGCACTATGCAGAATACATTCATTGATTTTGGAATAGAATAAAATAATGGTGTTATTTTACCAGGTAAACTAAAGGAGTACTTGCATGTATTATGTATAGAACTATAGAAGAGAATAATGGGAGCAGATGTTTTTAGCCTTATTCTGGTCAGACATATGTGATTGTAAAGTTTTCTTTCACTTTCCAGAAGTTTGACCTTCAGTGGGCCACTAAGGGCAATAATCAGAGACAACAAGATAGTGATAAGACAGGTCACAGCCTCACGGAGGTCAAAGGATGGAGTCCTCAGTCCTGTTTGAAGCAAGAAGCCACCCATCAGAATCAGATAAGTTTATCCTTGCTAGGACGACAAACTAAGCTCCTAAGCTCCAAATTAGAGTACCCCAATCAAATTGAGGCTGAACGGAAGGAGAAAACTGAATCTGAACCTGTGGAGTTGCATGTCGATGGAGCTCGTAAGTGGAGTCCCCTTATATTCTCTCATGGAGAAGCCTAAAGGTTTAAGGTTACTTGCCTCCCAATGGCAATCTGAAATCCTGAATTTCCGAAATCGATTTATGTTGTTTGATTCTATTAGCAAACGTTGACCGTTTGTCACCTCAGCTTTTTTCATAGATATTTATTTGGTCGTTACTCAAGTCAGCATGTTTCAGTCAAATTCGACTAATAATTTGACCAAAAATAAATGAAAATTTAGAGCTAAATCGACCCAAATAAGAGTTTAGGTGATTACTAACAACTTTTGGGAGAGTTCGAAGGCCAACTTTACATTTAAACCGGGCGTAACACACAAACTAAACCTTAGTTAAGTGTTAGATGTTCATTTGAATATATTAAAGGGTTGAGATTGGTCCACTTGACCCGAGTCATATCCCAATATCTTGAAAGTTGGTCAAAAAAAAAAAAGTTCATCTAGGAATGGAATGGTAGAAGCCCGAATTAAGAGCTGAGTTAATGCTTTTAGTGCTTGAATTGAGCAGAACCCTTGATAAGATGCTCAGTTTACATATCATGTTGGTTGGAACATGAATGAAATGAATCATAACAGAAATGTAATTCGAATAATTCCTGCTCCTATTTGCATTAACAGAATTTTCAATATTGCTTTTCCTGGGCTGTTCTCTTACTAAACGCATAATCCAAAAATAATAAATTGACCTAATAACAACGCAAAAAAAAATTTTTTTGGTATAAATCCTTTATCTAGTAATTACATTAAACCCTAATTAATTTGTAGTCGAGTCACAACAGACCCAAAACAAAAGAAGTTTTCCCAAACATATGTTTCTTCATTCAAATGATTTGAATCCAAAAATTTACTTAAGATGTAACGTGTTCCTTCTACTCAACCTAACATGAGTCAAAAAAATGTTGGTTTTTCATTTTCCTTAGAAACTGCTTTATTAGAGGGAAATGATATCTGCAAACCTACGTACACAGCCACACCTCATACCCATCTTGGACAATAAGTCTTTGTGGATTTGTGTCCCGAACGAACATGTTTGTGAAATGTGAGAATAAGAAAAGACCTTTGGTTCTCTTATTTCATTTCCCCCCTCTTAATAGGGAGTTAATTCTCAAGCTTATCAACAAAACTTACATCAATTCAAAAATGAAATAGATGAAACAAGAAAAAAGGAAAATGTACAAGAATAGAAAGGATCATTGCAGTAATTCAAGATTATTTTCACATAAAATAGTTAATACTATTAACTTCATCAGGTTCCCTTTTTACCCCACTCTCAACTGCTCCCATCCCATGAAGTGATCATGACTTTGTTTGAGTACTACACTTTGACATAGCTTCAATCTTCATTACGGAGGAAAGGGGGTTTTGTCTGCTTTTTACCTTGCATGAAAAAGGTCAAATTTTTCTCCACTTAGAAAAGCTCATCATATATTGAAGCTAAGCTAAGCTACTTTGAAGATGGGAAAAAGGTGAGTTTGTTGAAAACATAAAGAAAAGCAAGAAAAAGATTAAAACCTTACGGGGGGTTGCATAGGATTGATTGGATATATACTATATAAGATATGTGCTCATCTCTTCTCTCTTTCTCCCATACCTTACATGGTCACCAATCATTAAATCCTCTGCCTGTATATTTCTAAACCGAATCTCACTTCTGAGATCTTGCAGCCAATTCTTTCATATATTATACTTTTATATATATAACCCAAATAGCCAATCAATCTTCTTTTATCAGACAATCGAGAAATCATGCATGATTCAATAGGAATTCCTGCTTGCTTCTTATCTAGTGATCAGAGGCAAGCTGATGAGCCAGCCAGCGTAGGCAGATCAGGGCAGAGCGTTTTTATGTCAGTATATAGAACAAAGCTTGCGGGTCAGTGCCGTTTGATTACTGTTACATGGTGCAGGAATTTGTTACTTCATGGCCTATCTGTTTCTGTTCAAGGACCTGATGGGGAAGACCATTACAGGTGCAAAGTTGAGCTGAAGCCATGGTATTTCTGGAGAAAACAAGGCTCCAAGCATTTTATTGTTGATGGTAGGACTGTTGGTGTGGTTTGGGACCTCAAGGCAGCAAAATTCAATGGTGAGACCGAGCCGCGTTCAGATTACTATGTTGCCATTGTTTGTGAAGATGAGGTTGTTTTACTCCTTGGTGATCAAAAAAAAGATGCTTATAGAAAGACAGGTTGCAGACCATCTCTTATTGAACCCATTTTAGTCTCCAGGAGGGAGCATATATTTGGTAAGAGGAAGTTCTCAACAAGGGTTAAGTTCAATGACAAGGGAACCTTCCATGATATCTCAGTGGAATGCAACAACAGCAGCAGCGGCAGCAACAACATCAGCTCTGATGGGTTTGATCCAATGTTGGAGATAAGAGTAGATGGGAAACTAGCAATCCAGATTAAGCACCTTCAGTGGAAATTTAGAGGCAATGAGTCCATTAATGTGGGCAAAAATGGGGTAGAAGTTTATTGGGATGTTCATGATTGGCTCTTTGGTTCTGGTCCAAGGCATGGCCTTTTCATATTTAACCCAATTCCATCATCATCTGTATCACCATCATCAATATCAGCTCCATCGTCCCCTCCATCATCATCTTTGACATCGATGCCTCTTTCATGTCAGGAAGTAATGAATTCTGCATCATCAGCAAATTATGATAATAATGCAGCAAATTCCTCCAGGTTCTGCTTATTTCTCTATGCCTGGAAGGTAGAATAAAGAAGACTGCATGAGTGGTTGCTTAATATTTTACATCATCATCATCACCATTTCCTGTGTATATTAAAAGCTGGTCAACCTGATTGAGCTCCCATTCAAATAGAGAGAGAAAGAGAGAGAGAAACGAAAATGAAGGATTAGGCTTTTGGTTACCAACAACACAAGGGCCCAAAGAAAGCTGGAAGATTAGTAACTGCTTGACAGGATTGGACAGGGCCGGATTGGAGGAGCTTGGAAGTTTTCCAATAATTCTCCAATCTCCAATACCAATCAAGAACTTTGCAATTGTTCAATAATGTATTTATGTAGAATAAGAATATATTTCTAAGATCTTGTGTGTGTCAAATAGAGGGTCGACAGTTTTCTTATAAATGATGTATGAATCCGGCAAAAACAGCTGCTTTGTGGGATACTATGCAGAGTTGATGGTGATATTATGAGGGAATGGAATCCACCAATTTCACAAGAGCCCGTGTACACGCATGCGTGTTAAGTACAAATCTAAATCTGTTTGTTCAATCAAATAAATGGTTGTTGTGGCTATACATGTGATTTACGGTTACAACTTAAAAGTTTTTGGAAGTTTTTAACAAAGAGTTTTGCTGCATGACCCGCTTAAATCCATCCCTCCAATAACCCTCCTGACGTGATAGGTGTTATTGAATTTTCTTTCTAAAACCCTACCATTATATATTTGTCAAAAAGAGAAAACTTATTCTATAAATATAGTAACTTTTTAATGTGAGGCTAAACCTTATTAAATGAGGGGCTAAACTTGCGTGATACTTATAAAAACTTAACAAATCAAAAAAAGCCATGTCAAGAGGGTTAAGTATTAGAGGATCAAGAAGTATTTTCTCTTAACAAAATACCGAGTTATTAATTGGGGTTGATTAAAGTGTTAAGAGTGCATGCTAGATGTGAAAAGCATAATTCGAACTTTTGCAGGCCCCATTAGTAAATAATTTCTAAGTTCGAAAAGCTATGTGAAGTTGGTATCCATAAGTCCTTAAAAAGATTAATAGTTTACCTTAATCTTAGAATTGAGATAACCTTCCATTCTCCTAAATATTTATTTACCATAAAACTAAAATCAAAATACTGAATCATGTTAAGTGTATTCACAATTCACATGTACATGTTTCTATGTCATGTATGTACGTACGCGTATGGGCATGTATGCATTGGCATCAACATTTGCACATGTAGATGTATTGACAAAAACAAGGAAACAGAAACACAAGGAAAGAAAAAGGCAGTGTGTTCCTGGCTGGCCCATAAACAGCTTGCTTGTCACGCGCCATTCTAAGCTGTTTTGCACCCTTTTTTTGAGAGGAGTCTACTAAGAGGTTGCTTATTTTGGGCCTGGTGGTGGACCAGCCACCTAAAAGTTAGGTTCTTCTTACTAGCCAGGAACAAGCCCAAAGTAAGAAGCCTCCTCTTCCTGCTGGCTCCTACCATTGCTGCTGTGTGAAAAAGGTTGTTTGTTGGTCTTCTTTTTGAAAAGCTCCTTTAGAAGATAAAAGGCATAGTCACATTGGAGAAAGATTTTTCCAGTGAATTCAGTGGTCCATATATTGTCAAAAGTCATTTTCAATCCTTTTTCTCTTTCTTTCTTTCTTTCTTCCTTTTTTTTTTTTTGAGAACAACCTAAATTTTAGTTGGTCTAAGCCTTTAGAATGATATGCCTTTTTGCTTTCTAAACGAATCTGCAATCAAGTTGCTCGCCCATTCACAGCAAACTTTGCTTTGTATTTTCCAGCAGGTCAGTAGCAAGTAATAATAGGGCACCCCAAATTTTACACATAAAAGGCCAAAAGAAATGTTCAAAATGCTCATGCAATTAGCCAGCTAGATGAGATTTGCATTGCTTTCTCTTTTTTTTTTCAAAGGTATGGAAGAGTTGGGTTAGACTAAATCTGCTCATGACCCGGGTTAGGTTGAGACATGTTATCAACATGTCATTTGTTTGTCCGAACCTAGTTGTGTCCGATTATTTAGGCCTATTCTTTTGTCACAAAATCAAGGTTCATAAAAATGCATCCATATATTTAATGTTTTTAAATAATATAATAATTAGAATTTATCAAAAAAAAGTTTATAAACTTTAAAATACAAATAATTTAATAATTTATATTAACTCTATATGAATTTTGATAGAAAAAAAACTAGAGTACAAGTAGATGACATTAAATTAAGCCTATGTTTGGTAGGAGGGAAGGAAATAGTAAGGAAAAGAAATAAGTGAGGAAAGGAAATAGGTAAGGAAAGAAAATAAATTTATATTTCCTTCGTCATGTTTGGTAGTAAGGAAAGAAATAAGAAGAAAAGAAAAAAATTTATTGTTTCCTTTGTTTGGTATAACTAAGAAATAGGAAAGAAAGAAAATTTATTTTAATTAATATGACTATTTTACCATTGTTTACTCTTTAGTTAAAAATTCACTTTCAATATCTTTTACTTGTAATTATAAATTTTGTAATTAGAAATAAATTTTAAGGGTGTAATAGTCAATTCTATTTGTTAGACTAAACAACCACTTTCTTTCCCTCTTATTTCCTCTCAATTTGGAAGGAAATGATTTCTAAGGAAATTGACTCTATCATTTCCTTAGGTGTATTTCTATCTTACCAAACAAAAGAAAGTTATATTTCCTCACTCACTTTCTTTCCACACTCTTTCTTTCCTCCCTATTTCCTTCGTACCAAACACACTGTAAGGTCTACACTTGAGGAACATAACATTACCACGGGCGGTTGGTTGGAGAACAAGGCCTAAATAATATAGTCAATTTATCCTTTTCCCAAAGCAGATTTTTCTCACCTTCATGCGGTAAAATGCATACTCGAAACCTTTATTTGGGTGAAAATAGAGACTTGGGTGAATGATGTCAAGCGATTCAATGGTCCACAACCACCCTGTTACAAGCCATTCTCAGTGAAATCGGTGGGTCTGAAAAGGAGCCATTGGCGATTTGTTCGAATATCCACTTGTTAGCTGCCTCTGTGAAATGAATTCCATCCCAATTAACCCGAACTGATGGGTTTTGGCATGAATTCGCTATCAAAATCTCCTTGCCATTTACAGTAATCTTTCCGCCACATCTTACCAAGTTGTTGAAATTGTACCTTCCACCATGGCCACAGCAAGCTATGAGAGGGAGCTTAAATCCTGCCAATCCCAAGAATCGCCATAAAGAGGTAATTAATTAATCAGGATTGGGTTGCTTTGTCAAAACAAAACTCTCTAGTCTAGCTTTCTGCACAAAAACTTACCCAGTTTCTTGGCTTGGCTGATAAGAGTGTACTTCACGGAGTAGACATCAACATATGTAATTGCAGCCAAAGGAAGTTCTTTCCTTAATTGAACAACATCATCTTCCAGTCTTTGGTTGAAATACTGAGCCACCTCATTGAAGGGACTGGCGCAGCCATTTTTGTCTACCTGAGCTGCAGTTATGAGAAATCTATCCAGAACGTAGGGTAGGCAGCCTACTGGTCCTGTGTTATGTATCCAAAATGCTCTTCCTCCTGCTTCATAAACTTGCTGCGCAAAAATATGATACCATTTTATGACATGAATTAAGCTTAACCTACCCTAATCTTTTGGGCCTTGTGAGGAAAAAAACTTTATATCTGACCTTAACAGCCTTAGAAAATTGGCGAAGTACGTCAGGAACATATGCTTTTACTTGTTCGGTGGTCAGATTAAGCTTATAGCCAGCGGTGAGATCGTTTTGGCCAATGTCAAAAGTGTACAATGCCCGAGAAAAGTACTCCTCTTTGGGCAACAAGTTACGAAAAACCGCTGATTATAGACTATTGCAACGTTAATTCAGGATATTCAAGTAGACGTTTCGTATAGAAATGAAAATAGTGTAATTGTGCATAAGCATAGCACCTTGTTTGTTAACTATCTGAGATCTCTTATGGAAGTCTGAGAATTGAACCAACTGCACATCTAATGAAAATGGACTAACCCCACTTTGAGATCTGGTTGTGTTTTGTGGTCTTATGGTTGATCCGGCTGTTGCAAAGTTGGCTCCATGGCTAAAATTTGAGCCCACTGAGTCCAGATAAGCTCCAAGATACGGTAATCCCAAGCTTTCAGCTACAACCAACAGAAAGTACTATGAATCTTCATATCAAATCAAAACATACAAATGGATAACTTCATTAGTTAAAGCTTGAGATCTGAGAACCATTTGAACTTAACCTACAAAATTTTATTGCTGCCAAAAAAGAAAAAAAAGAAGAAGAGATAATTGTATTTCTGATCACATAATGGGTCACATGTTGTCCTATTAAATCTATTAATAATTGTATTTCTGATCTCGGTACATGCTATTTTCACTCCTTGCAACTCAAATTTAAGTAAGTAATTATTAGTGATCTTAGGTTTTTACTGCCCAGAATAATAACGAAAAATCTTTCGCATACAAAACGGATAATGGCAATGCCAAGGTCATGAGATCAAATCTTGACTAGTGTAGTCGGCTTTTGGAATTGTACTTGCCTTTGGTGGTGCTATTATGACGGGTCAGTGCCTGCGCTGGTTGTTCACTTGATCTGATATGTTTGATATGTTCGTTGATGAACAAGCAAGACTGAACATGGGGTAGCGGAGTGTATTGGTCACCATCACTAGCACCCCTCTTTTTCAGGCAAAAAAAAAAGGGACAAAAAATTTTTTTTAAGGATCACATGTTTCATGTTTGAGTTTGACTATGTTGCATAAGTCATAAATGACTATGTTACCAAAAAATTTGGACTCTTCATCTCGAATGGAACACTCTTTAACTCTATAGTCTAGAGATTTATGCCGACATTAAACTTTCAAATTTTGAAAATGTACACATTATCCACAAATTTTAAACTTTCATAATTGACCTTAAAATATTGTCAAAGTTTGTTTTATTTGGACTGGGAGAAGTTTGGATTTCAAAATTTTACCGTGTTCCTGTGTAACATGAGTCCTGGACAAGACATGTCAAGTAACAAGGATGATGAAGGAGAAAGGAAAGACTCAGAAATACCTAGGAAATCAATAATGAGTCGGCCATCTGAATAGCGACCAACCGGGGCGTGGAAATAGGTCTCCCCATTTGGGGCAGGGGCTTGGCCAAACGATGCTGATAGACCACCCGTGTCGGAATTTGAGTCACCGAAGTTGAAGATGGCTGGAAAATTGCAAGGCGGTGCTATAGAATCGCTAGGACATGGCAGCCATGTAAACGAAAATATGATAAAGCCAATCACAGCATGTTTGAAGCTGTGACTGTAAGGTTCCATGAATGAGAAAGATCAACAGGGAGAAAGGCAGCAAAAAGTTTAAGCTAAGACTATATAAACGGAAGACATAAAGGCCCTGTTTTCTTTTTATTTGTGGCCCTAATAATTCTCAACTCTCTCACATTAACTTGATGCAGTCAGGATTTTACTCTCTTCTAAGGGCTTTAGAAGAACGGAATCCAGTATTTATGAACATCGATTACGATTTTGAATTTCCCCAAATGATTTTATTAAACAAAATTTAAAACTTTCTTAATATAATATTTTGATTAGTCCTTAATCATGTTTTGAAATGAAAAGGTGGCATGGATTGAGGCGTAGTCCCTGCTTGCTTCATTCGTCTTTATTTTATGATTGAACATTGACCCTTTTTCCTGGTATGGTATTCTATAAGCCATAACAGATCATCAATCATAAAGAAATACTACTGATTTAAAAAAATTCCAAATCAAGGATTGCATTGAAGTTGCCGAATACAGAGGAAAACAGAGGTTTAAAATGCCAGAAGAGCTCAGTTCCCTTTCCTATAACAGGCCATATTCAATGGAGTTGGAGGGTCTGAAAATGAGCCATCAACGATACGTTCAAATATGTACTGATTAGCTGCTTGAGTAAAGTGTACCCCGTCCCAGTTTACATATGCCGCAGGATCTTTGCAAGGTGCCCCAACTAATACTTCCTTCCCCTCTTTAGAAATCTTTGCTCCACATCCAATGTTTTTGTTATAATTATACTTTCCACCATGGCCACAGCATGTTCTAATAGGGTGAGTGAACCCTGCATTTCCACATAATCCTCTTGTCAACATAATTTGCCTAAAACCCTGCTTTTTGATGAAGAATTTTAGCAGTGATTTAAGAAATTTGACTTAAGTGGACTCACCATACTTTCTTCCTTGGCTAATCAGGGAGTATTTTACGGAGTAAACATCCACATAAGTGAGTGCAGCGAGTGGCAAATCTTTGCGCAACTGTTCCACCGCCTTTTTTAAACCATGGTTGAAAAATTGGGCCACTTCGTTGAATGGAGAGGCACATCCATATTCATCAATCTGGCTTGCTAGGATTGGGATACGTTCCATGACGTACGGTAGACACCCCACAGGACCCGTGTTGTGTATCCAAAAGTATCTACCTCCTTGGTCATATATATTCTGAACACATCCAATTTACAAGGTCATAATCTACGGGACTAATAATGGTAAGCTAAGCTCATCTAATTAGGATTGGCTTAATATTTAAATTGATTCTTGAACTATACTAAAAATAACATATTGGTTCCTCAATTTTTATTTAAGATAAATTAGTCCCTAAACTTTTATTTTGGGACAGATTAATCACTGAATGATAAAAAATTTAACGGATTATGACATATTAATCTTTAAATTTTTATTTTAAGATAGTTTGATCCCTAAATTTTCTTTAGTTCTTTTTTTTTTATTTAGGAGCTATCTGTCCCAAAATATTAGAATCAATCTATTTCAAATAAAAGTTTAGAGACTAATCTTTTTTTTTTATATAAATTTTAAGAACTAAATTGGATATTAAGCCAATTAGGATTGCAAGCATAAACGAATCAAATATTAACTAGGGATTAGATTTACTAGCCTTAACTACAGTCTGGAACTGACTAAGCACATCGGGAACATAGGCTTTAACTTCGTCAGTAGACATGTTGGCGAAGTAGCCAGCAGTGAGATCGTTTTGGCCAATATCAAATGCGTACAAGGCACGTGAGAATTCTTCTTGCTTCGGCAATAACGTCTCATAAACTCCACCTAGATACATATAAACAAAGATAATTCACAGGTTTATTAGCCAACAAAAACAATGGAAGGTTCACTTGAGTTTCATTCTGTATGTAGTGAAATTATATTACCTCTTTTACGTACAACTTGAGACCTAGCAAGAAAATCATGGAACTCGTACCATTGAACGTTCAAGGAGATGGGGCTGAAACCACTTTGGTGCAAAGTTGTGTTCTGAGGTCTAATGGTAGATCCAGCAGTGGCGAAATTAGCTCCATGAGTAAAGTTGGTCCCGACGGAGTCTAGGAATGCACTTAGATATGGCAATCCAAGGTTCTGGGCTGAATCAAAAGCATTGTTAACGTAATTCAACCAGAAAATACCAACAATCCAGATATTTGAGATTTCCCACTATACCCAAAAAGAGAAAAAGTCGGTTCATTTTATCTGTTACTATCAGTCATAATCAAAGATGAGAACCCAAATTACTTGTAGAATTTTGCAAAGTGCTTTCATTATTCCCCCACGCATTTCAATAATTGAATTTGAAATTGAAAGAGACAAACATAACCCATACTCACGCCTACGTTACTTTTTCTGCTTTGCAGTTACTAAAATCCAATTTGCACGTGGCAATGCACTTTTTTTCCTTTAATTGAAAATGGAGTCTGCAAATGGGACCAGGGGACGCCGGACAGGGACATGAATGATTTTTGTAGATCGATAGTCTTTTTGTTCACGCCTTAAACTAGGCTAAGCGTCGGTGGATATTATGTAGTAGTAGTAGTATGTTGTTTTTGAGCTACTTTAATCACCAAATTCCAACAAAGGACAATTATGCTGAATAGTTAGTCACAGATTAATTAATGCTGACTGCTTCTCTTTTCCTGCTTAAAACATGACAAATGAATGGGAAAGGTTTGATAAGTATTACTATCATGATTCATTAGCAATAATGAAGGCTCAAGGGATTCATGATTTTATTCAAATAATATCAAATTCAATGATACTGATGTTCTTCTTGATTTGGGTTTTGAGACAAGAATGTTTTAACTGGGAGATGTGAAGGAAAAGTACCCATGAAGTCGATCACAAGGCGGCCATCACAGTAGCGGCCGGCGGGGCTGCCGAAGAAAGACTCTCCATGAGGAGGACCTGCCTGGCCAAATGCTGCTGACAGGCCACCAGTGTCGGAGTTCGAGTCACCAAAGTTGAATATTGCAGGGAAGTGGCATGGCTCTCTAGCAAGCGCCAAGGATGGAGTAAGGGTCACTAAGGAGATAACAAAGATAGTGGCAACCAAAATGGAGGATAGAGATGAAGCCATGAGTGTGGGAAAGGGAGAGTACGAAACTCAACTTGGGGAGAAACTGTCTACTACTTATACACAGCCCAAGGCTGGACTGTGGGTGGGTGATCCATATAGATCTAAAATAATTATTAGTTTTTGGAATTTCACCCAAAAGAAAACAAGATTTTGTTTGCTTTTTTTTTTATCCCAATTCTAAGAGGGCATCTAACATCTTTTGTTGTGAGCTAGCTAAGCTGTAAATACCAGGCACTTTTTAGTGATTTCACTATGTTTTGAACAATCAAATTTTAGTCAAGTTAATCCATATCAACTGCAATATTGATTTCTCTCCTTTTTTCGGGGGTGTCTTGAGTACGACTGAATTTAATTGAATATCCTCTTCAAAATTCAAACTCGAGTTTGCTGCGGTCCATGTCCATCCAATCAATATAATTTATTTAAAATAATTATATTGATCTTAAAATTAAAGCTAAATAAAAGTATAAATTCATTAATACTATAATAATTTAGATTTCTAAATCAAATCAAATCAAATCAAATTTAATATTGTTGAGGACTTTTTGATTTGTACGGATGAGATAAAAGGAGAGTTCTAACCATGGTGACGAAGTCCCTAAAAAGCCTTAATCCCTGAAAAAGAGTGAGTTGGACACTGACTTTAAGCCAATGGGGCATACTCCGATGTAAGAATCAATATGGATTCTCATATTAATGAAGTATTTTGGAGAGAGAGTAAGGATGTTGAAGTGAAGTCAACCATGGTTGAACAGCAACAAGTTCATTGTTTTTGGAAACCTACTGTCTACTGCTTTTTTTGAAGAAAACCATAAACTTTTGAAGACTTAGTGTTGTTGCATGAGCCATGAAGGTGTAATAGACTTTGGAGGGAATTTGACAAGTTGGCCAAGTATTTTGGAGTCAATTCTAGCTGTTATTGTAATGTCTAGCCTCAAATTAATTTGTGTTGGAGTCATAGGCTAATAAATTGAAAAATTTTACATGATATGCATGCAAATATATTCTTAAGGGAATTAGAACAACTTTTCCCTAGTTAAATTTTCTCCATTTTGAAGAGCTTAATTTCTACATCATTAGGACAAATTTTATGCATAGTAGAATAAGGCCTATTTTGTGTAGTATTTTTCAAGAATTTATGTACCTTACACCGAGCATGTATATATAGGTCTAAACCATCTATTTTACTACGTTAGCATGTTTAGTAATATTTGAAACTATTGCGGTATTTTTTTGAGCACTGTAAGCCCACGCAAATATTACCTTAAAAATATAACGGCAAAAATGATGGCATTTTCGTAAATAAGTGTGTTTTTACAAAACGAATTTTTCTATGACCAAGAATAATTTTTTTTAGGCTTTGGGTGGTTCCATGTTGTTATACACTGTCTAAACTTGAAAATTGTCAAGTTTCTGCGAGAAATTATCGGACAAAAATTACCATTTTGCCCTTGTACAAGTTTTAAATGCCAAAATTGGGAAATTGCTCCCAATAGCTTAATGATTTAAATACTTTGATAAATTCACCTCATTTTTATAAAATTTTGCCAATTGGTTTTAATTTTTAAAATTCTTTTATTTTATCCCAATGCACATAATTTCTCTTTAGGACACAGGTATTTTTTGAAATTTAATGAGGGCATTTTTGTAAATTGACCAAGTGAATTGTCTAAACTTTTCAAGACCACTTTTTGGCTTTCTTCTTCCTTGTTTTTCACATCATAGCCGAACCTCCCATAGCCAACTTTCCTCCACCATTTTTCAATCTTCAACTTTCTAGTTATTTCTACACTATTCCTCCCACTAAAAACACCATCAAACTACACTAAATTTCATCCAATTTTTCACTAAAATTCATCACGTCACCTCCCAAACAACACTTTCATCAAGAAAATTTGGAGAAAAGCTTTGCAAGTTTCATCAAGTGCATGAGTTTCAATCTCCCATAAAATTCAAAGGTGTGTTTTCATTTTCTTTTATTGTTTTTCTGAATTTTAAGCATGAAATGATAAATATTAAGTTTTATACATGAAAACTTTGCATTTTTCTTTAATTTATTATTAGTTTATGACTCCAAACTTTCAAAAATATTTATGATTCATGAGGCTATGGCATAAGTAGATAATAGAAGTGTTAGGATAGTCTCTTGAATGTAGAAAAACTTAGATGAATAAAGAAAAATATAGTTTAGCACTTAAATGACCAATTTTCATGAGAATACCCTTAGGTCATCCTAGAGAAAGTGCCATATTTTGGGTAATGGCCATGGGATTTTATCCCATAAATGATAGTTTGGTAATACTAGAAGATGATGTGAATCAAGAAATTGGTGAAAAGAACAATGGTTAAGGTAGTTATAGTGTAAACCTCTATTATGGCCTAAAGAAGCCTACATTGGGCAAGTACCATAAGGAGACCTAGTTAAATGCCATTTAGAGTTTGCATAGGTCACAAATGTGATAAGAAATAGATGTGGATGGTTAGTGTAATCAAACAGGTCCTATAGTGAAAAATGGCCATTTCAAGTCCATGGAAAAACCACATTTTTGCCTCTAAATCACAATGTAGGTGTCTAAATCCCATTCTTTTTGATTTGTGGCATCCTTACAACACATTTAAGCCTTAGGAATTGAAAGGGCCGAATTTCCCATCTCAAAAATCCCAATGCCGAAAATTTCCTTATGTAGGGGCAAAATCGTCCAACTTTTTCGTTTTAAGTCCCTAGACAAAATGGGAATTTCCTATAAGCATTGTTTATCGAAACAAACATATTCATACCTTAATTGCGCCAATTGAATCACTAGAACTCAATTTAGGCATCAAATACTCAAATTAGCAAACTAGTTAAATAACTATTCCAAATTACTACTTTTCCCACCATAGTTTGTGTTAACACCTTAAGTGAATAATTGTATAGGTGGTGAAACTTCTTCAAAGGAAAAAGAATGAGAGAATTAAAGGGAGTGCATATCCTCCCTATACTTGTGAGTGAGACTTATTTTGACCTATAGTGGACTTTTTGAATCTTATTACATTTTGCTTGCCATGATTTTTTAAATGCAACGATTTCATATTTTATGAATATTGGAAAATGAAAACTCATTATAGATGTGAAAATTCCATGATTTTCCATTTGGATTTATTTTAAAATTTTAGTAAGTTAATGCCTAGTTATGTGATTAGATGGAAATGAAAGATTTCTATATTGTCTTACATCATATAAATGGCTATTGGACCAAACTATATAGTGAAAATGTTAATGCTATTATGCTATCCTTATTTTTGGTGGATGAGTAGAGGTCACTGCAGTGGTGCCTCTCAAGGTCCGACCTTGTGTAGAGGCGGCATGAGTAGGCTTTCACTCCCATTTGGGGTGGATGGTACAGGGGTTGTTGCGCATTGAGATAGTGATTATGCGACCCCAGTGGGAGTACTGTGGACATAGCCACCCACCACCAGTGGTGAAGGTCCACGCCAACGCCAAGAAAAAAGGGCTTTTTGCTTCCTAAATAAAGAAATAAGAGAAAAACTATCTCGGCGGGCTTAAATCTCATCTTACCCGGGTGGAATTTGGGCAATATGCTTTGCCAAGCCCTTTAAATTCATAAACTTGAATTACTAATTGGAATTTCATAAAACGTTGAAGTCTAAACTTTATGTTGAAAAGTTTACCTAAATTTTCTCATAATTTACATAAGAATTATTCTATGATAAGATTTCATGTTATGTTATATTTTTTGGTTTTGTCTCACTCACTGGGTATAGAAAATATACTCGTCCCGTTTTCTTATAATATTTTTCAAGTCGGTAGCGTAGATATAAAGTAGATCATCCAGAGGAGCAACTCGACCGGGGCCGATCTTTTTATCGAGTATGTGATCGAGTTTTTATGGATCCACCGGCACCATTTTGGTACTTCTCACTTTTGATGTATTTAAATCCTTAAATGAAATATTTTATATACACTAGTAATTTAATAAAAAGGGATTTCATTACATCACTGTTTAATCTTTTATTTTCCGGTATGAGCCAATATGCATTTTACCTCCCTTATAAAATTTATTTAATCGCAATTGAGCTGTGAAAATCATAAGCCTTGCATACTTGGAGTTTCGGGTGAGCGCGCCATTCGAAATTCCTAGTACGCGGCGATTGTCATATTTCGACCCTTTGGGTCGGGGTGTGACAGTTATAATTTTGAATTTTTTGTAATATGGCAGATGATGTGATTAGTACCTCCAAGTTGATGTTAGTTTGAATTTTAAACTTGTAATTGATGTATATATGTTGAAAAATGAATGAAATGCTGAGTGTAGCCTTCATTCAACTTTGTTTCAGTTTTTCTTTCTTTTTCTCTATTCTGTTCGAATAACAAAACCAGAAAACTAAAGCTTAAGTCTTTAAAAGCCAACAAGTGGTATCAAGAGCTTTTATTGTTCTTAAAAGGCTTGTCACCTAAGTGAGAAAACAAGAGAGTGTGAGGCATTAAATCTCCTTAAAATCACCAAAACCTTACCTGTTTAAACCTCATTTATGGCATTCTCAAGCAGCAACAGTGTAGTTCCAGCTCCACCACACTTCACTCAAGAGAACTACCACATTTGGTCAGTCGAAATAAAGACATATCTGCAAGCAAACAATCTTTGGGATATTGTAGAGAGTGGAAGAGAGCCAGCACGGCTCAGAGCCAATCCCACCTTGGCTCAGATGAAGGAGCATGCTGATGAATGCCAAAGGATTCAAAACCTTAGCTATTCTATAGAATGGTGTCTCGGATGCTATTTTTACCAGAATCATGGCTTGTGCTAATGCAAAAACAGCTTGGGAATTGTTGAAAGAGGAGTTCCAAGGGTCTGAAAGAACTAAGAAGCAGCAGCTGGTGAATCGTAGAAGGGAATTTGATAACCTCAAGATGAAAGAAGATGAATCAATGAAGCAGTACTCTGATAGGGTCTCTGAGGTAGTCAACAAAATCAAAATCCTTGGAGACACAACCTATACAGAAAAAAAGGTTGTTGAGAAGATTGTAAACACTTTAACAGAGAAGTATGAGCCTACAGTCTCCTCCATTGAAAACTCTAAAGACCTTACTAAGGTTTCTTTACCTGAGTTGATAAATGCACTCTATGCTCTTGAACAAAGAAGAGCAAATGAAAGTCATGACACACCCGGACCTAGCACGACCTTTTCGTACGAACGGAATAGTACAAGATGACGCGATAATTAAACAATATGTCGGTCCGGCTATGTCAAGTCTGAAGAAAAGATAAGTTTAAGACAAGACGTAGTTAGAAGATGAGACAAGTTACCATGCATGGAAACACTAAAGTGGACTTCTTTAAGTCCATAGCCAATGGATTGGACATCCATTGGTGAATTGGTTGGTGGATCGGGCCAAGGATCGAAATTATGAAAGGTTTCAAAGAGGGGAAAAAGTCTGGCCCAGGGCCCGAGTAGACCCGGTGCCGGGCCTTGCTATAAATAGGGGGAGATGAGCTCCCCCCCTCTCATTTTCTCTTCTCCCTCTCTTGTCTCCTTTCATTTGCTCTCTCGGAGCAATTTTGGACTTTTGGCCGATCCGGACAAACCTACCGCAAGTTCAAGGTGAGATCTTGGTGAGTTGTTCTTAACTCCTTGAACTACGTTTCATTTAGTTTTCACGTTTATCCATGCATTGGTCTAGGAGAAATTCAAGCTCAAAGTTAGGTTCAATTTTTAGTTAGATTTTAAGTTTAGATTTGAGATTTAGGAACTTTAAGCTTGTAATTCTCGTTTCTGCTCCGGTTAACGCGTCGTGGGAGGTGAGAGGAACCTCCATCTCGAATTTTACGCGGAACGGTGGACCCAGGGGCTTGGGAACCGAGGAAATGCCTCGGATCCCGAGGAGGCCGGACGGCTCCAGTGCGGGAGCCGAGTCTCTCCCGCGCGGGAGAGACCAGCAGGCCAGGTCCCGTGCTGGACCTGGCTGTCCGGCGCCGGACTGGGCCTTTTGGCCCAATCTGTGCGCTTGGGCCATTTTGGGCCCAATTCGAGGATTTGGGCCCTCCGGCCCAAATTCAGGCTGGGCCTGACCCAACCTCAAGGGCAGGCCTGCCTGGCCCAGAACCGAGTCGGGGTGGGCCCTATGGGCCCAGCCCGAGTGTGGGGCCCACGTGTCCTCGGGGGTATTTTCGTAATTTTTCACCAAGTGTCCAACTTTCACCCCGGAACCTCCCGGACACTTTTCTAAGCCCCGGATCGCATCCAAACCCAATCATAGGTCGTATTAGAACCTCATAGGTGTATTCATAAATTTAATTATGAATGCTAACGTATATTTCCGTGTGTTAGGGCTCCGGTTGAATCGAGTGCGGCGATGCTCCGGAGGTTAAGCTACATTGAGCGCTTGGGAGTATAGGAATCTCCCATCACTGTGAGTGGCTTAGATTTCTTTGTTTAGCCACAGGGGAAAATGATTTTAAAAATGATTTTTAAAAACATAAATGTTTTCAAAAAGGTTTTGGGATACGGGAAACCCACACACGCACACTTGTTTGTGATATACCCATACAGTGAGTGGGATGTTTCAAAAAGAAATATAAAGTTTACGTGTGTGTGTGATTTATATGTTTTAAATATAAATGTTTTATACATATATATATATATTTATAATTTTTGAAAGATTATTATAATGATTATTGAGGGTACGATGCCCTTGGGAGAGGAGTGATTGAGTGGGATTCCTCGGGGCTGCTATTGCGGGAGCGTGGACCGAGTTTGAGTGCATGCAAGATACTCAGTCGTGGACCGCCAATCGAGGGGCACGGTGAGTCGAGCCTAGTTAGGAGAGGTGCGTAAGAAAACTCGCCAGAGCTCCAGTTCACTGTGTTCCACCACAGTGAGGCACCACCGAGGGAACGGGCTAGAGTAAGAGATAAAGAGAAAATGTTTTTAATGAGGAAAGAGATAGCCCTCGGTGCAGTAAGGCATACGATCGGCCAGTCGTGCCTTCAGTGTACTAGGTGCCAGCCCATTAGTATATAATTATTTTAAAGGTTTTAAAATTTAATTCTCTTTGGGAGAATTATAAAAGAGATTTTGAAAAGAAAATAAATTTATTTATTTTATTTTTACTGTACTTTGGATTACCCCTGTTTTCCCTAACCCTGATGGAGACCCATTGAATCTCTGTCACTCACCTGTATCCAAATCTGGATGGATGCAGATCCGCGTGCGGAGTCAGCTTTAGAAGGAGGCTCACTAGAAGACGTCGGTGGCTTAGCTTTAGTGGTTTCCGCTGTGTAGGTATTCTTTTTAATTAGTCCACTGGTATTGCTTATAAATTAATATTTTATTAAATGATTTCTAATTAAAATTTTAGTTTTGTTTTGCAGCGATGATATCCATTTCAATGTCTTGCGGTGCTTCTGGTGCGTGACCGGCCAGCACGTACTTCGAGGCAACGGGGCGATTGCCACATGGCCGACCCGGGCGGGTCGGGGCGTGACAAGTTAGTAAGCAGTTGAGGGAGCTATGCTGACCAAAAGCAACCAAAGAAACTCTACAACAAGTCGAGGCAGGAAAGGACAGGGTGATAAGAAGGAAAAAGACAAGAAAGGTGATAAAAACACTAATGATGAAAGTAGAAAGAAGTACCCTCCTTGCTCTCACTGTAAAAAGACAACTCATTTGGAGAGATACTGCTAGTTCAGACCAAATATACAATGCAGAGCTTGCGAACAGATGGGACATATGGAAAGAGTTTGCAAGAACAAACCTCAAAAATAGCAACAGCACTTCAAATAACTCAAGCTCAGGTTGCTGAGAACAATCAATAGCAGGAAGAGCAGCTTTTCATGGCTAGCTGCTATGTTAGTTCACGCATAAACAAGCAGAGATGGCTTGTTGATAGTGGCTACACACACCACATGATTTCTAATGAGAAAATGTTCAGATTTCTTGACAAGTCATTCCATTCGAGAATGAAGATTGGAGATGGAAAGTACTTGGAAGCATTTGGCCGAGGAGATGTCCTTGTAGAGACTCCAACAAGTACTGAAGTTGTTTCAGATGTTCTTTATGTACCTGATATTATTGAGAATCTTATGAGTGTTGGTCAGCTAGTTAGATGGATTGTGCTTTGTTATTTAAGGGTAGAAAATGCATTATTTTTAATCCTGCTGGTAGTGAATTAATGACTTTGCCTATGGTTGATAGAAGTTTCTATTTGAGCTTAGAAACTGATAATGCTTTAGTTCATACTGAGGATAGTTCTTATCGGTGGCACAAAAGGCTAGGACATGTGAACTATCAGTCTTTGAGTTATTTGCAAAAAATGAAATGGTGAGAACGCTACTTGAAATTGAGACAAACCAAGAAATTTGTGAGGTTTGTCAACTTGGAAAGCAAAGCAAGCTGCTCTTCCCTTCAGGACAAGCTTGGAGAGCATCTGAGAAGCTACAGCTTGTTTATTCTGATATATGTGGTCCTCAAAGGATACTTTCTTTGAATGGCAGCAGGTACTTTGTATTGTTCATTGATGATTTGTCTAGAATGACCTGGGTGTATTTCTTGAGACAGAAAAGTGACGTAGCTGAAGTTTTTTGGAAGTTTAAGGTTTTGGTTGAGAACCAAAGTGGCTGCAAATTAAAGGTACTTAGAATTAACAATGGCACAAAATATACTTCAGAGAAATTTGAGCAGTTTTATGCAAATGCAGGCATTGAGCATCAGCTTACTGTCGTATACACTCCACAGTAGAATGGGGTATGTGAAAGAAAGAATATGACAGTTATGGAGATGGCCAGGTGTCTGTTATTTGAAAAAGATTTACCAAAGAAGTTCTGGGCAGAGGCAGTTAACACTACTGTCTATTTGTTGAACAGATTGACAACAAAAGCTGTCAAGGAGAAAACTCCATTTGAAATGTGGTTTGGATTAAGCCAGTTGTTGATCACATCAAAATCTTTGGATGTGTCTATTATTCTTTAATTCCCAATGTCAAGAGAGACAAATTAGACAAGAAGAGTGAACCTGGAATGTTCATTGGCTATAGCTTAGTCACTAAAGGTTACAGAATCTTCAATCCTGTAACTAAGAAGATCTTCATTAGCAGAGATGTTATCTTTGCTGAAGCTGCTAAATGGAGTTAGGAGAAGAATGAGGTTCAAACTCAGAAGCAAAATGAAATTGAGTTTGAAGCTGAATCAGAAAATGAAGATGTTGATGAAGCACCTGTCAGAGGCACTAGATCACTTACAAATGTCTATCAAACCTGCAACATTGCTATAATTGAACCTGTTAACTTTAGTGATGTAATGAAAAGCTTAGGTTGGGGAAAAGCAATGCAGGAGGAGATGGACATGATCGAGAAGAATGGTACTTGGCAGTAAGTGAAGAAGCCAAGTGACAAGAAAGTGATTGGTGTTAAGTGGGTTTATAGAACCAAACTCTATCCGAATTGTTCTATAAATAAGTTGAAGGCCAGATTAGTGGTCAAAGGGTATGCACAGCAGCTAGGAGTTGATTATATAGACACATTTGCTCCTGTTGCTAGATTAGATACAATCAGATTGCCGATTGTTTTAGCTACAAAGCTTGGTTGGAAAATGTATCATTTAGATGTGAAATTTGCATTTCTTAATGGTTTGCTTGATGAAGACATTTATGTCAAGCAACCAGAGGGGCTTGAGATTCCAGCAAGTGAAAACAAAGTCTACAAGCTCCACAAGGCTCTTTATGGCTTGAAGCATGCACCAAGAGCTTGGTATAGCAGGATAGATGCCTACCTGCAGCAACAAGGTTTTGAGAAAAGTGAAAGTGAAGCTACTTTGTTCATTAAGAAAAAAATGATGATTTGTAGCTTATTGTTTCAATTTATGTTGATGATTTACTGGTCACTGGTGGTGATTTGAAGGCTGTGACTCTGTTCAAAGCTTGTATGCAGAAGGAGTTTGAAATGTCAGACTTGGGTGAGTTAAGGTACTTTCTTGGAATGGAAGTTCATCAAATTGATGGAGGCATATTTGTTTCTCAAAAGAAATATGCTTTGGAGGTTCTAAGAAAGTTTCATATGGAAAAGTCCAAATCAATTTCAACTCCATTGGTCTTGAATGAAAAATTGAGCAAAAATGATGGCAGTGAATTTGTAGATGCTTCTGTGTTCAGAAGTTTGGTTGGAAATTTACTTTATTTGTGTGCCACCAGACTAGATGTGATTTTACTTCTAGTTTACTTTCTAGATTCATGAGAGAACCATCACAAGTTCATTTGGGAGCTGCTAAAAGAGCTCTTAGATATATTAGAGGCACTGTTGACTTTGGCATCTACTACTTAAAGAATGAAAGTGATGCCTTAGTTGGTTTCTCGGATAGTGATTGGGCAGGGAGTGTAGATGACTCCAAGAGTACCTCTGGCTATGTTTTTTCATTTGAAAGTGGTGTGTTTTGTTGGAACTCTAAGAAGCAAGAAGTGGTAGCTCAGTCTACAGCTGAAGCTGAGTACACCTCAGCAGCTAATCAAGCTATCTAGTTGAGGAAAATTTTGGCAAATTTAGAGCTACATCAGCTTGAAGCTACCAAGATTATGATTGACAACAAGTCAGCTATAGCCATCACAAGGAATCCAGTGCAGCATGGCAAAACTAAGCACATTAATGTGAAATTTCATGCAATTCGAGAAGCTGAGAAGTTTGGTTACATTCAACTTGTTCACTGCAGTTCTGAAGAACAACTTGCTGATATTTTTACTAAGGCTCTGCCAAGAAATCGATTTGAGAACTTAAGAGCTAGACTTGGAGTTTGCTGCCTCTCAACCAATGAGGAGTGTTGAAGTGAAGTCAGCCATGGTTGAATAGCAGCAAGTTCATTGTTTTTGGAAACCTGCTGTCTGCTACATTTTTTGAAGAAAACCAGAAACTTTTAAAGACTTAGTATTGTTGCATAAGCCATGAAGGTGTAATAGACTTTGGAGGGAATTTGACAAGTTGGCCGAGTATTTTAGAGCCAATTCTAGTTGTCATAATTTTGAATTTTTTGTAATATGGTAGATGATGTGATTAGTACCTCCAAGTTGATGTTAGTGTGAATTTTAAACTTGTAACTGATGTATATATGTTGAAAAATGAATGAAATGCTGAGTGTAGCCTTCATTCAACTTTGTTTCAGTTTTTCTTTCTTTTTCTCTATTCTGTTCGAATAACAAAACTAGAAAACTAAAGCTTAAGCCTTTAAAAGCCAACAAAGGAGAGTAGAGGAGGTCAAGGGAAAAGGTTGGTGGAGATATGAGAGGTTGAAGATGATGAATAGTGATGGATATTTTACCTTATATATGGACAAATGAGTTGGTGGCATTAAGTGGAATAGGACTTGAATGTGACTACCTGTCATAGGATAGATATACTTGCTGTCAGCGCTCGAAGTGGACTTTGTGCTTACTAGAGGTTTTGGCCTCTTAGGGAGCCTGTGCTAATAGGGTATGCGCACATACTAGGTAGTTTGCGCATGTCCTAGGTAGTTTGCATTGGTAAGGTGGTTTGCACACATCCTAGGAGATTTGCGCCAGTGAGGTCCGCTCTTATGGATTCATCATGTGAGCTTGCTCTGCTAGTTTGCTTACTTCTTTAGTCCTGTTAAGTTCTGCTCAACAAATATCTTTTAAACTTGATTCATATTGATCTTTAACTTGCAAATCTATACTTAAAATCTGGTTCTTGAACAAGTCGACTCTAACGTCTATATACCCACCTCCATTGGTGAAGGGGATGGTTGGTATAAGATTTACACACTTGGGAATTCTAGTTCCCCACTTAATTTTGTAAAATCGATGGGTGCATCTCTTTGCATGTGTCGGAAAAGAAATGAATATTGAGGAACATAACAATTCATTTAATATGAATGTTTGCATATGGACTTGAAACTTTGGTTATTGTGCATGTTCAACGTTGGACAATTTTCCATAAAACTTATTGGACTATTTTATTGAACAATTTTCCCATCTACATCTTTCAAATTGGACAATATCGATGACTTAAGCATTTGAGCATTATATTATCCCTAGATTTTTTTTTTGGCTAAATATCTAATTTAGTCGCTGAATCATACAAAAAAGGATAGATTGGTCCATAAACTTTTATTTGAGACAATTACATACCTGAATTTTTATTTTCGAATACATAAGTCATCGAATGCTCGAAATTAAACCTGATAGAAACAGTTTGATCTTTTATTTGGCACTGACGTAACTTTTTCACATCAAGTTTTTAATTTAAAAATAAATCTGACAAAAACTGTTTGATTCCTTATCTGACACTGACATAACTTTTTTACATCAAGTTTTTATTTTAAAAATAAAAGTCACGATTCTTAATCTTTAACGATTTCTATTAAGTTTTCTTTTACCCAAGGACTAATCTGTCTAAAATAGTTTAAGGATCAATTTATCTTTTTTTGTATAGTTTAGAGACCAAATTAGATATTAAACCTAGAATATATATATATATATATATATATATATATATATTGGATTGTGTTATAAAACAAGAAATTTGAGAGACAGAATTAGAGAGAATTTTATTACTGAAAAATGAGAGAGAAGGTACAACTGAAAAGATACAACTGTTGATGAGTTGTGAGATGAATTGTTGATGAGTTATGAGATGCATTTACAACTGAACTATAGTTGAACGTCATACATATAGTGATAGCTCATATTTATAGAATAAATCTACAACTATACATTTATCTCCTAAATAATCTTAATTATCTTCTGGATAAAACCTCTGATAATCTTTTAGTAATATCTTTTCTTCAGTTGGATAATTTTTCAGATAATCTCTCCTATTATCACTTGAATATTTGACCATATAATAATGTGGAAGGTCCATTATCCATAACGAAAGGTCCATTAATTATCCATAATAGATTGGAGTTTTTCTTTGTTTTTTTTTCTTTTTAAGAAATAATGTGATTTGCATTAAGTTCTTTAGTCTTTACCCCACAGTGAGTTGATTCAATTTGAATAAGATTAGTTACAGACTGTTCAACAGATATGAATACCTTGATTCACATTAAGAGAAAAAAAAAAAAAACAGTGGTATAAAGACTCTAGGAAAGCCTCCATCCCATGGACATCCAAACTGCAAATGACACTGAATATTCTAATTCTGGCATAGATGATGTGCATAAACTGATTATGTAAATAACTTCTATCCTGTAACCAAAACGAAAAAATCTCTTATATCCAAAATAAGACTACCACCTTTCCACAATGATGAATCCCATCTATATAATGTCTATATCTATATGACAGAATTGGACATTTTTTCTGGAAATTTCCAATACCATTGACACTTTAAAGTTGATTGTAGAATTTTTTTTTTCCGCCAAAAATTTGTAGATTTATATTTACACATATTATTTATATTCTGGATCGAACTCGGGTTACTTCCAAGTTTTTTAAAAAAAATCGAACTTAAGATAGCATTGAAGGTGATGAATACAGGAGGAGGAGGAGGGGGCGGCGCGGCGGGAGGGGGGGAAGAGAAAGTAAAAATTGCAAAATGTGCTCAGTTCCCTTGTCTATAACAGGCCATATTCAATGGAGTTGGAGGGTCTGAAAATAAACCATCCACGATACGATCAAACACATACTTGTTAGCAGCTTCAGTCAAGTGGATCCCGTCCCAATTCACATGAGCAGCAGGATCTTTGCAAGCTTTCCCAATTAAAATTTCCTTCCCCATTTTATAAATCTTTGCTCCACAATACCATTTCGAGTTGTAATTGTACTTTCCACCATGGCCGCAGCATGCTCTGAGAGGCTGCGTGAACCCTGCATTTCCATATAATCATGTTGTCAACATAAACCTACTTGAAATCCTGTTTTTTTCATGATGAATTTTATTACTGATTTTTTAAGTGGACTCACCATGCTTTCTTCCTTCCCTAATTAGGGAGTATTTCACTGAGTAAACATTCACATAAGTGAGTGCAGCGAGTGGCAAATCTTTGCGCAACTGTTCCACTGCCTTTTTCAATGCATGGTTGTAAACTTGGGCCACCTCATTGAATGGAGAGGAACATCCATTTTCATCAACCTGGCTTGCTAAGACTGGGAGACGGTCCATGACGTATGGTAGACACCCAACTGGACCTGTGTTGTGTATCCAAAAGTATCTACCTCCATGGTCATATATATTCTGCAACATGTAAATAACAAGGTCATAAACAATGGGGCTACTTGTATTGCAAAGATATATATTTGTATAAAATTCCCGGTATCTAATAGTCACGTTGGATCCAACTAATTCGAAATTGAATAGCATTGGACCTCAAATGAGGGAAGCTCTTCCAAACTTGTTTTCTCCATTCACAGGATTTGAACTCGAAACCTTATTTAAGGGACATTAAGCTCCTTTCGCTCAACCCAACAGGCATTGATACTCTTATTGCAAAGATTGTAAAGTTGTCTAAACTAATCTGATTAGGCATTCCAAATTACAAAGTGAGTAGAATCCATATAAAGAATGAACTAGTGATTAAATTATCCAAGGATTTGAGATTCAATTTACTAGCCTTAACAATAGTCTGGAACTGACTCATCAGTTCGGGAACATAGGCCTTAACTTCGTCAGTGGACATGTTCAAGAAGTAGCCAGCAGTGAGATCATTTTGGCCAATATCGAAGGTGTACAAGGCCCGTGAGAAGTCCTCTTGCTTCGGGAATAACGTTTCATAAAATCCACCTGTGCACATAAAAGGAAAATTCACAGGGCTTAGCCAAGAAGAACAGAGAAATTTTGACTCTAGCCATTCTGTATGTAATGAAAATATATTACCTCTTTTACGCACAACTTGAGATCTTACAGTAAAATCGTGGAACTCGTAAAATTGAACGTTCAAGGAGACAGGGCTGTAACCAGTTTGGTAATAAGTTGTGTTCTGAGGTCTAATGGTAGATCCAGATGTGGCGAAGTTAGCGCCATGAGTGAAGTTGGTGCCAATAGAGTCGAGGAATGGACTTACGAATGGTAATCCTAGGCTGTGGGCTGAATCAGAGCCAAGCAAAATGTACCAACAATTAAGAGACAAACATGACCCATGCTTGCATGTGCTAGAGCACTTTATTGAAAATGGAGTGAGCAAAATGGGACCAGAAGAGAAAAGAAAAAGAAAAATTGACTAATGAATGAGAAAGGAAATTGTACTGTAATGTCTGCACTGAATTGATGTTCTTCTTGAATCGATTTTTGAAACAGCATATTGTAGCTGAGATGTAAAGAAAAAGTACCTATGAAGTCGATGACAAGGCGACCATCGGAGGCGCGACCGACGGGGCTGCCAAAGAAAGTCTGTCCATTAGGAGGACCTGCCTGGCCAAATACGGCTGACAAGCCACCAGTGTCAGAGTTTGAGTCGCCAAAGTTGAATATTGCTGGGAAGTGGCATGGCTCTCCAGCAAGCACCAAGCATGGAGCAAGGCTAACAAAGGAGATGGCAAAGATAGTGACAACCAAAATGGACGACAGAGATGAAGCCATGAGGGGGTAGGTATGAAAGGGAGAATATGCAACTCAATTATGGAGAGAAAGTGTACTTGTACTGCTCTACTTATATAAATAGCGGCTTAATACATAATTTTTCCTCTAAAATATGTCCGTTTTGAAACTTTGCTTCTTAAAATTTTTTTTTGGACGTTTGGGCTCTTAAATTTTTATTTTGGATATCAATTACCCCCGACACCAACGGCACTGTGAAGATGCTAACATGGCATGGTCCACGTCAGATGATTGTGTCACGTGGCACGGTCCATGTAGGTGATTGTGTCATATGGCATACATCAGCACGTGCCATTTGATACTATGCTGACGTGGATCATGCCATGTCAGTACTGTCACGGTGCCATTAGTCTTCCGTTAATGAAGGGGGCAAATGATGTTCAAAATAAAAATTTAGGGGCAAAACGTTCAAGAAAAAATTTTAAGGGATAGAATGTCAAAACAGGTATACATCAGGAGGTAAATTATATATTAATCCTATAAATAGCCCAAGGCTACTAAGGAAGGGCCAGGGGGTGATTGATATAAATCAAAATTTTTTTTTAGAATCTTAGCCAAATTAAAAGAAGACTTTGTTTGTTTTCTGTATGCAAACTCTGAGAGGGACACATAACGACTACTGTTGTCAGCTCAAAAATAGGCTCGGATTTTACTTGAACTAAAAAAACACAGCCCCCTTTGTAACCCAAAGAAAAGGGAAAAAAGAAAAGAAAAGAAAAAACCAACCCTTTTAGCGATTTGACTACTTTTTTGTATAACAATAAATATTCGTATGGTTTTAACGTTTGAGTTTATAAATTGTAATCAAGCAGTTAATTCATATGAACTTTTTGCTAGGTTATGATTCAGAAAACTATCATTAAGGTTAAGGTTTTTGCTTAATTTATTTAATTTCTCTGTCTTCATCAACTATTACTTGAATGCTGCAATAAATTTATGAAATAATTGAACTTGGGATCTCAATTTGTGAACTCATTCTATACTTGGGTTGGCTATTAGCAAATGGAAATGCCATGGTTTCAACGTTTTGGCATGCATAAGGGCTTTTTGTTTACCAATCAAATTACTTGATAAAATGAGATTTCAACACCAATAAGATTGATTATAACAAATGATCATTAAATTTATTTGTAGTCATGAGTCATGACCGCAAAAGTTAAATTCATTTTAGACAAAAGAACGGTAGACTAGCAACTGGCCAGGCAATGCTTTTACCTTCAATTCCGGTTTTAATACAATAATAAAATATCTAAACATTTTAATAACATCCGGAGACTCCATGGCCCAATGGATAAGGCGCTGGTCTACGGAACCAGAGATTCTGGGTTCGATCCCCAGTGGAGTCGTTCTGCTAAGTTTTTTCTTTTCATTTTTTTCAGCCAAGGATATCTTCAAGTCACAGCGTTTGCTTTTCTGCCTTGGATATCCCTGTAAGAAAATAAAACATTGTTAAAAGCTGCAAAGAGTGAGCCAGTCGTCAAGGAAGCAAAAGAGAGGTTTAACTCTAAACGTGCCAAGGAATGCACAAAAATAGGTACCAGAACATGAAAGTGTGTTAAGTCTAAACATTAGGACAAATTGAAATGCTTTTGTTTTAACAACTTACATTTTCACATTGTCATCTCAGTAATTATTCATTGCTGTCGTCTACAAGAGTGACAAATGCTCCTTTGCTTAATTTGTAACCCAAAATATTAGAAAAGAATGCAGACATATTGATGAGCTACTGGCAGAGATTAGTGCCAGAAAAATTTTCTAATAACTTTTGCTTAGTCATTGTAATGAAATCAAATCCAAATTTTGGAAGTCTATAAAACAAGCTGCAATGATTGTATGACAGACAGGGATTTGATTCATTTGAAGAGCTTTCTTAGCACAGAACACAGATTACTCCCTACAAGTTTATCTTGCTCTGCTTCCACTTTTGCTAACGCCTTATTCTGACTGTTCTGATACAAAAGAGCTGATCTTAAATAGTCATATATAGACGTTTCGACCTAGAGGACAATGAACACAGTCAGCCTTGATCAATATGGATATAACATGGACAATAAGACAGCCAAAATTGTTTAATGGTCCTAAATGCAATCTTTTTATTAAACAGATGGAAAGAGGAAATTCAACACAACAACCATGAACAGTTGCAAAGTAGGGTACTTAGTTACATTTTTGCTGCAGAATTGCTTGATCTATACTGGTGCTTTGGGCCTAGAATTATGGATGAAGAGGTCTGCGGCATGCTTCAGTAATGGGACTAGGAGGGTCTGAAAGCAATCCATCAACAACTTTGTTAGCTACCCACTGATTTGCAGCATGGGAATAATGAATGCCATCCCAACTTATATAAGTTGAAGAGTTGCTGCATGAAGTCCTCAAAATTTCTGTGCCATTCACTATTTTCTTCCTCCAGCACAGTGTATCACGATAATGCCCACAGCAATATTTAAGTGGATTTACAAATCCTGCAAAAGAGGTTGGTGTAAATATGGATCATGCAGAATGAAATGTGAAGCTCGTAATGAAAGTTTGTCATCTTTGCAGTTTCCAACAAAATTTCTCAGAACATACATATCTTTCATTAATTTGGACGTGGAGACAACTATCACTATATAACTGAGCTTACCATGCGCTTTTGCTTCTGAAATTAAGGAATATTTAGCGGAGCAAATGTCAACATAAGTCAGTACAGCATCTGGGAGTTGGATGCTGAGTTGGGAAACTCTCTCTTTCAGTTGCCTGTTAAATTCCTCAGCGACTTCATTATGAGACCTTATGCAACCATTTTGATCCACATTTTCAGTCTGTGGAGGATAATCTACAACCTGGGCAGGCAAGCAGCCTATTGGACCTGTATTATGTATCCAGAATGTTTTTGCTCCTTGTTGATGCAGTCGCTAAAAGGGAAAAGATTAAACAGAAAGTTAAAAACATAAATTTTAAGATTTAGATTAATCAAATTCAGTAACTTAATATTGGTGTAGCCCGTGTAGGATTCAAGAGAGTTTCTCTTACATTGTTCTTATTAGAGTATGCTGAGATTCGTGCAATATATAGAGGCCTATCTTATGGCAAGAAAAAGTAAGAAGCTGTAATCGTAACAGACTCTGGAAATATAAGGGCAATCATCAAAGTTGGCCTATCTCTTTATGGCGTTTCAGATTAACAAGTATTTGAACTGCATGGCTCCTTTGGGCCTACATGATGGAGATATGATTCCTTCTTTTCAACCTTTAAAGTTTTTAGAATTCTTAATTATGATTGTTCTTACTGGAAGAAAGAATGTGTGTTCTTTGAGCTAATAAGATCATTGATTAAACAGAAATATCAGCTCCAAAGCATTATTTTCCATATTATTGTCTACCTAGGGTAATACAACAACAACAACAATAAACAATCAAAGCCATTTCCCAGTCCCACTTTGCCTAGCACAATAACAAATGAAAAATGCTATCCGGTGACATTATATTTCCAACCACTTCAAGATTTATTTCTTAGAGCATCAAAGTGTTAGCCATGGTAGTACCGGTCATTTCATCTAATTATTGAAAGCTAAAGAAAAGGAACCAAGTATAGAAATTTAGACTATATGACCATGCATTATACTAAGCTTGGATTATGGAGCAAGAGAAAAGAAGCACTATAAATGTACTAGTAATATTTTCCAAAACCACATCAACATTCTCCTGATTAATAAATTATTTAAGCATATAACTTCATCTCACCTTTACAGCCTCAGCCAATGGATTAATAATTCCTGGAATAGATTCCACGATCTGTTTCTCTGTCACTGACTTGAATGCAGCAGAAAGATCGTTTTGTCCAATATCAAATGTGTACAGTGCTTTTGAGAAGTCATCTGGCCTTGGAAGCCTGCTTTGGATGTTTGAATCCACACCTGGAAAAAAAAATAGACAAATTATGTGCCACAAAAAAAAAATTAAAGAAAGAAAGAAGCTTTGAGGGTATTCTACTTTGGAAATTATCTTTTATCCATGATTTGTGCAACTGCTTCTAACCTTCTTTATGTAGCTCATTTACTCGTTCTTTCAACTGTTCAAATTGCAGAAGTTGTATGTCAAGAGAAATGGGGCTAAAGCCATGCTTAAATATTCTGGCATCAACATGCTGAATTGTAGATCCTCCTGTGGCAAAATTAGCTCCATGTCGAAAATTTGCACCAATCGAGTCCAGATAAGGACTCAAATATGGCAGTCCCAATTTGTCAGCTGCAAAGTACAACAACAAAGTAACATAAGACACAAGCAGAATGCATTATTATGATTTTAAGTACAGAGGAGGGCAACTTTCAATCTAAAAACTTGAATCATAAATCTTTAGAGGTGATTAGTTTAAAGTCCTTTCTTAAATGGAAGAGTGTATTAGCCAAAAAGTACTCAAGATTGATCTTTATACAAGAAGAAAGCACCCCCAATGACTACCTAGCTGATACAGATTTTGAACTACTAAATAAAATGCATACTGTATAACTCAAATTACCACGAACAAAACCGAAGAATGTCAAAAGTCACAAGTTCAAGCTTTGAACTTGTAGGGTTGAAATTTGCAAGTTCTACCCTTTAGGACATTCCCTTCAGGATAGAATGTAAAAGTGAATTAACAACCATAAATCTGTGAGAAAGAGATAAATATTTCTGAAGGGTGCATCAAAATGACCAGACATATTTATTAATACGAAAGAAATGAAAAAAAATAATAATAATAATAAAAGCAGTCACTGACCTATAAAATCAATGATCAGTTTTCCATTGCAATATCTTCCAGATGGCTTTTGGAAGAAGATATTGCCATTAGGCCAAGGAATCCGGTGGAATGCAGCAGACTTTCCACCTGTATCAGAATTAGAATCACCAAAGTTGAATATGGCCGGATAATCACAACCATCAGGTTGACCAAGACTCCTCTGGTTTCCACTAAGCAAGAAAAGAGAGAATGCAACAGCCAAGAAGGCTGCTACTGCAAACGTTTTCACATTCTTTCTTGAAGCCCAAGCAGTCTTCCATCTCCTAATGATACCAATTCTGGGCCTTGCTCCGTCCATACAGATCCTCTCAGACCTTTTAGCAAACAGATGATGAAGCTCTACTCTCACTCCATTAACAAACACATAGTTGACACCTAGACCAATATTTGCAGAGAAACATAAACCCTTCTATTGAATATTTTGGACTAAAGTCAGTGTCTTTCCATTCAGGAGCTGAGAGAGCCTGTTTCTTGCAAAGAATACCAGCAAATTTGAAGTAGATGTCTGTAATGCACCATAGCTTGGGAAAACTTCGACTTGGGTAAATAAATTAAGTTTACCTTACCCTCTGTGTTCCCTAAACCATAAAGTGAAGGTTAAGATCAGATCTATAGTAGTGCAATTGACAAGCATGGGTCACCAAATTCATCGACTATCCTGAATTTTTTATTACAGGTATAACTTTAACGTTGGATCAGATATATTTGTTTAATTATCAGATGTCTTGTCGCAGTCTTACCCAACTACCTCAAAATGCTATTTTTTCTTAAAACTTTTGATGATGACATGAACTAAATACAGCAATATCATATTGTCAACTAGTAGTACTTGAATATCACTCCAAACTCCAAAAGATCCACCATCTCAGTGTTTTTTCACTGCAATTTAGCTCTACCCCACCACGCATTTTGCCTTCCTAGTATATTAAGCAGCGGCCTTTTGTCTTTTTGATTACCAAACTCTAGGAAAGGCAATAATAGTTTGGTAAAAGGAAATCTTTTCTTGTCATATCTATTTATAGGAATTGGAACAAATGGGGCCAAATCGAAAGAGGGAGTCTTAACAAAATTCATGCGGACAGATTGGTGATGTTAAGAATTATCTCGTATGTGCTGTTTAGAATGAATGTAAACCGTAAAAGCGGCAACTTGGAGCCGTTTAAAAGCAAAGGGTAGGGTGATTTTTTCTTTCATTTTATTTTTTGCAGTTGCTGCAAGTTTAATGGTACATGACAGCATAATTTGAGCTTATAAGTGAATAAGAAAGAGGCTAGAGACACGATTTGGTGATAGGAACCGGGGGATCCGAGAGGGAGCCATCCAAAATCCTGTTGGCTACCCAACGGTTTGCAGCTTCAGTATAATGAATGCCATCCCAGCTGATGTGTTGAGAAGGATCACTGCAAGAAGCCCCAACAATTTCAGTGCCGTTCACCATTGCTGTCTTCCCACATTCTACATGATAGCTACCAAAATGCCCGCAACAGTTTATAAAGGGACCAACAAAGCCTGCAATTACATATTCAAAGATGAGTGTTAGGATGTTCTGAAGAAGATTTGAATCAATCCATTGCAATTTGCTTGGACAAAACAAATAAATAGAACATATTCAACAATGTGAGATAAGATTAAGCATCATTGCAAGATTTAATCTTTGTTGCTAATGGTATAGACGGCACTAGTTTCCAATATCATGGAACCTAGAGACAAAGGGCAGCACAGTAGAATAGACTCCAACATTGTGGGCTCTAAGGGAGATCAAATGTAAAGTCTTTCCCCTCCTACATAACTTGGACCCGGGACCTCCAGGTCAGAGTGGAGGTATATTACAAACTGCAGTGAGGCTTAGCCACTACCGAACTTCTGATATAGAAAAAGAAAAGTTATAAATGGTCAATGACAGTGTAAAACCTACCATATTTATTTGCCTCACTAATTAGAGAAAATTTAGCTGAGTAGATATCAACATATATAAGCCTTGCACCATGGAGTTGGGCCCTAAGTTGAGAAACCCCGTCTTTAAGCTGCTTGTTGAATTCTTGAGCCACCTCGTTGTAAGACTTAATGCAGCCAGCTTGGTCAGCATTCCCAGGCTTTGGAGGGGAATTTATAACAAAAATAGGCAAGCAGCCAATGGGACCCGTATTTTGTATCCAAAATGTTCTTGCACCTTCTTGGTAGAGTTTCTGAAAAGCAGAAAAAACAAACAGCAGAACAGAAGCCATTCAATAGTATTGCATCTCAGGGTGAAAAGTGAAAACCGACTGCTTTAAGATAAGAAATAGAGGCTGTGCTGAAAAACCAATAAGGTAGCCTCAATGTTACCTCTATTGCCACAGCAAACTGACTGATTATATTGGGAATAGATGCCTTGACCTGCTCCTCTGTAGTTGTAACAAGGCCGTAATTCAGATCATTTTGTCCACAATCTAACATGTAAAGGGCCTTTGAGAACTCCTCTGGCCTGGGGAGCCTGTTAGTAATATCTGAATTCTTGCCTGAAAATCAAGCAAGCACAACATGAATCATCATGATAAATGAAAAAGTATAAACTTTTTATATCAAAAAATTACATAGCAGTTGTTGCAGAATATTAACCTTGGTTATAAAGTTCATTGGTGCGTTCTTTGAGTTGCTCAAACTGCAAAAGCTGTACGTCAAGGGATAAGGGGTTAAAACCTGCCCCAACTAATTTGCCATCAGCTGGTTGAATCGTTGATCCACTTGCAGCAAAATTTGCCCCATGTCTGAAATTTGACTCTATTGCATCAAGATATGCACTCAAGAATGGCAATTTCAACTCATAAGCTGCAGAGATTTTGACAACCTCTAAGTCGTCTGTCTTTTTGCCAGAAAAACATGGAGGCATTAAAGGAACAAAATTGGTTCCATGATAACAAGGAATCAACTTAAAGTTGACACTATAAAAGTCAAGATATGATATAAACTGATAAAGATAAGGTGGAAATGGCCATAATTTGAGTAAGGTAAGGTTTCTGACCATATATTGATGCTGGCATCTATCCTCCTATAATAGTTGCAATCAAACTGCGACATATCTTCAAACTTGAATTACAGAAACAAGAAGTGAATAAAACCAGAATACCTATAAAATCGATGAGCAGGCGTCCATCAGAATACCGACCAGAAGGTTTACCAAAAAAGGTCTCGCCATAAGGAGGAGGAACCCGACCAAATGTTGCTGAGACACATCCTGTGTCAGAGTTTGAATCGCCCAAGGTGTAAATTGCTGGAAAATGACAACCGCAAGATGAACCAAGCAATGAAGCCACAAGTACCACTCTGATTACCACTGCCATTACACTCTTTCCGTTGCTAATGCCTGTAAGGCTTACAGTGTCCATGAAAAGCTTTCCGGATATCTGTCAAATTTTGTAATAAAACAAGCAAAAAAATCATATAAACCAGCTGGTACAATAAAATTTTAACAAAAGTGATAAGGAAGAACAACCTATAACTTAATAGTCTGAAATCTGAAATAATACCCATTTGGAAAAGATCATTGACATATATTGTCAGCTACAAATCTGAAGATGGAAACATAGTCAGAAATACAATATGACGAGAGGTTTCTCGGAACCGAAGATAAGAAAGAAACTAGCTACTAGGGTACTAGTAAATTTACAGACTCACAACTGGAATCATGATATCAGAAGATAAAATGTACCTTTGATATGAGGAACAAGTAAAGAAGAAATCTAGAAATGTAGATTGAGATGTAGGAGTGTCTACTTAAAAAGAAGTTGATTCAGGGAGGAGTTGACCATCTTCAACATATATTCCTGGAACGTGGAACCGGGGAAGGCTAATCCATCAGACAACTTCTGGTGATTAAGTAGCGTGTTAAAACTTAAAATAGACAAGATCCAAGTAGTTTATTTATGAAGTAAAACATACAAGTAGGCATTAAAATTATAATGGGAAAAGAAACAAAAACAGTCCCAAGTTTTGTTGTTATTATTATTATTAATTACTTTGTAGGCATTTTATGGTTGATTTTAAAACATACATGAAAGTGGCATCATCTTGTTGGGGCAACGCAACACAAACACCATCCATGAGATTTTCATTCTGTTCTTGCAGAAGATAACAACGACAAGACCACAAGCATTTCATAATAATTTGTAGTTAATGAAAATCCAGCCAGCACCATACACAACAAACTTTACTCCTATTGACTCATACGTAGAATGTATTTACAACGCAGAGATCAGAATCACGATCCATATAACAAAATAACCATAAATTCTTCTTATGATGTAAGAGTTCGAATTACAATTAAAAATTGAAAAATGAATTCCACTGTCAAGACTCGAAGTGTCAACTAAGTTCATCCCTAGAGGCTTTTTTTTTTTTTTCAATGATGATTCCAAAACATAGGGTACTACTCCCTCGCTCGCTGCTTGATGAACATTCCAGGTCTCAACCTTCGACCACCCATCATTACAATTTGCAATTCGCAATTTGCAAGCACCCTTTTCTTCAAAAACAAAAAATTAAAAGCTATTCTTCAAAATGTACTTAACATAAAGAACCTTTTTTTCCCACTAATTTCTTTCCATACTCAATCATGTCACACCGAAGAAAAAAGAAAAAAGAAAGAAAGGAAAGAAGTCGGAACAATATTCACCACCAACAACCTCAACCCCATGAACAATACACCAGATTATCAGTATAACATTCCCAAGGAATCTAAAAATTAAACTGGTGAAATACCACAATGTTTGTTAAATGAAATTTGAGTCCTGGGAAATGCAGGCCCCTTGCTTCAAAAAGAAGACAAAAAGGAGGAGAAGGGGAAAAAACAGAGCGGCGGAGAGGCAAATTTTACATAGTTTCAAGATGTAACAAGAGATTAACGCAGAGTTCCCTGTTCCAATACTCAAGAATCCTTGCTCCACTTTACCAGATCAAAAGAAGAAGAAAAACAAAGAGAGAGAGAGAGAGAGAGAGATACAATTAAAAAGAAGTGAGGACAAAATATCATTGGTCCAGGTGGTCAAAAGTAGAGAGGGCAGAATCTAACAAAAACAATTGCCAGCTGCGGTTCACCATCTATCCCTTGACCTTGGCCTGCCATATAAAACAACATAACAATGTCATTAGCCATTTGACTAGTCTTCAAATGTCTAGTTTTAGTGAACAGATTTACAGACTGATGTTACAATGGCCAAAGGAGCAGCGGTCATTAATGCAATGAAAAAGTAACACGTGGCACTAAAAAATTTCAAATGATGATCTACCGGGTACAGATAATGGAATTGGGGGGGGGGGGGGGGGGGAGGAGAGAGAGAGAGAGAGAAACAACACCTTTCATTCATCATAAAAACCTTAGAAAATTTGCTCGGTTTCTAAGCCACACACACAAAAGGCAGTTTAAGTTCGCCAGAAATTGGCACCTAAGAATATCATGCGATCTCCTAAAGACTCACAAATTCTCCTATATATTATATCTATAAAGTGAGAAAAAAAAAGGAGGGGGGAGGGGGGGAAACAAAATAATCAGTTAAGGAGGTCAAATTTTCCATGAAGACAAGAGAGGAGGGGCAGAAAGGCATGAGATTAAACTGGTAACAAGTTACATCCTCACCTGTCCAAATCTCTGTTTCCCAGAAATCCTCTATCCCTGCCACCATGAAATCCTCTCCGGTCATCAGTAGGCCTTATCCGTGCTTCTGGAGTACCACGAGATCTAGGCCTATTCATGTAATCCACAGTTCTAGATCCATCAATGGAGCCAGATTGAGAAGGAGGTCTATCGTGGAAGCTACCAATCCTGCCAGCTCCAGAACCAGGCCTTTCAATAGCTTTCTGCCCAAATCTAACTTTGTCCAAATCTCGGATAAGCATTTCTAATTCCCTTTCTTTCTGAATTAATGTGTCACGTAAAGCGGGTTGGTCTCCAGCAGATTCCGGATTTGGTGTTGATTCTTTCTCAAGCTCCTCCTTTATATTATCTATTTCTTCTTTCAATGTTTTTTCCTCCTCCGTTTCTGGCCTGACATTTTTCCAATTAGAAATGAACATAATGATGGGTACAACATATCGAAAGTTGCATGTGACTGGTAAGCAGGGGATGAAGAAAACAAGACTTAAGAAACAATCTTGAGCAATTACATAGAATGATTGGGGCAGCTCAAACCATCTAAATGACAAGCTTACAAAAGAAAACTACAACGAACAACACCTTGGTATGCAATCACATCAATACAACAAAGCATTCCATCACTACAGAACAATGGAAAACCACAAGGGCGATTCATGAAGAAGCAACAGCTTAGAACTATTTTCCAAGAATAATCTGGAAATAAGAATGAAAGATGATGTAGCTTTAAGATAAATCCAAGGGAAATAGGAGTGGATAAAAGAAGCACACAAAGTGACATAATCCAAAGATTTAACAAGCACATACATGGCAAATAAGGTTGCAAATGAAGGAATGACAAAAAGGGCCTACACCTAAACAAATAAGCACTTCAAGAATCTTAAAGAAACAAAGAAGCCTGGAAGACTGATTGAACAAAATGCTATGATGGGAGGAAAGGTTAGTATTATCATATTTCCTATAGTCTTCGTAGGAAAACAACAAAAATAAAATGTCAATAGATAAAGTTTCCTAGTTTCTGATGTGCCTACTTTGTGCATATGCTTCCTACATCTGCTCCACATTAACTTCAGGGAAATCTCAGTACACAAACAACTTGTGAACAGTGTTATGGACTGCTTATTTCTGTTGACTTCCGGCAACAGAAGGGAATCAAGTAGCAAAGATAACAGATGAAAGGCATGCCCATTGGCTTCCAAATTATAACACTTGCTTTGGTAAATGTGTAAAATTTGGAGTACAAAAAAATGTACGAAAATTTGGGAAAATGCATAGAGCTAAGCTTTACTGTCAAGATAAAGAAAATAGAAAGAGGAATCCCCAGGCTCACAAGGAGAAAAAAACTCCACTCCCCCATGCACCTAACGAACAATAACGATAAAATTAATTTAACTGTAACTTTTTTTAAAAAAAAACAAGAAGCCTGGATAGTTGTGGTACCATAAACAAGAAATATTTCACAATTGAGCTGATGCACATTCATAAAATGAAAGACTCTTTCAGAATACAATGGCAGGTCTGGATTTAATCACAAAGCTGCTCAAACTTGATCAAGAAGCATATATCTGTTGGGAACTCAAACATAAATCCAAAATTAGTTTAAGATGGAACCCTAGACTCCCAAAGTCTCCAAGAACTCCCCCAGCCCACCCCACAAAAGGAAAACAATACAGCACTAGATAAACTCAATTACAATCAAGGTAGAGAGACACACAATGCATGAAATATTAGTTTTATATAATGTGAAAGAACCCCCTTAGAAACATTGCAACCCTCTACAGAGAACAGATACAGAGGAATCTTATAATATTTTATATCATACTGAAAAATACAGTCGCCACAAAGAATTCATGACAGCTATCAGATCATCACCTATGATTTAGTCGACCAAAGAAATTCCATAAATTCACCGAAAACTTCGTTTAAGGGGAAAAAACTAAAGGAAACAATTACATTTTCTAGGTTTAAAGCAACATCATTCAAATCCAAGGTTATCCTCAAACCCTATTCATCATAAGATATTTGACCTGTTCCACTTTAACTTGAAAAGTTTTTAGCATCTTAGGATTGCTTATAGACAACATAATATACCCACTAATTAGGGAGAATATGAGAATCTGCAATGACAACAATGTGGTGACAGATAAGGCAAATTACTGCACTGAATATGCTAAGCACTTAAGAATCTAGAAACCATCACTTAATTAATACTAATATCAACATTAAAGGAAACGGATCAAAATCAGTTCCAACATATCCCACCAAAACCATTTGGCAATAAATTACGAACAAAATGAATAGAGAAAAGAAATAGAAACCTCTCCATCCGGCGACGTTCCAATTCCAGATCAATCTTACGCCAATCCTGACCTCGCTCTTCCAGCAAAACTTCTCTAGGCTTAGCATCCCCAAATGGATTCACCTTCGGCCTCGGCTTCACTACATTTTCAATCCCTTGTTGCTGGGGACCCTCGGACCTACTGGACTGTGCACTGGATGGCCTGCTGGACTGAGAGCTGGTAGGCCTACTAGTTACCTTCTTTGCCTCAATATCAGAATCTAGCTTCCTCCAATCCAATCCTTTCTCCGCTAGCACCTCTTCCCGGGGCCTCGCTGCACCAAAAGGGTTCGACCTATTCGTCTTAACCACTGGCTCATCCACTTCCCCTCTGGGTGGAGCCAAAACTAATTTAGGCCTTTCCTCTCGGAATCCACCGCCACCACCACCTCGGGTCCATCTATCGGGCTCCGGTCCAGAGTCACGAAAACCTGAACCAAATGTGGGAGATCGAGTTGGAATTGGCCGTTTCCCGGCCGTCCAATTATCAGCCTCATCAGCCCTAGACATTCCACCACCACCTCCACTTCCAAGACCACCATATCGATTTTGCCGACCCGAATCAAACGAAGGAATAGGTTTCTTAGCCATTGCCCAATTATCCACCTCATCGGCACGCGAGGGCTGATCGTAATCAGAAACCCTAGAAGACGGGCCCGGTCGTTCCTCATTAAAACCTCCGTACTGCCTCCTTCCGGCGCCCCAAGAACCATCGCTGTCATCACGGTCACGAATAGCCCGACCCGCAGGCGGACCGGACCTCCCATAAGATGAAAACCCACCTCCAAGACGGCCATACTGCATTTCCTCGCCGGACCGCTCCTTGGGTCGGGTCGGGAGGAGCATCATCTCATCAGGTGTCAGCCTGTTGTATTCGCTTACCCTAGCACCACTACCAACTCCACCGCCTCCGGGTGACGAATAAGCTCCCATGGTGAACTCGGAGAGTGTCATTTTCTTCTTCTTAGGCTTCGCGCTAACGGCTTCCCTTAGGGTAGGAAAACTCTGTGGCTCAGCCGCCGGAGCAGCGGCAGCCGCAGCAGCTGCGGCAGCAGCAGCTTCACGTTCCTCAGCTTCTTCTCGCTCGGCCTCGGCGGCCCACGCGCCGATGCCACTCCAGGGCTTCGACATTTTTCAGAATTTTGTTTATATTATTTCTTATGTTCTTTTCCCTTTTCCTTTTCTAGTTGCTTGGTTTTGTGGAGATCTGGGGAAAAATGGAAAAAGAGAGGAAAATGGGACAGAGATCTAAAAGAGAGGGATAATGAGATAATCGAGCTGAGGCTCCGTCAAGGGAGCCGGAGCTCCGATTGCATGCGAAGAAGTTTAGAGTGGGTTACAGTTTTTTTTTTTTTTTTCCCTTAACGCTTTCTTTTCTTTATTCTTTTTTCCTATTTTGTGTGAGAGAAAATGAAAATCTATATACGGAGAAAAAAAAGGAAATGAGATGATACGATAATTACGCGCACGAAGGAGGATTGAAATACACGGTCCAATCAGGGATAGTGAAAGGAGTTCTCGAAATGTGTGATGGTGTAGGTGTACCCCCATCCCCGTGTACTATGATATTTGACTTGTGGGCTTTTTGGACGGTAGGGAGCGTGCTCAGAATCTTGCTTGCCTTTTCTCTCCATTTCTTGTTTCTTTAATAGTAAGTGCTAACCTTTTTCATTTTCCTTAATTTTACGGAAACTCTTCTTTGTTATGGCTTGTGGGGGAGCCAAAATTTGATGTCCAAATTAGCAAAACTAATTTAGTGTATTCTTTGTAACTTTTAATTACAAAGTGTTAGCAAAATCCACTTATGTTTTGAAAGAAGTTGAGGACAACATTATGAAATATTCTCATTATGGAGAGAATTTATTGAGCCGGCACATCGCGGACTAGTAGTTGACAAACTTCGAAATGAAAAAGGAAAGTTTTCAAAAACCAAAAAAAAATGGTTTTCCATTATAACTATTTATATTAGTATTTCTTCCTTTTTCACAATATCTGTCGTTTTAAGGTTTTGTACAAAAATTAAGATTGTCGTTAAAAACTCCTAAAATTTAGATAAAATATTATAAAATGATAAGTTTACCCTTTTATTACTCTCTTTTTAATAATAAATGCTTTGTAGGATTAATTCAAAAAAAGAAGGGTAAAGTTGAAAATAATATAATTAATGCTTTATAAAAGTCTTAAAGTGACAGATAATGTGAAAAAAAAATTCTCCAAAAAACGACAGATATTGTGAAAATGAGTGAGTAGTAATTAAAGAGAATACCCACGTTTACGTTGCGGGTATTTAAGAGTATCTTGAAACAATTAAAGGCATCATTAAAAACAAGAAGAAAAGTCTGTTAATTTTAAACTCATAATATGGAATTAGTGTATGAAATTTAATTAAAATGTAAAATAAAATTTTAAAAATATGATATTGTACAACTTATGAAGCTCTTTGAAAACAATTTTTATATATAGTTACAAGGATTTTAGTCTTGCATTAACCTAGTCATCGATCTATATAAAGCTGTAATATATTAAATATTTCATATATTTTAAACATAAAGTAGAAAGTAATGAGAGTATAAGACTATGTTTGGTACATGAAAACATTTTCTGTTTTCATTCTCTAAAAAATACAAAGAAATCACCATGTAGATATGTGTATTTTATAGAAATGTATGTATGTTTTAGAAAATGAAAATGACAATGGATCTAACATTGAGAACAATTTTTTTTAATCTCATTTCTAAATCCATTTTCATTTTCATTTTCATTTTTTAAAACATATGTATATTTCTCCTCACAACACATATCTTACATAGTAGGTTCTTTGTATTTTTTAAAAAATAAAAACAAAAAATGTTTTATCATACCAAATATAGCCTAAACTTCTCTTATGCTCATATGTTCATGTGTATTTTAATTTAATCAACAAATTCTCTTTATCTCCCTCATTGTAATTTGTTGTTCGTATGTAAAATCATTGATCCATCTTATAATCTAACAAAAAGAAAATTATATGAAGAGAGAAAAAATTTACTGCTATAATATATAGGCCACTATATTTAGCATACTTTTTTTTTTGCAAGCATATTTAACATACTTAGTAATTAATATTTTGTAAAAAAAAAACTCAAAAACCATAGATAGCTATATTAAAATTAATTATAAATACAATGAATATAACTTTATAAATTATCTTAAATATTAAAAAAATTATCATAAATAAGATTTTAGAAAATCACAAAAAATTCTCCTAAACTCATACGTGGAGGTCTTGAGAGAGTTGCCTTTAGAATAACTTTAGGAGTGTGGTATAGATAGATGGTATTTGATAAATTAATATCACAAGATAAATTAATTACCAGAAACAGAATAATACTTTATAAAAAAAGAACTACAAAATTTTTCCATTCTAATTTCCCACCATTTCCCCTGTCCTAATTTCTTTATTTTTCAATTATACACATGATAAATCTCACATTTTTAATTACATTAGTCCCAGTGTTACGTATGTCGCACGTGATGTAATGCATTTTGCTAACCCGTCTAATTGATTTGAATCTGAAACTAATCTAATCTGATTTGATTTTTGAAAAAAATAAATTACCTGCAATGAATAAAAAATCGAATCGAACCGACCGGTCCAATCGGTTGGATAGAAAACCGATCACAGATCCGATTCAATAAGGCTTATAAAACCGGATTTTAAGTGAATCGTCTTTAAACTGTTAGAACAAATTAATCCGTTTGAACCAGAAATTAAGGCTTTTTTTCTTTTTTTTTTCTCTTATTCGTTAACCGCTGTCCAACTCAATGCCATGCCAGCCAACCCAACCCTCAAATCTGCCAAAGCCCAAAGCCAAAAGTTTCATCTTCCTCAGAGCTATAGTGCTGCATGCAGTCACCCATCCGGCTACCCCTCCGGCTTCACCGCTTCAGCCACTCTCCACTCTCCAATCTCCTCTATCTCATCTCCCCTTCGGGCTTCCACCTCTAGACAGCCATCTCCCTTTCTTTCGAGTTTCAATTCAAGTTTCGAATCTATCTTCTTTGGTTCTGCAGCTCCCTCAAATTGACTTTTGAATCGTTGAAACTTGAAAGGTAAGGTTTCTGACTTTCCGTTTCTTAAATTTATTTCATCTCTTGAATATTTGGCTAAAATAAAAAGTTATCTAAATTTATCCCCTGTCCAGATTTCAACTTTTTAGTTTTTAGAACAGAAATATGGATACTTCATAGCTGATATGATTTGTTTTAGTCTGAGTTTCTTTTGATATATTAACATTTTGTTTTTCTGGTTGTTTTTCTTTTGATATATTAACATAGCTGGTATGATTGCTTGTTATTTGCTAATTTGTTGTGTAATATTCATTTGGATTATTTGATTTAGTAATGTTTTCTATTTTTCCTTATTCTTTTAGAATTTTTTATGATTTTTTCCAAATTTTTAGAATTTTTTAAAAAATCAGAAAAATTAAAAGTCTCACATCTTTTGACCCGGGCGGTTCAACCGGTTGAATCGTGAACCAGCTGATCAAACGGGTCAAGCTCTGGTCCGATTTTTTATTCATTGATTACCTGAACCCAAGAGTTTAACCCATAAAACCTGATAAACTAATATGAAATAACTAGACATATTAATTTAAATAACTGAAAACAAAAAAACTTGAACCCAAATAACCTAAAAAATCCAAGGGTTAAATTCAAAAGACTTGAGAGATGAAAAAATTTAAAATCGATTGACCTAAAAACCTGAATCTGAATAACTCGAAAACCTGAATCTGAATTATCAGAAATTTGAATGGCCTAAAAACTTCTTTGGGCCAATCTGACACCAATCTTCACACCTCTGTTTTTTAATTTTGTACTTTTTAATTATGTTAAGCTCAATTTAAACTGATAATATTCTTTAACACCAATGAATAAAAGCCACTTAAAATCTTAATATTTAAATCCAATTTAAACCAATGGCATTCTTAAAAGTCTAATGTAAAAAGTAAAATCTAAATCCAATGGCATTATTGAAATATGTTAAAAAATGGATATTTAAGATGAAACAAACCTCTTATTTATCCAACTCCCACTTTTATATATATATATATATATTATATTATATATGTGTTACGTGTATCGCACGTAATATAACGCGTTATTAAATAATATGTATTTTTAAAAAATCTTATCTAATTTGATCATTAATTATGAAAAAATTATAAAATTGTAAATTTTTTAAAAACAAAGTTAAAAAAATTTTAATCTTAAATTTTTCAAAACTTATTTTTTTAAAATTTAATTTTATATAATTTTTTATAATTAATTGTCAAAATTTAAAATATTTTGACTACAAGTGAACATATAATTTAAGACTGAGAGAGTACCAACATCTATTAATACATTAATAATTTCGATTTTAAATTCTAGTTTAATTTATTACTTTAAAATTTGAAAATCCATCAGCTTCTTGCACTAATTGATGAAGCCAGCTTGATGGTAAAATCACATGAAAATAGCCTATTAATGTCAAGTTAATAGCCCGAATTTCTGGGTCAAACCTCAAGTTGAAGTTTAAATCATTTATTTGCAGGCCTCAAGTTGAAGTTTGGCTCCTTTTGGAGGTCCAAATTTAAAAACCCAGAATCTTGGACCTAAGCAACCAAAGCAATTTGACAAATGACTCCAGCCATTTTTAGTCTTCAAAATCAAATTGAAATGATCAGACACCCAACTGTCAATGCAAAGGGGACGGCTACTAATGGCCAACAAAACTCTAGTAGGAAAGTCAGGCCATGTTGGGACTTATGGGCCAATATTATGAGAGAAAATTATTGGCCATCCCTTCCAACTTCCAAGCAATTGGAGCTTTTCCTTGGCTGGGAATTTTGAATGTTTTGACTTCATGCTTAGAAATTGGAATCCCGCTGTGACGTGATACTGATATCCACTTTGGTCAGTTACTATTTTTTTTCTTTTTGCTCAAAATATTTATTTTGACACGGCAGATGGTATGATTTTCCTAGAGTGGAGTAGGGAAGCAGTTGGTAAGTTGGGTTTAGCAATCATCCCCAAAAAAATTTCAACTCTTGGAATACATGGCACCTTCTTCCATAACTCAATTCAAGGTAGAATAGAACTGAGCCGAATATTGTTACTATTGTGAATTGCCAATTTGCCACAGCTCTCAGATATCAGTTTAACCCTTTAACCCATACATATATATAACTAAACTAGCGCATAAGGAAATCGATTTGGGGCAACACTGATCCAAGTATGAATGTAGGATTTATACCCTAGGCTTCTCCTTCTGGCCTGATGCTCGCACAACTGTTCTGAAGATTGGTCCCTTTGAGGCTTGTTTGCTGGCAGCAGCTTTTTCAGACTGTGAAGGCATTGCTATAGGTTTCCGAGTAACTCCTGCACCGACATCATTTCCACCAATCAGCTGTTGTTTATATAATGTTCCGTTGTTCCTTTATGTAGGCTAGACATTCCAATTGCGTAATTAACTCCAATGATTAGATTGATCATTTGTTAAGCCAGTTTTCCAGTGAAGGAGAAACGGAGAATGATCACAAACGAAAATTTCAGTCTCAGCATTCAGTCAAATATGAATCAAAGGGGAGGTAGTGGACTTACACACCTTGTGATGAGTGGCCATTTGCATCTGCAATATCCTGGTTGATGAATACATTGAAGGAGATTTTAGAGTTTTCTTTCGTCATCTCTAGGACACAAATATCACCAACTTCTAAATTATTATCCAGGACAAATGCTCTCCAACCACGACAGATTATTGCATTTCGCCTTCCAATACCCTGTTGACGGCATACTGCCGGCCATGATTTACCATTCAGGCAAAGGGTTACATCAGCAAGTTTGAGGGTCTCTGGAAGATGTGTCCGGGCAAAATGTTCTGGTATAAACTGTTTGAAAAAAATTTTATACGACAAGTGATTCAGAATTTTATTAAATAAAAAATGGATTGTTTCAAAGAGGAGAATGTTAGCAGCTAGATGCTTATTCTTTTTCCATTTCTGCCAACTTTTCTATCTGCGAAGTTAATGTTGTGAGTAGTATTAGCAGAAGAATCAAATGAAACTAACCAAATGATTTTTGTGAACATATGATGCTCCTAACTTAACGACCCAAAATGGATTTTCAGATGTGAAAGCACGAGCTGTTTGAAGAGTTGGTCCACGGGCCATAAATGGTTTCCGGTATCCCTGATGTGTCGATGAGGTTCCACTTCCAGCTTCTCTCTTTACAGGACAAATAACATCTGTAGAAGCTCGTGATCCTTGAAACTCCGCCTCCTGACCTCTGTCTATGAATACTTTGAAAGAGATTTCCCTAGAATTAATTAACTCGAAAGCACAAACATCACCAATTTTTAAGTTGTTATCTTGTACAAAAGTAAACCAACGGAGTTTTACGTATCGTAGTCCGTTTCTTAGGAAAGAGAAGTACTTGGCAGACCAAGTTTTCCCGTTAGAATTATAAAGAATTACATCACCATGATCCTTCAAATGTTTCCTGGAAAAGTCTGAGGGTATACCCTGCACAAAAGAAATTACAGAACATGCAGAAGATAAAATTTTAAATTCCGAAGAGAAATATAATGAAAAGAAAACAAAATATTCTAATTTCAGAACAACTTACCAAACAGCTACCACCGACATTAAGACCAATATATGTCGATTGCATGACAACTATAAAGTATGGATTGTTGGAATCGAAACCAGCTCTCTGAAGAACTTCAGATTTTTCATAAGAAGTCAATTGTCGCACTCTGCAGACCGTAGTCGACTTCCTCGCTCGTTTTCCAACTGATGAAGACCCATTATCACATCCAAATCGTTTAGACATCGAACGTCTCTCATCAGTTTTGCCACTAGGAGTCGTTCTCATCATCTTATTAGGTCTACCACACGGTGATTGTGGTTTCTCTCGTCTGCATGTAGAAATGTCATCTATAAGCAGTATAGAGTCCTGTTCTGATTCCTCAATCTCCAGTACCTCTTGTTGCTGAATCTCCTCAACGTCATTGGCATCGGGATATTTGATCTCTGAAGCACTTCTTTCAAATATGAGGACATGGAAATGGGAACTCCCTTCGTATCTAAAAACCAAGAAATATCCGTGCTCAATAGAGTAGTGTTCTGCAAAGTTTTTCCAACCATTTTCTAGCCAAATTTTACCATCACATTTCGTCAGTTCTACTTCCCACACTGCACCAGTTGGGACCTTCAAGAACACTCGGCTTGACAGGGCATTCCCATAGTCTCTTGCAAACTTTTTAGGAATTCCCTGTTAGCCAAAATGGAAAAAAAAAAAAGAAAGAAAGAAAAGAGAACCCTCTAATCAAGAGCTGTACAGATATAGTGAAATACCATTATAAATAGCTCCTATCCATTGCATTTTTTTTTCCCTAGGCCCTGTTTTGTTTTCTCTACTCTCTGAATATAATTTTTCCTTTATTCTCATTATTATATTTCGCATTGTATCAAATACTAACAAGTTGAAGAGTTTCTGCATTGACCTAGCAACTAGGAAACAGAAACAGACTTACAAGTTTGCCTTCCTGGATGGCATCTTCAAAAACTACCTTAAAGAAATGGTATGGTTCTGGCGAATGGCCATTGCCTCTACCATGTTGCCGAGCCATTGTTAAACTTGAAGAACTTAGAAAGAATATGTACCTGAAATAGATACCTATGCAAAAAATACAACTAAAACACATAGAGGGTTAATATATCCATAGTTTATATACTTGCACAAACGGAAAATTCAATAATAATAATCCTCTGTCAACTGTAAATTCCACTGTTTCTTGATTTGACAGGAGGGAATTAAGCGGATCTGACGATGAAAACCATAGACATTTTTGAATATTTACTTGTCATCTTTGCTAATTGCAACACTCCTTCTATCACGTGCAAACCCTTTTTTTCCCTATCAATCTAACTGCATACCACATTGCAGATGATATGGTTTTGTACCCTTAATATTCTATCACATGAATTGCATTTTGATACTTTATCTCAAACTCAAAGACCCAAACATCACCAACTTCTTCGACCAAAAAGAAAAAAAAAAAAAAAACATCACCAACTTCCAAGTGACTCTCTCTTCTGCAAAATTAAGTCCTCCAACGAATCAGAGAGTTTTTCTCTCGTATTTGTTTCGTAACTTTCGTTTGCTTCACGATAGCACTTTGTCAACCAAGTCTTTCCGTCTGGCATGCAAAGGATTGCGTTCCGAACCCTCTCTGTCAAGTAATATAATTCCTCGAAAAGTCCAATGGTATACTCCCCAACTTCCGATGAAAAAAGAGAAATAAAATTAGAATGAAATTTAGAGAAATAAACTTGTCTCTTCAATTCTTTATCCTCTCTTTCAAACTCCTTTTAGCCACTCTGCAGCTTCTCTTTATTAACAAGGACCGCATGGATTTAGGTTAACAATTACGATAATCATAGCTGTTTGAGAGTTGGCTAGATTAAAAATAGAATTAAAACGTACTTAGCTGGCACCTACTATATATATAATAGGGGTGTAAATGGTTCGGTTCGGTTAGTATATTAAGGTTTTAATATCTTAACGTTTCAGTTCGGTTCGGGTTTTTTTGCGGGTTTTCGAGTAGTTGAAATTCATTAAATTTTGAACTTTTTTCTTTTATAAAAGTTTAAATAAGATTATAAAAATTTTGGATATTTTAATTTTAGGATAATAAAATCAAGTATTTTTTAAAATTTTAACTTATTTGGTTCATTTGGATTTCATTCGGTTCATTCGATTTTTATATAAATATTCTAAAACCCTAATCTAATTATCGATTCGGTTCGATTATCTTTTTTTGGGTTGCTTGAACAGCCCTACTATATATTGCCCAATAGAGGTGTGAAGCTGATGCTGGCAGGTGGTGAGAGCCTGAGGTGAACCAGAACCAGATCATTGAGATTTGAGAGTATTGGAAAACTAAGAAAGATCGAAGCTGTTCTCTGCTCTCACAGTACTTCACGGTTCACAGAACACAGCTACTTACTTTTTCAGACTCTTGTGCTTAACAAATCTGCTACTGAGAGGAGGTTGCTTTTGGTCAGGGCATTAAATGTAAAGATAAAAGCAACTTGTACAACCAGTCACCCCTTGTCATCTATCCTTCGAAATTATTAGATTTGTTTGCTAGTCTCTGTGTATTTGTTTGGATTTATTTACTTGTATTTTCTGGCGTGCTTGTTACGTACTGTAGTATCATAACCTATTTCTTTTGTCCATTTGGAGAATGTTGCAGGATGTAACAACAGAATAAAGTTAATCTGTGGTACTAAAGAAACACTAATTACGACTTAAATTGCTTGATATGATTGAAAGAATTCCACCGTCCGCATTTCAAAAGTACTTATAATTTTTTCTTGTTACAAAAAGTTTAGGAGCTTGATAGTAGGTTATTCCATCTCCAAGATTCTTTGAGAGTTTATGAACTTTAATTTTGTAAAATTTTTTGAATTTACAGATTACCTATCGAAAAGGGTATGTGAAAATTCGAACCCAGGTACCTTACACAACTAACCCAAACTCTTACTACTTTAATCAATCCCATTGACAAAAATACTTATAATTACTACTACTAAACTAAACTTCAAAGTGGAGAAATGCATATCTCTTGTTGTTGGTGGAAGATAGCCTTTGACCGAAGCATGGAATATTAGGAATGTGAAGAAAAGCAGCAACTTTGTTTGAAGTTGAAGAGGTTCACCAAACATCACTACACTCAAGTCTTTGCTTGCTTCTAATTTGCCTTTCTCTTTTACCATATCTTCTGTTTGGATTTTTCGTAGTCAACAGCGAGAAAAAATGTCATGGATCGTTTAATTCGTCAGATTGGCTTCCTTAAACTTAAAGTGCTTGCCTTAAATAGGCGATTAATGCAAATGATTTAATGTACCCTAATTATTGACTTTTAAGAAAAATCCCTTCCGTATCTGTATAAATACTTCAAATCATGAGAAGCAGCCAATAAAACAGTAGTGAGCTACAATTTGATTTACAAGCCATTCAAATTGAGCACAAAAATCTGTGGTAATGGTGTGAACTAAAGAGGATGCTTTGCTCTTTTGTATTTAGACAATTTATTTACCAATTAATATGTAATAACCCCATGGTAATTGTTGCACACTTACAATATCTCAGTATTCCCAAGGTTAAAGGCTTTGGTTCTCGTAGTTTTCTTTAGCTCAATCGAATAATCATCTATAAATTTCTGTGCAAAATGGGACTAATTTTGTTTAGAATTGAGATGTATGTGATAATTAAATAAACATGGAATAAATCATCCCATTGATTTAACAAATTAAATTTCCGACTGTGTTGCGGAATGAATACATTGTTTGATCACCCATGCTACATAATTTTGCCCCCGATAAAAGAGTTCTACACGATTAATTAGATCAAATTTTCAGCTGCAGTGCGAACGCAAATTTGTGAATTGAATTTGAAGTTAGCTGGCATCTCTTTGAAAAAAAATTGAAGGAGAACGTGCGAGTTGAAACTTGAATCTCAAAACTTTAAAAAAAAATCTAACTTCTTAATCCATTCTACTAATATCAAAGTTGTAAAAGTTATAGTGGATTTTTTTTTATTAAAGGTCAGCGTAGCATTTGTTTTGGAATCAGTATATTTCAATAAATATAATCCAATAAGGCTTATCTAGGAGAAAAAGAAAAAGAAAATAGGAACAAGGTAAACCTAACAAGCTGCCATGAGAGTTTACGATCCAAAATTTTATCTATAGTTAGAATTGGGCCCACAATTGGATCCAAAAAAAAGATGGACCGACAATTAACTTTTAGTCCAAAAATAGGACTTAATATCTTTGTTGCCCCTATAACTTTTTTAAAAAATATCACTTTGTACTCTCAACTTTTATTTTTAACATTATACCACTTGGAACTTTTATTTTTGAACCTCATTATCCCCTGGTTGGAAAATGGACGCGCGAGTTCACATGACTAACGTCCTAATTACAATGCTAATGTGGCATATCCATGTTAGCCGTATATGCCACGTGGATGTGAGTCTCACTTGAAGACATGGATTTAAGGGAGTGAAGAAAATGTGTATTTTTTAAAATATTTCTCCTTTTATAAAACATTTTCCCAACATTCAGAACTATCTCTCGCTCATTTCATTGCTCTCTCTCTCTCTCTCTCTCTCTCTCTCTAAACAACTTATCTTGTTTAGATCTTCATTTTAGTGACTTGCCTTCCACTTGGTCTGTCTAGTTCGAAGGTCCTTGACATTGGTTTAGTCATGGCTATAAGCAAGGACGGATCTAGTTGCCCCCACTCAACTTCTAGACACTTCAAGGTTTATTATAAAACATACACTAATATTTTTCTTTCTTTCCAATTTGCCCCCACTAAAGTTGAAAAAAATGTAAAACTTAGATGGTTTTACAAAAATATTGAAAAGAATTAGATAACAAAAATATGAATAAAGTAAGGACAATTAGACAAGGGTCTTAACCAAAACAACAAAAGTCAAAAGGTATAAGATAAAGTTAGAATTGTCTAATAATCTTCTTTCATTCTTTTATACTATAGATCCCATTTAGGCCTTTCTATATCCCTACATTCTTCTTTTTTTATATTTTCTTTTTATCTTTTCCTAATTAATTATTCAAAAATTACAAAAGAGAAATAAGTATCAAAATTAAGTAATGACACAAATTAAAATGGGTTACTTTCTTCTTGCAAGTCCTAGAAATAATTTTACTTATCACTTGTATTTTTAAATACTTTAATGTGATTAAGCATTTATTTCTTATTTTAAATTATTTATAGATAACATAATTTACTTTATGATTGATTTTATATTTATATTATATAAGTTAAGATTAAATAATATCTTCCTTGAAATTGAATGAAATAATTAAATTTTTTAAATTTTTTGTCATTTATAAAGTTAATTTGATTATTTAATCAGAGTTTAAAATACTAAAAAAAGGCGACATGTAATTAGTCTTTTTTTTTCTCTATAATTGCATTTGAATATATTTTTTTTCTTTAGAATTACACTAACCAAACTTTGTTTTACTTAGTAATATAGAAACCTATTTAAAAGGAAGTTTTAGTTTTAAAATAAACAATCGAAATCAATACTATAACGACAAACAATATTATATAATTGTGGATATATTATATTGAATTAAACTTAGATGATCTTCATTGAATCCCAAATTATAATAAAAATTATAAACTATCATCCCACATTGACTTTATATTTTTCATATATTTAATAGTGTACATATTATAATTTGCCCCAACTAAACTTAATTCCTAGATTCGTCCCTAGCTGTAAGGCGATCTCCACTTATCAACCGCTCACAAATGGAGTACTCAAATGATGGAGAAAAAATTGTCTATCGATGCAAGAGAGTGGCTCCAATTGTGACTTCATGGATTGGTGAAAATCTGGGTAAAGATTCTATCGGTGTGGGATGTACAAGGTAGAGGTCTAGTTTGGTAAGTTAAAAGTCTACAATATTAAGTAATGAGCTAGTTTTGAGCATTGATTTCGGGCTGTTTGTAAGGTGGTGACTGTGATTTTTTCTGGTGGTATGATGCTAGTGTCCCTAAACGAGCAAATGAATTATTGGTAGCCTTTCCAAATAACGAAAGGAGGCTTGCAACAGAGAATGAATTTTGGTAAAAGGAGAATGAGTTGTTTACAAATCAGATGCTGAGCATAGGAGTTAGAGTCGGTGAAGGTTAATTTAATGGGCAAATCAAGAAACAAAGTGTGGTTGAAATGGTCTCGATGCAAAAGAGGAATGTAACAAAAACAATCAGGTCGAAGAAGATGAGCTAATTGATTAATTGATAAGGATGAAAATGGAAGTTGAAACCTTGAAAAATGAAAATGAGAAATTGAAGATAACAAGAAGGCAAAAGATCTATACAAATGGCTTTTAATTCTTTCTTGGTTTAGTTGTTTTGTGGTTTTTTGGAGTTTTAACGTTAGGTTAAAAAGAGTAGGTGTTTTGTAGTTGCCTTGACATTGAAGCTTGTAATACATGGAGAAGAGTAGTACATGCAATATGCTAATGTTATCTTTCAATATAATTCAGAAAGTAAGCCCTTTAAATTTCCATTAAGACGAAAAATACAAAGGTATAATTGTTGTAGCATTTTACAATACTAAAAGTGACTTGCTCAACACCTGTTATCCAAAAAGTTACACAAGTGCTAGCAAGTTATATTTAAGTCACCTAAAACCAGAAATTTAACATATATCCTATCAAATAGTCACAACATATGGACCTATTCATAGTTGACCGAAAAGTTACCCAAGTTTTAACATCGAATGACTACTAACAATAAGTAAACATATAAAAAATTAGATCAAGGTTGCACCAAGCATAACTAGTGGCTATAATTTCCATTTTTTATGGACTTTTGGGTGCCAATTGGATTTGCGTTGGCCTATCTCATCCCATGTGTTGAAGCCTCTATCACCACTAACTTAGATGCTTTATATTTGCCCAAGGTTATAGCATTGACCTTATAAAATTTGTAACCAAATTGCAATGATGTCATAAAAAATTAAGGGTTAGTACAGGTTTTATTAGACTAAAACAACAAGAAACCAAGTAAGTGAATTGAGTGAACATACATAAACGGCTTGCTTTCTAATTTTCTTGTTAGTGTACAACCCAAGTCCTTTAATTGAGAGCTTTCTCTTCCTGCATAGTCTTGCAATTGGAAAACATTGAGTAGGCTTCACCCTTGCATTTGTCATCAATTGCTTGTTTTCCTTTTCCATTGGCTTTTAAATTACTTGCTCATCAATCACTATATGATTACAATTGTAATACCCCAATCCTACATTGTCAGGATGTGTGATTTCAATGTGATATATATAGTGAGACCCACCTTCTACCTATGAGGCACCTTTTGAGTGGGACAAAATTGTGAGGCTTCGGGCCAAAGCGGACAATACCTCCCAGGTTGGGCCGGGTCTCCACAATTGGCATCAGAGCAGGCACCAGGCGGGCTGGGAGCTAAGTGTCACATCGCGTGAGCGTGGTGGAAGTGACTTCTAGAATCCCAACGCTTGGTGTGGTCCTGGATCTGTGTGTGTTGAGTTTGCCGAGGACGTCAAGCCTTTAAGAGGGTGTGATTGTAATACCCAATCCCACATCGTCAGGATATGGGATTTCAATGTGATATATATAGTGGGACCTAAACCTAATACTGTAAGGCGCCTTTTGAGTGGGACAAAACCGTGAGGCTTCGGGCCAAAGCGGACAATACCTTGTAGGTTGGGCCGGGTTTCCACAACAATCCCTTTATTTGCCCTGTCATAATCAACATAATAAACATCCCATACATCTTCAAAAAGGCGGTGAACATTATACAACTAACTTTACTTACTCTTTAGATAGGTACAGGTTTGGAAATGGGCTATTTGTTAGAAGTTGATGCAACTTTAGACATTGGTTTACTTGCATAGTTTGAGGCAGTCTTGGAGGCCTTACTGGATGTAGGCTTTGAAGTAGCTGTTTTGTAGTGGTTGAGTTTGTCTTAGTACAAAGTTAAGTTGGTGAAGACATTGCTTAAGTTGCATATGTTAAAGATACTTTTACATTCTTTGACTTAGTAACACACCCGACCTAGTCTGCACGTGTCAAGTTGTGAATTTGTAAATACTTGTGTGGCCAAGAAACGAAATTGGACTTCTTTTAGGTATGAACTTCTTTTAACTCAATTCCGAGCTTAAAAACCCTAAAATATAGACCAAAGTCGATGGGCCCACTTGGACACGTAAATCGAGGTGAGTTGGACCAAGTTGATCGGAGTCAACTTAAATTTGGTTGACTCTGGCACTTGACTTGGTTAGGTTTGGTGTCGGACCGGTTAGTTTAAAGGGGTCTCGGGCCATTTTGCTTCCTTTCTCTTGTTCTTCATTTTCCCCGAGCTCTCTCTTCAATTTCTTTCAAATTCAACTCTTCAATCTTCCTTTAAACACTTGATTAATCACCATCATCAACTTCTCTAGCTTCCAAGAAGATCAAAAACATCAATTTCTTCAAGAATTCATCAAATCTCCAAAACTGTCAAATTGGTGATAGTTTGTTGTTCGAGTCATATCTTGCAATCCAACTGTGGGAATTGGCTAAGCTTTTGATATATTGTTCTAGACTCTTCAAGCTTTAATTTGATAGTTTATATGCTTGATTCCGTTGTCTGAGCTGAGAGAAATGATGAATTGAAGATCAAATTCAGTTTAAACTCAAGAACACTTAGAATCCTAGTGTTTTGATCCGAAATTCATGCATGATTAGTTGTTTAATTTAGTTATTGAAGCTCTGATTTGTTAGTTTAGTGTTGAACTGCAAGTGTTTCAATTTTCATGCCAATTGGTGCCGGTTTAAGCTCAATTCGAGCTTGGTAACTTGGGTGGCCGAACCTCGGCCAAACCCAAAACAAATCCGGCACCGGATATGCCTAGGTCCGGCGCCGGCCTCACCCGGGTTGGGAAATTTTCTAATTCGGGTATTAGGGGCAAAATGGTCATTTTACCGCCTTGACTCCAATTGACTTTAATTGACTTCCGGACTTCTCCAATTTAGTTTCGAGACCCTAGAAACCCTAATTAGGTCTTGCCTTGTTATTGATTATCAGTCAAATACCTTTATTAATCAAATTATATTTTAGTTTGATTATTTAGGTACGTGATTGTACGACATCGGACCGGTAGCATTTGAGCTAGGGCATTCAAGGGGATTTATTCGGGAGTATACAAACCTCCCTCACTTGTGAATGGTTTGGATTATAGTGGTTGATCATTGAGGGTCAACCGTTTTTTTAATTGCTTTATTAATTGTTTTATTAAATATTTATAACATTTTGGGATATGGATTGTCCACCCTCACACACAAGTTTAGAAATGAATTTAAGGGTGGGATTTTCAAAAGAATATATGAATTGTTATTATTATGATTTACTATGATATGATCCCCTGAGAGGTTGAATGATTGTGCGGATTCCTCGATGCTCCGATTTGAGGGAGCTTGTGGACCGTGTCGAGATAAGCATGCCAATGAAGTAGCCGTGGACCGCCTTTTAAGGGGCACGGTAAGTGTCACGCCCCGACCCGCAGGCTCGGCCACGTGACAACCGCCGTACCACCTCGAGATGCGTGCCTCGTCAGGCGGGCAACCAAGATGGCACAAGGCTTAAAAATAAAGGATATTCGAGCAATATATGAAAACATACGAAATTATTATAGATAATACAGTTCAATAATATTTCAAAAGAAAGTGACACGTTTTACGGTATTTGATGCGTGTCGCAAAGCACCAAAAATAACCTCACTACTCTAACATGTAGCTAGGGAAGCAAGGGTCGATCCCACAAGGAGCTATCCAATTTATCATTACTTTCACAAAGCATAAATCAAACTAAACAAGAATTTAAAGAGGGGGTTTTGTATTGGTGTTGGAAATAAGATATAAGGAGTTACCAAGTATGGTAATAATAATGCAATGTATGATAAAATAAAACCTCCAATCTATTATATGATCAATCTTTCAACCTAGCACTTGATCATTGATTCACTGACCAAACATTCTTCTCATTAATTGGTTAACCCCATGGATTAGAAACCAGCTTCAAATCCATGGATCTTTCCTAATGTTGATTAACCATGAATCTAGGTTCACTATTAATCCTTCCTCTTATGGCTAATTTGAATCCCAGCAATCCAAATTCAAGCCTAGAAGAGCAATAAGCTAGTGAAAGATGAAAGCTAACAACAATCAATAACAAACCCAGCATTCATTATTCAAATTGCATCTTCAAATCTCTTTGAATGTAAAAACATCCTCTTGCTACTCAAGTTCTAAGAAATCACCAAACTCTAGCTTTGGAGTTCAAAGATTAGCATGCTGATGAACTACTCAATCAATTATTTGCAACTAATTAACTCAGCAATCCAAAAGACAATATAATAAACATGATAATCATCTTTAAAGCTCAAGAGATAGAAGAACAATCAATGAACAAGAAAGCATTAAGAACAAGAATCTCACAAATGCAGATCAAAGTGATTGAATCTTATAATAGATTGGAGTTATAGAGTTTTGCTTAAACGAAAATTACAAGATGATAAGTTCTCTGAAACCCAGCAAAAGATGCAAACTTAAAGACTGAATCCACTTCACTTTCCAGCTGCTTCTTCACATTTTCGGATCTCTGTCTCCAGCTGCCAGCCCACACTCCACTGCTCCTCCATAATTCTTCCCATCTGAGGTGAGGAATCTTAAGAATAAAATAAGCTAAAGTAAAAGCCATTTGAGGAAAAGAGGGAGACAACTCTGAGGTTTAGTTATGGCTCCTCTCCACTGAATCTCCGGAATGTGTTTTTGAAGGATTTGATAGTGGAATGACAGCATTTAAATGGGTCTGTCGGCGTTCTGACTTTGTTAGCCGTCGACGTCTAAGTGTCTGCCCGTCGACGGCTCTGCTTGTTTTCTTCATATTTTTCTCCAGCTCGATCGATCCGTCGACGTCCAAATACCTGCCCGTCGACGTCTAAGTGTTTAGCTTTTGTGTATTCGAAGTTAGAAATTTCTATCCGTCGACGTCTAGAGTCTACCCATCGACGTCTAGAGTTGGCCGTCGACGTCTCTGCTTGTGTAAGTGATCTCGTGTCCATTTCTCGAGCAGCCGTCGACGTCTACATGTTTACCCGTCGACGGATTGGTCGGGCAGACCCGGACTTAGTTTGATAGTCTCTCGTAAAACAGACATTTGGAGGATCAAACGAACTCCGATTTCGACGTTCTTTAGCATTCCCGAAAGCCCAAGATGTCCTCTATAACTTTGATGTAGATTACAAAAACAATTGAAGTCTCGAACATAGATAAAATCAGCCATATTTATGATCTATCCAATCTGTCAGGATTTCAACTTTGAGTTCTTTACATCTTGTCTTCCCACTTGATTTGTGTTTGGTCCTTTTTACTTCAATTCCATCATTTTCACTCAATTACCTCAATTGACACCTAAAAAGTGAAACAAAACTAAGTAAGCTTAGTTTATACAATGAAATGCATAAATCCATAGAGATTAACATACCAAAATATGTCTATTTTGGTACTCAACAGTATTCCATGCAGCAGAAAGTAATATAATTATACATAAATATATATGTTAAATGCAATAATATTCCGAGCCAAGATACACAAAGCAAAAAGGGGTGGCACCTACAAAGTCGTGTCCAAAGTGTCGTACTGGGATCACGGACCACCGGGACGTCCTCCGTCCAAAGCCATCATCTGACAACAAAAGTGAATGGAATGAGTACAATATACATGTACTCAGTGAGAAACTCGGTTATAATGACCGATCACCTCAGGCTGGGGATATGAAATAATCCAAAAGTCAATTTAATAAACCATTTACTAAAATATAGGAAGTCTCAAACCAAATCAAATATTAAATCAATAATAATATTTCCAAATGGGCTGGCATCTGAAATTGTCCCAAAAAGGTATACCCGTGCACTGTGGTATCCGCTGGACCGTTAAGGGTTACTTTATACTTTAAAACACTTTTCTTTACTCACTGGCCCATTCCCTTGACGTTTGCCTTGCTGTGGTGGAACACAGCAATCTGGAGCCCTGGCGAGTTTCCCTACGCACCTCTCCCATCCAGGCTCGACTCACCGTGCCCCTCGATAGGCGGTCCACGGCTGAGTATCACGCATGCTCTCAAACTCAGTCCACGCTCCCGCAAATCGGAGCCCCGAGGAATCCGCTCAATCTCTCATCTCTCCGGGGTATCGTACCCCAAACAATTATCAATAATATCAATTTATAAAATTATTTGAAATTCCCACCCTTTAAATCATTTGTAAACTTGGTGTGTGAGGGTGGACAATTCATACCCCAAAACATATATAAACAATTTAATAAAGTATTTATAAAGAAATTTGAAAACGGTTAACCCTTAATGGTCAACCAATATAATCCAAGCCACTCACAAGAGAGGAGAGTTGTATACTCCCCGATTACCCAAGAATGCCTTAGCTCAAACTGCTACCGGTCCGAAACTCGAACAATCACGTACCTAATAATCAAATTAAAATCTAATTTGATTAATAAAAGCATTTAACCAACAATTAAATCATAAAACAAAACCTATTTAAGGTCACGGAGTAAAATTGGACAAGTCCGGAGGTCAATTGAAGTAAATTAAAGTCAATTGGGTCAAATGGGTCAAAAGGGGTCTAGGGCTGCAAAATGACCATTTTGCCCCTGGACCCGAATTGGGGCAAAAATTGCCCAGCAGTGATGATCCGGCCCCGGTTCATACCAGAACCGGCGCCGGTTCTTTGCTACACTTAAGGCCGAGCTTCGGCCTCCAATCTTCTTCAGCTCGATTCAAGTTCGATTCAACACCAATGGATGTGAAATTCGAAACACATACTCCTCAACACTTAAACTAAGATTCCACAGCATCAAGAACTGATTTAAACAACCAATTATGCTCGGAATTCAAATCTAAACACTAAGGGTTAACATATCTTGTGCAAAACAGAAATCTCAACTTCAATCAACGATTTCTCTTAGCACAGACCATGAAATCAAGCATGTAAACTATCAAATTAAAGCTTGAGGAGTCTAGAACAACATACCAAATTTCCAGCCAATTCCCACGGTTGAATTGAAAGTTATGAGCTGATGAACAATCTGTCGCCAAAATTATAGATTTGTAGATTTGGTGATTTTCTTGGAAATTTCGGTGTTTTGATCTTCAAGGATACAAGAGAAGTTGGTGTTGATGTTTAATTGAGTGTTTGAAAGGAGATTGAGGTTTTAATTTTGAAGAAAATCGAAGAGAGACCTCGGAGAATGAAGAACAAGAAGAGAAGAGAAAAATAGGGATCTCGGGTGGCCAAGACCCCATTTAATTCGGTCAGATCCGACGTCGGTTCTGACCAGTTCGGGCACCGGAATCAACAGAGTCAAAGTTGACTCCGGTCAACCCGGTCCAACTTCCTCAGGATTCGTGCCCAAGTGGGGCCCACATCTCAGAACTTCAATTTTAGGGTTTTTAAGCATGAAATTGAGCTAAATAAAGTTTAAAACATCCATGGGAAGTCTAATTTGGTATATTGACTAGACAACAATACATAAATACTCAACTTGACACGTGCGGACTAGGTCCGGGCGTGTCAACTCTCCCCCCTTACAAAAATTTCGTCCCCGAAATTTAAACCAACTAATCATCGAACAGATGGGGGAAGTCACGTCTCATATCATTCTCGGGCTCCCAAGTCTGCTCCTCAATCTGCGAGCTTTTCCACAAAACTCGCACCAAAGGTACCGATTTATTCCTCAAGGATCGAACCTCTCGATCCAATATGGCTACAGGTCGAACCCTGAAGCCCAAACTTTTCTTCAGGTTCACAGGTGGTGTTTGAAGAACGTGCGACGGATCAGGTACATACTTTCGGAGCATAGATATATGAAAGACATCATGTATCCGAGCCATGTCAGGTGGCAACTCCAAGCGATACGCCACCGGTCCAATCCGTTCAGTGATAAGGAATGGACCAATGTACCTCGGGTTGAGTTTTCCCTCCTTGCGGAAACGAATAACGCCTTTCCAAGGTGAGACCTTCAAAAACACTTGATCTCCCACTTGGAACTCCAAAGGTGTTCTCCTTCGCTGCGCATATTTTCGATCTCGATCCTGGGCTGCTTGAAGTCGTTCCCGAATGAACTTCACCTTTTTAGTGGTGAGTTCAATCTCTGCCTTGTTGAAGATTCGATTCTCGCCCACTTCATCCCAATACAACGAGATTCTACACTTCTTTCCGTACAGAGCTTCATACGGAGCCATACCAATACTAGATTGGTAACTGTTGTTGTAAGCAAACTCCGCTGCCGCAAGGTATGTCTCCCATCCACTAGAAAACTCAAGCGCACATGCTCGCAGCATGTCTTCCAATATTTGGATAGTACGTTCTGATTGGCCGTCAGTCTGCGAATGGAAAGCGGTGTTGAAACGAAGCTGAGTTCCCATCGCTTGCTGAAAGCTGTCCCAGAATTGTGAAGTAAACCTCGGATCTCGATCTAAAACTATAGAAGCTGGGACTCTATGAAGTCGAACTACTTCGTTCATGTAACGCTGCGCTAACTGATTCACGCTCCATCTCATGCTTATAGGGAGGAAATGTGCTGACTTGGTAAGTCGGTCGACAATCACCCATACTGCATCAATTCCTTGTCTAACACGTGGAAAACCGGTCACAAAATCCATCGTGATGTGCTCCCACTTCCATTCGGGAATTTGGAGAGGCTGAAGTGTCCCGAAAGGCTTTCGACGCTCCGCTTTCACTTGCTGGCACGTCAAGCATCTCGCTACAAATTCAGCGACTTCTCTTTTCATTCCAGGCCACCAATAATGGTCCTTGATGGTTCGATACATCTTGGTGCTACCTGGGTGCATAGCAAACGGAGAAGAATGGGCTTGCTGAAGAATGGTGCCTTTAAGGTTAAGATCGTGCGGCACACAAATTCGACTCCGAAACAACAAAACTCCATCATTGCGAACTGAAAACTCCGATGGTTCTCCCAACTGTAACTTCTGAAGTTCTTGCTGCAGCCTCAGATCAGACGTTTGGAGATTGCGAATCTGATCATTTAGCACTGGCTTAGCTAGAATCTGAGCAATTAGTGCACCGTCATGATGATCATAAGCCAATCCAGTTCCAGTTGATCTCAGCTCCACCAACTCTGGTAAGTGAAAATTTCTGACCGTCGCCAAGGACGTAACTGTATTTCGGCTCAAAGCGTCAGCAACTTCGTTCGCCTTGCCGAGATGATAGTCGATTACGAGATCGTAATCCTTTATAAGATCTAGCCATCGCCTTTGCCGCATGTTCAACTCACGCTGGGTCATAAAGTGCTTGAGGCTCTTGTGATCGGTGTAGATACGACAGTTTTCACCATATAAATGGTGACACCAAATCTTCAAGGCGAAGACAATGGCAGCAAGCTCCAAGTCATGTACTGGATAATTGACCTCGTTCGGCTTCAATTGACGGGAAGCATATGCAATTGCCCGCTCGTCTTGCATCAACACACATCCAAGTCCGTTGCCCGATGCATCGGTATACACAGTGAACTCCTTGCCACTCACATGTAAGGCAAGTACCGCTGCGGTCGTCAATTTATCCTTTAGCTTTTGGAAACTCTCTTCACATTCCTCTGACCAAACAAACTTAGTGTTCTTGCGGGTCAGCTTGGTCAATGGTGCAGCAATCGTGGAGAATCCATCCACGAATCTCCGATAATATCCAGCTAGTCCCAAGAAACTTCGAATCTCCGTAGGAGTTGCAGGACGTTTCCAATTGGTGATTGCCTCAATCTTGCTGGAATCCACATATATGCCGTCCCTAGACACAAAATGTCCAAGGAATCCAACTTGCTGCAACCAAAACTGGCATTTGGAGAGCTTAGCGTAAAACTGGTGATCCCGAAGGGTTTGCAACACAATGTGAAGATGATTTGCATGCTCCCGCCGGTTCCTTGAATAAACCAATATGTCATCAATGAAGACAATGACAAATCGGTCTAAGTACAGATGAAATATGCGATTCATCAGATCCATAAATGCTGCTGGAGCGTTGGTAAGTCCAAATGACATTACACAAAACTCGTAATGTTCGTATCTGGTACGAAAGGCGGACTTATGAATATCTTCCTCTCGGATATTCAACTGATGATAGCCTGATCGTAGGTCAATCTTGGAAAACACTCCGGCTCCTCGAAGCTGGTCGAACAAGTCATTGATGCGAGGTAATGGGTATCTATTCTTCTCGGTCACTACATTCAGCTTGCGGTAGTCGATGCAGAGCTGCATGGAACCGTCTTTCTTCCTCACAAATAAAACCGGGGCTCCCCAAGGTGAAGTACTCGGCCGAATGAATCCTTTATCCAGCAATTCGGCGAGTTATTTCTTCAGCTCAATCAGTTCAGTGGGTGCCATTCGGTATGGAGCCATAGAAATTGGGTCCGTACCAGGATAAACTTCGATCGGGAAGTCGAAGTCTCTCTCGGGTGGTAAACCAGGTAATTCATCGGGGAAAACATCTGGAAATTCATTAACTACCGGAATATCTTCAATGTTAGGCTCTTCCACTGAATTGTCTACTACATGGGCTAACACAGCTTTACACCCTTTGAGTAGTAGCTTACTTGCTTTGATGGCAGAGATGACATTCGGTGTGCCTCTGCGCTCGCTGTAAAAGTCGATCATGCTGCCGTCAGGTCGTGGAATCCTCACCAAATGGTGCTCGCAGTAGATCTGAGTACGATGTCTCCCAAGCCAATCCATCCCCAAGATGGCATCGAAGTCGGACATTTGAAGTGGAATTAAGTCTGCTTCGAAAGTCAGGTTTTCCAGCTTCACTGCACATCCTTTGTACACCGTATTTCGACCATTTTCTCACCCAACGGTGTATTCACCAATAGCTCGTACCCCAAGGGCGATAACGATCGATTCGAGTGCACGACAAACTTTGTGTTAACGTAGGACAAGGCAGCTCCAGTGTCCATAATCACATAAGCCGGTTGATCGAAAATAACTACCACGCCTAACGTTCAAAAATTTTCTAAAACGGTTACTTTGGCTCGACAAGCAGTTACGAGTACGATGAATATTTAAATATATCCTTACCGGTGACTACATCAGGACGAGCGTCGACGTCCTCTTGCGACATGGCGTAAACCTGAGTATGTTGTCGCTGCTGCTGTTACTGTGGGGGTCGTCTCGGGGTTGCTGAACTACTACCAATACCCGAATACTGCTGAGAGGTAGAAGGTGCGGCGAAAGAATGTCGCACGAGTTGAAATGGACGGAAACCTCCATAGCTGCTCGGTCTGACTGGAGGCTGACTAAAACTACGCCTGGGTGGTACAAAAGTAGTAGATGGACATGCACGTGCTACGTGGCCCATGCCTCCGCACCGAAAACATCGAGGTCCAGCCCTACACTGGCCAGAATGAAAACGCCTACAGTTTGGGCATCGAGGCCCAGACTCCACTCTCTTCTTCCCAAATCTTCCTTTAACCATGGACCCAAACCCAGACTTCTCTTTTCCTTGACCACCTGGTGGAGGCGGTGGCAGAGAAAGCGACATCTGTGGTACTGGGGACTCGACTGAACCGCCCCGAGATATTCCTCCATAGGAATATAAGCTCTGAGTCTATTTCTGCTCCAAGTCCATCTGTAAGTCGGAAAATCGTTGACCACTCGAACTAGATCCTCCTGGTCGGCGCTGAGCAATCATAGCTTCAGCCCACAACGCATCCTGTCGACACTGCTCGAAGGTGGCTTTAGAAGTAGGCTTCATCATCTGTACAATCTCCCACCGAAGACCGTTGACAAACTGAAGCCAAAGTGCGTCCTCAGTGATGGATGGAAGGTGATGTGAAAGTCTCAGTAACTCTGTCTCAAACTGCTCGACCGATCTGTTGCCTTGCTGCAGTCGGAGGAACTCACAATATCGTCTCATCCCCATCTCTTCCGATATGAACCTCTCTCAGAATTCAGTAACAAATGTCTTCCATGTCACTAGTCTAGTGGCTCGGCTCTCGAGATTGGTCCACCAACTCAGTGGCTGTCCCTGGAGATATCGAGTAACCACGCTCACTCGCTCCTCCGAGGTCATACCCAGACCCTGTGTGTTCTTCGTGACGAAATGTAGCCAATCCCACGCTGCATCAGCGGAAGTGTCAGAGAGCTTTGGGGTGTATAGTCCTTTCATGATACTAAGGAACTTCACCAAGCGATCCTCCGAAGAAATGGCACCAGCAAAAGTGCTCGCTGCACCGCTCGGCTGAAAGTGCGGCGACATCGGTGGCGATGGATGAACTGGTGGTGTAATGCTGGTAGTCGGATGTGCTCCAGTGGCCATTTGAGATGAAAAGAATCTACTGGCCCAAGTGTCAAACATCCGCTCGAAATCAGCGGGCGTAAACTGCACCGGCTTGGCGGTCGTCGGAGGTGGGGGTGGTGGAATATCAGCATGAGCATCCTGATGATGCATCTCATCAACAGGCGGAATAGGTGAAACAGGCTTGTCCGGAATCGCAGTGGTCTCCGGGTCTACACTAGGCTGAATCTCAGGCTGCCTACGTGGTCGACCTCTTCTCCTAGGTACCGAGGGGTCAGGGGTAGGAACAGAAGGATTCGGAATACTCCTTCTAGGTGGCATGGCATAACTCTACATAAAATCTAGGTCAGTAGACGAAAAATATATCTATACCATCATACCCTCTACTTCTAACCCCAAAATCAGAAATCTCAAAATTATATGAACTCCTCGACTCGGTATAATATAGATATACAATATATATTAAAATTTACTCTGATACCAATAAAATTGTCATGCCCCGACCCGCAAGCTAGGCCACGTGACAACCGCCGTACAACCTCAAGATACGTGCCTCTTCAGGTGGGCAACCAAGATGGCACAAGGCTTAAAAATAAAGGATATTCGAGCAATATATGAAAACATATGAAATTATTATAGATAATACAGTTCAAAAATATTTCAAAAGAAAGTGACACATTTTACGGTGTTCCATGCAGCGGAAAGTAATATAATTATACAAAAATATATATGTCAAATGCAATAATATTCCGAGCCAAGATACACAAAGCAAAAAGGGGTGACACCTACAAAGTCGTGTCCAAAGTGTCGTACTGGGATCACGGACCACTGGGACGTCCGCCGTCCAAAGCCATCATCTGACAACAAAAGTGAATGGAATGAGTACAATATACATGTACTCAGTGAGAAACTCAGTTATAATGACCGATCACCTCAGGCTGGGGATATGAAATAATCCAAAAGTCAATTTAATAAACCATTTACTAAAATATAGGAAGTCCCAAACCAAATCAAATATTAAATCAATAATAATATTTCCAAATGGGCTGGCATCTGAAATTGTCCCAAAAAGGTATACGCTTGCACTGGGGTATCCGCTGGACCGTTAAGGGTTACTTTATACTTTAAAACACTTTTCTTTACTCACTGGCCCATTCCCTTGACGTTTGCCTTGCTGTGGTGGAACACAGCAATCTGGAGCCCTGGCGAGTTTCCCTACGCACCTCTCCCAACCAGGCTCGACTCACCGTGCCCCTCGATAGGCAGTCCACGGCTGAGTATCACGCATGCTCTCAAACTCGGTCCACGCTCCCGTAAATCGGAGCCCCGAGGAATCCACTCAATCTCTCATCTCTCCGGGGTATCGTACCTCAAACAATTATCAATAATATCAATTTATAAAATTATTTGAAATTCCCACCCTTTAAATCATTTGTAAACTTGGTGTGTGAAGGTGGACAATTCATACCCCAAAACATATATAAACAATTTAATAAAGTATTTATAAAGAAATTTGAAAACGGTTAACCCTTAATGGTCAACCAATATAATCCAAGCCACTCACAAGAGAGGAGAGTTGTATACTCCCCGATTACCCACGAATGCCTTAGCTCAAACTGCTACCGGTCCGAAACTCGTACAATCACGTACCTAAATAATCAAATTAAAATCTAATTTTATCAATAAAAGCATTCAACCAACAATTAAATCATAAAACAAAACCTATTTAAGGTCACGGAGTAAAATTGGACAAGTCCGGAGGTCAATTGAAGTAAATTAAAGTCAATTGGGTCAAATGGGTCAAAAGGGGTCTAGGGCTGCAAAATGACCATTTTGCCCCTGGACCTGAATTGGGGCAAAAATTGCCCAGCAGTGATGATCCGGCCCCGGTTCATACCAGAACCGGCGCCGGTTCTTTGCTACACTTAAGGCCGAGCTTCGGCCTCCAATCTTATTCAGCTCGATTCAAGTTCGATTCAACACCAATGGACGTGAAATTCGAAACACATACTCCTCAACACTTAAACTAAGATTCCACAGCATCAAGAACTGATTTAAACAACCAATTATGCTCGGAATTCAAATCTAAACACTAAGGGTTAACATATCTCGTGCAAAACAGAAATCTCAACTTCAATCAACGATTTCTCTTAGCACAGACCATGAAATCAAGCATGTAAACTATCAAATTAAAGCTTGAGGAGTCTAGAACAACATACCAAATTTCCAGCCAATTCCCACGGTTGAATTGAAAGTTATGAGCTGATGAACAATCTGTCGCCAAAATTATAGATTTGTAGATTTGGTGATTTTCTTGGAAATTTCGGTGTTTTGATCTTCAAGGATACAAGAGAAGTTGGTGTTGATGTTTAATTGAGTGTTTGAAAGGAGATTGAGGTTTTAATTTTGAAGAAAATCGAAGAGAGAGCTCGGAGAATGAAGAACAAGAAGAGAAGAGAAAAATAGGGATCTCGGGTGGCCAAGACCCCATTTAATTCGGTCAGATCCGACGTCGGTTCTGACCAGTTCGGGCACCGGAATCAACAGAGTCAAAGTTGACTCCGGTCAACCCGGTCCAACTTCCTCGGGATTCGTGCCCAAGTGGGGCCCACATCTCAGAACTTCAATTTTAGGGTTTTTAAGCATGAAATTGAGCTAAATAAAGTTTAAAACATCCATGGGAAGTCTAATTTGGTATATTGACTAGACAACAATACATAAATACTCAACTTGACACGTGCGGACTAGGTCCGGGCGTGTCAGTAAGTGGAGACCCTGGGAGAGGCACGTAGGGAAGCTTGCCAAGGCTTGATGTAGCTGTGTTCCACCACAGCTTCGGCAAACGTCAAGGGAACAGCCCAAAGAGTAAAAGAAAAGGATTTGATATATGGGTTAGCCCTTGACGGTCCAACGGGGCACCCAAGTGCACGGGTGTACCTTTGGGTGTACCTAAATCACATATATACCCAATCTGTCTACAACCTCTAATAGAAATCTCGATTTTGCAAAAACTTAAGCATTTTCCAAACCAAAATTCAACAATATAACCAAAATTTAATATTTCATTACCCTATTTAAGTCATTAAACCCTAAACCTAAAAATACTCTAATTTGCAGAAATTGACTAAACCCTATACTTTTCATAACTCCTATACATTTTACCCAAATTTTGCATCAAACCTTAAATCCCCAAAACAAAACAAAACATATAACAAAACCCTAAATCATATATTTCGAAACTAGCCTCAAATCAGAAACAACGATTCGATGGATTTGATCTCTTCCTCAACCGTCCCAATGCATGCTGCTTTTAACTTGATTCCACAATACTTTGTAAATTGGTGTTTACGGTTAAAGATTTTCGAAATCTTTGATTATGGGCTGAAAGTGAATCAAAATCCTAATCTATGAAAATGATTTTTTTATGAAAAATCCAAAAGGAAGAAACAGAATCAGCAAAAGAGTTTAAAAAACCAAAGAAATTTCGTTGTTTTTTCAAAAAATCTAATTACTATTACTAATTCAAATAATCACACGGTTCCAAATTTCCCTGATGACACGTGTCATAATCTCAATGTTTTATATGCTTCGACTGTGGGGTGTTATACACTCTCTATTAAATTTGATATTTAGCAGTTATTTGATCTGACTCGCAAACGTTTGACACCTATATGATCTTTTTCAAAGGTTAGGCACCAAATTGAGCTTTTCTCGAAAGTTTAGGGTCCCAATTGAGATTTTAGCTAACATTTATCATGTTATTACATGATTGATCATTCTAAATTAACCTAATACCATCATCAAATGAACTACTATCAGGGTTATAATAAAAGATACAACATATTTGTTCATACTTAAACTTACATTCAAGCTCGATAAAAGATATAATGTTAGGGTCCTTACGTCATCTTTTAACCTGACCACCTTCATACCTAAGATATGGCTCATGCATAAATTTCCCACCATGATATATTACCCTCTTAAAACCATTATTATAATCATGACGATCACCCATATGCAAGTATTTACAAATATATATATATATATATATATGCATATAGCAGCATATTAGACCAATATCAACTTTGTAAATTCTATTTTTATATGCTTATTACCCAAAGAAAACGATAGAGTGTGAAACAGTAACAAAGTCAAAAGATAGGCCAAACACTTGCTAGAAGAATATACTTCAAACAATATGCTTCATAAATGGGGGACATCAAGGGACCACAAACAATGTAAAATATGATTTTACTAATACATAAAACTAGATAATTACTAAACCTCAACAAAAGATTTCTAGGAACTATATATACAGACTATGTTAGATTGAATAATGCTAAATCCATAATTAACTCCTTCAAATCGAACATTTTATAGCTCCTAAGACCAATTAATTAAATAAATCCCTAAACCCATTATGGAAACCCTGAAATCTTCTTCGAAATCAACCTTAATCTTTTTTGAAACAAACCCTAATCCTCGATTACAACCATAAATCACGATTTGAATATCTAATTATGCGATTTGAATCTTTAATTACTATTTAGGGTTATAATTTATTCTTCTTTACAAACCCTAATCAAACCTTAATCATTATTAACAAAATTAAGCATCTAAACCCCAACCCCCAACCAAAAAAAAAAATTTATATGAAGAAGTTTAAAAGAAACCAAACTGACACCATTTGATTTTCCTTTCACCACAATTGATTGCTAAGCACGAATCAAAATCTGTAGGCATTAGTCGAAATCAAAAAGGTTCCTGATTCCTTTGTTTTTTTCCAGCCATTGGTTTTTTATTTTACTCTTATTCAATCTTCAATTTTAGTCTTTTTTGGTAGAAATCCAATCTTCCTCGATACGCTTTTGATTTTTCTAATTAAATTTTTTCGTTAACTTCCACGATAAAAAAACCTGACCAATTTACCACCCACTAGTGTTGCCCCTTAAATCCACGTCATCAAGTGGGACCCATGTCCACCTAATAGATGCGGCTAATGTGGACATGCCACATCAGCGTCGTAACTGGGACGTTAGTCACATGAACTCACGTGTCTATTTTCCATCCAACCAGGGATAACAGGGTTTAAAAATAAAAGTTTAAGGGGTATAATGTTAAAAATAAAAGTTGGGGTGTAAAGTGGAACTTTTTCGAAAGTTCAAGGGGCAACAAATTAAGGTATAAGCCCCAAAAATAATGGAAGGTATAAAGTAGCTTTTAATGTCCAAAAGTTAGAAAAGAAAAAAAATTAAAGTAGAATATAAAAAAAAAAAGAAGACGAGCATTTAATTAAATTTAGAATAGACAAATTACTATTATTAGCAATTTGTCTCGCATTAATGTTACGGGTATATATGAAATTTGATTTGATTAATTTGTTGAGAGCTAAAAAAAAAAATTATTGATGCGATATTCATCTATAACTCCACAAATAACAATTAAATAAAATTTTAAAAATTAGTAAACTTATATACGAAAGTAAATAAAAGGAAATTAGAAAGTTAAAAAAAAAAGAATAAATGTCAGTACAATTTTTGAGACATTGAATTAGAAAAAAATATATTAAATTCTCACATTTAATTATTTCCAATAAATATAAAATGTATTAAAATAAAGTAATTTTTTGTATAAAATTACAAAATAATCCACCCCTCAAACTATCAATTGCCAACTTAGAGGTCAAAATAGATATTTCTAAGGATGCAAACGGTTCGGTTCGGTTTAGATATTAAGGTTTTAATGCCCTAACGCTTCGGATTCGGTTCGATTCGAATATTTTTACGGGTTTTTGGATAGTTAGAGTTCATTCAATTTTGGACATTTATTCTTTTACAAAAGCTCAAATAATATATATAAAAACTTTATATCATTCAATTTTGGACTAATAAAATCAATTTTGAACTTTTATTCTTTTACTAAAGCTCAAATAAGATTATAAAAATTTTAGATCATTCAATTTTGGATCAATAAAATCAAACATTTTTTTAAAATTTTAGTTCATTTGGACATTTCGGTTCAATTCGGTTTCCATTTGAATTATTCGGTTTTCATATAAATAATAAAAACCCTAATTGAATGGGTTTCTTGCACAGCCCTAGATATTTTCACACAATATTGAGTTCTTCAATACAAAATTACAATTCAGCGAAATAGGTAAGCTACTTTATATAAGATTTGAGGGGTTGAAACGAGATTTGCTATGAGAAAAAAATAAGATATAAGTATAAATTATCTCTTGAAATTTTCTATTTAAAACTATGTTAAAATTGGATGGAAAAAAGCTCCTTGAAATCCGCCCATTTATAATTGCCAATATGGATAGAAAGGGCTACATTTAATTTTCACGTCATATGAGAAAAAAACAGTGAGATAAAAGTGCTAGGTCGAATAGTATTTTTGTAGATGATAGTACTACATTTATTATTATTGCTTGTTTCTCTCACTTCCTGGATTCTAATCAACTTGTATTTCAATTCTCTCAACTGTTGCTTGTAATATTGGACCGAAGAAATCCGAGCTGGTGAACATTGGCCATTGAAATTTTTTTTTTTTTGGTGATTGGCCATTGAATATACTCTTTGCATTATTGTACTCTAAATGTTGTGATCCGACCAAGACTTCCAAGTGCAGACAAAGAAGGGTTTGGTAAGGTCTGAACTCTGAACTTCTCTCGAAAAAACACCTTATACGTGTATAACATAAACATGCCACCAATTATTCTTAGTCAACAAGAATACACTACTATATTAAATAGACAAATATTTTGTTGTTCATATTTTTTTTATCAATTTCCCAATTAAATTTCTCGCAACAAATTAAGAAATTAAGAGACATACTCTTACCACTAAATTAAGTTACTATTAGTTTTGCGTTAAGAAAATCACATTAAAATTAAAAGCAAGCAAAGATGTTGGTGATATCTGTTGCATAATTAATTAACTAATTAATTATGCAGTTTACGCCGCTAATCTTAATTCGTTCTTTGTAATGATTGTGATATACATAAATAATTAAATATAGTAAACACATATTCATCTTTGTCAACATAGAAAGATAATGACTAATGCCTGTGGGTTCAGTAAATTAAGAGTTTACCTCTTAAATAAAATCTTGGATTTATGATTTAATTAAATAAATAATTAAATATACATAAATAATTAGTAAATAAAAAAAAAATTTATGAGTACTTCTCGTTTTGAGGTCTAGTGTTTTTTATTTTGAATTAATTAGGATCTAACGTGATTAATGATTGTCGGATACAGATTTATTAAAAAAAAGAAAAGACATAAAGAGATGATGAAACCTCTAATTTCCTTTTTTAAAAAAAGAAAAGGTTAAAAGAATATTCCCTTCCCATGATGACGGAATTGAAGGATAGCAAACCGAAAACAATGCACGGTACAACTTGATTTTTTTTTTTGACGAGGAAGATATAATTAATTAGGCTAAATGGTCGATAAAGGATCCAACTTTTGTATGTTCAATTTTGGTCATAATGTTTTAATTGATCAATTGAGGACTTGACATTTTCGATTTTATCCGGTTAAGGGTTTAAGAGGAGCGTTTATTTTGGATTTCTATGATTGGAGGCTTTTGACGGATTTTAACACAATCCAATGGTAAAAAGATAAGAAAAGAAAAATATTTGTGAATTTTTGCAGCATCAAACCATGAGCGACGACGTGGAGGTATCAGACTTAAAATTTTTGATAAGTTTTCTGAAGGTTTTGAGGAAAAAAATTATACAAAAGAAAATGAAAAGATGGTGTGAAGATGAGGTTGTGGCTATTTTTTGGAATTTTCTTAGGTGTCGAAAGATGGCGAACAGGGCAAGAAGGGTGGCAGTAAGAAATCTTAGAATTTAGGCCGTCAATCGAAGATATATATATAAATTCAAAAGGTTTAAACCCTTAGTTAATCAAATGAAAAAGTTAAAAGGACCAAACTAAGTAAAGGACTAAAGATTGGAATCCTATTTGAACATATAACCATATAATTTACAAATAAAATTTTTTATTACAATGAGATAAATCTTGTATAAATGACATGACGACCAACATAAATAAAAGGTGGACCAATCCGCCTGTAACTGTAAGAGGACTTAAACATGAAATCTTAATAGTAAGTACTCCCTCCTTTCTACAATGTCTGTCACTTTTAAGAGAATTTTTTTTTCAAATTATATGTCATTTTAAGATTTTTATAAAGCATTAATTACATTTTTTTCAATTTTATCATTCTTTTGAATTAATCTTACAAAGCATTTATTATTAAAGAGAGAGTAATAAAAGGATAAACTTACCCTTTCATAATATTTTGTCTAAATTCTAATAGTCTTTAATAACAACCTTAATTCTTGTACAAAACCTTAAAACGACAGATAATATGAAAATGAAGAAGTAGTAAGTAGCATATATATTTCGAAACCTCCACTTTGTCGGATGTCACCAAATTAAGCCCTCATTGGGATTAACTTGAGGCTTCTTTTTGGCCTTTGGTAAATGTAAGGTTAATCTAAACCAAAGCAACTAATTAACCTACATTTGAGCAGCCCCTCCCCAAAATAAAAAGGAAAAAGAAAAAATGCAACTTAACCTACATGAACATGATGGTTTCTACCGAATCAGCAGGGAAATGAAATTTGAAGCTTTCAATCTTCTGGGTTTTGGGCTGAATGGAAGATTTCTCTGAAGAAGAAAAAGGTTAGCATTAATTAATGTCAAACTAACCTCTTCTTCCTGTTGCAATCCAAGAAGGAAGTCAATTACGCCGAGCATTTTGGTGCATGACCGGTCAATAAGAATCGGAATGCAAATCCCTTCTATTGAGAGTTTCAACGACCCAGCCATGATCGTAATTCTTCATCCATCATCTTACATAAATATATACAAAAATCATACCCAATATATATTTTTATGTACACATCCTGAAATTACCAAACTAGAAACAAATTAAGACTGGTAGAAATCAAAAGGCAACCTAAATTCTTGTGTAACTTCCATCGGAGGTGGGGATGAACGAAGGAAACGGCACCGGAGCTGGCAGCTTCCTCTGCCTCTCCACCACCAAAGCCTCCGTTCTATCCCGCATGCTAATCAATACATTTTGCCAAGTGTTCACTCTCGATTGGGCCTTCCCGTGGACCCCGACGTTCAGCTCCACCAAATCCTCCGCCCTGACTCCCGCGACCTCCTCGGGATAAGCGCCGTCCATCATCCATATCAGACAAGAACAGAAGCCTTTTGTAATCTCCGAATCACTGTCCGCTCGAAACCTCATCTTCCCATTCTTGTCTAACCTCACCTCGAGCCACACCTGCGTGGTGCAACCTTTCACTCGGTTCTCCGGCACCCGAGCCGAGTCGTCCAACGGAGCAAGCATCGCTGCGTAATGCAAGAGCCGTTTCACCCGATCGATGGGCTCCGTTAAAGACTTGAATTCCGAAACCAAGAGCTGAATCTTCTCTGAAACTCCTTCGTAGCTGGTAGTTTCAAACGGAGTTTCAAATTCAATCGTCGTTGAACAAGACGAAACGGCGAATATGTTATCCGAACCAGATTTACATAACAATTTTGATTTATATAATCTGGGAAATCTTAGCCGAGCCGTTTTAGTGCTAGGAAAAACATAGTGTTTATCATTTAAGCAATGAGAAGAGGAAATATAAGGGGTAGTTATGGAGGAGGAGGTCATGTTTGGGTAGAACGAAAATGAAGGTAAAAGGAGAGGGCCGGAAAATTAAAGAAAGAAAAGGAAAAAAGAGAGCTATACTCAAAAGAGAAAACGAACAAAATGGAAAGAGCGAGAAGTTCGTTTCTTTGGGTTAACGTTGAACAAGAAAAAGAGGAAAGATCCTTAAGCTACGCACCCGATCGATCGGTCGTCTTGTCTGCGTCTGAAAATTTTCGTGGAAGTTGAAGTGGCGAAGCTGACGATGCAATGAGTAGGCTCGAAGTCGGCTCTTATAATACTGGGGAAAATCAAAAAATCTATAATTTGGATTTTGGTTCTGGACCCGCATTTTTTAAGTTCATGAGATTCAGGAATCAGGCCCTGTAGGTAGAAAAATTTCAGGATTTAATTCAACAAGATCACAAGAACATAATAATTTGGATATTCTGATAGAATCAAACTATATACCAGGATAATTAGTAAAGTTAATTTTATAACTTTGTTTGAAATCTTTTGAAAATTTTCAAAAAACTTTGTTTGAAATCTTAATCCAATAAAATAGTGATTTTAGTGTGGAACAAACCTATGATACAGTATTTCTTTAATGATATTATTAACTATTATATGACTTTTATTTTGTAGTTTACACATGATTTGCTATCGCATCTTTGTTTTTAAAATGTAGATTTGGTTTCTTATGTGAGCGATGACGACTATAAATAAAAAGATTAGGTTAAATTGTGAAATTGGTCCCTGCATTATACGGAAAATACGAATTTAATCAATCTATTATGATTTGATTAAATTGAGTCTTTCCACTATAATTTATTGTCAAATTAAGTTTAATAACTAACAATGTTCAATTTTTATTATTAATTATACCGATGTAACATTGACTATAATGATATATAATAGGGATGTCAACGGGACAGAGATTATGCAGGGAGTGCATTCCCTATCCCTGACCCCGAATTCCAACATCTGACCCCGTCCCGCATTCGGGGAGGAAATTTTCCCCATCCCTGAATCCGCGGGGAATTCGAGGGGAGGGGGAATCCCCACTCCCGGAATTATTTATATAAATATTATATTTTTAAAAAATAGTATTTCATTAGCTTATTAGATACGAATTTAATAAATATAAGTTTGAAATTAATTACAAGATTACACTAAAATATACACAACAAAATCCACTATGATTTCTAAAATTTAACCAACTAAAATCTATAAAAAATTATTAAATCATAATTAAAATGACCAAACATAATATATTATATATGTAACTAAATTATAAGAATATTATTTTGCAAAAAATTATGAATAAACATCATAAATATAAATATATATGTAGACACTATTTTTTTTTAATATGCCCATTTAATAAAAAAATAAAAAAATAAAATAAAAATAAAAAATTGAAAACCATCATTTCAACCACCCCACTTACGTACACTCACTCATCATTTCAACCACCCCACTCACATACACTCACTCATCATTTCAACCACCCCACTCACATAAATTCATCATCAATAAAAGGGGAGGGGAGGAGATTGCAAGAAAGGATTGTTGGAGAAAAGAATTTTTTTTTTGAGAAAAAAGAGAAAAAAGAAGAAAAGAGAAAAAAAATTTTAAGAAGTTTTTTTTTGTTAGGTTTTTTTTTAAAAAAAATTTTAAAAAGCTAGATCTGGATTTTTAGGCTTGAAATTTGACAAATCGAAGATTTGATTCGTGTTTAGGAGACCAAGGAGAGTCAGTTTGGGGAGATTGTGGCTAATTTCGTGGTTCAGAAGACAAAATTTGGAAAATTTGTTCTTGGTGTTCTTCGAAAGATCATAATTTTCTGGGTTTGAAAGTTGGTTTTGATCCATTTATGGTTGATTTTCTGGGTTTAATAGTGTGTGTAGAGAAAAATTGTTCTTGGTGTTCTTTGAAAGATCATAATTTTCTGGGTTTGAAAGTTGGTTTTGATCCATTTAGGGTTGATTTTCTAGGTTTAATAGTGTTTGTAGAGAAAAATTGTTCTTGGTGTTCTTCGAAAGTTCATAATTTTCTGGGTTTGAAGGTTGGTTTTGATCCGTTTGGGGTTGATTTTCTGGGTTTGTTTATGTTTGTAGAGAGAGAGAAAAAAAAACTTTTCGGGTAGAGACAGAGAGTGAAGGCAGAAAAAATGGCAAAAAAAGGTTAAAAACAGTTTCTAAAGGTGTTTTTATACTCATGAGGGTAAAAAAGACTTTTCACCTTCATGAAAACCCTGCTGATCCGTGTGTTGACCCGCACAGTGACAGTGACCCGCTACAGTGACCCGCGTGTTGACCCGCGCACTGACCGTCGCCCGACCGCAACAAACCCTTTTCCATTTTTTTTGGTATTTTCCGAAATTGATTTAATTTACATTTTTTAATTTTGATTCTTTTTTATATGCTTAATTTAGATATATGCACAATTAAGTAATATCATTCCAATTTAAATTTATGCATATTTAATTTGTTTTAATTAAGTCCATACATATTTATTTTAGGTCATTCAAATATAGGTCATGCATATTTCATTTGTCTCATTGTTATTTAGGCCTATTTACATTTTAGGATTAAGCCCAGTTGTATTTTAAGTCTAGGCCCATGTCATTTAATTTATACCATATAGTAATTAGGCCCATTTGTATTTTAGGATCAAGTCCATTTGCATTTTAGTTTCAGGCCCATTTCCATTTATACCATTTAGCCTAAGTCCATTAATATTTTAATATGCTATTTAATTTAGGTCCATTAGAATTTTAATTTATGTCATTTAGCTTAGGACCATTTACATCATTTATGTCATTTTAGAAATTAAATTCATGCATCTTTAATTATTCGTTTAATATATACTTCATACATTTTTGTGCTAACCCATGTCCTTAGTTTATTTTATCCCATCATTTCATACATTTAGAAATTAGTGCATCGTTTTCAAAAAAATCATGTGCATTGAAAATCCCGATAATAGGGGATCAGAGGGGACCTCGTGATTACGAGGACTTCAATGGTTCTCTTAGGTGAGGGTTTTTCGAGATAACCTTATCGGGATTCAGATCGGGCCTCGGAAGGCTTCAATATAGATTTTCATCTATTTTAAAAAAATAAAAAATGATTTTGTCCATTATTTTTAAAAAAAATCATTGGCATATCACATCATATTTTATGATTTCTTTAAAATTTCAAAAGTCTCTTCTACAAATATCACTTCTTCAAGAAAACCCAAAAAAATGTTTTCTTTCAAAATTTTCCTTATCAGCAAAAGGAATTTCAATTCCGACATAATTTTAAATCTAAAAATGGTTTTTTAGGAAAATCTCAAACTTAATTAATAGTTGAGGTTTTCTTACAAAATCAAACTTTGGTTAATTTCTTTAATCAAGGTTTTAAAAATGAGATCCAAAAATGAAAGGAATTCAATTATTCCGACATTATTTTCAAAAACCAAAAAATGTTTTGAAAGATTTCAATTAGACCTTTATATTGGAGTCTTTCTAATTTAACCCTTTTTTTAAAAAAAAATCTTGCCTTTAATCAAAATCTGTTTACCAATAAAAGGAATTTGATAATTCCGACATTAATTTCAAAATAAAAAAAAAATATTTTTGAAAGATTTCAATTTAGTTCTTAACAATTGAGGTCTTTCCAAATTTAACTCAGTCCTTTTCAAATGTATTTTTCTTTAAATTAAAATTTATCTTTGGCAAACTATTTGTTTTAACGTTTTGATTTTCAAAGTTTATTTTCGGAAGATCTCAATTCGATTATTCAACATTGGGAACTTTCTGACCAAGTTTCAATACGGATCTCATTAAACCGAATTTCTTTAAGGGTGAATTAACCCGTAGCAAAAGGAGTATTACTCTGACATTTTAACTTTTTGTTTCTAAATTATTCTCTTCTTCTTGAAAACATTTTGTCATTAACCCTAAAATTTATTTTCAAAAGACTTTTGTGGTACCGATTTTCGGGCGTTTCGAGGGTGCTAATCCTTCCTCGAACGTAACTGACTCCCGAACTCAAAATCTGTTTTCATAGACCAATACCTGTTTGACCTAAGGTAATCTTTGTAGATTATGTTAGGTTAAATGGAGTCAAAATAGGTGGCTAACCTACCTAAACCAAATGGTTAGTGGCGACTCCTTTTCTTATTTTCTCGTTTTCAAATCTTTCTTTATTTCGCCAAATTTCCCGTCGGACGGCTCTCCGTACGTTTCGACAATATATACAATTACATGATTTTTAGTCAAATTTTTCTTTAAGTTCTACAAATAAACACTATATAATATATATAATATTAATAATACATTTCGGGGACGGGTACGGGGCGGGGAGGGTATTCCCCGTCCCCGACCCTGACCCTAACGGGGAATGAAAACTCTTCCCCATCCCTGTTCCCCGAAATTAATCCTCGACCCCATCTCCATTGGAGTGGGGAGTCGGGTTCCCCATCGTGTTGGGTTCAATTGACATTCCTAATATATACTTAAATTTTTTTTAAAAAATTCACATAATTTTTTTTGTACATATGGGATACCGTGATATACACATTTAAAAAAAATTTTAAAAAGTTTTATGTATCTCCTTTTTTGCCACCTGGCATATTATTTGCAAGTTATTTTCCATTTTTTCTATGTTTAATTTCATTGTTTTTTTATCTAAGATTTCATTATCACAACTAAAAGACATTCCATGAAAAATTTTTAATATTTTCTAGCCCATTTGACTAGGTGGAATCTCTTGTTCACTTTCTATGGATTTTAATATGATGGAAATATTTTCTAGTATTTGGTGTGTTATTTTGTGATGGAAAGTGGTAGATCCATTGCATTTACTTCCTACCATAGATATGGATTCATTTTCCATTGTGAAGATGTGGGATTCTACTTTCCCACATACCTAAGAAAGTGAGAAATTTTTTTTCCTCTTTTGCCGTTTCATACGTTCAAGCTTAAGAGAGCACGAAGCTTATTACTTTGTCTTTTATTACTCTCTTGCTGCTCCTCTTCTTCTTAACCTCCAAACCCGGCCATCCTTCTTCCATCAATTTTTTTGGACCATCACGATTCTGCATGGATTGGTGTATATTCATCTTTTATCTTTTATCTTTTTATGTGTTTTTATAATTTTATCTTTTCATGTATTTATATTAGAAAATAGTAAACAATTTTTTATACAAATATTGCTTTTATACATAAGGGTAAAATGGATAATTTAACAAAATATTCCCAGCAAAGTGTTTTCTAACCAAACATTGCAATATAACTTTTCATGGATTTTAATCAACACTTTTCTTTATATACCAAATATTATAATTTTATTTTTCTTCTAATTAAATTCTATGGAATCACTCTCCCATCAAACACTTTTCAAGCAAAATACTTTCCATGGAAAACACCAAACGCCACCTAAAAGTATACATACCAAAATCAGCATTACATCAACATAGTTAATGTTACATCAACATAGTTAACGATAGAAGCTTAATATTGTTAATGATTGGACTTATTTCATGATAGAACTTAGGTATTTTTTATGTTAGCAGCTAATACGATATTATCACGTGTATTTTCACATGACTTAATATTTAAGAAAAAAATGAATTGGTTAAACATTTAGGAATTTCAAGAGAAATTTGACAAATTTTTATTGACTACTGATATGAAAAGCACCTAAAGAAAAGTACATAAATTTTAATCATTTGACAATAGATGATAATATAGGAACTTAATTTGAACAAATCATAATAAAAAAAGTAAATCCACATTTTTCGTATAGTACAAAAACTAATTGTATAATTTGACCAAAAAATTATGAGTTTAAGGAATGTGGGGCCTGTCAACAAACACGACTAATATGTTAACAAAATGTTCAACTCTTATTAATTTCTTATTCGAAATTTCGAATCCCGATAACCCAAGTACGTCGTTGAAGGGGGAAAAAAAGGGCCCTAAAGTTTTGGTCAAAGTATGTTAAATTGATGTGTTAACCTTTTTGAAGTTTTTAATAATTTTTGAAAGGGAAAGCGTATCTAATTATTTATAGTGGAAAATTGAGCTAGCTAGTAAAAAGCTTTACTAAACTATGTTAATATATATCATATGGTTTGAGTCTGTATTTGACACACCCGGACCTAGTACGACTTTTCGTACGAACGGAATAGTGTAAGACGGCGTATTAATTAAACAATATGTCGGTCCGGATGTGTCTAATTAAGAAGAGAAGTTGAAATTAGGATAAGACGATGTTAGAAGAAAAAGTAATTAACCGTGCATGAAAATTAGTAAATGCCAAAAAGACCTCCAATTAAGTACTTAGAGATTTATTATGGGCCTCATTGGCACAAGAAAGCAAAGGATTTAGCCAATGGGTAAAATGAAAGAAAATTGAAAAAGGGGAAAAGTTTGACTCGGGACCCGAGTAGACCCGGTGTCAGGCTCCCCTATAAATAGGGGTAAGCCGAAGCTTTTCTTCATTTCTCTTTTTCTTTTTCTTTCATTTTCTTTTCTTTTTCTCTCTGGAGCCAAACGAAGGCATTTTGGACAATTGGCAGATCCGGACAAACCGATCGCAAGTTCGAGGCGAGATGTTGGTGAGTTATTCCTAACTCCTCGATCTACGTTCCATTAAGTTTGCACGCTGTCCCATGCATTGGTTTAGGAAAGATCCAAGTTCAAAGTTAGGTTCAGCTTTTAGTTAAATTTTAAGTTTAGATTTCAGATCTAGGAACTTTGAGCTTGTGATTCTCGTTTTTCTTTCGGTAAACGTGTCGTGGATGCATTTAAGTACATGCATATGAATTTGTAACTAAATTGGTGGCCGATTGCATCGGTTTTCGAATTAAGAGGAAAATTGAAGAAATTTCAGGTTGGAACCCAGAACAGAACCGACGTCGGTTCTGTCCGGAAATGGTGCCGTTTCTGCATGCCGGCGATCGACCTTGTGGTCGAAGAGAACCGGCGCCGGTTCACTCCAATTCCGGTGCCGGTTTTGCCTTCTAAGGGGCAAAATGGTCATTTCACCTCCCGAGACCCTAATTGACCCCAAATCGATTCGGAACACTTCTGGGTCTTCCAAACAACATCCAAACGTCATCTTAGGTCATACTAGAGCCTCGTAGGTGCATTCATAAATTTACTTATGAATGCTAACATGTATTTCCGTGTACTAGGTCTCCGGGCGAATCGAGTGCGGCGATGCTCCGGAGGTTAAGCTAGATGGAGCGCTTGGGAGTATACGATTTTTCCATCACTGTGAGTGACTTAGACTTCTCAGTCTAGCCACTGGAAAAAAGGGTTTTAAAAATGATTTTTAAATATAAATGTTTTCAAAAATGTTTTGGGATATGGGAAATCCACACACACACCCTTGCCTGCGATATACCCACACAATGAGTGAGATGTTTTAAAAAGAGATATAAACACTTATGTGTGTGTGTTTATATATATTTTAAATGTGTATGTTATATATATATATATATATATTTTAAATATTATTATTGTGGCTATTGAGGGTACGATGCCCTTGGGAGATGAGTGACTGAGAGGGTTCCTCGGGACTCCAATTTACGGGAGCGTGGACTGAGTTTGAGAGCATGCACGATACTCAGCCGTGGACTGCCTATCGAGGGGCACGATGAGTCGAGCCTGGTTGGGAGAGGCGCGTAGGGAAACTCGCCAGAGCTCTAGTTCGCTGTGTTCCACCACAGCGAGACACCACCAAGGGAAAGGGCTAGAGAGATAGAAAAGAGAAAAATATTATGAATGAGAAAAAAGATAGCCCTCGGTGCAGTGAGGCATAAGACGACCGACGAGTTGCGCCTCCAGTATGATAGAGATGCCAGCCCATTTTATGTATATATATATATATATTTATTTATTTAAAGTATTTTTAAAAGAGGGTTCTCAGCATGAGAACCAGAAAAGAATTTTAAAAGAAAAATATTTGTTTTATTATTATTTTATTTTATTTTGGATTTCCCCTTATCCGCCCTAACCCCAGATGGAGATTCTTAGAACCTCTGTCACTCACCTGTATCCAATGTGGATGAATGCAGATTCGCGATCGGAGTCAGCTAAAGAAAAGAGGCTCACTAGGAGGAGTCGGTGGCTTAGGCTTAGAGGTTTCCGCTGTGTAGGTATTCTCTCAATTAGTCCACTGGCATTACTATTAAAGTTAATTATTTTATTAAATATTTTCTAATTAAAGTTTTAGTTTTATTTGACAGCGATGATGCCCATTTATGCCTTGCGGTGCCTCAAGTGCGTGACTGGCCAGCACGTACTTCGAGGCAGCGTGGCGGTTGCCACGTGGCCGACCCGGGGCGGGGCGGGGCATGACAGTATTAATCAAAAGTGAATATGACTGGCAGATATTAAGGTTTATACATACATACATACATATATATATATATATATATATATATGTACAGAGAGAGACCTTACATTTTAGTAATTTCATTTTCCTTAAAGAATGTTATATGGTAATTACAAGCAATTTAAGAGAGGAAAAAAATAACATTGTTGATTGAAATAAGTAAATGGTAAAACCTGGTATTAAGTTTGTAATGATTTTCATTATTGATAAACATAAGAAAATTTTAATTTGTATTTTTTTCATTTCAGCACTCTTTGAAAATAATTTGTCTCTAAATTAACACATATACAGTTACTTTGAAAAATAAAAAAAGCATTAATCATATACAAAACAAATTAAAATAGTAGAGATTTTGAAAATTATATCTTTGGATTTTGGTGACAAGTAGCTTCAAAATTACTCTTTAAGAGTGCTAAAAATATTATTCCTAACTATTCATAAGAATAAACAGCACCAATGTCCCTAACATTTAACCTGAATTCTATTTTAATTTTAGGGTCTATTTGATCCAGCTGGAGCTTATAGTAATAGTGTTATTTTAATAGAGCTGTTTTATAAGTGCTGTTTAAAGAAGTTAAAATAACGTTTGGTAAATTCAACATAAAAATACTGTAAGATGTAGAAAGATGTTTGGTAGTAACATTATAAAATTATTGTGAAATGTTAAAATTATGAAAAATGACATTTTTTTTTCTTTTTGCATAAATATTTAAAAATTTTTATTTTGTTTTACATGTTAACTATTATATATTTATATATATTATTTATATAAATTATATAATAATAAAAATGAAAAAAATATTTTTTTAATCTATAGATTATTTTCAAATCATTTTAAAAATAATTTACATATAAAATTTTGACCAATTGAAATTCTTTTATAGATATATACCTTTATTACAAATAGAAATTATGAGTATGTAAATTTAATATACATTCAGAGCCAATATAATAATATTTAAAATCCAAATTATAAAATTTAAAATAAAATAACTATAAGTTAAAAAAAAAAGGTGAAAGGTGAAATGTGAATAGTAGGTTGTTTTGTTAGATGGGGAAAAACATGAGGGTATTTAAGATATAGAGAAAAATTTGATTAAAACAAATCAGCTACTCGTATAAATCCAAAAAAATTTATTTTGAAAAAAGTTTCGAATTGTAGTTTTGGGTGGAAGCTAAAAAACTGCTTTCATGATAAGTTAAAAGTTTAAAAATCATACCCCCAACCACATAATTTCAACTTCTAAAGTAGGGAAGCCTTTCAAAAAATTAGGCCAAACACCCACTTAAAGTTTAAAAGATTTTATTTTAATCCTACTTTTTAAAAGCTAAACAATTTAGGTTAAACTTTAAATATCAAAATAGAATTTAGATTAAACTTTAAAAACCAATAATCTTACACAAAGAATTGCTTTTACTTTCTTTTGAAAAGGTGATCAGTTACTGATCCCACCAAGATTGAATTAGAAGATAAATTAATATAGGAATGATGAAATCATGTTCCTTTTCACCTGTTTATTCAAAATCATATACTAGCAAATGAAGTGAAGCCCCAGGGGAAAACATAAAAAGCTTGCAATTAAGTTTTTTAAGATATTGCAAGCCGCCTCTTGAGGGTCGAGATGCAAACTCTAGATTTACAATTTAAAACAGTTACCAATTAAGTGCTAACATATGTATATATATATAAAATTGATGACGACTTGAAATCCTTATTTGCTTTTGATTCTTTATTTTCTTTTTGGCCGAAGCTTTGATTCTTTACTACAACTCTGGAGTGCGTCTTGCCTTCCCAAACTTCGTTTGATGACCCTTCTCATGCATATAGCTAAAAGCCCCCAACTTACTTAGAAGAATCTTTCTTATATATTCTTCTTGAATTCTATATGATGTTGACTGAAATTCTGCAATGCTATCGTTGCGAACTTGTAAGTTTTGTTTATGTTTAAAAATTCTAAATTTATCACAATTGTTTGACCAGATGCTTTCTGTTTGTGGCACCTGGCTGACATGAATAATTTTCTTATACGTCAATTGTTTCAAAAATGATTGGCATCACTAAATAGCCGCCACCAATATGCAAGTATTAAATGTTTTTGAGGTACAGACCACCTGCCTTGATCATGGTAGATTAAGCCAAAAAAAAAAAAAAGGTTTTAAATTGCTAACCTTTACTTTTGTTGACCAAATGTTTTTGATTACTTAAGTTGATTGGGAGGTGGTGATTTTTGCATTGAAATAAGAATAGAAAATCAACTAAAACATAAAAAAAAAATGTGAATTTACAAAAATACCCATTTTATCTCAAATTTTCTTTTTTCTCTATTTGCTATTATGGTCTTTTAGTCATTTTACATTTCATTTTTTTAATCTATATTCTTAAAATGGTGGGACCCACACACATACACAATCATTATTATATTGTAATATATAAATACTATTATATATTATAAATGCTACTAACAATATATACACACACATAAATACATACAATATACATATATATATATATATACATACATATAATACTACTAATTTTAAGAATAGGTTTGTATATTTATGCCATTTAGAATGAATAGAGATATTGAGAATTCAAAATAAATAGGAATATTGTTGATAATATCTTTTGTCAATCCTCTAAACATGATAGAATTGAACTCATTTTATTTTGCTTAATTATACTTTGAAAAATTATCTCATACACTGATAGTATAGTTTTTTAACTCCAAAAGTAGGGTTAGAGGATTGATATGTATTTTTATAGGGTATATTTTTATATATTTTTTAATTAATTAATTAAATAGTAGAGTATGTGTCATTTGCCTAACACTACATGTGGAATTAAAAAACTTCATTGTTAGTGCATGAAAGTTAAACTCTTATACTTTACACTATTATTATGACTTATAATCTTAATATGATTGTTAAGGTATTAATGTAAATTTAATACAAATTAAAATAAATTAGACTAATTTTAATTATATTTTTATTTTTATTTTTATCTTGATTTTATATTTAATTATCTTAAATAAAATTAAATAAGTAAAAATACAAAAACCGCTGCGAAGCGCGGGTACATGACTAGTATATATAAAAGATATAAGATAAAACACTAATGAGAAAAGAAAAAAAGTGCTGAACGGGCCGCGGGCAGCCCATGGGCCAGGGACCGTTTTCCACATTCGCGGCAACCGCCACGGGAAAACACCGCAGGGCACTAACCTTGCTAAGGCCAACGAAGGCATTCCATTTTCATCTCATGGAGGCTAAGTCAGTCAATATACACCATAAAACCTAGGGCACTTTCGTCTCCATATTTATAAAGACGGCAAAGTTTCCCTTACCGTCTTACCTCTAGCGGCCTACAATACAAACGACTTGGAAAAGGTAAAGTAATATCACACAAGAACGATATAGTGATATACTGGAACGGTCAAAATTTTATATATAAAATTTCCTAATTTTTCCTTCGTTTTCCCTCTCTTTCTCGGGGAAAAGAAATTCTCCTTTACTTGCTAATCAAGATTGCTTGGCTCTAAAACCTAACGAAATATATTTAAAAGGAAAGTGAAATAAAATCTGACAGTCGAGAGGGAACATTTTTTACATTGTCGATTTGCATGCAGGTATGACCGTACTTGTAAGTAGAAAATTTCCACAAGGATCTCGAACCCCCTGCCTTAGATGAAGGCTCAGCGCAGCGGCTTGGCCATTAGACAGGTGGGCCACTCTCATTGGTGTAAATATTACTAGTATAATATATTTTCTTTGACAAATTAAATTATATTCTGTGTAAAATTAAGAATTTTACACTTTTTTTTTTATAATTTAGACTTTAGAGTGAGACAAAAAATTAGGTTAATTCAAGTATGAACTTCATGCTTTATTCATGAATATAAGACGTGTAAAAGTTTAAATTAATTTAAAATATCTAATATTTATTTCAATGCAATAAAATATTTACTGTTAAATTTGTATTGAAAATTTAGAAGTATAGATCGATATTATAAAAGTATCGGATTCAATTAAAATTTTAGGTGTATGATATACTTACATTAAATTTTTAAAAATGGTATAAATTTTGAATCGGATATAAGTTAATTATCCTTTTTTTTTAATACCTAGAGAGCATCGAGACCACTTTAGCTTATTAATGCCCTAAGCCTGGCTACACCAATAAGATCTTCTTGCATTAGTCGAATTAGTTTATTACTATGAGAAGATTAGTACTCCCTCTGTTATTATGTTAGGTCCCAATACCTCAATTAATCAATCATCTAACCAATCACTCAAGTGGAAGCATAATCAAACAATAAATCATCTAAGAACACACAAGAATTTACAGTGATTCGGCACTCAATTTGCCTACGTCCACGGATACGAGAAAAGATCCATTAGTTATAGAGAATTTATAATCAATCATCAACAAAGCAATCAACCACTCAAACTCACAATCACTCAATCTGAATCTAATCAATAAAACCAATCTCCAAGCCAAACAAAACAACCATGAGCGCACTCGCTCGGTTTCTAACAACAATCTTGAGCACACTCGCTCGGTTTCTAACAATCAAATAATCATACACACCCATAGGACCATCCTTTTGTCGTATGGGGTGCCTCACCTCAAAAACCCTATAACTCTACTTACATCTTTTTCTCATACCAAATCCCAATGAAACCCTCACTATTTATATTCATCCAAACTTGGTTAACAGGAAACCTTATCCCAATTAGATTTCTTGGCCAACAAGCTTACTTGCCCATCAAGTAATATCCCTAAATATATCCCAACCAAATCTTCTAGGGATTTGAGTCACTAATCCTAACATATTATTTAACTGTCATCTTATAGTCAAACCACCTCAACTTTGATCATTAATTATAAATATATATATATATATATATATCTATATAGAATTAACTGTTCAAGAAATATGTTTTGAAAAGTTTAAGATTTGTATTTTTCAAATTATATTTTTAAAAAATTTATAACTTTATAATTTTATTATAAATAATGGTCAAAATTAAGATGGTTTGACTACAAGGTGACAGTTAAATAATAATGGAGGGAGTACTACATTAACCGCAGCGTCGTTCTTCCCAATTACCATTTTTTTAGGATCCTAATTATCACATGGTTGTGTTCATTATCCCAAAATTTCATTTGTTATTTTCAAAATTATAATCATCCTATACAAATGTGAAGTTTTGATAGACAAGAATGACGAACATGGATCATTTTTAAATGGCTTAATATCAAATTTGATCCTTGAATTATACTAAAAATGACAGATTAATCCCTAAACTTTTATTTGAGACAAATTAGTTTCTGAACTTTTATTTTGAGATAGATAGGTCCTGAATGAAAAAAATAATAAAAAAAACTCAGGGACCAATCTCTTTCAAAATAAAAGTTTAGGGATTAATATATCCCAATCCGTCAAATTTTTTTATCATTTAGGGATCAATCTATCTCAAAATAAAAGTTTAAGAACTAATTTGTTCTTTTTGGTATAATTAAGAGATCAGAGTGGATATTAAGCCATTTTTAAACCATATGCTAAGCTAAGCTTAAGCTAAGGCAAGCAAAGTCTAGTTTTGACCTTTCTGCATTTGCAAATGCAGTAGCTGCCTTAATTTCAAAGAGTAACCCATACGTAGGATTTGAGTCATTGTGTTGAAAATGTTAATAGCAACAAACATTGGAAATATTCCACTCAATGGGCTGCAAATTTCAGTTTGGCTATGAAGAGTTAACGAGCTTAGACTGCGACTTCTTGGGTTTTTATAAGAAAATTCTGCCTTTTGGATGTAGAAGTCTTCTTTGGACATTGGAAATTTGGAATGGCATGTTAAGGTCAATCGCTGATTAATACTGCATTTCCATTCCCTTTCCCCTGAAACTGAAATTAATAATAAAACACAACATTGAAATATATAATGGCATTATTTGAGACAATATTTGAGAAAGTTTGAAATTTGTAACTCTCGATTATGACACTAATAAAAGTCAGAAAATTTTGGTGAACTTTTTCATAATGACCTTTTTGCAAGCAATAACAACACAAGTCAATTGTCGCTTTTAGAATTTAGACAGACAGCTTTCATCTCCTTTGGCACAATCTGTGCCACTTGATTTTTCTTCTACAACAACAGCAGCACCATTACGCTAGCCATGAAACATAAAATGAGATTCATAAATGGAAACATGAAATGAGAGCTATGAGCAAAGGTGCCTGAGCAAAAATTCGCCCTACAATAATCACAATGTAGAACAAATAAAGCAGGACTGTGCATCTCCAGAGTTATCGATATCAATTGTTTTGTCACTCCATGCTTTCCACTCCAAATTTCATGGTACCTGCATGATGCTCCATTCAACTTTTTCTCTGGGAGTACTTTAGCAATGTCTGCAACATTAGCAGATACCACAGTCTTCTCTAGGTCCAAGTTGAAAAATGCAAGATATATTTCTCCTGAAAAAGTACCGAAAAGATCATTAAAATGAGAAAGAGCTCTCAAATAAGGACAATATTCTGCTCTACAGTGCTCAAATATGCCATCAAATGGAGAAGCAAATTTTAAGTTGTAACAAAAGTTGTAAACGTATCAAACCTCTTCTTCCAGTTGCAATCCAAGAACGGATTCCACTGGCACCAATACCAGCTGCATGAACAATCAAAAGGTCTTCAGAAATTAAGAAAAAAGTAAATTATATATATATATAAAAAAAAGGACCAAAATCTTTAAGATTTTTTACCAGTTCAGTAAAAATGAAATGTACCACCTTTCAATGAGTTCATGGTTGCACATAGGCCAGAATAGCTGTTTACGAGGGATCCATTAGCATTCCACTCCCACATCTGTTAATTTCAGAACGAAGCATTATATTTGAAGACATATTTCTATGAAACCAACACAGTCATCAATAACAAGACAGAAGTTTACTGGATATGCTCATGCTGATGGGCATGAGTTGACAGAAACTCCATCTTGGGCTGGGATTGTGGATTATGAAGAACTCTAACAATTTTTCTTATTTGAGATTAAGGAGCTACTTAAATTCAGTTGTATAGACATAGAACTCAATTTCGATAACCCATTATTTTAGATTCTATTTTGATCATCCATGCCTAAGTTTCAAATAGTATTTCAACTGTTATTTATTCCTATGGAGTTTAAGTGAAAGTGCAACTTCTGTACTTTGAAATTTACAAATAAACAATACCTGATTAGCATCCCTCTTGCAAGGTGAGAAAGAACCTCCTCCAAATTCTCTTGAAGCAAGCCTCCTCCTTGAAGAAGCATCCAAGCATAATTCCATACCATCACTTGCTAATAAATAGAGTGTTCCCTGATATTGCTTCATGCAGATCATCTCTTCACCTCTGCATAAGTTATCCAAGATTTAATAAGAAACTGCAAAAGTTACAAGAAAATGACCGAAAACATGCTTACTAAGAAAGATAAAACTAATTACGATGCCTGAAGAGGTTTTCTTTTGAAAACGCATGGTGGTTCCACAAGTTTGATCCTGGATTTCTCATTCCAGCAAATTTGCTCAAGATCTCGGTCAAGTGCTTTAATTGACCACCCGTTTGCTTTAGGATCCTTGCAGGTACTAAGACCCAAAGCTTGTGTATCTAACATGCTCTCTTCCGTCGAATTCTGGGAGAGAACCTTGTTCTTCCTACTCTTAGCTTTATTTATGCCAGTAACATAAGGAAACTGTAAAAACAACAAATTAGCATTTAATATAACTCTAATGAAGTTCAATTTCCCAAAACTTTGTCAATCGTAGTTTACATGCCTCTGTATTGTTTGAGCTAAACGAGTTTATCTCCAGCAGTGTAGGGTCTGTGATCAGATTGTATGTGGTTTCATCCAGCTTTCTTACATCTCCTCCAAACATGAGAGGAGACTTGGCCATGGCCCATAAAGTCATCTGTGAAAAGAAAGTGCTAAGGTCAACTAATGTCTACTTCTAGCGCTACGTAATAGAAAATTATACGTATTCATAGTAACATACCTGAGTTCTTTGCTCATTCAGATTAAGATTACACGTTCTATGTGGACCTTCATTTGAACCTAGAATGCAGGAAAGTATCCAATTATTTGTGGCTCTTCACTGATTCTAGCTAAGCCCCCAGATATTAGTGCCCAGCTCAATTCAGATGCTTGCAGCAAATGAAGTCATCAATGCGTTAAGAAATTGCGAGGGCATTTTTCATCAACAAAAGATATGCTCTCATATAACTTTTGTATTTCACAATATGATTCTAGAGCAGTGCCATAAGGCCACATACATTTCTTTCCAAGTATCAGTTGCTTCGCAGGACCTAATACGCCTCAATTTTTATATTCCAAACGAAATGCTGCGAGGTTCAGTCTTAGTGCATGGTAGTTTTCACCCAACAGAGAGTTAGGCAAGCATCTTGTCACTTTTCAATAATTGACACATGCACTTTGTTACTAAGTTGTGATTTAGCTTCAATCAATCTTGTAATCACCTTGGAGAAAAAGCATGAAAGTGTACAGTTAATAACAGTACAAAAGGGGAAAGCAAATTTCTGGGCTTATAACCTGGATCAGTGAGCCATCCCAATGGTAAAATATCCAGGTCAGGCCACGACCTCCCAAGCATGCCCTTGACACCCATCATTTTTGAGGCAGAGAAGTCTCTGAAACAAAAGCCAAAACTGTCATGTTACATAAAAAATAAACAAAGTGCACTAAAATATAAAGTAAGCAAAAATTGAAATTTTATCTGAAACTTAAATGTTAGGGAGCGCTTGATCCACCTAGCAACGTCAAAATGGGATTCAACATCCCTCCATGTATCCCAATCATCCCCGGTAATCCTGTACATGTTGACTAGTCCACTCACATCTTTAGCCATAGCTGGTGTCATACTGGTACCAGGGGACAATGAATATAAAATGGGGCGATCAAGGTTTCTCAGAACCTGCAAAAGGACACTTCGAATAATATCTCTTCAGAAAATTTAGTGCAAATATTACCAGGATTACCAATAACCCCATACCTCTGATACAAAGCTAATCTCGTCTACATCCAAGTCATCACCAAATACACAATCATGTTTTACTGCAAACAGAAGAACAACAGAGTTGAGAGATATAACAGACAGATTCCAATTATGCCACCACAAAAAGGAACTTTATCTGATGAAGATGTCCACTTGTGATGGACACAACTAACAAGGATTTATTTTCCTTATTTTGGATGAATTGGGTTATTATAGGCTTTCTGATTTTTAGACCTTAACCTATTCTAAGATTAAAAATTATTAGCAACTCAAGCTTTTAAGGAAGGGAACTAAGTGCAAACAACGATATTACTATTTTTAATGCTATTCAAATGTACTGTAAAACTAGAATTCCTATCGTGTTTGGTCAATTTTTTCCACAACTCAAAGTATTGTAATGAAACTAAGCAGGATGACTTCAAAATAGTTGTTAAGATTACCAAAATCAACACCCCACTCAGCATATTGGAGATAAAGTGACCTCAAGAAGGCTCTTCCGGCATCCAGCTTGGTATTTACGCTCATGAAACCATGTGACATCCAAGCACAAGCCCTCTCCTTGAGGCCTATACCTTTTGCCCTCCACTCTCTACCAGACTCCTCATAGGCAGATCCCTAGGAGAAAGATGACAGAAACAAAATAAAATTTGACATATAAGAGTCAATCCTAATACTTAAAATTGCTAGAGTTTTTCAAAATGCACCTTTAACATTCCCATTTTAGTTTTCAATAGTCAATGTATCTATTAAGCCACCACGCAGAGAATGGAAAAAAGGAGTAATTTGTGGTGGGAAATGGCTAATACCTTGACAATGTCCAAGATAGGGGTGTTTGCATTAAAAGCTTGCAGGCTTATCCCTCTCATAACATGAATTCCAAACTTCAAACCCATACCATTTCACTTTCTTTGCTACTTCTGAAAATCCCTTGCCACCTCTTGATGAAGGCCATCTTTCTCGGTCAGGAATTGGCCTTCCCCATTCATCAATTACATCGAATCCAAGAGAATCAGTGTGAGCACCTTCCACCTTCCTTCGATACCAAAGGTAATCCACAACAACATACTGTGCACAAGAAGAGGGATAAAATGAAGAAAACAATTTTTTGGTTTCATTTCACATAAAAAATTTTTACTTCCATAATGCTAAGATAAAATAAAAAAGTTTGAGGAGATCAACAAGTAGTTCTCAGCCAATACCTCGTATCCATGTGGCTTAAGACGGTTAGAAATGATTTCAGCACTTTGCAAGAACTCTTCCTCAGATATGGTCCAGCAAAAGGAATCATAAGAGTTCCAACCTCTAGGTGGGGTGCTACCACGCTCTGGTTCAGACAGTAATTGTGGTATCCTGAAATTAGTAATCATCAGATATCACCTAATTTAATGAAGTGGTGAGTCATGTTGCAATAAGATGCATCATTGTTGACATCGAAAAATGAAAAGACTTATTGAACTGAACAGGAGGAGAAAAAACAGAAAATTTTCAATGAATCCATCAATTGTGGAACAAGACGGTGCAAATTAACCTGAGCAATTACTATTTGCCCAAGTTGGCAAGGCCCTGTATGGTACTTAACACCCCAAGAGTATAGTTTCATAGTCTCATCAGCTAATGTTATAGTACATCTTTTCATTCACACCCCCCATTCATCTCATCACAGCCATCCTCTGCCCTGATGGACTCCAATTAAGGGTCCGTTTTTTATGATACAAGTGGAAACGGTCAGAAAAGAATTTCAGCATCAGTCATTTGTTGTTTAGCATGCTCTGAGATTTTATTTCAGTGGTTTAATAAGCAAGGAATTTTCAAACATACTTTCCTACTATAACCAGCACCATATAAACAATGCATAATTAAGATTAAAAATTAAAAAACAAAAAGACAGTCTATTCTTTAAAATACTAATAAACATTCCAAACGAGGAAAAGATAAAGGAAGTGATGCAGTGGGAATTTCTTGGTGTTTCTAAATTGGGTTCCTTTACTTCACCTTATCTAGTGCAACTGATACTTTCAGTTTTTCACTTTTCAGGTTCACTCAAATTTGAGCTTTTAATGGAACAGCGACTAAGTTGGTAGTAATTTTAAGTAAACAAGAAATAAATGAGCACTCAAAGCTGCAATGGACAGAGAGAGAACCTGCAGAAAGAAGGAGTGAAGAAGAAGAAACAGAGAACGCTCAAGACTAAGAACTTCATTCTTCATTGTCATGCTGAATTGCTGATTTCATCTTATCTCTGAAGTGTTCCTCACCGTGTCACCTCACGATTAACGCGAGAGTTTCTGGGGCATTTCTGCCATTTCATGTTCAGCCTTTAAAATTTTGGAGAAGGTTGGTTAAATTATCGGCCTCCCATGTTCAGCCTTCACGCTTTTCTCAGACGGCTAAACACCAAAATATGGAAATAAAGATGTAAAGATTTTTAGAATTCAGGATTACAGGTTCCAATTTGGTCAATTCAGGTTTGTTTTTTTGTCATAAAAAGTTTAGGGGTAGAAGTTTTAAGGTCAAGACAAACCTTCAATTCCTTTAAAAAGTTTATGAATTTCAATTTTATAAAACTTTAGATTTACTTAATGTAGGACGAAAATAGAAGGAATGATTGGACGCATCTTGCACTTTATGATAAAATTGTAAATATAGCCAAAAAAAAATAAAACTAAAGATGAGATGATATTTGTTTGAAAAAATAAGGATGAAATGAGAATGAGAAATGATTAAAAGAAGTATTAATTAAGAAAAAAAATCATCTAACAAAAAAAGTGGAAATTTCTTTTGAAAAGAAATCCCACTAGTGCTCCACTACTAGTGGCTTTTTATGCCTCCAGTGCAGTTGGCTTGATGCCAACAAAGCAAAGTGTATCCACTAATCACTATTATTCCACTTTGTTTGGATGGGGGTTAATGGGGGTTAATGAAGGAGTTGGGAGGGTTGTGTTGTATTTGTTTGGGAGTACATGGGAGGGGAGGGGTGCATTAAACCCCCAAACCTAGAGCTTGTTTGGTTCAAAGGAGGGGAGGGGAGGGGTAAGCGAGAGAAGGGAGAGAAGAGAGGGGAGGATTTTAAAGCAGTAGGATCTTTTTTTTCTTATTTGTTTGGAATAGGAGTTAGGAAGAGTATAATATATATTTTTACCGAATTATCTTTATATGTAAAATCCTTATTATTATTATTATTAATATAAATATATTTTTTTATATTGTCATGTCATGTAAAAAATAATCTTTGTCAAGTAATCTTTATTAATCATTATTATTCTTGAATATAAAAAATATAACATATAAAATATAAATCAAATATAAATTAAAATAAACAAAATTTTAAAAAATGTAGGTGGTGAAGATTAAGGGACTATTTGATAAACTGTTAAAAATTTACAAACTGTTCCACTTTTAGATTTTTAACATGTTTGATAATTTTTGTTAGCTATTACTTAAAAAAAAATTTCAACAAAAAAGAATTGAATTTAAAAAGTAGGTGGAGACTTACTTATCATTGAATGGTGAAAAAATTAATGGTTTTAATTTGAAAATCTTTCCTTTTATACTAAATTACTTTATTTTAGATATTAATGAGTTTTAAAAATATTTAACATTTATGATTTTCAAACAATATATTTATATTCAAAAATTATTTATCAAATAATTTTTATATACAAATTCAGTACTTAATTTTTCAGTACTTATTTTTTAGCACTTAATTTTTTCAGTTTATCAAATAACACCTAAGAAAGATAGGAAACAAAAAACTAATAAAAATTTACAGACCATAAATAGATAATTAAATAAAGTAATAAAAATTGAAACATGAAAATGAAAAAAAATAAATAATAAAAATTAAATAAACATTAGAAAATTATTTGGTAAAATATACAATTTTAAAAAAAATAAAAAAATGAATGAAACAAAAAGGGAAATTTGAGAGAAAAAAAAAGAGAGATAAATTATATAGTTAAGAAATTATGGAATTATTAATAATATTGAAGAGTCAAATTTGTCAAAAAATTGCCACCCCTCCCCTCCCCAAAAGACCCCAATTTAGAAGAATGAAATATGATTTCATATGAGGGCTAGAAGGAATTTTATCCTCCTCCCCATCCTCCCCATCCTCCCAATGAAATAAAAAAAAATCCTTCTAACTCCTCTTAACTATCCCTAAATACCTCAACCAAACAAGGGGTTAAATTCCAAACCCTCAAATTGAGGTTTTTTTTTTTTGGGAGGGGGAGGGGGTGAGTAGGGGAGAGGGGTTGAGACAAATTTTATTTCAATTTTATCCTCCTAAAATTAATTATCTTTCAAAATTATTCTTAATTAATTTCAATAACTTTCCCAATTCATGTTTTAATTTATTTTTAGTACTTTTTTTACTTAAAAAATATATTTATACAATAAACTAATTTTTTGTCCCTATTAATTGTAAATTCATTTATTTAGTATGAAAAAGACAAAAAAAAATTGCATATAAAAAAAATTTATAGTTGAATTAAAATTAACTTTATTTTTACAAAGATTAAATTCTACGTGACAATATATAAAAAATAAAAATTATTACATTATTAAGTGTTCCTCGCCGTGTCACCTCACGATTAAGTGTTCCTCGCCGTGTCACCTCACGATTAACGCGAGAGTTTCTGGGGCATTTCATGTTCAGCCTTTAAAATTTTGGAGAAGGTTGGTTAAATTATCGGCATCCCATGTTCAGCCTTCACGCTTTTCTCAGACGGCTAAACACCAAAATATGAAAATAAAGATGTAAAGATTTTTAGAATTCAGGATTAAAGGTTCCAATTTGGTCAATTCAGGTTTTTTTTTTGTCATAAAAAGTTTAGGAGTAGAAGTTTTAAGGTCAAGACAAACCTTCCATTCCTTTAAAAAGTTTATGAATTTCAATTTCATAAAACTTTAGATTTGCTTAATGTAGGACGAAAATAGAAGGAATGATTGGACGCATCTTGCACTTTATGATAAAATAATAAATATAGCAAAAAAAAATAAAACTAAAGATGAGATGATATTTGTTTAATAAAATAAGGATGAAATGAGAATGAGAAATGATTAAAAGAAGTATTAATTAAGAAAAAAAATCATCTAACAAAAAAAAGTGGAAATTTCTTTTGAAAAGAAATGACACACCCGGACCTAGCACGACTTTTCTGTACGAATGAAATAGTACAAGACGACGTATTAATTAAACAATGGGTCGGTCCGGCTGTGTCAAGTCAGAAGAGAAGTTAAATTAGGATAAGACGGAGTTTGAAGATAAAGTAATTAACCGTGCATGGAAATTAGTAAATGCCAAAAAGACCTCCAAATAAGTCTCTAGAAATTTATTATGGGCCCCGTTGGCACAAGAAAGCAAGGGATTTAGCCAACGGGTGAAAATGAAATAAAGTTGAAAAAGGGGAAAAAGTTTGACCCGGGGCCCGAGTGGACCCAGTGTCGGGCTCCTTATAAATAGGGGAGGGCCGACGGTTTTCCTTTCATTTTTCTTTTCTTTTTCTTTCTTTTTCTTCTTTTTCTCTCTGGAGCCAAAACGGAGGCATTTTGAAAAATTGGCAGATCCGGACAAACCGACCGCCAGTTCGAGGCGAGATCTTGGTGAGTTATTCTTAACTCCTCGATCTACGTTTTGTTAAGTTTGCACGCATTTCCATGCATCGGTTTAGCCTAGATCCAAGTTTTCAGCTTTTGACCGGATTAGATCTTTAAACTCAAATAAGTGGATTTCGGGCCGGTGGAATAAGGTGAGTTTTTAGTGTGTTATAGTATTCACCTTATTCTACGTCCCATTCTGTTTTTACGCATTTTTGAGTACCGGGTGTGAGTAAATCGGAGATTTAGTCAATTTGGGCTAAATCTCGGTCTACGGGAAAATTGGACCGGTGTTTCTCGTTTCTGCCTCGGCATATCCGTTGTGGATGCCATGAGGATCGCCTCTCTAAGTTTGTACGTCGAAAGGAGGAGAAACGAGTGCGAAAACCGGGGAAGAGACCGGCCGAAGAACTGGCCGATCGAGTCCCTATTTAGATATTTTCAATATATTATTATTATATTAAAAGATATTTATATATTATATTAATATATTTTAGATATTTATATATAATATTATTATATCTTAGATATTTATATATTATATCATTATAATGTATAAATATCTCATAGGTGGGCTTTTTGAGCCCGATTTCGAGTAGAATTTGACCCAACCCGTGTGGGGCCCAGCCTAGTCCGGGTGTGGGGCCCACGGGCCCCCAGGGGCATTTTGGTAATTTTTCACCGAGAGTCCGATTTTAGCCCCGAAACCTCCCGGACACTTTTCTAAGTGTCGGGCCCGGCCCGAGTGGCCCATGGACCCCCAGGGGTATTTTCGTAATTTTTCACCAAGTGTCCAATTTTTACCCCGGAACCTCCTGGACACTTTTCCAAGCCCCAAATCGTACTCAAACCCAGTCATAGGTCATGTTAGAGCCTCGTAGGGGCATTCATAAATTTAACTATGAATGCTAACGTATTTCCGTGTACTAGGGCTCCGGGTGAATCGAATGCGGCAATGCTCCGGAGGTTGAGCTACATGGAGCGCTTGGGAGTATACGATTCTCCCACTACTGTGAGTGGCTTAGTTTTCAATGCTTAGCCACTAGGGCAAAATGTTTTAAAAATATAAATTGTTTTAAAAAGGTTTTACAACGGTTTTGGGATAAGGGTAATCCACGACACACACTTTTATTTTGTGATACGCCCACTTATGGGGGTGGGATGATTTTAAAAAATACAAAAGCTTGTGTGTGTTTACATGTTTTAATATTTATATAAAGAATTTTATTATTATTATTATTATGATTATCGGGGTACGATGCCCCTGGAAGATGAGTGATTGAGTGGGATTCCTCGGTGCTCCAATTGCGGGAGCGTGGACCGAGTTTGAGAGCATGCATGATACTCATCCGTGGACCGCCTATCGAGGGGCACGGTGAGTCGAGCCTGGTTAGGAGAGGCGCGTAGGGAAACTCGCCAGAGCTCCAGTTCACTGTGTTCCACCACAGTGAGGCACCACCGAGGGAACGGGCTAGTGTATGAGATAAAGAGAAAATGATTATAAAGAGAGAAGAGATAGCCCTCGGTGCAGTAAGGCATACGACCGGCCAGTCGTGCCTTCAGTGTATTAGGTGCCAGCCCATGATTATATAATTATTTTATTTTAAAAGGTTTTAAAATCTATACTCCTTGGGAGAATTTCAAAGGATATTTTGAAAACAAAAATTTATTATATTCACTCCCGAAGATTTTGATACGGGAAGTGTTGAAAACAAAGTTTTGATTTAAATTATTTTATTGTTATATTTTGGATTATCCCTGTTTTCCCTAACCCTGATGGAGACCCATTGAATCTCTGTCACTCACCTGTATCCCATTGTGGATGGATGCAGCTTCACATACGGAGTCAGCTTTAGAAAGGAGGCTCACTAAGAAGCGCCGGTGGCTTAGGCTTAGTAGTTTCCGCTGTATAGGTATTCTTTAAGTTACTCCACTGGTGTTACTTATAAATATAATATTTTATTAAATGATTTCTAATTAAAATTTTAGTTTTGTTTGCAGTGATGGTATCCATTTCAATGCCTTGCGGTGCCTCGAATGCGTGGCTGCAGACACGTACTTTGAGGTAGTGCGGCGGTTGCCACGTGGTCGACCCGGTGCGGGTCGGGGCGTGACAAGAAATCCCACTAGTGCTCCACTACTAGTGGCTTTTTATGCCTCCAGTGCAGTTGGCTTGATGCCAACAAAGCAATGTGTATCCACTAATCACTATTATTCCACTTTGTTTGGATTGGGGTTAATGGGGGTTAATGAAGGAGTTGGGAGGGTTGTGTTGTATTTGTTTGGGAGTACATGGGAGGGGAGGGGTGCATTAAACCCCCAAACCTAGAGCTTGTTTGGTTCAAAGGAGGGGAGGGGAGGGGTAAGGGAGAGAAGGGAGAGAAGGAAGGGGAGGATTTTATAAAGCAGTAGGATCTTTTTCTTCTTATTTGTTTGGAAGAGGAGTTAGGAGGAGTATAATGCATATTTTTACCGAATTATCCTCATATGTAAAATATTTATTATTATTATTATTAATATAAATATATTTTTTTATATTGTCATGTCATGTAAAAAATAATCTTTGTCAAGTAATCTTTATTAATCATTATTATTCTTGAATATAAAAAATATAACATATAAAATATAAATCAAATATAAATTAAAATAAACAAAATTTTAAAAAATGTAGGTGGTGAAGATTAAGGGACTATTTGATAAATTGTTAAAAATTTACAAACTGTTCCACTTTTAGATTTTTAACATGTTTGATAACTTTTGTTAGCTATTACTTAAAAAAAAATTTCAAAAAAAAAGAATTGAAATTAAAAAGTAGGTGGAGACTTACTTATCATTGAATGGTGAAAAAATTAATGGTTTTAATTTGAAAATCTTTCCTTTTATACTAAATTACTTTATTTTAGATATTAATGAGTTTTAAAAATATTTAACATTTATGGTTTTCAAACAATATATTTATATTCAACAATTATTTATCAAATAATTTTTATATACAAATTCAGTATTTAATTTTTCAGTACTTATTTTTTAGCACTTAATTTTTTCAGTTTATCAAATAACACCTAAGAAAGATAGGAAACAAAAAACTAATAAAAATTTACAGACCATAATAGATAATTAAATAAAGTAATAAAAATTGAAACATGAAAATGAAAAAAATAAATAATAAAAATTAAATAAACATTAGAAAATTATTTGGTAAAATATACAATTTAAAAAAAAATAAAAAAAATGAATGAAACAAAAAGGGAAATTTGAGAGAAAAAAAAAGAGAGATAAATTATATAGTTAAGAAATTATGGAATTATTAATAATATTGAAGAGTCAAATTTGTCAAAAAATTGCCACCCCTCCCCTCCCCAAAAGACCCCAATTTAGAAGAATGAAATATGATTTCATATGAGGGCTAGAAGGAATTTTATCCTCCTCCCCATCCTCCCAATCAAATAAAAAAAAATCCTCCTAACTCCTCTTAACTATCCCTAAATACCTCAACCAAACAAGGGGTTAAATTCCAAACCCTCAAATTGAGGTTTTTTTTTTTTTTGGGAGGGGGAGGGGGTGAGTGGGGGAGAGGGGTTGAGACAAATTTTATTTCAATTTTATCCTCCTAAAATTAATTATCTTTCAAAATTATTCTTAATTAATTTCAATAACTTTCCCAATTCATGTTTTAATTTATTTTTAGTACTTTTTGTACTTAAAAAATATATTTATACAATAAACTAATTTTTTGTCCCTATTAATTGTAAATTCATTTATTTAGTATGAAAAAGACAAAAAAAAAATTGCATATAAAAAAATTTTATAGTTGAATTAAAATTAACTTTATTTTTACAAAGATTAAATTCTACATGACAATATATAAAAAATAAAAATTATTACATTATAAAAGATTTGATATATAGACGTAAATTAATAAAAAGTCACATTAAACTCTTCATTACTCATCTTCCAACCAAACAAAACAAGATAAAATTAATACTTCTCTTTCCCTTTTAAAATCTCCAATTCTCCTCTCCCCTTTTATCTTCCCTTACTCACCTCCCCTCCCCTCTTTGAACCGAACATAGGCTTAGGATCTGTTCAATGTAATGGAGAGATTGAAATATGTGGTAGTAGATAGATTGTCATCGTAATGGTGAGATTGAAATTTGTAATAAAAAAGTTATATTTAATAAAAACAACAGTAATGGTGAAATCATAATTTAAAAGGACTATTAAAGACATGAAATTAAAGTTATGTAAAATTTAATATGCACTTTTATATTATACTAACAAGGTTGGTTCGCGCATTGCGCTTTAAAATTTATTTTAAAAATATTTTTATGAGTTTAATTATAAAGGTAATAAATGACTTTTAATTTAATAAATATAAATATGGGGATGTTAATGAGATAGAGAATGTGCAAATGGTACATTTCCCATCCCCAACTAGACTCTCTCCACCAATCCCCACCCCATTAATTATATCTTTAATGTTAAACACAACAGTTCGTATCTTTTAGTTGAAAGAGAGGAATAAGAGGTTAAAAAAATCAATATTCAAATGTAAGAATTAAACTAAAAAAACCTCATGTATACCCCTATAATGAAATAAACCTGTACAAAAACACAAAACTTACTGTTACATAGGAAAAATATAATAAATTAGAATTGAAAATTAATATTTTACAAACTAAATCTTTTTCAAAAAAAAGATTATCTAGTTTGTAAAATCACATAATTAACAAATACAATAAATATAAAAATAAAAAATAAAAAATAAAAGAATAAATAGCTTACTTGGGAATAGCTTCACTATTATGAATCAAATGATATAATACTTTAAAATTTTTACACTATTAATTTGACATAAAAATCAAAATATATATTAAAAAAGTAAAGTCCTATTAAAATATATTACAAAAACTCCCTGTTACATAGGGAAAATATGACAAATTAGAATTGAAAATTAATATTTTACAAACTACATCTTTTTGGAAACAAAAAATGTTTAGCTTGTAAAATCACATAATTAGTAATTAATTATAAAAAAATAAGGAAAAACACATATTAAACATTTGTTGAATGCCCATTAAAATCAACACAGTTTACTGGCTCAAAGACATGTGTTGGAATATTGATTTCTTAAAAAAAAATCCTTTATAATGGTATTAACATGAAGATGAATTCTATTTCCATTATCAGAAATTACTTGATAATTATCTTTGACTTTTAGAACAAAATAATTTTTAATATAATATAAACTCCCTTTAAAAAATAGCTTTCTTCAGTTGATATGTGCATTATTACTCCATAGCATCGTATAAATATAAAATCCTTATAAAAATAAAATTAATCAAAAATAAAAATAATAACAAATAGAAAGACAAAATAATAATATTCTAAACATATTACTTACCTTTTCATCCAGCAAAATCATTTTTGTACTAATATGCTTCTTGGTTTTATAATTATAAATATCGCATAATCAGCAAACACGAATTTTGATTCTCCAAACATTCATTTAAGAAGATAATCGATCAATTGTTATGTATTCTAATTACTTATTCGGTATGATTAGACTATAATATAATATTAAAACAAAAATATAATTTATATCCTTTAGTTGAGAGAGAAGTGAAGAGAGATTTAAAAACATCCATATTCAAATGTAAAAAATCAACTAACAAATCTCATGAATAATATTATGCCCAAATGAAATAAACCTATAAAAGAAAATAAAAAAACACAAAAAATCATCATTACATGAAAAATGAAAGAAATTAAGATTTAAAATTTTTAAATGTACTCTTTTGCGAAATTTTTTTAGTTGGCAAACTCTATTTATAGTGATATTGAAATACTTTAGAAACTCAAAGGTTTTTTTTTAAGTGATTTTTTATTTTCCTCATTATTACAAAATTAAGATTAGGAGTTCAAAGTTTTTCTTTTTTTTCAATTGCTTAATTAAGATTGGTAGCTTAAAGATTTTTTATAATTGTAAAATTAAGATTGGTAATCCAAAAGCCATTCTCATTATTAGTAAGATAAAACTGAGTTATGAGATTTAATTGCAAAAATAGGATTACATACTATGTTTGCAAAACCGGTATATAACCTACTGTGGCTAGGCTTGGTGTACCCCAGAGAGACATTAGAGGGATGCCTACATAGATCTGCAAACTAATAGTGTGGTATGAGTACTTCGAACAGATAGGCAATTGGGTTTAGTTAAACATTTTCATACTTTCCAAGCTAAAAGATAGTCTTTATTGCATTCATTATATTTGATATAAGATTGTTTTGACTTTGATAAAGAAATAGTATAAAATGGTATTATAGCCTAATTATTTGTTGAGAAATACATTATTTATTTATAATCAAAACAGATTCTAGATTTACGATATGTACTAGGACAACAAAGACCAATACCTTAAATAGAGACCGTTTTCATAACTGAAAACAAAACCCTTTAATATCATTGCATCTGCATGATATAGAACTGTGTAGAACATGTATAGTTTGTTCATTCCTTGACAGGTTATCCTTAGGGAAGGCAAAGCACCAAACCTGGTTGGTCGACGAACCACCAGAATAAAGTTTGTTTAGTTGGGTATATTGGCCACTGCTTGGGCCTTATAACCCCCTTAGCTAAACACTTTCAGGTCAAGATGTTCGGATCTCAAAGATCTAGGAGACCAAACCAGTTTGTACAACACATAGATATTATCCGCGCCAACAACAATATACGCGCTGAAAATATCGTGCACTGGACTGCTGCCTTGAGACAATCCTTAAACAGAAATGTTTCTCTTGGATTGTGGGCAAATCAATCACGTCTTGGATACAACTCCATTGGCTTAATAGCAAGGGATATACGTGTCATAGAAGACAACCACAACATGATGATCCAAAATAATTATCAGATCACATGTGAAGAAATGCAGAGATACTTGGCAGCAATAGCCTTGACCTACGAATGCATCACTGCAAATAGAACAACCGCTCTCAAGCTTGCTAGTGACCTACTCGAATTTGCTGAGTTAGTTTCCAGAGAAGCTTATTATGAGCTCTGTCGACATTCTCTCTGGACCAGAAGGATCAATATGAATTATCCTCCAGCAAGGAGTGATCTTTCAGGTAAGACAGAAAGTATTCTTCCATCCCAGAAATACCGGAGAAGCTGCATGGAACGATCATACTTACGCAAGTCATGCTGAATACCATCGTTGTACAAACCCTGCATTCTTTCATTGTTTTATTTTACAGATCAATATGTCTAAGACAATCGTTGATTTGAAAGCAATGAAATGACAATTGAAATTACAATTCCAGATAGGCGAGCTGAAAGATAAACTATCAACTAGTGAAATTGATTCCAAAAAGCCTAGAAACTTGTGCATGTATATCAATAACACAATCTTATTTCAAGGCCTACCATCTCGTTGGGGCCATACGTCAGTTTATTATTGGCTACTCCTTTTTTATTTTTCAATTTTTTTTTTATGTTGAGAAGTGTTGAAATGGTGACTTTTTATTATAAGGCCTGATGTATTTATGAGGGCACTTAGCATTGTCTATTTGGTTGATTGTTTTAATTTATTTTTTTCTCTGCACTTCAAATGTGAAAACGACGTCATTTTTTCCTACAAGAATAGCCTTCAATTCTTTAATTTGGCTGAAGAGTGATTTGACCATATGCATACTTCTTGCCTTTCATCTTTTTCTCCTTTCAAGGTGGCGGGCTCCACCATCAAATCAATTTAAAGATTGAGAAAAATAAAATGAAGATGGTGAGGGGAAGGTTCGGGACTGGGTACCCTCCTTTGCCTCCCCTCATCTTCTTCTTTCAAAAAGAAAATTGGGGGAAGTTTACCAATCAACAACCTTCCACTGTCGATTACTTTTTTTTTTTTAAGATGAGAGTAACGACAGATAAGTGTGAAGGCTAGGGGAGTGAAATTCATGGCTATTTGTACTTTTTGGTTTTTATTCTTGAGTCAAGATGGGGAAAAAAAATGAAAAACAAAGGTTGACAGGAGAAGATGGGAGAGGAATACACGGGGAGAGAGAGGGGGAGAACTGATATTTTTGCTTCCTTTTTTTTTCATTGATTTGTTCTGGATTTTCTTAATGTTTGTCTTTAAATCTGTGGTGGAGATTTCACCAATTTCGTTTTTCTATATTGTTATTGGTGTAAAAGGTTATTGTTTTATTGATGTTTTGATGATTATTTGTATTATATGTCAGGTCTTGCCTTCATGTTTTGATGATTATTTGTATTATATTTCAGGTATTGCCTTCAGTTTATTCAGACTAATTCCGGTTGTATTTCTCAACTATGTGAGTATATGCTCCATAATCCATCAATCTAATTACTATTATAGAATAATAAAATTCGAATACTATTTTAATTATTATTATAGTATATTTATTAAAGTTTTTTCACTTGATTTTTCAATTTTCAAAGTCATCGACGCAATCTTCTACTTTTATTAGGTATGTTTTGTTCCTTTTATTCCTACGATACTTTTGTTCTAACTTTGCTTTCTCAATGTTTGTAGTGATATCACATCTAATTTAGAGTTATGGCTCCATGGGCAGGTATATCTCTAACCCTCAAAATAAGATATTTAGTGGAGAAGGATACAATAATCTATCACATCACTTATTTACAAGTTAATTTTAGAAGGTATTCTTCTTTTTGCTTTTTTGTTATATTGGAGTTTTATTTTTTGAGTGTATTTTTCTATACTTTGTAAAATGATATGATTTTTAATTTTCTTTTATATGTGCTATTAAAATTTATTTTAAGATTTTCTTTTCACTATTCTAGAGTACAATTCTTATTCTTACAATTCTTATTCTTTTAATTCTTAATCTAACCTTTGTTATCTTTAAAGAGTTTTTAATACATTTGTATACAGTTTTTTTAATTGCTATGGACAAAGCTTGAACTTTCAGTTAATATGGAAAAGTGATGATGTTAGGGTTTTAATGTGTTTGTGACAGGATAAGAATTATAACCTACCGTATTGGACCTTGGATTGAAATAAGATGGCAAACCAAAATGATAGTTAGAGTTATTTTTCTCTAATTTTTATATATATGCTCACATTTATAATTCTATTTTCAAATTAATGGTTTTACCTTTAAAAAGATTAAAAAAACAAAATTGTCATAGTTACTGTGGAGAAGAACACCTAGGTCCACTGGCCTTAACATACAAAGAGAAGTTCCTAATTGAAAGTATGGACATCTGGTGGATGCGGTTAAGGTACAATGTTTTTTTTAAAGCAGGTGGTTTCTCTTCAAATTTTCTATTTCTTTGAAATTTTGTCACTTTCTTTTGTTTGTGTTTGTTTACCGGAAGAAACTTGCTCGTTGCTCAAATTGATTTATCCTCTTCTTTTTATGGTGATTACTCAATGTTGTTATCCTTTTAATACATCAGAATTGCAATTTTTTTTATATAGTTCCCTATTTTATTCTTGGGATTGGACTATAAAAGAATGGGATTCAGTTACTGAGCATTGGTTTTAATTGAGGTATGTATTTAGATTTTATACTACGGATGATGATTTTAGTTGTTTTTCTTTTTAGGATATTATAACATTGTTCACTTGATAGATATGGTCTAAATGAATTTATTTTGGTAAAATTGTATATTTTCTTTGACTGATTTTCTTGGGAAGTTGGACTGAACTATATGCTCATTGCACTATAATTTTTTTTGGTGACTTTTTGATATTGTCCCTTTGTTAAATTTGGGTATATTTTGGAACTAAACAACTGATGTCTATCTACACACTCATAGCATCTTCCTCCTCATTAAAAGGTATATAGCATAGAGTAATTTCAATTTAGATGCCTTTATATTAAATAATTTCTAAATTAGTTTTGTTTAGGCTAAAAAAGAATATTCTTATGTTTTGTTCAATTTATTTCCTTTTGTTCTCTAAATTATTCCGAATGTTGCTGTTACATACATTTAGGACTAAAGATAGATATGTCTCATTGGCAATTACTCTTGGCCCTTTATACTTTTTGGATTGTGGTCAAAATGAAGAACTAAGAGACCATAACTGAGGGCTTCAAAGCAACTATGCTACATAGTTTTGCACACTTGAGAGGTTCACACAATCGTGTGTAATCCCTAAGATTAGGGGAAAGTGCTGCTGTTTGTTCTACATCTACTAGAACTAGCATGGAGTGTCATTGCACTATTTGTTTTCTTGGCTAGAAGCCTATTTCAATTCATTGTTAATGTATCATGATTTTAGATTGAGGGTCTTTAAAAGTGTAGTTGGCATGCAACTAAATAGATTCTGATGTACTAATTGAGAATTGAACATTTCATACATTGATCTTTGAATACATATTTTTTCAGAAAGATAAGAAACGGATATTGCTTTCTTCCATTGAACCTGTTGATGTTATTGGTGGTTGCATGTGTTCTTATCTATAGCTGATGTTCCAATATTGACATTCGCCCGTTTTGTTGGTCTCAGAGAAACAAAAGCATACAACAATGAAGCACAAGTTATTATCTTTTATGATAACCTTACTAATTTTAAAGGCCCACAGCACATTCTTCCTTTACAAATCATTTCCTTAGTGCTGTGTGCACTGCATGACAAACAATTATCATTTTAAAATATTCAGCAACTAACTCTTAGGCCCGCAGCGTAGCGAGGGCAAGAGATCTAGTAGATATAACTGTAAGGGTGATTTTTCGCTTTTAGACAGAGAGCCTTCATCTCCATTTGGCACAATATGCGCCACGTGATTTTTCTTCTACAACAACAGCGCCATCAATATAGGATACAGTTGCATGAGAGTGATAAAAGCAAACCTGAAATGAGAGCTATGAGCAAAGGTGCTGACCAAATATTTGCCCTACACTAATCACAATGTAGAACAAATAAAGCAGGACTGTGCATCTCCAGCACCATCGATATCAATTGTTTTGTCACTCCAAGCTTTCCACTCCAAATTTCACGGTACCTGCATGCTCCATTCAATTTTTTCTGTGGGAGTACCGCTCCATTCAATTTTTTCTGTGGGAGTACCTTGGCAATGTCTGCTAAATTGGCAGATACCACAGTCTTCTCTGGGTCCAAGTTGAAAAATGCAAGATATATTTCTCCTGAAAAAGTACCGAAACGATCATTAAAATGAGAAAGAGCTTTCAAACAGGACAATATTCTGCGGCACACTGCTCAAATCTCCCACCCAATTGGACAAGCACATTTTAAGTTGGAACAATAGTTTTAAAAATATCAAACCTATTCTTCCAGTTGCGATCCAAGACCGAATTCCGCTGGCACCAACACCAGCTGCATTAACAATTAAAAACTATTAGGAAATTAAGAAAAATGTAAATTATATAAAAGAAAAGGGACCAAAATCTTTAAGATTTGGTAAGAGTTCACTAAATATCAGATGTATGACCTTTCAACGAGTTCATGGTTGCACATAGACCAGAATAACTGTTTATGAGGGATCCATTCACATTCCACTCCCACATCTGTGAATTTAAGAAGGAAACATTATATTTGAAGATGTATTTCTATGAAACCAATACAGTTGTCAATAACAAAACACAAAAATTTACTGCATAATCTTCATATTTACATGCTGGTTGTCTAAGAAGGGTTGGATATGTCTCATGCTGATGAGCATGGGTAGATTGCAATTCAGTCCCGGGTTAGTGGATTATGAAGAACTTTAACAATTCTTCTCATTTGGGATTAAGGAGCTACTTAATTGTAGTTGTACAGAAAAAGAACACAATGTCAACAACCCATTGTTTTAGATTCTATTTTGATCACCCGTGGCTAAGTTTCAAATTAGTATTTCAGCCGTCGTTTATTCCTTTGGTGTTAAGTGAGAGTCCAAATTCTGTACTCTGTAATTTACAAACAAGCAATACCTGATTAGAATCCCACTTGCAAGGTGAGAAAGAACCTCCTCCAAATTCTTTTGAAGTAAGCCTCCTTCTAGCAGAAGCATCCAAGCATAAGTCCATACCATCACTTGCTAATAAATGGAGTGTTCCCTGACATTGCTTCATGTAAATCATCTCTTCACCCCTGCAAAATTTATCCAAGATTGAATATGAAATTGCACAAGTTAAAAAATTTGACAAGAAACAAGCTTACTAAAAGAAACAAAACTTACGAAGCCTGAAGAGGTTTTCTCTTGTAAACGCATGGAGGTTCCACAAGTTTGATCCTAGATTTCTCATTCCAGCAGATTTGTTCAAGATCTTGGTCAAGAACTTTAATTGACCAACCATTTGCTCTAGGATCCTTGCATGTACTAAGACCCAAAGCTCGTGTATCTAACATGCTTCCTGTCAAATGCTGGGAAAGAACCTTATTCTTTCTACTTCTAGATTTCTTTACACCTGTAACATAAGGAAACTGAAAAAAACAATTAAATTAGCGTTTAATATAACTTTAATGAAGTTCAATTTCCCAAAAACTATGTCGATCGTAATTTACGTGCCTCCATATTGTTTGAGCTAAAAGAGTTTATCTCCAGCAGTGTGGGGTTTGTGATCAAATTGTATGTGGTTTCATCCAGCTTTCTTACATCTCCTCCAAACATGAGAGGCGACTTGGCCATAGCCCATAAAGTCATCTGTGAAAAGAACGTGCTAATGTCAACATAATGTCTACTTGTAGTGCTACATAATAAAAAAATTATACGTATTCACAGTAACAAACCTGAGTTCTTTGCTCATTCAGATTAAGATTACACGTTCTATGAGGACCTTCATTTGAACCTAGAAAGCAGATATGTGTCCAACTCAATTCAGATGCTTTGCAGCTAGTGAACTCATCAATGCATAAAGAACTTGCTAGGGCATTTCTCACCAAGAGATCATATGCCCTCATATAAGTTTTATATTTCACAATACGATAGGCCGTATACATTTCCGTTCACGTATATGTTGTTTGGCAGGACCTATTACGTCACAATTATATTCCAATTGAAATGCTGCAAGGTTCAGTCTTGTCTCTTGAATGCATTGGGACTTGAAACTAAGTAGTCTTTTACCCAACAGAGAGTCACGCAAGCATCTCATTTTCAATAATTCATACATAAGCTTTGTTACTAAGCTGTTATTTAGTTTCATCAATCTTGTCATCTCCTAGGAGAGAAAGCATGAAACACAGTAAATAACAGTATGAAAGTGTATTGCAGTTTTCTGGGGCTTAGAACCTGGATCAGTGAGCCATCCCAATGGTAACATATCCAAGTCAGGCCATGACCTCCCATGCAAACCCTTGGCACCTATCATTTTAGAGGCAGAGAAGTCTCTGAAATAAAAGCCAAAACTATAAGGTCACGTAAAAGATAAAGAAACAAAGTGAGTTAAATATAAAAGAAGCAAAAATTGAAATTTTATCTGAAATTAAACTCAGTGTTACGGAATGCTTGACCAACCTAGAAATGTCAAAATGGGAATCAACATCCCTCCATGTATCCCAATCATCCCCGGTAATCCTGTACATGTTGACTAGTCCACTCACATCTTTAGCCATAGCTGGTGTCACACTGGTACCAGGGGACAATGAATATAAAATGGGGCGATCAAGGTTTCTCAGAACCTGCATGACACTTTGGATAATGTCTCTCTTCAGAAAATTTAGTGGGAATATCACCAGTATTACCAAAAAACCCCATACCTCTGATACAAAGCTTATCTCGTCCACATCCAAGTCATCACCAAATACACAATCATGTTTTACTGCAAACAGAAAAACAAAGGGATTGAGAGATATAACATCAGACAGATTCCAATTATGCCACAACAAAAAGGAACTTTATCTGATGAAGATGTACACTTGTGTTGACACAACTAACAAGGATTTATGTACTTCATTTGGAATGGATTGAGTTATAGGCTTTCTGTTTTTTAGACCTTAGCCTATTTCTACGATTAAAAATGATTAGAAACTCAGGCTTTTAAGGAAGGGAATAAATATTAGCAAGCTGAAAAAGTGCAAGCGATGGATACTATTTTAAATGCAATTCAAATGTAATGTAAAACTATACTTCCTATGGTATTCGCTCAGATTTTTTTTCTCACAACTCTTAAGTATTGGAATGAAACTGAGCAGGATGGCTTTAAAATAATTGTTAAGATTACCAAAATCGACACCCCACTCAGCATATTGGAGATAAAGTGACCTCAAGAAGGCTCTTCCGGCTTCCAGCCTGGTATTTACACTCATGAAACCATGTGACATCCAAGCACAAGCCCTCTCCTTGAGTCCTATATCTTTTGACCTCCACTGTCTACCAGACTCCTCATAGGTAGATCCCTGGAAGAAAGATAACAGAATAAAATTAAATTTCAAACAAAAGTGTCAATCCTAATACTTCAAATTGCTAGAGCTTTTCGAAATGGACCTTTAACATTCCCATTTTAGTTTTTGATAATCTCTATATCTATTAAGCCACCATGCAAAGAGTGGAAAAAAAAAGGGAGTAACTTGTGGTTAATACCTTGACAGTGTCTAAGATAGGGGTGTTTGCATTAAAAGCTTGCAGGCTTATCCCTCTCATAACATGAATTCCAAACTTCAAACCCATGCTATGCACTTTCTTTGCCACTTCTGAAAAACCCTTGCCACCTTTTGATGAAGGCCATCTTCCTGGGTCAGGAACTGGCCTTCCCCATTCATCAATAACATCGAATCCAAGAGAATCGGTATAAGCACCTTCCACCTTCCTTCGATACCAAAGGTAATCCACCACAACATACTGTGCACAAGAGTGGGGATAAAATGAAGAATTTTTTTTTTTTTTTTCATTTCACATAAAAATTTACCTCCATAATGCTAAGATAAAACATAAAAGTCTGAGGAAATCAATATGTAGCCATCAGCCGATACCTCGTATCCATGTGGCTTAAGACGGCTAGAAATGATTTCAGCACTTTGCAAGAACTCTTCCTCAGAAATGGTCCAGCAAAAGGAATCATAAGAGTTCCAACCTCTAGGAGGGGTGCTAGCACGCTCTGGTTCAGACACTAATTGTTGTATCCTGAAATTAGTAATCATCAGATATCACCTGATTTAATGAAATGGTGAGTCATGTTGCAATAAGATGCACCAATGTAGACATTAAATAAAAAGAAGTTATTGAACAGAAAATTAGGAAAAACAGATATTTTGTGGATCCGTTTGAACAAACTTTATTTTTATCTCACAATGAAACCATAAATTGTGAAATACAGGATAGAAGTTAAGCTGATTAAATAATTGCCCAAGTTGGTGAGGCCCTCTACAGTCATTCGTGTTTAGCACGCTCTCAATCGTTTCTCAGCGGTTTCATAAGCAAGGAATTTTGAAACTACTTTCTTACTAAAACCAGCACCATATAAACAATGCATAATTAAGATTTAGAAAGAAAAAAATAGACAGTCTATTCTTTCAAATACTCATAACCATTCAAAAGAGAAAAAGATAAGATAAAAGAAGCGATGCAGTGCGGATTTATTGGTGTTTATAAATTGGGTTTCTTTATGCTACTGATATTTTCAGTTTTTTACTTTCCAGGTTCACTCAAATTTGAGCTTTTACTGGAACAGCGGCTAAGTCTAGTAATTTTAAGTAAACAAAAATAAATGATCACTCAAAACTATATAATTTCGCAGCAAAAAGTAATCCTTTCGGCAACGGAGAAAAAGAGAGAGAACCTGCAGAAAGAAGGAGTGAAGAAGAAGAAACAGAGAAAGCTCAAGACTAAGATCTTCATGGCCACGCTGATTTCGCCTTATCTCTTAAGTGTTCCTCGCCGTGTCATCTCACGACCAACGCGAGAGTTTCCGGGCTCTTAAACTAATGCTCTTGAGCTTTTAAGATTTTGGAGATGGTTGGTTAGATCATCGACATTTCATGTTCATCCTTCACACATTTTTCAGACACTTTAATTTTATTGGACTGTGATGATGAGGTGTCGACTTTCGATATTGATCGGCTGCGTCACCATCAGACATTCGTGGGCTCTTCACTTCTTCATCGTGCGTCCAGCTTTTCTTGCATCACTCACCACCAACTAACTTAGACCAAGACAGCAACGATTTCCGCTTGAGGCATGCATTGGTCGCCCTCGCTACTGCTAGCTAGTTTTCTCTTGTAGAGGGCCCAAAATCCACGGACTCAGTTTAAAGCAAGATAGGCCGAACCAAGACTCGCAAAATAAGGAGCAAAAATGAAAATTAAATTTCTCTTTTAAAGAAATGTTCTTGTACAGTTTCACTAATATTTTACATGATGTCTTGATGCTTGAAGATACAAAGTTATCTACTGTCTTTGTGACAAATATGAGATATGCTAAAATTGATAAATAAAAAGAAAAATTATGTTAAAAATTAATCTGTTGTTTTTGGAGACAACTGCTAGCACTGGGTGTCCTTCCTGCCTCCGGGCAATGGCAGGGGCAGCCCTCAAGATATCAACTTCAAATTCTGCTCTGAAAGGCGGAGGCCAATACTTGTCTGCACTCGATCCCAAGTCTAACTCTTTCCCGGGCTAGGAACTTTATTGGTTGCTCTGCTTGGTTTCCCTTCTTATAGCTTGTGGATAAAAGAATTTTTCTTGATGTTCGGTTTCCTTTCACTGAAGCTCCTCATAAATAAATATATAAGCAATGAAAAGACATACAGGCTATCAAGCTTTACACATGCAAGGAGTAAGGGGGTTCTCCCAAAGGTCATAGTTAGGGAAGGTCTCTTCTGGCAATCCAGTTCGAGTCTGGTGGGTAACGACCACATCCTCCACAAAAGTTGCCCAGCCCATGTAAGGATCCCCAAAAGATTTAGACATTAGCCCCTTGTCCGGTTTTATGGATTTTTGACGGTGACCCATGTACCTTCTTGCCCCAATAATCAATTTAGCAAAGTTGCCTCCGTGGGTCATCACAAACACATCTGACTTTAGGCAGACCAAGAAATCCAGCGCTGCCAAGCTTGTTACATGCTTCCTGAAAACAGCTAACTCCTCCTTACTTGCCAACTCCTCTTTTGTAACCTGTTATAAAGTCTTATAATGATCATCATAACTTTGCCAAAAGGGGAAAAAAAATGAAAAGGAAAAAAAAGCATGACAGCCTGAGTTTCCTAGGTGTCAAATGCAACTACTAGCAGTGCATTGTCTGAAATTGTTGCTGTTTGTTAACTGACAGATCTGTACAGGTATACAGCTTTACTGCTCCACATATAATATGATAAACAGATAGTAGCAGAGGAAGAGACACTACCCAGCTAGACAAAAAACTTAATATACATAATAAGTAATTACAAATAAATTTATAAACGATGCCAAGTTATACAGTATTTTAATGTGGAAAAATAATCCCAGACAAGATGATTTTATTGCATTTAGATGATAAACATCTTAAAAAACACACATACCAGATTTGGGAACATGTTCCTTAGGGGTGCCATCCGGTTCTGACCACCGTAAACCTGGCCAGAAGCAACATAAATCTGTGTTTCCTTGGGATAACCCATTGCCCGAAGAATCACTGCCACTTCCCCAGGTTCAAGAGGACACCGTCCTTCCTTCCGCTTCTGCAGTGCCAGCTGCCAGAGATGGGATCCATTCTGCATTTCCAGTCACCACAAGGATAAGACATCATCAATGCCAATTTTTGGTTCTTACTAAACAAACAAGTTCTAAAAGCAAGTTACTCTAAATCACCTTATACCGTCGAGGCCATTCCTTTTTTCTGTATTCTGCCATTCTAGCTTTCTCCTCCCTAGTACCAACAAAATCGCAGAATGATAGGCCCACCATCCCTTTCTCAAACCTAAGATGTAGAGCCCTGAATGAAATGAATTGTTAGTTAACTTGGAGTTTTACTAGAAGCAATTAACATTCTAGAGAGTCTTTAATTGAAAATATTACACACATATAAGGATTTGAACTTCCAGTGCGGTTCCTCATCCTTGAGCCTAACAAATCTGCCATTTGCTCTATCTCTGGAAGAAATTTAAGAGCATGATAATTGACCCTGCATCTTAGCCTGTTGATTTCTGGAGGGACATTGTCATACCTGAACCAACATCCAAGAGAAATGGAGAAGGAAATACAAAGAAGGTATATAAGAGAATTAACAACCAACGCCCCAAAAAGAAAAAGAAAACTTTTGAAAGTAGTCATCACACAGACGCAAGATTCATGACTTACCCAAGCCTATCAACAAAAGGTTTTAGGGCCATTATCTTCTTCTCTTTAATCCGAGGCAGCACATTGTCAATGTAAAATTGTGCTGGTGCATATTTTGGAATGTTCTTCACTGTTCGTCTATTACACACCACAAATTCCCTCCATCAAAACAATTCCAGTTGCAAAAAAAAAAAAGAAATGTATTTCTATAGAAAACGCTTTATTAGTTCTTCACATTCTCAGTATGTTTGAAATCCAGATACATCATTACCCAATAAAAATGATTGGATGTGTACAAGTTTCAAACAGAATATGGAAGGCACGTAGCAGCATAAAGGTAGAAGATGGAATAATTATCAACTGAGACATGACAAACATACCATTCTAACATTTCCTTTTTGACATAATTAGCATCAAGTTGCCATTATCACTTAATCTAAATATTGGATTAAATTTCTCATATTTTGCCTACTAAAAGTCAGAGCGAAAGAAGTTTCAAAGTCCCAATCATTCAAAGTCCAGCAAAGAATGCACCTCTCCCACACTTCCAGCTTTTGTGTCTCAAAGGCTCGTGCCAATAATAAAATCATAATCACAGTATTGACGAAAATCACAATGCCATCATGATTGAAGCAAATCCATAGAGGCAAATAGATACTTAATTGGAAGTTGAGACCGCCAATTAAAATTGCAAACCCAGCAGAGAGACGACATAGAGAATCATTAAAAAGTCACCTGATACTTGTAAATAATTCTGATTTGTCAGTAAACCACTCAGGTATGTCACGAACAATTCGCACATCATCCTTCAAGTAGTCAATGAAATGATCAACATCAAAAATGTCTTCAAATTTCCTGCAAAAATTTTATAAATACATTACTATTTACTAACAAAAGCAGGAATTGGAGTTGTACACCACTTAGATAGTAGTAAGTAAATGCACGCAATAAAATGATTCACTGAGTCTGATGAAGTGATCAGTGAGAAGCAAAAGAAACTCCCAATTTTCACTGACCTATAATTAGCTTCAATTAGAAAAAAGAACAATGCACCTAGAAACTTCTATTGTTAGCACTTGCTGTTATATAGCTTCATGTAGATATCAATGCATTATTTGAGCTTTACAAAGGCACAATAGTCCTAATAAAAAATTAATTCCAACCTCCATAGACAAAACAAATATACACCTGAGTATTACATAAATTTATATGTATTAAGGTTGGGAAGCTCCACTATAAACTTACACAAATCCGTGTCCTTTTTGTTTTACTCCATGCATTTTGACTACTTATGTTACAATGGATGTGATCTGTGCACAAGATCAACAGTATGCATAAGACTATGGGACAAGAAATCTTACGTTTGATCTTTCCAAATCTGGTCTTGCTTCAGCACTGGCAAGATAAGGGTGGCATTCATAATTTTGGCGACCGCCACCGCATTACAAATCTGCATGGGATAGGCAATAAGTTTAGAAGTTTGTTGCTGGCTTTAAGATACCAAAAACAGTGAAATTTTCAGAAACCATTTAACAAAAGTTCCATTTTAAGGCAATTAAAAGGTGTTTGGAAATGATAAAACAAGAATAGAATAAAAAAGATTAACAAATCATAACAGAACCAAGAAGCAAAAGTTACATCTCATCAAAGGCAGCATGGCCAAACATAAGTAGCAGTAATTTTATAACTTAATCAGTTAAAAAGATACTTATGACCTCCTTCCAACTCCATTAGATACATTTGAAATAAGAACATTGGAAAAAGGATAAGACACCAGTCAGTCAGGTTTCAATCAGAATAATAGAATTCATACCGCAATTCTTTGCTGATTTAGACCACCCTCAGCATGAATAAATATATAACCACTTGTTTCATTCTCGGGAGGAAGGTCTGCGCAATATTTAAAGTGATCACTAACTTAAGCAGTCATAATGTGAAAATGAAAAAGAAACAACTTGATAGTCCATATCAAGAATGCAATTGTTAACATGTTTGAAATGGTTTAGAGTGTTGTACTTATGACTATAACCTACAACTCAGCACTTCTCAAGTATATATGTATATATACAAATTCTGGTAGTAACCTATATGATAATATCTTCAACTAAACTACTTTTCTACAACCCATAACACAAGTTAGGGCACACATTTGGAAGTATGGAACAACTTCTCAAATGCATTACAAAAAACATGAATGATAACAAAGGTAGTAAAAGAAAGAACCTACACAAACCTGATATTCCACCATCTCGGCGTTCTGCACAAGACTTCCAAGAAGTAGTGGCAGAGAAAGGATTCTCCCACAGAGAAGGATTCTCCTTCACCTAGAAAGCATAAAACACAATTTACAATTGAAGGAAGACACCGATCCAACAGGAAGTAAGAAAAATAATAAACAACCAGAGCAAGATCCATTAGAAACTTACATGCGGACAGTGAAGAACAATGCCATCTTTTTTGCACAAATACGGGGAATTCTGAAACAAATTATCAGAGGTGGTAAAAGTATTAGTAATACATATTAAAATCCAGGATAAAAGTTTGGCCTTCCCTCACAATTTCCATGGTAAATTAACAGTAAAAAAAAATCTAGCCATTAATTACACTTAACCTGCTAACTTACTCCAATTAATAAGGAATTCCCAAACATTAATAAAATATAATTACTTCAAAAAGTACAAAATAATTTTAAATCTGAAACACTTATGCAGCATGAACAAGAAAATATATATCAATAAAAGAAAAGTACTCAGTAATTCAACTAGCATTTAATAATAAAGTAAATCAGCTTCTTACTAGTCGATGTAAGATCGAGAAAACGGAGATCAATCCAGCAATGGCGATGAGAAGTAGCAAGAGAAGCGAGATCCTGGAGCCGTGTTGAGAAACCCTAGGATCATCGTTGAAGAAAGGGAAAAAGGGGGGAAACTGCGACCAAAAGGAACGGTCACGATCTCGAAAAGAATGGCGAGGGTGATCGTCGTCGTCGTCTTGAGGAAGGTGATCGTGGATTAGAGGCGAGGCGTCTTCGTCACGTTTCATAGGAGAAGAAGAGGCTCGGCTCCCAAGCGAGCTGCTCGAGTGCCTCAGCTCAGCCATGGCTCGCTTCGGACTATAAGCCAGCTTTCGAAAGCTCTGCTTCCGCTACTTGGAGTAAGATTTTGGGGACTGGTGGTGCTGGTTGTGGTGGTAAGAGACTCGACTGAAAAACCGAAAGTTCTTTCAGAGTCCACATGGCGTTCGGATCAAGTTGCCAAATATCGAGAAACGTGACCGTAATTTCGTTCATTAATTAAGGGTATTTTAGTCATTTCAACTAGAGAAAAAAAATTAGCATTGACTAATTAATTAATTAAAATGAATATAAGCCCTAACGAAACGGACGCAGAGGGAGCGAGAGTGAGGAAATCCCAAATCGCACCAAAAATCTCAATTGCAGAAATGAACGCGATAGCGAAGCGAGTTAGTACGATTATCTTTGCTCCGGCGACGAGTCAGGGGCTGAGTCGAGATCCGAGTCAGATACAGCAATGGAGAGGGATACGGGTGAAGGTAAGGGACGGGAACTTGGATCGAGCGTTGGCGTTGATGCAGAGGAAGATGCAATCGAGCGGAATGGAACGGCTGATAAAAGCGGAACAGACTCATCACATTAAGAACTCGGAGAAGCGAGTTTTGGCTCGCAAAAATTTGGAGCGTAGGATACGAGCGGAGGACCTTGCTCGCAAGCTCCAAACCATCCTCGTCAGAAAAGTCAGGTAAGAGTTTTGAACTTTCTTTCATTAGACATTAGCTATAGCTAAAAGAAGCTAGAGAAAATTTTTCGACTATGAGTAAGTATTGGTGGATGACGCAAGGAACTATCTTTGTTGGTTCTTTTCAAAGCATTTTTGGTGTATTTTTAGAGAAAAATTATCGGAATTTTTCATGTGAAACAGATTCCATGTTTCAAACCTGATGCTCTTTGATTTGTGGAGATGTGAATGTTATTTTATTTTATATGTATATAAACATAAATGTTTGATATTGCTGTAATTTAGAAATATCTACTAATGTAAACGAAGAATTTTTTTTTTAACCAAGTAAATCATTTGCTAATGAAAATGATTCAATAGATGGGTTATTGATGTTTCATTCTTGTTTTGGTTTCCTTGAATGAAAGATATTGAAATGTTGATGTCTCTGTTACTGATAACTTTATTTGAATATGCAGGGGTCTATGAGGATTGCTTTGGTGTAGTTGCTGGTAATTTTGCAGACAAATTCTTTTCATGTTCTTTTGGGATCATGCCATTTTCCTTCTTCTTTTTTTTTTTTTCCCTTAAACCTGATCAGTTTACAACTGGCATTGGCTTAGTCATTTCAGTGGACTGTAGTGTTCCGGGAATTTAAGTGGTTAAGCCTTTTTTGTGCATTGAAATACTTGTGTGCTGCCGTGATCTTCTGCTATAATATTTGTTTCAACGTGATGATTGAATGCTTCTGTTCATTCGAATCTGTATATCGGTAAAACTTGTATGAGCAGCTGTCAAATGTCGATGATTCATATAGCAACTGGGCAAACTTTTTAGATTTGCAATCCCATTTCTGCTGAAGTGTTATTTTGGGGGTGATTGCTTTGATATGCTTGATTTCAAAATGTTCAAAGTATTACTCTCGTTAGCACCGATGGGTTTGTTTTGATTCATTTCCTCCTTAGTCTAGAATCTGGGGTGGTTTTGTTATATTCTCGTGCCACTTTGTATCCCCCTTCATTCCAATTTCCCCCAGAAGTATTTTTGATGGTAACACATCAATTCTGCAATTCAAATTCTGGCTTATTGTATCTTTGTGTTATCATGCTCTTACTCCAGTAAATATAGACCTTTCCAAGTCTCTGATCGAATAAATAATTATTGAGAAATCATTTGACAAACAAACAAACTAAACCAATAAAAAATTAACTTGTTGCCCAAAAAGAAAAACTAACAAATCAACTAAACTAATATTTATATATATATATATATATATATGTTATGAAAATGGATAAATGCAAGTTGTGTAAATTATGTTATGAATGTGGACAAATGTAAGTTGTGCAAATTATGTTATGAATGTGGACAAATGCAAGTTGTGTAAATTGTTCAAGTTGTAATTGTTGTGATAGCAATAATTAGGCTCATATGTGTAAGTTGCCAACTTGTATAGCCTACCATTTGATGCCTATAAATTGGGATTCATTCTCACTAATGAAACATATTTACAATTCCTTCAATCTTCATTTCCATTTCCATCTCTCTCTCTCTTTCTCTTGTTCCTTTAATTCTCAATTTCTCCTATTCTTATTTCTTGTTCTTGCTTCCTCAATTTTAATTAACATACTTTTCACAACAATATATATATATGGATAAATCTCATGTAGAGGTGATCATGGGTCGGGTCAGGCCGGATTCGGGCCAGGCTTTGAGTTGAGAAAAATATAGATTTGGCTTGTCCAAGTCCGGCCCAGTCTAAAATTCGGGCTTGATTTTTTGTCCAAGGCCCGTACAAATTTAAATATGATTGTCCAAGGCCCGCACAAAAGCCTGTCCAAATTTTTTTTACCTCAAATAAAAATTAAAAAAATAATAATCATAATATTATATTAGAAAAAAAACCAAGGATTATTATTGAATAATATTTAGAATTATTTAAGATTATATTTTTCTTTAAAAATATTTCTAATATGTAATACTTAAAATACTAATCTTATATACATATATCATATTTTGGAAACTAAAAATATCAAAATTATATTATATATAAATATGGGCCGGGCTTGGACTTCAAAGTCTAAGACCAAGGTCCGGCCCGTTTTCTAAACGGGCCTCATTCTTTGTCCAATGCCCGATATTCGGGCTTAATATTTTTGTCCAAACCCTCCCAAATTTCGGGCGGCCTTCGGGCTTCGACGGGTAACCCGCCCCTTGAGCAGATCTAATCTCACGTATGGTATACATATTATAGGATTTGAACCTAACACACATTATAGGATTTGAATCTAACACGTCAAATCTCAAGAAGTACGTACTCATTACTTGAATTATAGGAGGAAGGTCATCACATATCCAAAGGTCAAGGAGAGTTTACTAAATTACCATTTTCAAACTTACAGATTATCTACCAATAAAGGCATATAGGGGATAAAATTTGAATGCCTTCCATCACAAATTATGGATTTGCAAGATATGTCCTAAAATTTATTATCTTTATTATCGGTTTAACATCTATATCCATATTTCTATATCTACTAAGAAAGTTGACATTGAAATTATAAGAATACCCACCATTCTCTCAAGTTTTTTTTTTGAGACAATTTTAAATCATTTTTTAGATGAGTTGATTGCAATTTATTCAACATTACAACCTACTTTGGTGGGGTTCACAAGAGGTAAGGATGGAGATCATGAGTTTTGACATTTTTCTTGGGCTTTATTTAGTTTTCTTGGGTTGAGCATATGGACTTTAGTTTTTTCTTGGGTTTTTTTTTTTATATTTTATGAGTATTGATTATTTTCATAGGCTTTGTATGGTTTTAAGACTTTTTAGTATTAAACTACATGCATAGTATATGCACCAACTTTTTTTTTTGTTATGATATGCACAAATTTTCATTACTTTACTTATAATATATACACACACAAATATATAATATCTATATATAATTAACATACCAATTCTCGTGAAGCACATCGATTGCTAGTCTACTTAAAAAGTAGTCTCCATTGTCTAATCTAATTGCCATCAATTGAAAATACAAGTCCTATTATAGTGACAAGTGTCCAATGATTACGAGGGTGATTTTGTTTTGTGATGTTATTAAGGTCTTTAAATTTTGAGGTTGATTTGATTATTTTTCTAAGTTATTAAGGGTATTTTTATGGTGTTTTATACTTAATTGGATAAATAGCTAAATAAATTGACATTATAATTGAATATATTTTCTAGGGTGTGCTTCACGCCTTGGTATATAATTTAAAGATTATTTTAGAATATTTTATAGTATTTTAAATTATTTTAATTGGAGGATTCTTTTTCCTTTAGCATATGATAACAATTGAGGTTATTATTGAAAAAGATTATAAGACTAATATTAAAAAAATTGTTTAATAATAATTCATATGTTAGGAATATCAAAGTCAATGCAATATCTAAAAACTTATCCCTTACGTCATTGAAGAGAGTTGGAAAATTGAAGGCCTAATGTTAACATGTGCTTTATTTGTTAATAATTTAATAATATATGGGATTTATTTAGATGTTGATTTTTTTTATCGCAATATGATATTATAAATGATGTTACATGAGTATTGATTTAGGTGATTTGTTATTTATAGTTATTTCATGGGTATGATTGGATTTTAATAAAATTATTAATATAATAATGTCACGTCCCAACTCGTAGGCTCGAGTATGAGACAACTATTGTACTATTTCGAAGTACGTGTGGATCGACCACACCTTGGAGATAGCACTAGGTATTTATCTTATTCATAGCCAAAACAAATATCAAATTCCATCATTTAAACAAACTCAAAATATCTTATATAGAGATATATATATATATATATATCAATATACTGAAAATAACTCAATATCAGTATATAAGCAAAATCCCTTAAATAATGAAATACATGAAATCGAGAAATATTTATCAACGTGTGGAGTGAGGAAAAACAAAGTGTAGCAGAGTTTAATATATACACGTGAATCACTAACTCTAGGAAGAATTATTCACCTAGGATAGCTAACTGATAGCTTGCACGTGCTAACAAAAGATGGCTCCTCTCTGAGCTCTAATTGCTTAAAAACATTAAGAAATTACTAGGTGAGTCAATAGACTCAGTGAAATGATTTAGAAACAATGTAAAAGATAAAAATGGAGAGGGATGCAATTATACCAAAAATAACATTTATGAATCATATATTTCTCAAATAAGCTTACTACCAAATAGAAAATATTTTAATTGAAACCATGCTATATAAATAGAATGGTAGAAAATGACCAAGTCCCATCCGTCGATGGACTTACACTATTGGGAGCAATCATCATATAATCATGAATTAAAATATATATAATTATTTTTGTCACTCTTCCAACATTGCCTCTAGTTGCATTTGCTACCATAAATGGTGCTGGTGAGCTACCTTACTTGCTTATCAGCTAGGAGACACATTAACATGTGCTTCTCAAAAAACGGCCCACAAGTTACTTTCACTCACCTCGGCATCACAAAGGATAAACCACAGGCTACTAAATCCTAGCATTTGTCCTTCTAGGGTGGCTCAAACAAGGACCTCAATCAATACCTCGATTAGGTAGGCCACGCACGAACCTTTATCATGCTACAATCAGGTTAACATCAAATCATTTAAAAACATTTATGTCTCTCACACACACACATACACGGACGCACATGCACTCACGCATGCACACAGGGACACGCACACACGTACATACGCGCACACAGACCTCAATCAAGTAGACCACGCACGAACCCTTATCATGCTACGATCAGGTTCACATCAAAACATTTAAAACATTTATATCTCTTTCACACACACGCACAAATATATATAGAGATACACACACACATGCACACATACACACACATGCACACAAACGCATGCGAGCCCACAGGCACGCACTTATGCATGCTTGCACACATGCGCACATACACACACACGCACACACGAGCGCACATGCACGCACATACGCATGCACACATACACGCACGCGTGCATGCACTCACATGCACACACACATGTATATCATATATCACATGCCCAAATAAAAGGTTTATGTATATTTGTGCAGTGGATAGCTATACCCCAAGACAGTTAAAATATAAATTTATAAAACAATTTAAAACAAGTTTGCCATCAATGTCATTAAACATTAAGCCAAACCACTCACGGATTGGAAAAGTAACATACTCACGCAGTAATCCAACTACACAGCAGAAGCCTTATCGTGATCCTACACCGATGCTCCTATTTTGATTAAAATTTTCATTAAAAATCATTTTCAAATTGAAAATCATGCATATGTAGACTCAATTAGCCTAAGCAGGCTTCTATAAGGCCTAGAAAAGATTCTAAGTTAAAATGAGATCGATTTAGGGTAACATCAGAAAAATCAACACTTGGGTCAATTGCTAGTCAATCTGGGTCAACCATTAGAATTGATTGGTCAAAGGATAGGTATGGTGTTGGAAGACAATTTGAGTCATCCTACAAGTTTCTATTTAAGGTTTGGCACTGAATAATTCAACTTCCTAGGTCAATTCTGGCGCCGTTTCTAACCTTAATTGGTGTCGGATCACCCTCTATGTGGGCTCCAACCCCAATCTAATATTGTGCTAAGCTCTCAAAAATATGTTTTTATAGGACGTTAGGTGCAATTGAAATTCTTTTAAGTGTGATTATAAGAGTCACACCCCGACCCAAAGGGTCGAAATATGACAATCGTCACGTATTAAAAATTTCAAATGGCACGCTCCCTCGAAACTTCAAGTACGCAAGACTTATAGTTCTCACAACCCATTTACGATTAAATAGAATTTATCAAATATATAAAATACATATTAGATCACATTGAAAGATAAAATTTTATACAATGACGAAATAAAGTCCTTTTTATTTTTTTTGGTACATAAGAGGCCACAACTGGCCTAAGTTCTCAAAGCAGGGGCATCATTGACGTCACTATCAAGCAAAGGCAGCAACTCACTTGGAGGATCCTCAAGAATGGTTAACCCTGGGTGGCTAGTTTGTGCTAAATTTGCTAAGAAATCAGCGCAGCGATTCCCTTCACGATAAATATGCCGGATTTCCACAACCCAACCCTCAGAGATCAACGACAAAGCATTGAGAACCAAAACAAAACAAGGATGAGAACTTGAGATACCAGATTTGAGAAATTGAACAGTCACAGCCGCATCTAGCTCCACAGTAACTTTAGATAAACCCAATGACTTCGCCAGAGCCAGTCCAGCTCGTACTCCCTAAAGCTCAGCCGCCAAGCTATCCGTTTGGCCAATGTGCAATAAGAATCCCGTAAGCCAATTACCTTGGAAATTTCGAATAAGTCCTCCAGCTGAAGCTAGACCCTGGGCACTCTTGTACGCCCCATCAGTATTCAGAAGAAAAACACCCTCATCGGGCGGTCACCATTTCACAAATTTTGGAACTTGATTCCTGTGTTGGTGTTGATTAAGAGCAGTAAACACCTGTTTTGCCATTTTCCTACCGAGAAACCAAACTCGGCTAGTTGAAAACTGCACTTGTTCAAAGACTAGAGAATTTCGAGCATTCCAAATATACCATAGAATAAATACAAATTGCACTCCCCAAGGTATATCATCTATCCAAACCTTGTGACTTAAACAATTACCATGCAGCCACTCATACATGCTGTCATTATAAAAGCTACCAGCCATGAAGCCCATTGCCTCCCAACATGCCCAAACTTCTTTTGAGAAAACACAGTCCCGAAATAGGTGCAAAGAAGTTTCTACTCCCATTTGACACCGTGGACAGCCATTATCAATACTCATTTGACGTTGTACATGGTTAGCATTTGTGTTCAATCTATCCCAAGGAAGCAGCCAGACAAAAAATCGAACTCGTTCTGTGCACATGAGTTTCCAAATCCACTCAGATTCATTTGCAACTGGTTTTCTACCCGTTGTCTTTGTATTAACAAGAAGGCTGATCGAGTAGTGAACCCCCTAGCAGTCTCCTCTGTCCAAACTCTCCGGTTTTCATTAAAAGCAAACAAAGGAACAAGGGTGGCTTGGATTTTTTCTAACATACTTGGAGGCAGCCAATCTAACACCTCCTGCAAGTTCCAACTTCATTCGAATCAATAAAGGATGCCACCGATAATTGTTGCCATTCCAACGGAACAGGTTGGGTTAATTGCTGGTCAATTGTTTTATCACCCACCCACCAATCAGACCAAAATTTCACTTGCTCTCCAGTACCAATCACCCATTTACAGCCCTGTCGAATAACTTGTCGGCATTTAACGATACCCCTCCAAGTAGAAGAAGAGTTCGCCTTAACTTGTACATCTCTTAAGTTTTTATCTTGGAGATATTTTCCTCGAAGGACAGAACAAGCTAAAGAGGAAGAATGAGAATCCAAGGCCCAACATATCTTAGATAATAAAGCAATATTTTCCTTCTTAGTCTTCCTAATACCCAGACCATCAACATCTTTTGGAGAACAAACTACATCCCAGTTGAGCAAGTGACCATAACGACTATTTTCATCCCCTCCCCAGAGGAAATTGCAGGCAATTCTATCTATTTGATTACAAACAGCCAATGGTAACAAAGTCGTTTGCATAGTATACACCGGTATTGCAATTAACATCGACTGAACAAGTGTCCTTTGTCCGGTCCGAGAAAGAACATTCTTCTTCCAAAACATAAGCCTAGATTTGATTTTCTCAACCAACGTAACATACAACAGTTTCGAGTTGCAACTATGAATTATTGGAACCCCAAGATAACGCCCCAAATCATTTGTTAATGGGACACCACAAAGTTCACTCAAAGCCCGAGCCAGATAACGAGGGATATTTGGAAAAACAAACAATTTGGACTTATGAAAATTTATACTCAAACCCGAAGCTTCAGCAAAAACACGCAAGCAGTCCATAATTAATTCCACTTGACTCCTCTCGGCCTGGGCAAAAATCATCAAGTCATCAGCAAAAAATAAATGGGATAAGACTGGACCTCTGTAAGCAAGTTTAACCGGTTTCCATCTCTTTTGACGAAGTCTCTCTTGAATCATATAGGAAAGTTTTTCCATGCAGAGGATAAAAAGATAGGGAGATAGAGGATCACCCTGACGAAGACCTCTTTGTGCCGAAAAGAAAGGCAAAGATTCCCCATTCCATAATACAGAGAGTTTATTGGAGGAGATGCAAAACATAATCAATCTAATCAAGTTATCAGGAAGATTGAAATCCACCAAAACTTGCTGTAGAAAATCCCAAGAGACACTATCATATGCCTTGTGAAGGTCAATTTTGAAAATTAACCCTCCCTTTCTTCCCTTCCTCTTCATCAACGAATGCATAGCCTCCTGCGTGACAATGATATTATCACTAGTGCTCCGACCAGGAAGGAAGCCATTTTGGTAAGGCCTGATCAACTCTTGCATCAATGGTCTCAGTCGATTTGCAATTGCTTTGGTTAAGATTTTGTAAACTGTATTCAACAGGGTAATAGGCCGAAGGTCCGTCATAGATATGGGATTCTCCTTTTTGGGAATAAGAGTAATGAAGGCCTTAGAAATATCCTCCGGGAAAAATCCTTCAGCTAGAGCATTATTTGCAAATTGTAAAACATGATCTTGAACCACAGTCCACTCTCTCTGAAAAAATAATGGTTGGATTCCATCAGGGCCAGGAGCCTTAAGCCCTTTCATCAAAACAAGGCACTTCGAATTTCCTCTATATGAAAAGGAGAAGGCAGGCTATCTTTTTCCTCTAAAGTTAACATTGGCTGCCAACAATTGAGGTTCTCCGATAAAGGAACTTTAGCTTTAGATTCAAACAACTGTCGATAAAAATTTACCGCCTCCCCCTTTAGGACTGATTGATCTGTAACCCACACATTATCAATATTTAATCCTGCCACCCGATTGGAATTACGTCTGACCATAGTCGACAGGTGATAGAACTTTGTATTCCTTTCTCCATCCCTTATCCAATCCGTTCTAGCTTTTTGATACCATATCAATTCTTCCTGGTATAGAACTTTTTGCAATTCATTGATTAATTCCGACTCCAGCACCTGTAACGAAACCGAGTTTTCATAATTGCAACACTCCTGAATTCCTTGAATGCGTTTGTTCAAAATTCTCTTTCTCCGAAACACATCCCCAAAAGAGGCATGACTCCACTGTTTGATATCCTCCGTAAGACAAGCAATAGCAGACAGGATGTTATCACCCTTACTCCATCCTTAAGCAAAAACAGCATCAAACTCCAAATGCGTTAACTAAGCAGCTTGAAAACTATAAGGGCGAGAGAGTCTAAGAGGTGGAGGTACTATAGCAGAGTCAAAGAGAACCGGGTGATGATCTGAATATAGACGAGGCAAATTAAAAACTTTACCCCCCTCCAGTAAAGTTCTTGCTAGATCATTTGTTAAGACACGGTCCAGCCGTTCTCTCATAAACACACGGCCATTTACTTTTCTAATCCAAGTAAAGTTGGAGCTCGTAGCCCCTAGGTCTGAAAGTCCACAAGAATCCCATCTGTCCAGAAACCGTCTAGCTCTATTAATAGCAAAGTCAGCACCTCCACTCTTTTCATAAGAGTAAGCAATATCATTAAAACCTCCCAAAATAATCCAAGGGAGATTTACATTCGTAGAATAGGATTGAAGAGCAGACCAAAAAGCATCCTTCATCAATGTATTTGGCCGTACATAGGCACAGGAAACCAACCATTCGGTATCACCATCTAAGATTTTCAAATGAATAGTCTGACAATTAGAGGAAATTATTTGAATGTCATGTAAAGCACTTTTCCAGAAGACCACCATCCCGCCAGCCATGCCATCCGAGGGAATAAGAAAAAAGGCATCCAGACCCAATTTTCTACCAAAGCTCTTAGCAAACTCCAAATCACTGCAACGGATCTCCATGAGAAACAGAATATCAAGTTTATGTATCCTCATAAGCTCTTTAGTATTTCGGAGACACCGTGAATTACCGATGCCTCTACAATTCCATGCTAGAATAATCATTGAGAAGTATCCATATTAGAAAAAGCTTGGTATCTTGAATAGCAAGGGGTGGTATTTCGACCCGGGACTTTAACATATCCCCCATTACAACCTCATTGTCAAACTTTCCATCTGTATACTGACCTTGCAACAAAACTTTTTCAGGAGGATCCATGTGATGTTCAAAAATAAGATCCCTGTGAGTATGCTGGCGTCTGGAAAATGAGTTTGGAGTGGACACCAAGTCCAAACTTGGAGAGGATTTTCGACTCCTATTAGGAGAAAGATGTTGGGCCTCATTGGATTGCCTACCCATATATTGGGAACGTTCTTGATCCCGGATTAAATCCACCCTGCCTATACTCAACTCCTTCTTATTCCTCGGCCCATTCAGCGGGGTGCTTGGCTGGCTACTCTTTGTATTTATTTGGGAATCCGCTACTATCTCAACAGAATCATGCTCTGTCCTACCTTGCCTTAACTTCTCCTTATAGTTTTTAAAGGGGAGACGATCCCTAGTACCCCGCCTAGCTTGTTTCCATACCTGTACATCCTCCTGATTAATAGGCAAATTGTCATCCGAAACCTCAACCTCATCAAGAGCTTGAAATCGATTTGAATAATCCCCTAAATCACGGCCTGCGGATTTTTGCGTTTGATTTCCAGATCCTCTCCAGGATTTTAGTGGAGCCAACATCCAAGGCCCGAGATTTTCGGACACCACCTTCCTTTCCACAGCTCCCTCAGCCGGAGTACTATTCATCGGAACAGCCGCATCCGATGTTTGTCATGTTTCTGTCTTCCCGTACAAACACTGATCCATCCTGTGACCATAGACTCCGCAGGTAAAACAAACTGTATGCAAAGATTCATACTCAATAATCTGAGTAATATTGCCAATCTGTACCTTCCCTACCAAAGGTTTCAACAAATCAACCTCAACACACAATCAGGCATATTTACCTCGGACTGCCCAGCTAGTATTGGTATCCAACTTAATAGGCTTCCCTAGAATTTTCCCAACATCTATAAGGAGATCAACATCAAAATATTCTATTGGTAACTCTGGTAGGCGAATCCATACAGGCTGCTTCCCTATTACAGCAGATGAAGGTTTAAAATTTGGTTCCCATCTCTGAACCAAAAGGTAATGATTCATAATTTTCCAGGGTCCTCTAGACAAAACCCGCACTAGTTCTTTCTTTCCAGGAAGCTTCACCACATAATAACCATGCCCCAAATCCACAAAGTCACATTCTTCATCCAGACTCCATAGGCTAAAAAGTCTCTATTGGAAAGTGTTAAAGTTAATCAACTTGCCAAGAACTTTCACAATCACAACGAAACGCCAAAGGTGCCGTAGAGATTTCTTTTGATCTTTCCCAATACTCAGGTACGGGATGGCAGAGTTCGTTGAACCCAAATCATCATCATCAGACCACTCCTCAACGTCCGAGAGAACATCCTGATTGATGTTACCTTGCGCCGCAGCCTCTTTCTCATCCTTCTTGCCCCATAAGACTACCTGTGAGAAAGACTTCTCCGGTAAAGTCCTTTTTATAAAAGATACTAAGTATATGGAAAATATTTCATTAAATATTTAAGTAAATTAAAAGTGAATAGTAATAAAATATTACTGGTGGATCCATAACTAATTTACAAAAAAACTTGACCATATACTTGGTAAAAAGATCAGCTCCGGTCGAGTTGCTCCTCTGTATAATCTACTTTCTATCTAATACTACCGGTCTGAATAAAATTTTACAAGGAAAATAGAATAAGTATATTTTCTATACCCAGTGAACACTTATATATATATATATATATTATTTCTCAATATATATATATATATATATTATAGATTATAAATCAATAGAATGATAGATTAATTTATATCATTAATTAATAATGATAAATAAAATGTGTTCTTATGCATCCAGTAAGAGGCATTCGTTCTTTTGGACGGCTCAATGTTATATTGTTACACTAATTCTTTTTCTTTTTACCAAGTATCATTACACGAAATCAATAACTACCCTTTTGTTCATATACTACCTTTTTAACCCGTTGTATACATCTTAAAATAAAAATTTTAGAATTGGAGCTAAAAAAAGAAGTCACGAGGCAAAACGCGGGGCAACTTCTAGTCTAGTTTAGTATAATCTCAAGAAATCGGGTCTATAATCAAAGTAGTGATACTCTATCTTGGGGAAACAAACCAGATGGGTTGTTTACTGTCAAGCAAGCTTACAACTTCTCCAAAGGTATTTCTTTTAACATAAAGGATGACTGGAAATGGATTTGGTCCTTGCTCTCATATCCAAAAATTCAACATTTTTTCTGGCTGATAGTGCACAAAAGAGTCACCACTAGGTCATACCTTAAGAAGATCAGAATAATTCAAAATGACCTATGTCAGTCATGCGGCCAGCAGCCTGAAACATCGAGCACCTTTTCAGATTTTGTCCAGCAATAAAAATGTTATGGGAACAGCTCCAAGGACCTGCTAATAATGAAGTTACTGAGTTTACTTCCTGGTGCAAATCTAATTGTACCACCAAGAAAATCTCACCTTTTCACCACATTCCTTGGAGGATTATTTTCCCATTTGTAATTTGGAAAATTTGGCTCATAAAAAAAAAGAATATATTTCAGCTTGATAATGTGATGACAGACCCCATCAACTACATTGTTAATGCTGTAGTTGAGTTCTGTGCTCTCTCCCCGGAGTTGGGAAGTTTAATACTCAACCATACTTTCCTGCTAAACTGGGAACCCCCTCCTATCATATGGTACAAACTGAACACTGATGGTTCAGCTCTGGGTAATCCAGGAATGGCTGGTACAGGGGGATCATTCGTGATAATCAGGGAAAGTTGGTAGTGGCCTACAGTCATAATCTTGGTTTTACTACTAACCTCGCTGCTGAAATTTGGGCAATAAGGGATGGCTTACAACTAGCCTCTCCCTTAATCTTCACAATAAGATCATAGTTAAAAGTGACTCCCAAGTGGCTATCCACTTAATTGAGTCATGTTTTTTGGAATCACACACTCACAGTGCTCTTCTTGATGATTGCAGGTGGCTCGTGAAGACTCTGGGAGTTCAAGCTCTAATCCACATTCCAAGGGAGAAGAACAATTGTGCGGATCTTTTGGCAAAGAGAAGCCATCTACAGACTGAGAGCTACTGCACTTATAATACTCCCCTAGCGTGGTTTTCGTCAATGCTTTTAGCTGATGCATATGGCGTCGCTTATCCTAGGAATATCTCTAATAATTATAGTTTAGCTAGCAGACCTCTTATGGAGCTTCATAATAATGGTCATAGTGATCATACTGTGTATGTTAATTCTAGCTGACTCCTGTACTTCGTCAGACCATGAAACTACATCTGTAGGGGCTGAGCCCCAACCTTTTATGTCCTAACTTCTTATGAAGTCCGTTTTCACCAAAAAATAAAAAAGAAAATCGGGTCTATAAGTAGGGGTGACCACGGTTCGGTTCGAACTGTGGAACCGAACTGGAATCGGAATCTAAAAAACCGTAACCGAACCTTTTTTAAGGTTTTGGAACCGGAAAGGTTTCGATTCCGGTTCGGTTCCTCTTTTGGTGGAACCGAAACTGGAACCACCGGTTCCGGTTCCGATTTTATTATTTTTTTTTACAAATAATTTTTTTCTTATTTGTAATATAGTTTTATTTAATAATAATGAGGTATAATATATATGTCTTAAGATAAATTTTATGGCATATTTATATAATAATATCATGTAAGTAATACATTATAAATTTATTATATTATTATTTATCATTTATTTTTTATATAATGTTAGTTTAACTATAAAGATTTATTACATTTAATAATTTTTTAAAAAATTAGATGATTAAACACTTATTTTTTATAAATTTGGAATTAAATTTACTTATTCTAATATATATATTATTTAAACAAAATTTAATAAAATTTAGAAAAGCAATTAAAAAATTTTGAAAAAAAAAATTTAAGGTTCCAGTTTAGAATCAAAATCGAACCGAAACCGAATTGAAACCGAAACCGGAACCGCTTATAAAGGTTTCAGTTCCGGTTCCAAGGAACTAAAAACCGAAACCGAACCGTGGTCATGACCATCTATAAGTTAAAGAAATATTGAAATATTGAAATTGATAATAATCAGGTGTAGTCAGGTTCTTGTAGACTGAGTCAACTATCGTGGTTATCAGAATACTAGGACCAGCCCAAGACTAATTAATTGATCCGCGACCTATCCCATAACCCGGCCCGCCGTACTAAAATTGCAGCACCCGGCAGTCGCAACCTAACGTTAGAAAAGCCGCGAAACCCAGGCAAAGGGTTTGAGAAGTGAAGGCCAAACGGCAAAGTTCATTTGATTTTGCTGCGAAAATCTTCGAGTCCTCGCAGATGGAGCCGATAAGGCTTCGTTTGATGTTCGAGGATCGCAACACTCTGAGCAAGTCACAGAAGAAACATGGACTAAAGCGAAGCTGGATTCTGCTAAAACCCCAACACCATACCATCTTCGACCTCTCCTCTTATCTTCTCCACATTTTCGACCTTCAAAAATCTTGCCCCCATGGCCTCATTCTTTCAGTAAGCCTCTCTCTCTCCCTTCATGCCCCAATTTCCCTTTTTTTTTTTTTTTTGCTTTGTTATGGCATTAATTTTTTTTTATTATTATTGCAGATGGACGGCTTTGTTTTGCCACCTTTCGAGTCAACTTGCATTTTCAAAGATAAAGATATTATTAGGTTAGTTTGTTTATTAGTAAATTTCTCTTCTTTATGTGTGAATATGCTTCTTCTTTTTTTTTAATGTATGATGATTATTATTGTTTATTTTGAGAATAGTGTGAAGAAGAAAGGAAGGAAGTCGAGTGAGATTATCAAATTAGATAAGGGTTTAAATTCTTTGGAAGAATTAGAACTAGTAGAGCAACCGCCTGTGAATACAGACATGAAGCTTCTGGCCAATGAGGAATTCAATAAGGAAACTGGGGGATATGAAAGTGAACTTGGAGAAGATGAGCAAGAGCTTGAGCCCTTGGAAAATCAGGTACGAGTTGAAAGCACACCAATTGAAAACATGGTTTCCAAGAAAAGAAAGGCATCGAAGATTCTTCCGAGATCCAAGTAAGTTACTTTATTTAATCTTATTAGACCCGGAGTTAGGATTACATTTTTTTTATTATTAATATTACTAAATGTAATATATTTCAGGAGGAAGAAAAGTAAATTGGGTAGTGCTGAAAAATCTCTTATTTCTGAAGATGATAGAAACAATGTCAATCTGAAGAAGAGCAAAAGCTCTCATCAGCAAACTGTCATCCCTAAAGCAAAGCTTGCTGAGAAGAGCAATCCAGTTGATATAGAGAAAGAACCAGAGGAGTCAAGCAGCCCTGAAATTGATGAAAGCAGTGATGATGAAACCAATATGGGGAGGTAATTTCTATCTTGGTAATATAGGTGATTACAGCATATTACGATAGAGATAGATCGAAAATATTGTGTTTTTGGGTTCTCTATCTCAATTGCAATGTTTTGCTTCACCTTTTGTGCAAAATGCTCGTGTGTGGAATAACCCAAATTGCTTCCCTTGTCTTTTCTTCTCTTATTGGCTTGTGGAAAGGTATCTCTCATTTGCTTGTTTCTGTTTTACAGGTTCCACCAGCTTCAAGAAACTGGCAAAGGGAGTGTGGATGTATCTCAGACAACCAACGAAGCTAAAAAGGTTTTGATGGACATTATCATTTTCATGGAAGATGTCAGTAGTTTTTATAAGGACTTGTTAATGTCTTAGATGGTCATCTTAGAAAATTGGTTTATAAAGTTGTGTTTTGTCCATTACGAGGTGGCATCATCGTTTGTAGGACCAATAAACCCAATTGCGTGCAGGTACTAATGCATGCTACCATGCCAAATAAGGTGGTTAGAACTTAGATGTTGATTATTAATATTCGTAGCATTGAATTTAAAATTTTACTTTCTTGATTCTTTGATAATATCATGGTTTTTAGGTTTGTCAACTGGTATTACTAGCTTGCTACTTTATCTGTATTGCAATTCTAATTCCACTGAACGTTCTGTTTATTTTTTAACTTTCTAGCCCCCTAGTAGAAGTGCACGGCGTAAAAAGGCTAAAAGGCAATGGTTGAGGGAGCAAGCCAAAATTGAAAAGGAGAAGGTACTCCATTCTTTAGAAATATTCTACAATTCTTTTGGGTTTTTAGGGTCAAGATTTTGGTCTACATGCAAGCAGGTGTAATAATTAAGAAATGATGCTTACACATCCATTATTAAAATTGAAAATTCAGATTTCTCTAGTTCACTATAGATGACAGGGTAATACATGCACTTTTTCTGCATTTTTTTCCTTGTCTGCTTACTAAGTAATACATGTTCTAATAAATGAATGTATGCAGTTGTTTGTGTAAATTATTTCTTGCACTGCTGGCTAAGCCATAAATTATCAACCTAATAATTCTTTTCATATCGATAGTCTGTCCTTACCTACATGCCTTTAGAAGAAAGAAGTTCATACATCATTGACTCCAGTGATATTTTCTGTTTCATTTGATTTGTAGCTGCATTTGGAACAGTTGATTGGAAAAGATAATCAGCAAACACCTGCAAAAGAGAATCTCAAAGTTTCTGAAGAACATTTACAGCCAGTTAAAAATTGTGATCTTGAGGATAACGTGGTTCCAATAGTAGTTAGGCCAGGGCATATTCGTTTTGAGCCCCTTGAAGAAGGTCTTGACTCTATCTCTTTCTGGTTCTTGAGGGTTAGCTGGGTGATGTTATAGGTTCATGATCTGGAATTGCAACATAAAGCTTGAGATATGTTAATAATATGTCTGACGTGTGTGCTTGTTTTCCAGAAGATGCAGAGCGACCTGTCCAACAAAATCGAATGTCAATGGTATGCTTTATTGACAATTTTATACAGTTCATGAGCCTCATTGTGGCTCCGTCTTTTTGAGATATTGGTTTGGGAGGGCAGACTGGCCAGTGGCTACTAGGGTTTGGCAAAGAGATTCTTCTGCATAATTGGTGATTTAGTCTTGGAAGGAGTGGGTGGGGGGGTTGGGGGCAGGGATTATTTTGTTTACATATCTTTTCTTTGTTTTTTATCATATATCTGCGTAGCTTATTTTCTTTCCTATCCCAGCTGTGCATGCTAGTTCACAGTTTACTTGAAAGAGAGGAAAATAGGGCTAATTAGCACATTCTGTATTTTATTTCCTGGTGCTATATTACTGTTATCATCCTCATACACGATAATACTCGATCCAGTTCATCTGTGCATTAATAATTTCCAATATAGTTGCTTATTCAGATGACTACTATGTCTTCATTGATGTCAAAGTTTTGTTGTTTGGTCATGGCCAGGAAACCTTTCAATGGAATGGAATAACCAGCAAGAAGAAGGGTCAAAAATGGGGCAAGGAGAAAACTACATTTCTGAAGAGGAATGAAGATAGAAGTTTTAGCCAAGTGAATTCTGAAATGGATGTGGTTGTGGAGAAGGCAACTGTAACGGATGACATGGACTTTGACAAGCTTACACCCTATTCTAGCTTGCCTAAGGTTTCTCTCTGTCTCTCTGATGTCATATTCTTAATCTTCCTATAGAAGAGTAAAACAATCTATTGGTATTTTCTTAAGCTTAGGTGTATCATGTCATTAGGCCATATATTTGTTTCAGAGTAATATTTTCTGGAGGTAGGAGCATTAGATTTTCTGTATGTAATGCAGGATGGAGATTTAGTTGCATATCGCTTAGTTGAGCTATCCTCTTCTTGGACCCCTGAGCTGTGCGCCTTCCGGGTACTTCTCTTTCTGAATTTTAGTTCCTAAATAGTAAATAGGTCCTAATTTTATTGACATTGTCTGTTGTATTTACATAATCTTTCTGCCTATAGGTTGGAAGAATATCACACTATGATGCTGAATCCACCAGAATTATGCTGACCCCAGTGCCAGAATACCCAATTGATTCTAAGAAGAAGATAGATGGGGAAGAATCTGAAGAACAACTATGTCCATCCCTGTATGCAGAAGATGGCTCATTAGAGGTGCGTAAACTGGATTAGGGATTCCTTTGTTTTTCTCTGTCCTCTGTGTTGGGTTAACAACTTAGAATTCAAGCCTGTAATGTTTTAATTCAGGAATCAGTATTCAGGTTAGCCTACATAATCCTTGGACATGTTGCTATGATCTATATTTTCTCAGACTTTATACTAGTGCTTGTGGAATTTTTTTATGCATGATGAATGAATATTTTGATAGCTCAAAATCTCGTAGCAGGTTAAACTATTTTGTGAACCCTGTATCTGGAAACATAAAAGATAGTAATGCCCTGCCCCATAAGTCATTCAAAGTTACAGTATCAGCATTGGCTTTAATTATAAGTTGTTCTTTGGCATCCTGGGACCCACTTTTTGTAATGCATATGGCATATTTTAAATCTACATGCCAGAGCTGAGCTCTAGCTGCTGCTTTATTATTGTTGTTTTTGTGCTTTCTTTTGGAGTAGAGAGAGTTAACGAGTGAATCATTTTTCCTCTTTCCAGATAGAGTACTCCTCTCTAGTTGATGTCCGACTTGTCAAGCATGGCAACTCAAATGCCATAAATTCAGTCGCCAGTGGCATCAATGAAAATTGTGCACAATATCAAAATGTTTTAACAAATAGACCAAATGGCTGCAAGGATAAGGAAGTGGCTCGTGTCTCAGCCCCTCTTCCTGCACAAGGTATTAAGAAATACCCAGTATTTTAAGTATCAGGCTATGTGATGGAGAGATTGAGTGCTTAATTTATATTGTCGTGTTTTTTGGTAGCTAACGGTGCAGTAAATGGGTGGGAAGAAATTAGCCAGGCTTTGAGTGCAAAGAAGACAGAGCTCTCTAAAGAGGATGGTTGGAGTCAAACAGATGGTTCGGGTAGGAGCTCATGGTCCTATAGGGCGCTAAGGCGCAGTGCACTGGGCCCAACTATTGCTTACTTACGAGCACAGAATGGGATATGAGGAACTGACTGACCACGGAGTTTTTCAAACTTTGGAGGATGAGAGCAAGGCAATTTTGTTTGGGGTTTTGCTTTTCATGTACGCAAATGTCTCAAGTGCCATCAAACGCTAATATCTTTTTATATGGAATGCAAATGTTTTAATCCTCACTCACTCCTTTTTCGATGGAGGAGATTTTAACCTTTTCCCAATCTTAATTCAGGGCAACGTTTTGGTGTAGATAGCCGGTTTATTTTAGAAAGAAAAGTGCAAAAATGTTGTTTGACCTGCCTATTTTGACCCATCTCCCACGTGCCTGACATGTCACGTGGGGATAGCAATGGGTGGGGCGGGGTTGTTTTTTGCCCGCCCCGAACCTGATCCGATCATGTTCACATTCCCCCTTGACCTCGACCAAACCCGGCATCAGGTTATGAAACTTAATACCGAACCCCGACCCAAAAAAAAAAAAAATGAAAAAATGAAACCGGCATTCCTCCTGCTGCACCTCTAATTTAGTTTTTTATTTGGCAATTTTTATTTTTAATGTAAATTAATATTATAATTACTCGTAAATATGTAATAATATTAAGTTAAATGTCATTATTTTGCGTTAATAACATATTTATTAATATAATTTATATATAATTAAAAAGATAAAATAAATAAATAAATAAATAGATTTTTATTTTTATTATTATAATATATGTATCCGGGCCGAGGCGGGGTAGAACACCGTAAAACCCCACCGCGACTAGACTTGGTATTTAAATTTTTTTTTCCGGACCTACCCCGCTCTGATTCCCCGAACTTCAAAGGAAAAAACCATCTCTATCGGTTTGGGGACAGGCATTTTTGGCGTCCTCACATGTCAAGCCGGTCAGTCACCAATTTTTACATATATCACAAAGTTTAGTCCTATATTTCAAACAAGTTGTTTATTTACAAGGAATTTTAAAATTATTATATGTTAGAATTTTAGAAAAAAAAATTGATTGGAGAGAGTTGATGGAAGATGTGGTAAAGTCATGTCAAGCAGGACAAAATAGTTGATCATTTAGCATTGTTCTTTATTTTATCTAATCTTCTGACATTCAAACTAGGCCAGTCAATTCAGAATTTAAGAAAAAAAAAAAGGAAGAAATCAAAATGTATTTATCTTGAATCCTAGTGGTTAGTTATGACCTTGAACCGGCCCCCCTTTTTCCTCTTTTTAAAGCCAGTTCAACCTAAAATTTGCATGTACCGGTCCTCCCAGTTTCTTGGTCGCCTGTTTTGATTTGACTGGCTATGAAATGGAATTATGTTTGGAAATGTAGAAGGGGAAGGGAAGGTAAGCGTTCAAATGTCTGACTGCTTATTCATTAAGTAATGCTAATTTGACTGGTTCAAACAGTTTAAGGAAAACGTTCCAGGTCTGAAATCTCTACACCATTAGAAGGAGAATATTTTGTACACGGACCCAAACGAACACCCCCACAGCCAGCCTGCGCCTTATCAGCAACCCTATTTCCTTTTCAGAAACAGTGAACCATGAACCGAAGGCCTACATATCCAATGGACTTTTCCAATTTTCTAGTGATTTTCAACTAAAGTCTGGTCAATATCACAACCCTATCCATCATTAATACAACCATAATTCTTGGTTTTCTGTTAAGGCTTATGATAACCACAATGGAGAACTCGAAAGCAATGACTCATCGGCAAATTAAGTTTGCTGCAATACAAAAGGAGGAAACACTATGGTAATGAAAATAACTTTTGACTCTCTTTTCAACCCAAAAAAGCAACACCTTCGGTGTTGGATGTAGCCAACAGGCAAATTGAGAACAGAGAAGTAATTATTCCAACTGAGTATTTACTTCGATTTCCTATTTTACTGTGTACAGCAAGCTTAAGTTCTGTACATGGTTAAACAATACCTCGGATCTTGTCAAATGATACATCACACGAGCAGATAGCAATCACTTGTACTGCTTGGGATGCCAAATCTTACTAAGTTACAATTGATCCATTCTGACATTCAATTAGGATGATGCTAAGGGAGATCGTCACCGATGTCTTGAAGGAATCCTAACGACATAGTTAAGCCCCTCTCAATCATGGCTGCCTTCTTCATCCTTCTGGAACCATAAAACAGTTGAAAAGGTTCAGGAACTGCTCTGGCTCATCTCCTTCTGTAATTATCTGCATGTTGCAAATAAAACTTTCCATATTAGAGAAATAGCTCATGATATCAAACCATAAAAATAAAATAGTGGGATTAGAAGAGACATGAGTTTGTGTTGGGGACAAGGAGGGGTGGAAGCAGTCTAGACTGCTTCAAAGTTAAACTATAACAAGAATGCATGCAATACGAAACACAATCTAATGCTTAAGTTCAAGTTTACACCAAAAAAGAAACCTAAAAATTTGTCAAAACTCAAAAGAGACTCAAAACTAGTCGAAGTCTTATGCTAGCAATACACAATTTACCAGGCACATAAGCCACTCATGGTCTTTAGGACCACTTAATTACACCTCCATCCCTCCTGTTTGTTTTATTGTAGAAAAAAATGACCTAGCACGCTTGGTGGGGAGCGTATTAAACTGTCTATCCAACACGGCTTGATAGAGTGCCTATATGACTTACATGCCTGTCTATAGTCTAACCTCTAAACTCATCCGATTAGCTTCCCAGCAGTTATGATTTAACCACAGTTCCTCACATTTACCATACTGTCATTTCTCTGTGCAAAAACCGAAAAGTTCCAACATATTTGCAATCAACAACCACTGCAATTATACAGATTCTTTAACATCGGTAAGCTTGATCATCCCCTAATCTCACACATAACCTGCATTGATTTTGGGGATTGACCAAAATCACCAAAACTACACATAGTTCTCTGATTTAACAAGTCTAACCTGTAAATGTTTATGAAAAAAACTAACTTCAATTTTGCATCTCACTATAAGAAACCTTTCCTTGTTTCTTCACTCCTTGGCAGTTATCTTCATTGGCAAGGTATTTCATATGTTCTTCAATTTCAACACTACCAGCCTAACTCTAAAGTATTAAAACTTGTATATTTGACAGTGAGGAACAACAACCATGTTCAGTCCCCAACTTCTTTTGCAGCAGGGTTTGGAGATTCTCCCTCTTCAGTTATCCCCTCTTCAAATCAAAGTTGTTATACTTAAAACTGGCCTCTCCAATTATAAAACATATATAATAGCAAACTTACAAAAATTGCTGCTAATGGAGTACATATTCACTTATACATCCACCCTCATTGTTGTTCTCAATTTCTTTACCACGTAGAGAATAGTCATTTCGCTTAACTTAATGGCACATGCAGAATTTAAATTACTTAATAAGGTAATAAGCTATATATCAGAGTCATACCACCAAAAATGGAAATCTATATCAGAAACCTACACAATAAATAACGTAAAAAATTCTAAAGTAAAAGACCGTTTGCTGTAAAACTTTCAGAAGAAGTGCACGAGCTTACCTGTATAGAGGCATTTAGGGGCAAATTCATTTTATTAAGAAAGTCACGGCCAACTGATTCCCAGTTAAGATGGGTATCCTTGTGTGTTCCATCACAGCTTTCAAATTGGCTCTGTCCTTCTTCACACAGAACTTCACGCCCTAGCCAGACATATAAAACACCAGAATCATTTGTGCCCAACTTTACATCTCTAGCTAACAACAGATATGCTGCTCCAGACTCAAGGATGGGAGATCCATGCATCTCCACTTTATTTAATGCAGGCCACTGGTAAAGAGCCAAGGTGGTTACTCCTGAACTCTTCTCAAATTCCCTTTTATCTTCAATCCTCCTATATGACTCAATGCTAGCATCAACAGCTTCAGCATCTAACATTAAGTCTTCTCTATTGTCTTCAGGCTCATATTGCTTATAATCTACATCATTCATTTCATCATCGTCTAAGTCGGGCAGAGAAAAGGACCAAGACCTCACAAGATTGCTGGGGACTGGTTCATCAATTGATGGCAACAGCATGCGAGGTGGAGGATGACTCCCCCTGCGCTCTGCAATAGAGGGAGAAGTACCCTTACCAGGCAAACAAGTATTTGCCACCCTAAACTTAAGACCAGAAGTGAATTTCTTTGTAGGTGAAGAAAAAGTTTCCTTATATGGTAAAGAAGAATTATCTGGGGATGGAAGATTCTTGATTGAAAACAGATCAGTAGCTTCCAAGCCAGAAGGTGAAGGCTGCCGGGAAGACAAATATGACAAGTCAGACCAATTAGAGGACGAGGGTGAAAAGGTGAAGGAACTGGCATAGTCAGATGTTGAAGGTGAAAGTGTCGGAGACTTGGAACTGAATTTTGGGCTGCTAGCAGCAAAACAAGAAAAAGAATTTGGTGAACTGCAAGGAGAACTTGGTGGCAATGCAGAATCAGAAAGAGTAACCGCATGGTCTACTTCATAAGGATCTTTACTCCGAATTGGGCTGCTATCCGGAAAACAGTCAAAGGAATCTGGTGAACCACATGGATGGATTGAGGGTGATGATGGTGACGATAGTGAAATATTATCTTCTGAATTTCTAGGAATATCTATATCCATATCAGATCGGTCACTGACAGGAGTCAAGTTACAAACCAGTTTGGATGAATTGACAAATTCTTTCACGATTCCATAAGCAAACTTCTGTCTTAGCCTACTCCATCCATTTTCTCTGGAAGGAAGGCAAGTTTCTGACTCAGAGGTTGACACTGAAAAAGCTGGAACAACACCACCAGCAAGTGCCTTGTGGAAAAGTTCAAAATCCAAATCATAATCATCTACCTTTTTTTCAACCGTGCAGCCTTTGTTTGCGGGAGCCATCCTATCATTATCTACCTTCCCAACCTCATCTCTGTCACAACCATCTGCTGAGAGCTGTCCAGCAGCAAAGGCATCCCAGAATTCCAAAGGCTCATCCCCTTCCGTAACAGTTATTATAGGACCCTGAGCCCGTTCATATCGAATAACCTGATTGGCAGCCAATCCAGCACTGTTCGACATTACATGGTTGCATTTCTTTCCAATCCAAACATATATAGCAGAAGGGACATGCACAATGAAAGCCCCACGTGAGTCTAGTCCTTGCTTACTTGGATGATTCAACATCTTTGGTACAAGATGAAGAGGATCATATGAGGAGTGGGGAGCCATTCTGGACACCCTAAGCACAGAATTCGGGCTAGCAGGCACAGCATGAACCCTCTTCTGGCACTGCAGAAGTTGGAAAGCAAATCCTGTATTTGGATTGGTCACCCCTCGAGCCGCCTTGACATATTGAAACGCATCCTCAAAGCTCTGGCCTTCCCTCCACATGAGATAGGCAATAACCAAAGAAGTCGATCTTGACACTCCCTGGCAGCAGTGCACGAGAACCCTGCCGCCTTGTTCTCGAACGTCTTCAAAATAATCAAACACATCATACAGAATACTAGTGATATCCTCAGAGGCGCTATCTTGCAACCAAAGTGTCTTGTAAACAAGATCATTTTTGAAATACTCAGGACAAACGAAACCAACACAGTTCAATACATGAGTAATCCCATTTTTTCTCAAAACATCCCTGTTCTTAGCCACGGCATCACTCCCTAGATAAATATGATCAGCAATCCTGGAACACTCCTTGTCAAAGAAAGCTAATTTATCTCTCCTCAACTGAAACTCCCTATTGGAACCGGGACTCTCAAGGGGCTTAATAGAGCCTCTAGGCGTCTGGGGATTAGGCCAAACACCAAGATCATCTGAACCAGCTTTTGGCCATTCTTCTACAGGCCTTCTTGTTATAGAAAGAGGAGGCAAACAAGACCTGCCCTTAGTGTTTTGCGGCGGTTTCGGGTTAGGCTTAGTTGGTGAACGGTCAGTCCAAGAGACTGACCGTAGATAAGGTTTCCGGGCAGCAGCAGGAACAGCAGGAGTAGCTGCAGCCCCGGCATGCCTGTCTTCTTCTTCGTGGCCTAACATCTGAAAGGAAAGAAACTAGAATTCTAACAAGAATTCCAACAAATTAATTGATACCCATTAAAGGATACTTCCAGGAAAGCCCATTCAAAATGGAAAATTTATGGTCTTTTTTAAAATAAATAGCCCCTGTTTTTCCACCTAAACCCCTTGACCCCCTCTCTCTTTCTGTACAAAAGCTTACACAAAGAAAGAGGTAGAAAATTCAAATACGAATATGACCCGGTAAACCTTCTAGCTGGAGTGTTTGTTAGGGGACCAATAAAACTCCAACTATGATAGACAAAAGGAGAACGAAGAAAGAAAAAAAATTTGTTTATTTAATTTAATAAAGCAGAGATTTTTGAAGAGAGACTTACTTGGAGACTAGCTTGAAAGAAAGGAAGACAACAGAAAATAAAAGAAAAATAAAATCATGAGTCACTTGGAAACTCAAACTTGGAGCTGCAGAATTTTGAAACCTTAGTTTAGAGAAGAGCTGAGTGAAAGCGGGACGAGCGAGTTGGAGGGAACGAGCTATGGCGGGGTGGACTCAGTAGCGGAAGCCGATAGGAGAGGTGATTGTTGGATTTTTGAGACTGAAAGGGAGAAGAGAATCAGTCAACGTGACACGTCATCATTGTATGGGGTGTATTAATCAAGCGCGTCAAGTCTTGTGATGTCATTTACACTATTGTTCGGAAAAAAGTTGAAGGATAGAATAAGGATATCGTAATTCAGTGAAGAAGAAAAATTCCATGAAAAATCATTTTTACGATTGTTTTTATTTCTTAGTGAAGCGTCTACTCTGAAAAATATTCTGTAAAACACTCACTCGATTTTTCTTATACTCGATTTTTCTTATTTCTTTTAAATATAATTGTGGATAATTTACCAAGAAAATTCTCAAGAAAATTTATCCATCATTTTCTTTAATATTTATAGTATATAAGTAATATTTTTAATGGTTATAACTTTTGATAAATTAATATTTTATTTTATACTCCTTCTTTCCCTATACTATAATTTTATTATATGTTTTGATATATGATACGTAATTTATAAATTTTATAATACAAAAAAGATAGACTCAAATGATACGATATTTCGAATCATATTATGTTTAAAAAAATTTTTGATTCATTAATAATATATAATATGTAAAATCTTTGACTCTATTCCACGTAACGGTGAGTTTGACACGATGAGAATAAAAACTCTGGTGACTATCTCCTCGTAATTGTAGTAATGAGGTTGAAATCACCAACAAAAAAAATTATATTCAATAAAAATCAACAGTGACAACAAGATGACAAGTGTAAATGACAATAAGAGACATAAAGATGGTAATGGTATAATAGGTTGCTATGTATTTCATATTATTATTATATTGGGTCCGACTAACTAGTGCAGGGGCACATCGTTAAGTCACTCTTATTTTCAAGAAAAGAGAATTTTCTTATTTTGCATTTTGTACTTTTAATGAAAAGGTAGGTACCATAAAAAAGGTTAATTGATGCTAATATTTTGATATAAGAATATCCTTATGGTTTATATTTTCATAAAATTATAATTTTATTTTTATAATTTTTATATTAAATTTTAATACATTATTTTAAATTTATTCTAAAATCCTACCAAGATGGAAGTTTTAAGTTTTAAAACTCCCTTAAATTTTTTTTAATGAAATTTGGGCCAAACTATATCAAAAGTGTTTAAATTTTTTTTAAAAAAAACCCTACCATAATAAATTTTATATTTAAAAAATACCTTTAAAATAAAATAAAAATTTAATGTGGGCTAAACTTTGTCAAAATATAAATACTTTTACAAATCTAAAATAAAATATTAAATAAAAAATCTAGTAATTTTCTAAAATTTGAAAGGGTATATTAGTAATTTTATTTAACATTTAAAGTGTATAAGTACTTCCTCCATTCCATAATAAGAGTCGTTTTAGAGAATTTTTTTTTTCAAAATATATGTCATTTTTAGGAATTCTATAGAGTATTAACTACCTATTTCCATATTTGACATTCTCTTTCTTAATTAATACTCACTCTGTTCTTTATTATCTGACTCAAACCTAATGTTCCTTTTTATTTGTCCTTTTATTGTTTCAATAAAGTATTAATTATTCATTTCCAAACTTACTTTTCTTTGGAATTATAAGAATCATTAAATATAGTAGTTGTATATTAAGTCAACTAACTTATAAAGAGGAGAGAGAATGAAATAAGTTTAGGGTAAACTTGGAAAGTTAAATAAAATTTGTATAGAATTTTGTTACTTAACTAACTTTTTTAATCAAAAATATTCGGTTATTAGGGTCAGATAATAAGGAACGGAGGGAGTAACATTTATTTAAAAAGATAGAGTATGTAATATTTATGAGAGTAAAAGGGTAAATTAGTCTTTTTATAAAAAATTGTTTAGATTTGAGGAATTTCATTTAGTCATTAATTCTTATGTAAAATTCTAAAACGACTCTTATTATAGAATAGAAAAAGTAACTTTTATCATTTTTAAGAAAAGACAAGAAAAAACAAAATAATAAATAATGCTTAACGGGTTTATGAGTGCACCTGGTGACATTTACCTATTTTTATATTATATATTTTACAAATATGCTTGCATTTACTTTAATCCACCGCGAGTAAATTTTGGGTAGAAAAGTTGAGGATGGTTGGGGAAATAAGTACTCATCGCTGCGGTAGTAATCTGTATTGAACCTCTTCACCTCCCGTGAGGATTAGGCATGTGGTGCGGTGAAAAACATTTTAATCACACCGTCAAAGTGTTGCAGAACACCTTATTGTGGCGCGAATGAGTTTTATCGCACTGCACTAGTGAAAATTAGTTACCAAACAAACCATTTGTAAATATAAATAAATTTTTATAAATAATTAGAATACATAAAATAATTGTAGCTAAAATATAAAAGAGTTTTTTGCTCATAAATATATGAATCACGAATGTTTACTTATTGATTAATTGTTAGAACATTTATGAAAGGGGGTTTAAGTTCTAATCTTTATTCAAGTAATCGATTTACTAGTAATCTTTGTCTTTCTTTCTTCATGACATTCATCATCTCTATCTCATCCATCAATTCTGCAGAAATATCTAATATCCAAAATTAAATTAGCTAGAAAATTATGTGAATAAATTCTTTTTTGTTTTACTTTTTTTCAAATTCATCATTTTTAGTTTTAATTCCATGAATTTTTAAATTTTATATAAAAAAATTGGAACTTCATTTTCCTAAAAACGGATCGAGAACCTAGGCATTCTATAACGTAAAGATTTCACGATTCAGATCAAGAATCCCGGATTGCGGTTCCAATAGTAACTATGCCCTATACATTTGTTCCTATTGACTATCACAAAGGTTTTTTTTTTTTACGTGGTTAAATTAGGTTAAATTACTTTGCCATCTTTGATATTTATAAATATTTTTGGGGTCTTATGTAATGATGTGATAGTAATAAAAGAAAAGAAAAGGTAAATTGAAAATTAAGATTTATTGATTGTTTATTTATGATAAGAGATAAACAAATTGGGACATTCTAAAAATGAAAGATAGACAAACAAAATGGGATGGATGAAGTATATGTCTTAATTCTAATGTTAGAGATTTTTAAAATAAGAAACGACTATAAAATGCTTCCATTCAATTGTAAAATATCTTGTTTCTGTTTGACACAAAATTTAAAAAAAAATAAATTTGTTAGTTATTTTATCTTTTTTAACCTTTAAAGTGATAAAATAACAAGCCCCATTAAAAATTACTAGTTTTTTATAAAGGTAGTGACAAAAGAGTATTCTGAATATTTTTTATTTAAGAAGTGAATATTATTTTGAAATATCGAAAAATAATAAGATGATATGAACTGGATTTATTTTTACCTAACTCATGCAAATGAAATTTAACTATGATTTGTATGATTATAAATTTACAGAGAGTTTATTTTTCAAATTAATAGTGCATCCCTTATATATTTGATGTCAACTTTATAAACGGTACAAAGTTTAAGAAAAAAAATGGTATTTTGATAATTGTTTCATATTTTTGCACTTGTGCTAAAAAGTTAATGTTTAAATGGAGTATAAAATAGAAGTGATCACGATTCTGTTCTATGAAGTCTTAGAAAAATCGGAAGCAAACTTTATATAAGGTTTCAGTTCTGATTTCGATTTCGATTTCGGTTCTTTTTATATATTTTTTCAAAACTTAGAACCGAATAGTCAAATAACGATTCCGGTTTCAAGAACTAGAACCACCAATTCTAAACCAAAACCGAACCATAAACACTGCTAGGATAAAGCTAGAAAAATGTTTCCCATTTTAAGAAAATAAATATTATTTTGAAGCATTCAAAAATAATAAAATATCACAATAGAATAGAGGGAAAAGACTAAAGAGGGAATATTGGTTTAAGAGAGTAAAGACAAATAATGAAAGAGGAGAGGAGATGCGGCCGAGTGGCAAGTCGGTTAGTACTTGGTCGTTAGTAGGCCCTTCAACGGCCAGTGGCGGCAAGCAATAAAGGCGGCAAGGGAAGCAATGTTAGACATAACTTACTTCGGTGCCACGTCAAGTGCCATGTGTTAATATCTTGCCGACATGGCAAAATCGAATGAACTTGACCATTTCTACAATTTATCAAATTTATTGAATGAATTATGCAAAAAGTCTACATCGAACAAAATAGTAGTAAATCTTTGAAAAATTATCTTAACACTAAGAAAATTATCCGCGCTTGTACTACGGTTTTCATCAATTTAATCCTATTTATTTTATAAGCAAATGAAGTAAGAGTATAAAGCTTATGTACCAAGATATTCAAAACAAAAGTAAAATTTTGAAATGTAAACTTAAACTAAATATTGTTTATTTATTTATTTTTTGAAGTGAATAAATAGGAAAACATAAGACATAAAAATAAATGTAAAAGAAGTAAACTATAACAACAATTTGTAAATCCTGATCAATGATTAGTTGAATCGATTATGACAAAAAAAAATTATAAATCCTAATTTGCTCAAACTTGGAACTTCAACTTCCTCTAGTTAGATTTAACAGAGCATCCAATAAAGGTGGAGTAGGTCTTAAAGCGGGACGAATAATTAGACCTTGAGTCCTTACCCACAGCAAAGGTTGAAAGTAGGATTTGGTGTTTACTTCGACTCATCTACCTTTTCATTATACCACATATAATCAAATACCTGCTACTGCCTCTTTTTTTCCCCTATTTTCTTCTTCCATTCCTTGCCCCTTCATCTTTCTTTCTGCTCTATCGCTTTTGAAATTTCCTGTTTCATAAACCCTTAACCTCCCAATTAGACCTGAAAATAAAACGCAAAACATTAGAAAGGGAGAAGGGGAAAAAAAATCAAGAAGCGAAGGCTGAGATATGGATAAGAAACAAAGAGAGCTAGAACTTTGGAAAAAAATGAAAATGGAATAGAAAGATCCAGAAGGGAAATATGCAAGAAAAAAAGTGATTAAAAGAATGGAAAGTTGCAACCACAACACACTGAACCGTGAGTTAAAGATGAATCGTTAGATTTTGGGGATAAGTAAGAAGAAATGGAGACCCAAAAAGAGATGTAAATTTTTATTTTTAATATATCTCAAATTGTATTTAATGAATGGGCTATTAGAATTTTGTTTTTAATTTGTCTTTGATTTATTTAAAAGAATTGTATTTAATTAATATTTTACTAATTAAATATTAATGATGAGAGATAAAAAAAATGATGAAGTGGATGGATTAAGAAGGCTTCTTTAGAGATAAACATAATATAATGTATAGATATTAAGTAGTACTGTTGTAGCAGTAGTAGTAGTATTTTTCTATTTGCAAAATTTCTCCTATATATAAACAACCACACGTGTGTCACGTGCCATTAATGGAAAAGCTGGCCCAAACTTTGAAGTCAGAACAAAAGAAGGCCCGGTCTGTCTGCCAGAATTCCAATTCCAAAGCCCGATCCGACTGACGATTCTACTTAAGAACAAGAAAGAGTTTGAAAATTCACCACGTGATGCTGAAGATTGCCGTAGCCCACAGCCGACTGCCATGACTTCTCCTGAAATCACTGCTACAAGATCTACCACTCTAGCAGTAAAATTATTATTATTATTATCTAAATAAATCTAAAATCAAAGTTAAGGTTGAAAAGGACAAGTTGGCCATACAATTGGGTGGGTCAATGAGACAAAACATGGCTGAAAAGGGCATTGGCTTGAAACTTGCGGCCACAGAGGCGTAGATCAAATTTGACCCAAAAAAACGACATCTCACTCACCCCTTACAACGAGCCAATGGACGAAACTGCAATCTGGCAAGGACACTTTGACTGTCTGGGTTTGAAAAAACCAGCCCCATTTGAAAGTAAACTACACTGTTGTTTTGGAGGTAGTTTCTAATATATCACTCTCTTGAAAACTGGAGCGTGGTGGGGGGACAAACCCCAGTGGATCATCTTCTCTGATCTTCAACTTCCAATTTTCACGAGTAGATTGAAAGAGATTTGTCAGTTTGTATGGCTGTGTGAAGGCAGGCGATGACTCCACACTCCTCCAACTCGATCATCACATACAGGAGAGGCCACTAATTCGGAATTGGCTTTGGCTATTAACTTTGCTTAATTATATGAATGTTTTCCATCTGATTTTTCTTTTTTTATTTAAAAAAAAAGAAGATAGGCAGGAAATGAGATGGAAATTTAATTTAAATACTATACTATATAGAAAAATATACTAATTTGAGCATACCGTACATGGTCTAAACTATAAAAACGTAGTCGTTTATTTATACTCGGTCAAGGTAATAACTAAGTAACGCCGGAAATTTCATTATAATAGGCATTAATTGGATTTTGGACGTTATGTACTTTCGTCAGTGTTTCTCTGCCAGCTACTACATAATAATAATGTAAACAAATGGGTAAAAGAAAATAAAAGGTCAGAGAAGTTGGGCGAGAAAAACAAATTTATAAACGTGGACTTCTGGGCTGGCCGAGGATGAGGGATCACGAGTTAATCACGTTCACCCAGTCTGATTGGGTCGGAATCTTGTATTCTCGTTGGCCGTCTCCCCTCTACCGCTTGACGTATAAAACAAAAAAGAGAACGTCATTTGCATGAAAGTATGAATATTATAAAATTTTTAAATCGTTTAAAATATTTTTTCTTTTTTATCATATTTTAGAAATATCTGTAAGATTTTTAAATCAGTTAAAATATCCTTTCCTTTTTAACGTATTTCATAAATGATATTGTTATTATGAGTTAAATTAAAAATTTTTATTTGTTTTGTATTAAATTGTTTACATATTTATTAAATAATTTTAGTAATTAACTAATTTTACTTTTATCATAATTAACTTAATAAACGAAAGAAAAAACCATTTTTCCTTTTAACAAAAACAAAAGGAAACACAGTGCAAAATTTTTTGGGTATAAATCTCTTGGATCCTAATATTCAGTAATCATAATGAACCGCAACAAATCTAAAACTGAGTCATGGACTCATGTCAGACCTCAAAGAAAAGAAATTCTCGAGTAAATTTCATCATTGATCACTCGACTTTGATATATTTTTCACTTTAATCATGAAGTTTAATTTATCCCAATTAAGTTATTAAAGTTTAATAAGCATATCAGATCTAGTCACTCTAATATTTTTCATCCAATCAACTAACGAAAAAATGATGTAACAACCACGTCATTTACCAATAAATTGTCACACCACCTAAAATATTCACGTCAGCTTTTTTTCCCCTCATTCTCTTCACTCTTCCAATTTAACAAAAAAAATATGAGTGCACAATGAATTAAATTGCTAAAAAGAAGAAAATAAAAAATTGATGTGGATTTTGGAAGACGTGGCAACTTACATGGCAATTGATGTGGTTGCCACGTTATTTTTTTGTTAATTAGTTGGATAAAAAATGATAGAGTGATCAAATTTGATAAATTTATCAAATTTTAGTGACTTGATTGGAACAAATTAAACTTCAATGATCAAAATAGAAAATTTATTAAAGTTGAGTGAACAATGGTGAAATTTAGTCGAAATTCTCCAAAGGCTTTTTTTTTTCCATTACAATATAAATTCCTGATTTGAAAAGCATGAGTAATTAGAGTGAGTTGGTTATATTACACATGGTTTATTCAAAGTGTGCTTAATTTCGCAGCGTAAGCTTGCTTTTCAACTAATCAAAAGTACGCAACTGAGTCAGTAACCATAAATACATTTTGAAACGATTTGTTGAAAGATCAGAATCCCCTTTTGAAGTTTGAACAACTACTTATCAACGTTTTATGTTCATTTATAAAATTAATTATTACTATATTATTAATTATTATATCTAGTAGTCTTCAGATTGTCTATTCAACTAGAAGAAAAGTATAGCAACGGATTAATCAGGTTACAACACTTCAAGTCAATGTATGCTGATAAAATTAGACATGGCAATCATATTTCTATATCGTATAAACATGTATCATTAACAACCATCTACCCAAGCACAAATACAATACGATTAACTAATCGTGTCAAGGACATAAAATATGTATACGAAACTATATAATTAGTGTATAATATGACATGATACTATTAACACGTTAGGACACGACACGACATGACACGATACGATTTAAAGATTTGATATTATTTTTCAAATTAATTTAGAGATATGATTATGTAATATTATTATATTATCCTTATACTATATAAAAATTACTTAAAATTTAAAATATTTTTAATCATATTAAAGGTTAAAAAGGTATTTTTAATATTTAATTTATCGTGTTTAACGTATCGTATAAACAGTTATACGTGTATTAGATAAATCCAAATAATTAGGAGTGCTTCATGTGTTTTAGATGTTTTAATCGCGTTTAACACGCTTTAAACACGAAACGCGTTAATTTTAATTATGTTGACACGGTTAAAACACGAAACACGCTAATGTTAAACACAAATACAGTTAACTTCATGTCATACCCGTGTTGTGTCAACATGTGTATCCAAAGTTGCCGGATCTAGTTAAAATTCATGAGGATTAATTAATTAATACACAATAATTAGAATTCAAGCAACAAAAACTAATTAATTAACTCATCAATCATGTATATTTTTTTTGGAAAAATACTTATTGGCCTGTTTATATTTAACCTACCTACAATCCTTCTGACGTGGCTTTCCCTAGTTTGTCCAATATTTATGAATATCACAAAAGTTTAGTCCAATTTTTAAAAAGTTACTTTATTTATAAGGTAAGATTTTTCTTTTTAAAAATTATGCTCTTAGGGTTTAGAAAGAAAAAAAAGTTGGATCAACCATAGACAAGTTATAGGGTTGATGAATTATAGGCGAGTCATGTAACAAAACTTTTTTTTTTGTATAATCATTTGTATTCATATCTAGTTTAATGATCTATAACTAATCTTGTTCAATCCGCGTTGAACCCAAAATTGAAGGAAACTCTCTTAAATTTATTTTCTCCTTTCATAAGACTTGAACTTGAAACTTTATTTAAGGAGTATAGAACTCCTTCCACTTAACTAATTAATTAATTAATTAACTCATCAATCATGTATAGTGCTCTTGTCATCCAACAAAAAATTATTTATCAACAAAATAAATCAATATATGGTACTAATTAATTAATTACAGTTAATCATCAGCTATTGTCATTTTATGTAGAAGGATTAGTGTATTCCCATTACAAGCAAATATTTCCTTATAATCTAAACCATTAAATTGAAGGAATGACTCATGAAGGCTATAGAAAGTGCCATGTAGGCAAGATGAAAGAGAAAAAAAAATATTTTTAGGTAATTTAAAAATAATTTTTATATTTTTAAGTGCATTAAATAATGTGTTGATTATTTATTATAATTATTATATTAAATACATTTAACCTATGATTTTTCATTTTTAACAAATTTTCTTTTCAATTTTTTGTTTTTTGATTATATTTAAATTTTTTTACCTCAAAATGTTATTTAATTTATCATATGCATACATTTAAATTTCTTAGATACTATAGTACAATTTTGTATCTATGTCATTAAAGAAAATGAATATTTTATGGAGATCATAAAGAGTGTCAAGTAGAATAAAAATGGAGTGAAAAATAATTAGATTTAACCAGAAAATATTTTTGAGGGAAATTTTTTATTGTTTAAATATGTTAAATGTTTTGTGTGGTATGACCTTTTATTTTTTTAGTAACTAAAAAACTGATGGTTCTTTCATTTTCTTTGTAATAAAAAAACTAATGACATTCTTCTTCAATTAAGGTTCATGTAAATTTGTATCCTCACCCTCCAACAATCCACTATTTTTATTTTGAGAGTTCTCTTCTTATAATTATTATTATATTGAATGTATAGTAAAAAAAAGGTGCAATTTCATCTATCATATTACGCTCATTTTTTTTACTCGAAGCGAAATTAGTTTACTTTGACAATTACTATTCTATGTACGGTTAAAAAGATAAATTAGTTCAAAATCATTGTTAACATTATTTTTATTTTTGTAATTCGAAGCATCGTGAGGAAGTTCTCTTCTAGTGATATCTAGATCATTATGTAAAAAGAAGGTTTAGGAGTAGGGAAGGTTATCACATCTCTAATATCAAGGTAAGCCGTCAATCTTTTTGGAGATTTACAAATACATTTGATTTTCACCTATGGACTTTTTGGACTTACGGATTGCCTATCAATAGGGGCCTGTGGAGGCTCGAATTAGAATACTTTACACTACAAGTCCAAACCTTACCACTTTAACCAACCTTATTAACCTTGATTAGATATACATACTCATAGTAATTTTATGTTCATGTTTTGGAATGAAATCATCTTTGATAAGGAACAAAAATGGGATTGAGACAGACAATGTGGGTAAGGGCTTAACTTTGAAAAGGAAGGACTAAGGAGATATAGACGGTGAGCTCTGAAATCATGGCCTTTCAACATTTTTGTATTTTTAATTGACTAATAATTAATTTGGGGAACATGTAAGTGAGGTGACTCTTCATGTAAAGTGTATCAGTGCCCACCTTCTCATGGGTTCTAATCTTTTATTTATACAAGGTATTACATGAGATAAATACATATGAGATAAGTACAAGCGATAATTGTAACAATTAGATGATAATACAAGTGATAAAAGAGTTAGTCGATGGATAAGGATAATGATTAACATCCCCACTTAAGCTGATCATTGGCCAATATGAAGTTTGTCTCAAAATGAACTGAAGTTAGCAATAGATATGGATTTGGTGAATATATCTGCTACTTGTTGCTCTGTGGGAATATAACAAACTGTGAGTGCACCACTAGCCACTTTCTCTTCGAACAAAATGGAAGTCCAACTCCAAGTGTTTTGTGCATGCATGATATAAAGGATTGTCAGTTAAATAAATAATGCTAACGTTATCACAAAATAAAATAGGCTTTTGTTTCAACGAAATACCCAAATCTTTAAGAAGATTTAGAAGCGAAGACAATTCTGCCACAGTATGTGCCACAGCTTTATATTTAGCCTCAGTGCTCGAACAAGAGATACTATGTTGCTTGCACGATGCCCAAGAAATCAGTGTGGTGCCATAAAAAATTGCCATACCAGTTATGGATCGCCTAGTGTCAGGACAACCTGCCCAGTCGACATCAAAGAAAGCAAACAATTCTGATTGAGTTTGTTACAGAAAGATGAAGACCATAAGAAATAGTGCCAACAACATAGAGTAATATTCTCTTTATTGCTGGGAGATGAGTTAAAGTGGGACTATGCATAAATTGGCAAATACTATTAACAGCAAATTGAATATCAGGCCGTGTGAGTGTCAGGTATTGCAATGCACTTGTAAGTTTCCGAAACTCAGTTGGATTTTCTAATGGGGTTCCTTGTTTTATGGATAGCTTTGCACCAAAGTATGGAGTAGTAATTGGCTTGCAATTCTGCATATTGTAGTTTGCCAATAATTCATTTGCATACTTGGTTTGAAACAAAAATAGTCCAAATGATGACCGATGAACTTGAATACCAAAGAAGTAATGCAATGATCCCAAATCTGTCATGACAAAAATTTTTTTAAGCCTTTTAATAAAGCTAGTCATGAGAGCTTCACTTGAGCTAGCAAGAATTATGTCATCAATATATGGAAGTAGTACCAAACATGCATTAAATGTGCGAATGAAAAATAGAGAACTATCAACCTTGCTAAAGTTGAAGCCATAGGAAAGCAAAAAAACTGCTAGACTTCTAAAACCGTGCTTGTGATGTCTGCTTAAGACCATAAAGTGCTTTTTACGATTTGCATACATGATCAGGAATCGATTGTCAACAAAACCAGGTGGTTGTGTCATTTAGACATCCTCTTTTAGGTGTTAAATGGGTGGGTTATGGGTTCTGGTCATTGGATTTTGACTTAAAGAAAATTTCGGGGTAATCATGTTTCGGTTCATTTGGGTTCGAGTCACACGGGTTTTGGATCATTCGGGTTTCAAGTCATTTGGGCTCAGGTTTTTCGGGTTTGACCCTAAGGTCATTCGGGTTTCGAGTTATTTTGGCTCGGATTTTTTAAGTTTGACCCGTGGGTCTTTCGATCTTGAATTTTTTAAATTTGTTCATCGGATTATTTTGACATGAGTTATGAGTTTGATTCGGGTTTTCGGTTAATCTGTGGATCATTTTCATTTGAGTTTTCAATTATTTATTTAAAAAAAATAAATTTATAAGTTAGCTCTTTAATAACATATCAACTAATCAACTAATCAAGTTAAGTAATTATTTACTATCACTGTCAACATGAGTCTTCATGTGTATACATTACATATTATTAAACTTATAATTCGTAAATCTTAATTCTTAAATAACAAACTAGTAAGTAGCTTTTCAATCTTCAATTCTTCATATTTATTCTTTCTACTTTCCACTTCTTATTTCTAATTCAACAGTAAATTTTAATTTTACTAAGTTGAATTAAAATAAGTAACTAATTAAAAATAAAATAAAACTGTACGTGCCTGTATTTTAATACTATTTATACAATACATTAACACATAGATAAATGATAAATCAAGTTAAAGTATTAAATCTATAAATATAATGAGATTATATTGACTTATAATTTATGGGACATGTGACATGTCTCATATGACATGTCGGACGTTACATGTGATGAATTTTTAAGAGATTTCTTCAAAGATAGACTATCTACTATTTTATCTCTTATTAAAAGTATAGTATAATTGGGGATATATTGAAGTATAACTTATAGTTTATAAATTATAGGATAAAAATTAAAATTTAAGAATATGAAATATATTTTTTATTTAAATTTAATAAAAATTTAAATTTAATAAAATATTTATTTTTATTTTTTAACAAATTTATTAAATAAATTTGATAATGTTTAAGAATAAGAAGGTAAAATATCACTTAAATAGGTTTTCAGATTATTTTGGGTTAACCTATCAGGTTAAATGAGTTTCAGGTCAAACAGGTTTTGAGTCAATCAGGTTTCAGATTGGTCGAGTTTCAGGTCATTTACCTTTTTGGTCAAATCGGGTTAGGTTAGTTTTAGGTTTGGACAGGTTAGACGAGTTTTTAGGGTCGGGTCAACTTTTAACACCTCTAATCCTTTTTTAAAACACCATGAAGGAATATGTTTTTTTACATCCAATTGTCTGTGAGAGACCAATTTTTAGAAACAGCATGAGCAAGAACTAATCTAATTGTGGCATGTTTAACAACAGGATTAAAGGTATCCACGAAATCAACACCAAGTTGTTAATTATAAACCTTAGCAACTAGGCGTGCCTTGTACCACTCTAAAGAGCCATCTGCCTTATGCTTGATACGAAATACCCACTTTGATCCAACTACATTCATAGATGAAGAACGAGGAACAAGTATCCAAGTTCCATTAGCCACAAGAGCATTAAATTCTTCAACCATAGCCTTTTTCCAATTAACATCTTTGAGTGCCTCAATAACAGTGCGAGGTTTTTATGATTTAGAAGTGATGGTGGCAGTGAGAGAAAAGGGTGTTGTTGACAGAATTTTGTTGTGTTATCTTCAACAAATAACCTCACTCAAAGATTCGTCTTAGTGGAAGTGAGGATCGATCCCACAAGGAGCAGTCTCCACTCTTTTCTCTTCCTCTACCTTTACACTAAACAAACATTTAAGAAAAACACAAGTAGTAATGCAAGTAAATTGGGGGTTTGTGTGTGATTTGAACAATTAAATCCAAGAAAAACAGAGAAATAAAGTTGTGAATAGCAAGCCAAGTGAACAAAGTTCTAAGGTAACAATTAACAAGAAATCAATCTAGTTGGCTTCAACCTAGCAATCAATCATCTCTTCCCCTTCAATCTATGGATCATTGATCAAAGACACCTTAAATTGAATTATAGTTGGCGTAACTAGGCTAGCTCTGGCTTGTTCCTACTCCTATCACTTCTTAAGCATAAAGTTAGGCTAGCTCAAGCTTGTTCCTAACTTCTTTTCCCATAAATCTTCCACTTCTCAGCGAATGTACAAGAATCACAAGAGAGCATGAAGATCTAAGTGATCTTTGCCAACCGAAACAACCTAGACTCAGCGTCTTATGTTTAATTTCGAACTTCTTCTTTCTCAAGCTCGAATGGAGCTTGATTTGTCACTGCCATGGCTAAATCCTATGATCACGATAGTGATTTAACTAATTGACTCATAATCTAAGTAAGCCCAAGCAACATGGCCATCATTACTTAGGAAAAACCTAGAATTACTTGATCTTCTCTCAAGTAGAGATCAATTTGCATAGAAAGAAGATGAATACAAATCAATTAAAGTCATTTGAGTTCAGATCTTACCAAGATTGAAGAGAAATTGACAATTGAAAGCTAGATTGAATGTAGAAGTTTAGTTACACATAGTTGGAGAAGAAACCTCCATGGAAGAAAACTTCATCCTTTTTCTATAATCTTGGAATTCAAAGAAAATGGAATACAATTTGTTTTCTCTCTTTTATGGAAACTAACTAACTGAATTACAACTTTCTAAAATGAACAAGGATGAGCTTATTTATAGGCAAAGCTCAACTAGTGAAATTACTTAGACTATCTTAATATAAATTTCTATCCTAAGGTTAATTAAGGGTATGAGAGTCTTTTCCTGCCTTTGACTAAGTCAAAAGCATGCGGGAAGTCTTCTCCTTAGTTGCCTAAGTCAAAAATAGATGAAGAATGGTGTGGCTCAACTGCTCTCGAAATTCTCAGAATTTCGGTTATTTCTGCTAAACCAGGCCACCCAGCGGCCCTGCAAGGCCACCTAACGACCTTTGTTACTGAAATCATAATCAAAGGCTTAATGTTTGGGGTCGTCCAGCGTCCGTCTCAGGCCTCTAAGTTGCCTCTTTTCTTCATTTTGACACTTAACTTGACCATTAAAACTCATATTTGCACAATCTTCTATTATCACCTATAAATGGAAAAACACTTTAATTAGTCAATCTTATAGCTCCAAAGTGTCTAATTCTATCCAAATATTATGCAAATATATATACAAATTAAGCTCTAACAGGTGTTTTGGTTTATGAATGTCGAATTTACTTCGGGTTTGCATAGAATGAATAGATACTGGAGGTTGTGATACATGTGTTGGTTATATGGAACTTGAGGTTGGAGAGGATGATTGAGATGGTATTGTGATTGTAGTGTTTATAGATAGAGTGGAAGGTGAAATGGTTATGGCAATGGTAGAGGATGGAGAAGAATTATGTCATGCCCCGACCCAAGGGCTTGGCCACGTGACAACCACCATACCACATCGAGATGCGATCATGAAAGGTAGGCTATCCAAGATGGTACAAGGCATAAATAAGGTGTACTCCAGAAATATTTGAAAATATACAATGAAAACAATATAAAAATATCATAAGATATTTATATAATAAAAGTAGCACATTTTACTGTGTAAGTGTACAATGAAAAGATATAATAGTATACAATACTATTCCGAAGCCAGGATTCACAAGGGGATCTGGGTGAAACCTACAAAATCGTGGTCTACTAGTGAGATACCAATGATCACTATCCATCGGGATGCCTGTCGTTCGAAGGTTGATGACCTATAAAAATAAGTGAATGAGGTGAGTACAAATATATATGTACCCAATGAGGGACTCGATTATAATAACCGATCACCTCAGCCCGGGATATGAAATAATCCAAAACTTATTTAATAAAACCATTTCCTGAAATCATAGATGAACTCCCAAAAACCAAATCAAATATCAAGACTCGTAAATGGGCTGGCATCTGAAATCGTCCTAAAGGTACACTCGTGCACTTGGGTGCCCCGCTGGACCATCAAGGGCTTCAACTCATAACTCAAAACCATTATCTTTTATTTTGTAGCCTGTTCCCTTGAAGTTTCCATCGTTGTGGGTGGAGCACAGCTACACTCGAGCCTTGGCGAGCTTCCCTGCGCGCCTCTTCCAGGGTCTCGTCGTGCCCCTCAAAAGGCGGTCCACGACTACTTGGTCGGTGGCATGCCTCTCTCTTGGCCCATAAGCTCCCTCTCATCGAAGCACCGATAACCTCTCAATCGCTCATCTCCCATAGGGCATAATCATCAATAAAACATAATAATATAATTTCATATTTTCTTTTAAAAATCCACCCTTAAATCCATTTCTAAACTCGTGTGTGAGGGTGGACAATCCATATCCCAAAACGTTATAAATATTTTATAAAGCATTTTAAAACAATATGAAAACGGTTGACCTTTAGTGGTTAACCACTATAATCCAAGCCACTCACAAGTAAGGGAGGTTTGTATACTCCCGAATAAACCCCTCGAATGCCTTACCTCGAATGCTACCGCCCGATATCGTACAATCTCATACTAAATAATCAAATTGAAATCTAATTTGATCAATAAAGGCATTCTACTAACAATCAAACATCAAGCATGACCTAATTAGGGTTTCTAGGGTCTCGGAACTAAATTGAACAAGTACAGAAATCAATTCTGGTAGATTGGGGTCCAGGGATGTAAAATGACCAAAATACCCTTACTACAGTGTAGGTCCGATGCCCTCCTTGGCTCACTCCCACCTGGGAGTGGCCAATTTGGGAGGATTCCTCTCAAAATGTTAAGTCCGACACCGGACGTGTCTCTGTTCAAGGCCGAGACATGCCTTCTCGGCTTCCTAAGCTTCGTTCTACTTCAATTTAGCACCAATCAACTCAAAATTCGAAACACACACACACACTTCAACACTTAAACTAAGATCCTATAGCTTCAAAACTAAATTAAATGGCTGATCATGCTAGAAATTTGGATCAAAATTCTAATGGTGCAATTGGTTTTTGAACAAAATGAACTTTGATTTTCAATCCAATATATCTCCTAGCTCAGACCACGAATTTTAGCAAATAAGTAGTCAAATTAAAGCTTAAAGAGTCTAGAACAACATACCAAGAAATCAACCAAAGCCTATGGCTGGATTGAGAGATATAGCTCAAAGAACAAAATGACTCCAAGTTGTCAACTTTGAAGAGTTGAAGAATTCTTCATGAATTTGGTATTATTGATCTTCAAGAAGCTAACGAAGTTGTATATGGTGTTTAGTGAAGTGTTTAAAGGTGATTTGAAGAGATAAAATCGGTGGGAAGTTGAGAAGATTCGGAGAATTGAGAAAAAAGTGAAAATGGTGCAAAATGGGGGGTCGGGCGACTGACCTCACATTTTAAATGATGGGTCCGACGCCGGACCTGACCAAGTCTGGTGCCAGAGTCAATATTTTTATGTTGACCTTTGGTCAACCTACCCTAATCATCTCGATTTCCAAACCCGTAGTGTACTCGATTGACTCCAGACTAAAATTAGGGTTTCTAAGCTCGAAATTGAGCTAAAGGAAGTTCAAAATGTGCAAAGCAAGTTCCAATTCATCACTTGGCTTTACAATTATGTACAAATTTCACAACTTGACACATGTGGACTAGGTCTGGGCTTATCAAATTAGGTAAGGTTTAAAGGTTTAGAGGTTGATGATTATGTTGAATACGACAAGAGCGACGTGATGGAAGAGGCTTAATTTGGGGTGGATTAGGAAATTGTTCAGCAAAAGGGAAAATAGTTAAAAAAAAAAACAAATATGTTGGCTAACAATAACCTTACAAGTTGCAATAGAGAGACACCAATATCCTTTTTGATGAGGACTACAGCCCAAGAATGCACATGGTGTAGCATGTGGCTCAATTTTGTGCTTGTTCTGAGATTGTAGATTTGAATATCAAAGAGAGCCAAAAACTCAAAGAATTGGGTAATTCGGTTAACGATTAAAGAGCTTCTCAAATGGAGACTGATATTTCAATATTTTAGTTGGCAATCTATTTACCAAGAAGATAGCAGTTTGAAAAGATTCAACCCAAAAATTTAAGGGAGCCTTAGAACGTGTAAGCATTGTTCGACATATTTCAGAAATATGCCTATGCTTGTGTTCTGCAACGCCATTTTGTTGCAGAGTGGAAGGACATAAAGACTGAAAAAATATGCCATGTTCATGAAGAAATTGTTTAAAATGTCCAATAAAAAATTCATCTCCATTATTAGATCGAAAGAACTTAATTTTGGTAGATCCTAAATTTTCAATGTGGTTCTTGAAAGTATTGAAACATGTTAATGAATTAGATTTGTATCTCATAGCAGAAAGCCAACAAAATCTGGTGGAGTCATCAATGAAGAGAATATAATATTTATATCCAGAAACATATACAATTGGAGATGTCTATACATCACAATGAACCAATTCTAAAAAGCTAGAACCAAATGTTGCATGATTAGAAAATGGCAAATTACACGCCTTTGAAACTAAACAAGAAGAACAATGAGATGGCACAAATGTCTTATTTGGAGAGACTTGTAGTGAAGATTGTAGGCAGCATAAGATCATGGAGTTGGGATGCCCCAGTCGTGCATGCCAAACATCTAAAAGAGCAGAAACAGAGAGATAAGCTTGCGAAACATTGGTGGCATTGGGTTCCGATAGAAAAGTATACAAGAAGTCACTATTGCAACATATATGAAGAATTCTCCTCATTTTTAAGTCCTTGATAAGAAAGCCCCATGCATGAAATTCCAGAAAGCAATTATCATCCTTTGCAAATTTATGCACAAATATCAAATTCTTGTGTATATTAGGAACATAAAGTACTCAAGGAAGAGTAAATGACTGAGTGGGAGAAGATAAATTCAAATGACCAATAGATTTGATTAGCAGAACAGAGCCATTACCCACAGGTATGTGATCAGATCCAGTATATGGAATAATAAAAGAGAGCATATTAGGTGAGTTTGTCATATGACAATAAGCACCAGTATCCATATACCAAGATGGATTAAAGGATTCATCCAAAGAGAGGCCAACAAACTGGGACGTGACTTCAGAGTTAAAATAATGAGGACAATCAATTGCCATTAGATGATAATACAAGTGATTAGGGTTGTTCAAGAAAACCAAAAAAACTGATAACCGAATTGAATCGGTAATTCCGTTAGGATTCGAATTGTTCATATAGAAATCGAATTGTTTAAATGAACTAAAAATTAAAAAAAGCTTGATTTTATTGGCCCAAAATTGAATGACCTAAAACTTTTATAATCTTACTTGGACCTTTGTAAAAGAATAAAGGTCCAAAATTGATTTTATTGGCACAAAATTAAATGATCCAAAGTTTTTATAATCTTATTTGGGCTTTTGTAAAAAAATAAAAGTAAAAAATTAAATGAACTTTAACTATCCGAAAACCCGCAAAAATATCCAATCTGAATCGAACCGAAGCATTCGGATATTAAAAATCTTAATATCCGAATCGAATCAAACCGTTTACACCTTTACAAGTGATAAAAGAGTTACCGATGAATAGGGATAATGATTAACACTTTGTTGGATATTTTTAGTTCCCTTTGAAATATAATTAAATTATATAAATAGTATTAAACAATAAATTTAAAAAATAAACCCAGTTTTACTGCACAAAAAAAAAAAAACTCAGTTCTAATCAGAAGGCCCAATCCAATAACAAGACCAGGAAGGCAGCAATAATATAAATGAACCAAACGGTGCCGTAAGGCCCGTATCCCGTAAGCCTAAACCCTTCCTTTCGTGCAATGAAAAACCCAATACTCATACAATAATGTTTGGGCCGCAAAAGATTCGACTCCCCTTCTCGCAACACCTGAACCAGCTGCATTCTAAGTTCTAGCCACTCTCCTCCCTAGCCGAAAAGCACTCGTTCGTCTCCCTCCCCTTCCCTCCCCTTCCCTCCCCCATTCTCTCTCTTTCTTTCCTTTTTCCCAATGCTCCAACTTAGATTCTGGTAGGGTACCGGTCCCTCCAAATCTATCTGATATGCCTTTAGCTCTGATATGTATCACGTTCTGGGCGCGCCCCGCCTAATATACCGTGCCCACATCTCAAGGCTCGTTAAAACCGGCCTCATCGACCAAGCCGTCAAAGTGTTCGACCAAATGACCCAATCAGATTGCCGCGTCTTTGGCCTCGACTATAACCGTTTCATTGGCGTCCTGCTACGCCACACCCGCTTCGACTTAGCCGAACATTACTACTTCCAACTGTTACCTGAGGGTTTCTCTCTGACTCCCTTCACTTACTCTCGCTTTATCTCCGCTTTATGCTCTGTCAAAAACTTTAATCTTATTGAGCTTCTTCTGAATGACATGGATAAATTGAATTATGTTCCTGATATTTGGGCTTTTAACATTTATTTGAATCTTTTGTGTAGAGAAAAAAAGATAGGGTTAGCTTTAGAGGTTTTCCATAGCTTGGTTAAGAAAGGACGAGACCCAGATGTTGTAACGTATACAATAATGATTGATGGACTGTGTAAGGCTGGGAAGTTTGATAATGCTGTTGGTTTTTGGAGGGAAATGGTAGGGAAAGGTTATTCTCTTGATAATAAAGCTTGCTGTGCACTTGTTGTTGGGTTGTGTAAAGGCGGGAACGTTGATTTGGCATATGAGCTTGTTGTTGATGTGATTAAGGGTGGGGATATAGAGGTTAGCACGTTGCTTTATAATGCGCTGATTAGTGGGTTTTGCAGAATCAGGAGGATTGATAAGGCGCAGGCGATAAAGTTGTTTATGAAGAAAAACAGGTGTGACCCAGATTTGGTTACATATAATGTGTTGTTAAATTATTGTTGTAACGAGCTTATGTTGGAGGAGGCGAAGAAGTTGATGAAGAAGATGGAGAGGAGTGGGATAGAACCTGATGTGTATAGTTATAACCAGATGATTAAGGGGCTTTGTAAAGCTAATAGGCCAGATAAAGCATATTTATTAATGGTGGACAAGATGGTGGGAAATGGGTTGGCTGATGCTGTTTCATATAATACCATTATCAAAGCTTTTTGCAAGGGTGGCCATGTGGGAAAGGCTTACAAGCTCTTTGAGGAGATGGGTAGGCAGGGGATTGAACCTGATGTGGTAACCTTCACAACTCTTGTAAACACTTTTCTTAATCAAGGTAGTTCTGATATAGCGAAAGCACTTCTTGATCGGATGTCAAGGATGGGTCTGTTACCTGATCGTATTTTTTATACTACAATTATTGACCACCTATGCAAAAATGGCAAAGTTGAAATGGCTCAGAGGGTTTTTGATGACATGATAAAGCAGGGAGTTGACCCTGATGTGGTTTCATATAATGCCCTCATAAACGGGTTTTGCAAGTCTAACAGAGTAAGTGGTGCCATAAATATGTATGACGAAATGCAGACTAGAGGATTAGCTCCTGATGAAGTAACTTTCAAATTGATAATTGGAGGGCTCATGCAAGAAAAGAAACTCTCTGCGGCTTGCAAAGTATGGGATCAGATGATGGAGAGGGGTTTTACTCTCGATGGAGCTGTTTCTGAGACACTCATCAATGCTATTCATTCAATAGGCTCTGGGCGAACATGGTAGTTTTTGCACTTAAAATTCGTATTTCCTTCTATGTGTGTCTCTTTGACGGTTGTCTTTAGTTGAAGGTTGTCTTCAGTTGCCATGAAAGGACTTTATGATTTGCTCTAAGGGCAGTGTGTAGTGTTAATGATATACATATATGTATATACTTTGCTAGTAGAATGCATTTTTCATGAAATTCTGGGTTTCAGATTCCAATTCTACTATATCTTTCTGTGCTACCCTTCTGTAAGCTTAGAAACTACCTACCAGACACTAAAATTTGCTTAATATGAAGTAGCTGGATAGTTTTGATTTGCCATAGCAGCTAGCATTTTCAATCGATGTCTAGTCACAACTATTGCAGGGTGTCATCATCATTATAAACCCACACCTGCGGTGTTTTTGTTCTATTTCATGGTACTTTGCATCAATTTAATCTCATGCTTGCAAATTACCTAAGCAGCTTTATATCGTTTTAATCAACCAATCTTGCATTGCTTTTTAACAGTAAAATTTTGTGTATTTTCAGATGAACTATTTGGTATTGGCATTGAATCGCCACTGATGTTAATGGATTGTTTCGTTAAAGCTCTCTTGTCGGTCCCCTCTTCTTGCCTACTTTTTGCACTTCCCTGCAGATTCTCAAGAAAACAAATTTCAGGTTTGAGTTGTGTACTTGCAGGCAAATTTCTACTGGTTATATAAAAATAAGAAGATTGCTGTTTGGAAAAATATGGTATCAGCCAACCATTGTGGAAGGCTCTATTGGAAAAGTCATCAGTAAATTGAAAGTTTAAGAGCACTGTTGTAGCATCAGTATCAGTGTCCGCTATGGCCGTAGTACAAATTTCTCTGTTTGATACTCTTCTTTATGTGTTCCTTTATGCCAGTCAATATATCCTTTGTGCTTGTGTATTGCAGGTGAAACTCTGCTATGCTATCCTTGAAATTGGACCGAATGCTCCCTAAACCTGTGAGCTCAGAATTGTATTTACATCTCTCAGAAGTTAATAATTACTTTATCCTCATAATTCAGATAATTTAGTTGACATATTTATATTCTCCTGCCTCCTTTTTCCATCTTCTTAGCTTGAGATAGAATCTGTGGCTCACTGGCAAATCTAGACATTTATTGTTGTTTCCTTTTGGGGGAATGGATAAATATAGCTGGCTTCATATTGCATGGTATGTTCTTTACTCAATTGTTATCCTTTGTGAAAAATGATATGTTACACTTCATATCTGTTAATTATGTGTATATATATTATTGTCCTATCAAAGCACATGATAATCCTATTTCATGTCAGAGATACAAGTTGCTCTTAATGTTGAATATAATGAGAAAAGGTCTTCAAACTTCTTTTTCCCCTTTCACTGATGACAACTCTTATAGAGCAGCATGGCATAATCCAGAAAAGCTACATATGAGAATGAGAGTAAAATGAGGTGCCAAAGCTGATGATGATCAGGTGACACTGGGTTTTCAGATTTTCCCCCTGTTTCAGGAGATCAACTAAATTGTCAAACTTTATGAAGCACACATTCATTGAAACATGCTTATTTTTTGTCCTTGCTGTAAGCCCTGGGTTATTAATACAAAGATTTCTGTCTGTTTTCTTTTCTCTGTTTTGTTTTCATAAAGATGTTACCCTCTATTTTAGTTATGAATTATTGTTAATGATGCTTATAGGTTTCTTTTACAGCATGCAAATGGCCTTGAACGGTTTTCAGATCCATGCTAAATTTGAGCTGCAAATCAAGAGAAGGTATCTCCTTCGTTCAGGATGCTAAATTATACACCTTACTTCCTCCGATTCTTTCTGTCCTCCGAAATGGGAAGGGAAGAAGGGTGAGGGTGGAGGGTAGAGGAATTTCAGACCTGGTTGGGAAGGTTGCCTACTTTTCAATTTTGATTTATTTTCCTGTTTAGGATAATTTTCTGCTGGATGGAGAAGTATGGAATAACTGCTAACAAGAGCACAGAATTAACAAATGACCGTTCTACTGAACCTGGTGTTGCCACCATCTTTGCCAAGATCTCCAAGAGGAAAAAAAAAAAACAAAAGTCATGGGTTAGAGATTTCCTCAAATTCACGAATTTCAGTAAGGTGCTGTGCTGTTTGAGAATCCAGACGTTGAAGATAGTGCTGATTTTGACAAATTATAAAATCAAAGTTGCATCTTCAAATATTGTGTTGTATACTAAACATGTTGGAAAGGTTGTTGCAGCATATCCTTATTGTTCTCCGCCATTTGTGCGTCTTCCAAAGTTTTAATACCGAATGCAGATTATGAGAGTCATAACAAGAGCAGTAAAGCACTGTACCCTGAAGTCCGAAGGCAAATATTTGTCTGCTAGGAAAAAGTTGAAGTATTTTGCTGTTTCTACCATCTAAATTGACAATGTGTATCCTTGGTATAACTTTGCTGTCTGCTGAGCTTCAAGAAATGAGCCTAAAAGCGCCATGCCAATAGTTTATGCTTTAAATGGATGCTGGTCTTCATGTAGAAAAACCAGCGAATGAAAGGAAGATGCCTTGAAAAGATATAAAAACGTGAGAATTTAGAAGGCAGGATCTAGGCCTGAAAAAGAGTGAGATGCATGAAAGCATGGCGAGTAACTATGAGTGATGTGGCAAAGTGATTGTCTATAATCAAAAGTCGCTGGCGAGTAACTATGAGTTTTCAAGTCCTAAGAACTGTAAATTTTGAAACAAGAAAGCCAAACTTTGATCGTTTGTTATTATGGTCATAATTTTATGCTTTATTTTTTTCCCTCTTCGTGAAGAATTAAATTCCAAAAAGGGGCTGACACAACGCAAGATCCAATTTGGCTGGCTTATTAGTAATGACATGGCCAATGCCCAAATATGAATTTATGGTTTTGAAACCAGAACAGCATTCTGCCATCTCGGTAAACTGCCAAGTAGCAAGAATCTAATCGTGGTCCTGTACCACCATGGGGCTCAATCCGTGCCTCCCGTAAGAAGGACGAAAAGGGAGAAAATAGAAATGAGTAGTTAGCCGAGGCTACCCTACCTTAAACAGAGCATTTAGACAAGGAATCTGGAAAGATTACTTGCCTTCCATAATCAGTTTATGTTTGATTCTTTGCCTTTACATGAATCCTCCTCCTACATGAAGTTCCCCTGAAGTTATCCTCTTTCGCATTTTCCCTGGCATCAAACTCTTCTTATTTCACCTTTCCTCTACTTTCATTTCCGGTCATATCCTCAAACTAGAATGGATAATCAGCATATTGAAACCAACCCACATTTTCTTGATGCTGAAGAAGTGACACCACAACAACGTCAGCATATTCCGTCGGCGTTGTTGCCAGCACGACGTGGTCATGACCAACGGTCCAGGCCGCTGCCGAGCGGTCCATTAGAGGGGCAACCTCCTCAACAACAACGTCCACAGCCACTTGGACGGTCTCCACCGGAACAACATCATGACCCTCACTGGCCACTTCTCGTACGGGTGCCATCATCGCCTCATCATGGAGACCAACATCCTCAAACACAACAGCGTCAAGGCCAACAACAGCCGCAACCACGTGGAACGTGGATGCCAACTTCAAGCACTCAAGGTCCAGCCCCCCAAAGACAGAAAGGTCGAGGCCGGCCACGTAAGGAAGTGGTGATGCAACCACAGCTTCAAGATCAACATCATGATGAGTCATTGGTACGGCCGGAGGCGCAGGGTGAAGGCTCAGTGCCACGAAAGCCCCCTTTTCTTCCACGAGCCCATCGAACGAAACCTGTAACATGGTTTGGGGCAGCATTCTGTATAATATTCTGGCTTGCCATAATTATAGGAGGCTTAGTCGTTCTCATAGTGTATCTCGTCTTTCGACCTCGTAGTCCACGTTTTGAGGTCAGTAGCGTCACATTGAATGCAGCCTACCTGGACATGGGTTACCTGCTCAACGCTGATCTCACCCTGCTGGCTAACTTCACAAACCCAAACAAGAAGGTGAGAGTGGATTTCAGTTACATGTACATTGATCTGTTCTTCGAGAGAACCCAGATCGCTACTCAGTACATAGAACCTTTCTCAGCTGCAAGAGGTCAGTCCATGTTGGAAAATATTCACATGGTAACCAGTCAGGTTAGGCTTTCAGTGAAAGAAACTATGCTGCTTCAGAAGCAGATTGAGAACAATCGTGTCCTGTTTACAGTCAAGGGGCGGTTTCGAGCGCGATCCAATTTTGGAAGTGTGTGGAGATACTCGTATTGGTTGCATGGTCAATGTAGGATCATGGTGTCCAGCCCTCCAACCGGGGTCTTGAGAGAGAAAATATGCAAAACGAGACACTAAGGAAGAGTTTTTTTGATTGTGCTTAAGTATTATTTTGTTCTACTTTATTTCTGGTTCAAAGCTCATCAATAATAGTATCGCACATTGATTTTGCTCTGTTAAAACTAGAGATATCCAAAGAAGCCATTTCATATCCACCCGAAGTAATCTTCCCGATTTAAGAAGAAGTCATCAACCTTGCTTCAGCTTTTATTTACTCATCCAAGTTGCCTTTTGAATTCCATTCTCCTTTTACCATAAGATTTAGTCTTCTGAATTCTGATACATGACCAAAGCCAATAGATCATAGCGAGTGTCATCCTTCTAATTCTTTAAGAAAACTTTTACATTACATTTCCATTGAAAAGAATCAGACGAAAAACGCCTTTGGCTAGCTACAACAGCTAATTTACAGAAACCAAGTAAAAAACCACAGAAACCCGAGAATCCCGGTGTTTTACTCTATATTAATTATGAAAGCGTCAAGCAGAATCCATCACCAATCATATATCCCTCTCGCCTAAGCCTGTACCAATCATACACAACTCGAGCAAGCAACATAGATACAGAGGTTGAAGGGGGGAAAAAACCCTTAAAAAATCTCTGGCAATGATCTCTGATGCAGAAGGAATGCCTGAGGCAACAGACCCAAAACCCTCTCCATCATGGCGAAGTGCTCCAAGTTCTCATGTGTTTGGAACAAAGCTTCTCCCTTTAAACAACCACATTTTGCCACTTCTTACCATCTTGCATATATTACTCGCAATGGAATACTTCAAAATGTTAAACATACCGAGCACAGCTCCAGCAAGATACAATCAATACTCCATATGTTTGGGGGGGGGGGGGGGGTGTGGAAGCTCAAAGAATGGCTTGCAGCTTGATAACATAAAGAATGAAGAAAAGGATTGCATTAGCCTAGCAGACAATGTGGTTGTGATCTTGATGCTCATATGCTGTACTACCAAAATCAATAACCTTGATCACACTTGATTTCGGTGCTTGTAAAGCTGGAACAAACACGGCCTTAATTAGCGGGTGCTTTGATCAGAGATAGTAATGGACAGTGGGTTGGAGGTTTTGTGACTGATTAATATTGGTCCTATGGCTAGCCTTATGGCAGAATTTGGGTATCTATAAAGGGCTACTGCTACTAAAAGGAACCTGGGTCTTTCATCGGTTATTGTTGCGTTAGACGCAACGGTTGTGGTTCTGTTTTTGACCGAGAATGTACACGATTGTCATCCTTGTTATGTCTTGGTACATGATGCCGTGTCGTTAGTGAAGAAAGGTTTAGGTCAAAGATGTTAGAACATATCTTTTGAGAAGGTAACCGTACAAAGTTTCTAACCAATTTGGCTCAAAATTGAAATGTGATGGAAGTTTCGTGGAATTCAATATCCGTCGATATATCGATTTATCCATTGATATATCTGTAATCGATATCGATATTTCCCATGGTCTTCAAATCATAGAATATCTGTCGATATATTCATATATCCGTGATATATATAGTCATGACCACGGTTCGGTTCCGGTTCCGAACTGCCGGTTCCGGTTCTTGGTTCCTTGGAACCGGAACCGTAACCTTTATAAGCGGTTCCGGTTCCGGTTCCAATCCGGTTCCGGTTCGGTTCCAGTTCCGGTTCCAAACCGGAACCTTAGGTTTTTTTTTTTCAAAATTTTTTAATTACTTTTCTAAATTTTATTAAATTTTGTTTAAATAATATATATATTAGAATAAGTAAATTTAATTCCAAATATATAAAAATTAAGTGTTTAAGGATCTAATTTTTAAAAAAATTATTAATGTAATAAATCTTTATAGTTAAACTAACATTATATAAAAAATAAATGATAAATAATAATATAATAAATTTATAATGTATTACTTACATGATATTATTATATAAATATACCATAAAATTTATCTTAAGACATATATATTATACCTCATTATTATTAAATAAAGCTAATATTACAAATAAGAAAAAATTATTTGTAAAAAAATAATAATAATAAAATCCACCAAAAGAGGAACCGAACCGGAACCGGAACCTTTTCGGTTCCGGTTTCAAAACCGTAAAAAAGGTTCGGTTACGGTTTTTTAGGTTCCGGTTCCGATTCGGTTCCACGGTTCGAACCGAACCGTGGTCACCACTAGATATATATTGCGATATTTTAAATATCTGTTAAAATGTCTAGTTCAATTTTATAATCTGGTCCAAATGGTACACTAATTTGAAATATTTAGGAGCTTGACTCAAATAGAAAATTGCTTGGCCTATGGTGGAAACAAAAGGCTCAGACCTAAGTGTCAAATTCAATTGCTTTCTTATATTACAGGATTCACTTAAGTAAAATTTAAAGTTGATGCCCTAAATACTAAAAAAGGCACTCCACACTTGGACATTTTGCTTATTCTTAAAATATAAATAGGGATCTCTTTCTATTACATCGTGTATTTGACTTGTAATTACTTAATGGCAAAAACTGAGTTAATGCAACATTAAACTTAAATAGTAACTTGGGAAATAGAAAAAAATATAACACTTTATAAATTATTGTATATATTTTTTTGTTATGCTTTAATCCACACAAAGCAACGAAATCCATTAGCCCATAAAACTTTACAAAATCTCGTGTATTGTTACTATAACATAAAACTAGGAGTTAGAGATATGGAAGCTGCACAAGATGAGATGTCAGTGTTAGACCCATTGAATTATCTTGATGTTACTGTTGAAATTGGTGATGAAGATGAATATCCTCTTTTTCAATGGATTAGGCCTGCACATTTAGATGGCCGTGATATGAAGCCTAATCCTGAGATCAGCAGTCGTGCTTAAACATTTGGGATTGATGTTGATAAAGTGATGTTCGAAGAGGTTTGTCACGCCTCGACCAGCTCGGGTCGACCACATGGCAACCACCGCGCTATCTCGAAGTACGTGCTTGCCGCTCACGCACCTGAAGCACTGCAAGGTAATTAAAATGGATACCATCGCTGGAAAACCTTTAAAACTTTAATTAAAAATCATTTAATAAAATAATTAACTTTATAAATAACGCCAGTGGATTAATTTAAAATTAGAAATACCTACGCAACGGAAACTACTAAACCTATGCCACCGACGTCTCCTAGTGAGCCTCCATTCTATTCGATGACCCCATACGCGAATCTGCATCCCTCCACATTGGAGACAAGTGGGTGACAAAGGTTCTAAGAATCTCCATTGGGGTTAGGGAAAAAAAGGGAAATCTAAAATAAAATAATAATAAAATAAATATTTTTCTTTTCAAAACTCTTTTCTAGTTCTCCAACCGAGAACTCTCTTTAAAAACACTTTAAATAAATTAATAATTAAATATACATAAAATGGGTTGTCATCTCTATCATATTGAAGGCGCGACCTGTCGGTCGTCTTATGCCCCATTGCACTGAGGGCTATCTCTTTTCTCATTCAAAAATATTTTCTCTTTTCTATCTCTCTAGCCTTTTCCCTCGGTGGTGCCTCGCTGTGGTGGAACATAACGAACTGGAGCCTGGCGAGCTTCCCTACACGCCTCTCCTAACCAGGTCTCAACTCACCGTGCCCCTCAATAGGCAGTCCATGGCTGAGTATCAAGCATGCTTTCTCCAACTCGACCACGCTCCCGCATATATTGGAGCCCGAGGAGCATCTCTCTCAATCACTCATCTCACAAGGGTATCGCACCTTTAAAAATCATAATATTAATATTCCATAATTATATATATATATAAAACATACACATTTAAAACATATAAACACACACACATAAGTCTTTATATTCCTTTTTGAAACATCCCACTCTCTATGTGGGTATATCACAAACAACTGTGTGTGTGTGGATTTCCCGTATCCTAAAACCTTTGGAAACATTTATGTTTTTAAAACCATTTTTAAAACCTTTGTTCCCAGTGGCTAAACAAAGAAATCTAAGCCACTCATAGTATTGCAAGATTCTTATACTCCCAAGCGCTCCATGTAGTTTAACCTCCGGAGCATCGCCGCATTTGATTCACCCGGAGCCCTAGCACAAGGAAATACACGTTAGCATTCATAATTAGATTTATGAATGCACCTACGAGGCTCTAACATGACCTAAGATTGGGCTTGGATGTGATTCGGGGCTTAGAAAAGTATCCGTGAGGTTTCGAGGTAAAAATCGGACACTTGGTGAAAAATTACGAAAATGCCCTTGGGGGTCCATGGGCCGCCAGCACAGCCCGGCCCAGGCAGGCCCCCTATGTGGTTGGGTCAAGCTCGACCTGTTTCTGGGCCCAAAAGGCCTCTCCCATGTGAGTTGGGCTGAGCCCAACAAGGCCCAACCACTCGGTTTGGGCCAAAAGGCCCAGTCCTTCGCGGGACTGGCCCAAGTCCCGCGTGGGACCTGGGTCGTGGGTCTCTCCCGCATGGGAGAGACTCGGCTCCCGGGCAGGAGCCGTAGTCTGGCCTCGGGATCCGAGGCTTTTCCTCGGTTCCTGAGCCCCTTGGTCTACCGTTCGACGTGAAATTCGAGATGGAGGTTCTTCTCACCTCCCACGACATGTTTACCGGAGTAGAAACGAGAATCACAAGCTCAAAGTTTCTAATCTTTAATCTAAACTTAAAATCTAACTAAAAGCTAAACCTAACTTTGAGCTTGGATCTCTTCTAGACCAATGGATGGAGATGCGTGAAAACTTAGAAAAAGGTAGATCAAGGAGTTAAGAATAACATACCAAGATCTCGCCTTGATCCTTCTGTCGGTTTGTCTAGATCGGCCAAAAGTCCAAAATTGCTCCAAATGAGCAGTTGAGAGAAAAGAGAAATGAAAGAAGAGAGAAAGAGAGAAAATGAGGGGGAGAGGCTCGGCCTCCCCCTATTTATAGGGGAGCCCGACACCGGGTCTATCGAGCCCTAGGACAGACTTTCTCTTCTCTTTTAAACTATCAAAACTTTGATCCTTGGCCTGATCCATCGACCAATTCACTAATGGACTTCCAATCTATTGGCTATGGACTTAAAGAAGTCCACTTTAGTGTTTCCATGCATGGTCACCAATCTAGTCTTCCAACTACAGCTTACCTTAAGTGTCACGCCCCGACCTGCCCGGGTCAGCCATGTGGCAACCGCCGCGCTGCCTCGAAGTACGTGCCGACCGCTCAGGCACCTGAAGCACTGCAAGGCAAATAAATGGATACCATCGCTGTAAAATCTTTAAAACTTTAATTAAAAATCATTTAATAAAATAATTAACTTTGTAAGATGTACCAGGGGATTAATTCAAAAGAATACCTACACAGCAGAAACTACTAAGCCTAAGCCATCGACACCTCCTAGTGAGCCTCCATGCTATTTGCTAACCTCGTAAGTGGATCTGCATCCATCCACATTGGGTACAGGTGAGAGACAGAGGTTCTAAGAATCTCCATCTGGGTTAGGGCAAATAAGGGAAATCCAAAATAAAAATAAAAATAAAATGATAATAAATTAAATATTTTTTTCTTTGAAAACTCTTTTCTGGTTCTCCTGCTGAGAACCCTCTTTAAAACTCTTAAATAAATAAATATATATATATATTTATATCTCAAATGGGCTGGCACCTCTTTTATATTGGAGGCTCAACCCGTTGGTCGTCTCATGCCTCACTGCACCAAGGGCTATCTCTTTTCTTTTTAAACATTTAATCTGTTCTCTTTCTCTAGCCCTTTCCATCGGTGGTGCCTCGCTGTGGTGAAACACAGCAAACTGGAGCTTGGCGAGCTTCCCTACGCGCCTTTCCTAACCAGGTCTCGTCTCACCGTGCCCCTTAATAGGCGGTCCACGGCTGAGAATCTATCATGCTTTCTCCAACTCGTCCACGCTCTCGCATATATTGGAGCCCGAGGAGTATCTCTCTCAATCACTCATCTCGCAAGGGTGTCGCACTCTTAAAACTCATAATAATAATAATATTTCATAATTATATATATATATGTATAAAACATACATTTTTAAAATTCATAAACACACGCATAAGTCTTTATATTTCCTTTTAAAACATCTCACTCACTATGTGGGTATATCACAAACAAGTGTGTGTGTGTGGATTTCCCCGTATCTCAAAACCTTTTTGAAAACATTTATGTTTTTAAAATCATTTTTAAAACCTTTATTCCCAGTGGCTAAATAGAGAAATCTAGGCCACTCACAGTATTGGGAGAATCGTATACTCCCAAGCGCTCCATGTAGCTCAACCCTCTGGCGCATTGCCGCACTCGATTCAACCGGAGCCCTAGTACACGGAAATATACGTTAGCATTCATAATTAAATTTATGAATGCATTTACGAGGCTCTAACATGACCTATGACTGGGTTTGGATGTGATTTGGGGCTTAGAAAAGTGTCCGGGAGGTTCTGGGGTAAAAATTGGACACTTGGTGAAAAATTACGAAAATGTCCCTGGGGGTCCATAGGCCGCCAACTCGGGCTGGGCCAGGTAGGCCCCCCATGCAGATGGGTCGGGTCCGGCCTGTTTTTGGGCCCAAAAGGCCCCTTCCCATATAAGTTGGGTCGAGCCCAACTCGGTTTGGGCCCAACACGGCCCACATGCAGGGATTAGGCCAAAAGGCCCAGTTCGGCGCGGGACTGGCCCAGGTCCTGCACGGGAGAGACTAGGCTCCCACGCGGGAGCTGCTCGCAAGCCGCGGGATCTGAGGCTTTTCCTCGATTCCCGAGCCCCTCGGTCCACCATTCGATATGAAATTCGAAATGGAGGTTCCTCTCACCTCCCACGACGTGTTTACCGGAGCAGAAACGAGAATCACAAGCTCAAAACTCCTAGATCTCAAATCTAAACTTAAAATCTAACTAAAAGCTGAAACTAATTTTGAGCTTGGATCTCTCCTAGACCAATGCATGAAAATGCGTACAAACTTAGAAAAATGAAGATCAAGGAGTTAAGAACAACATACCAACAACTCGCCTTGATCCTGCAGTCGGTTTGTTCGGATCGGCCAAAAGTCCAAAATTGCTCCGAGAGATTAGTTGAGAGAAAAGAGAAATGAGAGAAGAGAGAAAGAGAGAAAATGAGGGGGAGAGGCTCGGCCTCCCCCTATTTATAGGGGAGCCTGACACCGGGTCTACTCGGGCCCCGGGCCAGACTTTCTCTTCTGTTTGAAACCTCTCATAATTTCGATCCGTGGCCCGATCCACCGACCAATTCACCAATGGATGTCCAATCCATTGGTTATGGACTGAAAGAAGTCCAGTTTAGTGCTTCTATGCATGGTCACCAATCTCATCTTCCAACTTCGGCTTACCTTAAGCTTATCTTCTCTTCTGACTTGACACATCCGGACTGACACATCGAAGTACGTGCCGACCGGTCACGCACCAGAAGCACCGTAAGGCATTGAAATGGATACCATCACTGCAAAACAACTAAAACTTTAACTAAAAATCTTTTTAATAAAATAATAATTTTTAAGGTAGTACCAGTGGATTAAATTTAAAGAATACCTACGCAACGAAAACTGTTAAGCCTAAGCCACCGACGTCTCCTAGTGAGCCTCCTTTCTATTAGCTGACTCCGTACGCAAAGCTGCATCCATCCACATTGGATACAGGTGAGTGATAGAGATTCAATGAGTCTCTATCAGGGTTAGGGAAAACAGGGTAATCGAAAATATAATAAAGTAAAATAAATGAAGTAAAAAGAATGAATTTTGTTTTCCAAAATCTCTTTTGAAATTCTCCAACGAGAATTTGATTTTAAAACGAATATATATATATATATATACTACATGGGCTGGCTCTTAATACACTGAAGGCACGACTGGCCGGTCGTATGCCTTATTGCATCGAAGGCTATCTCTTTTCTCTTAAATTATATTTTCATAATTTCTCTTTCTCTAGCTCGTTCCCTCGGTGGTAGCCAGTTGTGGTGGAACACAGCTTTGGAGCCCTGGCGAGCTTCCTTACGCGCCTCTCCCTGGGTCTCGTTTCACCGTGCCCCTCGACAGGCGGTCCACGGCTGATAATCTAGCATGCTTTCGCCAACTCGGTCCATGCTCCCGCATATATTGGAGCCTAAGGAGCCACTCAATTACTTATCTCTCGTCTCACATCCCGTCCATATATTCATCATATAAATATATAAATATATATTCACAACATATATGTTTAAAACATTTAAACACACACAAGCTTTTAGATTTTTTAAAATTATCCCACCCTCTAAATGGGTGTATCACAAAATAAAAAGTGTGTGTCGTGGATTACCCTTATCCCAAAACAGTTGTAAAACCATTTTAAAACAGTTTATATTTTGAAAACATTTTAAAAACATTTTGTCCCTAGTGGCTAAGCACTGAAAACAAAGTCATTCACAGTACTGGGAGATTCGTATACTCCCAAGCGCTCCATGTAGCTTTAACCTCTGGTGCATTACCGCATTCGATTATCCGGAGCCCCAATACATGGAAATATACATTAGCATTCATAATTACATTTATGAATGCACCTATGAGGCTCTAATATGATCTAAGAATGGGCTTGGATGTGATTCAGGGCTTAGAAAAGTGTCTGGGAGGTTCTGGGGTAAAAATTGGACACTTGGTGAAAAATTACGAAAATGCCCCTGGGGACCCGTGGGCCCCACACTCGAGCTGGGCCAGGTAGGCCTGCCCCTGTAGCTGGGTTGGGCCTGGCCTGTTTCTGGGCCTAAAAGGCCCTTCCCATAAGAGTTGGGCCGAGCCCAACTCGGATTGGGCCTAACTAGGCCCAATAGACCATTTTGGGCCAAAATGGCCTAGTCCCGTGCGGGACCTGGGCGGCGGGTCTCTCCCGCGCGGGAGAGACTCGGCTTCAGCGCGAGAGCCGTCCGCAGGCCTCTGGTTCCGAGGCCTTTCCTCGGTTCCCGAGCCCTTCGGTGCACCGATTCACGTGGATTTCGAAATGGAGGTTCCTCTCACCTCCTATGACACGTTTATCGGAGCAGAAACGAGAATTACAAGCTCAAAGTTCCTAGATCTCAAATCTAAGCTAGAAATCTAACTAAAAGCTGAAACTAACTTTGAGTTTGGATCTTTCCTAGACCAATGCATAGATAAACGTGAAAACTTAATAAAACGTAGTTAAGGAGTTAAGAACAACTCACCAAGATCTCGCCTTGAACTTGCAGTCGGTTTGTCCGGATCGGCCAAAAGTCCAAAATTGCTCTAAAAGACCAGTTGAGAGAAAAGAGAAAGGAGAGAAGAGAGAAAGAGAGAAAATGAGGGGGAGAGGCTCGGCCTCCCCCTATTTATAGGGTAGCCCGGCACCGGGTCTACTCGGACCCAGAGCCAAACTTTCTCTTCTCTTTTAATCACTCGAAACTTTAATCCTTGGCCCGATCCACTGACCAATTCACCAATGGACGTCCAATCCATTGGCTATGGACTTAAAGAAGTCCATTTTAGTGGTTCCATGCATGGTCACCTGTCTCATCTTCCAACTACGTCTTGTCTTAAGCTTGTCTTCTCTTCTGACTTGACACAGCCGGACCGACTTATTGTTCAATTATTACGTCATCTTGCACTATTCCGTTCGTACGAAAAGGTCGTGCTAGGTCCGGGTGTGTTAGTCAAGGTTGGCTTAGTTTCTTCATCAGATGAAACCATCGGGCCTGCACCTGGATCCGAAGGTCATTTAATAAATCAAGATGATGATGATGATGGAAGAAGTGCCGAAAGGACTACAACAACAGAGACTCAATGTGGGGGTGGAAAAAGAGCTACAGAATATGGTCCAAGGTATGATTTTTCATATGACAGTGATCATTATAGACTATTGAATCCTTTTACCTGTGAGGCAACTTTTACACATGCTACACAAGATAAGGACCATAGGTCTCGTAAAGATGGGCACGGAGCTAAAGGAAAAAAGGGGGAAAAGAACTATGGGTAATCTTACTGATTATTTTGGCTTCATGAGCATACAGAACAAAGTTCAGTCAATTATAATGCACCAATGGAATCAAATTTTGAAAATTGAACTAATGATAGATATGGGGAATATAATTATGGAGCATCATATTCATCAAGTCAGTATTCGTCAGATTATTCCCATGAATAACAAACTTTTCATGATGATCAATAAGCACAATTACAGGTGAATTATGGTCACTTCCCTCGCCTTGAAAATCTTCTGGTAGCTAGTACAACTGATTATTATGCTCATGTTCACAATTATGTGAATAATTATAGAAATACCATGACTTGGCATGAATATTGCTGCTATATTCAACCTATCGATGGAAGTCAGGTTAATACTTTTGAGTCTATAAGAAGCTCAACGTGGTATTAAATGATGTTAGAAACTTTGTAATATCAGTTAAATTTTGTAATATTTGATGCTATTGGATACAAATATTTCGCAAATATACTTGGTTATCACTTTTTAATTATATTTCATATATTTTTGCTGATTTAAATATTTATCAATACATTAATCACACATCTAAATATACTTTAATTAAGATATTGTGACCATAAAATATGTAAAAATATGTAAATAAACATAGGATGAAATTTCATTTCAAAATTCTAACGTTTACTATAAATATCCGTAATTTTTTATCATTTTTTACCACTTTTTTGCGATATCGATATTTTTAGCGATATATCCATCGATATATCTGTAATTTTGAGGGTGCGATATCAATATGGATATCGATATCTAATTCTATGGATTGAACGACTATTTCAATAAATCCTCCTTTGGACATCCTCTCTTTTTTTAGAGAAGAATGCGGTTGACATGATTTATGGTTCGAACCAGAATCGTGGTAAAAAATATCTTCATTGAACCTTTAAAATGGTTTCGCAACTGGAATCGAGTTGGAACCAGACATGATTCTGATGTCAGTTTTATTATTTTTTCTTTTTTATTACAAAATTTATTTAAAATAATTGTTTATTTAATAATAATAGTATATAATATATGTATTAACATATATTTTATAGTTATAATTTTATTTATGTCATCTTATCATATAAATAATACATTATAAATATATTATTTTATAATTACTTATAACTATATTATTTTATAATTTATTATTTATAATACTATTATTATAACTATAAATAACTATTTTATGCATATATATTTTATAATTTTATAACTTTTTTTTTAAAAATTGATACTTAATTAATATATGTATTTGGAATTAAATTTACTTATTTAATATATATTGCTTAACTACAATTTAAATAAATTGGCTTGTTCCAACTTAAGCAGGTCTCGGTTTTGAGACCTTGAATACGCAGTTGCCCCTGTTGGAAGACTCACCCACCATATCCAGGTGTGCGACACAGGTCGAACCTGAATAAGTCAGAGTGAAGCTCTGGATACCGGGTGAAAAACCGAAAAAAAAATAATTTAAATAAATTTATAAAAACAATTAAAATTTTGTCAAAAAAAATGTTTCGGTTTCAATTGGAATCGAACCAAAATCGGATTAGAACCATAACCAAATCACCACCTAGCGGTTACGGTTTTGGTTCTAAGGTTCCAAGAATTGGAATTGCGGTTCAAAACCGAAGCCAAAATGTCACACCCCGACCCTGCGGAGTCGAAATGTGACAACCGCCGCGTGATAAAGATCTTGAGCGGCGTGCTTCGCCCAACATTTAGAACACGCAAGGCTAATGATACTCGAGCTATTTTACACAAAACACAATCGATAGATATATAAAAAATACTTTATTCACATTAAACCTGGTCTGTAATAAAAATAGGAGTTTCATAGTTGGTTGCAATACTAACAACCTGATTGTTCTAAAACTTTTCCTTTTATACATATAAGGGAATTATTGTATAATATTTACAAAACACCAAAAAGAAGCTCGTAGGAAAACACTGCCGGTGGACCCCCGATGGTAGAATTCAAAACTTATTTACATACTTGTAAGAAGTGCCGACTTCGGTCGGGTTCACTCCTTATCAAACTTCTACCTTCTATCTACAATCCTCCAATCCTGAAAATGGGTTTAGAGGAAAACGAGGGTGAGCATATGATTAAATGCTCAGTGAGTGAGACAAGACTATGAAAAAAATCTCTTCACAAGTTTCGAGAAAAACGGTGCAATTACAATCAAAATATGAAAGGAGAGTACATGCTTGACCGTCGACGTGCGAACTGCTAGCTGTCGACGAGTAAACTTGTCAATGACTGCTATTTCTAAAATTCAACCAGCCGTTAACAGATTCACAGGTAGACGTCCACGGCTAACATTTCCAGGGTGCACCTAGTTTTAGACGTCGACGGATGGAAGTTTCTGACTTCCGGTGTATCAAGTTACTCACCCACCCGTCGACGTCTGAGTATATGCATGTCGACGGGTGCCTTAAGCTTATGCTTGTATTTAAGAGACATACAGAGATGTCGACGTCTAGCCTTTAGGCGTCGACGGGTAAAAGTTTCTGACTTCATGCGAAATTGGGTTATCTAGCCACCCGTCGACGTATAAACCCATGCACGTCGATGGGTAAACATTTCTGTATACCAACTCAGGAAAATTTACAAATAAAAGGGAATCTTTCAAAGCTCACGAATAAAGCAGGTCAACTAAATTCAAAAATGGGCTTGCCAAAACACAATGTTCAAACTCCGCCCGGCCAAGATGGAATTCGAACCCGTCGAGGTGATTTTTTCTTCATTTTATTATAAGAAAAGCCCATTCCTCGAGTTGGCATGAACCTTCACTACGGGTGGTGCGTAGCTATGTCCATAGTACTGCCACAGGGGTTGTAACATCACAAACATGGTGCGCACAAATTCCCCTGTACCATCCACCCCTTGTGGGAGTGATAAGCCTACTCACGCCGGCTCCACAAGCTCGGCCCCGTGAGAGGCGCCACTGCAGTGACCTCTGACCATCCACCCACATTCATAATGGATAAATCAATCGTTTCATAAGAATGCATAACCTTGTATTTAATGAAAACATTCCATTATCACGTAGAAATATAAAACAGAGACAAACATGCAAGAAAACCATGAAATACTTATTTTAGTCTATTGAGTCTCACTCACAAGTTTAGGGAGGGTATGCACTCCCACTAATTCTCATTTTCCGGATCCTTAGAAGAGGACTCACCACCTATCCAATTGGCCAAACAATAGATTAAGACTAGCTAGAAGATCATTTAAGCCGTCTTACCAAAATTTGATTCATTCATGGACTAAATACACCAATTGGAAACCTAAGGGTCCAAATCAAGTTCTAGTGGTCCTATAGGCATTTTTAAGGCGCGAGCAAGTTTGTTTCACTAATTAGTACCTGCACGTACTCTTCATTCGAACTAATCCCTTATAACAAAAAAATTGGACGATTTTACCCCTAGAATAGGTGAATTTTTGAGTTAAGTGGGTTAGAGGTGTGGGAATCTCGTGATTTCAATTCCTATAGTTTAAGTACATGGTAGGGACACTGTACGCTAAAAACGATCGCGTTTTAACACCTACACTATGATTTGGAGGGAAAAATGCAATTTTCCTTACACTTGGAGGGGTCATTGCTACTTATAGTATTTGCTTGCGGGTGTTAACCCCCTACATCTATTTCTGCACCTATTTATGATTTGTTCCTCCTTCGTTTGGCATCTAACGATTTCCTTGGATGGTACTTGCCCATGGTGGCTCCTATTAGGCTAGAATGAGAGTTTACTCTACAACTACACTCAACATCCTTCTTTCTTCCAATTTCTTAACTCACATCCTTTTCTAATGTTGTCAAATTACCACTGGTGGAATAAAATTCCATAGCTATGACCAAAAATGCAAGGCTTCCTCTAGGGTGACATAATGTCATTTTCATGGAACTTAGTTATTGGCCTAATAAGCTTAGCTTTTCTTCATTCAACTAAGTTTTTCTCACATTCAAGGGACTACCTAAATTCTCCTATTCTCTATTTATACTTTGGTCTTATGGACATGCATGTTATGGGGTTTTGGAGCCATAAATCAATGTTAAATTGAGAGAGATGCAAAAATCTTCTTGTATGAAGCTTATGTTTATCATTTTCTTGCATGAAAATCATAAAGGAATTGAAACAAAGGTGAAACGGAACAAAAACACACCTTAAGCTCTTATGGAAGTTGAAACTTGTAAATTTGATGAAACCCTTTAGAGCTCTTCTTGAAGCTCTTTTGATGAAGATATTATTTGGAGGGTAAAATGGTGAATTTCCTTGAAAATTTTAGTAAGGTTGTAGAGAGAGAGTGGTTTGCATGGGAGTCTTAAAGCTTGGTGTGAAGAAAAATGGTGGAGGAAATGTTTTTGGAGGGGTTCGACCATGCAAGGGGAAAAGGAAGAAGAGAAACACAAAAAGTTGTCTTGAATTTTCTAGACAATTACTTGGTCAAATGACAAAAATGCCCTTATTGAATTTAAAAAATTCCCATTATGTCCCAAAGAGCAATTATGTAATTTGAGGTAAAATAAAAGAATTTGAATATTAAAACCAATTGGAAAAAATTTACAAAAATAAAGTAAATTTGTCAAAGTGTTTAAATCATTAAGATAGCAGGGAAAAATTTTCCTAATTTGGAGATTAAAATCTATACAGGGGTAAAACAGTAAATTTATTAGCATATGGCTTCAAAACAATTTAATATAGGACTATGTATTACACAAAACCCCCTACTTAAGGATGATCTAGTCTAAGAAGTTAGCATAGTTTTGATGTCTTATGTACTGAAAAAAAAATTTTTTTACTAACAATTTTTAATTTTTTTTTTGGCACCAGGGAGTTTTGTTAACTTCCATGTTTAAAAGTTATATATATGTAGAAATAATTTAATTATTGATAATATTACTAAGCAACTATATGGCAATATATTTGAATTTTCCTGTAGGTTGGAATCCATATTGAAGTATTGAGTTCAAAACCTTGTACTCCCCTTAAGTGTTTAAAGGGTTGGGTTTTGGATATAGAATTTAAGTATATGATCGGCTTGACCCATTCACTTTTCAATATTATAATAATTAATTATATGACTATAATTTTAGTTTTAAAATTTAATATTAAAATATTAACTAGATAAGAATTTTTTTACTTCGTTTAAGGTTATAAAATTAAATATAATATAATAAATAAATTCTAACTAATTTATTTTTTTCACTATATATAAAGTAGCAATTGTAAATGTAAATTAACTTTATTTCGAGTTATAAAAATAAACGTAATACAGTAGATGAAATTGGATTATATTATATAAGAAATTCAAATGTGTGATAAATTTAATAAACTTTGGTAAAGGTTTAAATATAATCATAAAAATAAAGAAATAATATTTAAAAAGAAAATTTGTAGAAAATGACAAATCATCGGTTAAATGTACATAATTTCTTGTGAAGTTTAATATTTACAATAATTTAAAACATTCCAATTAATAACACACCAATATAAAAAAATTACTCCATATATTCTAATTTTTTAAATCAAAATAAATAATTATCTTTATAGAAAAATACAGTAAAAACTATTTTCAAATTAAATATAATAATTTTTCTCTTTTTATTTCATAAATACAATAAATAGATTACACAAAGTATTTAATACACTAAAAAAATAAAAATAATTTTTAAGTTAGCTATAATTATTTTTTTCTCCCCTCTTACCCTATATGACATTCCCTATGGTTTACATAAGATATTCCTTTAATGGTTTAACTAGGTTAAATCTCTCGTTCCACTTCGGGATCACTACATACCAAAAGCAACAATAACATATATATAAAAAAATCAAAATTAACAACATTAAAAAAAATTGAAATAACATAAGTTAGTGAAAAAAAATTCAACAATTCAATTGAATAGAGAATACTAATAACCAAAAAAGTTAAAAGGATATTAAACTATAGAATATACAAAAAGAAAAAAAACTTAAAGAGTAAAACTAAACGGTAGAATGCAACTCCTGATACACCCGGACCTAACACTATTTTTTTCGTACAAACAGAATAGTATAAGATGGCGTATTAAATGGATAATACATTGGTCTGGATGTGTCTAATTAAGAAGAAAAGTTAAGCTTAAGATAAGACGTAGTTAGATGATGAGACATGTGACCATGCATGGAAACACTAAAATGGACTTATTTAAGTCCATAGCCAATGGATTGGTTATCCATTGGTGAATAGATTTGGCCAAGGATCGAAATTATGAGAGGTTTCATAGAGGAGAAAAAGTCTAGCCCGGGGTTCGAGTAGACTCGGTGTCGGGCTTGCCTATAAATAGGGGGAGATGAGCTCTCCCTCTTTCATTTTCTCTCCTCCCTCTCTTCTTTCATCTCATTTGCTCTTTAATGGTCCGATGATGTGAAAATTTAGTTTTCCTCTCCTTCTGAACCATGTGGCACCTCTCCAAAGTGATACCTTTAAGAATTCATGCCATTCATTTGGAATTCTATATCTCTCCTTAATTGATCTGCATAGCTCTTTTGCTAATCTTGTGCTGCTTTTAACTTCTCTCTAATAACCTTGATCTTTTCGGTAATAAGATCAATTAGTTTCACATTATGGAGCTTCCGTTCACCAACTTCATCCCAATATACTGATATTCTAAACTTCCTCTAATATAATCTTCTTTAATTCTAGATTATTGGGACATACACCTTACCATTCATAGTTAACACTCTATCACTTCTAAGTTGTAAGTTTACTCTTAAGGTTATTGTCTTGTGCGGTCTAAGGTTAGCTTGTTTAATTTTTACCTTAGTAAACCTTGTCCACGAAATTGGGTGTTTAATCCTTCGATTTATGCGGTGGGAACAAACCGATCATAAACAAGTAAAGATGCTAATGATAATGATGGAGACATGAGAAAGTTTAGAAGAACGACTATTACTGGTATTTCCTACACACTCGTTAGTACAAGATGATTCGGTGGTAGGTTCTCTCGCTAATGCAACACATCCCTCATATACCACAAAATGGTGGGGGAGTGTCCCATATTCTTTTTGCCTTTATAGTTTTGAAATTCTTGGTTCAACCTACCACCCGTCCTTTATCGCTCTCGAATTCAGTCGACCAGGACAGGTTCCACCACTAAGTCAACAAATCAAAGCTCCACTTACTACATTCCCTAGTTTCCCCTTTTTACCCTTTCACCTTTCCTTAATGCCTTTACCACGTAATTCTGGACCATTCCTTTTGATCAATTTATAAAAATACCCCCATTAGATTTTAAAAATTACCATTGTGTTCCACAAAGTATTTAAACTTTAGTGTGTTATGGAGAGTTATTAAAAATCAAGTGAATTGCTAGAAAATTTGGGAGAACTCTTGAATATTTTAGAGTATTAGGGAGTCAAATGACAATAATGCCCTTATTGAATTTCAAAAATTACTTTTGTGTCCTAAGAAGAAATTATGAACTTGGAGTAAAATGAAAGGAATTTTAAAACAAAAACCTATTGGCGAAATCTCACAAAAGTAGAGTGAATTTATCAAAATATTTAGGTCATTAAGATAATGTAAGTAATTGCCCCATTTTATCATTAAAACTTTAGCAAAGGCAAACGGTAGATTCCGTCGATAATTTCCCGCAGCAATTTGGTAGTTTTCAAGTTTAAACGGTATATAATAATATGAAATTACTCAAAACTCAAGGAAAAATGCTTTTGATGATGAAAAAAAATTAAATTTGTAAAATTGCATTCATTTACGAAAATGCTATTGGATTTTTCGACACTTTTGTAAGTGAGATTTCTTTCTTGGATTTAAGGTACTTTGAAAAATACCACAAGAGTTCTGAAAAGCCTTAGACACATATAAAAGTGAAATAGGTGGTGATTAGGAAATTTCATGCTTGGTGTATGATATGTGAATTTTTGAAATCTGATACGTAAAACAAATCATGTTCTACTATGTATGAAGTTTGTACGGATAGAATAGGGATAAACTCCTTCAAAATAGAAAATTTTCACTAGGCAAAAGTTATCTCTAATTCTCCTAGTAATATACTCGCATTCATGTCATGCAAATCTTTGGTGTTCAAGAACTTGCACCGGTCATACCTCATAATTTTAATCTTCCTTAAGTTCAACTGGTGCTACTTCTAATATACGCGAAAGGTCAGATTTATATTCTTGGAGCAATGCGAATCCTTTTTCAATTGTAATAGTAGGCATCGATTTATAGTTTCACAAATTCATCTTTTATTCCTATCTCTTCAAATTTGGAATTTTCCTTCTTGACTTAATAATTCATATTGATCAACTCATAGTCCTCAATTCATAATCTATGTGACTCCAATTAAATCTCCCAGCCGATTTACAATTTATTTAATTCACTTTTTCCGTTAATGGGATTTCAGATTTAACATCTACATCAATTTACCTTGTCAACTTTCTTGATTCTCAGTCTTATAGCCCAATTTTCATTCTAATACAACCGTTGTAGACACCTTATTTTTTCTTTTATTTATTTGTTTTATTTTATTTCTTTCTATTTTGTTCTATTTTAGTCCACTGCCTTATTTGCTCCAAGATATGGTGACACGCCCGGATCTAGTCCGCACGTGTCAAGTTGTATAATTAAGTATTGTTGTCTTGTTAAAATACCAAATTTGACTTCCCTTGGATGTTTGATACTTCGTTTAGCTCAATTTCAAACTTAAAAATCCTAAAATTGAAGTCCGGGGATGTGGGCCCCACTTGGAATCAAGACCCGGGGAAAATTGGGTTGAGTTGACCGGAGTCAACTCATAAAAGGTTGACTCCGGCGCCGGACCTGGTCGGGCCCGGCGCCGGACCCGTGATTATATGAGGGGTCTCGGCCACCCGAGACCCCCCATTTTCATTTTCTTCTCTTCTTCATTTTTCTCCGAGCCTTCTCCTTCAATTCTCTCTGAACCAAGCCTTCAACCCTCTTCAAACACTTCATCAATCATCAATATCAACTTATTTTGCCTCCTTGAAGATCAAAACATCAAGATTTCTAAGGAAATCATCAAATCTTGAAATCTGGAAATTTGGCGACAGTTTGTTCATCAGCCCATATCTTTTGATTCAACCGTGCGTTTTGGCTGGGAATTTGGTATGTTGTTCTAGACTCATCAGGTTTTAATTTGATAGTTTACACGCTTGATTTCATGGTCTGTGCTAAGAGAATTTGATGATTGAAGTTGAGATTTCTGTTTTGCCCGAGTGAAGTCAACTCTTGATGTTTTGATCCAAAATTCGAGCATGATTTATTGTTTGATTCCGTTCTTGAAGCTGTGAATTCATAGATCATGTGTTTAACTTGCTGTGTTTCAATTTTGGTGCGGATTGGTGATGAATCGAACTCAAACCGAGCTTGAAATGATGCTTGGCCGAGCACGGCCCTTTTGCTGGAAACAGGTCTGGCGCCGGACCTGGCAGGTCCCGCGCCGGAGCTGCCAATTTTTGGGATTTCATCCCATTTTGGCTCACTCCAGCCCGGGAGTGAGCCACCTACCGATTTGGCACTGTAGCTTAAGGGCATTTTGGTAATTTTGTAGCCCTAAACTCCAAATTAACTTCAATTAATTTCCGGACTTGTTCAATTTAGTTCTTGGACCTTGGAGACCTTAAATAGGTTTTGAATTATGATTTAATTGTTGGTTGAATGTCCTAAATAATCAAATTACCGGACACTTTTCTAAGTGTCAGGCCCACGAGTGGCACATGGACCCCCATGGGTATTTTCGTAATTTTTCACAAATGTTCAATTTTTACCCCGGAACCTCCTGGATACTTTTCCTAGCACTGAATCACATTCAAGCCCAGTCGTAAGTCATGTTAGAGCCTCATAGGTGCATTCATAAATGTAATTATGGATGCTAACGTATATTTGCATGTATTAGGGCTCCGGATAATCGAATGCGGCGATGCACCGGAGGTTAAAGCTACATGGAGCGCTTGGGAGTATACGAATCTCCCAATACTGTGAGTGGCCTAGATTTCTCTGTTTAGCCACTGGGAAAGGGGGATTTAGAAAATGATTTTAAAACATAAATATGTTCAAAACGGTTTGGGATATGGGAAATCCATACACACAATTTATTTGTGATATATCCACACCGAGAGTGGGATGTTTTAAAAAGATGTATAAGACCTATGTGTGTGTGATTATATGTTTTAAATTAAATGTTTTATGTGAAATTATATATATATATATACATATATATATATATATTAATATTATTATTTATTATTGATTGGGGAACGGTACCCCTGAGAGATGAGAGTTTGAGCGATTTTCCTCGGAGCTCCAATATGCGGGAGTGTGGACCGAGGGAGAGGCATGCTTATAAGGTTCCCGTGGACCGCCTTTTTGAAGGGGCACGGTGAATATATATAAGGTTCCTGTGGACCGTTCTTTTTGAAAGGGCACGGAGAATATACTGGCCTGGAGTAGAGAGGCACGGAGAAAAGCTCGCCAGGTCAGAGGTAGCTGTGTTCCACCACAGCTAGGCAAACATCAAGGGAATGGGCCAAAGAGTAAAGAAAAATGTTTTAAAAGTATAAAGTAACCCTTGACGGTCCAGTGGATACCCAGTGCACGGGTGTACCTCATTGGGACAATTTCAGATGCCAGCCCATTTAGGTGTATATACGTTTATTATTGATTTTAAGTACTTTAAAAGAGGGTTCTCAGCAGAAGGACCAGAAAAGAATTTTAAAGGAAGAATATTTGTTTTATTCTCATGTATTTTATTTTATTTTGGATTTCCCTTATCTGTTCTAACCCAGATGGAGATTCTTAGAACCTCTGCCACTCACCTGTATCCAATATGGATGGATGCAGATTTGCAAATCGGAGTCAGATAAAGAAATGAGGCTCACTATGAGGAGTCGGTGGCTTAGGCATAGAAGTTTCCGCTGTGTAGGTATTCTCTCAATTAGTCCACTGGCATTACTTTTAAAGTTAATTATTTTATTAAATATTTTCTAATTAAAGTTTTAGTTTTATTTGACAGCAAAGATACCCATTTATGCCTTGCGGTGCCTCAGGTGCGTGACTGGCCAGCACGTACTTCGAGACAGCGCGGCGGTTGCCATGTGGCCGACTCGGGGCGGGTCGGGGCATGACATATGGGCTGAATATAAATTAGAAATTCTAAGGCATGATTTCATTAAGCAAAGAATTTTGAAGTTACAATAAAACCCAATTGTCATTTAGTTTGCAAGAGGCCCGAAATATTAAATCACCAATTTAAGCCATGTGCAAGACTTTGGGCCAAGACCTTAATGTAGGCCCAAATTGATCAAGTGGGGGTCCAAGAGCTGATGGCTGCAAGCCAGAGGAGCAATTACTGCAACTTTCCTTTTTTTTCGCAAGGCACCAGACGAACAAAAAACTATGCAGCAACTTTGCCATTTTCAGTTGGACAACTTGCTGAGTTCTGCAATTGACCAGCCGATGAAACAGTTAAAGGAACTCCATCACAAATATCAATACTGAAGACTGACACTTCCCTTTGAAACCCCTGATGCATCGTGAAACCCAACATAGAGCCAAGTTGAAAAATCGCATGGTTCCAAGAACAAAGGAAGAATAGCCATTGACCCTCAAAGCCACGCCAGACAACCCCTGCTAAACCACTTCCCTAAAAAAAAAGAAGAGCAGAACACTACAACCAACAAGAGTTGAAACCAGCAAACCAGAAAAAGCTCTGAAACAGTGGGTGCTAAAGGCGGTAAAAATGCTAGCCTTTGGATACAAAAGGAAATTGATTTTCAGCCTTTGATTTCTCTTCAGCCTTTGCTATATATATAGCCTGAACAATGAAAAAAGGGAGTTTTTTTAGAGAGTTCAGTGAGGAGAGGGTCTGGAAAAAGGAAATTGGAGAGTTTCTTGGTTTTGAAAGTTTCTGAGTTTTGAGGAATTTTTTGGAAGGGCAGAGTTCAGAGGAGAGTTGGGAAGATTTTTTTTTTTTGCTGTGAAAGCTTTTGAGTTTCTAGCTCTTAAGAAGAGAGAAGAGATTTAGAGACTTGGTGATAGCTTAGAGTTCTAAGTTGTTAAATGAGAAGAACGATTGATTTCCAGTTGAGGTTTCAACGGAAATTGGTCGGATAAAAAGGAGCGAGATTCTGTAAGATTTCTTTGTGGGAAAAGGCATTTGCTTTGAAGAAGGTAGCTTTGGAAATGAGGGAAAGAGTAGCATTTGGTGTCTATTGCTAAGAAAAAGTCAGAATCTTTGAATGATAGAGGTGAACTTTTTGAAGATTTAAATTTCGAGTCAAGAAGAGAAAAGGTTGGAGTGCAAAGTGCAAATCAAGAAATTTTAGTGGACAATTTCTGGGTTCAGTTCATCATGTTCATAAGGCGTTCTTGATTTTTCTGGGTTAAGGAGTCGTTTGATCCACTCAAGGGAAGATAAATTGAAGTTTTGCTGTTTGTTGGAGAGGACGAACGAGAGGACGTGAAGAGAGAAGGAAAGGACGTGAACGAGAGGGCGTGTTGCTCCATCCGGGTTGCTACAGCCTGCCTTCCATCCTTTAGGTAATTTTTTTTTACTTCATTTTCATTCACATTGAAGCGATGTGGGGCCACTTTTGGTAATTGACTTTGACTTCATCACTTTTATTGATTGATGGCATTTTAGATGAAGAGTCACGTGATAGCATTTTAGATGTAGGGTCACGTTTTCACGAACTTCATTAATTTGGAAGCTTTGTGCATTCGGGTGCATTAACTTTGTAAATAAAATTGAATTAGGAATTGGATTTTAGATCATGTTGCTATATGCCATATTACATATTATTAATTCAAATTAGACGTTGTATTTATATTGTCTCACCATTTGCATATTAATTTGTTTGCATGAAGTTAGGATAACCAATTAAAGGACTAATAATTAGAAAACAATGGGGTTATTGTGGTTACAATAATTCTATTATTCTCTTGGGTGTGATTTTGTCTTAAGTTCCAACCGAGGTTTCGGAAGGAATTCAAGCAAATTTAATTCCAAAATAATATTAATTTAATTAAATAATAAATAAATAAAAAGAAAAATAAAAAGAAAATTCAAAGAAATATGACCATGATCATTTTTGCATATAATTTAATGTAGTCTTAGATAATGACTAAAAGTCCACATTCATGGCATCAATTTCTCATTCTCATATTATTGGTAGCATGCTTACATATCGCATTGGCTTTTACTTGAAAATCCCCGATAATATGGGGTCCAAAGGGTTACCTTGGTTACGGTAATCTTAGGGCTCTCTTAGGTGAGGGACTCTCCTAGATCACCCTAACGAAGTTTCGCAAGGGCTTAAGGGATACCGATATTATGATTTCTACTCCTTATCCTTAAATTTTCACATTTGATTTGTAAAAAGTGTCGAGTCACAAATTTTCTAAATTCTTTAAAAAATAAAATTAATTAATTGACCTTTTCTTTAAACCATTGGAAATTCTGACGATGGAACTATGTCTAAGGAATTATCGTGTTTACGTTAGTCCCGGGATTATCTTGAGGCTTCCAATTATTAAGATTAAAATGAATATAAAGTCTAGATTTAATGTATCCTTTTACCCCAATAATTAAATCCTTATTTAAGATCAAATTAAATTCTTGTTTAAGAAATTCAATTTTACTAAAACCAAATTCTTGTTTAAAAATTCAATTTTTGTAAGAAATTAAGTCTTTGTTTAAGAAATTCTATTTTTAATAAAATCAAAATTCTTGTTTAAAAATTCAATTCCATCATATTCTAATTTCCTTAAGAAATCCAATTTCTTTCAAAATTCGCTTCTTGTTTAAGAAATTAATTCTCTTAAAAATCAAAATCCTTATTCAAGATTTCAAATTCCCTTAAAATCAAATTCTTGTTTAATAAATTAATTGCCTTAAAATCAAAACTCTTGTTTAAGAGTCAATTTTTCCCTTATTTAAGGGCCCAATTTCTAAAACTCACCTCTTGTTTAAGAGTCAATAAAATTTGTTATTTATAAAAATCTCAAAAAGATAAACGTTCAAAAAAATAGGTATAGGACAAGACTTAGACTAAAAAAATGATACCATCTTTGGATGGGCGCTGTGGGGTTGCTAATCCTTCCCCGCGCGTAACCGTACTCCCGAACCCGATCTCTTTGTTTCGTAGACCGGAACCTACCTAACTTAATAAACCTATTTAGGCCAATGTTAAGATAGATAGATTCATAATAGGTGAGCTAACCACACCTAAGAAAATGAAAGGTTAGTGGCGACTCCTGTGTTTACAAAAATTTGGAACGGTCCCAAACCATCTTCGTCGCGGCGGTAAAACGTTTCGACAACCGTAATAGCTTCGTACTAGCCTTTCATAACTTCAAGCATATACCCTTTCTTATTGAGTTATGACCTTTCATAACTGAAGAACATAAAAGCTTCCTTTCTTTCGCCCTTAACCCGCGGCTCATTTTCTCATTTAATAAGATATCCTCCGACTTATATTGCTTGAGCAGTAATGACTTTGTCTTATGGTGAAACAATTAGATTGAAAAACACTTTGCTTCCTCTCAGAACCCAATCAAATCTTCTTTGAAGCAGTCAATCTAAAAGATTTTTTTTTTAAACTCCGATCCTCTCTTCCTTTCAATGAATTACATTTCCATCATTTCCTTGTTAGTGTATATGTGCATCCCTTCATAATCTTCTCTTTATTCTTAGATGTTTCAATACGTAAAAGTCATTTTATGAACTTTCCTATCCCTCATCTCTTCCTACTTAAGATTTATTTAAGGACTCTATAACATCGTGGAAATAATCATAGTTCATTCTACTACCATCTTTGGTCTCAACTATTTCAATTCCAAGAGTTCTCATTATTCACCTAACTATTTGAACAAATCAAAACTTTTCCCACCTCATTTCACTTAGTTACCATTTTCTTCTTTAGCTTTGATTTTATATCTCTTTTTGTCACACAAGTTTATCACATTCAACCCGCAATCATCAATGTATATGCTTGAATCCCCTCTTTTGCCACCCATCACGTACTTGCTTTTCCACAAATTTATCTCGTTTTCGCATTCATACACAACTCACAACCAAAATCACTAGAAATTATTCTTGTTAACCATCCAACTACACTAAATTTCACTTAATCTATAATTATTACTTTCTATCCTTCCAGTATCGGTTATTTAACCTATTCAACAGGTTTTTCATAAGCAACCCTTTATCTTATAGCATTTAATTACCTTTCTACTCATCCCTTTCAAGTGTACACCATTAAGTTTCTTCTTACATCAAGTCTAGCATAGTTCGTTGCTCATACAATCACCTTTAATCATGCCATCATCACTGACTCATGTCAATCTTGTTAATCTTCGTTTATTTCATTCCACAGGTAATATCCTTAATTACATGTTTTCATCTTTAATCTTTAGTTTTCTTCTTTCAATTAACTTACTTCTCTATACACATATATCCTCAACAGGTCCTTCTTTGTACTAAGTAAATATCATTCCCAAGCTTTTATCAAAAAGACATTTTGGACCTAGTTACGAAATTCTAATTTAGCTATCAACCTTGCTTTTAAAGTCCATGGGAAGTTTGGGAAATATTTAAACAGCGCTCAAACATTTACAAACAGTCCACGTGACTATATGACCTATGCGACTATACGACCGCTCGATCATAAAATTAATCGAAGTTCAAGTGTCGGTATCTAAAGGTAACTAAGAGTTTAATACTAACAATAAGATGTAAGTTATCTAAAAGTTTGGAAATCGACTCGTTCGGACCCGGATCCACTTGGCACTTTGCGAACTTCTTAGAAAACTATTTTATAACACTGTTTAACGAAAAACTGAGCTCTGATACCACTTTAATTGTCACACCCCGATCCGAAGGTCGAGAATATGACAACCGCCGCGTGCCACGAATTGTGAATGGCGTGCTTCACCCATAACTCGAAGCTCGCAAGGCTTATAGCATCTTGAACTCATTTAATAAATCAGTTTAAGCTTATCATATAGAACAAAAATAGGATTTAAAAAAAAACATTTATGCAGTTCAAAATTTAAAAGAAAACACCCTTTTAAATCCAGAAACATAGATAAATAATACTTCAACCGAATAAAATTATACCAGTGGATCCAGTAATAAACACACATAAGTCATATAGACTTACTGTGAGGTGTCTGGAGTCGAGTCTTGATACTTAACGGCCTACCCTTATTGTGCAGTTAATTATCTTGAAAAATAAAATTTTAGAAGAAAAAAAATGGGGTGAGTATATTTTCTATACTCAGTGAGTGAGACAAGACCATCAATAAAATTTTAAATAAGAAAATATAAACACGCACTTTGTGTAACCTTGAATTGAAAGTTTATAATGTTTCGAAAATATTTAATTAATCGCCACATTTTAGTTCAAGAATTTATTTATCACAGCATAAGGAAACTTCAAGTTACCATTTAAGAATCTTCATAACACAACAATAGCCAAAGTAAGCAATCATCCGTAAGAAAACATTTAGGGCTCGCCAAAACACATTGCTTAAACCTCACCCGGCCAAGATGAGGTATGAGCCCGCCGAGGTCTTCCTCTAGTTTCTTTATTTATGAAACAAAAAGCCCTCTGCTCGACGTTGGCACGGGCCTTCACCACGGGTGGTACGTGGCTATGTCCACAGTACGCCCATTCGGGTCGCACAATCATATAGCAGTGTACACAACAACCCCTGTACCATCCACCCCAAATGGGAGTGAAAAGCCTACTCACGCCGGCTCCATACGCTCGGACCGTGAGAGGCGCCACTGCAGTGACTAACATTGTGTCCACCAAAATCATAATGTAAACAACATCAAATTCAATCGAATATCATTTAACCAACTGGCCCATTATCGAAGTCAATTCTAATAACATCAATCACAATCAATTTCATCACCAAATCCAAATATTTGATTCCAAAAATAATAAAACAAGTCAATTCATACCAAGATCGTAAATAACCATAATAAACCAATTGAAGTTTAAGAGAAACAAATCATTGCATTTAGAAAAATAATCTAAATAGCAAAACATTTATTTAGGTAGGTAAAGTCCCACTCACAGGTTTGGGGAGGGTATACACTCCCACTATTCGACAGTCTAATTTTCCTCGAAAGAGGCCTCGCCACTCGGAAGGAATGTAGGCTCTGATTGGGTTTGCTTCTCTTTGATTGTTTACCTCCTATCTACAATCTACCATCAAGCTAAAATAGGAACGGAAATCACATACATACCAGTCGACGTGCAGACCCTTAGCCGTCGACGGGTAAGCTATCCGATGACCACTACTTTTAAATCCAAACCATCCGTCCACGGATTTGAGGGTGGACGTCCATGGCTAACATATCCAGGGTATACTTAGTATTAGACGTCGACGCCTTCCAACCTAACCGTCGACGGATGGAAATTTCTGACTTTGGTGAAACCAAATCATTTATACATCCGTCGACGTCTAAACATATGCACGTCGATGGGTAAAAGTTTCTGACTTCCAGTGCCACGAGGTTATTCACTCATCCGTCGACGTATAACTCTTCACCCGTCGACGGCTCAACGAAAGTTGGGACGATTTTGACTACCAAATTAGGGAAATTTTTCAATAAAAGGGAAATCTCCCAAGATTTTAGAATTAAACAAGTTAAATAAATTCTAGAGGGCTTACTTCACACTGTTTGAATTAATATTTGTTCATCTCTCCAATTTCCGTTTCTATATTTACATCTAATTCACTCCAAAATACAATTATAGTAATTTGGTTTTGCCAAATCAATACTTTGTATTTTCTCTTAAAATTCTCGGCACCCATATTTCATATAGTCAATTCTTCCTTCAATGCATTCGAAATCCAATTTTAATAATTCAATTTTTCACATTAATTCACTTCCAATTCGACTACTTTTCCATTAACTCAACCAATTAACCAATTGCCATTCTTCCTTAGTAAATTCAACACTACATTACAAAATTAAAGGTTTCTTCTTTCATGTGATTCGATCACACTTTCTAGTGCAGTAAGCTTCCACGAACCTCATATTTTAATCCTAAGGTTCCATGAATTCAATTTGACCTAAAAATCTCAAATTCAAAAATTCTTCATAATTTTTTTTCTATTTTTCTAGATTCATAAGCATACAATAAAATTCATGCTAAATTAGCTTGATATTCATGATTAGCATATCAAGAACTAATATATAGCATTGAATTTAAGTATGATTACCTTGGAATTGCAATATCCCACCAAGAACCCTAAACTTTCCAAATTGCAATTTCTCCTCACTTAGCTTGAATTTATTAAAATTGGTTTAGGAATGTTGATGGGCTAATCAAGAGGTTTAATTTGATAAGAAATTTTGGTAGACTTGTTTGGAGAATTTAGGACTCGTGTTTATGGAGTGAGGTTTTCAAGGTTTCAACAATGGAGATTTTGCTCATCTTTTCTCAAGGTTGAAGACAACATGCCAATTTTGTTGAATTTTCTAGAATAATATACATGCATGGCCGGATTTCACTAGGCAAAAGGAGGCAAAATGTGTTCCAATCCTAGCCATCTATTTCTAGGCCAATGACACTTGTCATCATGTGATGAAGTCCATAAAAGATAATTTTGTTCTTAGTTCCCATTTTATCCTCCAACAATCATTAAAATGTCATCTATATCCTAAGCCAGTGTGATAAAATTTTCAGTATATATTTTCATTCCTCAGACAATTTTCTTTTATTCCATTGGCAGTGAAATTTTCAAATTCCCTATCATTTATTAACAATTTCAGTCTAAATTTCTAACCTTACTGCAAATCCCTAGCTAATCACTTAATCTTATCCATGTCATTTTCATCACTTAAGTAAGGCTTTACCACTCTTTCTTGCTAACTAATGCACGCTCTAATTGGCGGAAAGAAACAGGTATTTGGTGCGGGTATTACACCAGCCCACATGGGAGGGCCTATGGGTCCCAGGGGCATTTTCGTAATTTTTCTCTAAGTGTCCGATTTCGACCCTAGAACCTTCCGGACACTTTTCTAAGCCTCGAAACACTTCCAAACATCGTCTTAAATCATATTAGAGCCTCAAAAGTGCATTCATAATTATTTATGAATGCTAACACGCTTTTCCATGGACTAGGGATTCGGATGATCGAATGCGACGATGCTCCGGAGGTTAAACTACATGGAGTGCTTGGGAGTATACGAACCTCCCTACACTGTGAGTGGCCTAGACTTCTTTGTTTAGACACTGGGCACAAAGGTTTTAAAAGGGTTTTAAAAACATAAATGTTTTCAAAGGTTTTGGGTTACGGGAAATCCACACACACAGAGTTGCTTGTGATATACCTACGAAGACAGTGGGATGTTTTCAAAGAAAATATAAAGACTTATATGTGTGTGTTTATATGTTTTAAATGTATATGTTTTATACATATATATATATATATATATGAAAATATTATTATTATGATTATTGAGGGTACGATACCCCAGGGAGATGAGTGATTGAGTGGGTTCCTCGGTGCTCCAATATATGCCGGAGAATGGACCGAGTTTGAGAGCATGCATGATTCTCAGTTGTGGACCGCCTATCGAGGGGCACGGTGAGACGAGACCTTGGGAGAGGCGCTTAGGGAAGCTTGTCAGGGCTCCAGAGCGCTGTGTTCCACCACAACGATGGACACCATCGAGGGAAAGGGTTAGAGAAAGAGAAAAGAGAAAATGTTTTAAAAAGAAAAGAGATAGCCCTCGGTGCAGTGAGACATAAGATGACTGACGGGTTGCGCCTCCAGTATGATAGAGATGCCAGGCCATTTTATGTATATTTATTTATTTATTTATTTAATGTGTTTTAAAGAGAGTTCTCAGCTAGAGAACTAGAAAAAGATTTTGAAAAGAAAAATATTTATTTTATTATCATTTTATTTTGGATTTCCCTTATTTGCCCTAACCCCGATGGAGATTCATAGAACCTCTGTCACTTACTTGTATCCAATGTGGATGGATGCAGATTCTCGTACAAAGACAGTAGATAGATCGAAGGTTCACTAGGAGGCATCGATGGCTTAGGCCTAGTAGTTTCTGCTGTGTAGGTATTCTCTAAATTAGTCCACTGTTATTACTTTTAAAGTTATTATTTTATTAAATGATTTTTAATTAAAGTTTTAGTTGTTTTGCAGTGATGATATCCATTTCTTTACCTTACTGTGCTTCAGGTGCGTGAGTGGCCGTCACGTACTTCGAGACAGTGCGACGGTTGCCACGTGGCCGACCTAGACGGGTTTAACAACCCATCATCAATTATATGTATAAAATTTGACAGGAAAATGAAGAATCCAACAAAACAGAAAAGAACTTTCATCCATCCACTTCCTTACCCACTCCATTATCTTTAACTAGAAAAATTACCTATGCTGTGCTGCAGGGCAACTTAAATTTCTTTGTTATCATGAGATCAAATGAATAAAACAACAAATTAAAATTGAAAACCCTATTACCACTGTTGTCACTCTTCCTCTTTAACACACCAGGACCTAATTCAACTTTTTCATACAAACGGAATAGTATAAGACGACGTATTAACTCAATAATACGTCGGTCCAGATATGTCTGATTAAGAAGAAAAGATGGAGTTGGAAGATGAGATAAGTAACCATGCATGGAAACATTAATTGGACTTCTTTAAGTCCATAGCCAATGGATTGGATATCTATTGGTGTAAAGGTTGGTGGATTAGGCCAAGGATCCAGATTAGGAAAGGTTGAAAAGAGGGGAGAAAGTCTGATCGGGGTTCGAGTATATCCGGTGTCAGGTTTACCTATAAATAGAGGGGAGTGGAGCTCTCCCCCTCATTTCTTTCTTCTTCCTCTCTTCCTCTCCTCTCTTTTGCTTTATCGGAGCAATTTCAGAATTTTAGTCGATCCGGACAAACCGATCGTCAAATCAAGGTGAGTTTCTAATATATTATTCTACATACCTCAATCTACATTTTACTCCATTTTCATGCATTTCCATGTATACGTTTAGGAGAGATCTCAGCTCAAAGTCAGGTTTAGCTTTTTAGTTAGATTTTAGTTTAGATTTGAGATGTAGGAACTTTGAGCTTGTGATTCTCGTTTTTCTTTCGGTAAATCTGTTGGGGATGGCGTGAGGATCACCTATCCAAGTTTGTGCATCGAAAGGTGGACTATAGGTAGGAAAATCGAGGCCAAGGCTCTATTCTAGAGCCTTTTGGCTTGTCTCCCGAGTGGGATTGAGTCACCCCTAACCTAGGGGCAAAATGGTAATTTTTTCCCTAGTGTTCGAATTTGACTCAAAACCTTCCTGGACACTTTTTTAAACCCCAAAACACATCTAAACATCATCTTAGGTCATGCTAGAGCCTTATAGGTGCATTCATAGTTCGATTATGAATGCTAACACGAATTTCGTGTGATTAGGGTTCTGGACGATTGAGTGCGGTGATGCTTCGGAGATTGATTTATGTGGATCTTTTGGGAGTATACAAAGCTCCCAACATTGTGACTGGCTTAGATTTCATTGCTTAACCACTAGGGTAAAATGTTTTTAAAATATAAAATGATTTTCAAAGGTTTTGGGATACGGGGAATCCACCACACACACACACACACACACACACACACACTTATGTGGTGATATACCCACGTAGAGAGTAGGACGTTTTCAAAAGAAATATAATGATTTATGTGTGTGTGTTTATGTTTATGTTTATATGTTTTAAATATATGTGTTTTATACATATATATTATGTTTGATGAGGATGGAAGCAGGATGAGTGATTGAGTGGATCTCAGTGCTTCGATGAGAGGGAGCGAGTGGACCAAGCGAGACATGCATGCAACCAAGTAGCCGTGGACCGACTAGCGAGAGGCACGGTGAGTGTGAGACCTTGGGAAAGGCATGTAGGGAAACTCGCCAGGGCTCGATGTAGCTGTGTTCCACCCACAGCTATTGGCACCATCGAGGGAACTGGCTAGAGAAAGAAACTATGAAAAAAATGTTTTAGAAAGAAAAGATATAGTCCTTGGTGCAGTAAGGCATACTATCGATGGGTCGCGCCTTCATTATGTTTGAGGCCAGCCCACTTTATTTATATATTTATTTAAATGATTTTTAAATCAAATTCTCGCCTGGAGAATTTGAAAAGAGATTTTGAAAACAAAAATATTTATTTTATTATTATATTTTGGATTATCCTTGTTTTACCTAACCCTTGATGGAGATTCATTGAACCTCTGTCACTTACCTGTATCCATTGTGGTTGGATGCAGATCTACGTTTGAGGATATCAGATAGATCAGAGACTCACTAGGAGGCGTTGGTGGCTTAGGAGTAGTAGTTTCAGCTACGTAGGTTTTTCTTTTAAATAAATTAATTGGTACTTCTTTTATAGTTAATTATTTTATTAAATGATTTCTAATTAAAATTTTAGTATTATTTTGTAGCCAAGATACTCAATTCATACCTTGCGGTACTTCGAGTACGTGGCTGCAGATACGTACTTTGAGGTGGTGCGGCGGTTACCACGTGGCCGACTTCTCCGGGTCGGGGCGTGACACTCTTCCCTTTCTATTTTTTATCTTTGGGTTTCTATAATCTTTTGATTCCTATTTTCTTTGCTCTTTCTATTATCTTTTCTTTTTCTCATAACACTTATAATTTTATTATCTTTAATTAAATCTTTTTGATAAAATAAAAGTATATGAAAAAAAATATCAAAAGAATTTCCATCGCATAGGTATTATAAAACTACAACTAAAACATTACTTAATTTGGGTTAAAAAAAAAGCCTATGAAAGGAAAAAACTTTTTTTCTAAAAAGAAAGTATGAAAATACCTTTTTATCCCTTAAATTTCTCTAGAAAGATCTAAACTAATAATGTAGAGGAAAAAAAGGATTTCTACACAACATTAATTTCCTTAATATGAAATTACCAAAAAGTCTAGCAAGGGAACAATCACATGACATATTAGAGGGCCAGAAAGGGATTTAATTAGGGATTTAATTTATATATAGGTGTAGATAATAATAATAATAATAATAATAACTAGAAGACGATCCTGGGTTTCACCCTATAATTTTAAAAGTTTTTAAATATTATTATTAATTTTTAATAAATTTTAAAATTTTATTTTTATTTTTATTTTAAATTTAAAAAATGAATTTCTTTTCCTTTTTGTTATATTCGCACATGAATAAGTGTAATTTTTTTTGAAATTATTTTTAATATATGATATGGATGTATAAATTTTGGTCTTATAGGTTAACTTTTAAAATTAGAGAGAGAGAGAGAGAGAGAGAGAGAGAGAGAGAGAGAGAGAGAGAATAATTCTAGAATAAGGGAAAAAAGATTAAAAAATAAAAGTAATTTTACTCAATCTTCAAAATAACACATAAATATTTGAGTAAATTAATGTTATGAAGAAATAATTTTAGTCTTCTTTTTATATTCTATACAAAACTCTGTAAAACTAAACGGTATTATCAATTCTTTTCTATTTGTATCTGTTTGTTATAAATATAAATTTAAATTTGAATATAATCTTTTTTTTTTCTGTTCATACACATTTCATATTTCAATTTAAAATAAATATATATTTCCAATATATCGATTTAATAATGATCGAATTGAATTTCTATTCTATTTATTAAATGACATGAAATTTTATCTAACTTCATATACCATATAATATAATCTATATATTGATAAATATAATCTATATATAATAAATATAATAAATAAAAGTTTTATTTTAAATTGAAAAAAAGTGGAGGACTAATAAGAAATGATAAATAGTATTCCAAAATTCTTTTTTATTGACTTTTAAGAAGTACAAATATAAATATTAATTGATATTAAATTTTTAGAATTTTTAAAATTTTAAACAAATACAAATAAATTACTAAAATACATAAAAGAGAAATGGTATTTTGTTCCTCTTTTGTATCAAAGGAGGAAGAAATTTTTTAAAAAAAGAAAATTAAAATAAGATTTAAATAAGAAAAATAATGGAATTCTTGTGATTTTATCTCAAATAAAATTAAAAGAATTTAAAAGACCATTAGTTTAAAAATACAGGAGATTATTAGATTTGTTTGTCAATTCTTTTCCTTAAAAGAAATTAAAAGGGATAATATTATTGGAATTCTAAATATTGAAAAAAATCAATTCTTTTTTTTTTTAAGAATCAAAAGGAATATTGCTGAAATTTTAATAATTTTTATATTAAAAATACAAATAAAATAACCAAAAAGATAGTCTTATAATTTATATATAAACATTTAAACAATTAGAGAAAAAGTTTAAAATAGATATTAAACTTGAAACCACACCGATTAATATAAAATTTGACAGGAAAATTAATGAAGAACCAACAAAATATAGAAGGAAGCTTCACCTTGAGTGAGGTGAGGAGGGCACGGCACAGCGGCAGCGGCAGCGGTGGGCTTGCAAATGGTGCCGTGAAAAGGTGTGAAAGGTCATTGTATTTCTCAAAGGATTGTAATTCTTTCAAAAAAGTAACCAAAAAATACAGTCCAGAATACAAAAGTTAAAAGAAAAAAAAAAAGGATGGAGGGGTTGAAGATGTGGAGGCTATCCTCGTCAATTGCTAGGCCTTTGAATTTGAGGCAACTCTTTGGATTGCGTTCTTCCTCTGCTCTACTCCTTCGTTGCTCGGGTGGCGACGCTGCTGCCCCCACGACCAACCCCAGGCTGCCCTCTCGCAACCGACGGTCTTCCACTTCCACTTCGACTAACCCTTCCATTTCCGACCGTGAAGCCGTCCGTGCCATCCGCCTGAAGAAAGTGGAAGAGCTGCGGGGCAAAGGGTTGGAGCCGTATGCTTATAAGTGGGATAGAAGTCATAGTGCTAAGGAGCTGCAAGAAATATATAAGAATCTAAGCAATGGTGAAGAGTTGGGTGGTGAGAGTCATCGTGTCTCTATTGCTGGTAGAATTGTGGCTCGCAGAGCCTTTGGGAAACTTGCTTTCCTTAGCTTAAGAGATAACTCCGGCACTATCCAGGTTTTTATCCTTAATTCTAATTGATAATGCTTCTTTCTCTGTGTTTTTCTCCCATTATGTCATTCACGTTTTAGATTCTACTTTGCAAATTGGGTGTAGCTTTACTGTGAGAAGGAAAAGCTTTCGATTGATCAGTTTGAGCAGTTAAAGACACTTGTTGATATTGGTGATATACTGGGTGCAACTGGCTCTATTAAGCGGACTGAGAAAGGTAAACTTCTTCACTACAGAAATTCACCTGATTATCCTCTATTCTAATCTCTATGTAAGTCAAATTCCTCTTAATTTCATTCCATTTTTCTTAGGGGAGCTTTCGGTTAAGGTGGATTCTTTTTCAATTCTTACAAAATCTCTTCTTCCGCTGCCTGACAAGTATCATGGTCTAACCGACATAGATAAGCGTTACCGTCAAAGGTGACTTATTATCTGCAACTTGCTATTTTTCCTTTGATATTCATTGTAAATCATATTATAAAGTACTCAAACACAAAGACATATTTCCTATCCATCCCATTGTTCAGGTAATAACAATCCAGAATCTTTCTTAGCTTCTCTAATAAGTTTTGCTGGATATGACATCTTCATTTTCTTAAATTCTCCCCTTAAAAAGTGGCTGAGACATTCTCGAACTTGCTTGGTTTTATATAGCAGAATTATCATATGACAATTATTTATTTATTTTTATCAGAGTGTGTTGCCCCTTTGACCACATTTGCCGCTCCCTTCCTTCCCCCATGTTTAGGTATGTCGATATGATTGCAAATCCTGAAGTAGCTGATATATTCCACAAACGAGCAAAGGTGATTTATTTACTCTACCTTGAATGATGCTGCAATGACCCCCTTTTTTCCTCTTACTATAGGATTCTTTTTTAATTTTTTTATCCTTTCTTATTTTGTCCCTAAAGTGACTTGGCTTATACACTCCAAACCTTCTTTGATTACTTGTTACATGTTCCTCTAGGGTCATAGATTAATTCTTCTTCTGTGAAACAACACCATCAGTTGGTTCAGATGTGTTTGGTCTCCACTTTGATATTGGTTTATATTCTTACACAGAAGGAATTAATGTATTGCATATTTTTTCTTATCCCTCGAGTAGCCACCTTTAGATTTCATAAAGCAAGTAGAACTTTGTTTCATTTGTGGTAAAAATCATACTGATGGTTATATCTAGAGGATTGATACATTTCAGTGCAAGAGTTTCAATGATAGATCATAGATAGATGGAATTTGTCAAAATGTGGATCTCTTGATAGGATATCTAAATATTTTGCTTTGAAATGTTATACAAATCTGTAAAAGAGAAGGAAACTTTGAATGAAATTTAAAGATATGTTAATTGATGGATTTTTGTATTTGACTTCCTAATTCAATATATAACAAGATAATAACTAAGGTATGAGTTGTTATTATGTATTATTGATTACATAAATAATATTATTATAGAGCAAAAGTATAAACTTCTTTATATTTATGCTGAGTTTGAACGACTATCAATTTATCACAATTTTGATGATAGAGTCATGAATGCTCACAGATTTTTGTAAATCCAAAGTTAGATAGAACCATCATCAGTTGTTGATGAAGTTTACTCTTGAATTGAATCTTTTGGAAAGACTGTTTTCTATACCACACATTACAATTCTAGCCTATGGATCACCACTTCAAGAATATATCAATAACTTTAGTAGATTGTGATGTTTCATTTATAGCCTGATTTATTAAAGAATAAATGGAGGTAAATAAATTAAATCAGAGATTTGCCTTGAGACCCTTTGATTATTGAATATCCACCCGAATTTCTTGAATCTTGTCAACAAAAACTATGGGTAAGTCTTATAGATGGATGCTCAATTAATCCTCCTATTAACATTCTCTCAATATTGTACTGTAGCCTAGCTTTCTGCTTTTGCTGCTTGCTATAGTGTGGTTGTTGTCTAGTGAAAGAATTGTTTGTATTTTTGAACATGCTTGTTTTTTAGTGAAATACAAATTCTTGCTTGGAGAAAGCATTAACTAGTTGACATTTTACATTTCTGAAGTTCTATCAACAATACTGATTATTCACAGACCATGTGGTTTTATATTTTTAATGGTGTGATCTTGTTTAAAATAGCTCTTAAGTTATGGATTAATTTCATGTCTATGAATGGGCATCTGTGTGTGTGTGTGTGTCTTCTTTTTCTGGTGCCCATGGAATTTGAGCTTTGACGCTTTAAAATTGTAATCTCATTAACCTTTCTATTGTAGATTGTGAGGGAGATACGAAAGACGGTGGAGTCTCAAGGTTTTGTTGAAGTGGAAACTCCAGTTCTGCAGGTTTGTCAATAATTTTGTAGTCTTTTCTGGGTGTTGGAATTTCTAACAATGATAACAATTTGCCATTGCTTGTTCACTACTATTAGTTCTTTTAGGTTGAGATAGGAATTCAATTAGCTTTGTTATTTATTGGTATGTCAAATTATGTATCATAGTTCTAAGATATTATAATTGCATTTTTTATATTTGGTTTCACTTACTTTTTGTTAAGCAATTTGTTTTAGTGAATTTGACTTTTAATAATTTCATCCACTAGGGAGCAGCTGGTGGGGCTGAAGCAAGACCATTTGTCACATACCATAACTCCCTTGGAAGGGATCTTTATCTAAGAATTGCAACTGAACTTCACTTGAAGAGAATGCTGGTGAGATCCTAAAACTTTTTGTTTACAGATCTTAAACACTAACTGCCATGATCAATTAAATTTTGGTGTTTTTTCTGCTTTGATTGATTGACAAAAAAGGTGTATTTACAGCTTCAAGAATATAACTTTAGAGCAAGACTTAGGTGGTGTTCCTTAAGTGGATTTCATGAAGTTCTTAATTAAAATGGCTACATCAAAACTAACAGTCAATATCACTATATAGATAAGGCTCCATGAATGGATCAAGGATACTACAAAATTAATTAAAAATAACATCTGTATGCAAAATTTAATGAATTTATGAACATGAAGAACTATTTTAACTTGTTTTTTTCTTGTTTCTTTGATTGAAAAAAACTAAAGCTTGTTTACTCATCTAGTTTTATCAACCTATTGCTCTTCTTTTTATTTAACAATTTTTTAATTGAAATTTCACAAACCCCATCTAAGTATTGCTGCCCTAGACCTTTTGTATTTGGAAAATTTTCATTGTATTTTCTGGTGAGCCATATGGGATTTATTTACAAGTAGCTTGCTAGTTTATGCCAGATATATTTGTTGATACCTGAGTTGTTGGGACTCTGGCAGTGAGTGTTGGGCATGGATATGTGTAGGACATGGGTGTATTCAATTTTTTTTTTCACTTTTTTCTTTTATATGGAGGGCATGTCTGCTTTCACATGTTAGATATGTAAATGATGTTGGGAATTAAACATCATACAATCAACAAGATTGTAGCTGAGTTTAAAAATTAATTTCAATTACAGGATTAGTTATATGTTTAATATAATTTAGCTATACTTAGGGAGAATCATTGAGGCCTTTTGTTTTATTGGGGTCATTTTTAATTAAGGTTCTTTCTTATTAGAGCTTTAAGTTTTCTTATACATACCTATTTTGTTTTACTTTTAAGTAGAGTAGGCCTGGATATTGAATATCTGGCCTTTTGGTTTTAATTGACAATTTTGAGGTTATTAGAATATGACCAGTAAGAAAAAACAAAATCAAATTGCCTGAGGAACAAAAAAAAAAAAAGGCCATATTTTGCCAAAAAATTCCATGTCGTATTTCCAATTTCAAATTCTTCAAAAACGCCACATAAGTTTGATTAGTGTTACATCAGCAAGTCAACAGCTACATCACATCACATCACTGACGGTGGAAAATTGGCATCGGTTCTGATTGAACAACCTCTACAAAATGTTATAGTCACACTCATTTTGTATGAGTTAAGGGATTAAATGCACAACTTTGGTAAAGGGATCGATTTCATAATTTAACCCCATGTGTTTCATTATATGGGATTGGACCAACCAAAAATTTTCTTCGTTATTCTTTCTCATTTTGCGACTTTTCTTATCTTTCCATCCTTAGCATATGATTCTAATACTTTTTTGGCTCTTAAATTTATACCATTAAAAATAATTGTATCTTCTAATCACAGGTTGGAGGATTTGAAAAAGTATATGAGATTGGACGGATATTCAGAAATGAAGGCATTTCAACTCGTCATAATCCAGAATTTACGACCATAGAGGTATTTATTTATGAAAATATGAATTACCAATTCCGCATCTGTTTAGTGGCATATGTGCTCTATGGGATTTGAAGTGTAAAATTGTTTTGTGAAACCCTGATCATCATCGTTTTAGCCTGATTTTTTAGATGTATGAAGCTTATTCAGACTATCAAAGTATGATGGACATGGCTGAGGAAATTGTTACTCGATGTGCTCTTGCAGTTCATGGAGAGCTTACCATTAATTACCAGGTAATGCATTGCTTGACTAATAAAAGAGTTTGATTTCATTTCCAGAGGTTCTGCAATTCTAGTTTCTCAGTTTTCTATGTTTTGGTTTTATGTGGTTGGGACGGTCTTTGAAACAACTAACATTTGCCTTCTATTTAGGGTGTGGAGATACATTTGGAGCGGCCATGGAGGAGGGAAACTATGCACAATCTTGTTAAAGGAACCACTGAGATTGATTTCACTGAATTTGAAAATGATCTTACTGTTGCTAAAGATGTTATTGTGAAGGCACTTGGAGTTGAGCTCGATAGTAAGGACAAGTCTTCTATTGAAGCCTGCCCTTCACTTGGTCACCTTCTTAATGAGGTCAGTGTTCATTTCGTATTTCAGAGTTCTTTAGAGTTCTTTGAAATTGGTGTAATAGAAAACTATAATTGCTCTGAAAGTATAAATAAGAAGTTAAAATTGAATAAAATTCACACAAGAGAAGTAAAATGCCTGTTTTACCCTATGCTTGAAAAATTATAGATGATAATAAAGCAAGGCGCAAAGTTTCTTCACCCTTTTCTCATTTCCCTATGCAAGCAATTATGGAAATTTATTGCTTGTAATTGAGGGTGTGCTTGGTAAGATGGACAAGTGGTCGACTAGAAGAGGGCAGGTTTAAAAGTGGAAAGAAAATGATTTTACTAGTGCTTGGCAGGGAAGATGAGCAAGAGGGAAGAAAATGGGAGACATGAGTATTCTCTCTTCATGTACAAAAACAAATATTCCTGCCAAGCACTAGTAAAAATCATTTTCTTTCCACTTTTCCTCCCACTCTCTTCCATCCTTCCACTTTTCATTCTACCAAGCACACCCTTAGTGGGGGGTTGTAGAATTTACAAAAGTAGAAACCAAGTATGGACAATTTCTTTTATTGGAAATTTGAATTTGTTTTACTTTCATTTTTTCAATACTAGACGTTGTGGTGAGTCTTTAGTTTATTTATCTTCAGGTTTTTGAAATTTGTGTTGAACCAAAGCTTCTGCAACCAACATTTGTGTTGGACTATCCCATGGAAATATCTCCTCTTGCCAAACCACACCGTAGGTATGAAAGTTTTATAGAGAAGTGGTGGCATGCTACTGCATTGTCACTTATGTGGATTTATGCATATATTTGTCTTGGCTTTCAGATTATCTTACTCTTATTTGTATGAAAATAGCCATGCAGGTTTGACAGAGAGGTTTGAACTCTTCATATGTGGTCGTGAACTGGCCAATGCATTCTCTGAGTTGACCGATCCTTTGGACCAGGTGAGAGTGATATGGCTTTTTTGATATGTTTAACTTTGCTGACTGTGAGCTATGGGAGCATTTGGATATTGATACCATCATGATAAGTCATGGTATTGGGTTCTTAGTTGTCTATGGCAGGTTTCATTTTTTTCCCCCTCTTCTTCTTCTTTCTTTCTAGGTATGGTGTACATGATGGAAGTGTATACATAAATTCAAATCAGTGTTGTCTAGGCACACGCTAATGGTGCTCTATGCCAAAACAACAAAATCCCCTCAAACCCCTTTAGATCAGATGCATTTGGTCAGGCACATGCCTACTGCTTTTAGGCATGCTATTTTGTAAAGCACCAAATGCAAAAAAAGGGGCCTGACCGAATTTTTCTATCATCTCTTCTATTTTTATCGTTTTTTTCTTTAGTTGTACCCTTAATGCTGGAGGAGGAGACAATTCCAAATTCTCTACTTCTCAAAATTTTGTGTACTTTTAAAATAGACATGGGACAAAATACAAATTATGCATAGTGGCCAAAAAGACGAGAAGAAATTTGTATGCTTAGTAGGATAAGAATGGATTAGAGCTAATAATCAGAATTATATAAAATTAAGCTTATTTTACATATGCAACCCACATTCAAAAAGATCGGCATGTGTGTGTGTGTGTATTGTACCTTGCTTTACTTAAGTAACGATTTTTTTTCCTTTTTTGCACCTTGTGCCTCAGTCAATATAAGGGCGTAGGGCCTAGAGCATGCCTTTCACCCTACTGGTTGAGATATATCCTTTCAATCTATCTCTATCTGCGCAACTTCTCAATAGCTCTATATGAATGCCTTGGATCCTAGCTAGGAATGGAACCAGATTTTGTTAAGCTTTTGATTACTTTCCCCTTGATCCTAGAAGTAACATGTTTGCTGTGTTTCTCTGTTTCATCATGGTGACCATTGTTTAAATTTACTCCAGCTTTTTTGACATTGCTTACCATATAATGTAGGACTTAACACTTTGAGAAACAATCCAAATTCTCTAGTGTATATAAAAAGAATCAATAAATCAATAAATCATAAATCATAAATCATAAATCATAAATCATAAATCATAAATCATGGCCTCCTTAAACTAAAACAACTTTGGTATTTATAACTAAACCTTAAATTTTAATTAAGCACAAAATACCAAATATAACACTAAAATGCCAATACTTGAAAAGAATTAAAATACTAATTAATACTATATAATATTCTAAATATATATAAAATAGTCATAATTTACCCATAAAAGTCATAAACAATACAAACTCAACTGGGATGTCTGCCTACTCCTTCACCAACCCTTTGTAATTTTTCTCGTCTCATTTCACTTGATGTAACATGTGTTCTTTTTTTTTTTTTTTTTTATCATCTCTTCGATGGAATGGAGAAGACCTCACTAAGGTTCACATCATGGAGAAATGCAATTTAAAATGAGAAACTCGGCTTAAACATATAAAATTTATAAGAGAATTGTTATGTAGAGACAACATCTGAGATTCATAACCACTTTCAAATACTTCTGTTCATGATGAAAGTTAATTTTTTGTTATGAATTTTATTGACAAGCTAGTTATGATAAAAAAATTACTAAAGAATCCTATGGCAAGAAAAAGAGTGTCATTGCTGCATCATTCAAGGTAGTGTAAATAAATCAATAAGTTCAACTCAACTGATTGATGCCTCATGGATTGGTTCATTTATAGCAGCCTGTACATATCTTGTTCATGAGATGCTTATTTATTTATTACTTTTGCCTGTTTAGTGGCTTTAAGAATTAAGGATATAGGGTATATCGTTGAAAAGTCTTAAATAACCTCTTCAGCATAATTTATGAGATATTGTTGATAATGTATCTGTAATCTGTGACTTTCATTTGGTTTTAACTTGAAAGCAAAGAAATTTTCATTTGTTACCAATGGTGGTAGAGAGCACGCCTGGAAGAGCAAATAAGGCAACATAACAAGAATAGAGCACAAGCTGTTTCGGGAACAGATAATGCAGAAGAAAAAAATAATAGAAATGAAGACTCTCTGTATGAAGTGACTCTTGATGATGATTTTCTTACAGCTTTGGAATATGGAATGCCTCCAGCTTCAGGAATGGTATGCTCATCTTTGTTCGTTTGCGTTGATTAATGTCCATTATTCTTGTTGAATTTATTGATAGAAACAGATTCCATGAAATCATAAACATGCTGGTCATGACTGAGCCTGGTACTTTGCTATTGATGTTTCTAAAAATGATCCTATTCTAGTATTTGCCAGCTACTTTTGGATTGGGTTTATATGGTATGACTTAGTTTGTTGTAACCTAAAAACTCACTAAAATTTGCACTTAATATGGATTCTATTTAGTAAACACCTACATTAATATAGATTCCAAAACATGGTTGCACTGTGGTCCATCCATGTGTTATTTTATTGTTGTAAATAAGGTCTCCCACTGGCTTTGCGATTGGAGTCTTTTATAGCTTATCTTTTGTTATTCAAGTTTATTCCGGGTTGAGAAAATATCTTTACGCTAAGTAATAAATTTCTCAGAAGTCGGAACCATGTAGCTCCAGCTCTTATAGCAAGTTTTTATTTGTATGCTATTGGACTACTGATCTCGTTTTGAAATGTTATTTTATGGACCCGAATACCATTTTCATCTCCCTGCGTTTATTTCTAAGCGAATCCTAATGGAAGAAAATTCTTCTTTGTAGGGACTTGGAATCGACAGGCTGGTGATGCTTTTGACAGATTCTGCCAGCATCCGAGACGTCATCGCTTTTCCAGTTCTAAAGAGTCAGTCGTAATGATAGGATGGGTCTGCTAGATAATCTTTTTCTTTTTCCTATTGTTGGCTAGTGCTTGGACATTAATGTATGTCTTGTGGCCATTGATTCAGCATGGCTGGCACCATTGCTTTCATTTTTCAATTGTTTCTTTACAATATAATTAGGAATTTTCTGGTGTATGTAGACATTCCTCTCCCGATTTTTAACATTAATACTTCTACAATTCAGGAGGTACGTGGCCTATTTGAAGTGCCGCGGACCCCATATGCTTAACCAAATTTAAAACCAATGTTTAATATTTCAGTGAGGTCCATACTGGTGGAATTAAATGTATCTAAGTGCTAGCACGTAGGTATACATTCTTCCATTTTAAAGGTGTAAGGTGGTCGCTTGAGATAAACTTAGTTTGTGAACGATCTGTTGTTATAATTGTTGTCACAAAAAATCCCTTGGCTGATGAAGCGGGCGTGCTAGTTGTTTTTGTTCAAAAACAATAAAAAGTAAAAAGAAAAGTGAGTTCTTGTTTAAAGTCACAGACGGATTGTTTAAATTAATAAATCTATTGGACGATTTTGCTAAAGTGCTTTGCAGAAGTAAAGAACAAAGATTTGATCAAATAAAAACTTGTATTAAAATATGACTGAAAGATAAATATGATTGAAAGATAGGCCAATCTGAGATATCGGTCAAAAAGAGTATAAGATAAAAAAAAAAGAAGCTGACGGTGGCTTAATAAAAAAACAATAAATGAAAGTGAAAGAAAGATGTAAAATAAGAACCAAGAAAAGTTTATGTCAAGTAAAAGGAAGAAAATCTAGAAACTAAGAGCCATCGGGTTAGTCTTTGTGTTGAAGAGGATTTTGTGGATGATTGTTAATGTCCTCTAGTCGTTTTAGGATGAGGTTTTTATAGCCATCAGAGATCCTAATCAACTCCTCTAAATCAGCTGAATTTGATTTTCAAATCTCTATCTTTAAGACTGAATCCCTTTGATTTTGCTTGACTTTGACCTGATTTTTCTAGTTTTTCAAGATTGGTGCTATCTTAATTTGAATTTAGGCCGCAGACCTTAAACTACTAACCAAACGTGCTAGCAGGATTTAGAGGCTGAGCGGCCTACATAAGCTAATTATTTCTTTTTCCTAAAAAATATAAATTGTGGTATAAACAATAATCTTGCCCTCTAAATGGAGCTATAAACCGAGCGGAGTAGTCTCATCCGCTATCTCAACCTACCTTATCAAATTTGCTATCAATATGTGCCTTTCTCTGTTCGGTACTTTTGTATTTTGATAATTCTTTAGACGAGGCTAATGTAGAAATTGACAGCGGCTTATGTTGGTGGCCACTCGTCCCCACAAGTGGAGAACCAATTAGAATTGCCTCCACATGCGAATTAAGCTCAGCTACGTCCCATTTTCTCGAGCATGTGCAAGCTATGATTGAATGATTAGCACCCCAGCGACAATGACAACAGAAACAATTGTGGAACAGAGAGAGGAATCTTATTAGGCATGGTTCGCCTGTGCTTGGAATCTCAGGCTTGATATTTTGTAAAATTTACGACATGTCCAAGAATTAGGTGAGAAGTTTTAAAAGTCGTAGGCAGCATTCAAGTATAAATAACGCATATTGAAAAAAAAAAAAAAATCAAAAGGAGTCCGTGATCATTAGTAACTAAAGTTAGTCGAAGAAATAAGAAAAGCAACATTTGCATTGCATTTCTCTTCCCCTTAGCAATGTGGCTTCCTCCCCTTCTCTTACTGCTCTCTTTGTTGCTGCTAATTGTAAAAATGTTCCATAGGAAAAAGGGTAAGCTTACGCCAGGCCCTCCTAAGCTTCCAATTTTAGGTAACTTGCATCAACTAGGTGAACTGCCACATCGCTCCACATGGAAACTTTCAAAGAAACACGGTCCCATCATGCTTCTTCAACTTGGTGCTGTACCAACCATCATAGTATCTTCTGCTGAGACTGCCAGAGAGATCTTGCAAACTCATGATCTTGAGTGCTGCAGTAGACCTCCTTTGGCTGGCCCCAAAAGACTCTCTTACAATTTCCGTGACGTTGCTTTTGTACCCTATGGATATTACTGGAGGAAGATGCGCAAAATGTGTTGCTGAACTTTTCAGCATGAAGAGGGTACAATCCTTTCAATCTGTCAGGGAAGAGGAAGCTACTTTGCTAGTCAGTTCATTATCTAAATCAGCTACTCTAGGAAGTCCGGTTGATCTTAGCAAGGAGTTCTTTTCGCTCACCGCTAGCATAACCTTCAGGATTGCTTTTGGAAAGAGCCTCCAGGGGAGTAAACTTGACAATGATAAGTTACAAAACGTGGTTTACGAGGCCCAGGCTATGTTGGGAAGCTTTTGTGCCTCAGATTTTTTCCCATACGTGGGTTGGATGATCGACTGGCTTACTGGTTTCCATAGAAGGCTCGAGAATAGCTTCCATGAGTTGGATTGTTTCTTCGAGAAGGTTATTAACGATCATCTCAATCCGCGAAGGACCATGCAAGACCACGAAGACATAATCGATGTGCTACTGAGAATGGAGAGAGATCAAACCGAAAGCAGTGCCATTCAACTCACTAAAGAACATATAAAGGCAATGCTTATGGTAAATAAAAAAATTTTTCTTCATCTATTTGAAGCGTTTATCAAGTTATCGGTGATAAATAACGTATCCGTAATTAATATCAGTAAGCAAGAGAAAATAAGTCTCTGTTTTCCAATCTTTAGTTTATTAGTTGGAGCTAAAGTTTGTCTATTTTTATTCATTTTCTCAGGATATATTCCAAGCTGGAATTGATACTGGTGCAGTCATCATGATCTGGGCAATGACAGTCACAGCTAGCCAGGAAGCCAATCATCATGAAGAAAAGTTAGGAAGAAAGGAAAACTAACAGAAGACGATGTTGAAAGCATATTTTGAAATATACCATGAAAGAAAATGTGAATTAACCTTTTAGATTGGATTTTTTTATCTCATAGAATCAACCGAATAAGAATTCAATTAATAAGAAGATTAAGAGCACTTACCTTGATTGATTTCTCAAAACAATTAATTGAATAGAACCACAATTCAAGAAAAGATTTGATCTTTTTAGATTTTCCCCTCCTCTCTTGTAGGTTTTCTCAGTCTCTGATGGAGACTACAAGAAAAAGGGTATATAGGTACGAAAAATAGGGATGGCAAAATCCGTTCCTAATTTAGGGACAGCATTAGTAACGGAAAAAAAATCCGTCCTTAAATCCGATCCTACAGAGTAGAAGGGATAAATGGGGGCGGAAAAAATATCCGTACCGAAATCCGTTACAAAATTGGGACGGATTTAGCGAGGGCATAAATTCGGGATGGAAATAGGAAACAAAATCTTTTTTAATTTTGGGACGGGTTTTAGCACTCATTTAGGGACGGAAAAAGGGAGCAAGATTTGTCTTATTTTGGAACGGTTTTAGGGACGGATTTAGGGATGGAAAAAGAGAGCAAGATCTGTCTTATAAAAATCCTTCCCTAATTCCGTCCCAAATTTTGGCAAAGAAAAATGCCCCTTGCCTCGTGCTCAAAATTTCTAAAAAGGCCATGTTTTTAGGGTTATGCAAAGTGAAAAATCCCTTACTTTCTCCGCCTCCCTCCCCATCTTCCTTCTTCTTTCTTCTTCATTCTCTCTATTTTACCATAAGAACATAGTAGTAAAAGTCAAGTTTTGTGTTGAATTGGTAGAAATCAAGGTAATATCTTTAATTCTCTTTGTATATAATTTTATTTTCATATTACCATATGTTATAACTTAAGGAATTAGATAATATTTAGATTTTGATGATTTTTTTAAATTTTAATGTTGAGTTTGGTGATTTTTTCCATATATTAGTGTAAAATTGTTAGATTTCTTTGAATGTTGATGATGCTTATTTCTTTGAAGGCTACGGTTTATTGTGATGCTTATTTAATTATGTAAACTAATTAAAATTGAATTACATAATTAGTTTAATAAGTGATTGGGTTGGATTGTAATATTTATTTCGTTGTGTAAAATTGTTTTTATTAATTATAACTTAGTAATTGATATTAATACGATTCACATTTCGATTATTGTAATTGTAGAACTTTGATTGAACGGAATTAGTTTTATTGCATTTGTTGAGTATTTTTTAATTGAAAGAACTTACATTAAGTATCTTGTTTTATATTGTTTGCAATGTAGTTTTTACTTCCCTTAATTGACCAAATATAATTGAGTTGAACAATGGTAAAGAAAATTTATATATTTTATAATTCATTGTAGATTCATTTCAGTTATTAACAGTAGCGATAATGGGGGTTTGAAGATAGTAATCGAACTAAATTTGTAGGATATTTTACAGGAAAAATGGAAGAGTTGATTTGCAGCCGACAATTGATGTATCATAGGAAGGAACCGGGACAAAAGAGTGTAACCGACGAGTTCATAGTTGGTGTTGGACAATTCATCAGTTGGGCATCAAGTCAGGACGCCTGTTGGAAAAATGGGAAAAAATTCGTTGTCCCTGCACTAAGTGCAATAATATGCACTTCTTTTTAGTAGTGAATGTTGCATAACATTTAATACTACGTGGATTTAAGGAGCATTATTGGAATTGGGTTAGTCACGGTGAACCATTATGTAGGATTGAAAATAACGAGCAGCAGCAGCAAGAATAAGTGTCATTACCAGATGAGATGTCACATTGGGGTTGCTATGATGACATGACATAGGATCAGCGTATGGTTTTTGATGTTGCACGACCGAGTTTTGTCCAACATAATAAAGATGAGGCCAGACCCAGTGGAGAAGTAGCAAACCAGTATGGATACGAGCAAGATCCATTCGCATAGCAACATGTGACACAGTTGGATGACAAGTGGTTTGACATCTTTCAAAATGCCGATCGGCCTTTGTTTGAGGGGTCTAATGAGTCACAGTTGTCTTTTGCTTCAACCTTGTTAAATGGGAAGTCAGAGTTTAACTTGTCTAAATGTGCATTCGATTATTTTTGTGATGTTATCAGGAAAGTATTGCTAGAGGAAAATAACTTTCCTCCAAACTATTATCAACATAGAAAAACCATCAATAAATTGGGTTTACCTGTGGTAAAGATTCATGCATGCAAGAATGGGTGCATGTTGTACTGGAAAGAACATTCAAAGTCTGATTGCTGTAGGTTTTATGGTGAACCTAGATTCAAGGACATCGGTCGACGTGGGAATAGAACTCGTAAAAGAATTCTGATAGCCATTTTGAGATACTTGCCACTGACTCCCCGGTTGCAGCGGTTGTACCATACTGCGAGCATAGCTGAACAAATGACGTGGCATGCTACACATGAAGTTCAAGATAGGTTAATGTGCCATCCATCCTATGCCGAGGCATGGAAGCATTTCGACAGGACATATCCTGATTTTGGTTCAGAAGCTCAAAATATTATATTGTGACCATGCGCAAATGGTTTTGCACCGCATCGGCAATTCAGAAGGACCTATTCTTGCTAGCCAGTTGTTGTAACTCCTTACAACCTTCCTCTGGGTACGTGCATGAAGAGTCCTTACATGTTCTTAACATTGATCTTTCTAGGTCCAAAAAACCGGAAGAAAAACATAGATGTATTCTTGTAACATCTGATTGATGAATTGAAGCAATTATGGGAAGATGAGATCTCGACATATGATGCTTCGAGGAATGAGCATTTTCGCATGAAGGCTGCTCTTATGTGGACCATTAATGACTTCCCTGCTTATGGCATGCTATTCGGGTGGAGCACCACTGGAGTACTAGGATGTCCTGTATGTATGCAGGAGAGTGAGCATTCATGCTTCCACATAGTAGGAAGGCGACTTATTTTGATTGTCACAGGTGCTTCCTTGACTCGGATCATCCGTACAGGAAGGATAAGAAGTCTTTCTACCGTGGTCGATTTGAGAGGATGGCTGCACCACCAAGGTTGATAGGGGAAGAAATATATAGACACGTTTGGCATTTTCCCACAGCTATGGATGATTCGATTAATATGCCTGAATATTATGTCACTTATCACAAATGGACTAAGAGGAGCATTTTTTTGAATCTTCCTTATTAGAAAACAAACTTGATCCGCCATAACCTTGATGTTATGCATATTAAGAAGAATGTTTTTGATGCAATGTTCGAAACTGTCATGGACTTGAAAGGCAAACCAAAGGACGCTTTAAATTCCAGAAAAGATATCAGTGCTATTGTCACGCCCCGACCTGCCCGGGCCGGCCACGTGGCAACCGCCGCGCTACCTCGAAGTACGTGTCTGCACCCACGCATCCGAGGCACAGCACGACATTGAAATGGATATCATCGCTGCAAAACAAAACTAAAATTTTAATTAGAAATCATTTAATAAAATACTAAAACCTAAAACGTGCACCAGTGGATTAATTTGAAAGAAATACCTAGGTAACGGAAAACTACTAAACTTAAGTCACCGACGTCTCCTAGTGAGCCTCCTTTCTATAGTTGACTCCGCACGCGAATCTGTATCCATCCACATTGGATACAGGTGAGTGACAAAGGTTCTATGAATCTCCATTAGGGTTAGGGAAAACATGAAAATCCAAAATAAAATAATAATAACATATATATATATATTTTTTCTTTTGAAAACTCTTTTAAAAATTCTTTAATAAATAAATATATAAATCTCAAATGAGCTGGCATCTCTATCATACTGGAGGCACGACCCATCGGTCGCCTTATGCCTCACTGCACCGAGGGCTATCTCTTTTCTCATTTATAATTATTTTCTCTTTTCTATCTCTCTAGCCCTTTCCCTCGATGGTGCCTCGCTGTGGTGGAACACAGCGAATTGGAGCTCTGGCGAGTTTCCCTACGCGCCTCTCCCAACCAGGCTCGACTCACCGTGCCCCTCGATAGGCGGTCCACGGCTGAGTATCATGCATGTTCTCAAACTCGGTCCATGCTCCCGCAAATTGGAGCTTCGAGGAACCCTCTCAATCACTCATCTCCCAAGGGTATCGTACTCTCAATAATCATAATAATAATATTTGAAAAATTATATATATACGTATAAAACATTTGTATTTAGAACATATAAATCACACACACATAAGTTTATATTTCTTTTTAAAACATCCCACTCACTGTGTGGGTATATCACAAACAAGTGTGTATGGGTGGATTTCTCGTATCCCAAAACCATTTTGAAAACATTTATGTTTTAAAAACCATTTTGAAAACATTTATGTTTTAAAAACCATTTTAAAAACCTTTTTCCCCAGTGGCTAAACAAAGAAGTCTAGGTCACTCACAGTATTGGGAGATTCGTATACTCCCAAGCGCTCCATGTAGCTCAACCTCCGGAGCATCGTCACATTCGATTCACCCGGAGCCCTAATACATGAAATATACGTTAGCATTCATAACTAAATTTATGAATGCACCTATGAGGCTCTAATATGACCTACGACTGGGTTTGGATGTGATTTGGGGTTTAGAAAAGTCTCCAAGAGGTTCTGGGGTATAAATTGGACACTTGATGAAAAATTATGAAAATACCCCTGGGGTCCATGGGCCGCCAACTAGGGCTGGGCCCGGCACTTAGAAAAGTGTCCGGGAGGTTTCGGGGCTAAAAACGGACTCTCGATGAAAAATTACTAAAATACCCTCGGGGGCCGGTGGGCCCCACACCCGGACTAGGCTGGGCCCCACACGGGTTGGACCAAGTTCTACTCCAAATTGGGCTCAAAAAGCCCACCTATGAGATATTTATACATTATAATGATATAATTTATAAATATCTAAATATATTAATATAATATATAAATATCTTTTAATATAATAATATTATATTAAAAATATCTAAACAGGGACTCGATCGGCCAGTTTCTCGGTCGGTCTCTCCCCCGATTTTCGCACTCGTTTCTCCTCCTTTTGACGAACAAACTTAGAGAGACGATCCTCATAGCATCTACGACGGATACGCAGAGGCAGAAACGAGAAACACCGGTCCAATTTTCCCGTAGATCGAGATTTAGCCCAAATTGACTAAATCTCCGATTTATTCACACCCGGTGCACAGAAATACGTAAAAAATGGAATATGATGTAGATTAAGGTGAGTACTATAACCTACTAAAAACTCACCTTAATCCACCGAGTCGAAATCCACTTATTTGAGTTTAAAGTTCTAATCCGATTAAAAGCTGAAAACTACGATCTAGGCTAAACCGATGCATGGATGTGCGTACAAACTTAACATAACGTAGATCGAGGTGAGAAGAACAACATACTGGAAACTCACATTGATCTGATGGCCGGACTGTCCCGATTTGCCAATTGTCCAAAATGCCTCCAGTCGGCTCCAGAGAGAAAAGAAGAAAAAGAAAGAAAAGAAAAGAAAGAAAGAAAGAAAGAAAAAAAAAATTGAAGAAAGGTTCGGCCCCCCTCCCCTATTTATAGGGAGCCTGACGCTTGGTCCACTCGGGCCCTGGGTCAAACTTTTTTCCCTTTTTCAACTTTCTTCCATTTTTACCTGTTGGCTAAATCCTTTGATTTCTTGTGCCAACGGGGCCCATAATAAATTTATAGGGACTTAATTGGAGGTCTTTTGGGCATTTACTAATTTCCATGCACGGTTAATTAATTTATCTTCCCACTCCGTCTTATCCTAATTTAAACTTCTCTTCTTAATTAGACACATCCGGACCGACATATTGTTTAATTAATACGCCATCTTACACTATTCCATTCGTACCAAAAGTTGTGCTAGGTCCGGGTGTGTCAGCTATATGCTATCGAAGTTCAATTGCAGTTGATCCTAAAAGTGAGCAATGCACCAAACCTAAAGCGGTTTATAATTTGACCAATACACAGAAGACAACTATTCTGAGATGGCTGAGGAATTTGAAGTTTCCAGATGGGTATGCATCAAATATTGGGAGATGTATTGACGTGAATAAAGAGAAGGTTTCCGGCATGAAGAGTCATGATTGCCATGTCTTTATGCAGAGACTACTTCCAATTGCATTCAGAGAGATGTTGCCTCATAGTGTGTGGAACCCTGTGTTGAACTTAGCCTCTTTTTTCGGTGCATATGTTCGAGTATGCTAGACATTAATAAGGTTTGAGATTTGAACGAGAAAGTTCCGATCATTCTTTGTAACTTGGAGAAGGTCTTCCCTCCAGCCATGTTCGATTCAATGGAACACGTGGTTGTTCACTTGCAGTACGAATCATTAGTTGGAGGTCCGGTTCAATTCCGATGGATGTATCCCTTTTAAAGGTGAATAAACAACTTTTTTATTTTATGGCACCTGATAATTTAAGTGTTTATAATTTTGTTGAACAATGTGTATACGTGCATCCTAATAGATATTTGTTTAATTGAATTCATATAGGTTCCTTCACCAAATAAAGAAGACAATTCGTAATAAGGCTCATGTTGAAGGATCAATTTGCGAAGCTTACATTGTACAGGAATTTAATTACTTCACACAAAATTACTTTCATTTTGACGTGTACTGTCACACGAAGCGACCCAGGCACAATGATGAAGGATTAGCCCATGAGTTTCTGAAACCGTTCTCCATTTTTAACTATCCAACTCTATTTCAGGGTAAGGAGGAACGAAATGGCTTGGTGAGAAAGAACAACGTGTAGCACATATGTATGTTTTTCGAAATTGTCCGGAAATGCAACCCATCCTTAAGTAAGTTAATAGTAATTCACTACAAGGAAATCGTTTATTTCATTATATGTAGTTGGTTTCACTTATACAGATTTCTTTTTACCTCAGCTTTTTTGTCCAATATTATCAAAATGATTTGATTAGCGTACCATTGATGATTTGATTGACGCCCATTTTGCCGATTGGTTCAAGCAATTTGTTAATATAGTTCGATTTTGATAATTAAACTGCTTAGAGATTTTTAGAGATTTAAGGGTATTAGTTTGGTTATTCTAACTCTTGGGTTATCACATACAGCTTGATGCTCTGGTTAATCAAGCAAAGTATATTGATGATTTGTCGGTGCTTATGCTACTTGCTTGGCCACTTTCAAGGAAGGCAACCTCTTGGCCCGGTGTGTTTATAAAAAGGTATAACTTCCACACTTTTCAACATGGAGCTGGAAAAGCCACAATGAATTGGGATGCTTGTATTCAAGGCACAAATATGGACGATCCTTCCACCAGTTATTATGGCCTCTTGAAAGATGTTTTGGTGCTTGAGTATAGTTTTTCAGACAGCATGGCCATAGTTGTTTTGTTCGAGTGTGATTGGTTTGACCCTATCACCGAAATGAAGGTTCATCAAGATTACAAGTTGGTTGACGTCCATCGGCAAAAGATGTATCAGAAATATGATCCATTTGTTTTAGCACAACAAGCCATTCAAGTTTACTTTTGTGATTATCCGGGAGCTAGCAGAGACAGAGCTAATTGGTTGGCCGTTTGTGAAACAAAATCGAAGAGAGTTGTTTATAATGTTACTGAAGAAATTGAAGATGATGCTCCATACCAAAACGAAAAAATCATGTAAACCCCAGCTGTTACCACTAATACTGATGCAATACAATTGTTTGACATGGCTGGTATTAACCTAACTGTTGACTTAGGGGAGCTTCAACCAATCACGGAATTGGACGACTCGGAGAATGAGTTCAATTCAGCAGAATCAACAAGTTGCTCTGATGACACTGATGATGATGCTGGATATAATCCAAATGAATTTTAACTTGCTTTGTAGTGGGATTATAATGAACAGATGCCATAATTATATTTCTCCAATTGCATTAGCAATTTGAGAGTAATTTTGTTTAGGGTGATGTGAAGGGAATAAACTAATACCCATATCAAGTTAATTCTCCAAATATTTCATAAAACCCTATTAGGGACGGATTTAGGGATAGAAAAGGTATTAAGTCATTTGTTAATTGAATTAGCTACGGATTTAGGGATGGTTTAATGAAAACCGTCCCTAAATATGTTTCTATAACAAAGCATAGTGTAGTTAAGGTGAATTTGGTGCAAGCTTGATTATTCACCCTTAGGGACGAATATGGGGACGGAAAAGACATAAACCCTCTCTAAATTTGTCCCTCAACAAGGGTTTAAACCCCAAATCCGAAACCCTAAACTATAAATCGTCCCTAAATCCGTCCCAAAATTGATATTAGGGTTTAAGGACTTTTTAGTTCCTCAAACCCTACGGTTTAATGATATACCGTCCCTAATCCTAAAATCCGTCGCTAAAACCGTTTCTAAGGTAACTTTCGTTGCTAAAACCATTGCAAATCATCTATCTCGTATGTTATCAATAGAAGGATTAAACCGGGTCATTCGTCTTTCAATTTATTATTAAACAACTATAAGTTGTCATATATGAATATGAGAGTATCAAAAAGTTGGATCACTTATCGGATGTCTCTACCGGCTTTAAAACTTATTTCAAACTAAGAGTGCTCGATGTATTAGTAACATAACTATAGTATTTAACAATTACGTTTGTAGAATTCATAGAAAACCGATGTGGTTTAAAGATTACACCTATGTAATGGGTTATTTTGACCAACATGCGTATATAATTGAAAGTAATTGTCTACGTGCTTCATTAAATTTGAAATAGGCACAAAATAACCTTTTTTAATATTAGCTACGGAAAAATCCGTTACTATATCCATCCCTATATGCATAATCCGTTCCTATTTCCGTCCCTATATTACAAAAAGCAAGACCATTCGTTAATTTTTATCTATTCTTAATTTTTCCTTAAAGACGGATTTCAGGACGGAAGTTAGGATGTTCCGTCCCTAAAACCGTCCCTAACGGAAATAACATGGAGACGTTAAATCCCGCCAAGTTTTATTCTTTTCATCATGTAACAGATTTAGGGACGGAATATCTTAAAATTTAAAATATTCCATCCCTAAGACCGTCCCTAAGGAAAACAAATTGGTGCCTTTTTTGCCGCCCTTAATTTTGGTTTTTAATTTAGGGACATAATATTTTAAATTTTAAGATATTTTGTCCCTAAATCCGTCCCTAAATTCACTGACCTTTCGAATAATCTCTGTTTGATATCTGTCGCTTAGGGACGGTATTTGGGATGGAATATCTTAAAATTTAAAATATTTTGTCCCTATGTTCACCGACTTTCAGACGGCTTTGTGCATTCCAACTGTATAATAGCAACGGATTTAGGGACGGATTAATAAATTTATATTTTCCTGAGGTATTTTAGAGGACAGATTTAGGGATGGAATAAAACGTATTCGTCGCAATACCCGTCCCTAAATTACACGACTTTTCAAAATTTTTTTCTTGACAGTTGTTATTTAGGGACGAATTTAGCATTTAATGTTTTCTAATCTATGTTTTAGGGACGGATTTTGGGACGGAATTCAGAAAACCGATGCTAAATCCGTCCTAAAATTTGCTCCAAATCATTTAATATAATCGGCTCTAGCCCTTCCCCTTTCCATTTCTTTCTTCTTCTTTCTTCTTTCTTCTTCTTCTCTCCTCCCCCCTTCCCACCCTGAGCCCAGTCGTGTGCAGCACAGCCTACCGCCACTGCTGCAACTCCCGGCCGCCATCTACGATGTTACAACCGGCAGTTTCGTGCCCTCTAATCGCCGGTGCCACTCCTCATTGTCTCCCCCTCTCTTTCCGATCAAATGACGGTAAATTTGTTGTTTAAATTGGTTGTTTAGTTTAGTTAATTATGTAAAATGTGTTTAGTTAATTATTGTTAAAAGAAAATTTGTTAAATGTGTTAATTAAATTTAGTTAATTAGTTAGTCAAATGTGTTTGTTAATTAGTGTTAAAAGAAAATTTGTTAGTATAATAAGTTAATTAGTGTTAATTATTTGTTAAATAATTAGTCTAATAAGTTGATTAGTGTTAATTTAAACTAACTAAACTTATTATACTAACAAATATAATTAACACTACACAACAAATTTTGTTAACTAATTAACTAAATTATTTACTGAACAAATTTAATAAACTTATTAGACTAACAAACAGTTAGTTTAGTTAATTAATTCTTTAACTAAATTTTTTAATTAGTATTAATTAAATTTGTTAGTCTAGTTAATTATTTAACTAAATAAATATTGTGTTAATAGTTAATAACTTAAATAAGTTTGTTAATTATAACTTAATTAGTTTGGGTAAAATCTAATAGGTTTGTTAATTAATTAACATAATTAGTTTGTGTAAAGTATAATAAGTTTGTTAATTAGTTTAAATAAGTTTGTGTAAAGTCTAATAAGTTTGTTAATTAGTTAATAAGTTATTTAAATATTTAAATAACTTAAGTTTATAACTTAAATATATAGTTAATTAAGTTTGTTTGTCAATTGAGAAACCATTAATCGAATATATATAAATATATATATTTAAATAATCATATTAATTAAATAAATCAATGAATTAACCATATATAATTATATTTAATTAATTATATTATTCAATCACTTATTTAATTGAAGCAATTCAACTCAAATGTGTGTTTTTTTTAGAGTAATATTGTTACTTAAATAATAACTATATTGGGAGATTTATTGTCCTTTGATTAAAATAAAAATGTTATAAAATTAATAATTTTTATTATAGTTATTTTATTAATATAGTTAGTTTTCACAAAACTTCTGTAATTAATATAGTCAGTCCCCACATTAATTTTATAATTAATAATTAAATTTAATAAATAATTTTTACCACTAATGATAAGCCACAATTTTGTAGGGTTCACAGCATGATGATCATCCCTCGAGTTTCGGTCGAGGCCGAGGCCGAGGTCGAGGTCCAGGTCGAGGTCGAGGTTGAGGCCGAGGCCGAGGTCGACAGGCCAGTTCTGGTCGAGGGGGCTCCGAGACTCAGTCACATCATTCAGGAACAAGATCTCCCTCAATCGGTCATCCTGCTTCTCAATTACCACCGCCTCCACCCCCTATTCTACCTCAGGAGATGTTCCCATCCCCACCTGTTTTGGCTTCGCAGCATACACAGATGCTTATATTTAATAAGAAAATTTTTAAATATTTATTAACCAAAAATGATTACTACATTGAATGTTATTATATAATTAGTTAAACTAACAATTTTGTTATAATATTCCGTACATAGACGACGTCTGGATCAGCGGTTCTATCTCATTCCCCATCACTTCCGTTGGTTCTGGATTTTCGTCTACACTCCTCCATTCCTACATCTAGCCATGCTCCTCCAGCACAGAGTTCTGGTGCATCTCCATCTCCACCGCCAGTTCAGGAGGAGTACGTGACAGTCGGAGGATTTACGTATCGTTTTGTGCCTCCGGATCAGATGCATGCTTCCCAACGCGCCTCCTCTTCCCGCCCCGCCTAGCAGTCTTTCCAACCTACACATGCCTCACAGCCCATCCAGCCCTCCCAGCCCTCTCAACCTGCCCCACCTGATGTGTCCGGCCCATCTCAGTTAGACCCGCTGACCCCGATTACCTTGGCTACCATTTACGAGTAAAATCTTAACTTGTTTTTAATTTTTTAATGATTCTTAATTATATTTACTTGTTTTTCTTACTAACGACATTTGATGATGAAATTTTAAAGGCATGAGAAGACAAATAAGAGGGTGAAGAAAGAAATCAGGCATATCATCTATGGACATTGGATCGAACCATTGGTTGTCCTGGAAAAAGGTTCCGCACAAGTCGCGGAACCGTATGTGTGATTTATGGCTGGTATGTCATAACTAACATTAATTATTTTTTTATTCATATAATTTAATTATTACATTATTATTATTTGACTATTTCATTTATTTGAATTATTACATTATTATTATTTGTTTATTTGTTTATGATTTAATAATTATTATTACGATTGCTTAATTTGTTTAATTGAATTATGACATTATTATTTGTTAACTTTCATTATTTCCTTTTTCATTATAGAGGTGTTACTTGTTCCCCACCGAGGAGCGTAATGTGGCACAGGCCTTCTTCAATGGCGCAGCTGGCAAATACCTCAGGCATGAGTTTAGCAGGGCTCGGAGCACACGTAGGTCACCTACTTAGCTTGCAGACGAGGTCTGGGACCGCCTTTGTGCTATGTGGGATGCCGACCCTACTTTCAAGCATCTCAGCAATCAGAACAAGAAAAATCGCAGCACTGATCAGGCGATTGTATTTCGAGGTGGCAGCAGAGGCACTGCATTCCATTGGTCTGATTTGGTAATAATTAAATCCCTCTTTTATTTTGCTTAAGTTTTTCATTTCATAAATATTTTTCTTATAATTATTTATAAACTTTTTCCCTTTTGGAGGTTAAGGAGGCAAGTGGTGATCCTGGTCTTGCCACATTATTTGGCAAGCTGTACAAAACCAAGGCGGGTGATTATTCCGAGGGTCGTGCCAAGACCATTGCTATAGTTTAAGTATTTAAATATATAATTATTGAAGTTAAATTTTAAATAATTATAACTCATTACATATAATCATCTTAAGTAATTACTTATAAAATTGTAACGTTCATTTACTTTATTGTTATATAATTATTCAATTTACAATAAGATTATTCGATTAATATTATACTTGATTAACCAATTAATTAATTTTATATTCTTTTTTTAGGGGGATTATGACAGAGCACTTGCGGAGGCACGTGCACGAGCTATTGACAAGTCGGAGGTCAACCCGCATAGAGTCTTTTAGGAAGTAGCAGGTGGCGAGCGCGGTTGGATGTTAGGCTACGGCGACCTAGTTGACCACCCCTAGTTTTAGGCCGACTCTTCTTCCATCCCATCTCAGTCGCAAGAAAATATTTCTTTGCGATAACAGATGGCTAACTTACACTCCGATGTCGAAAGGAGGCTAGAAGAGGATGCACAGCAGTCAGCTTGGATGTTGGTAGAGAGATAGAGTGTGGGAGGAATGATTACAGCAAATGCAGCAGATGTTAGGCTGTTTTCCTCTGCCTCTGGGAGCTCCTCTTTCAATAGATGAGCCACCTCCGTATGCTCAAGCTAGGACGGGAGAGTCCATCTCACAGGTACAGCATCTGGCCAATGACGTCCATCATGCAGCCCATGAGCGCGAGGTCGGGGGTGAGGGTGAGGGCGATGGCAAGCACGATGACTTTGATGAGATTGCTTCTCATTTAGGTGATTATTAGATTTATTTTTGTACATTTTATGTATACAACATTTACAAGAAATATATAAAATTACAATTTAATATTCATTTTGCTCTATTTTAATATTATTTTATAATAGTAATAATAATATATTGTTAGTTTTATTATTATTATTCTTATTATTATTATTATTATTACTACTACTACTACTGTTTCACAAAAAAAATAATAAAGCATCATTAAATATATATAATACTATTTCTAATTTGCATTGTTTACCATTTTCCGTCGCTAAAATCGTTCCAAAAAAATAACTTTCCATCCCTATATCCCTCCCCAAATAGAAACTCCGTCCCTAAATCCGTCCCTAGATAGTAACGCCATCCCTAAATCTATCCCTAAATAGTAACGTCGTCCCTAAATCCGTCCCAAAAGCATAAACCAAACCCAGTCAGTGATTACACTTTGCTACGAAATTAAACCGTTGTAAATTCCATCCCCAAAATCCATCACTAATTCCGCCCCAATATTTGGATTTCCATTGCAAAATCCATTTCAAATGTCATGACATTGTCTCGTGACTTCCAGCGGATTCAGCGACGGATTTATTTCCGTCCCTAAATAATTAGGGACGAATTTTAACTTCCGTCCCTAAGGCTGTTGGAAACCATTTTAGGGACGGATTTCTCATGTTTTTCCGTACCTATTTCTGTTGCAATAGACCATTTTTCTAGTAGTGGGATGAGAAGAAGTACGTACATGTCTCTGATGGATGAGAAGAAGTTACTTCTTACGTTTCTGACTTGGCCATCAAGTTGTCTTATGTTGTGTTATGTTATGAAGAGAGAGGGGAGGGTTTAATCCTTATTTATATAGAAAACCCTAAGGCTTTAATTCTTAAACCCAATGTCCATCATGTTAGGCCATTTTAATATTAAAGCCAACCCATTACATAGGCCACATTAATGTTTATTAGAATACAATAAACTAACAATCTCCGACTCGGCCCTTTTGATGACTTGAAGATTCAACAACCATAAATGCACACCATACATTGAAATTTATCAAGTCATCGTCCTTAACTAAATTGAATTAATTGGATTATGTCGATCACAAATCATATAACGACTTGATGTAGCACAAAATCAACATAAATCAAAATAGCCTTAATTGAGAGTAACCATAATTGAGAAAAACTGTAATCCTCAACTTTAATGTCTTTAAAGACACAATTATTCATCACACAAGCAATATATATACATAACCTAATACGGATGATAAGTAATAAGTAAAAACATAAACATAGCTTTAAATGAATTCATCCAGTGTCATAACAAACCGAGCAAGTCTATTTTATGTATATATACATAACAAACTATTATGCTAACAAGGACTTGTCTATAATACCCATCCTTTCAACATGGCCAGTGAAAATTTTGGGCGGTAATCCTTTAGTTAACGGATCCGCTATCATCATGTGAGTACCAATATGCTCCATAGACTCTGTATGTTTTTTCACTTGTTCCTTCACAGACAAATACTTTAAGTCCATGTGTTTAGCACCTTTCGAGTATTTGTCATTCTTAGAGAAAAAAACAGCTACAGAATTATCACAATAAATTCTCAACGGCCTATGTCATGCCCCGACCCGCCCCGGGTCGGCCACGTGGCAACCGCCTCGCTACCCCGAAATACGTGTCTGCAGCCACCTATTCGAGGCACCGCAAGGCATGGAATAGATATCATCGCTGCAAAACAAAACTAAATTTTAATTAGAAATCATTTAATAAAATATTTTATTTATAAGCAACACCAGTGGATTAATTTAAAGAATACCTATACAGCGAAAACTACTAAGCCTAAGCCACCGATGCCTCCTAGTGAGCCTCCATTCTATTTGCTGACTCCGTATGCGAAGCTGCATCCATCCACATTGGATATAGGTGAGTGACAGAGGTTCAATGAATCTCCATCAGGGTTAGGGACAACAGGGTAATCGAAAATATAATAAAATAAAATAATTAAAGTAAATAAAATAAATTTTGTTTTCAAAACCTTTCTTGAAATTCTCCCAAGGAGAATTAAATTTAAAACCTTTAAAATAATTAAATACTCATGGGCTGGCACCTAATACACTGAAGGCACGACTGGCCGGTCGTATGCCTTACTGCACCGAGGGCTATTTCTTTTCTCTTCATATTCATTTTCTCTTTATCTCATACACTAGCCCGTTCTCTCGGCGGTGCCTCACTGTGGTGGAACACAGTGAACTGGAGCTCTGGCGAGTTTCCCTACGCGCCTCTCCCAACCAGGCTCGACTCACCGTGCCCCTCGATAGGCGGTCCACGGCTGAGTATCATGCATGCTCTCAAACTCGGTCCACGCTCCAACAATTGGAGCCCCGAGGAATCCCACTCAATCACTCATCTTACAGGGGCATCGTACCCCGATAACCATAATAATAATTATAATAATAATAATATTTCTCATATATAATATTAAAAACATGTAAACACACACAAGCTTTTGTATTTTTAAAATCATCCCACCCTCTAAGTGGGCGTATCACAAAATAAAAAGTGTATGTCGTGGATTACCCTTATCCCAAAATAGTTGTAAAACCTTTTTAAAACAATTTATATTTTTAAAACATTTTGCCCTAGTGGCTAAGCACTGAAATCTAAGCCACTCATAGTATTGGGAGAATCGTATACTCCCAAGCGCTCCATGTAGCTCAACCCCCGGAGCATCGCCGCACTAGATTCAACCGGAGCCCTAGTACACGGAAATATAAGTTAGCATTCATAATTGAATTTATGAATGCACCTATGAGGCTCTAATATGACCTAAGATGATGTTTGAATATGATTCGGAAGGCTCGAAAGTGTTTCGGATCAATTTGGGGTCAATTAGGGTTTCGGGATGTAAAATGACCATTTCGCCCCTAAAGGGCAAAAACGGCACCGGATCTAGAGTGAACCGGCGTCGGTTCTCTTCGACCCAAAGGTTGGTGACCATCAAGCAGAAACGGCGCCGGTTCTGTTTTGGGTTTCAACCCAAAATTTCTTCAATTTTCCTCTTAATTCAAAAACCGATGCAATCGTCCACCAATTTAGCTACAATTTCATATGCATGTACCTTAATGCATCCATGACACGTTTACCGAAAGAAAAATGAGAATCACAAGCTCAAAGTTCCTAGATCTCGAATCTAAACTTAAAATCTAACTAAAAGCTGAACCTAACTTTGAATTTGGATCTCTCCTAAACTGATGCATGGAAAAACGTGCAAACTTAGAAGAACGTAGTTCGAGGAGTTAAGAACAATTCACCAAGATCTCACCTCGAACTTGCGGTCGGTTTGTTCGGATCTGCCAATTGTCCAAAATGCCTCCGTTTGGCTCCAGAGAGAAAAAGGAAAGAAAATGAAAGAAAAAGAAAAAGAGAAATGACGAAAAACTTCGGCTTGCCCCTATCTATAGAGGAGCCCGACACCGGGTCTACTCGGGCCTAGAGTCAAACTTTTCCCCCTTTTTCAACTTTCTTTCATTTTCACCCCTTGGCTAAATCCTTTGCTTCCTTGTGCCAACGGGGCCCATAATAAATTTTTAGGGACTTAATTGGAGGTCTTTTTGGCATTTACTAATTTCCATGCACGGTTAATTACTTTATCTTCTAACTCCGTCTTAACCTAAGCTTATGTTCTCTTCTAACTTGACACAGTCGGAGTGACTTATTGTTCAATTATTACGTCATCTTACACTATTTCGTTGTACGAAAAAGTCGTGCTAGGTCCGGGTGTGTCAGCCTAGCTATGCTGTCGACAGCATAAACCCTTGAGATGAAGTTCTGTAACCATAGTGCACGAACAGTGGCCTCAAAGCATGCCAAAAATTTAGCCTTCATAAAAGCGGTGACAGATTGTTTACCACTCTTCCATGAAACTGCCCTACCAGCAATAGGAACAAGTAACCAAATGTAGATTTCCTTGAGTCAACAGATCCAGCATAGTCTGAATCAGAGTAACCAATCACTCTAAGGTGATTTAATCTCTTGTATGTGAGCTTATAATCCTTGGTGGCTTGTAAGTACCCTTGGACTTTCTTTGTAGTTTTCCAGTGATCCATTCCGGGATTATTTTGATATTGGCCTAACATTCCATTCTCATAGCAAAACTGATATCCGACTGAGTACATGTTTAAGTATACGTCAAACTCCCAACCACTGATGCATAAGGAATCGATTCCATAGCCTTTCATTCCAAGTTATTATTGGGACATTGCATTTGATTGAACTTGTCCCCTTTATGAATTGAAGTTATTCCAACAGAACACTTTTCCGTTCTGAATTTCTCTAACACCTTATTGATATAACCTTTTTGAGACTATCCTAATAGTCTTTGTGATCTATCATGGAATATTTCTATTCCTATCACATAGGATGCTTCACCCATATCTTTCATTTCAAAATTGTTTGAGAGATACATCTTTATATCATGTAACAAATCAGCAGCATTTGCAGCAAGAAGAATGTCGTCAACATATAGGACTAATATAATGAACTTACTCCTACTAGCCTTCATATAGATACACCGATCAACATGTTTTCTACAAAACCATACAACTTAATGGTATTATTGAACTTAAGATACCACAGTCAAGTAGCTTGTTTCAATTTATTTATTGACTTTTTTTTAACTTATACACCAGGTTTTCCTTTCCTGTGGTCAAAAAAACTTTTGGTTGATTCATATAAACTTCTTCCTTCAAGTCACCATTCAAAAAGGAGGTTTTTATGGCCATTTGGTGAAGCTTTAAATCATAATGAGCCACCAAAGCCATAACAATCCTTAAAGAGTCATTCTTTGAAACTGGAGAGAAGGTTTCCTTATAGTCAATGCCATCCTTTTGAATGTAACCTTTGGCGGCAAGTCTGGCCTTATACCTTTCAATGTTACCTTTCGAGTAACATTTGGTTTTGAAGACCCATTTATAGCTGACTCATTTTAAACCTTCAAGTAACTCAACCGGTTCCCAAACTTTGTTGTCATCCATAGATTTCAACTCTTCTTTCCTGGCATTCAACCACTTTCTAGAATTGTCACATTCCATGGCTTGTTTGAACGAGATTAGATCATCATTAATGCTCAAACCATATTCATGTTCAAGTTAGTAAACCATATAATCTTTTAAAATGACTAATCTTTCTGCCTTACAGACCTTCTTAATGCCATTTCATGTGGTTCATTCATTGTTTGCTCATTTTTTACTTGTGCATCATTTATCAGCTCATCATTTACATGTTCCTTTTGTTGATTCGGAACATCATCGCCTACATGTTCATTTTGTGGGTTTAGGATATTTATTTGTTGTTTCATTATGTTGTGTGACTATGTTACAACAAATGGAACAACAACTTTAGGAGAAGCACTAGATGTATGGTTTTCACCCTGAATTTTTTGAATATCCACCTTTTGTGGTTTTCCACTCCCATTGAACTAGCCATTTTCAATAAACTGTGTCACGGTCCAAGGAGAGGGAGTCGTGAATCCCACATCGGCTGTATATTAGAGATAGTCTTGGGATATAAAGGGTCACACCACCATTAACATGTGAGGCGCCTTTTGTGGGACAAAACTGTGAGGCCAAGAGGGTCAAAGCGGTCACAGGTCGGTCTGAGCCCGTGACATTAATCTGTTTTGATTTGTCTACATGTTAGTTAAATGTTCTCACTATTGAACTGGATAAAAAACTGTATAAGAGAAAATCAGAAAAATAACCTTTTAGTCTTGCAACCCTTAGGGTGTATTCTAACCTAATAGAATACATTTCGAGAGTTGCGGAGATTGTTACGTGCTCGATCATGGTGTCAGGGCGTGACAAACTATGCATTTTTAGATTCAACTATTCTTGTACTATGATTAGAACAGTAAAATCTATTAACCCTTTAACTTTTCTGGATAGCGAATGAAATAACCACTAATTGTTTTTGCATCAAGCTTCTTTTCATGTGGATTTATATCCTTACTCTTGCTGGACAACCCCAAACATGCAGGTACCTCAAACTAGGTTTCCTTTTTGTTCACAATTCATAAGGAGTCTTAGAAACTGCCTTACTAGGAGCGTTATTAAGCAGATATGTAGTCGTCTTTAATACATGCATCGATAATGATATGGGTACAGTACTGTAACTCATCATACTCTTAATAATGTCCATAAGAGTATGATTTTGCCTTTCAGCTACACCATTTTGTTATGGTGTATTGGACATTGTATACTGTGTAGATATGCCCTTATTTTCAAGGAACTTTGCAAATGGACCTGAGCATTGTCCACTCTCATCATATTTTCCATAATATTCACCACCTCTGTTTGACCTCACTACTTTTACCTTTCTATCTATGTCACGCCCCAACTTATGGGCCCGGTCATGTAACAACTGCTGTACCACCTCGAGATGTGTGCCTCATCAGGTGGGCGATCCAAGATGGTACAAGGCATAAATAAAGGGTATACGAGCAATATGTGAAAACATATAAGGAATAATATACAAAATATTATTTAAAAATATTTATAAAGTATAAGTGGCACATTTTACGATGCAAACATGCAGCAGAAAAAGATAATATATAGTAACGTGCACTATTATTCCGAGCCAAGATTCACAAGGAAAAAGGGTGGCACCTACAAAATCGTGTCCTCAATGAAATACTGGGATCACTGACCACTTGGACGCCTGTCGTCTGAAGCCTGATGACCTGACAACAAAAGGTGAATGGTGTGAGTACAAATATATATGTACCCAGTGAGGGACCCAATTATAATGACCGATCACCTCAAGCTGAGGATATGAAATAATCCAAAATTCATTTATTAAACCATTTAGTAAAATCATATGAAATCCCACACCAAAGCAAATATCAAATATTAATAAATGGGCTAGCATCTAAAATCGTCCTAAAGGTACACCCATGCACTTGGGTGCCTGCTAGACCGTCAAGGGCTATCTCATAACTCAAATCCTTTATTTTTACTCATTGGCCCGTTCCTTTGACATTAGCCTTGCTGTGGTGGAACACAGCAAACTGGAGCCCTGGCGAGCTTCCCTACGTGCCTTTCCCAGGGTCTCATCTCACCGTGCCCCTCGGTCCACAACTGAGCCTCATGCATGTTCTCAAACTCGGTCCATGCTCCTGCATATTGGAGCACCGAGGAACCCACTCAATCACTTATCTCTAAGGAGTATCGTACCCTCAATAATCATAATAATAATATTTCACATATTCTTTTGAAAATCCCACCCTTAAATCCTTTTATAAACTCGTGTGTGAGGGTGGACAATTCATAACCCAAAACGTTATAAACATTTAAATAAACCATTTATAAAGCAATTAGAAAATGGTCGACCCTCAATGATCAACCACCATAATCCAAGTCACTCACAAGTAGGGAGAGTTGTATACTCCCAATTTACCTCTCGAATGCCTCAGCTCAAATGCTACCGGTCCAAATCTCGTACAATCACGTACCTAAATAATCAAATTAAAATCTAATTTGATTAATAAAGGCATTCGACTAACAATTAAATCCCATAACAAAACCTAATTAAGGTTTCCAAGGTCTAGGAATTAAATTGGATAGGTCCGGAAGTTAATTATGGTCAATTGGGGTCTAGGGTTTCAAAATTACCAAAATATCCCTATGCTATAGTACCCCACCCTTGCTGGTGGCTCACTCCTGGGCAGGAGTGAGCCAATTTGGGGGATTTCCCCAAATTTTCGTTGAGTTTCGGTTAGATTGGGTGAGTCCCTCACGGGACTTGCCTTAGTCTCAGCTACCACACTTTTTCAGCTCGAAATGAGCCCAATTCTTCATCAAATTGGCTAAGATTTGAAACATAAGTAGTTTGACATCCTAACTAAGGGATCAAAGCTTCAAAAATGGAATTAAACAACTAAGTATGCTCGAATTTTGAATCAAAACATTAAAGGTCTAAGTGTTCTTGAGCAAAGCAGAAATTCTAATTTCAATTCATGATTTCTCTCAGCTCAAATAATGAAATCATGCATATAAACTATCAAATTAAAGCTTGATGAGTCTAGAACAACATACCAAAATCTCAGCCAATTCCTATAGTTGAATTGAAAGATATGAACTGAAGAACAAACTGTCACAGAGTTGACACTTTTTGGAGATTTGAAGAATTGTTGAAGAAATTGGTGTTTTGATCTTCTAGAGAGCAAGAGGAGCTGGTGATGATGATTAATCAAGTGTTTAAAGAAGGATTGAAGGGTTGAATTTGAAGGAAATTGAAGAGAAAGTTGAGAGAATTTGGTGGAAAAGAAAGAAGAAAAGAAAATAAGCAAATGGGGTCTCAGCTTTTAAATTTAATGGGTTCGGCACTGGACCCGACTAGGTCTAGCACCGAAGTCAACAATATTGATGTTGACTTCGGTCAACATCAACCCAACTCCTTGGTTTGCATGCACGTGCGGGCCCCTCCGACTCCGGACTACTAAATTAGGGGTTTTAAGCTCGGAATTTAGCTAAAGAAAGTTCAAAACATCTATGGAAAGCCCAATTTGATTTCTTGGCCACACAACTATACACAAATATATGACTTGACACGTCCGAACTAGGTCCGGGCATGTCAATCTAATTGCCTTTTCACTTCATCAATGAATACTTTAAGGGCATCCATTGATTGAGACTTTGTAGAAAATATAAGTAACTATAACATGAATAGTCATCAATAAAATTGATGAAGTATCTTTCACCATTCCATGATGGATTGTCAAAAGGACCACAAATGTTAGTACATATCAACACAAGGAGTTGACTACTTTTTGTTGCTAGATTTTTTTATATGTAACTGGTTTGCTTTCCTTTAATGCAATCCACACATACATCCTACTTAGCAAAATCCAAGTGAGGTAAGTTATTACTTTTCATTAACCTTGGAATCCTTTCTTTGGACATGTGACCTAATCTTTAATGCCGCAAAAAAGCAGAGTGTTCATTATGTGCACTACGTTTACTACCTATATTGTGATCAACATGAAACAGGGATTCAACAAAATTAGCATCAAAATTGAAACCATATAAACCATCAACCAAAGTACCAGATCTCTAAAAGTACTTTTGTTTACATAATGAAAAAGTACCATTTCCAATCTTAAAGTTAAAACCTAAATCGTCCAACTTTCCAACAGAAACTAAATTCTTAGCACATTCAAGAGCATAAAGATACTTTTCTAGATCTAGGCGATAACCAGTGTCTAAGATCAATTTATAAGTCCCAATTCCTTCTATACATGCCCTCATTCTGTTCCCCATATGTGAAGTTTTTTCATTTTCGCTTATGGGCTGGATTGAAAGAAATCCCTGTATTACATGTGACGCATATGTATTTGCACCAGCATCTAACCACCAGGTGTTACTAGGTACTTTAATAAGATTTGATTTGAAACATACTGAAACATTATATGTACCTTTCTTTTTTAACCAAGCCTTTCTTTTTGGACAGTCCTTCTTGAGATGACTAATCTTCTTGTAAAAGAAGCACCTCACTTCTTTATGGATTTGGCCCTCCTTAACTTTCAATGAAGCCTTATCCCTTTTCTTATCCTTGCTACCTGGTTTAACATTGCTGTTGCTATTTGCCTCATGAATCGTGAGATGGATAGTTTGTTCCTTTATGTTCATCAACCTCTCTTAATTCATTTTTCCTTAAGTGAATTATAATTCACTTGGAACTGGCCAAACTCTAGAGGTAGTGAGTTGATAATGAACTGAACAAGAAAAAACTCACTTCCATCCATTCCCAACGACTTCAGCTTAGCCACTAGATTTTCCATTCTGTTACATGATAATCAATGGGCTGTAACCAGTTAAATTTCTTGGTTGTCAACTCACTTATCAAATGCCTAGCAATGGACTTGTCAGCTATGTCCGATTGAGAGTATTCCTTAATTTTCTGCATAAATTCTCATGCATTGTCTATTTTGGGCATTGATGGCTTAACATTTTCAGGCATTGACATCCGCATCAAGTTCAAGCTCAGCCTATTGGACCTTTCCCAAGCCTTATAAAAAGACTTGTCATTAGTCATACTGTCTTTCGTAATGGCTGTTGGCTTTTCATTCGTTATTATGGCTAGGTCTAAATCCATGACACCTAGCTAGAACTGGATTTGTTCAGACCAATCCCCATAGTTCAGATCATTGCACTTGACAATTCCATTGCCCATTGCGAAAAAATTATTATTTGTTGTAAATTAGAGCTGTCCAAGGGCCGGGCTACCCATCCTGACCTGTAGTCCTGCTCAATAATCGGAAGGGTTTGGACAAGGAATTTAAGTTCGAGGGCCAGGCTTGGTTATAGGTAAAAAATCCATGCCCGACCCGACGCGATGGTTTTTATTTCATACAAATATATTTTGTATACTTAATTACTAATTTCGTTTCTTGAATATTTATATTTATATCATCCTTTGGTATTTAAGAAAAAAGGCTTTTTAGTCTAAGACTAGTAATCTAAACGGATAAGGTGAGGGCCCCTTTGTAAAAGTTTAGAGCTAATCCATTGGTTGGGAATCTATCTGCTTGATTCATTTTATATATTTCTTGGCCTAATTACTCCTATTTCTTTTACCTATTTTAGGCCATATTTTCAAACACAAACATATATTTTTAACATTCTTACTAATAGTCTATATTACACTAACATTTTACTCTCTCTCGTTACTTTTTCTCTCCGCGACTGACAAAAGAAAATCCAAAATCCCTTTTCTACTAGGGTTAGCCGTTCAAACCCTTAGCCATACAAATCCCCACCATTCACTCTTTGAATCTTTCACTCTTTGATGCTTCCCTTTTGATTTTTGTATCCCATTCAAGTTGTCTTTTTCTCCTTTTGACTAACAAAAATAAAATCCCTTTTGCTTGGGTTAGTCGCTCAAACCATCAGCCGCTCAAATCCCCACTTTTCACTCTTTCAGTCTTTCTCACAGTTGGAGTCATTCCTTTGTGATTTTTCCATCTATTCATTCAAGTTGTGTTTTAACCAACGTTAGAAGGCCCGGATCGGCTCAACCGGTCGGACTGATTAACCTGGAACCAAAACGCCTGACTGGTCCGGGATACCTTGTTAACCAGTCTAACATAAGACCCAGTCAAAACCTAGTTAAAACACGAAAACTCGGGACGGGTTGACCCGGTTAACCAAAGAAAAAAGGGTTTTAACAAAACTTTGATTAAAAAAATTAAAAGAATAAAATTGAAACCCTAACTTTTTCTCACTTCTTTGTCTCTCTTCTGTCTTTCTCTCGTGACTTGCTATTGGCAGCTTTTGCCTCTCAGCCTTCCATGATGGTTTCCAGGCTTCCCTCCATTTCATTCAAAGAATCGACGATATTGAAAGAAATTAAACTCCTCATCCCCAGCCGCCCATCTCAATTGAGTTCTCCTCCTTTGTCCTCCTTTCAAGCCTTTACTTCGAATGGCGTTTGCTCTTCCAACTTCCCTTTTGGCCTTTCCCTGAGGTATAGTGAGATTTTATTTGACACTTCTGCTTGTTTTGCTTTCTGAGTAGTACAATCTGGTTTTTATTATTTTTTTTCAATCTTGCAGAGTTTTCCTTTTTCTCTTTTTGGTTCCACATTTTTTTTGGTGGCTGAGAAAATGCTTGACAAATATTTTCATGATTATTAGTTTTCTTCGACAACTTGGTAAACTTACACATGGCAAATTCCATTTTCCCCTATTTTCTGTTCAGGCCCTTTAGTCTACTGGGGTTCATGGTCTATGTAAAAACTTTATTTTAAGCAACTCCCCAAATTCTTGATAGAAGAGATTAATTTGTTGTGACAAACCATGTGACATAATCTGGTCCCTAATTGTTAGAAGTTTGGATCTCTACCTTTCTTTAAAGCTTCATGATGAATGAACATACTAAAATAGAGGATACTGTTACTATAGAGAAGCTATTAGAATGATTTCCGAGTGTGTTTATCCCTAATTATGCAATTACTATAGACTACAAGTAGTTAATGGAGTAGATTCTATCTTCGGTATTAAATAAAGAGAAAAAGACTCTGTTCTTAGGATTCTTAGTGACAATTAATGAGAGACTCTGTTATAGTAGTTCATTGACTGATATGGCTACTAGCTTTCTTTTGGTTCTTTTTTTTGTATATGTTTCTTAAAAAAATTGTATGCTCTTCTTCGTTACTTTCTTGCTGTTTTTATTACTAACCATAGTGTACATCTAATTGATAATGCAAATTGTATTTGTAAAGGCGAGATTAAGAGCTAATACTGCTGGCACTATAACATTCCATATTCTATAAATATTTTATTTCACTAGTTCTACAATTTGGCTCTTATATAAAGTTATAAAGCTCTAGTATATATAGGAAGGTTTATAGGAAAACACTTTTCAAATAAATATGATGCATTGAGCTCTATGATAAATTGAAACAGTTTTCCCATAGACTGGAAAAGTCCCTATATATATTATGTGCTTCTTGATTTTGGAGTCATTATGTTTCATTATTCTATAGGAAACTTTTTGTTTAGTTCAAAACAAGTATAGCAATGATCTCTAGGAAATTAATTATTATTTACTCTAATGGTAGGTTTTTTGGCTAAAGCATGTGATGAAAGAAGGTAAGAATTAAACATATATATATATATATATATATATATTATAGATTCATGCGCTCTAACAGGCTACCAATCTTCATGCTTCTGTTGGAACTTTTTTTTTTTAATTTGGTTGTTGGTGGTTGTAAAAATTAAAAAGTTATTGATCTTGGATGGGATGCCTTTTGAGTGCCTTTGACTTTCTCTCTTTTCTCTAGTGTATAAGCTCTGTGTTGGTTACTTAGTTATTTACAGTTTAATTCAAAAGGTATTCCTAATGTAATGTTAATAAAAAAAAAGTTCAGTTTTCTACAATTGTTAGTTTTCATTTATTGTTCTGCATGCTTTTATAATCTGTACCTTATAGAGATTGGCAAGTTTAAGGTGGAAAATTGTCATCAATGTATGATTGAAATTGATCTGTGTTTTGAGTTTTGAAATCTTCTATTTCTTTCTTTTCTTGGTATGTTGGTTATCTGGGAAGTAGTAATTTGTTTATACATGTTAGGCTGCCAAATTCATGGTTGATGAAGTTTTAAGAAATAAACTAATTATTTCTGTTTTTTATTTTTATAGATATGGTCCATTGGAAATTATCATGTTTGCCACTCCAAATTCGTCCACACCTTCAGGAACTGAAAACACAACAGATCAAGAAGGATTTGGACCATTAATTCATCACAGAACTGATCCAACATGGGCTTATGTCAGAGAAGCAAACTCTTCAGATGGGGAGAAAATGCTTATATGCCGCTTTTGTGAGAAAATAACACAACATAATGAAGATGCATCTTTCTGGAAAGTGGGGTGAGGTAGGTCCATGTAAGAAAATTCCCAGTGACATTCGGCAAAGGATGGTAGAAAATTTGAATGAATACTCTTAATAGAAAATGGAGAAGCAAGTAAACTATGAGGAGGCATTTGGTGCTGATTTATTGGATGGTGCCAACACTCCTACCTCTAAAGTAAGTGCCAGCCGTAGTAAAACTGCTAGTAAGGGATGGGACTCGAAGAAGAGAAAAAGTGTTGGAGGGATACAATCTTGTTTCCCTAAAGGCACTGGTCCAGGAGTTTAACCAACTATTAAGGCAGCAATTCAAAGCAAGGAAAGGTGGCATCAAGTGGACATGGCAGTAGCTCAATTTTTTTTATGATAATTGTATCCCCATGAATGTTGCCACTTCTGTCTATTATCAGGCAATGATTGATGTGATAGCATCAATTGGTTTTGATTACAAAGGTCCTTTCTATCAAGCTTTAAGAGTTAATCTATTGAAAGATGCAAAATAAGAAGTGCAGCTGCTTGTTGATTCTTACAGTAGCACTTGGACAGAAACAAGGTGCACTATCATAAGTGACAGATGGAAGGATGTTGGACAAAGGCCATTGATAAATTTCCTTGTGTATTGTCCAAAAGGAATTTCCTTTATAAATTCTGTGAATGCTTCAGATATTGTGACTAATGCCGAGAATCTTTGTAATCTGTTTGCTGAGACTGTGGAGATGGTTGGTTCTAATATGTGGTTCATATGGTGATGGACAATGGAAGTAATTACAAGGCTGCTGGGAGGTTACTTTGTGAGGGTATCTTAATATCAGTTGGTCACCATGTGCTGCATATTACTTGAATATGATGTTAAAGGATATTGCAAGATGCTTCATGTGGGGAGTTTGGCAACTTTTGCTTCTACTATCACAATTTTTGTTTACAATCATAAGTGCACTTTGGCATGGCTAAGGAGAAGAAGTGGCTGGACAGAGATCTTATGCCCCAGTGACACTCGATTTGCTACCACTTTTATTGCATTGAAGAGCATTCATGATCATAAGTCTGATTTGCAAAAAATGGTTACCAGTAAAGAATTTGGAGCTTGGCTTGGATCCAAAACTCAAAAGGGCAAGGAAACTAAACAAATCATTCTCAGCAGTAGGTTTTGGAATGATTGTTTAGTGATTATCAAGATTGTAGGTCCACTTTTATGCCTATTGAGACTTGTAGATTTAGATGAGAGGTCTACTTTGGGTTATATTTATGAATGCATGTACAGGGCGTATAAAGGCATCAAGAACACATTTCAAAATAAGAAAAGATTGTACAAGCCATACATTGATATTCTAAAGTAGAGGTGGGATACACAATTGTGCAAAGGTATTCATGCAGCTGCATATTGGTTAAATCCAGCTTTCTAATATGATAAAAAAAAGCTTTTGTAAAAGGCTTGAGGTGAGATGTCATTGCCAAAGTCAGTGGTAACAAGACCAAGACATCGGATAAGACTAATCTGTTTCGAGACCACCTAAAAAGTTTTGGACAAGAACTTGCCATCAAGTATTGCAAATCTACTCAACTAGGTATCTCATTTAAGTATTATTTTTCATATATTTTCCTATTTAGTTCTAATCATCTAATTAATTTATCTTATATTTTGTTTAAAATTTAGATGAATGGTGGAAGTTGTTTGGCCATGACACTCCTAATTTGTAAAAACTAGCAATTCATCTTCTTAGTCAAACGGCATCTTCTTCCGGATGTGAAAGGAATTGGAGTGTTTTTGAGAGGATTCATACAAAGAAAAGAAATAGATTAGAGCATCAAAGGCTTAATGATCTTATTTATATTCACTATAATCTTTATTTAAAGAATAGGTATGTAACACTAAAGTGGTTAATTATTAACTTTTTTTTGTGCGACTAATATCTAATAACTTAGTTTGTAGGATTTACAATAAAAAAGGGCAATTTGATCCAATTGATTATGAATGCATTGATGTAATTGAATTTTGGGTCATGGAGCGGGAAGAACAAAGGGAGCTTGACTATGATGAGTTAGAAGAAATGCTTAGTCAACAAGAGATGCAGGAACAACAACCATAAGGGCAGCAAGACTCTAACTAATGTGAAGGTTAGTAAATCAAATAAATAATCACTATTATTTTTTGGTGAAAACTTTTAGTTAAATTCATTTAGTGATATTTCCATGTTTGTTAATTTGGTAGATGCTGATGGAGATGGACTTGATGGTATTGATCATGGTGATAATGATGATGATGATGATGGTATTGATGATATTGAGGTGCAAGAAAAGCTTGATTTTTCATCATTTGGTGGTCAAGATGATATTGATTGGTAATTGAATGTTTGAAGTTGAACTTTGAGCTTGTCTGCTTTGGTCATTTATGTACGAGTATGAGAATTGAGACATTGCAGTATTGTATTTAACTATTAGTCTTAATTGAGCATTTAATGTATGAGCTCGTCACATTTGTATGACAAATGAATGATGAGTGTCAAATGAGAATATATTCTGATTTTCCTTTTTTACCAAAAAATTTCTGGAATTTTTTCTTTTTTCTAATTTTTCTAATTTAAATATTTATAAATATATTTATGATGTATGCTGATGTCAGCATGGTTGATCCGACCGGTTGACGCGTGACACAGAGCGCTCAATGGGTTAAAGGCTGGACCGTGTTTTACAACGTTGGTTTTGACCCCAAACCCATTTGAATATGTCAATTGTCAAAGTATTTTTGGAAAATAGTTTGCAGATCTTTAAATGTTAGTAATAAAATTCTTATTTTTTTCTGCCCTTTTATTATTTTTAGAGCTTGCAAATCTTTAATGAGGTTTGGTTTATTATTTTTAGAGCATACTACTCTATATTGTAGGGGTATGGTAATGTCTCAATATACTTCTTGAGAGTTGAGAAATGGAAATTTTCTATTAGTTTGAGTATAGCTTAAATATTTAAGAAGCCATTTGTATTACTCTATGTTTGAATTCTAGCCTGTTGTTCTATACGTTTTCTATGATGAAATTCAGCAATATTGTCTATATATGTTAATTTTCCCTTTAAAAAAAAAGGAAATTTACTCAAGGATCATATTATCGCCAACACATTGTTTTCTTTTCGTGATTGTTAAAATAAGTTCCATATATATTAAATCAGAATTTCCATATATGTTACAAGAGATAGGGAAGCTAATTTGATTGAGTTGATCAAAATAATATCTATAATTATATTTTGATTATATTTTGCTAGACACTAATATTTTAAAATGCTTTTTGTCATTGTAGGCTCTTATGACAATGGCAAGTAGGGCTGTTCATAAGGTTTTAACCGAATTAACCGACCGAACCGAATTAATTTGGTTCGGTTATCGATTTTAGATTTTCATGAATTTCGATTTTCGGTTAATTCGGTTCGAAAGATCTATTTAACCGAATTAACCGAATAGTTAACCGAATTTTAAGGATATATATTAAATATATATATAATATTTTTTAGTCAATATATATAATGTTTAAGTCTTATAATATCTAATGTTTGAAAATTGAAATTAAGTTTATTTTATAATTTATAATATTATGTTTTTACATTTAAATCTTTATAAAAAATAAAGAAAAATAATAAAAAAGGGTAACACACATGTTGTAATCCACTAATTTGTAAACTAAGTAAACCTTAATCTATCCATTCTCCCAAATTCCAAAATCTAACTTTTTTCTTCCTCATTCTTGCTTCAACCGCTCTTGCCTCCCGCTCCCCGTAGGCCATCGACACCGCCACAGCCCCTTCATTTGCCATCACTTCCAACAGGCTACAAGCCTACAACGATACTTCATACTTCATGTCTTCACCTCTAATAATTTTTCACTTTCTCTTCAATCTTCACCGTCACTAACCAAGATCGCTTTTTTTAATCTTGACGACTCAGATCTACACTTTCTCATTCTCTTAATCTTAATCCAAAAACCAAGCTTTTTCTTCTCTTTCTTGGTACATCCTTGCTTTGTTACTACTGCTGCTGTTTCGTTTGCCTCTCAAGTTAAGAGCCGGACTGCCAGAGTACCTTGCTTGCTTCCTTCCCTTGCTAAGTTTCTCTCCCTCATTCCACTATAGCCTGTAAGTATGATAAAATTTAATTTTCTTTGCTATTTAATCCTAGTAATTTGCTTCCCTGTTTGTGCTTGTGGGTTTTTTTTTATTATAATCATTCAATTCTTATAGTGATATTTTATTTGTTGTAAATGGGTAATGGATTGTACGTTTGTTGCTAATCTGGTTTGCAATTTTCTTTTTTTTTTTTCACTTTGTTTTCATTTTTTTTTTATTTTCTGAAACTGAAAGATTTTAAGATTGAAAGAAAGACTGTAAGACAGATTTTTATTTCTAAGAAATTTACACATGCCATTTCTTTCTATCTAAATTAACCCAAAGAATTGTTTGAACAATTGAGTATAACAATTTTGTAATAGAAAATTCAGAATTTCTAAATTAAAACCCAATGATTGTTGAGTGCTGACAGCTTCAGTAAACTATTTTGACTAGAATTGCTAGTGCTTTTATTTAGCATTTGATGTTTATCAATAAAATTGCTTCTTTGTAATTAATGAATATAATTTCTTCTTTCTTTCTTGTAGATGTCAATGGAAGAAGACTCCCCTTCTCCCACTCCAACTCCTATTTCAGATGAAGATAGAACTTCCCCAGGTGAAGCTCTTAGTCAACTTCACATTGGGCCATCTACAAGGAAAAGGAAAGCAATGAAGCCAAGGTCAGAGGTTTGTCTCACATTGACAAATTTGTTACTCCTAATGGTGACACAAAGTGTAAATGTGTTTATTGTGGAAAAGAATATGCGTGTCATCCAAAGAAGAATGGCACTACATCATTAAAATATCACATAAGTGCATGCAACCAAAATCCTCAAAGTGTTGAGAAGTCACACGCTCACTTAGTTTTGCAAAGTAAGGGTCATGAAGGGGAAGTGAATATTACAACTTGGAGATTTGATCAATAGGCAACTAGAAGGGCATTAGCTATTATGCTTGTGATTGATGAATTACCTTTTAGGGTGGTCGAAGGTGAAGACTTTAAGCAATTCTTATCTATTGCATGTCCTAGATTTCATATTCCTTCTAGAACTACAATTACAAGGGATGTTTATCAATTTTATTTAGATGAGAAGGCTAAATTGAAGCAATTTTTAAAGCAATCATGTAAAAGAGTTTGTCTAACTACCGACACATGGACATCTTTACAAAAAGTTAATTACATGTGTCTCAGTTCACTTTATTGATAATAATTGGAAATTGAACAAAAAAATCATCAATTTTTGTCAAATTTCAAGTCATAAAGGTGATGTCATTGCGAAGTTGATTGAAAAATGCTTGCTTTCTTGGGAGATTGATAGTGTTCACTATGACTCTTGATAATGCTAGTGCAAATGATGTGGCTGTTGGTGTATTGAAAAAAAAAATTTGGGAGTCGGGCTGGCATTTTAAATGGTAAATACATGCATATGAGATGTGTTGCACATATTGTGAATTTGATTGTGAATGATGGTTTGAAAGATTTGAATACATTGGTTGCTCGTGTTAGAGCGATAGTGAGGTATATTAGACAATCTCCATCTAGGTTGCAAAAATTCAAGGATTGCATTGAGGCTGAAAATGTAGATAGCAAAAATTTGTTGTGCCTAGATGTTAGTACTAGATGGAACTCCACCTATTTGATGTTAAATTGTGCTCAAAAATTTGAGAAAGCTTTTGAGAGATTTGAAGTGCAAGATGAGCATTTTAAAGTTAATCTTGAATCGGGGGATGATTTTCCTACTGAAATTGATTGGAAAATTGTTAGAGAGTTAGTGAAATTTTTAAAGCATTTTTATGAGCTTACTTTGAGAGTTTTGGGAACTTCTCATGTTACATCTAATTGTCTTTTTGATAAAATTTGTGAAATGGATTCCCTTTTACGAGAGTCTCAAGTTACCGGTGAGATTGATTTTAGTGTGATGGCCATAAGATTGAAAGACAAATTTGACAAATATTGGGTAGCTTAGAGAAATTAAATATGCTTGTCTTTACTGCTATTGTTCTTGATCCTAGGCATAAAATGAGGTATGTGGAATTTGCACTTAGAGATATGTTTGACGATGAGAAAGGTGTGGAAATGGAAAAAAAAAGTTAGGAATGCTATCTATGAATTGTATAATGCCTATCGGCCTTCAAGTAACATTAGCCGTTCTTCAAATTCAACAATAATGATAGCACCAAGTGATGGAGGAAACTTGCAAAGTAGACTTAAAAAGCGTATGCAAGAGAAGTATGCAAAGCACATTTTTGAATCGGGAAATGGTGGGGATCAAATGTTGGAGTTGGATAAATATCTGAATGAGGCTGCCGAGTCTATGAATGATGATTTTGATATTTTGTTGTGGTGGAAAGTCAACAGCCCTAGATTTCCTTCCCTTTCATTATTGGCTCAGGATGTGTTAGCTATTCCAATTTCTGCCATTGCTTCCGAGGTTGCATTTAGTACCGGGGACACATTTTTTATTCATTTAGGAGCTCTTTAACTCCTATGATGGCTCGAGCTCTTTAACTCCTATGATGGCTCAAGCTCTTGTATGCTACCAAGGTTGAATTTGAGGAAGAGTTTAATGATCTTGAAAGTGTTGAAAATGGTATAAACACTTTCCTTATTTTGTTTATAAATGCAATTTTACCTTATACTTAAATTGAAACTTCATTTGAATTTATATATATATATTTTTTGGACTTTTGGCTTTTAGATTCATCTTGGAATGCAATAGAGCCTACCTTGTGATTGATGATGGTTCATAACTTAATTTGCATTATATGGTAATGATAATAATGTTTGTAATATATTTGTTTTTTTCATCTCTATTACTTATTTGATTTATAACTTATTTCATATTATTTTATATAAATTATCTTGCATATTTTTATTTCGTAATTTACGTTGTTTCAATTTTTGTGTTTTGGTGCTTTTGTTGTGGGAAAAGGACTCTTGTTTGGGTGGTAGTTTTTCCTACACGTTTTTGTTACTGCAGTGCTGCCTTTTTCTTGTTTGCAGTGGGCTGTTGGAGTCTATTGTATTCTGTTTGCAGTTTTAATTGAAATCTTTTTGTTCTTTCAAAAAAAAAACTTATTTCATATTTACATTTTGTAGGAAAAGTGGATATGGAATTATGGATGGAGGAATTCCCTGGAGCTTGGACTAAATGATGTGGCTGCTGTTACTTAGATGAGAATTGGATAAAAATAAGTTTTAAAATCATGGATGTTTCATGCTTGTACTGTTATGTGTTTGCATTTATGATTTATCCATTTTATTTTCTATCTTTGGATATTTATGTTGTGTTTAAACTGTAAACTTAGAGTTTTCTTTGGATATTTAGATTATGTTTAAGAGTTCTTGACATATTATTGTAAATTGTTTACTCTATATTATTTGTATGGTTAATTAAGATATTACTTGTTATTAGATATGTAATTTTTATGAAAATTTCTATGAAAATTATGGACTCTAAGAAAGACACAACAAATTCGGTTAAATTAGTTAACTGACCAAATTGACCGAACTATTTCGGTTTTGTTAAAGTCGAAAATAATATATTCGGTTAAGTTAACGATTTGTGTCATGCCCCGACCCGCCCGGGGTCGACCACGTGGCAACCGCCGTGCTACCTCGAAGTACGTGCCGGTCGGTCACGCACCAGAAGCACCGCAAGGCATTGAAATGGATATCATCGCTGCAAAACCTTTAAAACTTTGAGTAAATTCATTTAATAAAATAATAAAACTTAAATAATGCACCAGTGGATTAATTTAAAAGGAATACCTATGCAGCGAAAAACTACTAAGCCTAAGCCACCGACGTCTTCTAATGAGCCTCCTTTCTAATGGCTGACTCCATACGCAAAGCTGCATCCATCCACATAGGATACAGGTGAGTGACAGAGGTTCAATGGGTCTCCATTAGGGTTAGGAAAAACAGGGTAATCAAAAATATAATAAAATAAAATAACTAAAGTAAATAAAATAAATTTTGTTTTCAATTCCTCTTTTGAAATTCTCCCAAGGAGAATTAAATTTAAAACCTTTAAAAATAATTAAATACTCATGGGCTGGCACCTAATACACTGAAGGCACGACTGGCTGGTCGTATGCCTTACTGCACCAAGGGCTATCTCTTTCCTCTTTAAAAACACTTTCTCTTTATCTCTTACTCTAGCCGTTCCCTCGGTGGTGCCTCACTATGGTGGAACACAGTGAACTAGAGCTCTAGCGAGTTTTCCTACATGCCTCTCCCAACCAGGCTCGACTCACCGTGCCCCTCGATAAGCGGTCCATGGGTGAGTAATCTGCATGCTCTCAAACTCGATCCACGCTCCCGCAATTGGAGCTCCGAGGAATCCCACTCAATCACTCCTCTCCCAGGGGCATCGTACCCCAATAATCATAATAATAATAATATTATTATTATTTCTTATATAAATATTAAAAACATGTAAACACACACAAGCTTTTGTATTTTTAAAATCATCCCACCCCTATAAGTGGGTGTGTGGGTGTATCACAAAGTAAAAAGTGTGTGTCGTGGATTACCCTAATTATCCCAAAACCGTTGTAAAACCTTTTTAAAACAATTATATTTTTAAAAAATTTTGCCTTAGTGGCTAAGCACTGAATTCTAAGCCACTCACAGTGATGGGAGAATCGTATACTCCCGAGCGCTCCATGTAGCCTTAACCTCCGGGGCATCGCCGCACTCGATTATCCGGAGCCCTAGTACACGAAAATATACGTTAGCATTCATAATTAAATTTATGAATGCACCTACGAGGCTCTAATATGACCTAAGATGATGTTTGAATGAGGTTTGAAAGACTCGAAAGTGTTTCGAATCGATTTGGGGTCAATTAGGGTCTTGGGAGGTAAAATGACCATTTTGCCCCTAAAGGGCAGAAACGGCGCCGAAATTGGAGTGAACCGGTGCCGGTTCTCTTTGACCCGAAGGTCGGTCACCGGAAAGTAGAACGGCGCCGTTTTTGGACAGAACCAGCTCCGGTTCTGTTTTGGGTTCAAGTTGAGAATTTCTTCAATTTTCTTAAAATTCGAAAACCGGTGCAATCGTCTACCAATTTAGCTAAAATTTGAGATGCATGTACCTTAATGCATCCACTACACATTTACCGGAAGAAAAACGAGAATCACAAGCTCAAAGTTCCTAGATCTCGAATCTAAACTTAAAATCTAGTTAAAAGTTGAACCTAACTTTGAGCTTGGATCCCTCCTAAACTGATGCATGGAAAAGCGTACAAACTTAGAAAAACGTAGATCAAGGAGTTAAGAATAACTCACCAAGATCTCGCCTCGAACTGGCAGTCGGTTTGTCCGGATCTGCCAATTGTCCAAAATGCCTCCGTTTGGCTCCAGAGAGAAAAAGAAAAGAAAATGAAAGAAAAAGAAAAAGAGAAATGAAGAAAAGCTTTGGCTCACCCCTATTTATAGAGGAGCCCGACACCGGGTCTACTCGGGCCCCGAGTCAAACTTTTCCCCTTTTTCAACTTTCTTTCATTTTCACCCATTGGCTAAATCCTTTGCTTTCTTGTGCCAATGGGGCCCATAATAAATTTCTAGGGACTTATTTGGAGTTCTTTTTGGCATTTACTAATTTCCATGCATGGTCACCAATCTCATCTTCCAACTACGTCTTGTCTTAAGCTTATCTTCTCTTCAAACTTGACACAGCCGGACCGACATATTGTTTAATTATTGCGTCGTCTTGTACTATTCCGTTCGTACGAAAAGTCGTGCTAGGTCGGGGTGTGTCAACTCTCCCCTCCTTCTAAAAATTTCGTCCTCGAAATTAAATAAGGTAGCTTGGGGAGTTTCAGTTTCCATTGAAGCCCTTATTTCGTTTTCGAATAGTGTTTGCTTCACTATTCACCACTGAAGTTTACCACGCTTCCGCAGTGCACTCTGATCATTCTCTTCCTCAAAAGTGGTTCCATTGCCCTTAAACTCTTGAGTTTGAACCTCATCTTTTCTTTAACTTAGCCTACCCTTACCAATTATGGGTTAGGCTCTCTTCTTTCCAATTGTTTCACTCGGAGGTTCTTCCTTCGCTTTAGCTATGCTTGCCCGATCTTCTCATTTGTTCTTGTCTTATCCTTCAAGTCTCTCTTGACAAGACTATCCTCTTGTTTCTTCTGAGGTTCCACACCTCTTACTCTTCTTAGGAGTTCCTTCTCCTCTTACTCTTACGTTTCTTGCCATTGCCTCTCACTTCGAGGCTATCTTCCAACGCGTTTTTGTCGTTTCGTGGTCTTGTACTCATCCTTGTAACCAAGTTATCGAGAAAGATCATCACTTAACTCCCTCGCCTTCGCGGCGAGGATGCGGTGAGTTAATTATCTTTCCCCCTACCTTGGTCTTGCTTTTTCGTTTCGTTTCTTGCTCCCGTTCTCTTCTTTCTCTGATCCTCTTCCATTCAAAACTCACGGCGTATGAGTCAAGCTCTAGTACACACTGGCCCACACTTGGCCACATCATAACAGTGGAATCAGAGATCATGCCCTCTCGGCTCTCACATCTGACCCACTCTCTAACCGCCCATCATAATCACAAATAGGGCCATCGGCCCATCATATCACATACAGGGCCCATGGCCCATCATATCACATACAGGGCCCATGGCCCATCAAATCTCATCTCTCCTCCTCACAAGGACGGAGAACTCTAGGAGGTCTCACACCCTCCCCAATCTCATACTGGGCCGGTCCTTTCGAGTGGTCATCATAGAGATCCTCAAGATCTCGATCTCTGATCCTTTCTCACATAGGGACGCCTCACACATGGCTCTCAATCCATCACATTTGAGCCTCGACCTCATACTCATTCGTACTATTTCTCTTGCCTCTTAGGCTTCCCTTAACTTTTATTTTCTTGAGGTACCCACCGCAGGAGGTACCGCGTAAACATCTTTCTTCCGTCTTCTTTCATTCACATTAGCTTTCTTGCTAATGGTCGATTTCTTTTCCTTTCTTCTCGTCAATAATATTTTCTGGGGTCTCCATATTCGCATCTCTTTCTTTTTCTTCATTTCCATCCACCCACGTCCATTATGGGGTCCACCTTTCTCTTACCTTCTCGTCAACACGAAATAGTGTAACCCACGCGCATCATACTCGTGCTGCATTCTTTGTGGCTTCTACCTCTTCACATACTTCTCGCTTGAAGTATCTCATTCTTCACTTGACTTGACCTTCCCTTTGGTCCACTGCCCTCATTAGGCATCGTTACAGCTTTCACAATCTCCATATCCTCTCCCTTCTTCACAATTCTTTGCGTCGATCCACATGATCATTCACGTTGTATCCAAGGTTTCCTTTACCTTGGCTTCAGCTTTTCCCTCTTTGCTTTATTCTCTGACTTTCTTCATCATTATCATCCTTATTCCTCTTTTCTTCTAACACTTTTGATTTTCTTGGGTGTTAGAATTTCCTTTATGTATTTCATACTGGCTGTGCTCATAGAAGTTTATGAGCTTGATCGATTCCTTTCCTTATTCCCGTACTCCTTCCCTTGAGTACTCGGGGTTTTCTCTTACTTCCTTTTCTGTGTCAGTTCCCTTATCTCATGCTTTTCACGTATAGGTTTCCTTTACCTTAGCCATCTTCGGCTTTTAATCCATCGATATCTCTTCTTTGTCTTCGATGTCATGGTTCAATCGTGGGCAACACCTTTCCCTACTTTCCATTGCTTCACAATCCTGCCCACGCCAAGCTAACTCCACCTTAGCTTGGTTTGACTCCATCTCCCACATCCTTTCTTCACTTATCATTCTTCGGGGAGTTTATCCTCAAAATTAACTTACTCCCCTCATTCTAAAGATCTTACTTACCCTTCATATTTCTCCACCTTATTCTCTTAATTCCTTCTATCTCACTTTACTTCTTGGTCCTTATCCTTTTTATCTCCTTCGGTTCCAACCATTATTTGGTTTATACTTAATCACTTTTTTGTCTTTTCCAGTTTCAATTGTCACTTTATTCAACCTTGTTTCATCCTCACTCTTTCTTCGATTCTTGCCTAGGTCGATCCACTTTCCTCATTCTCTGTGTTTGATTATCTTTAAAGTTCCCATCATCATCATTATTCTTATCCTTCGTTCTCTTTTGTTTGTATTTCCATGTCTTGGTATCCTCACTTCTTTTGCTTGCCCTTTTCTCCTTTCTTCCTCTCTTAACTTATATCTTTATTCTTTCGCTTCCTTTCCAATCTCTTCCATTCACTCTTTACTTGTATCATCCACTATCACCCTTTATCCATAGGGATGCAATCATCTTCCTTCACTCGTTTCCTACGAGTGCTCTTTCTCTTATGTTTTCTCCAATTTTTCTTTCTATCCAACCTCTTTATCTCTCCTTTTATCATCTAACAAATCAGGGGTTTTCCTTTCCTTTCTTTTCCACCAATTCACAATTTAACCCCTTTTTGTTCTCTTCTTCCGTTTTCAAGTAATCGGGGGTTTCCTCTTCCTTTAACCAATTTATATCCTTGACCCCTTTTTTTGTCTCTCGGTTCTGGCTTCCCATAGTTCTTGTTTATTCTTTCCTTGACTTACTCGCTTTAGGATGTAGTGCCTTGACTTGACTCGAGTTCGGGGTTCATTATGCTCGACTCTCTTTAGCTAACATCCGTTTCTAAGTTGTTTATCCGGTTCCTTTCACTAAATCTTTCTTAAGCCTCTTTCTATACTTCTTTTTAATCCCATTTTCATACTCTTCTTTAATCTATCTCTAAATTACCTATCTAGGTTTTGTCTCTAACCCTAATTTCTTAGTCTTACTCTTATACTAATCCTGGTTAGTCATTTGGAGCTATTAACCTATGGTTCATTATGAAGTTATTGCCAATTAAAGTTAAAGTTTTCTAGTGATACTTTTATTCTTTTAAGGCTCTTATCCTAATTAACCAAAACTTAGTTCATCAACTGAACTAAGTCTCTCTTTCTTTTAGGCCTTTTTCTTCTTTTATTAGCCTAGGATCTTCTTTTACCTAGGATTCTTATGCTTTCTTTCTTCATTAAGAAAGCCTCCGCACTACATCACGACATCTCTTTATCCTTTGTTTAAAGGGTCGCATTCTTCTCCTTTCCTCTTCTTCTTTCTCACCAGTTCCCTCTGATGATGACTTCAAAATATCAGAGGAAAATTTCCTTCGTGCCTTCCATTATCACGAATGCAGACATTCCCTTCATTGCCGTGCATTAAACTCTTTATTCGCTTGCTTTCTTCCCATTCACTTCGTTCAAGATCATTTCTTATTATCCTTTGGAGATCTCCTCCTTCTTACTCTCATTAGCCACCAATTAATGAGAGGTTCATCACCTTTAATCTTCTTAGGAGTGGAGGTTTTACAACTTGTTATCATTTCCTTTCTCTTTTGTCCATTATCTTTCTTAACATTGGTATTCAATGGTCAAACAAGTAGTAATGGACGTACTACGCATTGACCACTTGGATGTGATCTCTTTTTATTCTTTCCTCATTCTCCATCTCATCACTCTTGCCTTATTCCTCCTCATTGTTTCCCAAAAAAAAATGGCTTCTCTTTTGTTCTCTTCCCTTACTCTTCCTTTTCGCCATCTTAAATCCTTTAGGGTTTTCTCTTATCAACCAATTCCATATCCTCAAGTGATTTCTCCCGCATCTCACTTCTTGAGATCTTGGGCTCGCTCTTTCTCTTCTACTCTTCTTGGATGCTTCTTCACAATTGATTCCGAGTGGGGTCTCTTTTGTCCACTCGCATACCACTTACACACCGTTGTGTAAGAATACATGAAGTTAGCTAGCCCTTGCTGCCACTTCTCTCACATCATGCTCACTCCTCGGAGCATCTTCCAGGCAATCTGTGGGCTTATCCCGCCAGTCGTGCCAACCTGTGGGCTCTTCGGTAATCGCTTCTCTTCATCTCCATTTGATGCTTTGTGATGTCCTCCTGGATTCTTCATCTGGTTGCTCGAATGCTTCATCTCACGTCCTAAGGTTTTTGGTCAACCACATCTTCTGTGATTGACTTTCTCAAATTCTTCATTCCTAACCCAACTCTCTCTCCTGAGCTACACACCAGTGGTGTAGAAAATGAGAGAAGTGAAGTTAGCGATTCATGCACGTTATACCCATCTTGGCCTCATACCAGTCGCATCATTTCCTCCCAAGTCTTACACGTCACTAGTGTAAAGAATTGGGGCAACGCATCTAATTTACGCTTGACACTTGCTGCTTTACTAGCAAGTCTCGATGTTCACAACTTCAAAGATTGAACATCGAAGATTGTGGGCATCGAACCAGTTTCCACTGGTAAGCCTCTAACTAGGCTTCGTTGAAAGACTGGACGAGACATCATCTATCTCGTCATCTCAAGGGAAATACCATCCCCTTGCACAATTTGGCTGTCGAGTAGAAGGAACATTGAAAATTGGAATTTGAGTTTGGGGAGTTTCTTGGAAAGCGTGCCTTGTTTGCACGAATCTCGAGTAAAAAGGTGGTCGTGATGTCTTCTCACTTAAGACCACGCTCGAGGACACTATTTGGTGGCTCGCTGCTAAGGGAGGTATTCTAAGAGTAGGTATGATTAATCATGATGCTTTCGAGTAGCTACATACTCGAACTCTTGAATTTTTAAACCTATTTAATCCACTAGCTTCAAAAACATTTGAAAATGTTTAAAAACACTTTTAAAAATACTTTATAGTTTTTGAAATCAGTCAGAATATTTTAAATGCTCTGATACCAATCAAATTGTCACGCCCCGACCCGTCCGAGGTCCACCACGTCGCAACCGTCATGCTGCCTCGAAGTACGTGTCGGCCGGTCACGCACCAGAAGCACCGCAAGGCATTGAAATGGATATCATCGCTGCAAAACCTTTAAAACTTTAAGTAAATTCATTTAATAAAATAATAAAACTTAAATAATGCACCAGTGGATTAATTTAAAAGGAATACCTATGCAGCAGAAAACTACTAAGCCTAAGCCACCGACATCTTCTAATGAGCCTCCTTTCTAATGGTTGACTCCATACGCAAAGCTGCATCCATCCACATAGGATACAGGTGAGTGACAGAGGTTCAATGGGTCTCCATCAGGGTTAGGGGAAACAGGGTAATCAAAAATATAATAAAATAAATTTTATTTTCAATTCCTCTTTTGAAATTCTCCCAAGGAGAATTAAATTTAAAACCTTTAAAAATAATTAAATACTCATGGGCTGGCACTTAATACACTGAAGGCACGACTGGCCGGTCGTATGCCTTACTGCACCAAGGGCTATCTCTTTCCTCTTTAAAAACACTTTCTCTTTATCTCTTACTCTAGCCCGTTCCCTCGGTGGTGCCTCACTATGGTGGAACACAGTGAACTAGAGCTCTGGCGAGTTTTCCTATACGCCTCTCCCAACCAGGATCGACTCACCGTGCCCCTCGATAAGCGGTCCATGGGTGAGTAATCTACATGCTCTCAAACTCGGTCTACGCTCCCGCAATTGGAGCTCCGAGGAATCCCACTCAATCACTCCTCTCCCAAGGGCATCGTACCCCAATAATCATAATCATAATAATAATAATAATATTATTTCTTATATAAATATTAAAAACATGTAAACACACACAAGCTTTTGTATTTTTAAAATCATCCCACCCCCATAAGTGGGTGTGTGGGTGTATCACAAAGTAAAAAGTGTGTGTCGTGGATCACCCTTATCCCAAAACCGTTGTAAAACCTTTTTAAAACAATTATATTTTTAAAACATTTTTCCCTAGTGGCTAAGCACTGAATTTTAAGCCACTCACAGTGATGGAGAATCGTATACTCCCAAGCGCTCCATGTAGCCTTAACCTCCGGGGCATCGCCGCACTCAATTATCCGGAGCCCTAGTACACGGAAATATACGTTAGCATTCATAATTAAATTTATGAATGCACCTACAAGGCTCTAATATGACCTAAGATGATGTTTGAATGAGGTTTGAAAGACTCGAAAGTGTTTCGAATTGATTTGGGGTCAATTAGGGTCTTGGGAGGTAAAATGACCATTTTGCCCCTAAAAGGCAGGAACGGAGCCCGAATTGGAGTGAACCGGTACTGGTTCTCGTCGACCAGAAGGTCGGTCGCCGAGAAGCAGAAACGACATCGTTTCTGGACAGAACCGGCTCCGATTCTGTTCTGGGTTCAATCTGAGAATTTCTTCAATTTTCTTAAAATTCGAAAACCAGTGCAATCGTTCACCAATTTAGCTACAATTTGATATGCATGTACCTTAATGCATCCACTACACGTTTACCGGAAGAAAAATGAGAATCATAAGCTCAAAGTTCCTATATCTCGAATCTAAACTTAAAATCTAGTTAAAAGCTGAACCTAACTTTGAGCTTGGATCCCTCCTAAACCGATGCATGGAAAAGCGTACAAACTTAGAAAAACGTAGATCGATGAGTTAAGAATAACTCACCTGGTAGTCGGTTTGTCCGGATCTGCCAATTGTCCAAAATGCCTCCGTTTGGCTCCAGAGAGAAAAAGAAAAGAAAATGAAAGAAAAAGAAAAAGAGAAATAAAGAAAAGCTTTGACTCACCCCTATTTATAGAGGAGCCCGACACCGGGTCTACTCGAGCCCCAGGTCAAACTTTTCCCTTTTTCAACTTTCTTTCATTTTTACCCATTGGCTAAATCCTTTGCTTTCTTGTGCCAATGGGGCCCATAATAAATTTCTAGGGACTTATTTGGAGGTCTTTTTGGCATTTACTAATTTCCATGCATGGTCACCAATCTCATCTTCCAACTACGTCTTGTCTTAAGCTTATATTCTCTTCAAACTTGACATAGCCGGACCGATATATTGTTTAATTACTGCTTCGTCTTGTACTATTCCGTTCGTACGAAAAGTCGTGCTAGGTCCGGGTGTGTTAATTTGAGCTTTTAGAAATTCGGTTAATTCAGTTAATTGGTAATTCAGTTTGAAATTAACTGAACCGACCAAATGAATAGGCCTAATGGGAATTTCTAATACAACCATAAATGTGGAGGATGATGGATTTCATGAATATGAAAGTGCTTCCAAGTGCTCAAGAGCTACCAGTTCGAAAGTGTGGGATGAGATGACGAAGCTGGACAGCAAAGATAAAGAAATGATGAAGGTGCAGTGCAACCACTCTAAGACTATTTTATCTGCTATATCTAGTAGTGGAACATCTCATCTAAAACGCCACTTGCTTGGTTGTACGAAAAAATTTAACACTGATATTAAACAATACGTTATAGCAACTCCAACAGCCTTAGGATGTGGATCAACCATAAAAACTTACAAGTTTGACCAAGAAGAATGTTGAAAACTTGTTTCAACTTTTCTTGTTTGTGGTTAGAGCTGTCCAAGGGCCGAGCTACCCGCCCGAGCCCGTAAGCCCGCCCGATATTTGGGAGGGTTTGGACAATAATTTTAAATTTAAAGGTCGGGCTTGGACAAAATTTATAGACCCATTTAGAAAACGGGCTAGGCTTGGTCATAGGTATAAAAGTCCGAACCCGACCCGGCCCGGCCCGTTTACTGTTGATTTAATATAAATATATTTTTATATATTTATTTTATTTGTTAATGTGTTGCTTTTCTTTTTTTTTGTATATAATATTGATATTTTCAAATATTATTAGTATCTAGACTTTGTTAACTTTGTAAAAATTGTTTTAGATAATAATTTATTAAATGTATTGATTTACTTTTATTTATAATATAAATTAATTTTTAAAATTAGGGTACGAAAAAAATTAAAAACGGGCTTTTGGATGGGCCTCGGGCTTTCATAAATATTTTAGGGCCGGGCTTGGATAAAAGAATAGGCCCGAATTGTCGGGCCAGGTCAGGCTTGGACAAGCAAAGTTTTTGCAAATTTTTGCTCAAGCCCGGCCCGAACCCGACCCATGGACACCTCTATTTGTGGTAAACACTCTTTTAGAACAGTTAAAAAATCGGGGTTTAGGTATATGATCAGCATTGTGATTCCTAACTACAAGAATATAAGTAGACAAATAGCTACGAGGGATGTGTTAAGTTTTTATGAAAATGAAAGAGATCTAGTCCAAGAAGTGTTAGTAAAGGCTTCGATAAAATATGCTTAACTTTTGATAATTGGAAATCTGAGTATACTGCTGATGAATATATTTACATTACTGCTCATTGGATTGATAATGATTGGAAGTTGCAAAAGAGAATAATAAGGTTTAAAGCTTTAATTCCTCCTTATAATGGTATGAAGATAGCATATGAAGTGATTTTATGCTTGGTTCAATGGAAGATAGACAACAAAATTTCTAGCATCACTTTTGTTTTGCCTGCACAAAAGAACTATTATTTCCTTCATCAAACAAATATTACAATATAGTTCACGTGACAACTTTTCCTATAAAGCTAGGACTGCCAGAGTATCTTTTGGAAAGATTCTCTATATACAATACCTAGTCTAGTGTCTATTTTACTTTGGTGGAGCAGGTAATCCATCTCTATTCAAGATGGGGGTTGATTAACCCAATTTGAAAAGCTCAACTCCTTTTTAGACTTTACTGCCACCCAATCCGCCGCTTGATTTAATTCTCTACTTATCCACTTGAATCTCACCTCATCAAATTTCCTGCTCCTAGCTTTGATGTCTTTTACGATGGGGAAAATCTTCCAGTTTGTTTCTTTATGGTACTGTGTAATCTGCTTCTGCACTTCTTCGGCATCTGTCTCTATTATGAACTTTTGCAGTTGCATTTCTTCTACTATTTTTAGAGCCTCTCTAATTGCAATAGCCTCTGCTATTATGCTTTCTTTACAGTGTATTTTCCTTCCTGTTCCTCCCACCATTTCAGCTCTTTCATTTCTTATCTCCAACCCTATACCTGCTTCAATCCCGTCTTTGTTTACTGTTCCATCACAATTTATTTTCTTCCAACCTTGTTTAGATTTCTTCCATGCTGTTTCCTTTTCCTTCTTTTCCTATTCAACTTTCTGCTCCATTTGATTTGCATCTAGCATTTCAAACATAGCCTTTTTTATTCTCTCCAATACTAGCTCTGGACTAACTCTTTGTTTTTTAAACACGACTTCACATCTCATTTTCCATATCAACCACCTTTTCCTACTCAACTTTTTGCTCCATTTGATTTGCATCCAGCATTTCAAACATAGCCCTTTTTATTCTCTCCAATACTAGCTCCGGACTAACTCTTTGTTTTTTAAACACGACTTCACATCTCATCTTCCATATCAACCAACATGTTACTGCTACTGTTATCCGGATCCTCTCTTGCACATTTTTTCTAATATTCCCCATATTCATTATCCTTTCCATCCATGCATCAAACCTAGTAATTTCCTCTCTATTAAGCTTATATCCTACATCCAGCCCGCACCATACCACCTGAACCCAATCACAGAGTAAAATTGCATGCTCCACATTCTCCGGTTTGGTCTTACAACAGGGACACATGGGGTCTTTCCTTACTTTCCTTTTGAACAGATTCCAGTTTGTTGCTATGCTGTTCCCACGTGCTCTCCATAAAAAATTCCTTACTTTTGGTATCACTGGAATTTTCCATACTGTTTTCCATGTTCTTTCCTCCACTCTATGTGAACTTGATGGCCCCTTGTCCTGTTTTCTTTTCATCCCTTGCCGCATCACATGATATCTACTTTTAACTGTCCCTCTTTTGTTTTTGGCCATACCATCCTATCTTCCCCTCCATCTTCACTTATGGGAATATTTCTTATTTCATTAAGGAACTCATTGTGTACCAACCCTTCCAAAGCTTCTACTTTCCATACCCCTTTATCCTTATCCAAAATCTCAGCAACTTTCCTCAGGCCTCTGTCCATTCCTGGCACCATATCACCTTCTATAGCTTTCCCATTTATCCACTTATCTTCCCATATTTTTATCTTACTTCCATCTATCACGTGCCATGCAACGTGGTCCTTTAAGAAATCTCAGCCTTCTAATAGACTTGCCCAGCACCAAAATGATTTAGCTCTCTTTCTTGCCATCAAGAAAGCGCAATTTGGAAAGTAAATGCCTTTTAGCACTCTTGCCCATTATGCTTTTTCATCATTCATCAATTTCCAACATTGTTTTGTAAGAAGAGTCCTGTTGAAATCATGAAGATCTCTAAATCCCATTCCTCCCATTTCTTTGCTCATTGAAAGCTATTCCATCAAAGGTTTCAATCTATTTACAATTACCTTTGATATAATTTTGTAGACAAAATTGCAGCACTAATTGGCCTGTATTGAGACACTTCTTCCACCTTTTCGACTATTGCGACCAAACAAACTCTTGTTCTATTTATTTCTCGCAACATGTGCCTTCTGTGAAAAAAACTCCTCACAAACTTTACAATGCTTTCTTTAACTGTTCTCTAATAGTGTTGATAGAAAGTGCCATTGTATCCATCTGGACCCGGAGCTTTCAAAGCCCCAAGTTGAGAAACAGCCCTCATTATTTCTTCTTTCTCCACTTCTTTTACCAAATCAGTATTTGTTTCCTTAGTGATCAACTTTGAGACCACTTTCAAAATATCCCCCCACTCTCTCCTTCCTGTTCGGAAAAGATCTCCATAATAACTCTTTATATTTCTTCTGAATCTCCCTTTCCACTTCTATCCACCCCTATCTTCTATTTTCAAAGCTAAAATCTTATTTCTTTACCTCCTTTGAATTGTTGTTTGATGAAAGAACTTGGTGTTTCTATCCCTTAATTTCAGCCACTTTATCCTTGACCTATGTCCCCAGTGTTCCTCATTTCTCCTTGCTTTATTCAAACCTCCCACTAAATCTTCCACACTCTTCAAATCCTCAGCTAACCCCTTTTCTTGTAATTCACCTATCCTCTGCATCAAATCTTCAATCACTCTTCTATTATTTGGAAAGGTTTTTTTTACTCCATTCTATCTACATTTTCTTGCATTTTTTTTGTTTTTGTACCAATTGGAAAGCATGAAAACGGTCAAACCTTGCTCTCCACCCTTCCTCAATGATAAGTCCACATTTTTCATTCTCTATCCACATAATCTCAAACTTAAACTGTTTTGGGGCTTTTATATCTGTATAGTTCATGTCTACCAGTACCGGAGCATGGTCAGATCCAATAATAGGTAAATGGAAGATTTGAGTCTTTGGGAATTCCTCAATCCATTCACCATATAACAGCACCATGTCAATCATCTCCTTGATCAGCCCCTCATCTCTCTTATTTATCTAGGTAAACTGCTGACTTTTGAAATCTAAGTCCACCAGATTGCATCCTTCTATCATCCTCTTAAACCCTTTTATTTTCCTTACTGCTCTCATCTTTCCCCCGTCCTTTTCATGATAATATAGAATATCATTGAAGTCTCCAATGCACATCTAAGGGTAATCTATCATTTTAGATCTCTCAATTATCATGTTGCATATCCTTTATCTTTCTTCGTGTTGGACCATATATCCAAAAAATTCTGAATCTTTTCCCTAGATCTCCCTCCATAACCTCAGTATCAATTAAGTTCTCACACTTTCCAATAATTTTTAGACTACAGCTGTTCATCCACCATAAAGCTAGTCCACCTCCAATTCCTTCTGGTTCTACATAACACGCTTCCTGAAACCCCATCATTTTTCTTATTCCTTCCAACCTATCTTCCTTATTTTTTGTTTCCATTAGGAATAGTAAGTGAGGGTCCTTTGACCTTTTTAACTCTTTTATCACATCACTTGTCAATAGGAACCCTATCCTTTGACAGTTCCATGCAATCAACCTCATTGCTTCTTAGTGGCTGTTATTGGACAGCCACCTGAACCCTCAGAAAAGTTCATAACCTGCTTATGAATATTACCTTCCCTCTAGTAACTGATTTGTCCAATTGGCACTTCCCACCAGCTATTTTGCTTCCCTGTCCACCTATTTTCTTTTCTTTTTAACTTTTTCCTATCTTCTTTTAGTACTTTCCTTTCCTGTCTTCCACAAATTCCACCTTTCCACCCTTCTTTTCTCTGTCTATTCTCCTCCTCCCCTTCCTGTTTTGTCCACTGCTCATCTCTTTCTATTATTATAATTCATTTTTCCCTGTTCATCCTCTTTCGAGTCTCCAACATTTCCATTTTCTATTCTTTCCAATTTCTTTTCAGCTTTAGTTTTTTAAAATCTTCTGCTAGAACCACTTCTATTAACCTTTCTTTCTTCTACAATTCTTTTATTTTTTCAGACTCTTCCTTTATAACTCCTTTTTTTTGTGGCAGTTCAACAATGTACTTCACTTCTACATCCACCTTACTTCCATAATCAAGTGTTCCAAGCTAGATTGGTTGCAATGTCATTTGTGTATCTGGGTTCTGTACTTCCTTTTCCTTGCATTCGGTTTCTATTTCTCCTTTGACTTGATCTTTTGCTATTTCACCTCGAGCTTACTTCTGTATGGTCTCAATTTGTGCACTTAGCTTCCCTGAACTGGTATTGTTCTGACTTACATAGGTGTGAGTGTAAAAAAGGTGATAATCAAGTATGAAATTGCTGTTTTGGTTTCCATGCTTTTCCTCGCTCTCTGATTATTTGTCTTATTAGTAGTTCCTTTTTCTATCTTTAACTTTTTTGTTTTCTGCCTCATCTTCTCAATGTATTTTTCCAATCTACCCACTACCTCTGCTTCTTGCCCCTGTTCTCTTACTTCTGCTCTTAGCTCCATCTGTGTTGCTTACACCCCTCCCTCTCCACTTTTTATTTCCTTTGCTGCACTTATATTCTTTTCTTTTTCCCTTACCATCCCATTTCCTCTCTCCAAATCTTCCTTATTCCATCTTCTGTTCTCAAGCTGTTTCACAGTTTTCATCCCTTTAATAGGTGCAGCTTTCAAGTTATTCCCAAACTTAAATCTACCATTCTCATCATATTGTATATCTTTCCTACTCACACAATTTTTCACTACATGTCCAAGTTTACCACACCCAAAATAGAAATCAGCTAGTTTTTCATATTTCAAATCTGCCCATACCCTTCCTCTTTCTCCCCTTGGCACCCAAAAACCTATCTTCAAAGGTTTTCCCACATCCACTACAACTTTAATTCTAATGAAACTTCTTTCATATCCCTTTCCCCATGTAGAATCTTCTACTTCAACTAGATCTCCAATTACCCTGCCTATTTTCTCAGCATTTTCTCTTGTAATCATTTCAAAGGGTACATTATGGACTTGAATCCAGAAATTTACCTTTGAGAAATCCACTTCTTGCACCGTCTGATCTACTTTCCAGCTTCTCAAATTGAGGCAATATCCCATAATTGTCCATGGTCCATTCTCAATAGCTTCCTCCAGGGTTTCTTGGTCAGCAAACAAAATTACATAAAGATTCATTCCCATTTCTCGAATCTCTATTCCTTTCTTTGATCCCTATAAGCCTTGCATTATATTCTAAACTCCCCTTCTGTTTAATGGCTTGTCTGCTAAAATTTTCCCCAACAGTGTGAATCGCATCGACTTCTGCGCATCTTCCCTCTTTACATCCAGGACTATTTCAATTTCTTCCTCCATACCTCCTTGATCTTTCTAAGACAAATTGAAAGAGACAAGATTCAAGAACGCCTAAGTTTCGTATTAAACAGAGTGTCTATCTTCTATCACCGATTAATGGCACAGATCTGATGCACAAAACCCAAAGAAGAAAACACTAACAAAACCTAGCAAATCAAAAAAACACAAAAACACAAACACAACAAAAAGAAGAAAAGACAAAAAGAGCAGAAACGCTTGAGAAAGGCAACAATTTGACCTGAAAAACCTAAGATTTGACCAAATCTGATGATTCCTGTAAAGAAACCCAGAGAAACTAGACGAAAACCCTAAGAAACTTAGAGGAAAAGACAAGAAACTGCTCGTAACTAACTCTCAACTATGAGAGAGAAAACCTCTCTAGGAGAGAGAAGCCCTCGGGTGTGAGAGAGAATATCAAATTCTAATTACCGTTTTTTTAGCATCATTTTGTATAATGCATCTTACAATGATGTTATGGTTTCTACTCTTAAAAATCGTTTTCATGCCAATAGAGTCATTTTATGTGATGGTGCCTTTTTTTCAAATTAGATGTTACCGTCATATTCTTAATCTAATTGTGGTTTCTACTCTTAAAAATCGTTTTCATGCCAATAGAGTCATTTTATGTGATGGTGCCTTTTTTTCAAATTAGATGTTACCGTCATATTCTTAATCTAATTGTGCATGCTGGTTTAAAGCTTATTGATGATATTATTGGAAAGAATTAGAAATGGGATTAAGTATATTAGAAAATCAGGCCCTCGAAGGAAAAATTTTTCAATTGAAAAAAACTAGAAAATTACATCAATATATTTGTGTTAGGTGGAGTTCTACATATTTGATGCTTGAGTGTACCATTTATTTTAAAGATGTTTTAGTTTATTAGGGGCAACGTGAAAGGATTTCCAACTCTTTGCACTTATTGATTTTAAGTGGAAAAATGTTTGCATTATTTGTAACTTTTTAAAAGTTTTCTATGATGTAACAAAAATATTTTTTGGTTCTAAATATCCCATTACCAACATTTATTTTAGAGGAATTTGGAAGGTTCATAATGTCTTGATAGAGATAGTTAAAGGTCCATACTCCTTTTTGACTCCTATGGATAAAAAAATGCAAGAGAAATTCAACAAGTATTGGGATGATTATAGTTTAATGTTGTCTTATGCTGTTATTTTGGATCCTCATTACAAGTTGGCTTATGTAGAATCTTGTTATACTAAGCTTTATTGTACTCATGCCTCTGAGTTTGTGCAAACAATGTTGAATACTCTTAGAATCTTGTTTAATGAGTATGTGAAGAATTCCAACTCCAATTGTTCATGCTTGAGTGGAAGTTTCAAATGTGAGGGAGGCTGATATGGGATTAAATAACGATGAGAGTGATGACTTCAAGTTGTTTTTAAGTAACTCCAAAGCTGGAACTGAAAAGTCATAATTGGATCTTTATTTGGAGGAACAACCACATGAGCTGAATAGTGAGATTGATATCTTGGATTATTGAAGTAAAAGCTCAATTCGATATTTTGTGCTTTCACTTTTGGCTTAAGATCTTCTTGCATTCTAATATCTACCGTGGCTTTTGAATCAGCATTTAGCATGGGGAAAAAGTGATTAATTGTCTAAGGGGTTCACTCAAACCAAAAACAGTTCAAGTTGTTGTTTGTCTTGATGATTGGCTGCGTGCTAAGGGTTTTTCAGCAAGTAATTCTCTTTTTTCTTAAAAAACTATATTACTATTGATATCATTCTTATATAATATTACTGCTAATTTACAAATCCTAATTGCTTTGTCTATTTTCTACTAGGAGTGGAAGACGAGGCATTTGATTCTACATATGATGACTGTCGAGACGTTTTACCGCTCCGACGATAAATGATATGGCGTGAGAAATGCTCAGGACTAAATAGTCAAAAAATGAATGGAGTCGCCACTAACCTTTTATTTTTAATAGGTGTGGTTATTCACCTACTTGTTTAACCCAACGTAAATCTAGAAAAATTATATCAAGCTAAGGAAAGAAACTGGTCTACGAAAAAGATTTTAGGTTCGTGAGTCGGTTACGCTCGGGGAAGGATTAGCACCCCCAAGATGCCCGGAAATTGGTACCACAAAAGTCTTAAAAATATATTACTTGGAAAATGATAATAAAATGTGTTTAAAATCATCTTAAGAAAAACATAATTTTAAATGTCGGAATAAATATTCCTTTTAATGTAGGATAAACATCCCATTACAAAAGCTAAATTCGAAATTTAAAGACTTAATGTCGGAATAAACATTCATTTTAATGTGAAAATCCATAGCCCAATTTTGAATTTGAAGAAATTTCCTACTTAGAATGGAGATTCAATTTCTAAATAGGAATAAATATTCTTCAAAAATCAAAGTCAAATTTAAAAATGATGGATAAATATCCTTTTGAAAAACAAGGGTTTAATTTTAGAAAGTCTCAATTATGAGAATATTAATTGAAAACTTCTAGAAAACATTTTACAAAAAAGTTGGGATAAACATCCTCAAATTCATGCTTTGAAATTCACGTTAAGAGACTTTAATTATGATTTCTTAAATTAAAATCTCTTAGAAAGATTTAATTTTAAAACAATGTTGGAATAATTATTCCTTTTAATTTGATGAAGGGAATAGTTTGATAAAGATTTAGTTTAATAGGAAAACCTTAGTAAATTTAATAAATTAAGACCTTTCAAAAAAATGAATGTCCTTTTTATCAAATAAAACTGATTTTGAAAAAAGAATTTTAAAGATTTAAAGAATAAACATTCCTTTTATTGGAGTTACTCCCTTGAAAAATGAAGAAGACTCTTTGTTTTTCAAAAACCAAAAGGGAAAGGAAATAGTGGCTATTTGTTTTAGAGAATAGGATGGCCTATATTTGTATCACAAACGGCACTTTCCTTCTTCTCTCTTTGGGCAATTCGCTTCTTTTTTTTTAACAAAACAAATCGAGCTCTCCTTTTTTCAACTGTAGAAGACTCTCTGCTCTTTTTGAAAACCAAAGAAAGCTCCTTCTTTTTTTTTTCTTCTTTTAAAAACCAAAGCTCGCTGCTCTCTTGTTTCCGAAAATGAAAAAAAAAAAAGAGAGCCCCCCTATCTTTTTTTCGGCCAGCCCTTCTTTCAAGGAGAAAGTGTTCTCCGTTCGGCTCTTCTCTCCTCTTTCCTGGTCGCTGGAACTCTTCCCCCTTTGAGCAAACTCGCCTCTCCCTTTTATTTTGAAACTCCAGTCGCTGCTTTATTCCCCAGACAAAATCTAGAAAACAGGGAGCAAAAACCGAATAATAATGACCCCCCCCCCCGAAATGGCCGACATCTCTCCTCTTTTTCGCTGGAAAAAATGGCCTTTTATTTCTCTTTCTCCCTCTTCGTCCCGTGGCTCTCTCTCACTTTTTACTATAATTTGATGGCTACTGATTTTTTGGTCGGTCATACGCAAGCAGCTCGTCGGGCTGTGCCGAACAGGTCGCTGGTCGGTCATGGGCAGGCAGCTCGTCGGGCTATGCTGAGCAAGCCGCTGGTCGGTCATGGGCAGGCAGTTCGTCGAGCTGTGCCTAGCAGGTCCCTGGTCGATCATAGGCAGGCAGCTCGTCGGCCTGTGCCGAGCAGGCCGCTGGTCGGTCATGGGCAGGCAGTTCGTCGGGCTGTGCCTAGTAGGTCGCTGGTCGATCATGGGTAGGCAGTTCGTCGGGCTGTGCCGAGCAGGTCGCTGGTCGATCATGGGTAGACAGCTCGTCGGGCTGTGCCGAGCAGGCTGCTGGTCGATCATGGGCAGGTAGCTCGTCGGGCTGTGCCGAGCAGGCCACTGGTCGATCATGGGCAGGCAGTTTGTCGAGCTGTGCCAAGCAGGTCGTTGGTCGATCATGGGTAGGCAGTTCGTAGAGCTGTACTGAGCAGGCCGCTGGTCGGTCATGGGCAGGCAGTTCGTCGAGCTGTGCCTAGCAGGTCGCTGGTCGATCATAGGCAGGCAGCTCGTCGGCCTGTGCCAAGCAGGCCGCTGGTCGGTCATGGGCAGGCAGTTCGTCGGGCTGTGCCTAGTAGGTTGCTGATCTATCATGGGTAGGCAGTTCGTCGGGCTGTGCCGAGCAGGCTGCTGGTCGATCATGGGCAGGTAGCTCGTCTGGTTGTGCCGAGCAGGCCACTGGTCGATCATGGGCAGGCAGTTTGTCGGGCTGTGCCTAGCAGGTCGCTGGTCGATCGTGGGCAGGCAGCTCGTCGGGCTGTGCCGAGCAAGCCGCTGGTCGGTCATGGGCAGGTAGTTCGTCGGGCTGTGCCTAGCAGGTCGCTGGTCGATCATGGGCAGGCAGCTCGTCGGGCTGTGCCCAGCAGGCCGTTGGTCGGTCATGGGCACATGGGTTTGATGATGTTGAGGGAGCTGTGAAGATGAGTGACGATGGGGTAGTTGCGTGGATGAGGTGACTGGTTGCTTGTTGCTGCAACCGTTGTTGTAGTCGGGAAAAGCCGTTGTCACTGTAAAAGACTGATCTGGTCAGTAGCTTGAGAGGGCTATCGTGATATGTGGAGCAACTGCTGCTGCTATGACGGCGGTGTGGCTGCTTGTTGCTGCCATGCGAGCGTCGCCAAGTCAAGACTCACCCGAGCCAAAAATGAGGGAAGGCTTGCATGGCTTGTATGGCCTCTACCTTTCCTTCGCTTACGAAAATTCTCTCTCATCTCGCTGAAATGAATTACTGATGGTGGCGGCACAATGCATGGTGACGTTGGCGGTTTGAGTTTTGGACTTGTATGGCTGATTGCTCTTTGGGTCGTTTGACTTTCTGATCTTGGTTCAAAATTATTCCAATGTGTACTAAACAGTACTGTTTTTTGGAAAAGGTTGTTCTTGAGTCGTGAGGAAATTGAGTTGACTCGATCTTAGCTCTTCGGTCTCGGTTCAAAATTGCCTGTAAGATAATAAAAATGAGCTAAAGGAGACAGTAAATAAAAATTTTATTGATGAGCAATTAATTAATTAATTAATCAATCAATTAATTAATTAAGGTTAAAAATAAGTGTCTACAGCTGCCCCTCTTTGATTATTTCTTAATGATCTAGAAGTGTAAGCTTCTAGATAATTAAGGAATAAGTAAAGATGTAGACACTCCTCATTCCAACTATGCACTAAACAGTACTAATTTTTTTTTGAAAAGGATCATTTTAGACAGAAATAATTTTAAAAATCAAGGATGTTTTCTAAACAGAATCAGTTTTGAAAAGTCGCTTTAAGCAGAAATAATTGTAAATTTGAACAAATTGTTCTAAACAGAAACAAAACCATCTTAAATAGAAATGATTTTAAACCTTGAGTAAATTGTTCTAAGCAGAAACAATTTTAAGAAAACCACCCTAAACAGAAATGATTTTTAAACCTTGAATTAATTGCCCTAAACATAAACAATTTTTAGAAAACCACTCTAAATAGAAATGATTTTGAACTTTGAAGAAATTGCCCTAAACAGAAACAATTTTAAGGAAACCACTCTAAACAGAAATGATTTTTGAGGAAACTGTTCTAAACAGAAATAATTTTGATGAAAACCATCCTAAACAGAAATGATTTTTGAAGAAATTATTCTAAACAGAAACAATTTCAAGAAAACCACTCTAAACAGAAATGATTTTTGAGGAAATTGTTCTAAACAGAAACAATTTTAGAAAATCATCTTAAACAAAATGATTTTTGAGGAAATTGTTCTAAACAGAAATAATTTTAATAAATCATCTTAAACAAAATGATTTTAGATTTTTGAAGAAATTGCTCTAAACAGAAACAATTTTGAGAAAACCACCCTAAACAGAAATGATTTTTTAAGAAATTGCTCTAAACAGAAACAATTTTGAGAAAACCACCCTAAACAGAAATGATTTTTTGAAGAAATTGTTCTAAACAGAAACAATTTTTAGAAAATCATTTTAAACAAAATGATTTTAAATTCTGAAGAAATTTTTCTAAACAGAAACAATTTTTAGAAAACCATCCTGAACAGAAATGATTTTAAGTTTTGAACAAATTGTCCTAAACAGAAACAATTTTGGAAAACCACCCTAAACAGAAATGATTTTAAAGTTGAAAAAATTGTACTGATTTTGAGAAAACCATTCTAAACAGAAGTGATTTTAAATTTGAAAAAAATTGTGCTAAATTTTGAGAAAACCATTCTAAACAGAAGTGATTTTAAATCTGAAGAAATTGTGCTAAATTTTGATAAAACCATTCTAAACAGAAGTGATTTTAAATCTGTAAATTTTGAGAAAACCATTCTAAACAGAAGTGATTTTAAATTTAAAGAAATTGTGCTAAATTTTGAGAATCTAAACAGAAGTGATTTTAAATTTAAAGAAATTGGTTTAAAATGAAATGCTTTTGAGAAAACCATCCTAAACATGAATGATTTTAAACTTTGAAGAAATTACTTTAAAATGAAATGCTTTTCAGAAAACCATCCTAAACAGGAATGATTTTAAACTTTGAATAAATTGTATAAATGATTCATGCTAAACAGAACTGAATCAGGGATAATTACCTTAAGTAAGAAAAGACCTTAAAGGAGTTTTGGAGAGTTACCTGAGGAGCTTCTTATACAAGACTAACCTCGCAATTTGAATTCAATTTGTGGCTGCAATCTTTGAACAATGATATGAGGCATGATGAATGTTTATGAGGAATGATGTTAAAATGATACAATTTGCATGCTCATGCTTAAATGATAATGCCTTTCTACTTTGCCTCAAAGGTTTCAAGATAGCCTTCTGGCTTGGTCCGACCTACATTCTTCGGAATTGAAGAACATCTTCTTGTCACATATTTTCTGGCATAAACATGCCCCAGACCCTCTCTTCAAATCACTCTTGCTTGAACATCCCATTTCAAGATGATTTTTGTTCATGTGTCATCACATTTCTGGCATCAACCACAAGCTATTGAACTCATTTCAATCCTACATTTCTTTCCCTTTTTTGTGTTGAAAGCGACATCCAATGTCATGGCATTTACTTACCTGTTTACTTATCCCTCCATGAAAAAGAAAAATTATGCCATTTATATTTAAAGGAAACACATGGGTCTTTTAAAGGAAAGTGTGCAAGAAATATCTATATATAACAGATAAACTTATAACAAGCTCATTACAAGTTTATGACAAAGAGTTTATAACAAATGAGTTTGTAGCAAAATGAAGAAGAAAGGCACATGACCTCAAAGCGATGAATGCATAAATAACAAAAATTGGTAATCTCGCACCTCGCCTTTGATTGACTCATCATTGCTAGAGTGACGCTTGACAAAGTCTGATGATTTCTGATTACTCCAATCCCCATAACCAAACAAGACCTCTTGTACAAGTTAGGTGCCTTTTTTTTTGTTGTGCTTTCTCAACCTTCCTAAACTGCCTTTTCAGGTTTTTAGCTTAGGAACCAACCTAATCGATTCTGAACCGCCCTTTCGGGTTTTCGCCTCAGATCCCTCCTTTTCTTCTCTTTTTCGGATTCAAGCCGCCTTTTCAGGTTTTCAACTTGAGACGCTTTTTTCATTTCATTTTCATTTTTTTCATTTTTTTATTTTTTTCATTTTTTTATCTTTTCATTCATTTTTTTTATTCTTCAGGTGTAGTATTTCTTCACAGCATCGGCATTGACTGGATGTGGCAATTCATCCCCATCCATTTCTTGCAAAATTAGGGCACCTCCCGAGAATGCTTTCTTCACCACGTAAGGACCATTCCAACTTGGAGTCCACTTACCTTGGGGATCATGTTGAGTAGGCAGAATCTTTTTCAGCACCAATTCTCCTTCCGTAAATTCGCGCGGACTCACCTTCTTATCATATGCATGCATCATTCTCTTCTGATATAATTGACCATGGCAAAGTGCTTTGAGCCGCCTTTCTTCAATCAAGTTCAATTGGTCAAACTTCTCTTGCACCCAATCTGACTCTTCAAGTTTCAATTCTCTGTATATTCTCAAAGATGGGATTTCTACCTCAACTGGTACCACAGCTTCCATTCCATAGACCAGAGAATATGGAGTTGCCTCAGTCGATGTTCTTACAGTAGTGCGATAAGCATGTAAAGCAAAAGGAAGTTTCTCATGCCAGTCTTTGTAAGTCACTGTCATTTTCTGGACAATCTTCTTAATGTTTTTGTTTGCTGCTTCGACCGCTCCATTCATTTTTGGCCGGTAAGGAGTTGAATTGCTGTGTTTGATCTTGAATTGGGAGCACACTGCATCGATCATCTTGTTGTTCAAATTCTTAGCATTGTCAGTGATGATTTTTTCTAGTAGCCCGTACCGACAAACGATCTCTTTCTTCACGAACTTGGTGACCACTGACTGAGTTACATTGGCATATGAAGCGGCTTCAACCCATTTGGTGAAGTAATCAATGGCCACTAGGATGAACTGATGCCCATTAGAGGCCTTCAGTGAGATTGCCCCTATTACATCTATGCCCCACATTGAGAAAGGCCAAGGGGACGAGATGACATGCAATGGATCAGGAGGTATATGAATTTGATCAGCATAGATCTGACATTTATGGTATTTTCTGGCATGATTAATACAATCGGTCTCCATAGTCAACCAGTAATATCCCAACCTCATAATCTGCTTAGCCATTCTATGTCCACTGGAATGAGTTCCACACATTCCACCGTGAACTTCTTCTAGAATCTTCTTTGCTTCTTTTGACTCTACACATCTCAACATTACTTGATCCCTACTTCTCTTGTAAAGGACTTCACCGTCTAAGAAGAAATTTGCCGACATTTTTCGGATAACTTTCTTGTCATTCTTAACAGCACGATCTGGATACTTTTGAAATCTGAGGTATTGGGCAATGTCATAGAACCAAGGTTTGCCATCATCCTCCTCCACAACACTCATACAATGGGCCGGATGAGTCTTCATGTCTAACTTGATTGTTTTGATTTCAGCTCCTTTATCGACTTTGAACATTGAAGCTAAAGTTGCCAATGCATCGGCCAATTGATTGTCTTCTCTAGGGAGATGATGGAAGCTGATTTCTTCAAATTGCTCAATCAACTCCATGATGTACTTATAATAATGGGCCAACTTTGAGTCTCGTGTTTCCCATTCACCTCTCAGCTGATATATCACCAAAGCAGAATCGCCATACACTTCCAAAGCCTCAATCTTTCTCTCCATTGCCATCTAGATCCCCAGAATGCAAGCTTCATATTCTGCCATATTGTTTGTGCAGTCGAAGTCAAGTCTTGCTGTTGCCGGGTATTGATCACCATTTGGGGATATTAGGACAGCTCCTACTACATGCCCCAGTGCATTTGATGCCCCATCAAAATACATTCTCCATTTCTCTCCTTGCTCTAACTCAGTATTGAATATCGACATCAAATCCTCATCAGGAAACTCAAACTTCATGGGTTCATAGTCATCAACTGCTCTCTCAGCTAGAAATTCAGCAATGGCACTTCCTTTGATAGCTTTCTGGGAGACATAAACTATATCATATTCTGACAATAGTACTTGCCATCGAGCCAATCATGCTGACAATGAAGGTTTCTCAAAGAGGAATTTGATCGGATCTAGCTTTGCTATCAACCATGTGGTATTATACAGCATATACTGTCTTAATCTCTGAGCCGCCCATGCTAATGCACAACACATCTTTTCTATCTGAGAATACTTGGCTTCATACTCTGTGAACTTCTTGCTGACATAGTAGATCGCTTGTTCTTTCTTGCCGGTTTCATCATGTTGCCCCAAAACACAGCCCATGGAGTGTTCCAACACTGTCAGATACAAGATTAGAGGTCGATCAGGCACAGGAGGTACTAGCACTGGTGGGTTCGACAAATACTCTTTGACCTTGTCAAAGGCTTTCTGACAATCTTGATTCCATTCTCCCGTATTGTTCTTCTTCAAAAGCTTGAAAATCGGGTCACATTTTGCAGTCAACTGGGAGATGAAACGGGAGATATAGTTTAATTGCCCAAAGAAACCTCTTACTTCCTTTTGAGTCCTCGGAGGTGGCAAATTCTGAATGGCTTTGATTTTATCCGGGTCTACCTCGATCCCCCTTTGACTAAAAATAAAGCCCAATAGCTTCCCTGAAGTAATGCCGAAAGTACATTTGGCTGGATTCAACCTCAAATGATACTTACGCAGCCTCTCAAACAACTTTCTCAGACTAGTCATATGCTCTTCTGGATTCCTTCCTTTGGCAATCATATCATCTACATACACCTCGATCTCTTTATGCATCATATCATGAAAAAGGGTCACCATAGTTCTCTGATAAGTTGCCCCGGCATTCTTGAGACCAAAGGACATCACATTGTATTGGAACGTGCCCCACATGGTGGTGAAAGCAGTCTTCTACTTATCTTCTGGAGCCATTTTAATCTGGTTGTAACCCGAAAACCCATCCATGAAAGAAAATGTTGCATGTTTAGCTGTGTTGTCGACTAAAGTGTCGATATGGGGTAGTGGGAAATTGTCTTTCGGACTGGCTTTGTTGACATCTCGATAATCCACACACATTCGAACTTTGCCATCTTTCTTCGGGACTGGTACTACATTTACGACCCACTCAGGAAAAGTAGCTACTTCCAAAAATCCTGCGTCTAGTTGCTTCTTCACTTCTTCTTTGATCTTTAAAAACATGACAGGCCTCATTCTCCTCAACTTTTGCTGTATTGGCTTGAATCCGGGCTTGATTGGCATTCTATGCACCACAATCTCAATATCCAGACCTGGCATATCCTGGTAGGACCAAGCAAAGACATCAGCATATTCCTTGAGTAATGCCACTAGTTCCTTTTTTTGTTCAGGTGTTAGGGAAGTGCCAATTTTAACTTCTCTCTTTTCCTCATCATCACTCAAATTGATCAATTCGGTGGTTTCTTTGTGGGGCAAGATCTATTTGTCTTCCCTTTCAATCAGTCTCATAAGATCAGGAGGAAAAGAGTAATCATCATCATCATCATTGTCGAGGTCATCCGCATTAACGAACCAATCAAAGTCGGGCTCAAAAAGACCATCTTTGTTGTCTTTACATTCATCGTTTGAAGTCTTGAGGTCAAAAGATAATAAAGGGGTATATATACATATATGCACTTGATCCATGAATAAAAGAAGAAAATGAACAACAAGGATATACATGGTGCAGAGTGTAATAGTGTGAATATCAATATCATGAATGATGGAGCAAACATGAAAATAAAACCCATAACATATGAAAGTCAACCGTCCACACTCTTGGGTAGAAGTGTAGGATAAAATGAGTTCTCAAAACTTAATTAATTACATGTTCAGATCTGACAAGTTCACTGGCATCTCGAAAGACTCCCAATTATTCAAATCAGTCCCCGGTGCCATTCGTTGAACCAATGTTCCACTGCTTGATTCCCCGTGCTCTAGTATGCTGATAGACAATCCCTTTAATAACTGTTCAAGCTCAACAACTGATCTTTTTGGGTTCATCGTTCCAGCAAAAACAAAACTATCTTTCAATGGTGGAATCTTCAGTTTCTTGGGTTCAAGTTTCCCTCCTCTCAATGCAGCCACATGCTTGCGCTTCTTCTCCTCCCTTGCTTCGGACTTTTCTCTCCAAGAAGGCTTATATCCAAGTCCAAAAGTGGGCTCCGCCTTTGGTAAACCAATAGGCTCACAGATTCCTTGGCCATACTTTCCGAGTCTTTTTCCGGCCCAACAGCCTTTTCCAACAGTCATGTTGACTTGCATATTCAAACAGCCAGAGAAATGTGGACTAGGTACCTCGGATCCTTTTCTTACCCATGTTACCTCTGCTACTTCAAATGACCGAAAAAAGCAATCCACTGCCTCTTCTGCAGCTTCAATGCAAGGAGTATTTGGAGGTTGCATTACCATGATGTCCTCTTCTCCGAACACAGAAACTATCTTATTTTCAACTCGGAACTTGATTTTCTGGTGAAGGAAAGAAGGAACAGCACCGGCCATATGGATCCAGGGGTGACCCAGAAGACAGCTATAAGTTGGCGAAATATCCATAATCTGGAAAAGGATCTCAAATTCAACCGGCCCCATAATTATCGGAACAGTCATTTTGCCAATAACTTCCCTCCGTGTGCCATCAAATGCCCTAACCACTAACTGACTGGCTTTCATTAAAGATTGGTCTATAGCAATTTCATCAATGTGTGAAGTGGCATCACATTCAAAGCAGATCCATTGTCAATCAATACTTTGGCGACTATATGATCCTTGCACCGAACAGTGATGTGCAGTGCCTTGTAATTGCCTCTTCCTCCGGAAGGGATCTCTTCATCAGTGAAATAGATGTAATCAGTCACTGTGATACCCCCGGCAATATGTTCCAAATTGGCCACGGTGATGTTTTTGAACACATAAGATTGGTTCAGGATTCGGAGGAGAGCATTACGATGTGCCTCGGAGTTCAAAAGCAGAGCTAACAGAGAGATCTTGGCTGGCAAGCGATTTAGTTGTTCTATGACGCTGTACTCACTTTGTTTGATGAATTTCAAGAATTCACGAGCATCATTTTCATCCACCGTCTTGGTTACTTCTTTTTCAATTTCTTTTTCCATCTCTCCAACAGATGGTGTAACAACTTCATCATTTTTCTCCATGCCCTTCTCTTTTTGTAGAGTGGCAGTTGGATTTGGGGCATAGCATCTCCCATTCCTAGTCATGCCTCCTACTCCAGAAATATTCACTGATTCAGATTCCTGGACATTGGCATTCATCTGTTGTACTGAACTCTCATACCTCCAAGGTACCTCCCTATCACTCCGATAGGGGAACGGTGTTGGCATATTCAGATTCAAGCTTGGTTTCAATACGGGGATATTCAATGTCAGCCTAGGGGTCATCGGAATTGATAGACTTGGTTTTGGTGAGGCTATGGGAATGGCGAGGCTGGGCTTTTGAATCACAGATAGTTTCAAACTAGGTTTATAATGGGAAGAATCTTCATTTCCATTATTCACCATACAGATGTCGGTACTTTCGTTTCTCTCCACATAAAATTCAATTAGACCGGCATCCATCATAGCTTGCAACTTTCCTCGGAATTCAGTGCAACATTGGATTTCATGACCTTCACACTTCAAAGGAGTAATCATTTGGGCCTTTATCAAAGCCTGATATACAACCTTCATTGGTGTGACAATCTCTTCAACCTTTCTCTTGACGTGAACTGCCCTATCATCAATCATATTCACAGTGTTTCCACCATGATTTGGGAGAGGATTTGCGCCCACACTTGGCGGTGTATCGAAAGTCAGACGACCTTCATTGATTATACCTTGTACCACTTCCTTTAACCGAATACAATTCTCAATACTATGCCCCTTAGCCCCCGAGTGATAGGCACATGTGGCGTTTTCATCAAACCACCTCGGATATGGAGGCTGTAAAGGGGTTGAGTATTGGACTGGTTCAATCATTTTATTGCTCAAGAGTTTGGCATAAAGTTCGGTGTAGGTCATGGGAATAGGGGTGAATTGTTTCCTTTCTCTTGATGGTCTTGGGTTCCAATTTTGAGTGTTTAGTCTGGGGGCAGTGTAACTGGTATTGGATATCAGATATTGATAAGTGTTTTGAGCATAGTTGGGAGGAGGATGTTGGTAGGTGTTTTGAGGTGGTGTGTAGTTAGTGGGACGATATTGGGGTTGGTATTGGGATTGGTATGGCCGGTATTGTGATTGGTATGGTCAATATTGGGATTGGTTTGGTTGATATTGCTATTGGGGGTATTGTTGGTATCCTCCATACCCGGCGGTGTTTACTTCGCCTTCTTTCTTCTTTGGATTTTTCCTAGCCGCACTAGACTCCCCACCTTCCAATTTGCCAGTTTTGAGTGCATTTTCCACCATCTCTCCAACTAGGACCATGTCGGTAAAGCTTTTGGTGGCTCCGGCCAACATATGGCTGTAGTATGGAGCTTTCAAGGTATTAACAAATAACCTTGTGGTCTCTTTCTCGGTTAAAGGAGGTTGAATCTGAGCTGCTATATCCCTCCATATTTGGGCATATTCGGTGAAAGATTCAGAAGACTTCTTCTCCATATTCTGTAAGGTCAGTCTATCGGGTACCAAATCAGTCATGTGCTTATACTGATCAATGAAAGCCCGGGCTAGATCATTCCAAGAGTGAATGCCCCGCCTATCTAGCTTGTTGTACCACCGCGTTGCAGACCCGGTAAGGCTATCTTGGAAACAGTGAATTAGCAACTTATCATCTCTGGAGTATGCGGCCATCTTTCGGCAATACATAGTAATGTGGTCTTTAGGGCATGTGGTCCTTTTGTACTTCTCGAATTCAGGCACTTTGAATTTTGGTGGGATCACCAATCCATCCACCAAGCTCAATTCATAGGCATCAGTAATGCCATAAGCATGAGTGCCCTCCATGGCCTTGAGCCGCTCCTCTATCTGGCTCAATACCCTTTGACTTTCGGCCCCACCGATCTCTCTCTCAAATTGTTCATCGGGCACAAACACGGGATTGTTTGGGGTGTGTCCAGGGGCAGGAGATGGCATAGTGTAGGTGGGAGGGGGAATTGGTTGAGTTGTTGGGATTCCTCCACTTGTGGTAAACATTGAGGGTGTAAAAGGGTACACACCGAGTGGAGGTGGTGGGCAGGTGAATGTGTTTGTGGTTGGTTGAGGAATTTGTGTTTGATTTTCTTGTAAAGGTATATTGAGTGCGGGGGGTGAGAGAGAAGCATTCGTAGGCTGAGCTGTGGGGAGTTCGTGTGGGAGTGTACTCTGAGAAGATTGACCATTGGAATTGTTGCCTGAATTTGCCATGTTTTGCTGTCTCATACTAGCCATCATTTCTGCCATCTGATCCAATTGTTTCTGTAGATCCTCGTTTGTCTTCTTTAACTGTTCAATCTCGGCAGCTTGCTCTTCCATGACGATTCTAGATTGTAATCTAGTGTTAAATCTGTGCGTTGGAGGTGCTATCTTGAAACCTTTATTTAACCATAAGGACGAATCAGATTCCCTTACTATGAATATGAATGAAATATGTGTATGAATATGCTTGAATGATTATGTAATGTGAAAACCCATCCATAACAAGATTACTATAAAGATAATTAGCATTACGAAAATAGGAAAGTGAGTTTAACAACCCATAATAGAGTACCATTCGAATCAAAACATAAGATGATAATATTTTAGGAATAAATCTATCGCTATGCTTGTCTTCTGAACTGCTCCAATTCTGCCCTCATCTCAGCATTTTGATTTTTAGAAATAGTCAATCTGTTGGCAGCACTGCGAACTTGTTGCTCTAACTCATTGTTTCTCCGGACTAACCACCCTACTATGCGTTTCTGCTCTGCCAATTCTCTTTTCAGTTCAATCTTTGCTTTTTCTACTTCGCTCTTCTCCTCCTGAACTCGAAAGTATTGTTTTTGGGCAATTCTCCAGCTTTGGGCATGTTCTTGATTGAAGATTTCGGTCCTTGCTGCCAACTGGCTCATCTCCGTGGCCTCTTCTCTCCATTCTTTCACCTCCCTTTTCAGCTTGACATTGTTGGCACTTTCTCTTACCCAGTCTTGAACCCATCCTTGCATCTCTATCTGGCTATTTCCAAGCTGGTCTCGTAGTTGCCAATTCTGTAGCTCCAACTGCTGACATTTTTGGGTCAATTCTACAAACTGAGCCCCTTTTCTGAATCTTTGATTCTTGATTTCCAGCCTTTCTAACTTGTCCTCCGGTGCCTCAAACAAAGGGTAATTAGGATCCAGGACTGGCGGAACTGAAATCTGTTTCGCCCGTCTACTATGCCACACAACGTATTCAGGAATTGCATCGTCAGTATGATTGCCACGATCCATCTTCTGTGCTTCTTTGTACAAGTTGGCCCAAAATTTGGCCTCATCAAATCCCTTTTCGGTGTCATGCTGGAAGTTTAACAAGTTGAGCCTAAAAGTGAGAGGGATAGACTGTTCTGACCCATATTGCCGTCTTACTAGCAATGAGGAGTAACTGATGGTTCCCCAAACGCCTACAAGAGGGATCCACGATATGCTTGCATCCAAATAAGGGGTATCTTTTGTCGTTGTCCACATTGCTCTCCATGTGATGTCTTGGTTCTTCAAATTCATGAACCAATCGACCCATTCTACCACTGTTCTTGGTTGGGATGGCCAAGGATGCGCATTATAAATGGCTATCGTCTCTTCTCCTTTGTTATTGAAGATCATTCCGACAAACTTTTTGTATCCGAAATGGCTTCTAAACCATATGGTCAATAACTGTCCACAAGCCTCAAATTTACCGTCGGCTTTTCTACATGCATTAAGAGATCGAATGATTTCCGCCAAGATTGTCAAAGTCGGATCAGTTTGATGCTTGATTTCCATAAAAAGAGTTGTTATTGAAATATGCACATATCCCTCTCTTCTAGGAAATAGTACTAGGCCATAAATCAAAAGGGCTAGAACATCAATCCCTTTTCTAGTGGTGGTATTCTTTTCCATAATATCCATCATGAAACTGGTTGAAAGGAATTCGCCATCCATATAACTCCTTATCTCTTCGGTCTTCATCCCCAACAACTTCACTAGCTTCCTAGGATGATTCCCGGTTGGCCAAAATACTTTATCCGGCTTGCTCCCTACCATCAACAGATCTTGATACTCCTCCACTGTCGGCACCATATCATACTTTCCCATAGAAGATTCATCATGTTTACCGAAAGTAAAGCATCGGTATGAGGGATCCCAAAAGTACAAAGCCGCTTTTAGAAGTTCCTCCTCCACTTCCACATCTAACAGCAATGCTATATCTCCATACAATTGTTTGAATCGACCCTTATCACTGATGTCTTCCCATAACTGTTTCAGTCTTGTCAGATCATTTCGGATGAAACTACAGCTGGGTCTTGCAGGTAACCGGGGTGGAGGACCCTTTGTTGATGCCTCCCTAGCTTTCTGCCTTAGCCAGTACAGAGCTTGTTTCAAAGTCGGACTGGCGGAATCGAAATTTTTAGACTCTCCCATCAAATCTATCTCCATGGGTACTTCCTCACTTTCTTTTGCCATGACTAATTTTCTCTATAGTTACCTATTATAGATGGCGATGGAATGCGAGAATGGGATGCAGAGATAAAGAAGAAAAAGAAACGGCTAAAAGGTAAAAGGAAATGTATCAGAATAAAATAATAATGTTAAGATGAATGATGCAAAGATGTTTGGCTTGCAACAATTTAACCATAAAAGATAATTAGTCATTTCATCCAAACAAGGCCGGGGGCCCAAATATCCGTTGACCCAAAGGTTGACCTTATTCATCAGCCATGACTAATTTCCCTTTACAGTTCTCTTGTTGCGAATGATTCTACAATGAAATGCATGTCATGTGATGATGGCAATTAAAAGAAATAATCATGGATATTCAAAGCATGAACATGTATGGATGAAGCAAGGAAGAAAGTAAACATACGACATATCATTGCAAAAGAAAACAGACAACATATATACAGACAAGGTGAGGAAGAGAAATAGGAAAATTATGCAAATAGCATACCAATTATGGAATAAGTATATATATACAGATAAAGTGAAAGAAAACAAACAGATTATGAAATGAATACGTACAAATAAAGTAGGAAAGGAAACAAACAACATATCATCATAAAATAAGTATTTACACAAAAAAGGTGGAAGAAAACAGATAGTTTATGCTATCATGAAATAAGCATATGTACAGAAAAATAGACAGTTTATGTCATCACGAAATAATCAGAAAACAGACAAACAGAATGCTATCATGAAATAAGCAGATAAAACGAAAGGGATTGATAAAGGTAAGAAGCCGTCCTCCTTTTGTGTCCTAAGAAACCGAGTTTTCTCCAACTGGTTTGGCTCTATCTAGGTTAGATTTTGGGTTCTTCTACATGCTGGGTTTAAAGCTCTAGACAAGGGTACCCATCGGAAAAGATGGGGTGGAGGCAACCCCGTCGCCTCCTTCTAAATAAAGGTGAAGTTCGGACTCCCGAACTTTTATGTTATGAATTTGTGTCGTGTGTGAGGGAGGGACTTGTACCTTTACCAATTGCCTTTCGGTGAAGTAGCGAACATTTGGAGGAGCAGAAGCAAGAAGCAGAAAAAATTTCACTATCACATGTCAACACACGATCAGTACAATCCAAAATATAGGATAAATAATTAATATGATGAGATAAGCACACATGGTAAACAAGATAGGCATACATGCAATACACAAGGAATTAAAACATGAAAAATACATACAAGTGACTAAAAGGGTAAAATGGTAAATACAAAAAGCATACTAGCAAATCAAGACATACAAAGGAAATTAGAACATGCAAAATATATACAAGTAACTAAGACATAGGGCAGGCTAGAGGATCAAGGCATAGGCTAAGAATTAAAACATGCAAAATATAGACGAGTAATTAAACACACAAAGCATACTAGAAAATCAAAACATAAAAACATACTTATAAATTAAATGTGATATAAATGCAAGATGCAATTTTAATAAACTTAATTTTGAAAAATCTTCCTTTTTTTCTCTTTTTTTTTTTGGAAAAATTTTGAAACAATTATTGGAAAAAAATTTTAATGCAAATGAATGATGCAATGCATGAAATGAAACTTAAAACATTTTATTATTAAACCCAAGTAAAATAAGACTTAAAAAGTGACTTGACTCTAAAAAATGTGTCCCCAATGGAGTCGCCAAGCTGTCGAGACGTTTTACCGCTCCGACGATAAATGATATGGCGTGAGAAATGCTCAGGACTAAACAGTCGAAAAACGAATGGAGTCGCCACTAACCTTTTATTTTTAATAGGTGTGGTTAGTCACCTACTTGTTTAACCCAACGTAAATCTAGAAAGATTATGTGAAGCTAAGGAAAGAAACTGGTCTACGAAAAAGATTTTAGGTTCGTGAGTCGGTTACACTCGGGGAAGGATTAGCACCCCCAAGACGCCCAGAAATCGGTACCACAAAAGTCTTAGAAATATTTTACTTGGAAAATGATAATAAAATGTGTTTAAAATCATCTTAAGAAAAACATAATTTTAAATGTCGGAATAAATATTCCTTTTAATGTAGGATAAACATCCCATTATAAAAGCTAAATTCGAAATTTAAAGACTTAATGTCGGAATAAACATTCCTTTTAATATGAAAATCCATAGCCCAATTTTGAATTTGAAGAAATTTCCTACTTAGAATGGAGATTCAATTTCTAAATAGGAATAAATATTCTTCAAAAATCAAAGTCAAATTTAAAAATGATGGATAAATATCCTTTTGAAAAACAAGGGTTTAATTTTAGAAAGTCTCAATTATGAGAATATTAATTGAAACCTTCTAGAAAACATTTTACAAAAAAGTTGGGATAAACATCCTCAAATTCATGCTTTGAAATTCACGTTAAGAGACTTTAATTATGATTTCTTAAATTAAAATCTCTTAGAAAGATTTAATTTTAAAACAATGTCGGAATAATTATTCCTTTTAATTTGATGAAGGGAATAGTTTGACAAAGATTTAGTTTAATAGGAAAACCTTAGTAAATTTAATAAATTAAGACTTTTCAAAAAAAATGAATGTCCTTTTTATCAAATAAAACTAATTTTGAAAAAAGAATTTTAAAGATTTAAAGAATAAACATTCCTTTTATTGGAGTTAAAAACGCATTTTTATAAAAATGAAATTTACTTGAAGGGTCTTAATTAATTAAATATACTAAAGTCCTCCCAAAACGGTATTTTGGAAAATTAAAAAAATGGTCAAAGGAAAATAAATATTCCCTTTCATTGGAAAGAAATAAAAATAAGTAAAATAAGAAAAGAAATTTTGAAAATGGTTTTTTAATAAAACTTGGATTAATTTGAGAGGCCTTAACTATAATTGGGTAGTTAAGATCTCTCAAAAAACTTTTAAAATATGTTTTGAAATTAATGTTGGAATAAACATTCTTTTTAATTTAATTGGGCCTCTTAAACAAGAGATTTTCTTAAAATAAAAGGAAAATAAAACATAAAAGTAAAAATAAAATAAATAAAAATAAAAGATTTTGGAATTAACATTCCTTTTTGTAAAAAGAAAATTTTTGGAGTTCATTCGCAAATTTTAAGAAATTAAAGAAAATCATAAACATAATGCATGCTTTTTATAAAAATTACATGAAAAACATATTTTTTAATTTTGAAGGGATGAAAAATTCTCCCGGGCCCGATCGGACTCTCGATTAGACACTAAAAAAAACTTCTCATCGGAGAAAACCTTCGGAAACCTCGGACTCCCGAGGCATCCTCCGGTCACCCCATGCATATGAATTTTTGAAAGTCAATGTTCTAAACTTAATTATGTATGAATGTGACAAAGAAACAAGGGTTAGTGTATACAGATATGAAAAATATATATTAACAAAGAAAGCATGGAAAAACTAGAGCACACGAGAAGAGCATATTTCCAAATTTAGCCTATATAACCATACCAATAGCAAAATGTATATAAATCCTAACTAGAAGTATTACACAAAGATTTATAAAATTAGACTCTAGAATGGAAATTTACATGAAGATTAATAAAGATGGTGTCTTGAATGTAATTTTACACATACGGCTTAGTAAAAACGTGAACTTAAACAAATATTTTCGTGAAGGTTAGTAACAATAAGGATTTGAATAGAAAAAGATCGATAAAAAAAAAACTTGGGCATATACTTATATATGGATTAATAAAGGTGGTAATTTGAACATAAATTCATGCATATAAATTATTAAAAAACAGGAATTTGGATAAATAACTACATGAAGATTAATAAAAATAAGAACTTGACTAGAAAAATATACAAAGATTACTAAAAAAGTAAACTTGGACAAATATTCGTGTAAATATCAATAAAAACTGGAACTCAAATAAGCATTCAAGCACAAAGCAGTAAAATTAGTAATTTGCACAAAGACATGCACAGATTGACGAAAAAAGAACTTGAGCAGTATTTACATACTTACTAATAAAAATGGAAGCTTGAGGAAGTATTTGTATAAAGATTAACAAAGACAAGAACTTAAATAGATATACAAGCACATAGCAGTAAAAAAATGATAACTTGCACAGAGATTTACATGATGATTGAAGAAAAAGACTTGGACAGAAACTTACCCAAAATCTAACTCAGATGCGTCGAGACAGACGTAAACTATTCCTAGGCTGAAAAGAAAGATCAAATGCGACTAAAAAAAAAAACTCGAACTTTCTTTCGTGTTTTTTGTTTGTTCACTTTCCTCCCTTTTTTGACAAATTTTGAAGAGTAGCTGTCTGTTTCAGAGGGCAGGATGGTCTCTGTTTGTAGGACAAACGACACTTTCCTTCTTTTTGCTCTAGGCAACTGGCTTTTCCAAACAAAACAAATGAGTTGCTCCCTTGAAAAATGAAGAAGACTCTCTGTTTTTTGAAAACCAAAAGGGAAAGGAAATAGTGGCTATCTGCTTTAGAGAACAGGATGGCCTATATTTGTATCACAATTGGCACTTTCCTTCTTTTCTCTTTGGGCAGTTCGCTTCTTTTTTGTTTTAACAAAACAAATCGAGCTCTCCTTTTTTCAACTGTAGAAGACTCTCTGCTCTTTTTGAAAACCAAAGAAAGCTCCTTCTTTTTTTTTTCTTCATTTAAAAACCAAAGCTCCCTGCTCTCTTGTTTCTGAAAAAAAAAAAGAGAGCCCCCCCTATCTTTTTTTCGGCCAACCCTTCTTCCAAGGAGAAAGTGTTCTCCGTTCGGCTTTTCTCTCCTCTTTCCTGGTCGTTGGAACTCTCCCCCCTTTGAGCAAACTCGCCTCTCCCCTTTATTTTGAAACTCCAGTCGCTGCTTTCTTCCCCAGAAAAAATCCAGAAAACAGGGAGCAAAAACCGGATAATAATGACCCCCCTGAAATGGCCGACATCTCTCCGCTTTTTTGTTGGAAAAAATGGCCTTTATTTCTCTTTCTCCCTCTTCGTCCCGCGACTCTCTCTCATTTTTTAGTTTAATCTGATGGCTGCTAATTTTTTGGTAGGTCATAGGTAGGCAGCTCGTCGGGCTGTGCCGAGCAAGTCGCTGGTCGGTCATGGGCAGGCAGCTCGTCGGGCTGTGCCGAGCAGGCCGCTGGTCGGTCATGGGCAGGCAATTCGTCGGGCTGTGCCTAGCAGGTCGCTGGTCGATCATGGGCAGGCAACTCGTCGGGCTATGCCGAGCAGGCCTCTGGTCGATCATGCGCAGGCAGCTCGTCGGGCTGTGCCGAGCAGGTCGCTGGTAGGTCATGGGCAGGCAGTTCGTCGGGCTATGCCGAGCAGGTCGCTGGTCGATCATGGGCAGGCAACTCGTCGGACTGTGCCGAGCAGGCCGCTGGTCGGTCATGGGCACATGGGTTTGATGATGTTGAGTGAGCTGTGAAGATGAGTGACGATGGGGTAGTTGCGTGGATGAGGTGACTGGTTGCTTGTTGCTGCAGCCGTTGTTGTAGTCGGGAAAAGCCGTTGTCACTGTAAAAGACTGATCTGGGCAGCAGCTTGAGAGGGCTATCGTGATATGTGGAGCAACTGCTGCTGCTGTGACCGTGGTGTGGCTGCCTGTTGCTGCCATGCAAGCATCGCCGAGTCAAGACTCACCCGAGCCAAAAATGAGGGAAGGCTTGCATGGCTTGTATGGCCTCTACCTTTCCTTCGCTTACGAAAATTCTCTCTCATGTCGTTGAAGTGAATTACTGATGGTGGCGGCACAATGCATGGTGACGTTGGCAGTTTGAGTTTTGGACTTGTATGGCTGATTGCTCTTTGGGTCGTTTGACTTTCCGGTCTTGGTTCAAAATTATTCCAATGTGTACTAAACAGTACTGTTTTTTGGAAAAGGTTGTTCTTGACTCGTGAGGAAATTGAGTTGACTCGATCTTAGCTCCTCGGTCTCGGTTCAAAATTGCCTGTAAGATAATAAAAATGAGCTAAAGGAGACAGCAAATAAAAATTTTATTGATGACCAATTAATTAATTAATCAATCAATTAATTAATTAATTAAGGTTAAAAATAAGTGTCTACAATTACAATGATGATGATAACTCTGATGTTGCTGAAATGCCCTTCTAGGTAAGTTTTTTTAATACAAAATCAAATTTGTATTTCATAAGTTAGTGATTTTCCTAGTGCTACCTTGTATGATGCCATGGACTTTGCTGATTTTACCTTGTATGGTGCAACTTTTCTTATATGTTCTTGGAACTTTTTGACCCTGATTTTTCATGCCGTTTCTAATCGTGTCCTTCTGGTGGAAGGCTAGTTTTGATGTTCTCATGCTTTCACAATGGAGTCTAATGTTTTAGATTCATCATTGTAGCTAGTGATTATCCTTATATGAGTTTTTTTTTTATTTCTTTGTCATGGACCTTTTTAAGACTCATCATTAATGCAAAAAAAAAAAATTGGACATTGGTGTTTTCTTTTCTTTTTTTTCTCTGTACTTGTTCAAACATTATTATTAGTATTAAAACTTTGTGCAAACCATGCAAAAATGTATTGGATGATAATTTCTTATATGCATGTTGATATATTTTTATTTACATTATAATATATAAATTAATCAAAATTAGTGTTTGGAAAAAAACTTTGTATTAAAACTTTGTGCAAACCATGCAAAAATGTCTTGGATGATAATTTCTTTTATGCATGTTGATATATTTTTATTTACATTATAATATATATATTAATCAAAATTAGTGTTTGGAAAAAAATTTGTATTACAACTTTGTGCAAACCATGCAGAAATGACTTGGATGATAATTTCTTATATGCATGTTAATATATTTTTATTTACATTATAATATATAAATTAATCAAAATTAGTGTTTGGAAAAAAAAAATTCTAGACGGGGCTTTTTGAAGGAGCTCAGACTCATATATATGTTTTAGGGCCGGACTTGGTTTTAACTTGAGGCCCAAATAGTTGGGTAGGGCCGGGCTTGGACAAGTACATTTTTTGTTAAATGGTTGTTTAAGCCCGGCCCGAACCCACCCATGGACAGCTTTACTACAAACACAAGCTCACACATTAATGCTTTGAGTAAACTTAATGGATTTAGACAAATTAATAATAACTTTAAATATGCATTTGAATTCACCTTCGGGTGATACCTAAAATACTTAATCTATAATGATGCCAACTCAAATAAACTTTAATAGACAATGAAATATATTCAAATAAATATGCAAGTCATCTTTGGATATACAAATATATTCATCAAGTATGTCAATTTGTCTCTTTTATTGTCACTAATCATAAGCAATGGTACACCTTTGGTTAACCTCTTAGCATTATAAGTAATGATCTCAATTGTTCGATTCAACTTTTATGTCATTTAATAGCATCATACAAACATGAACAATTGAAAAACAAACAATTAAATGTCTAAATATCTTTTCAAGTTAGGCCACTTTGGTGACTAACAAGCTTTCCATCCAGTAGACATTTTAATCAACCATCCTTAATATCACAAAATAAAAATTTAAATATGGGAAAATAATGGTTAAAAAAAACACAACACACCTTGCAAGTCCATATGTAAGATCATTACAATATGTATTTATCCAAACTTAGTTCTTGAGCATGCTAATAAAATCACAGTTAAGATTTTCATATTCTAAGTATCCATTCATACATCTAAACTTATCACATAAAATAATTTCATAATAATAATGATGTATAAAAGCATTAAATCATGAAAATTTTATTCTTTAATTCTTACTAGACATGTAGCGGAAGCAATTAATATATATATATATATATATATTTATACACAATGTGTTCTAAAATTTTAAGAACATCAATAATAATAATAATCTTTGATGGTGATTCTATAGGTTTATAACCTAAGTTCTGATATCAATTGAAAGTATATTTTCAAATATACCATGATAGAAAATATGAATTAACTTTTTAGATAGGATCTTTTATCCCATAGAATCAACCAAATAAGAATTCAATTAATAAGAAAATTAAGAGCACTTACCTTGATCCATTACTCAAAACAATTAATTGAATAGAACCACAATTAAAGAAAAGATTTGATCTTCTTAGATTTTCTCCTCTCCTTGAGGTTTTCTTTGATGGATAAGAAGTTCGTATGTTTCTGACTTGGCCATCAGGTTGTTTTATATTGTGTTATGTTATGACGGGGGGAGGGGGGATTTAATCCTTATTTATTTAGGAAATCCTAAGACTTTAATTCCTTAAATCTAATGTCCATCATATTGGGCTCCTTTAATATTAAAGCCAACCCATTACATGGCCACATTAATGTTTAATTAAATACAATAAACTAACAGATGTTAGTCAGGTTCAGTACCTCAATATGATAGTTAAAGAAACTCTTAGATTGCATCCTTCAGCTGTACTTTTGTCAAGGGAAACTATGTCCCAGTTTAAGATTGGGGACTATGATATTTATCCCAAAACTAGAATTTCAGTTAACGTTTGGGCTATAGGACAAGATCTTGATATTTGGGAGAACCTGAAGAGTTCATCCTAGAGAGGTTTATTAATAATTTGGTTGATGTTAAGGGGCAAAATTTGAGTTATTGTCATTTGGTGCCAATCAGAGAATTTGCCTTGCAATTAATATGGGAATGGCCATAATAGAGTTGGTAGTAGTGGATTTGTTGTAATTAATATTAATAAGCAAGAGACTATGCCAATATATATTGAAGCAAAGTGCCCCGTATATGTATATATAGTATCAAACTAGTCGGCATAAGAGGCCATGATCTTAGTTGAATACTTAGAAGATAAAGTTTTTGTCTATTTGTCATTTTCTTAGGATATATTCGTAGCTGAAATTGACACTAGTTGACACACCCGGACCTAGCACGACTTTTCTGTACGAACGAAATAATACAAGATGACGTATTAATTAAACAGTTGGTCGGTCCAGCTGTGTCAAGTCAGAAGAGAAGATAAAATTAGGATAAGACGGAGTTTGAAGATAAAGTAATTAACCGTGCATAGAAATTAGTAAATGCCAAAAAGACCTCCAATTAAGTCCCTAGAAATTTATTATGGGCCCCATTGGCACAAGAAATCAAAGGATTTAGCCAACGAGTAAAAATGGAAGAAAGTTGAAAAAGGAGAAAAAGTTTGACCTGGGGCCCGAGTGAACCCGGCGTCGAGCTCCCCTATAAATAGGGGAGGGGGGCCGAACCTTTCTTCATTTTTCTTTTCTTTTTCTTTTTTTTTCTTCTTTTTTCTCTGGAGCTGAACGGAGGCATTTTGGACAATTGGAAAATCGGGACAGTCCGGCCGTCAAATCAAGGTAAGTTTCCAATATGTTGTTCTTCTCACCTCGATCCACGTTATGTTAAGTTTGCACGCACATCCATGCATCGGTTTAGCCTAGATCGTAGTTTTCAGCTTTTAACCGGATTAGAACTTTAAACTCAAATAAGTGGATTTCGGGCTGGTGGATTAAGGTGAGTTTTTAGTAGGTTATAGTACTCACCTTAATCTACTTCATATTCCATTTTTACGCATTTCTGTGCACCGGGTGTGAGTAAATCGGAGATTTAGTCAATTTGGGCTAAATCTCGATCTACGGGAAAATTGGACCGATGTTTCTCGTTTCTGCCTTGGCATATCCGTCGTGAATGCCATGAGGATTGCCTCTCTAAGTTTGTACGACGAAAGCAGGAGAAATGAGTGCGAAAATCGGGGAAGAGACCGGCCGAAGAACTGGCCGATCGAGTCCCTATTTAGATATTTTTATATAATATTATTATATTAAAAGATATTTATATATTATATTAATATATTCTAGATATTTATATACATTATATCATTATAATGTATAAATATCTCATAGGTTGGCTTTTTGAACCTGATTTCGAGTAGATTTTGGCCCAACCGGTGTGGGGCCCAGCCTAGTCCCGGTGTGGGGGCATTTTAGTAATTTTTCATCGAAAGTCCGATTTTAGCCTTGAAACATCCCGGACACTTTTCTATGTGCCGGGCCCAACCCGAGTGGGCGGCCCATGGGCCCGGGGGTATTTTCGTAATTTTTCACCAAGTGTCCAATTTTTACCCCAGAACCTCGTGGACACTTTTCTAAGCCCGAATCACATCCAAGCCAATCTTAGGTCATGTTAAAGCCTCATAGGTGCATTTGTAAATGTAATTATGAATGCTAACGTATATTTCCATGTATTAGGGCTCCGGATAATCGAATGCGGCGATGTACCGGAGGGTAAAGCTACATGGAGCGCTTAGGAGTATACGAATCTCTCAATACTGTGAGTGGCCTAGACTTCTTTGTGTAGCCACTGGGGGAAAAGATTTTAAAAATGATTTTAAAACATAAATGTTTTTGAAAAAGATTTTGGGATATGGGAAATCCACACACACACAGTTGTTTGTGATATACCCACACAGTGAGTGGGATGTTTTAAAAAGAAATATAAAACTTATGTGTGTGTGATTTATATGTTCTAAATACAAACGTTTTATACGTATATATATAAATTTTTTAAATATTATTATTATGATTATTGAGGGTACGATGCCCTTGGGAGATAAGTGACTGAGAGGGTTCCTCGGGGCTCCAATTTGCAGGAGCGTGGACCGAGTTTGAGAGCATGCATGATACTCAACCGTGGACCGCCTATCGAGGGGCACGATGAGTCGAGCCTGGTTAGGAGAGACGCTTAGGGAAACTCGCCAGAGCTCCAGTTCGCTGTGTTCCACCACAGCAAGGCACCACCGAGGGAAATGGCTAGAGAGATAGAAAAGAGAAAATATTATTGAATGAGAAAAGAGATAGCCCTCGGTTCAGTGAGGCATATGACGACTGACGGGTCGAGCCTCCAGTATAAAAGAGATGCCAACCCATTTGAGATATATAAATTTATTTTATTTTAGATGTTTTTAAAATAGGGTTCTTAGCCGGAGAACCAGAAAAGAGTTTTCAAAAGAAAAATATTATTTTATTATTATTTTATTTTATTTTATTTTGGATTTCCCTTATCTTCCCTAACCCAGATGGAGATTTTTAGAACCTCTATCACTCACCTGTATCCAATGTGGATGGATGCAGATTCTCGTACGGAGTCAGCTTTAGAAAGGAGGCTCACTAGAAGACGTCGGTGGCTTAGGCTTAGTAGTTTTCCGCTGCATAGGTATTCCTTTTAAATTAATCCACTGGTGCACTATTTAAGTTTTATTATTTTATTAAATGATTTTAATCAAAGTTTTAAAGGTTTTGCAGCGATGGTATCCATTTCAATGCCTTGCGGTGCTTCTGGTGAGTGACCGGTCGGCACGTACTTCGAGGCAGCGCGGCGGTTGCCACGTGGCCGACCCGGGCGGGTCGGGGCGTGACACTAGTGCACTTACCATGATTTGGGCAATGGTAGAGTTAGCTAGGATGCCAACAGTCATGAAGAAAGCATAAAATGAAATCAAACATTGCATTGGGAACAAAGGAAAATTCATAAAAGACGATAGTAGTCAATTGCAATACTTCAAGATGATAATTAAAGAAACTCTTAGATTGGATCCTCCAGTTATACTTCTACTTCCAAGGGAAACTATGTCCCAAATTAAGATAAGAGAATACGATATTTATCCTAAAACTAGAATTGCAGTCAACGTTTGGGTGATAGGATGAGATCCTGATATTTGGAAGAACCTTGAAGAGTTCATACCAGAGAGGTTTATTGATAATCCAATTGATTTCGAGGGCCAACATTTTAAGTTATTGCCATTTTGTGCCGGTTGAAAAAGTTGCCCTGGAATTAACATGGAAACGGCCATAATTGAGTTGGTACTCGCAAATCTCCTGTATTGCTATGATTAAAAATTACCAAGTGGGATAAAGGAGAAAGACATGGACATGGAGAAAGAGGTGAGTTTAGCGATTGGTAAAAACTCAACTCTTAAGCTTATCCCAATTAACTTTATTTTGGAAGATGAAACGATTTGGAAACACTAATTGTATGTTGTTTCAAAATAAATGGATGAGTGCAACATCTACCAAATACTTTATACTTAATCAATTGATTCCACTTATACCTATCATCCAAAATTGCTTTAAATCTTTTTTTTTCTTACAATTTCCACAGCTCTTCTGCACTAAACGGCACCTGTTTTGCCAAATTTACTGGATACATTGGACAATTCTACTATACTGATGTAGATGGGTAGCTATTTACCATATTCTTCAAATTTTTTGTCTGATTTCATCATATTTCCAACAAAGGTTACATGCTACCTTTGTTGGATGTTTTTGTTAGGATTTTTAACTCAAATCCTAGAAGATTTGATTGGTAGATATTTTAGGGATATTACTTTATGAGTAAGAATACTTGTGGGCCATGAAATTTAATGGGAATAGGGTTTCTTGTTTGCTAAATTTGTGTTGGTATAAATAGTAAGAGTCTCATTAAGATTTGGTACGAGAGAAAGATGTAAATCATAGGGTTCTGGCATGAGACACCCCATAGGACAAAAGGATGGTCCCAGGGGTATGTATGATTAATTGTTTGTTTGTTTAGTTGGAGATTAGTTTGGTTTGGTGACATCGAGCGAGAGTGCTCATATTTGTTTGGTTTGGTTGTTAGGATAATTAGATTGGATTGAGTGATTGAATGCTTATGAGATTGATGATTGTTGATTGATTGTAACTCCTATAACTAGTGGATCTTTACTTTCATATGTGGATATAGGTAAGTTAAGTGTCGAATCACATAATTTCTTGTGTCTTATGTGGATGATTTATTATTTGTGTGGATGATTTATTACTTGTGTGGATAATTTACTGTTTGTTTTCGCTTCCGCTTACATAATTGATTGGATGGTTTTTTTATTGGGATCTGGGACTTAATAATTTTAGTATTGCCAGACGATATTTTTTGTTTTCACTGCCTATAAAAAGGTATTGGCTGTATTGAAGGCATTTACAATGAGGTCAAGAAAATCCATATAATCTAATTGTTGAATATGGTAAGAAGGATAAGGACCATTAGATGTAACTAATTTATTCTCGACTTAGGATAACCAAATTAAAAAAGGTGAATGTAAAAATGAAAAAGACAAAGTCTAAACAACTTGTATTCAGCTTTTCATGCTTTATAAGGTACAATTGCAAGCTTTCTTCCTTTTACTAGTCAAAAACGTACCACCATAACTACCATTCAAAATTACTTTTTTTCTTTTGAGAAAACACCATTCAAAATCATCATTAGGTTTTATATTATGATTTTCGTCTTTAACAACAAGTATTGGGCTTATAATTGGACTCTTGGAAAACATGCCTTAGCTTATTATTCAGCCTTTGGAAAACAAACCTTACTTTAACTTTTGGATCAATTATTATACTCTTAGAAAGTAGAAAATAAAAGATGGAATGAATACGGTTTCAAACCCTAAAGTTGAAGCCTAAAAGGTGAAATGGATGGGGTTTCAAATCCTAAAGTTGAAGCTCTAAACTTCACAAAATAAATATATTTATAATGAAAAAGGAAAAGATATATACATATGAGATAGTAAAGATGCATATATGCATCTTCAAATACATATGAGCTAGGAAAAGATATATACAGATGAGATAGGAAAAGGAAAAGATATATGCATCTTCAAATAAAGATGCATATGAGATAGTCACTAAAGAGGGTAAAAATTAAAGGTACCAATGTTAGAAATAAAATTAATTTTATGAATATAATTTTAAAATTAATTCTCTTTTTACAATTATAATATATGTAAAAAAATAATATCCATATTTTTTTTGAAATAAAAAAGTTTTACGACAATGGTGTCATACCAATCAATTAATCACTAAATAAGTAGAATCAATTTAGTTAGATTGTCATTGATGTCATTGTGTAATGACAATATAGTGTTGGATATAATACGGGAATGAAATTTTTGTGCTAATCGATATTTTGACAAAGCTAACTTGTGATTTAGAGGTTGGAAGCTACCTGAGGAGATTATACACAATCTACAATCACAAGCTTGGAGAGTAGCGTATTTGAAAGAATTTAAAATCTCTTAATTTTTTTGTTTCTTTCTTTTTGTCACCCAAAAATAATGTATATAGTTAAATAAATATTAAGTTATATTTTGTAATATTGGAAATGGAATGAAAATGGATAATTATTAAATTTGGAGAAGACATGTAGGTTAAATATCCAATTTAAACCTAAAACTTTAGCCCTGTTGCTCAATTTAGACCTAAAACCTGTTGGGGTTACATTTTAGATTTTGATTTAGCAAATAAGGTCTATTCTGTGAATGACATGTGCTGTTAGTCAACAAACGGTGACATGTGGCAAATAAGAAAATCTAAATATAATTTTTTTTTCACTAATCACTCACACACACACTCTCTCTTTCTCATAATCTCTCTTTCTCATAGCAAAAAAATCAATATTTAAACAAATAATTAAAAAAAAAACCATATGACATTTTCTTTTTTCTTTTTTCTTTTTTGTGGAAATATGGCATTTTATTTGAAAAAAAAAAGAGATTTAATTCTAAAGGGTTTTGAATTTTATCTATAATCTATAATCTATAATCTATATCTATAATCTATAATATATATAAAAGTACGAATGTTGTAAAACTTTTGAATGGTCTAAAATATCCTTTTGTTTCTATATATTTCAAAAATGCCATTAATATTGTTGAGTCAAATTAAAACTCTTCATTTATTTTTTACTAAATATATTTTATATATTTATTAAATGATGATAGTAATTAACAATTTTATTGTCATCATAATTAACTTATTACTATATTATATTGAAAAAAATAATTTAATAATCATCCAATTTTATGCAGTTTAATTTAAAGTTTATTTTATAATTTAATTATCATTCACTTTTATATAGTTTTATTTTTTTATGTTTTTAAATTTTATGTTTTTATTTATAATGCATTATATCATGTGCAATGTACGTGACAGGAAAACTAGTGTTTCTAAATCTAAGAAACCCAGAATCCATATATTCTTTTTAGGAGTGATTTTTGGAGTTTGGTTTAGCCCAGGACTGAGGTTGGATGGCCATGGTTGCAAGTCTCCGAGACAACTTGCTAGATCTCGGTAAAAACCAAGTTCTGAACAACCCACTAGATCTCACTCTTGCTGCTTAAGTTGACGGTTATGGCGATGCAACGCTAGTCACAGGTACTTGGGGGCGGGACATGTGGCGATTACGACTAGATTCAAAAGTGAAGCCAAGGGTGGAATCGAAAGGTCTTGTTTTGATTAGTGCTACTATTGCTATAGATTGATTAGAAGAGAAGGTTTTGGGAAATTGAAGAATTTGGTTAACCTTTCGTGAAGAAAAAAAAGTTAGATGATACTTTTTTTGTGTGTGGCTTTTAGGGTTTTGAAACTGGTTTGAGCTCATTTAGACTTTTCACTTGGAGAACTTTTGAAAACTAGACAAAAGGCAACTCTAAAAGTTTTTCCAGCTTTTGTGGAATGGACGAGTTAAATGAATCTTGATTTACTCAAAGCAGAGGAACTTGATCCGAGAGGCTACTACATTTCATTTAGATTTTTTGTTAATTGCTGATTAAGATGGTCTAAACTTGGTTTTATTTTTCTTTTTTAAAAAAATTAAAAAAGAAACTGGTTTAAGTTCTTGCAAAATAATTTCTGGTTTAAATCTGCAGATTATGTTCATCATGGATTTCTTCTCAATTATTTTCTTTTTTTTTCTATTTAAGTGTTATCATTCATCATTCATTAAACTAGAAAAACAAGTAGGAAAAACTGGAAAATCATCGTCTTGAAGAGAGAGAAATAAAGTTTGGAAACTAGAGAGAGAAAAGAAAAAGGAAGATGAAAGAAAAATGAATAAATTAGAATATTTGTATATTTTAAAATAAAACGACACATTTTAACAGGTAAAAGGGTAAAAAAAAGTTCTTCACACACTTTAACATGTGTTTACATCACATTTGTAATTTAGTCATTATTTGTCAAATTCGCATAGTTTTGAACCTAAAATTTAGTCTCGAAAAGTTTTAGGCCTAAATTAAACAATATGCTCAAGTTTTATATCTAAATTAGATATTTAGCCAAGGCATGTATAAGACTTAGATCCATAAACAATATTGGTAGTATAAGTTTTGAAGAATACATGTATAAGATTAAGATCTATAATTCCATATACATTTCATTAATAATGTGAAATAATGATCAATGAATTGTAAATAGGTAAATGATTATATTTGAAGATGAGATGACTAATTGGGAATGTTTTAGCTTTTAAAATCTTAACTATCATATGCATATATGGCTTAAGTATTGTTTTCTTAATAGCAATTATATTTTCTTAGTTACCCGAGGCTATTGTTTGATATAATGGTATCATTAACCTATATATATATCTATATGTATGTATATATATTGGTCAAAGAATTTATTAATTAGATTTTTTTTCTTCTACAAATTGACTTATTATAAACAATTTAAATTAGTAATTGAAGGTATGAATTAAAGAGTAAATGACCAGATTCGGAGAAAACATATAACATAATACACTATGTATAAACATTGTTACATTTATAATGAACTAATGGTCAATGGCTTAGAAAGAGATAAATATTAAAATGATTAGATTTGAAGAAGAAAAATACTATAGTTAGATTTGAAGAAAACATATAACACCATAAGAAATAGATTCTTAGATATTGCATTGGTAATGAATTAATGGTTAATCAACTCATACTTACCAAATCATGAGTAGCAAATTACAAGTCATAAGAGTTAATCATATAATTGAAATAAAAAGTTTAATGTTATTATCTATTAAGTAATTTTAAATTACAGGGTAATTAATTTTATTTATATTTCAATTATAATACTACTAAAGAAGAGAATTTTAAATTAATTAAATTAATGAATTAAGTTGATATCTTTTTTCCAAAAAATCTAACACTAGTAGTAGTAACACAATAAAAAAATAGTAAGAAAAGAAAAAGAGCAGTGGAATTTGAAAAGAAGTGGCGGGATTAAGTAAAAATTTGAGAGCCAAAGCCAATATGTAACTCATCTTGACCGATATTTATTATCTATATCTGCAACTAGATGAGAGACGCTCGTTTTGCTTCGGGTTAATTTACAAACATTTTACATTGTTATAAAAAAATACATACACCTTTATATTTGTAGGAATAGATTATGAGTGGGCAAATCAATTTTTATCATAATAGTAAATAAATGAGTATTAATAAATGGCAAAGCCTATACACTCAAATGTGTACCCTTGCAAAATTTCATTAAAAACAAATATCAAAATATTTGGATGGTCAAGCATAGTTTTTAAGCACCTCATGAAAACCGTTGCTAGTTTCATATTTGTCATAATAGAGGATAGAATAGCAAATGCTCCAAAACAACCAAAATTTATGGGATCCAGCACAATTTTAAAAAGAATCTTTTGACATGTTAATCTAACATACAAATACATGATAGGTATATAGAATTTGTTCACCATCCAAAATCATAACTACTATTATCTAAAGAACTACTTGACTTACCTCCACTACTCACAGCTTTAATTTGTCCTAAAAAAGATTTGGGCTTAATACATAAATTGACCCTCCAACTTGAATAAAGTTGTAGTTTTGACCCTTTATCTTTTATTTTAGAATTTTTAACTCTTGAACTTATATTTTGCTTTCCAATTAACCCTTCCGTCCACTTCCATTGGTCATGTGCCGTCACATGGCCAATAACGGTGCTGAAGTGGTTTCCTTCTTTCCTTCGATTTGTTAACTTGCACTGTTATTGTTGGTGCTACTGCTACTTATGGTGCCCATGACTTTCACCACCCAACCAACCGTCTCTCAACGTCTACTACTTCCTGTATGTAAAAACAGTTCCGTCTATGTTGTTAAGGAAGAAGGTGTGAATTTCATAGGCTTTGTTGGTGGGATCGTTAAGGCTTCTTCTTCTTCTTCTTCAACTACTCATCACTCTTATATGGATCCACAATCTTTTCTACCTTTAAATCTTAGCTCGATTCAAGATGTGAACAACAACCCTTTTCTTTACACTCGCATAGCCTTCAAAACAGAGATTTTAACCAGCCTTATTATAATGGTGGTGAAGTTGTGGTTTATAACCAATACCACAACGAATGCAATAGCAATCACAGCTTTAACCGCAATTGCAATTACAACTGCAGATGCCACAAATTCAACAATATAGCCAACCCCACCCCCAACCCTCCGCGACACCCTCCACCCTAAGCCCTAATCCTAGCCCGAATCCATTACCAAAACCCTTGACTTCCCCTACACCACCACCCCAACAGCCACTGCAATCGAAACCAACTTCCCGCACTCCTCAGCCTAGACCAAACTCATCGTTTCACTACTTTTCAAATGTGTTTGTGGTGGGGTTCGGGGGTATGTAAAAATAAAAATAGAAGCAAAGAAGTTTGTAGAAAGCAAAAAAACTGTAGAACGACTTTGAATAGCCATAAAAAAAGGAAGGAAGATTGGTTTTTCAAAAGGAGTTATCAATTTTTTTTTCCCAGCTTACTTGCAGTGCAAAAGGGAGGGAGGGGACAAGTTGAAGAAGAGATCTGTTGAGAAAAAGCTCGAGATGGAGAGTATGAACAAAAGAAATCACATTTTCAGCTAAAAAATTTCTTATTTGTTGATATTATCTAAGTGAGGCCCATGAAGTTCCTATAAAAAAAAGTAACTCAATGCCATTAATGACACCGTTGGTCACATGACTGCACATGACAGATGGAAGTGGACAGAAGGACTTACTGGTTTGCAAAATAAAAGTTTAAGGGTAAAAACTTTCAAAATAAAAGATGGTGGGCCAAAACGATAGTTTTGCACAAGTTGGAGGGCCAATTTGTGTATTAAGCCAAAAAATTTGGTTTTCTTATTTTAATCTGCAAACAAACAAGGTTCATATAAAAAAAATATAAGAAAACAATGGTATAGAGTCAAAACTCACCATGTAAAAAGAGTTTACTCTTTGATTTTCTCGAAAGACTTTCAAGATTCTTTGCACTACTACTTTTACCAAATACTATCAAGCATAATAATTAGGAACATGGCACTTCCCCTGTTAATAAGTTGCCAAGGAACTAGAGGTTTAGTATTTATTGAGGCAAATTATGCCTTTTGATTAGGGCCAATTTTATGCACGGTGTGAGAGTTGCACTGTCACGTCCTATTCTTCCATCAAAACACCGATAAATTATTATATGGGCCCGTCCCACCACGTCATTCATGGGACCAATCAATAAAATTTTGTCAACTCAAAATAATTGCTAAAATTTAACCCCTAATTTAGTAACAAGTTTAACCCTTAGTTTTAAGAAGTGAGATTTACAGGGTAAGTCCTAAAATTAAGGATATTAATGAGGTAGGGTTTTAGTAATTGTAGATAAATTTCTGAGTTAGCAAAATTCTATTAGTTGGTCTCATGACTGATATGGTGGGATGGACTCACGTAATAATTTCTCCAAAACACCATTTGTTTTGCCTACTTTACCCATTTTCTTTCTTTTTTTCAATACTACTACTTGATTCGCTAAAATCCAAATTTAAACGAGTTCTTATGCAATGTCTAATGATCCTCATGCTAAGAAAAGATTACCATATGTTAAAAAGACAATCTTTATGATCCTTGGAGTTCAAATTATTGATGCCATTTTAGTTGGCTCGTACGGATGAGATGAAGAGAGAGCTCTAGCCATGGTGCTGAAGTCGCTCCAAGCCTTAATCCCTAAAAAAGAGTAAGTTGGGCACTGGCTTTAAGCCAGTAGGCCCCCTTCCAGTGTGAGAATCAGTAGGGGTTGTCATATTAATGGAGTATTTTAGAGAGAGAGACAGAGTAAAGGGTGCAGGGTAGTCGAGATTGGAGGAGAGATGAGAGGTTGAAGATGATTAATAGTGTATTAGTCTTACCTTTTATAAGAGAGAAATGAGATAGGTGGCAATAGTGAAAGGGTACATAGACATGACTACCTATCACAGAGGTCCGTGCTTGTGTCAGAACATTCGGCAGGGTTAGTACTTGTGTCCCCTATTATCTTCTAGCATTGACCTTTTATGGAGCCCGATTTGGGGGTTCACGCACATTTGGTACTCTGCGCTCCGCACACATCCTAGGGGTTTGTGCTAGGAAGGTCTGCTCTTATGAATTCATCATGTAGGCTTGATCTGCTAGGCCTTTCAAGCCTTAGTTCTTTGGGCCTGTTAAGTTGTGCTCAACAAAGGCCCTCCAGGAGTGAGAGGGTTATAAAGTGACCCCGTGAACGACTAGAAAACACGATATGAAGTTTGCATTTTAAGGGTAAATATAGTGTAATTATGGATTGGGTGGGTGGTAGGCTATTGTCGTGTTAAAGAATTTGCTCCAGAATTTGTAAATACATAGAATCCTCAGTGTGATGATGCTTATATTTATGGTATATCTAGGGGTGTGCATTTATCCTTGGTAAAGGAAGATGTCCTTCAGATTGATGACAACGAATGATAGCTAATTTAAGGGAGAGTGTTCTCGTTATTTATTGAAGGATAGAGGGTGCCCTTATATATGATGCTTGCCTATTTAGAGTAGAGGACTCCATATGCATCTCCATAATGTAATGTGTTAGAAGAGAATACTTTCTCTGAAATCATAGGTATGAGAGATGGCTGAAATAGCCTACGCATGAAAAGTGCATTTTCCATGTATTATCGAACGATCAGATTTAGCATAATGTTTTCTTTATCAGAATGCTTTATGTATCAAATAAGTTTACTTCGTTGGACAAGAATATGGAGTCTATCTCAGATCTTTTGGACTATGCTTATGAAGACTAGATTCCAAATGTTATGAAAACCAATATGCTTAATGCTAGTCATCAAAATGAAGCAATTGGCTAGGCAACAGATTAACATGCAATGTTCCCAATGAGGAGACTGCTCTTTGTGAGCAAATAGTGATAGGTAGTCTGTAAAGGAGTATGTCTGTCTACTCTGGGGAAGAGATATGTAATTTTCCTTTAAGTGTATTTTATCCATGTCAAATATTTGAGCATTAATATGGCGAAAAATGCAATTGCTTTGCTGAATATAATGAAAATGCTAGATGGTTGACTGATGAAACCATCATTCTCCAACTTAGCTATACCAAAACTTTGGTAATTTGATATTATGAGTTGTTTTTATGGCTGTTTGTGAACATATCCATCTATGCTCCACTACCTATGAAATTTAAACCAAATGAGATGTGATCTCATTTTGGGTAGACTTTTCAATGCAAGAATGTATATGTTCTTAACATCTTCAAAAGTATGTGATAATTATTAAGGATGTATCGTACCTCACACTTGAAGAGGTGCCAAATAAGTAATAATTTAGTTTAACCTTATGGGAGGCTATTCTAATCTTTGAGCAGGTTGCCAATGTAACCTTGATGTATCACAAATATAATATATATTTAGTGTAGTCCTACCTCCAAAAATTTTTAAAAAAAATGTAGTGGATAATTGGATGGCCTATTTGTGGCACAACCAACTGTGTGTTCATTTGTTTAAGGTGTCATAGGCTATTTTATGTAGCAGATTACGTACACACAGATTACATATTCATCTGTGGCAGAATGCGTATTATGGCAGGCTACATATACATAGATTATGTATTCATCTGTGGTAGGCTGTGTGTTTATCTGTTTACAATGTAACAGACTGTTTATTTAGTAATTCCCTACTAACCAAAAACCTTCACATATGAGGGTTCGCTTTCAATCGTGTATGTAGTAGATTGTAATTCTCTTGTAGTACCTTTCGAGATGAAAAATATTCCAAGTTTTAGGGTTTGTGTTTGCCCCTCAAGTTTATCGACTTATAGGCTATGAGCCTGGGCTAAAAGGCTCGGTGTTGTTGGGCAAAGGAAGTCGAATGTAAGTGTATCCTTTGCACATAATAAGGGAGGCACAAGTCCTATGCCTTATGTGCATTCAGTGGAATTCAGAGTTCCGATGTTCCTTTCTAAGATGCGGAGTAAGGGTAGACTTCTTAGAGGAAAAAGGCACCAGTATACTTGCCCTAAGATTTTAAGGTGGAAACCAGAGAAAGGAAGAAAATACAAGGGTGCGCTTAGTACACATATTCTGATCTTAAGCGTAACCATCCAAAGAGTTGGTTAGGGAATATTGGTGCTGCCGTAGAGGACGCTACTCGTGGGATTCCTAGGATTGATAAAGATTATATAGAGAAGATGAGCTTGGTGTAACTATGATGTCCTCTGTGATTTCTCAATATAAGGCATACGTGTGGCTTTATTTATTAAAGTATTCTATTTTGTGAGCTCATTATAACTTGGTTATACTACCTGTACAAGTGTGAAGCATTTAAGCTTTCCGTCGAACAGGAAAGGTAGGATCTACTCGACAAGATGGGTAATTAAGGCAGTGCAGTTAGGGAATCTAAGACTTTTATGATAAAGCAGGAGTTTCCCAACATTAATACAAACAATATTGATTTTGAACGAATAGACCTTTCTTCTATTAGTGTATATGTTGATGCACATGGAAATAAAGAGGGAGTCACAGAGGGTGATATCCAAAAAGTTGATAAAAGTACAAACGTGATTAGTGCTTCAGAGGAGTAGTCCACAAAAATGGGCTCAAAGGAAGTTCTTGAGTCCCATTACTGCTAAGGTTTCTACAATCTGTAGTGTGGAAGAGTCTGTGACTGTAAATATTGAAGTCACAAATCCTAAAGTCGCAGATCCTGAGGTAGCGGTTTTAAGGCGCAGAGGACCTTAATAGATGCTTAGCTTAGTTTACTTCTATTTTGGTTTTAGATAGTACTCAGTTTTGTAATATTCTGATAGGCTAACTTTTTTACCTTGTTCTAAACATACATTTCAAACAATATCTTTGATGAATTTCTTAATCAATCTGATGGTTTATTTCGATTTGTTATTTATCACTTCACCTCCTTTTGCTTGATGGCGATGTTAACCTTTCTTTTAGGGTGACGTTTATGTTGGCAGTGCACTAGCCTGACTGTTGGCTGTCCCAAAAGTTTCTTCACTATATAGAGCTTTATTTATATATACAAGTATTTGCTCAGCGGATATGGTAATGTGATAGTAGTCTTGGCATCCTTTAAAAAAATGCATAATTATATTTGTGCTTTTCATGGAGTCTGTGATCTTCACTGATTTCATAGGAGCTTTCGTGTAGTTATTCTAGAGCAGTTTATGCTTTTATATCTTAATCTATATATTTCAAGGGCCTTTTCTTGCACAGAAGGGTGAACAGATGTGCGGCCAGATATGCCCATCTAAGTTACCGACTGTTAAGCTTGTGCCTATTTGTGTTTGCAAGTATATCGAACTAGTAGTCCTACCACCAACAAAATGAATAATTTGAGGACCCTTTTTTGGTTGGGATAATTGATTGTGTTTTTAGAGTTGATAATAGGGGATCACCTTACTCTTTAATCAAGTAGCTAGTGACTTACAGCCATTATATAGGCTAAATTGGTTTGGCAATTTGGTCCCTTTTTTGGGATTATGCTATTCATTTTAAGAGTCTGCTTCCTGTAGAAATGTCTACCGTTTAGAGACTATATGTAGGCTTAATTTTGCAGTTTCTTACTACCCTGCCACATGTGAATGCTTGATGTATAGAGTGTTGCGCTTCTCACCCCATTTATTCGAACAATGCTTATTATTCTCTGTTCTTGACCTTGTAATGGAGGCTGGAATAAAGGAAGTTGATGCTTGTTACCTCAACATTCATATCAAAGGCTAGCAACTTCCACCACTAACCTTGTGTGAAAGGTTAAGGATTATTGCCCCCTGAGCCTTATGTTTAAGATTAATACACAAGAGGTTTATGACTTTTACCTCTAATTTTCTTTAAATTTATATTTACATTAGAAACGGGATTAGGCAGTTTACGAATGGGTGTTTATTCTTTGAGATGTAGCTATGCGCTTGATGGATAATTAATATGTATAGAGTGCCTTGTAAACTAACGGCATGTAGGGGATGTGCTTTTTTACCCGTATCCTCATGGGTTTGGTTTTGCTTGATTGGAATGCCTTTGCAAGTTTAATAGACATTTTGCTTAGCTTTTGTAAAATGAATATACTTGACCTTCTATTGGGAGTTTGGTTAATCATGTCAAGGAAGTCTGTTTGGCTTGTTTATGGTTGTCTTTTTGACTCTGAAAGGAGTTCACGCTTGGAGTAGTCTGCACCCAGGCAGTCTGTGCCTGAGGTAGTCCGTGACTGAGGCAATCTGCTCCTAGAGCAACCTGCGCTTAGAGTAGTTATCACTTTGGTGGTTGATCAATTCTTCAATTGTATTTTTCATGTGAATGTGGTCTTTAATGTCGCAACCAATAATATGGTGAAAAGTGCAACACTTTATAGCTTTTAGAATGTGGATCCATTAAAGGAAACGAGGGTGCATTGATCATTGTATGAGCAGTTTGTTCATCATGCTTTTAGCAGGCTTTGTTGTGAGTAGGTATCTGCTTATGAGCAAGTATGCATCCTTTGAGAAGCATCTTTCATTGAATGTGCTTTCGCTTTCGGAAGGCTTAAATTATTTGGGACATCTGCTTTTCACAGACTTTACTACAAGCCTGCATCCTCTGTGGGGCATTCACTTGTGAGCAAGCATGCATCCTCTATGGCGATATCCGATTGTGAGTATGGTCGACTTTTACTTTTGGGAGTCTGCTGGACTACTTCTTGTAGGAGTCTGCTCAACTTTCACAAATAATGATTCAACAAAGAGCATAGACGCATAAGAGGGAGTCTATGCGTTATGCACAGAGGTTGCTTGCCAGAATGGGGATGTGCATTCGACATGTTAATTTCCACTCTAACTGGGGTTTCCTGTTGCTTTTGCCCCCCAGTTCAGTCATTAACTTTCATTTTTATCTTTGCAACTTCATCTATGCCAGACTTCTACTTTTTGGTTAGTGCTAGAATTGTGAGGTGACATGGCCTAGCTACTACTTGATCTGTTTTCATGTATCTGATTCCTATGGGTATGGGGAATTTGATAGTTAGGAAGTAAACTCCATCCAGTAGTTTGGTAGATTTTATGAGAGGGCACCTTATGAGGGCGTTGTATGTTATGGGGATATCCATTATCAGAAATGGGTTCATGATGCTAAGTATATCCTATCCATTGTCCATGCATATAGAGAAATGATGGCTCCTTTCATAGGGATTAGTTGATTGCTAAAGCTATATATTGACGCAGAGTGGGGAGGTTGCAAAGTCTTGAAGCCCATATTGATAAAAGTTTTGCAAAGTATGATGCCCACATCATTACTATTATCCCCGAATATGTGGCTCACTTCATAATTCCCTATTATTGTCTTCACTACTATGGGATCATTTCCAGAATCTTAACATAGATCTGTGTCTTCTGCAGAAAAAGTTATGGTCCAACTGTTTTGCCACCGAACGTCATCTAAAAGGTGGCTATTTGCTTTGCACATGTTGTGCTACTTCTCCTCTGCTAACTGCTTGATTTCTCTCTTTGTTTTGACCAACTAGCTCAGCCCTACGCAAAGGTGCATCCTCCATATTTACAACTCTAAGCCAGAGGTACTTGTTGCCTGGGACAATGGCTCAATGAAAGTGCAGACAACGGTGTTTATGTTTATTCTTGAGGAGGCGCATAGGATGATGGCATACTGGTATGCCCGTCTTTTATTCATTTGGGAGTTCGCTCGACTGCTTATTACAGGAGTCTGCTCCTTGCGCGGTGTGCCCGGCATTTATTTGATTAGGAGTCTGCTCTTTGTAAAAGTCTATTCCATGAGGGGTTTGCCCATCTTTTGTTATTTGGGAGGCTTCTTGACTGCTCTTCGTAGGAGTTCTACTCTCTATGGGTGTGCCTGCCTTTTGTTTATTTTGGAGTTTTCTTGACTGCTTTTCGCCTGAGTTTTTCTCCCTACGGATGTGCCCGCTTTTTGTTTATTTAGGAGTTTTCTCGATTGCTTTTCGTAGGAGTTCTGCTCCCTGTGAATGTGTTTTACTGAGTGTTTGTACATCTCTCATATCTAAGGAGTCAACAAGAAATGCTAATGCAGGAGTGGGTTTCTATGCTTTTAGAGCAGAAAAGGGTTTCCCAGGGAGGGAATGTGCGCTCAACATGTTACTTTTCATTCTGACTAGGGTTTCTTGTTGCTCCATTCTAATTGATGACACACCCGGACCTAGTACGACTTTTGGTACAAACGGAATAGTATAAGATGGCGTATTAATTAAACAATGGGTCGGTCCGGCTGTGTCAAGTCAGAAGAGAAGTTAAAATTAGGATAAGACGGAGTTTGAAGATAAAGCAATTAACCGTGCATGGAAATTAGTAAATGCCAAAAAGACCTCCAAATAAGTCCCTAGAAATTTATTGTGGGCCCCATTGGCACAAGAAAGCAAAGGGTTTAGCCAACGGGTAAAAATGGAAGAAAGTGGAAAAAGGGGAAAAAGTTTGACCCGGGGCCCGACTGGACCCGGCGTCGGGCTCCCCTATAAATAGGGGAGGGCCGACGGTTTTCTTTCATTTTTCTTTCTCTTTTTCTTTCTTTTTCTCCTTTTCTCTCTGGAGCCAAAACGGAGGCATTTTGGACAATTGGCAGATCCGGACAAACCGACCTCCAGTTCGAGGCGAGATCTTGGTGAGTTATTCTTAACTCCTCGATCTACGTTTTGTTAAGTTTGCACGCACATCCATGCATCGGTTTAGCCTAGATCGCAGTTTTCAGCTTTTAACCGGATTAGAACTTTAAACTCAAATAAATGGATTTCGGGCCGGTGAATTAAGGTGAGTTTTTAGTGTGTTATAGTACTCACCTTAATCTACGTCACACTAAATTTTTACGCATTTCTGTGCACCGGGTGTGAATAAATCGGAGATTTAGCCAATTTGGGCTAAATCTCGGTCTACGGGAAAACTGGACCGGTGTTTCTCGTTTCTGCCTCGGCATATCTGTCGTGGATGCCATGAGGATCGCCTCTCTAAGTTTGTACTTCGAAATGAGGAGAAACGAGTGCGAAAACCGGGGAAGAGACCGGCCGAAGAACTGGCCGATCGAGTCCCTATTTAGATATTTTCAATATATTATTACTATATTGAAAGATATTTACATATTATATTAATATATTTTAGATATTTATATATAATATTATTATATCTTAGATATTTATATATTATATCATTATAATGTATAAATATCTCATAGGTGGGGTTTTTGAGCCCGATTTCGAGTAGAATTTGGCCCAACCCGTGTGGGGCCCAGCCTAGTCCGGGTGTGGGGCCCAAGGGCCCCCGGGGGCATTTTGGTAATTTTTCACCGAGAGTCCGATTTTAGCCCCGAAACCTCCCGGACACTTTTCTAAGTGTCGGGCTCGGCCCGAGTGGCCCATGGACCCCCAGGGGTATTTTTGTAATTTTTCACCAAGTGTCCAAATTTTACCCTGGAACCTCCCGGACACTTTTCTAAGCCCCGAATCACTTCCAAACATCGTCATAGGTCATATTAGAGCCTCATAGGTGCATTCATAAATTGTAATTATGAATGCTAACATATATTTCCGTGTATTAGGGCCCCGGTTAATCGAGTGCGGCGATGCTCCGGAGGTTAAGCTACATGGAGCGCTTGGGAGTATACGATTCTCCCAATACAGTGAGTGACTTAGACTTCTCTGTCTAGCCATTGGGGAAAAGGGTTTTAAAAAATGATTTTAAAACATAAATGTTTTTCAAAAAGATTTTTGGGATATGGGAAATCCACATACACACACCTGCTTGTGATATACCCACACAGTAAGTGGGATGTCTTAAAAAGAAATATATAAACTACGTGTGTGTGTTTAAATATTTTAAATATGTAATGTTATATATATATATATACGTTTGAAATATTTTATTATTATGATTATTGAGGGTACGATGCCCTTGGGAGATGAGTGATTGAGAGGGTTCCTCGGGGCTCCAATTTGCGGGAGCGTGGACCGAGTTTGAAAGCATGCATGATACTCAGCCGTGGACCGCCTATCGAGGGGCACGGTGAGTCGAGCCTGGTTGGGAGAGGCGCGTAGGGAAACTCGACAGAGCTCCAGTTCACTGTGTTCCACCACAGTGAGGCATCACCGAGGGAAAGGGCTAGAGAAAGAGAATGAGAATGAGAAAGAGAAAGAGAAATATTTTTAGAAAGAAAAGAGATAGCCCTCGGTGCAGTGAGGCATAAGACGACCGACGGGTCGCACCTCCAGTATGATAGAGATGCCAGCCCATTTTATGTATATTTATTTATTTATTTATTTAAAGTGTTTTTTTTAAGGTTCTCAGCAAGAGGACCAGAAAAGGATTTTAAAAGAAAAATATTTATTTTATTATTATTTTATTGTGGATTTCCCTTATCTGCCCTAACCCAGATGGAGATTCTTAGAACCTCTGTCACTCGCCTGTATCCAATGTGGATGGATGCAGACTTGCGTACGGAGTCAGCTTTAGGAAGGAGGCTCACTAGAAGACGTCGGTGGCTTAGGCTTAGTAGTTTTCCGTTGCATAGGTATTCCTTTTAAATTAATCCACTGGTGTACTATTTAAGTTTTATTATTCTATTAAATGATTTTAATCAAGTTTTAAAGGTTTTGCAGCGATGGTATCCATTTCAATGCCTTGCGATGCTTCTGGTGCGTGACCGGCCGGCACGTACTTCGAGGCAGCGCGGCGGTTGCCACGTGGCCGACCCGGGTGGGTTGGGGCGTGACAATTTGAATGGTATCAGAGCATTTAAAAGATTCTGTTTATTTTCAAAAACTATATAGTATTTTCAAAGTATTTTCAGCTACAAAGTATTTTCAAAATGTTTTCAAACGTTTTTGAAGCCAGTGGATTAAATAGGTTTAGAATTCCAGAGTTCGAGTATGTAGTTACTCGAAAGCGTCATAAATGATCATACCTACTCTTAGAACACCTTCCTTAGCAGCAAGCCACCAAATAGAGTTCTCGAGTGTGGTTTTAAATGAAAAGACATCACGACCACCTTTTTCCTCGAGATTCGTGCAAGCAAGGCACGCTTTTCAAGAAACCCCCCAAACTCAAATTTCAATTTTCAATGTTCCTTCTACTCGATAGCCAATTTGTGAAAGGGACTGTATTTCCCTTGAGATGACGAGATAGATGATGTCTTGTCCAGTCTTTCAACGAAGCCTAGTTAGAGGCTTACCAGTGGAAACTGGTTCGATGCCCACAACCTTCGTTGTTCAATCTTTGAAGTTGTGAACATCGAGACTCGCTAGTAAAGCAGCGAGTGTCAAGCGTAAATTAGATGCGTTGCCCCAATTCTTTACACTAGTGACGTGTAAAATTTCGGAGGACATGTTGTGATTAGAACGAGGCCAAGATGGGTATAACGTGTGTGAACGCTAACCTCACTTCTCTCGTTTTCTACACCTTTGGGCGTAGCCTAGAAGAGAGAGTTGGGTTAGGATTGAAGAAATCGAGGAAGTCAATCACGGAAGATGTGGTTGACCAAAAACCTTAGGACGTGAGATGAAGCACCCGAGCAACCAGATGCAAGATCGAGGAGGACTTCACAAGCATCAAATGGAGATGAAGAGAAGCGATTGTTGAAGTGTCTACAGGATGGCAAGTCTGGTGGGACAAGCCCACAGATTGCCTAGATGATGCTCTGAGGAGTGAGCATGAAGAGAGAGAAGTGGCAGCATGGGCTAGCTAACTTCGTTTATTCATACACTGTAATGTATAAGGGGTGAGACATAACATTCAAAGGAAAGGACAAAGAATGGTGTGGATGTAAATGGAAAGGACAACCCTCAAATTTATACTGAAGTCGAAGAGGAAATAGCGGAGATGCAGAAGCCGAGGTGAGTGCAATAAAGGATAGCCGACTCCATTTATTCTTACACTTCGGTGTGTAAGTGACGAAAGAAAGGGAGGCGTAGGTGGACAAAAGAGAGTCCATCTGAAGTCAATCGAGGAGAAGCATCCAAGGAAATTGGAAGAGAAAGAGTGAGCCCAAGATCTTAAGGTGTGAGATATGGGAAGAATCATTTGAGGATGAGGAAAGAAGGAAAGGAGATCACATCTAGGTGGTCAACGAGTAGTACACCCGTTACTACTTACTTGACCATTGGATACCAATGTTAAGAGAAGATATCGGAGAAAGAAAAGAGAAAGGAAATAAAGATGGAAGAAATGGAATAAGGAGAAAGATAAGTTGTAAACCTCCATACTTAAGGGGATTAAAGGTGTTGAACCCCTCATTAATTGACGAATATTTGAAAGCAAGGAAGAGGAGACCTCTAAAGGGTAATGAGAAAAGACTTTGACGAAGTCGATGGGAAGTAAGCACACCCTTAACCAAAGGATAAAGAAATGTCGTGATGTAGTGCAGAGGCTTTCTAATGAAGAAAGAAAGCATGAAAACCCTAGGTAAAGGAAAATCCTAGGCTAATAAAAGAGAAACAAGGTCTAAAAGAAAGAGAGACTTAGTTCAGTTGATGAACTAAGTTTTGGTTAACTAGGAATAGAGACTTAAAAGAAGAAAAGTATAACCTCTCACTAGAAAACTTTAACCTTAATTAGCGATAATGTCATAATGAACCATAGGTAAATAGCTCCAAATGACTGACCAGGATTAGTATAAGAATAAAACTAGAAAATTAGGGTTAGAGACAGAACCTAGATTGGTAACTTAGAGATAGGTTAAAGAAGAGCGTATAAAATGGGATTAAAAAGAAGCATAGAAAGAGGATTAAGAAAGATCTAGTAAAAGAAGCGAATAAAAGATATAGAAACAGATGTTAGCAAAAGAAAGTCATGCATAATGAACCCCGAACTCGAGTCAAGCCAAGGCACTACATCATAAAACGAATAAATCAAGGAAAGAAATGAGTAAACAAGGATTATCGGAGGCCAGAACCAAGAAAGAGAAAAAGGGGTCAAGGATATAAATTGGTGAAAGGAAGAAGAAACCCCCGATTATTTGATTTTGGAAGAAGATGACAGAAGGATTAAGAATGTGAATGGTGAAAGGAAGGGAAAGAAAAACCCTGATTAGTTAGATGATAAAAGAAGAGATAAAGAGGTGGGATAGAAAGAAAAATTGGAGAAAATATAAGAGAATGAGCACTCGTAGGAAACGAGTGAATGGAGATGATTGTATCTTAATGGAGGACGGGTACGGATGATATCAGTAAAGAATGAATGAAAGAGAAGGAGAGAGGAATAAGGAAATAAGGATATGTAGGATAATAATAAGGATAAGAATGATGATGATCATGAGAATAATAATAACAATGATAATGGACATTGAAGAATAATCATACACAAATAATGAGGAAAGTGGATCGACCTAGGTAAGAGTCGAAGCAGGGAATGAGGATAAAACAAAGATAAATAAGGTAACAATTGAACCTGGAGAAGACAAAAAAAAAGGTGATTAAGGGTAAACAAGAATAATGGTTGGAACCGAGGAAGACGAAAGGAGGAGAATAAAGGATTAAAGTGAGATAGAAGGAATTAAGAGTATAAGGTTGAAGAATATGGAAAATAAGTTAAATCTTTTAGAATGAGGGGAGTAAGCTAACTTTGAAGATAAACTCCCCGAAGAATGATAAGTGAAGAAAGGATGTGGGAGATGAAGTTTAAATCAAGCTAAGATGGAGTTAGCTTGGCGTGGGCAAGATAATGAGGCAATGGAGGATAAAGAAAGGTGTCGCCCACGATAAATGAACCATGGTATCGAAAGATAAAGGAGTGATACTAAAATGTTAAGAGCCGAAGATGGCTAAGAGAAAAGAAACCCATACGTGGAAAGTAAGAGATGAGAGAACTGAAATAGAAAAGGTGATAATAGAAAACCTCGAGTATTCAAAGGAAAGAGTATAAGGATAAAGAAAGGAATTGATCAAGCTCAGGAACTTCTATGAGCACGGTCAGTATGAGGAAAAGTGAGGGAATTCTAACACCTACGTGAATCAAAGGTGTTAAAAGGAAAGAAGAATAAGGATAAGAAATGAAGAAAGTCAGAGAAGAAAGCAAAGAAAGGGAAGAATGAGGCCAAGGTAAAGAAAACCGTGGATATAACGTGAAAGGTCACGTGGATCAAGGTAAAGGAGTTTGGATAAGAAAAAGGATATAGAGATGACCCTAGGGAAAGAGGGCATAAAGATGACAAGAGTTGCAAGTGATGCCTGAAGATGGTAAAAGACCAAAGAGAAAGTCAAGCCAAGTGAAGAACGAGATGCCTCAAGAGAGAAGAATACAAAGATAATGAAGCTACAAAGGATGCCGTACGGGTTGACCTGTATGATTGGTCTAGTCTCGTGTTGACGAGAAGGCAAGATAAATGTGGACCCCACAATGGACGTGGACGGATGGAGAGGAAGAAAAGGGAAAGAGATGGGGATAAGGAAACCCCAAATAAATACTGTTGATGAAAGGAGGAAAAGAAATCAACCATTAGCATTGGAGCTAATGTGACGGAAGAGGTCAAAAGGAAGAGAAACGTGCGACACCTCCTAAAGTGAACACTCCAAGGGAGTGATAGATGAGAGAGAGAGCCTAAGAGGCTAGAGGAATGATATGGATGGGTATGAGGTCGAGGCTCAAGTGTGGTTGACTTGGGAGCCATGTGAGGCGTCCCTATATGAGAAAGGGTCAGAGATCGAGATCTTGAGGATCTCTGTGATGACCACTCGAGAGGACCGGCCCAATATGGGATTGGGGAGAGTGGGAGACCTCCTAGAGTTCTCCGTCCTTATGAGGAGGAGAGATGAGAGGTGATGGGCCATGGGCCCTGTATGTGATATGATGGGCCGAGGGCCCTATGTGTTATTATGATGGGCGGTCAGAGAGTGGGTCAGATTGTGAGAGCCGAGAGGGCATGATCTCTGATTCCTCTGTTGTGATGCGGCCGAGTGTGGGCCAGCGTATACAAGAGCTCGACTCATACGCCATAAAGAGAGAGAATGAAGTTAGAGGCGAAATGAAGAAGCGAAACCAAGGTAGGGGGAAAGATATTTAACTCACCGCATCCTCGCCGTGGAGGCGAGGGAGTTAAGCGAAGGTCTTTCCCGATAGCTTGGTTACAAAAATGAATACAAGACCACGAAACGACGAGGGATGCGCCGGAGAATAGCCTCAAAGCGAGAGGCAGTGGTAATGAAAAAGGAGAAGGAACTCCTGAGAAGAGTAAGAAATGTGGAACCTCAGAGGTAACAAAAGGATCGTCTCGTCAAGAGAGACTTGGAGGATGAGACGAGAACAAAGCTAGAAGATCGAGTAAACGCAATTGAAATGAAGAAAGCCTAACCCGCAAATGGATAAAGGTAGGCTATGTTAAGGAAAAGATGAGGTTCAAACTCAAGAGTGGAAGAGTGATGAAACCACTCTTGAGGGAGAGAATGATCAAAGTGCGCAGCGAAAGCGTGGTGAACTTCAGCGGCGAATAGTGAGGTGAACACTATTCGAAAACGGAATGAAGGCTTCAAATGGAAGCCCAATCTCCCTAAGCTACCTTATTTAATTTCGAGGACGAAATTTTTAGAAGGAGGGGAGAGTTGACACACCCGGACCTAGTACGACTTTTGGTACAAACGGAATAGTATAAGATGGCGTATTAATTAAACAATGGGTCGGTCCGGCTGTGTCAAGTCAGAAGAGAAGTTAAAATTAGGATAAGACGGAGTTTGAAGATAAAGCAATTAACCGTGCATGGAAAATAGTAAATGCCAAAAAGACCTCCAAATAAGTCCCTAGAAATTTATTATGGGCCCCATTGGCACAAGAAAGTAAAGGGTTTAGCCAACGGGTAAAAATGAAAGAAAGTGGAAAAAGGGGAAAAAGTTTGACCCGGGGCCCGACTGGACCCGGCATCGGGCTCCCCTATAAATAGGGGAGGGCCAACGGTTTTCTTTCATTTTTCTTTCTCTTTTTCTTTCTTTTTCTCTTTTTCTCTCTGGAGCCAAAACGGAGGCATTTTGGACAATTGGCAGATCCGGACAAACCGACCTCCAGTTCGAGGCGAGATCTTGGTGAGTTATTCTTAACTCCTCGATCTACGTTTTGTTAAGTTTGCACGCACATCCATGCATCGGTTTAGCCTAGATCGCAGTTTTCAGCTTTTAACCGGATTAGAACTTTAAACTCAAATAAATGGATTTCGGGCCGGTGAATTAAGGTGAGTTTTTAGTGTGTTATAGTACTCACCTTAATCTACGTCACACTAAATTTTTACGCATTTCTGTGCACCGGGTGTGAATAAATCGGAGATTTAGCCAATTTGGGCTAAATCTCGGTCTACGGGAAAACTGGACCGGTGTTTCTCGTTTCTGCCTCGGCATATCTGTCGTGGATGCCATGAGGATCGCCTCTCTAAGTTTGTACTTCGAAATGAGGAGAAACGAGTGCGAAAACCGGGGAAGAGACCGGCCGAAGAACTGGCCGATCGAGTCCCTATTTAGATATTTTCAATATATTATTACTATATTGAAAGATATTTACATATTATATTAATATATTTTAGATATTTATATATAATATTATTATATCTTAGATATTTATATATTATATCATTATAATGTATAAATATCTCATAGGTGGGGTTTTTGAGCCCGATTTCGAGTAGAATTTGGCCCAACCCGTGTGGGGCCCAGCCTAGTCCGGGTGTGGGGCCCAAGGGCCCCCGGGGGCATTTTGGTAATTTTTCACCGAGAGTCCGATTTTAGCCCCGAAACCTCCCGGACACTTTTCTAAGTGTCGGGCTCGGCCCGAGTGGCCCATGGACCCCCAGGGGTATTTTTGTAATTTTTCACCAAGTGTCCAAATTTTACCCTGGAACCTCCCGGACACTTTTCTAAGCCCCGAATCACTTCCAAACATCGTCATAGGTCATATTAGAGCCTCATAGGTGCAGTGATAAATTGTAATTATGAATGCTAACATATATTTCCGTGTATTAGGGCTCCGGTTAATCGAGTGCGGCGATGCTCCGGAGGTTAAGCTACATGGAGCGCTTGGGAGTATACGATTCTCCCAATACAGTGAGTGACTTAGACTTCTCTGTCTAGCCACTGGGGAAAAGGGTTTTAAAAAATGGTTTTAAAACATAAATGTTTTTCAAAAAGATTTTTGGGATATGGGAAATCCACATACACACACCTGCTTGTGATATACCCACACAGTAAGTGGGATGTCTTAAAAAGAAATATATAGACTACGTGTGTGTGTTTAAATATTTTAAATATGTAATGTTATATATATATATATATATATATACGTTTGAAATATTTTATTATTATGATTATTGAGGGTACGATGCCCTTGGGAGATGAGTGATTGAGAGGGTTCCTCGGGGCTCCAATTTGCGGGAGCGTGGACCGAGTTTGAGAGCATGCATGATACTCAGCCGTGGACCGCCTATCGAGGGGCACGGTGAGTCGAGCCTGGTTGGGAGAGGCGCGTAGGGAAACTCGACAGAGCTCCAGTTCACTGTGTTCCACCACAGTGAGGCACCACCGAGGGAAAGGGCTAGAGAAAGAGAATGAGAATGAGAATGAGAAAGAGAAAATATTTTTAGAAAGAAAAGAGATAGCCCTCGGTGCAGTGAGGCATAAGACGACCGACGGGTCGCACCTCCAGTATGATAGAGATGCCAGCCCATTTTATGTATATTTATGTATTTATTTATTTAAAGTGTTTTTTTTAGGGTTCTCAGCAAGAGGACCAGAAAAGGATTTTAAAAGAAAAATATTTATTTTATTATTATTTTATTTTGGATTTCCCTTATCTGCCCTAACCCAGATGGAGATTCTTAGAACCTCTGTCACTCGCCTGTATCCAATGTGGATGGATGCAGACTTGCGTACGAAGTCAGCTTTAGGAAGGAGGCTCACTAGAAGATGTCGGTGGCTTAGGCTTAGTAGTTTTCCGTTGCGTAGGTATTCCTTTTAAATTAATCCACTGGTGTACTATTTAAGTTTTATTATTCTATTAAATGATTTTAATCAAGTTTTAAAGGTTTTGCAGCGATGGTATCCATTTCAATGCCTTGCGATGCTTCTGGTGCGTGACCGGCCGGCACGTACTTCGAGGCAGTGCGGTGGTTGCCACGTGGCCGACCCGGGTGGGTTGGGGCAAGACAATTGAGGTGTCTTGTTGCTAGGAAAATTGTCTCATCCTTTGCTCTGTTTCTTGTTGCATTCACTCAACTGTTGTATTATCGCTTGTTGGCCCATGAAGAAAGAGGAGCCTTCATAAGCCTGCGGGTTTTGCTAGAAAGCCATTCTCGAAAAAGGTGCATGTGCTGCTCGTAAAGTAGCATGTGATGTTGAGTTTAGCAAGGGATTATCTCCTGCGGCCTCGTGGGGACATGCAATATTCTCGTGGCATTTGTGGTGCCGCAGAGGTTCTCATTTCCCTACACCACTCCAGGTTCTCCTGAATAGGGTGCCATAGTCGGAAGTGTAAGCTGTGCGCTCGACAAGGGAGTTAACTCTGCTGGAGACGTTACAACGTAGGGCGTAGGCAATGCCATAGCCATGTGAGGCATCATAGCATAAGGTGTAGGTTATGCGCTCAATGGGGTTCCATAGCCAGAAATGTGAGCTGTGCGCTCGACAAGGGAGTTAACTATACCTGAGACGTCACACCGTAGGGCATAGGCAGTGCCATAGCCAGAGATGATAGATGTGCGCTTGATAAGGTGGTTAGTCCCATGTGAGGCATCATAGCATAGGGCATAGGCGGCGTGCTCGATGGGGTGCCATAGCCGAAGTGTAAGTTGTACGCTCGACAAGGGAATTAACTCTGCCTGAGATGTCACAGCATGGGGCGTAGGCAGTGCCATTGTAATGCCTAGCCTCAATTAACTTGTATTGGAGCCATAGGCTAATACATTGAAAATTTTTACATGACATGCATGCGAATATATTCTTAGGGAAATTAAAAAGAACTTTTACCTAGTGAAATTTTTCCCATTTTGAAGAACTTAATTCCTACACCATTAGGACAAATTTCATGCATGATAGAATAAGGCCTATTTTGTGTATTATTTTTCAAAAATTTATGTACCACCCTTCGAGAGCTACTTGGCTTCTACAAAAAAGTTAGAAAACTCCTCAGTGAGTCTAAGACTTTTCGAAGCTATTTTGGTATTTTTCTGAACATCCTAAGTTAGAGTAAAAAATTACAGAAAAGAATGTTGTAAAGTCTGATGGCATTTTCGTAAATATTAGCAATGTTACAAATTTAATTTTTGTTCATTGAAAATGATTTTTCCTATGGTGTTGAAAGGTTTCATGTTGTTATACACTATTTAAACTTGAAAACTGCTAAGTTACTGTGTGAAATTATTGGGTTAAAATTATCATTTTGCCCTTATACTAGTTTTAAATGCCAAAAAGGGGTAATTGCTTCCAATAGATTAATGGATTAAATACTTTGATAAGTTCACCTCTTTTTTGTAAAACTTTGCCAATTGGTTTTAGTTTTAAAATTCTTTTATTCTATCCCAATTTACATAATTTCTCTTTAGGACACAAATGTAATTTTTGAAATTTAATGAGGGCATTTTTGTAAATTGACCAATAGAATAGTCTAGACTTTTCAAGACATTTTTTTGGCTTTCTTCTTCACTTTTTCATCACCATTGCCGAAACTCCCTAGCCAACTTTCTTCCACCATTTTTCCAACTTTCAAACTTCTAGTTTCTTCCATACAATTTCTCCACAATTTCCCCCACCAAAAACTCCATCAAATTTCACCAAATTTCATCCAACTTTCCAAGAAATTCATCACCTCACCTCCCAAACAACACTTTCATCAAGAAAGTTTGAAGAAAATCCTTGCAAATTCCATCAAGTGCATGAGTTTCAACCTTCCATAAAACTCAAAGGTGTGTTTTCATTTCCTTTTATTTCCTTTTATAATTTTAATCATGAAATAATGAATATTAAGTTTCATGCATGAAAACTTTGCATTTTTCTTTAAATTATTGTTAGTTTACGGCTCCAAACTTCCAAAATATTTATGCTCCATGAGGCTATGGCATAATTAGAGAATGAAAGTGTTAGAATAGTCTCTTGAATATAGAGAAACTTAGATGAACAAAGAAAAATCTAGTTTAGCACTTAACTAAATTCCATAAGAATGACCTTATGCCATCCTAGAGAAAGTGCCATATTTTTGGTAATGGCCATGGGGTTTTGTTTCCATAAATGGTAGTTTGGCAATGTTAGAAGATGATGTGCATGAAGAAATTGGTGGAAAGAATAATGGTTAAGGTAGTTGTAGTGTAAACCTATATTGTGGCTTAAAGGAACCCACATTGGACAAGTACCATAAGGAGACCTAGTTCAATGCCATTTAGAGTTTGCATAAGTCACAAATGTGGTAAGAAATAAATGTGGATGGTTAGTGTGATTAAATAAACCCCATGGTGAAAAATGACCATCCCAAGGTTATGGGAAAAACACATATTTGTCTCCAAATCACAATGTAGGTGTTCAAATCTGATTCTTTTTTGTTTATGGCATCCCTACAATACATTTAAGCCCTAGGAATTGAAAGAACTGAATTTCCCCTCTCAAAAACCTTAATGCCAAAAATCACCTTACTAGGGGCAAGATTGTCCAACTTTTTCGTTTTAAGCTTTTAGGTGAAATGGGAAATTCCTACAAGCATTGTTCATCAAAAAGAACTTGCTCATACCTTAACCATGCCATTTGAATCACTAGAACTCAATTTAGGCATCAAATACCCAAATTGGCAACCTAGTTAAATAACTAGTCAAAATGCCATTTTCCATCATGGTTTGTGTTAACACCTTAAAGACCAATTGTATAGGTGGTGAAACATCCCCAAAGGAAAGGAAAAGAGAGGATTAAAGGGAGTGCATACCCTCCCTATACTTGTGAGTGAGACTTATTTGACCTAAAGTTGACTTTTCAAGTTTTACTACATTTGCTTGCCATGATTTTTAAATGCAACAATTTTATGTTTTATGAATGTTAGAAAATGAAATCTTATCATAGTTGTGAAAAATTACATGATTTTCCATGGAATGGAACTATTTTGAAATTTTAGTAATTTGATACCTAGTTATGTGTTTATGTTGAAATGAGAAATTTCGATAGTCTTAAATCGTGTAAATAACCATTTGAACAAATTACATAATGAAAGTATTATTGCTATTGCGCTATCCGTATTTTGGTGGATGAGTAGAGGTCATTGCAGTGGCATCTCTCACGGTCCGACCTTGTGGAGGCGACGTGGTAGGCTTTCACTCCCATTTGGGTGGATGGTACAGGGGTTTTATGCGCACTGAGATAGTGATTATGCGACCCCAATGGGAGTACTGTGGACATAGCCATGCACCACTCATGATGAAGGTCTATGCCAACGCCGAGAAAAAGGCTTTTTACTTCCTAAATAAAGAAATAAAAGAAAACTACCTCGGCGGGCTTAAATCTCATCTTGGTCGGGTGAGATTTGAGTAATGTGTTTTGGCAAGCCCTTTAAATCCTCAAACTTGAACTATTAATCGAATTTCATAAAATGTTGAAGTCTAAACTTTATATTGGAAATTTACTTAAATTTTCACATAATTTACATAAGAATTATTTTATGATGAGATGGCATGTTTCTGTTGTATTTTATGGTATTGTCTCACTCACTAGATATAGAAAATATACTCACCCTGTTTTCTTATAAAATTTTTCAAGCCAGTAGTGTAGATAAAAAGTAGACCATCTAAAGGAGCAATTCGACCGGGGTCGCTTTTCTATCAAGTATGTGGTCAATTTTTTTGTAAATTAGTTATGGATCCACCGGCACTATTTTGGTACTGCTCACTTTTGATGTATTTAAATACTTAAATGAAATATTTCCTATACACTAGTAATTTTATAAAAAGGACTTTATTTCACCACTGTATAATATTTTATTTTTCATTAGAATTAATATGCATTTTATATATTTGATAAATTCTATTAAGTCGCAAATAGGTTGTGAGAACCATAAGCCTTGCGTACTTGGAGTTTCGGGTGAGCGTGCCATTCAAAATTCTTAGTACGCGGCGATTGTCATATTTCGACCATTCGATTCGGGGTGTGACAGCCATAGCCAAAGATGACGGCTGTGCGCTCGATAAGGCGGTTAGTCCCATGTGAGGCGTCATAGCATAGGGCGTAGGCAGCACTCGATTTATGTGTTTTACGCAGAGGTTCCTCCGTGGACTTGTTTCCTCTAGGATTAGGGTGCTAGGTCGCACTAAAGTCTGCGTTCGCCGGGTGTAGGACTCTTAACTTAGAAAATGTGAAAGTGAGAAGCAAAAGACTCTCAGGAACAATCAAAAGTGAGATGCGCTACGACGGACTCAGAAGTGGATACTCTACGACGGACTTAGAAGTGGGTACTCTGCGACGAACTTAGAAGTGGGTACTCTGCGATGGACTCAGAAGTGGATACTTTGTGATGGACTCAGAAGTAGATTCGAAGCTCAATACTCCGCATCGGAACATTCCAGGAATCAATCAGAAATGGAACAGACACAGAATACTCGCAAAGAGGATGTCAAAATCAAAAGCAGAATACCCTTAGAATATCTTTTGTCTTCTCTACTCAATCAACAAACTGAAGCTTTCTTATATTGGCATGAAAACCTAGAAATAATCAACAAGTTTTGAGATCCCAAATATTGTTCAACTCATCAAAGAACTCCAACATAAAAAATGGAAAGTAAGATGTAATCGGCAATCACATCATAGTATTCTTCAAATCATCAAAGAATTCCAAGATTAGCATGAAAAATCATCAAATTAGACCCCAATAATTTTGAAAAAATCATCAAAATCTCTATGGAAATAAGATCTTGAAAATCAAATCCCAAGATCTGTAAGAAATCATCAACAATCACAAAAGAGTTTCTTCAACCCATAAAAATCAACCTTGGAAAATTGACCATAGAAGCTAGATCTTCAACCCATAAAAATCAACCATGAAAGCTAGATCTCCTTCAACTCATCTAATTTTATTAAGAAAAAATATGAAATTTCTCACTGGAAGAGCTTAGCTTTTTACTCGATTCCCACAGACGGCACCAATGTTGATGCCATTTTAGCTCGTACAGATGAGATGAAGAGAGAGCTCTAGCCATGGTGATGAGGTCCCTCCAAGCCTTAGTACCTGAAAAAGAGTGAGTTGGGCATTTGCTTTAAGCCAGTAGGGCCCTCTCCGATGTGAGAATCAGTAAGGGTTGCATATTAATGGAGTATTTTAGAGAGAGAGAAAGTAAAGGACGCAGAGGTAGTCGAAATTGGAGGAGAGATGAGAGGTTACAGATGATGAATAATGTATGTCTTACCTTTTATATGAGAGAAAAGGGGTAGGTGGCAATAGTGAAATGGTACATAGACATGACTGCCTGTCATAGAAGTCTGTGCCTGTGTCAGAACATTCGACGGGGTCAGTACTTGTGTCCCCTATTCTTTGCTTACACGGATGTATCATTTTCTATTACATTATATAATATATATATATATATATATATATTTACGTTTATCTATAAAGAACTCCCCTCAAGCTATCAACCTCATCACTATTTTTTACTCTCGTCATTTATTTTTCAATTATTTTTTATTTAAATCAACTTTATTTATTCTTTAATTACTTTAAAAATCTAAAAAGAATAAAAAAGACTTTGAGAAAATCAATTATTAACCTACATTTGTCTCATCATCTTTTTTTCCTTTCTCTCTTTTCTTTTGATGTCTACTTCTTCCACTGACAGTATTTTTTTTTTTTATATTCTCGTTGTGAAAATTGTTTTAAAGCATATTAAATCTTTAAATATTTTTTAACATAAACAGCTTAGATTACTTTTACATCTTAATTATTTCTTCAAAACAAAAAAATTTAAGAAAGAGAAAAAAAAGATGAGAAATAGATCTCAAAAATGAAAGACATATAAAACAAAGAGAATATTTATTAAAGAATATATGATTGCTATTGAATTTTGAAAACAATAAATTGTTAAATTTATATGATTATTACTACATACATATACATGTACAAATTAATTGTATATATAATCATATTCTTCAAATTATATATATTTCAACTAAGAAGAATATATTATAATCTCACATTAGACCTGTGACGTTATAATGCGGACGTAACCTCTAGTTATTGTTATTATTATTATTCTTCAGAGTTTGATTCTACAGTTGGATTTTTTTTCTTTTTCAGTATCTTTATTATGTGGAAAAATAACTCATGTATTTTCTTCTTTGGGTGAGAAACTAGCTCTGAATCTTGTTACTCCACAAAGATCACAATTTGACCAACTAAAATTTAACTTAGATGGCATACGTAAATTATTAAAAGTGGTGTGAAATCTCATTGCTTTGATTCAAAGACTAAATGGACCCAATTGATAGGGTGGAGTAAAATAAAGGTAGTTTAACCTCTCTCTTTTTTTTAATCACAGTTAATCCCAAATCAACCTTGCAACTTATTTCTTGTGAATAAACGAAATCTTGCTTTACTTTATTGGGTTCGCTTCTGCTTGTTTTCTAAATAAAAAAACTTTCATCAACAACAAAATAAAAAAAGGACTGATTCAAATGCCTCTGGCCCATAAATCATCCCTAACATTGAGAAAAATGTATTGTCAAAGTTTTCGCCGTTGATATTAGGTTGATACTGGATAGTTCTCAATCTACCTCACCCATTGTTGTAAGAACAAGCCCGGCTCGGCCGGTCGGACCGGTTGACCAGGGACCCGGAGGGTCATCCGGTTCGGAGGTGACACGCCCGGACCTAGTCCGCACGTGTCAAGTATTATATTTATGTAAATTATTTAGCCACAAATTATATTTTTCATAGACGTTTTGAACTTCCTTTAGCTCAATTTCGAGCCTAGAAGTTTAAAATCAAGTCCGGAGTCGAATTGGGAGTAATTGGGCACGTGGTCCGAAGCAATTAGGGCCATGTTGGCTGAAGTCAACCTAAAAAGGTTGACTTCAGACCAGCTGACCACAAAGGGAGGTCGGGTAACCGACCCCCCTTTATTGCCATTTCTTCTTTTCTTTTTCTTTTCATGTTTTTCTCTTCTTCTTCTCTTCATTTCTTTCTTTCTTCAAATCCTTTCAATTTCCTTTAAATTTCCAGCCTTAAATCCATCATTAAACACTTTATCAATCATCAATAACAACTCCTTTAGCTTGTTTGAGAATCAAAAACATCAAATTCATGAAGAATTTTCGAAATCTAGAAATCTGTCAAACTGGTGACAGATTGTTCATCAGCTCATAACTTTCAATTCAACCGTGGGAATTGGCTGGGTTTTTGATATGTTATTCTAGACTCATCAAGCTTTAATTTGATAGCTTATACACCTCATTTCGTGGCCTGAGCTGAAAGTTATGCTAATTTGAAGTTGAATTTCGCTGCTGCCCAGAAAATCTGCACACCTTGCTGTTTTGCTTCGAATTTCTTGCTGAATTCATTGTTTAATTCCGTTTTTTTTTTTTACTATGGGTTCAAAGATTATGTATCTAAGATTACTTGTTTCAATTCTCATGCATTTTGGTGGAGAATTGAAGGAGAATTGAATTTAGGAATAGTGCAACCAGATTTTCTGGTTGCTGAAGAAATGTGCAACCCGGATCCATTTGGATCCGGGTTGGACCCAGCTGATTGGGTCATTTCCAATTTGGGTCTTAAGGTGCAAAATGGTCATTTCGCGGCCCTAGGTCCCAATTAACTTATTATAACTTCAATTAATTTACGGACTTGCCCAATTTTACTCCGAGACCTTAGAAACTCTAATTAGATTTTACCTAGTTGTTTAATTTTTAGTCAATTGCTTTTATTAATCAAATTATATTTTAATTTGATTATTTAGGTACGTGATTGTACGAGGTTGGAACCAGTAGCAATTTGAGCCTAGTCATTCGTGGGAATTTATTGGGAGTATACAAACCTCCCTCACTAGTGAGTGGCTTGGATTATATTGGTTGACCATTGAGGGTTAACCGTTTTCAAATTTATTTATAAATGCTTTATTAAATTGTTTATATATGTTTTGGGATATGAATTGTCCACCCTCACACACCGAGTTTACAAATGATTTAAAGAGTGGGAATTTCAATAAATTATATACATTGAAATTATTATTGATTATTGTATGGGGAACGATACCCCTGAGAGATTGGTATTATTATTGATTATTGTATGGGGAACGATACCCCTAAGAGATGAGAGATTTAACATTGTCCTCGGGGCTCCAATATGTGGGAGCGTGGACCGAGTTGAGTGCATGCGTGTTACTCAGCCGTGGACCGCCTATCGAGGGGCACGGTGAGTCGCTCCTGGTTGCGAGAGGCGCGTAGGGAAACTCGCCAGGACTTCAGATGCTGTGTTCCACTACAGCAAGGCAAACGTCAAGGGACTGGGCCAGAGAGTAAAGTAAAAATGTTTTAAAAATATAAAGTAACCCTTGACGGTCCAGTGGATACTCCAGTGCACGGGTATACCTTATTGGGACGATTTCAGATGCCAGCCCTTATGTAAATATTATTATGGATTTGATATTTGATTTGGCTTGGGATTTACTATATTTTAGTAAATGATTTATTAAATTGATATTTGGATTATTTCATATCCCCAGCCTGAGGTGATCGGTCTTTATAACCGAGTCTCTCACTGGGTACAAGTTTATGTACTCACCCCATTCACTTTTGTTCTCAGATCATCAGACTTTGGACGGCGGACGTCCTGGTGGCCAGTGATCCCAGTTCGTCTCTGTGGACACTATATTGTAGGTGCCACCTCATTTTACTTGGTATATCTTGGCTCGGAATATTATTACATCTAACATATACATTTGTGTATTTATAAATAATACTTTCCGCTGCATGGAGCATCGTAAGATGTGACATTTTATTTTGAAATATTTTTAAACTGTATTATCTATGATAATTTCGTATATTTTCATATATTGCTCGAATATCCTTTATTTTTAAGCCTTGTGCCATCTTGGTTGCCCGCCTGATGAGGTACGCATCTCGAGGTAGTACGGCGGTTGTCACGTGGCCGAGCCTTCGGGTCGGGGCGTGACAGGAGGGATAGGTTGACCCAGGATAGGGTGGACCCGGTAAGACTTGGTCAACCCTTTAAAAAATCAATTTTTAATTTTTTTATATTAAAAGTATATTTGAAAGTGATAAAAATTGAACTTTTGACGTCTTATGAGAGAGTTAAGCACACTAACCATCATGCTAGATTAAATTTCTTATTAAAAATTTACATTTTATCTTATATGTTAAACTAAAGTTATCAAAATTCATATATTCTTACACCTAAATGACCATTCCGGTTTTATCCAGTGAATCCGATGACCCGATGACTAGAACAGTTCATTATTCACTGGGCCCGGTTTTACAACATTGACCTCACCTTGGTAGCGATAGCCAAAGGTAAAAGAGGAAAAGATAGGGAGGGGAGTAGGCAGCTATAAAGAGAAAATTAACCCAAATCTATATAATATTTAGCGTCACAATAAGGCTAACATGATGTTTTGAACTTTTTTCCCTCCCCAAGAAATATTTAAGTATTTAAAAAAGGGACAAAATTTAGGTCTTTTTCATGTCAATACCTACTAAAATTTTATTAAGTATCCATTCACATTAGAAATCATTTAACACCCTTTTAACTCGTTAGAAGCAAATGTTAATTTTTATACTTATAACAAAATTTAGCCTCAAATTTTAGACAAATTAACTATTTAATGGTAAGTTTTAAATTTTAAAATAAATATTGCGGGGTTTTTGAAAAATAATTTTATTGTGTATCTCAAAGTTTAGCCCTAAATTTTAAACAAGTTAATTATTTAAGGGTAAGTTTTGAATCTTAAAATAAAATTTTATGATAGGATTTTAGAAAAAATTTGATTGGAGTTTTTAAAATAAATATTGTTATAAGGATTTAGAAAGAAGGGGGCGCATGAGGAAAAAAAATAAAAGAAAACGAAAAAAAAGGTTAACATCATCTTTTAATAGAATTAAAAAGGGATTAACAACAGTAAGGTCTAAGTTATGTGTTAAATGATTTTAACCTTTATCATCTAATGACTACGGGGTGAAAATTGCAGCCATTGAACATATATACTCTATTCTTGATAGTACCATTAATGTCTATATTTGATCAGAACTTAAATTCTAATCCCAAAGAGTCGTAAGCAATTTGGTCTTCTTTGTTTTTTCTGCCCACAAGCAATTTGCTCTCTAGAAAATATCTAATGAACAATCATTGACAAGGCAAGGTTTGGTGTATTCCAAAACCATAAACATGTAAAAATCAAACCGACTATCATAGTAATATTTGTTACTCTCATTATTTCAAATTGGATTCCATCTTATTATTTTTGGATGTTTTATCTATTAGTAATAATCAAATTATATTATGATTAGAGCTACTTAATAAGGGTTAGGATACGTATCCAAACCCAAAAGCCCATCCAAAAAATAAGAAGGTTTTAAATAACAAAATAAATCATAATCTTTAGATAAAGGAGGACGTACGCCCATTTTCTAAATGAGCTAGAACTTGGTCATAGACTTGGAAACTTGAGCCTATCCATACACGGCCTGCATTTCTATATATAATATAATTTTTTGTTTCAAAAATATAATATGTATGTAAGATTATTATTCTAAATATTATCTGTTAGAAATTTTTTAATAAAAAATATAATTCTAAACAATTCTAAAGATTATTGTATAATTTTTAGAAGTAAGGCTATATATAATTCTTATTTTTCTAAGTTTTATTTGAGGAAAAAGATTTCTTTAAAATTGTTTAGAATTATATTTTCACGAGGAAGAAAAAAATAAAAGAAAACAAAAAAAAAAGTTAACATCATCTTTTAACAAAATTAAAAAGAGATTAAATATTTAGTAGTCTGAATAGAAATTCGAAAAGATTTTAGTGGATATTGATATAAAAAATACCTAAAAAAAAGACCTAAATCTTGTGTTAAATAATTTTAACCTTGTCATCTAATGATTGATGGGTGAAATTTTGAGTCATTGAGAATATATACTCTATTCTTGATAGCAACATTAGTATCTACAAGAAAAAATTACTTTTTCTCAAAAAAAAAAAAAGTGTGGTTTAAGAGGTGCAAGATGTATTCATTAGCAGGATCTATTTTTGAAATCTTAAAAGTTATTGATATTTAAATTAAATTATATTGGCTTATGATATTTTGTACTTTTTCATTATGTAAAGTCAATTTAAATCAATAGTTATCCTTGAACACTAATAAATAAAAATTCTTGAAAATCTTAATGTTTAATTATTTATTTTTAAAAGCTCAATATAAAAGGTAGAGTTCAAATCTAATGGAATTTTTGAAATATATTGAAGAAAAATAGATATTTAATAGAAATAAACTTCTTATACAACTCATATTTTTTATATAAAACTAGTTTCAGTATTACGTGCATCGCACGTGATACAACATATTATATTAACTCGAGAAATTCGCTCAATCGACTCGAACCCTAAATTAATCTAATCTGATTTGATATTTGAAAGAAATAAACAACTTAAACCTGATTGATCTGAAACCGGATTAATCCGAGAACCAAATGACTCAAAACCCAATTGATCCAAATAACTCGATATGCTAATTTAAATAACTGAAAACATAAAAACTCAAACCTAAATGACTTGAAAAACCTATGACTAAACTCGAAAGACTTGAGAGTCAAACCAAAAAAATCAAAAACCGATTGACCTGAAAACTTGAACCTGAATGACCCAAAATTTGAATGGTTCAAAAATTTCTTTGGGCCTATTTGACCCAAACCTGTAACCTACCTAACCCTCCTATTTTACACCTCTAATTCTTAATTTTATATTTTTTAATTGTGTAAAATCTAATTTAAATTGATGGCATTCTTTAATACCAATAAGTCAAAGCCCTTTAAAATCCTAATGTTTAAACCCAATTTAAACTAATTACATTCTTAGACACTAACGAGTAAAAGTCTTTTAAAATATTAATGCTTAATTATTTATTTTTTAAAAACCTAATGTAAAAGGTAAAGTCAAAATCCAATTGTATTATTAAAATATGTTAAAAAAACAGATATTTACAGTGAAACAAATCTCTTACCTGACTCGCACTTTGATATATATTATATTATGTATGTGATATGTATATCGCATATAATACAACGCGTTATTAATATTACATGTTTTTTAAGAATCTCATTTAATTTATTTATTATTATGTTTATTTTTCAAATACATTTGATTAAAGATAATACAATAATTTATATAAGAGTAATATTTAATTTAAATTATTTTATTTTTAGCATTGTAAGATAATGTGTATAAGAATGATAATTAAATTAAATTACAAGGAGCCCATGATATTTTGTATTTTTTAATTAAACAAAAATGAATTTAAACCAATGGAAAGCCTTAAAATCTTAATGTTTAATTATTTACTTTTTAAAAGCCCAATATAAAAGGTAGAATAATTAAATTAAATTACAATGGCCCATGATATTTTATATTTTTTAATTATACAAAACTCAATTTAAACCAATGAAAAGCCTTAAAATCTCAAAGTTTAATTATTTAATTTTTTTAAAAGCCCAATGTAAAAGGTAGAGCCCAAATCCAATGGCATTTCTAAAATATGTTAAAGAATAGAGAATATTTAATAAGTATAAAAGACTTACTCAAGTCACACTTTTATATATATTATAGATATTCACCCTGTTACATACATTATACGTGATACAATGCTTTATAAATAATAACAAAAAATGAAAAAATAATAAAAAATTTTAAAACTAATAAACTATATTAAAATGGAAGATAATTAAACTTTAAAGTAAGCTTTAAATTAAACCACATGAAATTAGATGATAATTAAACTTTTTTAATATAATATAGTAATAAGTTAATTATGATAAAAGTAAAATTTTTAATTACTATAATCATTTAATAAATATATAAAAAATATTTAGTAAAAAATGAATGAAGAGTTTTAGTTTGAGTGAATAACACCAATTACATTTTTGAAATATGTAAAAAGACAATAGTATTTTAAGATACTCAAAAGTTTTACAACATTCGTACTTATATATATATATATTATAGATTATAGATAAAGAAAAAATAATAATTCTTTTTGTGAGTTAAGGTTAATTGATGAGAATAGATTCCTTGTATAAGGAGATAAGATAATGGGAAAATTACTAATAAGGGTGGTCTACCAAAAATTATTATTAGTTAGTACCATATCAAATTATATTTATTAGAAAGAAAATAAAACCTTTCAAAATTATTATAAAGGATATTAAACTACCTCTTTTACCCTTGATATAATGTTAAAGTTTAAATTTTCACCCAACCAATAACCCACATCTCCTTCTTTCTCTTTAGCTTCAATAGACCAAAACCTTGCAGCTAAGAACAAGCCTGGTCAACTATCATGATATGCCCAGACCAGACAAGGACTCCATTGGATTTGGCATCAATGGAGCTCAAAAGCTCCATAAATTTTCACATCCCTTACCTTATCCTAATTTTAAACTCCAAATCTTTCTAAACTCTTCCAATGTTGTAAATCTATAATTTTTTCGTGCAACCAACAAAAACTTAGATAGTCCAAATCAACGATCAAAGCCCCCAAACAGGCTCTATAATTTCTCTCTCCTTTCTCTACGACTTGAAACAAATAGAAGCAAGCTCGAAATCCCCGAAAAATGGAAACTCTCCTTGATATTGTTCACTGCCAACGATGCTAGTTCTATTCAAAAAGAAACATTAGGGAAAAAAAATGATTTGCTAAATTTTTCTAGTTTGCTTTCTTCATTCGTTCGATTTTTCATCTTCTCTTCCTTTTATTGAATTTTTTATGGTTTAACAGTAGAGAGCATACTTAATAGGTTTGATGGTATGAGTTCATCGTTAAGGGTAAAAATGATAATTCAATTGCCTTTTTAATAATTTTGAAAGTTTTCATTTTGACACACTCGGACCTAATACGACTTTTTCATACCAACGGAATAGTATAAATGTCACGCCCCGACCATCCCTAGCCGGCCACGTGGCAACTGCCACGCTGCCTCGGAGTACGTGCTGACCAGTCACACACCGGAGACACCGCAAGGCATAAATGGGCATCATCGCTGTCAAATAAAACTAAGACTTTAATTAGTAAATATTTAATAAGGTAATTAACTTTAAAAGTAATGCCAGTGGACTAATTGAGAGAATACCTACATAGCGGAAAATTCTAAGCGTAAGCCACCGATGCCTCCTAGTGAGCCTCTTTTCTATAGCTGACTCCGATCACAGATCTGCATCCATCCACATTGGATACAGATGAGTGACAGAGGTTCTAAGAATCTCCATCTGGGTTAGAATGGATAAGGGAAATCCAAAATAAAATAAAATAATAATAAAATAAATATTTTTCTTTTGAAAACTCTTTTCTTGTTCTCCTGCTGAGAACCCTCTTTTAAAAATATCTTAAATAAAATAAATTTATATATCTCAAATGGCCTGGCATCTCTTTTATACTGGAGACTCGACCCGTCGGTCGTCAAATGCCTCACTGCACCGAGGGCTATCTCTTTTCTCATTCAACAATATTTTCTCTTTTCTATCTCTCTAGCCCTTTCTTCGGTGGTGCCTCGCTGTGGTGGAACACAGCGAACTGGAGCCTAGCGAGCGTCCCTAGCGCCTCTCCTAACCAGGTCTCGTCTCACCGTGCCCCTCAATAGGTGGTCCACGGCTGAGAATCTAGCATGCTTTTCTCCAACTCGTCCATGCTCCCGCATATTAGAGCCCGAGGAGCATCTCTCTCAATCACTCATCTCGCAAGGGTGTCGCACCCTTAAAATTCATAATAATAATATTTCATAATTATATATATGTATAAAACATACATTTTTAAAATACATAAACACACACACACATAAGTCTTTATATTTCTTTTTAAAACATCTCACTCACTGTGTGGGTATATCACAAACAAGTGTGTGTGTGTGGATTTCCCATATCCCAAAACCTTTTTGAAAAGTATTTATGTTTTAAAATCATTTTTAAAATCTTTTCCCCCAGTGGCGACACAAAGAAGTCTAGCCCACTCACGGTATTGGAAGAATCGTATACTCCCAAGCGCTCCATGTAGCTCAACCTCCGGAGCATCGCCGCATTCGATTCACCCGGAGCCTTAGTACACGGAAATATACATTAGCATTCATAACTAAATTTATGAATGCACCTATGAGGCTCTAATATGACCTATGACTGGGTTTGGATGTGATTCGGGGCTTAGAAAAGTGTCTGGGAGGTTCCGAGGTAAAAATTGGACACTTGGTGAAAAATTATGAAAATGCCCCTGGGCCCGACCCGGTTCTGGGCCAGGCAAGCCTGCCCCTGAGGTTGGTTCAGGCCTAGCCTGAAATTTGGGTCGGAAGGCCTAAATTCTCGAATTAGGCCCAAAATGGCCTAAACGCACCGATTGGGCCAAAATGCCCAATCCGGTGCCAGATAGGCTAAGGCCCCGCACGGGACCCGGCTTGCTGGTCTCTCCCGCGCTGAAGCCGGTCGGTAGCCTTGGGATCCGAGGCTTTTCCTTGGTTCCTGAGCCCCTTGGTCCACCGTTTAGCATGAAATTCGAGATGGAGGTTCCTCTCACCTCCCACGACGCATTTACCAGAGTAGAAACGAGAATTACAAGCTCAAAGTTCTTAGATCTCAAATCTAAACCTAAAAATCTATCTAAAAGCTAAACCTAACTTTGAGCTTAGATTTCTCCTAGACCAACGCATGGATAAGCGTAAAAACTTAATAAAACGTAGTTCAAGGAGTTAAGAACAACTCACCAAGATCTCGCCTTGAACTTGCGGTCGGTTTGTCCAGATCAGCCAAAAGTCCGAAATTGCTTCAAAGGAGCAGTTGAGAGAAAAGAGAAAGGAGAGAAGAGAGAAAAGAGAGAAAATGAGGGGGAGAGCTCATCTCCCCCCTATTTATAGGGGAGCCCGGCACTGGGTCTACTCGGGCCCCGGGCCAGACTTTCTCTTCTCTTTTTAGATCTCTCAAAACTTTAATCCTTGGCCTGATCCACTGACCAATTCACCAATGGACATCCAATCCATTGGCTATGGACTTAAAGAAGTCTCCTTTAGTATTTTCATGTATGGTCACCTGTCTCATCTTCCGACTACGTCTTATCTTAAGCCTATCTTCTCTTCTGACTTGACACAGCCGAACCCACCTATTGTTTAATTATTACGTTATCTTACGCTATTTCGTTCGTACGAAAAAGTCGTGCTAGGTCCGGGTGTGTCAATAAGATGGCGTATTAAGTGGACCATACGTCGGTCCGGATGTGTCTAATTAAGAAGAGATGTGAAAATTAGGATAAGACGATGTTGGAAGATAAAGTAATTAATCGTGCATGGAAATTAGTAAATGCTAAAAAGACCTCCAATTAAGTCCATAGAAATTTATTATGGGCCCCGTTGGCACAAAAAATCAAAGGATTTAGCCAACGGGTGAAAATGAAAGAAAGTTGAAAAAGGGGAAAAAGTTTGACCCAAGACCTGAGTAAACCCAGTGTCGGGCTCCTTTATAAATAAAGGAAAGCCGAAACTTTTTCTCATTTCTCTTTTTTTCTTTTTCTTTCATTTTCTTTTCTTTTCTCTCTGGAGCCAAACGGAGGCATTTTGGACTTTTGGCAGATTCTGACAATCCGCCAATCAGATCAAGGTGAGTTTCCAGTATGTTATTCTACTCACCTCGATCTACGTTATATTAAGTTTGCACGCATTTCCATGTATCAGTTTAGCGTAGATCTGAGTTTTTAGTTTTTGACCGGTTTAATTTTAAAACTCAAATTTACGGATATTGAGCCGGTGAAATAAGGTGAGTTTTTAGTATGTTATAGTACTCACCTTAATCTAAGTCATACTCCGTTTTTACACATTTCTGTGTACCGGGTGAGAGTAAATTGGAGATTTAGTCAATTTAGGCTAAATCTCGGTTTTACGAAAATTGGACCGATGTTTCTCGTTTCTGCCTTGGCGGATTTGTCATGGATGCCATGAGGATCACCTATCTAAGTTTGTACGTCGAAAGTAGAAGAAATGAGTGTAAAAACCAGGGAAGGGACCAACCGAGGAACAGGCCGATCGAGTCCCTATTTAGATATTTTTATATTATATTAATATATTTTAGATATTTATATATTAAATTAATATATCTTAGATATTTTTATATTATATCATTATAATATATAAATATCTCGCAGAAAGACTTTTTAGGTCCAATTTCACGTAGAATTTATCCCAACCCGTGTGGGGCCCAGCCCAGTCTGGGTGTGGGGCTCACGTGCCCCCGGGGGCATTTTGGTAATTTTTCATCTAGAGTCCTATTTTAGCCCCGAAACCTCCCGGACACTTTCCTAGGCATCGAATTACATTCAAACCTAGTCTTAGGTCATATTAGAGCCTCATAGGTGCGTTCATAAATTTAATTATGAATGCTAATGTATGTTTCCGTGTATTAGGATTCCGGGTGAATCGAATGCGGCGATGCGCCAGAGGTTAAAGTTACATGGAGCGCTTGGGAGTATACGAATCTCCCAATACTGTGAGTGGCCTAGACTTCTTTGTTTAGCCACTGGGTACAAAGGTTTTAAAAGTGTTTTAAAAACATAAATGTTTTCAAAGGTTTTGGGATACGGAAACTCCACACACACGCAGTTGCTTGTTGATATACCCACCTAGAGAGTGGGACGTTTTCAAAGAAAAGAATAATGACCTATTTGTGTGTGTTTATACTTATGTTTTTATGTTTTACATATATATATGTTTTATATATGAAATAATTTTATTATGATTATTGAGGGTACGATACCCTGCGATATGAGTGATTGAGAGGGCTCCTCGGTCCTCCAATATATGCGGGAGCGTGGATCGAGTTGGAGAGGCATGCTTATGAGGTTCCTGTGGACTGCCTTTTTGAAGGGGCACGGAGAATATGTTGGCCTGGAGTAGAGAGGCATGAAGGAAGGCTCGCCAGGTCAGAGGTAGCTGTGTTCCACCACAGCGATGGGCACCACCAAGGGAACAGACTAGAGAAAGAGAAAAGAGAAAATGTTTTTTTAAAAAAAGAGATAGCCCTCAGTGCAGTGAGGCATAAGACGATCGACGGGTCGTGCCTTCAGTATGATAGAGATGCCAGCCCATTTTATGTATATATATTTATTTATTTAAAGTGTTTTTAACGAGAGTTCTCGACTAAGAACTAGAGAGAGGTTTTGAAAAGAAAAATATTTATTTTATTATTATTTTATTTTAGATTTCCCTTATTTGCCCTAACCCTATTGGAGATTCATTGAACCTCCGCCACTCATCTGTATCCAATGTGGATGGATGCAGATCCGCGTACGAGATCAGCAGATAGAATGGAGGCTCACTAGGAGATGTCGGTGGCTTAGGTTTAGAAGTTTCCGCTGTATAGGTATTCTTTAAATTAGTCCACTGGCATTACTTTTAAAGTTAATTATTTTATTAAATAATTTTAATTAAAGTTTTAGTTGTTTTACAGCGATGGTATCCATTTTATGCCTTGCGATGCCTCGGATGAGTGGCTGCAGACACGTACTTCGAGGTAACGTGGCGGTTGTCATGTGGCTGACCCGAGGTAGGTCGGGGCGTGACAACTTTCCTTTCTAGTAAATATATTTAGGCATAGTACCAAGTAATAATAATTTTCAATAGACCATCATTATTTGTAATTCTCCCTAAGATAATTATTACATGTCTTTTAAAATCTATAAGATATCAATATATTATTTGATACCTAAAAAGTTAGGATCATCCTAATATAATTTAATTTTTTAAAAATAATGTCCATATTTCTAAAATAAAAAAAAAAACTCTTCGAACTTTACCGTTCATTTAAACACCAAATTTTAATCGACATGTTATTTTGTATCATTTCAGAGAATAAAATTGAAAAGTAATTATTCAACATACCTGTCGCAACGTCATCCGAGACGACGACGGGGTTTGGGATTTAAAGAGAATTTTACGGAGTCGCCACTAACCATTTTTGTTTAGGTGCGGTTAGTCACCTATTAAATCTACCTAACTTAGCATTGGCCGTTAGATGGCGTACTTAAGTTGGGTAGGTCCTGGTCTGCGGGACGGAGAACTGGAGTCGGGAGTACGGTTACGTGCGGGGAAGGATGAGCACCCCCACAACGCCCGTCAAGATGACGGTACCGATTAATTTAATAATATTTAGGCCTTAAAAATGTTTTTATAATTTTCCTTTTTTTTTTGATTTTTTTGTTTTTTTTGTTTTTATAAATATATGTTCTTGAACAAAGACAGAATTTATTGGTTTTATTATCTCATTTTCAAATCAATATTTAAAAAGAATGTCAAGTAATTTCTTTTAATTTTTGATCATTTTTTAATTCAAAAGTTTATTTTATTCAAACAAGAAAAGCTTTTTATTTCTTTTAAGAAATTACATTTTTATTAAAGCCAACAAGTAATGCTTTCTTTTCAAAAAATACATTTTATCACCCTCTTTTTTTGAAATATTTTTCTTTTCATTTTTACCCTTTTTTTTTAGGATTTTTTCGAAATCATTATCTTTATTGGATATTTAAATGTTTGAAGTGCAAAGTGCCACCTTATCAATCTAATAAAAAAATGAGGATTTATCAAGGCCTATTATGAATTTCGCCCAATTCTGGGTCTGATTCAAAGTGGGTCTCTTTTAAAAATCCGAACTAAGTGTGAATTTTCACCCTCCCAAACCGGATCCCATGATTAAATCCTCATAATTTAAACCACTTGTAAGGATTTTGCTAGACATAGATGATCACTCTTTTACTTTTATTATTTAACGTAAAGATTTTATTATCCTTATCGGCTTAAAAATTTATCATTACTGGTTTATTTATTTTTTAAAAAAAAACTAACACCTATAATTTATTTAGATGCCTAAATGCATGGCATATGAAATGTTATCTCATCAATTTTAAAAAATAAGGATAGTAAGGATTTTGTCGAGACCCACCGTGAACCTCGCCCAATTCTGGGTCTGATTCAAAATGGATCTCTTACCTAGGAATCCAGGTCGGATGTGAATTTTCACCCTTTCGAACCGGACGCCATGATCGGACCCTCACTATCCCCACATATCATTACTCGCATGGATGACAATAATATGACAATAAAGTATGAGCATGCATATAACTAAATTAATATAGCATAGATTAAATATGCATAAAGCTAAACTAAAATGATATAGGTTAAGTATGAATGAGACTAGATTAAAATGTCATAAATTAAATACGGATAGATTAAAAATTAAAACGATATGAACTAGATTAAATTGCATAGGCTTAGCTAAATTAAATATGCATGAATCTAAATTAAAATGACATAAATTAAATATGTATGGATCTAAATTAATATGAGAACAATATATTTAAATAAATTAGATACGCATGAATTAAATTAAGATAGTCTAAATTAAATACGCATGAAGTTAAATTGAAATGGGTGTAAATTAAACATGTAAAAAGAAAAAAAAATAAAAAAAATTAAATTCGGAAAATACCAGAAAAATGGAAAGCAAAACACTGCGATCGGGTCGGGTCAGAGCGCGGGTCGACACGCGGGTCAGCGGCTGAGAGCAAGTGGAGCGGGTCGCGGTGCGGGTCGGGGCAACGCGCGGGTCTTCTCCGCTGAGCACGGGTCAAGGCGCGGATCTTGGTTCGGGTCGGGTCGAAGCGCGGGTCGGCACGCGGATTGCCTGCGCGGAGCTGTTCGCGGTGCGGGGCGCGGGTCGGGTCGGTTCAGAGCGCGGATCTTCGCTGCTGAGCTCGGGTCGACACGCGGATTCGGTTCGGGTCGGGTCGAAGCGCGGATCTTCTGTGCGGAGAGACAGAGCGGGTCGCGGGTCGGTGCGAGTCGGGTCGGTTCAGACACGCGGATCTTCAGCTTTGGAGGCGGGGCGGCGCGGGCCGAGACGCGGGGAAGCGCGGGCCTGGATGTGGGGAAGCGCGGGCCTGAGCGTTTAATGAGGGTGAAAGGTCTATTTTGCCCTCCCAAGTATAAAAACTAATTTTTCAGTTCTTTTTCAACCTTTTAGCCATTTTTGCTCTTCACTTTCTCTCTCTATCCGAAATTTTCCTTCTCTCTCTCTACAAACACAAATTTGCCCAGAAAATCAACTCCAAATGGATCGAAACAGCCTTCAAACCCAGAAAATTATGAACTTTCGAAGAACACCAAGAACATTTTTCCAGATTTTGTCTCCTAAACCATGAAATTAAACACAATCTTCCTAAATAAACTTCACTCAGATCATCGAACACAATATCATACACCGATTTACCAAACTCCAAACCAAAAGCCCTAGATCTAGCTTTCAAATTCCAAAAAAAACTTTAAATCCAAGCTTTTTTCTTTCTATTTCAGTGAACCTTAGACGGAATTCAAGCTTAAAACTCACCAATTACTAGCCTATAACAAGCTCGAAATCCCTCCAAGTTGTTTTCTATTTTCTGTTTTTTTTTTAATTTTTTTTTAACAAAACCCCAAGCCTCAAAAAAAAATTTTCTCCTTAGCCAGAAATCTCCTCCCTCCGAAAATCACTCTACCCCTTTTTATACTCGTTTTCATCTGAGGATTTTCTTGTTTTTTCTTATTCTTTTTTCTTGTATGGCATCTTTTAGTGGGAGAGGAGGTGGATGAAATGATGAATGCATGTGCTGGTTTTGGGATTGTTGAAAGGGCATCTCCTGATGAGAGAGGGGGTGGACAAAATGATGAGTGGGCATGTGGATGAAATGATGAGCTGGTTTTTGGTTTTGCTGAAAGGGAATCCCGAAGCTGTGCAATTTCCATTTTTTTATTTTTTTATTTATTATTTATTATTTATTTATTTTTAATTTTTAATTTTTATTTATTTTTTATTATTATTTTTTATTATTTTTATTTTTATATTTTGGAAGAAAAGAAATGAAATGAAATAAAATAAAAATAAAAAGGGTGTCTACAGTTGCCCCTCTTGGAGCGTTTTCTAAGAACCTTGAAGTTTGCTTCAAGATAATTAGGAAATGGTCCAAGACGTAGACACCATTTGTTTTTAGAACTTTTCAAAAGCCAAAACTTTGGTCTCCAAACAAATCAAATGCCATAAATTGGCCTTTAAATGAAACGAAAGCCGTGACTTGGTTTCTCAATAAACCAAATGAATCTTTAGAACCTAAACTAAGTCTCCAATTGAATTAAAAGCCATGACTTGGTCTTAAAATGAAATAAATACCGTGATTCGGTCACTAACTGTAACGAAATTCGTGATTCAGTCTCCCAATGAAATAAATAAACTATGAGAACCTAAACTAGGTCTCGAAACAAAACAAGAGCCATGACTTGGCCTCTTCAATGAAATAAATGCCGTGATTCGGTCACCAAATGAAACGAGAGCCGTGACTCGGTCTCCCAATGAAAAATTGAACTGAGAGAACCTAAATTAGGTCTCAAAATAAAACAAGAGCCATGATTTGGTCTCTTCAATGAAATAAGTGCCGTGATTCGGTCACCAAATTAAACGAGAGCCGTGACTCGGTCTCCCAATGAAAAATTAAACTGAGAGAACCTAAATTAGGTCTCAAAATGAAACAAGAGCCATGATTTGATCTCTTCAATGAAATAAGTGCCGTGATTCGGTCACTAAATGAAACGAGAGCCGTGACTCGGTCTCCCAATGAAAAATTGAACTGAGAGAACCTAAATTAGGTCTCAAAATAAAACAAGAGCCATGATTTGGTCTCTTCAATGAAATAAGTGCCGTGATTCGGTCACCAAATGAAACGAGAGCCGTGACTCGGTCTCCCAATGAAAAATTAAACTGAGAGAACCTAAATTAGGTCTCAAAATGAAACAAGAGCCATGATTTGATCTCTTCAATGAAATAAGTGCCGTGATTCGGTCACTAAATGAAACGAGAGCCGTGACTCGGTCTCCCAATGAAAAATTGAACTGAGAGAACCTAAATTAGGTCTCAAAATAAAACAAGAGCCATGATTTGGTCTCTTCAATGAAATAAGTGCCGTGATTCGGTCACCAAATGAAACGAGAGCCGTGACTCGGTCTCCCAATGAAAAATTAAACTGAGAGAACCTAAATTAGGTCTCAAAATGAAACAAGAGCCATGATTTGATCTCTTCAATGAAATAAGTGCCGTGATTCGGTCACTAAATGAAACGAGAGCCGTGACTCGGTCTCCCAATGAAAAATTGAACTGAGAGAACCTAAATTAGGTCTCAAAATAAAACAAGAGCCATGATTTGGTCTCTTCAATGAAATAAGTGCCGTGATTCGGTCACCAAATGAAACGAGAGCCGTGACTCGGTCTCCCAATGAAAAATTAAACTGAGAGAACCTAAATTAGGTCTCAAAATGAAACAAGAGCCATGATTTGATCTCTTCAATGAAATAAGTGCCGTGATTCGGTCACTAAATGAAACGAGAGCCGTGACTCGGTCTCCCAATGAAAAATTGAACTGAGAGAACCTAAATTAGGTCTCAAAATAAAACAAGAGCCATGATTTGGTCTCTTCAATGAAATAAGTGCCGTGATTTGGTCACCAAATGAAACGAGAGCCGTGACTCGGTCTCCCAATGAAAAATTAAACTGAGAGAACCTAAATTAGGTCTCAAAATGAAACAAGAGCCATGATTTGGTCTCTTCAATGAAATAAGTGCCGTGATTCGGTCACCAAATGAAACGAGAGCCATGATTCGGTCTCCCAATGAGAAATTAAATTGTGAGAATCTAAATTAGGTCTCCAAATAAATCAAGAGCCATGATTTGGTCTCTAAAATGAAATAAGTGCCGTGATTCGGTCACTAACTGCAACGAGATCTGTGATTCAGTCTCCTAATGAAATAAATGATTCATACCTTGGTTCCCAATAAAATGAATTTCAAAACCTTAAATGGGTCTCAAAAACAAATTGAATGTCATACCTTGGTTGTTTAAAGAAAAATAAAAGCCGTAACCTGGTCTCTTTCGATGAACAATCATATTTGCTGGATTCTTAGAAAAAGATACTTCCATCTTGATCTGGAGTTGATGCATCGAATACCTAATATGTTATCTGAAAATCTGATGCTCTAAAATGATGCAATGATAATGTCATGATGTATGCAATGCTTGATTTGCAATGTCAAATTTAGTATCTTTTTGTACAAAGCCTCATTCTTGTTTGTAACAACATGGAAACCTCTTACTCAATCCCAATCTTCTTGCTCATTCATTCTGATTAACAATTCCAAACTGTATCAGTGCTTTTCTTGACTCAGATTGCTTGTTTCTGTTATCTCTGCACATTCTTGATGATTTGCCACAAACAGCTTCCACTTTCCTTCTGAGTGACTGGCTAGTTGAAACCCTGTCTCTTAAACCTAATCTATGCCTTTGAAAATTAAATGAGTATTTTCATACCTGTATGGTTTCTCGCATGTTTATTCACATTTTGAAATTCATGACAAAATTTAATACGAGCAACAAACCAATTAACAATCGCATTATTAAGGAAAAAAATAAAAATAAAGATCAAAGAAATAAATCAACTTGATTCAATTTTTGCATTTCATAATAAGATTCATACAAACGAAAGGAATTCAAACTTCAATTCTCATTCAAAAATAGGTTTATACAAACAAGAGAGAAAATTCATTGATTCAATACAAGAGAAAGAATAAGGGGTACCTCCCAACAATGAATACTCAAAAACATGTGCGAACAAAACCTGAGTTCTTCCTTTGATCAATTGACGATACCAACGAACTTGACAACTGGGTCTATTGAGTAGTCTGATCTGCTCCCAATTAGACCCACTGCATTTGATCTTACTTCATTCAATAGCTGTGCTTATGCCTTTTTCCTTCTGCTTAAGCCGCCTTTTCAGGTTTTCAACTTAAGTAACCCCTCAATTGATCAAGCTGCCCTTTCGGGTTTTCAACTTGGATCTCTCCTTTTTCTTTTCATCATTTTTTATTTTTTTATTTTTCATTTTCATTTTCATTTTCATTTTCATTTTTCATCATTTTTACTTCAGGCATAGTATTTCTTTACAGCATCAGCATTGATAGGACTGGAGAATTCTTTCCCATCCATCTCTTGTAATATTAAAGCTCCACCAGAAAAAACCTTCTTGACAACATATGGGCCTTCCCAATTTGGTGCCCACTTGCCCCGAGAATCACGATGGTTCGGGAGTATTTTCTTTAACACCAACTCCCCTTCTTTGAATTGCCTCGGCTTCACTTTCTTATCATAAGCTCTCATCATTCTTTTCTGGTATAGCTGACCATGACAAAGTGCGGCAAGGCGCTTCTCATCAATCAAATTCAATTGATCATGTCGTTCTTGGATCCAATCAGCTTCATCCAAGTCCACTTCTCTAAGCACTCTGAGAGATGGAATTTCCACTTCGATAGGCACCACTGCTTCTGTCCCATACACCAACGAAAAAGGAGTTGCCCCAGTTGATGTTCGGACTGCAGTTCGGTACGCAAAAAGAGCAAATGGCAGCTTCTCATGCCAATCTCTATAAGTTTCAGTCATCTTGGCCACAATCTTCTTAATATTCTTGTTTGCTGCTTCCACTGCCCCATTCATCTTAGGCCGATATGGTGTGGAGTTGCTGTGAATGATCTTGAAATGAGAACATAGTGATTCTATCATTTTACTATTCAAATTCTGAGCATTATCGGAAATGATTCTCTCCGGAAGGCCATATCTGCAGATGATCTCCTTCTTCAAAAACTTAGCAACCACAGATTGTGTAACATTGGCATATGAGGTTGCTTCAACCCATTTGGTGAAATAATCAATCATAACAAAGATGTATTGATGACCATTTGAAGCTTTTGGAGTAATTGGTCCGATAACATCCATTCCCCACATGGAGAAAGGCCAAGTAGACGCCATAACATGTAGCGGATTTGGTGGAACATGAATTTGATCCGCATATATCTGACATTTATGACATTTCCTTGTGTAATTGATGCAATCTGATTCCATGGTTAACCAGTAATGGCCAGATCTCATAATCTGCCTGGCTAATTTGTGTCCACTAGCATGAGTTCCACAGACTCCTTCATGCACTTCGCTCATAATCATTTGAGCTTCTTTAGCTGCCACACACCTTAACAAGACCTGATCACGGGTTTTCTTGTACAAAATCTCTCCATCCAAATAAAAGTTCATCGACAATCTCCGGATAATCTTCTTGTCATTCTCTGATGCATGATCAGGATATTTTTGGTACTTTAGGAACTGTACAACATCATAGTACCAAGGTTTGCCATCTTCTTCTTCCTCAACATTCATGCAATGTGCCGGTTCACCTCTCAGCTCGATCTTGATCGACGGAATCTCTGTATCTGAATCAACTTTGAACATGGAGGCCAATGTGGCCAAGGCATCGGCAACTTGGTTCTCCTCTCGGGGTAAGTGATGGAAATAGATCTCCTTGAAGTTTTTCGTGAGATCTTTGATATAATCATGGTAAAGGACTAACTTCGAATCTCTTGTCTCCCATTCACCCTTCAACTGATAGATCACAAGTGCAGAATCACCATACACTTTCAAAATCTCAACTCTCCTTTCTATAGCCATTTGAATACCAAGAACACATGCTTCATATTCGGCTACATTATTGGTACATCTGAAATCTAATCTCGCAGTTGCTGGGAAATGATTTCCATCCGGGGATGTCAGAACTGCCCCAATGCCATGGCCGATTGCATTTGATGCCCCATCAAAATACATTGTCCATGTTTGACTGTCATCTGGTTCTTTACCTACATGGAATACTGCCATTAAGTCTTCATCAGGAAAATCAAACTCCATAGGCTCATAATCATCGTTGGCCCTTTCTGCCAAAAATTCTGCTACGGCGCTTCCTTTGATGGCTTTCTGAGAGACATATTGGATATCATATTCAGACAATAACACTTGCCATCGAGCAATTTTCCCTGACAAACCCGGTTTCTCGAATATGTATCTAATGGGATCCAACTTTGCCACTAATAAGGTAGTGTGGTACAACATGTATTGCCTTAATCGGCGAGTGGCCCAAGCCAATGCACAACACATCTTCTCTAATGGGGAATACTTGGCTTCATATTCGGTGAACTTCTTGCTCAAATAGTATACCGCATGCTCCTTCTTTCCATTTTCATCTTGTTGTCCTAATACACATCCCATGGAATTTTCAAGCACGGTAAGGTACAAAATCAATGGTCTTCCAGGTACTGGAGGTACCAATACCGGTGGATTAGTGAGATATTCTTTAATTTTCTCAAAAGCAGCCTGACATTCCTCATCCCACTTACCAGGATCTCTCTTCTTAAGTAATTTGAAAATCGGATCACATTTAGCAGTCAACTGCGATATGAACCGAGCAATGTAATTTAATCTCCCAAGGAAACCTCTGACTTCTTTTGTAGTCTTAGGTGGAGGCAAGTTCTGAATAGCTTTGATCTTGTCTGGATCTACCTCAATCCCCTTTTTACTAACCACAAATCCTAATAACTTTCCAGACGTAGCTCCAAATGTACACTTAGCCGGATTCAACCTGAGCTTATACTTCCGCAGCCTCTCGAACAACTTTTGTAAATTAACAATATGTTCTTCCGCTGTTCGAGCTTTAGCAATCATATCATCCACATACACCTCAATCTCTTTGTGCATCATATCATGGAACAAGGTCACCATGGCTCTCTGATAAGTAGCACCGGCATTTTTTAAACCAAAAGACATCACTTTGTAGTTGAAAGTTCCCCACACGGTGATGAAAGTTGTTTTCTCCTTGTCTTCAGGTGCCATTTTAATCTGATTATACCCCGAGAAACCATCCATGAATGAGAACATGGAGTAACGAGCAGTGTTATCTACTAGAGTATCAATGTGTGGCAAAGGGAAGTTATCTTTAGGGCTAGCTTGGTTGAGGTCTCGGTAATCTACACACATCCGAACTTTTCCATCCTTCTTGGGCACTGGGACTATGTTAGCAACCCATTCTGGATACCTTGCTACTTCAAGAAAGCCGGCATCTAGTTGCTTCATCACTTCTTCCCTTATCTTTAATAACATTTCAGGTTTCATCCGCCTTAATTTTTGCTGAACTGGCTTGCATTCCGGCCTGATAGGAAGCTTATGCACTACAATTTCCGGATCCAATCCGGGCATGTCTTGGTATGACCATGCAAAGACATCTGAGTACTCTTTCAACAAATCAACTAACTGCTGCCTTTCCTTTTTAGACAAAGTGGTGCCTATCTTTACTTCCTTCTTGTCCTCTTCTGTGCCCAAATTAATCAACTCTATAGTCTCCTTATGAGGCATTATCTGTCTCTCCTCTTGGTCAACTAATCTCAACAAATCGTGGGGCAGATCAGAATCATCAATATCATCATTATCAACCTCATCAGTATCAATCAACTCCCCAAAGTCGAACTCAGGCCCGTCGTTTGTGCTATCTTTGCATTCATTGATGGTGGACCTGCAAGGAGAAATTTGGAATGGATATATGCAAGGTAATGGAACATGTTACAAGAAGAAAAAAAAAAAAAGGCTAAATAAAAGATAGGAAAAAGGTAGGGAAACAATAGAAGAAAAATATGGCGAATATGTTGCAATGTAACTTTATTTGTCAAAAATTCATACATGCATCAATTTATCATTGAATTTTCAACTTATCTATAAACAAGAAAGAAAGCCATTAACAATTTCATGAAAATGCTCATCAACACTCTTAGGCATAAGTGTTGGTTTAACAGACAGAAGTTTTAGGTAATTACATTTCTTCTGCAGATGAAAATACAGTCGGTATTTCAACAACAGACCAACTGTCTAAATCTGTACCCACTTCAGTCGCATAGATCAAACTATCTAACTGATCCGATGTCTCATCATCAATTGCATGGATGGCCAAATTATGCATTCTTCTTCGAACAGACTGGATTGGAATCGGTGTTTGCTCATGCTGACCAAGATTAACCCAACCAGCTGATACAAAGGTTTGACTGATCTGTGGAAATTTCATCTCTTTCCCTTCTTCCATACATGCCCCTTCTTTCCTGGCTAATCTCTGAGCTTTTCTCTTCTCCCTCATCTGTTGCTTGTCTTTCCATGTCGGCTTGAAACCCAGACCAAAAGTATTGTCTTGGTGGAGCCAATCTACCAATTTGGGATCCCCTTGTAGGTCCTTACCTAAACCTTTGCCGTCAGACCATCCTTGCTCTTGCATCTGCCTTTTCTGCACTATTAAACCCTCTGAGCCTTGGCTTACTCCTCTTCCTGACATAACTTCTGCTATCTCAAAAGATCGAAATGAACATTCCAAGGCCTCCTCAGCAGATTCAATGTATGGAGAGTCTGAAGATTGAGTCACCATTATATCCTCTTCGCCCCTTACTGTCACTATTGTTCTTTCCACTCGAAATTTGACTTTTTGGTGCAGAGTTGAAGGGATTGCTCCAGCCAAATGGATCCATGGTCGACCAAGGAGGCAAGTATAGGAAGGATTGATATCCATTACTTGAAACACTAGCTCAAATGTAACCGGCCCCACCTGAAAAGGAATCTCGATATTACCCAAGACCTCTCTTCGAGAACCATCAAATGCCCGGACTATCAAATTGCTGGACTGCATATAAGACATATCAACTGGTAGCTTTTGTAGGGACCGAAGAGGCATAACATTTAGTGCAGAGCCATTATCTATTAGAACTTTAGCCATGGTATAGCCTTTGCATCTAGCAGTGATGTGGAGGGCCTTGGGTATCCCCCTCATTCCTGTAGGTATTTCTTCGTCCGTAAAGGTAATGTAATCTGTCGCACCAATACTGCCAACAATATAGTCCATATCAGTAACAGAAATATTACGAGACACGTATGACTGACTCAGGGCTTTCAGTAACGATTCTCTGTGAGCTTCTGAGTTCAACAGCAATGCAAGCAAAGAAATACGAGCTGGTGTTTTGTTCAATTGATCAACCACACTATATTCGCTTTGCTTAATGATTTTAAGAAATTCCTCAGGTTCATTAATAGAAGTACTTTGGGCATTCTCCTCTCCTGATATCATCTCTTGTGCAGCCATCGGTTCTTCACCTACCTTCACTTTTCTTTTAGAAGATTCAGCATTCTCAGAATAATAAATTCTACCACTGCGGGTAATTCCATCGACATCAGACAATGATGGGACTACTGAACCACAGGTTTTCTCAATAGTGGAAAAACTACACTCATAGTTCCATGGAACTTGATTATCGCTTTGGTAAGGGAATGACTGTGGAGGAACTACTACAATAGGTGCAGCATGTTTGGATTGTGGAGGTTTATCATAATATACCACAAATGGTTCAAGCTTGGTTGGTGCCTCCACAAGTGTAGGAACCAATGGTTTTTGTGTTGGAGGTGAGTCATAGTACACCACAAAAGGTTCCGGCTTTGGTGGTACGTCATAGTATACTACGAACGGTTTGACCATCTCCTTGCCGTTTTCCACCACATTCACCATTGTATTATCTGTTTCCATATAGAATTCGATCAACGACTGATCCATTAACTTCTGGACTTGCCGATGAAAAGTAGTACACTTCTGAATGTCATGATATGAGTCCCCACAATTCCAACAACCCACATTTATCTTTTCAGAGCAGACCATCTGAGCTTTCATCAATGCTTTGAATATTGTAGCCATTGGGGTTTTCACTTCTTGGATAGATCTTTTCACGTATTCACCATTGCCAACTACATTTACTGCGGCTCCATCATGTTTTGGCAAGGGATTCTGTCCCACATTAGGTTGTGCATTTTGAGAAAAACTCAACCTTCCTTCCCTTACCAAATCCTGAACTTTAAGCTTCAATACATAACAGTCTTCGGTTGAATGGCCGGCTGCCCCATGGTGGTAGTCACAATGTTCATTAGGCTTGAACCAGTCCGGATATGGCGGTGTATAGGTCTTGGTCACACGAGGTCTCTCAACCAATTTCTGCTGTAGAAGTTGTGGAAGTAAGGCAGTGTAAGTATATGGAATGGGATCAATCCTGGTGTAGGTTCGAGTTGGCCTTTGGTTATTTTCAGTGTGGGTGGTTGTGATATTTGGTCTAGGTGTGAAAGCTTGGGTCGTTGGGTGGAAGGTAGATCCAGAAGCAACATAGTTAGTGGCTGGGGGTTGGTATGAAGTAGGGCGCCGGTTGTATGAAGGTCTTTGGTGAGGGTAGTGATAATTTGGTTGAGGGACATGTCGGTATGAATAGTTGTCGATAGCAGTGACTTCCCCATCCTTTTTCTTGCCATATTGTCCTTTTTTGGCACTAGATTCACCGACATCCAACCTTCCTGACTTAATAGCCTTCTCTAGTAACTCCCCAGACAGTATAAGATCCGAGAAATCCTTAGGAGCACTGGCAATCAACCGGTCATAGTACGGGGCTTTTAATGTCTCCAAAAACATATAGTTGGCCTCCTTGTCAGTAAGGGCAGGAGTAACTTGCGCGGCCATATCCCTCCATCTCTGTGCATACTCTTTGAAGCTTTCAGTGGATTTCATCGCCATGGTTTGCAAAGTCAGGCGGTCAGGAGCCAAATCGGTCATATGTTTGTACTGGGTAATGAACGCTTTTGCTAAATCAGTCCAGGTTCGAATTCTAGAACTGTCCAACTGATTGTACCACCTCGAAGCTGCCCCAGTCAAACTATCTTGGAAAAAGTGGATCATAAGCTTGTCATCATAAGTGTATGCTGCCATTTTTCGGACATAGCTTAACAAATGATCTTGGGGGCACTTCGTGCCATTGAATTTTTCAAACTCTGGTACTTTAAACTTATGTGGAATAACCAACCCGGGTACCAAAGTTGCTTCAGAGGCATTCATCGCCCTATGGTAGCTAAATCCTTCAATTAGCTTCAACCGTTCATCCAACAAACTGAACATTTTGCTACTTTGCATTGAAACATCCTTTTTCTCATCATCTAAAACCACTGGATTAGTGGCATCATGCCCTTGATTGAATAGAGGGATGGCGTTTGGGATTGGTGGTGGTACAAAAGTGGGTGCAGGCACAAAAGCAGGTGAAGGCCCAAAGGCTGGTGCAGGCATAGACATTGTAGGATAAGTATTCTCTCCAATGGAGTGTTGTGTAGGATGTGATGGAGCTACCATTGGGGGTATGGCCATATTAACAGTATTGCCTCCTACACCCTGAGCTACGTTTCCCATAAATTCAAAGCCTGGGGCATGAATCGGTGTCTCTTTACCAATATTTCTTCCTTCAGATGTTTCCTCCGCAGGCTTCTCTTTGACCAAAGCTCTCATCATTTCCATTAACTCGTCTAACCTCTGATTTGTCTCTTCGTGTGCCTTTTTCAGCTTCTCAATTTCTAACATCTGTTCATTCTCCATGATTCTAGCTTGCAACCTGGTAAAGTATCTTCCGGGTTGTCGATCTATCTTGAAACCTTTGTTATTACAAACATGAATTAGACTTTGTTATTTATTGAAAAAGCTTAATGAAATCCATCTTTTGTTTGTTTAGTAAAACATGATGCATGCGTGACATGATGAATGCAAAATCTAAAATTTGCCGTACATCAATTAGAAGCAAGTGAATCTATTTATAACTTCCTAATAAGAGTTTAGTACAAAATCATAACTCTCATAATAAGAGCTCATAACACAAACGCCTTCCAAACTACATTGCCTTTTAAGTAAACCTTCCTAACACATATTCATTGAAATCTAGGACACGATTAGCTTTGTCGATGACATCTCGCAGAAGATCAATCAATTCTTGGCCATTCGGGTCTAGTGGTGTTGTGGTTGTCTCCAAAAGCATTGCTCTGGCTTTTATCCTTTCCGCCTCTACCTTCCCACTATTAACATGATGTATCATGAACCCCAATTCTAGACATTTACGCTCATATTCTCCATCCCTTCGTTCTGCAAATTGTTTCAAAGCAAGGTGTTCCTCATTAAGCTGATCTTGATGTTGGATTAACCCATCCACTTGCTGTTGTAGCTGAAAGACTTGCTGCTGTAGCTGAAGGTATTGTTGATATAATGGAGTTTGCTGTAGAGATTGCACCTTGTGATTCAGCCTTACTACTTCGTTTTGTAGTCCTTGCCTCTTGGTTTGCTCTTCCACAAAAAGTGCTCTAAAATTGGCACTTTGCTCCAGTTCTTGACTCAACCTTGTTGCTTCAACTTCCAGACTCTGCCTCATTACTTGTTCTGCCTTCACAGTAGACCTCAAACTGTTGTTTTCCTTTTCTAGCTCTGTCATTCTTCGTAAGTCTACACCTTTGAATGAAGTGGAGGTCATCTTTCTTTTCAATTCTTGTTCCAGATTACTACACTGAGCCCGCTGAGCTTCTAAGTTCTTTCTAAGCCTTTGGATTTCAGATGCTTGGCTTTCTAATTGAACATAGTAGGATGCCGCTTCATTGCTTTCCTGGGTACACTTTCCCTTCCATTCTCGGATCTTTTTTTCTTTGTGCTCCACATTGTGTTTCTCCAAAGAGACATGCAATCCCAAAGTCTGGATTTCTCCTTCCATTGTCAATTTCTGCTTTTTCCATTCTTTCTTTTCATGTTCATGTCTTTTGGTCAATTCCGCTACCTTGGTACCATCTTTGAGAATCCGATTTTCGATGGCTAATTCAGTCATAATATTTCTTCCATCATTTCCCACAGGGTGAGTGGGATCTAGCACTTCAGGTTGTTTATCATCCTTCACCCTCTGCTCATGCCATATCTCATATTCCAATGTTGCAGCTTCGGAGGGCTCACCCCATCCTACCACGTTCTTCTTTTTCCAGATTGCAACATAATCCAACCCTTTTTGGATGTCATTGGCTTCTTGGTAGTCAAGTTCAACGCTGTTCAAGCCGTTGGTCACTGGAATGAACTGTTCTGATCCATATTGCCTCCTTGCCAAAAGTGGCAAATAACTGATGACTCCCCAAAGCCCCATAAGTGGCATCCATGGATCTCTTGCAGTTTGGAACCTTATCTTAGTTCTGGGCATCCAAATAGCTTTCCAAACCACTTTTTCACTAGTCAATTCCTTTAGCATGCTGATCCATTCCTCCTTTGTCTTTTCCTCCCATCGAACCTTGCTAGCTTGCTCGAAACGATCTCGATGCCAATATTTGCAATTGAAATACTTCAGATGGCTTATCCCCCAAACTTGTAACAATTGCAGACAAGTTTTGAGCCGAGACTCTTTACGATATCGGGAATAATTCAAAGCACGTAGAGTTTCTGCCACTATTGTTGTAGATGGATCTACCTTGTGCAATAACTGCTCTACTATACTCACTACTTCATAATCCACATACCCGATCGTCTTAGGGAATATAACCAGACCATATATCAACAAAGCAAACACATTGAGGCCTTGCTCGTCATTGGGGTGTTGTTCCACAAAGTTGCACAAAGACTCGGCTTCATAACCATCTGTCTTGCTACTTTTCACTAATTCGTCAGCTTCTTCCGGAGTCACACCCATAATACCACTGAGTTTCTTAGACAGAGATCTTTTATTAAACCTCCTCCAATAGATTTTTCCTCTATGGTCTTTGGGCACATCAATCAACTGTGCATACTCTTCCGGAGTGGGTAGCAAATCAACTTCATTGAAGACAAAACAGCGATAAGAAGGATTCCAAAAATGAACCATAGCTCGGATGAACTCCTTGTCAACTTTAATCTTCATTAGAGAGGCTATATTCCTATACTTCTCATGGAACCTTTGTTGACGCATGGCATCCCAACTTCCCCAAATTATGAGCAACCGTGATACATCATTGTGTTCTAGGTTGAGTCGAAACCTCGCTGGCAATTTAGGCTTAGAGCTTTCTGGTAGGCGATCCCCCACTTTTCCTTCACTACTGAGGCGAACGAATTGCGCTGGGTCGATCTCTATCTCCACCCCGTTTTGCACTGAAACCTCTTCAGAAGCCATACTTAAATCCATTTGCTTGATAATTGATACACGGCAAATACCTACTTTTGATGCATGAAGATGCAAAGAATGCAGATGACAAAGAAAAAGAGAAATATTTAAATTAGTGACAAAATCATGAATAACGATTAAGGATAGATAATAAATAGACTTTGCATGAATGCTCCATTCTATTTAATTTAAAAACCAAAAGGGTCAAGCAGATATGTATGGAGGCAGGTAGTCATCCTAATATGGCCAAAAATGCTCGACCACTCTATAGTCCTCATTACAAAGGCACAAATAGTAAAAGGGATAGGAGTTGTTCCTTCATGTGTCCTATTTCCAGGTTGCGCTCATTAAGGGTTTGGCCCTACCTAAATTTGGCTACTCGCATGTGACCTATATGATGGTTATGGTCATGCCATCTGAAGGTGCCCAGACTGTCCTTATTTCGCCATCTATCATAGGCTAGTAAGGCCTCCAATCCTAACCCATTATAGGCTCATTGGAAAGGATTCAGTCTGAGTGGGGGTTTTTCGCTTAGAAAACTCACTGTGAGGAGTTGCCCCACGCGAGTAAGCTACTTTGCCCCCTCCTAAATAGGTGATATCCAATTCTGGACTTATGCGTGTAATGCAAATGTGAGTGTGTGTGAAGGAACATACAAACCTTTCCAATTTACCAGTATACCCAAAATGCCACATTAATCAACAAGCAATAAACTTCTATTCACAACAAAAGGTAAAGAGATTAGTAACAACAAGAAAACATGTACATTCATGAGCAAATAAAGCATCAAATTCCTAACATGCAAACTAGGATCCACTTTATTGTCTTGTATTTACCAAAATGAGAGACAAAATCATGCAATCAAAAAGTCGAAATAAAAAAAAAGAAAAAAAGAAAAAAAATAATAAATAATAATAAAAAAAATAAAATTAAGGCCTAAATAATTATTAAATTAATTCCCGGCTTGACTCTCTAACCTGTCCCCAGTGGAGTCGCCAAACTGTCGCAACGTCATCCGAGACGACGACGGGGTTTGGGATTTAAAGAGAATTTTACGGAGTCGCCACTAACCATTTTTGTTAGGTGCGGTTAGTCACCTATTAAATCTACCTAACTTAGCATTGGCCGTTAGATGGCGTACTTAAGTTGGGTAGGTCCTGGTCTGCGGGACGGAGAACTGGAGTCGGGAGTACGGTTACGTGCGGGGAAGGATGAGCACCCCCACAACGCCCGTCAAGATGACGGTACCGATTAATTTAATAATATTTAGGCCTTAAAAATGTTTTTATAATTTTCCTTTTTTGTTTGATTTTTTTGTTTTTTTTGTTTTTATAAATATATGTTCTTGAACAAAGACAGAATTTATTGGTTTTATTATCTCATTTTCAAATCAATATTTAAAAAGAATGTCAAGTAATTTCTTTTAATTTTTGATCATTTTTTAATTCAAAAGTTTATTTTATTCAAACAAGAAAAGCTTTTTATTTCTTTTAAGAAATTACATTTTTATTAAAGCCAACAAGTAATGCTTTCTTTTCAAAAAATACATTTTATCACCCTCTTTTTTTGAAATATTTTTCTTTTCATTTTTACCCTTTTTTTTTAGGATTTTTTCGAAATCATTATCTTTATTGGATATTTAAATGTTTGAAGTGCAAAGTGCCACCTTATCAATCTAATAAAAAAATGAGGATTTATCAAGGCCTATTATGAATTTCGCCCAATTCTGGGTCTGATTCAAAGTGGGTCTCTTTTAAAAATCCGAACTAGGTGTGAATTTTCACCCTCCCAAACCGGATCCCATGATTAAATCCTCATAATTTAAACCACTTGTAAGGATTTTGCTAGACATAGATGATCACTCTTTTACTTTTATTATTTAACGTAAAGATTTTATTATCCTTATCGGCTTAAAAATTTATCATTACTGGTTTATTTATTTTTTTAAAAAAAACTAACACCTATAATTTATTTAGATGCCTAAATGCATGGCATATGAAATGTTATCTCATCAATTTTAAAAAATAAGGATAGTAAGGATTTTGTCGAGACCCACCGTGAACCTCGCCCAATTCTGGGTCTGATTCAAAATGGATCTCTTACCTAGGAATCCAGGTCGGATGTGAATTTTCACCCTTTCGAACCGGACGCCATGATCGGACCCTCACTATCCCCACATATCATTACTCGCATGGATGACAATAATATGACAATAAAGTATGAGCATGCATATAACTAAATTAATATAGCATAGATTAAATATGCATAAAGCTAAACTAAAATGATATAGGTTAAGTATGAATGAGACTAGATTAAAATGTCATAAATTAAATACGGATAGATTAAAAATTAAAACGATATGAACTAGATTAAATTGCATAGGCTTAGCTAAATTAAATATGCATGAATCTAAATTAAAATGACATAAATTAAATATGTATGGATCTAAATTAATATGAGAACAATATATTTAAATAAATTAGATACGCATGAATTAAATTAAGATAGTCTAAATTAAATACGCATGAAGTTAAATTGAAATGGGTGTAAATTAAACATGTAAAAAGAAAAAAAATAAAAAAAAATTAAATTCGGAAAATACCAGAAAAATGGAAAGCAAAACACTGCGATCGGGTCGGGTCAGAGCGCGGGTCGACACGCGGGTCAGCGGCTGAGAGCAAGTGGAGCGGGTCGCGGTGCGGGTCGGGGCAACGCGCGGGTCTTCTCCGCTGAGCACGGGTCAAGGCGCGGATCTTGGTTCGGGTCGGGTCGAAGCGCGGGTCGGCACGCGGATTGCCTGCGCGGAGCTGTTCGCGGTGCGGGGCGCGGGTCGGGTCGGTTCAGAGCGCGGATCTTCGCTGCTGAGCTCAGGTCGACACGCGGATTCGGTTCGGGTCGGGTCGAAGCGCGGATCTTCTGTGCGGAGAGACAGAGCGGGTCGCGGGTCGGTGCGAGTCGGGTCGGTTCAGACACTCGGATCTTCAGCTTTGGAGGCGGGGCGGCGCGGGCCGAGACGCGGGGAAGCGCGGGCCTGAGCGTTTAATGAGGGTGAAAGGTCTATTTTGCCCTCCCAAGTATAAAAACTAATTTTTCAGTTCTTTTTCAACCTTTTAGCCATTTTTGCTCTTCACTTTCTCTCTCTATCCGAAATTTTCCTTCTCTCTCTCTACAAACACAAATTTGCCCAGAAAATCAACTCCAAATGGATCGAAACAGCCTTCAAACCCAGAAAATTATGAACTTTCGAAGAACACCAAGAACATTTTTCCAGATTTTGTCTCCTAAACCATGAAATTAAACACAATCTTCCTAAATAAACTTCTCTCAGATCACCGAACACAATATCATACACCGATTTACCAAACTCCAAACCAAAAGCCCTAGATCTAGCTTTCAAATTCCAAAAAAAACTTTAAATCCAAGCTTTTTTCTTTCTATTTCAGTGAACCTTAGACGGAATTCAAGCTTAAAACTCACCAATTACTAGCCTATAACAAGCTCGAAATCCCTCCAAGTTGTTTTCTATTTTCTGTTTTTTTTTTAATTTTTTTTTAACAAAACCCCAAGCCTCAAAAAAAAATTTTCTCCTTAGCCAGAAATCTCCTCCCTCCGAAAATCACTCTACCCCTTTTTATACTCGTTTTCATCTGAGGATTTTCTTGTTTTTTCTTATTCTTTTTTCTTGTATGGCATCTTTTAGTGGGAGAGGAGGTGGATGAAATGATGAATGCATGTGCTGGTTTTGGGATTGTTGAAAGGGCATCTCCTGATGAGAGAGGGGGTGGACAAAATGATGAGTGGGCATGTGGATGAAATGATGAGCTGGTTTTTGGTTTTGCTGAAAGGGAATCCCGAAGCTGTGCAATTTCCATTTTTTTATTTTTTTATTTATTATTTATTATTTATTTATTTTTAATTTTTAATTTTTATTTATTTTTTATTATTATTTTTTATTATTTTTATTTTTATATTTTGGAAGAAAAGAAATGAAATGAAATAAAATAAAAATAAAAAGGGTGTCTACAATACCACTTTTCCTTACTCTTGTCATCTACAAAACAAACACATGGAGAAATAATAAAGATAGAATGACGATTTTTCCTTTTCGTCTGTAAATAGGCTGAAGGAAATACCATATGTGCTAGAGCCAAAAAAGGATAGACGTAACGTTACAAATTTGAATTCAAAATTGGTTGAAGCGTTGATGAATAATAGTCTTTTTGCAGTTTGCACTTTCCACACTTAAATTTTGACAAAAGCAAAGCATATAATTTTACACGTTCAAGCAACTTGGGTTTTTTCTTCAATCAATAAATATTATATCTATAGCTGGTTTTTTCTTGAGTCAATGAATTAACTTCAACTAAAGAAAAATAAAGTTCGTATTTTTCCAAACATATTTATCTTCTAAACTTGGTCAAATTAATAATTTACTAAATTCATCTAAATCATGTGTTATATCTATATAATAGTAATGTATTTGTTTTTTAATATGGCTTGCATTATTTACATAGCTAGGTTTAATTGAATTGTAAAAAGCATTAATTATTCTCTATGAATGTATGAATGTAGGATGAGTTAATTTTTTTCCATTCTTAGAGAATTAATCATCCTCTCATGCAAGTTGCCAACTTGCATCACTTGTCCCACTTGCACAACTTGCACCATTGCACCACTTGTCCCACTTGCATAACTTGCACCATTTGCACAAGTTGCATAGAGCCACGTGCTCTCCGAAAGAAGAAGACGTGCCTCTCACAAGCCTCCTAAACCAACACGTCTCAAATTCGAACCAACCCACTCAATTCGAAATCACACTTTGATTGCAACTCCTCCTCGATTAACAATTCCCTCTGTCCTAAAATATAAGTCTCTTATTAATTTTTTTTTGTCAATCAAACTTATATTTGACTATTATTTATGAAAAAATTATATAAAATTAAAATTTCAAAAAATAAGTTTTGAGAAGTTCATGATTTAAAGTTTATAAATATTATTTTTAAAATTTTTTTTGCTTTATATTTTTATAGAAAATAATGGTCAAAGATGAAATTATTTGATAAAAAATCAATAAGGGACTTATATTTTGAGACAGATGGGACATATGCTAGTTATTTTTTTTATTTATCTACTCATTGGTGACTAATATATAAGGGAAGGAAATTTGTGGCTTTTCATTAATGGGGAATTGAAGAGCATGAAACTTATCATTTAAATTAGATGTCAGAGGCTGACTTTTTTTTTAATGCGACACATAAAAGGGACAAACGATTATACAAATTGGTATTTTTTTTTAAATTGACAATGGCTTTTTTTTCTTTACGAAAAAAAAGTAACTCCACCACGGTAAGAAAATTGTTAGGTACATTTTGGGCATGAGGATATTCTGGCCCATTTACCCTTAGAGAAAAGTCAAATGGCTCCTTTCGACCACCTCCGACACAGCTTGACTTGCGACAACTGAGCTCTGAGCCACGCCAGCGAGGTCGGCGTTGCCTACTCCGCCTCAGAAGGCTGACGCGGACATGCGTGGCTTGAGCATTGCTTGAGGCGCATCTCGTCAGATCCACCAATCATATCGTGCCACGTCGTCCTAACTTCCCTCTCATATATAAGTTACCAGCTTACTAGGCAACAGTAAGTGACTCTTTCTACTTCCTACTCTCTTTCTCCTTTAAGATTTTCCTCATCCAAACATTGACTTGACCGTCGGAGTGCGTATGCAGGACCAACGTCCGGCCCTCTCCTGACGTGCTCTTCCTCTCTTCTTCCAGGTGCGGTCCTCAGCTCAGCCCCGGGACAAACAAAACACTACAACACAATAGGCATTTAAAGGCATGTATATGTGTTTCTAAACGTTATTTTTCTGTCTCAAAATGAATTTGAGACATTTAAATAATCTGTCCTGGATAACCCGGTCGCTAATTGTATTTAGCGGCTTATTAGAGACAAATAAATATTTGCCTTTGAATGCACAAATTAAAGGCGAATTTTTAAGTCTTTAAATGAGCTCTATAGAAACTAATTTTTTGCCTCTATTTAATCCTTTAAAAACAAATTTGTTTGCCTTTAATTGTAACCTTAAGAGACAAATATTTCTGCCTCTAATTTCCATGAATAGAGGTAGTTAGAAAAGTCCTTGAATATGGTCTTTAACAACAGTTTATTTGCCTCTAATAACTCCCTAAAGAGACACATGTTTACGCCTCTAATATTACATTTAGTGGCATTTATATAAAGAATTTAATATGGAATTTGAGGCAAAAATAATTGTCTATATAACAAATACAAAGATTAGGAGGATTCAATATATAGAAGCCTTTATAATTGCCCCTAAACGTATAATTTTTTAATTTTTTATCCGATCGATCCATATTATTTCTTTTGAAATATATTATATATACACTGTATAAAATAAAATAGGATTATACAAAATAAAATAATAGAATATATAACATATCCAAAATAAATTAGAACTAATCCAAAATATTTTATTACTCAATGTACCCATTACAAAACTGAAAAAAAAAAATATTAAGGTCCAATATAAAAAGTTAAATACAACAAAATTAGAGAACACATTATTGTGTGCATAAGTATACAAACTCAAAACACTAATTGATATAACTAAAGCTCAAGCCTCAAGGCCAAGAAGATAAGCGAAACCCCCTTTTATTGATATTTTGATTTTGCTTGCAGTTAAAACCTATACATAAAAATATGAAACAAATTAGATTAACAGTATATCAAAAACATCAAAATATAAGAAGACCAACCAATAATGTAAAAAAAATTGCCGTAAAAATTAAAATAGAAGCATATAGAATTACAAATGCAAGTTTCTAATATTGTATGGTCAACCGTGCCAAGACTTTTGCTTTTCTTTGTCTCAACATGATCATTGAATTGTTGAAAACAAAAATAACAAAAATTTTCAACCTTTTGATTTCTCACTCAGCAGGTTTGGTCTCGCCATTTGGCTCAATTTCATCATCAGTTTCAATCTTCTCTGCTTTTCCTTCGATTCCACTTCAACCACCTATTCTTCGATTCTGGGAGTATGTGACCCATATTGTTGCTGGTATATTTTCTGACATATTGATTGTTACTTGCACTACTAATGGGGTTGCCTTTATGAATGAAGTCAGGTGCTTTAGTCCAAAGGCCAGTGAGATCGGCTTCATCATTTTAACAATGGTAACTTCTTCCCTCTGTCAATGTATAAAACAACCATCAGTTTCCCAATTTACTAGCCGAAGAACAAATTCAAACTATCTACTGAAAATCATGCTAATAGTGTCGGCTAAAAGTATGAGAAAGACAGAATTTAACCTCATCAGCTGCTGTGTTTGTCCAAAGAATACTGGCACTCCCAAAATCACCTTCGGTGGAGAATCGCACCCCCCTCATTTGTCACAGATATAATGATGTGGAGAGCACCAAATGAAATTGGTTTTTCTTTCAAAACCACCATGCCAGAAGAAAAAATAATGGGAGAGATGGAGTAATTAAAGGCGGTTGGAAAGTAGCAAGAGAAGGAAAAGATGACTAAGGTTTTTATCTAATAACCAATTTGAAACTTTCTATAAATATTTTTACATTTAAAAAAAAGGGCCTTCTAATAGAGGGAAATAACTTTAAAATATAAACATATATTTATCTGTTTATAAAAACCTTTTAATAGAGGCATTTAAATTATAGAGGTTTCTAATATTTTTAAATTTGTCACTAAAAGACTTTTAATTAGAGACCTTTAAAAGACGTTTACAAGAGTCATGAATTAGCCACTGAAAGGCTTTTCAATAGAGGCATTTAATTAAAAGTTTCTAATTTTTTAAAAATTTGTCTCTAAAAGACTTTTATAATTAGATACTTTTAAAAAAGCCTCTAAAAAATCATGAATTAGCCTCTATAAGGCCTTTGATTAGAGGCATTTAAATAAAGTCTCTACTGATACATTAATTTGCCTCTAAAAATATAAATTCTTATATTATTACCAACAGTATAATTAGAGGCAATTAAGAACTAAAAAATTGCCTCAATAAATTTTTTGATTAATTATAATATTTTAATTAAAAAATTAATACCCATTAGAGACAAATGACTTATTTGTTTGATAAAACCATAATTTAAAGACAAATATATTAATTACCTCAATTTCGTTACCTCTAAAAGCTATTTGTGTTGTAGTGAAAATAATTACAATTGTCCCAATAATAATGACCTTTTCCGTGTAGAAAACAACTTTTGCTACTGCGCCGAAAAGGTGAACGCTGCTAAAGAAATGGCGACTAGCCGTAGCCGATAATGAATGGTCAAATATTTAGATGGCTCATGTTGCTATATAAATACATCATGTTACTCTAGCTGTCTGCTGTCCTTGCTCTTGAGGACAACTCAAACTATTTGCAGAGAAGAGTGATGGGTTTTTTCACTCAAGTATTTTTTTGGCTTCCTTTTCTCCTCGTCGCCTTGTTGCTACTCTTCAAAAAGAAGAGTCAACCTAAGAAGGAACCCAGCCGGCTTCCACCGAGTCCCCCAAAACTTCCAATTTTAGGCCACTTGCACCTACTTGGTGAACTGCCACACAGCTCTCTTCGGCAACTTTCTCGGAAATACGGTCCAGTCTTGCTGCTTCAACTAGGCCGTATACCGGTCCTTCTTGTTTCATCGGCTGAGGCCGCAAGAGAAGTTTTAAAGGTTCATGATCTTGCTTGTTGCAGTAGGCCTCTGTTAGCTGGTATTGGGAAGCTTACGTACAATTTTTTAGACGTTGCATTTTCCCCATATAGTGAGTATTGGAGAGAATTACGGAGAATATATGTTCTTGAGCTTTTTAGCGTGAAAAGGGTGAAGTCTTTCCGGTTTCTTAGAGAAGAAGAAGTTGATTCCCTGATGAATTTGATCTCTCAATCATCATCCTCTGCAACTCCCCTGAATGTTACAGAGAAGATATTTTCTTTTTCCGGGAGTGTAACGTTTAGAACAGCTTTTGGTAAGTGTTTCCGAGGAAGTGACTTCGATCGTGATAAATTCTACGAATTGGTTCACGCAACTGCGACTGTGGCCGCAAGGATCTCTGCAGATGAATTCTTCCCCGGCATTGGTTGGATTTTGGACAAGATAAATGGTCATAATGAAAGAGTTAATAGAGTTTTCAGTGAGTTGGATTCGTTCTTTGAAGATGTAATCGATGATCATCTTAAACCTGGGAGGGCCAAGGAGCACGATGACATTATTGACGTAATGCTGGGAATACAAAAAGAGCAAATTGAAGATGGTAATGCTTGGCTCACCAGAAACCATATCAAGGCAGTTCTCTTGGTAAGTCACCAAATAGCGCCATTGTGTAGTATAGTTTCTCTACAAAGTTTAGCTTCATTTTTTCAATTTGGCTCCAAATTTCTAGAAATATTCTTTGTCAATTGCCTAATTAATTAAAATAGTTAGTATCATGAAACTGAGACTATGTTCCGTTCGGCTTTGATGCTTGCTTTACAGAACATGTTTTTGGGCGGAGTGGACACGAGTGCGCTTGTTGTGAACTGGGCCATGGCAGAGCTGTCTAAAAACCCGGGACGGATGAAGAAAGCACAAGACGAAGTTCGAAGTATTGTTGGAAAGAAAGGAAGAGTAACAGAAGCCGATCTTGATCAGCTTCAATTCCTCAAGCTAGTTATAAAAGAAACGATGAGATTACACCCTCCAGCCCCAATGCTTATTCCCAGGGAAACCATGTCAGAATTCAAACTCAACGGGTACAACATTTATCCAAAAACAGTTATCCAAGTCAATGCTTGGGCCATTGCAAGGGATCCACAGTATTGGAAAAACCCAGAAGAATTCTGCCCGGAAAGGTTTATTGATAGCACCATAGATTTTAAAGGGCAACATTTCGAGTTCTTGCCATTTGGAGCAGGTAGAAGAGGCTGCCCTGGTATGTATATGGGAGCTGTTACGTCAGAGATTTTACTGGCGAATCTGTTGTACTGTTTTGATTGGAAATTGCCTGATGGGATGAAGGAGGCAGATCTTAACATGGAAGAGCAAGGCGGCCATTGCCTTACCCTCTCAAAAAAGACTCCTCTCCTCCTTGTACCAACCGAATACATACCTTCATCATCAGATCAGGCATCTGAATAGCAATACGTGAGGTAAAAAATGTACATCTGCCAATGTGTAAATGGCTAATTAAGTAGACGTGGGGTGGGTGAACTCTGGGTCAAGTAGTCAACTAGTCAATGGTAAAAAATAAAAAGGTTGGTTTCGAGGTTGTGCTTCAAGGGTAATTATGATGCCTTCGGCGCCATTGGCGTTTTGTAATTTGCATGTAGTTTGAAAGAATAATATAATGGAATTTGCTATCTACGTTTTCTAGATTTTCATAAACATTTCCTACTTAATGAATTGAATATTGCCGCCCGACAATTGTGTCCCGATACCTTGCCCGTGACCAGAATACCCCCACGTTTCTTGCTCAAGCTTTATATTAATGATGAATTGATGCCGTTATTTCCAAGGAAAATAAATATGGTTAATAAAACTGACAGAGTTAATATTGGGCAAGAAAATTAAGTGAAATCAATTTATCAAGGAAAATTTATATCATTAGTGGAGTTTTAAACTTCATTAATTAATGGACACTACAAAAAAAATTAAGGAATTAGCGACGGTTTGTTCCCGGAGGTACAGTAACCCTCGTTAATCCCCTTTATTATCTCAAAGTTTTTCTCATATATTCCAAGTAGGGCTGCAACTTGGCTTAAAATCGGCACCGCTGTTCTCGCTGAGTATATTTTTAGTTTTTCACCGTTCCATCCCTCCGTTTTCTCTGATAAATAGGCGCCACTCAATTTTAAAATAGAAAAAGGATCTAAAGCTCTATTTTTTAGTCTAATTTCTCAAGAGATTTTCTCTCAAGCCAAACATCAATACGATTCTCAACTTTCCACCCAATTTGGTAAATTTCTTCCCTTTCTATTATTTATTTTCCCCGCATTTCTCTTACTTTGCTGTAGCTATTATTTATTTACATAGTATCGTGTAAAGTACGATATTGATAATTATGATAAGATTAAATTGACTCCAATTTAATTATATAAATTATATTGAATATATTATATAGTGAGAGGATTTGGCAGGTACTTTCACCCTTATCTTTTCATGGAGTATCTTGGTGGACTTGGTGGAGTTGGTGGAGTTAGTGGAGTTGGAATATCTTTTTCGATAGTTCATGAGTTGCTGCAAAATATCTAAAATAAGATATAGAGTATGGACGTTGGACTCGTCTTTTTATAAAATAGAATAAATATTTTATCAGGATTTTTTATAAATTCGTGATCTTATATTCTTCGATGGCAATATGTCATTAAATTTTTACAAAATTTTAAATTAAACTAAAAGATATACAATTATTTCCGTAAATTTTTTTTTTACTTTCTTTTTATTCCAAACTTGAAAATTCTTTTACAATTGCTAACCTTTACCCCGATGATATTTTAAAATTTAAAATTTACCTTATAAATCATATATTTTAAAACTTGGAATTAAACGTTGATTAAATAAGGATTTTTAGTAATAAAATAGTTTTGTGTAATAAAATTTATTATAAAATTTTGTAAAAATTAAAAAAAATGACGTGTTTTGTTTTTATTTAAAAGTGTAAAATCATAAATTTATAAATAGTCTATAGAACATTTATTCTTAATAACTCCCACTTTATCATATTAGGAAGTTAAAAATGACTTTGGGCTTTTGATAAAAAGTTCAGTTAGGAAATAGTAGTAATTATTTAGCCAACCAAAGAAAAATAGTACATTTACTTAACTCTGGCAGGTGTCCAAAATTATAATAATCTAACTATAATAATTTTTTTAACTAATTCAAAATTAATTTATTTTGGATAGAGAGTTCAAGGATCAAAATTTCCTAACAAATATGCTATCAAAATTCAAATTTATATTCTCTGTTTTATTGGATTAGAAATCACTATCACCTTAATAAATAGTTATTGATTCAACTGTTATAATTTTCAAACTTTATGCGAATTGTGATTTGTAATCAGAGAAGTGAAAAGAAAAAAACCAAAAAAAGAAGCATCTTCGGCAAAAATATAAACATATTTCAAGCCCAAAATTTTGATTTGTATTTAAAGTAAAAGCCTTAGTGATGCCTTATATATACTTGTCCTTTTCTCGTTTCTGCAGTCGCTCTTTAACCTTCATCTCCTGCGCGGGCATGATTTATTGTGACGTTTTCAGACTACGGTTCCACATAGTTGAAGTTCATTTTTCAATTTTTGTGTCTATTTATCTCTTTGTTCTCTCTCCTTTGGCAGCTCTTGCTACCAAAGTCGCAGTTGCGTGGAGGAACTTTCGAGGCATTCAACTTATTCTTAGTACTCCTCTGTTTTTACCAAAAAAAAAAACTTATTCTTAGTACTACTATTGATATTACTTGGTATAGATTTTGACAGTGTAATAATTGGAAACAGTTGTAAGCAATTTGTCGTCTTAGGAATCTCATGATGGAATCATTCACATGGATTGAAAGTTGAGGACAGAAGGGACTTCGTTTTCATAAATACACTTTGTCAATAACTGATATTATAGCAAGACTTTAATGAGTTTTTTAAATTTTTAATGTCTTGCTTTATTCTAATAATATCTATTCCCTCATTTCTTATTTATCTATCTCTTTTTAGGGTTTTTTTGTCCCTTTTTATCTATCCCTAACTAACCTTGATTATTAAATTTTCAAACTTACCTTTTCAAACTCCTTCATCTCTCTCTTAAATTAATAGTTTATTAAATATGAATGAGAATCAAAGAGGGAGAGAGATAGAGATAAAATAGAAAAGTTAAGATAAATGTTTATGGAATTTTATATCTTAACTACTTTTCTTACCTTGTGTGCAGCGGTTAATAGGGACAGATAAATAAAAACAGAGGGAGTAATTTTTTATAAGGAATATAAAATTTGAAAGTTAGTGGATATGTGGTTTTGCAGTTGAGATTTTCACCAGTACTACCGCTAAATTTTGGGGAGTTTTTGATGCCCTGCAGCTCACTTTACGACAAGGCATCACTCATATCATATTGGAGATTAACTCGCAAGTTGTTTTTGAATTTCTAACTAATGGTGTTCATGCTTACCATCCACACTCTTTTATCATTGAGTATTGTAGGTCTATGCTTCATAGGTTTCAACCGTTTAAGGTGTTAAAGTGCTTTAGAGAAGCCAATCAATGTGCTTACTTTCTTGCCAATGTTAGATGTAACAGCTAGCACAATTTTGTTTATGTTGACAGTCCACCTCCTGGACTTAATCTACTAATTTTAGCAGATGTTGTAGGGGTTTATCGCCCCAGACTTATTTCACTTTAATATAGTTTTTATTCATGTTTTTCACCCAAAAAATATTAAAAATAAAAAATAGAGAAAAAAATCTTAAATAATGACTTGTGAATGTATTGAGATGAGTTCTCTAGGAATAGAAATAAAAGTATGTATAGATGTATTGATGTATAGATTCTAACATCTAATTGATGATATAAAAGGATCTCGTAATGGTTATTTATGTCATTAGCTATTTGATTTATGTGGCTTATTCTTTATTTGACTTAGTGGGCTTCTTCTTCATGCCCATTAAATCAGCCAAATATTGAAATAGTGAGTCTATTTTTCAAACCATTAGATTAATCCAATTTTGTATGCTCAATATTGAGTTTGGATGGATCAATTAACTTTGGTCCTCATTTAAGGCTTAAATGCATTTAATTATAAATTTGTTCTGTCACGCCCCGACCCGCTCAGGCTGGCCAAATGGCAACCACCACACTACCTCGAAGTACGTACTGACTAGTCGCACACCTGAAGCATCGCAAGGCGTAGAAATAGATACCATCGCTGCAAAACAACTAAAATTTTAATTAAAATCATTTAATAAAATAATTAACTTTAAAAGTAATACCAGTGGACTAATTTAGAGAATAACTACACAGTAGAAACTACTAAGCCTAAGCCACCGACACCTCCTAGTGAGCCTCCGATCTATCTGCTATCCTCGTATGCAGATCTGCATCCATCCACATTAGATACAGGTGAGTGGCAGAGGTTCTAAGAATCTCTATTAAGGTTACGGCAAATAAGGGAAATCTAAAATAAAATAATAAAACAAATATTTTCTTTTCAAAATCTCTTTCTAGTTCTCTAGCTGAGAACTCTCTTTGAAAACACTTTAAATAAATAAATATATATACATATCTCAAATGGGCTAGCATCTATCAAACTGAAGGCGCGACCCGTCGGTCATCTTATGCCTTACTGCATCGAGGGCTATCTCTTTTCTTTCTAAAATATTTTCTCTTTTCTCTTTCTCTAGCCCGTTTCCTCGGTAGTGCCCATCGCTGTGGTGGAACACAGCAAACTGGAGCCCTGGCGAGCTTCCCTACGCACCTCTCCCAGGGTCTCGTCTCACCGTGCCCCTCAATAGGCGGTCCACGGCTGAGCCTCATGCATGCTCTCAAACTTGGTCCACGCTCCCGTATATATTGGAGCACCGAGGAACCCTCTCAATCACTCATCTTCCAGGGGTATCATACCCTCAATAATCATAATAATAATATTTCATATATATATATATAATATACATTTAAAACATATAAACACACACACATAAGTCTAGGCCATTTACTGTACTGAGAGGTTCGTATACTCCCGAGCGCTTTACATAACTTAACCTCTGGAGCATCACCGCATTCGATCATCCGGAGCCCTAGTACATTCAAATACGTTAGCATTTATAATTAAACTATGAATGCACCTGTGAGCTCTAATATGACTTAAGAGGATGTTTGGATGTGTTTTGGGGCTTAGAAAAGTATTCGGGAGGTTTCGGGGTTAAAATCGGATACTTGAAGAAAAATTACTAAAATGCCCCTGGCTCCCATGGGCCGTCCATGCTGGCTGGGCCAGGCCCAAGCCCCAGGTTGGGCCAAGTAGGCCCTCCCATGAGGACTGGGCTGCACCTGGCCCAAGTCCCGCATGGGGAGAAGTGGGCGGTAGGGATAGGCCAAGTCCCTTGCGGGACTTGGCACCGTGATCACTCCCACGCGGGAGCTGCGTCTGGCGCCTCTGTTCTTAAGCCCCTTGGTCTGTGGTTTGACATAAAAATCGAGATGTACGTTCCTCGTACCTACGACGCGTTTACCGAAGCAGAAACGAGAATCACAAGCTCAAAGTTCCTAGATCTCAAATCTAAGCTAGAAATTTAACTAAAAAGCTAAATTATCTTTGAACTTGGATCTCTCCTAGACCGATGCATGGAAATGCTTGAAAACTTAATAAAATGTAGATTAAAGCGAGTAGAATAACATACTAAGATCTCGTCTTGATCCTTCAGTCAGTTTATCCGGATCGGCCAAAAGTTCAAAATTACTCTGAGAGAGCAAATGAGAGGAGAGGAAGAGAGGAAGGAGAGAAATGAAAGAGGGGGAGAGCTCACTCCCCTATTTATAGGCAAGCCCGGCATCAGGCCTATTCGAACCCTACGCCAGACTTTTTCTTCTCTTTGTAACCTCTCATAATCTCGATCCTTGACCTAATCCACCGACCAATTCACCAATGGATATCCAATCCATTGGCCATGGACTTAAAAAGTCCACTTTAGTGTTTCCATGCATGGTCACCTGTCTCATCTTCCAACTACGTCTTATCTTAAGCTTAACTTCTTTTCTTAATTAGACATATCCGGATCGACGTATTATTGACTTAATACACCGTCTTATACTATTACATTTCTACAGAAAAGTCGTATTAGATCCGGGTTTATCATGTTCATTGATTTTTTATCCATTTTTTTTTACTTTCCTAACATAAAATTTCTTTAAGAAAAAGATGAAAAAAAATAAGTCTACTAATAAATGAACACAATAATTCTACTAATAAGTAATTTTCTATTTTATTATTTCATCAAAAAGTGACATTAACAAGGATATAGAAGGGATTTATCACTTTGTTAAAGATATTTTAAAGATTTTGTGAGTAAATTTAATTAGGGATTTTAGGATAGTTTTGTACAATAATATATGTATACTCCTAAAAATACCTTAGTTTGATAATTTATTATTGGAAACACTTTTAATTTTGCTATATTTTTGGCTATTCTAACTTAAATGGTTAATTGAAGTTAAATAAAAATATTTGAATAAAGGAAATAAGGAAAACTAATTAAAGTTACAAACTTTATTTAATAAACGACTTGAATCATATATTTTGATATTATTAATTAATCCCTATAACCTTATTTAATTGTCCTTTTTTAGTCAACTTATCACAACTTTGACCATTAATTATAAAAGATATATATAGAATTAAATTTTTGAAAAAATATATTTTAAAAAGTTTAAGATTTGTAACTTTCAAATTTTATCTTCAAAAAATTCACAACTTTATAATTTTATCATAAATAATGATCAAAATTATGATAAATTGACCAAAAATGGACAGTTAAAGGGAGTAATAAAAACTGATAAGTCTCATAGCGAAGCACACAATTAGATATGATTTTCTTGACGTTATCGTAAACCAAGTGATGATTTATAAGCGAGGGGCAACTATTGAATATAGAGAATGCAAGATTCAATCAAACTCTCAAATTTCAAGTGAAAAAGTCTTTGTCTACAGGCTAATACTAGGTCTTCTATGCATAAAGCAATTTACAAGTTCAAGGATTAGGTATGTGTAAGTCTGAATAGTGATATGTAAGTCTAAAAAATTTAATAAAATTAGAATCTGTAAATCCTTAAAGAAATTGATAACTTACCTTGACTTTAAAAGTGGGATAACCTACCATGTTTCTAAACTTTTTTTCAACAAAAAATAAGGGATTATGTAATTTGAGTGTTCCAACCATTTGTTATATTCTTTAAATAAGAAAAGATCAATATATATATATATATATATATATATATATATATTGATATATAAAATTAGTTCTATTCTTGAGTGAATAAAATTAATCTAAAAGTAAATATTTATATTTCCGAACATATTTATCTCCTAAACTTACTCAAGCAACTAACCAAGATCAATGAGAACATTTACGGATTGTTTGAAAATTTTCGTTTAGTGTTCATATTGGCCTCCCAAGTCCAACTATTTCTCAAAATTGGTTTGGTCCCTTGACTTCAAGTTGGGGCAATTTAACCCTCATTCTTTGAAATTTTCTTTTTGGGATATAACTATGATTCAGAGCATTATAGGCAAATAGATTTTTGCACGCTTAATCTCGTATGTAATTTGAGTGTTCCAACCATTTGTTATATTCTTTAAATAAGAAAAGATTAATTTATATATATATATATATATATATGTAATGAGTTTTATGCTTGAGTGAATAAAATTAATCTAAAAATAAATATTTATATTTCCAAACATATTTATCTCCTAAACTTAGTCAAGCAACTAACCAAAATAAATGAGAACATTTATGGATTTTTTGAAAATTTCGTTTAGTGTTCATATTGCGCCTTCCAAGTCCAACTATCTCAAAATTGGTTTGGTTCCTTGACTTCATGTTGGGGCAATTTAATCTCATTCTTTGAAAATTTCTTTTTTTCATTTTATTCTTGATTTAGATCAAAGGTGGTAAAGTTTGACTGAACTTACAAACTCGTCCACATTCTCATGAGACCAAACCCGGTTCAATCTAAATTGACAAAAAAAAATCAAAGATCCCAATCCAAAAAATCCGAATCTAAGAAAATTCGAATCCTATATTTATCTAATTCAAAGGCAACTTGAACCTGAAATAACCTGAATCAGGCACAATCTGAGTCTCAATTTATCTTAACCTGTAATGACTTGAAATCAGAAACCGATCTAATTCGAAACTCAAAAAAATTGAGTTTATGACTTTAAAAAACCGGAATTTAATCAATTTTTTTATAGGTTATAGTCTTTTGGATCACTTAAAACATTTAGACTTAATTATTAAAATAATTTCAAATTAAGACCATACTAAATTCATTAACAATTTGAATATGATAAAATATTATTAAAATTAGAGTTGACAATATATCAGTTTACTCTTACATATCGTTATTAATTTATTATATTTTTGACAAACTTAAATTATTCTTAGTGAAATATTTTATTTGTTATTATGGTATGTCGCCTTTATTTTCTTATTTCCTAAATCAATAAATTTTTTTCTGTTGATAACAGAATGCGAGAATATTGAATATATAGATAATATTGAAAGTTTGAAGTTTTAATTTATAAAAAATCTTGGAATTAAAAAAAATATAAATGTGATCAATTTCTTAAAATTTTATTAAATCACTCGATAAGTTAGTGTTTATATCTTGATCTATTATGAAAAATATTAATAAGAATAATTTTTCTTAATTTGAAATTAAAAAATAATAAATTATTGAATTCCAAATTAATTGACCCGAACCCACTTGAAACCGTTTGAAATCAAAATTATCTAAATCCGAAAAATGTCCGAATTCTAAAAAATCCGAACTTGAAAATTTTCTAAATCCGAAATGGTTCGAAACTAAGACTATTTGAACTCGAGATGATTTGAACCCGAAATGAATCCGAATCCGAAATTATTCGAAACCGAAGACCACCACTAATTTGGACATAAATTAATCATGTGATAATATGGAACTAAGGAGTCTGTCTAGTATCCAAGTGGCACTCATGTAACTTTTATTAGGTTAACTTTTCGGGTAAGGATTCTCTCCATTATCCATTACACTCCACTGATGTTTTAAATTCAAATCTATGGTTAATAGTTTTAGTTCAAGTGTATATTATAGAAGAGGTGATATTTTAACCATAGATTGAGGGTTCAAAAAATTAGTCGAGAGTAGTGGGTGATGTTTTAACCATAGATTGAGGTTCAAAAAATCGGTCGAGAATAGTAGACAACGGAGAGGATCCTTACTCTAATTTTTCACCATCTCACGAGGCTTGTTCGCGTGGATTCTAAGACCAAACAAGTGAAAAAAATAAAATAAATAAACAATATTTTTGAAAAGAATTAATGATTAAAATTAAAGAAATAACAAAAGATAAATCATTTAAATTATCCAAATAACCAAACACAATTTGAATCCTAATGTTGGTTTAACCAATGGTATACAAATATTTGGTTGACTAATCTCTTTCGAGTCCAGAGTGTTAAAGGTAAAACCCTCTAATAAGTACGTTTTTAGAAGATCAAATTTGTATCCTCATCTTTATCCAGGAAAAGTCATTACTACTTCAACCAACACTCGTTGGTTTGTCAATTCCAATTTGAAATAAAAGAGTTAAAAAAAGTTATCAAAGGTCAAAATTTAACATATATTAAAGCCTAATTTGTAATCAAAGTAAAACCCTAGTGTTCATTTGGTGGTGAGGAAATGAAAGAAAAGAGTAGAGCTAATCAGTGGTTAAGTCAGGTTGGGTTTTAACAGATGAATAACAAAAAATGGGTTTATTCAAACCTGATCCAACTCAATTATTCGATTGTGATTTATATGACTAAGGCCTACACATATTTCAATCTTGGCCCAATACCCGTACAAGCCCACCCAATTTTTTTATCTCAAATAAAAATTAGAAAATCAACAAATAGGGTAATATAAAAATTATTAAAAATATTTTTAATAAATCTTATATGTAGTTTTTTTCCTTTTTACACCAAGAAAGAAGTAATATTTAGAGTAATAAATATAAATATTAAAAATATTTTTTAATTCTCACATACATGTAATATTTAAAATTAATAAATAGTATAAATATTACATAGAAATTCGAGTTAGACTTTAAGAGCCCGTTTGGTATGGGGATTTTAATCTACTTTCCTTGGAAAGTAAAGTGATGGAATCACTTTCTATGGTTTGGTTTGTTTTAAACTATGGATTTTAAAAGAGTGGAAACACTTTCTTTAGTTTGGTATATTTTAAAACTAGAGAAAGTGGTGCTCCTATTGAAATCACTTTCCTTCCTATGAGGGAAAGTGATTCTAAGGGAGGGGGTGAGAAAGTGATTCCCTAGAGAGTGATTCTCTAGAATTACTTTCTATGGAATCACTTTCCCTAGAATAACTTTCTAAGGAAAGTACCAAACGGGTTCTAACTTTAAAACTTAAGACTAAAGCCCAGGGCGTTATAAATTGGCCGCTTTCCTTATGCAAGATCCAATATTCGAGCCTCATTTTGTTACCCAAATCCGCAAAATAGTAGGCAAACATTTACATCAGTCTGTTTAATTTCCACATCTTCTCACATGTTTTGCCTTTTAATGGGTACCTTGCACAATAGTGCCAACTACATTGAGATAGCTAGTTGCCATATTCTTCAATTTCGTGTCTTTCAAACACGTTACCTCATTTCCAGGTATAAACGCCACACGCTGCCTTGGGTGGACATGTTTTTTATCGCCGCCGCTAGAAAATGCATCGCTATATTACACTCTATACCGTCATCAAGCATCAAAGCTGAGATATGGCTATTGTTGGATTTACCTGCGGCCATGATTTTCTGTTACATACAATGGATCCAGAGTCGGACACTTCAACTTGAACTTCACTTTCTTTTTTGGTCTCTACATGTCTCTATTCATCTATGGGAAATTAACAAAATTCCATATTTTGTATTCTCTCCTTATTCCGAAGCTGATCTAGCTACCACCACAAATCACAGTTACTGTCAATTGACGCAATGCCACTACAAGAAAAAGGCGAAATAGCCACGGAAAACAGGGACGGATTTTTCCGTCCCTAAATTACCAACGGAATTTGCAACGGAAAAAAACAACCGTCCCTAAATCCGTTGCTAAAGAGTAGAACGGAGAAATAGGGACCGTAAAATAATCCGTACCAAAATCCGTTGTAAAATTAGGGACGGATTTAGGGAGGGATGGAATTAGGGACGGAAATAAGGGCAAAAAAATATGAATAACTTTGGGACGGTTTTAGGGACGGTTTTAGCAACCGTTTTAGCGACGGATAGAGTGAGATAAATGGATGAATAGCTGCCTTATTGTTGGGACGGTTTTAGGGACGGAATATAAAAATCCGTCCCTAATTCCGTCCCAAATGTCAGCAACGAAAAAAATTATATTTGGCCAGCCAAAACGGTGCGTTTTGACTGGCCATGTTTTTAGGGTTCTGCACTTAGCAGAACCCTCATTTTCTCCGCCTCCCTCCCCATCTTCTTTGTTCTTTCTTCTTGATTCTCTCAATTTTCCCATAAGAAAATAGTAGTAAAAGTCAAGTTTTGTGTTGATTTGGTGGAAATCAAGGTAATCTCTTCAAATCTCTTTGTATATGATTTTATTTTGATGATTAACATATGTTATAAATTAAGGAATTAGATAATATTCAGATTTTGATGATTATTTGTAAATTTGAATGTTAAGTTTTGGTGATTTTTTCCATATGTTAGTGTAAAAGTGTTAGATTTCTTTGAATGTTAATTGATGAGGGTTGTAAAATTGTTAGATTTCTGTGAATGTTAATTGATGAGGGTTTAGGTTTATTATGATGCTTATTAATTTAATTATGTATACGTTACATAAACTAATTAAAATTGAATTACATAATTGTGAGTTTATTTGTGATTTGGTTTAGGTGTAATATTTATTTCGTTGTGTATAATTGTTTTTATTAATTGTAACTTAGTATTTGATATTAATACGATTCACATTTCGATTATTGTAATTGTAGAACTTTGATTGAACGGAATTACTTTTATTGCATTTGTTGAGTATTATTTAATTGCAAGAACTTACATTAAGTATCTTGTTTTATATTGTGTGCAATGTAGTTTTTATTTCGCTTAAAATGACCAAATATAATTGAGTTGAAAAATGTAAAAGGAACTTCTTCATATATTTCATAATTCATTGTAGATTTTCGTTGCAGTTGTTAACAGTATCGAATAGGGTTCGAGGATAATAATCGAACTAAATTTGTGGGATATTTGACAGGAGAAATGGAAGAGTTGATATGCAGTCGACAATGAATGTATCATCGGAAGGAACCAGGACAGAAGGTTGTAACCGACGAGTTTATAGCTGGTGTTGGAGAATTCATTAGTTGGGCATCAAGTCAAGACGCGTCTTGGAAAAATGGGGAAAAAATTCGTTGTCCCTGCACTAAGTGCAATAATATGCACTTCTTTTTACCAATGAGGGTTGCACAACATTTAATACTACATGGATTTAAGGAGCATTATTGGAATTGGGTTAGTCACGGAGAACCATTGTGTAGTATTGAAAATAACGAGCAGCAGCAGCACGAACAAGTATCATTACCGGATGAGATGTCACATTGGGGTTGCTATGATGACATGACATGGGATCAGCGTATGGTTTTTGATGCTGCACGATCGAGCTTTGCCCAAAATAATGAAGACGAGCCCGGACCCAGTGGAGAAGCAGCAAACCAGTATGGATATGAGCAAGATCCATTCACAGAGCAACCTGTGACACAGTTGGACGACAAGTGGTTTGACATCGTGCAAAATGCGGATCGGCCTTTGTTTGAGGGGTCTAGTGAGTCACAGTTGTCTTTTGCTTCCACCTTGTTAAATAGGAAGTCGGAGTTTAACTTGTCCGAAGGTGCATTCAATTATTTTTGTGATGCCATCAGGAAAGTATTGCCGGAGGAAAATAACTTTCCTCCAAACTATTATCAACATAGGAAAACCATCAATGAATTAGGTTTACCTGTGGTAAAGATTCATGTGTGCAAGAATGGGTGCATGTTGTACTGGAAGGAACATTCAAACTCTGATTGTTGTCGGTTTTGTGGTGAACCTAGATTCAAGGACACAAGTCGACGTGGGGATAGAACTCGTAAAAGAATTTCGACAGCCATTTTGAGATACTTGCCACTGACTCCCCGACTGCAACGGTTGTACCATACCGCAGGCATAGCTGAACAAATGACGTGGCATGCTACACATGAAGCTCAAGATGGGGTTATGTGCCATCCATCCGATGCCGAGGCATGGAAGCATTTCGACAGGACATATCCTGATTTTGGTTCAGAAGCTCGAAATGTTAGATTGGGATTATGCGCAGATGGTTTTGCACCGCATGGGCAATTCAGAAGGACCTATTCTTGCTGGCCAGTTATTGTAACTCCTTACAACCTTCCTCCGGGTACGTGCATGAAGAGCCCTTACATGTTCTTAACATTGATCTGTCCGGGTACAAAAAACCCGAAGAAAAACATAGACGTATTCTTGCAACCTCTGATTGATGAATTGAAGCAATTGTGGGAAGATGGGATCTCGACATACGATGCTTCGAGAAATGAGCATTTTCACATGAGGGCTGCTCTTATGTGGACCATTAATGACTTCCCCGCTTATGGCATGCTATCCGGGTGGAGCACCGCTGGAGTACTAGGATGTCCTGTATGTATGCAGGAGAGCAGAGCATTCGTGCTTCCACATAGTAGGAAGGCGACTTATTTTGATTGCCACAGGTGCTTCCTTGACTCGGATCATCCGTACAGGAAGGATAAGAAGTCTTTCTGCCGTGGTCGAGTTGAGCGGATAGCTGCACCACCAAGGTTGACAGGGGAAGAAATATATGGACACGTTTGGCATATGCCCACAGCTATGGATGAGCCGATTAATATGCCTGAATATTATGGCACCCATCACAAATGGACTAAGAGGAGTATTTTTTGGAATCTTCCTTATTGGAAAACAAACTTGATCCGCCATAACCTTGATGTTATGCATATTGAGAAGAATGTTTTTGATGCAGTGTTCGGAACTGTCATGGACTTGAAAGGCAAATCAAAGGACACTTTAAATGCCAGAAAAGACATCAGTGCAATATGCTTTCGAAGTTCAATTGCAGTTGATCCTGAAAGCGAGCAACGCACCAAACCTAAAGCTGTCTATAATTTGTCCAAAACACAGAAGACAACTATTCTGAGATGGTTGAGGAATTTGAAGTTTCCCGATGGGTATGCCTCAAATATTGGGAGATGTATTGACATGAATGAAGAGAAGGTTTCCGGCATGAAGAGTCACGATTGCCATGTCTTTATGCAGAGCTGCTTCCAATTGCATTCAGAGAGATGTTGCCTCCTAGTGTGTGGAACCCTGTGACCGAACTTAGCCTCTTTTTTCGGTGCATATGTTCGAGTATGCTGGACATTAATAAGGTTCGAGATTTGAACGAGAAAGTTCCGGTCATTCTTTGTAACTTGGAGAAGGTCTTCCCTCCAGCCATGTTCGATTCAATGGAACACGTGGTTGTTCACTTGCCGTACGAAGCATTAGTTGGAGGGCCGGTTCAATTCCGATGGATGTATCCCTTTGAAAGGTAAACTAACAACTTTTTTATTTTGAGGACACCTGATAATTTGAGTGTTCAGGATTTCTTTGAACAATTTGTATACGTGCATCCTAATACATATTTGTTTAATTGAATTCATATAGGTTCCTTCACCAACTAAAGAAGACAATTCGTAACAAGGCTCACGTTGAAGGATCAATTTGCGAAGCTTACATTGCACAGGAATTTAACTACTTCGCGCAAAATTACTTTAATTATGACGTGTATTGTCACAGTAAGCGACCCAGGCGCAATGATGAAGGATTAGCCAATGAGTCTCTCAAACCGTTCTCCATTTTTAACTATCCAACCCGATTTCAGGGTAAGGAGAAAACGAAGTGGCTTGGTGAGAAAGAACAACGTGTAGCGCATACGTATGTTTTGCGAAATTGTCCGGAGGTGCAACCCATCCTTAAGTAAGTTAATAGCAGTTTTTCCCAAGGAAATCGTTTATTTCATTATATGTTGTTTGTTTCACTTATACCGATTTGTTTTTACCCCAGCTCCTTTGTCCAATATTATCGGAATGATGGATTCGATCAGCGTACCATTGATGATTCAATTGAGGCCCATTTCGCCGATTGGTTCAAGCGATATGTTAGTATAGTTCGATTTTGATAATTAAACTATTTAGAGATTTTTAGAGATTTAAGGGTATTAGTTTGATTATTCTAACTCTTGGGTTATCACATACAGCTTGATGCACCGGTTAATCGAGCAAAGCATATTGATGACTTGCCGGTGCTTATGCTACTTGCTTGGCCACCTTCAAGGAAGGCAACCTCTTGGCCCGGTGTGTTTATAAACGGGTATAACTTCCACACTCTTCAACGTGGAGCTGGCAAAGCCACAATGAATTGGGGTGTTTGTGTTCGAGGCACAAATACGGACGATCCTTCCACCAGTTATTATGGCCTCCTGAAAGATGTTTTGGTCCTTGAGTATAATTCTTCAGACAGCATGGCCATAGTTGTTTTGTTCGAGTGTGATTGGTTTGACCCTATCCACGGAATGAAGGTTCATCAAGATTACAAGTTGGTTGATGTCCATCGGCAAAAGATGTATCAGAAATATGATCCATTTGTGTTAGCACAACAAGACATTCAAGTTTACTTCTGTGATTATCCGGGAGCTATCAGAGACAGAGCTAATTGGTTGGCCGTCTGTGAGACAAAATCGAGGAGAGTTGTTCAGAATGTTACTGAAGAAGTTGAGGATGATGCTCCATACCAAAATGAAGAGATCGTGCAAACCCCAGCTGTTACCACTAATACAGATGCAATACAATTGTTTGACATGGCTGGTATCAACTTAGCTGTTGACTTAGGGGAGCTTCAACCAATCGCAGAATTGGACGACTCGGAGGATGAGTTCGATTCAGCAGAATCAACAAGTTGCTCCGATGACACTGATGATGATGCTGGATATAATCCAAATGAATTTTAACTTGCTTTGTACCAGGATTGTAATGAACATATGCCATTAATAAATATTCCACCAACTGCATTAGCAACATGTTAAGTTATGTACAAGTTCATGCAATCTGAAAGTGATGTTATTATAATTATATAGTGTGAAGGGAATAAACTAATACCCACCTCGAGGTAATTCTACAAAGATTTCATAGAAACCAATTAGGGACGGATTGAGGGACGAAAAATTTCAAATCCGTCCCTGACATAAGTCATTTCAGGGACAGTCTTAGCAACGGTTTTTAGCCCCTGACATAAGTCATTTCAGGGACAGTCTTAGCAACGGTTTTTAGCAACGGCAATACAAAACCGTCCCTAATTCTGTTGGAACGCTTGTATGAGCTTTGCATATTAGCAACGGATTTAGGGACGGAAATAGTCTAATCCCTCCCTAAATCCGTCGCAAAATAAAGGGTTTAAACCCTAAACCGAAACCCTAAATTAGTATTTCCGTCCCTAATTCCGTCCCTATGTATTGATGTTAGGGTTTAAGGACTTTTTGGCACTCCAAACCCTATGGTTTAATTGTATACCGTCCCTAACAACGATATCCGTCCCTAAAACCCTTGCAAACACAATTTCCGTTGCTATAACCGTTGGAACTCATCAATCTCGTATAATATCGATAGAAGGCCTAAACCGGCTCATTCGTCTTTCAATTTACCATTCACCAACTATAAGCTATCAGAGGTATGTAGATGAGAGTATCAGAAAGTTGGATCACTTATCGGAAGCCTCTACAGACTTTAAATTTCTTTGGAACGAAGAGTACTCGATATGTTAGTAACATAAGTATAGTATTTAACAAATACGTTTGTATATTTCATATAACCTCAATGTGGTTTAAAGTTTACCCTTAGGTAGTGGGTTATTTTGACCAAATTGCATATACAATTGAAAGTAATTGTCTATGTCCTTCATTTAATTGGAAATCGGTTAAAAAAAACCGATTTTTAAAAGTAGGGACAGATAAAACCGTCACTATATCCGTCCTTAGCTGAAATATCCGTCACAATTACCGTCCCTATTCGCTAACTCAGCCTATTATTAATAATCATGTAGGAACGGACTTAGGGACGGAAATTTTGAATTCCGTCCCTAAAACCGTTCCAATAAGAAATAATATGGCGCGTCATTTAAACCGCCAAACGTTTCTTATTTAATTTAGGGACGGATTTAGGGACGGAATTCTGAATTTCCGTCCCTAAGTCTGTTCCTAAGCAAAAATAATTGGCGCGTTTGTTCCCGCCAATTATTTTGGGTTTTCACTAGCGACGGAAATTAGGACGGAAATTTAGAAATTTAAAATTCCGTCCTAAATACCGTCCCTAAATGGAGCTCTTTTATCCTATATTTTTTTAAATATCAGCCGCTTGGGGACGGATTTAGCGACGGTATTTTGCATTTCCGTCCCTAAATCCGTCACAAAACTGACCCACTGTTGAACGGCTTTCTGTATTCCAGCTTAATTTTAGGGACGGGTTTTGGGACGGATTTTTGAATTTTTACTTATTTAGGGACGGAATCAGGGACGGATATCCGAATTACCGTCCCTAAATCCGTCCCTATGTGCAACGACCTTTCAGTCTTTAATTGTGGACAGCTGTTAGTTAGGGACGGATTTAGGGACGGATTGAGGTTTTTTTTATTCTTTTAGGGACGGATTTAGCACTATCCGCAGCTAAATCCGTCCTTAACAATCCGTCCCTAAATCCGCTCCAATTCATTAAATAAAATCGCGCCCGATCCTTTCCCCCCCATTTCTTTCTTCTTCTTTCTTCTTTCTTCTTCCTCTCTCCTTCTCCTCCTCCCCCACCCCGCGAACCAGTCGCCGTGCGCAGCGCTCCCTATCCACCGCCGGCCGCCATTTGCTCCGTCACAGGCGGCGGTTCTGCTCCTCTGATTGCCGGCGACGCTATCCCGCTTCAAGCCCGATCAAATTCCGTACAATGACGGTATAAATTCAACTAATTTCTTTAATTTAGTTTTCTTGTTGTTAATTTTTAAAGTTTGTTTTGGTGTTTGATGCAATGTTTGATACATTTAGAGTTATATGATGTCAATAATGTGTTTGTTAACATGTTGAATAACTTTAAAGATTAATTGGTATTATTAGTTTAAATATATATTAATTACTAAAAATACTAATTACAATAATTAGTATTATTAGTTAGATTATTTCATAGTTTGGTAATTAGTATAATTATTTTAAATATATAATAAATAGTAATAATACTAATTACTCTAATTAGTATTATTAGTTTGAATATATAATAATTACAAATTACTCTAATTAGTATTATTTGTATAAATATATAATAATTAGTAATGATACTAATTACTCTAATTAGTTTAACTAAATAATACTTTGTAATACTATTAATTACTCTAATTACTTAACTTGCTTTAACTAATAAATAATTAGTAATATTACTAATTACTCTAATTAGTACCATTAATTTATAGATATAATACTTAGTAATTAAACTAATTAGTGTAATTAGTCAAATTAGTTTAAATATTAACTCATTAGTAGTTAATTTAATAAGTTTTAATATTAAATATTAATTAAAATCTAATCACTTTGTTAATATAATTATAGTAAGTATAATTACTTTAATAATGTCAAACATAAAGTAATTATATATCTAATTAGTTTCAATATAAACTCATTAGAACAACGTTTAACTATAGTAATGCATTAATAGTATAATAATTATTTAAAAAATAAATACTAATTTCTTTAATTACTTTAACTAGTTGTTCATTAATAAATAGTTTAATAATTATTTAACCATTAAATACTAATTTCTTTAATTAGTTTAATAATTACTCAAATTATTAAATAGTTTAATAATGTCAACCATTAAATACTACTTAGTTGAATTACTTTAAATATTAAATCATTAGTAATTAGTTTAATCGGTTGAATAATTAAATAATTATATTTACTTAATCATTTTAATTAAATAATACTATTCAATAATAATTAAATTACTTACTTAGTTGTAATTATAAAATTTGTTAATTTTAAAACTAATACATAATTGTAATAAACTAGTTTATTATTAATGATAAGCCACAATTTTATAGAGTTCACAGCACGATGATCATCCCTCGAGTTCCGGTCGAGGACGAGGTCGAGGTCGAGGGGGCTCCGGGACTCAGTCACACCATTCCAGATTAGGATCTCCCTCAGTCGGTCATCCTGCTTTGCGATTACCACCACCACCTCCACCCACCGTTCTACCTCAGGAGACGTTGCCATCCCCACCTGCTCCGGCTCCGCAGCATACACAGGTGCTTTTCAATATTTATTCAGCAAAAAAATTATTAACTGTCATGAATGTTCTTATATATAATTAATTAAACTAACAAGTTTGTTATAATATTTCGTACTTAGCCGACGTCTGGATCAGCGGTTCGATCTCATTCCCCATCACTTCCGTTGCTTCCGGATATTGGTCTACACTCCTCCATCCCTACATCTAGCCATGCTCCTCCAGCACAGAGTTATGGTGCATCTCCATCTCCATCTCCACCGCCAGTTCAGGAGGTGACAGTCGGAGGATTGACATACCGCCTTGTGCCGCCAGCACAAACGCCTGCTTCCCAGCGAGCCTCCTCTTCCCACACGGCCCCGTCGTCTTTCATGCCTACACCTGCCTCCTAGCCCGCCCAGCCCTCCCAGTCCCCCCAGCCAGCCCAGCCCGCCCAGCCATCTCAGGCTGATGTGTCCGGCCCATCTCAGCTAGATCCCCCGACACCGATGACAGTGGCCCAGATTTACGAGTAAAATCTTAACTTTTTTTAATTTTATAATGATTCCTAATTATATTTACTAGTTTTTCTTACTAACTACCTTTGATAATGGAATTTTGAAGGGATGAGAAGACAAACAAGAGGGCGAAGACAGAGATCAAGCATATCATCTACGGACATTGGATCGAGCCGTGGTTGTCCTGGATGAAGGTTCCGCATGAGACACGCACCCGTATGTTCGATTTATGGATGATAAGTCAAAGCCACAATTATTTATTTATTCATATAATTTAATTATTACATTATTATTATTTGACTATTTTATTTAATAATTATTATTACCATTGCTTAATTTGTTTAATTGAATTATGACATTATTATTTGCGCGCTTTAATTATATTTCTTTCTCATTACAGAGGCGTTACTTGTTCCCCGCCGAGGAGCGTAAGGCGGCACGGGCCTTCTTCGATGTCACAGCCGGCAAATTCATCAGGCATGAGTTCAGCCGGGCTCGGAGCATACGTAGGGCGCCTACTTGGACTTCAGACCATGTCTGGGACCGCCTCTGTGCACAGTGGGATGCCGACCCTACTTTCAGGCGACACAGCGAGGTGAATAAGAAGAATCGCAGCACTGAGCAGGCGATTGTATATAGAGGTGGTAGTAGGGGCACTGCATTCCACTGGTCCGATATGGTAATAATTAAATCCATATTTTATTTCGCTTAAGTTTTTTAATTCATAAATATTTTCCTTATAATTATTTAACACTTATTTTCGCTTTTGTAGGTTAAGGAGGCGGGTGGTGATCCCGGTCCTGCCAGATTATTCGGCAAGCTGTACAAGACCAAGGCGGGTGATTATCCCGAGGGCCGTGCGAAGACCATTGCTGTAAGTTTAAGTACTTAAATATATAATTATTGAAGTTAAAGTTTAAGTAATTATAACTCATTATATATAATCATCTTAATTAATTAATTACTTATAGAATTGTAACGTTTATTTAGTTTATTGTTATATAATTATTCAATTTACAATAAGAATATTCTATTAATATTATACTTCACACACATGCATAAATTAATTTATATTCTTTTTTTAGGAGGATTATGACAGAGCGATTGCGGAGGCACGTACACGAGCTGCCGATGACTCAGAGGTCCACCCGCATACGGTCTTTCAGGGGGTAGCGGGTGGCGAGCGCGGTCGGATGCTAGGGTATGGTGACTTAGTTCACCACCCCCAGTTTCAGGCCGACTCTTCTTCCATCCCATCTCAGTCGCAAGAGAATATTTCCTTGCGACAACAGATGGCCGACTTGCGCTCCGATGTCGAGAGGAGGCTAGAGGAGTCTGCACAGGAGACTGCTCGACAAGTGGCAGAGAGAGATAGAGTGTGGGAGCAGCGCTTACAGCAGATGCAGCAGATGATGGGCCGTTTTCCTCCGCCTCCAGGAGCTCCGCATCCGACAGACGAGCCACCTCCGTACGCTCAGGCTAGGACCGGAGAGTCCATCTCGCAGGTACAGCATCAGCCCCAGGACGTCCATCATGCGGCCCATTAGGGCGAGGGCTAGGGCCAGGGCGAGGGCGAGCGCGAGCGCGAGGGCGATGCCCATGCCGAGGATGATTTCGATGAGATTGCCTCACATTTAGGTGATTTTTAGATTTATTTTTGTATATTTCATGTATACAACATTTACAATAAATATATAAAATTAGAATTTAATTTTAATTTTGGTCTATTTTAATATTATTTTATATAGTAATAATAATTATAATAATAATATTACTAATACGATTAAATATTATTATAATAATAATATAATAATATTATTAAATATTATCATAATAATAATAATATTATTATTATTATTGCTTCATAAGAAATTAATAATAAACCACCACTAAATATATAAAATATTATTTTTAAAAAATTAATTTTTTTTACAGATTCCGTCCCTAAATCCGTCCCTAACGAATAAACATTAAACCCTAAACCCTGAAATCCGTCCCTAAATCCGTCCCTAAAAAACAAAACAATAAATATCCGTCCCTAAAACCGTCCCTAAATAAATCATCCGTCCCTAAATCCCTCCCTATTTAAAAATCCGTCCCTAAATCCCTCCCAACAGCAGTTTATAAAACTTTCAGCGATTACACTTTCGTGCGGGAAAAACCGTTGCTAATTCCGTTTCAATATCCGTCCCTAATTCAGCTGCAAAGTTTCCATATCCGTCGCAAAATCCGTTTCAGATGTCATTACCTTGTCTCGTAACTTCCCCCGGATTTAGGGACGGATTTTGTTTCCGTCCCTAAAGATTTAGAGACGGATTTTATTATCCGTCCCTAAATCTTTAGGGACGCCCTTATAGGGACGGAAAAAATTCCGTCCCTAAATCCGTTGGAAGAGCTTTAGGGACGGTTTTTTCCATCATATTCTGTCCCTATTTTCGTTTCTATGGACCTTTTTTCTAGTAGTGTGCCGCTGTGAAAGAGTATGATGTTTTGGACTTTTTCCGTCTTTTGAAGAAACAAAGTTTACGTACTTAGAGAGTGTGTTTAGCCTTAAAATCACTTGGGAATGTGCGGACAAATTACTTCGAGTCATCACCTTAATTTTTCTTAGTATTAATTAATTATAGTACCTACTTTAATGTTGTGAACTTAGAGTTCTTTCTTCTTTTTCTGAAAAACGTGAACTTAGAATTCTAATACGCAGGAGTTGTAAGCATTTGATCTCTTTAGTTATAAGAATTTAATTAAAAATGGATCATTGACATGGAATGCGAGTTGGCTGCTTCCAAACTGACGATAAACATGTAAACATCCCATAAATTATATCAGGACAAAGGATTCTTGGTATTATGTCAATTTTTTTTTAAGAAGGTATTAATTAATTATGTCAATTAGTTTTACTGTAATTAAGAATATCAACAAATAGGACGAGAAATAATAGAATATATGTCATATTTTCTTGTCCACAAATAAGCATGTGAAGGGAAGAGTCTATGTTTACATATAAAGTAATTATACAATCTCAAGGAGTTTCCTATTTTACTCGATCGATGATTGTCAATTGTTTCAGAGAGATATATATATATACACACACACCAACACGCAACAAGTTTTATATTTTTGCCTAAATCAAAAGCATAGTAATAAGAATCTGATTGGACCGGCTTTTGAATTACTGAAAAGTTACTTCTTTCGGGTCACTCTCTGATTTGGCAAATAGTCTTTTACACGCTTAATAGTGTGACAAAAGAAGCACAGCCGTATTTTGAATGTTGGAGAATTTTGTGTATATTTCTTTAATCCAAACAAATCTAAATTATTATATATATTTGGTTTTTCCTTCTTGAGCCCATGACTAAAATTAATCTAAAAACAAAAGTTTGTATTTTCGAACATATTTATCTTCTAAACCCTGAATTAATAACTTGCTAAATTCGTGATCTAAGTGGCAATTTATGTTTGTAGTAAAGGAAATCGGAGATTATTAAAACTAACAGTTAAAAAGGCGTCTACGAATAAAATTGATTTTTCTTTTATGTGTTTGATGCACTTATTGTTTGTCTATACTCTTCGCATACCAATATCCACTCAGCTCTAATTAATAATGGCGTTTTCGTGCATGAACAGCTTTAATTAGTTTCACGAGGGGTGGTGCTATTGCATAAAAGGAAAAAGTAGCCAATTATTGGTGATGAGGATAAAAATCCCCTGCCCCATTTCGGTGCCCCACTTTATGCCCCAATTACCACAGTCTGTCATGTGCCTCATTCTCTTAACTTCTCTTATTCCTTGTTTGGTTTTAACAAAAAACAAAAAAACAAAGAAAAATTCATTATTTTTTTCTTGATTTAAACTAAAACCCTACCCTAATAATATCATAAGCGTAAAAACTTACCCTTAAAATTGAAAAATTTTAATTTGGGGCTAAGCTTTTGTTATAGAGGTTTTTTTTTTTTCTCCCTAAAATAATTTTAATATTTTTTGTTTAAAAAAACTCCAAAACCAAACAAGGAATAAATATAATTAAATGAAGGGGACACATGGCATGTTTTGATGTATGTGGCACAAAGTAGGGCACCGAAATGGGGCAGGTGATTTCCATGCTGATGATTAATGCTTAATATTTGAGTTATCTGGTCTTTCCATTCTAGTTGGCCCGCTTGACTTGTTGCCGATTGGTTAGCAATATATTGAATATATTTTCTAGACTGGTGTTAGCTAGTGAATTATAAATAGATAATGCCTCAGGAGGAGCCCTTATTCCATAAGAGTGAGAGAAGTCCTACCGAGCAAGCTCAAATGGGTTTTTTTACTCCATTATTCTTTTTGCTCACTTTCCTCCTTGCCCTGTTTCTACTCGTCAAAAAGAAAAATCAAGTTAATAAGGAGCTCAAGAAGCTTCCACCGAGTCCTCCCAGGCTTCCAATTTTAGGCAACATGCACCAATTTGGCAGTCGGCCCCACAGCTCTCTATGCCAGCTTTCTCGTAAATACGGTCCAGTCTTGCTCCTACAGCTTGGTCGTATACCGGTCGTTCTTGTTTCGTCAGCTGAGGCCGCAAGAGAAGTCTTAAAAGTTAATGATCTTGCTTGTTGCAGTAGGCCTCCAACAGCGGGTGCCGGAAAGCTTTCGTACAATTACTTGGACATTGCGTTCTCACCATATGGCGAGCATTGGAGAGAAATACGGAAACTATGCGTTATTGAGATTTTTAGCGTTAAAAGGGTGAAATCTTTCCGGATTGTTAGAGAAGCAGAAGTTGCTTCCATGATGAACTTGATCGCTCGATCGTCATCCTCCGCAACTCCCATGAATATTACAGAGAAGATTTTTTCTTTAGCCGGATGTATAACGTTTCGAATGGCTTTTGGCAAGTGTTTCCGGGAAACTGAATTCGATAGTGATAAATTCAACGAATTGGTTCACGATGCTCATACTGTGTTAGGAAGGATCAATGCGGAGGAATACTTTCCAGGCTTTGGCTGGGTTTTGGACAGGCTAAATGGCCATCACGAAAGAGTTGAGAGAGTTTTCCATGCGTTGGATACGTTCTTTGAGAAGGTAATCGATGATCATCTTAAACCTGGGAGGTCCAAGGAGCACGACGACATTATTGACGTGATGCTGCGACTACAAAGGGAGCAAACTGAAGATGGTAATGCTTGGCTCACCAGAAACCATATCAAGGCAGTTCTCTTGGTAAGTTATATTCCATTTCCTTATGTATCAGTTTCTCAAGAATTTATGATTGATATATGTAATTTTAGATAATTTCAACACCAAGTAGATGAAATCAAATAATTTTACGCAATTTATGATTTGATATTATGAAGCCAAGGCCTGGCTCTGATGCTCTTGCTGTACAGAACATGTTTTTGGGCGGAGTGGACACTAGCGCAATTACTGTGAATTGGGCCATGGCAGAGCTGGCTAGAAAGCCGAGATTGATGAAGAAAGCACAAGATGAAATTCGAAGCATTGCTGGAAAGAGAGGAAGAGTGAGAGAAGATGATCTTGATCAACTTCAATACCTCAAGCTGGTTATAAAAGAAACTCTGCGACTGCACCCTCCAGCCCCAATGCTGATTGCAAGAGAAACCATGTCACACTTCAAGATCAAAGATTACAACATTTATCCGAAAACACTTATCATAATCAATAATTGGGCCATTACAAGGGATCCAAAATACTGGGAAAACCCAGAAGAATTCTGCCCAGAAAGGTTTATGGATAGCACCGTGGATTTTAAAGGGCAAAATTTCGAATTCTTGCCATTTGGAGGTGGTAGAAGAGGCTGCCCTGGGATTTATTTGGGAACAATTACATCAGAGTTTTTACTCGCAAATCTGTTGTATTGTTTTGATTGGAAGTTGCCTGATGGGATGAAGGAGGCAGATATTAACATGGAAGAGAAGAGCGGACATGGCATTACTCTCCCGAAAAAGACAGCTCTTTTCCTTGTGCCTAGGAAATATCATCTTCATGATCAGGCATCTGAAATAGACAATGTCCGCTAAACCTGCACTGCTTGGTATTTATATAATGCATTACATAAATATGCCTAATTAAATAAAAGTCGTGACCCAGACCCAGGTCAATGGTCATGTCATGGGGAAAAATTTAAGTGTGGGTAACAAGAAGTTGGCTATGAAGGGGACGTAGTTAAGCTCTTTCAGCTGTTGGGGGTAATTTGCTGGTATATTTCCAGCTTGAAAGAACAAATATATGGCTTGTATCTAGTTGAATTAGGAAGAGTACTGGTTCGTAGTTTGTGGTTTAATTTCCATCTTGTGCTAGCTCTCAACCTTGTTCAATGAAATGCAAAGTACTTTAACCTTCAAGGAGAGAGGAAAGCCAGAGTACCGGTTACTCTCAGATTTTTACTTATGTACGTATATGAGTCATATTATAATATTGGCAAGTATCTCTGTCTCCAGATCTTCTGTTCATGCAATACTACAAGTTAATTGAATACTAACTAAGATTTGTAAAATTACTAGTAAACCAAAAAAAAAACCTTTATGCTAACTGAAAAATTAAAAACAAATAGCACCACTAATTCGGGATTTATTTATTTATAACTTAAAATATATTTTATATTAAAAAATACTAACAGAAAGCTTTGATTTTCAAATTACAAAAGAAGAATATAGAACTTTTTAAATTATTCAAGGACAAAATTAGTTTGTTTGAGAGACAGGCCCATAGACCCCTGGGCGGGCCAGCCACTCTCTTGCCCGTGGCTACAGCTAGAGTGGTGAGAGACATGCTCACGGGAGCAACAAAATCTTTAGATGGTGTGTTTAAGTAGCACTGTAGGTGTGTGGATCCGAATCATAGAATTGAATATCCATCGATATATTGATATATCCATCGATATATCCGATATAGATATCGATATTGCTATATATCTACGGTAATCTCTTTTTTACAGAATATCCATTAATATATCCATATCTGTGATAAAATTGCGATATTTTATTTATCCATAAAAATTAGTAGTACATTACAATAAATTTGTTTGTTGTTGTGCCTTAAATTTTTGTGATCCCGCTCGAATCGTGATTTGATCCAAAATATTTGGGATTTTGACCCAAATGGAGAATCACTTGAGATCTATGATGGAAGTGGAAGGCTCGGGCTTAAAACTCAAATTTAATCACTATATTGCATTCATGAACTCTTTAAGTCAAATTAATGTTGATGTCCTAAAGATTAAAAAAACTAGACTTTGAGACCTATCTTTATTGCATCGGCTATTTGGCTAACTTGCAATTACGTATCGGCAAATTTTAGTGAATGTAACATTATATCTCAATAGTAACTTCGGTTAAAGAAAAAATAAAGCACTTTGTAAACTATTTTATATATTTCTTTCTTATGCTAATATCTTTTTTAGGATTAGTTTAAAAAATATTTGTGAAATCCAATCCCAATCTAATATAACATTGAACTTCCAATAAATAAATTTTTGGTTAAATTAAATTTTCCCAAGTATGGTTTGGAGAAATTAATTAGTGTTAAACTAAATCTGTGGCAAAAATTGAAATTTGAGGAAATGAAGAATGGTAAAACTGACATTTTTGCCAAGTAGTATAAGTAGGCCAAATAGTGCATGGAAGAATAATTTCTTCTTCCTTCTTCCTTTCTTTTATCGATTCTTTCTTCTTCCCCCTCTTTTCCTATGGATTAGGCCTGTATATTTAGATGGTCATGATAGGAAGCCTAATCCAGAAACTAGCATTCATGCTTAAGAATTTGGGATTGATGTTGATAAAGTTATGTCCGAAGAGGTAGGCTTATACTCTTCATCAGATGCAACCATCAGTCCTCTGCTTGGATTCGAAGGTCATTCAAGGAACCAAAATGATGATGATGATGGAGGAGGAAATGAAGAAATGACTACAATAACAGGGACTCAAGGTGTAGGTGGTGAAAGAGGAATAGAAAATGTTGCAAGGTATGATACTTCATGTGAAAGTGATTATTATAGACCAATAAGTCCATTTACATACGAAGCAACTTTCACACATACTATGCAAGATAAGGACCATAGGTCTTGCAAAATTGGGAATGAAAGAAAATGTAAAAAAAAGGAAGAGAGGTATGAGTAATCTCACTAATGATTTTGGCTTTATGAGTACAACCACAGAATAAAGTTCAATTGGTTATAACGCATCAATAGATTCATATTCAGAAAATTGATCCGACGGTAGATATGGGGAATATTATCGTGGGGTACCATATTTATCTAGTCAGTATCCATCATATTATCCCCTTAAACAGCAGTCTTATTGACACGCCCGGACCTAGTCCGCACGTGTCAAGTTGTATAATTATACATTGTTGATTTGTTAAAATACCAAATTTGATTCCCATGGATGTTTCAAACTTCATCTAGCTCAATTTCAAGCTTAAAAACCCTAAAATTGAAGTCCGGGGATGTGGGCCCCACTTGAAATCGAGACCCGAGGCAATTGGGCTGAGTTGACCGGAGTCAACTCGAATTTTGCTTGACTCCGGCGCCGGAGTTGGTCGTGTCCGGCGCCGGACCCGTCATTTCTATAAGGGTCTCGGTTGGCCGAGACCCTCATTTCTTCACCTCTTCAAGTTTCTTCACTTCTCCGATTTCTCTCCTTCAATACTCTCTGAATCAAGCATTCAATCCTTCTTCAAACACTTCATCAATCATCAATATCAACTTATTTTGCCTTCTTGAAGATCAAAATATCAAGATTTCTAAGAAATTTCCAAATCTAGAAAACTGGAAATTTGGCGACAGTTTGTTCATTAGCCGATATCTTTTGATTCAACCGTGCGTTTTGGTTGAGAATTTGGTATGTTGTTCTAGACTCATCAAGCTTTAATTTGATAGTTTATACGCTTGATTTCATGGTCTGAGCTAAGAGAATTTGATGATTGAAGTTGAGATTTCTGTTTTGCCCGAGCAAAGTCAACTCTTGATGTTTTGATCCAAAATTCGAGCATGATTTGTTGTTTGATTCAGTTCTTGAAGCTGTGAATTCATAGATCATGTGTTTAACTTGGTGTGTTTCAATTTTGGTGCGGATTGGTGATGAATCGAAGTCGAATTGAGCTTGAATTGAAGCTTGGCCGATTATGGCCAAAATCTGGAAACAGGTCCGGCGCCGGACCTGGCAGGTCCCGCGCCGGAGCTGTTGTTTTGGTGGGATTTTATCCCATTTTGCTCACTCCCGCCCGGGAGTGAGCAAATTGTCGGCATGGGGTACTGTAGCACCAGGGGTATTTTGGTAATTTTGCAACCCTAGACCCCATTTGACCCCAATTGACTTCAATTAGCTCCAATTAACTTCCGGACTTGTCAATTTTAGTCTGAGACCTTTAATTGGTGTTGTTTTATGAGTTGATCATTGGTTGAATATTTTATTAATCAAATTAGATTTTTAATTTGATTATTTAGGTACGTGATCGTACGAGATTTGGACCGATAGCAATTTGAGCCAAGACATTCGTGGGTAATCGGGGAGTATACAACTCTCCTCACTTGTGAGTGGCTTGGATTATATTGGTTGACCATTGAGGGTTAACCGTTTTTAAATTTATTTATAAATGCTTATTTAAATTGTTTATATACGTTTTGGGATATGAATTGTCCACCCTCACACACTGAGTTTATAAATGATTTGAAGGGTGGGAATTTCAATAAATTTTATATATTGAAATTATGAATTATTGTTTGGGGAATGATACCCCTGAGATATGAGATATTGAGTGGGATTCCTCGGAGCTCCATTATGTGGGAGCGTGGACCGAGTTTGAGAGCATGCGTTATTACTCAGCCGTGGACCGCCTATCGAGGGGCACGGTGAGTCGGGCCTGTTTGCGAGAGGCGCGTAGGGAAACTCGCCAGGACTCCAGAGTGCTGTGTTCCACCACAGCGAGGCAAACGTCAAGGGAATGGGCCAAAGAGTAAAGTAAAAATATTTTAAAAAGTATAAGTAACCCTTGACGGTCCAGTGGATACCCCAGTGCACGGGTATACCTTATTGGGACGATTTCAGATGCCAGCCCATTTGGATATATTTTTATTGATTTGATATTTGATTTGGTTGGGATTTCATATATTTCAGTAAATGATTTATTAAATTGATATTTGGATTATTTCATATCCCCAGCCTGAGGTGATCGGTCTTTATAACCGAGTCTCTCACTGGGTACAAGTTTATGTACTCACCCCATTCACTTTTGTTCTCAGATCATCAGACTTTGGACGGAGGACGTCCTGGTGGCCAGTGATCCCAGTTTTTCTCTGTGGACACAATTATGTAGGTGCCACCTCTTTTGCTTGTGTTACTTGGCTCGAAATATTATTGCATCTTACATATATATTTGTGTATTTTTAAATAATACTTTCCGCTGCATGGAGCACTGTAAGATGTGTGACTTTATTTCTAAATACTTTTGAACTATATTATTTATGATAAATTCGTATATTTTCATATATTGCTCGAATATCCTTTATTTTTAAGCCTTGTGCCATCTTGGTTGCCCGCCTGACGAGGCACGTAACTCGAGGTGGTACGGCGGTTGTCGCGTGGCCGAGCCTGCGGGTCGGGGCGTGACACTTATTATGATGGTCAACCAGCATAGCCATGCAACCAGCACAACCACTGGTGGATTATAGTTAGTTTCCCCCCTTGAATATCTTCTGCAATCTAGTTCGATTGAATATTTTGCCCATGTGTAGAATTATGTGAATCACTATGCAAAACTTATGCGTTGGTTTGAATATTGCACCTTAATTCAATCCAGAGTTGAAAGTCAGGTCAATTATGAGCCTCCAAGAAATTTGATGTGGTATTACATATTGTCAAATTGATGAAATTTGTAATATTTGATGTTGTTAGATATATATATAGATATATATATATATATATATATATTTATAAATATGATTGATAGTCTTACCTTTATTGTATTTCATATATTTTTACCAATTTGAATATTTACCAACATATTAATTTTACATTTAAATATACTTTAACTAAGATGTTTTAACTCTAAAACATGTAAAAATATGTAAATAAATATATACTGAAATTCTATTTCAAAATTTCAATGTTTATTATAAATATCCATAATTTTTTTATCACTTTTTGTGATATCGATATATCCGTCGATATATCCTTAATTTTAAAAATGTGATATTATTGATATCGATATTTGATTCTGTGATCCAAACTGATTGTGTTACAGGACAATACTTAAGTATTTGGAGACTTAAGGAATTGTCCATGAAGGAATTGTCCATTCTAGTCATTCTAATCGGGTTGACTATTCTAACGATGAGCCCAAGAATGACAAAATTGGCCATATTGATAATGGCCTTAGCGATATTGACTCTATAGAGTCCCAGGAGATTGATAGCCAAAGAGTGAAATCTTTTAACAAGAAAGTCAGAGAGTTAGTGGATGTTGAGGAGGATATTGAGGAAGATTGGTTTAGCAATTTGTTGGAAAAAAATGAGAAACGTAGTAAGAAAGCCAGCAAGAAAATCAAGAACCAGAAATCTAATCATCAAAGGGGGACAACAAAGCAGCAAAAGAGGTACGTAGCCAACAATTCTTTGTCTGATGGCGACTTTCAAAACAGGAATCGGATTTTGCTGGAGGAAGCACGGGAAACATGGGAGATTGGGAAAATGCTAGGCATCTCTTTTAACTGTGACGAAAGCTTGGGTTTGGAGAAACTCAGAGATATGATAGCAGAGGAGAATATCGTATAACAAGGTTTCTTCCTTTTTGTTTTGTTTCTTCATCATTCTTGGCCCTTTTAAGTTTGAATCTGCGGGTGTTCAGTGCTAGGCTGTGTTGTTCTGTTTCTTTGGTGCTGGCATTCTCTTCGTTCTTGATATATGCCTTCCCATCGTTGGGTTCATGTTGAATGCGTCTTGCGATTTTGTCTTTTCACGTGGTTAGATTGGTGTTTCCGCTGTTAGGCATTTGGTTCCTTTTTGCCTGAGGAATCTCTCTTTACGGCACCCGGTTGTCAAGTTGATTCTAGCTACTAGTATTGGCTTTTTGTGTGATGGCTTTTCAGTGTGATTTGTTTTTCTTTTGGTGGTGGCAGTGGGGCTGGTTTATTCCAACTACACTATAGATGGAGAAGGCATATTTACAGAGTTTTATCTCTTGTTGGAGCTCTCTCTCCTTTTGTTTTAATGGTTGTTTTTTTTATGATTGTGAGAGTGAAGATTTTTCTCACTTCATGAGCAAGCGGTGTTTTGGTTCATCTTGCTAGAGTGGGTGGCGGAAGGGTGACAGAATGATTTCTTTTTTTGTCGGTTCTTTTGCTTTGTTCGAGTCGTTTTCTGATTAGTTCTCGCCTCTTGGTCTATGGTTGTTAAATTTGGGTGTTCTGTTTCGTGGTGTTGTTCTCGTTTTATGATTCTATCAATAATAAAATTCTACTACTTTTCAAAAAAAAAAGTATTTGGAGACTTGTTGGCCGAGGCCAATGGAGTGGCTAGCCGTGCGAGGGGGTCATGGGCCATTCTCTCGTAGTTTGACTTTTAAACTATCACGATCAAAATAAAACTTTTTAAAACGTAGGAACCAAAATAAAATTAAGCCAACCTTTTGGGACCTCTAATGTTTTTATTAAAAAAAAAACCTAATAAAGGACAAGCATGTAATTTTGTGATTGTTCATTTTTACTAAAAAAACAAGAATAAGTTTTTGCAATTGTTCATTTTTATGGCAAAAGAATTGTTTGTTTTTTGAAAATATTATGTAGAATTCTTTTTCTAAGTAAAGAACCTCTCCATAATTGTCCACTACTCTCTGTTGATTTTTTCACCCTTAATCTATAGTTAGAAGATTACCTCTTTTATAGTACTCACTTAAACTCTTTTAACTAAAAATTTCTCTCAACTAAAGTTAATAACATACTTACCTCGATGCAACTATCAAATGACCCATAGAACACAATCGAGTTTACCATATAATTGGAATTCTTAGCCATTCCCACAATGTTCATCAAATGAGGGGATTTCTAATTGAACTCCCCCAACTACTAACAACACCTCAACCTTAACCCATGGCCATTTACAATTCCATAAAACAACAATTCGACTCAAAAAAGAAAAAAAAATTTATCTCTTGCCAATCTTTGAAAGTTCCCTCTTGGGACAAAGGGAGTAATAGTATATTCTAAGGTACCATATCAACCTCCATGGGACGTCAGAGCAAATGGCTACCCCATTTATGGTGGTTCAATGGTAGGACTCGTTATCTATGGCAATAAACAGATGAGAGTCTGAAAGAAGAAAAAAGAATTAGGGAGAAAGAGGAGGAGGACAAGGAAGGAAAGAAATTTCTAGACATGGCAACGAATTACCACCCATTTTGGGAAATAAGAAAAAAGGTACCTTGCTTTGGAAATAAAGATTTATAACTACTTTATGTTGAGAAAAAACTAGACAATTATGGAGCAACCATGCCATAACCGCTTGGAGCTTGAATAGAATCCAATAGCAAATCATGCCATAACTGCTTCATACAACTGGATAATCACAAAGACGTCATGTACGACTTAAATGATTGTGTAAGAAAAATGTTGATTTGTGATCCTAAAATCAGGATCTTTTTATAGGTCGGATCTGTGTGTAAGATAATCTTCATTTTTTTCATGTGAGGTGTATACGATAGTCTTACACCCGCAACAAAGACTCAATCGGTGGATAGCCACGTGGGAATCGCATTCAACATTTGTTTTTTGGGCTTCATTTTCTTTTAACAATACTGTTGCACAATTCAGCGGCTAGGGATTTTTTTTTGTTTTTAGTTCAATACCGGCTAGTGCCTGTTTTTCAAAGTTTCCTTTTGTAAGGAGTTGGTGATGACTCTGTCTTCGTCATCTCTAATAATGCCAATCGCTGCTGGACTAAAGTTTCCAGAATCTGCCTCCATGATTTGATTGATTTCTAGTAATGCTAGCTAGCTAGACTAAAGTTTCCCATTGATGAATGGGTACTGTTCAATTAATCTTTTTGTTTTCTACTTCATTTTTCTTAATTTTCTAATCAATCCAATTTACAACATTGCCCAAAAAGACTAATTAAGTTAATATCCCATTTTACCTCCAAATTTCCTAAATATCCCTTGCAAACCCTTTATGAGTCTCAGCAGCCATTTTATTGACTGATTATGCTCAGAATGCCTCCCTACACATTACCAATGTGGTTTGCTGCTATTCTATTTCTTTTTCTTCTCCCTTTTATACTTCTCTTGAAAAAGAACAAAAAAGTAGTTCTTCCCCCAAGTCCTCCTAAGCTTCCAATTTTAGGCAATTTACACCAACTTGGCACATATCCTCATAGCTCCTTGCGGAAGCTCTCCAACAAATATGGCCCTATCATGCTCTTTTGTCTCGGTCATCTATCAACAGTCGTAATCTCTTCTGCCGAGGCCGCAAGAATAGTCTTAAAGAACCATGACCTCGATTGTTGCACTAGACCTTCCTTGGTTGGCATGGGAAGACTCTCGTACAATTATTTGGACGTATCCTTTTCACCATACGGTGATTACTGGAGAAAGTTGCGAAAACTATGTGTTCTCGAACTTTTCAGTTTGAAGAGGGTGCAATCGTATCGATTCATTCGAGAAGAAGAGGTTGCTTCCCTAATTAACTCAATCTCTCAATCCTCACCTTTTGGGACTCCTGTTAATCTCACGAAGAAGTTGTTTTCTCTCGCTGCGAATTTCACTGTTAGGATGGCCTTTGGCAAGAAAACTTCTCAAGAAAGTGGGTTTATCAATGACGAAGGATTTCAAGAAATGGTTCGTGAAGCCATGGTTGTTTTGGGAAGTTTCTGTGTGTCTGAATACTTCCCTTATGTGGGTTGGATCGTAGACAGGATTACAGGTCTTCACGCAAGGATTGAGAAAGTATTCCATAAGTTTGATGGCTTTTTTGAACAAGTAATTGATGATCATCTTAACCCTAGGAGAACAATTCATAATGATCACGAAGACATCATTGACGTGCTACTGAGAATACAGAGGAATGGAACTAAACTTGGTGAAACCCCTCTCACTAGAAATAGCATTAAGGCAGTCATCATGGTAAGCTGCAAAATTGCTGCTTAGTTTTTGCTTGCTTAGTTAATTTTAGTAATTTGTTAATATCGTAGAAATTTTTATTCTATTTGAAGTCCTAAATATAATAAACAACTTTATTCTTCTTGGTGTTTTGGATATAAAGTAAAATATCTAGAGTACTTACCCATTATCTTAATGGCTCATATGTTTTTCCCATTAATTATCTCACGTCAGTATTTAATTTGGTTTTGAAAAGAAATCCTTCATGGTAGGACTACTAAGTATAAAAGAAAACACTTGGGTCCCTAGTCCAAAAATTCTTTTTTTTTTTTGTCTCTCACCCGGTATCCAGAGCTTCGCTCTGACTAATCCGGATTTGACCCGCGTAGCGCACCTAGATATGGTGGGTGAGTCTCCCAACGGGGGTAACTACGTACGCAAGATCTCAAATTCGAGACCTACTTAAGCTGGAACAAGTTGCTTACCACTCGATCCAACCCTACATTGGTTAGTCCAAAAATTCTTTACACCATCTAAGTGATTTTGCTGAGAAATTAGAAGTACTCAAGTGAGAGGAAAACTACTTTTCAATGATAGGAGGTATGTAATCCTTTAATTTTTCACAAAATTTTTTTTAAAGATGTTAGATTTTTCTATATGAATTTGTTCATACAGTCTAAAGAAATTCTAACAAATATATTCAAACAATATTTTGTTTGAAAATCTATACTAGTATCTATGTCCTTGGGTTTTTGATTTGTTGACCAATGTATGTATGAAGATAAGCCACGACTTTTGTTTCTCGTCTGATTAGTTTGTACAAAATGAAAATTACAACTACATTTTCATGCAGTTGCCTACAATTCTTGTGTTGTGTGATCAGGATTTATTTTTTGCTAGAGTAGACACAAGTGCAGCTATTGTCAACTGGGCAATGGCGGAGCTTCTTAGGAAACCAAGAGTGATGAAAAAAGTACAAGATGAGGTTAGAAGTATTACCAGTCAAAATAGTATAGTCACAGAAGATGACATTGATCAGCTTCAATACCTCAAGATGGTGGTTAAAGAAACCCTGAGATTGCACCCGCCAGCAGCCCTGTTACTCCCGAGAGAAACCATGTCCCATTTTCGAATCAATGGGTACTATATTCTTCCCAAGACGGTGATACAAGTTAATGTTTGGGCAATCTGTCGAGACCCAAAGTATAGGAAGAATGCAGAAGATTTCTTCCCGGAAAGGTTCAGTGATGGCTCCATTGATTTTAAAGGACAAAATTGTGAGTTTTTGCCATTTGGCGGGGGTCGAAGAAGCTGTCCTGGGATGTATTTGGCAACAAGAATGGTGGAGCTTACCCTCGCAAACCTCTTGAATTGCTTTAATTGGGAAATGCCCTCTGGAACAAAAGCGGAGGATATTAACATGGAAGAAGCAGCTGGTCCAAGTCTTACTCTCTCCAAGAAAACAGACCTCCACCTCGTGCCGATTGACAGAGTGCAGCGCTCGCTAGAAAGGTCAGATTAAGTGAGAAATAGACTATACCTCTTTTACAGGTCTGCTCTTCATATTTCGATCGTGAAATTTCTTCCTTTAAAAGCTAGTTTGGATGAAAAAAACTCCCTTTTGAATTGTGTTATAAAAAGTACTTTGAAAACTTTCTGTGGGATAGTGTGATTTGATTTGAAAATTTGAAGATCTTTGAAATAAAACAGAGCATGATAATTAAATTGGGCTGCAGGCTTTTACCAGGTTAGCCATGAATATTATGATCTTTTTCGGCCTAATAAAAAAAACCATCGAATTTGTACAAAATTATCATTTTGAACCTTCAACTTTTATTTTGAAAGTTTGATCATCGAACTTTTATTTCGTGCATAATGTAGTCCTTGGTGCAAACGTGATCTAACCATAAATTGACATGTAGAATTTTCATATATCAATGTTTCCTTATCTTGTTTTCGAATCCTGAATTCAAATTCACCGCAAAATATGTTGAGTGAATTTAAATAGTAAAATAATAACAAATTCCAAGCATACGTTGGTGATTCGTTGGTTGACTCAAATAGTATTCCCTACATCCCAAAATAAATGTCACTTTTGAGAGTTTTTTTTGTCTCAAAATATTTGTCATTTTTATAAAATTAATATATTATTATTGTAGTTTTCTAAAATTACCCTTTTCATTAAATGTATGTCTTCTTTGTTTTATTTCTTTGATCATGAGTGAGAGAAAAGTTAAATAAGAGGTAAGATAGGAAACTAAATGAAAAATGCATAAAACTTAACAAAAAAAAACCTACTTCTCTTGGTCTCATGAAACCTTAAAAGTGACAATTATTTTGGGACAGAAGGAGTATAATAGTAACAAATTCCAAGCTAAATGTTGATTTCAACACAACAGCAGTTGGGGGATAACAAATAATTCAATAAAAATTTTTGAAAGACCTGTTGGCTGTTGGCTCTCAAATCAAATAATAAAAAATTTGTGTTGTTTTGAGTGTAAATGGCTTAATACATAAAATAGTCCTCGAACTTGTATAAAACTGTTGTTTTGGCCCTTCAACTTTTATTTTGAAATTTTTGACCATCGAACTTTTATTTTGTGCGCAATGTAGCCCTTGATGCTGATGTGGCCCAATCATATATTGGCACATAGCGTTTTCATATGACACATGAAATTTTCTTATTGGTACACGTTAATACCAAGGGCTACATTGTGTACAAAATAAAAGTTCGAAGGCCAAGAATTCAAAATAAAAGTTGAATGCTCAAAACGATAATTTTGTACAAGTCGAGAGTTATTTTATGTATTAAGCCGATTGGAAATTGCCTGATGGGATAACGGGGGCAGATGTTAACATGGAAAAGAAGAGCGGACATGGCATTACTCTCCTGAAATAGACAATCACTACAAGAAAATCAGGAAATAGCGACCACATAATTTGTGACCAGTAATGCGTCATAAAATTGTGATGAAAAGAGCAACGAATTGTGATGTAAATTATGACCAATGTCACAGTAATCGTCTCGAAATACAGGTCGTCACAAGGACATCACAAAAGATGTCATAAAAGTCTAGAGCGGGTAGAGTTGGTCACAAAACAAAACCACTCGTCGCAAACTTTGGTACTAAAATTTTGTCAACCCAAACTCCGTCACAGATTTGCAACCAAATGCGACAATTTGTGACGCCAGTGGATAGAATAGAAATATGTTTGAACTTGCGACGACAAGTTGATAATTCCAAATGTCGTTACAAAAAAGGTCGCAATAAACCCTAAATTGTCACAAAGTTGTCACATTAGCGTCGCAAATGAAACCCTAAACTTAATGTTTCAACCCTAGAATCATCACATTTCGTCATAGAATCTGTCTCAAAATGAAACCCTGAACTTCGTTTTAGCCATCGTCGTCACAAATTGTGACAAAGTCTGTCGCAAATATGAATGTTCATCATAGAATTCGTCTCAACATTGGTCTCTCATATCTCCAACATGTTATCTTCAAATAAAATATCATAACCCTATATCAGATTGATCCCAAAAGAATTTTGAGGCGTAAACTCGATATAATCTTCAAATCTAACTATCGGATTTCCTATCCAATGGTTAGATTATATATCGAGTACATCTGTGATGAGTTCACGAAAGCATGAGTTTAAATTCTATAATTTAACTTCTACATTTGTTTCGTTAATCTATAAATTATACATTTTAGTAGAGTTTTGTAATCTGACCGTTGATTACATTTTATATGACATGTAGATCAATATCATATAAAAATATTGAAGAACAATCTTATAGGAACATATTTACAAGTAATTTAAGCCACAATCTCTTGAACGGTTCATAATTATTCACTTGATATATCCTAAATCCTTACACGGATGTAAATAAAATTTTATATGGTTGATTATTATGTATCTAAGGAAACATCTAACGATCAGATTCATTTTATTCACCTTTTTAGGGTCACTTTTGAATGAAATCAATACATTTAGATATATGACAATTTTTGCGACTACTTTTACGACTACGTTTCAAAAGTCGTCACTGAAGTCATCACTTTCTAATTATAATAGCAATTCTCACACTTAGAAAAATAAATTCAAGTTTTTGACTCTTTGTGACGTGCTTTGTGATCAGTTTTACTAATAGTTAGTTGGTCACAATAGTCGTCGTAGCAGTGGACCAACACTTAGAAAAAATTTCAAAAATTTTAGCAAAGATTGGCGGGTTAATAAATTAAGATGGGCGGGTCTTGTTGAATTTTCATGTTTTAATTTGGGCTTTTTGTGATGGTATCTGAGACGTTTTTGGTCATCACTAAGTCTAGATATTTAAAGCCCCATCGTTTATCCTAACATTCACATCACTTAAAGAAATTAGTCTTCAACTCCAAAATGAAACCCTAAAGGTGCGTTTGGTACAAAGGAAATAAGAAGGAAAGAAAAGGTATGGAAAGAAAGTGGAGGGAAAATAGATATTTCTTGTGTTTGGTAGGACAGAAATAAAAGAAAGGAAAGAAATAAGAAGGAAATGAAAAATCTTATTTCCTTAGAAATGGGTTCCGCTCAAATTGGGTGGAAAAAGCACGGAAAGAAAACGCCAGTTGAGTGTCAAACACGGAAAAGACTACTATACCCTTCATACCTTATTGTAAATTACAAAATTTGCCACTGATTCAACTCTCTCTGTTGACGGCATTGAACCTCTCTTTCTTTCGTTTTCCATGGCTGTTTCATGTTTTCTTCTCAAACCCAAAAAATTCAAAGGGAGATGAACTAGATTTTGGTTTTGTTTTCTAAGATCAAAGGTTCTTGGCTCACCTTGTTTCATCATTTCTCTCTAGGTTTTCTTGATTTTTCCTTCTCTTTTTTTATATAATTTTTATGTTAATTTTTGAAATTATATGAAAATTTATTACATGCTTCGATACTTTTCTGTGAAATTGTTATGATTATGTTTGATTTTACATTCAAATCTAAAATTTTCAATTTGATTTTTCTTTTATATATACCATGATTTTCTCTTGATTCCAAAAAAAAAATGCCATGATTTTCTCTAGAGAATAGATTATTATAATTAACTATTTTACTCAAGAGTGCCGTTGGGTTTCTTTATTCATATATTATTGTTAGATTTGAAGAACAATACAAAAATGGGTTAGTTCAAATTGTTTAAAATGGTTGGATTTGTAAGATTTTGGTTAGATTTTAGGACCTTTTATAATTGATTTCTTACTAAAGTAATTTATAATTTTTTTTTATTTAATGCCATGGAAACATTGGTAGATTGTCTATGGCAGCAGTTTTGGAATTGGGTTCTCTTGTTCTCAGCTTCTTTGTCCTTTTAGGAGTTGGTAGAAACATAGAGTGGCAGAATGAAAAGGCAAGAATTTGTTCTATTAATCTGATTTTTTTAATATTAATGTTATAGATAATTAGTGATTTTAGCCTAATTCATTTTGATTTCAGCACTTTTTATGATTCTTTGTGGGTTAGTTATAGTACACATACTATATTTTGACTGATTAAGCCATAGACTAGGCTTGTATGTTTGTATTCTCTTGGTTATAACATTGATCCCTGGCCCTGTTTCAAGTGAAAAGGTACAGAATAGTTTGACTTACTGAGAATCAAGACTTATCACCTATATATACTCGGCTCAATGCTTCGAACTGTGATGTAGATATAGATTAGAATGTTGGATTCATGTTTCTTTGCTGGTACCTGGTAATAATGTCGCATTTTGGTCTATTAGTTGGTCAACTAAGCTGCAGAGGCAGTGCAACTGACACTTTGAATGTAGTTTTTGCCTTTCTTCTCTCTTTATAGTGGTATTTCCACTGAGCAACATATCTCTTTGTACTTTTATTTTCTTGATGTTTTATATCATGGCTTAGAGTTCTTAGTCTTTCTTCTTTTTTATGTTGCTGGAACTTTTTTACTTTGCCAACTCAAAGGAGGTTGGAGTCTTACCATTAGTCGTTATCTTTGCTATTATCAGGAGGATCAACAAGTGCAAGTGCAAGTGCAAGAAAGGACTAAACGACTACCCATGGTAAAATTCTCTCTGACAGATTTCTCAATTTGTTACACATGGTCTGGTCTCCCTTCTACTGCCACTGAAAACCTTCCTCTTCCTCACCACAAAATCTACTTATTAGATTCTTGTTCTTGTGAGCCCTCTTTATTGGTTAATTTGTTATTACATGTCATGGTGAGAAAGCACTACAAGTTCTATTGTTGAACCAAGTTCAGTTCATTACCCCTCTTAATTTCTAGTAAACTTGTGGGATTGTCCACTCCATATTTGTTAACTTTGATAATGCTGTAGTTATTGTAGCAGTTTGGAGTCGCAAAAGATTTGGTGATTCATTGGCTTCGATAAATTAATTAAATTTTAATTGAAGTTGTGTACACAATGGCTAGGTGCTGAAGCTCACTGATGATGTCTGAAACAAAAGTTAAAATTTCAAGCAAATAGAGAGGCACCATTTCTTCTTCTGGTTAAGTAGTTCAAAAGATTTTCTTTAAGTAAATAATAAACTTCAGGTCATTTTGATGATGATAGTCCCTGTTCTACCTATGGATGGAGATGCACTTTGTGCAAATGTGGCATGATGGTGGTCAGCACATATTTGATCACCATGCCATTGGCAATTTGGCATGCATGCACATGTGGGCCAACTGCACCTTTAGAAAAGAAAAGAGTATAAAATCTAATTATTATGACTGCCTTATTTTTTATAATTATTTTCATGTGTCATCATTATCTTCTACTATTATTCATTATGACAGGTTCTCGTATCTTTTTTTTCAAGATGAGCAAATCAAAAAACAAAGAGGAAAATGAGCAAAAAAAGAGAGTTTGTGAAATGGTCAGAACAAATGGATTCAGTTTTTATCGATGCTATGTTAGAACAAAAGGCTAATGGAAATAAGATTGATGGAAGTTTCACAGCTGCAACTTATCAAAATATGGTAAAGATATGTGTTCAGAAAACCGGTATCCAACTAACCAAAGATCACTTGAAGAATCGTTTGAAAACTCTCAAAACTAATTTTTATGCATGTTATGATGTTTTCATAAACAAAAGTGGATTTGGTTGGAACCCCATCTCAAGAAAGTTTGAAGCTGAACCGGAAGTATGGAAACCTCTTATAGAGGTTTGTTGCTAGTCTCAAGTATTTTTTAGTTGGAAACTATATGCTTATATTTCTCATTAAACATGTTTGCAACTCATTTTTTGTAGGCAAATCCAGATGCCAAGAAATGGATGACTATTCCTTTCAACAACTATGAGAAATTATTTGATATTTTTGCACAAAATAAAGCAACTGGTGAAGGTGCTATTAGTGCCAAAGAGAAAAATCTTCAGTGGGCAAATGGGGAGGATGGGGCTCGTTTTGATGATGTCAGTGTGTTTGATCCATCGAATTCTTCATGTGGAGTGCAATTTGAAGATGGTGATCCAACAAGTCCTATGTATTCATCTTCTAAAGCTAATTTTGAAGTTGAAGCATCATCAAAGAGCAAGAAGAGGAAAGGTGCTAGTGACAGCTTTGACAAAGAGTTTGAAATTATGAACAATGGAATTAAGGATGTGGCTGATGCTATGAGAGAGGGGAATGCCATTGCAGCAAGAGGGATTGCTATTTTGGAGAAGAAAGGACAACCATCTTATTCTGAATCAAAACTATTTCAAGAGCTTCTTAATATTGGCATATCGGAAAGCTGTCTACTTGATGCAGTTCTATTTTTGGTGAAAAGCGAAGCACAAGCCCGAGTATTTCTTGCTGTGCCAACTTCTTTACGTAGAGAGTTACTTTACAAAATGATGGATTTGTCGGATTCCTTTTGAGATTTTTTTTTAAAATTATGTTTGTCTAGTTTTATTTGTGGATTGAGCTTCCTGTTTGTTGTTGAAGCCTGAATTAGTTTGTTGGTTAGCCTAACTTGGTGTTTTATTTTCTTAAAATAGTTGTCATATTCTGCGAAAGTTTGTTTGCTTTTATATAATGAAGGCACCCATCATCGGCTATTAGCCTTTTACTAGTTAATAGTTATTGTCGTGCAAGGTTTTAGGATTGAGAAAATAGGGGTTTCATTGAATTGTAAAATTTACAAAAATTTCTTTGCATTGAGAAATAATAATAATAATAATAATAATAATAATAATAATAATAATAATATTATTATTATTATTATTATTATTATTATTATTATTATTATTATTATTATTATTATTATTCTTGGGAAATATTAATAAAATTTACAAAAAATGTATACAAGGTTATAAATATTAATAAAAGCAAATGAAAATAGTTACCTTATTAATAAATGATATTTGAAGTGAATTTTTAATTAAAAAAATGAACAAGGGTAAAATTGTCATATTAGTTAAAATAAGTTTCATTTCTTTCTTATTTCTTACTTACACCAAACAATGGAAAGAATTAATTTATTTCTTTCTTTCTTATTTCTTTACTTGATACCTGTAGACACTATATTCTCATCTTGTTATTTTATTTATTTATTTATTTATTATTATTATTATTCTATTCTTATTTTCTTGTTTACATTTTCATTTTTTGATTTTATTGTCATTGGGCTATGGGTACTTAGGACTTGTTTGAAAAATACTGGACTGGATATCAATTAAAACCAGGGCCCAATTTCATTAAAAGAAAGGATTGTAAGTTACATATTATAATTACAAGGCCCAATAGTTACAAAAAAAACAAGTCTCAATTAACGTTAAAAAAAAGAAGGACCAAGTGATAAAGAAAAAACAGAGCAGCGGAAGAAGTGCTGAGTAGCTCCCTTTATCGGCAAACATCAAGTATGGTGGACCATCCCAGATTATCATTCCGCTGAACATTGTCAAAAGGGATTATTGTCAACTTGCATTAAATAAAAAGGAAAAGGTAATGAATCAGCCAAGTTGGGATTAAAAAAATGACACTTATATTGTAGAAATCACTCCCACGCAGTCAGGAAAAAATTTGAATTTTGAAGCAAGTTCAAGCCAACAAGTAATCAAGAGAACAGAAACTATCAGAAATCACGGAAATCACAGGTAGCCTACATTGGAAATAAAAAGCCAAAAATTATTGCTGCCACAAAAGTCTTGATGAAGGATAAGTCACGTGAAGTTTAACTTCAAGCAAAACAAAGCAAAGAAAAAGTCGAGCTGAAGCGGCCCCAGAACAATGTTGAACGGCGCCACTTCTTGTCTACTCACGAGCTTTTACACGCCACATATTGGATCAAGTAATTGGGTTTTGGACTCATGTGTTTTATTTTAATTAAAAGTCCAAGTCATGTAAATACCCTAGTTAGCTAGTATAAATACTTAGTTTTATTTTTAGATAGGGGAGGGATTCGAGATTTTTAGAAGGAGAAGATTTTAGAGAGCAAGGATTCAAAGAGAGAATTTCTTCTTTTTTTTAAAAAAAAAAGTTGGCCTGGCCATCTTTCAATTCCATTGAAAACCTAAAAAAAGGAGAGCAAAAAAAAAAAACATTTGAACTTGCCATCCCTCTCTACCATAAGACCATTGTGCATTAGCCACCGTCAGGAGGTCTCATCCTCCAGTCATCCGAAAGTTTAGTATCTACTCCATCAACTCCACCATAAGGCCTGATCCCAGGAACAATAAAAAAATCCAACTTTTCTGTGAACTAAAAAAAAACTTTGCTGAACCATTCTTTTGAAATCACAGACTAACTTTTCCCATTTTCGGCTAAGCATCATCACAAGGGGGGCCAAGTAAAGAAAAAACGTAGAGAGGATGGGCCAAGCAAAGAAAAAACGTATAGAGGGGGGCCAAGCAAAGAAAAATATATAAAGAGAGGCCAACCAAAGAAAAAAGGGAGAGAGGAGGGCCAAGTACAGCTAGAAGTGTAAACGGTTCGGTTCGGTTCAGATATTAAGGTTTTAATAATCTAACGCTTCGGTTCGATTCGGTTCAGGTTTTTTTGCGGGTTTTCGGGTAGTTGAAATCCATTAAATTTTGAACTTTTTTCTTTTATAAAAGCTCAAATAAGATTATAAAAATTTTGGGTCTTTTAATTTTAGGCTAATAAAATCTAGTATTTTTTAAAATTTTAGCTTATTCGGTTCATTCGGGTTTCATTCGGTTCATTCGGTTTTTATATGAACATTCCAAAACCCTAATCTAGTTATCGGTTCGGTTCGGTTATCGATTTTTTCGGGTTGCTTGAACAGCCCTAAGTACAGCTGATCACAAAAGAAAAAAAAAAGGAGGGCAGTTTTTTTTTGTTCTAGAGTTTTTTGAAAAGAAGTGTTTTTTGCTTGTAATCCTTTCTTTGAAATCTGATCAGTGAAAGGTTTGGTGCAAGTTTTCCAGTAAAAAAAAGGGCCATCGTTTTCCATTCCTTTTAGCTGATTTCGGCATTACCTCCCACCGAGAGGCCCCTCTCTTTGTCCATACGAGCCAAAGCAAAGGCTCATATTCTCTTCCTAAACTGACAAGACCCATTGGACAACAAAATCATCTTTACTTTTGGGTAACTTTACTTTTCCATTTTGTTTTACTTTATTGGCCCTTTTATCTGCTTGTGAATATGAATATATGATTGCTTTTCAATTTGCTTCATTTTGTGGCCATGATGGATTTTAAAGCCTAATCATGTCCGGTGAAATAAAAAATAATTCATGTGCTTTATTTATTTTTATTTATTTATTTTTTGGCAAGATGATGTTTACTAGGTGTCGCGTAACCTATGTTGGTTTATATTGTCAAAATGGGTATTTGATTTAGTAAATTTTAATAATGAAAAATGGATCCTTAACAAAACAAAACAAAAATGAAATTTCTCTTGAGCAAAAATAACGTTTTTCCTTAAAAAAAAGAACCAAAGTCTTTTAAGATAAAGAAAATAAATGAATTAATTTCGAAATAAAAAATTTCCTTAAGGTGTGCATTTCATCATATATTTATTATTGTCCATATTATTATATTCTTGTCATACATGCGAGTAATGATATGCGGATAGTGTGGATTCGATCATGAGATTCGGTTCGGGAAGGTGAAAATTCACACCCGATTTGGATTTCTAGGTAAAAGATCCGCTTTGAATCAGACCCAGAATTGGGCGAGGTTCACGGTGGGTCTTGATAAAATCTTTACTATCCTTATTTTTAAAATTGATAAGGTAACATTTCATATGCCATGCATTTAGGCATCTAAATAAATTATAGGTGTTAGTTTTAAAAAATAAATAAACCAATAATGATAAATTCTTAAGCCAATAAGGACAATAAAACCTTTACGTTAAATAATAAAAGTAAAAGAGTGATTACCTATGTCTAACAAAATCCTTACAAGTGGTTTAAGCTATGAGGATTTAATCACGGGATCCGGTTTGGGAGGGTGAAAATTCACACCTAATCCGGATTTTTAGATAAGAGACCCACTTTGGATCGGACCCAGAATTGGACGAGATTCACAATAGGCCTCGATAAATCCTCACTGTTTTTATATTAGATTGATAAGGTGGCACTTTGCACTTTAAACATTTAAATATCCAATAAAGATAATGATTTCGAAAAATCCTAAAAAGCAAAAATGAAAAGAAAAATATTTAAAAAAAAGGTGATAAAATGTATTTTTGAAAAGAAAGCATTATTTGTTGGCTTTAATAAAAATGTAATTTCCTAAAAGAAATAAAAGCTTTTCTTGTTTGAATAAAATGAATTTTGGAATTTGACAAAGATAAAAAATTAAAAGAAATTACTTGATATTCTTCCTAAAATATTGATTTGAAAATGATAGCAATAAAACCAATAAATTTTGTTTTTATTCAAGAACACATATTTATAAAAAAAAAAGAAGAAAAAATTATTTTGGAAATTGCTTTTTTTTTCACTCTTACAAATAAAAAAGGAATGTTTTGAAACATAATTTTCAGTTAACTTTTCATTTGAAAAAAAAAATGAAAAAAGAAAATATTTTGAAACTTATTTTTGTTTGCTCGAATAATAAGGGAAATAAAAAATATTAATACAAAAAATTAAAAAATCAATCCAAAAAAAGGGAAAATTATAAAAATATTTTTAATTAAGGTCTAAATATTATTAAATTAATCAATACCGTCATCTTGACGGGCGTTGTGGGGGTGCTCATCCTTCCTCATCCGTAACCGTACTCCCGACTCCAGTTCTCTGTTTCGTAGACCGAGACCTACCTAGCTTAAGTACGCCATCTAACGGCCAATGCTAAGTTAGGTAGATTTTTATTAGGTGACTAACCGCACCTAAACAAAAAATGGTTAGTGGCGACTCCTCCTTAAAATTTTCTCTAAGTCCCAAACTTCATCGTCGTTTCCGGTAACCTTGCGGACACTACCAAACATGATGGAGGAAATATAAGTTCTTTTCCTTTCCTTATCTATTTCATTTCCCTACCTATTTCTTTTCCTTATTATTTCTTTCCCTCCTATCAAAACATAGGCTAAGTCTGCGGCCTCCCTGTTTAGGTTTCTTTCTCATCTCTCTCGATTTCTCTCATTGTCATCTTTCACTCTTACAACTCCAAAATGAAACCTTAACACAGTCTGCCGCCTTCTCTATTTGGGCCTCCTCGATTTCTTTTTGTATTTCTCTCATTCTTATCTTTTACTTTGTTTGGGTTTTCTTGCCGTCTCTCGCATCGCCTCTGTATCTCATCACCTCCCACTGTCACCGGTTCAAAAGTGAGTCCCTCTATTTACTTACAATGCCAATAGAAGCTGGCCATTGGATGAGGCTGAGCTGGTAGAAGGGGCGACATTTAGTGGAATCCGGATCATCAACAGACACTCGCAATCGCATGCTTACCGTGGCCACTAAGACGATAGCAGCTGCATAAAGTAAGTACCTTATTTCCGTTATTATTGTGAGATGTTTTGCCAAGAAGACTTTCCCTACTTATATTGTCTTTATACCAACTCTGAATTTGTCGGCTAGTTTCCAGAAGAATTAAAAGACAAAAAAGGGGCCACTTGTAATAATTATCTGCATATTTCGTATGGTTTGTTGAAGATGTAGGGCTGGAAGTTTTTTGCTGTAGATGTAACATTTAAGTAGTTAAGATTCGAATCATGGTTGAATTCAGACTTCTAATTCTACTAACAGATATGTGCGTGGTTGTTATAGCGTGTATATAACGTTTATTTAAAAAATGTTAATGTGAATCCAAGGAGGGTAATAGCTAATAGCTAAAGAATTTATTTAAAAAATTTAAAAGTTTTTTCGAAAAAAGAAAAAAAGCTCTTGAAATTAAAATGAATGAGCTAGGCAGCTAGCAATAGCATTTCAAAGTTTGTGCAGAGGGCATTGACTCTTTGAAAGTGATCACTCACTTAGCCACTCACACACTTTCCCTCTTTACTCTGTTGTTTGCTTTTGCATTTCTCCCTTCAGCAATAAGTAACTACACAAGCTAAATGTGGTATAGTGTTTGAAGAGGAAGGTCTTTCAATGTTAACTAGCAGCACCTTTTTCATTAGTGTATATTTGTACACCTTGAGACCCCATGTTGCTTAAACAATCATTAACTAGCTTGAAGATTGAAATCAAATCAGGATTATTAGTGGATTGTCACTATGATTGCTAGAACAATATGATTGCTTCTGTAAACAGGGATTTGTAGTATGTATACTGACATAAAGCAGGTATTCCAATTGGCTTTCTTGAGTACTATTTTTAAATGCAAAATCCATAAAACATCGACATCTAATAAAATTGGCAAAATATAGGGACCGACTTCACTTGGGACAGTTTAGGAGGAATTGAAACATTGACGAAGAGAAACTTTTAATTTTGTATTGAACTTTGCCCGTGTGGCAGTGGCTCCATGCCTCAATCAAATTCAGTAGAAAGTCCCAATCTGCTTATTTGCTATATGGCCCTTTCTCTAGAATAATTCAACTCTCTTTGGCCCTATTTTATAAATGCTTACTACATATAATTAATACTAGTATTACTCAGACAAGTGCAGCAAGCAACTAGAGAATCAAATTGGTCGGGTCCGATTCTGATATCTGCATTGACTTCAGTTTTTTTTTTTTTTAAATTTCTTGGTTGTCCTTTTGAGAAAAGTTGGATTGCACCACAAACCAAAGATAATCCTTTTTATATGGCTTTCTATGCTTAAATCTTTTAAAGCTTTAAGGATGATTTCATCGAGATTTTTACCACTTTTTTTTCTTTTTGGTGTTACTTGCTATTAATTAGCTTGTCAACTAGGTTAATTAATAATTACACCTTACGTATCTTTTGGTAGACTACCTTGCTGCCTCCATCTACATTTGACTGCAGATTCTTAGTTCTTCCTGCTTTATTAATCCTACTCTTTTATATGCACAGTTGGTTCTCACCTAAAATTACATTTACGTTACATATATTATAATATTATAAATAGATAATTTTTTTTGTTGAAAAAGGTTTAGTAGTAGGAGAAGTTACCAAATTTCTATTTTTCAAGATACAATTATTTAGTTATTTTTCTTATTAATTTAGCAAAATCTCTTATTTATATATATTTTTTGTGTCTCTTCATTTCTAATTGAAGCACTTATGGAGATACGAAACAACGTGGACAGAATTTGAATATCGTCGGTATATTGAAGGTCGACAAACAAAAGAAAGTGTAATTTTCTTATTCATGTTTTCTTTTACGGTTTTATTAATATTCAACTAATTTGAAATAGAAAAATCTATGGTTTTCGTTTGGGCTTATACCTTCAAAGTTTAATAATGTCTTAAACTTTGTTTTACAAATTTTTAGACATTTTATGTGTGATTTCGGATGCCAAAAGGTATCACGAGTACTTTGACTAGGTAATGGCATGGCCTGTTTTTAACAAGATACCTTTCCTATAGAAAATTAAAAAGGAGTATAGAAAATTTATATATTCTTGGTCTTGCAATATTGCTGAGTTGATCAAGGATATTATGTCACTTATCCTCTCTTTCTGATCTCATCATTTCACCATTGTTAAAGTCTTTATTTTAATTTTATGAAACGCGTTTAAGTACTAATTCACTTTATGCACTTATGACATGTATTCTTTTTTTCTGGATATGATGCCATGTTTTGCTTTAATAAATATTTTTTTTGTAATTATTATTTTTACTTTAATTCACATTAATTGTTTGCAATTTTAATGTAGGATGGGAAAGAAACCTACATCATCTGTTTAGATTGGTCAGCCTTGGTCTGTTTCTAAGCAGACTTGTACACCATCAACAGCTCCTCGAATGCCAGCAAGGCCAAAGAGATCCTCAAGTTTATTGCCCTTTTATTTATTGCTGACATTTTTTTTTTACCTTCATTCATAATAATGTTCCTTTTTATTGTAGGAGAAATTTCTAAAGAGAACGAAGATATAGCCGAGCACATAGTGTAGCATGGATCCTAGCCCTCAACTGACCATGTACCAGAGAGATAGCCTTCCCTAGCCTAGGATCAAGAACAAAGTGTTGATGACGATGTGGTAGCCCAGGAGCAAGAAGTGGATGATGCAGTTGATGAAGTGGAAGACGCGGAGTATGATGATTCCGAGTAGATATATGCTTTTATATTATGGATTTGTAAGAACACTGCTCCATTAGATCCTTTATAATTAAGGAAGTATCATTTTGTGTTGTTACTAAGATATTGTCGTTATTAAATATTATACATTATCTTTTATATAATATAATGGATTATAAATATTAAATTATGTTTATCATTGCATTTAAATTTCATTTGAAAAATAATTACAAATTTGTTTGTTGTCACAGCAGGCCCCAATTATGGTCACAAACTAATACCAAAAGTGTAATTCTCTATTGTGTAAATTTATAAAATGTGACGGCCTCTACGACCAGAAAAATATATCACAAAAAATAGTCACAACAAGGTGTCTCATTTTACATAATTTCTGACCACTTTTGGGATCACCTAATTTTTGTCGTAAAAGGAGTCACAAAATAGTCACAAATGGCCTCTTAATTTCGTATATTTGTGACAACATTTGCACAATGGAGTATTCGTCGCAAAAATACGTCGCAAAACTCATCTCTGAGTATTGTCACATTTCTTAGCAATTTGTGACTATATTTGCGGTGATTAAATCGTCGCAAATCTGTGACGTCAAAGTCTCGTAATTAAAATTGTCACAATGGACGTCTGGTTCTATCCCGCATTTGTGATGTCGTTTGAGACGACTCGTCAGCAATCTGCGATGAACTAGATTTTCGTGTCGCATAAATTTGCGACGGGGTAAAATGGAACGACTTATTTTTGTCACTGTTTTCATCACAAAATAGCTTTGTGACGCAATTTTGGTCGCAGTTTTCCGTCGCAATTTTCTGTTTTTCTTGTAGTGAATGTCTGCTAATCCCTGCACTGCTTGGTATATAATGGACGAATATATTACATAAATATGGCTTATTAAATGAAAGTTGTGACCCAGATCCAGGTCAATGCTCATCAAGTGTGGCCATGACAAGAAGTTGGCTAAGGGGTACGTAGTTAAGCTCTTTCTGCGGTTGAGGTAGTTTGCTGGTATATTTCCAGCTTGAAAGAACAAAAGACATTGCTTATATAGTTAAATTAGGAAAGCATACCGGTTTTTAGTTTGTGGTTTAATTACTTTCCATCTTGTGGTAGCTCTCCACCTTGCTCAATGAAAGTAATTGCAGAGTACTTCAACCTTCAACGAAAGGAGGAAAGCCAGCTTATGGATTGGTACCATTTGATATTTACATATGTATAGGCCAATTTAATTATTATTGTAATGTATATCTCTTTCTATTGAATCTACTTGGAAATATCCCGTGTTGTGCAATTCACCTTTATTATATTCTGAATTAATTTTGATTGAATATAATTGTTAGTTTTTTTATAAAAATTTTATAGGTTTTTTTGTTCTTTTCCATATAAGAAGTTAAATTTAGTTCTACTTCATTGTTTCAGTGTGTCTCTAATTTAGGCCTGTTCATGGGTCGAGTCTGGATGGATTCGGATCGAGCTTTGCATGATATCAATCGCTCAAATGCTTAACCAAGCCCTGCCCCGCTAGGAAATTCGGACCTCAAAGCTTGTCAAGCCTGGCCCCATCATGATTATTGATGTCGAAGGCCCGTTTTCGAAGGCCCAAAATTGCTGATGAAAAGTAAAAGTAATATACAAAGTTTAATTAGGTAAATTGATGAAAAAAAAATTGAACACCAATAAAAAAAGCAAGGATATGCGGCAAACCAAGAACTATGAGTGGGTAGATTCTGTTAAGTAAATCCATGGACTTTCTCATCTCTTCCTTTTGCTTAAGACCTATAATTTAAAAAACTCATAGGAGAGAGTTGGTGAACTTGTTTGAATTTGACCTTTCAAAGCCCAATAAAGAGTAGAAATGTTAGAAGCATTGACAAAGAAATAGAATGAAAAGATGAGAATCGATGAGTTGCAGCCTTGCAGGTATCTCTTGATTATTTCTTGGTTTTTAGTTGGTCGGTTTACAAAGAGAGGAAGAATAAAAAATAAATTATAGATCAACAATTGGTTGGTTCAAGTGATTTAATATCTATTCCTTTTAAATAAGGCATCAAGTTTGAGTCTTATAAATAAAAAAAATTATTATTGGATGAGTTTTACTCCTATAGTAGGCTAATTCAACTCAAAATGGATTAGTCTTAGATAAAAAATCTATGAATACCCTTGGTTAAACAAAAAAAAAAAACTCTAGGTCTTAATATTTATTATTAATTGCTTTCTTCTTTTGTGGTGGATGTTAAATACTTTCCCTATTTTGTGTGAGGTAATTGTTTTAACAATTCCAAAAGTCAACTAATTTCAAGTATTTAAATTATCAAAATCTAATAATTATATAATACAAACAAGGCGGGCGGGGTTTGGGCTTGAAATCACTTGTCCAAAGTCTGGCTTGAATTTTAAATGAGCCTAAATTATTTGTCCAAGACTGTTAAACAAGCCTTAAATAGTTACCCAAATCCTCTCAAATTAAGGGAAGGCTTTTAGATTTGGGCGGGTAGCCTGACTCTTGAATAACTCTAGTATTTATATATATATATATGGGTTGTTAATGAAGCCCGTCATGGTGCTTTTCAAATTAACCTTCTCACGAATAATTAATGCAGTAGAGTAAATAAGAATGGATCCAACAGAGAGTTTTGGTTGTCTTTTGTCTTTAAAACATGAAAAAGTAAAAAGGCAGGATTGTTTGAAATAAGAAACAAAGTAAACTCTAATTGAACACTAATAAAATAAATAATAATTGGTAAGAAACAATCATATTTAAAATCTTCAACCTAGTGTTTGGGATGCATACAAGATATTCGATCCTCGGTTAACGAAAAGATAAAGTTTTACCACAATTGCATTAATCAATCAAAGAAAATCCAATATTCTCAATGGTTCCATTAATCCTAAGGCTAAGTTATGATATTACTTAAGTTTCATAATAAATCTTTCAATCTAACACTTAAACCAAAACCTCAACAGCTCGGTTTCAACCATTTGAAAGCATTACGAGCATGATTAATATAGGTTAATCATTATTAGAGATCTACCCAGCATAGCTTTCTCAATAATAACCTCTTTAAATTCCTTTGAATACGGCACCCTACTCAATTGCTACTATTAACTTGATCAAATTCAATTAACCAACACGAATTCAAATAACATTAGCAAGTCTTTTGATCATAAGTTTGATTATTGCGCCCTAATCAAGGAAACAAATAAAAGAGATGTAAACTAACAAGCAAGTTTACCTTAGAACGAAGAATTTAAGGAACAATTATGAATAAAATTAGATTAAGTATAAAGAATTCTCACAAATACTTGATAAGCATCCATTTGAATACAAGTTGAAGAAAAGTTGCTTAAGCTTCCATAAAAACTAATAACCCAGAAAATAAAAACGAAATTAGAAGAAAACTCTCTCCAACTCCTACTTTAAGTGTTATCGAGGGTTTTTATCCCCTAAAATATCTCTAAGAGATTGCATTCTTCTTCCCTTAACTCTCTTTCAACCAGCTTGGATCTTGAAAATTTTTGGCCCACTCAATTCTTCATCCTTCTCCTTGAATCTTTCTTGTTTTGGTACTTAATTGTCTAAACTTTAGGTCCAAGGAACATCAAGGGATGGTTAGGAAACATTAGAGGCTTGAAGAGTGAGTTAGGGCTTGAATGGAAGGATCTCAAGGCTAGCCAGTGCTGAATAAGGGTCATGGCCGGCAGTTAGCCTTGAATATGGACCAACCTCCCTTGTGTCGAAATTAGGCAGTGGCTGGCCCTGAGAGGGGCGACAATTGACCAGTAGCAGGGCTACTCTTCATTTTTGTTTTTACTTCTTTTTTATCTTCCTTTCCTTGGTTTTGTATTCTTGTCATTTCAACCTCTCATATGTCACATACAATGAGAAGACAATGTAATTAGCTTAAGTTTAGACGGTTAGTTGCTTAAAATCAATATAAATGTCAGTCGAAAGTATAAACAAAATTGCAACTAACAGTTGTTATAATATGTAAACATAATATAGTTTAATACAATATTTATACTACTAATTATTATTGTATATATGAGAAACTTTTATGTTGTTATTTTATTTTAAATCAAGTTAAGAAATAGGTTCATAACTTATCAAATTTATTGAAATAAGTATGATGTGTGTGTATACATGTATATAAGTATGATGTATGTATCATAAATATTCATTCGTTATTATAAACATTTATTGATTCATTAAACAATGAATTGAGTGAATATATGAATTGATAAATATATAGGCTATATATAAACTATATATGGCGGAAGTCATGGACATGTGATATCGATACCACTTCTGAATGAAAATTAGTCTAATTTTGCCTTCCCCCTTTAGAATAATGCTAGAATCTAGAAATCAAGCCAACTTCTTCTTTTCTTAAATAGTACTCTATATGTATAAATTTGCCTCATTTTTTTATCACAGCTATTTATGATGGAGCTGAGCTAAGAGTGACACCTAGAAGAAGAGATGAAACACATTAGGAAAGGCAGGACGTTGGTTTGGCATGGACTCTCTGACACCCAAATCAGTGTTTAAAGAAGAAGAAGAACTCGAAGAGAAAAAGGAGATTAAAGGTAGAATAAGTGATAGGGTTACCCGGTGAACATGTTAACTTCTATGAGAGAGAGAGAGAGAGAGAGAGGGGTTAAGGTGATCTGGCATGGTAGGGTTGGCTGACTTGACCAGATACGCCATAAGCAAAGCTCACACAACGCGTAACCATGGTCAAGTGTCTAACGTGTAATAGGCAACACCGACCTCCCCTAATGTGGATAAGAGCTTGATTGTCATATGTCAAGTTACGTCGAAAGTGGCACAAACTCCAAAGAAGCCTTTGATTTATTGTCAGAAATGAATAGGCCAATTTAACCCTGAGCCCAAAATGTACCCAACATCTTATCCCTTCTCCAATTAGTTTGAAGTTTGGGCTAAAATACCATATGAGAAAAAAAATTCTTTGAAGAGTTTATGCTAAGGTTTTATTTATTTATCTATTCATTTCGTTAGGTTGTTTGTACCACTGCAACACTAAAATTAATTTTAAACATAAGGCAAAATATTCACCTAAAATTAGCGTCAAAGTGAATTTACCTTGGCAATTCATACCAATGTAACTATGACATTTTAGGTCGGCTAAGTTATAGAGTAAAATCTCAAAGTCATTAGTAATTTACTTTTTTCTTCAACTTTGTTTTTAAGTGTCTATTGACTACATATTCACTAGTATGACATTAATTGTTTAATGGAAAATTATCTCACCACTGACATTGAAGTTTTTACTTCTTAGATTCCACAAGTAAGGTTAGATGATTGACATATGTTCTGTAGGGTATATTTTTGAACATTAATTAATTAGTTAAAAAAATATTGGGGTATTTTTCAATCTTTCAATACTGCTTGTGAAGTCTAAAAACTTCACTGACTATGTATGAAATAATAATCCTTGTTTAATTGGTATTTATTTATTTATAACTTAAAAACATGTATTATACTAATTAAAAAATATTATATTAGAGAGACTAAAACAATTTGACTTTTAAACTATAAAGATGAAATTGTTGTGAAAAGTACGTTAATTAAAATTGAGGAAGCAAGAACAAGAAATAAGGATATGAGAATATGAGCAAGAATATGAGCAAATGAGAATTAAAGGAATAAGAGAGAAAGAGAAAGAAATTGAATGAAAGAATTGTAAGTATTTTACATTAGGGAGAATGAATCCCAATTTATAGGCATCAAATGGTAGGCTATACAAGTTGGCAACTTGCACATATGAGCCCCATTATTGCCATCACAATAATCACAACTTGGACAATTTGCACAACTTGCATTTGTCCACTTTCATAACATAATTTGCACAACTTGTATTTGTCCACTTTCATAACATAATTTACACAACTTACATTTGTCCACTTTCATAATAATTATCCAACTTGCATTTGTCCACATTCATAATACTCCCCCTTGGACAAATACCACTATTAAAATTGGACGTGTACTGCCTCGTTAAAAACCTTAAGTCGGAAAAACCCAGTGAGAAAAAATCGATCATAAGGGAAAAAGAGTATAATACAATTAAGTCCGTCTAATATGTCTTCAGGACAATATAGGTGGGCCTACTTCAGTGGCCTGATTGGACGTGCTATTACTGCCTCATTAAAAACCTTAAGCCGGAAAAACCCAGTGGGACAAAAACCGGACATAAGGAAAAAAGAGTACAGTGCACTTATGTCCATAATCGCTCCCCTTGAGATAAAATAAACTGCTACTTCTGGAGCATCTAAACATTTCCACTTTTGGGGAATTCAATCTTGTATTTTACTGACTCGCCGCATACCAATGCCATAAACTAATTTCTCAAATGTTGATGTTGGCAAAGATTTGGTAAATAAATCTACAAGATTATCGACGGAGCGAATCTGTTTAACATCAACTTGTCGACTTTCCTGGAGTTCATGAGTATAGAAAAATTTCGGCGAGATGTGCTTGGTTCTATCACCTTTAATATATCCTCCATTGACTTGTGCAACACAAGCAGCATTATCCTTATAAATTATAGTGGGAGAATATATCACCGGTTTGAATCCACTAGCATTGTGAATATGTGATATCATAGATCTTAACCAAACACACTCTCTTCCGGCCTTATAGAGGGAAATAATTTCAGAGTGGTTGGAAGATGTAGCAACTAGTGTTTGCTTAGTGGAACGCCAAGAAATGGCTGTATCATTATAACAAAATAGATAACTGGTTTAGGAGCGAGCTCTGTGCGGATCAGATTTATATCCTGCATCAGCATAACCTACTAAACCATAGTTAGTAGTTTTCTTAGAATAGAATAACCCCAAATCAATGGTTCATCGAAGATAACGGAAGATATGTTTAATCCCATTCCAATGTCTCCGGGTTGGCTCAGAACTAAAACGTGCCAACAAATTTACCGCAAAAGCGATATCTGGTCTCGTACACTGTGCTAAGTACATCAAAGCCCCGATTGCATTGAGGTATGGTTCTTCAGGACCAAGTATATCCTCACCAGATTCTTTTGGACGAAACGGGTCATTTTGGGGGTCAAGAGACCTTACAACCATAGGGGTGCTCAATGGGTGAGCCTTGTTCATGTTAAAACGTCTAAGCATTCTTTCAGTGTATGCTGACTGATGGACAAGTATTCCATTCCTTTTGTGCTCAAGCTCTAGACCAAGGCATAGTTTGGTTTTACCCAAATCTTTAACCTCAAACTCTTTTTTCAAATATTCAGCAGTTTCAGATAACTCTTCAGGAGTCCCAATTAAATTCATGTCGTCGACATAAACTGGTATAATAGCAAACCCGGTTTCAGATCTTTTAATAAACACGCATGGGCAGATGGGATCATTTATGTACCCTTCCTTAGTCAGGTATTCACTTAAACGTTGGTACCACATGCGGCCGGATTGCTTTAACCCATATAAAGATCTTTGCAACTTTATTGAGAATAAGTTGCGGGGAATGCATGCTTCAGGCATTTTGAAACCTTCGGAAATTTTCATATAAATATTAGAATCTAATGAACCATATAAGTATGCCGTCACAACGTCCATAAGACACATTTCAAAATTTTCTTGGACAACCCAACTTATAAGGAAACTAAAGGTAACTATATCCACTACTGGTGAATATGTTTCATCATAATCTATCCCAGGCCTCTGCGAGAAACCTTGGGCTACGAGTCGGGCTTTATACCTCACGATCTCGTTTTTCTCATTTCGTTTCCAGACAAAGACCCATTTGTATCCAACAGGTTTTACATTATCGGGGGTTTTAGTAATAGGCCCAAAAACATTACGTTTGGCAAGGGAAGTCAATTCAGCTTGGATTGCTTCCTCCCATTTAGGCCAATCTTGCCTATGACGGCATTCGGTTATGGACCGAGGTTCATAATCATCATTCATAATCTCATGAGCAACTGAGAAAGCAAATGCATCATCGATGATTATCTCATTTCGATCCCATATCTCATTACAATAACTGATGGAAATTTCAGTATTCCCAAGGTTGGTGATCTTTTCATGGGTTTGTACCACTTCAGGGGCAATATGCTCATGAACTTGTGCCACTTCAGGGGCAATATGCTCTCTTTGAATATTATGTTGTGCCACTTCAGGTGCAATTTGTTTTCCTCGAGAAATATCAATATGCTCATCTGGAGCAGATTCTGGATTCTTCCCCCTTCTTTTTCTAGGAATAGTGTCTTTTGATCCCATCGGTCTACCACGCTTCAGGCGCGGGCCATTTAGAACCATTTCAGGTGGTTCTACAGGAACATCTATCCTAGCTGGAACATTCGCTGCTGGAATATGAGATTTTGTAACTTTAGCAGTCTCATTAAATGCATCAGGCATTTGATTTGTAATAGATTGTAAATGGATCAATCGTTGCATCTCATTTTCACATTCAGGTGTTCTTGGGTCTAAATGAGACAAACTTTTCTCATTCCATGAGAAAATCTCGACATTTTTCTGCTACATTTGGTATCCCAAGTGATGGGAATACTGTCTCATCAAAATGACAATCCGCAAATCTAGCGGTAAATAAATCACCCGTCAATGGTTCAAGGAACCGAATAATGGACGGTGAATCAAACCCAACATAAATGCCCAAACGGCGCTGGGGACCCATTTTGGTCCTTTGCGGTGGTGCTACAGGCACTTGTACCGCGCAACCAAAGGTGCGAAGATATGAAATGTCTGGCTCCTGGCTCAAGACAAACTGAAGGGGGGAATACAAATAAGAAGTAATGGGGCGCAATCTAATCAAAGATGCAGCATGTAAAACAGCATGAACCCACGCTGAGGATGGGAGCTTTGTCCTCATCAATAAAGTTCGAGTAATAATCTGAATGCGCTTAATCATGGATTCTGCTAATCCATTCTGAGTATGAACATGTGGGACCGGATGTTCAACTTCAATTCCTAATGAAGCGTAATAAGCATCAAAACTCTTTGATATGAACTCACCAGCATTATCCATTCTTATGCTTTTAATTTGATAATCTGGGAAATGAGCTCGAAGCTTTATTATCTGTGCAAGCAAACGTGCAAAGGCGATGTTGCGCGTTGATAATAGGCAAACATGGGACCATCTGCAGGATGCATCCACTAGTACCATGAAATATCTAAATGGTCCACTTGCAGGCTGAATCGGCCCACAGATATCACCCTGAATTCTTTGCAAGAATGAAGGGGATTCATAATCAACCTTTGTCATGAAAGGTTTAGTAATGAGCTTTCCTTGTGAACAAGATTCACAAATGTAATCTTTGGACAACAACACCTTTGTATCTTTTAAAGGGTGTCCACGAGTATTTTTAAGGATTCTTCGCATCATTGTAGCTCCTGGATGACCAAGGCGATCATGCCAAAGTCTGAACACATCAGGATTCACTAGTTTTCAAGGCATCGTAGCATATGATTATATAGCTCGTATTGGGACACAATATAATCCCATACTAGAAGCTTCAAGCTTCTCATGGATGGTCTTCTGACCCATCTTGTAGGAAGTGATGCAAAGAAATTCCTTATTTTGCTCATTAACTGTTTCTAGATGGTACCCACTGCGGCGTACATCTTTGTAGCTAAGTAGATTTCTTTTTGATCTACTGCTCAATAATGCATCTTCAAGATACAATGTTGTGCCATTTGGCAGAATAACTGTGGCAGTCCCATAGCCATCTATAATATTAACAGGACCAGATATTGTCTGAACATTTACCTTGCGTAATGTCACATTTGAGAAAAAGTGTTTGCCACAAAGTATGGTATGCGTTGTGGCACTATCAAGCAAACATATATCTTTCTTTTTCTCAATGTGTCCCATTTACATTTATATTAACAACTTCAGGTGTCAAGTTCCATAAAATTTAACAAATTAATAATATGATGCAAAATATAAACCAACAAATATGGAATAAAACTCAAGATTTTATTGATGACCATATTTATTTAATATCTTCCTTGGTAACATAATTATCAAAGGGTATGGCAAAACATAGATGAAAACCCTTAGGATCTATTTTTGGGGACTTATTATTTTCATCAACATTATCAAAAGAAATCAGAAACCTCAAAAGGTTTTTCATTGCCAAGAATATGAAAGTCTTCATTGACCAAAACCTTATTGACTTCAGCATCAGTCATAGTTAGGTCATTTTCAGTGGCATGGGTCTCAACATGCTTGCCTTTATCCTTCTGGGATGCTTGGTATAGATCAACCAAATGTTTGGCCGTACGACAGGTACGTGACCAGTGACCAGTGACCAGTCATTCCACAACGGTGACAGGTACTATCATCATGCTTCTTCATAAACTTTTTTCCTTTAGGGTTGTGTTGGGAGTTATTTATATTACGGTTATATCTCCAGCCACCTTTATGGAAAAAATTCTCATGCCTGCGCTCACGGCCTCTAGGACGGCCAACATTCTTACTTGACCTGGCATTTGCTTCAGGAAGTGCCTTAGAGCCAACATGTCTTAAATCATGATTTTTGAGCAGCAACTCATTTGTTTGTTCTGCAGTCAACAGGATTGAGATCAATTCAGAATATGTTTTAAACTGGCGCTGCCGGTATTGTTGCTGCAATACAATATTCGAAGCATGAAAAGTGGAGAATGTTTTCTCTAAAAGCTCAGCCTCAGTAAGCTTAACACCACAAAGTTCAAGCCATGAAAAAATATCATACAATGCCGAATTATAATCGGACACGGACTTGAAATCCTGCAACCTCAGATGGTTCCAATCATATTGTGCTTGAGGGAGGATGACAGTTTTGGTGTGATCATACCGCTCTTTCAATCTTGTCCACAAGATCAAGGGATTTCGGACAGATAGATATTGAACTTTTAGGCTATCACTTAGATGCCGACGGATAAAAATCAAAACATTTGCCTTATCTTTATCATTAGCATTTCCATTTTCACCAATGGTAGCTGCAAGACCTTGGCCTTGGAGATGTATTTCAATATCGAGACACCATGACAAGTAGTTATTGCCACTTACCTCCAAAATTTGGAATTTGGGCTTTTCAATATTTGCTATAATTCTGAAAAGAATGGTCTCAATTAGTTTGACAACTTCTGGTGTAAAAAATGTTTAAAAGTGAATCTTTATACAATGAAAATTCAAATTATCTAAAGAAAATGTTAAATAAAATAAATTTTGTATGGAATCAAACCTTCAGAACTTACCAAACTTCAAAATTGCTTCACTTTAGAACACTCGTGCTGATAACGTGTTGTGAAAAGTACGTTAATTAAAATTGAGGAAGCAAGAACAAGAAATAAGGATAGGAGAATATGAGCAAGAATATGAGCAAATGAGAATTAAAGGAACAAGAGAGAAAGAGAAAGAATTTGAATGAAGGAATTGTAAGTATTTTACATTAGGGAGAATGAATCCCAATTTATAGGCATCAAATGGTAGGCTATACAAGTTGGCAACTTGCACATATGAGCCCCATTATTGCCATCACAATAATCACAACTTGGACAATTTGCACAACTTGCATTTGTCCACTTTCATAACATAATTTGCACAACTTGTATTTGTCCACTTTCATAACATAATTTGCACAACTTGCATTTGTCCACTTTCATAATAATTGTCCAACTTGCATTTGTTCACATTCATAATAGAAATAAAATTTTTTAAATTATATTGGGACAAAAATAGCTTTTGTGAGAGACAGACCCATGACCCATGACCCATGATCCCAAGCCAGACCAGCCACCCTTTGAGCCCTAATTAGATATTTTCATAACATTTTCATTCCATTTCTCTCTACTAGAATTAATTAATAACATACTTACCTTAATGCAATTATCAAACTGGCCCAAAGAACTCAATAGTCAATATCAAGTTTACCCCTATAATTGGAATTCCTAGCCATTTCCACAATGTTCAAAAGTACTAACGACACTTCAATATTGACCCTCAGCCATTTGCAATTCCATAAAACGACACTTCAATATTCGTTCTCTTTTAACAATAAGAACTGTTGTACAATTCAACGAATCTAGAAATCCTAATTTATTTGTTCCATATCTAAAGTATACTTTTAAAAAAAATTTAATTTAACAAGTTTACCCTCTACCTTTTTCCCATAATTTTCTATAATCTTTCATATTAATTATGAAATCAAAAGGTAAGGGCATACATGTTATTCTAACTCTTTTTCCGAATGTGAAACAATAAAATTGAAAGTTGAGGAAAAGTGAAATAGACAATATTTTGAGACAGATAGAGTAACACATTTTAAGGTACTGTATCAACCTCCAAAAGAGTATAAAAATTATGGAGCAGCCATGTATGCATGGAATTGAATATCCATGGATACATTGATATACCCATCGATTTATCCAATATCGATATCGATATCGATATTGCGATATATTTACGGTAATCTTTTTTTTTATCGAATATCCGTCGATATATTCATATATCCGCGATATAATTGCGATATATTTTATTTATCCGTAAAAATCAGTAGTACACTACAAAAAATTTATTTGTTGTTGTGTCTTAATTTTTACGATCCGGCTCAAATAGTAATTTGATCTAAAATATTTGGAATCTTGACCCGAATAGATAATTGCTTAAGATCTATGGTGGAAGACTGGAAGTAGAAAACTCGGGATTAAGACTCAAATTTAATCACTATATTGCATTTATGAACTCTTTAAGTCAAATTTAATGTTGATGTCCTAAAGATTAAAAAACTAGACTTTGAGACCCATCTTTATTGCATTAGCTATTTGGCTGACTTGCAATTACATAACGGCAAACTTTAGTGACTGTAACATTAAATCTGAACAGTAACTTGGATTAAGAGAAAAATAGAGTACTTTATAAACTATTTTATATGTTTCTTTCTTGTCCTAATATCTTTTTTTAAGGATTAGTTTAAAGAATATTTGTGGATTCCAACCTCAATCTAATATAGTATTGAACTCCCAATAAATAAATTTCTAGTGAAATTAAATTTTTCTTAATTGTGGTTTGGAGAAATTAATCAGTGTTAAATTAAATCTGTGATAAGAATGAAAATTTCAGGAAGTGAAGAAGGGTAAAATTGACATTTTTGTCAAGTATAAATAGGTCAAATGGTACATTGAAGAATAATTTCTTCTTCGTTCTCCCTTTCCTTTCTCGATTCTTTCTTCTTCCTCCTCCATTAAACTTCAAACTTCATTTATTCATTTTTCCTTCAATTCTTGACGGATTGGAGTAAATAAATACTCTACCGTGCGTAACTTTTCAAGATCTATCCAATATTAGTTGCTATTGGCATTGAAACTTTGTGAATTGAGCTCAATCTCAAGTTAAAGGTTTGGACTTCTCTTGGAAATTTAGAGAAATGTTGGCAACAGCCTCTTGAGCTAAGTAAGTATGTTGTTTTACTCCTCCTTAGCTCTTAATTAAAGTAAATTGCATTTTGATTCATGTATTTGATGGCTATGGAACCTTAGTTGTAACAAGGTATAACGCACTTATGGACTCATATTCTGAAAATTGGTTTGATGGTAGATATATGGAATATTATCATGGGGCACCATATTTATCTAGTCAGTATCCATCATATTATATATTCCCTTGAACAACAACCTTCTTATGATTGTCAACCAGCACAGCCAACGTAACCAGCATAACCCCCCTTCAATATCTTCTGCACGCTAGTTCAACTAAATATTTTACTCATGTGCATAATTATGTGAATAATTATTCAAAACTTATAAGTTGGCCTGAATATTGCGCCTTAATTCAACATAGGGCTAAAAGTTAGGTTAATTATGAGCTTCCAAGAAATTTGATGTGGTATTAAATATATTGTCAATTTGATGAACTTTGTAATATTTGATGTTGTTGAATTTATATATATACATATATATTTTTTTTATATGATCGATAGTCTTATTTTTATTATATTTCATAATTTTTACCGATTCGAATATTTACCAACACATTAATTCTACATTTAAATATCCTTTAATTAAGATGTTTTAACTCTAAAAATGTAAAAATATGTAAATAAATATATGTTGAAATTTTATTTCAAAATTCTAACATTTATTATAAATACCCGTAATTTGTTATTATTTTTTTACTACTTTTTTGCAATATTGATATATCAGTCGATATATCCTTAATTTTAAAGGTGCGATATCGATATGAATATCGATATTTAATTCCATGCATGTATGTAAATCATCAATAGAAAAATGACCAGGAGCTTTAATAAAATCCGATAGCAAATCATGCCATAACCATTTTCACGTCTTGACAATCACGAGAACGTCGTGCGTAAGACTTAAATCGTCGTGTTTGAGAATTGTTGTTTTGTGACCCTAAAATCAGGATCTTTATACAGGTACAATCCGTAGAATATATTTTCCCTTTTTTGTTTTTGGTTGAGGTGTACGAGATAGTCATACACGCGCAACAAAGACTCAATCGGTGGACAGCCACATGGGAGTCGCTTTCCATATTTTCCTTCTGTTCGTTCTCTTTTAACAATAAGAACTGTTGTACAATCAGGCAGACAGCTAGTTGAGACCATCTCTTAATAAACAATACCAGAGTCATCCTAAAAGATTATGCACCGTACTTATGCTTTAAATTTTTCTATTGAACCTCAATAGCCATTGTATGGTCGATTGATGATAAGTTACTTGCAAAGCTAAATTATTCTCTGAATGCCTTCGTACACATTACCGACGTGGTTTGCTGCTGCTCTGCTTCTTTTTCTTCTCCCTTTTTTGCTTCTCTTGAAAAAAAATGGAAAAGTACTTCTTCCCCCAAGTCCTCCTAAGCAACCAATTATAGGAAATTCACACCAACTTGGCACATATCCTCATAGCTCCTTTCGAACTCTCTCCAACAAATACGGTCCTGTCGTGCACCTTCGTCTCGGTCGTCTATCGACAGTCGTAATCTTTGATTTCTGCCGAGGCCGCATGAACAGTCTTAGAGAACCATGACCTCGATTGTTGCACTGACCTTCGTGGGAAGACTCTCCTGCAATTATTCGGACATATCTTTTTCACCGTACGGTTATTACTGGAGAGAGTTGCGGAAACTATGTGTTCTCGAACTTTTCATTTTGAAGAGGGTGCAATCGTATCAATTCATTCGAGAAGAAGAGGTTGCTTCCCTAATCAACTCAATCTCTCAATCCTCACCCTTTGGCATTCCTGTTAGTCTCACGAAGAAGTTGTTTTCTCTCACCGCGAATTTCACTGTTAGGATGGCCTTTGGCAAGAAATCTTCTCAAGAAAGTGGGTTTATCAATGACGAAGGATTTCAAGAAATGGTTCGCGAACCCATGGTTGTTTTGGGAAGTTTGTGTGTGTCTGAATACTTCCCTTATGTGGGTTGGATCGTAGACGGGATTACAGGTCTTCACGCAAGGTTTGAGAAAGTATTCCACAAGTTTGATGGCTTTTTTGAACAAGAAATTGATGATCATCTTAGCCCTGGGAGAACAATTCATTATGATCACGAAGACATCATCGACGTGCTACTGAGAATACAGAGGAATGGAACTAAATTTGGTGAAGCTCTTCTCGCTAGAAATAGCATTAAGGCAGTCATCATGGTAAGCTGCAAAACGCTTAATTTGCTTGCTTGGTTAATTGTTGTAATTTGTTAATCTATCCAAACAACTTTTTTTTTTTTTTGAAAATCTATACTAATATCTGTGTCCTTGGGTTTTTGATTTGTCAACCAATGTTTGTATGGAGATAAGCCAAGACTTTTGTCCCTCGTCTGATTCGTCTGTTTTACTGTCAAAATGAAAATTACAACTACGTTTTCATGCAGTTGCCTCAATTCTTGTCTTTCGTGATCAGGATTTATTTCGCGCTGGAGTAGACACAAGTGCAGCTACTGTCAACTGAGCAATGGCGGAGCTTATTAGGAATCCCAGAGTGATGAAAAAAGTACAAGATGAGGTTAGAAGTATTACCAGTCAAAATGGTATAGTAACAGAAGATGAGATTGATCTGCTTCAATACCTCAAGATGGTGGTGAAAGAAACTCTGAGATTGCACCGTCCAGCAGCCCTGTTACTCCCGAGAGAAACCAGCTCCCATTTTCAAATGAAGATTTCTAGCCGGAAAGGTTTAGTGATGGCTCCATTGATTTCAAAGGTCAAAATTGTGAGATTTTGCCATTTGGCGGGGGTCGACGAATCTGTCCTGGGATGTATTTGGGAACAAGAATGGTGGAGCTTACCCTCGCAAATCTCTTGAATTGTTTTGATTGGAAAATGCCCTCTGGAGCGAAAGGGAAAGATATTGACATGGAAGAGGCAGGTGGTCCAAGTCTTACTCTCTCCAAGAAAACAGACGTCTACCTTGTGCCGATTGACAGGGTGCAGCGCTCACTAGGAAGGTCAGATTAACTGAAGAATAGACCATACCTCCTTTACAGATCTGCTCTTATATTTCAATCCTGAAATTCCTTTTAAGGGTTAGTTTGATTGAAAAAAATTTTAAAAAAACATCGATTTGAGAAAAGAGTACTAAAATGTGTTTTGGAAAATTACTTTCGGAAAGTGTAATCTGATTTGAAAATTTTAAGATCTTTGGAATGATACAACGCATGACCTAAATTAATTAGTGAGTGCAGGACCGCAGACTTTTACTAGGTTAGCCATAAATTGCATGATCATTTTCCCTATTAATATATCTTGTTAATTGTTATGAAGAGCTTCCTTATCCAACAAAGATCTGCAAAGCAGGTTTAACCCGCGAATCAAAATATCAAGAAAACCTGAATTCAACACCATCTTAAGAATCAAAACGGTCTACATGATTTGGAACTATACATGATCAGTCACGACGGCATACGTTGATTGACTCAGAAGTCAAAACTGAAACAGTATATAAATAAATTCCTAGCTAAACGTTGATTTCAACACAACAGCAGCTGAAGAATAACGAATAATTCAGAAAACAATTTCCGTTACTCAAATTGTATAAATAAGGATTTGAAAGACCTGTTGGCTGTTAAAGAGTCTCAAATCAAATAGCAAATTCAGTTCTGTCCAGGAGACAATCTTATTGGAACAGAGTCGCTGCAGCCAGAGAATTTCAGAAAGCTGCCAAGACCTTGTGTTGCCAAGGGTACGATTTCACTTGATTCAATATCTCAAACATAAGTGATATCTCACAAAAAAATGACAATTAGATTAACACATTTGCTTGAGGACCTTACTGGCAAATAAATGTTGTGTGAAGCCCTAAGTGGAAGAACTCGAATACTGCTTGTTAACAAAGAAGTATCTGCTCAATTTTTTTATGGCAGAGGTTAAGCATACACCAGAAATTTGGGAAGTACTTTGCGAGCAAATAGCATGAGTAGATATTAAGAATGCCATTATAAGGTAGAAATATACATATGATAGTCATAATAATAAGCTATGTATGAAATGAAACAATCATGAGAAAGATTCACTTTCCTAATTACCACTCTAGTGCTAAGCTGTACACAGAACCATGCTATAATTAGCAATTTCATGATCCGAATAAAACAAAATAAAGTATATGTTGAAAACTGATCCGCTTAAAGGATTACCAATTTACCATTGGAGGAAAATTAGATAGAAAGGCAGAAAGATAATTAATTCAATTGAGGAAATACACATACTTGAGAAAGTCCAGGTGTCCTATGATCTTGATAACAACTATATCACCATAAGACAAATTACACAGAAACCAGCAACCACACCACATAAGAAGCACTAACTAGAAAATTCACTTTGGCTTAAGGTAATGTGAGAAGATAAAGAACTGCAAGGAACCACACGTCTCGACTGAGATTCTTCATTTGATTTGAGAATTCCTTTTCTCCTTTTTATTTTTTTAAAACAAATGAATGGAAAATAAAAGGTTTAAAAAATGAATAGAAATCCGAAGACGAAAGCAGACAACAAAATGCTAAAAGCAAAAGCATGTACTGCGGAACCTAAGGCTCTTTCCTTGTGGAAAGACCATTCCACATTCCATTTCCTACTAACCACATGAAAGAACTAACAATCAAAACTGAGTTTAATAAGTTGCTCATACTCACCTGTTTAAATGGTCAGAAATGGACAGCAAGAATTTCTCTCTCCAGCCTGCATTTCATATATGATAAATGCCCTGAAATGAAAGAGAAAGGGGAAAAGAAAAGAAAAGGAGAAAAACCCAATAATAACAATAAGAACGTAGGGCATTTAAAAAGGATGCCAGGACAACAACAAAATTGATGAGTTCGACCAGAAGACTGGTTATCATGGAAGCATTAACAAGAAAAATTTAACTCAATAGAGAACCATTGACATGTCAGAATTATTGTAAATGAAGGGGCTTCAAAGAATGAGGTTGCTATGAACTTATACACTGACCTTTCTTGATCTTATATATTGAAACTTGACAGTTTGCAATAAATACACAGAACAACAGTTTAAAAAAAAAAAAGAAAAAAAAAAAAACAGAGGTATAATCACAGAAGTGGTTCAGAAAGCTCCATTTCATTTGAACTATGCTGTTGTATCTCAGGTTTATGAAACCCTACAAAATCCAGTCCAAGCCACTGCCATGGCCAACAAACATATCTGGACCCATTTCGCCCTCTCGAGTCTTCTCGTGTTTCAAACTCTTCTAGCTGACGGCTAAGCTCCTCTACTCTATCCCTCAGCCTAGTTGCCCTCATATCTGCCAGCCTCAATGATTTCTCAGCTGCATCTCTTGCTGCCATGGCAGCAGCAGCAATCTCTTCTTTGAATCTTAACTTATTCTCTGATTCCAACATGGCTTGCTTTGCTTCTTCAAGCTCCTGCTTAACTGCTGAAAGCTGCAGATGCATATTAAACCATAAATATTAGGCATAAGCTCAGGAAGTTCAGTAAAAAGAACTCCGAAAATACTACGAGTACAAGCCTTAATTATAGGAAAACAGCATTGTGTCAAATAATCAATATCCTAAATTTCTTCCTTTCACATCTTTAATATTTCTAAACAGCAACGTATATTTAAATGCAAAAAGACCAGAAATGGTTTATTTATGTAATTATGTTACTACTCCTGACTTTATTCACAATATCCTAAACTCTTTCAAGAATTTTTTCGATAATTTCACCTGGTTTTGCAGTCTGGAAATATCATACAACTTTAAGTTAACCAAACGTATTACACCTTCACAAAATAACATATCCATTAAAGAATTCTGTGGCAACTTAGTAATCATACCTGCGCTAAGAACTCTTGCTCAACAGCTCTTCCTGCAGCAGCCTCCTGCTCTGCTGCTGATTTCCATCTTGTAATTTCTTCCTCAGCAGCAGCAATGTCCATCATAAGTCCTTCAACCTTCACATGAATAGGTCAAGTCAGAATCAAATGTAAACAATAAATCATAAATACATCTTAGTCACTACTCACTTCTACTAACCTTTATAATCAACCTACTTCATAAAAACTGTATAATGAAAAATAAAAAGGGAATTAACCTAAAGTCAGTTAACTGTCGACAAAAGAAATTTTAACCTACACTTTCATTTGCTACTCTCTCCTTCTCTTCAAGCTCCTCTATACGACGCATTCTCTGGTTGAGCTCCTTTGCTTGAGCCTCCACATGTTCTTTAAGTACTGTAGATTCTGCCCTTAATACACAAAAATGGAATGCAGAAAAGAATGACATATAGTCAGTTCACACAGAATAACTCTCTATGTTAACTTAACCTGTCTCACTCTGTATTCCTTAAATGAAACTTCAATATAAAAGCAGCATGTTAAATGTCATTGTTTATGCTTTTTAAGTTTGAAACAAGAAGTACCTTAATTCCTCCACAGAATGCCGCAGTTCAATGATCTCAAGCTGAGATGTTTTGACAATATTCTCCAAAGCTCCTGCCTGTACAAATTACATTAATTATAATCTCCACAAGGAAAATTCAGGCCTTGACTATGCAACAAGGACCAATTCAACAAATCAAAACCAACAGAAAAAACTAACCAAAGTGTATATTTCATCCTGCTCTGAGTCCTCGGCTTCAGCTTTACTTCCATCCCCAATAACTTTACTAAATTTGAAGTCAATCCCAGCCTCTCTTAAACCATTCTCTGCAGTTTGAAACAACTCATTTGTTTTAGAATTATTTTCTGATACCATCCTCTTGGACAATGCACTCCTGAGCAAAGAGCCAGTATGTTCTTTCTCCTTAATCAATCGACCAACTGTTTCATTCAAACTCTTCACTTCACGACTCTTCTCCTCCACTAAATCCTTTGTTTTCCCAATAAGAATTCTTGTCAACTCATAGATAGATTCCATCCCAGCCAAACAAGCACGGATATTTTCCTCCAAATCTGTCTCTTGTGGAAGAAAAAAGGACTCTGACACATCTGACTGATCCATATTATTAGCATCAACAATCTTAATAACATCATAAATCCGTCCATGAATTCTCGACACAAGATTCAACTGATCAACCAGTAACGGCCTCTGCAACTCCATCTGTGACTCCAAAGCTTTCAATTTATCATCATATTCGCTAGCCAAGCTCCTCAACTCCATCGATTCATTCTCCACCAAATGAATCTTCTGTAACATCTCCCTTTCCATCTCCACAATCCTCCCATCCTTTTCAGCAATATTCTTCTCCAAATTTTCAATCACATTGCTCTTTTTTGCAACCTCTTCTTTTAACCCATTTATCGTAGCTTCAAGCTGAGAAACTTCAATGGCAATCTCGTAATTTCGTTGGTCTATCTGCTCTCTTGCTTCATTTCTAGACTTGGCCGTGGTTTCAATCTGTTTAACGAGCTCTTCAACGATTTCGTTTGTTCTTTTGATTACTCCATAAGCAACAGAGGGGAATCCCGAGTATTTCTGGGATCGCGGCAATCCTCCAGCAGAGAAATTCTTGAAGTTACTGACTTTTCCAGATATTTTTTCGATAGCAGAAACAAGCATATGAGCAGAAGTCTCGATCTCCGACCGCAATGCATCTTTTCCCTTGGTGGCTTCCTCTAATTGCTTTGCCAAATCTTCACACTGTTTTGTAACCTCGTCTTTGATCTTGTTAGCTTCGGCTAATTGCGCCGACACGTTCTCGTTCGATTTCAAAGCTTCCTCTTTCTCGCGGAGAGCTTCGTCTCGCTGCCTCGCGCACTCGTCTCGCTTCTTAATCGCCTCATGAGCCAAAGCCTTCAATCGAGTAAAAGAAACTTGAAGTTCCGATTTCGAATTCTCCGCCGCTTCCCGTGCTTGTTTCTCGCGATCGAGCTCCGCCAGAATTTCACGGAATTTCTCGACGGACACGTCATCTTGAGACGGCTCTTTTATGACGATCGGCACAGGCTCATCGGATTCCACGTCACTGAGCACTGCCTCGGCTTCCTCGTCGCCCGCACTCGCCATTTTAAAACGACGCTAAATTCTGCTACAATCGATCGGTAAAAAGATCTCGCATTCTTTTAAACGATAGGAACCCTAGAATTGTAAGCGGAGGAGGAAGATAAAGGAAGTAACGGATTGAAGCAAGGGGTGAGGAGAAAAGGGAAGGAAATTAAAGTGGAAAAATGAAGATTAATTAAGATTAAGGCAAAATAAGGATTTGCTTAGAAGAAGAGGTTTTGGGAAATTAAGCGTTGGCAAATAGCGGTGTAGTTACCTAAAGGAGACGGAGACCCAAGACGCTGGAAATCAACAACACGATTAGCTACCAACCAGTCTCTCTCGGTCTCCTCTGTTTTGCTGTTTGGGTTTTTTTTTTTTTTTTTAATTCTTCAAAGTTATAATTTACTTCACGAAGAGAACAAAAATTCAATAAAAAAGAGAGAAAAAAATGGAAAATTTAAAGGTTATGTTTTGGTGAATTGGTGCGACGGTGGGGATTCAACAAGTTGGCATTGACAAGATGCCACGTGGAGAACGGCCTTTTGGTATTCGTATTTAACGGGTGAGATTGACTAAAGACTAAAGAGGATTAAGTTTGGGATATGCCTTTAATTGGGGGAAATCTAAGATATAAAAAGATTAAAAACTAAAGTAAGGGTGAGTACGGAGTACGTTAGTTTAATTCTCCGAAAAGGTATTTGTTGAAGGGTTTTATTTTTTACACTCCTATTTCGAATTAAATTAATTGCAAGTGAAAAAAAGTTAGAGAATGGTGTGGTTTAAAAGGAAAAATTAGAAGTAATAATAATTCATTTATTTAAATAAAAAAATCAAGTGAAGTCTAATTAACCCTTTTTTCTCATATAATTTAGAAAATTTACTTCTAAAAATTTGAATATTTTAAACAAGTTTTGGATATAACGGAGAAAACAAAACAAGTGAATACTTTTGTCATCTTGAGCAAAAATCCTCGCCAATACTTGAAATTAGTGGACATGTCTACCACTACATTTAAGGGCGATTAATATCTTTGAATCAATTTATAATCACAATTTTTTGATAGAATTTATAATTAAAATTTAATTGATAATATATTAGAGATAAAAAGATTAAATTATTTAAATCAATTATAATCATAGATTGATTCAAAGATACATTAATCGCTCTTAGATTTACTAGCGAATATGTATTAATTAGTATCATTTTTTATAAAGTCATGCTACGTGACTCTCTAATAGCTAATTTGTCTCTTTATCTTAATCCTCTTATCGTAACGCAATAATAACTCAAATTTAGAACTTCACCTTTAATTCAATTTATTTCAAATTAGTTACTAAACTTGTGCCATATATGGAGAAATGAGAATAAAAAGACAGCGTTGGAGGAGTCAAATAGCATTTTTGTTTTTTGTTTTTTTTTTTCAATTAAATAGTACTCCTTCTGTCCCTATTTATCTATCCCCATTAACCGCTTCACACAGAACAAGAAAAGTAATTAAAATACAAAACTTTATAAACATTTATCTTAACTTTCCTATTTTATTTCTATATCTCTCCCTCTTTGATTCTCACTCCTATTTAAGAAATTATTCATTTAAGAGGGAGAAAAATAAGTTTGAAATGGTAAGTTTAGAAAATTAATAATTAATGTTAACGATAGATAAAAAAGGATAAAAAAAATTATAAAAAGAGACCGACAAATATAGAAACTAAAGAAGTATTACTTAAGGAGCTTTAAATTCTGATATGAAGCCGACCTTGACAAATCAGGTCATAGCACGACTATCAGGCCAATTGATGAGTCAAATTTCCCATTAATGTGAAAAATTCTTGCATAACTTCTACAGACATTGACTATTTTCTCCATTGCTTAAGCATGCCTTTACCCAATTCTCTCTTTCATGACAACTATTTCTAGGTTTTGCCGTTTTTTGGAATACCTCGTCAATTCTCACTGCTTTCTTCGCTGCCCACTTTATCTGTTCTTTCTTTTGTCAATTCCTGGAAAATAAAATAAAAAATATGCTTAGACTTGTTTGATGTTTCCTCAGCTATCCCAAGAATTTTCGTTCTTAGAGTCTCTTAGTTTCCAATCCATTCATCTTGGCCCAAAACCAATAAGCCTAAGTCCACAATTCTGTTGTTTAGCTAATTAATTAGCTCAATAAGCATACAGAAAATTTCTGTCTTAAAATATTTCTTGAATCTTACTAGTAATACATTCGTATGTGACTATATTGGAGCTTGGGTTACAATCTATCTTTTATGATTATAGCTACTAAACTATTAACTAAGGGATGAGTTTTTATAAATTTCAGCTTCCTGGAAGGGATGAACATAGATGTTTTTCCTTATTTTCAACTTTCAAGTAACAGGATGAACATCTACAAATGTTTAATCCTCGAGTCTACCTCTCCTGCAAATGAAAGGATGTGAAAGAAGTTGCCGAGCTGTCCATCTGTTGTTTGGTTCCTTCTGCAAGCAACAACTTATAAAGCTCCTGAACTCCTCCGATGCCTCCTTTGGCAGGCTTGGAGCTTCTGATCCAAATCTGGTTATCAGCACTAGCTGCATCCAGTTGGGCTTTTTTCCTGGTGGAAGAAATGGGAAATGACCCACATAAAGCTCCAATAAAGTCACACCCAAGCTCCAAATATCTGCTGCATAAACATACCTGGCCGAATGATACATGTGGGAGTCCAATCTTTCCGGGCTCATATAAGCGTAGGTACCCACGTAGATATCCCAGTAGTCAGCTGCTTCATTCTCTCGCAATATCTTGCTGACACCGAAGTCACCAATTTTCACATTCATGTTCTTGTCAACCAACAGATTTGAAGGCTTAATATCCAAATGGACAATATTGAATGCATGAAGGTAATTGAGGCCACTAAGAACTTGATACGCAACATGGGCAATTAAGGATTCAGAGAAAGGGCCATTAGCTTTAAGAAGTGTATCAAGTGTTCCTGCATCCATATATTCCATGACAATTGATTTTTCTTCGGCCAGCGATGCATAGGTTCCAAGGCATTTGATGATGAAAGGAGAGTCGGTAGAAAGCAAGATTTTCATTTCATGGGACGGTTGATAATATGGCTGCTGCTGGCCAGCGTCAGGGTCTCCACGGATGATTTTCAGAGCATAGATTGCAGAAGTTTGCCTGTGGCGCACCTTGTAGACGGTGCCATAGTTACCATGGCCTAAAACGCAGAGCTTTTCCAAGTCAAGAAGGTTAGCATTAGATACTTCTTGTCCTTGACCTTGACTCGAGGGATGCATAAATGGAATCAAATTGGAACTCGAAACTTCTGGAACAGGAAGCTGGAGACTAAGCTGAAGTCTATGCTTAACTAGAGACGACATATATGTCAAATATTATTCTGACCTTCAGTTTTGGGAAGTAAAATATATCCTATAAGAATACAGAATTAAAGGGCAGAAGTTTGGAAAGGTTAGGCAGATAAGGACCTTGGAACTTGTTGTCGTGAAGGTTTGTTCCTTCAATTTGGGTAGGATTATATAGTGTTGTTAGAGGGGAAAAAATGGATAAACACCATTGGTAGGTGCCATATACGCGACTATACAATAATGATCGTGTCCATGGAAGTTAAATTTCAGGTCAAAGCAATTGCCCCGAAACAGGGCGCAACAGGGCACTTGTTCTGGGAAGAAAACTTTCAACTCAGCAAAAAATGGCACTATGGGCCTATGGCAGTTCCAATTTGAGGGAAAAAATGTATATTTAATTTATTCGAGATTTTACCATGTGGTCGGTTTGGGAAGAAGGTGAGTCGATGGAAACATGCAACACTTTTACTGCTCCGAGTCTGAGGTGTATAGCAAATTACATTGATAAAAGGGAGCAGCAGCAGCGGCTACGAGTTGGCCGCGGCTCCTATATTGTTGATTCTGTACATACATACGCGGCTTACATTCACACTTATACAAAGTGGAGTAGAGATGCACATGTTATGTTAGTGGAGTAGAACTGTAGAACTTGAAATTTTCTTTATGCAAATGCAAATGGTTTGAGAAGTTTTCCAAGTGTCCTAAAATCATACTCCCTCCATTCTTAAATAAGTGTCATTTTTTGACTTGGTACATGGATTAAGAAATCTTAAAATTTAGAAACAAATTTCTTCTTATGTCAAGTTTACCCTTGTATTGAGATTCTTAACTCCTATTAAAACACATACTCTATCTCTTATAAATGAACTTCATTCAATGTAATTAGTTAAGAAAAAGATGGGTAAAATTGGAAAAGAAGCAATTAATGAAGCATAGAATTCTTAAAACGATACTTATTGTGAAACAAAAAAAAATCTTTAAAAGCGACACTTATTTAGGAATGGAGGGAGTATATTGTAAGAGTTCTACAGACTTCTTTTTCTGGCAAGCTTGTGTAGCCTGCCTCTCTTACCTTAGGCCTTTTTTTTAAAGAAAATTTTAATTAAGGATATTCCTAAATTTATTGACTCAAAAGTCAAAACTCAAAATCAATTATTTTCAGGTTGAAGCATGAAAAGTAAACCCTCCAAATAAAGTGTGCTTTCAAAATCACTCCCAACAATACTTAGTCCCCAGGTATTTCCCATATATTCCATTTTCTCATCTGTATAACTCCTCAAGGGCTCGTTGATACACCGAATAGAATTGAATAAGACAAGGAAAAGAATTCTATTATATAATTTGTAGTATGATTTGTATAATTAATTTATAAAACATTAGATTATCAAATGGATTAGGTATAGGATAATTAATGAATGATTCTTTTCTTTGTGTGAGCCACAAGTATCCGTATCTGTTTAACGGTCTATGACTAATCATGTTCGAGTCGAATTGGCCCACTATGTGTTGGATATTTGAGTCTATATATTTTCCAATAATACATTTGTTAATATGAAAATGAAGTGAAGTTTCAAGTTTAAAAGTTTAACTAGTCAAAGGCTTGTTAGTTTTGTTGTCAGGGAAAATAAATAGGTTAAATCTCAACTTAACATGTTAAATGTTTGTTGAATCGATTGAAACTTAAACTGAACAGGTTCAAAGTTTCTGACCGATGCTGAATCGATTGAACTTTCATTCAATCGATTAAGCATAATGATAAATCGATTAAACGACTGTAGAAACCTGAAAAGACACCTTTTTTTAGAAAAGGTACATCTAAATGAAGTATAAGACATGTTTATAAGTTGAAGGGATGTTAATGACATCACTTGGAGTTTATAAATATGATCATAAACATTCATAATATTTATTTACAACACAATTAACAACATCTATAGCATCTTAAAATTCCTCAAGCATTCTTCATTCTTTTCTTGGATTGGGTTCAAGTGTGTTCAAAAGAATCTTAGAAGTGCAATATTTGATTTTTTCTTTTGGGCATTGTATTCTGGGGATAATGTTTCCAAGTGTCCATTTGCACCATAATGGGGAAACTATTATCCTAAAGAAAGCTTCCTGAAAGTGCCTTGCCCAAATTTCTTTTTCTTAAGTTTTCTTCATTTCATATCCATTTTGATTGCAATAGAAGTATCATATACAACAATTTTAGGATAATAGTCTTCTCCAATGGCGTCTGTTGCAATCAAGCCACACACTTTTGAAGTGGAGAAACTTGAGAAACTTAATGGGGCAAATTACAAGCGTTGGAGCATGAAGATTTACTACCAAATCAGCCTGTTGAAGGTTGCCTATGTGTTGCATGAGTACTATCCTCAAGATGGAGCAACATAAGGATAATTATCTGAAAATCAAAAGAAGTGGATCAATGATGACTACATCTGTCGTCTCACCATTCTTCAAGCCATGAACAATTCAATCTTCAATGTCTTCCAAAAATATTCAACAGCTTTGGACTTATGGACAGCAATTAAAAATAGGTATGTTAGTGAGGATGTTAGAAATAAGTCCTTCTTGTTAACAAGTACATTGATTTTAAAATGTCAGATTCTAAATCTGTCATTGATCAAATCAATGAACTTAATGAAATTGCAAATAAATGTGCGGAGGTAGGAGAACCTAACTCTGAAACATTTTAAGTTTCTACCATTATTGGAAAGTTGCCTTCTTCTTTGAAGGATTATGAAAGGTTCTTAAAGCATAAAAAGAAAAAGATGTCTCTTGAAGATTTGATGAAGCACATTCAAATTAAGAATGAGGCAAGAAAGAAAGATGAACTTGTTGATCAAGAGAAGGGCGGTAATGTGCTTAACATTGAAGCTCCAGCATCTACATATTTGAAAAATGAGAACAATTTTCGAAAGAAGCCAAAACACTTTCCTAAGAAACAAGGAAGTTTAATAAATTTGGTAAGGCCTTTAAGAAAAAGAAAGTTCCATGCTTTGTATGTCGAAAGAATGGACATCTTGCAAAAGAATGCCATTTTTGTAAAGGTAAAATCCTTGAAGCAAATATGGTAAGTGAAAATGACATGGTTGCAATGCTTACTGAGATCAATATGGTAAACATTGATGACAATTGGTGGCTTGACTCTGCTCCAACATGTCATGTGACTCCATTATATTCAAGAGTGTTTTCAAGACTTATGAAAAGGTAAGTGAAGACAAAACTAAGGTAAGTGCTATTATTGGAAAAGGAATTATCAAACTTCCTCTAACATTTTGCAAGATTCTAACATTGCAAAATGTTTATCGCATTCCTAGTCTTAGAAAGAGTTTATTTTCTATCAAGAAACTTGATGATCATGGTTTCAAAGTTGAGTTTGTTTCTCAAAAAGTGATCATATCAAAGAAAGGGTCCTTTGTTGGGAAAGGATATGCTAAAGACAATATGTATGTGCTTAATATCAATAAAGATACATCCATTACTGCTTATATTGTTGATGATAGTAGTTATCTTTGGCATTATAGACTAGGACATTGTCATGCCCCAACCTGCCCGAGCCGGCCACATGGCAACTGCCGTGCTACCTCAAAGTACGTGTCTGCAGCCACACATTCGAGGCACCGTAAGGCTTGAAATAGATATCATTGCTACAAAACAAAACTAAAAAATTTAATTAGAAATCATTTAATAAAAATAATTCCCTATAAGAGAAATACCAGTGGATTTAATTAAAAGGAAACCTACGCAGCTGAAACTGCTAAGCCTAAGCCACCGATGTCTCCTAGTGAGCCTCTGAACTATCTGCTGACCCCATACGCGGATCTGCATCCATCCATATTGGATACAGGTGAGTGACAGAGGTTCAATGAATCTCTATCGGGATTAGGGAAAATAAGGGTAATCCAAAATATAATAAGAATAAAATAAATAAACTTGTTTTCAAAATCTCTTTTATAATTCTCCAAATGAGAATTAGATTTAAAACCTTTAAAATAAAAATATACTAAACGGGCTGGCATCTAATACACTGAAGGCACGACTGGCCGGTCGTATGCCTTACTACACCGAGGGCTATCTCTTTGCTTTTTAAATCCATTTTCTATTCTTCTCTTTCTCTAGCCCGTTCCCTTGGTGGTGCCCATTGTTGTGGTGGAACAGAGCGACCTGGAGCCCTAGCGAGTTTCCCTATGCGCCTTTCCCAGGGTCTCTACTAAACGTGTCCCTCGATAGACGGTCCACGGCTGAGTCTCATGCATGCTCTCAAACTCAGTCAACGCTCCCGCATATTGAAGCACCAAGGAACCCACTCAGTCGTTCATCTCGCATCCCATCCATATATTTATCATATATATATATTTAAAGCATTTAAACACACACAAGCTTTTATATTTTTAAAATCATCCCACCCTCTAAGTGGGTGTATCACAAAATAAAAAGTGTGTGTAGTTGATTATCCTTATCCCAAAACATTTGTAAAATCTTTGGAAAACAGTTTATCTTTTGAAAACATTTTACTCTAGTGGCTAGGCATTGAAATCTAAGCCACTCACAATATTGGGTGGTTTGCATACTTCCAAGCACTCCATGTAACTTTAACCTCCGGAGCATCGCCACACTCTATTAAACCGGAGCCTTAATACACGGAAATAGACGTCAGCATTCATAATTAAATTTATGAATGCACCTACGAGGCTCTAGCATAACCTATGAGGGTGTTTGGAAATGTTTCAGGGCATAGAAAAGTGTCCGGGAGGTTTTAGGGTAAAAATCATACATTTGATGAAAAATTATGAAAATGCCCCTGGGGACCCATGGGCCACCCATGCGCCCACACGGACTGGGCCGCGCCTAGCCCAAGTCCTGTGTAGGGGAAGTGGGTTGCCACCCACTCCCACGCAGGACTGGCCAAGTCCCACGCGGACTCGGCCAGCAGGGCATTCCCGAGCAGGAGTGCCTCGCCTCCCTTGTGAGAGGCCTTGAAATTGCCCTTCTCGCGTGAGAGGGACTCTGCTCCCGCACTATAGCCACATGTTGACCTCGGGAACCGAGGCTTTACCTCGAGTTTCGGGCCCCTCGGTCCGTGGTTTGACCCGAAAATTGAGGTGAATGATCCCTGCACCTCCCATGACGTGTTTACTGAAGCAGAAATGAGAATCACAAGCTCAAAGTTCCTAGATCTCAAATCTAAGCTAAAAATTTAACTAAAAAACTAAACTAACTTTGAGCTTGGATCTCTCTTAGACCAATGCATGGAAATTTGTGAAAACTTAATGGAATGTAGATTAAAGTGAGTAGAATAACATATCAAGATCTCGCCTTGATCCTATAGTCGGATTGTCCGGATTGGTCAAAAGTCCAAAATTACTCCGAGAGAGCAAATGAGAGGAGAGAAGAGAGGAAGAAGAGAAACTAAAAGGGGGAGAGTTCATCTCCCCCCATTTATAGGCAAGCCCGACACCGGGTCTACTCGGACCCTAGGCCAGACTTTTTCCCCTCTTTGTAACCTCTCATAATTTTGATCCTTGGCTCGATCCACCGACCAATTCACCAATGGACCTCCAATCCATTGGCTATGGACTTAAAGAAGTCCACTTTGGTGTTTCCATGCATGGTCACCTGTCTCATCTTCCAACTCCGTCTTATCTTAAGCTTGACTTCTCTTCTTAATTAGGCATATCCGGACTGACGTATTGTTGACTTAATACGCCGTCTTACACTATTCCGTTTGTACGGAAAAGTTCGATTAGGTTCGGATGTGTCAACTCTCCCCTCCTTCTAAAAATTTCGTCCTCAAAATTAATTCAGGTAACTTTGGGGAGATTCGACTTCTATTCCAAGCCTTCCTTTAGTTTTTGAATAGTGTTCACATCACTATTCGCTGCTGAAGTCCATCACGCTTCTGCTACGTACTCTGATCATTCTCTTCCTCAAGAGTGGCTTCATCGCCCTTCTAGTCTTGAGTTTGAACCTCATCTTTTCCTTATAGAGCTTACCCTTGCCCATTCATGGGTTAGGCTCACTTCACTTCAATTGTGGCACTTAGTGGTTCTTCCTCCACTTCAGTGGTGCTTATCCGATCCTCACACTTTGTCCTTGTTTTCATCCTCCAAGTCTCCCTTGACGAGACTACTTTTTCAGGTTCCATACATCTTACTCTTCTTGGGAGTCTCTCCTCTTTCCTCTGTGCCGCTGCCTCCCACTTTAAGGCCATTCTCCGTCGCATTCCTCGTCATTCCATGGTCTTGTACTTATCTTTGTAACCAAGCTATTAGAAAAGACCTAAGCTTAACTCCCTCGCTTTCGCGGCGAGGATGCGGTGAGTTAATTATCTTCCCCCTACCCTGGTTTTGTTTCTCCGTGTCGTTCCTTACTTCCATTCAAACTTCATGGCGTATGAGTCAAGCTCTTGTACACACTGGCCCATACTTGGCCATAACATATCAGAGGAATTAGAGATCATGCCCTTTCGGCTCTCACAATCTGACTTACTCTCTAACTGCCCATCTCTATCTCAAACAGGGCCCCTAGCCCTTCTCATCACATACAGGGCCCACAGCCCATCTCATCTCATCTCTCATCCACTCTGGGATGGAGAACTCTGGGTGGCCTCATGCACACCCTAATCATACTCTAAGTCGGTCCTCTCGAGTGGTCATTACAGAGATCATCAAGATCTCGATCTCTGATCTCTCCTCTCATAGGGATGCCTCACATGTCTCCCAAGTCACCCATACTTGAGCCTCGACTTCATACCCATTCATGCCATTTCTCTAGCCTCTTAGGCTTTCTTTCGTCTTTCACTCCCTTGGAGGGTTCACTTCAGAAGATATCATGTGCTTCTCTTCTTTACGACCTCCGTTCTTCACATCAGCTCCATTGTTAATGGTTGATTTCTTTTCCTCCTTTCATCAATAGTACTATCTAGGGTTTTCCTTATCCCCATCTTTATTCTTTTCTCTCATTTCACTCACCCACAATCCATTGTGGGGTCCACCTTCTCTTGCCTTCCCATCAACGCAGAACAGCGTAACTCATGCACGTCACACTCATGCTACATTCTTTGTAGCTTCTTCATCTTCGTGTTTCTCTCTTGAGGTTTCCCCTCTTTTCACTTAACTTGACTTTCTCTCTGATCTATTGCCATCCTTAGGCATCATCTACAGCTCTTGTAATTTCCATTCCCTTTTTCCTTATGGTTATCTCCATATCCTTTCACTTCTTCATACACCTTAACCTTGATTTACGTGATCATTCACGTCTTATCCAAGGTTTCTTTTACCTTGACTTCATTCTCCCTTTTCTTTGCTGTCTTCATCATTCTTATCTTTATTTCTCTTTTTCTTCTAACACTTTTGATTATCTTGGGTGTTAGAATTTCCTTTCCACTCCTCATACTGGTTGTTTTCATAGAAGCTCATGAGCTTAATCAATTCCTTTCCTTATCCCCGTACTCCTTCCGTTAAGTACTCAGGATTCTTTCTTATCATCCTTTCTGTCTTAGTTCCCACATCTCTTACTTTTCACTTGTGGGTATCCTTTATCTCTGCCATCTTCGGCTCTTAATTCCTTGATATCTCTTCTTTGTCTTTCAATACTATGGTTTATTTATCGCGAACAACACCTTTCTCTACTACCCATTACCTCACAATCTTGTCCGCGCCAAGCTAATTCCATTTTAGCTTGGTTTAACTCCATCTTCCACATCCTTTCTTCACTTATTATTCTTCGGGGAGGTTATCCTCAAAGTTAGCTTACTCCCCTCATTCTTAAAATTCATCTTATCTTCTATATTCCTCAACTTCTTACTCTTAATTCCTTCTATTCCACTCTTTTGCCATGCCTTCACCTTTTTGTCTTCTCTAGTTTCAATCATCACCTTATTCATTCTTGTTTTATCCTCCCTCTATCTTCGACTCTTACTTAGGTCGATCCACTTTCCTCATCAAGTAGGTTTGATTATTCTTCAAATCTCCATTATCATTATTATTCTCGTCACCATCATCCTTTCGCCTTGTTTACTCCATCATGCTTTGGTATCCTCACTTCTTTATTTCTCTTTTCTTCTCTTCTATTCATTCTTTACTGATATCATCCATTACTACTCGTCATCCATTAGGATAATCATCTCCATTCACTCATTTCTTACGAGTGCTCATTCTCTCCTCTTATCTTTTCTCCAATTTTTCTTTCTATCTAATCTCTTATTCTCCTCTTTATAACCTTATTTATCAGGGCTTTCCTTTCCTCTCGTTTCACCAATCCATACTTTTAACCCTTCTGTTCTCTTCTTCCACAATCAAGTAGTCAAGGGTTTCCTCTTTCTTTCACCAATTTATATCCTTGACCTCTTTTTGCTCCTCAGTTCTGGCCTCTAATAATCCTTGTTTATTCATTCTTTTCTTTGACCTATTCATATTATGATGTAGTGCCTTGGCTTGACTTGAATTTGAGGTTTATTATGCTCGACTTTCTTTAGCTAATATCCGTTTCTAAGTCTTTTATACACTTTCTTTCACTAGATCTTTCTTAGTCCTCTTTCTAGACCTTTTTAATCCCATTTTATTTGTTTTCTTTAACCTATCCCTAGATTATTTACCTAGGTTTTGTCTCGAAACCTAATTTCCTAGTTTAACTCTTTTACTAATTTTAGTCAGCCATTTGGAGCTATTAACCTATGGTTCATTATGACATTATCACTAATTTAGGTTAAAGTTTTCTAGTGATAGGTTATACTTTTCTTCTTTTAAGGCTGTATTCCTAATCAGCCTATACTTAGTTCACTAACTGATCTAAGTTTCTCTTTCTTCTAGGCCCTTATTCATCTTTGATTAGCCTAGAATTTTCCTTTTACCTAAAGCTTTTGCTTTCTTTCTTTGTTAAGAAAGCTTCCGCACTACATCACGACATTCCTTTATCCTTCGTTTAAGGGTTTGCTTCTCTTTTCCTTTCCCCTTCTTCTTTCTCACCAGTTCCTTCTGGTGATGTCTTCACAACTCTGGAGAAAATTCTCTTGGTGCCTTCCATTAGTACGCATGCAGGCATTCTCATCATTGCTGTGCATTACATTCTTTCTTTGCTTGCTTACTTTCCACTGACTTTGATCAAGATCATTTCTTATTATCCTTTGAAGGTCTCCTCCTTCTTACTTTCATTATCCATCAATTAATAAGGGGTTCATCACCTCTAATCCACTTAAAAATGGAGGTTTCTAGCTTATCTCTCTCTTCGTTCCATTTCCTCCATCTTCATTTCCTTTCTCTTCCTTCTTCGATATTCTCTTTTAACATTGGTATCCAATGGTCAGGCAAATAGTGACAGACGTACTACTCCTTGACCACTTGGATGTAGTCTCTTTTCATTCTTCTTTTATTTTTCATCTTGTCATTCTTGCCTTATTCCTCCTCATCATTTCCCAAGAATGGCTTCTCTCTTGTTCCTCCTTCCTTACTCTTCCTTTTTTCCATCCTTGAATTCTTTAGGGTTTTCTCTTATCAATCCTTTTCACATCCTAAAGCGATTCTCCCATATCTCACCTCTCGTGATCTGTACTCACTCAATCTTTTCGAATTTCCTTAGATACTTCTTCTAAATTGACTCAAGATGGACTCTCTTTTGTTCACCTATTCCCCCCTTTCTTTCACCATATACATACCACAGTGTAAGAACAAAAGAAGTCAGCTATTCCTTGCTACAACTTCTCTCACCTCATGCCCACTCCCCGGAGCATCATCCAGGCAAACTGTGGGCTTATCCCACCAGACTTGCCAGCCTATGGGCTCATCCTACCAGGCTTACCACGATGTTGGGTTGAGCCCAACCACCTCACTTGTTACCACATGGCTTAGGGGTTCAACTGCCGGTGCACTGCAGCACTCCTCGAACCATAGCCTTCAAGAGTTTTCTTGCTCCTTGTAGGCTTCTCCTCGATTCTTAATCCATTAGCTGGGATGCTTCATCTCACGTCCTAAGGTTTTTGGTCAACCACGTCATCCGTGATCGACTCCTTCGATTTCTTTTATCCTAACCCAACTCTCTCTCCTAGCCTACATATTAATGGTGTAGAGAGAAAGAGAAGTGAGGTTAGCATTCACGCACGTTAGGCCCATCTTGGTTCCTTGCCTCATTCTAGTCGCTTCATTTCCTCCCAACTCTTACACGTCACTAGTGTAAAGAATGGGGAAATGTATCTAATTTAAATTTCAAACTCGCTGCTTTACTAGCGAGTCTCGATGTTCACAACTTCAAAGGTTAGGCATCAAAGGTTGTGGGCGTCAAACCATTTTTCTTCACTGGTAAGCCTCTAATTAGGCCATTTTGAAAGGTTGGACGAGATATCGCCTATCTCATCATCTCAAGGGAAATACCATCCCTTGCGTGGTTTAGCTGTCGAGTAGAAGGACCAATCATAAGCTGAAAAATTAGTTTTGGGATTTTCTCGAAAAGCGTGCTTTGCTTTCACGAATCTCGAGGAAAAGGTGGTCGTGGTGTCATCTCACCTAAAGACCACACTCGAGAACTCTATATGGTGGCTCGCTGCTAAAGAAGGTATTCTAAGAGTAGGTTTGATCATTTATGAACCTTTCGAGTAACTACATACTCGAACTCTAGAGTTCTAAACCTATCTAATCCACTGGCTTCAAAAATATTTGAAAACGTTTAAAAATGCTTTGAAAATACTTTATAGTTTTCTTTTTTTGAAAATAGTCAAAACCGTTTAAATGCTCTGATACCATTCAAGTTGTCACGCTCCGACCCGCCCGAGCCGACCACGTGGCAACCATCTCGTTACCTCGAAGTACGTGTCTACAGCCACACATCCAAGGCACCGTAAGGCTTGAAATAGAAATCAGCGCTGCAAAACAAAGCTAGAATGTAATTAGAAATCATTTAATAAAAATAATTACCTATAAAAGAAATACTAGTGGATTTAATTAAAAGGAAACCTACGCAGCGGAAACTGTTAAGTCTAAGCCACCGACGTCTCCCAGTGAGCCTTTGATCTATCTATTGACCCCGTACACGGATCTGCATCCATCCACATTGGATACAGGTGAGTGACAGAGGTTCAATGAATCTCTATCGGGGTTAGGGAAAACAAGGGTAATCCAAAATATAATAAGAATAAAATAAATAAACTTGTTTTCAAAATCTCTTTTATAATTCTCTAAATGAGAATTAGATTTAAAACCTTTAAAATAAAAAAATACTAAACGGTCTGGCATCTAATACACTGAAGGCACGACTGACCGGTCGTATGCCTTACTACACCGAGGGCTATCTCTTTTCTTTTTAAATCCATTTTCTATTCTTCTCATTCTCTAGCCCGTTCCCTCAGTGGTGCCCATCGCTGTGGTGGAACACAACGACCTGGAGCCCTAATGAGCTTCCCTACGTGCCTCTCTCAGAGTCTCTGCTCACCGTGCCCCTCGATAGGCGGTCTACAACTGAGTCTCATACATGCTCTCAAACTCAGTCCACGCTCCCGCACATTGGAGCACCGAGGAACCCATTCAATCACTCATCTCGCATCCCATCCATATATTTATTATATATATATTTAAAGCATTTAAACACACACAAGTTTTTATATTTTTAAAATCATCCCACCCTCTAAGTGGGTGTATCACAAAATAAAAAGTGTGTGTGGTGAATTACCCTTATCCCAAAACATTTGTAAAATCTTTGGAAAACAGTTTATCTTTTGAAAACATTTTACCCTAGTGGCTAGGCACCGAAATCTAAGCTGCTCACAGTATTGGGAGGTTCGCATATTCCCAATTGCTCCATGTAACTTTAATCTTCGGAGCATCGCCACACTCGATTCAATTAGAGCCCTAATACACGGAAATACGCATTAGCATTCATAATTAAATTTATGAATGCACCTCCAAGGGTGTTTGGAAGTGTTTCGGGGCGTAGATAAGTGTCCGGGAGGTTCCGGGGTAAAAATTAGACATTTGACAAAAAATTATGAAAATGCCCCTAGACGCCCATGGGCCCAGCCCGGCCCTGGTCTCGGCCAGGCAAACCCTCCCACATGGACTGGGCAGCACTTGGCCCAAGTCCCGCGCGGACTCGGCCAGCAGGGCACTCTTGCGCAGGAGGCCTTGAAATTGCCCTTCCTGTGCGGGAGGGACTCGGCTCCTACAAGGGAGCTGCGTGTTGGCCTCGATTTTCGTATGAATTGCCCTCAGTTTGTGGTTTGACCCATAAATTTAGGTGAATGATCCTTGCACCTCCCACGACGCGTTTACCGAAGCAGAAATGAGAATCACAAGCTCAAAGTTCCTAGATCTCAAATCTAAGCTAAAAACTTAACTAAAAAGCTAAACTAACTTTGAGCTTGGATCTCTCCTAGACCAATGCATGGAAATGCATGAAAACTTAATGAAATGTAGATTAAGGTGAGTAGAATAACATACCATGATCTTGTCTTGATCCTGTGGTCGGATTGTCCGATTGGTATTAATGCTTTAAATCGTATGATTTCATATGAATTGCTTCCTAAATCTAGTTCTAGCCTTAGTACTAAAACTTGTGAATGTTGTGCACAAGCAAAGATTACTAAACCATCTTTTAAATCTGTATGTAGAACTGCCTTTTTGTTAGAATTGATACATACTGATTTGTGTGATAATAATGATCATCTTACTAGGGGAGGAAAACGTTATTTCATTATGTTGATTGATGATTTTTCTAAATTTACTTATGTTTATTTGCTTAAGACTAAAAATGAAGCTTTTGAAAAGTTTAAAATTTTCAAGGAAGAAATAGAAAACTTGACTAACAAAAGGATTAAGAAACTTAGATCAGACAGAGATGGTGAATTTCTTTCTAAAGAGTTTACAGAATTTTGTGAACAAAATGGAATTATTAGAGAAATGTCTGCTCCTAATACTCCTCCTTAAAACAGAGTGGCTGAAAGAAAAAATAGATCATTGCTTGAAATGGTAAATGCTATGCTCATCATTTTAAATTGCCTATAAAATTTTGGGGTGAAGCTTTGCATACTACTTGCTATATTTCTAATAGAATTTCCATAAAGGTTTTGAGAAATCTCCTTATGAATTTCTTAAAGGTAGGAAACCCAATATAGATTACTTTAAAGTTTGGGGTTGCATTGCATATGTTTTGGATTCTACTCATAAAAGACCAAAGCTAGGTAGCAAGGCTATAAAATCTGTTTTTCTTGGTTATGCTATACATAGTAAAGCATGTAGATTTCTTAATCTAAAGACTAATAGTGTTTTTGAGTCTGCAAATGCCATTTATTTTGAGTATTTGACTATTAAAGATGCTAATAGTTTAGAAATAGAAAAAATTTATCAAATGAGTTAGATCTTTCTAATAGAGAGACTTGCATGACTTTTCTCATTGTGATATTGATGCATCATTACATGATTATAAAATTGACAATCATGTTGCTTCTTCTCGTGAAAATAAATCTAATGATATTCAACTAAGAAGAAGTAAAAGAAGAAGGATAGAAAAAGATTTTGGTTCTAATATGGTTACATACATTTTAGAAGAGGATCCTAAATCTTTTCAAGAAGCTATGTCTTTGCATGATGCAAATTTTTGGAAGCAAGCAATGGATGATGAGATTAAGTCCATACATATGAATAATACATGGTCTTTCGTTGATCTTCCTCCTAACACTAAACCTATTGGCAGTAAATGGGTTTTGAAAAAGAAACTCAAACCTAATGGTAGTATTGATAAAATACAAAACGAGGTTAGTAGCTAAAGGTTTTAGTAAAAAGGAAGGATTAGATTACTTTGAAACTTTTTCACCTGTTTCTAAATTTACTTCTATTAGAGTTATGTTTGCTATTGCGTTAATGTAAAGCCTTGAAGTTCATTAAATGGACGTCAAGACTGGGCCTTCTCAATGGTGACTTGGATGAGGAAATTTACATTCATCAACTAGAAAGGTATGTTATTCAAGGACAAGGGACCAAGGTATGTAAACTAAACAAATCTTTTTATGGTCTTAAACAAGCACCTAGGCAATGGTATAACAAGTTTACAAAAGAGCTTAGAAAGTGTGGTTTTAAAAGTAGGAAAGTAGAAAGTTGTGTTTTTACTAAAGTTACTAAGAATTTTAAAGTTCTAATTACTCTTTATGTTGATGATTTACTTATTTTTGGTACTGATATGGATTGCATAAATGAGACTAAAAGTTACTTAACTAAAGCTTTTGATATTAAAGACTTAGGTCCTGTTGATGTGATCTTTGATGTTAAAGTTATGGTAAATACATTCTTACACAATCACACTACATATAGAAATTGTTAAAGAAGTTTAATCATTTTGATTGTAAAACTAGCAAGACACCTTTAGATCCATATCATAAGTTAGTGCCTAATCAAGGAGAATCAATTAATCAAAAAGAGTTTGCTAAAATTATTGGAAGTTTAATCTATGCTATGAATTATACTAGGCCAGATATTGCATGTGCTGTAGATATATTAAGTAGATATACTAGTAATCCTACTGTTGAACATTGATAAGTAGACTATTGAAATACTTAAAGTATTCTTTAAATTAGGGTTTGCATAACAAATCTAAGACTCCTATTTTAGAATGCTATAGTGATGCAAATTGGGCTTCGAATGAAGCAAGTTCCAAGTCCACAAGTGGTTGGTTATTTACTTTAGGTGCTGCTATTGTTTCGTGGTCATCAAAGAAACAATCATGTGTGGCTTTATCTTCAATGGAATCTGGATATATTGCCATGTCACATGCCACCAAAGATTTGTTACTGTTTAAAAGGTTTCTCAAGTATATTCCATTTATTGAGAAAACCAAAGGACCAATCACTTTGTATTATGACAACCAAGCTGCGATTTACAACACTAAAAATGAAAGATTGTCTAGTAGTAGGAAGTATATTGCTATGAGATATAATCGTGTGAGAAGTGTTGTAAAGAAACGTAAAGTGAATCTTGAATATTTGCCAACGAGTCAAATGTTGGATGATCCTCTTATTAAACCTTTGTCAAGTGACAAGGTTGCTAAAATTATGAGAGGTATAAGACTTCTACTGGTATAAAAATAATATTGATTAAAACCCACTCTGTCGTATTGATGTCAATTGATAGATTCTATTCTTTAAGTTTAAAGAGTAATTATATCTTTTGAAAATCATGTGCTCAAGAGTTCAAAGGCAATTCACTCTTGTTTTATAATAGGAATGTACATGAGGAATAAAACATTCCCAATGCATTATTTGGAATAGTGGGGGTAATAATTCAAAGAGACTATTCTTATAAAGTCCTATATCTAGATGCATTGCTTAATTCCACAACATGGAAGGCTGGACATAAGTCCTTAATAGACTCGTAGCTATTAAAGTGGGGTGAAAATATGGTTGTAGACACCTTGGATGAGTCTACCTATGCAAGTAGAGAAGTGAGGGATCGCTTCTTATGGATTTTTTCGGTAAAATCCTGGAGTACTTGTTATATCACAGGATAAACGAAGGCCTAAGCAAGCTAAATAAGCATCCTAAATTGCACTGCTTGAGGAACACACAAACAACATGTATAGTGTGAATATATTTCCTAGTGTCTTATATTCAATCTAAAGGTTCAAGCCTTGGCCACCTTTAGACATACACTATTATATAATATCCAAATTGCATAGTTTTTATTTTCATTCTTTGCATTGCATTCATGATATTATTAAAAAATAAGTGGGGGACTGTTGTATATTTGAGTCTATATATTTTCTAATAATATGCTTGTTAATATGAAAATGAAGTTAAGTTTCAAGTTTAAAAGTTTAACTAGTCAAAGACTTGTTAGGTTTATTGCTAAGGAGATTGAATAGGTTGAATGCTTGTTGAATCGATTGAAACTTAAATTGAATAGGTTCAAAGTTTTTGACAGATGCTGAATCGATTGAACTTTCATTCAAACGATTGAAACTTTGCTGAAACTCATAAAAGTCATTTTCGATTGATTGAGCATGATGATAAATCGATTGAACGACTATAGAAACCTAAAAAAGACACTTTTTTTAGAAAGGTACATCTAAATGAAGTATAAGACATGTCTATAAGTTGAAGGGATGTTAATGACGTCTCTTGGAGTCTATAAATATGATCATAAACATTCATAATATTTATTTACAACACAATTAACAACACCTCTAACATCTTAAAATTTCTCAAGCATTCTTCATTCTTTTCTTGGAATGGGTTCAAGTGTGTTCCAAAGAATCTTAGAAGTGCAATATTTGATTCTTTCTTTTGGGCATTGTATCTTGGAGATAACGTTTCCAAGTATCCATTTGCACCATAGTGGGGAAACTATTATCCTAAAGAAAGCTTCTTGGAAGTGCCTTGCCCAATTTTTTTTTTTTAAGTTTTCTTCATTTCATATTCATTTTGGTTGCAATAGAAGTATCACACATAACACTATGATGGTAAAACTCTCCCAACAATGGTTATCCCCATCCATAAGACTCTAACTCGAAACCTTACTTAAGAAAAATAAGTGTCAAACCACTTGAACCAACCAATTATTACTCAACTAATAAATGATTCATGTCATGCCCCGACCCGCCCAGGCCGATCACGTGGCAACTACTGCGCTACCTCAAACTACGTGTCTACAGCCATGCATCCGAGGCACCGCAAGGCATGAATGGATACCATTGTTGTAAAACAATACGAAAATTTTATTAGAAATCATATAATAAAATAATTAACTTTAAAAGATGTACCAGTGGATTAATTTGAAAGAATCCCTACGCAACGAAAACTGCTAAGCCTAAACCACCGACGCCTCCTAGTGAGCCTCTGATCTATCAGCTGACCTCGTATGCGGATCTGCATCCATCCACATTGGATATAGGTGAGTGACAGAGATTCAATGAATCTCCATCGGGGTTAGGGAAAATACAAACATAATAATAAAATAAATATTTTTCTTTTAAAATCTCTTTTCAAATTCTCCACTGAGAATTTATTTTAAAACCTTTTTAATAAATATATATATATATATATTTATATATATATATATATATATCTCAAATGGGTTAACCTTTATCATACTGAAGGCGCGACCGATCGGTCGTTTTATGCCTCACTGCATCGAGGGCTATCTCTTTTCTTTCTAAAACATTTTCTCTTTCTCTATTTCTCTAGCCCGTTCCCTCGGTGGTGCCATTCGCTCTGGTGGAACATAGCTACTTCGTGCTGTGGCGAGTTATCCCCAGTGCCTCTCCCAGGGTCTCCGCTCACCGTGCTCCTCGATAGGCGGTCCACGACTGCGTCTCATGCATGCCTCTCAGACTCGGTCCACGTTCCCTTATATTGGAGTCCGGGGGAACCCTCTCAGTTGCTCATCTCGCATCCCATCTATATATATATATAAAACATATATATGTTTAAAACATACAAATATAAATATAAAAGCACACACATAGGTCTTTATTCTTTTCTTTGAAAACATCCCATTCCCTACGTGGGTATATCAATAAGCAACTGTGTGTGTGTGGATTTCCCGTATCCTAAAACCTTTGAAAATCATTTACGTTTTTAAAACCTTTGTGCCCAGTGGCTAAACAAAGAAATCTAAGCCACTCACTGACACACCCGGACCTAATACGATTTTTTCGTACAAACGGAATAGTATAATACGGCGTATTAATTCAACAATATGTCGATCCGGATATGTCTAATTAAGAAGAGAAGTTAAGCTTAAGATAAGACGGAGTTGGAAGATAAAGTAATTAACCGTGCATGGAAATTAGTAAATGCTAAAAACACTTCCAATTAAGTCCCTAACAATTAATTACGGGCCCCGTTGGCACAAGAAATCAAAGGATTTAGCCAACGGGTGAAAATGGGAGAAAGTTGAAAAAGGGGAAAAAGTTTGACCCGGGGCCCGAGTAGACCCGGTGTCGAGCTCCTCTATAAATAGAGGAAAGCCGAAACTTTTCCTCATTTCTCTTTTTCTTTTTTCTTTCTTTTTCTTTTTTTTTTCCTTTCTGGAGCCAAACGGAGGCATTTTGTATTTTTGACAGATCCGGACAAACCAGACATCGAAACAAGGTGAGTTTCTAATATGTCATTCTACTCACCTCGATCTACGTTATATTAAGTTTGCATGCATTTCCATGCATCGGTTTAGTGTAGATCTGAGTTTAAAGTTTTTGGTCAATTTAAGTTTAAAACTCAGATCTACGGATATTGGGCCGGCGGAATAAGGTGAGTTTTTAATATGTTATCTTACTCACCTTAATCTATGTCCTACTATGTTTTCACGCATTTTTCGTGCACCGGGTGAGAGTAAATATGAGATTTGGTCAATTTAAGCCAAATCTCTATTTTACGGAAATTGGACTTGTGTTTCTCGTTTCTACCTCAGCAAATCTGTCATGGACGCCATGAGGATCGGCTGTTTAAGTTTGTGCCTCGAAAGGAGGAGAAATGGGTGCAGAAATCGAGAAGGGACCGACCGAGTCCCCATTTAGATATTTTCTTATTATATTAATATATTTTAGATATTTATATATTATATTAATATATCTTAGATATTTATATATTATATCATTATAATATATAAATATCTCGCGGGAGGGCTTTTTGGGCACAATTTCACGTAGAACTTGGCTCAATCCACGTGGGGCCCACGAGCCCCGAGGGTATTTTGGTAATTTTTCGTCAAGAGTCCGATTTTAGCCCTGAAATCTCCCGAACACTTTTCTAAGTCCCGAAACACTTCCAAACACCCGCGTAGGTGATGCTAGAGCCTTATAGGTGTATTCATAAATTTAATTATGAATGCTAACGTATGTCCGTGTACTATGTCTCCGAGTGAATCGAATGCGGCGATGCTTCAGAGGTTAAGCTACATGGAGCGCTTGGGAGTACACGAATCTCCCAATACTGTGAGTGGCCTTATTTTCAGCGCTTAGCCACTAGGGACAAACGCTTTTAAATGTTTTAAATATATAAATTGTTTTAAAAAGGTTTTACAACTGTTTTAGAATAAGGGTAATCCAAGACACACACTTTTTATTTTGTGATACACCCACTTAGAAGGTGGGATGATTTTGAAAACAAAAAGGCTTGTGTCTGTTTGCATGTTTTGAACATATATTTGTATACATATATGTTTTGAACATATATTTGTATACATATAGAGTAATGATTAAGTAAGCTCCTCGGGGATCCAATATATGTGGGAGCGTGGACCAAGTTGGAGAAGCATACTTGATTCTCAGCCGTGGACCGTCTATCGAGGGGCACGGTGAGATAAGACCCTGGGAGAGGCACGTACGGAAGCTCGCCAGGGCTCCAGAGCTGTGTTCCACCACAATAATGGGCACCACCGAAGGAATGGGCTAGAGAAAGGGAAATTGTGAAAGTGTATTTAAAAAGAAAAGAGATAGCCCTTGGTGCAGTAAGGCATACGACCAGCCAGTCGTGCCTTCAGTGTATTAGATGCCAGCCTGTTTAGTATATATTTATTTTAAAGGTTTTAAATCAAATTCTCGTTTAGAGAATTATAAAAGAGATTTTTAAAAACAAAGTTATTTATTTTATTTTTATTTTGTTATATTTTGGATTACCCTTATTTTCCCTAACCCTAATGGAGATTCACTGAACCTCTATCACTCACCTGTATCCAATGTGGATGGATGCAGATCCGTGTACAGGGTCAGCAAATAGAATGGAGGCTCACTAGGAGACGTCGGTGGCCTAGGCTTAGCGGTTTCTGTTGCGTAGGTATTCCTTTAATTTCCACTAGTGTTACTTTTAAGTTTGTTATTGTCACATCCTGACCCGCCCGGGCCGGCCAAGTGGCAACCGCCGCGCTACCTAGAAGTACGTGTCTACAGCCACGCATCCGAGGCACCGCAAGGCATTGAAATGGATATCATCGCTGCAACCAAAACTAAAATTTTAATTAGAAATCATTTAATCAAATATTTAATTTATAAGCCACACCAGTGGATTAATTTAGAAGAATACCTACACAACGGAAATTGCTAAACCTAAGCCACTGACGTCTCCTAGTGAGCCTCCGATCTATTTGCTGACTCCGTACGCGGATCTACATCCATCCACATTGGATACAGGTGAGTGACAAAGGTTCTATGAATCTTCATCGGGGTTAGGGCAAATAAGGGAAATCCCAACTAAGATAATAATAAATAAATATTTTTCTTTTGAAAAATATCCTCTTTAGTTCTCTAACTGAGAACTCTCTTTAAAAACATTTTAAATAACTAAATAAATAAATATACATAATATGGGCTGGCATCTCTATCACACTGAAGGCGCGACCCGTCGGTCGTTTTATGCCTTACTGCACCGATGGCTATCTCTTTTCTTTCTAAAACATTTTCTCATTCCTCTTTCTCTAGCTCGTTCCCTCAGTGGTGCCTCACTGTGGTGGAACACAGAGAACTGGAGCCCTAGCGAGTTTCCCTACGCGCCTCTCCCAACCAGGCTCGAGTCACCGTGCCCCTCGATAGGCGGTCCACGGATGAGTATCATGCATGTTCTCAAACTCGGTCCACGCTCCCGCAAATTGGAGCCCCTAGGAACCCTCTCAATCACTCTTCTCCCAAGGGCATCGTACCCTCAATAATCATAATAATAATATTTCAAAAATATATATATAAAACATACATATTTAAAATATATATAAACACACACACATAAGTATTTATATTTCTTTTTTTTTTGAAAACATCCCACTCTCTATGTGGGTATATCACAAACAATTGTGTGTGTGTGGATTTTCCGTATCCCAAAACCTTTTGAAAAACATTTATTTTTTTAAAAAAATTTTAAAATCATTTTCCCCAGTGGATGAACAAAGAAATCTAAGCCACTCACAGTGATATGAGATTCGTATACTCCCAAGCGCTCCATGTAGCTTAAGCTCCGGAGCATCGCCACACTCGATTCACCCAGAGCCCTAATACATGGAAATATACGTTAGCATTCATAATTAAATTTATGAATGCACCTATGAGGCTCTAATATGACCTAAGACTGGGCTTGGATGTGATTCAGGGCTTAGAAAAGTGTCCGGGAGGTTCCGGGGTAAAAATCGGACACTTGGAGAAAATTATAAAAATGCCCCTGGAGACCCGTGGGCCCCGATTCTGGGCCATACAGGACCTCCCGTGTGACTGGGTCAGGCCCAGCCACGGATTGGGCCCGGAGAAGGCCAACCCACGCGGTTGGGCCAAAATGGCCATGTCCCGAGCGGGACTAGCCCAAGTCCCGCGCGGGACTCGGCTAGGGGTCTCTCCCGCGCTGGAACCGTGCGCTAGCCTCGGGATCCAAGGCTTTTCCTCGGTTCCTGAGCCCCTCGGTCCACTGATCGTCGTGAAATTCGATATGGAGGTTCCTCTCACCTCCCACGACGCGTTTACCGGAGCAGAAACGAGAATCACAAGCTCAAAGTTCCTAGATCTCAAATCTAAGCTTAAAATCTAACTAAAAGCTAAGCCTAACTTTGAGCTTGGATCTCTCCTAGACCAATGCATGAGATGCGTGAAAACTTAATAAAACGTAGTTCAAAGAGTTAAGAACAATTCACCAAGATCTCGTCTTGAATTTGCGGTCGGTTTGTCCGGATCGACCAAAAGTCCAAAATTGCTCCAAAAGAGCAGTTGAGAGAAAAGAGAAAGGAGAGAAGAGAGAAAGAGAGAAAGAGAGAAAATGAGGGGGAGAGGCTCGGCCTCCCCCTATTTATAGGGGAGCCCGACACCGGGTCTATTCGGGCCCTGGGTCAGACTTTCTCTTCTCTTTTAAACCTCTTAAAACTTTAATCCTTAGCCCGATCCACCGACCAATTCACCAATGGACTTCCAATCCATTGGCTATGGACTTAGAGAAGTCCACTTTAGTGTTTCCATGCATGGTCACCAATCTCATCTTCCAACTCCATCTTGTCTTAAGCTTATTTTCTCTTCTGACTTGACACTGCCGGACCGACTAAGTATTCAATTACAACGTCATCTTGCACTATTCCGTTCGTACGAAAAGGTCGTGCTAGGTCCGGGTGTGTCAGTTATTTTATTAAAAGATTTTTAATTAAAGTTTTAGTTGTTTTGCACCAATGGTATCCATTTCAATGCTTTGCGGTGCTTTTGGTGCGTGACTGGTCGGCACGTACTTCGAGATAGCACGGCAGTTGCCACGTGGCCTTCCCGGGTGGGTCGGGGCATGACACTCATAGTATTGGGAGGTTCGTATACTTCCAAGCGATCTACGTAACTTAATCTCCGGAGCATCGCCGCTCTCAATCACCCGGAGCCCTATTACACAAAACACACGTTAACATTCATAATAAAACTTATGAATACACTTATGAGGCGCTAGCATGACCTAAGTGAGTGTTTGGAAGTGTTTTGGGGCTTAGAAAAGTGTCTAGGAGGTTTCGGGGTTAAAATCGGACACTTGACAAAAAATTACCAAAATGTCCAACAGGGCCCATGGGTCACCCTTGTCGGCTGGGCCTGGCCCGGCCCTGGTTTGGGCCAAGCAAGCCCTCCCACGTGGACTGGGCCCCGCATTGGCCCAAGTCTCGCTTGGGGGAATGGGCAGCGGGATTGGCTAAGTCCCGCACGGGAGTGACTCTGCTCTAGCGCGGAAGTCGCCTGCTGGCCTTGGGAATCGAGGCTTTGCCTTAGTTTTCGAACCCCTCGGTCCATGGTTCGACATGAAATTGGAGGTGGACATTCCTCACACCTCCCACGATGTGTTTACCGAAGCAAAAACAAGAATCACAAGCTCAAAGTTCCTAGATCTTGAATTTAAACTAAAATCTAGCTAAAAAGCTAAACCTAACTTTGAGCTTGGATCTCTCTTAGACCAATGCATGGAAATGCGTAAAAACTTAATAGAATGTAGATTAAGGTGAGTAGAATAACATATTAGAAACTCAACTTGATCCTTTAATCAGATTGTCCGGATCGGCCAAAAGTCCAAAATTGCTCACAGAGAGCAAATGAAAGGAGAGCAAGAGAGGGAGAAGAAAAATGATGAGGGGGAGAGCTTATCTCCCCTTATTTATAGATAAGCTTGACACCGGGTCTACTCGAACCCCGGGCCATACATTTTTTCCTCTTTGTAACCTCTCATAATTTCGATCCTTGGCCTAATCCACCGACCAATTCACAAATGGATATCTAATCCATTGGCTATGGACTTAAAGAAGTCCAATTAGAGTTTCCATGCGTGGTCACTTATCTCATCTTATCTTAAGCTTAACTTCTCTTATTAATTAGACACATTCGGACCGTAGTATTATTGAGTTAATGCGCCGTCTTACACAATTCCATTTGTATGAAAAAGTCGGATTAGGTCCGGGTGTGTCAATTCAATCCCCTTGTTATACCATTTTTTTTATACTAAAGTTAAATTAGTGAGATTTTCCTAAGTTATAGGTTAGTGTACTTCAGTTACCGGTCATTACTAGAAATAAGGAAGTGAATGGGAGTTATCTAGTGTAACTGGATTATATTTCTTCGGGAAAAGGGAGTGGAATACTTGGAATAAACTTCTCCCTCTTAGTATAAATATGAGTTCTTCTTATGTAAAAAGGGTCAGGACTAAGTTGATTAATTTTCTTCTAGTTGCTAGTTGTCTACTCTTCCGACATCTTAATTTAAATGGTAGTTTAGATGTTTCTTTGTAGTCCTAGTGAACTACAAACCTTCATCCGATGGCCACATTCAACGGCCTGGAGCTAGTGGCCTTTGAGTCACATTCCCTATTTGCTTTTCTATTATTTTCTTTGGCTACTAGTTGTAAAGAACTCCTCACTTCTGCTTGAAGAAACATGGATGCGGATCCTATGATTATCTGAAGACAGAGACACATCCTCTGCCTCATAGAAATTATGATATGCAAAACATCTTTAAAAAGGAAAATGATTATCTTATTTTATGAATAATCATCCTCAAAATGTAAATATATGTAAATAATAGAAAATCATAGTATAAACATATAATTGTCCTATTTATCTTATCAAATTCAATTTGATGTATCAAGCACCAAACATCATAAATAAGATGAGGTTGAATAAAACATTGAGTTGAGCTGCAACCTGCGGATGAAAATCACCTGCCCCATTTTAGTAACCCACTTTATACCCCATTCATCAAAACACATTATATGTCTCATTCATTTAACTCTAATTTCTGAAACTATTCTAGAGAGAAAAAAAGACCTTATATAACAAAAGTTTAGCCCCAAATAAAATTTTTTTAATTTTGTGGGTAAGTTTCTATGTTTATGATATTATTGGGGGTATGGTTTTAGTTTAAATCAAGAAAAAAATAATGATTTTTTCTTTGTTTATTTTATTAAAACCAAACAAGGAATGAAAGGAGTTAAGTGAATGTGACACGTGACAGACTGTGGTGTATAGGGCACAAAGTAGAGCACTGAGATGGGGCAGAGGATTTTCGTTTGCAACCTGCGGCATTCTTGTAGATTCTTAAACATCGAGTTAGGCATTCAGGCCTGTATGCCTGTTTCAGTTTGGCCTGGGCCGGGATATATATCTTCGGGCTAATGTTTGATTATGCTCAACTACATTTTTATTTTTAATAAAAAAATTTTATTTAATTTATCAAAACGTGTTTAAACTATTATTTTCTCAATTAATGTTAAAATAAATTGACCAAAAAATAATATTAAAATAAAATCTTATTAGTATTTTTCAATAATACAAATTATAGTTAAATAACTGGGCCAAAACTCCAAGTTGACTTCAAATTTGGAGGCCTGATAAACCCAAACTAGCATTTGACGTTTAGTAGAGCTGTCCAAAGGCGGGCTAGCCACCCAATCCCGTAAGCCCGTCCGATATTTGGGAGGGTTTAGATAAGAATTTTAAATTTAAGGGTCGGGTTTGGACAAAATTTATAGGCCCGTTTAGAAATGGGCCGGGCTTGGTCATAGGTATAAAAGACCAAGTCCGGCCTGATCCGACCTGTTGACTATTATTTAATATAAATATATATTTACATATTTATTTTATATATTAATATTGGTGTTTTCTTTTTTTTTTGGTTTTAACATGATATTGGTTTTTTCAAATATTAGTAGTATTTAGACTTTGTAAATTTTATAAAATTGTCTTGGATAATAATTTTTTCAATATGTATTTTTTTATTTTTATTTATATAACAAATTTATGTAAATTAATTTTTAAAGTTAATATTTGAAAAAAATTAAACGGGCTTTTTGACGGGCCTCGGGCTTATATAAATATTTTAGGGCCGAACTTAGACAAAAAAAGAGGCCCGAATTGTCTGACCTGTCTGAGCCGGGCTTGGGCAAGCATATCTCTCACAAAATCTTGCATAGGCCCAACTGCCCGGTGCATAGCTCTAAATTGTTTAGACACCTATCACATTGTGATGTGGATGTTGACCCAACTAATATATAGTTGGAGGATATTTGGATTATGAAGTGGATATAGAACAAATAATAAAGATTAAAAATTATTATTATTAGCCCTTGTATTTTGAATTAATAAAAGCCCAGGGTTCTTGCTGAATGTAAATTGTTTGACCTTATTAATTTACCAAAAAATAAAACAAAGTTTAGGATCATGAGTAGAGCTGTCCAAGGGCCGGGCTATCCGCCCAAGCCCGTAAGCCCGCCCGATATTTGGGAGGGTTTGGACAAGAATTTTAAATTTAAGGGTCGGGCTTGGACAAAATTTTTTAGGTCCGTTTAGAAAATGGGCCGGGCTTGGTCATAGGCATAAAAGCCCGAGCCCGGCCCGGCCCGACCCGTTTTACTATTGATTTAATATAAATATATTTTTATATATTTATTTTATTTGTTAATGTGTTATTTTTCTTTTTTTTTTTGTATATGATATTGATATTTTCAAATATCATTAGTATTTAAACTTTGTTAACTTTGTAAAAATTGCTTAGATAATAATTTTTTAAATGTATTGATTTATTTTTATTTATAATATAAATTAATTTAATTTAATTTTTAAAATTAGTGTCCGAAAAAAATTAAAAACGGGCTTTTGGATGGGCCTCGGGCTTATATAAATATTTTAGGGCCGGGCTTGGACAAAAGAATAGGCCTGAAATACCGGGCCGGACTTGGACAAGCAAAGATTTTGTAAAATTTTACTCAAGCCCGGCCCGAACCCGGCCCACGGACACCTCTAATCATGAGTTGACATTCAAATTGGGAAATGCATTGAGGTAGAATGGGTAAAATGATATCATTTTTATGCAATTGATCAGTTGATGAATAAATAAAGATGACTATCCGCATCAATTAGTCCAATTGGTTCCCTCTTCTTATCCACCTGATTTTATTGTATTTTTTGTGCACTGGATTGGATTAGATATAATAATGAGACAATTTGTATATAATTTATTGTATGATTTGTATAATTTATATATAAGATTAGATTATCAAATGGTAGATTATTCATAAGATGACTAATTATTTAGAAATGAAGAGAATTGATGACTCATTTCATAAATAATCCTCCTTATAAAATAAATTTATGTAAATACTATAAAATCATAGTACAAAACATACATAATTTGCTCGTCCTATTTATTAATCCAATCCGATATACTAAGTTAGCCCTAAATTTATACAATGAAAAGTATTCCACAAATAAAATCTTAAATAAAACAAGTTGACGTGGATGAATGCATCCTTCAATTGTCCACTAATGGGGTTAATGATTTTTAACTAAAGGTTAAAGTTGTTCTTTTACCGGGGGAAAAAAGGGTTAAAGTTGTTCGATACATAATATGGCCATTCTCCTTCGAAAGGGAGAAGATGCAAAACACAATCAGGTCGCTCCATGAACAGTTTGTGAACCTCAAGCCTCCAAATTTGGTCATGGCATCAGAATATAGATCGACCTCTCTGAATATATGTTTGATGACTTTATACCGTTCTTATCAAGGATAGGTTGCAAACATAAGTTAGTTGGTCAAGTGATGACATGCGTAGAATATTGCTCTAATTATTAGTTATAAGCTACCTCAGCTCATATGTAGATCTTAAATATTTAATTACTTGCCTGTTTCATCAGTTGGAAATTTTAAAAGATTGTAGCAATCGTTTTAAAAGAATTAGTCATCTTGCCGCAGCTGCAAGATTTGGGTTGACTTTGCCACTAAAAAATTCTATCAAGATTGCTTTCTGTGGAAGGCAAGAGAAGTTTTGTTTTCATGTGGTTTTAAGGCCACTTAACTGCTAGGCCTCCTTTGTATGACAAAAAAAAAACTCATTGTTTTACACATTTTAATAATAACATGTCACATCATATTTTTTTTAGTTTTTTAATTATAAAACTTTACAATAGATTACATCATACACAATTATTTCATTGTTATTGAGTAACAAAACAATAATTTTATAGATAGTCTTGATTGATTTTTTTTTTAATTACAAATATCTATATCCGTTTTAATGGTTTAAGAATAATCCTATTCAAGTCGCATCAAATTTGAAATGGGTTAAGCTCTCCTAATATTATTTTTGAATTTTAATTCTTCTGAGAAGTAGTGTATTGTTATAAAATAATGGACTTTCACATCTCAGGCCCATTTATCTTGTCTAGAAGACAAGCCCATATTGAAGGGAATTAATGGAGAGAGAAAATCGAGGAGAATATATCTAGGGTTTTAGGAATTGCCACTTTACTTGGTCTGGAAGTAAACTTGGTTTGCAAGTTAGGTTAAACCTATGTTATTTGTAAAAGGGTTCTCCAATATAAATAGGGAGCCCCTCCACCCTTTGTATTCATCTCATCTCATACAAAAATCTCTCTCAATAATATTCTCTCTATTCTCTCCATATCTTATTTCTTACTCTTGTTTGTTCTTCAATATTTCAATATTTCATAACACGTTATCAGCACGAAGAAGCTCTATTAAGGTTTGATTATATGGTGGAAGGTCAGGTCTCTCCATACTTATTTTTATTCAAATTATTTCGTTTCGATTCCTTATTTCTATTATAATAACTATGTTTTTCTTTTTGAGAAGTTAAACCCTGTTAATTTTAATCTCAAGGGTTATGATACTTATTTACTTTGACTTTTATCTTGAATGACACCAGAAGCTGTCATACTAAATATTGGAAATATTTTCCTCTATATCACAACCCGAAGTTGTGCAAAATTTCATATCACAACCTAAAGTTGTGTAAATTCTTTATTAACACCTAAAGTTGTCAAATTGGATCTGGTTATTTTATTATTGACACCTAAAGTTGTCATTATTAATTTGTTGGAACCATCTTTTATAGAGTTATGGCCAACATTGAGAAGTTGAAATTCCAGATCTTAGATGTGAGTGGAAACAACTGCTTATCTTGGTGCCTTAATATTGAATTTCACCTTAAAGGGCAAGGTCTTGCTCCTACTATGAATAAAAAAAGGTGATGTTAATGACAAAGACAAAGCAAATGCTTTGATCTTCATTCGTCGGCATTTGACCGATAGCCTGAAAGTCCAGTACTTTTCAGTGCGAGATCCATTAACTTTATGGACGAGGTTGAGAGAAAGGTATAATCATACCTAGACTGTTATTCTCCCTCAAGCACAATATGATTGACAAAATCTGAGGTTGTAAGACTTTAAGTCCGTATCCTAGTATAATTCGGCATTATATGATATTGTTTCAAAGCTTGAACTTTATGGAGTTAAACTCACCGAAGCCGATCTTTTAAAGAAAACATTCTCTACTTTCCATGCTTCCAATATAGTGCTGCAACAGCAATTTTGGCAACGTCAATTTAAGACGTATTCTGAATTGATTTCTATTCTCTTGACTGTCGAGCAAACTAATGAGTTGCTATTTAAAAATCATGAATTGAGACTTATTGATTTTAAGGCATTTCCTAAAGTAAATGCTGGAGAGAACAAAAATGTTGGCCGTTTTAAATGCTGTAAGCACAGGCGTGGGAATTTTCCCTTAAAAATTGCTGGGAACTCCCTAAACAATCTTAGAGGAAGAAAGCCCATGAATAAGCATGGTGAAAATACTTGCTGTGGAATGGTTGAACATTGGGCACGTACCTGTCATACGGCCAAACATTTGGCTGACCTATATCAGCTTTCTTCCCGAAAGGGTATTATTATCCTATTCTGATGCACAATTATCAAATTCTTTAATAGTTGACACCTGAAGCTGTCAATAACAAGTGCAAAATAGAAAACGTTGAGAAAAAGTAAACAATTTGCTTTCTTAATAATGCTCACGCTAGGTAAACCTCTTGACACCTGAAGTTGTCGATGGTTTTGATATTTAATTACATGTCTATGAAAATTCTGTCTAAGGAGTGTGAAACTTAAGTGGGACTGTTTGTGACCATTCTTTCTTGGGAATTTACTTGGTGTAATTTTATATTAGTTTTGAAATTATTTACCCAAGGATAGAATTATTTTGTGTATTAGACACTTGAAGTTGTCAATACAAGTTGATGCCAGAAGTTGTCAACAAAATGCATATGGGAAACGAAAAAGAGCAAATAATTTGTTTACGTGATAATGCTACAACACATACCGTGTTGTGTAATAAAGACTTTTTCTCAACTATGACATTGTGCAAGGCAAATGTCCATACCATAATTGTTTTGCCCAATGGTACTATCTTGCATATAGAAGATGTATTACTGAGCAGTAGATCAAAGAAGAATCTACTTAGCTACAAAGATATACGCCTTAGTGGATGTCATCTTGAAACAAAAATGAGTAAAACAAAGATTTTCTCTACATTACTTCTTACAAGATGGGCTAGAAGACCATCGATGAGCAGTTGGAAGTTTATAACAAGGGATTATATTGTTTCCCCATATGAGCTATAGAATCAGAAACTATTATGCCCTGGAAATTAGTGAACCCTGATGTGTTTGGATTTTGGCATGATTGCCTTGGTCATCCAGGAGCTACGATGATGCATATAATCATCAAGAATACTAAAGGACATCCTTTAAAAAAAAACTCAAAGGTCCTATTGTCCAAAAAATTGTATTTGTGAATCTTGTTCACAAAGAAAGCTTATTACTAAACCTTCAATTACAAAGGTTGATCATGAATCACCATCATTTTTGTAAAGAATTCAAGGTGATATTTATGGACCAATATAGCCCACAAGTGGACTATTTTGATATTTTATGGTGTTAGTGGACGCATCCTATAGATGATCCCATGTTTGACTACTATCCTTGCGCAACGTCGCATTTGCACGTTTGCTTGCATAGATTATTAAAGCTCTGGGCATATTTCCCTGATTATTAAATCAAGAGCATAAGATTGGATAATGCTGATGAAATTAGATCAAAAAGCTTTGATACGTATGGTACAGCATTAAGAATTGAGGTTGAGCACCTAGTTCTACATGTTCATACTCAAAATGGATTGGCAGAATCCTTAATTAAACGGATTCAAATAATCGCCAGAACTTTGTTAATGAGAACAAAAATTCATTCTTTAATATGGGGCTATGTAGTTTTACATGCTGCAACACTAATTAGATTACGCCCCACTGGTTCTCATTCATATTCCCCCCTTCAGTTAGTATTGGGCCAGAAGCTCGATATTTCAAATCTACATACCTTTAGATGTGCTGTGAAAGTGCCTATAGCACCACCTCAAAGAATTAAAATGAGCCCCCAATGTTGTTTGGGCATTTATGTTGGGTTTGACTCACCGTCCATTATTAGGTTTATTGAACCATTGACGGGAGATTTATTTACCGCTAGATTTGCGGATTACCACTTCGATGAGACAATATTCCCATCAATTGGGACACCAAAGGCTTTCATAGATGGAAAGCAGAAAAATATTGAGATTTTCTTATGAAGTGAGAAAAATTTGTCTCATTTTGACCCGAGAACTCTTGAATGTGAAAATGAGGTGAAAAGATTGATTCATTTAAAAGCTGTGGCTAATAGATTGCCTAATACATTTAATGATACTGCTAAAGTTACAAAGTATCATATTCCGGCCATGAATGTTCTAGCTAAGATAGAGGTTCCTATAGAACCATCAGAAATGGATTTAAATGTCCCGCACCTGAAGTGTGGTAGAAGATAGGATCAAAAAGATATAGTTCCTCGAAAAAGAAGGGGGAGGAATTATTAATCTGCTCCAAAAGATCATACTAATCTTTCTCGAGGAAAAAAAATTGCCCCTGAAGTGGCACAATATAATACTAAAAAAGAGCACATTGCCCCTGAAGCGGCACAAAATCATGAGCCCATTGTCCCTGAAGTGACACAACAACCTATGAAAAGATCACCAACTCTAGGAATACTGAAATTTCCATAAATTATTGTAATAAGATATGGGATTGGAATGAGGTTATCATCAATAATGCATTTGCTCTCATAATTGCTCATGAAATTATGAATGATGATTATGAACCTCGATTTATAACCGAATGTCATCAAAGACACGATTGACCTAAATGGGAAGAAGCAATCCAGGCTGAATTGAATTCCCTTGCCAACCGTGATGTTTTTGGACTTATTGTTAAAACCCTTGACAATGTAAAACCTGTTGGATAAAATGGGTCTTTGTCCGGAAACGAAATGAGAAAAATGAGATCGTGAGATATAAAGCCGACTAATAGCCCAAGGATTCTCTCAAAGACTTGGGATAGATTATGATGAGACTTTTTCACTTGTGATGGATATAGTTACCTTTCGTTTCCTCATAAGTTGGGTTGTCCAAGAAAAATTAGACATGCGTCTTGTAGATGTTATGATGGCATACTTGTATGGTTCATTAAATTCCGAAATTTATATGAAAATTCCCAAGGGATTAAACATGCCTGAAGCATACACTCCCCACAACTTATTCTCGATAAAGTTACAAAGATCTTTATATGGGTTGAAGCAATCCAGCCGCATGTGGTATAAGTGTTTGAGTGACTATCTAATTATGGAAGGATACAGAAATCCCATCTGCCCATGCGTGTTTATTAAGCAATCTCAAACCGGATTTGCTATAATAGCAGTTTATGTCGACCATATAAATTTGACTGGAACTCCTGAAGAGATATCTAAAACTGCTGAATATTCGAAAAAGGAGTTTGAGATTTGGGTAAAACCAAATTATGCCTTGGTCTAGAGCTTGAGCATAAATCAAAAGGAATACTTGTCCATCAGTCAGCATACATAAATAGATTGCTTAAACATTTTGACATGGACAAGGCTCATCCATTGAGCACCCCTATGGTTGTAAGGTCTCTCGATCCCTAAACGGATCCGTTTCATCCTAAAGAACCTCATGAGGATATACTTGGTCCTAAAGTACCATATCTTAATGCTATTGAGGGATTGAAGAACTTGGCACAGTACATGAGACTGGATATTGCTTTTGCGGTAAATTTATTGGCATGTCTTAGTTTTGAGCCAATTCGGAGACATTAGAATGGAATGAAACATATTTTTTGCTATCTCCGAGGAACCATAGATTTGGGGTTATTTTACTCTAAGAAAACCACTAACTCTGGATTAGTGGGATATGCTGATGCGGGATATAAATTTGATCCGCACAAAGCTCGCTCTCAAACTGGTTATCTACTTTGTTATAATGATACAACCATATCTTGGCATTCCACTAAGCAAACACTTGTAGCTACATCCTCCAACCACTGAAATTATTCCCTCTATGAGGCTGGAAAAGAGTGTGTTTGGTTAATATCTGTGATATCACATATTCAGAATGCTAGTGGATTGAAACCGGTTATAGATTCCCCCACTATAGTTTATGCAGATAATGCTGCTTGTATTGCACAAGTAAGGGGAATTATATTAAAGGTGATAAGACCAAGCATATCTCGTCGAAATTTTTCTATACTCATGAATTCCAGAAAAGTCGACAAGTTAATGTTAGACAAATTCGCTCCAACAATAATCTTGCTCATTTATTTACCAAGTCATTGCCAACATCAACATTCGAGAAATTAATATATGGCATTGGTATGCGGCGAGTCAATAAGATGCAAGATTAAAAATCCCAAAAGAGGTTACACATAGATATTAGAAGTGGCAATACTAAGAGGGCCCAAAAGAGGAAATAGATAGAAGCCCTAAAAGTAGCAACAAATAGATATCCCAACTATGTTGTTTAAGGGGGAGCGAATTATAGACATAGTGCATTGTACTCTTTTCCTCTTTTGTCCGGTTTTTGTTCCACAGGGTTTTCCCATCTAAAGGTTTTTAATGAGGCAATAATAGCACATCTAAATGTCCTGAAGACATGTTCTGAAGACACATTAGACGAATTTAATTGCTCCGTACTCTTTTTCCCTTATGATCGATTTTGGTCCCACTGGATTTTTTGGACTTAAGGTTTTTAACGAGGCAGTAGCTATACGTCTAATAAGGCCGTTCATAATGGTGTTTAGTCCAAGGGGGAGTGTTATGGAATAATAGACTTTGATATCTCAGGCCCATTTATCTTGTCTAGAAGACAAGCACATATTGAAGGGAATTAATAGAGAGAGAAAATCAAGAAGAATATATCTAGAGTTTTAGGAATTGCCACTTTACTTGGCCTGGAAGTAAACTTGGCTTGCAAGTTAGGTTAAACCTATGTTATTTGTAAAAACGTTTTCCAATATAAATAGGGAACCCCTCCACCCTTTGTATTCATCTCATCTCATATAGAAATCTCTCTCAATAATATTCTCTCTATTCTCTCCGTATCTTATTTCTTGCTCTTGTTTGTTCTTCAATATTTCAATATTTCATAACATGTATATATATATATATATATTGTTTGAATTTAGATTCCATTTATTAGAGTTTAAATTAAATTAAGATTATTCTTAAAAGTTAATTTTTAAGCACCTACCGTATAAAAGAAGTAGATATATCGTTTTTTGAAATTAAAAAAAGAAAGTAGTAGTATCATTTTCCAACACCAAATCGATTGTTTTCACCTCTCTTGGACTTAGTCCTAGTTTACTTTTCCTCTGGAAAAAAAAAAAGAGACTTAGTCCTAGTTAATCTCTATATAAAAGAATCAAATTGCTTTTTTTGTGTCTTCTTTGATTTTTTTTTTGTTAACCAAAGTTTCTTGTAGGGAATTTCAATTTCAGTTACGGCTTATTAAGCGTGTGTGTTTTGTGTTTTCGTTTGTTTATTTATTGAGAAATTGACATTAGAACCTTCTTTGAAGGAGGGAATTTATGCATCTACTATTAAGAAATTTAAAAATGTCTATCAAATTCGAAAAATATTAGTATTATTAGTCACATTCTAACCGGCCATCCATTTTTAATGTTTGGGAGACTTAATCGAAAAATCAAGCCAGGAAATTAATACCTGAGGAAAGTCAAAATTCAAATCAAACATTAAAACAAAAAAAAATTATGAAGATATAGATGTTTAGAGAAATCAAAGGATGAAGAGAGAGAGTGAAGAACAGCAAAGGAAAACAGCCAAGTTATTAATTATCAATATATTTAACATAAGATTGAATTATTTCAAAGACAGCCAAAGGCCAAATCTAATTGTTCTTCTTGCAGTCAGTTGGCTTAAACGATACGGTGTGCTGCTTAATATCATATCCAACCAAGAAATTCATCTGTGCCAAGTTTCCATAGATTGCTAACTTCTGGGTCGTAGAATTGAAGGTAAAGCAGGAAACCGTTTCATTGACCAAGACGAAGGTGTTCAAAGGAGCCAACTTCACATCAGCATCAGTAAAATGCATTGTAATGTTTGGAACTGCAAATTCAGTTGTTGCATTGTATTCGTAGCATAAACCAAAACCTTCAGCATCGACCCTTTTAGCGGTAACACTGCTAGAGACTGCTGATTCCAATTCCGAATAAAAATCTTGCGGAACAAGAGTAAACGTCGTGCCTGAATCGATGATAATATTACCATTATCCGGTCCGTTGGAAGAGCCTGTAAAGGTTATTTTGTTGCTTCCAACACTCACTGCTTCCAGGGTAACGAAGTAGAACGTGGGTGTGGATGTTTTATTATGCAATGGAGTGGTAACAACTCCGGATCCTGAAACAATACCATTAGTTCCGAAATTCATTTTGCTGGAATTCCCTGTTTCAGCAAGAGGCAACAAGCAGTAGGAGAATTTGCCAGCAATCGAAGTTCCCAACTGTGAAATAAGTGAAACATCACCACCTCCAAGGCCAATGATTCCAGAGGTTTTTGAGTCAAACGTTCCATTGTTGTCGTGTCCGCAACCGATGATAGTAACCGGGAAAGCTACAGGGCTACCAGTGGTCGAAGGTAAGGTGATTGTATCAGAAGCAAGCTCACCATTCGAGAAAGAGTTATCGAGGTATAAGACCGAATATCGGCAAAAACCATCGCTAGAACAATTTGTGCATTGACTTGTGCTGCAAGACAGGACTTTGTAGGTAGATGATTTGCTAGGATCGAACAGAGGAGCATCTTGCTTGAAACACCGGGAACAAGGCTTGCATTGAGTCCAAATAAGATTACTCCCTGTATCAGCAATAGCAACAATTTCAAAAGCCGGGGTACCAATCGATATATTCATCAGGTAATCACCCGAATTGGCAATAATATCAGCGTCTATGGCCTTGGTTGAGATGGAACTTGGTTTGAATCGATATGCACGATTGGAGGAACGTAGCAAGGCATTTGTTATGCGACTAGAGGTAGTTTCCGAATGGTCGTAAAAGGGAGACTTTGGGGAGTCACGGTGGATTAATTCAACACTAAAACCAACATTTTGAGCTCCAATATGGCAAAGATTAGTTAGACAAAGGATAAAAGCAAGCGAGAAAGGAGAAGGAACACTTACAATAGCTGCAGCCATCGCTAGAACTTAAAAGAAGGAAAGATAAGGAGGAGTTGAAGTTTGGCAGTCTCTTAACTGATCCACGCACTTTATAGAGATGAATTGAGACAAAAACAAGTTGGGTTTCAAAAACCGAATTAACTGAACTCATTACAAAAATTAATAAAAAAACGACCTGATCCATAAGAAACCTATACCCAATTGACCAACAATCGAACTAGCTCAGTTGATTCGGTCGTCGATTGTTCTATCTTTTTTTACAAAAATTCTTTTTATTTTAAGCAATATTTTAAACAATAATTCCAAAAAAAAAATAATACAAGTGAAAAACAAGATAAATTCAACTTACATATAAAGGATTTAAATATCCTTCCAACTTAAATAAAAATCTCCTCATTAATATTTACAAACATAACATCTTCCAATAGCATAGCTTAACAAGGACATGAACAACGTCCTCGGAATAAGCTCAAAGCAGGTTTCCAGCAAAGGTACCTTAGAGTTAATGTCTAGGTGATAATTAATACGCAAGTGCAAGATCTTGGGATAGTATATTAACTTTTCTAACAAAATATACTACTATAAGCTAGGGATTTACGTGATTGTAATAAGAATTTACTGATTTTTGTTTACTATATATTTTGGATTAAACCCACACACAAAAGTGAGTTGAATATGAAATCTGAAAAAACATGCACTTATCACTTGAGTTAAAGATTGGGTGGTAAACCTAATATATTATTAATATCAAATTTTAATAAATTATATATATGTATATATAACTATAATATAAGAATGGGGGATTGTTTTAGGTTTTTTTTTTCCATTTTTCTCTCATTTTCCCTCATTTCTCAGGCTATTTGGCCATTAGGTCGGTTGTTTTTTTGAATACATCTCTTCTCTTTCCCGTTAAATGAAAGATTTAGCCTCAAAAGGAGGAACTGGAATATGGATGTCAATTGACCCTGGCCCTGATAGGGAATCCGATTTCCCGCTCCGACGGAGATGGGGCTGGGGATTAATTTCGGAGAACGAGGGTAGGGATGGGGAAAAGTTTTCATTCCCTGTCAAGGTCAGGGATGGGGAAAGATGGGGACGGGGAATACCCTCCTGGCCCAGCACTCGTCCCTGAAATATATATCAATATTATATATATTATATTGTGATTATTTATAGAACTAAAAGAAATTTTGATTAAAAATCATGTGATTTTATATATATGATGTTTATTCATAATTTTTGTAAAATAATAGTATTATAATTTAGTTACATTTATAATATATACTATGTTTGCTCATTTTAATTATGATTTAAGAACTTCTTATAGATTTTATTTGGTTAAGTTTTGGAAATTATACTTGATTTCGTTGAATATATTTTATTGTAATCCTTTAATTAATTTTAAATTTGTATCTATTAAATTTTTATCTCATAAGCTAATAAAATATTTTTTAGAAATATAATAATTACATAATATATATATATAATTCGAAGAATGGAGATTCCCGTCCCCGCGGAGTTGGGGAAGGGGAAAAATTTCTCCCCAAATGTGGGGTCAGGGACGGGGCGGGTGTTAGAATTCGAGGTCAAAGACGGGGAATGCACGCCCCATATATTCTCATGCCCATTGACATCCCTAAATTGGAAACTCCATTCATGCTACCATTCTTCCTAGGTTCGACTCCCTGCCTCCTGGGAAGTGAGTTGGCCAGGACATTGAGAGATGCTCCAAAAGCCTTTTCGAGGAACAAAAGCAAGGGAAAGAAACAGATGGTGAGAATGGAAGCTTCTCCATTTACCACCTTTACTTGAAAATTCACTATTCATCGATTTATCTATAATCTATAATCTATCTATATATATATATATATATATAAAAGTACGAAAATTATAAAACTTTTAAATCGCTTAAAATATCCTCTCTTTTGTAACAATGTTTTAGAAATGCCATTGGTATTATTGAGTTAAATTAAAACTCTTTATTTATCTTTTACTGAATATATTTTTTAAGATATTTACTAAAGTTTTTATATATTTATTAAATGATGATAATAATTAACCAATTATATTTTCATCATTATTTACTTACTATTATATTATCTTAAAGAAAATAATTTAATTATCATCCAATTTAATGTAGTTTAATTTGAAGTTTAATTTATAATTTAATTATCATCCACTTTAATGCAATTTATTTTTCTAAATTATTTATTATTTATTTATTTATTATTATTATTGTTGATAACATGGTGTATTATGTGCCGCGCACGTAACAGAGTGACTAGTGTATATAAAAGTACGAGTTATATAAAAATTTTGACTCATTTAAAATACCTTTTTCTTTAACATATTTTAAAAATACCGTTCGTTTAAATTAGGTTTTACCATTTACATTTAGGTATTTTTAAAATTAAAAATTGGGTCTTGCCTTTGAATTTTTTAATATTCCTTATATTCACCATCTATCTATACATCTATACATACATATATACTACTAAGTTTATCTCAAGAGCTCTATTACAGTATCCACATCATCATTTCTCTTATTTATTTATTTATTTATTTATTTATTTATTTATTTATAAATTGTATAAATCTTTTGAATCTTTACAAATTAATATTTTTAATAGAGACTTTGAATTTAACTTATTTAATGTATCTCATAAAATCTAACTTTTAGGGTTACAAATATTAGATATTTTTTTTCAACTATTGGTTTTCAAAATAATCTACATTTTTTTTTCAAAAATATTTACCATCTATACATCTATAAATCTATCTAATTTGTCCCTAATGGTGTTCATTGAAAGCTTCATATAAGTTTTTAGGATTTTTTTTTGTAATCTCTTAAATTTCTTTACATGTTTCATTGTTTTGTTATAAAATTCATAATAAAAGTCTTTTTGATTTTCTCGATTGTTGATAAGATACATGAATTGTATTAGATAATAAATTTGTATTTTTTAATTAAAGGAATTAATATTGATAAAATTAGCTTATGGAACATTTGTTATTTGCTTTTTCTAAATTCTTGGTTATTCATGAATTTAGTTTACCTAGGTGCGTGTTTCTGATTAATTAGTGTATTAAGTTTCAAAGTATCCTATAATGAGTCGTACAAATAGCCATGTAATTGAGTATTAAAAGCAAGTCAAATCTTAAAAAGAATTTCACTTTGGTTTTTCAAAAAAAAAAATCTTTTTCAAAGTTTGTAAGATTTTAAGTTAGTGTTCATCACTTTACCGTAAAAGTACTATTGGATAACATCAAAATTTGCATGCCTCATGTAGACTATCTAGTTTAAATAAATAGCATCCACTTTAATGTAGTTCAATTTAAATGTTACTCTTATACATATTGTCAACTTGTGTACACTATTCTATTATATATCTTTCTGACACACTCGGACCTATTTCGACCTTTCCATACTAATTGGAATCGGAATAGTAGAAGACGATAAATTAATGAGGACAAAGTGTCAATTCAGATGACACACCTGGACATATTTCAACCTTTCTATACCAATCGGAATAGTAGAAAACAATGGATTTGTACGAACAAGACATTAGTTCGAGTGTGTTTGATAAAGAAGAGATGTTAAAGGTAGGATAAGATGGAATTGGAAGATGAGGTAATTCCAATGTATAAAAAATAAATAAACACCAATCGAGCTTCCTCTATGTCCATAACTAATAGTTATAGGGTCTATCAGTGTAATAGGTCGGAGAATAGAGCTAAAGGTTGAGAATCGGAGGAACTAGAAAAGAGAGGAAGAGGTCCGAAATGAGACCCAAATAGGTACAACATTGAACTATTCTATAAAAGGGGGGAGGCCAAGCCTCTCTCCCTCATGTCTCTTCTCCCCCTCTCCTTCTCATCCTCTCTTTTCCATTCTGGAGGCATATTGGAGATTTGGCCGATCCGAGCAATCTGACAAACAGATCAAGGTGAGTTTTTAGTATATTATTCTACTCACTCCATCTTCAATTTGCCTAGTTACTTACATAAATCCATGCATTGGTTTAGGAGAAATCACGGCTCAAAGTTAGACTTTAGGTTTTTAGTTAAATTTAAGTTTAGATTTGAATTTTAAAAAATTCGAGCCAATGATTTCGATATTTCTTTAAAAGAAGTTGCTGTGGATGTTATGGGGATTGCCTGTCTCAATTTGTAGGCTGACTCATGGAGAAACAGGCTAAAAAATCGAGCCAAAAGCTTGTTTCTTGGGTTTCTGTCCTTGATCTGGCACAGGACTCAGTTGAGTCTAGCGTCAGACTCACCTAAATTGGGCGCTAATCTATCTAGCAGACCTGGCATTGAACCCCACCAAGTCTAATGCCGGACTTGTTTGGGGAATATTAGGGGCATTTTTATAATTTCACACCAAGTGTTCATTTTTGAACCGAAACTTCCCCGAACACTCTTCTAAGCCCCAAATCACTTCTGAACATTAGTTTTAGTATAGTGGAGCCTCGTAGGTGCATTCATAGATTTAATTATGAATGCTAACGCTTGCTTCCATGTAAAGGTTTCTGGATGATAGAATGCGGTGGCACTTTGGAGATAGATCTTTGTGGGATTTTTGGAAGTATACAAATGCCATGCCCCGACCCGCCTGGGTCGGCCACTTGGCAACCGCCATGCTGCCTCGAAGTACGTGTCACACCCCGACCCCCGGGCCCGGCCACGTGACAACCACCGTACCATCTCGAGGTGCGTGCCTCGTCAGGCAGGCAACCAAGATGGCACAAGGCATAAAATAAAAGGTTATATGAGCAATATATGAAAACATACAAGAGATATTATAGAAAATATAATTTAAAAATATTTATAAAGAAAGTGGCACGTTTTACGGCACACCATGCAGCGGAAAAGTAATATACATTTATATATATATATATATAACAAGAACTAATATTCTGAGCCAAGATTCACAGGGCAAAAAGGGGTGGCACCTACAAAATCGTATCCACAGTGTGGTACTGGGATCACTGACCACCGGGACGTCCGCTGTTCAAAGCCTGATGACCTGACAACAAAAGTGAATGGTGTGAGTACAATATACTTGTACCCAGTGAGGGACCCGATTATAATGACCGATCACCTCAGGCTGGGGATATGAAATAATCTAAAATTAATTTATTAAACCATTTACTAAAAATTATATGAAATCCCATTCCAAAACAAATATTAAACTAATAATGATATTACTAAATGGGCTGGCTTCTGAAATTGTCTCATAAAGGTACACCCGTGCACTGGGGTACCCGCTGGACCGTCAAGGGTTACTTTATATTTCAAAATACTTTTCTTTGCTCACTGGCCCATTCCCTTGACGTTTGCCTTACTATGGTGGAACACAGCAATCTGGGGCCCTGGCGAGCTTCTCTTCTCTCCTCTCCCAGGGTCTCGTCTCACTGTGCCCCTCGACAAGCGGTCCACGGTTGAGAATCTTGCATGCTTCTCCAACTCGGTCCACGCTTCCGCATATATTGGAGCACCGAGGAACCCGCTCAATCTCTCGTCTCTCAGAGGCATCGTATCCCAAATAATTATTAATAATAATATCAATTTATAAAATATTTGAGAGTCCCACCCTTTAAATCTTTTGTAAACTTGGTGTGTGAGGGTGGACATTTCATACCCTAAAACATATAAAAACAATTTAATAAAGCATTTATAAAGAATTTAGAAAACGGTTAACCCTTAATGGTCAACCAATATAATCCAAGCCACTCATTAGAGAGGAGAGTTGTATACTCCCCGATTACCCCACAAATGCTTAAGCTCAAACTGCTACCGGTTCGAAACTCGTACAATCACGTACCTAAATAACCAAATTAAAAATCTAATTTGATTAATAAAGGCATGCGACTAATAGTTAAACCATATAACAAATCCTAATTTAGGGTCTCCAAGGTCTAGAAACTAAATTGGTTAGGTCTGGAAGTTAACTGAAGTTAATTGGGGTCTAGGGCTACGAAATTACCAAAATGCCCCTAATGCTACAGTGCCCTAACTTGCTGATGGCTCACTCCCGGGCGCGGTTTGAGCTCGATTCACCACCGATCAGCACCAAAATTGAAACACAGCAAGTTCAACATCTAAACTAATGATTCACAGTTTCAAGAACGGAATTAAACAACCAACTATGCTCGGAATTCGAATCAAAACACTAAGGGTTAACATATTCTCGGGCAAGCAGAATTCTCAACTTCAATCAACGATTTCTCTTAGCACAGACCACGAAATCATGCATATAAACTATCAAATTAAAGCTTGATGAGTCTAGAACAACATACCAAATTCCCAGCCAATTCCCACGGTTGAAAGTTATAGCTCGAAGAACAAACTATCGCCGAAATGACAGTTTTGAAGATTTGGTAATTTCTTGGAAAAATTGGTGTTTTGATCTTCAAGAGGGTAAGAGAAGTTGGTGCTGATGTTTAATTGAGTGTTTGAAGAGAGATTGAAGAGTTAATTTTGAAGAAGATTGAAGAGAGGGCTCGGAGAAACGAAAAATAGAGAAAAGAAGAAAAAATGGGGGTCTCGGGTGAGCCGAGACCCCATATATACATGACGGGTTCGGTCGGGTCCGGCGCCACAGTCAACAATTTAAATGTTGACTCCGATCAACGTAATTCACACTCATTGGAATTCGTGCCCAAGTGGGCCCCGTAATTCGAAACTTCAATTTTAGGGTTTTTAAGCTTGGAATCGAGCTAAATGAAGTTCAGAACATCCATGAAAAATCCAATTTGGTATATTGGCCAGACAACTATACATAAACACAAAATTTGACACGTGCGGACTAGGTCCGGGCGTGTCAGTACGTGCCGGCCGCTCATGCACCTGAAGCACCGCAAGACAAAGAAATGGAACCATCGCTGCAAAACTCATAAATATTTAATTAAAAATCATTTAATAAAATAATTAATCTTAAAAGATGTACCAGTGGATTAATTTAGAAAAAAAAATACCTACACAGCGGAAACACTAAGCCTAAGCAACCGACGCCTCCTAGTGAGCCTCCATTCTATTTGCTGACCCCGCACGCAGATCTACATCCATCCACATTGGATACAGGTGAGTGACAGAGGTTCTATGAATCTCCATCGGGGTTAGGGAAAAATAAGGGAAATCCAAAATAAAATAATAATAAAATAAATATTTTTTTCTTCAAAACTCTTTTCTGGTTCTCCACCGAGAACCCTCTTTTAAAAACTCTTAAATAAATAAATATATAAATCTCAAATGGGCTGGCATCTCTTTTATACTAAAGGCTTGACCCGTCAGTCGTATGCCTCACTACACCGAGGGCTATCTCTTTTCTTTCTAAAATATTTTTACATTTTCTCTTTCTCTAGCCCTTTCCCTCGGTGGTGCCTCGCTGTGGTGGAACATAGCGAACTGGAGCCCTGACGAGCTTCCCTACGCCCCTTTCCCAGGGTCTTGTCTCACCGTGCCCCTCAATAGGCAGTCCACGGCTGAGAATCTAGCATGCTTTCTCCAACTCATCCACGCTCCTGCATATATTGGAGCCTGAGGAGTATCATTCTCAATCACTCATCTCGCAAGAGTATCACACCCTTAATAATCATAATAATAATATTTCATAATTATATATATATGTATAAAACATTTATATTTAAAACATATAATCACACACACATAAGTTTTTATATTCCTTTTTAAAACATCTCACTCACTGTGTGGGTATATCACCATGCAAATGTGTGTGTGTGTGGATTTCCCGTATCCCAAAACTTTTGAAAACATTTATGTTTTTAAAACATTTTTAAAACCTTTGTTCGCAGTAGCTAAACAAAGAAATCTAGGCCACTCACAGTATTGGGAGATTCGTATACTCCCAAGCGCTCCATGTAGCTTAACTTCCGAAGCATCGCCTCACTCGATTCACCCGGAGCCCTAATACACGGAAATACACATTAGCATTCATAATTAAATTTATGAATGCACCTACGAGGCTCTAATATGACCTATGACTGGGTTTGAATGTGATTCGGAGCTTAGAAAAGTGTCCGGGATGTTCCAGGGTAAAAATTGGACACTTGAAGAAAAATTACGAAAATGCCCCTGAGGGTCCATGGGCCGCCAACTCGGGCTGGGCCCGGTACTGGCCCAGCCCGGCCCGGTTTTGGGCCAGGCAGGCCTCCCCCCCCCCCCGTGGCTGGGTCAGGCCCAGCCTCTCGTATTTAGGCCCAAAAATGGCCCACCCACGCGGTTGGGCCAAATTGGCCATGTCCCGCGTGGGACCTGGCTACAGGTCTATCCCGCGCGGGGAGCTGGACGCCAGCCTCAGGATTCGAGGCTTTTCGTCGGTTCCCGAGGCTCTCGGTCCACCATTTGACATGAAATTCGAGATGGAGGTTCCTCACACCTCCCACGACGCGTTTACCAGAGCAGAAACGAGAATCACAAGCTCAAAGTTCCTAGATCTCGAATCTAAGCTTAAAATCTAACTAAAAGCTGAACTTAACTTTGAGCTTGGATCTCTCCTAGACCAATGCATGGAGATGCGTGAAAACTTAGAAAAACGAAGATCAAGGAGTTAAGAATAACCTACCAAGATCTCGCCTTGATCCTTCGGTCGGTTTGTCCAGATCGGTCAAAAGTCTAAAATTGCTCCAAAAGAGTAGTTGAGAGAAAAGAGAATTGAGAGAACAGAGAAAGAGAAAAAATAAAGGGGAGAGGCTCAGCCTCCCCCTATTTATAGGGGAGCCCGACACCGGGTCTACTCGGGCCCAGGGCCAGACTTTCTCTTCTCTTTTTAATCTCTCAAAACTTTGATCCTTGGCCCGATCCACCAACCAATTCACCAATTGGCGTCCAATCCATTGGTTATGGATTTAAAGAAGTCCACTTTAGTGATTCCATGCATGATCACCAATCTTATCTTCCAACTTCGGCTTACCTTAAGCTTATATTCTCTTCTGACTTGACACAGCCGGACCAACATATTGTTTAATTAATACGTCATCTTGCACTATTCCGTTCGTACCGAAAAGTCGTGCTAGGTTCAGGTGTGTCAAAAAGTGATTTATTTAATTTAATTACAAAATTAAAATTAGTAGTTCAAAAAAATTTTTTAATTGCATAATTAGGATTAGTAGTTCAAAGGTTTTTTTTTTTCCTATTAAAATGTCTTGGTAACCCAAAGGTTTATGTCTTTTAATTTTTCTCATTATTATAGATTTATAAGAATTTTATAGTATCATATTAAAGTTATTTAAATAAATTGATGTCCTTTGAGCCACCTATGTTATTAAAGTAGTGTTGATATTTATTATTTAAAGTTTTGGTGTTTATTACAAAAGTAGAACTTTATATATATCTATTGATTATTAATGTACATCCAACTTTTGAATTTATAATTTTAATAACATATGACATGTCAAAAAGTATAACAATTTGGGATGAAATTATTCACACAATTGGTATTACTCATTCCAAACCATTTGGAGCACTAGACTACTAGATATTCTTTGTTGACGAAAAATGAGTACGCTACTAAATTGGGTTTAAAAAATTTTTAATTTTAACATCAAGTAGTTTTCTTATGTAGATACATGAACAAAAAAATAAAAATAATAAAACCTCCAAACAGGTTGCAAAATTTTGAGTCTGATATAGCCATATAGGCAACTATGAGAGAGATCTTTGCCCATGTATATATAGGAGTTTATTATCCTGATATATTAATATATATAATAATGAATTAACGAATTAGTGCCTCATTTTTTTAATTAAAAAAAGTTATGGTTGAACGGTCATTATCTACTTATAAGTGAAAACCCTAAAATCCAATCTTCAAAATATTACTAAATCCTTACCTACCAAAACCCAATTCAACCCAATCGCTTAACATTAACATAATCATCAAGAGTTATTCTCAAAGAAAAAAAAAACATAATAATAAAGAGTTCTATCTTTAATTATAAATTTAATTTCACAGAAACATCAATTATAATCACAAAAAGTTTTAATATCTTATCAATAATTGATTGGTTCAAGTGGTTTAATATTTATTTATCTTAAATGATGTCTTAAATTTAAGTCTTATAAATAAAGAAAATTATTATTAAGAGAGTTTTAATCTTATAATAAATCAATTCGACTCGAAAGAAATTAATCTTAAATTAAAAATCTAGGAATATCCTTGATTAAAAAAAAAATTATCAGTACCGTGATTGGACTATGCAGATAAGAAGGAGATAAGAGAGACTTGACTAAAACTTTCTAAACAAAGTAGCTTTCTCTTTTTGTTTTTTTTTTTTTCTTTTCGGCCAGTAAAACGGAGGAGATTTCTTTCAATTTTACACAACCACTCACTCTTTATTAGTGTTAAGTCCGCGTCCGTGTTGCAGTGATATAGTGTTGCTTTGCGGCTAGCTTCGCTTTTGTTGGCTTTACCAGAGAAACAACAAGTACTGTTTATTAAGGTGGCAGTCCTCTTTATTTAATATAAGGGTGAAAAGTGAGAGTACAAATTTGATTTATTAGAAACGTAAAAGATTGGTTTTACTTTTACCTGTTATGCTTCCTAATGAAAGTGCAAGTGTTAAGATTAGAGTCTTGTGAATAGAGGGGGAAAACAAAAAGTTTGGAAGAGTTTTTCGTTTAGATTTGGGATTAAGTAATCGGATCTCAAGGATTTATTTATGGATGAAAAAATAATTAAAGTAATCCCTCTCTCGTGAGAAATTGGATTGAGGGAGTTGTTAAGTACTCAGTACTGCAAAAGACGCTTGGAATGAGAGGAGGAAGATTAAGTACTGATTTAAGATAAAAACGTGGTTTATCAAAATTGGTTTAATACTATCTATTAAGACAAGTTAATTTTCTTGTTGACTTCTTAAATCTATGTCTCAAAACCAAAAATTAAAATAATGAATGATTGATGTTATACGACTTTATCAATAATTGATTGGTTCAAATGATTTGACATTTTTTTTAAAAAATAAGATATTAAGTTCGAATCTTATAAATAAAAAATATCATTATAAGAAGAATTTTACCCCTTAATAAATTCGACTTAAAATATATTAATTTTAAATCAAAGACCTAAAAATATCCTTGATTAAAAAAAATGCAATATGACTTTGATAAAAAGATTATTGAGGTCGTGCCAAAATAAAAAGGTATAGACAACATAAAAGTTAAAATCTTGTAACCCAAAAAAAAAAAAAGAGTTAAAATCTAATGGTCAAGAAGGTAGAGGAGGTCATTAGTCAGAGGAGGCTGAATTTTGAATCCCCGCCACCGCCCCCTAAACCCAAAATCCAAAACTTGTATTGTACTGTGTACATGGTAAACCTATCCTTTAGGCTTTAGGTGATAAGAGTTAGAGTTGGTATAGTAGGAATTGAAATCTTCTAATTGTGTGTGTGTATATATATAAAATAACTCTTCCATTACTTTAAAAAAAATAAAATAAAAGTTACACCCTCTCATCGTCAAATTGATTGTCATCTATTGTTGGAGGTACGTATGTTATGTTTATTCAAAAGTATACATATGTTCTTCAAAATTTGTGTAAAAATGGGGGACCTCGCTAGCTTTTTCCCTTTTTCTTTTTTTTTTTTTAATTGGGTGTGTGGATATGTAGGCTAGGGTTTTTTTTTTTAAGGGGGTTCTTTGGGGGGAGGGGGATGACAGGGGTCGAACCTCTGTCCCTGGTGAACACTCTAATCTGCTTACTTGTTGTCACTCAACCAAGGGACGAGGTTCATGTAGGCTAGGTTTTTCAATGCTCTGTTTTCTTCTGGTCTCATTTTTCAACTGGAAAGGCACAATCCCTTTATACTCACAAATTACCATCAGAAGACATGTCGAACCTAATTAAATTTGGCCGTAAAAAAAAACCAAATTAAATCGAATTTCAGTTTTTTGAGATAAAAGACCATTGACTTGCCCCAACCGAAGACTCTAAGTCATCGTCTCCTCTGTTCTGTCTGCATGGAACTTTCAGCCCAAATGCACTTGGGAAAAGACACGTTCACACATCGTAGCTCCATGTGCCTCAACCTCCCCACTTCCACCCCACCAAACTTTCTGACCTTTTGTTCCCTACGTACCCCCACCCAGAACCCTCTCCACTGATACTGAAAACCAAATCTTCTCAGTTTTCCGCTCAACCATCGCTGTCGCTAAATATATTTTCTTCTTATAACTTTCGAGCTCATAAATTTTAGATTCTTGAGAGGTAATCCTCGCTCGTCCCATAATTTTTCTTGAAGTTAATGTGCTAGGATTTGTTCTCCATAAGGGTGATGATTTTTTTTTTTTTGGTTTCTTTAAACGAAACCAATATAAGAGTTACAGGTAGAAGATTTTATCATTGTTTATTCATTTTTTTTATGTTATTCGAAATAAAAAAAATTTACTTGTCAATGAAGAGGAGGACCCAGAATCGATGGGTCGTTGTGTAGTATTAAATCCTGGCTTTTCTTAAAATAATGGTATTTTGGTTTATAAATTAGTATTAATTTAATTAATGAATTGCATTATTGCTGTGGAAAAGTGAACCAAGGAATGGCAGTTGACTCCCTTTGTTAAGTTGGGTTTTCTTGCTGGTGGGGTTACGTATATGATTCATATAACATTCCCTTTCTTCACTTTATTTATTTTTTATAAAACTTGGGTTTTTCTCATTTTTATGAATATAGAATAGAATACTTATCTATAGCCATCTCTGTTGCGTGTTTATCTTTCAAAAACCCATCAAGGAATTCTTCCTCTTTTGTCTTTTCTTGGAGTTTTTCTTGAAGTGTTTAATGATCGAATATACTTGTATAGGAATTTTTGTTTTGTATTTTCTTTTTTTCCAAATAGTCCATTTGCAAGAACTTTCCAACGTTCGGTATGTTTGAACTGGTCATTTCTACCAGCAGCTTTCTACATTTATGTTAGTCTTAATTTCATATGAGTAATTTTTCAAGGAACTTTCGTTTGTCTGTAATATTTAAATACTTTCTAGTTGTCCCAAACCTTTATTCATATCCTTCACCTTTTTCTTTTTCGAAAACCTGATTCAAAAAACAAAAAACAAGAATCAAGAATATCTTAGCAGGTTTGAGGTATAATATTTAGGTAGCAGAATTTTGAGTATATTCAATTCCAGCAGCCATCGTTTCCTATAAAAGTGAGCAGCTGGTAGTTTTTCTTGATCATGGAGTTTATTTGGTTTGCAGGAAGAAGACATCACTTTCTGTCTGTGTGAATTCTTGGAGAGTAGCTTTTTGTTAAATTATATTGGTTATGGGAATCAAAAGCTCAAAGGAGTCTAGTGGAAGAAGGTATCAATCAAGCAGGTCAGGTGTTTCAGATGCATGGAGTCATTACGGATACCCACCGGAACCTGCATATCCTCAAGAAAATCCTTATTATACGCCCCGGCATCATTATGCTCCGCCTCCCGCTTTTAGTTATGGATCACAAGCGTCGCAGCCGCGTAAGAGTCTGGATAAGAAATACACAAGGATAGCTGATAACTACCAAACCTTAGACCAGGTTAGCTTCATTTAGCTGCAATTTTTTTTTCTTCAATTTTGATCTGTTCTACTTTTGTTTTCGGTTAATATGGAGAACGAGTGGTTGGCTATGGTGTTAATGATTAATAGGAATATTTGTCATCTGACATGACAGCCTAAAGAAGAGCATGACTGTCAAATATGTAAAACTAGTTTAGACTTTGAAAATGATTGTTTTTGGATGATAAACAAGTGTTTCCTTTTAGGTTTTTCTGTCTGAAATATTGCAGTGGAAAATTTTTGAGCTTCTAAATGAATTTATGTATATATGTGAAAAGGGGCATCCGGATTAGCTGCTAAAAGTAATTGGATTGCCTGAAATGAAGTGGAAGTGGAACAACATCAGTTTGTGTTTTTTTTTTTTTTTTTTTTTAACTTAGAAGGATTCAATTAATTGACAATACCAATGACCAATGTGTTGTCTGTCTCCCGTTGGACAAATTTGCCAGTGCTACTTCTAAGTTGTCTTGTGGCCGCTTCTTTTTTACTTATTCTTCTGCCTACATGTGGCAGATTGAATGTTCAGTTCCACACCCTGTTGCAAAATATCATCTACAGAGAACAGTTTGTGCTTCGCAAATTTATAAAGTTCTATGACATGTTCTGACAATTAAATTGCTGATCACAGGTTACTGCTGCCCTTGCACAAGCTGGCCTTGAGTCCTCTAACCTCATTGTTGGTATTGATTTCACCAAGAGCAATGAGTGGACAGGTGTTCTTAATAATCCCATATAATGCCTATGTTGTTCTAATGACCTGCAATTGCACCATGCTTAACTTCCAATTGAAAACCAGGTGCCCTGTCATTCAACCGGCGAAGCTTGCATCATATTGGGAATGGTCACAAAAATCCCTATGAACAGGCAATATCAATTATTGGCCAGAGCTTATCTGCTTTTGATGAGGATAACTTAATACCCTGTTATGGATTTGGAGATGGTAAGTTCACTGAATGTGTTTTCTTACTATTCTATATTAACTAGAATTTAGTATTTAGATTATGAAGATGACATTCACTTGATATATTTTCAGCATCAACACATGACCAAGACGTCTTCAGTTTCTATCCAGACGAGAGAATTTGCAATGGATTTGAAGAGGTGCTTGCACGATACAGAGAAATTGTTCCTCAACTTCGACTTGCAGGTTTCTGACTTTACTTGATCCATTGGTTTATTGTTGTTTATATACATCTTGAAGTTGAAGCACTTGGTACTTAAGCAAATGCTTTTTGTTCCCTTATGGCAGGACCAACATCTTTTGCACCCATCATTGAAATGGCCATGACTATTGTTGAGCAAAGTGGTGGTCAATACCATGTTTTGCTGATAATTGCAGATGGACAGGTAATTTACAATATTCTCTGAAATTCTATAATTACTTCAGTTTTCATTATCATATGAAAGAAGTGAACAAGGAATTTTGATGATTCAATAATGACTGGTTTCTCGATAACGAGAATGTTGACCAGAGATGTGAATCCATTGCTGCTACATGAAATTAGGCACAAATGTTGAAGATACAATTTTTATATTGATGGATACGTTAAAAGCTTAATGTTTGTCAGCAAATAAGCAGCAAGTGTTGTGTTGTCTAAGACATGATACTAGCAAATAAAGGATACACTGATATTTAACTCGGGTACTAACTAAACGTTCAGTATGATAGAAAGGGTGAAACATGAAGCATCCTCATAAATTTGCAATTGGAAGCTGCTTTTAATGTCAGTCCTCATGAGGGAGCTCATTTCGGATATTGACAGAAGCAAAAGACACCAGAAAAAGCATCCATTTGAAATAGGGCCTTTGTTGTCTCTGTGTCTCTGAAGTTGAAGTGAGTCTGATGTTCTGGAATAAGAAGTGTCAATAAAAGATAGAATATTGATTTTCACTTCATCTGAATCATATATTGTACTAGCTGGTTCTGTTTCTGTGCATCTGGGTGAAATGTAGATCTCAGTTTTCCAACACTTTTGTCTCATTTATGTTGCAGGTCACAAGAAGTGTTGATACCAATCATGGTCAGCTTAGCCCACAAGAGCAAAAGACAATTGATGCAATTGTGCAAGCAAGGTAATTTTCATTAATTAACCTGTTAGATTGCTACTTTCTTTAGATTGCCCGGCATCTCATATCCTTATGTGGTCATTTGGTTGCAGTGAATTTCCCCTGTCAATTGTCCTAGTTGGGGTCGGAGATGGGCCTTGGGACATGATGAGGGAGTTTGATGATAACATTCCTGCTCGTGCCTTCGACAATTTTCAGGTAAGTAATGTTTTGTGTCTCTTAAAGTGATTGTCAAAAACTGTAAGCTTCTACTGTCTTCAGATGTTCTTAGATGCCACCTTTCTTTGTCCTGCTAGTTTGTGAACTTCACAGAGATCATGTCAAAGAATATGGATCAATCCAGAAAGCAGGCAGAATTTGCTTTATCAGCCTTGATGGAAATACCTTCTCAGTATAAAGCAACTATTGAGCTTGGCTTATTGGGGTAGTTTACCGATCTGTTGTTGACTACTTGACAGCTTCTGTATGTTTATTTCCCAACTGTTATTTATGTACTCTCTGCTTATTTTCTTTCATTAATAAAACAGAAGAAGGAAGGGAAATACTTCAGAGAGAATTCCTCTACCTCCTCCTCTCTATGGTGGCTCTTCTTTCAACAACCCAAGGCCTTATTCTCGCTCGAGCAGTTTTCAGCAGAATCCATCACCTTATTCTCGCTCAAGCAGTTTTCAGCACAACAAACCTCCATATTCTGGATATGATACTCCAGCTAGCACGGGCACCGGTCCCTCTTCAAGCTCCCTTTACGATCATCAGGTATGCAAAACTATTCCATTGAAATCACATTGTTGTTGCTACTATCCTTTTGCTGTCGGTACTAATCCATTTTCTGTGTAACTGTCGTCTTGCAATCTTGACAGGTTTGCCCCATTTGTCTTGGTAATCCAAAGGACATGGCCTTTGGTTGTGGACATCAGGTTTAATTACTTTCTCTATCTCCTATTTCTCTTTTTAGGCCACAATTATAATATCGACTATCGAGTATTCATGTCTGTTTTCCTCTTTTCTTGTTATCGTTCAATTTGACAGACTTGCTGTGAGTGTGGAGAAGACCTCCAATTCTGTCCTATATGTCGGAGCACCATAGAAACTCGAATCAGGCTTTATTGATCAGCCTCCCTAATCGCAGTTTCTGGTTTGGCTGACGGCTGAATCAAGTGTTTGTTTTGCAAAGCAAGTGAAGGTTAGCCATTGATAGTGAACTAAGATAGAAAAATGTTTCCAGTGATCATGAGCTTTACCGCATGTTAACCAAAATTCTAATATGTGCAGGGAAGGCCTATACTTTACCTGTTGCGTCCCCTTGCAGTAGGGAACTCAGGTGCAATCACCAGCTGAACTCTGTGCGGCTAGCTTTAGAGAGATTTAAGATTAAAAAAAGAGGGCTTTAGGACCAGCCTTTGAAGCTGTAAGGTAAGGGAACACGGCCATTGGAGGACTCTTGCTAACATTGAAGCTCTGTAAATAGTAAATACTTTTGAAATGCCTTGATGAGGATCAGAATTTTGCCCTGTCAAAAGCAATTTGATTGAACGGGAGCCTAGGTCGACTCCGCTTGTTGAATAGACCCAGATTCTTGTCATTCCCTTTCTTTAAGAAAGTTGTTTGTGATCTTTTACCCGAATTGTTTTTGGCTTGTTGGTGCCTTTCACCCACGTATCAGAGATAATTTTGTTGCTGTGAGCTGAATAAATTCGGCCGACAAAGTAATCCCGTCCATTTTTCCAGTTACATTTGTCATAGACCTTCAGATCTATTTATACTGCTTTCGTATACGTTTGCCGAGAGAATTGAATTGCTTTCTTCATTTGTTTTTACAAATGAAACTCTATTTTCAACCGCCCAGCTATGAATTCTGCAAGAATATTAATATTAGGATGTTTCTTGTAATAGCAGCAAATAATTTTAGGTCAATGGCCAAAAATTAAAAACCCTCCGTGCCCAGATTCTTATGTCCACGGCAACTTCCATTTTATGTAAATTTTGTATATCCAAATCATTTTTCTTCCCCAAAGAGTTGTGTACACATAAGGATATCAAAATGTATGTAACATCATAATACCAAACATGGGGAGCTTCTTTTATCCAAAAAAAAAAGAATGGGGAGCTTCTTTGTCCCGAGTCATTTTTGTCCTACTCTTAATAATAAGAATATCTACTTGGTTGATGATACGACTCTTGGTAATCTTGGTCAGGCACCATGAGACTTGATATGGCAGAACTCTGCAAAGCCCTCCCCTCTGGTTCTTTAAGGAATTTCTTATCTTCTAAGTAAGACTGAATCTCAGCTATAATACGCCTCAGCTCTGGATCTTCTTGGCCTCTCAAGGCATTAAGAAAGTTCTCCGAGATGATGTTCAGCAACTTCATGAACTGAGATTTGTATTTTCTGAAGAGAGCAAAGCCTGCCATCTATAGAACAATAGAATCTAGTTTTTAATCCAATCCGAGTTATATCTCCACTAAGCAAGCAAGCTCACTAGTAGTTTATTAGTTTAAAACGAGGAATTTTGCCCCGTTCAGAAAAACATTTAGGTTCTTTAATTTGCATGGCCAAAAAAGTATCAATAACTTTTTCCTGCATGTTCCACATTTAGAGATCGCTTATATGATGCAAAAACTAGATCGAGAAGTGCATCAACTTACTTGCAGGAACGCATTCAAAGCCACAGCAGTATAAATATTGGCTGGGAGTGCATTTAGGAACCTAGCAAGCCACGCCCAACCTTCCTCAAGACCATGAACATTTTGGGCACCTGCTACCTCAGTCTACCAATAACAAAACCTCTGGGTTAGCAGATTCCTTGTAAATGTCTCATAACACTAACACGTGGAGAGGACAAGAGCATCAGCATGCACAACTAAGAATGAAGAATTACTTTCTTTTTGGATTAACAGTTTCATACCTGAACCAGTGCCCCATAGAGCTTCATGTAAGATTCCAACCGTTCCAAATAATCCTTGGTGCTTTCAATCTTTCCATCATCTTCTCGGTATCCAATCGCCTTCCAGTAAGCCTCTTTGGATTCAAATGCTGACTGAAATAGCAAATTTATACTTAGAATACAGCAGCAACTAGAACAGGGGAGAGACATACCAGACACAATTTCATTCATCTATGTTCTAACTTTTAAGAGGAGCACAAGACCTTAGTTTTCTTTCTTCTTTTTTTGAATTTAATGCAGCCTAAAACTAAGTAGACCTTAAACTCGAAAGTTCAGCCAAATAAACATAATAAGCCAAAGCTGAAAATGTTTATAACTGGATTGAACCATAAACTCAAATCATGTACCGATAGATATACAAACAATACATTAAAATAAGTAAGAATGCTGCATTTATAAGTATTATATAAGTTATGACAAACAATTCAAATAGAACACAAGCAATTTGAGTGATTTTCTTCTTCTTCTTCTTCTTCCTTTTCTTTCCTCTATTTTTTCGTGTGGGGGGTGTGGGGGTGTTGGGGTGGGGTGGGGTGGGGTGGGGTGGGTGGGGGTTGTGTGTGTTTTGTAATTGTTCACTTTTTGATCACTTTTGAGAAGGCATAGCTAATTGCTTAACAGTGAAAACGCTTTCAAAAGTATTTGCGCAACTCATAAGATAAATCATGAGTGGACTGAATTGCTTTTATTGAATTTTATGCATACTTTGAAGCAATTAAAGTTTTTATGAAAGATCAATAATAATTTGGTAAAACCAATTTCACCTCTCTTGGTTTAGAAAACAAAAAAGTTCCAATCAAAAGAGAAAACAAAGAGAGACATATCTGGTATTACAAGAAATGCACCATCCGAACTTTGTCCAAATTTGTGGAGCTGCTTTAATTATTATGAACATCATTATGAGAAGTTCACAATGATTATATACAAACCAAGAAAAATATGTTTAATATTAATTAACTTCATCTGACAGAATGCTCTCCCAAACTATCATGCTCGATATACTTGGAAACAAAGAGTTTTGAGTGTCAAGGTTTCATTAATGGAAATTTTACATACATGGAAGAACCTTTTAAGCTAACTATTGCATGCACATTAAAAGCAAAAGAATAACAGATGCCTTTATAAATTGCAAAAGAAGTTACCTTCAAGTATGATATATGCTTTGGGACCGCGTAAATGCAGGCTCTTTGCAGTTCAGCAACAAGAAGATCCATTGCTTGCGGGAACTGAAAAATAAGGATCATTTTGCTTTAGTAGCTAGAATAACCCCCAAAAAGTACATATATTATGATGATAATAGAATAGAATACATAACCTGACACATTTATACTATGTTATAAGCCAGTCTATCAATGATAAAATCCAATCCATAATTCTAAGATCCATGAAAAAACCCCCCAAACAACCAACAGACATTAAAACTATTTAACGTAGCATAAGTATTATAACTCATGTATTTTAGAAATAAAAACTAGTCGCTTCTACCAACAATCCAATTTAACAATAGGATTTTCGAGTTTAAGAATTTGGCTTTGGTTCATCCCTACAACCCAACTGCTAGAGCAGTCATGCACCAAACAAATCTACACTAACCTAGGAAATCAAGAGTTCTACAAAAAGTAATTCACTAGAAGTATCAATCCTAATTACTCTATCATGAGATGAAATGATTATAGCATGACAATGCTTTGTCATAAACTTATACAACACTGCAATATGCAAGTTTGACCTGCTAAAAAGGAAAAAGGCACTTCTGAGATAAAAATTATACCTTACCTAAATTTAGTTAATTCGATATCTTATTAGGTTCATACTTTATGTTTATTGTTTTATATTGTCCATGGTTAGCAATTATGCTTTTATTAGTGGTCATCATGTGACTGGAATGTGACCTGGCTTATGTATATCCAAAAGGCTAGGATCAATAGCTGTTTAAATTAGTATTATCATTTTAGATCATAACACAGCAGTAGTATTTGGAGTATTTTCAGACAGGTTTTTCAACCCTAACCCAAGTATTTTGATCATTACATGGATGTAGTCTATGGAAAAAGTTAAATGTTTTGGTAAAACCGACTTCTCTCCTAGCTTTCTCCAACAGTGCAAAAATTTACCTTGCTGCCCAAAGAAGTAAAACCAGCTTCTGTCCTAGCTTCCTCCAGGGGTGCAAAGTGTATTTCTTGTTGCTCCTATATAATGAATAGGTGTTTGGCTTAGTGAGATGGTCCTTGTCATGGTCAAATAACTAAGATCTGCCCTAGAGAATGTAAGCAACGTCCATGGGTATACATACATCAAGTAAAGCTTCATCTTCTAAGTTTTCACTAAGTGAATTTGACCAAGCACCAAGATGTCACTAGTATTTCATTCCCCTTCTTTGGACAGCAAGGTAAATTCATTTTTGTCATTAGAGGAGTTTGAACCTCAAGAGTAGAGAAAGTGGAGTTGTTTATGCTCTAGTCAGCAAGTTTGTGCAAAGTAACCAAAGGATGAACAACTCCCAAAGCATCCTTTTGAAGTGCAGTAGTTGCTAGAAAAGTTTATTCTTTAGTGAAGAATCGCTTTCTGTCTCACCACCATTGAGGAGTATTCAACATGCTATTGATTGGTTTTGAGAAATTAAATACTAAATATGCCACTTTGTAGAATGCCTACATTGCAGCAAGCATGCAAAGAAGGTTGAGGAATTGCAGAGCAAGAATTTGGTTTGGGAGAGGAAAGCAACCCACAAGATACCAGATGGGTTCTTTGAAAGGTTAGTGATGCTCTTTGGTCTAATCATACATCTTATATTACAAAAGTTGGTGAAGTTATTTATTTCTTCAGGAGCATGCTGCATATCTTGTTGAACTTGGATATCTTATCCCTTATTAGTCAGGATGGAATAGTAGTAAGCAATCAAGTTACTGCTGTTGAAGAACTAAAAGAAAAGTGCTCAAGTGATATTCAACCATATTAAGGAGGACTGTAGTAAACCAGGTAGACATAGTAGTTGAATTGAAGAAAGTGAACTAGATAGAACTGATCCATAGATTTACGCTGAAGCTGCCAAAGCTTTCACTAAATGAGGAAGGTAGGAGATTCATGCAGGGGCTCTCCTATATCTAGCTTAATTAGTTGTCCTATTTGGTTTTGTACAAATAGTCTTTTAGATCATTGGGTAGCTGTATTATTTAAAATATTTTTCATACAGAGGTTGTGCAGCCCTAAACCCAAGTAGTTAGTCCCTACTTCAATATTACATCAAGTTTAGCCTATTTTCGGGTTATCTTCACTGGTTTGGTGTTCCATTTAACCATCTCCACTAAACACCCAACCACACCAACACTCAGACACACCCCAAAACAGGGAAAAATTAACATAAAAGAAGATTTACCTGCGATGTTACAAGGACAATGACATAACCACATGCAAAGGCAGCATTATCAGGGCTTTCACAGTGAGAAACAACCTGAAATATCAGCAACAGAAACACATGTCCATAACCATTACAGGAATTGCAAAATATAAGCTAAAGGCATAATTATTGTGTATTGCAGTCACACATTAAAGAACTAAACTTGGTGATCTATAGGAATTATGGTAACTTGCACAAATCTGATTTCAGAGATACATATACGCTTTAACAGATCATATTGTCATATAAAATATTGAGATTGAAACTACATCCGTACATGGACAAATCGCTTTGTCATCTCACAAGAACATAGAGAGCTCTCTCAAGGCATGCACACTTGGCTTCATTGTAACAAGTTTTGCTTTTAATGCAAAAGCGGATTGCCAACTTTGACTTTCAATTGGCTAAACTTGTTATTTATTTTGGTAGCTTACCTTCCAGAGAATAGATAAAAATAATTTTTCAACCATTAGAAAGAAAATGGCACATCCCTCAAGTGTTGAATAATCATATGTACCTTCTTAGCAAAAGATGCAATGCTGATGGTTTGAGGACAACGAGGATTGTTAAAAATCTTTATAAGCTCACTAGCTTTTGTTCTGCAAAAGATGGTTTACATAGGCTAACAAATTTAACTGCATCATGAACTTCTGGAAGCTGAAATTAAAATATACTTGCAGTGAACATTAGCATAATGTAGAAAATTTTAATAAGAATTGACTAAGACTAACTAACTAATAAAGGAACATATCCAGCTAACCTGACATTGTCTTGTGTACCCCTAATTTGTCGTATCAACCTACCAATATGCCTCTCAGTGCTGCCAAAATCCTAAAAACAAACAAGAGTTCATAACCAATTGACTGATATATACAAACAAATCAACACACAGAAAACAAAATTCTGTGCTGAAAGAAGTTACCAAATACTGCATACAAATAGGTAAAAGATAGCAAGAAAGCTAAAGCAATTTCAAATAACATCTACTGTACATCTATGGATAACTGCTGTCGACTTTATTTAGTGATTTGTTTTTTCCTTCTTTTAACAAGTATAGAAGCACCGAACTTCTTTTATAGGCGCACATTCTGATATTTAACTTGCAACAATTATAAATTAAATGCATATCTTAAGGTTAAGCACAATATCAGAAATGTGGTAAAATAGGAGTTGGAAGATATTCATTAACCTATAAAGGCAATAAATCCACATATTACAATTCAAACATGGATTGAAGACATACCTCATTTGAACTTGATCTCAGTAATAGATTTCTTTCATCTAACTCTTTTAACTTTTGCAACCTTTCCCTCTCTCGGTTTAAAGCACTCTCTGCAGCCCTGACTGTGGAACCTGCCATAATTGGACAGTTGGCACTGAGAACAATGTAGAATTCCAGAACCTAGAGACACATTGATATACCACTTTGAACAAAACTCGGTATTCCACAACGAAGAAATGCATATAGAGAGGCATTTACTTACACAGTAAGGCATAGTGGAGAACAAGATCTATGAATTACTAAAACTTAAGTGAAATATGGACAAAATGAAGAATACACCTAGCAAGAGTTCATTAAAAACATGGATAAGTCTGGAAAGGACAAAAGTATGGTCATCATGTATTTGTGCATGTATTTAGGTTCGAAGTTATGTTTTATGTTTTACACAAATATGCATGTGATATATGTTTTTAAAACAGAAAATTCCTACACATTAGAAAACCTATACCAGATGAATGTGATTTCTTTGCTTCATCAGTTTCAGAGCCTTTGAGTTGAGCATTTAGACCTCCTGAACTATTAGCCATTGAACCGCTTAAAGCTTCTGTTTGTGATACTTCAGAAGTACTAGCTTTAGAGGTTTTTGCAGCTTCTTTTTCTGCTGCTTCTTTTGCTGCTCTCCTCTCAGCTTCCAAAGCAACCCTTTTGGCCTCCTCAGCTTTAAGCTTAGCTTGCATCTAACACATAAACATCTAAATCATAAACAAAATATCTTCCAAATCCAAACCCTAATAAGCTGCCATACTTCGTAAAACGATTAAAGTAGTGGGAAATATATACTAGTCACTAAAAATAGATAACTTATCTAACAAAGATTTTCGATTTTTCAAAGATAAAATCCAGAAAAAGCTCATAAAAGGGTGCAAAGATCTGATATCAGGAAGCAAAGTATAACCACCATAATACACAAACCAAAAGAAAATGCAAAATAACAAGAAATCTAGTTTGAACTCTGGCAATCACCAAGTTCTCTAAAGCTCAACTAAGGTATGTTGGAGAACGCCTCCAATTTTATTCTGCCTAATAATAACACTAAAGGCCTTTTTTCAATTAGAATGAGCAAAGTGACAAGGCGTGCCTGGGCGTATGAAAGCATATCCTTTACAGCGCTATCCAGCCCAATTATCATACTAATTTCTTATGCACTCAAAAATATTAAAGTGGCCAAGTGATATTCAAAATCTAAGAGACTATGAAATGTTATTGTATTTTCCTTTTCTACAATGTCACTCTAAATGGAAGTATGCCGATGAACTACACAATGTAATTTGCCTTTGTTTTATTTTTGTTGTCTTTGATTCCTTGCTACTACAATGGAGCAAAGGGCTCATAAAAATGAAGTAAGAAGAGCAGCAATACACAAGTAAAATGACAAGCAGCATAGTTTGGACTCCCACAATCGCAAAGCCTTTTAAGTTTAATGAAACAAGTTTCCATAAAAATGTAGTTACATGCATAAGAACCCAGCAACAGAGCACTCCAGCTGCCAACAGAATTCCAGTTAGTTCATAAACCAAAGAATGCACAAGGTAACACTTCTAACTGGACAAACAAAAGGAAACAAAAGTTTCAGTGCCACATGTGATACAGCCTGCAGGTCTAATAATACTAGAACTGCGGCTGTATAAACAAACCTCTGCCTCTGCTTTGGCCTTTTCATGGCGTAATCTTTCTTCCTGAAGAGCCTTTTCCCTCCTCTTGGCCTCTTCATGCGCTGCGTCACTTCTTATTCTCCTTGCTTCTATCTGTGATTTGAGTTCATGATCCCTCTGAACAGCAGTCAAGTGATTATCAAGTCCTTCTGCACTGCAATAATTTCATGAATTTTTTAAGTTGTTTCCAGAACAGCAACCAACAATATATGGTATCAGGTGCCCTTAAATCTTTGAGAAATTCATCCATTATATTCTAATCCCAAAGTAATTCCACCTTACTATTAATCAAATAAGTAGTAGTAGTTAACAAAAGTGAGGATATTGTTAGCATGCTTATCATTGAGTGTCAAACACCATCAATAGATACCACAAACTCCTGACTTACAAAGATAAAGGTACAAGTAAAAAGGGGGAAAAGAGGGGGCCTGACAAGGCAAAGATCCAACTCTTGAAACTATATTTTCCAAAACTTAACAATATTAAATATTTGAATTAAAAAATTGAGAAACAGCAGATGCCCACTTACATTCTACGTTGATACTGAACATCAAATTTCCTCTCTACTTCCCGCCTGGCTTCTCTATATTTCTCAACTTTAGCATTTGCAGAGGAAGACTTTTCACTCTCATTCATCAAATCTGTCTCTAATGCCAAGATTCTGTTCCTAATTTCCTCCTGTAATTACACACATAGCTATGTTAAACCATAACCCATTAAAGAATGATAACAAACCAAAATACACAGGGGAAAATAAGGCTATCAAGTTCACAAAGAACACAATACAAAAAAGCACTAAACTCAAGCATTCCTTCTACTAAAGCTATAATCTAACAGACCTTAACTCCAAGTTGATGCTCATGGGTTAACTCAAATAAAGCACTCTCCACCAATCCCTCTTCATTCATCAACGAGGTTTGGACTTGGAGACCCAATTCATTGTCAGAATCATCATCACTGCCACTGAAAGTTAACATTTTAACAATAAAAGCGTTAAAAGTTATCTCCTTGACCGTACATCCAAAAGAAATTTTCCGCATTTAATAAAATCGACAAATGTGTAAGCATAATTCCATACCTCAAATAAAATTCATCACAATTAAATCGTGCAGCTTTCACCAATCCTCGATCATAAACCTCCTCACCCTCAGCGTCACTCTCCTCAAACTCCTCATCAGATATTCTCATAACAAATGCATTTGGGCTCCTCTTGATGACTTTTTCCCCATAAAACTCTCTTTTTCATATATTTAAAGCACATTCAGTAAACAAACAGACACTACTACAAGGAGAAAAGTTAGGTAAAAAGAAAAGAAGAAAATACCTTGATTTGGTTTTTGTAAAAGGCAAAGGAACAACAGAAGATACAGTGAGCTTCTTTTCCAAGGAATCAAGCTCCGATAACAAAGCATCGAAACTCCAATCCGGTTCAGGTTCGAGACTGACTCCATTAACGGTTTGAGGGCAGCGAATTTCCAACTTAATAGCTCCCCTACAATGCCATGCATTTTATAAACTAAATTTTGAAGAAAGGAAAGAAAAGAAAGGCCAGAAATCAAAATTCACAATAAACTTACATAGTGAAATAAATTAAGGATTTTGGGGATTCATTAATTTATTAAACCCTAATGATTCATTTCGGATATATGAAACGAAAAACTAAACCCTAGAATCCTGCTCTTTTCAAAATTTCGGATTCACTTCAGCGCGTACCAGATTGCAGCGTATTCCACACCCCCGACCCCACCTCTCCTCTTGACAAATAATATGGGCCGGGTTCAAATGATCGAAAGATCCGTGCTAACGGATACTCGTGATTTAACGGTTGGATCAGTTCGGCCTTTTGAAGAAACCTATGGGCTTGAATGTTTGAACGGTTGAACCCTTATGTATAAAAACCATTGGGCTGGGCCTCTTCTAACACTTGATTTCTTTCCTTTCCTTTTATGATGGGACGAGTTTTATCTTTAATGCTTTTGGTGCGAAAGATATTAATCTTGAGTTAAAGATCTGAATATATCATTGGTTGAACTGAAAAAAAAAGAAATTCCAATATTTTCAAAAAAGGTGTGGACAATTAATGGAAGGAATTAAAATATTTAAAAAAACAAGCGCTATCATGCATTTACTCATTTTATTATTTATTTATTCTTAGGATTAAATATATTTAAAAAAAAAGAAAATTTTGAACACTTAGGAGCCATCCAACAATGCTTATGAATTCAAGACTTTATACATCATCTGTGAGGTTTTTAGACTCCACAAGCAATTTTAGGGGTGATAAGTGTGCAACTGTGCATATATGAGCATATTTTTTAATATTAATTAATTAATTAAAGGAATATATGTTATTTTTCTAACACTACTTATAAAATCTAAAAAAAAACTTCACTGTATGAAATAATAATCTACAAATTTATGTCATATAAAAGTCAAATATGTATGATTTAACTCACAACGGGTTTATTTTTCGTCCAAAAAAAAGATTGAAAGAAAGTCAAAATAAGAACAAATAGAAAAGCAAAAAGAAGATGCATAACCCATAGCAAAAGCAAATGCATGCATTGCCTTGTAAGTTTGCCAATAGGGCCACCCAAAGCTACCCTACACCAGACATAATCACTTAACCCTAAAGTAAAATATGTGTGTACGTGCAAAAGTGGGCATTTGGATTCTGTTTATAGCTTACCATCTCTTTGCAAAGTATTGCAAGCCATACATATAAATGCCTATTACTTAGCGTGTTACCAACAACTACAAGGAGAGCAAATGGTCCAATTGGACATGCTCAACGCATAAGTACTGATCGAGGCTTTCCATGAGAACAATCATTACATCAGCCTCATTTCTTTCCTTGATTGGAAATATCTTCTCCAGTATCGGCGCATGTTAATATAGCTAGGCTTGCGTAAATAACTAGATTTGATGTCCCTTTCTAGTGGGAGAATCAGACGATCTTGCTTTCTTGTTGAGCCACTTCACATGTTTCAACAGTGTATTTTTCTGTTTCTTTTTTTTGCCCTTTCTTTTACCTAGTAGTGTATGCAATTTCTATCTCATACTCTCATTGTTTTGGTTTTCGATGGACAAGACTCAAAAAGTGTTAAAGTGGGAAGTCCCACATCAATTAAGCTTGGATTACCTGTGGTACTTGTATATAAGTTAGGTCTCTTAAATTAAAATTAATTGCTAATAGGTGGAGAGGCCTAATTTATATATAATACAAGTAACAAGTGCTGCAATCCAAACTTAATTGGTATGGGACTTTTCACTTTAACAAAAAGTTGGCATTCAAAAATTTAATCTTGGAAGTATTCAAATTGAAATTTTAAGATGATCCAGGTAAAATTTGATAAATTTCTTGTATGTGAGAGATAGATTTATTAGGTTTGAATTTCTTCGCTAGTAGTCAGTATTGTTACATAATCTGAGATCCAATGTAAATGCAAAGTTCTTCAAAAGGCATTCACAATGCCCCGATGGCCTTATAGCTAGTGAGGTATACCCTATTTCTGCCAAAGAAACTTGTAGATGTATGCATTAAACATTAAAAAAAAAAGAAAAAAAACTCTAAAAGCTAAAACCAATCACAAATTCAAAACCACCAGTCTAAGAAATTTAATTCACCCCTGCATTCATTTTTCAGAATCTGCTGCACGCGGTCTTTCTGTCTGTCACCTCCTACACATTTTTTATTTATCTGTTATGTCTCCTCACCCTTCAATCAAGAATCTAATATAGAAAATTATAATTATTTTATATGTTCATTTGTTGAGAGTGCTTAAAGTTTCTTTTTTTTGGGAATATTTTATACGAGACTAATGTAGTAATATTTTAATAATACATGAACAAGTTTAAAAAGAAAACTCTTTAACAACTTTAATTAGTATATAAATTTAAAATAATATAATAATAATAATAAGGATGATGATGATAATCACATTCCATTAGCATGTCACAATTTTAAAATCTAAAGCTCTGTCACAATAAAATGTCCAAAAAACTAATTAGAAGTTGTAACCCAAAAAATAAAAACTAATTATAACCTCTTCAAAAAAAAAAAAACTAATTATAACTTATCATGTAAATCAATTTTTTCATTTAACTTAATTATCATTAAACTCTGTGCCACATATTTCTTCTTCAAAAAAAAAAAAAAAACTCTGTGCCACACATGGAAGGGTACGCAAAATTGGAGAATTAAATAGCATTTATGATCTAAAGAAATCCCAAAAATTTAAGAAAACTTTTTTAATTTCTTTACGTGAATGTGAGAAACATAACATTATTCGTATTTTATTTTCAAGAAACATTACTTTGCATTTTAATTATAGAAAGGGACTATTTAACTCATGGACGGATCTAGGGTAGGGGCAGTGATATTTAAAATATATATCAAAATTTTAGTTGCTTTGCAATTTGCCCCACTAAAGTTGAGAAAAAATATAAAATAGAAGTGGCTTTTACAAATTTATTGCAAAGGATTAGGCAGGAAAAATATAAATAATGCAAGGGTTTTGTAATTATTTAATTTATAACGAGCTTAACCAAATTTCTACACTATTGAGCTCCACTCCCATGTTTTTGCATTTTTTTTCTTTTTTTTTTACTTTATTTTAACATTTTTCAAATCAATTATTAAAAATTACAAAAGAGGAAGAAACATCTAAATTAAGTAATAAACAAATTAGGGTGGATCATATATATTGAATTAAGTTTAGACGATCCTTATTGAATTTCAAACTATAAAAAAAAAAGTTTATATATATAGACACCATCCTAACTTGATTTTATATTTTTCATATATTTAACACTGTACATTCTATAATTTGTCCCTAATGAGTACAATTTCTAAGTCCGCCCCTAGTTTAACTCAAGTGATAAATACATAGAGATATTAAATTTGAGTCATAATACTCTCTCTTATGAGAAAATGAAAAGAAACCCGGACGCATGGGAGCCAGAACAAATTAGTCGCTAAGTTCTATTCATGGAGTTGCGGCGGATCCCTTATCATAGCTCTAATACAGGCTTATATAACAATGATTAGCTCCAAGCAAAGACAAAGATAAATAAACCGATGAAAACGAGTCACATTCAGGGCGTGCATTTGTTGACACAGCGCCAAAAGATTAAACAATTTATGTATTTAATAAAACCAACAAAAAGAGTAAAAAATTACTATAAAAAAATAGTAGTACTAAAATGAGAAAAAACTTTAATTTCCCCCAGAAGGGGTGGTGTGTTTGGTGAATTGCTTTCATTGTTGGCATTTGACACACAAGGATATATAAATAAGACATTGAAGTTCCCCCGCTCCGTATCCAACACCCTCCTAAGTCAAAGAAAAAACCAAAAACCATGGGAAGGTGCGTTTCCTCCATCTCTTCCTTGCCCATCCTTCCTCTGTTCCTCCTCATTTCCATCATTTTCCAACATGTTAAGCCAGCCATGTCTCTCCCTCTCTCCACCGACTCGCGTTGGATCGTCGACGAGAAAGGGCAGCGGGTGAAGTTAGCATGCGTGAACTGGGTGACCCACCTCGAGCCAATGGTTGCAGAAGGGCTCAGCAAGCAGCCTATGGATATGATCGCCAAAACGATTGGGTCACTGGGGTTTAACTGCGTTAGGTTGACTTGGCCACTCTTTTTGGTTACCAATGACTCCTATGGCTCTCTCACTGTTCGACAATCTTTTCAAAAGCTTGGGCTGCTTGAATCCATAGCTGGCATCCAGGCCAACAACCCCTCCATTATTGACATCTCCGTCCTGAAAGCTTTCCAGGTATATATGAAAGTTTCTATCCTTAACTTTTTCTCAGAAATAATAGATTTCCACATACGAGAAGATAAGGATATTAATGGTAGCTGAAAGTGAAACCTTTCGGCGGGGACCCCACTTTCAAAAACTAGAAAAACAAAAAGAAAAAAAAGGCTGATTCTCTAATCTTTACGGTATTTTGGTTTAAGGTTATCCAACTAACCAATAACTTGATGACAATTACCTTAGTTTTTTTTCCTTATCACGTCTCTGTTCTATGTCTGTCTAAATATTTCATTTTTCCTTGTATACTTACGGTCCACGTGTAGCTACTAGCTTCATGATTAAACTCACATAGTTTAGTGGGAAAAGTTTAGTCAAAAACTGATCGAACTGATCGATTATTATAGTAATTATAGTAAAGTATATGGGGTTGGTAGGAAATGATGGAGATGGGCAAATGAATTAAGTATTATGCTTAGCTGCTTTTACATATTCTTTATGTTTTTTAGATCAATTTACTTGGACAGTGGACATTTTCCTCGTTTCTTGTACTAATAAAACAGTGGTTGAAGTTAAAATTGCCTGGATCAAACCATTGTTGGTTTGTTTCTTGGTTTAGATTCTTATTGGAGGAATCCAATTTTCAGGCAGTGGTATCCAGCCTTGTGGAAAACAATGTAATGGTCATACTAGACAATCACATCAGCAAGCCCGGTTGGTGCTGTAGTAATTTTGATGGCAATGGGTTCTTCGGTGACCCATTCTTCGACCCTGATGTATGGATTGGGGGCCTGACTCGGATGGCAACCCTATTTAATGGTGTGACCAACGTGGTTGGCTTGAGCTTGAGAAATGAGCTTAGAGGCTCCAAACAGAACGTAAATGACTGGTACAGGTAAACATTCTGTCCTATACTCAGAAGGTTTAAAAGGGTCTAAGTGTGTATAGGTGAAACAAAATGGGAAACCCATTTAGTTAAAATGTTGATGAATTGAATTTAGGTACATGCAGAAGGGGGCTGAAGCGGTGCACTCGGCCAACCCAGATGTTCTTGTTATACTTTCTGGTTTGAGTTATGACACAGACTTCTCATTTATCAAAAAACAAGCAGCAAATCTCACGTTCACTGGGAAATTAGTATTTGAGGTTCATTGGTATGGTTTTACGGATGGGGAGGCATGGCTTACCGGCAACCCTAACCAGGTGTGTGGTAGAGTGGCTAAGGACGTGATCAGAAGAGCAGGGTTCTTGGTGGATCAAGGATACCCACTATTCGTTAGCGAGTTTGGGGTGGACCAAAGGGGAACCAATGTAAATGACAATAGGTACTTGAACTGCTTCTTAGGTGTGGCTGCTGAGCTTGACCTGGATTGGGCCTTATGGACACTGGTTGGGAGCTATTATCTGAGAGAAGGGGTCACTGGATTAAACGAGTACTATGGAATCTTGAATTGGAATTGGTGTGAAATCAGGAATGCAAGCTTCATAGAGAAGATTTCTGTCATCCAGTCTCCTTTCAGGGGTAAGCAAACTTTATTTCCCCTTGGATGTTTCATATTCAAAATTAGTTCATAAGGTGTCTTCAAGGCTTAATTATTTCTTTCCAAATGGCATGCAGGGCCAGGTTTCTCAGAAACCAAACCGCACAAAGTGATCTTCCATCCCTCAACGGGGCTTTGTGTTCTAAGGAAATCATTGATTGATCCATTGCGCTTGGGTCCCTGTTCAGAGTCTGAAGCTTGGACTTACTCACCCCAGAAGACTTTGGTGGTAAAGGGAACTTATTTCTGCTTACAAGCTGATGAATCAGAGACTCCGGCAAGACTTGGCATTATATGCAGCGAGTCTAATTCAAAATGGGAAATGATATCAGATTCCAAGATGCACCTGTCATCTAAGCTTAGAAATGGCACATCCATTTGCCTGGATGTGGACTATGACAATACAGTTGTTACCAAAAGTTGCAAGTGCTTGAGTAAAGATAATATGTGTGACCCTGGGAGCCAGTGGTTCAAACTTCTGGACAGCACAAGGAGCAGAAGAGGGGAAACATCTTTCTTACATTTTGACTTGGTCCAAGACTTAAAGGATGTCTTATGGAACCTATTCGATGGCTCGATATAAAGGCAATTTTCAGTGAAGCAAATAGGCAAAGGGTCACAATTCAAAGGAAGTTTAGTCTAAAACCACAGATATATCAACTAATCCTCAGGTAAATGAGAGTATATTCTATGGTGCAAAGATATACCAATCCACTAGGCCTCACATAGCCTCTCGTAGATGCATGAATTGTTTCAAGATGCTACTCTGCAGTCTACCGCGGATCAATCTAGACTTTTTTTCCTTTCTGAAATGTATACACTTAAAGGAATTATATGTTGGTTTCAAAATCCAGTTCATATAGTCAATAAAACCAGAGCAAATAGTCAATAAAACCAGAGCAAATATATTTGTCTTTCCTCCATTACATGGTAAATTGGAGCTGAAAGACAAGAATAAAAACTTGGGTGCCATTTTTTTCCTTCTAAATAGTCATTTCATTAGAACCAAAACCAATGTCCTTAGCGTAACGTATGTATGAAATTGCTATGATGTTTGCAATTCTAAACAAACATATTATTACTGAAGGACAAAGGGATTATAAACCAGTATAGTTTGATCACCAGGGAGTCATTCTTCCATGGCATCTCCATCTTCAATAACTTCTACCTTTTCCTTTAAAGGTGTGATCTTTGTCAATAGAACCTCTACACCATGAGAGAATTGTGGCATCAAGTTATCACTAACAACTCAATAAAGGTGGATAAACTTGTACTGTATGCCAAATATTAGTGAACACTAGAATGGCATCCTTGCTTTGAATATCTTTATTATAGAAGCTAAGGGCAGAGTAATAATCTGAAAGCAATAGAACAACTGATTCAGAGATGACCTCACTTAACAGTCTTCTTAGGAAATGTAAATCCATTTGAACTGATATGTGCACGACGATTTGGGACTTGATAGTTTCTTAGGTATTCCTTCTGCCCCTGCATAATCAAGTATTGCAGAAAGGTTAGAGAACTAAAAGGAAGAAGACCAAAAAAAAAAAATGTGAACAGAACCAACATTTCCTACTGTACCAAAATGTAGGCAAGACAACAAACCTTTGTTATAACACAAACATCAACATTGCTCCCACTGCCCAAATCATTGAAAATTCCAGCACAGATAGCCTCACATACCAAATTTATCCCTTCTTCTTTCTGCACAAACAAATATTTTAAACATACTAATGTATCAAAACTAGGATACTGTGGACATCTTGATTGAAGACCAGAACTATTTGCTACAGCTCTCTGAAAAGCAGTTTTCAAAATCATTCCTTTTTTTTCTTAGCAAAAGATAAGTAAACACTTTAGTGATCAAGCATATTTTATGAATCGAATGAAATTCACCAGCACTTCATGCAAAATGGCAGAAGAACATACAGTTAGTCCTTCACAATATTTTGACTCGAAAACAGCCATAGCAGCAAGTGAACCAGAACCCATAGTTGCAAATGGCAGACTGTCCGTAGATCCATGAGGATAGATCTGTATGAGACCACAAAGTTAATGCAAAGTAAGTGGAAATGAGCAATGACAAAAACAAGAAAAATTTCAGATTCCCTTGTGTATAACTCAACTAACCGTATAAAGATGGGGCCCAAACACATCTACTCCACCAAGCACCAAAGCAGCTTGAACATATCCTTGGTAGCTAGACAGCAGGACAAGTTAAAAGGAAAAAAGAAAAAAGGGAAAAAAAAAAGAGTAAGGCCTTCTTCAATCACAAACAAAAGGATCACACTCACAGATATAAACTTACTTGAAAAGATGAGATTTTAAAAGAGTCAGGGCTGTCACAACCCTTGATTCTCGTCCAGTATGATACCGATGTAGCTGCAACTGGGAGTTAACCATATCTATAGCAAAAGGCAACATCAAAAGAAAGCACAATGTAATACTCACATATACCACAAAATCAAATGAAAACATGAGGAAAAGGAGAGGCAAAGAAATCTTACATACCAGTCACTGCCTCTGTATCAGCAGCAGTTCCTGCTCCACAGCAATAAATATTTGGTGCCATATAATGAATTTTCTCGCAATTCTTATCACAAACAATGGGCCCTGCGGTGGCTCTTGTATCTGCTCCGAGGATGACTCCTTCCTACTTGAAAATAATAAATTTATACAATATAACTGAGGAATAATAGTATCACTCACGCTCATCCATTCTCATGAAAAGATTAATACATAAATGCTTTAAAAGAATTGTAGATTTGAGAAACACTGATTGGTCAGTATCTTAGCAATAGTTCTTCCAGAACTTCAAAGTAGCAGAATCACACATTCCTAGTATGCTAATGCTATACCTAAGCAAAAGATTCATTTGCAATATCTGCAATACATTATCACAATCGGGCGGCTGACCAACTGATAAGAAATTTAAAACATCAGATAATACACCACAGAAGTAAAACGTACAATATAGTTAAGTTGGTGAGGATTTATATGCATACCTGAAAAATGAGTCCAACAATTGTCGTACCAGTCTTTCGAAAAGATGGAGGATTAACCCCCTTTTGCAAGAGCTTTTTATTTCTTCTACACAACTCGAAGCTAAACCCGCCTTTTGGAGGGACTTCCACAACTGCCGCTGACATTTTTTTGAATTTTTACTGCAAAAGATGAAAAGATGAAGTACAACTACAAATATTATGTCAAGTTTTCATAACAAAATATTGGATCATACAAGTAAGGCAAACGACTTTTCACTTATGAAGGTATTCATTTCTATAATTTCCATTGAATGACACCTCAGATAACTACATAACAGAGTCTTCGAAGGAAATTGAAGTTCAATAAGAGCAAAATTCTTGTGAAAATTTCAAAAATCCTAAAGTGGAATTCACGGAAACCCTAAATGTGTGATTATCGACCTTGCATAGAAATAATTACGACCCAAGTTTCCGTTTGGTTACTGGGAAACTGAAGGAAACAAAAGAGAAATACGCTATCCTAGCAGTCCAGTAAAAGGAAGAAATGACTCTACATAGTTCAAGATGCGATTTTTCGACATGCAGAAGTAATCCAAAATCTAATTAACATATAAAATGAGCAAAAGAAATAAAAAATTTGTTCTCTTTCCCTCGCAGCTTTCGGATCAATGGAAAAGCAAAGCAAAGCAAAAATGATGTTAAATTTGAAAATTATATAACCAAAGTGTTAAGAAAAAAGACTTACGAGAAGCAAGACCACAGAATCGGAAGAGAATCGAGATTGAAGAGATGAAGGAGAGACCGAAGATTGAAAGCCTGGCGCTTGCATTTGCAGAGAAGTTTAGAGCTTTGGCGCTTATAAACGATGATGAAACTTGGCAGAAAAGAAATGGAGGGGGTTTTTCAATTATTATTTATTTTTTTAAAAACAAATTACGTTTTTTTTTTTTTTTACCATCCGGTATTTTTGGATTCGAGTAAGGTAGGATCATAACGGCAGTAAAGTTCTTTCGAACGAGAAATTATTAGGTAGGCCGGGTGTATTACGTCATTCATAGACCCAATCAATTAAATTATGATAACTTTTGATATATTTATTAAAATCCTATCATAATTATAGCCTAAATTTAATGACTTATCCTTTAAATTCTCCTTCTTTGTAGCATGACGCTAAACTTTTATCAAATTAGTGCCTTAATTTTAGGAAACTTTTTGAGTTGGCACAAATTTATTGATCGGGCCTATAGATGACGTGGGTACTCGGCCTACCTAATAATTTCTCTTCTTGAACTCGAGTCATTTGATTAAGCTAAAACAGGCTATTGCCAACTAATCTACGCGCCTAGGGTTCCCTCTTTAACCTTCGAAATGGATACTTATTACAATTGCATCCTTGAAAATTTTAAAACAATTTTAAATTTATACTTTTTTTCATCTATACCATTAAAAATAAAGGAATATATTATGGAGACCATAAGGGGTACCATGTAAGATAAGAGAAGAGAAAAAAAATAATTATAGGTAACTAGCAATTTGCCTTCACGTTAACACTGCATATATATATGAAATTTGATTTGATTAATTTGTTGAAAAAGAGATAAAAAAATACTAATATGATGTTCATATAACTCCAAAAATAACAATTAAAGAAAATTTTAAGAATTAATAAATTAATAAACTCATATATGAGAAAAAATAAATGAAAATTACAAAGTCAAAATAGAAGGAATAAATGTCAACGTTATTTTTAAGACATTGAATTAAAAAAAATTAAACTCTCACATTTAATTATTTTAAATAAATGTAAAAAGTATTAGAAAAATCAGTTTTTTGGAGAAAATTACAAATTAATTTATATCTAAAACCAACAATTCCCGATTAACAGGATAAAAGAGGCATTTGCACATTACATTAACTCCATTCCTTTGGAAATCATCATACAGTACAGTAAGTAAGCCGTCATATGTCAAATTAGAGAGGTAGAAAGGGTATTTAATCAGGGATATAAATAATATATAATATTTATAGATAGATATATTTAAAAATAATTTTTATAATTTTAAGTATGATAATGATTATTTAGTCTGAATTTAATAAATATGGATGACACTAACGTGCAACAAAAAGTTAAAGGGGAAAAAAAAACAATACAAAGATTTGGTTTTCTTTGTCTTTCCAATTTTTCTTCTTTTTTATTTGTTTGGGGGAGGGGGTTGGTTTGATTTGAATGCTATTATCAATTTTTAAATTAAAATAAAATAGAATAGAAATGTAAGACTAATAAGATGGGTAAAATCCAAAAACTTCCTCTCAAAAAACTCTATAAGACAATTTGACACCTCTTATTTTAAAATGTAACTTTTGACCATTTGACTGTTAACTTATTAATCGGACATTACATAAAGAAAGGACCTAATGCCATGTTATTAGAGCTGCAAACAAACCGAGCTTGGACACAAACAATGCGTGTCTGTTTATTCTTTGCATGCTTGAACTTGGTTTGTGTTCGTTAAGAATTTTTAGAATTTATTTAGGCTCGTATTCATTTGTTAAAGGAATGTTTATATTCGTTTATGTTCGGCTTGATTAAACAAGCTTTTTCATGAATAACAAACGAACATCTTCATAAATAATAAAGAAATATATTCACGAATCAATATTAATTTAGTCATAATAAAAAAAACTTTTTTATATAATTATATTTCTAATTTTTTAATTATAAATTTCCTTTTAAAGATTTATATTTGATTATTTATTTGTTTATATAAGTTAAAAGTTAAAATATAAAAAATAAAAATAGGAAATAAAAAAATTATTAGAAATAAAAATATAATTAATTATTATCTTAATCTTAACAAACATAAACAAACTTAAATCAATATATATATATATATAATCCTATTTTTGTAATAAAATCACATAACTAAATTTGTTCCAACTAATAATGAGCATAACTTTTGGGGAAAATTTCAAAAAAGGATGGTCTAGTAGAAATATTTATCTGTTGGTACTATGGCAAAAAATAATTATTAGTAAGTCAATTCTATTTTGTAAAATTTATAACAAGGCCCTTTAAAAAGAAAGAAAAAAATCCTAATATAGTTGTGCTTTTTTCCCCTCCAATTCAACTATTGAAAACTTGCAATCTCTTATTACCAAAAAAAGAAAACCCACAATCTCTAACAAATTTTGACATGCCTGGACCTAGTCCGTACATGTCAAGTTATATATTTGTGTATAGTTGTGTGGCCAAGAAACCAAATTGGATCTCCCATAGATGTTTTGAACTTCTTTTAGCTCAATTCCGAACTTAAAAACCCTAATTTTGTAGACCAGAGTAGGTGGGGCCAGTACGTGCACGCAAACCGATGAGATGGGGGCCATGTTGACCGAAGTCAACATGAAAATTATTGACTCCAGCGCTGGACCTGGTCTGGTCCTGCGCTAGACCCCTGAAATCTAAATGGGGTCTCGGGCCCATTTCCTCATTTTCTCTTCTTCTTCTTCCTCCATCGAATTCTCTCAACTCTCTCTTCAATTTCTTTCAAATTCAACCCTTCAATCCCTCTTTAAACACTAGATTAATCATCATCACCAGCTCCTTTTTCTCTCAAGAAGATCAAAACACCAATTTCTCCAAGAATTCATCAAATCTCCAAAAATTGTCAACTCGGTGACGATTTGTTCTTCAACTTATATCTTTCAATTCAACCGTAGGAATTGGCTGAGATTTTGGTATGTTGTTCTAGACTCATCAAGCTTTAATTTGATAGTTTATACACATGATTTCGTTGAGTGAGCTAAGAGAAATCATGAATTGAAGATTGAAATTCGGTTTAGCTCAAGAACACTTCGACCCTTAGTGTTTTGATTCGAAATTCGAGCATGCTTAGCTATTTAATTCCATTTTTCAAGCTGTGATTCCTTAGTTTAAGTGTTAAACTACCTGTGTCTCAATTATTGTCCAATTTGGTGGAGAATCGATCTCAAACCCAACTTGATTTTCTCCCAAATTGGCTCATTCCCAGCCGGGAATGAGCCATCTACTATGGTGGGGTACTGTAACAGGGGGTATTTTGGTAATTTTGTAACCCTAGACCCCAATTGACCTTATTTACCTTACGGACTTGTCCAATTTAGTTCCTAGACCCTAGAGACCTTAATTAGGTTTTGTTGTGTGATCTAATTGTTAGTCGAATGCCTTTAATAATCAAATTAGATTTTAATTTAATTATTTAGGTACTTGATTGTACAAGGTTGGACCGGTAGCTTTTAAGCTGAGGCATTCGAGGGGTAAAATTTGGGAGTATACAACTCTCCTTCACTTGTGAGTGGCTTGGATTATAGTGGTTGACCATTGAAGGTCAACCGTTTTCTAATTGCTTTATAAATTGTTTATAATGTTTTGGGGTATGAGTTGTCCATATTCACACACGAGTTTATAAAAGGATTTAAGGGTGGGATTTTCAAAAGAATATATGAAATATTATTATTATGATTATTGGTGATACGATACACCTGGGAGATGAGTGATTGAATGGGTTCCTCGGTGCTCCAATATGCGGGAGCATGGACCGAGTTTGAGAGCATGCATGAGACTCAGCCGTGGACCGCCTATCGAGGGGCATGGTGAACAGAGACCCTGGGAGAGGCACGTAGGGAAGCTCGCCAGGGCTCAAGGTAGTTGTGTTCCAATACAATGATGGCTAACGTCAAGGGAACGGGCTAGAGAGTAAAGATAAAGGATTTGAATTATGAGATAGCCTTTGACGGTCCAGCAGGCACCCAAGTGCACGGGTGTACCTTTGGAATGATTTCAGATGCCAGCCCATTTATTAATATTTGATATTTGTTTTGATGTAGGATTTCATACGATTTTACTAAATGGTTTAATAAATGAATTTTGAATTATTTCATATCCCCAGCTTGAGGTGATCAGTCATTGTAATCGGGTCCCTCATTGGGTACATATATATTTGTACTCCCACCGTTCCTCTTTTGTTGTCAGGTCATCAGGCTACGGACGACAAGTGTTCTGGTGGACAGTGATCCCAGTATCTCACTGAAGACACGATTTTGTAGGTGCCACCCGTTTTCCTTTGTGAATCTTGGCTCGGAATAGTAGTGTACATTATTATATTATTATTTTCTTCCGCTGCATATTTACAGCGTAAAACATGCCACTTATACTTTATAAACACTTTAAATAATATTTTGTATATTATTTCACATATGTTTTCATATTTCGCTCGTATACCCCTTATTTATGCCTTGTACCATCTTGGATAGCTCGACTAACGAGGCACGCATCTCAAGGCGGTACGACGGTTGTCACATGGCCATGCCTACGGTCGGGGTGTGACAAATTTTGTCGATTGCCATATCACAGATCTACACTCATGTCTACAGCAATGTGTAGTGATCTCAGCTCCATGGATGAGTTTGCATGGAACTTTTAAGGCATATGGCTGCAATCGTGCTCTCTCTTTCTCTCAAGCGAACATTTGAGATAGCTTTATACCCTCTCTTTCTTTCTTCCCTTCCCCCCTTCCCTTCCTTATAAATATGTATATATATATATATATATATATATATATATTACCTTACAGATTTACTATGGTTACGCATTCTATATATTTCATGGAACTGCTATACTTTTATTGTAACGCTTTCGCTCCTTAAGTTTTCTAAATTTTCTTAATGATTACTAAGTGCTTGAGTCATTTGCTGTTAATTGGATTAATATTTTGGTTCGTTTTGCTTTTTATTGTAATTGGCTCAGAATTTTTATGAGATTGTGGGTTTCCTTTTTCTGATCATAAGAGATTATGAGTTTTCAATAGTTAAATTGAAGGGGGAAAACATAGTTATTTTAGGGTTATTTCTTTTAAAGTGGTTAAAAAAGTAAATGCAATATTTTGGTTACAAATTTTACAAAATATAGTTGACTTACTAATAATTATTTTTTTGCCATAGTATCAACGGATAAATATTTTTAATAGACTATCATTTTTTGAAAATTTCCCTAACTTTTGAGTTACCAATTCCTAAATTTGCAATTAAAAAAAAAACTTTCAACTACCAATTCTAATTAAAAATCTTAATTTTGAAACAATGAAGAAAACATAAAGTCAATTAAAAAAAATACCTTTGAATTACAAAGTTAGTACTAATCTTAATTTTGTAATAATGAGGAAAATGAAAAGTGATTTTTAAAAATATTTGAGTTACCAAAGTATTTTAATAAAATCACATAACTAAATTTTTTCCAACTAATAATGAGCATAACTTTTGAGTTACCAATTCTTAATTTTATAATTAAAAAAAAACCTTTCGACCACCAATCATAATTAAAAATCTTAATTTTGAAATAATGAGGAAAATGAAAAGTCATTTAAAAAAATTTTTGAGTTACCAAGTTACTAATATTAATTTTGTAATAATGAGGAAAATGAAAAGTCATTTTTAAAAACATTTGAGTTACTAAAGTATTTTCATATCACTATAAATAGAGAGGTTTTGAACTAAAAAAATTTCACAAAAGAGTAAGTTTTAAAGCATTTCAATTTCATTATAAGTAGATGTTTTCGATTTTTAAAACAAAAATTGCAAAAGAGTAAGTAATTTAAAAAATCTTAATTTTTGATTTTAATTTTTTTATTTTTCATGTGATGGTAATTTTTTGTGCTTTTTATTTTCTTTTGTAGGTTTTGTTTGCCAATGGGGTATAATATGAGTCATGAGGTTTGTTAGTTAATTTTTTACATTTGAATATTTAAATATTGATGTTTTTTAATTTCTCTCCCATGTAAGCTTTTGAATTTTTTTAAATTATATTATAGTTCGATCATGTTAAATAAGCAATTAGATTACATATCAATTGATAAGTTATTTTTTGAAAGAGATGATTGGATAATCAAAATTTATTTATGCAATACTATAGAGCAATGATGCATATCGGTTAAAGAAGGCTATTTTAAAGGAAACATATATTATATTATAAAGTTTTCTGTTCTAAAAAATAAAGATAAATATCGAGTAATTTTTGATAATGAAAAATGATTCATTTTCATGGTAATATCATTATGAAGGAGATTTTTGTTGAAGAAATCAATATTTCAACACATATCTTTGAGCTGGTAGACTATAGTGATTTTAACTGCCGCTCAACTAAGTATTTAACAGGTTTTTTTCCTTATTTTTAGATAATTAGCTATTAATTATATCGTTTATTTTTTTTTAAAATTCCTACTATATAAAATATTATTATTATTGTACAATAAAAATCCTATCATATTTGATAATATTATTGTTGTTATTATTATAATTTAGATATTATCAGTATTGTTGTTAACTTGGGTTTGTCTTGAAGTCAATCGGTTGGTGAGGAATTTATAAATTGTATAGTGTTACGCTTACAAGATTTAAGGTATGATTTTTAATTTAATATACTCACGAATATCTCAGATTATTTTATTTTAAAATGTAAATTTTATTGTGAGTTTCTTTGTTTTTCTTTTTATTTGTTTTTAAGCGAAATGTCGGCGAATATTACTTTGCAGAACAAGTTTATTTCAGAATTTGAGCTAAACTACTTAGCTTTGGGTGATGAACCTTAAGTTCTTATGCTAACCTGATACACCTAGACCTAATACGACTTTTTCGTACAAATGGAATAATGTAAGATGGCATATTAAGTCAACAATACGTCGGTCCGGATGTGTCTAATTAATAAGAGAAGTTAAAATTAGGATAAGACAATGTTGGAAGATAAAGTAATTAACCGTGCATGGAAATTAGTAAATACCAAAAAGATCTCTAATTAGGTCCCTAGAAATTTATTATGGGCCACGTTGGCACAAGAAATCAAAGGATTTAGCTAACGAGTGAAAATGGAAGAAAGTTGAAAAAGGGGAAAAAGTTTGACCCGGGACCCGAATAGACCTGGTGCCGGGCTCCTCTTTAAATAGAGGAAAGCTGAAACTTTTTTCTTCATTTCTTTTTTTCTTTTTTCTTTCTTTTACTCTTTTTCTCTCTGGAGCCAAACGGAGGCATTTTGGACAATTGGCAGATCCGGACAAACCGACCGCGAAATAAGGTGAGTTTCTAATACGTTATTCTACTCACCTTGATCTACGTTATATCAAGTTTGCACGTATTTTCATGCACTGATTTAGCGTAGATCTAAGTTTAAAATTTTTGGTCAGTTTAAATTTCCCATATCCCAAAAACCTTTTGAAAACATTTATGTTTTTAAAACCATTTTTAAAACCTTTTTCCTCAGTAGCTAAACAAAGAAGTCTAGGTCACTCACAGTATTGGGAGATTCGTATACTCCCAAGCGCTCCATGTAGCTTTACCCTCCGGTACATCGCCGCACTCGATTATTTGGAGCCCTAATACATGGAAATATACGTTAGCATTCATAATTAAATCTATGAATGCACCTATGAGGCTCTAACATGACCTACGACTAGGCTTTAATGTGATTCGGGGCTTAGAAAAGTGTCCAGGAGGTTCCGGGGTAAAAATTGGACACTTGGTGAAAAATTACGAAAATACCCTTGGGGTCCATGGGCCGCCCACTCGAGTTGGGCCCGGCACTTAGAAAAGTGTCCGGGAGGTTTTGGGGCTAAAATATGACTCTAGACGAAAAATTATCAAAATGCCCTCGGGGCCCGTGGGCCCCACACCCGGATTGGGCTGGGCTCCACCTGGGTTGGCCCAAATTCTACTCGAAATTGGGAACAACAAGCCCTCCTATTAGATATTTATATATTATAATGATATAATATATAAATATCTAAGATATATTAATATAATATATAAATATCTTTTAATATAATAATATTATATAAAAAATCTAAACAGGGACTCGATGGGCCTGTTTCTCGGCCGGTCTCTCCACCGATTTTCGCACTCGTTTCTCCTCCTTTCGACATACAAACTTAGAGAGGCGATCCTCATGGCATCCATGACGGATCCACCGAGGCAGAAATGAGAAACACTGGTCCAATTTTTCCGTAGATCGAGATTTAGCTTAAATTGACCAAATCTCAATTTTACCCTCACCCGGTGCACAGAAATGCTTGAAAACGTAGTATGACGTAGATTAAGGTGAGTACTATAACATACTAAAAACTCCCCTTATTCTACCAGCTCGAAACCCGCCGATTTGAGTTTTAAAATCTAATTCGGTCAAAAGCTGAAAATTGAGATCTATGCTAAACCGATGCATGGAAATGCGTGCGAACTTAATATAACGTAGATCGAGATGAGTAGAATAACATACTAGAAACTCACCTTGTTCTGCCAGCCGGTTTGTCCGGATCTGCCAATTTTTCAAAATGCCTCCGTTTAGCTCCAGAGAGAAAAAGAGAAAAGAAAGAATGAAGAAAAGCTTCGGCCCTCCCCTATTTATAGGGGAGCCCGACACCGAGTCTACTCAGGCCCCGGGTCAAACTTTTTCCCCTTTTTCAACTTTCTTCCATTTTTACCCTTTGGCTAAATCCTTTGATTTCTTGTGCCAACGGGCCCCATAATAAATTTTTAGGGACTTAATTGGAGGTCTTTTTGACATTTACTAATTTCCATGCACGGTTAATTACTTTATCTTCCAACTCCATCTTATCCTAATTTGAACTTCTCTTCTTAATTAGACACATCCGGACCGACATATTGTTTAATTAATACGCCGTCTTACACTATTCCGTTGGTTCGAAAAGGTCGTGTTAGGTCCGGGTGTGTCAATTATAATTATTTGTAGGACTATGATATTTCTAATTCATCAATTGACAACATATCTAATGCACTTAGTTTCAAGAAAAATGAAACCAATATACCATTGGCAAAATTCCAAAATGATATCAAGTTCACAGTTACATGAGGTTGACATCGTTGAAGAATTCGACCATAAAAAAAAGGTTAATATACTTTCTCTTAATGTATGTGTATTTATATATTAAGTTCCTCTTTTTTTAAAAAAAATAATTTGATATGTTTGTTAATTTTTTTCCTTTTTAGAAAAAGAGAAGTAATTAATTTAGGTACTTGAGAAGATTCTACAACATCACTTAATGCAGATTTCGATGATGAAAATAAAGTGATGTGTTAGATTTTCTTTAATATTTTGTTTCTACTCTATTTAAGTTTGTCAAATTGTGTATTTTTATTTTGGAGTTTTTATTGTTCTTCTACATTTTAGAACAAATATTATATTTTAATATGTTTCACTATTTTACGTTTGTTCTTTTCCTAATTCAAGTAAGTTTTGAGTTTTAAATTGATCCGTTTTTAAATTAAACAATACCTATTTTATTTTTTTCAAGATTACGATTTTTGAACTAATCATAATTATGCAATTTAAAAGAAATTTAGATTACCAATCCTAATTATGCAATTGGAAAAATAATTCAGCTACCAATCTTAATTTTGCAATAATTTCTAAATTAAACAAAACATATTTTAATTTCTTAGAGGTTACGATTTTTGAACTAATAATCATATTATTTTTTTCCTCTCTATAGTGGTTCCTAAATTAAAAAAATAAAGAAAAGAAATTAATTAATTTAAGTTCTAATATGAAGATGACTTTTGAGCTACTAATGGTAAATTTCAATTTTAAAAGCAATTGATTCAAAATTGATATAGATACTTTTGTAATTAAATCACATAAAGTTCTAGCAATAAAAATGACTTTTGACCTACTAATCTTAATTTTGTAAATATAATAAAAACCTTTGAGCTACTAATGCTAATTTTACAATTAAAAAAAAAACCTTTAAGTCACTAATATTCCTAATTTTGCAATTAAAAAGAAACTTTTAAGTTACTAATCTTAATTTTGTAATTAAATTACATAAATTATTACTTTTATCCAACTAATAATAAGGAAAACCAAAAGACATTTTAAAAAATTTCAATATTTGCCTTTTTAAATAACTTTTGAGTTACGAATTCACAAATTTGCAATTAAAAAAAAAAAAACTTTAGACTACCAATCCTAATTAAAAATCTTAATTTTGAATAATGAGGAAAATAGAAAGCCATTTAAAAAAAAACCTTTGAGTTAGCAAGTTACTAATCTTAATTTTATAATAATGAGGAAAATGAAAAGTCATTTTAAAAAACTTTTAAGTTACCAAAGTATTTCCATATTACTATAAATAGAGAGACTCTGAACTAAATTCACAAAAGAATAAATTTTAAAGTATTTCAATATCATTATAAGTAGATGTTTTCGAATTAAAAAAGAAATTGCAAAAGAACTGTGCTTTGATAGTAATTGTGCTTTTGATTTAGTTACTTTTAGTGGAAATTGTGCCAATGAAATAACAAAATGTATGTATAATAAGATTTTTACTATCCTATATGTAAAGTTTTTCTAATTATCAAAAATCTCATAAGAATTTATTTTTTTATGATTTAAAAGGAGAAAGGAAAGCAACCTTTGTTGATGATTTAATTACTGTGAAAGAAAATTGTGCTAATAAAATGATAAAAAGTTGATGCAATAAGATTTATTTCTGCTATTTTATGTGATTTTTTTACTAATTTTTAAAATCTTCCATAACAATTTGTAATTTTATAAGAAAAAGAAAAGTCAACTTTCTTAATGATGATTTAGTTCATGTGAATGAGATCAATATAGATGCAGGAACATTTACTTCTTCAGATGAAAAAATAACATGTTGGACTACTTATGTGCTAAATGGTTGGTTCATTTCAATTTAGCATTTAACATCTTCAAAACTCAACATGTTTTATTTTTAAATTAATTTTTATAATAGCAAGTCATTAATTGATTTTTGGAAATCAAATTTCAAACAACCACAATGCCCCGTCTATGAAAACATTTAATTCAGGTTAGAAATCATTGAATAATGATGCCGTTGAAATTTTTTTTTTTAGTTTATCATTCCTAACCATCACTGTCATCTACGGTTATGTGTATATGAAATTTAATTTTGTCATTACTCTAGATATTAGTGATTTGTCATCTTCATCTTAAACATCAATTACTTCGAGTAATATAGAAGATAGTTTGAATGTTTTTTTTCGATATGGAAGATTTAGAAAGTGGTAACATGCATGAAATTTTTTTAAAGTAAAGATATATGAAATTATAAATTCGTTAATTTGTTTGACTTTTTTATTAGACTAGTCTCAATGTTACGTGCATCGCATGTGATACAACACATTATACTAATTCGAGAAATCTATTCAATCGACCCACCCAAATCTAATCTAATCGGAATTGATTTTTACAAGAAATAAATAACATAAACCCGATTGATCTGAAATCCGATTAATCGACAACCAAATAACCTGAAACCTAATTAATCTAAGAGTTTAACCTAGAAAACTCGATAAACTAATATGAAAAAACTCGACATGCTAATTTGAATAACTGAACGCTCAAAAACTTAAACCAGAATGATTTGAAAAACTAAAGGGCCAAACTCGAAAGACTTGAGAGTCAAACCAGAAAAATTCAACACCGATTGATCTGAAAATCCAAAACTAAATGACCTGAAAACTTGAACCTGAATTACTCGAAATTTGAATTGCCCAAGAATTTCTTTGGGCCAATCTGACCCAAACCCGTAACATACCTAACCCGTTCATTTCACACCTCTAATTCTTAATTTTGTACTTTTTGATTGTGTAAAATCAAATTTAAATTGATGCTATTCTTGAACACCAATAAATAAAAGTCCTTTAAAATCTTAATGTTTAAACTCAATTTAAACTAATGGTATTATTAGACATTAATGAGTAAAAGTCTTTTAAAATTTTAATGTCTAATTATTTAATTTTTAAAAGCCTAATATAAAAAATAAAACTCAAATCCATATTTTTTAAAAGCCCAATATAAAAGATAGAGTCCAAATATAATGACATTTTAAAAATATATTAAAGAAAAAAATTTTAAAAGCCTAATGTAAAAAGTAAAATCCAAATTCATATGTTTTAAAAGCCCAATATAAAAGATAGAGTCCAAATTGAATGACATTTTTGAAATATATTAAAGAAAATTTTTTTAAAAGTCTAATGTAAAAAGTAAAACTGAAATTCATATCTTTTTAAAAGCCCAATATAAAAAGATAGAATATAAATCCAATTATATTTTTGAAATATATTAAAGAATAAATGATATTTAATAAGTATAAACATCTTACTCCATCACACTTTTATATATATTATAGATAATGATTTTATTTTATTTTTTATTGATAAACATAAAACTCATCGAAATTGGAGTAGTCATCATACATGAGATGTCATCCTATGGGAGTTGCTCCTCTCTTTTTCCTTTCTTCTTCTTTCTTTTTTTTTTTTTTTCAATTATTGAAGTTTCAAAAATTTCCTTGTTTGGGTGTTTCTTTTTTTCTGGTTAGTCTTAAATAAATTACGAGGTAATGTGGGCAACTTAGATAAGTTTTGACGAGTTGATCCAAACTAACCAAGGGTAATATAGGTTATGATGGGTTGATTATAGATTAAAAACTTAATGGAATTTAGTTTAGGTACTGCAATGTAGATTTACATGGCAAAAAAAATGAGGGTATTCTTTTTTGTTATATTTGTATTACACTATAGTTAAAATAAGATATTTTAAAAAAGAAGAAAAGTTTATTTTCAATTTAACATTTTTTTACCGTCAAAGATTCCACAAAAGAAGAACTAAAAGAGTTCCATGAGACAAGATCCCATTTACGCATTTCCACAAATACTTTCTCAACAAACGCAATAGCCACACAATAACCGTAAGTATGAATCAAAGAGTTTTGTACTTACAACTAATTTATGACACTCGCAACGACCATAAGTATGAATAAAAGAATTTTGTAAGGACAACTAATTTATGACCCTAAATTTAACTGTTTAACCGTAACACTATCCGGCAGATTTAAAAATCCTGTCTTTGCATAAGAGCCTAAAACAACTACAAAAGTAAAGCTATTTGGATCAGAGCATCCATTAGCCGGTAACTAAAATAAAAATTAAAGCTTGATCTGGAAAAGAACTAAAAGAGTAAGCTTTGATCATCGTATCAACACCAACTGTCAAGCTTATCAATGCATTGAAAAACCGATTTTCAAGAACTCATCATTCCGAGTAGCATCCTGTTTTGATAACTCAAAATCATACAATTTAAAAATAATCCGCAGAACGCACGGGTACAAAATTTCTAGTCATCTTTTAAATGAATAATAAACGAATTAAAAAATAAATATTAAACAAGTTTGTTTGTGAATATAAATGAATGAATACATCTTATTTAAATTCGATTCATTTATTACATGAACACTTAAATTTTGTTTAGACTCATTCATTGTCTTATTAAACGAACATAAATGAACCCTAACCGAGTTCGAACACGAACTGTTGGTTGAACGCTTGATTCACTTATAGCCCTACATGTTATCAATTCATTTGAATATTTCCTAACATATTTATTCAACAACATGGCACAATGTCCCTTTTTTATTTAACTTTTGACTAATGTAACTCCTGTCAAATGGTCAAAAGTTATATTTTGAAACAAGAGGGGTTAAGTGTCTTTATAATGTATTAAGGGGACTTTTTGGATATTACCATAATAAGACTGTTGTTAAGGAAGAAACATAGGAGCAGTCGCGGATCTTGGCATGATTAAAGGTATCAAAAGCTGACATGACTCGAGAAACTTCTTCAAACCTGAAACTAACCCAACCCAATTTGATCAAAGAAAAAGAAGTAAATGACCGAACCCGATCGATCTAAAACCTGATTGACCTGAAACCCACTTAACTCAAAACCTAATTGAATCGAAATTAGATTAACCTGAAACCCGTTTGACTCGAAATCTGATTGACCGAAGAGGTTAACCCAAAATAATTAACCTGAAAGGCTAATTAATTAATTTTTTACTTCCTCATCCTCAAACATCACATTTATTTAATAAGTTATTAAATTTCAAACACTATTAAATTGAAATAAAAAACATATTTTATATTTAAAATTTATTTTTACAACTATAAATTACACTTATATTACATACATTATTATTTATTAGTTAAATTTAACCATATTATAAGTTTCAAAAACAACTTAAAAGAAAAAAAAATAAAAAACAAAGAAACTCCACATGATTATATTTAAGATCTAAATAATAGGTCCATAATTAAAATAATAATCTAAAATAGATTCATAATTTAAGTGTTTCATATCCATAATAAATCAATAATTAAAGTAATCTAGGAATTACATAATAATTTTGACATATAGTATTATATAATAATTTATTTTTTAAATAAATAATTATAAAAACTCAAACAAAAACCATGAAAAATCAATATGAAATTCCGAACTTAAATGACCTGACTCAAAAGACTCTAGGACCAAACCAATCCGAGTCCAATTGACCTGAAACTCGAAAGACTCGAAGACTAAACCCAATTAACTCGAACTTGATTAACCCGAAATCTGATTGACCCAAAACTCGTTTAACCTAAATCCAATTAACCAGAACTCGATTGACTCAAAATCCGATTGACTCGATATTTCTTCTGGGTCAAATTGACCTCACAACCAACATGAACTCGTAATCCTTCTAGCCTACCCAGTTGACGCCTCTAGGCATGAGAAATAAAGAAATCTAACATAACTACCATCCGCCATTGCATATGAGCTTGAAGCCATAGCTGATCAACAGGTAAAGGCCTATGGGATGAGATATTGGTTCTAGATAATTGTCAGAATTTCAATATAGTAATAATTTTAATCTTCACAAATATAAAATTTCATTCGAAACCAATGTCGATTGAAAATTCAACCAAGAAATTATAAAACTCAAACAATAAATAAGACTAGTAAAGGCTTCTAGCTAGCCTAGCCCTCGATGGACCATAAAATAAGACAATTAATACAAGGATGAGAAAAAGCAACAGATTAAACCATTTTATTCAGCTTTATTCCATTGCATGCTGATTATTCTGCTTTACTTTTTCATTTCATCGAGTTCTGTAGAGCAGTCCAACCTAGGCCTGAGAGTCACCATCAAACCATTTTTCATGTAGAGTGTGGTGGTCAGTTTTGGCGCAACACTTTGACCTTCGGCTACCTTAACTGAGTACCTTAACAAGACTGAGGCAGCCACCATTTTCATTTGCGAGTAAGCAAAGTTCTTCCCCACGCAAATCCTCGGACCGGCATTAAAGACTGCATATTTGAATTGGTTTGCGCTTACAAACTTCCCATCTTTGATCCACCTCTCTGGCTTGAACTCCAAGCAATCTTCACCCCATATGGACTGCATACGAGCCATTGAGAAGATGCAGTGGAAAACTCGAGCACCCTTTTTGACCCTTGTGCCGTCAGGAAACACATCGTCTTCTAGAACTTGTTTCATTTCAATTGGCACGGATGGGTACAGCCTCAGGGATTCAGATAATGCTGCCTGGAGATACACCATCTTCTTTAATTCGGCTGGTTTGAAAACTATGGTATCTACAGTTTTAAGCTTATGCTGACCTAAAATTCCATAGATTTCGCCCAGGATTTTGATTTCTGTTTTTGGATTTTTGTGTAGTAGCCAGAAAAACCAAGCTAGTGCAACAGAAGTTGTGTCTCGCCCTGCTAAGATGAAACTTATGCAGAAATCTCTGAAGAACTTACCTGGCAAACGCTTGTTTATTCCTTTTTCCTTGCTTTCGCTCTCCATGAGCCTCGATAGAAGATCGGATTGATCGTTTAAGTTTCCAAGCATGTCTAGCCTGTTCCTGCGATCTCGTACTGTCTTATCTGCAAAGTCATGTACAATTTCTGTTGCTTCCTTGAGCCGTTTCTCATATCCAAGTCTGAAGAACTTCAGGGGTTTCAGTATAACAGGCGGTATCAGGAATCTGAATAGGGTGAGTTCCGTGGCTTGTTCAAAGGCTTTTGCAAAAAGAACTTCCCGAAAATCAAGGGTCAAGCATCCAGGGTCAACGCCGAGAGCAGCAGTGCAAATATTATCGAACGTAAGCCGAAGAAGCACTTCTTGTAGATCAAAACAATGCCCTGAACTTGCCATCTTCTCCAATAATTTCAGCAGCTTTTGATGCACTGCATTTTGAATGGTTTGAAATGAGTGCTCTATAAAACGACTCGAATGCATCTCCAGCTTTGCAAGCTGTCTCTGCTGCTTCCAAGTTTCATCATCAGAGTTAAAAATCCCATCCCCTAGCAGGTCCCGAAATTTCTCTCTATAGTAAAGCCCTTTAGGGAAGTTCTTAAAATTTGTTTTAAGCATATATTCAATGTTGGAAGGTTCAATTGTGACCATTCCAAAAGCTCCTCCCATCCATATTCCCCGGTAGTGGAATGTTCCCCCGGCTCTTATCAAAACTCTGGTGGCCCAATCGTACATATCAGTCATGTGGAAGAGGACTGATGGCAAGACTCCAAGAACTGGCCAAAGCATTGGACCCTTATTTGTGAGCCTCTCATGTATACAGCTGAAAATGAATATCCCCAACAATGCAATTGCCACATCCCAAAAGGTTAGATGGGACTTCACCCACTCAACCACAGAGAAAATCAGAAGCAATATTTCTGTCATATTTGCTCCTCTCTTACGTTTTTAGTAACTTGCACAGACTTTAGTAATTCTGAACCCAAATAAGCAGGGAAACAAAAAGGACTTAAGAGGGTTGGGGAATTAATGATAGGACCAGCTAAATAGACTTTGATGAGGAAGAGTTGAAGTAGGGTCGTGAGAAATTTAAGACACCGGAATATAGAAAAAATCAGTCCCGCATATGTTTCTAAAAGAAGTTGTCTGCTTAATATCGATTGTAGTTTCTTCTTTCGAGGGTACGGGTGGAGAGCATATCACCATTGAAGTTAAAAAAAATGATGCTGCACATGTGCTGTCCCTAACACATTAATGCATTTCCTTATGAACTACGTAAGTTATGACTCAGATCCTGTTATTCACTGCCACTACTTATCCTTGGTATAAACCTCTTGGTATCCGGTAGCGACATTGGATCCTAACTAATTTGTAATCGAGCCGCGTTGGATTCTGAGGAGAAGCTCTCTCAAGCATGTTTTCTCCATTCACAAGACTTGAACCCAAAATTTTACTTAAAGGGTATTGAGCTTCTTCCACTCAATCCAATAGACCTTGGTACCACTAGTCCACCACCACATATTATTCAGCAGGGAGTGCGGTTTAACTTGCAGATGATCAGATTTCTACTGATCATTCCATCTCAACCACATTGGGTCCTTTAATGAATACTAATAATTAAGGGAAATGGAATAATTTCTGTCACATCTGCTCTCAGGGTTAGCTTTAAGAATATTAGGAGTAATTGACAGAGAATTTGGCTCAATTGTACGTAGGTTAATCTGCTGCTCATCGGAGTTCGAAAACCGAAACCCCAATATATGCATTTGATTTTCATAATATTAATATTTCATCTGAGAAAATGTTATCTCATTCACCATCCGAAAGCAGTCTAAAAATTCCACCAGCAAAGTTTAAAAGGGGAAAATGCATACCGTTTTAAGGCATTGTTTAATTTATAATACTTGAAAAGCAATAAAAAATTATATTCTTGTGAATTAGGATGAATTACTTTGCAATTGTTGGGCTTTTATCTTTGATCATGAAATAAGCTGGTGGGGACATTATCAGCCCTCTATCCCCCACTTGTGGAGTCTAAAAACTCCACTGACGAAATATGAGATAATTTTTCATATATTTAATCTATAAATTTTAATTCTAACTTTCAAAAATCAAGATGAACCCTTTTTCTTTTTTTCTCATGATCTCTCTTCACATGAAAGAAAGTATGACAATAAACTATTAAAAAAATCTCAATCTGGCAAAATTATCTATGCTTAGTACCTAAGAAGGAAAAAGGAAGCCTTGAATAATTTCACTAGAATATTTATGGTCCCCTCTGTTCATCAAAGCCAGGTTGAAGTAAACCTCAAAATAAACCAATTATTAGAGATCTCCATCGCCAGAAAAGTATAGTAGGACAATATAATTTTCTTCTCCAGAACGAGAAGCTTTAATACCGCCAGCCTACCACCTGCTTTAATTAAATTCAAAGAATAAATTTCAACGACCAAAGGAATATAAAGAAAGCAACATCCCCATCGCCCATTCCTTTCGGTCTTGCAGCTTTTTCCTACCTTGTTCTATCAGAATGCCAAGCTGCTAACAACATTAAAGAAGATCTCTTTTTCTTTTATAGTAATTCTTGTTGAAATGTAACTCTCCAGAGACATTAACAGTTGCAAGGCTCTCTTTACGTCTAAACATATTTGGCCCCTAGTTTATCTTAAACCTGATATCAACTTTCCTTTCTTTTTACCTGTTCTCTTAATGAAAAATTTGTCGGCTAGAAAAGTTTCTAACTTGGTTTCGTTAATCTCATTTTGTGTCGATGATGACCAGTTGATCCCATCGAAAGCAGGCCTGTTAGCATGACTTGTCCGATCAGAAACCAGGAAAGAGGCAAAGAATGTGCTTTTGAATATCTGCTTTGAATTTGATTCGGGTCCACATTTAAAATTCTTTAAGTAAGAACCTCTTCTTTAGATTTTTCGACAGTTTAAAGGAGGAAACAGGGTCAAAACATCCTATCACCATTGCTTTATGTTAAAAGCATAGAGCCAGACTCATGAACTCACCAGAAAGACCTTCATTATATATAGAACTGCAATCTGGGCAAGCAAAGTACGTTTATCTCATGGAAATTTCCCTGAAACTAAAGTAATTAACAAGCTTATATAATATTTATCTCAACTGAACCGATGCATCCTTTTGCTTTTGATTCACCCACACACAAGCCATGACCTCATTTGAGAGTGTTAGCTTCTTGCAACGTTCCAAATTGTGTTTAGATGATGAAATCCTGATAAAGAAGCTCCTCCTTAGCCATGATCCTGATGGTCGTCGCCTTGATTCTGAGACGCTACTTTGTGCAGTGGAGAACGTCATGTTTTATGCTACTACATCAGAAGTACCTACTAACCCCTCCTGCTTGGTTACATTGTTAATCTGAATTTTGATGTCACTGTGATGGCTAGCTTGATTGGCTTTAGTTATAGTTTGACTCACTAATGTATCAATTTACGCAATTCTGGCAAAGAAATTTCACGATATAGAAATTTGTATTTATTCTTCATTTTGCTAACTCTGTTGACCCTGAAATAAACTGAGTTGAAATGCTTTGTAACATGTAATACTCCAAGTATGACATGTTCATAGTAAATCCTGAAGATATTACTGTCTGTCAAAACTTGCAATGGTAGAAGAACAGTACAATGATTCTGGTTAATCACTGGAAATAATCAGTTTTTGATTGACTTCGTAACGTTCACAGATTTTTTTCTGTTGTACAATGAATTTCTGATACTTCTTTTGGTCTCAGAGATTCAAGTATGTCGTTAATGGCTTTGATGCTGTATTTCTGTGAGACAGGTTTCTGATAAACCTATTGACGCAAATTTAGAGAGTCAGATTAACAACATTGAACTAGTTGGATCACAAGAACAACTGGTGCACACCATTGATAAAATTGCGCACCAGGTAAGTCTCTCTCTCTCTCTCTCTGTCTCTCTCTCTTTCTGCCCCCCTGCATTTGCAAATGTCTTCATTTTCTTCCTATTGAGATTGCAGATGCTTTGCAACTGCCCTGGTAGAAGAGATCTTCATACGAGAACAATGGTTTTGTTTGATTTGCTGGGAAATTATAGATGGGCTGCGAAAGTGGCATTAGCTCTTGCAGCTTTTGCAACAAGCTATGGTGAATTTTGCCTCCTCATGCAGCTACGCCGTCATATCCCCTTGGCAGTATCAGTAGCAAATTTTCAACAGCTTCCTAGTAACATAAGCATTTTGAAGCCTCAATTCAAGGCTTTAAGATTGCTTATTAAGACAATGGTGGATTTGACAAAGTGCATCATTGAGTTTGAGGATCTACCAATTGTGCATGTAGAAGCAGACTATGAAAACCTGGCTGCTATCAAGTCTGAAATCTATGTTACCGCATACTGGATCATTAGAAGTGCCCTGGCATGCTCTTCTCAAATCACAACTCTGAAGGCCATGAAACCTGAGCAAGTGCATGTTCTGACTCATCATTAATCTAAGAAAATGCTGGTTATGCTTGATCTGTTTCTGTTCCAATCATTTTTCTCTTCAAATATATACTGAGACATATTTCAAGTTGAATGACTTTGTTAACTTTACTTCTGCAGGTACTCCAATATAATAATTGCAGCTTGGGAAGTCTCAAGTCTGGACTACAGGTTGAGCAGCATATACAGTCACCTTAGGCAGCTGGTGGATGCTTTTCGTCAACAAATAGGTCACTGTCTGGATTGTTAGAAAAATTTAGAAACCTTTCACAGACTACATGAGTACAATTTAGAATAGTAATTCTGATAGAAATAGTTGTGTGTTAACAGAAGCAAAGCTGCATCAGAAGCTACTGAACCTTTTGAAGGAGTCCCATCTTGACAACCAAGAGGTGCTTCAGATGTTGTTCGCTCTAAAGGATGACTTGCCTCTTAAGGATTGTCCTACACAAGTAAAGGTGAAAGTTTCCTTTCTTATATTTCAACTACCTTTACTCTTTGCTCATTAAATTGATTATTTTGTCTCTATTTAAAAGAATTTTATGTTACTGCACTCAATCTCAGGTTAAGAGTCCCCACTAAGATTAGAACTTAAAATGTGGCAACTAGCTCTTGTGTATAGTGTCTCCTCAAAAAGGAAAAAAAATGCTCTTGTATATAATGTTCTTTCATCCAGTTACAGTGAAGAAAAATCATGGGGCTTTCTTCTACTTGCACCCTTAATTCACTCTAAAATGTTTCCATCATTTGGCATTTTATTATTAAAAACTCTGCTTTTTCTTATTTAGCAACTCTTGAATTCATCTACAGTTAGGTGTCTCCGAAATGAAAAGCAAGGTTGTCCTACTTTTGGTTTCCAAACCAGATCTCCTTCCATTAGAACAGTTGTACTTTCTAGTTCACCAGACATATGATCATCCTCACAGAAAGAAGGTAGAAGGAAGTTATGCAATTATATGGGTTCCTATTTCATCTTCCGAGAAATGGACTGATGCCGAGAAGAAATGGTTCAACTTGTTATCAAGCTCCCTGCCATGTTACTCAGTTCGACAACCATGGTATCTAAACTCTGCAGTAATAAACTTCATGAAACAGGAATGGAACAATGGAGATGAAGCCATCATGGTAGTTTTGGATTTGGAAGGGGTGATTACAAACTTGAATGCGCTTGATATGGTATTCATATGGGGTCCTGAGGCATATCCCTTTTCACTTTCAAGGGAAAATGAGCTTTGGAATGGGGAGCACTGGACAATGCAACTTATGACCAAGGATATTCAACCCATCCTTACTCAATGGGTAAGACACTGAGCACCAATAACACACATCTCTTTATGCATATCAGAATAAGCTTCTTTCTTCCTACTTCCTAGTGAAACCTGAACGTTTTATATTATACTCATACTTTGAATTTTGTCAGATTGAAGAGGGGAGGAATATTTGCATTTATGGAAGTGAAAACTTCGACTGGATTAGAGAATTTTGTGCAAAAACAAAAGAAATAAAGGAGGCAGGTTTGCAGCTTGAGATGATATATGTTGGCAAGAGTAACCCCAGTGAACATGTAAAAGACCTTTTAACCATTATCAACAGAGAAATACACAGCACTTTACTCTCCTTCACAAAGATACAGCACTTCTGGCTTCGTTTAGAGAGTATGAGAAGATCAAAATCCCGATTAGAAGATACTGCTGCCTGTACTGATCATATTCTAACAGAGGTGTTAGCCTTGCTGTATAACAACGATAACCATGGCTGGTCTGTGTTTGGAAAAGGATCATCAACAGATATTGTAAGGGTTCAAGGAAGTGAAATCACTAGATGCTTGAATCTGTTTCAACAGTGGGGAAAAAATGTTGCAGAAATGGAATTCATAGGTGCTCTAAGAACTGTCCTTGAACCACCTCTCCTTGATGGGCCTTGCAATCACACCGAAGTTGTTCCCTATTCTGAATGGTCGATTGGAGGGAGCATAGTATGCCAGAAATGTAAGCGGCTTATGAAGAAGTTTACCATCTATGAATAATTGTAACTAATAAAGTAGGAAATCTCTAACAGAGGTTTTCTGACTGAAATAACATTTTGTTGGAGACACTCGCATGATCATTTCTGACACAAAAAGTTAGTATTTCAAATCTTATTTAAAGGAAGAAAAAGGATAAAAAAGGAGTTACCAACCATTTTCTTCCTCTTATAAATGATATAATCTGGGATTCAAGTTAACTTCAAGATAATGGAAGCATGCCCGCTGAAGATGTGCATGACAAGCTCTACCTAGTCTAAAAATGCATCAACTAGAAATATCCAATAACCCTTGGTACCTTGGAACACTAACCCTTGGAACAAAGAAATTGATATTCTACTTACTAAATGTAAGAATTTGCTCTGAAGGAAAATTTGTAATTACATTTTAAAGAAATTTGCTTTAATATAAACAGTATATTTATAGAAGAAATTTTCATCTGCTCAAGCTTTCCTTCCGCTGCTGAAAACATCATATCTATTTCCCCAGATAGTTTAATAATGAAGCTCAGATTTGTTTAACACCAGAATCTGCTGAACCCTTGCCCTGCACTGCAACACCTAGTGGGAATCAAATTTTATTTACTTCCCTAAAGAGTATGATTTTCAACTCTTGAAGGCTTGAACTTAGATACTCATTTCCTTTTTTCCTTTTTCCTGCTTCTTTGTTACAGCTGAAAGGCTCTTTTAATTTTCTTTTCTGTGCTTTAGATCGGTGCCTTGTAGAAACTTCTTTCTCAGGCTTTTTCTTTCTGGATTCTGTGAAATGCTTTAGGAAGTAATTTACTTGCCAGAACATAATGCTGGTGAATAAATCCTGCCAGTTAAAATTATAGAGCTCGTTGAAGCTTTGGGACTCCCCATCTACAAGCCCCTACAACTTAATTGAAATCTTAATATTGTTGGATGAATGAATTTGTTTCTTCAACTAATTAATGCCAGATTAAGGAAGGGCGAAAGCTGCTGAAATGATGAAACAGCACCTCAAATAGGTAACAGAACTCTGAAAGAAAAACAACCTATAGATTATGAATTCAATATCTGTGGGACAAACAATTCACTTCTAGGTTTGATTTATTAGTTTACCTCCTACTAATAAGCAACAAGACCGTCTACATGACTAAATCTTGGGTGGAAATTGTGATGAACACTAGGCATCTTAACTTTTTGCCTCGAAGACGCAAGGGTCATGCTGTAACTGTAAATCTACCCTGGAAAGGAAGACTGGACAATCAAGTTGAGTGGATTCTATTGTTTTCAACTAATATCAGATTCTAAAATAATCCGAGAACAGAGATTCTGATTAACTAAGACATATTTTTTTGTTTGCAATGAACATGAATTCAGAAGATGAAAGTTGCCAAAATTCCTAGTGTAGGAACCTCAGGATCGGACTAATCTTTATACCGTCGGAGGCCAAGGGGACAAACTAGCTATTGCCAAGCCTTTACTCAAAATTCTAATATTCTGGCTGCACTTCATAACTTAAACCTCATTGGAAGCAAGGTAGCAATTCCATGTCAAATGAACTATATAAGGCCTATGATTCATATCAAACTCAATCCAACACAGCCTTGAGTATCTGCTTCCTTGACTCACACCAAAATCTTCACCTCTTTAACATAATGGAATTATCATCAATGGCTCATAGTAGAAGCGCCGACCCACGAATGTTCTCAACCTCAGGTGGCAGAGCGATAGGGAAGCAAATTGAGGCCATCCATGATCCTGCTGGTATTGAACTTAGTGTGAAACCTATTCTTGACATAGTTGAAGACATCTTTCACCGAGCAGCCCCTGCTGTCCCTGGAACAGTTCAGGTAAAAGCCTTACATCTTATTTGCGTTTTCACCTGTAATAATGTTATGGTGTGACTGATCAGTACAAAGTTTGTGTAGGGAGCACACATGGAAGTGGCTGCACTGGATGAAACAGCTGTCCATTCTAGCCTTGATCAGTTGATTGAGTTTTTATCGGTCACCATAAACAGAATTTCCTGCGAGGTTAGAGTATTATTATCATTGTTATACCTATTTGACATTAGAAATCGCCTTTTTGTGATCATCTCTTGCCAGTAAAAATGCCTTCCTATTCTTTCTGTACTGCTAAATCTGAGCCTAGATCAGTTTTCTTTAATGAATCTTCAATGTCCTCAATGAAAAACTATGATTCAGGCCAATATAGACATGCGATCAAACTCTACATTACACGTATGAAAATGCAAAGGACTGCGCTTAAACGCACTAATTGATTACTTTGATATTTTCTACAAATGACAGATAACTTACCGGTTGGCAATAGGTGAAGATGCGCATTCAACTACCCTAGCAGTGGCTCACATAGTTAAAAGTTACTCATGGGATGCGAAGGTTGTACTAACCTTGGCAGCATTTGCCATGACCTACGGTGAATTCTTATTGGTTGTCCAGCTTTGCGCTACCAATCCCCTTGCCAAAGGGGTTGCAGTCCTCAAACAATTGCCACAAGTTCTAGCACGAGCCGATCTTTTGAAACCAAAATTTGACACACTTACCAACCTCATCAACGCGATGATCGAAGTGGCCAAGTGCATTGTCGAATTCAAGGAGCTTCCATCTCAGTATATTAGTCCTGAAGATCCAGAAATGTTATTGGCCAATTCTGAAATCCCTTCAGCTGTTTATTGGACCATCCGAAGCACAGTGGTCTGCGCATCACAGATTATAGGCCTCATTGGCATGGGCCATGAGTATGTGATCATCGTTGATTAAGCCAGTCCTAACTCTGCTATTCTCATGCCATCTCAATATTGCAAACAACGTAGAGCTTAACCTCTTGCACATGATGATACATATCTTTGGGGTTTGCTTTCAGGTTCATATCATCGACTACAGATGCTTGGGAGCTGTCAAGCTTGGCGCACAATCTCAATGGTATATACAGTGATCTTATGGAGAAACTCAAACGGTGTCATCAACGCATAAGTAAGTCCCTTTGTCTATTTACTTGCAAGATTTGAATTACAGGGATCAGTAGTGATAAAACTCAATGTCAGCATTATATATCAGATAAAACCATAAGAAGTTCGTTTGCTGCAGGTGAGAGAAAGAATATTGAAGCATACCAAACTCTCTTGCGACTCTTTGATGCAATCCATATTGATAACATGAAGATTCTTAAGGCTTTGATTTATGCTAAGAGTGACCAGCTGCCGCTTTGGGATGGAACTACCAAGCAAAGGGTCAGCATTTATCTTTCCTTTTTCTTTCACTCAAATGCAGGCTATTTTAAGCAGCTCACAATTTCAATGAGATAGTAAGATAGCACTTAATAATTAAATTAACATAAGCTTTAGAAGCATAACCATATTTGAAGATAAGTACCTTTTGGTCATCAAGTAGAAAAATCTAGATTAATTTAACTACAGTTAATATATCAAAGGATATGCAGATTGTTTAGAACGATTTTAACCCACTTTGCTAGAAACACAGGTTAGCATTGACTTGTTGAGGAGGAGAATTGTGCTACTACTCATTTCCGACCTTGAGATGCCTCAGGACGAGCTTTATGTTCTGGAACAATTGTATAGCGAATCACGAGCTTACCCAACAAGGTTAGAGAGTCAGTTTGATGTGATTTGGCTCCCCGTTGTAGACAGGTCCACTCCATTTGATGAAACCAAAAAGACGCAATTCGAGTCTCTGCAAGCACTGATGCCATGGTACTCGGTTGGTCACCCTTCCATGATCGAACCAGCTGTGATTCGGTACATCAAAGAGGTCTGGGGATTCAACAAGAAGCCTTTGCTAGTGGCCTTGGACTCTCAAGGAAAAGTGGTGAATCCTAACGCAATTCACATGATGTTTATATGGGGAAGCTCGGCGTACCCTTTCACCAAGATGAGGGAAGAAGCTCTTTGGAAAGAAGAGAAATGGAGGATCGAACTCTTGGCAGATACTATTGACCCCTCCATAGTCAATTGGGTACTTAAACAGTCCTAACTTCAGAATTGGTTCGTACTAACTACTATCTTATTATAGCATGTTTAAGCTATTTTTCTCTATTGCATGCAGTTAAACGAAGGGAAATTCATTTGCTTGTATGGTGGAGAAGATATAGAATGGATCAGGAAATTCACAAACACTGCAAATGCTGTTAAGTTGGCTGCCAATATCGAATTAGAGATGCTGTATGTGGGAAAAAGCAACCCCAGAGAAAAAGTTCGGAGGAACATAACGACCATCCAGAGAGAGAATCTTAGCCATGTATTGCCAGACATCTCGCTGATATGGTTCTTCTGGGTGAGGTTGGAGAGCATGTGGCACTCGAGAGTTCAGCATGGCGTGACCGTAGAAAACGACCACATTCTGCAAGAGATCATGACATTGCTCAGCTTCGATGGCAGCGACCAAGGGTGGGCCGTGATATGTAGGGGCTCGGACGAATTGGCCAGGGCTAAGGGCGAGACCATCTTGAAAAGCCTTGAGCAGTTCGACGAATGGGAAGCGCAGGCAACGGAGAAAGGTTTCATTCCTGCATTGAATGATCGTCTCCGTGGTCTTAAAACCGAGCACCACTGCAATCGTCTGATACTTCCGGGGTCTGCTGGAAATGTCTATGAGAGGATAGTTTGCGTGGAATGTGGCAAGCCCATGGAGAAGTTCTTCATGTATAGCTGCTGCACCGATTAATTTACATTAGGCAGTCCTTCACTATACCTACTCATTGGAGGATAAATTAATAAGGTTTAATTACTAAAAATTTCCTCCCTACTTAATTAAATTCATCATTGAACTGGGTCATTCACTGTTTTTTTTCGGTCCATTGAAGATGGAGCTTGCGATGTATGCGTTTTTTGTTTTTTGTTTTTTTTTTCCCTTCCTTTTTCTGTTAAAGTTAGTCCGAACTCAGTTTTGGGATTCTATACAGCAGCCATCCAAATAAATTTTGTATCAGAGATTTCCAATCAAACTTATATTTTTAACAAATCAGATGAAGCGTTATTTAAATTAAAGAAATATACCAGGAGACAGGTAGCACGGTGCAAGTAAGATATAACGCACCGCGCTGTTTAAAACTGGCTTAAATTATTTAATCTATGCTTCGGAAACATGAACATCCCTCACCGTTTATTCAGAGAGCGTTCACCAGTAAGAAGCAACTATAACCCCAGACAAGAACAGAGACCGCAAAGTGAAAAATCTCGGGGGAAAAAGAAAAAAACAGATCCGTAAATTAGATGGAAAAGAAATGGCAGAATCCAACTAATTGCAAGCTACGATTCGCTGCAACAACGCGTAGCTTGTAAATTCGAATGAAACGTTGGGATTTGAAGGTGATTTACGCTTTCGTTGACGCGCCCTTCCGGATTATGTAAAAAGCCAATGAAGAACGCAACGCCTATCAAAAGCGACTCAATTGAATCAATAACCTTTTTAAGGAAGAAAAAAACAGAAATGATAGCCAAGGTTACAAGAAAGAAAACGAAAGGAGAAGAAGAGTTCCTGGTTATGGAAATAACAGAGTTAGCGTTTCTGGGCAGCGAGGTGCTCTGTTTTAACAAAGGGCGGAGTTTTATAGCGGATGGCTGCGGAGAATGAAAGTGGAAACCCTAATATTCGGATAAAATGACTGAAACGCCATTGGGCTGAGTGGCCCAAAAATGAAATGCAGTTTGACAAAAGTACAATTGCCCCCACGCAGGATCGAACTACGGACCTTCAGTTTACAAGACTGACGCTCTACCACTGAGCTATAGGGGCCTTGTTGCTATCTGATGTAGCGATTTATTTAATTCTAATCTGAGAAGGGATGTTGTTGGGCTCGTAAGTTATATAGCAGGCCATTCAGATATTTGATTGAATGAGTAGGAAGTTGAAAATCTAAAACTTGCTAAATGTTCTCTGAACTTGGAGCTAGATCCTGCGGGTAAATACGTGAGCTGAACCCATTATCCATCCATTGGGCCTCTTCTTTTCCTAGGTGAATGATCATGACATCCATTTGAGTCTGGAGACAATATATCCAAGTGAGTATCTATAAATTGGACATAAAAAAAAAAAAAAAAGACAATCTAACATTTTTTTTATAACCACATGTATGTTTTACGATCGAACCGCATTAACGTATTCTTTGCATTTACAAAACTCAAATCTAAAATCTTCTTTAAAAGGTAATAAGCTTCATCCATTCAACCCAATGAACATTAGTTAGAGCACTGCAAAGCATGAAATAAAGAGCAACAAAGAAAATTTATCATCAAAATATGCTTAGCTAGGATAGATATAAAGGGTATCAATTAGAGACCAGTTCAATTCCCAGACATTTTTCATACATACATACAACTAGAAATTACCCCCGGATCAATTTTTTTATTATCAAAATTTAAAAATCTTTAAGACATGTTTAAAAATTTTATAAGTTTTGTAGTATTAAATTTAAAGAGTAATAATAACAAAAAATTAATTCTCAAAATAAATGTCAATAATACAAATTTATCACTCTTGACAACAAATTATAAGTGACACTCTCTTTTATATATACACACACACACATGAAAGATCACAATTTTTCAATAAGTCAAGCCCCTATATATGCTTTTCGCTAAAAAAATAAAAAAATATTATAACAAAAGAAAGGAAAATAAAAAATGGTTTAATACCCATTTCTGCTCTCGAACTTGTCAAGAATTAATAATTGTCACCCTTAACTGTCAATTGTGATAATTTTACCCTTAAACTTGTTAAATCGAGGACCATAGTTGTTAAATCGATATACGTATTGTGGATTCCAACCCAAATCAAGCCTGTAGATACTTATTTTTAATCTTAGTTAATTAATTAATTGATTTAACATTTTAAAATTTTCATTTTACTTATCCTTTTAAGTTTAGTTTGTTTGTGTTCATTTATTATCATTATTATTTCTATTATTTTATTTTATTTTATCTTATTATTTTATTTTAATTATCTCGTAGGTAATTTTGAATCAAAACCGAAAAGCCAAAGCCGAGTTGATCCAACTCCCATGCAAGTCCAAAGCCATGCAAAAGCCAACCAAAGCCAACCAAGTTAACTTGGTTCACATACAAAATATATATGTATATATAGATATATTTATATGTATATATATTTATATATATATATTTATATCCATATGTGTATATATTTATATGCATATATAAATATATATTCATATGTATGTATATATATAGATATACTTTTATATGTATGTATATATATTTATATGTATATGTATATATATATATATATATATATATATTTCCAAAAGCCCTGCCACCCTCGCCATAACTAGCAGCAACACATTGCTTTGCTTCCGTCCACCTTTACTCTGCCAGCAATTATGATGAAAATTTAAACCCCCAAGAAAGGCAAAGTCAAAAGGGCATTAGTGAAACGAGCTCCAAAGCTTGTGGAAACAGGGAGGAAGACGCTAATATTACAAAGGACAAAGGCGAGCAGCACATTGAATGTTGTATTAACATGCAGCCGTGAGATACACAAGGAAGAATGATAATATAAAGCCATTTGAGAGTGAGAGTGGAAAGCGATGAGCTTGGTGACTCGGGAACCAAAATGGTTGCTCTGAATGATGGTAATGGTGGGGCCCAAGGCTTGGTTGGTGATGACAAAGAGCTCGATCAATTCATGACGCATTATGTTCTACTGCCATGTTCATTTAAAGAGCAATTGCAACATGTTCGTGTCCATGCAATGGGAACCGAAATCGAAGATCGGAAGCCACCAGTGGCTAGTCTACAAAATAAGTCTGCTACTCCTGTGGTAACACCAGAATTGACGAATACAGTTGGACATAATCAAAATGTTGCTTCTCATCTTTTTGCTCTGGTCATGGGTCGGGCACCTTCGATTTTAGGACTGATGGACAAGTTGGTGGCATGTCTCAGTCATCACTCCAAATTTTACGGTACCGCCAGTGTTTTCTGATGCTATTTCTCCAGCAGCCAATCGAACTGATGCTCGTGGTAATGCTAATCTTACAGCTTTCGGGATTCTTCAGAATATCTTGCAGCAAGTAATCTGCAATTACCGGCCATCCCCGCTCTATCTCCGACATCAACACCACAATAGAGATCAAGAAATAGTCTGAATACTTTGAGCACAAACGGTTCCCTACTTCCTCAGGCCAACTTGTCTGTGTCACCTTCCTTGAATGGTTTCAGTTCCATCTCCAGTGACGTGGAGAGGCAACAACAGCTTTCCAGACTCCCTGCAAATCCACATCAGAGTTGGGCTCAGTAAGAACGCCCATTTGTTTCTAGTCAGCAAGTTGCTAATTAAAGAAGTAGAGAGTGTATGAGAGTAAAAAGTCTTAGTATATTACTGTATCTGGTATAGATATTTATACCTGATTTACAAGAACTGATTTACAAGGTTGTTACAATGATTTAAATTTAAAAACCAGATTATAAAAGCATATTCAATCCTAGAAACAAGGCTGTTCAAATTTTCAGCTTGAACTTGATTTGCTAAGGTTCGGATTTTCAGCTGCTGGTTGTTGATGTTTGACTTGGTCCTTTACATGCCCCCGCAAGATGGTGGAGCCATCAGCAACACCAATCTTGGACCGAAGAAGATGAAAGCGTGGAGTAGAAAGTGGTTTGGTAAGGCTATCAGCTAACTGATCCTTGGTAGAGATATAAGAGACCTTGAGCTGTCCAGCTTGAACTTGGTGCCTAACAAAGTGATAGTCAAGGGCCAAGTGCTTCATGCGAAAGTAAAAAACAGGGTTGGCACTGAGATAGGTTGCCCCAATATTGTCACAGTGAATTGTAGGAGAGGAAGAAGGAACTAAATGCAATTCAGAGAGGAGATTTTGAACCCAATTGAGCTCAACTGCAGTGTTGGCAAGAGCTCGATATTCAGCTTCGGTGGATGATCGAGCAACCGTACGTTGCTTGGAAGACTTCCAAGAAACTGGATTACCACCGAGATAGAATATAAAGGTAGAGGTGGATGACCGATCATCTAGATTTCCAGCCCAATTAGAATCACTAAAAGCAGTTAGTTGTAAACCAAAATGCTTTTTCAAAAATAATCCATGATGAAGGGTGCCTTTTAAATATCTCAACACTCGCTTGAGGCATGACCAATGATGTTGAGTAGGAGAATGCATATACTGGGACAACTTGTTAATGGCATACGCAATGTCAGGATGAGTGAGAGACAAATATTCTAATGAACCAATAAGTTTTCGATATAATGTAGCATCAGCGGTATTGGTGCCATCTTTGAGCTGAAGTTTAACATTGGAGGCCATGGGAGTGAAAACTTCTTTAGCATCTGCCATAACAAATTGATTTAAGAGATCCCGTATGTACTTGTGCTGAGAAAGAAAAAGCCCTTTGCTAGTAGAAATGACTTCCACTCCCAAGAAAAAATTAAGATCACCAAGGTCTTTGAGAGAAAAATGATCCGAGAGGTCAGATTGAAACTTGGCAATAGCAGCAGAATCATTACCAGTGATGATTAAATCATCAACATAAACTAGAAAGTAAAGGAGAGTGGAGCCTTTAGTGTAAATGAAGAGTGAGGCATCAGATATAGACCTTTGAAAACCATACCGAAGTAAAAAGGTGCTCAACTCTTGATACCAAGCACGAGGCGCTTGCTTTAAACCATAGATGGCCTTCTTAAGCTTGCAGATGTGATAAGGCTTGTCTTTGTCAACAAAACCAGGTGGTTGAGTCATGTAAACATCTTCAGACAAAGAGCCTTGAAGAAAGGCATTATTGACATCCATTTGTTTAAGTGGCCAACCATTGGCTAGAGCAATACATAGAACAATTCGGATGGTTGTGGGCTTGATAACAGGACTAAATGTCTCGGAATAGTCAATACCAGGATGTTGGTGGAAACCTTTTGCAACCAGGCGAGCCTTGTAGCGGTCTATGGTACCATCAGGTTTTTGTTTGATACGAAACACCCACTTACAGCCAACAACATTGAGTTGGGAGGATGGGAAAACTAATGTCCAAGTCTGATTATTAATCAAGGCATTGAATTCTTGCGACATTGCCTTCCGCCAATTAACATCTTTAAGAGCCTGAGTGACATTGCTGGGTTTAAGAGATGGTGAGATAGGATGTTTAGAAGTAGTAAATATAACTTTGGGTTTGAAAATATTTTTTTGTGAACGAGTGACCATAGAGTGAGTGTGAGTGGCAGGCTGAGAGGAGAAAGGACAAACGGCATTACCGGGATCATTACCTGTAGAGGAGCTGGGCGTAGAGGTAGGTTGTTGAGTATACTGAGTATTAGTGCATGAGCCACTATGCAATGTACTTGAAGATGCTGAATGAGAAGCTTGAAAACTACAAGGCTCCAAGGCAGCGGCGATGAGATTCCATTTGTCAAAAGTATGAGGTGTAACTTTAACTTGAGTAGTATTAATAGAGAATGGAAAAATAGACGAATGAAATAAAACATGACGAGAAATGAAAATTTTGTTAGAAACGGGATCAAAACATTTATATGCACTCTGAGAAGTGGAGTAGCCCAAAAAGGTACATGGCCTAGACTTAGGTTGCAGTTTGTTAGTGGTGTATGGTTTTAACCATGGATAGCAAACACAGCCAAACACTTTTAGTTTATTAAAGTTAGGTGCATGACCAAACAAAGCTTCAAATGGTGTTTTCATTTTTAGAACAGGGGTAGATAGACGATTTATGAGGTAAACAGTAGCTTGAAAGGCATGTGTCCAAAATGAAACTGGCATGGAGGCTTGATGTAGCAAGGTTAGGCCAGTCTCAACAACGTGTCTGTGTTTGCGTTTGGCTGTACCATTGTGTTGAGGGGTATGTGGTGGGGTGGTCAAATGAGAAATACCAAGAGTGGCAAGATATTTGGAAAGTTTTTGATACTCTCCTCCATTGTCAGAGTACATAGTGATAATGGAAGTGTTGAAAAATTTTTCAACAAGTGCTTTAAAAGATGGAAAAATAGTGTAAACATCTGATTTTCTTCTTAAAGGAAAAAACCACACATACTTGGTGAAATGATCAATGAAAATCACATAATAATTGAAACCATCCATGGATTTTATTGGAGCTGGACCCCAAACATCAGTATAAAGCAACTCTAAAGGTTTGGAGCTAGACAAAGATGAGTGGAAAAATGGTAACTTATGACTCTTAGTACAGTGACAAGAATCGCAATGCGACAACTTATGAGAGGAGAAAACAGGTAAATTAAATGACTCTAACATAGAATTTAAAATTTTTGAAGACGGATGTCCTAAACGCTTGTGCCAAAGATCAGGAGAAACTTTTATGCAAAGCATGGCAGTAACAAGTCTTGTGGAATGTGGCATGCAGCTTGGGAATTCGTAAACTCCATCTTTACTCAATCCCTCCAACAATGGTGCCCCCGTGCTCAAGTCCTTTAAAAGAAAATGAAAAGGAAAAAATTGAATAGAGACTCGATTAGTTTTACAAAAATGAGAAACTGAAAGAAGATTACGTTTCATGGTAGGTACATGTAGCACATCATGCAAATAAAGAGGTTTCTTAGCGGAAGAAATAATTGCAGAACCAATATGATCAATTTTCAAACCTGAGCCATTACCAACGAGAACCTCATCAGGACCACCATACTCTGTATAGAGAGAGAGATTATTCAAGGAATTGGTAACATGGTTAGAAGCACCTGTATCTGCTAACCAGGTAGAGCTGGAGTTGTTGGAGCCAACGGTGGTGTGATTAGCTTTAGAATTTTTAGGAGAAGGTTTAGCAACCCGGCAAGTCTTAGCACTATAACCTGTTTTGTCACAGAGTTGGCACACTACTCTTGTGGAGGAAACTGAAGCATAAGGTGAAGATTTTCGCCTTTGATATAAGTAATTGCAAGAGGAATTAGACTGAAATGTACCTCTGGTATTACCTCCTCTGTAGAAATTAGTACCTTTAGATTTTCTAGCATAATTTGCAGTTGCAGGAAAAGAGACAGCAGGTTCTTCATGTTGAATAGTACTCTCATAATCCACGAGCTTATCATGAAGCTCCTCAAAAGAAATAAATGACTCTCGAACTCTTATGGCAGTGGAAATTTCTTTAAATTCACTGCCGAGACCATTCAGAGTAAAAAGCACTAAATCATCATCTGAAACAGGTGCTTGAGCAAGGGCTAGCTCATCAGCTAAAGACTTCATGTATTGAATGTAATCAGCAATGGAACGACCCTCCTGAGTTGCCATGGTCAGCTTCTTCTTGAGCGACATGACTCGTGCACGAGTCTTACTAGCATAAGTATTGGATAACGTCTCCCAGGCATCTTTAGATGTCTTGGCTGTAGTAAGAAAGGAAATAATGGTTTCCGAGACAGAAGCCACAATAGCATGCAAGATAAACTTGTCTTGCCTCTGCCAATGAAAGTAGGCAGGATTGGGAGTATGGGTGTTGTTAACAGCAATAGTTGTAGGAGGGCAGGGTGTTGTACCATCAATATAGCCATTGAGATCAAAGCCCGTTAAAAGGGACTGAAACTGAATCTTCCAGGATGGATAATTCAGACTGGTGAGCTTTAAGGGCAGCTGAGCAGCTGCATTGATGGAGGTTGGTGCAGGAGCTGCATCGTTGTTGGTTTGAGTTGAAGAAGTGTTTGTAGTAGCCATGGAGAGAGGGAAAAAAATGGATCTTTGTTGCTGGTTAAGCACGACCTTCTGATACCATAAAGAAGTGGAGAGTGTTTGAGAGTAAAAAGTCTTAGTATATTACTGTATCTGGTATAGATATTTATACCTGATTTACAAGACCTGATTTATAAGGTTGTTACAATGATTTAAATTTAAAAACCAGATTATAAAAGCATATCTAATCCTAGAAATAAGGCTGTTCAAATTTTTCGCTTGAACTTGATTTGCTAAGGTTCGGATTTTCAGTTGCTGGTTGTTGATGTTTGACTTGGTCCTTACACTAATGTTGTAGCCTCAAGTCAACTCGCAGGTTCGTACAGAGCATCTTCTGGACACACGGCCATACACCAAATCAGTTGGAGCCGGTTACAAGTTCTGAGGTAAAAAAAGGGAAAATGGAGGAGTTGAGGAAACCAAAAAGCTCAAGAGGATAATAGGAATGGTCTATCAGGGAACATAGATGTAGATGAGAGGAATGATGGGGGCAAGAAGGGTAAGAATCTCCTCAAACCAGCATGGAAGGAAGGTCAAATTGGCAGAAGCTTACAAGAACGTTGTAAAGAAGTTGAGGATTCACGAGTCTGCACCCAAGATGAAGGAAAAAGGAAAATGCCACTCGTTTCCCGCTTTTGGCACCATGCATCCCCACGCCAACATGTGACCTGTTGCCAGCTGCTTTCCATCACTCAAAAGGAAATGGCCCTGCAAAGACACAAAGATTGAAGTCAGCAAGCCAGCAAACCAATAGAAACAGATAAGTAAAGGGCAAAGAAGGGAGTCCACATGCAAAAAAATAGGAACCATCAGATGAAAGTGAGACAAAGAGAAAGAGCCCTTAGATGGAGAAGGAGAAGAGAGGAATATAACAGCTGATTTCTCAGCAAACAAGGAGAAAAAATTGGATTCTTTTTTCTTTCCGCAGAAAAACTAGTTTTCAAAGCAAAACGTAGCCTTTTTCTTAGTTTTCTCAAAAGAACAAGAAAACAGTCTGAAAATCATTTTGTTTCTCTTCTTCTTCTTTTATTTTTTTATTTTTTTATTTTTGTGGTAAGAGAAGATTGGTTAAAAGGATATCAAAGAGATAAGAACTTATTGATTTGTCTATTTAAGCCACTCTTTCTCTTAAACAAAATCACCTTTTTATTATTGTTGAGTGAGTTTCATTAATCAAAAACCTCATTTTTTTGGTATCTTTTATGAAAGATTGATGCTTTTTATTTTTAATACTATATCCTTACTTTATTATGTTTATTATGTTTAGTATATGCATAAAGATGCTAGCTTTTTACTTTTTATATTAATGTTGGTAATTTATGAAACTCTTAAACCTTGTTAAGCCACTTGATTAGTTTAAAATATAATTTAAACATGTTAAAGATTGTTCCTTTTTTATTTTACTAATATTAATATATGGTTAACTTTTATTATTGGTTTGTTTATGTAAAAAAGTTACTAACTTTCTTTGTCTAATGTCAATATTTGTTGTTTTTTAAGCTTGATTGGTATATTCTATGTGCTTATTTAGTTAAAAATCTAATCTTGACTATGAAAAATTGTACCTTTAAATTAGTAAACTTGTTTTTTTAGTTAAAGATCGAGCCTAGGCTAAAAAGATTGCATTTTTAGATTTGTGAATATTTTTCTTGATTAAAAAATAAAACTTTGATTAATAAAAATCACATCTTTAAGCTTATTTTTATTCATTTAAATAAAAAACAAATTTTCGTTATAAAAGTTGTATTTTTAGGTTTGTATAAATGCATGTTTAGTTAAGATTTAATTTTGACCATTAAAATTACATGTTTGCCCTTAAATATGTGTTTTGTTTAATTAAGAAATTAATTCTTGTATGTAAAATTACCTTTTTGCCCTTATGAACATGTTTGCTTAATTAATAATTCTATCTTGTATTAAATTACTGTTTCGCCCTTTTATATATGCTTGCCTAATTAAAAATCTAATCTTACATGTAAAATTACCCTTTTGCCCTTGCATGTATTTTTACTCAATTAGAAATTGTATCTTGCACTAAGTTACCTTTTTGCCCTTGTATGTATGTTTGATTAATTAAAAATTGAATCTTATATGCTAAATTACCTTTTTACCCTTGTATATATATTTGTTTAATTATAAGTTGAATTTTGTATAAAATTACATACTTGACGTTGTATATATGTTTGTTTAAATTAAGCTTGCTTATATGTGCTAAATTAGTTGCCATGCAATCTAAGCTTGTAAAGTTAATTTTAACTTTCCATGTTCTATTTATTTATCATATTATATTGTGTAATTAATTGTGTTTATATATACTAACCTATGTTTTCTTGTCTCATTCATGCATAATTAAGTTTAAAACATCGATTTTCAAAAAATTCATATGCATGGGGGAACCGGAGGCGGAGGGTACCTTGAGAGTCCGAGGTTTCCGAAGATTTTTCCATATGAGAAGTTTTCTTGGTGTCTAATCGGGAGTCCAATTGGGCCCGGGGAAGTTTTTCATCCCTTCAAAATGAAAAATATATTTTTCTCATTTAATTTTTATAAAAAGCATATACATATCATGTTTATGATTTCTTTAATTTCTTAAAATTTGCAAATGAACCCTAAAAAAACTCTTTTTTAAAAAAAGGAATGTCAATTCCAAAATCTTTTATTTTTATTTATTTTATTTTTCCATTTTGCTTTTATGTTTTATTTTCATTTTATTTTAAGGAAATCTCTTGTTTAAAAGGTCCAATTAAATTAAAAGAAATATTTATTCCAACATTAATTTCAAAACATAATTTTAAAAGTTTTTTTAGAGATCTTAACTGCTTAATTATAGTTAAGCCCTCTCAAATTAATCCAAGTTTTATTAGAAAAATACTTTCAAAATTTTTATTTCATTTTGTTTCTTTCCAATGAAAGGGAATATATTTTTATTTTTATTCTTATTTTTATTTTTCTTTTCTCACTTTTGTCCTTTTTTAATTTTCAATATATTTTTCTTAGGAAGACTTTAGTAGGTTAAGTTAATTAAGACCTTTCAAGTAAGTTTCATTTTTTTAAAAGACATTTTTTTAACTCCAATGAAAGAAATATTTATTCCCTAAGTTTTTAAAATTCTTTTTCAAAATTGATTTTATCCCATAAAAAGTATTAAATCAATTAAGGCTCTTCAATTAAACTTAATTTTATTAAAAAGCATCTTTTTTAAAAGCTTTAATAAAAAGGAATATTTATTTCCTTAAATTTTCAAAATTTCTTTTTCAAAATTGATTTTATTCAACAAAAAGAAAGATATCCATTTTCCTATATTATTTTTATTTTAGGCTTTTTTGAAAGGTCTTAATTTATTAAACTAATTAAAGTCTTCCAATTAGACCAAATTTTTGCTAAACTATTCCCTTCATTAAATTAAAAGGAATATTTATTCTGACATTGTTTTAAAATCAAATCTTTCTAAGATATTTTAATTTAAGAAATCATAATTAAAGTCTCTTAATGTGAATTTCAAAACAAGAATTTGAAGATGTTTATCCCAACATTTTTGCAAAATGTTTCTAGAAGGTTTCAATTAATATTCTCATAATTGAGACTTTCTAAAATTAAAATTAAACCTTTGTTTTTCATAAAAGGATATTTATCCTTATTTTTAAATTTGACTTTCATTTTAGAAGAATATTTATTCCTATTTAGAAATTGAATCTCCATTCTAAGTAGGAAATTTCTTCAAATTCAAAATTGGGCTATGGATTTTCACATTAAAAGGAATGTTCATTCCGACATTAAATTTTTAAATTTCGAATTTAGCTTTTATAATGGGACGTTTATCCTACATTAAAAGGAATATTTATTCTGATATTTGAAACTTTATTTTTCTTAAAATGAGTTTTAACACATTTTATTATTATTTTCCAAGTAAAATATTTTTAAGACTTTTATGGTACTGAATTCTGGATGTCTTGGGGGTGTTAATCCTTCTCCAAGCGTAACTGACTCCCGAACCTAAAATCTTTTTCGTAGACCAGTTTCTTTCCTTAACTTAACGTAATCTTTCTAGATTTACGTTGGGTTAAACAAGTAGGTGACTAACCGCATCTAATAAAAATAAAATGTTAGTGGCGACTCCATTTGTTTTTAGACTATTTAGTCCGGAGCATTTTTCACGCCATATCATTTTCGTCAGAGCGGTAAAACGTCTCAACACAAGCTTAATATTTAATCTCAAATTATGGAATTTAATTGGATGGTGGAGTATCAAAGATGAAGTTGAAATGATTTAAAGATAGAATTGGGGACTAAAGTGAAAATTTTGTAAAACCTTGGGAGTGGATTTATAATTTTGAAAAGTTGGGGAATTAGTTGCAATTTTCCCAAAATGGGAAAATATAAAAAGAAGAGTGGGAGTGGATTGCAGCCGGCACTCCCATCCCTTCCTTTTCTTATCTTCCTCGTTTCCCTTTTTCTCCCCCCAAATTCTATTTTTGCATCTTAAAGCTTCAAATCTTCTTCCTCCTATATCTTCTTCATTTCTCAACCAAATTAAGCAAACAAATAACCAAAATTATACTGCTCTTCAAGATCTACAAAATGATGGAGCTCATTCATGGAGAGGAGCAAGGATTGGAGCCCCATTTGAAGGAGAAGTTTTAGACCTTTTTGGAGATTTGAAGAAAATGAGCCCAATTCAGTTTGACCTACTTAGGTATATTATTCTCCTCTCCATAAACTTTAATTTGATGTAAAATTCATTGGAATTGGTTGAGTGATTGAAGAGATCTCCCATTTTGAAGAAAATGGGTATTTTTGGGTTAAATTGTTAGATTTAAACTTGATTTGTGATTATGTGGTGTTGTGGAGGAAGTATGAACTGTATTTGGGCTTTAGGAGGTTGAAAATGTAGTAGAATTGAGAAAATGGGGTTTTTAAATGCAAAGGGCCACTGAGCAGCCGCCTTATGTGGTGCCCAGGTCAGAAACGGTGTTGGAACTAGGTAGAAACGGAAACGAATATGAACAAGGTTGAAACCAGAAATTTGTCGAGTAGAAGTAGTGCCAGAACTAGGTAGAAACTACGCCATAGTTTCCCAAATCACTACAATTTTGTCAGAAATAACCTTCTCCTAGTTCCGACCCTAAGATAGAGAAAAATACAATTTTCTCAAATGTCGCCAAAACTATCAGTTTTCAAGTGATATTAGATTCCGAAGTAAATTTGAATTAGTAAATGATCGAATTGGGCAAGTGATTAGCTAAGAAGTTGTAGATAACTTAGTAAACTTTCATTTGACTCAAGAATCGAGTCAATTGGTCAAGAAACAAGTGAGTTACGATGTTGATCATCGGTTGACTTTTTGTTGACCTTTTCCAATTTTGATAATTTTCGATCTCGGCTTAGTCTTAAGCCATTCTCGAGTCTGCATGAGTATGCTTTTAATTTGAAAATGATTTTAATGAAAGATTTATGAAATTAGGAGCACCGGTGATGGATCAAAATAAGAGCTCCAACCATGCAGTGGATGGATAGTGCGAAAGTATAAGTGGTTTGGCCTCAATGTTTAGTGACATTGATGGCAAATGTTTTTGATTATTTTAAATTAAATGTTTTATATGTTTTGGGGGTATAATGTACCATTGCACAAGTATACATTTTTTATAAGGGTGGGTAATATATCATGACACAACCAGACCTAATCCAACTTTTCCATACAAACGGAATAGTTTAAGATGGCGTATCAACTCAATAATACATCGGTCCAGATGTGTCTGATTAAGAAGAGAAGTGAAAATTAGGATAAGACGGAGTTGGAAGATGAGATAAGTAACCATGCATGGAAATAGTAATTGGACTTCTTTAAGTCCATAACCTATGGATTGGGTATCCATTGGTGTAGCAGTCGATGGATTAGGCCAAGAATCGTGATTATGTGAGGTTAAAAAGAGGGAATAAAGTATGACCCAGGGCCCGAGTAGGCCCGGTGTCGAGTTTGCCTATAAACAGGGGAAGTTGAGCTCTCCCACTCTCATTTTCTCTTCTCCCTCTCTTCCTCTCCTTTCATTTGCTATCTCGAAGCAATTTTAGATTTTGGTTGATCCGAACAAACCGACCGTCGAATCAAGATGAGTTTCTAATATGTTATCATACTCACCTTAATCTATGTTTTTCTTCGTTTACACGTATTTCCATACATTAGTCTAGGAGAGATTTAAGCTCAAAGTTAAGTTTAGCTTTTTAGCTAGATTTTAGTTTAGATTTGAGATCTAGAAACTTTAAGCTTGTGATTCTCGTTTTTCTTTTGGTGAATCTGTTGTGGACACCATGAGAATCTTCTGTCCAAGTTTGCACATCGAAAGGACAAAAAAATGGGCACGAAGATCGAGGAGAGAGCTTGGGAACGAAGCTCTCTGTACGTCCCCAGTGCGAGAGACGGGCCACTCCCAAGCGAGAACCGACCCACTCTTGTGCAGAATTGAGCTGCAGCCCAAGTCCCTCGCAGGACTAGAACCAGTCCCACGTGGGACTCGGGGCATTTTTGTAATTTTTCATTAAGTGTCCGATTTTGACCCTGAACCTTCTCGGACACTTTTCTAAGCCTCGAAACACATCCAAATATCATTTTAGGTCATGCTCCAAAGACTTATGTACATGGATCCTTTAGGAGTATACGAACTTCTTAACACTGTGAGTGGTTTAGATTTCATTGCTTAGCCACTAGGGTAAAACGTTTTAAAAATATAAAATGATTTTTAAAGGTTTTAGGACACGGGAAATCCACCACCCACACACACACACTTATTTGGTGATATACTCACATAGAGAGTAGGACGTTTTCAAAGAAAATAAAAAGATTTATGTGTGTGTGTTTTATGTTTATGTTTATATGTTTTACATATATTTTATAAATATATATATATATATATGATATTTGATGGTGATGAGAGGCGAGATGAGTGATTGAGTGGATCTCGGTGCTCCGATGAGAGGGAGCGGGTGGACCGATGAGACATGCAAGCAACTAAATAGTCGTGGACCGCCTATAGAGGGGCACGGTGAGTGTGAGACCTTGGAAGATGCGCGTAGGGTAACTTGCCAGGGCTCAATGTGACTGTGTTCCACCCATAGCGATTGGCACCACCGAGGGAACGAGCTAGAGAAAGAAAAATGTTTTAGAAAGAAAAGAGATAGCCCGCAAGGCATACGACCGGTGGGTCGAGCCTATAGTATGTTTGAAGCCATCCCATTTTATTTATATATTTATTTAAATGGTTTTAAATCAAATTCTCACTTGGAGAATTTGAAAAGAGGTTTTGAAAACAAAATTATTTATTTTATTATTATGTTTTGGATTACCTTTGTTTCCCTAACCCCTGATGGAGATTCATTGAACCTCTGTCACTCACTTGTATCCAATGTGGATGGATGTAGATCCGCGTTTGAGGATAGCAGATAGGCCAGAGACTCACTAGGAGGCGTCGGTGACTTAGGAGTAGTAGTTTCCACTGTGTAGGTTTTCTTTTAAATAAATCCACTGGTACTTCTTTTATAATTAATTATTTTATTGAATGATTTCTAATTAAATTTTAGTATTGTTTTGCAGTGAAGATACTCAATTCATGCCTTGCGATGCCTCGGGTGCGTGGCTGTAGACATGTACTTTGAGGTAGTGTGGCGGTGGCCACGTGGCCGACCCCTCTGTGTCGAGGCGTGACATATCATATATATGATGATATAAATAAATTAAAACGATTTTATGCAAACCCGATCGTGGCGTGATGAGAGTCCATACGTAACTTGCCTGATCGAGGTATATGTTTTTATATAAACCTAATCGTGGCGTGATTACGGTCTGTGTGAGACCTGTGCGAATGAGGTATAATATTAGTCCATGAGGGACTACCCTAGAGGGGCTTATTGCTAGCTATTATTGGCTTGTGGACGCTCCTTTGGGGAGGCACCAGTGTATCTTCCTAGGACTGTGAGGCACCGAGGGTGACACGTCAGGAGCACTTGTAGTCATTACGATGACGAATGGCAAATGTTAGGAGATTAGGGCATAAAGTATGTGTGTATATATATTTTAAATATATAAAAGGATGATTTGTGTAAATTTCTTCCAACGAGGTTTCAAGCTCATCGATGGGTGAGACTCGGTTTATTTATGCCGCCCTAATTAAATCATTTAATGAAATGATTTACTGCTGGGATTTGTTTTAAAATGAAATTGATGATTTAAAGATTGATTTTGGTATTATTATATCCCCACCATCTTTGGTTTTTTACATTGTTTCTAGACCACATCACTGAGTCTGTGGACTCACCCCCGTGGTTTATATGTTTTTTTTAGCATGAGGCTCAATGAGGAGCAGCCGTCTAATAGAACATGCGGATTAGCTATCAACTATAGTAGGTCTTCTTCTCTTAGAATTAGTGATCCACTTGTGTATTTTAATTTTGCAGTATTATGTTTTCTATTTTTTCTCCACACACTTGTAAGCATATTTTGTTTTGATATTTTATTCATAGGGGACTTTATTTATTATATTTATACATTGTTTAAAGATATTATTTTAATCATTAAAAATATTGTTTTGTAAATGATATTTGATATTTATTTATACTTAGTATACTATGCCTTGTGCTATTTCGTATGCGTGGGTGCACACACATACTTCGAGGTAGTACGGCAGCTGCCACATGACCGAGCCTGCGGGTTAGGGCATGACACGTATAATGTATCAAAATTCAATTTTTAAGTATCAAGTATCGTATTGTAAGATACGGTAAAAGATTTTTAAATTAAATACAATAGTATATAGACATATAAAATAGACAAAAAAGAACTTTTATATATCTAAATATTACATTTAGTACTCATATAGTCATATACAAAATATTTTTTTCCAAGTACAATTTTACAAATCCTCTATATTTGAATTTATATGTTTTTTACCACATATTTGAATTTATATGTTAATTAGCTTTATTCTTGTATAATAATTTCTACAAATCTAAAAAGTTAAAAACATAAAACTTCAAAAGAAATTATAATTATATCAAAATTGGGTTCTTTGTTCTAAAGGTTTCTGTTCTAAGTTCCAATTAATTTTTTATACAATTGATGATTTCCAACGATATTTTACAATGCAAAATGAAAAATTAGAACTAATAAATTAAATTTTAGTAATATAAAACTATAAACTAAAAGTAAGAAAAAGATTAATAACTAAAAAAAAAGGGGGCCTTTGCTTGTAACGTCTAGCCAAATGGACTTAATACTTGGAGTAGTTGCACCGTAACTTTTTATCCTTTTAATTTTAGGAAGCAAAAGTAAAAATGCCAAAAAAAATCTTTTATTTATTTGGCTTAATACACAAAATAGTCTTCAAACTTTTATTTTGAAATATTTTGCCCCCGAAATTTTATTTTGTGCACAACATAACCTTTGGTGCTGAAGTAGCCCAATGAAAAAATTTCACGTGTGATATAAAAATTTCACGTGTCAATATATGATTGGTCACAATAGCATCAAGGGTTGTATTGTGCACAAAATAAAACTTCGAGGGCCAAAAATTCTAAAATAAAAGTTAAAAAGCCAAAACTATAATTTTGTATAAATTCGATAACTGTTTTGTGTATTAAGCCTTAATTATTTTGATTGTTTTCATGACAAAATAAAAAATTTGGGCCTGATGAAAGAAGTTTGGCCCTTTAGCAATTTAGCCCAAAAGAGAAAACATGGGTTTGTTTACTAATTGGGCCTTGAAATGTCCATTTGGCCTTTATTAAAAAGTATCGGACCATGTCACAAGTATCCTAAGATACGTTATATACGCTCCCGTATCGATTAATTCACTTCCGATTCCCGATTATTTGCGATGGTATATATCAATCTGTATCTATTTATATGAGTATCGTATCGTATGATACATATTGCGTATCGTACAATATTGATAACTATGTCGGGTACAATGTCACCCTCCATCGTAATAGAGCCATTAAATCTGTTGACGTGGATTTTTTCATTTCCATGTGGATGCCATGCCATGTCAATGGATGTTACGACTCGATCAGTGATAAAGGTGACATTGTCTTCAATTTGGTAAATTTAAGGATGAAAATGTCACAATTGAAAGTTTAAAGTGACAATTGTCAATTCTGAAAATGTTCGAGGATGAAAATATGTATTAAGTTATAAAAAAATATAAACCCCTAAATAGCTCTTTGCCAAAAAAATGTTGTAATAAAAATAAAGTAAAAAGAAAGAAAAAAAATCAAATTCCTTTTTGAAAATACTATATAATATAAAATATAATACTCTCAATCTTTAAGACATGTTTAAAAATTTTATAAGTTTTGCACATAATATTAAATTTAAAGAGAAATAATAATAATAATCAATCCTCAAATAAATGTCAATAATACAAATTTGTTACTCTTGACAATAAATTATAAATGACATCTCTTTTATATATACACACACATGAAAGATCACAATTTTTAAATAAGTAAAACCCCTATACTATACATGTATTTTACTATAAAAATAAACTATTATAACAAAGACAAAGAAAATAAAAAATTTAAACCGCTAAAAAGCTCTTTGCCAAAAAAAAAGTGTTGTAATAAAAATAAAGTAAAAAGAAAGAACAAAATCAAATTCCCTTTTGAAAATATATAATATAAAATATCAAAATTAAAAAAAAAAGTAAAAGAAAAATGGAGGACCAATGAGAGGTGACGATTGCCCCTCTCCGCACCCACACCTTTAATCGTTCATATGGGATGGTATAGAAGATATATATTTGACATTGACCCATGCATATCCGTCCAAACTCCAAGTTATTTTCATTTCTTTATCCCATCATCAAAAGCATAATCTTTTGATTATTTCTATTTTCTATTCCTTGTTATTTTTTGGTGGCGTTATTCCGATCCTTGGCTTAATTTTATTAGCTACTCTCTGTCCCTATTTAACTATCTCTTATCGGTCAACTTATCATAACTTTGACCATTAATTAAAAAATATATATATAGAATTAAATTTTCAAAAAATATATTTTGAAAAATTTAATATTTGTACTTTTTAAATTTTATCTTCAAAAAATTTACAATTTTATAATTTTATCATAAATAATGATCAAAATAATGATAAATTGATCAAAAAGAGACAGTTAAATAAGGACAGAGAAAATATCATATAAAAAGAAAGTGTGTTGATTGCAATAATTAAAAATCAGCATTATCACATTAGGCACCTCCTTCGTCTTGTCTAATCTTCAAATTTCAATTCCCACCGTCAATTTAACCCATGAAAACGATCGTTGTTGGGATGGCAAAAGCATTCAATGATGTTTTGCAATTCTTAAAGTACTTTTAACATTAATCCTCTAGAAAAGAACCTGATAATTCCAATTTACACTACAAAGTGCATGAAAACAAACTTCTTTATGTATACATCTTGCAATTCAATATTCCTGTCCTGTGGATTAATTGGTTGAGTTGAAGACAGCACAAAGATGTAATACATATCGGACGAAAAGGATTGGTTATTGGTTTCTTACAAGCTTTAAAAACCTTATCAGATAGAGAAAAAAAAAGCAGGAGTCATAGGGTGAGCACTAATTTCACGAATGGAAGTTTCAAGAAGATTACTGCACTATGCTATGCGGCTAGAAGAGACTCAAATCCCCATTTTGTTTGCCCCATGTATCTTGTTTGAGAGAATGTTTCGGCCCCATTTGCACTAAAATATGCCATCATCAGGCTTGGATCTTTCAGACCTTTCCGGAGACAAGATAGCAAGTTGGGCAAGTTGGGCAAGTTGAATATGTGCAACTTGAAATTCTGCAACACTGTGTGTGACCACCGGTTCAAGTTCCAACCACCATCCAAGACATTGTTTAATGGATATTTATCTCTCGAGATTATGAATCAAATTTCATCACATAGAGTGATTATTGGGTTTTATTATGTAAATTGTATAGGCACCGGTTAAACAAGCAGTTATTGTTTCAATAATTGTTTTGTTTTAGATGTTTAATATTTATTTTATGCTTTTATTAGTGTCTAAAGATAAGAATACTCTTAATTGAGTTTAGCCCCAAATTTATAAAGTTTACCCCAAAATTTATAAAATTTAACCCTAAATTAATAGAGCTAAAAAGTAACTTTGAATTCTAAAATAAAAATAATTTTTATTAGAAAAAAAAAGTTATATGACAAAACTATCCTTAGATATATAATGAGAAAAAAAGTTTTTTATTTAGGGTGAAACTTTATCAATTTGGGGTTAAATTTTGATAAATTTGTTAAAATTTTTTTTTCTAAAATCCTATGATAATATATTTTAAATATTAGAACTTACCCTTACAATTTTTTTTTATTTGGGGCTAAATTTTATAAATTTGAGGTTAAACTTAATTATAAATTTGGAACTAAACTTAATTAAGGGTATTCTTGTCTTTAGACACTAATAAAAGTATAAAATAAATATTAAACACCTAAAACAAAACATTTATTAAAACAATAATTACTTGTTTAACGGGTGCCTAGCAATTTCCTTATTATATTTAAATTGCCCAGTTCAGGATTGAGTAGTCATTAACAAAACATAAATAAAACTTTATTTTGTATCACATTTGGTGTGTGGTGCGTGTATATATATAGTTTATGCAGTTTTGGAGCAAGTTGCTTCAACCTAAAGGCTAACTCCATGTCTTTAAACACCAGCAATTGAATAGAAATTGTATCTTTGACAAGTTTTTGTACTCTTTTAACTTCTGGTTGTTATACAGGAGTGATATGAGTTGGCTTGCCTACCTCATCAACTATACCGGTTTCATATGTAGATGCATCGATGCCTTAACTTATTTGGTTTTCTTTTTTTGTGTGATTGATACAAAATAGACAAACAGAGACAACTTCATGTGTTTTCCCACTAATTGCGTGTTTAAGTCTCACGTAAGATAATAAATTAAGCCACACAATGCAAAGTTGAGATTGTTGGATTAATTAGCAGCTTCAACGCATTAAACAAAGTTTATGGATCGCGAGTAAGACAAGATATAATTTATTCACAGATTCTTGATATCTTACGTACTTTTGCAAATTTTATATTTGAGCTTCCACTGCAGCTTCATTTATGGGTTAATTATGTAGAGTAGGCTCCAGAAGAATTTGTTTTTTTAATAAATTTCTTAATGATCTACTCCAACCGTGGTCCTATATATCCATCTACTTGTCGGACGAGTCCATTGCGTCTTGTGTGTGCCATCTAATAACTAATTAAACTCAGTTGACAAAAATTTGTTAAACTTTACCCTTTTTTTTTGGTATAAACCTCCCATCCTTGTATCTTATTATAATTAGATTCACAATAAACTTCGATTAATTCGAAGTTGAGCCATATTGGACCCTAAATAAGGGAAGTTTTTTAAAATATATTTTTTACGTTCATGAGAATATTTGAATCCAAATCTAAATAAGAGGCATTAAATCCCTCCCACTCAACCCAATATGGTCGTTTGTAAAATTTTCAAGTTATAATTAAATAACTTTAACATTTTAATTTCTTGTTCAAACAGATTTTCATTGTCTAACTAACTTGTACATAGCGAACTTGAATACATCCAAAAATTATGTAATAAATAGCTGCTATTTTAGCTTTAACTGTTAAAAGCATTAATATAATTTGGTGGCGGTGCCATATAGTCTGAAGGTAGTTGCTTTTTGCACACTGAGCTATTATGTAGGTCATATATACTCAATTGCTAATATGCATTCAGACTATAATATGTTAGAGTTAAACTAAGTAGAGGTGTCTTTTAGTCATTGGTTAATTTAGTTTAGTTGTGAGTGTTCGCTTGTGATTGAGTCCTTATTTAACCTAAGTATAAAAACTTATGTTGTGCCGTCATTATGTTTTGGTTGGTGTGGAAAAGATAAGAAACAAAAGCTTGGTGGCATTTTTGTTTAGCCAAGATACGGCTGTGGTGATTTGAGGTTTATTCAATTATTATGGTTCATAATTTTTTGATATCCTAAATTTGGTATCAAGAGTCAGAAGATCCTAGATTGTTGCAATCATGTAGTACGTGCTGTGTCCCATTTTCAAATTTGATGGGAAGACTAATTTCAAGAGTGGATGGTCCAGATGCAATTCTTTCTAAAATTTTTGGGTGTTTGGGAAATTGTTGAGCATGGAATTACTGAACCTACAAATGTAGAAAATTTGACAAAGCACAAAGGCGAGATCTGACTCATGCCCGCAATAAAAATGATCTGGCTGTTGATCATATTTTTCAGAGTGTTAAGTTGTCTGTGATCTAGAAGATTTTTAACGCGAAATTGTCAAAGGAGACTTGGGATACTTTGCTTCAGTCTTATTAGGGTGCAAAACCTGTTCAAAGGATGCTACTACAGACATACCGGAGATAGTTTGAGTTGCTTCAATAGGAAAAGAATGAGAAGGTTGCTAATTATTTTATGCGCACTCAGAATCTTGTCAGCAGTATGAAGGCTAATGAAGAAACTATTTCTGATGTTCAGATTATGGAGAAAATTCTTCGTACTTTAATGGAGAGATTTGATGTTATTGTTGCTATTGAGGGGCAAAGGATCTGAAAATTGTAACAATTGATGGTTTGGAGGAATCCTTGGAAGCACATGAACAAAAGTTAGATGAGAGATATCGGCACCGATTTGTGAGCAAGCACTGAAAGCTCAAGTGGAAGTAAAGAAAGAAAAGGATGAGTCAACAAATAAAGGTGAATCCCATCAAAGAAGAAGCAAGAATTTTAGGCTTGGTCAGAGGCAAAGTGGAAGAGGTGATCAAAACTGAGGTGATCCAAATTGTGATGTGTGTGAGAGACGGGCCTACAAAGCCTTTTACTAGTCCGGCCACGCACTATGGGCTCGGCCATCAGTGTCACCACTACAGCTTAATTGGTGAGAGGCTGTCACGCCCCGACCCGCTCGGGTCAGCCACGTGGCAACCGTCGCGCTGTCTCGAAGTACGTGCCGGCTGGTCACACACCAGAAGCATCGCAAGGCATTGAAATGGATACCATTGCTGCAAAACAACTAAGACTTTAATAAAAAAAATCTTTTAATAAAATAATAATCTTTAAAGTAGTGCCAGTGGACTAAATTTAAAGAATACCTACGCAATGGAAACCACTAAGCCTAGGCCACCGACGCCTCCTAGTGAGCCTCCATTCTAACTTCTGACCCCGTACGCAGATCTGCATCCATCCTCATTGGATATAGGTGAGTGGCAAAGGTTCAATGAATCTCCATCGACGTTAGGGAAAACAGGGGTAATCTAAAATATAATAAAAATGAAATAAATAAATTTATTTTCAAAATCTCTTTTATAATTCTCCAAAGTAGACTTGGATTTAAAACCTTTAAATTAAATATATAAATACTGAATGGGCTGGCATTTAATACATTGAAGGCATGACTGGCCGGTCGTATACCTTACTGCACCGAGGGCTATCTCTTTTCACCTTGAAATCACTTTCTTCCCTTTCTCTTTCTCTAGCCCGTTCCCTCGGTGGTAGCCAGCTATGGTGGAACACAGCTCTAGAGCCCTGGCGAGCTTCCCTACGCGCCTCTCCCAAGGTCTCGTCTCACCGTGCCCCTCGACAGGCGGTCCACGGCTGAGAATCTAGCATGCTTCTCCAACTCGGTCCACGCTCCCGGATATATTGGAGCCCGAGGAGCCACTTAATTAGTCATCTCATATCTCTCTCATATATTCATCATATATAAATATAAATATATATATATATATATATAAATTCAAAGCATATATGTTTTAAACATTTAAACACACAAAAGCTTTTAGATTTTAAAATCATCCCACCCTCTAAGTGGGTATATCACAAAATAAAAGTGTGTGTCGTGGATTACCCTTATCCCAAAACAGTTGTAAAACTTTTTAAAACAATTTATATTTTTAAAACATTTAACGTTTGTCCCTAGTGGCTAAGCACTGAAAACAAAGCCACTCATAGTATTGGGAGATTCATATACTCCCAAGCGCTCCATGTAGCTTTAACCTCCGGCGCATCGCCGCACTCGATTCAACCGAAGCCCTAGTACACGGAAATATACGTTAGCATTCATAATTAAATTTATGAATGCACCTACGAGGCTCTAACATGACCTAAGACTGGGGTTGAAAGGGATTCGGGGCTTAGAAAAGTGTTCGGGAGGTTCTAGGGTAAAAATTGGACACTAGGTGAAAAATTACGAAAATGCTCCTGGGGGTCCGTGGGCCTCCCACTCTACGGGCCCAGCCTGGCCCGGATCTGGGCCCGGTAGGCCCCCCCATGTGGTTAGGTCAGGCCTGGCCTGTTTCCAGGCCCAAAAGGCCCTTTCCTTGCCGGTTGGGTTGAGCCCAACTCGGCTTGGGCCCAACAAGGCCCAGCCACTCGATTTGGGCCAAAAGGCCCTGTTAGACGCAGGATAGGCCCAAGTCCCACACGGGATTGGGTTACGGGTCTCTCGCCCGCGGGAGAGACTCAGCTCCCGCGCGGGAGCCGTTCGGTAACCTCGGGATCGAAGGCTTTTCCTCTGTTCCCGAGCCCCTCAGTCCACCGTTTGGCATGAAATTTGAAATGGAGGTTCCTCGTACCTCCCATGATATGTTTACCAGAGCAGAAACGAGAATCACAAGCTCAAAGTTCCTAGATCTCAATTCTAAACTTAAAATCTAACTAAAAGCTAAACCTAACTTTGAGCTTGGATCTCTCCTAGACCAATGCATGGAGATGCGTGAAAACTTAATAAAACGTAGATCAAGGAGTTAAGAACAACATACCAAGATCTCACCTTAATTCTTCGATCAGTTTGTCCGGATCGGCCAAAAGTCCAAAATTGCTCCAAAAAAGCAATTGAGAGAAAAGAGAAATGAGAGAAGAAAGAAAGAGAGAAAATGAGGGGGAGAGGCTCGGCCTCCCCCTATTTATAGGGGAGCCCGACAATGGGACTACTCGAGCCCCAGGCTAAATTTTCTCTTCTCTTTTAATCTCTCAAAACTTTAATCATCGGCCCGATCCACCAACCAATTCACCAATGGACGACCAATCCATTGGCTATGCACTTAAAGAAGTCCACTTTAGTGTTTTCATGCATGGTCACCTGTCTCATCCTTCAACTACGTCTTGTCTTAAACTTATCTTCTCTTCTGACTTGGCATAACCGGATTGACATATTGTTTAATTAATACGTCATCTTGCAGTATTCCGTTTGTACCGAAAAGTCGTGCTAGGTCCGGATGTGTCAGAGGCGTTCACATAAGAGCAACAAAACCCTTGATGGCCTGGGTTCGAAGGGTGCTGCATGCACATTGGTACTCGAATTTACGAGAGCCAAGGGACAATACCTTGAGTAGTGGTGACACTGGTGGTCGGACCAGTAAAAGGCTCTGTGGGCCCATTTCTCATAAAAAAGGTGCAGCTCAATTGATGAGAGGTGTGCGCATAAGAGCAACAAAACCCTTGGTAGCCTGGGTTCGAGTAGTGCTACGAGCGTGCTTGATACTAATTTGTAAGGGCCAAGGGACAACACCTTGAGTAGTGGTGACATTGGTGGCCAGGCCCGAAGTGGGTGGCCGAACTAGTAAAAGGCTCTGTGGGCCCGTTCTAAAAAAAGGTGCCTTTTTTGTGAGAGACAGGTCAATTGTTGAAAGGCATGCGCATAAAAGTAACAAAACCCTTGGTGGCTTGGGTTCAATGAGTGCTGCATGCACGTTGGTACTCGAATTTGTGAGGGCCAAAGGACAATACCTTGAGTAGTGGTGACACTGGTGGCCAGACCCAGAATGGGTAGCCGGGCCAGCAAAAGGCTCTGTGGGCCCGTCTCTCACAATGTGTCTAATGTTCAGTGTTTCAAGTGTAAAAAGTATGGGTATTACCAGTCAGATTGTAAGTCTCATATTCAGTGTCACAATTGCAAGAAATATGGTCATTTTAGCAGAGATTGTCATTCCAGAAGACTAGAAAACAGAGATTGTCATGCAAAAGTTGTAGGGAATAGTGGTGATAATATAGAAACTTTATTGATGGCCAGTTCTGATAGTCCAGAGGAGTATGATAGCCGATTGTTGCTGGATACAGGGTGTAGTAATCATCTTAATGAAGATAAATCTTTATTTTATGACTTTGATGATTTGCTTCGCACATCAGTGAAACTTGGAGATGATCGGTATATACCAGTTTATGGGAAAGGCAAGATTGGCATTAGATTGAAGAATGACACTCTCAATTATATTTCAGAAGAATTTTTTTCTCTAAAAGTCAATGAAAATCTTTTGAGTGCGGGGCAACTGGTAGACAAAGATTATCATTTACACTTCAATAAACATGGCTATACTATTTATGATGTAGAGCACTTAATGATAGCAAAGGTACAAATGTCTAGAAATCATTTGTTTCCTTTCCAAATTAATTATGATACACCTTCTTGCCATGTTTCAGTAATTGGAGATGATAATTGGTTGTGGCATATGCGACTGGGGTATTTGAATTTTGGGAGTCTTGATTTTCCCAAAAAAAGTCTGTGATAGTTATGTTTTAGAGAAGAAGCATAGAGAAGTTTTTCCCAAAGGAAAATCTTGGAGAGCTAATAAACCACTTGAGCTTGTTCATTCTTATTTATGTTCTATGGAGGTCCCTTACAATGGTGGTAATAGGTATTTATTACTTTTATTGAGGACTTTACTAGGAAGGCCTTGGTTTATTTTGTGAAACATAAATCTGAAGAATGTGATACTCTTAAGAGTTTTGTGGCTTATGTTGAGAAACAAAGTAGGTGTACTCTTAAAGTTTTGAGAACCGATAAGGGTGTTAAATATACTATTTGTGATGATTTTGAGCGGAAACATGGTATTATGCATCAGTTAACTGCTAGATACACTCTTCAATAGAACGGGGTGGCTGAGAGGAAGAACAGAACTATTATGGAGACGCTGAGATACATGTTGCATGGCAAAAATTTACCTAAAAGTTTTGGAGTTGTTTATGCTGTTTATGTTTTGAACAGGTGTCATACCAAGAGTGTTCACGACAAGACTCCACAGAAAGCTTGAACTAGTAAAAGCCTAGCATTGGGCATTTCAAGCTGTTTCGTTGTGTTGCCTATGCCCATGTGCTTGATGAATTGAGAAAAAAGCTGGATGACAAAGCAGAAAAATGTATCTTTATTGGCTACAGTCATGAGACGAAAGGGTAAAGTTGTACAATCCGAAATCTAGAAAACTTGTTATTAGTAGGGATGTCATTTTTTATGAAGATGGTGTTTGGGATTGGTTTAGTGAAGGAAAAGGTTCACTACTGAATCTTGCAGTAGTTGTTAGTGGAGTTGATGATGATCCAAAAATGGAGCCAGCTCCTATAGAAACTTCTAATCACCCATAGAGACAGCGACGCATGTCAACTCATTTGCAAGTTTATGTGGATAATGCTGCTTGTGATTCTTTTGATGATAGTGATCATATTGTTCATTATACTTTGTTTGCAGATTGTGATCCTTTGGGATTTAAGGATGCTACTAATCATGATCATTGGGTAAAGGCCATGGATGATAAGATTTATTGACACACTCGGACCTGATTGAACTTTTTCGTACCAATAGAAATAGTGAAAGACGGTGTATTAGTAAGGATAATACGTTAGTTTGGATGTGTTAGATTATGAAGAGTTGTTAAATTAAGATGAGACAGAGTTTGAAGATAAGATAACCCTAATGCATGGAAAACAATTAAATAAAATTGGGCTTCTTCTAAGTCCATAACTAATAGTTATGGGGCCCATTAGTGAAAAAGGACGGAGATTTGAGCTAAGGCTCGAATATTGGAGAGATTGGAGAAAAGATGAGAATGTCCAACTCAGGGCCAAGTGGGCCTGGGTGCCTAGCGCCCACAGAAGGGGGAGGCCTAGCTCTCCCCCTCATTTCTCTTCTCCCGCTTTCCCTCTCTTCTCTCATTTTCCCTCACGGAGGCAAATTGGAGTTTTGGTTGATCCGAACAATCCAACTAATGGATCAAAATGAGTTCCTAGCATGTTATACTACTTACCTTACTCTTCAATTTGCCTTATGTAGTACGTAAATTCATGTATTGGTTTAAGAGAAATTACAACTTAAATTTAGGTTTAGCTTTTTAGTTAAATTTAGGCTTAGATTTGAAATTTAGGAACTTTGAGCCGATGGTTTTGATTTTGCTTTCTGTGAAGTTGTTATGGGGTGGGATCGTCTATCTCAATTTGTAGACCGATCCATGGATAATTGGACACGAAATCTGAGGTAAAAGCCCGAAAATAGGCTTCCTATTTCGTTTCCCGTGACTGCCCATTTTTGGCATTGGATCTGCAAGGCAGATTCGATGTCGAACCTGAGCAGGTCCAGTGCCGGACTTGTTATTTTTCTAAGGGGTAAAATTGTAATTTCATTTTAAGTGTTCGATTTTGACACTTTTCTAGCCCCGAATCACATCCGAACATCATCTTAGGTCATATGAGAGCCTCACAGATGCATTCATAGGTTTAATTATGAATGCTAACGCGTACTTTCGCGTATTAGGATTTTTCGACGACCGAGTGTAGCGACGCTCCGAAGTTCGATTTTCATGGGATATTTGGGAGTATACAAACCTCCCAACATAGTGAGTGGCTTTATTTCAGTGTTTAGCCATTTAGGACTAAACGCTTCTATTATTTTATAAAATGTTTTAATTAAATGTTTTGAAATTCGCGTATTCCCTCACACTATCATACACCTAATTGCATGCAACAGGGGTTGGGGTGCTTTAAGGTAAATTTGATTTATAAAAATGTATATATGTTTTATAATTATATTTTTATAAAATGCCCGAAGGGGCATTATGGCGAGATAAGTGATTGAGTGGTTTTCGGTACTCTTTTGAGAGCGTGTGGACTGAGCAGAGCATACGTCCGACCAAGGAGCCGTGGACCACCTATCGAGGGGTACTGTGAGTGGGAAACCTTAGAGTAGAGAGAGGCGCATAGGAACACTCCTCAGGGCTAATGTAGCTGTGCTCTACCCACAGTGCAATGGCAACATCGAGGGAACGGGCTAAAGATATATATATATATATATATGTTTTAAGAAGGGTTTTAAAAGAAATGAAATGAAATGAAAAAAGGATAGTCCTCGACGGTATGAGGATCTCAACCTATGTGCATGGTCGAGTCTCGCATCTTTTAAGGCCAGTCCATAGTACGTTTTAGAATAAAAAGGTTTTGGGGATAATGTAAGGTTTTCTAAAAATGAATATAAAATGTTTTTCTAACTTGTTTTGAATATACCCGGCTCCCTAAACCCTATTTACTTTGCATTGAACCGGGGTCACTCACTGGGTACATGTTTGTACTCACCCTATTCCCATTTCTATTTTTCAGGTTAGACGTTCGGAGGCTCACTAAGAGAGGACGATGGTTTAGGCGTTAGTAGATTCCTCTGTGTAGATAACCCTTTAAGCTAACCCTTGGTAGCCAAATTTTAAGTAAATTATTTTATTAAATATTTTCAATTATTATAAATATTTTCTAATTAAAGTTTTAGTAACTGTTTTGCAGCGGAAATAATCAATTCAATGCCTTATGGTGCTTCGAGGTGTGTGAGCGATTGACACGTACTTTCGAGATGTCACGGAGCTTATCACATGGCTTGGCCTGCAGGTCAGGGTTGCGACATTCATGCCATTGAAAAGAATGACACGGAAGCTTACTACACTTTCTAAGGAGAAGAAACCAATTTGTGTTAAATGGGTGTTCAAGATCATGTACAAGCCCAATAGAGAGGTGGATCGCTTTAAAGCTCGCTTGGTAGCTAAAGATTATAAGTAAAAGCTAGGTATTGATTATTTTGAGGCATTTGCTCTAGTAGCTAGACAGATACAGTGAGAATGGTAATTTTACTTGCTACTTAGAATAGTTGGAAAATTTTCAAATGGATGTAAAGTATGCTTTCTTGAATGGTATGCTTAGGGAAGAGGTGAATGTTGAACAACCTTTAGATTATGTTAAAAAAAGGGAGGAAGACAAGGTTTACATGCTTAAAAGGCCTTGTATGGGTTGAAACAGGTGCCTAGTGTGTGGTATACTCGAATTGATTCCCATTTTCTTGATCATGGTTTCCACAGGTGTCCATATGCGCATACTTTGTATGTTAAATCTAATTCACTTAGTGATTTATCATTGTATGCTTGTATGTGAATGATTTAATTTTCACTAGCAACAATCCAAATTTGTTAGTGAGTTTCAAGGAGGCGATGATTTCTCAATTTGAGATGACTGATAGGGGTTTAGTGTCTTACTTCATTGGTGTTGAGGTTAATCAGACAGATGTAGGGATTTTTGACTCTTGTAGAAGACACATTGAAACTTGTGAAAGACGGTAGTGGTGAATTAGTTGATGCAACAAATTACAAGAGAATAGTTGGGAGTTTGCGATTCTTGATAGCTACAAGGCTAGATATTATGTATGGCATTGGGATAATTAACATGTTTATGGAGAATCCCACCAATTTCACTTACAGGCAGCTAAGTGTATCCTGAGATACATCAAAGGTACACTTAGTGATGGTATTGTTTGTTCCTATGATAATGATATGGAACTTGTTGGATGTATGGACAGTGATTGGGCATGTGATGTTGAGATGCGAAAGAGCATTTCTGGCTATGTTTTTCATCTTGGAACTGGTGTGTTTTCTTGCTCATCCAAGAAGCAACAGGTGGTTGCTCTGTCCACTGTAAAAGCTAAGTATATTGCAGCAGCAAGTTGTGTTACTTAAGTGGTTTGGTTACAAAGAATGCTTAATGAGTTGAAGCAGGATCAAATTCAGCCTACAAAGATTTTTGGTGACAACAAGTTGGCGATTCCAATGGCTAAGAATCCTGTGTTCCACGGTTACAGCAAGCATATTTACATCAAGTATCATTACTTGGTGAAAGACAATGAGATTGAAGTTGAGTTTTGCTTATTTGAGGAGCAAGTAACTGACATTTTTACGAAGCCATTGAAGGCGAATGTGTTCTTGAAGCTCAAGAGGATGCTTGGCATGTTGAAGTTTGAAAACTTGGTTTAAGGGAGGCTATGTTAGAGTTAAACCAAGTATAGGTGTCTTTAGTCATTGGTTAATTTATTTAAGTTAAGGTGTGAGTGTTTGCTTGTGATTGAGTCTTTATTTAACCTAAGTATAAAAAGTTATGTTGTGCCATCATTATGTTTTGGTTGGTGTGATAAAGCTAAGAAACAAAAGCTTGGTGGCATTGTTGTTTAGCCAAGATACGATTATGGTGATTTGAGGTTTATTCAATTGTTTTAGTTCATAATTTTTTGATTTCCTACATGATATATGCTTGATAAGTCATCAATATGTCACATTATTATTTAAGGACAAGCTACTATGTTGTTTTAAATTGCTAATTAATACGTTTGCTTAGTTGCTTAATAGCTAGGTAGCTTTATGCAATGCATAAAAATTAATTTGTACTTGCTCTACATGGAAAAATGATCAAAATGTTGATTTAAATGTGTTGAGGTTCTTTAAATCTGAACTCAACTGGAACGTTTAGCCATTACCGCATAGTCTTCTTCGAGATGGAACTTGGAAAATACTAAGAAGGGGAAATTGGCGATGGCCGATTAATCCTACTCTAACACTCCCAGAGATGGAATTTGGAAAATAACAAGAAGGGGAATTTGATCCCATTTTGACACTCCCGGTGATGGAACCTAGAAAATAACAAAAAGGGGAAAGGGGAAATTGTCCGAGGAAAAGGAAATCGGCGATGGCACCTGGAAAACAACAAAAAGAGGAAAGGGAAATCGGTGATGGCTGATTGATCCTTGATGTCACGCCCCGACCCAGAAGGGTCGATCACGTGGCAACTACCTCGCTACCTCGAAGTACGTGTCTGCAGCCATGCATCCTAGGTACCACAAGGCTTGAATTGAGTATCTTCGTTACAAAACAAAACTAAAATTTAATTGGAAATCATTTAATAAAATAATTAACTTTAAAAGTAATACCAGTGGACTAATTCAAAAGAATACCTACGCAGCGGAAACTACTACTCCTAAGCCACTGACGCCTCCTAGTGAGCCTTTGTTCTAGTTGCTATCTTCATACATGGATCTGCATCCATCACATTAGATACAGGTGAGTGACAGAGGTTCAATGAATCTCCATCAAGGATTAGGGCAAACAGGGGTAATCCAAAACATAATAATAAAATAATAAATTTTGTTTTCAAAACCTTTTTTCAAATTCTCCAATTGAGAATTTGATTTAAAATCATTAAAATAAATATATAAATAAAATGGACTGGCCTCAAACATACTGAAGGCACGACTGGCCGATCGTATGCCTTACTATACCAAGGGCTATCTCTTTTCTTTCTAAAATATTTTCATATTTTTCTTTCTCTAGCCCATTCCCTCGGTCATGCCAATCACTGTGGGTGGAACACAGCTACATCGAGCCCTGGCGAGTCTCCCTATGCGCCTCTCCCAGGGTCTCGCACTTATCGTGTCCCTCGATAGGCGGTCCATGGCTACTTGGTTACGTGCACGTCTCTCACTCGGTCCATACACTCCCTTATATCGGAGTATCGAGGACCTCTCAATCACTCATCTCGCTCCCATCCGCATCAAATATCATATATATATATATATGTATAAAACATATATATTAAAAACATATAAACATAAACAAAAACACACACACACACACACATAAATCTTTATATTTTCTTGAAAACGTCTCACTCTCTACGTGGGTATATCACCAAATAAGTGTATGTATGGGTGGTGGATTCCCCGTGTCCCAAAACTTTTGAAAATCATTTTATATTTTAAAAACGTTTTACCCTAGTGGCTAAGCACTGAAATCTAAGCCAATAACAGTGTTGGGAGGTTCGTATCCTTCCAAATGATCCACGTAGATCGAACTCCGAAGCATCGCCGCACTCGATCATCTGGAACGCTAACACACGAAAATACGTGTTAGCATTCATAATCGAACTATGAATGCACCTATGAGGCTTTAGCATGACCTAAGAGGGTGCTTGGGTGTGTTTCAAAGGTACATACCACACTCACCACGCCTCCCAAAAGATGGTCTATGGCTATTTAGCTACTGCAGTAGCAAAATTCCTCCCTTGAAGGCGACCATATAGTAACATCTTTGGGACTATGATGGCTTTCCAATTTTGCATATTTCCATTACAATTAAAATTTTATATTTTCAAAATCACACAACAAAAATTTTAAGTTTTTCAAAACCAATATAGCAAATTGTCATAAAACCCTTTTTCATGAAGTTTCACATGAAAATCAATTTCCAATTTAGCCATCAAGTTCCCACATTCCATAGGCCATTTGCATTCCATCATTTAACACATATAGATAGCAAATAATTTAAAAAAATAGTATTTAAAAAAAATGCAGTAAAACAGTAATTTAATTCAATTATCCACTCACTGTGCTCTCCGAGCTAGTATTGACTTTCCTCGACTGGTTCCTTGTTCTTTGATTGATCTCGGACTCCTGATTTCCATACATTGGCTTAGTCTCCAAAATTATATGAAATATTAGACTAAGCCCTAATCTATATGCCAATGTCATGCATGCCATGCACAATGTAGTCACCTAACACTTAATTACTTTTCCTATCTAATATTTCCATATCAATTAATTTTCAAATTAACTAAATTTCAACTAAATCATTAATTGGCAAAATGCCATTTTCTTCCTAGTAAATCCGGCACCCACCACATACATTTGCAAATTTTCTTTTCAAAATAATTCAATCACATTTCCTAGTTTAGCAAGTTTAGAAAAATAACATATTTCGATCCTAAACTTCCTTGGATCCAATTTGGTCAAAAATCTTAAATTCAAGAATTTCTCATTACTTTCCTAAGTTGCTAGATTCACAAGTCTACAAGCAAATTCAAGCTAAATTGACTTGATATTTATGTTTAGCATGCCAAAAATAATATTCTAACATAAAAATTAGGCATGCTTACCTTTGAATTGCAATATCCCACCAAAAACCCTAGACTTTCCAATTGCAATTTCTCCTCACTTAGCTTGAATTTATTGAAATTGATTTAGGAATGTTGATGGGCTACTCGAAAGCTTTATTTTGGTTGGAAATTTTGGGGTACTTGTTTGGCTAGTTTAAGACTTATGTGTTATGGGGTAAGCTTCCAAGCTTTCATCAATGGAGTTTGTTCTTCCTTTTTCTCAAGGGTGGAAGATGATGGAATTTGTCCCAATCCTAGCCATCAATTCCTAAGCCATTGCCACTTGTCATTAGATGCTTAAGTCCTTAAAATAAAATTTCACCCTTAGTTACAATTTTACCCTTTAAGAATTTCTAAAATTTCACCTATATCCTAAACCAGTAGAATAAAATTTTCAGTGTATATTTTTATTCTTCAGACAATTTCCTTTTATTCCACTGGTAGTGAAATTTTTAAATTCTCTGTCAATTTTTTGTAAAATCAGTCTAAACTTCTAATTTTACTACTAAACTTTAACAATTCATTTAATTCCATTTATATCCTATTCATAACTTAAGTAAGGCTTAAACTATATTTTTCATGTCTTACTACTAAATGATGTATGCCGGACGGACTAAGAGAAACAGTAATTTAGAACGGGTATTACAGGTTGATTGATCCATCGATGGATCAAGAGTGATCCGTCAACGGACTGGCTAGGTGGATTTTAGGTTTTTGAAGATTTTTTAGTCATCTACAATTTTGTCAGAAAATAGGCTTTCCTTAATTCTAACCCTAACATAGAGAAAAATGTAATTTTCTCAAGTGTCGCCAAAACTATCAGTTTTCAGGCGATACTAGATTGCGAGTTCGATTTGAAATAGAATACGGTTGAATTGAGCTAAGTCACAAACTAAGAAGTTGTATTCAACTTAATAAACTTCCATTTGGCTTAAGAATCAAGTCAATTTGTCAAGAAACGGGTGAGTTATGGTGTTAATCGTTCAAAGTTGACCGGTTGACTTTTGTTGACCTTTTCCGATTTCGATCAATTTTAATCAAATTTAGCTTAGAGCCATTCCGAAATATATTAGAGCTTAATTAGGCTATTTTAAGTCATCAACTATATAAGTGAATTTTGAAAATGATTTTAACGAGAGTTAAATAAGAATTAGGAGCACTGGCAATGGATCACAGTGAGAGCTCCAGCCATGTAGTGGATGGATTTAGGGAGTATACGAACCTCCCGTCACTATGAGTGGTTTGGTCTCAATGTTTAGTGACAATGATCACAAATGTTTTATTTATTTTAAATTAAATGTTTTATTTGTTTTGGAATATAGTATGCTACTGCACAAGCATACACCTTTTTGTGGATGGGTTATACATATTGTACATATGTATAATGATATAAATATTTTAAATGATTTTATGTAAAACCCGATCGAGGCGTGATGGTAGTCCGTATGTGACTTGCCCGATCGAGGTGTTTTTATATAAATCTAATCGTGGCATGATTACGGTTTATGTGTGACCTACCCGGTCGAAGTATGATATATGTCCATGAGGTTCATCTATATTGATCCATCGGGGAGACAAAAGTGCACTGTCCCTGGAGTTAAGAAGTGAGGAAGGTGACTCACCGGGGGGGTATTGTAGTTACTTTGAGGCAACGAATGGGAAAAAAGAGCATAGTATGTATATAGATTTTTAAAAGATGATCTGATGAGAATTTCTCCCAACAGTTCAAGCCCATCGACAGATAAGGCTCGGTCGATTTATCCTGCCCTAGTAAAATCATTTTGATGAAAATGATTTTGGTGGGAAATTATTTAAAATAAATGTTGATTTATAAATTGGATTTTGGTATTATTGTATCTGTCATGCCTCGACCCGTGGGCCCAATCACGTGACAACCGTCGTACCAACTCGAGATGCATGCCTCGTCAGACGAGCAATCCAAGATGGCACAGGCATAAATTAAGGGGTATACGAGCAATTTATGAAAACACATAAGAAATAATATACAAAATATTATTTAAAATATTTATAAGTGTAAGTAGCACGTTTTACGATGCAAACATGCAGTGGAAAAAGATAATATATATAATAATATGCACTACTATTCCGAGCCAAGATTCACAAGGAAGGAGGGTGGTACCTACAAAATCATGTCCTCAGTGAGATACTGGAATCACTGACCACCTGGACGCCTGTCGTCCGTAGCCTGATGACCTGACAACAAAAGTGAATGGTGTGAGTACAAATATGTTTGTACCCAATGAGGGACTCGGTTATAATGACCGATCACCTCAGGCTGGGGATATGGAATAGTCCAAAATTCATTTAATAAATCATTTAGTAAAATCATATGAAATCCCATACTAAAACAAATATCAAGTATATTATTCATAAATGGGCTGGCTTCTGAAATCGTCCCAAAGGTACACCCGTGCACTTGGGTGCCCCACTAGACCGTCAAGGGCTATCTCATAATTCAAATCTTTTATCTTTACTCATTGGCCCATTCCCTTGACGTTAGCCTTGCCGTTGTGGAACACGGCAAACTGGAGCCCTGGCGAGCTTCCCTTCGCGCCTCTCCCAGGGTCTCATCTCACCGTGCCCTTCGATAGACAATCCATGGCTAAGAATCATGCATGCTCTCAAACTCGATCCACGCTCCCGCATAATTGGAGCACTGAGGAACCCACTCAATCACTCAACTCCCAGGGGCATCGTTCCCCTAATAATCTTAATAATAATAATTCATAAAGTCTTTTAAAATTCTCACCCTTTAAATCCTTTATAGACTTTGTCTGTGAGGGTGGATATTTCATACCCCAAAACGTTATAAACAATTTAATAAAGTAATTCATAAAGCAATTAGAAAACAGTTGACCCTCAATGGTCAACCATTATAATCCAAGCCACTCACAAGTAAGGGAGAGTTGTATACTCCCAATTAAATCCCCATGAATGTCTAGCTCGCATGCTAGTGCCCAACCTCGTACAATCACGTGCCTAAATAATCAAATTAAAAATCTAATTTCAATAATAAAGGCAATTGGCTAACAATTAAACTCCTAGGCAAGATCTAATTAGAGTTTCTAAGATCTCGGAATAAAATTAGACAAGTCCAGAGGTCAACGGAAGTCATTTGGAGTCAATAGGGGTCAAGTGGGGTCTAAGGCTACAAAATGACCATTTTGCCCCTAGACCCGAATTGGGGATTTTTTTCAAGCAGGGAAGATCCGGCCTCAAAACACTGCTATTTCAGCCCCGGACATTCACTGCACCAAGGCCGAATTTCGGCCTCCTTTCTCCTTCAGCTCGAATCAAGCTTAATTCAACTCGAATCAACACGAATACTTAAACTAAGATCTTATAGCTTCAAGAACTGATTTAAACAACCAATCATGCAAGAATTTTGAGTCAAAACACTAAGGTTGCAGAAATTTTTGGCAACAACGAAAATGCAAATTCAATTGAGCATAACTTTCAGCTCAGACCACGAAATCATGCATATAAGCTATCAAATTAAAGCTCGTTGAGTCTAGAACAATATACCAAAATCTCAGACAATTCTCACGGTTGAATTGAAAGTTATGGCTCAAAGAACAAACTGTCACCGAAATGACAGTTTTTGGAGATTTGAGAGATTTTTGGAAAATTTGGTGTTTTGATTTTCTAGAGAGCAAGAGAAGCTGGTAATGATGATTAATTAAGGGTTTAAAGAGAGATTGAAGGGTTGATTTTGAAGGAAATTGAAGAGAGAGCTCCGAGAAAATAAAGAACAAGAGAATGGAAGAAAAATAGGGGTATCGGGTAAGCCGAGACCCGTTTATACAAGTTGGGTCTGGCACCGGACCCGATCAGGTCCGGCGCCAGAGTCAACAGAAATTAATTTGACTCCAGTCAACTTAGTCTAACTTCTTGGAAAACATGCCCAAGTGGGCCCCACAACTCTAGGCTTCAATTTTAAGGTTTTTTTTTTTAAGCTCGTAATTTAGCTAAAGGAAGTTCAAAACATCTATGGAAGGTCCAATTTCATCTTTTGGCCACACAACTACACATAAATATAAGACTTGACACATGCGGACTAGGTCCGGGCATGTCAACTCTCCCCTTTTACAAAAATTTCGTCCTCGATATTCAATTAAACTAATCATCAAACAAGTGGGGGAAGTCACGTCTCATATCGCTCTCGGGCTCCCAAGTTTGCTCCTCGATTTCGAGCTTTTCCATAAAACTCGCACCAAAGGAACCGATTTGTTCCTCAGGGATCGAACCTCTTAATCCAATATGGCTACAAGTCGAACCCTGAAGCTCAAACTTTTCTTCAGCTTCACAAGTGGAGTTTGAAGAACGTGCGACGGATCAGGGACATATTTCCGGAGCATAGATACATGAAAGACATCATGTATCCGAGCCATGTCAAGTGGCAACTCTAAGCGATATGCCACCAGTCCAATCCGTTCTGTGATAAAGAATGGACCAATGTACCACGGATTTAGCTTTCCCGCCTTGCGGAATCGAATAACGCCTTTCCAATGAGAAACCTTCAGGAACACTTGATCTCCCACTTGGAATTCCAAAGGCGTCCTCCTCCTTTGTGCATACTTTTAATCTCGATCCTGGGTTGGCTGAAGTTGTTCTTGGATGAACTTCACCTTCTTAATGGTGACTTCAATCTCTGCCTTGTCGAAGATTCAGTTCTCGCCCATTTCATCCCAATACAACGAGGTTCTGCACTTCTTTCCGTATAGGGCTTCATACGGAGTTATCCCAATACTAGATTGGTAGCTGTTGTTGTAGGCAAACTCCACTGACGCTAAGTATGTGTCCCATCCACCGGTAAACTCAAATGCACATGCTCGCAGCATGTCTTCCAATATTTGGATAGTACGTTTCGACTGACCACCGGTCTATGGATGGAAGGCGGTGCTGAAACGAAGCTGAGTTCCCATTGCTTGTTGAAAGCTGTTCCAAAACTATGAAGTAAACCTCAGATCTCGATGCGAAACTATGGAAGCTAGGACTCCATGGAGTCTAACTACTTTGTTCATGTAAAGCTGCGCTAACTGGTTTACACTTCATCTCATATTTACTAGGAGGAAGTGTGCTGGCTTGGTAAGTCGGTCGACAATCACCTATACGGCATCAATTCCACGTTTAACGTGCGAAAACCCAGTCACAAAATCCATGGTGATGTGCTCCCCCTTCCATTCGGGAATCTAAAGAGGCTGGAATGTCCCGAAAGGCTTTCGACTTCCCGCTTTCACTTACTGGTAGCATCTCACCACGAATTCAGCAACTTCTCTTTTCATTCCAGGCCACCAATAATGATCCTTGATGGTTCGATACATCTTAGTAATGCCTGGGTGCATGGCAAATGGAGAAGAATGAGTTTGCTGTAGAATGGTGCTTTTAAGGTCAAGGTCGTGTGGCACGCAAATTTGACTCTGAAATAGTAGAACTCCATCACTACGAACTGAAAACTCCGATGGTTCACTCAACTGTAACTTCTAAAGTTCTTGCTGCAATCTTAGATCAGAAGTTTGGAGATCGTGAATCCGATCGTCTAACACTGGCTTAGCTGGAATCTTTGCAATCAATGCACCATCATGATAATCATAGGCCAATCTGGTTCCAATTGACCTTAGCTCTACCAACTCGGGCAAGTGGACATCTTTGATCGTTGGTAAGGAAGTAACTGCATTTCGGCTTAAAGCATCAGTAACTACATTCGCCTTACCGGGATGATAGTCGATTACTAGATCATAATCCTTGATGAGATCTAGCCATCTCCTTTGCCGTATATTCAAATCACGTTGATTTATGAAGTGCTTGGGGCTCTTGTGATCGGTTTAGATGCGACAAGTTTCACCATATAAATGGTGACGCCAAATCTTCAAGGCGAAGACTATGGCTGCAAGCTCCAAGTCATGTACTGGATACTTGACCTCGTTCGGTTTCAATTGGCGGGAAGCATATGCAATTACTCGTTCATCTTGCATCAACACGCATCCAAGTCTATTGTACGACGCGTCGGTGTACACAGTGAACTCCTTACTGCTTACAGGTGGGGCAAGTATAGGTGCTGTCGTCAACTTATCCTTCAGTTTCTGGAAACTCTCTTCGCATTCCTTTAACCAAAAGAATTTGGTATTTTTACGAGTCAATCTAGTTAATGATGCACCAATTGCGGAGAATCCACCCACGAATCTCTGATAATACCCAGCTAGTCCCAAGAAGCTTTGAATCTCAGAGGGATTTGTGGGACGTTTCCAATTGGTGATTGCCTCAATCTTGCTGGAATCCACAAATATGCCATCCCTAGACACGACATGTCCAAGGAATCCAACTTGCTGCAACCAAAACTGGCACTTGGAGAGCTTAGCGTAAAGCTGGTGATCTCAAAGAGTTTACAGTACAACACGAAGATGATTAATATGCTCTCTCCGGTTTCTTGAATAAACCAATATGTCATCAATGAAAACGATGACAAATCGGTCTATATACGGATGGAATATACGATTCATCAGGTCCATAAATGCCGCTGGAGCGTTGGTAAGTCCGAACGACATCATACAAAACTCGTAATGTCAATATCTGGTACAAAAGGCAGACTTGTGGATATCTTCCTCTCGTATCTTCAACTGATGGTAGCCGGATCGCAAGTCAATCTTGGAGAATACTCCGGCTCCTCGGAGCTGGTCTAACAGATCGTCAATATGAGGCAATGGGTATCTATTCTTCACAGTCACCGCATTCAGCTTTGGGTAGTCGATGCAGAGTCGCATGGAACCGTCTTTCTTTCTCACAAATAACACCGGGTCTCCTCAAGATGATGTACTCGACCGAATGAACCCTTTATCCAACAATTCAACGAGTTGTTTCTTCAACTCAACAAGTTCAGTGGGTGCCATTTGGTATGAAGCCATAGAAATTGGGTCCGTACCAGGATAAACTTTCGATCAGAAAGTTGAAGTCTCTCTCAGGCGGCAAACTAGGTAATTCATCGGGGAAGACATCGAGAAACTCATTAACTACAGGAATATCTTCAATGTTAGGCTCTTCCACTGAATTGTCTATTACGTGGGCTAACACAGCTTTACACCCTTTAAGTAGTAGCTTACTTGCTTTGATGGCAGAGATGACATTTAGTGTGCCTCTGCACTCGCTGTAGAAGTCGATCATGCTGCCATCGGGTCGTGGAATCCTCACCAAATGGTGCTCGCAATAGATCTAAGCACAATGTCTCCCAAGCCAATCCATCCCAAGATGGCATCGAAGTCGGATATTTGAAGTGGAATTAAGTCCGCTTCTAAAGTAAGGTTTTCCAGCTTCACTGCACATCCTCTGTACACCGTATTCCGAACCATCCTTCCACCTATAAGTGTATTCACCAATAACTCGTACCCCAAGTGCGATAACGATCGATCCGCATGCATGGCGAACTTGGTATTAACGTAGGACAAAGCAGCTCCAGTGTCCATAATCACATACGCCTGTTGATCGAAAATAACTACCACGCCTAACGTCCAAAAATTTTTCTAAAGTGGTTACTTTTGCTCAACAAGCAGTTACGAGTAGAGGTGTCCATGGGCCGGGTTTGGGTCGGGCCGGGCTTGAGTAAAATTTTACAAAATCTTTGCTTGTCCAAGCCCGGCCAGGCCCGATATTTCGGGCCTACTCTTCTGTCCAAGCCCGGCCCTAAAATATTTATAAAAGCCCGAGGCCCGTCCAAAAGCCTGTTTTTAATTTTTTTTTGACACTAATTTTAAAAATTAATTTATATTAATTTATATTATAAATAAAAGTAAATCAATACATTTAAAAAATTATTATCTAAGCAATTTTTACAAAGTTAACAAAGTCTAAATACTAATAATATTTGAAAATATCAATATCATATACAAAAAAAATAAGAAAAATAACACATTAACAAATAAAATAAATATATAAAAATATATTTATATTAAAGCAATAGTAAAACGGGCCGGGCTCGGGCTTTTATACCTATGACCGAGCCCGGCCCGTTTAGAAAAATTTTGTCCAAGCCTGGCCCTTAAATTTAAAATTCTTGTCCAAACCCTCCCAAATATCGGGTGGGCTTACAGGCTCTGGCGGGTAGCCCGGCCCTTAGACAGGTCTAGTTACCAGCGCGATGATATCTTTATTCGCGAAAAATAACTGTCCATGAATATTTAAATATATAATTACCGGTGACTACATTAGGACAAACGTCGGCGTTCTGTTACGACATGGCGTAAACCTGAGTACGCTGCTACTGCTGCTGCTGGTGTGGGGGTTGCCTCGGGGGTGCAGAACTACTACCAGTACCCGAATGCTACTGAGAAGAAGAGGGGGGCGTAAGAATGTCGCGCTGGTTGGAAAGGATGGAAACCTCCATAACTGCTCGGTCTGGCCGGAGGCTGGCCAAAACTCCATCTAGGAGGTGCAGTGGGGTAGATGGACATGCGTATGTCATATGACCCATACCTCTGCATTGAAAATATCAAGGTCCAGCCCTGCATGGACCAGAATGAACGCGTCTGCAGGTTGGACACCCTGGTCCAGACTCTCCTCTCTTCCTTCGGAACTATCCTCTAACCATGGACCCAAATCCCATCTTCCCTTTTCCTCGACCACCATATGGAGTCGGTGGCAGGGAAAGTGACATCTGGGGTGCTGGGGACTCGGCTGAACTTGCTTTAGATACCCCACTGTAGGAATATGTACTCTTAGTTGGTCTCGGCACTGGGTCCATCGGTACGTCATAAGATCGTTGACCGCTCGAACACGATCCTCCTAGCTGACACTGAGCAATCATAGCCTTAGCCCCCATCACATTCTGTCGACACTGCTCGAAGGTAGCTTTAGAAGTAGGCTTCATGAGCCGTACAATCTCCCACCGAAAGCCGTTGACAAATTGAAGACAAAGGGCCTCCTCGGTGATGGATGGAAGATGAAGTGAAAGTCTCCGCAACTCCGTCTCATACTGTTCAACAGATCTAACGCCTTGCTGCAGTTGGAGAAACCCGTCATATCGCCTCATCTCCATCTCCTCCAATATAAACCTCTGTCGGAACTCAGTAATGAACATCTCCCATGTCACTAGTCCAGTGGTTCGACTCTCAAGGTTGGTCCACCAACTCATTGGCTGCCCTTGAAGGTATCGGGTAACCGCACTCACTCGCTCCTCGAAGGTCATACCCAAAACTATGTGAACTCCTCGGCTCAGTGTAATTTAAATATAATGTATATTTTAAAATTTGCTCTGATACCAATCGAATTGTCATGCCCGACCCACTGGCCCAGCCACGTGACAACCGCCGCATCACCTCGAGATACATGCCTTGTCAGGCGGGCGATCCAAGATGGCACAAGGCATAAAATAAAGGGTATATGAGCAATATATGAAAACATATAAGAAATAATATACAAAATATTATTTAAAATATTTATAAGTGTAAGTAGCATGTTTTACGGTGCAAACATGCAGCGAAAAGAGATAATATATATAATAATATGCACTACTATTCCGAACCAAGATTCGCAAGGAAGGAGCGTGGCACCTACAAAATCGTGTCCTCAGTGAAATACTGGAATCACTGACCACCTGGACACCTGTCATCCGTAGCTTGATGACCTGACAAAAAAAGTAAATGGTGTGAGTACAAATATGTTTGTACCCAATGAGGGACCCGGTTATAATGACCGATCAGCTCAGGCTAGGGATATGGAATAGTCCAAAATTTATTTAATAAATCATTTAGTAAAATCATATGAAATCCCATATTAAAACAAATATCAAGTATATTATTCATAAATGGGCTGGCTTCTAAAATCATCCCAAAGGTACACCCATGCACTTGGGTGCCCCACTGGACCGTCAAGGGCTATCTCATAATTCAAATCCTTTATCTTTACTCATTGGCCCGTTCCCTAGACGTTAGCCTTACAGTGGTGGAACACAGCAAACTGGAGCCTTGGCGAGCTTCCCTTCGCACCTCTCCCAGGATCTCATCTCATCGTGCCCCTCGATAGGCAATCCACAGCTGAGAATCATGCATGCTCTCAAACTCGGTCCACACTCTCGCATAATTGGAGCACCAAGGAACCTACTCAATCACTCAACTCCCAGGGGCATCGTACCCCTAATAATCATAATAATAATAATTCAGAAAATCTTTTAAAATTCCCACCCTTTAAATCCTTTATAGACTTTGTCTGTGAGGGTGGAGATTTCATACCCCAAAACGTTATAAACAATTTAATAAAGCAATTCATAAAGCAATTAAAAAACGGTTAAACCTCAATGGTCAACCACTATAATCCAAGCCACTCAAAAATGAGGGAGAGTTGTATACTCCTAATTAAATCCCCATGAATGTCTAAGCTCGCATGCTAGTGCCCGACCTTGTACAATCACGTACCTAAATAATCAAATTAAAAATCTAATTTCATTAATAAAGGCAATTGGCTAACAATTAAACTCCTAGGCAAGATCTAATTAAAGTTTCTAAGGTCTCGGAATAAAATTAGACAAGTCCGGAGGTCAACGGAAGTCATTTGGAGTCAATAAGGGTCAAGTGAGGTCAAGGGCTATAAAATGGCCATTTTGCCCCTAGACCCGAATTGGGGATTTTTTTCCAGTAGGGAAGATCCAGCCTTGGAACACTGTTGTTTTGGCCCCGGACCTTCACTGCACCAAGGCCGAATTTCGGCCTCCTTTCTCCTTCAGCTCGAATCCTGCTCAATTCAACTCTAATCAACACAAAATTCGAAACACATACTCATCAATACTTAAACTAAGATCCTATAGCTTCAAGAACTGATTTAAACAACCAATCATGCAAGAATTTTGAGTCAAAACACTAAGGTTGTAGATATTTTTGGCAGCAACAAAAATGAAAATTCAATTGAGCATAACTTTCAGCTCAGACCACGAAATCATGTGTATAAGCTATCAAATTAAAGCTTGATGAGTCTAGAACAACATACCAAAATCTTAGACAATTTCCACAGTTGAATTGAAAGTTATGGCTTAAAGAACAAACTATCGCTGAAATGACAGTTTTTGGAGATTTGAGAGATTTTTGGAAAATTTGGTGTTTTGATCTTCTAGAGAGCAAGAGGAGCTGGTAATGATGATTAATTAAGGGTTTGAAGAGAGATTGAAGGGTTGATTTTGAAGGAAATTGAAGAGAGAGCTCCGAGAAAATAAAGAACAAGAGAAGGGAGGAAAAATAGGGGTCTCGGGTAAGCCGAGACCCCTTTATACAAGTTGGGTCTGGCGCCGGAGTCAACAGAAATTAAGTTGACTCCGTTCAACTTAGTTCAACTTCTTGGAAAATGTGCCTAAGTGGGCCCCACAACTCTGGACTTCAATTTTAGGGTTTTTTTTAAGCTCGTAATTGAGCTAAAGGAAGTCAAAACATCTATGAAAGGTCCAATTTCATCTTTTGGCCACACAACTGCACATAAATATAAGACTTGACACATGCGGATTAGGTCCGGGCATGGCAGTATCCCCTATTATCTTTGGTCTTTTACATTATTTCCAAACCACATCATTGAGTCTGTGGACTCGCCCCGTGGTTTTTATATTTTTCAGGCTTGAGGCATGTTGAGGAGCAGCCATTATGTAAGATGTGCAGATTAGCTATCAGTTGAAGTAGGTTTCTTCGCTCTTAGTATAAGTGATTCATTGGTGTATTTAAGTTTCGTTGTGTTTGATTTTATACCACTCCGCACACTTGTAAACACATTTAGTTGATATTAAATTTTCGGGGGATTTTCTATATATTACATTATATTTCAAGTATTAATGTATTACTAAATTGTTGAATTATAAAATTGATACTTGATATTTGATATTTGTGTTATACTTGATATTCAATGCCTTACGTTGTATCTAGTGCGTGATCATGACACGTACTTCGAGGCAATGCGGTGGCCGCCATGTAACCAAGCTTGCGGGTCGAGGCATGACAATTAATCATAATTTTGTAGTTTTCAAAAAAAAAAAAAAGCTTTGAGCTAATAATCCTAATTTTACAATTAAATTACATAAATTACTTCTATCACTTTTATCCAACTAATAATGAGGATGACTTTTGAGCTACTAATCCTAATTTTGCAATCAAGAAAAAAAAACTTTTGGCTACTAATTCTAATTTTAGAATATAAAAAAATCTTTGAGCTATTAATCTTAATTTTGGAATTAAATTACATAAATTACTTTTAACCAACTAATAATGAGAAAAACCAAAAGTCATTAAAAAAAATTTTTGAGTTACTAAAGCATTTTAATCACTATATGTAGAGAATTTATGAACTAAGCAATTTTTTTACAAAAGAATAAGCTTAAAAAATCTTAATTCGTAATTTTAATTTCTTTCAATATATATATCCATAAATATATATATATATATATATATATATAATTTTATGATTCCAGTGTATGTATACACACACGTGCACAAGCACAAGCACACATGCATATAAAATTCTTATGATTCTTCGTCATATCCTTTTGAAGGACTTTTTTTGTTTTAAAAATTTTTTATGACTTTTCACTTTCTTTTCTTAGGTTCTAAGTTGATTGGCTTGAAAATGGTTAAAATATTTAATTCATCAGTTTAACATTTATTTGTTTTTTAAATCAAGTAAAAACAAAAAAAAAATGGTGATTTGGATATGAAATTTGACTTGTATATGAGATTTTAGTTTTTAAAGAAGATATAACCAAATAATAGGAAAAGAGAAGAGTCGAAGGAGATTTGAATTTGGAAAAAGCTTTGTAGAAAGAAATCAGGATCAAAGACAAGGAATCACAAAGAGGGCTGAAAAAAAGGCGGCTTGAAGAAGAAGGTTGAAGGAGAAGGACAAAGATGAACAAGAAAAAAAGTAGGCTTATTATATTATTTTTTTACCGTGTAGAACTTTTATGTTTTAATTTTATTTAAACTAAAAACATTAAAAATGTTATGAAAGCGAACAAATGCAAGTTGTTATGAAAGTGGACAAATGCAAGTTGTGCAAATTATCCAAATTGTAATTGTTGTGACGGCAATAATAGGGCTCATATGTGCAAGTTGCCAACTTGCATAGCCTACCATTTGAAGCCTATAAATTGGGATTCATTCTCCCTAATAAAAAATATTGACAATTCCATCTCTCTCTCTCTCTTTCTCTTATTCCTTTATTTTTCATTTGCTCATATTCTTGCTTTTTACTCGAATCATTATTAATACACTTTTCACAACACGTTATCAGCACGAGGAAGCTCTCTCAAAGTTTGATTCTATGATGGAAGCACGAGGAAGCTCTCTCAAGGTTTGATTCTATGATGGAAGGTCAGATCTCTCCATACCTATTTTTGTTCAAATTATTTCGTTTCGATTCCTTATTTCCATTATACTAATATATGTTATTCTTGACAAGTTAAACCCTATTGATTTTAATCTCAAGGGTTATGATTTATTTTATGCTGGATGACACCAGAAGCTGTCATACTAATATTGGGAATATTTTCCTTTATATCACAACCCGAAATTGTGCAAAATTTCATATTACAACCTAAAGTTATGTGAATTCTATTATTGACACCTGAAGTTGTCAATATAAAAGTAAATGGGACACATTGAGGAAAAAGGAATATATATGTTTGCTTGATAGTGCCACAACGCATACTATACTTTGTGGCAAACACTTTTTCTCAAATGTGACATTGCGCAAGGCAAATGTTCAGACAATATCTGGTCCTGTTAATATTATAGATGGCTATGGAACTGCCACAGTTATTTTTCCAAATGGCACAACATTGTATCTTGAAGATGCATTGTTGAGCGGTAGATCAAAAAGAAATCTACTTAGTTACAAAAATGTACGTCGCAATGGGTACCATCTAGAAACAATTAATGAGCAAAATAAGGAATTTCTTTGCATCACTTCTTATAAGATGAGCCAGAAGACCATCCATGAAAAGCTTGAAGCTTCTAGTATGGGATTGTATTGTGTCCCAATACGAGCTATAGAATCATATGCTACGAAGCCCTGGAAACTAGTGAACCCTCATGTGTTCGGACTTTGGCATGATCACCTTGGTCATCCAGGAGCTACAATGATGCGAAGAATCCTTAAAAATACTCGTGGACACCCTTTAAAAGATACAAAGGTGTTGTTGTCCAAAGATTACATTTGTGAATCTTGTTCACAAGGAAAGCTCATTACTAAACCTTTCTCCCCTTCATTCTTGCAAAGAATCCAGGGTGATATCTGTGGGCCGATTTAGCCTGCAAGTGAACCATTTAGATATTTCATGGTACTAGTGGATGCATCCTTCAGATGGTCCCATGTTTGCCTATTATCAACGCGCAACGCCGCTTTTGCACGTTTGATTGATGAGGACAAAGCTCCCATCCTCAGCTTGGGGTCATGCTGTTTTACATGCTGCATCTTTGATTAGATTGCGCCCCATTACTTCTTATTTGTATTCCCCCCTTCAGTTAGTCTTGGGCCAGGAGCCAGACATTTCATATCTTCGCACCTTTGGTTGCGCGGTACAAGTGCTTGTAGCATCACCGCAAAGGACTAAAATGGGTCCCCAACGCCGTTTGGGCATTTACGTTGTGAAAATGAGGTGCAACGATTGATCCATTTACAAGCTATTGCAAATCAAATGCCTGATGCATTTAATGAGACTGCTAAAGTTACAAAGTCTCATATCCCAGCTGCGAATGTTCCAGCTAGGATAGATGTTCCTGTAGAACCACCCGAAATGGATCTAAATGGCCCGCGCCTGAAGCGTGGTAGACCAATGGGATCAAAAGACACTGTTCCTCGAAAAAGAAGGGGGAGGAATTTAGAATCTGCTCCAGATGAGCATATTAATCTTTCTTGAGGAAAACAAATTGCACCTAAAGTGGCACAACATAATATTCAAAGAGAGCATATTTCCCCTGAAGTGGCACAAGTTCATGAGCATATTGCCCCTGAAGTGGTACAAACCCATGAAAAGACCACCAACCTTGGGAATACTGAAATTTCTATCAGTTATTGTAATGAGATATGGGATCGAAATGAGATAATCATCGATGATGCATTTGCTCTCTCAGTTGCTCATGAGATTATGAATGATGATTATGAACCTCGGTCTATAACCGAATGTCATCATAGGCAAGATTACCCTAAATGGGAGGAAGCAATTCAAGCTGAATTGACTTCCCTTGCCAAACGTAATGTTTTTGGGCCTATTACTAAAACCTCCGACAATGTAAAACCTGTTGGATACAAATGGGTCTTTGTCCGGAAACAAAATGAGAAAAACGAGATCGTGAGGTATAAAGCCCGACTCGTAGCCCAAGGTTTCTCGCAGAGGCCTGGGATTGATTATGATGAAACATATTCACCAGTAGTGGATATAGTTACCTTTCGTTTCCTTATAAGTTGGGTTGTCCAAGAAAATTTTTAAATGCGTCTTATGGACGTTGTGACGGCATACTTATATGGTTCATTAGATTCTAATATCTATATGAAAATTCTCGAAGGTTTCAAAATGCCTGAAGCATGCATTCCCCGCAACTTATTCTCAATAAAGTTGCAAAGATCTTTATATGGGTTAAAGCAATCCGGCCGCATGTGGTACCAACGTTTAAGTGAATACCTGACTAAGGAAGGGTACATAAATGATCCCATCTGCCCATGCGTGTTTATTAAAAGATCTAAAACCAGGTTTGCTATTATAGCAGTTTATGTTGACGACATGAATTTAATTGGGACTCCTGAAGAGTTATCTGAAACTGCTGAATATTTGGAAAAGGAGTTTGAGGTTAAAGATTTGGGTAAAACCAAACTATGCCTTGGTCTAGAGCTTGAGCACAAAAAGAATGGAATACTTGTCCATCAGTCAGCATACACTGAAAGATTGCTTAGACGTTTTAACATGGACAAGGCTCACCCATTGAGCACCCCTATGGTTGTAAGGTCTCTTGACCCCCAAAAGGACCCGTTTCGTCCTAAAGAATCTGGTGAGGATATAATTGGTCCTGAAGTAGCATACCTCAATGCAATCGGGGCTTTGATGTACTTGGCACAGTGCACGAGACCAGATATCGCTTTTGTGGTAAATTTGTTGGCACGTTTCAGTTCTGAGCCAACCCGGAGACATTGGAATGGGATTAAACATATCTTCTGTTATCTCTGAGGAACCATTGATTTGGGGTTATTCTATTCTAAGAAAACTACTAACTATGGTTTAGTAGGTTATGCTGATGCTGGATATAAATCTTATCCGCATAGAGCTCGCTCCCAAACCGGTTATCTATTTTGCTATAATGATACAGCCATTTCTTGGCGTTCCACTAAGCAAACACTAGTTGCTACATCTTCCAACCACTCTAAAATTATTTCCCTCTATGAGGCCGGAAGAGAGTGTGTTTAGTTAAGATCTATGATATCACATATTCACAATGCTAGTGGATTCAAACCGGTGATAGATTCTCCCACTATAATTTATGAGGATAATGCTGCTTGTGTTGCACAAGTCAGGGGAGGATATATTAAAGGTGATAGGACCAAGCACATCTCGCCGAAATTTTTCTATACTCATGAACTCCAGGAAAGTCGACAAGTTGATGTTAAACAGATTCGCTCCGTCAATAATCTTGCAGATTTATTTACCAAATCTTTGCCAACATCAACATTTGAGAAATTAGTTTATGGCATTGGTATGCGGTGAGTCAGTAAAATGCAAGATTGAATTCCCCAGAAGTGGAAATGTTTAGATGCTCCAGAAGTAGCAGTTTATTTTATCTCAGGGGGAGCGATTATGGACATAAGTGCACTATACTCTTTTTTCCCTCTGTCCGGTTTTTTGTCCCATTGGGTTTTTCCGGCTTAAGGTTTTTAATGAGGCAGTAAAAGCACGTCCAATCAGACCACTGAAGTAGGCCTACCTATATTGTCCTGAAGACAAATAGATTGTCCTGAAGACAAGCACATATTGTCCTGAAGACATATTAGACAGACTTAATTGTATTGTACTATTTTTCCCTTATGGTCGGTTTTTTGTTCCCACTGGGTTTTTCTGACTTAAGGTTTTTAACGAGGCAGTACACGTCCAATTTTAATAATGGCATTTGTCCAAGGGGGAGTGTTATGAAAGTGGACAAATGCAAGTTGTTATGAAAGTGGACAAATGCAAGTTGTGCAAATTGTCCAAATTGTAATTGTTGTGAAGGCAATAATGGGGCTCATATATGCAAGTTGCCAATTGCATAGCTTACCATTTGAAGCCTATAAATTGGGATTCATTCTCCCTAATAAAAAATATTGACAATTACATCTCTCTCTCTCTCTTTCTCTTGTTCCTTTACTTTTCATTTGCTCATATTCTTACTTTTTACTCGAATCATTATTATTACACTTTTCACAACAAAAAAACATATTTTTCATCTTTTTTCTTTTCTTCTTCCATGTGGTTATTTTTAATTTATCAGATAATCCACCTAATTTCCACGTGTGCTGAATGTTTACCAATTACACTTGTCTACCGGACATGTATTTAATGCAAGTCATTCTATCTATTTAATCTTACATTGAGTAAACTCAACAACATTTAGTTCTAAATTAGCAAAATTGAAACCTTTAATCGTCAATTGAGTAAACCATTAAACATTACATCCTAAATTGAGTGTTTAGTCTTAAAGGTTATAAAAAAGTAGTTTTTATATTTATATTATATTATTATGATAAGTATGTATTTAAAAATATACATATTTTTCATTAAAATTACTGTGATAGTTATAGTTATCAAATTAAAAATAATTTATTAGTTATTATCTTCTATAATTAAATTCATAATACTTTTAAAATAAACTATAAAACCTAATGCGCGGGTCAAATTTCGCTTGTATTCATTTAAAAGAGAGAGAAAAAGTTTGAAAGGGTAATTTTGAAAAATTAATAATTAATATTGGGATATAGACAAATAAAGCTTCTAAAGGAGATAGATAAATATGGACAAATAAAGCTTCTAAAAGAGAATAGATAAATAGGGACAAATGCAGTAATAAACAATAACATATATCTCATATAATATATAAATATATATATATATATATTCAAAGTATTTAAGGAAAAAAAATTGAATTTCATATATAGTTTATTAAAATGAATTTCAATTTTTAATTTGAAACGCGCCTGCTATCATCCACTAACTTGTACTAAATTCCTATACCATATAATTATATCTATATTATCTTCTTGTTATGAAATATCGAAATATTGAAAAACAATGAAATACAAGAAAAAGAGAATAAAGAGAATATTATTGAGAGATATTTATGTATGAGATGAGATGATACAAATGGTGGAGCGACTCCCTATTTATATTGGAGAACCTTTTTACAAATAATAGGGATTTAATCTAACTGCAAACCAAGTTTACTTTTAAGCTAAGTAAAACAGTAATTTCTAAAACCCTATATATATTATCCTTTATTTTTTCTCTCCATTAATTCTCTTCAATATGGACTTATTTTTAAGATAAAATAAATGGACCTAAAATGTAAAAGTCCATTATTCCATAACACTTCTCTCTCTCTCTCTCTCTCTCTCTCTCTCTCTCTCTCTCTCTCTCTCTCTCTCTCTCTCTCTCTCTCTCTCTCTCTCTCTCTCTCTCTCTCTCTCTCTCTCTCTCTCTCTCTCTCTCTCTCTCTCTATATATATATATATATATATATATATATATATATATATATATATACCCACACACACACTTGCAATCGTAACTAATTTTCCATGCATATAGTATTTCTGATCACATGTAGCTACACGTTCCGGAATGAGTACCCACCATATTCCTCTCTCTTAGCTTGGAAACAATAACGAGAGATGTCCTCCAGCTAATAGGACTAATAATATTCATCATAATTTAATTTTTGCTCGTAAGATCGTCGACATGATCGACAAGATCAGGACGAAAGACGAAGATATGGCGTGCATTAATTTGTACCCATCAGGCCATCGGGCCATCACATACACATATTGATCTTGCCCAACGCATAACAATTAGCTCAGCTCTGCATGATCTTACTGATCTTATCAGAGTTATCTCCCAGCTAGCTGGCTTTATTACACAAACTTTTCTGACACCATTTTATCCCAACTTGCCACCTTGCTTGTGGAAATTCCGACTTTAAATATATCTGGTCCTCCATATGTGAAAACGGCTCCCAAATTTGCAGCCTAATTTTCTGCTGGCCCGCTCCGCTAGTACTTAGACGTACTATAAAAGTTGGCCGTGGACTTGTTTCTGTGTTGAAAATTATGACGCAAGAAAAGAAAAAGCCTTGTAATTTCCTCCTCAAGATCTCTACATTTACTCGAAAAATTATTTTGTTTTAATTAATGCGGAGGCGACAAGCTGAGAATAATTGGTGTGCTATTCAGGAATGCATTTGGACCGAAACATTTTTGTCGTCTTTGACTATTAGTGGTATTATGATTGTTTCTAAGAGGGCTAGAGGATAAATATATAGTAGGCAAAGATGGAGAAGTTTCTCTTTCGATGTTCAAAGTTCAAAGTCGGAGAGGGGACTTTATTGGCGAAGTGTTGGGTGGGATAAAGACCACCATTAATTATCAGAAGAAAACAATTTGAGTTGAAATAAAATGTTTTAGGTTAGGAGAGGGGACTTTATTGGCGAAGTGTTGGGTGGGACATTTGACATTGACCCTTTTGTCTCCCTTTTTTTTCTCTAATCTTTCGAAGATAATTAATCAGCAATCGTACGTGGGAAATGATTTTTTCCTGTAAATTGATTGAAAATCGATAAGTAATTATCACTATGTATGGTCTACAATCTGGAGAGGGCAAGAATTGGATAACCCTCGAAGTGGTTGGCAAACTCAACCTTAAGACTAAGCTTTGGATTCAAGGTAGTAATTCAGTTGATTTTGATCAATCATATTTGCCAGAATTTCTCAAGGATAAACTGACAATACATGCATGTATATAGCCAAGCGATCAATTGGTGAAATAGTCACTTCTAGAAAATGGGCCCTTAGTAATTGTTATTGTGGGGTCGTTACTGTTATCCGGTTGTGAAAAAGCTAACGTAATAATTTTGCTGCTTTCAAAGTTGTTTTTGATAATATTTATCAAAATAATATTTTATCGTTATTAAAGAAATTTTTTTTTTACAAAGATTAAATTTTGTTTCAAAAATATTTATCGGAACAATATTTTGTTACTACCAAAGGAATTACTTTTTTAGCAACAACAAAATGTTATTATCTAGAATTATTTTAGCAACGAATTTTAGTGTTACAAACTATTTTTTTAAGAAGGATTAAATGTTAGCTGTGTAAATATTTTAACAACCATATAATTTTATTGAGTGCCAAGGACCCAATTTTAAATAATATAAAAATAATTTATATTTATATTTTATTAAAATTATTAACTTTTTTAATTTTAATAAAATGTATAAACTTTTTTACTCTTCAACTTTTTTAAAGATTTTTTAATTTTAAAAGCTTTTAAATAATAAGAAAAGTAATGATTTAATAAGGTAAAAGCTTTTAACTAAATTACTACTTTTCTTATTAGTTAAAGGATATGATAAAAGATATTTAATAAGATAACTCTATTTTTGACTCATTTTTGTAGATAATGTGAGATTATTTTACATTTATCTAGCTATTCATTACTCATCTTTAGACACATAAAAGTTTAAAATAAAAATATACTCCCTCTATCTCTATTTATCTGTTCATGTTAACAGTTTCACATAGGACAAGAAAAACAGTTATGGTATGGTGTAAAATTTTATATATATTTACTTTGACTTTTCTATTTTGTCCCTATCTCTCTCCCCCTTTAGTTCTAACCAAAAGTAAAGGACTCTGATTGCATTTAAGAAAAAATTTCATTAACAAGAGAGAGGAGTATGGAAGGATAATTTGGAAAACTAATACTTCCTCCGTCCTAAAATGTTTATCCCTTATTGACTTTCACAAAGGTTAAAAAAATGTAGTTAACTTAGGTGTAATTACTTTATTATCCTTGATGTTTGTGTTTTTGGGGTTTGTATAACGATGTGATAATAATAAAGAAAATGAATGATAAAATTAAGAATTGAAGTTTATTGATGTTTATTTATGATAAGGGACAAACAAACTGGGATTTATCAAAAAGAAAAGATAGATAAACAAAATGAGATGGAGGGAGTAATTAATATTGGGATATAGACAGATAAAAAGAGACAAATTAATAGAGGTTTTAGAAGGGGATAGATAAAAAGAGATGATTGATTAATTTTAAAAAACAAATGAATTGTTTTTAATCTTTGTTACGCATATTTTTTAGTGATATAAATATTAATTTACAATTTTGATTATTTTAAAAGATATTAAAAACTAAATAGAACTACTTGACAGGCTAAACAATATATTATCAAGTTTTTAACAAAATTTTGGTAACAATTTCTTTGTTAGCTTGAATATAATTTTTTATAACAACTTTTATTGTCGATGCAAAAACGACGATATTTCATAACAACAAGTTTAGTTGTTAAAAAAAATGATAATTTTTCATAGCGACAAAATTATTTTATTGTTACAAATATAGAAAATATTAGCAACAAAAAAAAATATCATTGTATAATATGCTTGTGAAATCTAATTTCGTAATGATTTTTATAAATTTTTTCAAATATGAAAACATTTCTCAACAACAATTTTAATCATTATAAAAAGTGATAATATTTCATAACGATTTTTTTATCATTACGAATATGAGAAGGATTGGTAACGACAAAAAAAAGCCGTTGCATAATGTGCCGTAGAAATCTAATTTTGCAACGACATTTCGTCACTATAATTTTAGTCGTTATAATTAAAAAGTGATAATGTTTCGTAATGATATTTTTTGTCATTACAAATGTAGAAGGCATTGACAAAAACAAAAAAATATTGTTGCATAACATGCTTTAGAAATTCAATTTTGTAATAACTTTTACAAATCGATGCAAATACAACAATATTTCGCAACAATAATTTTAATCAGTATAAAAAGTGGTTACTAAAATCTATTTTTCAAATAATGAGTACTTATAATAGATTAAATCCATGAAAATATATAGCCGACGAGGTTGGTGCAAGTTATTAATTAAGATTATGATAAATTAGAAAATATGAATTGACAATTTGCCTTGATCTGAACTGGAGTAATTTTCTTTCTTTCCGAATTACATAATTAAACATGTCGAAACCCACTCTCAGGCTTCCAGCAAGCATGCACGATTATTCATGTTATGATGAGAGGGGCAGAAAACTATACCATATAATACTGATTGGTAAAAAGAAAAATTTCGGTTACTGTGGATAAATTATTTTATTTACCAACAACCAAAGCCATAACCTTGAAAACAATTTACCCTTAAAACTATTTTATGTGAAACAAGAATACATTCGTCCCACTTAATTACCTTTCACCACGCCGGCAGTTCCCGTGTGAAAGACGAATTAATCTGCTGACGGTGGTACAGCCCATATGGTAAGAATTAATAAATAAATATAATGTCTGATTGGTTAGGGTTGAATAGACATGTAATTGGTAGTTGTGTAAGTTAATCAAGCAACAAAAAGTGTAATTGTCCACCTAATTAAGCTAAATCCCTGATTTGTCTAATCCTTGCAAAAGCTTAGAAAATTCAGTCACTGTTTACGTTGACATTGGACCGACGTGTGATCCAAGATTTAATTAATTAATGTGTATGAACTCTTTGATTCCTGAAAATTAGCTAGGCATATATTTTGATCCTTCGTTTCTCACTCCTTTTCTTATTCTTCTAATTGGTTTCTTTTTTCTGGTTATTAGCCGGAAAATAGGATTCGAATTTGGAATCCTGCAGGTCGCTGATTTTGGAAGTAATCTTGGTGCAAATGTACCAAATCTCGTTGATTTTTCTAACCAAAGTAATGTGTTTATAACTCTTTGCTAGTTTTCAATATTTGCGACTAAACAGTGAATACATTTTCTTTTCTTTTCTTTGCCTCTTTTGATATCGTCATTACTTTTCTCTTTTCAATGAATATACTTTCCTTCATGTTTGAATTGACACTAACGTGAGTTTACAACAAAATAAATGAATTGTTATATACGAGTAGTCAATTATACTTTCTCTCCCCCCCACATACAACTTTAATCACGTTAAATATTCCATAATCTTGCTAGATTCTTTACTTCCACACTTATTGCCACCTCAATATTAAATTGATTTTATTGTATAAATCCTGCATTACCCGCGATAGTCACATTGGATTTTAAATAACATAAACTTGGATTGTATCAAATCTTAAATGGAAAAACGTACTTTCTTTATACATAAGATTAGAACCCTAAATCTCAATCATTTAGTAGTTACTAATTTAAAGTTCATAAGATTAGAATGTTAACTCATACCATATGAAAAGTTTATTCACCATATCAATGTAATGTAAGATTCATGTATCTAATATTTGTACAGACTGTGATTAGGCTATTTTAGAAACAAAATTAAAATGAAAACATTTTTTTCCCCTCCTGAATCTTTCAACAAAATGAATAAACCATAAACCATAGATAGACAGTGTACTAAGTACATCTATAAATCAATATATATTCTACAAAAACAAACAGCTCCTTCAAAAAAAAAAAAGGAAAAATAAAAGAACCTCAGCAAATACCAAAAAGAAAATAAATAAAAATAATCCTGTTTGGTAAAACGTCCAGGACTATAATATCAGAAAAAAAGTCGTTGTTTTCTTTAATGAGGTAATAGTCACGGTTAATTAATTCCATTTTATGAATAGTAATTCACAAATTCCATTCACACCAAAAGAAAAAAAAAGTTCACAAATTCCATTTTAGGAAATCCGTCGTCGATGCAGGGCTACTGGGTGTCGAAACAGTGACCTTCCACGTTCTAATCTCCCCATCCAGGCTTCCGCTAATTACCGAAACGACACCATTTTGCTCATCATCCTTAACCGCCGTCAACGACTTCACCGGCTTCTGGTGACCTTCCAAAACCGCCAAACAACAGTAGTTCCCTTCCATTCCGCGTTGCCAAATCCTCACGGTTCGATCAGCCGAACCACTAATGAGTACATTAGAGACATTGATTAAGCATAGTATAGCCTTCCCGTGCCCTCTCAACGCCCCCGTCACCGACATGTAATTGGCACTATCCTCCCTTTCCCAAACCAGTATCGAACGGTCACACGCGCCTGAGAAAAGGACCGACCCGTCGATGTTTAAAGCCAGTGCGTTAACAGCCGATTTATGCTTCTCCAAGGTCGCCACCAACTCGTATCGCTTCTCATCTGACCGTTTCCCCCAGACTCGGATTCGCTTGTCGGCGGACCCCGTATAGACGGTATCGTCGGCAGAGACGGTGACAGCGTTAATGGCGTCGTCGTGTGCTTCGATAGACTGTAAACATCGGACGTCAGAAGCTCGCCATATCTTCAAGGTTTTATCCCAAGAAACAGAGTAGATGAGACCGTTATTGACGGCGAGTCCAGTAACGGCGTCGGCATGTTCGATCCACAACCGTTTCACATGACGACGAACGTTGACATAGTTCTTTGGAAGAATGAAGCGACGTAAACGGTCGTTAACGGTCGGAAGAGCGGTTAAAAACTTGTGCTTCTTAGTGATGGTCATTTGCCAGACTCTGATCTTACAGTCTTGGTGAGCGGTGAAGATCTTCCCGTTGCAGAAAGAGACAGCCTTGACGGAACCGGAGGATGAATCCTGGTCGTTGTATACATCGAGAAGGGTGGAGGTTTCGCGATCGTAGACATTGATTTCGTTGACAGAAGCAGCATACAAGAAGTTGCCCTTAACCGCGAGGCAGGTGATGGGATGCTTAGGACGGGGCTTGACCGATGTAACACTGATATTAGAGACGGAAAAGCGTAAGGTTTCGGGGAAGAGCTTTTGTAAGGAAGGGACAGAGGGCAGAGTCTGGAGGGAGAGGTTGCTATGAAGGCTGCTGTAGCTGGTGTCACTAGAAGAAGCAGAAGATGACGAGGAGCTCCCACGATTGTCAGAGGAGCTGTCGGAAACGAGATGTTCCGGTAAGATTGAGGGGTTCTTAGGGAATGGAATGGTGGGGTCGTTGGTGGAAGTGGAGCAGTTGCTGGTGGAGCATATGGCTAGCCATGATCGGACCTTCATGCCGGCTTTTTTTTGGTAGAGAAAAGAAAGAATGAGAAGTTGGCTCGAGAAAGAACTGAAGGAGGGCCTTCCCTGCTGTGGTTTTATATAGAAAGCTTTTGACTTTTGATTTTAGTTTTTGAGAGGAAAAAATAAAAGGAAAAACGAAAAGAAAGATACCACGTGGGGTTGAGGGAGACGAAAGGATATGGTACGATTCCTCCTAGGTTCCAAGTTCGAACGACAAGAAATGGCACGTCTCAAGTGGAACAAGGAGGGTAGTTTTGTAATTTGAGGGTGGTCAAATGGGGTCCAAGTTTTAAATTGCTGCTTTACAGTTGGGGTGGCCAGTGGCCAGTGGGCTAACCGCGTCCAAAGTCCAAACCAGCGAAGGCAAGAAGGCACAACAAAAATAAATGGAAATTTTGAGAAATTTCTTCTTTCTTGAATCTTTGAGGGGGGGCTCTTGGACGTGGACGTGGCCCTTTTGCCTGTGGGGGCTTCTTGGCTTTAGTTTGTGCAATGATTGCAATTTTACAGGCAGGATTATTAGATATTTAAGCTGTCTTTGAATCACTCGCTCTCTTTCGAGGAAGAGGATAAACATGCAATAAACTATGAAAGTATTTGTGGTAAAAACTTTATAGTTGAATCCATCACCACTTAGCTTAGCTGTTCCAACTTCCAATTTTAACTTCTAATGTAAACTTGAAAGATACCGATAGCGTTTTATATAGTACTTATTAATAATTTCGATATCCTTTGAAAGTTCAAACAAAAACACTGAGGAAAATTTGGTAGAAAGAGCTTGAGTCGGGTCCAAGGGGCCAATGGCGTACCAAGTAAACAGAGCCGACAAAAGCTAATGCCATTCAAAGGGTTTCTAAATTCTATCAGGATTGGGGACGAAGGGCCTGAATTGGGGTCAATTACACGGAAATATAGAGGAGGTTATTCAACAGTTTCTTCTTGGCTCCTCATGTCTTAGGTTTGACTTATTATCGAAATGTGCCAAAATAATTAGTGGTAAAAATACTCCACAAGTCCCTCTATTATAGGAAAATGTTCAATTTAGTCCCTGTACTACAATTTTGGTCAATTTAATCCCTCTACTATTAGAAATTGAACAAATTAGTCCTTATTATTAAAAAAGTCAGTTTTTATTATTAAAATTGATGACGTGGCATGCCACGTCAGAAATGTTAATTAAAAAAATTTTTAGAAGGACTAATTTGTTTAATTGTAAATAGTATAGGGACTAAATTGAATAAATTTATATAGTACAAGGATTAAATTGAATAAAAATATAAAGTATAAGGACTTACTAGAAACTTTAACAGCAATACTTGAAAATTTTTTCTAAAGTTATAATCAAATTTATATGGTATAGAATTATTAATTGAATGTGTTTTTATATAATTAATGATAGAAAGTGGAAATAAATTAATAAATCAAAAGTATTATATCGTGTTATATTTTTTTTTAAAAAAAAATTGAACATTGGTTACTAATTATACGAAGAAGAAATGTATAGTATTATATAAAGAGGCACATGTTTTAAAAATATTTGTTTAGTTTTTATTTTTCTAATAGAAGACATGTGGAGTAGTTTTATAAAAAAAAATTGAAAAATTCATTGTTTATTATAATCATATTCAAAATATGTACATAATCATTAAGGTTTATTAATTTATTTTCACTTTCTTCCTATCATTCATCACATAAAAATATCTTAAATGATAATTATATCTACTTATAATAATTTAAGAAAAATTGTTCGATATTATATTATATAAATAGATACGTGTTATAAAAATATTTATTTAGATTTTATTTTTCTAGTAGTCAATTTTTTAATAAATTCTACATATAAAACTATTGAAAATTAAATAAAGTTACATTTGAATTTAAATATAGTTTTCTTTAATTTTAATAATTTTATATTTTAAATGTATGAAAATTAAATTTTAAATAAGTAAAAATTAAACAAAAATCTTTAGAACAAGTGTCAATTTATATAATATTAAATTTTTTTTCTTCATATAATCACTAATCAATGTTTAACATTTTATAATTAAAAAAGAAAATATGGTATACAATTTTGATTTATTAATTTATTTTCACTTTCTTCCTACCATTAATTATGTAAATTTGTATATACTATATCAATTTGCATATAACTTTAGAAAAAATTTTCAAGTATTGCTGTTAAAGTTTCTAGTAAGTCCCTATACTTTATATTTTTGTTTAATTTAATCCTTGTACTATATAAATTTATTCAATTTAGTCCCTATACTATTTACAATTAAACAAATTAGTCCTTCTAAAAATTTTATTAATTAACATTTCTGACGTGACATGCCACGTCAGCATTTGTGATGACGTGACAATGACACGTTAGCACTGTGATGATGTGGCACTGCCACGTCATCAATTTTAATAGTAAAAGCTGACTTTTTTAATAATAAGGACTAATTTGTTCAATTTATAATAGTAGAGGGACTAAATTGACTCAAATTGTAGTAGAATGATTAAATTGAACATTTTCCTATAGTAGAGGGACCTGTGGAGTACTTTTACCAATAAGTAATCATTCTACTAAGCTAAATGAGGTAGGCAATATTGTTGTTTGTTAAGGATACAGGCAAGGCAAGGCGGCATAGTTTAGAATTTAGGAGAATATTAAGTAAAGCAGATAAAAAAGGTCTCTCCATCAACCAAACAAGACAAGGAAAAAAGCATTGCCGCATTCCCTTTTCTCTTTCATTTCATTTTTTCTTTGTTTAGGTTAATAGAAATTTGAAAAATCAAACAAGAAAAAAAAAAAGGAGAGAGAGATTATCTTAATTAGAAATGAAAACTGGATATTGATTCAAATATTTCTTTGTAAAGGACACCATTTAATTAGGGTCTTGCTCAAAATTTTCAATTATTAGACTCACCCATTAACCCTATTATCTAGAGTCATTTAATTTAAATTAACTATTAAAATATTAAAACACGAACTTGAAACTTCCTCTTGTCCCAGGTCGAACCTAAGTTGAACTAAGTTCGTGATCTTGATGTCTGAGTCTGACGAGCCACTCGACCCATGGACGATGTCATTAAAATTTATCTAATGTATTATGCCGTTGGGCAATTTGGTATACATTGTGTAAAGACAATGGATCCATATCAGCTACAATTTTTTTTTCTTAAAATACTGCAATTATTCAATTACAATCAAGAATTATTTGAGGGTCCATTATGTAGCTCATACTCATAAATGGTGAACTCTTATATAATTCTTAATTGTGATTGAAGAATTGTAGATGATATGCTTTTAAAGAAAATTTGTATCTATGTTTGTCCCTCTTTTGTTTGGTATTTATTTATGGGTTCTCTTAATGGGTGCCTATAGGCACCTGCTTGGAGTCATTTAATATTCTAAAAAGTTAAGTATAATAATTGATATTTTTACCATTTATTTGAAAGTGACTAATAATTAAGACATAAATACCCTTAGTTATATATAACTCTTCAATTAAGATATAAAAATATTCTCAATTTTTTTTTTAATTTTACAAATAAAATATTATATCTACAATCATAATATTAAAACTAAAACCCTACCACAATATGTCATCAATTTTAAAACTTACCTACTAAAACCCTACCACAATATGTCATCAATTTTAAAACTTACCTTATAAATTAATTTTTTTTATAAATTTGAGGTTAAACTTTATGTTACGTTTGATGGATTGAACAGTATTTTTTAAAATAAAATATAATAAAAAATAAAAATTATTTTTATTATATTCATATGACATAATAGAAAAAAAATAAAATTTCCAGCTTTATTTTTGAACTTGTTTTGAAGGAAACAAAGAAAAAAAAATTGAGGGTAATCTTGTCTTTAAGTCATATGTATTAATGATTTGGTTTAATATTTTTATTCCAAAACACAAAAAATCATAAGTATTTAATGTTAATTATTGATGCTTAATGAGTGTTCAATGGCACCCATTAGCAAAACGCTTTGTTTATTTGTTCGAGTAAGTTATTCAATAATTTGATAATGATAAAGAAGGCATTAAATTTGAAGACGACAAAAAGGATATAACTCATTAAAAACTCGAAAGATGCTGGGGTCTTAGTACATGTATATCTCTTTCACTAAGATCATAATCAAATTTTTAATTTGCACTTTAATGCTATAAAAATCTATAATTGCATTACAAGTCGCTAATCACTAGGATTATTTAAATGAAGCCTACAAAATTTCCAAGCTTAATTAAGAGTCCTGCTTCTTTAAATACATATATTCCCAAGGCGCTGTCGTCGTTACTCATTAGTTGATTAATTTTATATGGAGATTAAGATTAATTAACGCACCACTTGCAATTTGTACCAATTTGAAACGTTATATATATATATATATATATATATATATATAATATTTTGTAGTTAAATGAATGGATGTTTCATTGCTTTAACGGCAAATGCAGGGAGATATTTAAAAACAATAAAAAGTGTTATTAACAAGGACCACAGTGGGAAAAAAGCTCATTATTCGGATAACATGATGAACTCATTCTCGGGATTATTTATGTATGCAAGTTGTTGCCAAAATGAAAGCTCCATTGCCCTCTAATTATCATTTCCTTTTATGTTACTTTTACGATTAATTAATTAATTTTTTTTTGTGGGAATTAATGGTTAATCCCTTATGTACGTTAAAATTTCTCTTATTTTGTGGCTTTATTTGACCTAAACATGATTGGATTGATCAAAAGGACGGACAGACTTGGTCCCTTCCACGTAGTTTGGAAAGGGGACCATTGCTGATGGCTCTATTCTCACTGCTATAATTTAAATTTAAAATCAAGGTGGATTCTTGAAACCGCATGGTAATTAACAATGTCGATGCAATTATACTCATTCCATCATGCATGACGACATATGAATTTTTTTTAATTAAATACTGTTGAGACTAAAATTGAGAATGCACCGTATCTGACCTGATCAAACGACCGAAGGGTTCTCACCTCTGATAACTATAACAGAGGAGGGGAAATTTTAAGTCTGAAATTGAAAGTTACAAACTATAAACTAAGGAAATTCTAAGTAAAAACTAAAGTGCAAAATACATGGTGTAAAAATGAAAGGAAAATAACAAAAGCTTCAAATGTTGGTTTCTGGAACCTTTCTTCCATCTTTAGAACTAGTATTTATAGTAGAAGGTAGGCTATCAGGGCCTGCCACCTGTCTTTACGGTTACAACTTGGCCTCATCTTCTTGAAGAAAACTATCTCTTTATCTTTGTCTTTTAGAAGAAAACCAACTGATGTAGAAACCGCTTTAAGCCGCAAAATGGTAACTGTCTTGTAATGATAACCATCTTGTATACCTGCAACACATGTTAAAAGCCTAAAAGAAAAACGGTTAAGTTAGAAATGACAATTTCTAAATCAGCCGTAACTTATTATCAGCTTTACAAATTATCCAAATTAACTAAGTCTTTCATACTTGACTGTATTTTCGGCCTAAATTATAATTAGGACTTAAAGTATAAGTAGAATTCAACCTTATACCAGTTATTGGTCAATGGTTATACAATCAAGTCGAATTCAGCCTTATAAGACTTAAGGCCTAAGTTGAATTCAACCTTATAATATTTTACTTAAGGCTTGGTTGAATTCAGCCTTATAGCATTTTACTTAAAGCCTGGTCGAATTCAACCTTATATCATTTTTTAATTATACAACCAGGTCGAATTCAGCCTTATAAGACCTAAGGTCTAAGTTGAATTCAACCTTATACTGTTTCACTTGAAGCCTGATTGAATTCGGCCTTCAGCCTTATATCGTTTTACTTAAGACTTGGTTGAATTCAACCTTATACCATTTCACTTGAGGCTTGTTTGAATTCAACCTTGTACTAGTTTTTAGGTTATAAGGCTTTTAATTAAGATTTTTAACCAAGATTATTGCCACAAACTTGAACTAAATCTTCTGCATAAGGCCGTAATTTGTACTCTTTACATAAATCTTGTAACCATAATTTTGGCCTAAAGTCGCAATAGGTTTAGGTTTAAAGCCATAGTCAATGCTTTTGACTTAAGGTCGTAACTGAGACTTTCGGTATGACTTTCAACAAGCATTCAAATCAAATATTTTTAATTAAACATTGGGTAAATCACCCTTTACCGGATTTTAATTCATTTAACATTTAATTATTAGACTTAAATTGTATTTACTTGGCTTAACATCTATACTTTTAATCATGTTGAAAATGTGTCTCAACACTTACAACGTTTAAATTGTATACTTCTTTTTACTTTTTATAGCAAAAGTGCATGTTGGTCTTTGTTAGATTTCATAATATTCCATCTGTTCTCATTTGTTTGTCCCCTGTTAACTTTCATAAAGTTTAAGAAAAAGTAGTTGAATTATGTTGAATTACTTTGTTATCTTTAATATTTGTAAGTGTTTTTGAGGTTTCATATAATAATGTGATAATAATAAAAGAGAAAGAAAGAAAGAAAATTAATGGTAAAATTGAGAATTGGAATTTATTGATTATTTATTTATAGTAAGGGATAAACAAATTGAGACTTCTAAAAAAAGAAATATGGACAAAAAAATTGGACAGAGTGAGTGTTAATTATTAATTGGAACATAATGAAATGATAATTAACTGATTAATGCCAATAGGGTTGACCAAAGTGATAAGAGTTTAAACTAGTGACATAAGACATTCAAGTTCGAGCTCCCATAGACTCCTTTTGATAAACAATCTATAAATCCAAAACATTTCACAAAATTGGATTCCGTAAACCTTCAAAGAGGTTAACGGCTTGTCCTGATATTAAAGGTGATATAACCTACCCTACTTCTAAACATCTTGTAACAAAAAAAGTTTAACTGATTAATTGTTCTATATATCTACATTTGATCTGACTTGATCATTGATAATTGTAATTTGTATGTATCTCCAGCAGACTTGGGTTAAAAAGTTGCCAACCGAGTTTGTGATCTAGGCCTAATTTGGGTTTGGTCCTCAGACATGGATTAGATGACATGACCAGAGTGGACTGGACTTCTGGATTTAATCCGTCCTTAACCTTTTAGGGGTTCACTATTAGAAACAACCTCTACACCTTTCCTTGCAGAAAAGATCAAAAGATGGCACTTTCTTCTTCCTCGTGAAAATTAAAAACATTTTGAGGATACAATAAAATTTCATTATGATCCGATAAATTAATCTCATATAAGTACGTATACTAATAAACAAACAAACATACTAATAAATCAAATATATAATTTGATTAAACCCACGGGTAACGGGACTTAGAACATGCAACAACAACTTGAGTTACATGGTCGAGTGCCATAGTTTGAGTTACACAATAAATATATCAATTTTACATGGCAATGGTAAATTTCATCCCTTATTTTCAGTAAAAATTCATAACTTATAACCTTCATGTTATCAAGTTTCACACTAAAACACACAACACACAAATTCTGATTGAGAATACTAAATGTTTGGAACATTTAGTAGAGCATTCCATTATTCATCGGTGCGGGAGTGGCGGCACGCAAAACATGTATCCAGGAGCTCTGTTCGGAGGTGTCTCCAGGTTCCTGCATGCATGTTTTCTTGCCTGGAAACCATCTTATATATAGACATATCCAAACCCTCACCATATTCCACACTCCACACTTCACACGTAGGAAACGGACCGTTTGTCCTAACGAGGTGTCCTTTTTGCTATGGACGTTCATCCTTGACTTGAGCTGGGCTTGCATTTGCTCTTTCCTTCGAAACAAATTCACTGCAAATAAGAAGGTAGAGAATTAAGTAAGATAACAATTTAGACATGAAAATTTATAACATTACTATTCTTTATGGTTCATAATATGACAAGTACTTGTAGCTGCAGGAACAAACCGTAGGAAGTTAGTGAGAGTAGCAGCTTCAGTAAAGTCTCCAACTTCACGGGCTTTTAAGATTTTGAACATTAGAGCCAGCTTAATTTGCGTGCGGGCAGCTTGCTTCACAATCATTTCAGTTTCCAGTTTTAGTTGATGGCATTCTGTTTCAATCTCCCCAAACTGCACTCCAATTTCGATTTGTTTCTCCCCAATGCATTTCTGATCTTTTCTTATCTTCCCCATCTCTGCATTCAGCCGTTTGACTTGGAGCCTTACTTTCAGATTCTTCTTCACCATTTTCGGTTTCAGGGCCTGCCGCTTTGCCTTTTGTGCAGCCATATGATACAAGGGGCGATCAGTAGCACTTTTGTAGCTGAACTTGTCAAGTTACAGATTGAGATAGAATGTTGATTACTGAAATGCTATGCTTATGGTATAAATAGCTATATATAGTAAAGTTCAATCAAGCAAGTCCGCGCCATGCTCCATTAGAGTTCAAAGAGATGAAGTTCCCCGAAGACTCTGAGAAACAGAGGATGAAAGTTTCTTTTCATTTCGGGTCTGAGACTGATCTTTTTAACATTTTCCTCCTCCTCGCCTAGAATTTTCATGAAACCTTCCTACATATATATACACACAGACCCCAACACGGAACGCGGGCCCCGGTGTTGGGAGTCTTTTTTTGTCGCCGCTTTATCGGCCGTTGTCGCGCGATTATCTCCGAATAAAGGCTTCGATACTTTCTAGTTTGGACTAAAATTGGATTGTACCAAGACAGATTTGTCGGGCTCACGGGTGCACCGCTCCTAAATACCACTAAATTAGAGTCCATAATTATCTAATCTGGGGCCAATGGCAATGCATGTTTTGGGCTTTCATTGTTGGGAATCATTTGGATCAAAACAAAAGAGTGAATGGAAAGTGGGCTGAAGGCCCATAAGCATAGCTACAGGCAGGAGCCAGATTACTTTGTCCTTTTTTGGTTTAATCAAAAGTATTGTCAAACTTTTTGACTTAAAACTAATCCTTTTAAAGGTGAAGTCCTTCTAACCAACAAATGCCCTTCTAAAGATTGAACTTGTGTAAAGGCCCATCCTCTCAACTAAAATTTGTTGATAGACTTATTCCTTTTTTATTTAATTGAATCATATATACATTGAATCATCATTTACAATTTTTTGATTTTTAGAAATGAGATAGACTTAATAATTGATGAGGTTTTAGAGATTTTTTTTATGTACATATATATACATATATATCAGTGTGCATTATTAATGGATTATATATGTATACACACACATATATATATATATATATCTTTCACATTTTTTTGGTGTGTACATTAAAATTATGTTATATATAAATATATATATATATATATATTGTGTTCCGCCTTTAATTTGTATGCAATATCAATATATTATTTATTTTCTATTCCATCTTTAATTTTAATATGTTATTTGTCTTTATAGTTCCTCTCAATTTATTAAAAAGAAATACTTTAAATATTTTAAATGAAAAAATACAGTGACAAAGCCCGGGTCAATATCTGGTGCTTGTAATATTCACCTAGTTTTGTTACATATATATAATAGACGTGTCAATTTATCTAGTGGCCCGCCTTGCTAGTGAGTACGGCCCAATTTGGCCTTTGACATGGAATGTAAGGCCCCGGCCTAATTCGATTATTAGTACAAAATACATTTTTTCGATAATAAATTTAAGGTCAAATTGTATAATTAGTCAATCTATTATATGAAAAGTGTGAATTTAATCCCTCTATTTTGATTTGATCAAATTGTGTCCCTCTACTTTTATTTATTATTAATTTAGTCCAATCACTAATGGTGTTAAATTTTCACAGTTAATTATGTTGATGTGGTATTGACTATGCTGACGTGATATTAAACTATATTAACGTGACGTTAACTTTAATGACGTGTACTTAAAAAAAATATTAAAAACTTTTTATGTGGTATTTTTTGTCAAATTGAATACCTTTTGGTTATTTTAGCTAAAAAAAGAATACCTTTTGGCCGTGATTATGAAATTTCTCATAAAAAAATATGAAATCAAACATTTGAAACTAAAATAAAAAATAAGCTATTGAGGTAAAAAAAATAGTATGTAGTCAAAAAAATCCCATGAAATTTTTTTTAAATTTTTTAATAGCATATATCATCATAATCAACGCTACATTAGCATAGTTAATGGTGAATATTTAACACCATTAGTGATTGGATTGAATTTGAATTTGACAATAAAAAAAACAGAAGGATTCAATTTAATCAAATTGAAGTAGAGGGACTAAATTCACACTTTCAGTATAATAGAGAGATTAATTACAAAATTTGACCTAAATTTAAAATAATTAGGCCCAAGCAGAGAAATTAGATAAAAACCAATACAATGAGGACTTGTTTTGTGTGCGAGATAGAAAGAGATAAAATAAGAAGGGAAAATTTTGTATACTAGAAGTTATTTCCGCGCTAATGTCGCAAGTTTGTGTGAATTAATATTTGTATATAAATATTTTTTAAAAAATTTTGAGAAGATATTTGTAAATAAAAATTAATATATGAAGAAAGAGACATTTTTTTCCTCACCATTATAAACTTTTACTTTATAAAGTTGCTAAATCTTTGTAGGAAAACAAGCTAAGCTTCTATGCTTTATTCTTAAATATAACTTGTTTGTCACTTGCACATGTTTCATTGGCATTGGCATAATCGAGTTATAAGAAAATTTCAGCTCTCATCTTCAAATTAATAATAAAAAATATAATTTTTATCACAATTATAGATTATTGATAATACCAAAAAGAAATGACTTCAAAAACAATGCATACATTCATTGGAAGAAAAATTACATTAATTTTGTTAAAAAAATAATTATATTAATTTTTTTAAGAAGAGGGAAAGTATTTTTTAAAGGAAATTGAAGAATGAAGAGTCAAAAACATAAAATATATAGATTTTTTAAAAAAGAAAGGAAAAAAAAAAGGCTGATGATGTGGATAGTCTAACGAGTTCCTTTATAAATAAACCAAAAACTTTTATATGTTGTGAAAAGTATGTTAATTAAAATTGACTAAGCAAGAACAATAAATAAGAATAGGAGAAATTGAGAATTAAAGGAACAAGAGAAAGAGAGAGAGAGAGATGGAAATGGAAATAAGATTGAAGGAATTGTAAGTATGTTTCATTAGGGAGAATGAATCCCAATTTATAGGCATCAAATGGTAGGCTATACAAATTGGCAATTTGTACATATAAGCCCCATTATTACCATCATAATAATCACAATTTGGACAATTGCACAACTTGCATTTGTCCACTTTCATAACCTAATTTGCATAATTTGCATTTGTCCACTTTCATAATAATTTGCACAATTTGCATTTGTCTACTTTCATAATAATTTGCACAACTTGCATTTGTCCACTTTCATAATACTCCCCCTTGGACAAATGCTACTATTAAAATTGGACGTGTACTGTCTCGTTAAAAACCTTAAGTCGGAAAAACCCAGTGGGAACAAAAATCGAACATAAGAGAAAAAGAGTACAATACAATTAAGTCCGTCTAATATGTCTTCAGGATAATATGTGCTTGTCTTCAAGACAATATAAGTGGGCCTACTTCAGTGTCCTGATTGGACGTGCTATTACTGCCTTATTAAAAACCTTAAGCCGGAAAAACCCAGTGGGACAAAAATCGGACAGAAGGAAAAAAGAGTACAGTGCACTTATGTCCATAATCGCTCCCCCTGAGATAAAACAAACTGCTACTTGTGGAGCATCTAAACATTTCCACTTCTGGGGAATTCAATTTTGCATTTTACTGACTCGCCGCATACCAATGCCATAAACTAATTTCTCAAATGTTGATGTTGGCAAAGATTTGGTAAATAAATCTGCAAGATTATCAACGGAGCAAATCTGTTTGACATCAACTTGTCGACTTTCCTGGAGTTCATGAGTATAGAAAAATTTCGGTGAGATGTGCTTGGTCCTATCACCTTTAATATATCCTCCCCTGACTTGTGCAACACAAGCAGCATTATCCTCATAAATTATAGTGGGAGAATCTATCACCGGTTTGAATCCACTAGCATTGTGAATATGTGATATCATAGATCTTAACCAAACACACTCTCTTCCGGCCTCATAGAGGGAAATAATTTCAGAGTGGTTGGAAGATGTAGCAACTAGTGTTTGCTTAGTGGAACGCCAAGAAATGGCTGTGTCATTATAGCAAAATAGATAACCGGTTTGGGAGCGAGCTCTGTGCGGATCAGATTTATATCCTGCATCAGCATAACCTACTAAACCAGAGTTAGTAGTATTCTTAGAATAGAATAACCCCAAATCAATGGTTCCTCGGAGATAACGGAAGATACGTTTAATCCCATTCCAATGTCTCCGGGTTGGCTCAGAACTGAAACGTGCTAACAAATTTACCGCAAAAGCGATATCTGGTCTCGTGCACTGTGCCAAGTACATCAAAGCCCCGATTGCATTGAGGTATGGTACTTCAGGACCAAGTATATCCTCACCAGATTCTTTAGGACGAAACGGGTCCTTTTGGGGGTCAAGAGACCTTACAACCATAGGGGTGCTCAATGGGTGAGCCTTGTCCATGTTAAAACGTCTAAGCAATCTTTCAGTGTATGCTGATTGATGGACAAGTATTCCATTCTTTTTGTGTTCAAGCTCTAGACCAAGGCATAGTTTGGTTTTACCCAAATCTTTAACCTCAAACTCCTTTTTCAAATATTCAGCAGTTTCAGATAACTCTTCAGGAGTCCCAATTAAATTCATGTCGTCGACATAAACTGCTATAATAGCAAATCCGGTTTCAGATCTTTTAATAAACACGCATGGGCAGATGGGATCATTTATGTACCCTTCCTTAGTCAGGTATTCACTTAAACGTTAGTACCACATGCGGCCGGATTGCTTTAACCCATATAAAGATCTTTGCAACTTTATTGAGAATAAGTTGCGGGGAGTGCATGCTTCAGGCATTTTGAAACCTTCGGGAATTTTCATATAGATATTGGAATATAATGAACCATATAAGTATGCCGTCACAACGTCCATAAGACGCATTTCAAAATTTTCTTGGGCAACCCAACTTATAAGGAAACGAAAGGTAACTATATCCACTACTGGTGAATATGTTTCATCATAATCTATCCCAGGCCTCTGCGAGAAACCTTGGGCTACGAGTCGGGCTTTATACCTCACGATCTCGTTTCTCTCATTTTGTTTCCGGACAAAGACCCATTTGTATCCAACAGGTTTTACATTGTCGGAGGTTTTAGTAATAGGCCCAAAAACATTACGTTTAGCAAGGGAAGTCAATCCAGCTTGGATTGCTTCCTCCCATTTAGGCCAATCTCACCTATGACGGCATTCGGTTATGGACCGAGGTTCATAATCATCATTCATAATCTCATGAGCAACTGAGAGAGCAAATGCATCATCGATGATTATCTTATTTCGATCCCATATCTCATTACAATAACTGATGGAAATTTCAGTATTCCCAAGGTTGGTGATCTTTTCATGGGTTTGTACCACTTCAGGGGCAATATGCTCATGAATTTGTGCCACTTCAGGGGCAATATGCTCTCTTTGAATATTATGTTGTGCCACTTTTGACGCAATTTGTTTTCCTCGAGAAAGATTAATATGCTCATCTGGAGCAGATTCTAAATTCCTCCCCCTTCTTTTTCGAGGAATAGTGTCCTTTGATCCCATCGGTCTACCACGCTTCAGGCGCGGGCCATTTAGATCCATTTCGGGTGGTTCTACAGGAACAACTATCCTAGCTGGAACATTCGCAGTTGGGATGTGAGACTTTGTAACTTTAGCAGTCTCATTAAATGCATCAGGCATTTGATTTGCAATAGCTTGTAAATGGATCAATCGTTGCACCTCATTTTCACATTCAGGTGTTTTTGGGTCTAAATAAGACAAACTTTTCTCATTCCATGAGAAAATTTCAACATTTTTCTGCTTTCCATTTGTGGAAGCTTTTGGTATCCCGAGTGATGGGAATACTGTCTCATCAAAATGACAATCCGCAAATCTAGCGGTAAATAAACCACCCGTTAATGGTTCAAGGAACCGAATAATGGACGGTGAATCAAACCCAATATAAATGCCCAAACGGTGCTGGGGACCCATTTTGGTCCTTTGCGGTGGTGCTACAGGCACTTGTACCGCGCAACCAAAAGTGCGAAGATATGAAATGTCTGGCTCCTGGCCCGAGACTAACTGAAGAGGGGAATATAAATGAGAAGTAGTAGGGCGCAATCTAATTAAAGATGCAACATGTAAAACAGCATGACCCCACGCTGAGGATGGGAGCTTTGTCCTCATCAATAAAGTTCGAGCAATAATCTGAATACGCTTAATCATGGATTCTGCTAATCCATTTTGAGTATGAACATGTGGGACAGGATGTTCAACTTCAATTCCTAATGAAGCACAATAAGCATCAAAACTCTTTGATGTGAACTCACCAACATTATCCATTCTTATACTTTTAATTTGATAATCTGGGAAATGAGCTCGAAGCTTTATTATCTGTCCAAGCAAACGTGCAAAGGCGACGTTGCGCGTTGATAATAGGCAAACATGGGACCATCTGCAGGATGCATCCACTAGTACCATGAAATATCTATGGTCCACTTGCAGGCTGAATTGGCCCACAGATATCACCCTGGATTCTCTGCAAGAATGAAGGGGATTCATAATCAACCTTTGTCATGAAAGGTTTAGTAATGAGCTTTCCTTGTGAACAAGATTTACAAATGTAATCTTTGGACAACAACACCTTTGTATCTTTTAAAGGGTGTCCACGAGTATTTTTAAGGATTCTTCGCATCATTGTAGCTCCTGGATGACCAAGGCGATCATGCCAAAGTCCGAACACATCAGGGTTCACTAGTTTCCAGGGCATCGTAGCATATGATTCTATAGCTCGTATTGGGACATAATATAATCCCATACTAGAAGCTTCCAGCTTCTCATGGATGGTCTTCTGGCCCATCTTGTAGGAAGTGATGCAAAGAAATTCCTTATTTTGCTCATTAATTGTTTCTAGATGGTACCCATTACGGCGTACATCTTTGTAACTAAGTAGATTTCTTTTTGATCTACCGCTCAACAATGCATCTTTAAGATACAATGTTGTGCCATTTGGCAAAATAATTGTGGCAGTTCCATAGCCATCTATAATATTAACAGGACCAGATATTGTCTGAACATTTGCCTTGCGCAATGTCACATTTAAGAAAAAGTGTTTGCCACAAAGTATAGTATGCATTGTAGCACTATCAAGCAAACATATATCTTCCTTTTTCTCAATGTGTCCCATTTGCATTTATCTTGACAACTTCAGGTGTCAAGTTCCATAAAATTTAACAAATTAATAATATGATGCAAAATATAAACCAATAAATATGGAATAAAACTCATGATTTTATTGACGACCATATTTATTTAATATCTTCCTTGGTAACATAATTATCCAAGGATATGGCAAAACATAGATGAAAACCCTCAGGATCTATTTCTGGGGACTTATTATTTTCATCAACATTATAAAAAGAAATCAGAAACCTTAAAAGGTTTTTCATTGCCAAGAATATGACAGTTTTCATTGACCAAAACCTTATTCACTTTAGCATCAGTCTCAGTTAGGTCAATGGTCTCAATTAGTTTGACAACTTCTGGTGTCAAAAATGTTTAGAAGGAAATCTTTACACAATGAAAATTAAAATTATCTTGTGTATAGAAAATAAATTTTATATGGAATCAAACCTTCAGAACTTACCAAACTTCAAACTTGCTTTACTTTAGAACACTCGTGCTGATAATGTGTTGTGAAAAGTATGTTAATTAAAATTGACTAAGCAAGAACAAGAAATAAGAATAGGAGAAATTGAGAATTAAAGGAACAAGAGAAAGAGAGAGAGAGAGATGGAAATGGAAATAAGATTGAAGGAATTGTAAGTATGTTTCATTAAGGAGAATGAATCCCAATTTATAAGCATCAAATGGTAAGCTATACAAATTGGCAATTTGCATATATGAGCCTCATTATTACCATCATAATAATCACAATTTGGACAATTTGCATAACTTGCATTTGTCCACTTTCATAACCTAATTTACATAATTTGCATTTGTCCACTTTCATAATAATTTGCACAACTTGCATTTGTCCACTTTCATAATATTATATTCTTTTCTTATATTAATTCAGTTCTAACTGAAATCAATATGTGCATTTATTAGAAGAAGAAATATTAATTTTGTTAACAAAAAGATTACATTAATTTTTTTAGGAAAAATATTTCTTAAGGAAAGTGAAGAGTTAAAATATAAAATATAAAGATTTTAAAAAGAAAAGAAATGATGATATGGATAATCTAAATGAGCTCTTTCAGGAATAACTTTAATAAGGAGTTTTTTGTAGTATAATTTGTAACATTTACATAGAATTGAATTGTCAATTCATCTTACCAATAGGATGACTAATCCTGTTTACACTTCAAAATTATATAAATAATATAAATCATACTATAATATATTCATACATCCCATTTTTAATTTAAGTGGTAGATGCATCAAGTCCCACTTTATATACACCATGTTTTTAGGCTTATTTAATGGGCTAACCTTAGGTTTGGGCCCTTTTAAGTGTCAATGGAACTAACCCTGGATCCTAACGAACTCGTTTAATTGTAAATACATATTCTCTTTTTAGTTATTTGTAGAAGTCCATTACATATCCGAATTGCATACAATCAAAAGTAGTCTCGTGAAATTACTTTTAATAGAAATTCGAAACACATAATTTTTTTAATATAAGAAAGAACACTACGACTCAAATTTAAAATTTCTAATCATGTTCCATCCCAACTTAACCACTTGAGTTAAGCCCAAGTGAAACACGACACACAATTTATTACTATATATGAAATAAGCCTTTGTATTTTCATATAAGATTCACATAACATGATATTTATTGCTAGTAAAACCTATAGAACATGGAAAATGGTATATCCCCACCTCCAACCCCAGCTCATTTACACCTTTCTCACGTGAACAGTAAATGATCGACTTTGACCTCACTGTTCATGTGAGAAAGGTGAGAATGGGGTTCAGGGTATAGGGGTGCGGCTATACCAATGTCCAATTAGTAATTGAAAGGGAGCTCCAGGGTGTCTTTTGCCCTGTTGGGCAAACTTTCTTTATGGATCTTCATCCTCTTCTTCATCCAAGCTTGCATTTGCTCTTTCCTTGGAAACAAATTCACTGCAAATTGAATAAAAAAGTAGTAACAAAGTAAGTTACGACATTATGCCAATGTTGTAAATGACTCGAATGAAACTATAACTATCAGTTTACAACATGAGAAAGGTTCTTTAGGAAACGAACCGAAGGAAGTGAGTCAACGTAGCCGCTCCAACAAAGTCTCCAGCTTCGCGGGCCTTCAAGATTTTGAACATGAGAACCAACTTAATTTGGGTGCAGGCAGTTTGCTTGACAATCAACTCAGTTTCCTCTTTGAGTTGATCGCATTGCCTTTCGATCTCTCCAAAACGTCCTCTAATTTTGCTCTGTTCCTCCCTTAAGCAGTTTTGATCTTCTCTTATCTTTCCCATCTGTGCTTTCACTCGTTTGAGCTGGAGCCTCACTTTCAAACTCTCGGTCGCAATATTTGGTTTCGATGAGGCCTGCTGCTTCATTCTTCTTTGTGCCATGATGCTCTAAGTTGGGACTGAAAGTATTTTGTGTAGCTCAAGTTCTGAATTAAAGCAGATTGAGATATGATCCTTAATGAGTGAAGTGCCACAAACACGAATCTAACGTTTAAATAACACCGCACCATGATTTAAAAATCAAACGGTAGGATGGTGTAGAGAACCAACAAAGAAAACTGAAGGAAATCACTGGTCGAGAAAAATTAGGTCAACAGAGGAGGAAGAGCAGGGGGAAACATCCACGTACATAATTTATATACAGCGATAAAAAGTCATAATCACTCGTCTGGCACAGTCGCACAGAGTGGGCAGCAGAGCGGGCAGCAGAGCTTACGAGCGTCCCACGTAATCGCGCGATCAGAACCGAACTGAACCTGGTCAATTTGATTGGAGTCTTTTGCCACGCGGTATATTTTGTTGACTAAGGTCTCTTTTGGAAAAAAAAATGAGATTAGTGCCGCGAGATTGAAATTAGAAAGTTATTATATAAATTAAAATATTATTATATAAATTAAAAGGTTACGAGAGTAATTACTCCTTCCATTGCATAATAAGAGTCGTTTTAGAGTTTTGTATAAGAATTAAGAAGTAAATGAAACTCTTTAAATCTAAACAACTTTTTTATGAAAAGACCAATTTATCTTTTTACTCTCATAAATATTACATACTCTCTCTTTTTAAATAAATGTTAACATTAATTAAAAAAGAAAAGGGTAAACATGAAAATAGGTAGTTAATGCTCTATAAAATTCTTAAAAGTGACATATATTTTGAAATAAATTTTTTTTCCTAAAACAACTCTTATTATGGAATGAAGGGAGTACTATATAAAAGAACAAATGAAAAAAATATATATTTGGGCCAATGGAGATTGGTCAAAGTGATAAAAATTTGGATCAGTGGTGTAAAGTATTTAGATTTAAATTTTCACATACCCCTTTAATAAATAATCTATAAGTATGAAAATTTCTATAAAATTAAAATACGTAAATCCTCGAAAAGGTTGACAATTTATTATGACCTTAAAGATAAGATAACTTATCATGTTCTTAAACTTTTTATTAGCCATATATATATATATATGGTGAGCAATGATTAATGATGATAGCGTGTTTACACTTGCAATCTTACCGCACTAATGGCAATCTCTACCAAAGGGTACTTGAGTAAAGGGCTTTTATTATTTTGGACAGACCATTAAAGTAATGGGCTTGATAAAGTGCACGGCCTCTAAGTTGTATTAATAAAATGCTGGCTCATCTCTTACCAAAAAGAAAAAAGCTGGCTCATCTTGGCTTATTGCAGAGCTGGGTCAACCAGCGAGCATTGCGGTCTTTTATCTAGGGTTCCTATAATGGCTTTCTTAGTGTATTCTTTAAGGTTTAGGGATGTTAATTTCTTCCGAATTTGATGGAGAATCCGATTCCCAATCTTGATAGGGATGGGAACGAGGGCTATTTTCAGGGAGCGGGGACGAGGAGAACCCTCCCCACCCTGTATCCATCTCCGACTCCTTATATCATATATAAATTATAATTTTATTTATATATATTGTCAAAAGGATGGCCCATCTTATAGGTAATTAAACTAAAGCTCAATAGTTATTAGCCAAAAAAACTAAAGTCCATTTGTCCATTTAAATTATACTTTACTAACAAAAAGGAAAAAAACAACCCTATCCTTTCCCCGCTTAGTTTCTACCACTGTCGCTCTGCCTTTTTCTCTTCCACAATTCCATTTTTTCTTCTTCTTGAACTTTTTTCACTCTTACAATTTCTATCTTCTTCTTCTTCTTGAACCTTTTTCAGTCTTACAAATTCCCTCATCTTGTTCAACCTTATCCTTTTCACTCATATAAATTCCATCTTTCAAAAGCAAAGCACTCTTTACAAGTCATTGTTTGACAATGGATTTGGGTAGGCTTGTATCAATGGAGATGAGAAAGAAACTTGTTGAAGGAATAGAAGAGGTTCAAGTATATGATTACTCAATCAAAAAAGTGAAAGATGTTATGATTTATTTTTATTTTTTGGGTATTTTTTTCTATTACAATATTCTATGGAGATTTATATGTTGAATGTGTAATTATTTTGAAAATATGTTATTTAAACTTTTCATGAAATTTTTTAGCAAACAAGTTTAGTATTATATGTATATGTGTATATATATATATATATTGAATCAAGATCGGGGAATCCCCATCACTGGCTATTCCTAAGGATGCGGGGATGGGGAAAAATCTATCCTTAAACCCGGGGTAGGGGACAAGGATGGGGAGAAGTTATAAAATTGATGTTGGGGATGGGGGATATGCCTTCCGAATATTTTCTGCACTGTTGACATCCCTATTAAGGTTAGGTCTTTATTTGCGCGAAATTTTTGTAATGAATGTTATAATTGCTAATAAATACTTTTTTTAGTGAAATATAATTGCTAATAAATATGATAGTTTCAATGTATTCAGAAAAAAATATTTTACCCAAGTAGTAATAATTTTAAAGAGCACCTTGTAGGACACTTGTTAACAAAAATCCTATTATTGTCTCTCTTATTAACGGATGCTATAGGAATATCTTGTTTTAGCCTCAAGTCATTTTTATTTGTAATGATTCCTATATATATTTATATATACACACACATATACTCCCTTTATCTTAGACTTATATTCTAGGATATATAAAATCCTACTATTGCTTTGATAGTCAAAGGCTCAAAACAGAAGATATCTTTTGGTTTACCAAAATAGAAGATATAGGGGAGAGGTAATAAGGCCTCGAAAAATAAAAAATTTAGTTGTAGGATGGTATCCAACTTTCTCAATGAAAATTTTTTGGGTATCATATTGGCTAGACAAATAACACTTTTTGCCCTATTTATATGTTCACTCACTTTGTCATGCCCCGACCTAGAGGTTGGCCACGTGGTAACTGCTATGCTATCTCGAAGTATGTATAAGTCGCCATGCACCCTAAAGCACCGCAAGGCATAGAATTTGATATCATCGTTACAAAATAATTTAAATCTTAATTTTAATTAGAAGTAATATTTATAATAGAAAGTCATTTTATAAAATAATTTAAATTAAAATAGAACGCCAATGAAATAACTTAAAAAATTACCTAAGTAGCGGAAATCGAAGAACTCCTATGGGCCACTAACTTGTCTACTGATTCTTGCACATGAAAGCTATATCTAACAAAGTTGGCTATAGGTGAGTGATAGAGGTTCAATGAATGTCTATTAGAGGTTAAGGAAATGGGTACTATCCAAAAGAAGTTATAAAACAATTTTTTTTTTGAAATCCTTTCCCAAAACCCTTTTACAAAACTATTAATGAAATAAATAATTAAATTAACTAGATAAAGTAAATAAAAATAATTAAATGGTGGACGCAAAACATTGAAGGCTTGACCTCGCGATGGTGATAAGCCTCACTGCGTCGAGGGCTATCACTTTTTAACTTAAAACATATATTTTTCTTTCTTTCTCTAGCTCGTAGGCCATTCGTCGAGTGGGCCATGCGCTATGGGTGAAGCACAACTACAAAGACCAAGACAAGTCCTCTCTGTGCCCCTTCTCTAATGCCTCAATTCCGAATCTAAATCTCACTCCCGTGCCCCTCTATTCAGGCAGTCCACGGAAGTTGGCAGCATGCCCTGCTTGGCCCACTCGTTCCCTTGGAGTTGCTTGTATCTGAGCATCGAGTCTCCATCTCATCTACTGCACCTCTCGTCGGATGATGTCGGTTCATCATTGCTCAACTCATAAATATGTAGATATATATATATATATATATCATAAATATAAACATGCATATAAACATTTATAATTTTTTAAAATTATCCTACTCACTAAAATTGGTGTATCACAAAATAAAAGTTTGTGCGAAGGATTACTAGTATATCAAAATGTTTGTAAAACATTTTATATTTAAAACACTTATAAAACATTTAACCCTAATGGCTAAGCAATGAAATCTAAGCCACTCACAATACTGGGAGGTTAGTATACTCCTAAGAACTCTATGATAATTGATCTCCGAAGCACACTTGATCGCTCGAACACCCTAATACATGGGAAAATGCGTTAGAAACCTAATTCAAACTTTCCTAAATAATTTTGGGGCTCTAATATGGTAAAAATTAAGGTTTGGAAATGATCTGGGTGTTAGAAAAGTGTCTGGGGAGATTTCGGGTCAAAAACGGGCTTTTCAGGCAAAATTATGAAAATACCTCAGGGGACCCGTCTGGGTCCTATGCAGGACCTGATGGCCACCCAAATTGACTCCTATGCAGGATTGCTTCACTTCCACGTGGGAGACTCCTGTAGAAACCTGAAAATGGGTTTCTCTACCACTTTTTGACCCGTTTCTCCTCTATTTCTCCATGAATCAACCTAAAAATTGAAACACAACATCCTAATAACATCTACAACAAGTTTACCAAGACCAATCTCAAAATCATTGGCTCAAAATCCACAATTTTCTAACCTAGCTCCATTTAACACCTAAAAACTAACACCTAAATTTACAAGCTCATAACTTTTGATTTAGGGCATGAATTAAGGCAAGGTTGGGGGCGTTGGAAAGTTTAAGGAGCCTATTACAATATACTAAAGTCTCACCTTAATTCATCAGTTTGATTGTGAGATATGGCAAGATCTTTCTAACAGAGATAATGGCTTCTTCGAGCTCCTTTTTACATTTTCTTTCTCCTTTTTGATTCTGGCTTAAGGGGGTTGGAGATTTGTTTGAAGCGTTTAGAGGAGTGTTTAGATGGTGGTTGAGGTGGTGGTTTGGGTGAAAGAGGAGGAGAAGGAAGAAGGAAGAAGAAAAGAGCGGAATGTAAGAAGAATGGGGGGCTCGGGTTGTCGACCCCCTATAAAAATATTAGGTCCGACACCGGATCTGACCTAGTCCGGTGCTAGACTCAACTCTCTCTTCTCCAACTCACTTCTTCCACCTTCTTTTGCTTCGTGTTTTGATTTTCGGCTCCCCTAAGCAACTCTGAAAGCTAATTAGGGTTTCTTAGAGTGTAATGAGGGTCAAGGGAGATTCAAAAGAAAATTTCATACACTCCGATTCTCCATATACTTAGGAATTTAATAATTAAAGAACTTGATACGTACGGACTAAGTCCGAGTGTGTCATACTTTTAGAAGTTTTTATTGTTTCCTTTTATATATCCGTTTAGAAAATCTATGAAGTATTAAATAATTTTTTTTCAAGTTTGCCCTCTATAATATTTAAATGTAAATGCTAATGGATGCACTCATAAACTTATTAAGCACCATTTATTGTACTATCTATCCTTTGTCTACTCTTGAAAATTACAAAAGCTATTTATGCATTTTAAATACTAAATAAAATTTTACTAATATGTCTTTCCAAATTTTAAAAAACTATTAGACTTTTTTTTTATTTTAGATTTGTAAAATTATTTATTTTTTATGCTCCCTTTATCCTTATTTATCTGTTCTAATTAACTGTTTCACATAAGGTAAGAAAAATAGTTATAGTACAAAATTTCATACATATTTACCTTTACTCTCCTATTTTATCCATATCTTTCTCCCTCTTTGATTCTCTCTCTTATTTAAGAAAAAATTCATTTAAGAGAGAGAGAAAAAGTAGTTTGAAATGATAATTTTGAAAAATTAAGATTATATTTGGTACATGAAAATATTTTCTATTTTCATTCTTTAAAAATACAAAGAAATCACCATCTAAGATATGTATAGTTTATAAAAATGTATGTATGTTTTGGAAAATGAAAATGAAAATGGACCTAAAATTCAGAACATTTTTTTTAATCTCATTTCTAAGCCCATTTTCATTTTCATTTTCTAAAACGTGCATACATTTCCGCTCACAACACATATCTTATATGGTAGTTTCTTTGTATGTTTTGAAAAATGAAAATGAAAATGAACCTAAAATTCAGAACTATTTTTTTTAATCTCATTTCTAGGCCTAATTTCATTTTCATTTTCTAAAATATGCATATATTTCCGATTACAACATATATCTTATATGATAGTTTCTTTGTATGTTGTAATATGGACAGATAAAAAGGAACAAACAAAGCTTTTAGAAATGGACAGATAAATAGGCATACAAGGAGTAAAGTTTAGCCCCATATTAAAATTTTTTTATATTTTAAGTGTAACTTTTTAAATTTAAAATTTATTGTGTAGGGTTTTAGAAAAAAAAAAAACTCAAACACTTTTGATAAAGTTTAGCCCCAAATTTTGTTAAAAAGAATTAAGAATAAGTTCTAAAATTTAAAACAACCATTGTAGTAAGGTTTCAGAAATAAATTTATTAAAATTTAATTTAAAAATATTTGAAAGTAAATATTATAATTTTATAAAAAATAAATATAAAGATATTGTTGTTCAAAAATATTAATATTGTTTTTGTTATGAGATCTGGACAAATCTGCCGACGGAATAGTACATATCACTATCGATGAATAGTGCATATTACTATTCATATATTAATTATGTCGGATGAATTATTGATGAATAGTACATATCACTATCGATGAATAGTGTATATTACTATTCATATATAAAATATTCAAACCGTGGGGTCCACATGCAAAATTTTCAAACTTTGCACAGTAACCTATTTCGTTTATAAAAGGCGCATTGAAGCGCTGATGAAAATGCGAATAAAAAGTTTTTCTCTCATTCTTATCTTTCTGATATTCTCTCTCTCCTTTTCGTTTCTTTTTCTTTTCTCTCTCTTCCTCTCTCTCCCTTGTTTATTTAATTCTGATATACTTGCTTCTTGTTCCAATTATTATTAACATACTTTCCACAACACGTTATCAGCACGAGGCTCTGTCAGCACGAGCGTTATAAAGTGAAGCAAGTTTAAAGCCTGGTAAGTTCCTAAGGTTTGATTCTATTATTTTATTTAACATTTTCTTTACACTAGTTAATTTAAATTTTTATTGTGTAAAGATTTACTTCTAAATATTTTTGACACCAGAAGTTGTCAACCAAATTTTGACACCAGAAGTTGTCAACTTAATTGAGACCATTTTTTCAGAATTATGGCAAATATTGAAAAGCCCAAATTCCAAATTTTGGATGTAAGTGGCAATAACTACTTGTCATGGTGTCACGGCTTGAACTTTGTGGTGTTAAGCTTACTGAGGTTGAGCTTTTAGAGAAAACATTCTCCACTTTTCATGCTTCGAATATTGTATTGCAACAGCAATACCGGCAGCGCCAGTTTAAAACATACTCTGAATTGATCTCAGTCCTGTTGACTGCAGAACAAACAAATGAGTTGCTGCTTAAAAATCATGATTTAAGACCTGCTGGCTCTAAGGCATTTCCTGAAGCAAATGCCAGCTCAAGTAAGAATGTTGGTCGTCCTAGAGGCCGTGAGCGCAGGCATGGGAATTTTTTCCGTAAGGGTAGTGGGAGATTTAACCGTAATATAAATAACTCCCCACACAACCCTAAAGGTAAAAGGTCCATGAAGAAGCATGATGATAGTACCTGTCATCTTTGTGGAATGACTGGTCATTGGTCACGTACCTGTCGTACGGCCAGACATTTGGTTGATCTATACCAAACATCCCAGAAGGATAAAAGCAAGCATGTTGAGACCCATGCCATTGACCTAACTGAGACTGATGCTGAAGTCAATAAGGTTTTGGTCAATGAAAATTGTCATATTCTTGGCAATGAAAAACCTTTTGAGGTTTCTGATATAATGTTGATGAAAATAATAAGTCCCCAGAAATAGATCCTGAGGGTTTTCATCTATGTTTTGCCATACCCTTGGATAATTATGTTACCAAGGAAGATATTAAATAAATATGGTCGTCAATAAAATCATTGTTGTGAACCTGAAGTTCCCACATCACTCACACACGGGATTGTGTGCGTGCTTATAAGCAGGGCCTGAAGCTTTTACTTGTGGACGTTTTAAAGCCGTGAGGTCTTGAAGTACCAAAGCGGACAATATCCATAAGCTGTTTATAACACGTAATCTTGTGTTTTATTCATACTTGTTGGTTTATATTTTGCATCATATTATTGATTTGTGTTTTATTCCATACTTGTTGATTTATATTTTGCATCATATTATTAATTTGTTAAATTTTATGGAACTTGACACCTGAAGTTGTCAAGATAAATGCAAATGGGACACATTGAGAAAAAGGAAGATATATGTTTGCTTGATAGTGCTACAACGCATACTATACTTTGTGGCAAACACTTTTTCTCAAATGTGACATTGCGCAAGGCAAATGTTCAGACAATATCTGGTCCTGTTAATATTATAAATGGCTATGGGACTGCCACAGTTATTTTGTCAAAAGGCACAACATTGTATCTTGAAGATGCATTGTTGAGCGGTAGATCAAAAAGAAATCTACTTAGCTTCAAAGATGTACGCCGTAATGGGTACCATCTAGAAACAATTAATGAGCAAAATAAGGAATTACTTTGCATCACTTCCTACAAGATGGGCCAGAAGACCATCCATGAGAAGCTGGAAGCTTCTAGTATGGGATTATATTATGTCCCAATACGAGCTATAGAATCATATGCTACGATGCCCTGGAAATTAATGAACCCTGATGTGTTCGAACTTTGGCATGATCGCCTTGGTCATCCAGGAGCTACAATGATGCGAAGAATCCTTAAAAATACTCGTGGACACCCTTTAAAAGATACAAAGGTGTTGTTGTCCAGAGATTACATTTGTGAATCTTGTTCACAAGGAAAGCTCATTACTAAACCTTTCATGACAAAGGTTGATTATGAATCCCCTTCATTCTTGCAAAGAATCCAGGGTGATATCTGTGGGCCGATTTAGCCTGCAAGTGGACCATTTAGATATTTCATGGTACTAGTGGACGCATCCTGCAGATGGTCCCATGTTTGCCTATTATCAACGCGCAATGTGAACTTTGCTGATGAGAACAAAACTCCCATCCTTAGCGTGGGGTCATGCTGTTTTACATGCTGCATCTTTAATTAAATTGCACCCCACTACTTCTTATTTGTATTCCCCCCTTCAGTTAGTCTTGGGCCAGAAGCCAGACATTTCATATCTTCGCACCTTTGGTTGCGCGGTACAAGTGCCTGTAGCACCACCGCAAAGGACCAAAATGGGTCCCCAACGCCGTTTAGGCATTTATGTTGGGTTTGATTCACCGTCTATTATTTGGTTCCTTGAACCATTGACGAGTGATTTATTTACCGCTAGATTTGCGGATTGTTATTTTGATGAGACAGTATTCCCATCACTTGGGATACCTAATGCTTCCACAAATGGAAAGCAGAAAAATGTCGAGATTTTCTCATGGAATGAGAAAAGTTTGTCTCATTTAGACCCAAGAACACCTGAATGTGAAAATGAGGTGCAACGATTGATCCATTTACAAGCTATTACAAATCAAATGCCTGATGCATTTAATGAGACTGCTAAAGTTACAAAGTCTCATATCCCAGCTGCGAATGTTCCAGCTAGGATAGATGTTCCTGAAGAACCACTCGAAATGGATCTAAATGTCCCGCGCCTGAAGCGTGGTAGACCGATGGGATCAAAAGACACTGTTCCTCGAAAAAGAAGGGGGAGGAATTTAGAATCTGCTCCAGATGAGCATAATTCTGCTCCAAATGAGTATAATTCTGCTCCAGATGAGCATATTAATCTTTCTCGAGGAAAGCAAATTGCACCTGAAGTGCCACAACATAATATTCAAAGAGAGCATATTGCCCCTGAAGTGGCACAAGTTCATGAGCATATTGCCCCTGAAGTGGTACAAACCCATGAAAAGATCACCAACCTTGGGAATACTGAAATTTCCATCAGTTATCATAATGAGATATGGGATCGAAATGAGACAATCATCAATGATGCATTTGCTCTCTCAGTTGCTCATGAGATTATGAATGATGATTATGAACCTCGGTCTATAACCGAATGCCGTCATAGGCAAGATTGGCCTAAATGGGAGGAAGCAATCCAAGCTGAATTGACTTCCCTTGCCAAACGTAATGTTTTTGGGCCTATTACTAAAACCCCCGACAATGTAAAACCTGTTGGATATAAATGGGTCTTTGTCCGGAAACGAAATGAGAAAAACGAGATCGTGAGGTATAAAGCCCGACTCGTAGCCCAAGGTTTCCTGCAGAGGCCTGGGATAGATTATGATGAAACATATTCACCAGTAGTGGATATAGTTACTTTTCGTTTCCTTATAAGTTGGGTTGCCCAAGAAAATTTTGAAATGCGTCTTATGGACGTTGTGACAGCATATTTATATGGTTCATTAGATTCCAATATCTATATGAAAATTCCCGAAGGTTTAAAAATGCCTGAAGCATACACTCCCCGCAACTTATTTTCAATAAAGTTGCAAAGATCTTTATATGGGTTAAAGCAATCCGGCCGCATGTGGTATCAACGTTTGAGTGAATACCTGACAAAGGAAGGGTATATAAATGATCCCATCTGCCCATGCGTGTTTATTAAAAGATCTGAAACCGGATTTGCTATTATAGCAGTTTATGTCGACGACATGAATTTAATTGGGACTCCTGAAGAGTTATCTGAAACTGCTGAATATTTGAAAAAGGAGTTTGAGGTTAAAGATTTGGGTAAAACCAAACTATGCCTTGGTCTAGAGCTTGAGCACAAAAAGAATGGAATACTTGTCCATCAGTCAGCATACACTAAAAGATTGCTTAGACGTTTTAACATGGACAAGGCTCACCCATTGAGCACCCCTATGGTTGTAAGGTCTCTTGAACCCCAAAAGGACCCGTTTCGTCCTAAAGAATCTGATGAGGATATACTTGGTCCTGAAGTACCATACCTCAATGCAATCGGGGCTTTAATGTACTTGGCACAGTGCACGAGACCAGATATCGCTTTTGCGGTAAATTTGTTGGCACGTTTCAGTTCTGAGCCAACCCGGAGACATTGGAATGGGATTAAACATATCTTCCGTTATCTCCGAGGAACCATTGATTTGGGGTTATTCTATTCTAAGAATACTACTAACTCTGGTTTAGTAGGTTATGCTGATGCAGGATATAAATCTGATCCGCACAGAGCTCGCTCCCAAACCGGTTATCTATTTTGTTATAATGATACAGCCATTTCTTGGCGTTCCACTAAGCAAACACTAGTTGCTACATCTTCCAACCACTCTGAAATTATTTCCCTCTATGAGGCCGGAAGAGAGTGTGTTTGGTTAAGATCTATGATATCACATATTCATAATGCTAGTGGATTCAAACCGGTGATAGATTCTCCCACTATAATTTATGAGGATAATGCTGCTTGTATTGCACAAGTCAGGGGAGGATATATTAAAGGTGATAAGACCAAGCACATCTCACCGAAATTTTTCTATACTCATGAACTCCAGGAAAGTCGACAAGTTGATGTTAAACAGATTCGCTCCGCTGATAATCTTGCAGATTTATTTACCAAATCTTTGCCAACATCAACATTTGAGAAATTAGTTTATGGCATTGGTATGCGGCGAGTCAGTAAGATGCAAGATTAAATTCCCCAGAAGTGGAAATTTTAGATGCTCCAGAAGTAGCAGTTTGTTTTATTTCAGGGGGAGCGATTATGGACATAAGTGCACTGTACTCTTTTTTCCTTCTGTCCGGTTTTTGTCCCACTGGGTTTTTCCGGCTTAAGGTTTTTAATGAGGCAGTAATAGCACGTCCAATTAGGCCACTGAAGTAGGCCTACCTATATTGTCCTGAAGACAAATAGATTGTCCTGAAGACAAGCACATATTGTCCTGAAGACATATTAGATGGACTTAATTGTATTGTACTCTTTTTCCCTTATGTTCGATTTTTTTCCCACTGGGTTTTTTCCGACTTAAGGTTTTTAACGAGGCAGTACACGTCCAAATTTTAATAGTGGCATTTGTCCAAGGGGGAGTGTTATGAGATCTGGACAAATCTGCCGACGGAATAGTACATATCACTATCGATGAATAGTGCATATTACTATTCATATATTAATTATGTCGGATGAATTATTGATGAATAGTACATATCACTATCGATGAATAGTGTATATTACTATTCATATATAAAATATTCAAACCGTGGGGTCCACATGCAAAATTTTCAAACTTTGCACAGTAACCTATTTCGTTTATAAAAGGCGCATTGAAGCGCTGATGAAAATGCGAATAAAAAGTTTTTCTCTCATTCTTATCTTTCTGATATTCTCTCTCTCCTTTTCGTTTCTTTTTCTTTTCTCTCTCTTCCTCTCTCTCCCTTGTTTATTTAATTCTGATATACTTGCTTCTTGTTCCAATTATTATTAACATACTTTCCACAACAGTTTTAACATTTTTTATAGAACTCATCTCATGATTAAAGCACAAAAAGCGGAACAGAAAAGAGTTGCTATTTCCTATAAAAAATGGTGGTTTAGCGGGTGCACTCCTCATCTGTTAGGCGGACCCATATTTAAATACTCTAACACTTTTCCAATAAATTTTTCCACTTTTCCAAATGTTATTGCTAGTAGTTAAAAATGATAACTTTGGAAAGTTTATATAAATTTAAGATTATCAAGTTACTTTTATATATTTTCTTAATATGTGTAGGAATTGGTTAAAGTGGACATATAAAAAGAATTAGAGGGAGTAATTTGGATTGGATCTTACACATGGATCATTAGGCTATGGCTTGATCCTAATATTAATTATATAAAATTTCTTTTACATTATTTATAATAATTTTAACATACGATCCAAATAGACCGAATGTAATTTGTGCTTAATATTTGTTTGAAGGTGTTCATCGTCAAATAGGGATGTCAATTCACTCCGTCCTCGGTAACAAGGATGAAATTTGATAAACAAAGGCTGGGATGGAGATTTCATTTTATTTGCCAACAAGGATGGGGAATACCCTCCCCGCCCAGTCCCTCTCATCGATCCTCGCATCGATTTTTTAATCTTATATATCTATGTTATATTATGTTTATTAGTATTATAGATATGAATTTTAACAAAAAAACAAAGCATATATATTATGTATTTTTGTCATAGATATTTATTATGTTTATATATGTATATGTCATCATATATAAATCTAAAATGAAAACCAAGTTAAAAATTAATTTTATTAATAAAAGACATGCTTATTATTATATTCATGAATAATATTATGTTTCAGTAAATTTTAATGAAATTTTTTATATTAAAAAAATACTAAAACATGCTTTTAATAATATAATTATATATATATATTTTTATGGGGGAATCCCCATCCTTGTCAAATTCTTTGCGAGTTTGAGATGGGGAAAAACTCCTTTTTAAACCCGTTGACAGGTAGGGGAATTTGTGGTTGAGGATAAGGAATATACTCTCCACATATTTCCCATCACGTTGACATCCTTTCCATCAAGTCCAACCTATAGATATGTTTAACTATAAAATAAAATTTATTTTTATCAGAAAGGCTCTTAAAAAAAAATTCAAGAAAACATCAAACTGAAAACCTACATGTTACATTGTTTCACACAAGAACACACACATACACACACTTTGTTACGGAGAATACATATTTATATTTGGTAAAGAATTCTGTTACTCATTGGGGGTAGTTGACAAAACATACTACTAAGAGCGGAGTGTTTCGATGCTTGCCTTCATTAAAAGGCTCTTCCATGTTTCTTTGCCCGGAAACTATAATTTATTTGAATAAAAATCCCCTGCCCCATCTCAGTGCCCCATATCCTATAGCATCTCACGTGTCTCATTCACTTAACTCTTCTTATTCCTTGTTTGGTTTTAGCAAAAAAAAATCATTATTTTTTATTTAAACTAAATCTCTACTCCAATAATATCATAAGCGTAGAAACTTACTTTCAAAATTGAAAAATTTAATTTGGGGCTAAACTTTTTTTATAGAAGGTTTTTTTTTCTCTCTAGAATGGTTTTAGAAACTTTTGTTTAAAAAAAACCCCCAAAACCAAATAAGGAATAAATAGAGATAAATGAAGTGGACACATGGTGTGTTCTCGTGTATAGGATATAAAATGAGGCATTAAAATGGGGCAGGTGATTTCCATCAAATTTATTTACACACCTCGCATGCCATCAACCGTCTCCATTCTTGGCATACAATAGTGACATGGTTTGTTTGTACTTAATTAGAAGGTCCTTTTGCGACCAAACATCGCATGTGAGAAGGGATTGTGAAGGAACAGTAGGAACGATCCACTACTAGAGAATGAACCTTTAGCAAAAGTCATTGTGTAAAGTCATTTTATCCTTGTCAAAACTCTTTCGCAATAACTTTTTATTGTTGTGGGGTTGTTACTATTACCCCATTGTTAAAAAGTTAACATAACGATTTTGATGCTTTCGAAGTTGTTTTTTTATAATATTTATCAAAATAATATTTTATTGTTGCTAAAGAAATTGTCTTTTTTTTTTGCAATGACTAAATTTTGTTTCGAAAATATTTATTGAAATAACATTTTTGACACACCCAAACCTAATTGAATTTTTCCATACTAATCGGAATAGTGAAAGACAACGTATTAGTATGAATAATACGTTGGTCCGGATGTGTTGGATTAAAAAAGTTGTTAAAATTAAGATAAGATAGGGTAGGAAGATGAGGTAACCCCAATGCATAGAAAACAATTAAATACCAATTGGGCTTCCTCTAAGCCATAACAAATAGTTATGGGGCCCATTAGTTAAAAAAGTCGGAGAATTGAGTTAAGCCTCGAATATTGAAAAGATTGGAGAAAAGGAGAGAAAGTTCAACCCAAGACTAAGCAGGCCTGACCTACAAAAGAGGGAGGCTAAGCCTCTTCCCCTCATTCTTTTCTCTCTCTCTCTTTCCTTTTCTTCCTCTCATTTTCCTTCACAGAGGCATTTTGGAGTTTTGGCCGATCCGGACAATCCGACCAACGGATCAAGGTGACTTCCTAATATGTTATAGTACTTACCTCCCTCTTCATTTTGCCTAGCGAAGTATGTAGATCCATGCATTGGTTTAGGAGAAATCTCGACTCAAATTAAGTTTAGATTTGAAATTTAGGAAATTTGAGCTAATGATTTAGATTTTTCTTTCGGTGAAGTTATTGTAGAAGTCATAGGGATCATTTGTCTAAATTTGTAGGAAGAACCATGGACAAACGGGCACGAAATCTAATGAGAAAGCTCTGGAACGGGCTTTTTGTTTCGCCTCATGCGACAGATGATCCATTCCCCCGCGAGAGACATTTTTAAAGGCTAAACACTCAATTTAGGATTTAATATTTGAGGGGTTGCTCAATTCAGGACTAAACGTTTCAATTTTTTCAATTAAGGATCAAATGTTTACGGGTTAGCTCAGTGTAGGACTAAATTGGACGGAAATTGGGCTATGTCTTGTATGCGCCACAGAATCACGAGATGGGGCTCTTGTTCAGTCCAAGTAGGATGAAAAATAGATAGATGGCATGGTGGAAAATGAATAAAATGAAGAAAAATTAAATTAAATTATTGTTTATTTAAATCTTCAAAAGTAAAATTTGAAATTATTTGTGGAAAAAAACACTAATTCTCTGTTGAAAAAAAAACCAAAACTTTCCTATCTCCCAAAATCTCGATTTAGACTTAGAAATTAGGGATTTTCTTTGTTTGGTTTAAAGTAATTAGTGCTCAAAATCATGATTTGGGGTTTGTTAAGGGTTTTCCACAATTCCAAAAGAATGGGTTTTATCCTTTTTGGGGTTAGTGTTTCGATGTTTAGGTTTATGGTTTAGGATTTTGAAAGTAGTGTTTTCATTCTAAAATTTGTAAAGGTTTTCATCAACGACTAGTGATTTCAAAGTTTCGAGTGCAAGAAATTCGTGATTAATGTTTGTGAAAGTTTGGATTGGCAAACTACAGTTTCTGAAAATTGGGGATTTCAGAGGGCTTAGAGTTCAAATTGGGTTTTGTTTCGATTGAGGGGTGTTTGATAGAGGTTTGTTCGATTGAGGCGTGTTCTATAATTTGGTGTTTGGTGATTTCCTTTGACAAAATCGTTTATTTCTAGTAAGTGGCTAACTCTCTTTGTTAATGATTATTGTCATTTTCATTGGTGTTTATATTTATATGATATAAATGAATATCATGTATTTGTTTCTCTTAATTGTCTAATGTAATATTATTTGGTTGTTGTTTGATTCTTTATAATGGTTTTAGGTAGATGTCTGATGTCTGCAAGTTTAAAATTTTTTATGCAATGTATTGAATAGTTTAATAGACTGACGAAATTGGAGTTAACTTGCTGCTTTTGATCTCAATTAAGTTTTATGCTTTTTGTACGTGACAATGTGCATATTTTCTTGGACAGAATGGGTGATGATTCTTGTTTCATTCATTTTCATTATGCTGGGGAATTTGTTAAGCAAGGTGATGATCTGTTATATGTTGATGGGTATGAAGATCTTATTAATTTTGACCCTGATAGAGTAGGGTACTTTTATTTACTAGATATATGTAAGCAAGCTGGTTATAAGAGTGTTAAGCATGTATTCTATTTGAAGCCAGGGTGACACACTCGGACCTAATACGATTTTTTCGTACAAATGGAATAGTGTAAGATGGCGTATTAAGTGAACAATACGTCGGTCCGGATGTGTCTAACTAAGAAGAGATGTGAAAATTAGGATAAGACGGTGTTGGAAGATAAAGTAATTAACCGTGCATGAAAATTACTAAACGCCAAAAAGACCTCCAATTAAGTCCCTAGAAATTTATTATGGGCCCCGTTGACACCAGAAATCAAAGGATTTAGCCAACGGGTGAAAATAAAAGAAAGTTGAAAAAGGGAAAAAAGTTTGACCTGGTGCCTGAGTAGACCCAGTGTCGGGCTCTTCTATAAATAGAGGAAAGCCGAAGCTTTTCCTCATTTCTCTTTTTCTTTTTCTTTCATTTTCTTTCCTTTTTCTCTCTGGAGCCAAACGGAGGCATTTTGGACAATTGGCAGATCCGGACAATCCGGCCGTTAGATTAAGGTGATTTTCTAATATATTATTCTACTCACCTCAATCTACATTATATTATGTTTGTACGCATTTCCATGCATCGGTTTAACATAGATCTCAGTTTTTAGCTTTTGATCAGTTTAATTTTATAACTCAAATCTATGGATATTGGGCTGGTGAAATAAGGTGAGTTTTTAATATGTTATAGTACTCACCTTAATCTATGTCATACTCTGTTTTCACGTATTTTCGTGTACCGAGTGAGAGTAGATTGGAGATTTAGTTAATTTGGGCTAAATCTCGGTTCTACAAAAATTGTACCGGTGTTTCTCGTTTCTGCCTCGACGGATCCATCATGGATGCCATGAGGATTACCTGTCTAAGTTTGTACGTCGAAAGGAGGAGAAACGAGTGCAAAAACCAGTGAAGGGACCGGCCGAGGAACAGGCCGATCGAGTCCCTATTTAGATATTTTTATATTATATTAATATATTTTAGATATTTATATATTATATTAATATATCTTAGATATTTATATATTATATCATTATAATATATAAATATCTCGTAGGAGGGCTTTTTGGGCCTAATTTCGCGTAGAACTTGGCCCAGCCGGCGTGGAGCCCAGTCCAGTCCTGGTGTGGGGTAACGGGCCCCCGGAGGCATTTTTGTAATTTTTCGTCAAGAGTCTGATTTTAGCCTCGAAACCTCCCGGACACTTTCCTAGGCCCCGAATCACATTCAAACCTAGTTTTGGGTCATGTTTGAGCCTCGTAGGTGCATTCATAAATTTAATTATGAATGCTAACGTATATTTCCGTGTATTAGGGCTCCGGTTGAATCGAGTGCGACGATGCTCCGAAGGTAAGCGATATGGAGCGCTTGGGAGTATACGAATCTCCCAATACTGTGAGTGGCCTAGACTTTTTTGTTTAGCCACTGGGAACAAAGGTTTTAAAAAGCTCTTAAAAACATAAATATTTTCAAAGGTTTTGGGATACGGGAAATCCACACACACACACACACAGTTGCTTGTGATATACCCACGTAGATAGTGGGATATTTTCAAAGAAAATATAAACACTTACATGTGTGTATTTATATGTTTTAAATGTATATGTTTTATACATATATATATATATATACATATGAAATATTTTTATTATTATGATTTATGAGGGTACGGGATACCTTGGAAGATGAGTGATTGAGTGGGCTAGTGGTGGTAGTGGGCTGCGATCCAATAGCCAACAGCTAGCAGAGGCTCATCGGTGCTCCAATATATGTAGGAGCGTGGACCGAGTTGGAGAGAAAGCATGCAAAATTCTTAGCCGTGGACCGCCTATCGAGAGGCACGGTGAGACGAGACCCTGGGAGAGGAGCGTAGGAAAGCTCACTAGGGCTCCGGTTCACTGTGTTTCACCACAGCGAGGCACCACTGAGGGAAAGGGCTAAAGAAAGAGAAAAGAGAAAATGTTTTAGAAAGAAAAGAGTTAGCGCTCGGTGCAGTAAGGCATAAGACGACTGACGGGTCGTGCCTTCAGTATGATAGAGATGCCAGCCCATTTTATGTATATATATATATATATATATATATTTATTTAATGTGTTTTAAAAGAGAGTTCTTGGCTAGAGAACTAGAAAGAGATTTCAAAAGAAAAATATTTATTTTATTATTATTTTATTTTATGTTGGATTTTCCTTAATTACCCTAACCCCGATGGAGATTCATAGAACCTCTGTCACTCACCTGTATCCAATGTGGATGGATGCAGATCTGCGTACGAGGACAACAGATAGAATGGAGGCTCACTAGGAGATGTCGGTGGCTTAGGCTTATTAGTTTCCGCTGTGTAGGTATTCTTTTAAATTAACCCACTGGTACACTTTATAAGTTAAATATTTATTTAAATGATTCTAATTAAGTTTTAGTTTTGTTTCACATCAATGGTATCCATTTCTATGCCTTGCGGTGCTTCAGGTGCGTGACAGCCAGCACGTATTTCGAGGCAGCGCGGCGGTTGCCACGTGGCTAACCCGGACAGTTCGAGATGTGACACAGGGTATAGTTTAAGTAATGGTCTTAGGGTTGTGTATAATAATGACATTGTGAATGATATGGTGGGGTATATGATTGATCATGGCACTATTGATATATTCATTGAACATGGTGTAGATGATCTTGTGTTTGGGGAGAATGATGGTGTATGTTTACTGCAAAACAGAGTGGATAGAGATGGCCAGAATGTAGTAGATGGTGATGGGCAGAATGAAGTGAATGATGATGGGGAAAATGGAGTTAGTGGTGATGAGGATGGTTTAGTTGATCATGAAGACATTAGTTTAGGTGATCAGGAAGACATTGGTTTAGAAACGAATAGTTTAGTTAATGAGGAAGATGGTTTCTGTGATTATGGTTTAGAGCAAAAGGATTTGGGGGTTAATATGGACAACATGCCTAATTTAGGTGATCATTTTTCTGTACATGATGAAGATTTAAATGGAGCTGAAGATGAAGAACTAGTTGAGTCTAGAGTAACTTTCGATAAAGTAGCAGAAGAAGTTATAAGGTCTACTAGAGAATCTATAGGGATTGATGTAAATGTTATGGGGGTTGGTTCCAATTATTGTGATGAAGGGTTAGAGCCAACTGCAGATGGCAATAAAGATGAAAATCAAGGTAATGAAACTGACTATTATGATCTGATAAGTATGGTGACCCGGTTAGTGATGTGAAGGATATGATTGATGATGCTACTATTTAGAGTACCCTATGTATGATCCTAATGCAAAGGATCCATACATCACAGTAGGAATGGTATTTCAGAATTCAGATCAATTTAAGAAGGCAATTTCATTATTGTCTTTAAGGTCCAAAAGACATATTTATTGGGTAAATAATGATAAGAGGTTTGTGAGGGGTAAGTGTAAAGCAGATACATTTCTTTAGGTAATTTATGGTGCATATGATAAGAAGTTAAATTCATTTCAAGTGAGAACATTCGATAACAAGCATGAATGTAACTCATTGTTTGAGAATCCAAGGTTGAGTCGGAAGATATTTGTTGATTTATATGGGCCAAAGATAAAAAAAAATCCTTTCATAAAGAATGATGATTGGAAGTAGTTGCTAGAGAGGACTATGGTGTTAGAGTTAGTATTGCCATGGTTAGAAGAGCTAAGAAGCAAGTGGTCGACAATGTGGTTATCAATTATGATGAGGAGTTTAGTCGTTTTTAGAAGTATGCAAATATAATCAAAGTCATAAATCCTGGTAGCACGGTGTGTATAAAGCTGCTTAGGCCTATTCCAACAAACCCTCAAGTATTTGAGAGATACTATATGTATTTTGAGGCATTGTGAAGTGTACTGGTTAATGGATGCAAAAATATCTTGGCCTGGATGGATGTTGGTTGAAAAGCCTGACCAAAGGTGAGCTGCTGTGTGCTGTTGGGAAAGATGGAAACAATGAAATGTTTCCAGTAGCCTAGGCTTTGGTTGAATTTGAATGCACTGCAACATGGAAGTGGTTTATAGAGCTACTTCAAAATGGCTTGCCAGTTGCCACTTTTGTAGAATGGTTTTAGGTGGACTATAATGATAGACCAAGATAAGGTAATGGTTTTTAAAGTTTAATTTTTCCTATTTTAACATGAGATTTGAGCTAATGGCATCGGCTTTCAATCTCCTCAAATTGCCCTCTAATTTTTTATACTTTTAGAGTTTTTGACTTAAATCCCTAAGAATTAATTGATGTAGATATTTTAAGGATATTGCTTGATGAGTAAGAATACTTGTAGGCGAAGAAATCTAATGGGAATAGGGCTTATTTGCCAAGTGAGGGTGAATATAATAGTAAGGGTCTCATTAGGGTTTGATATGAGAGAAAGATGTAAAGTAGAGTTATAGGATTTTAGGTGACACATCATGTAGGACAAAACGATGATTCTATGGGTATGTATGATTATTTGTTTGTAGATTGAAGATTGGTTTGGATGTGAGATCGAACGAGACTGCTCATATTTGCTTGGATGGGTTTGAGGATTGATTGGTTGATTAGACTAGATTGTGCGTGAATGCTTGTGAGATTGTTGAATGATTGATTATAATCTCTATAACTAGTGGATCTTTTCTCTCATCCGTAGATATAAGCAAGTTGAGTGCCGAACCACGTAAATTTTTGTGTTTTGTGTGGATGATTTATTATTTTAGATTACTTCTGCTTACGTGATTGGTTGAATGGTTGATTGATTAGGGTTTGAGACCTAACAGATTTGTTCCTCTCATGCATTGTTGATCTTTTCTTATCTTTCCCATGTCTGCTCTTGCTCGTTTTACTTGGCGGGAGCCTCACTTTTAAAATCTCTGTCGCATTTGGTCCGCTGGCCTGCTGCTTCATCTTTCTTTGTGCCATAACGTTCTATCGTGGGGTCATAACTCTTTGTATCTCAAGTTTTGAATTAAAGGAGATTGGGATATGATCTTAATCAGTGAAGTGCCACAATCGGAAGTTTAAATAACAACGCTCCATGATTAAAGTTCAAAAGGTAGGAAGTCGCGGTGAACTATCAAAGAAAGCCAAACGAAATCGGGGCGAAGAACAGAATAAAAGAAGATAGAAAAACGAGGAGGTAGATCCCAAATCATTATTCTAAATGATTACGAAAAAAGTAGTTTGCGACATTGCCAGTATTGTAAGTGACATGAAACTATAACTACCAGATTACAACATGAGAAGGGGTCTGTAGAAAACGAACCGAAGGAAGTGAGTCAACGTAGCCGCTCCAGCAAAGTCCTCCGGCTTCGCGGGCTTTCAAAGATTTTGAACATGAGAGCCAGCTTAATTCGCAGTTTGCTTCACAATCATCTCAGTTTCCTCTTTGAGTTTATAACATTGCCTTTCAATCTCTGCAAAACGTCCCCTTATTTTGATTTGTTCCTCCCTTAAAGCAGTTTTGATCTTCTCATATCTTTCCCATCTCTGCTTTCACTCGTTTGAGCGGAAGCCTCACTTTCAAACTCTCGGTCGCAATTTTTGGTTTCGATGAGGCCTGTGCCTGTTGCTTCGTTCCTCTTTGTGCCATAATGCTTTAAGCTAGGAATGAAAGTACTCTTTGTTAGCACTCCAGTTCTGAATTAAAGCAGATTGAGATATGATCTTGATGAGTGAAGTGCCAAAACCACCACGTCCAACATTTAAATAACACCGTGCCATGATTTAAAAATCAAAAGATTGGAAGGAGTGGTGAACTAACAAAGAAAACCCAGCGAAATCTCGAGGGTAGAAAAACGAAGTGAAAGCGCAGGAGGAACTAGGAAGGGTAGGAGGAAAGATCCATGTATACAAATACTGTGAAAAAAGTCATAATCGCTCGTCTGGTAATCAAAGTCGTGAGCAGAGCATGCGAGAGTCGCCCGTTCTTACACCTTAATCGCGCGATCTGAACTTCGAAGAAACCTGTTCAATACGGAGTCTTTTGCGACGCCAACGCGGTATATTTTGTTGACTGAGTTAAAGGGCTTTGATGTCTTCGGACAGACCCTTAAATTAATGGGCTTTATGAAGCCCATTACCCCTAGGCCGTAATATAATAGTAAAATAAAGGACCATTTAGGCGTATTGCGGAGTTGGGTCAACAAGCAATGTTAGTTTTTCATTTAACGTTTTGTTAATGCGTTTCCTGGGTGCATTTTTTAAGGCTAGTTAAGTTTACATTTATATAGGAATATTTGTATAATAAATGTTATGAAATTTGATAACAAATGTGATTTGTACCAAAAAAAAGAAAAAAAAAAAAGAAAAGATAACAAATGTGTTAGTTTTAATGTATTGAAGAGTATCCTTTAAGAGTACCCATTGGCAAAATTCTACTATTGCTTCGATCGTTAAGGAGGGACTCATGGCAGAAGACATCTAGGAGAGGTTACCAGGTCCGGAAAGATAAGAACTTCCGTATACATTTTTCGTTTTTGGTATACAATTTGCTTAGACAAATAATTTGGATTGGGTTCCAACTTGTAGGCTGTGAGATCTAAAAACAATTCACAATTGGGGTGGCACATGAACTGTTGTGAATTTTTATTAAAATTGAAATCAATTTACTTTAATTTGTGGAAGGCTACAAATATTCAAAGATTCATAGGTTACAAACACATTTAAATTTTTGGAAGTTACAAATTAATGTTTTTAAAGTTACAGATTTTTAAATTTTTGTAACTCCCATTTTAAAGCCTATATATAGGCTCATGTGTTGCCTTATTTCAATATAAATGTATACAAAAACACTTCTATTCTTCTCCCAAAATTCTTCTACTCCAAATTTTACTTTTCCTTTTACAATCCTTTGTCTCAATCTTCTTCAATCTAGTTTCTCTGAGCAGGAAAGGTAGTAAAGAGTTTGCTTTACAATAGTGTGGTATTGTAAAGTTACAACAGTGCGGTATTATAGAGTTGTAACAAATTTTGTTGGGCTGTTGTATCCTACGGGTAATGTGACCAAATCAAACTGTTGCACGGTAGCGCGAAACGTCCTAAAGGAGAGTGGTTTTCTCTCACGCCTTAATTCATCTTTTTCATACATTCGGTGATTTCTAAACAATTTTCTTTAATCTTATTTTTATTTTGCTTTAATTTTCATCATATTTTGTTATTTTTCTTTTACGAGGAACAACATGAACACACACAGAACACACCACAAACCAATAACGCACACATTAAACTTTCTTTTGGCTAAAAAAAAGAACACAACACTTAATAAAACCATAACCTGTAGACATATCTGGTAAATATAAAATAGATACTTTCTTCTTATTGTTTAATTATGAAAATCCAATACATTTTGATTTTTTGCAATAACATAACCATTTTACACATGTAAATAAATATATAAGTAAAACTTCAAACTTAAAAGTTAAAACCTTCATTTTACGTTGTTCCATACAAGAACACACCCTTTGTTATGGAGAATTCCGTCATTCGTCGGCCGCAGTTAACCAAAACATATTTCCAAGAGCGGAGTGTTTCGATGTTTGCCTTCGTAAAGGCTTCTCCACGCTATTAGCCGTTATTTTTTATTAGCTAAACTCAAACCATAAAAACCTTAAAAAACATGAAGGAAGCAACTTTATATTAAGATAATCAAATTAAAGTCCAACTCTCGCAGTTATTCTGTTTTCTCCGCAACGGAATTTCAACCAAAATTACAGCGAGCCAAATCATTAACAGGATCCTGGTCACGTAAATTCTCAGGGAATGGCAAGCGTTGACCATCCTTAGGTTAGAAAGCTTTTCCAGGCTAGCTTCGAGTTTGGTTTCTTCTTCCATCAGGTTTTAGACTCAGGAGTATTGTCTTTGCTCTCTTTGCAGCCACCTACTCTTCAAGCCATTCTAGTTTTGCCTCAACCTCAAGCAATGAACTCTTCCGCTTCGATGGAGCAACATTTGAATGGCTTCTGCATAAGAAGAATCAGAGTAATATTGAGTGAGAGATATGGGACGGGATTGGAGGAATTGCTTAAAAAGATATGAATTTAATTGAAAACACAAGAAATATAACTCTACCGTAATATAAAATATAATATTTATATATATGCGTGTGTATCAAAACTCAAAAGTAATGATGTTCTGGGAATCATTTCTATATTATTATGTTGAAGTGGCGGAATCTCAAACCTTGGAACAATTAGTTAACTTTTTTATTTTATTTTATTTTATTTGTCCATTTTATTTTCTTGTTGTCATTTTCTTCTCTTTTTAACATCAACTAAAATATAATTTTCGTAATCAGTGAATAAAAAACCGGATCGGACCGATCGATTGAACCGGTTGAATCTGGAACCAACAATAAGTTTGGTTCGATAAGGGTTGTTAAACCAGTTTTTCATGAACCGTTTTGAACCGTCGAATCGGTCAAACCGGTTGAGCTTGAAATTCAATATTTTTTAATTGTTTAAGCTATTTTTAATTGACTAATCTAAGTTCAAAAGAAGTCCAAGTTAATAAAAAGTCCAAATTTTAATTTTTTTTATTATGTTTAGATTTTTATTTTGAATTTTTAAGTTTAAATTTTTTATTTTATTTATTCTAATGTATTCTTATAATAAAAATTTGACTTATGATATAAAATAATTTGTAATATTTATATAAAAATTTGACTTATGATGTAAAATAATTTGTAATATTTATTTACATTATGCAATGTATTAATATTTTATACTTGTTCTTATTTTTTAGGAATTTAAAAAAAAATTTGAATTGAAAATTGAAGGTTTAAATATTTTAAGATATTAATAAAATTAAAATATTCATTATACCGGTCCAAAAGGTTCAACCGATTGAACGGATTAAATCATTAAACCGATAACCTTACCGGTTTACTAATCGATTCGATTTTTAATTCATTGTTGGTAATAGTAATTTTTATTTTCATTATTCATATTTTAGCATTAAAGTCATGTACCATGCATAATCTTAGCCTTCTGACTCTATGCGACATTGCTACCTGGCCCGCCAAATTCTTGTCCAGTATAGTCCCGCCTGACGTGGCATCTTATTTTGGGGGTCCATTCTATTTTGTTTGACATCCATTAACTCACTCATTGGGCTTCTGTTACCTATGGTCGACGAACATTACTTACTCTCAGTTACCATTAAGTCTAAGAAGTAAGAACATATTTGTATAGTCTTTTCTTATCAGTACAATCTTAAATTGCATGTGCAGAAAATAGAAAGCCACTCCACGATGCCTCTCTCTGTCTCTCTATTCTTCTTTCTCTATAACTCTCCACCATTCCATTGATTCCCAAAGTGTTTTCCTTATAAGTCTGTCTCAAAGCTTGAATCTTAAAGAATAATATTTGACAATAACACTGTGTTTGGTATGAAGGAAATAGGGAGGAAAGAAAGAGTGTGGAAAGAAAGTAAGTGAGGAAATACAACTTTCTTTTGTTTGGTAGGATAGAAATACACCTAAGGAAAGAAATAGGAAGGAAATAAGAAAGTCAATTTCCTTAGAAATCATTTCCTTCCAAATTGAGAGGAAATAGGAGGGAAAGAAAGTGGTTGTTGAGTATAACAAATAGAAATGACTATTACACCCTTAAAATTTATTTCTAATTACAAAATTTACAATTACAATTTACAATTACAAGTAAAAGATATTGAAAGTGAATTTTTAATTAAAGAGTAAACAATGATAAAATGGTCATATTAATTAAAATAAATTTTTTTTCTTTCCTATTTCTTAGTTATACCAAACAAAGAAAATAATAAATTTTTTCCTTTCTTTCTTATTTCTTTCCTTACTACCAAACATGATGAAGGAAATATAAATTTATTTCCTTTCCCTACCTATTTCCTTTCCTCACCTATTTCTTTTCCCTACTATTTCCTTCCCTTCTACCAAACATAGGCTAAGTAACGGTGTATCCAGACCAAACATAAAAGCCATCCAAACAAACCTATACCGAAGTCTTGAAGAAGCAAGCTATAACAGCTCTTATAAAAATCTGTCCATTTTAAATTTCAATAACAGACTACAAAAGCAAATTTGCATATGTGAGTCACAACTAGGTCCTTCCCCTCGACGAATTCATCCATCATTTGAGTCCACAATGTACTGGAGACTTTTAAATTTCAGAATTTCTCTCAATCTCAAACTCAAACTCAATCTTTTCCATCATCTCTCTATCTAGACAAAAAAAAAATTCCAAACATGAACAAATTACAAACTTTGGTTTCTGGAAATTGGACTTTGGGTGACAGTTATTCGGTGAATCACTCACGATTTCAGTTTATTGTACCACGGCAGCTCCCCCCATGTTTTGCAGGAGCTCCAACTTTAGCTGTTTATACCCTTGTTTAATTGAAAGCTGGGGTGATTTTGAACTATTTGGGCTTGGCAGGGAGGGAAAGAAAGGGCTTTAACTGAAATCTGGGGTGATTTTGAACGATTTGGGTTTGGCAGGGAGAGGGAAAGAATCTGGGGTGATTTTGAACTATTTGGGTTTGGCAGGGAGAGGGAAAGTGAGGGCTTTGGTTAGACAGGGAGAGGGAAAGAGGGTAGCAAAAATTTTCTGCCTTCAGATTAAAGGAGAGGGAGAACGTGAACAGAGGGAAAGAGAGGGCAGGGAAAATTTTCTGCTTTTAGATTAGAGGTGGGGGAGATAACGTGAAGAGGGAGTAGTTGTTTAACGTGATATGGAGGAGAGTTAACGTGAGGAGGGCCACGTTAGGCGGGGCTATGCAGAACAAGAATTTGGCGGGCCAATAATCATTTTCTGACTTCATGTAATATACATCTATTGATAGAAGAAATCAATAATTAAACATTAAACATTAAACAAATCAATTTAAAGTTCCATTAAACTTAGATATTTATATATATATATATATATATATAATTTAAGAGTTTTCTTATTGCTTAATATACAGAAGCCTTCGAATTTGTATAAAACTGTCGTTTTAATTATTAATTAACTTTTATTTTGAAATTTTTAGGCTTCGAACTTTTATTTTATGCATAATGTAGCCCTTGATGCTGACACGATCTAATCATTTATTGACACGTAGAATTTTCATATGATACGTGAAATTTTCTCATTGGGTCACGTCAGCTACAATGGCTATATTGTGCACAAAATAAAAGTTCGAGGATAAAAAATTTCAAAATAAAAGTTGAAGGCTGAAACAACAGTTTTGTACAAGTTCAAAGGTTATTTTATATATTAAACCATTTTCTTATTAAAAAAATAATTTAAGAGTTTTCATATCTTTTCCTTTTTAGGACTAGGACATAATAAAATCTCTATCTCATTATAAATAGATAAATTTCATATAGGCACTATTGAGAAATCATTAAACTAACATACTAATTATAAACAAAATAAAATACAGCAAACCAATATAATATATATTGAACTAAATACAAAAAACCTGAAACCTTAATATCAAGGGAAGCGTACAAAAACTACTTGAACTAAATGTCCACATGCAATTTTCATACCTTTTCTTTGTCATTGGTAAAGAAATAAACTGAAGAAGGAAAGTCCCGTGGATCCCAAGACTTTTGAGACTAATTGAGAGTACTAACAAGTTTGGGCTCAGGTTGGGCTTGGACAGATACTTAACAAGCATTATATTTGTACAGGCTCGGCCTAGCCCAGCTATTCGGACTTGAAGTCTTGACCAAATCCAGTCTTAAAATATAAAGTTAAACTCGAAGTCTGTTTAACTTTTTTTCAAATATTAATTTTGAAAATTAATTAACATCAATTTATAATATAAATAAAAGTAAATCAATACATATTCAAAAAATTTTCATTCAAGTAATTTTTATAAAGTTGACAAAGTCTAAATACTACTAATATTTGAAAAAAATCAATATCATGTTAAAAAAAAAAGAAAACACCAATACCAACAAATAAAATAAATATATATTTATATTAAATAATAGAAAACAGGTTGGGCTAGGCCAGACTTGGGCTTTTATACCTATGACCAAACTCGACCAATTTTCTAAACGGGTTTATTAATTTTGTTTAAGCCCGATTCATAAATTTAAAATTCTTATCCAAACCCTTTCAAATACTGGGTGAACTTACGGATTTGGATGGGTAACCTGACCCTCAGATAGCTTTACTTGGAAGGTGTTGATGAATTAACAAAGAAAAGAGAATGAAATGAGGGTGGAAAACGAGAAAAGGAGGAAGGAAAGAATGCAGGACGACACTATATAATATGTGCCGTGACTGTGATAGAGACATATAGTCATAAAAATTTGTCTAGCGTGTGAATAAATAAATAATAAATAAAAATCATCAAACAATTGGCTAGCCTCGAGTAGCATACGATATCGATAACGAATTGTACAAGAGTCGCACAGTCTTCCATTGTAATCGTGCAATCTAAAGTTGGACTTTTTTTTTTGGCTAAATGCTCAAATCAGGACTAAACGTTTAGGGGTATGCTCATTTAAGGATCAAACCTTTTAATTGTAATAAATCAGGACAAAACCTACTTGGGCCACAACAAATTAGGACTTCCGTCTATAAACGTTAGTGCATGTCATACACGCTCCCAACAAAACGCGTGAAACAGCAAGATTATGACACGTGGATACGTATTTAATCACAACCGTCCAAAACAAAGCTAAAATAAAGATTAAGTTATTTAATTTTGTAAATAATTAAATAAAAGAAAAAAAGTTTTTTTAAAAAAAACAAAATACCAAATTCAAATTCCCTTTTTTTTAATTAAAAAAAACTCAAATTTCTTCTCTTCATGACTAAACTTGAAATCAAAACAAGTTGTTCCTAATTCCTAAACTCAAAATGGAAAAGTTCTACATAATCTGGACAATAGTATGAGTTTCTGAATATCCTGCATCGCTTTCACAAAATCAGGCTGCTGAAGATAAATCCTGGTTATGGGATCCGCGGTCAACTTTGCCCACATCTCGAGACCTCGAAAAGCGTCACCAAATGCGCTAGGCGGTAATGCTGCCCTAGCTCGGAAAGCCGAAACACTTGCCACCGACTGAGCATTACCCAACTGGATTTCAATGCTTCATTATTAGGATCAATCTCCAAACCCTTCTTATAGGCTGAGTTTTAGTTTGATTAAACTTCAAATTAGATACAAATTCTTTGATAATCTTCTCTTTTTTACCATGCTTATCTCCCCCAAAAATCCTAAAGTTGATTTTGTTAAACCTCAATCAAATACAACCAACTCCGATTGTCGTTCTTTTACAACTCCGACGTTCATAAGGTGAGAGATATTAAAGAAGAAGATGCACAATCAATGAAATTTTCTCTTTCTCTCTCTCTCTTCCACTGTGTTACGTTTTCTAGGCAGTTTCTCTGAAAATCCTTCTTTTCTATCCCTTTTCTCATGCTTTCTATCTCATATTATGTGTTTGACTGTTGGTCTTAAAAATAAAACCCAAAGCTATCTCAAAAACCAAACTCCAATTTCTTTCTTGTCTCGTCTCTCACCTTTTATTGGAAAGGATTTTTTACTTTTTTTTTTTATAATTATTTGTTTGCTTTTCTTTTCTTTGCTTTTCATATAAATAGAAATTTCTCCATGTGTTTTGTGTCTTGACTATGGTAGAGGAACGATTGAAGCAATTATCCCTTTCATCCAATCGCCATCCGCTCGCTGTCATTGCCACTGTAAGATGTTGGAATTGACTTACCAATTCAAACTCCTTCTTCTTCTTGCATGGTGTCTCTCTTTAATGAATGATTGTTTTTTAGCTTCCTTAGTGTTCCTTGGGTTTAGATTCGACTTACTTATTCATCTGACTTGAGGCTAATTTCCTTTTTTTAGCCGTTGTTGTTCTTCCTTGGTTGTTTTTAATCTAGATTTTTTGGAATTATACTAAGGATTGTTTGGTTGGTAAGAGCATGAGAAAATTTGGGAAATTATTAAACAAGTAAAAAATATATACGATTTTTATTTTTTATTTTTGTTAGATAATTTTTCATTTTTATTTTTTTAATTTTCTTTTTAATATACATGTCCACCCATAAAATGCCATGTGTCACCGTTTAGTAGTTAACGGCGCGTGTTTTACCCAACATGACAAGAGTCGTAATTTGTTATAACCCGAATAGATTTGGTTTCAATTTGTTACAATTAAAAGATTTGGTCCTTAAATGAACAGACCTCTAAAGGTTTAATCCTGAGTTGAGCATTTAGCCTTTTTTTTTTCCTGGTGTACTCGAGAGGAGGTCTTGTTTGTAGCTATAGAATTTGGAGTCTTTGCCACGTGGAATATCTTGTTGATTGTATGGGCTTGAAAAGGTACACTGTGTCATGCCTCGACCCGCCCGGGTCGACTAGATGGCAACCGCCGCGCTGCCTTGAAGTACATGCTGGTCAGTCACGCATCTGAAGTACCGCAAGGCATAGAAATGGATATCATCGTTGCAAAACCACTGAAACTTTAATTAAAAATTATTTAATAAAATAATAAACTTTAAAAATAATACCAGTGGACTAATTTAGAAAATACCTACACAGTGGAAACTACTAAGCCTAAGCCACCGAGGTCTCTTAGTGAGCCTCTGATCTATTTGCTAACCTCGTACACGGATTTGCATCCATCCCTCTCAATCACTCATCTCGCATCCCATCCGTGTATATATATATATATACATATCATATATATTTATGTATAAAACATATATATTTAAAACATATAAACACACACACACACACATAAATCTTTATACTTTCTTTTAAAACCATCCCACTCTCTACGTGGGTATATCACCATACAAATGTGTGTGTGTGTGAATTTTCTCGTATCCCAAAAACCTTTGAAAACATTTATGTTTTTAAAACTCTTTTAAAACCTTTGTGCCCAGTGGCTACACAAAGAAGTCTAGGCTACTCACAATATTGGGAGATTCGTATACTCCCAAGCGTTCCATGTAGCTCAACCTTCGGAGCATCACCGCATTTGATCTTTCGGAGCCCTAATTCTCGGAAATACGTGTTAGCATTCATAATCATAATCATGAATGCACCTATGAGGCTCTAGTATGACCTAAGAGGATGTTTGGATGTAATCCAGGGTTTAGAAAAGTGTCCGGAAAGTTTCAGGGTCAAAATCGGACACATGACGTTGGGCCGTGCCCCGAGTGGGCTTGGGCCTAAAAGGCCACTCCTGCAATACATATATATATATATTTTTATTAATATAATATTAATATAATATATATAATAATATCCAGACAGGGACTTGGTCGGTTCGTTCTCGGTTTCTGCACCCGTTTCTCCTCTTTTCGAGGCACAAACTTAGACAGACGATCCTCATGGTATTCATGACGGATTCACCAAAGTAAAAACAAGAAATATTGGTCTAATCTCCGTAGATCTAAGATCTAAAATTAAATTGACCAAACTCAGATATACTCTAAACCGGTGCACGAAAATACGTGAAAACGAAGTATGATGTAGATTAATGTGAGTAGGATAACATATTAAAAACTCATCTTATTTCATCGGCCCAATATCAGCAGATCTGAGTTTTAAATTTAAATTTGATAAAAAGCTGAAATTAACTTTAAACTCAGATCTAGGCTAAATCGATGCATGGAAATACGTGAAAACTTAATGTAACGTAGATCGAGGAGAGTAGAATAACATATTAGAAACTCACCTTGATTTGACAGCCAGATTGTCCGGATCTGCCAAAAGTGCAAAATGCCTCCATTTAGCTCCAGAGAGAAAAAGAGAAAAAGAAAGAAAAAAGAAATGAGGAAAAGCTTTGACTTTCTCTTATTTATAGAGGAGCCCGACACCGGGTCTACTTAGAGGGGACTGCGGTTTGGTTTTGGTTCCGAATCGCCGGTTCCAGTTTTAGGTTCTTTGGAACCAAAATCGGAACCTTAGGTGACGGTTTCGGTTTCGATTCCGGTTCCAATCAGGTTCCAGTTTTGGTTCCAAACCTGAACCTTAGCTTTTTTTTCCTTTTTTGCAATTTTTTTTACTTTTCTAAATTTAATTAAATTTTAGTTATATAATATAAATTAAAGTAATTAAAGCAAGTAATATATATTAATGAAGTATAAAAGATTTTTTTAAATTTATAAAATATAAAATATATATTAAGGAAGTACTTTTTTGTGATTATAATTATAGTATATAAATAATAATTAATAGTATAATATATTTATAATGTATTATGTATATGATATTATGATAAAAATATAAATATAACTATAAAATGTATATGCTAATACATATATATACTATATCTTATTATTATTATTAAGAAACTATTATTATAAATAATTTTAGAAAAATAATAAAAAATAAAAAACCGAAACTGGAACCGTCGGTTCCGGTTCCACTTATGAGGAATCGAATCGGAACCTATTCTGGTTCCGGTTTGATTCCAAACCGGAACCGAATTTATGGTTCGGTTTCGATTTTGGTGACCATGGTTTCGGTTTGGTTTCACTATTCGAACCGAACCATGGCCACCTCTAGGTCTACTCGGGTCTCCGGTCAGACTTTTTCTTCTGTTTCTAATTTCTTCCATTTTTACACGTTGGTTAAATCCTTTGATTTCTTGTACCAACGGGGCCCATAACTAATTGTTAGGGACTTAATAGGAGGTCTTATTGGCATTTACTAATTTTCATGCATAGTTAATTACTCTATCTTCCAACACCGACTTATCCCAATTTTAACATCTCTTCTTAATTAAACACATCTGGACCGACATATTATTGAGTTAATATGCTGTCTTATACTGTTCTGTTTGTATAGAAAAGTTGAATTAGGTCCGGGTGTGTCACACTGCCCCTAGGCCATAATAATGAAGGGTTTCTTTAGTTAGTAAAGGTCTGTTCGGTGAGTCAAACATTTTCAGTGTGGTGCAATTATTTCATTCACACGACTTGCAAGCTATTCGACTTGCACTCAGTGCAGTTGGTGATTTTCATTGCACCACACCTGCGTTCATGGCCTAATTTGCACTAGAGCCTTTGATGTCCAGTGGATATCCATAAGCTGCAGTAAACAATCATTATTATCCAACAATTTTCTTTCCTTTTTTTTTTGTTTTTTTAGTATAACTTTAATTTTATGTCTTTAATAGTCATTTTAAATTTTTACCTCACTGCTACCATTGTTTTTACCAAACATAATTTTTTCACCACTAATTTCAATTTCACCACTGTGATGATAGTCTAACCGCCATCATAGTTTTTAATTTCACCATTGTTAATCTCACCGCTATGTTAATGTCACGCCCCGACTTGCCTGGGTAGGCCACATGGCAACCGCCACGCTGCCTCGAAGTACGTACCGACCGCTCATGCACTCGAAACACCGCAAGGCAAAGAAATGGATACCATCGCTGCAAAGCAACTAAAACTTTAATTAAAATTCATTTAATAAAATAATAATCTTTAAAGGTAATACCAGTGGACTAATTTAGAGAATACCTATACAGCAGAAACTACTAAGCCTAAGCCATCGACGCCTCCTAGTGAGCCTCCATTCTATTTACTGACCTCGTTTGCGGATCTGCATCCATCCACATTGGATGCAGGTGAGTGACAGAGGTTCAATGAATCTCCATCGGGGTTAGGGAAAACAGGGGTAATCCAATTTAAAATGATAATAAAATAAATATTTTTTTTATATTTTTTTTCTTTTCAAAACTCTTTTTTGGTTCTCCAATAGAGAACCCTCTTTTAAATCTCTTAAAATAAATATATATGTATATATCTCAAATGAGCTGGCATCTCTTTAATACTGAAGGTTCAACCCGTCGATCGTATGCCTTACTGCACTGAGGGCTATCTCTTTTCTTTCTAAAACACTTCACATTTTCTCTTTCTTTAGCCCGTTCCCTCAGTGGTGCCCGTCGTTGTGGTGGAACACAGCTACCTTGAGCCCGGCGAGCTTCCCTACGCGCCTCTCCTAACCAGGCTCGACTCACCGTGCCCCTCGATAGGCGGTCCACGGTTGAGTCTCACTTATGGTACTCCAACTCGGTCCACGCTCCCACAGATACTGGAGCCCGATGAGCTTATTTAAACGCGCATCTCGCGTCTCATCCATACATTTATTTAATATATATATATATATATATATATTCAAAACATGTATATTTAAAACATATAAACACACACACATAAGTCTTTATATTTTCTTTGAAAACATCCCATTGTCTACGTAGGTATATCACAAGCACTATGTGTGTGTGGATTTCCTGTATCCCAAAACCTTTGAAAACATTTATGGTTTTAAAACCTTTTTAAAACCTTTGTTCCCAGTGGCTAAACAAAGAAATTTAAGCCACTCACAGTATTTGGGAGATTCGTATACTCCCAAGCGCTCCATGTAGCTCAACCTCCGAAGCGTCACCGCATTCGATTCACCCAGAGCCCTAGTACACGGAAATACGTTAGCATTCATAATTAAACTATGAATACACCTACGAGGCTCTAACATGACCTAAGACTGGGCTTGAATGTGATTCGAGGCTTAGAAAAGTGTCTAGGAGGTTCTGGGGTAAAAATTAGACACTTGAAGAAAAATTACAAAAACACCCCTGGGCCCATGGGCTGCCCACTCGAGCTGGGCCAAGCACTTAGAAAAGTGTATGAGAGGTTTTGGGGCTAAAATCGGACTCTAGACGAAAAATTACCACACCGGTTGGGCCAAGTTCTACTCGAAATTGGGCTAGAAAAGTCCTTCTATGAGATATTTATATATTATAATGATATAATATATAAATATCTAAGATATATTAATATAATTTATAAATATCTTAAATATAATAATATTATATAAAAATATCTAAACAGGGACTCGATCGGCCTGTTTCTCAGCCGGTCTCTCCTCCTGTTTTCACACTTGTTTCTCCTCCTTTCGAAGTACAAATTTAGACAGACGATCCTCATGGCATCCATGACCGATCCGCCAAGGCAGAAACGAGAAACACCAGTCCAATTTTTCGTAAAATCGAGATTTAGCCTAAATTGACTAAATCTCTGATTTATTCACACCCGGTGCACAGAAATACGTGAAAACAGAGTGTGACGTAGATTAAGGTGAGTACTATAACATACTAAAAACTCACCTTACTTCACAAGCCCGATATCTACAGATTTGAGTTTTAAAATTTAATCCGGTCAAAAGCTGAAAACTGAGATCTACGCTAAACCGATGCATGGATGTGCTTGCAAACTTAAGATAACGTAGATCAAGGTGAGAAGAATAACATACTGGAAACTCACCTTGATTTGACGACCAAATTATACGGATATGCCAATTGTCCAAAATGCCTCCGTTTGGCTCCAGAGAGAAAAAGAGAAAAGAAAGAAAAAAGAAAAAGAAAAATGAAGAAAAAGCTTCGGCCCTCCCCTATTTATAGGGGAGCCCGACACCGGGTCTACTTGGGCCTCGGGTCAAACTTTTTCCCTTTTTTCAACTTTCTTCCATTTTTACCCGTTGGCTAAATCCTTTGATTTTTTGTGCCAATGGGGCCCATAATAAATTTCTAAGGACTTAATTGGAGGTTTTTTTGGCATTTACTAATTTCCATGCATGGTTAATTACATTAACTTCCAACTCTGTCTTATCCTAATTTGAACTTCTCTTCTTAATTAGACACATCTGGACCGACATATTGTTTAATTAATACGCCGTCTTACACTATTCCGTTTGTTCGAAAAAGTGGTGCTAGGTCCGGGTGTGTCAACTCTCCCTTCCTTCTAAAAATTTCATCCTCGAAATTAAACGAGTTAGCTTGGGGAGGTTTGGCTTCCATTCGAAGCCCTCTTTCCGTTTTCGAATAGTGTTCGCGTCACTATTCGCCACTGACGCCCAGCAATTCACGTCTAATCTCTTTCGATTATACTTGTTCAAGAACAGCTCCACTTCTCTTCTGTTCTTGAGTTTGAACCTCATCTTTTCCCTTAGCATAGCCTACTCTTACCCTTCCGTGTGTTAGGCTCACTTTGCTTCCACTGTGCCAACTCGATCCTTTCACCTTATCCTTGTCCTTGTTCTTTTTCAAAGTATCTCTCTTAACGAGACTATCCTTTTATTATCTCTGAGGTTCTACACCTCCTACTTTTCTTAGGAGTTTCTTCTCCTTTTTATTGCCACTGCCTCTCACTTTGAGGCCATCTCCCATCATGTTCCTCGTTATTTCGCGGTCTTGTACTTGTCTTTGTAACCAAGCTATTGGGAAAGACCTTAGCTTAACTCCCTCGCCTTCGTGGCGAGGATGCGGTGAGTTAATTATCTTTCCCCCTACCTTGGTTTTGTTTCTCCGTTTCGTTCCTTACTTCCACTCTCTCTCTCTTTCTAATCTCCCTCCATTTAAAACTCATGGCGTTTAAGTCGAGCTCCTATACACACTGGCCCCATACTCGGTCATATCATTTCAGAGGAATTAGAGATCATGCCCTCTCGGCTCTCACAATCTGACACACTCTCTGACCGCCCATTACAATCACACATAGGGCCCTCGGCCCATCACATCACATACCGAGCCCACAGCCCATCACATCTCTCATCTTCTCTGGGATGGAGAACTCTGGGTGGCTTCATGCACACCCCAATCATACACTAGGTCGGTCCTCACGAGTGGTCATCACAAAGATCCTCAAGATCTCAATCTCTGACCCTTCCTTTCATAGGGACGCCTCACATGGCTCCCAAGTCAATCGCATTTGAGCCTCGACTTTACACCCATCCATGCCATTTCTGTAGCCTCTTAGGCTTTCTCTTATCTTTTACTCCCTTGGAGTGTCCACTTTAGGAGGTGCCACGTGTTTCTCTTTCATATAACCGCCTTTCTTCATATTAGCTTCCTTACTAATGGTCGATCTCTTTTCCTCCTTTCATCAACAGTACTTTCTGGGGGTTTCTTTATCCCCTTCTCTATCCCTTTCTTCCATTCCATCCACCCACGTCCATTGTGGGGTCCATTGCCATTCCTTGGCGTCGTTCTGCTGCTCTTGTCATCTCCATACCCTTTTCTTAGGGTTATCTCCGTATCCTTTCTCTTCTTCACACTTCTTTACCTCGATTTACGTGATCTTTCAAGTCTTGTCCCAGATTTCGTTTACCTTAACTTCATTCTTCTTTTTCTTTATTCTCTTTATCATTGTTATCCTTATTCCTCTTTTCTTCTAACACTTTTGATTCTCTTAGGTGTTAGAATTTCCTTTATGCTCCTTACACTGGTCGTGTTTGTAAAAGTTTGTGAGTTTGACCAATTCCTTTCCTTATCCTTTGTTCATAGGAGTACGGGGATTCCTTCTTGTTATCTTTTCTGTCTCAGTTCCCTCATCTCTTGCTTTCCATGTGTGGGTTCCCTTTATCTTAGCCATATTCGGCTTTTAATCTATCGATATATCTTTCTTGTCTTTCGATACCATGGTTTATTTATCGTGGGTAACACCTTTCTCTATCCTCCATTACCTCTCTATCTTACCCACGCCAAGCTGACTCCATCTTAGCTTGGTTTGACTTCATGTCCCACATCCTTTCTTCATTTATCATTCTTCGGGGAGGTCATCCTCATGGTTAGCTTACTTCCCTCATTCTAAAAGATTTAACTTATCCTTTGTATTCCTTGACTCCTTACTCTTACTTAGGTCGATACACTTTCCTTATTCTTTGTGTTTGATTATCCTTAAAGTTCCCACCATCATCATTATTCTCATCCTTATCATCATCCTTACATATCTTTACTTCTTTATTTCTCCCTTCTTCTCTTTCATTCATTCTTTACTGATATCATCCTTACCCGTCATCCATTAAGATACCATCATCTCTATTTACTCATTTCCTACGAGTGCTCATTCCTTTATGTTTTCTCCATTTTTTTTTCTTTCTATCCAATCTCCTTATCTCTTCTTCTATCATCTAGTTAATCAGGGGTTTTCTTTTCCCTTCTTTTCACCAATTCACATTCTCAAATCTTCTGTTCTCTTCTTCCAAAATCAAATCACTGGGGGTTTCCTCTTTCTTTCACCAAATTATCTCCTTGACCCCTTTTCTGTTTCTCGGTTCTGACCTCCAATAATCCTTGTTTATTCATTTCTTTCATTTGACTTATTCGTTGTATGATGTAGTGCCTTAGCTTGACTCATGTTCGGGGTTCATTATGCTCGACTTTCTTTAGCTAACATCCGCTTCTAAGTCTTTTACTCACTTTCACTAACTAGGTCTTTCTTAGTCCTCTTTCTAGGTTTCTTTTAATCCTATTTTATTCGCTTTCTTTAACCTACCCTAGGTTATCTACCTAGGTTTTATCTCGATTACTGATTTCCTAGCCTTATTCTTTTACTAATCTTGGTCAGTCATTTGGATTTATTAACCTATGGTTCATTATGACATTATCACTAATTAAAGTTATAGTTTTCTAGTGATATGTTATGCTTTTCTTCTTTTAAGGCTCTACTCCTAATTAACCAGAACTTAGTTCATCAACTGAACTAAGTCTCTCTTTCTTCTTAAGCCTTATTCTTCTTATTAACCTAGGATCTTCTTTTACCTAGGGTTTTATGCTTTCTTTCTTTATTAAGAAAGCCTCCGCACTACATCACAACATTTCTTTATCCTTTGTTTAAGGGCATGCTTTTCTTCTCTTTTCCCCTTCTTCTTTCTCACCAGTTCCTTCTGGTGATGTCTTTTCAGTTCTGAGGAACATTCGCTTCATATCCTTCATTTACACAAATGCAGGCATTTCCATCATTACTGTGCATTTCCCTATCTCTGCTTGTTTACTTCCCATTGATCTTGACCATGATAAGGTCCTTTCCCATCATCCTTTGGAGGTCTCTTCCACTTTACTCTCATTATCAACCAAATAATAAAGGGTACATCACCTTTAATCCCCTTAGGAATGGAGGTTTACAACTTATCTTTCTCTTTATTCCATTTCCTCCATCTTCATTTCCTTTCTCTTCTTTCTCTAATATCCCTCCTTAACATTGGTATCCAATGGTCAAGCAAGTAGTAGTGGACGTACTACTTGTTGACCACTTGGATGTGATTACTTTTCATTCTCTTCTCATTCTCCACCTTGTCATCTTTGCCTTGTTCCTCCTCATTATTTCCTAAGAATGGCTTTTCTCTTGTTCCTTTCTCCTTACTCTTCCTTTTTGCCATCCTTGAATCCTTTAGGGTTTTCTCTTTTCAATCCTTTTCTCATCCCCAAATGATCTTCCCATATCTCACCTCTTGGGATCTTAGGCTCTTTCACTCTCTTCTAATTTCCTTGGATGCTTCTTCTTTTATTGACTCCAGACGAACTCTCTTTTATCCACCAATACCCCCTTTCTTTCATGACTTACACACCACTGTGTAAGTACAAAAGAAGTCAGCTAGTCCTTGCTGTAACTTTTCTCACCTTCTGCCCATTCCTAGGAGCATCATTCGGGCAATCTGTGGGCTCATCCCACCAAACTTGCCAACCTGTGGGCTCATTCCACCAGGTTCACCACAGTGTTGGGTCGAGCCCAACCACCTCATACGCTACTCCAAAGCCCAGGCGTTCGACTGTCTGTGCACTGCAGCACTCCTCGAACCCTAACTGCCAAGGGTCTTGTTGTTCAATGTGAGTTCCTCCTCGATCATCGATCCGTTTGCTCGTGTTTTTCATCTCACATCCTGAGGTGTTTGGTCAACCACATTCTCCATGATCGACTCTTTCGATTTCTTTCATCCTAACCCAACTGTCTCTCCTAGGCTACACACCGATAGTGTAGAGAGCGAGAGAAATGAGGTTAGCGTTCACGCATGATAGGCCCCATTTTGGCCTCGTTCTAGCCGTTTCACTTCCTCCCAAGTCTTACACGCCATTAGTGTAAGGAATGGGGGAACACATCTAATTTACGTTTCAAACTCGCTACTTTACTAGCGAGTCTTGGTTCCCACAACCTCAAAGGTTGAGCATCAAACCAGTTCTTCACTGGTTTGAGGAGATATCATCTATCTCGTCATCCCAAGGGAAATAACATCCCTTGCATAGATTAGCTGTTGAGTGAGAAGGAACATTAAAAGTTGAAAATTTGGGTTTGGGGAGTTTTTTGGATAGCGTGCCTTGCTTGCACGAATCTCGAGGAAGAAGGTGGTCGTGATGTCTTTTCACTTAAGACCACACTCGAGAACTCCATTTGGTGGCTTGCTGCTAAAGAAGGAATTCTAAGAGTAGGTTTGATCATGTATGACGCTTCCGAGTAACTACATACTCGAACTTTGCAGTTCTAAACCTATTTAATCCATTGGCTTCGAAAACGTTTAAAAAAAAAAGTTTGAAAATACTTTGAAAACACATTGTAGCTTTTAAAAATAGTCAGAATCTTTTTAACGCTCTGATACCAATAAAGTTGTCACGCCCTGACCCGCCCTGGTTGGCCATGTGGCAACCGCCGTACTGCCTCGAAGTACGTGCCAGCCGCTCACGCACCGAAACACTGCAAGGCAAAGAAATGGATACCATCGCTGTAAAGCAACTAAAACTTTAATTAAAAATAATTTAATAAAATAATAATCTTTAAAGGTAATACCAGTGGACTAATTTAGAGAATACCTATACAGCGGAAACTACTAAGTCTAAGCCACCGACGCCTCCTAGTGAGCCTTCATTCTATTTACTGACCCCGTACACAGATTTGCATCCATCGACATTGGATACAGGTGAGTGACAGAGGTTCAATGAATCTCCATTAGGGTTAGGGAAAATAGGGGTAATCCAATTTAAAATGATAATAAAATAAATATTTTTTTATATTTTTTTTCTTTTCAAAAATCTTTTCTGGTTCTCCAATAGAGAACCCTCTTTTAAATCTCTTAAAATAAATATATATGTATATATCTCAAATGGGCTGGCATTTCTTTAATACTGAAGGCTCGAGCCGTCGATCGTATGCCTTACTGCACCATGGGCTATCTCTTTTCTTTCTAAAACACTTCACATTTTCTCTTTCTCTAGCCCGTTCCCTCGGTGGTGCTCGTCGTTGTGGTGGAACACAGCTACCTTGAGCCTGGCGAGCTTTCCTACGCGCCTCTCCTAACCAGGCTCGACTCACCGTGCCCCTCGATAGGCGGTCCACGGCTGAGTCTCACGCATGCTACTCCAACTCGGTCCACGCTCCCATAGATAATGGAGCCCGATGAGCTTATTTAAACACGCATCTCTCGTCCCATCCATACATTTATTTAATATATATATATATATATATTCAAAATATGTATATTTAAAACATATATACACACACACATAAGTCTTTATATTTTCTTTGAAAATATCCCACTGTCTACGTGGGCATATCACAAGCACTGTGTGTGTGTGGATTTCCTATTCCAAAACCTTTGAAAACATTTATGTTTTTAAAACCTTTGTTCCCAGTGGCTAAACAAAGAAATCTAGGCCACTCACAGTATTTGGGAGATTCGTATACTCCCAAGCGCTCCATGTAGCTCAACCTCTGGAGCATCGCCGCCTTCGATTCACCCGGAGCCCTAGTACACGGAAATACGTTAGCATTCATAATTAAACTATGAATGCACCTATGAGGCTCTAACATGACCTAAGACTGGGTTTGAATGTGATTCGGGGCTTAGAAAAGTGTCCAGGAGGTTCCGGGGTAAAAATTGGACACTTGAAGAAAAATTACAAAAATGCCCCTGGGCCCATGGGTCGCCCACTCGAGCTGGGCCAAGCACTTAGAAAAGTGTCCGAGAGGTTTTGGGGCTAAAATCGGTCTCTAGACAAAAAATTACCGAAATGCCCTCGGAGGCCCGTGGGCCCCACACCCGGACTAGGCTGGGCCCCACACTGGTTGGGCCAAGTTCTACGAGAAATTGGGCTCAAAAAGCGCTCTTACGAGATATTTATATATTATAATGATATAATATATAAATATCTAAGATATATTAATATAATATATAAATATCTTAAATATAAGAATATTATATAAAATATCTAAACAGGGACTCGATCGGCCTGTTTCTCAGCCGGTCCTCTCCCTCTATTTTCGCACTCGTTTCTCCTCTTTTCGACGTACAAATTTAGACAGGCGATCCTCATGGCATCCATGACGGATTCGTCGATGCAAAAACGAGAAACACCAGTCCAATTTTCCGTAAAATCGAGATTTAGCCTAAATTGACTAAATCTCTGATTTATTCACATCTGGTGCACAGAAATACGTGAAAACAGAGTGCGACGTAGATTAAGGTGAGTACTATAACATACTAAAAACTCACCTTACTTTACTGGCCCGATATCCATCGATTTGAGTTTTAAAATTTAATCCGGTCAAAAGCTGAAAACTGAGATCTATGCTAAACTGATGCATGGATGTGTATGCAAACTTAACATAACGTAGATCGAGGTGAGAAGAATAACATATTGGAAACTCACCTTGATTTGATGGCCGGATTGTCCGGATCTGCCAATTGTCCAAAATGCCTCTATTTGGCTCCAAAGAGAAAAAGAGAAAAAGAAAGAAAAAAGAAAAAGAAAAATGAAGAAAAAGCTTCGGCCCTCCCCTATTTATAGGGGAGCCCGACACCGGGTCTACTCGGGCCTCGGGTCAAACTTTTTTCCCTTTTTCAACTTTCTTCCATTTTTACCTGTTGGCTAATCCTTTGATTTCTTGTGCCAACGGGGCCCATAATAAATTTCTAGGGACTTAATTAGAGGTCTTTTTGGTATTTACTAATTTCCATACACGGTTAATTACTTTAACTTCCAACTCCGTCTTATCCTAATTTAAACTTCTCTCCTTAATTAGACACATTCGAACAGACATATTGTTTAATTAATACGCCGTTTTACACTATTTCGTTTGTTCGAAAAAGTTGTGCTAGGTCTGGGTGTGTCAGTTAAACCTACCCTAACTCAGGCTATGTTTGGGAGGGTGGTGTGATTGGTTCCGGTGCGATTAAAATGACGAGATTAGATACTGTACATGTGAGATTGGAATTGTGATGGTGAGATTAAACCAGCGATGAGAAAATAGGTGTTTGGTGAAAACAACGGTGACGGTGAGATAAAAACATGAAATGACCAAAAAGGGTATTATTCAATACAAAAATTCTTTTAACAAAAAGTTAAAAAAAATGAGGACTTGTGGGGAAAAAATTCTCCACCGGCCTCAAATGGAGCATAAAGCTCCAATTAGAATTTAGCTCCCTAGTGCGTTGGAGTGCTTGCCACGTTGGCCAACTCCAACGTATTGGAGATGTGCCTAAGGCTCCTTGGGAGCCAGTTCCACATGTTTGGGCTCCAAACGTAGTGAACTAGTCTCCCAAACATACCCTCAATGAGGTGAGGTGGTGAGAATTTTGCGCTTTAAAGAGTTGTACAATCTAACAAAATGGCTTTAAATGTAAGCTATCGTGAGGCGTATTTGTCTTACATGGATTAGTAGAAACTGAGGTGGATAACAATAGAGGAGGGGCTACGGTGGGCAATATCACCGGCACCACAAGTAATCTCACTGTCATCGTCAAAAGCTGTAGAGTTACTAAAGGGATCCAAAATGATGTGGTTTATTTTTTTTCTCCTAGACTAAATGGTTTTTACACCAATTATTATCAATTATGTCAAGGGTTCAGCCCCTTGCACTCAAGTGACACACCCGGACCTGATCCGATTTTTTCGTATAAACGGGATAGTGTAAGACGACGTATTAAGTTAATAATACGTCGGCTCGAATGTGTCTGATTGAAAAGAGAAGTGAAAATTAGAATAAGACGGACTTGGAAGATGGGATAAGTAACCATGCATGGAAGCATTAATTGGACTTCTTTAAGTCCATAGCCAATGGATTGGATATCCATTGGTGTAGCGGTCGGTGGATTAGGCCAAGGATCGAGATTATGAGAGGTGGAAAAGATGGAATAAAGTCTGGCCTAGGGTCTGAGTAAGCCCAGTGTCGAGCTTATAAAAACACCGAGCTATCCCTCTCTCATTTCTCTTATCCCTTACTTCCTCTCATCTCATTTACTTTCTTGGAGAAAATTTCAAACTTTTGGCCGATCCGGACAAACCGACTAAAGGATCAAGGCGAGATCTTGGTATGTTATTTTACTCACCTTAATCTATGTTTTTATAAGTTTTCACGCATTTCCATACATTTGTCTAGGAGAGATCTAAGCTCAAAATTAGGTTTAGCTTTTTCGCTAAATTCTAGTTTAGATTCGAGATCTAGGAATTTTGAGCTTGTGATTCTCGTTTTTCTTTTGGTAAACGTGTCGTGGACGATATGAGGACAACCTGTCCAAGTTTGCGAGTCAAAAAGGGGTCAAATGGCATAAAAATCAAGGAGGGAGCTCGGTGTCTCGTCTCCTGGGCGGGAGACGAGCCACTCTCGCACGGGAGCCTACCCACTCTCGCGCGGGAGTGGGCTTTTGGCCCAAGTCTTATGCAGGACTTGGCCCAATCCCACGTGGGACTCGATCCAAACTGTGCGGGAGCAACCTTTTCGCCCAAGTTTGCGCGGGACTTGTGGGAGACGTCCCTAACCCTAGGGGTAAAACGGTAATTTTTGGCCTAGTGTCCGATTTTGACCTCGAACATTCCCGGACACTTTTTTAAACCCCAAAACATGTCCAAACATCATCTTAGGTCATGTTAGAGCCTCATAGGTGCATTCATAGTTTGATTATGAATGCTAACATGCATTTTCATCTATTAGGGTTACGGAAGATCGAGTGCAGCGATGCTTCGGAGGTTATGCTACGTGGATATTTTAGGAGTATACGAACCTCCCAACACTGTGAGTGGCTTAGATTTCAGTACTTAGCCACTAGGGTAAAACGTTTTTAAAATATAAAACGATTTTCAAAGGTTTTGGGACACGGGGAATCCACCATCCATACATACACACTTAATTGGTAATATACCCACGTAGGGAGTGGGGCATTTTCAAAGAAAATATAAAGATTTCTGTGTGTGTGTTTATGTGTTTTAAATATATATGTTTTACACATACACATATAAATATTTATGATATTGATGCAGATGGGAGCGAGATTAGCGACTTAGAGGATCTCGGTGCTCCGATGAGAGGGAGCGAATGGACCGAGCGAGACATGCATGCAACCAAGTAGGCATGGACCACCTATCGAGGGGCACGGTGAGTGTGAGACCCTGGGAGAGGTGCGTAGGGTAACTTGCCAGGGCTCGATGTAGCTGTGTTCCACCCATAGCGATTGACACCATCGAAGGAATAGGCTAGAGAAAGAGAATGTTTTAGAAAAGAAAAGAGTTATCCCTCAGTGCAGTAAGGCATACGACCGGCGGGTCGAGCCTTCAGTATGATAGAGGCCATCCCATTTTATTTATATATTTATTTAAATGGTTTTAAAAGAAAATTCTCATTTGGAGAATTTGGAAAGAGATTTTGAAAAGAAAAATATTTATTTTATTATTATGCTTTGGATTACCCCTGTTTCCCTAACCCCTGCTAGAGATTTATTGAACCTCTGTCACTCACTTGTATCCAATATGGATGGATGCAGATCTGCATACGAGGATAGCAAATAGATCAGAGGCTCACTAGGAGGCGTTGGTGGCTTAGGAGTAGTAGTTTCCGCTATGTAGATATTCTTTTAAATTAGTCCACTGGTGTATCTTTTATAATTAATTATTTTATTAAATGATTTGTAATTAAATTTTAGTTTTGTTTTGCAGCGAAGATACTCAATTCATACCTTACGGTGCCTCGGATGAGTGGCTGCAAACACGTACTTCGAGGTAGCGTAGCGGTTGCCACGTGGCCGACCCCTCCAGGTCAGGGCGTGACATAAGGGTGAGAAACTGACATCTTGGCCATTAAGTCGTTGTGACTTATTATTGTAGAGTTGGATTAGCAAGCGAACATAGTAGGTTTTTATTATTTTTTCTCAATGAGTACCCTTGGTGTGCATTCTTTAATGGTGTGAAATTTTTTTGGTTATAATCATAGGTGTTCGTATCCATTTAAGGTCTATGACTAATCCTATTGGAATCATGCCCAATCCCAAACATGAGGAAGTTCTCTCAAACCTATTTTCTTCATTCACAAAATTAGAACTTGAGATCTTACTTAAGGGACATTAAGTTCTTTCTATTTTAACAGTGTAAGGTTGAAAGTATCTCATTAGCCTTCTACTTTAATCTTAGAACCCAATATGACACACCCGGACCTAGCACGATCTTTTCGATACGAACTGAATAGTGTAAGATGGCGTAATAATTAAACAATATGTCGGTCCGGCTGTGTCAAGTCAGAAGAGAAGTCAAACTTAAGGTAAGCCGTAGTTGGAAGATGAAATGGGTGACCATGCATGGAAATACTAATGTGGACTTCTTTAAGTCCATAGCCAATGGATTGGACGTTCATTGATGAACTAGTCAGTGGATCGGGCCAAGGATTAAAGTTTTGAGAGATCTAAAAAGAGAAGAGAAAGTTTGGCCCGGGGTTCGAGTAGACCCGGTGTCGGGCTCCCTTATAAATAGGGGGGGAGATGAGCTCTCCCCCTCATTTTATTTCTTTTCTCTCTTCTCTCCTTTCTCTTTTCTCTCAACTGCTCTCTCGGAGTAATTTTGGACTTTTGGCTGATCCGGGCAAACCAACCGCAAGTTCAAGGCGAGATCTTGGTGAGTTGTTCTTAACTCCTTGAACTATGTTTTATTAAGTTTTCACGCTTATCCATGCATTGGTCTAGGAGAGATCCAAGCTCAAAGTTAGGTTCAGCTTTTTAGTTAGATTTCTAGCTTAGATTTGAGATCTAGGAACTTTGAGCTTGTGATTTTCGTTTCTGCTCATGTAAACGTGTCGTGGGAAGTGAGAGAAATCTCCATTTCGAATTTTATTCGAATCGGTGGACCGAGAGGCTCGGGAATCGAGGAAAAGCCTCGAAACTCGAGGCCTGCGAACGGCTCCCACGCGGGAGAGACCCGTTGCCTAGGTCCCACACAGGACTGGGCCTTTTTGGCCCAAAATGGCCGGTTGGGCCCTCTTGGGCCCAAACCGAGTTGGGATCGGCCCAACTCATAAGGGGAGGGCCTTTTGGGCCCAGAAATAGGCCAAGCCCCACAGGTCCCCAGGGGCATTTTTGTAATTTTTCACCAAGTGTCCAAAATTTACCCCAGAACCTCCCGTACACTTTTCTAAGCCCCGAATCACATTCAAGCCCATTCTTAGGTCATGCTAGAGCCTCATAGGTGCATTCATAAATGTAATTATGAATGTTAACTTATATTTCCGTGTACTAGGGCTCCGGGTGAATCGAATGCGACGATGCTCCGGAGGTTGAGCTACATGGAGCGCTTGGGAGTATACGATTCTCCCAATACTGTGAGTGACTTAGACGTCTCTGTCTAGCCATTGGGGAAAAGGGTTTTAAAAATGATTTTAAAAGCATAAATGTTTTCAAAAAGGTTTTGGGATACGGGAAATCCACGCACACACACACACACTTGTTTGTGATATACCCACACAGTGAGTGAGATGTTTCAAAAAGAAATATAAAACTTACGTGTGTATGATTTATATGTTTTAAATATAAATGTTTTATACGTATATATATAATTTTAATTTTTGAAAGATTATTATTATGATTATTGAGGGTACGATGTCCTTGGGAGATAAGTGATTGAAAGGGTTCCTCGGGACTCCGATTTACGGGAGCGTGGACCAAGTTTGAGAGCATGCATGATACTCAGCCGTGGACCGCCTATGTGAGTCGAGCCTGATTGGGAGAGGTGCGTAGGGAAACTCGCTAGGGCTCCAGTTCACTGTGTTCCACCACAGCGAGGCACCACCGAGGGAAAGGGCTAGAGAGATAGAAAAGAGAAAATATTATTGAATGAGGAAAGAGATAGCCCTCGGTGCAGTGAGGCATAAGACAACCGACGGGTCACGCCTCCAGTATAATGAGATGCCAGCCCATTTGATATATATATATATATATATCTTATTTATGTAAAGTGTTTTTAAAAGATGGTTCTCAGCAAGAGAACCAGAAAAGAGTTTTAAAAGAAAAATATTTATTATTAATCTATTTTATTTTATTTTATTTTGGATTTCCCTTATCCTTTCTAACCCAGACGGAAATTCTTAGAACCTCTATCACTCACTTGTATCCAATGTGAATGGATGCAGATCCGCGATCGAAGTCAGCTATAAAAAAGAGGCTCACTAGGAGGCGTCGGTGGCTTAGGCTTAGAAGTTTCCGCTGTGTAGGTATTCTCTCAATTAGTCCACTGGCATTACTTTTAAATTTAATTATTTTATTAAATATTTTCTAATTAAAGTTTAGTTTTATTTAATAGCGATGATGCCCAATTATGCCTTGCGGTGCCTCAGGTGCGTGACTGGCTAGCACGTACTTTGAGACAGCGCGGCGGTTACCAGGTGGCCGGCTCAGGCGGGTCGGGGTGTGACACAATACCTTACTTAAGAGGTTTTATTTTTTTTGTAGGGTTTTATTAATTTTAATCTCTCTACTCTAATTTTGTGTAATTTAGCCCCTATATTTATAAAAATGTGGCAAATTAAAGACAATTAGTAACAACATTTAATGAAACTATTATCTTAGTAGTAGTGGCAACTAGGTGGGTTTGGATAGGTTCGGGTCAGGTTGTTTCCGGTTTTAGGTCATCTTGGATTTGGATTCATTTTGGGTTTAGATAATTTCGAGTTTGAATAATTCTTGTCACGCCCCGACCCGCCCGAGTCGACCACGTGGCAACCACCGTGCTACCTCAAAGTACGTGTTGGCCAGTCACGCACCTGAAGCACTCCAAGGCATATAAATGGATATCGTCACTATAAAACCACTAAAATTTTAATTAGAAATCATTTCATAAAACAATGAAATTTAAAAGATGTACCGGTGGACTAAATCAAAAGAATACCTACGCAGCGAAAATTGCTAAGCCTAGGCCACCGGCGCCTCTTAGTGAGCCAGCAGTCTATCTGCTAACCCCATACGTGGATCTGTATCCATCCACATTGGATACAGGTGAGTGACAGAGGTTCAATGAATCTCTATCGAGGTTAGGGAAAAACAGGGGAATCCAAAATTATAATAATAAAATAAATATTTTTCAGTTCAAAATCTCTTTCCAAATTCTCCAACAAGAATTTGCTTTAAAACCATTTAAATAAATACGTAAATAAAATGGGCTGGCCTATATCATATTGAAGGTTGGACCCGCCAGTCGCATGCCTCATTACACCGAGGGTAGAGGTGTCCATGGGCTGGGTTCGGGCTGGGCTTGAGCAAAATTTTGTAAAAAGTTTGCTTGTCCAAGCCCGGCCCAGCCCGACAATTCGGGCCTAATCTTTTGTCTAAGCTCGGCCCTAAAATATTTATAAAAGCTCGGGGCCCGACCAAAAGCCCTTTTTTAATTTTTTTTGTACACTAATTTTAAAAATTAAATTATATTAATTTATATTATAAATAAAAGTAAATCAATACATTTAAAAAATTATTATCTAAGACAATTTTTACAAGGTTAACAAAGTCTAAATACTAATAATTTTTGAAAATATCAATATCATATACCAAAAAAAAAGAAAAACAACACATCAACAAATAAAATAAATATATAAAAATATATTTATATTAAATCAATAGTAAAACGGGCCGGGCTGGGCTCGGGCTTTTACGCCTATGACCAAGCCCGGCCCGTTTTCTAAACGGGCCTAAGAATTTTGTCCAAGCTCGGCCCTTAAATTTAAAATTATTGTCCAAACCCTCCCAAATATCGGGCGGGCTTACGGGCTTGGGTGGGTAGCCCAGCCCTTGGATAGCTCTAACCGAGGGCTATCTCTTTTCTTTTTAAAACATTTTTCACAATTTCTCTTTCTCTAGCCCGTTCCCTTGGTGGTGTCAATTGCTGTGGTGGAACACAGCTACCTTGAGCCCTGGCGAGCTTCCCTACGCGCCTCTCCCAGGGTCTCCACTCACCGTACCCCTCAAAAGGTGGTCCACGGCTACTTCTCTGCATGCCTCTTAGACTCGGTCCATGCTTTCTTATATCGAAGCCCCGATGAATCCTTTCAATCGCTCATCTTGCATCCCATCCATATACATATATTTATATATAAAACATATATATTTTAAAACATACAAATATAAATATAAACACACACACACACACATAGGTCTTTATTCTTTTCTTTGAAAACATCCCACTCTCTACGTGGGTATATCACCAAGCAACTGTGTGTGTGTGGATTCCCTGTATCCGAAAACCTTTGAAAATCATTTATGTTTTTAAAATCTTTTTAAACCCTTTGTGGCCAGTGGCTAAACAAAGAAATCTAAGCCACTCATAGTATTGGGAGGTTTGTATACTCCTAAACGCTCCACGTAGCTTAACCTCCGGAGCATCGCTGCATTCGATCATCTGGAGCACTAGTACACTTAGCATTCATAATCAAACTATGAATACACCTATGAGGCTCTACCATGACCTAAGAGATGTTTGGATGTGTTTCGGGGCTTAGAAAAGTGTCTGGGAGGTTCCGGGTTCAAAATCAGACACTTGACAAAAAATAACCAAAATGCCCTTGGGGCCCGGGGGCCAACCATGTGTGAATAGTGCCACTCCCGCACAGGACTCGGCCAACAGGCCACTCCTGAGTGGGAGGGACTCGGTTCCCTCGCGGGAGGGACTCAGTTCCAGCGCGGGAACCACCTAGCAGCCTCTGGAACTGAGGCTTTTCCTCAGTTTTTGAGCCCCTCGGTCCATGGTTCAAGCCGAAATTCGAGACGGACATTCCTCTCGCCTCCCACGACGCATTTACCTTAGCAGAAATGAGAATCACAAGCTCCAAGTTCCTAGATCTCAAATCTAAACTAAAAATTCAACTAAAAAGCTAAACTATGAGCTTGGATCTCTCCTAAACTGATGCATGGAAATACGTAAAAACTTAATAAATGTAGATTAAGGCGAGTAGAATAACATACTAAGATCTCACCTTGATCCTTCCGTTGGATTGTCTGGATCAGCCAAAAGTCCAAAATTGTTCCCAGAGAGCAACTGAGAGGAGAGGAAGAAAGGGAGAAGAAAATGAGAGGGAGAGAGATTATCTCCCCTTATTTTAGATAAGCTTGACACTGGGACTACTAGAACCCCGGGCTAGACTTTTTCCCCTATTTGTAACCTCTCATATTTTCGATCATTGGCCTGATCAACTGACCAATTCACCAATGGATATCCAATCCATTGACTATGGACTTGAAGAAGTCCACATTATGTTTTCATGCATGGTCACCTGTCTCATCTTCCAACTACGTCTTATCTTAAGCTTAACTTCTCTTTTTAACTAGACACATTTAGACCGACATATTATTGAATTAATACGCTTTCTCACACAATTCCGTTCGTACGGAAAAGTCGTATTAGGTCCGGGTGTGTCAATTCTAATTTCGGACAATTCCAAATTCTGATATTTTTAGGTTCAGATTATTTCGAGTTTAGATATTTTTCGGATTTGGACAATTGCAGTTTTGGACAGTTTTGAGTGGGTTTCGGGTCAATTTGGGATTTAATAATTTTTTAATTTTTTAATTTCAAATTAAGACATTTTTTTCTTATTAATATTTTTCATACTAGATAAAGATAATTAAACACTAACTTTTTGAGTGATTTAATAAAATTTTAAGAAATTGATAATATTTACATTTTTTCTAATAAATTTTAAGATTATTTATAAAAATTCAAACTTTCAATATTGACTATATATTTAGTATTTTCACATTTTGCTATTAATAGAGAAAAAATTCTTGATTTAGGGAATAAGAAAATAAGGATAACATAACATAATAATAAATAAAATATCAATTAATTTCATAAAAATAATTTAAGTTTGTAAAAAATATAATAAATCAATGACTATATGTAAGATTAAATTGATATATTGTCATATTTTATCATATTCAAACTATTAATGAATTAAGTATGGTATTAATTTGAATTTATCTTAATAATTAAGTCCAAATATTTAAGTGATCTATAAAACTATAACTTATCAATAAAAAATTAATTAAATTCAGGTTTTTTTTAGTTTCAGATCTGATCGATTTTAGATTTCGGGTCATTAGGAGTTCGAATTAATTTAGATTCAGATTATTTTGATTTAGGATTACCTTCGGATCAAATAAATATCAAGTTCAGATATTTTCTGATTCAGATATTTTTAGATTCGAATCTTTGACTTTTTTTTAATCAATTGAAATTGGATCAAGTTTGGTCACAATTGAATTTGGACGAGTTTTTGAGTTCGATCAATTTTTTCTACCTCTATATCTTAGTCTTGGAACCAAAATGTAACAAACCACAATGATGTGTCATGCAATTAAACTAATTTTATTTGTTCAAATGCCCTTTTTGTACCTTAAAAGTCTCCTTTTTTTTCCTCCAAAGCCCTCCTTTCTATGATCAGTTTATATTCTCCTCAAAAACATTTCTTTCCTCGTTAAAAAGAAAAAAAAGAAAGAAAAATCTAATAAGCTCAAAACACATAACTTACACCTCTCGTGAACAACATCCATAGGATGGAAATTGTTTGCTCCATTTTAGTGCTTTAATTTGTGCTCCATACGCTAGAATATACTATATATTCTATTCACTTAATTTTATTTATTCTTAATTTATTTGGCATTAATGTTTTTTTAAACAAAAATTTCTAAAACTATTCTAAAAAGGAAAATGCCCTCTATGACAAAAGTTTAATCCCAAATTAAAAGTTTTTAATTTTCATGATAAGTTTCTATATTTATGGTATTATGGGGAGTATGGTATTAATTTAAATAAAGAAAAAAACAATATATTTTTTTTGTATTTATCTATAATATTTATAAAAGTGTGACTTGAGTAAGTGCTTTATACCTATTAAATATCCTATATTCTTTAACATATTTCAGAAATGCCATTGGATTTGGGATATACCTTTTACATTGGGCTTTTAAAAACTAAATAATTAAACATTGAGATTTTAAGACTTTCCATTGGTTTAAATTAAGTTTTCTATAATTAAAAAATATAAAATATCATCGGCCATTGTAATTTAATTTAATTATTCCAAGTTTTATATTGGACTTTTAAAAAGTAAATAATTAAACATTAAGATTTTAAGGCTTTTCATTAGTTTAAATTGAGTTTGCTTAATTTAAAAATACAAAATATCATGGGTCATTGTAATTTAATTTAATTATCATTCTTATACACATTGTCTTACAATGCTAAAAATAAAATAATTTAATTTAAATATTACTCTTATATAAATTATTGTATTATCTTTAATTAAATGTATTTGAAAAATAAATATAATAATAAATAAATTAAATGAGATTCTTAAAAAATATGTATTATTAATAACGCGTTCTATTACGTGCGATACACATAATACATACATAATATAATATATATATAAAAGTGCGAGTCCGGTGAGAGATTTGTTTCACTTTAAATATCCATTTTTCTTCAACATATTTCAATACTACAACTGGATTTTGGTTTTACCTTTTACATTAGGTTTTTAAAAAATAAATAATTAAACATTAATATTTTAAAGAACTTTTACTCATTGGTAGCTAAGCATGCCATTAGTTTAAATTGGGTTTAAATATTAGGATTTTAAAGGACTTTTACTCATTGGTATTAAAGAATGCCATCAATTTAAATTAGGTTTTACACAATTAAAAAATACATAATTAAGAATTAAAGGTTTAAAATAGGTGGGTTAGGTAGGTTATAGATTCGGGTCAAATTGGCCCAAAGAAATTTTTGGACAATTCAAATTTCAGGTCATTCAGGTTCAAGTTTTCAGGTCAATCGGTTTTAGATTTTTCTGGTTTGACTCTCAAGTCTTTTGAGTTTGATCCTTGGTTTTTCGAGTCATTTAGGTTCTAGTTTTTATGTTTTCAGTTATTTAAATTAGCACGTCGAGTTATTTGGATCAATTTGGTTTCGAATCATTCGGTTCTCAAATTAATCCGGTTTCAGATCAGTCAGGTTTGTGTTGTTTATTTCTTTCAAAAATCAAATCAAGTTAGATTAATTTAGGGTTCGGATCGATTGAAAGAATTTCTTGAGTTAGTATAACATGTTGTATCACGTGTGATGCACGTAACACTGAGACTAGTCTTGTTAAAATCAAATAAGGAATAAAAATAATTAAATGAATTGAACACATAGGTTATGTTATATGGGACACAAAATGAGATATGATGTCACACCCCGACCCGGAGGGTAGGCCACGTGGCAACCGCCGCGCTACCTCAAAGTATGTGTCAACCGGTCACACATCTGAAGCACCGTAAGGCATGAAAATAGATATCATCACTGCAAAACAATACTAAAATTTAATTAGAAATCGTATAAGAAAATAATTAACTTTAGAAGATACACCAGTGGATTAATTTAAAGGAATACCTACACAGCAGAAACTACTAAGCCTATGCCACCAACGTCTCCTAGTGAGCCTCTGATCTATCTGCTGTCCTCGTACGCGGATCTGCATCCATTCACATTGGATATAGGTGAGTGATAGAGGTTCAATGAATCTCCGGGGGTTAGGGAAAATAGGGGTAATCCAAAGCATAATAATAAAACAAATATTTTTCTTTTCAAAATCTCTTTTCAAATTCTCCAAATGAGAATTTGTTTTAAAAATCATTTAAATAAATATATAAATAAAATGGGTTGCCCTCTAATATACTGAAGGCTTGACCCATCAATCATATACCTCATTGCATCGAGGGTTATCTCGTTTCTTTTTAAAACATTTTCACATTTTCTCTTTCCCTAGCCCGTTCCCTTGGTGGTGCCAGACGTTATGGTGGAACACAGCTACACTGAGCCCTGGTGAGTTACCCTACGTGCCTCTCCCAAGGTCTCCACTCACTATAACCTTCGATAAGCGGTCCACGGCTACTTGGTTGCATGCCTCTCAACTCGTTCCACGCTTTCTCAAATCAGGGCACCCATGACACCTCTTAATCACTCAATTTCACATCCTATCCGCATTAAATATCATATATATTTATATGTATAAAACATATATATTAAAAGCATACAAACATAAATATAAGCACACACACACACATAAGTCTTTATTCTTTTCTTTGAAAATATCTCACTCTCTACGTGAGTATATCACCAAGCAAGTGTATGTGTGTGTGGATTCCCCGTATTCAAAAACCTTTGAAAATTATTTATGCTTTGAAAACCTTTTCAAAACCTTTGGTTCCCAATGGCTAAGTAAAGAAATCTAAGCCACTCACAGTGTTGGGAGGTTCGCATACTCCCAAATGATCCATGTAGATAAGCCTCCGGAGCATCGCTGTACTTGATCATCTGGAACCCTAATACACGGAAATACGTGTTAGCATTCATAATCATACTATGAATGCACCAATGAGGCTCTAGCATGACCTAAGACAGTGTTTGGATGTGTTTCAGGGATTAGAAAAGTGTCCAGGAAGGTTTCGGGTGAAAATCGGACACTTAGTGTAAAATTACCATTTTACCCCTAAGATTTGGGGTGGTCCCTTCGTGGCAGGAACCACTCCCGCGCAGGATCTCTATGGCTCCTGTGCGGGATCTCAACGGTGCATGACTCCTACGAGGGATCTATACGATTCCCGAGCTGGACCTGCACGGTGCACGGCTCCCGCACAGAGTCAAGCCAAAGGCTCGAGAAACGAGCCTTTTGCCTTGGTTTTCGTGTTGTTCGACCTCTTTTTGATGTACCAACTTAGATAGACGGTCCTTACGCCGTCCATGACACGTTTACCAAAAGAAAAACGAGAATCACAAGCTCAAAGTTCGTAGATCTCAAATCTAAACTAGAATACTAGCTAAAAAGCTAAGCTTAACTTTGAGCTTAGATCTCTCCTAGACCAATGCATGGAAATACGTGAAAGCTTAATAAAAAATAGATTAAAGTGAGTAGAATAACATACCAAGATCTCACCTTGATCCTTCGGTCGGTTTGTCCGAGTCAACCAAAAGTCCAAAATTGCTCCGACAGAGCAAATGAGAGGAGAGGAAGAAAGGGAGAAGAGAAATGAGAGGGAAAAGGCTAAACTCCCCCTATTTATAGGCAAGCCCTACACCGGGCCTATTCGGATCTCGGGCCAGACTTAATTCCCTCTTTTCCACCTTTTATAATCTCGATCCTTGGCCTAATCCATCGACCAATTCACCAATGGATATCCAATCCATTGGCTATAGACTTGAAAAAGTCCAATTTATGCTTCCATGTGTGGTCATTTGTCTCATCTTTCAACTCCATTTTATCATAATTTCCACTTCTCTTCTTCATCTTAACACATTTGGACCGACGTATTATTGAGTTAATATGTCATCTTATACTATTTTGGTTGTACGGAAAAGTCAAATTAGGTCCGGATGTGTCATATGAAATTAGACAGATGATTTCCATCCGTCCAAATCCCACTAGATGGCCTTTTCCCTTCTTTCTTTTTCTTTTCTCTGTTCCCATCAATTAGAATTTGAAAATTACACAAAGCACTACAAGAAAGCAGCCGCATAGGGACAGCAAATAGGGACGAAAAATATCTGTCCCAAAAATAGGGACAGAATTTCCTATGGATAAAGAATTCTGCATCTAAATCTGTCCCTAGTCAACAGCCCAACAAAATTAGCAACTGAAAAAATTTTCGTGCCTAAATCTGTGTTAAATTAGAAACGGATTTAGCGGCGGATGGTATTAGCGACGAATTTTAGGGATGGATAAATAGACCAGAATACACAGGATACTCGGCTCAAGTATTAGGGATGGATTTAGGGACGAAAAATTTTCCATCCCTAAATCCTCCCTAAGCAAAATTAATTTGGCAGACAAAACGATGCGTTTTGGCTGGCCATGCTTTTTAGGGTTCTGCACTCAGCAGAACCCTTATTTTCTCCACTTTTCTCCTCCTCCCACTCCATTTTCTTTCTCCTTTCTTCTTCATTTTCTCTCATTTTGCCTAAGAAAACACTAGAGAAGTTAAAGTTTTTGTGGATTTCGATGAAAATCAAGGTAACATCTTTGAATCTCTTTGTATATGACTTCATTTTGATGATTAGCATATGTTAGAATTTGGGTATTGGGTGATTTTTTTAGACTTTAATGATTATTTTGTGTATTTTGTTATTTGCTTTAGTGTTAAAATTATATTGTTATAGATCTTGAATGTTTAGGCTTTATGTTGCATATTTTTATAATTAATATTAATTAATCATAATCATATGATATAATGTTGAGTTATGTCTAATTGTTTGGCGTAATAGTAATATTAATGTTAATATTAATATTAATATATATCTGTTTTGACTATTGTTTTGAGCTTGAGCTTGATGTTGATTGTGATGCATTTATTGAATTTAATTAATTGTATAGAGAAGGTAATTGTGTGGGAAACTGTCAAAAAACATTTAAAGTATTTGAATATAGGCGTGATTCAGTTATTAACAGTGGCAATTATATATTTTGGGATAATAATAGAACTAATTTAAAATATTTATGCATGAAAAATGGATGAGTTGATTAACAGTAGACAGTGGATGTATAATCAAAAGAAACCGAGACAAAAAGTGTGACAGAAGAGTTTATGGTCGGTGTTAGAGAATTCATTAGTTAGGCATCAAGTCAGGATGCCTCATGGAAAGATGGAGCAAAAATTCGGTCCATGCACAGAGTGCAAGAATATGTGTTTCTTTTTATCAGTTAAGGTTGCACATCATCTAATTCGCTATGGCTTTAAGAAGCATTATTAGAACTGGGTTAGCCAAGGTGAACCACTATGTAGAATTGAAAGTAATGAGCAACAGCAAGGACAAGCACCATTACCAATTGAGATGGCAAACTGGGGTGACTATGAAGATATGACATGGGATCAGCGTATGGTGTTTGATATTGCACGGTCGAGTTTTGTCCACCGTAATGAAGATGAAGCTAGACCCAGTGGGAAGCGGCAGATGATTTTGGGTACGAACAAGATCGTTTTACAGGCCATCAGTGACACATTTAGATGATAGATGGTTTGACATCGTGAAAATTACTGACCAGCCTTTGTTTGAGGGCTCTAGTGAGTCCAAGTTATCCTTTGTTTCGACTTTGTTAAGTGGGAAGTCAGAGTTTAACTTGTCTGAAGGTGCATTTGATTTTATTTGAAGTAGTCAGGAAAGTATTATAAAAAAAAATAACTTTCCTCTGAACTATTATCAACATAGGAAAACCATCAATGATTTGGGTTTACAGGTTATAAAGATTGATGCATGTAAGAATGGAAGCATGCTGTGTTGGAAGGGACATTCAAACTTTGATTGCTGAAGGTTTTGTGATAAACCTAGATTTAAAAACATTGGTCGATGTGGGGACAGAACTCGTAAAAGGATTCCAGTTGCCATTTTGAGATACTTGCCATTGACTCTTCGGTTACAACGATTGTACCATACCTTTGCCACAACAGAACATATGACTTGGCATGCTACACATGAAGCTCAAGATGTGGTTATGTGCCATCCGTCCGATGCTGAGGCATGGAAACATTTTGATAGGACGTATCCTGATTTTGGTTTAGAGGCTCAAAATGTTAAATTGGGACTATGCACAGATGGCTTTGCACCGCATGGCCAGTTCGAAAAAACTTATTCTTGCTGGCCAGTTGTTCTAACTCCTTAAAACCTTCCTCCGGGTATGTGCATGAAAAGCCCTTATATGTTCTTAATATTGATTTGTCTTATGCCGAAGAATAAAAAAAAAAACATAGATGTTTTCTTACAACCTCTAATTGTTGAGTTGAAGTAATTGTGGGAAGATAGGATTTCAATGTATGATGTATCGAGGAATGAGCATTTTTGCATGAGGGCTACTCTTATATGGACTATTAATGACTTTCCTGCTTATGGCATGTTATCCGGGTGGAGTACTGTTGGAGCTTTAGGTTGCCCTATATGTATCCAGGAGAGCAAAGCATTTGTGCTTGCACATAGTAAGAAGGCGACTTATTTTGATTGTCACAAGTGTTTCCTTCACCACTTGTATAGAAAGGATAAGAAGTCTTTCTGTCATTGTCAGGTTGAGACAATGGTTGCACCATCGAGGTTGACAGGGGAAGAAATATATGCACACGTTTGGCATTTGCCAACCGCGATGGATGATCCGATTCATATGCCTGATTATTACGGCACTCATCACAAATGGAGAAAAAGGAGTATTTTTTAGGATCTTTCTTATTGGAAAACAAACTTGATTCGCCATAACCTTGATGTTATGCATATTGAGAAGAATGTGTTTGATGTAGTTTTTGGCATTGTCATGGATTTGAGTGGGAAAACAAAAGACACTTTGAATGTAAGAAAAGACATCAGTGTTCTATGCTCTCGAAGTTCAATTGTAGTTGATCCTGAAAGTGAGCAGTGCACCAAATCTAAAGCCATTTAAACTTTGACAAAACCACAGAAAACAACCATTTTGAGATGGCTTAGGAACTTGAAATTTCCATACGGTTATGCATCAAATATCGGGAGATGCATTGACATTAATGAAGAGAAGGTCTCTGGCATGAAGATTCATGATTGCCATGTCTTTATGCAAAGACTACTACCAATCGCATTCAGAGAGATGTTGCCTCTTAGTGTATGGAAACCTGTGACAGAACTTAGCCTATTTTTTTGATACATATGATCAAGTATGCTGGATTTAGGGAAGGTTTGGGATTTAAACAACAATGTTCCACTCATACTATGTAACTTGGAAAAGGTTTTCCCTCCAGCCATGTTCGATTCACTGGAACACGTCGTTGTTCACTTACCATACGAAGCATTAGTTAGAGGTCTGGTTCAATTCAGATGGATGTATCCCTTTGAAAGGTAAAAAAATATATTCGATTCATATTATAATTATATAGGCATTCATATTTATGCTAGTTAAATTATATTTACATGGCATACATACTTCTCTTGTCACATCCCGACCCGAAGGGTCGAACTATGACAATCACCGCATGCTAAGAATTTCGAATGACGCGCTCACCCGAAACTCCAAGTATGCATGGCTTATGGTTCTCACAACCCATTTGCGATTAAATAAACTTTACCAAATATATAAAATGCATATTAAGTCACAATGAAAAATAAGATATTTTACAGTGACGAAATAAAGTCCTTTTTATAAAATACAAAGTATATGGAAAATGTTTCATTAAGTATTTAAATACACTAAAAGTAGCAACAAAATATTGTCAGTGGATCCATAACTAATTTACAAAAACTGGACCACATACTTGTAAAAGATTGACTTCGATCGAGTTGCTTGTCTAGGCAGTCTATCCTCTATCTAATGCTACTGGCCTGAAAAATTTTATAAAGAAAATGGGATGAGTATATTTGCTATACTCAGTGAGTGAAACAAGACCATAAAATTTAACACAAAACAAGCAATTTCACCATAAAATTATTTTTATGTAACTTAGGAGGAATCCAAGGAAATTTTTATGCACAAAGTTTAGATTTCCATATTTTATGGAATTTCGACCAGTGAATTAATTTGAGCATTTAAAAGGCTTGCCAAAACACTTTGCTCAAACCTCACTCGGTCAAGATGAGATTCAAGCTTGCCGAGGCAAGTTTCTTTTATTTCTTTATTTGGAAAGCAAAAAGCCCTTTTCTCGGCATTGGCATAGGCCTTTACCACGAGTGGTGTGTGGTTATGTCCGCAGTACTCCCACAGGGATCAAATAATCACATAACAATGCGCACAATTAACCCCTATCTCACTCCATCCCTTATGGGAGTGAAAGCCCACTCATGTCACCTCCATAAGGTTGAACCGTGAGAGGCCTCACTGCGGTGACCAACATCTCATCCACTGTCACGCCCTGACCCGCCTGTGCCTGCCACGTGGCATCTGCCTCGCTACCTCGAAATACGTGTCTGCAGCAACACATCCGAGGCACGGCAAGGTATGAATGGATACCATTACTACAAAACAATATAAAATTTTATTAGAAATCATATAATAAAATAATTAACTTTAAAAGATATACCAGTGGATTAATTTAAAAGAATACCTACACAGTGAAACAACTAAGCCTAGGCCACTGATGTCTCCTAGTGAGCCTTAGGTCTATCTGCTGTCCTCGTACGCGGATCTGCATCCATTCACAATGGATACAGGTGAGTGACAGAGGTTCAATGAATCTCCATCAGGGTTAAGGAAAACAGAGGAAATCCAAAAGATAATAATAAAATAAATATTTTATTTTGAAAATCTTTTTCTAGTTCTCTAGCCGAGAACTCTCTTTAAATAAATATATACATATCTAAAATGGGCTAGCCACAAACCACTGAAGGCTCGACCCGTCGGTCGTTTGCCTTACTGCATAGAAGGCTATCTCTTTCCAATATAATAATGTTTCCATATTATTCATTTTTCGGCCCATTCCCTCGGTGTGCCAATCGCTGTGGGTGGAACACAGTCAAACGAGCCCTAGCTAGTTTCCCTACGCTCCTCTCCCAGGGTCTCCACTCACCGTGCCCCTTGATAGGTGGTCCACAGCTACTTAACCTCTGGCATGCCTCTCACTCGATTCCACTTGCTCCCTCATATCAGAGCACCGAGGAACCCACTCAGTCGCTCATCTCGCCTCCCATCCATATTATATTATATATATATATTTAAAATACATAAACATAAACATAAACACACATACATAAATCTTTAAATTTCCTTTTAAAACTTCCCACTCTTTACGTGGGTATATCACTATGCAAACGTGTGTGTGTGTGGATTTCCCATATCCCAAAACCTTTGAAAACATTTATGTTTTTAAAACCTTTTTAAAACTTTTGTGCCCAATGGCAAAACAAAGAAGTCTAGGCCACTCATAGTATTGGGAGGTTCGTATACTCCCAAGCGTTTCATATAGCTTAACCTCCGGAGCAACGCCGCATTAAATCCACCAGAGCCCTAATACACGGAAAAGCGAGTTAGCATTCATAAACAATTGTGAATGCACCTATGAGGCTCTAATATGACTTAGGACAGTGTTTAGATGTGATTCGGGGCTTAGAAAAGTGTCCAAGAGGTTCCGGGGTCAAAATCGAACACTTGACAAAAAATTACCAAAATGCCCCTGGGGCCCGACGGTCCCCCTCCATGGGCTGGGCTTGGCCCGGCCCAGTTTGGGCCAAGTAGGCCCTCCCATGTGGACTGGCCGTGCATGGCGCAAGCCCCGCATGGGGAAGTGGGCTACCGTCCACTCTCGTGCAGGACTTGGCCAAATGGGTCACTCTTGCGCGGGAGCCGCCTGCCAGCCTCGGGAACCGAGGCTTTTCCTTAGTTTTCGAGCCCCTCGGTCTGTGGTTAGACTTGAAAATTGAGACAGACAATCCTCACGCCTCCCATGACACATTTACTGAAGCAGAAACGAGAATCACAAACTCAAAGTTCCTAGATCTCGAATCTAAATTTAAAATCTAACTAAAAAGCTAAACTAACTTTGACCTTGGATTTCTCCTAGACCAATGCATGGAAATACGTGAAAACTTAGAAAAACGTAGATCAAGGCATTGAGAATAGCCTATTAAAATCTTACCTTGATCCTTTGGTCGGATTGTCCGGATCGGTCAAAAGTCCAAAATTACTCCTACAGAGCAAATTAGAGGAGAGGAAGAGAGGGAGAAGAAAAATGAGAGGGAGAGAGCCTATCGCCTCCTATTTATAGATAAGCTCGACACTGGGTCTACTCGAACCCCAGGCCAGAATTTTCCCCCTCTTTGTAACCTCTCATAATTTCGATCCTTGGCCAAATCCATCGACCAATTCACCAAAGGACATCCAATCCATCGGCTATGGACTTAAAGAAGCCCAAATTATGTTTCCATGCATGGTCCCCTGTCTCATCTTCCAACTACAACCTATCCCAAGCTTAACTTCTCTTTTTAATTAGACACATCCGGACCGACATATTGTTGACTTAATACGCTGTTGTACACTATTTCGTTTGTACGGAAAAGTCGAATTAGGTCCGAGTGTGTCAACTCTCCCCTCCTTCTAAATATTTCGTCCTTGAAATTAATTGAGGTAGCTTGGGGAGATGTGGCTTCTATTCCAAGCCTTCTGTTTGTTTTCAAATAGTGTTCGCATCACTATTCACTGTTGAAGTCCACCACGCTTCCGCTGCACACTCTGATTATTCTCTTTCTCAAGAGTGGCTTAATCACCCTTCTACTCTGGGCTTCATCTTTTCCTTAACATAGCCTACCCTTATCCAATTATGGGTTAGGCTTTTTTCACTTCAGTTGTGGCACTTGGAGGTTCTTCCTCCACTTCAGCTGTTCTTACTCGATCTTCTTGCTTTGTCTTTGTCTCATCTCCAAGTCTCTCTTGATGAGACTATCTTCTTGTTACTTATGAGGTTCCACATCTTCTACTCTTCTTAGGAGTTCCTTCTCCTTTTCTTTGCCACTACCTCTCACTTTGAGGCCATCCTCCGACACATTCCTTGTCGTTTCGTGGTCTTGTATTCATTTTTGTAACCAAGCTATTGGGAAAGACCTTAGCTTAACTCCTTCGCCTTCGCGGCGAGGATGCAGTGAGCTAAAACTCTCTCCCCTTGCCTTGGTTTTACGTCTCCGTTTCATTCCTTATTTTCATTCTCTTTCTTTCTGATCTTCTTCATTTCCAATCCCATGAGGTATGAGTCAGGCTCATGCACACATTGGCCCACACTCGGCCAAATCATAATAGAGGAATCAGAGATCATGTCCTCTCGGCTCTCACACTTTGACTGCCCATCTCTATTTTAAATAGGGCCCCTGGCCCATCTTATCTCATCTCTCATCCTCTCTGGGATGGAGAACTTTGGGTGGCCTCATGCATTCCCCAGTCACGCTTTGGGTTGGTCCTTTCTAGTGGTCATCACAGAGATCCTTAAGATCTCGATCTCTAATCCTTCCTCTCATAGGGATGCCTCACATGGCTCCTAAGTCACTCATACTTGAGCCTCGATTTCATACCCATCCATGCCATTTCTCTGGCCTCTTAGGGTTTTATTTGTCTCTCACTCTCTTGGAGCGTCCACTTCAAGAGATGTCACGTGTTTCTCTTTCTTATGACCTCCTTTCTTCACATTAGCTTCTTTGCTAATGGTCGACTTCCTTTCCTCATTTCATCAACAGTTATATCTGGGGGGTTTCCTTATCCCCATCTTTATCCTCTTTCTTCCACCTCATTCATCCGCCCACATCTATTATAGGGTCCACCTTTCTCTTGCCTTCTTGTCAAGGCAGAATAGCATAATTCACATATGTCACACTTGTGCGGCATCCTTTGTAGCTTCTTCATCTTCATGTCTCTCTCTTAGGTTTCCTTGTTTTCCACTTAACTTGACCTTCTCTTTGGTCCATTGCCATCTTTTGGCCTCATTCTGCAGCTCTTGTCATCTTTATGCCCTTTTCCTTAAGATCATCTCCATATTCTTTCTCCTCTCTATACTGTTTTACCTTGATTCACGTGATCTTTCACATGATTCACTGTCTCAGTTCCATCATCTCTTACTTTTTCTCCCATGTGGGTCTCCTTTTATCTTAGCCATCTTCGGCACTTATTTTCTTGATATCTCTTCTTTGTCTTCAATACCATGGTTTATTTATCGCGGGCAATATATTTCTCTACCATCGATCTCCTCACAATCTTGTTTGCGCCAAGCTAGCTCCATTTTAGCTTGGTTTAGCTTCATCTCCCACATCTTTTCTTGACTTATTATTCTTCGAGGGAGGTTATCCTCAAAGTTGGTCTACTCCCCTCCTTCTAAAAATTCAACTTATCTTCCATATTCCTCAACTCCTTACTTTTAATTCTTTCTATCTCACTCTTTTACCATGTCTTCACCTTTTTGTCTTATCCAGTTTCAATTATCGTCCTATTTATCCTTGCTTTATCCTCACTCATTTTTTTGACTTTTAGTTCTTTAATATTCATTCTCATTCCTTTGTTGACTTAGGTAAGTGTCGAAAAGAAGATTTGGCTTCAACTGATCTCACCAATCAATCATTTTTCCTTCTTAACTGGGTCTGACATCTTATTATTATTTCCATCATCATCATTATTCACGTCCTCATCATCTATTCACCTTTTTTTAGTCCACTCATCATTCTTTGGAATACAATCATCCCCATTCACTCGTTTCCTACGAGTGCTCATTCTCTTATGTTTCTTCCAATTTTTCTTTCTATCCAACCTCCTATTCTCCTCTTTATAATGTCAATTATCAGGGCCTTTCTTTCCTTTCTTTTTTCACCAATTCACCTTCTTAATCCTCCTGTTCTCTTCTTCCAAAATCAAGTAGCCGGGAGTTTTCTTTTCCTTTAACCAATTTATACCCTTAACTCTTTATGCTCAACAGTTCTAGCCTCCAATAATCCTTGTTTATTCTTTCTTTTTTTTGACCTATTCGTAGTATGATGTAATGCTTGCTTGACTCGAGTTTGAGGTTCATTATGCTCGACTTTTCTTTAGCTAACATCAGTTGCTAAGTCTTTTATTTGCTTTCTTTTACTAGATCTTTCTTAATCCTCTTTCTAGGCTTTTTTAATCCCTCTTTTTATTAGCTTTCTTTAACCTATCCCTAGGTTATCTACCTAGGTTTTGTCTCGAATCCTAATTTCCTAGTTTTTCTATTTACTAGTTTTACCTAGTCAGTCATTTGGAGTTATTAACATGTGGTTCATTATGACATTATTGCTAATTAAGGTTAAAGTTTTCTAGTAATATGTTATGCTTTTCTTCTTTTAAGGCTCTACTCCTAATTAACTTATACTTAGTTCATCAACTGAACTAAGTTTATCTATCATCTAGGCCTTATTCCTTTTTGATTAGCCTAGAATTTTCTTTTATCTAAAGTTTTATGCTTTCTTTCTTCTTTAAGAAAGCTTCTGCACTACATCATGACATCTCTTTATCCTTGGTTTAAGGGTTCGCTTCTCTTCTCTTTTCCATTTCTCCTTCTTCTTTCTCACCAGTTCCTTCTGGTGATGTTCTCTTAATTCTGAAGAACATTCTCTTCGTACTCTTCCTTTACACACACGCAGGCATTTCACCACTGCCTTGCATTTTACTCTTTCCGCTTGCTTACTTCCCATTGATTTCATCAAGATCATCTCCTATTATCTTTAGGAGGTTTCCTCCTTCTTACTCTCTTTATCACCCAATAGTGAGGGTTTCATCACTTTTAATCTCTTAGTAGTGGAGGTTTACAACTTATCTTTCTCGTATTCCATTTCCTCCATCTTTATTTCCTTTCTTTTCTTTTTTTCGATATCCTCTCTTAACATTGGTATCCAATGGTCAGACAAGCAGTAACGAATATACTGTTCATTGACCACTTGGATGTGATCTCTTTCCATTCTTTCCTCATTCTCTATTTTGTCATTCTTGCCTTATTCCTCCTCATCATTTCCCAAGAATGTCTTCTCTCTTATTCTCTTTCCTTACTTTTCCTTTTTGCCATCCTCGAGTCTTTTAGGGTTTTCTTTTATTAATCCTTACTGCATCCTCAAGTGATTCTCCTATAAGTCATTTCTTGTGATCTTGGGCTTACTCAATTTCTTCCAATTTCCTTGGATATCTTTCTTCAGCTAACTCCAGACGAACTCTCTTTCGTCCACCAATACCCCCTTTCTTTCACGACTTACACACCATGGTGTAAGAACAAAAGAAGTCAGCTAGCCCCTGTTGTCACTTCTCTCAGTTCATGCCCACTCCCTAGAGCATCATCCAGACAATCTGTGGGCTTATCCCACCAGACTTGCCAACCTGTGGGCTTATCCCACCAGGCTTACCACAGCATTGGTTCGGGCCCAACCACCTCACACGCTACCCCAATGCCTAGGCGTTCGACTGCCTATGCACTATAGTATTACTTTACCTCATGTCTTGAGGTCTTGGTCAACCTCGTCCTCTATGATCGATCTCTTCGATTTCATTAATCCTAACCCAACTCTCTCTCCTATGCTACACACTAATGATGTAGAGAACGAGAGAAGCGAGGATAGCCATTACGCACATTAGGTCCATCTTGGCTCCTCGCCTCGCTCTAACCGCTTCACTTCCTCTAAAGTCTTACACATCACTAATGTAAAGAATAGGGAAAACCACATCCAATTTAGGGTTAAAAATCAAATTCGCTGCTTTACTAGCGAGTCTCAATGCCCACAACCTTAAAGGTTAGACATTGAACCAGTTCTTCACTAGTAAGCCTTTGATTAGGCAATCTCGGAGGGTTAGACGAGATATCGTCTATCCCATCATCTTAAGAGAAATACCATCCCTTGCATGGTTTAGCTGTCAAGTAGAAGGAAAGTTATAAGCTGAAGAATTGATTTTGAGGATTTCTTGGAAAGCGTGCTTTAGTTTTAGGAATCTCGAGAAGAAGGTGGTCGTGGCATCACCTCACTAAAAGACCAAACTCGAGAACTCTATATGGTGGCACGCTACTAACGAAGGTATTCTAAGAGTAGGTTTAGCGATTTATGACACTTTCAAGTAGCTACGTACTCGAACTCTGAAGTTTTAAACCAATCTAATCCACTGGCTTCGAAAACGTTTGAAAACATTTCAAAAATACTTTATAGCTTTTGAAAACAGTCAAAATCTTTTAAACACTCTAATACCATTAAAGTTGTCACGCCCCGACCCGCCTGGGTCGGCCACGTAGCAACCGCCATGCTACCTCGAAGTACATGTCTGCAGCCATGTATCCGAGGCACTGCAAGGCATGAATGGATACCATTGCTACAAAACAATACTAAATTTTTTATTAGAAATCATATAATAAAATAATTAACTTTAAAAAGTGTACCAGTGGATTAATTTAAAAGAATACCTACACAGCGGAAACTACGAAGCCTAGGCCATCGATATCTCCTAGTGAGCCTCAGGTCTATCTACTATCCTCGTACGTAGATCTGCATCCATTCACATTGGATATAGGTGAGTGACAGAGGTTCGATGAATCTCTATCGGGGTTAGGGAAAATAGGGGAAATCCAAAAGATAATAATAAAATAAATATTTTTCTTTTGAAAATCTCTCTCTAGTTCTCTAGCCGAGAACTCTCTTTAAAACAATATAAATAAATATATACATATCTAAAATGAGCTGGCCACAGACCACTGAAGGCACGACCCATCGGTCATTTGTCTTACTGCACTGAGGGTTATCTCTTTTCAATATAAGAATATTTTCATATTATTCTTTTTCTGGCCCATTCCCTCGATGTGCCAATCTTTGTGGGTGGAACATAGTCAAATGAGCCCTGGCGGGTTTCCCTATGTGCCTCTCTCAGGGTCTCCATTTACCGTGCCACTTGATAGGCGATCCACGACTATTTAACCTCTGGCATGCCTCTCACTTGATTCCACACGCTCCCTCGTATTGAAGCACCGAGGAACCCACTCAGTCGCTCATCTTGCATGCCATCCATATTATATATCGTATATATATATATATATATATATATCTTTAAAATATATAAACATAAACATAAACATAAACACACACACATAATTCTTTCAATTTCTTTTTAAAACATCCCACTCTCTACGTGGGTGTATCACCATGCAAATGTGTGTGTGTATGGATTTCCCGTATCCTAAAACCTTTGAAAACATTTATGTTTTTAAAACATTTTTAAAACTTTTGTGCCCAGTGGCTAAACAAAGAAGTCTAGGCCACTCACAGTATTGGGAGGTTCGTATACTCCCAAGCGTTCCATGTAGCTTAACCTCCGGAGCATTGCCGCATTCGATCAACCAGGCCCTTAATACGCGGAAAAACGTGTTAGCTTTCATAAACAATTATGAATGCACCTATAAGGGTCTAATATAACTTAGGCCAGTGTTTAGATGTGATTCAGGGCTTAGAAAAGTGTCCAGGAGGTTCCGGGGTCAAAATTGGACACTTGACAAAAATTACCAAAATGCCCCGGGGGGCCCGTGGGTCGCCCCCTGTGGGATGGGCCTGGCCCGACCCTCCTACACAGATTAGGCAGCGCATGGTGCAAGCCCCGTGTGGGGAAGTGGGCTGCCACCCACTCCCACACGAAATTGGCCAAGTCCTGCGCGGAACTTGGCCAAATGGGTCACTCTCGCGTGGGAGTGACTCGGCTCCCGCACGGGAGCCGCCTGCCAGCCTTAGGAACTAAGGCTGTTCCTTAGTTTTTGAGCCCTTTGGTCTGTGGTTTGACTTGAAAATTGAGACGGACGATCCTCACGCCTCCCACGACATGTTTATCGAAACAGAAACGAGAATCACAAGCTCAAAGTTCCTGGATCTCGAATCTAAACTTAAAATCTAACTAAAAAGCTAAACAAACTTGGAGCTTGCACTACAAAAAAAGTTCCATATACTGACGGACAAAATTCCGTCATTAAAACCCAAATTTCTGTCAGTATAGCCCGCTTTAGGCTATACTGACGGCAAAAGTATCTATTGCAACGGAAAAAAGTCCGTGAAGTTATCCTTCGATGGTATAGACCTATACTGATGAAAATTTTGACCGTTGCAATATCCTTTAAGGAGATACTGACGAAAAATTAACCATAAGTATTGTATATATTGACAGAACGTCCGTCACTATATCTTCTTTCCAATACCTACTTTTAAGTATTTTACCAACAACATTATCCGTCAGTATATATCTATAATGACGGTCTAGCCGTCAATATAGGTTTAATCTATTCCAATGACTTTGAATAATAGGTCAATTTCATACTATATTTTAATATATTTATTTCACCTTAAGATTAAAATCTACAATTAATCAACATGACATAAAAGAATATGTAGAATGTGATTAATGAAAGATATTTTATTTATAAGTAATTAAGAATGTATTTCAACAACGAAGCTTTTAAGAAAAATAGTATAGATACAATATTTTCTTCCAATTGTCTACAATTCTTCTAGCTCTAATAGTTAAACATCATATGCTCACAGTGAAATATCATCTTCATCACTCATTCCCTGTCAAAAATAGTATAACAAAATGTAAATGTAAAGTTCAACAAATGAAACAACTAAATCAAAGATGTTTAAACAGCAACAAATTTAAAGTTTCAAAGTGATCAACTATGAATCACAAACAAAATGGCATCAATAGTCAAAAAGTCACAAATTAAAAAGCATAGACTTTAATCACAAAGCAATATTATAAAGTGAATTTTTATGTTTTCTATCAATATCAAAATAATCCCGGTGTTCTTCTAAGTTCAATGTACCGTACAAGATCAAGCTTCCAATATCCTAGTGTACTAAGCAGATCAATAGCAGCAAGGTAACTCAAATTAAGCAGATTTTTTCTTCTCACAAAGATCACATCTATTATCTTCAGATATAAGGTGCATTGACCAAACCTGCCTAAAAGTTGGACTACAAATGCAGAAGTCTAAAGTTTCAACTTAGTTAATCACTTTCACTTTAATATCTAAACTTTTATGCTCAATATTTACACTTAGCAAGAAGCTAAAAAGTTGATTGATATTGAAAAAAGTCATACAATAAATAGACTAATTACCTTACTCATTGTCACGATGAAAACTTGAATTTGATGAATGGTGTATATTTGGGGAGTTATTCGGTGCAATATTGACATGAGCAGCCTGTGAAAAGACAAGAAAATATTGCTAATTAAATGAACATAAATAATACCTAAAACAAACAGCTATAACAATATGCAAGTTCACTATATAAGCAACAAGCATTTAAACCCCATATATTACAAATTTATCTACAAGCACTTCCTAATGCATTTGCTAAAGAATTCTAATCTTTGTGCAAGAGTTTGGAAACTGGAGTGGTAGTTGAATGAGGGAGTGAGATAGCTAGCTGCTATATATATTAGAGTCTATTTCTTGCAGCATACAAATAACATTAAAAGATGAGATGGATCATCCTACATCATTGGCTCAAATATAATGAGACTAACGGTAATATTAAAGTTTAGTTCTATAAATGTGAAATCTCTTCTAGAAATGATTATAACCTTTTTAAAAGAAAGTGACTAATCGTGCTTCCTTCACCCTTTAGAAGAGCTGCTTGAAAGGGAAAAAATACAATTAATCAAGTTTAAGTTGGCTGTCAATTAAATTACAGTTTGGCTACCAAATGAAATCAAACAAAACCTGAAACCTATTGTTTCACCAGATTTACCTCTTAACTTTTTCTTCCTAAAGGGAAAAGGGAGAAGGGGATCAGTTAAGGCAAGCAAGGCTAGTTAAAAAGGACGAAGGTTAAGTGAGGAAAGGGGTAAGGTCACATGGAAGAGCTGAGTTACTAAGTTACATATGCATAATGCTAACCTTTGTAAACAACTTCTTTTGTCTAGTAGAATGCACATAATATATTGAGTAATAAGCAAAAAAGACTGATACATTTTTTTCATTGCTGTAGAATTTTCAAACTTGATACATTGATAAATTTTCAGGTTGAAGATACTTAGCTTTTACCAAAACTACATTATTGGAATTCTAAGTAATAAGAACTGGAGTTTGACAATAGATAATGGGCTCTTGAATAAATAGTACTCAAGGAAATATTTAAATATGAGATGAATCTAAAATATACTGTACAGAGTTATACCTAAATTCACTATAAATTTTCTATAAAGAAAATAATTCTAACATCAAAGCTATAAATTTGCTATTAGAAAATGAATCACTATACAGAGTTAAATTCACATTATATTTTACATATGGAAACCTTGCCCAAATTAAATGAAAATGACCACAAGCCCACGCAATTCACCAAGTGTTTTTTCAAAATAGTAATTCCAAACTTTCCTGAAATGAGAATTAATAGTAATTAAGGAAAATGCAAATAAAACGAAAGAACTAAATCAAAAGAAAATGGAGAAAGGAAATTAAGATTAAATTAATAATTCTTACAAAATAAAACGCTCAAATGAAAAAGAAAGTTGATGAGAAGAAGGCTAACCAATAGATTTAGATCCGTGCCCTTTTGGTTCTTTTGTGTCATTAGATTTCCTACGAAAGCAATATTCCTACAGCCATATCCAAAAACAGCCAGAGATTTGACTTGGTTTAGCCTACATTCAGCTCTAGAAAGCAAGCATTATTTGCAAAAGAAAAAAAAAGAGAAAAGGAATTGTAAATTCATACCAGATTCAATGCCCAAAGAGAAAGTAAACTGCCTTTCTCGACTTCTTCAAATGCCTCCTTTTAATGAAAGTGAAAGTCTAATTCATGGGTTTCATGGCAACGGTGATAGGCAATGAAAGTAAAAGAGATTTCGAGTAAGCTTTCTAGTTCTTAAGCAGAGAATTGGGGAATTGGCTTTGTGGGTTTCAAGTTCTTAAGCTTTCAAGTTCGACGGCGTTGAAATTTGGGAATTGGGGTTTTTCTGTGAAGGCCGTGTGTTTTAGTCTGTGGATGACCAATACCAATGGGAATAACAAAATATTTGTTGGTATTCATTTATTGAAAAAATAAAATTATTTAATTATTATCATCATTATATAAAAAAGAAAAGTAGAATACCCGCGAAGCTAAAATTCTTGGCGCCTTTCATTTTTTTTATTTTTAACCATATACTGACGCCCAAATGAGCGAGCATCAGTATACGACATATCTATACATATGACTACTAAGTTGCGGTCAGAAAAAGGATTAGCTTATACCGACGGGTGTAATGTTCGTTGTTATATGTCCTCTATACTTACAGAATAAGTCCGTCAATATAGTTAAGCGTTAGTATATGGAATTTTTTTTGTAGTGTTGGATTTCTCCTAGACCAATGCATGGAAATGTGTGAAAACTCAGAAAAACATAGATCAAGGCATTAAGAATAGCTTATTAAAATCTTACCTTGCTCCTTCGGTCGGATTGTCTGAATCGGCCAAAAGTCCAAAATTGCTCCCAGAGAGCAAATTAGAGGAGAGGAAGAGAGAGAGAAGAAAAATGAGAGGGAGAGAGCTTATTTTCCCCTATTTATAGATAAGCTCAACACCGGGTCTACTCAAACCCCGGGCTAGACTTTTTCCCCTTTCTGTAACGTCTCATAATTTAGATCCTTGGCCAAATCCACCGACCAATTCACCAATGGACGTCCAATCTATCGGCTATGGACTTAAAGAAGTCCAAATTATGTTTCCATGCATGGTCACCTGTCTCATCTTCCAACTATGACTTATTTCAAGCTTAACTTCTCTTCTTAATTAGACATATCCAGACCGATGTATTGTTGACTTAATACGCCGTCGTACACTATTCTGTTTGTACGGAAAAGTTGAATTAGGTCCGGGTGTGTCATCTACCATGATCATAATGTAACCAATGTAGTTCAATTGTATAGCATTTGGCCAATTGGCCTATCATTGAAACCAACTCAATTGCAACAATCTCAACCACATTTATCATACATATGAACATTTGATTTCAAATATCATACACTAAATTAATTCACTTCAAGGTCATCAAAATTCAAGGTTTATAAATAGACATCCAATTTCATACACGGATTTAATTTTGGAAAACCGAGTCTTTGTTATTTTTGAAAACAAATTTCAATTTGTAAAGCAATCCATATCAAGGCCATAAGCAACCATTATAAATCAAATGAAATTCAAGAAATCAAACTATTGCATTTAAAAAAAATAACTTAAGCAGCAAAACATTTATTTATGTCTGTAAAGTCCCACTCACTAGTATAGGGAGGGTGTGCACTCCCTTCAATCCTCTCCTTCCCCTTTCTCTAAAGGAGTTTCACCGCCTATACAATTGATTACTCAAAGTGTCAACACTAGCTATGGTAGGAAAATGATAATTTGAACTAGTTATTTAACTAGTTTGTCAATTTGGGTACTTGGTGCCTAAATTGAGTTCTAGTGATTTAAATGGCGAGGTTAAAGTATGAGCAAGTTCGTTTTGATAAACAGTGCCTGTAGGAATTTCTCATTTTGTCTAGAAGTTTAAAACAAAAAAGTTGGACGATTTTACCCCTACATAAAATGGTTTTCGGCCTATGGACTTAATATGTAGAAGATTTAGGCAATTTAATTTCTTTAAGGTCTTGTCATGTTATTAAAGCATAATGACCATAAGGAAGCTAAATTCATGGGCTTAGATTAAGGTTTAGAATTTAAAATAAAACATTTAAATTTTTCCCATAAGCTAGAATTGTCACGCCCCGACCCGCAGGCTCGGCCACGTGACAACCGTCGTACCACCTCAAGATGCATGCCTCGTCGGACGGGCAACCAAGATGGCACAACGCTTAAAAATAAAGGATATTCGAGCAATATATGAAAACATACGAAATTATCATAGATAATACAGTTCAAAAATATTTCAAAATAAAGTGTCACATCTTACGGTGTTCCATGCAGCGAAAAAATATTATTTATAAATACACAAATATATAGGTAAGATGAAATAATATTCCGAGTCAAGATACATAAAACAAAAAGGGTGGCACCTACAATATAGTGTCCACAGAGACGAACTGGGATCATTGGCCATCGGGACGTCCACCGTCCAGAGTCTGATGATCTGATAACAAAAGTGAATGGGGCGAGTACAATATACTTGTACCTAGTGAGAGACTCGGTTATAAAGACCGATCACCTCAGGCTGGGGATATGAAATAATCCAAATATTAATTTAATAAACCATTTATTGAAATATATGAAATTCCAAACCAAATCCAATATCAAATCAATAAATAATATATCCAAATGGGCTGGCATCTGAAATCGTCCCAATAAGGTATACCCGTGCACTGGGTATCCACTGGACCGTCAAAGGTTACTTTATATTTTTAAAACATTTTTCTTTACTCTCTGGCCCATTCCCTTGACGTTTGCCTTGCTGTGGTGGAACACAGCACTCTGGAGTCCTGGCGAGTTTCCCTACGCGCCTCTCGCAAACAGGCCCGACTCACCGTGCCCCTCGATAGGCGGTCCACGGCAGAGTAATCACGCATGCTCTCAAACTCGGTCCACGCTCCCGCAAATCGGAGCCCCGAGGAATCCCACTCAGTCTCTCATCTCTTAGGGGTATCGTTCCCCAATAATAATCAATAATATCAATATATCAAATTTATTGAAATTCCCACCCTTTAAATCATTTGTAAACTCAGTGTGTGAGGGTGGACAGTTCATACCCCAAAACATATATAAACAATTTAATAAAGCATTTATAAATAAATTTGAAAACGGTTAACACTCAATGGTCAATCAATATAATCCAAGCCACTCACAAGTGAGGAGAGTTGTATACTCCCCGATTACCCACGAATGCCTTAGCTCAAACAGCAACCGGTCCAAAACTCGTACAATCACGTACCTAATTAATCAAATTAAAATCTAATTTGATTAATAAAAATATTCAACCGACAATTAAATCATAAAACAAAATCAATTAAAGGTCTCGGATTAAAATTGGCAAGTCCGGAAGTCAATTGAAGCTAATTGGAGTCAATTGGGGTCAAATGGGGTCTAGGGTTGCAAAATTACCAAAATGCCCCTATTGCTACAGTGCCATTGTCGGCAGGCTGCTCACTCCCGGGCGGGATTGAGCAAAAATGGGAGAAATCCCAATTTTTTTGTCAACTCCGGCACGGGACTCACCAGGTTCGACGCCGGACTTGATTCCAGAAAACGGCCGTATTCGGCCTTTCATCAAATCGAGCTCGGTTTGAGTTCGATTCACAACCAATCCACACCAAAATTGAAATACAGCACGTTAAACACATGATCTATGGATTCACAACTTCAAGAACGGAATCAATCCATTAAACATGCTCGAATTTTGAATCAAAACACTATGGGTTGACTTATCTCGGTCAAAACAGAAATCTCAACTTCAATCATCAAATTCTCTTAGCACAAACCATGAAATCAAGCATGTAAACTATCAAATTAAAGCTTGATGAGTCTAGAACAACATACCAAATTCCCAGCCAAAACGCACGGTTGAATCAAAAGATATGAGCTGATGAACAAACTGTCGCCAGAATTCCAGATTTCTAGATTTGGTGATTTTCTTAGAAATCTTGGTGTTTTGATCTTCAAGGAGGAAAAAGAAGTTGATATTGATGATTGATCAAGTGTTTGAAGAGGGATTGAGAGTTTGATTCAGAGAGAATTGGAAGAAATCTCGGAGAGAAATGAAGAAGAAGAAGTGAAGAGGAAATGAGGGTCTCGGCCAATCGAGACCCTTATAGAAGTGACAGGACCGGACTCGTGCCTGTCCGGCGCCGGAGTCAACCAAAATCCAAGTTGACTCTGGTCAACTCAGCCCAATTGCCTCGGGTCTCGATTCCAAGTGGGACCCACATCCTCGGACTTCAATTTTAGGGTTTTTAAGCTTGAAATTGAGCTAAATGAAGTTTAAAACATCCATGTGAAGTCTATTTTGGTATATTAACAAGACAACAATACATAATTTTATAACTTGACACGTGCGGACTAGGTCCGGGTGTGTCATGAATGGTCATTTTCTTTCATAAATTTTTCATAATTAAACTAACCATTCATATAATTTTCTCACTACCTTTATATCTTGTATAGGCTTTGAATGACATCCAATTAAATCCAATTAAATTAGGTTTATTTTATAATTATGAAACTAACTTTCTTTCTATTCTTTCCTTAATTTATATTTCTTTATAATCTTATTAAATTATCATTTATAAAAATAATATGTTAGTGTTCTTTGATAAAATACTATACCTTCTCTAGGATAGTAATTTACTACATAAATTCATTTAACTAGGTTATGTTCTAGTTATGGAATTAGATTGGCATGTTTACACTATAGTTTGAAATAAAATATTTAAATTCTCTATAAACTTGGAATGACTACTTTCCTTCCTAATTTTTCTATGGTTGGTCTAATAATCTATACCAATTTCTCATTTCATTTGGGACTTTTACAATTCTTGAATTTCATCAAATTAAGCTTTTATATCTTATTTGTCCAAAAGTTTATATTATGGCATAGAATAATCTTATTCTATAACTATCAATTTTTACAATTTTTCTTATAAATTTCTTAATTTATATTTGCTACTAATTCCATCAAATGACTTCTCATAAGATAAAATATTAAGGTTCTCTAGCAACAGAAGATATATATATATATATATATATATATTTGATGAGATTTTACTACATAAATTTTCCTAATTTGGTAATAGTTCTATGGAAGGAGTTTTTCATCAAATTAGCTAATCTAAAATTTAAATAAACATCTAAAGATGCTAACAATTAATTTATATCCTAGTCTCCTTTAACAAAATATAAATTATTATGGAACCATAAATTAAATTAATTTCCATAACTAAACTAACATGCATAAATTCGCATGGGGAAAAGCTTAAGGAACTCTTTCAAGGAGAAAATTACATATAACTAGGATTAAAAGAAACAAAAATACCTTTGAAATCTTTGAAAGAAAAATGGTATTCCACCCAACTTAAGATAGTTTGGAGGATTTGCTTGATGAACTCTTTTGATGAAATAGTTGTTTTTGTAGGTTTAATGGTGATTTTTGATGAGAAAAACTTGATGGATGAGTTATGGGAGTAAAAATGGAGTTGTAGTTTAATAGATTTGGAGAAGTATAGAAGGAAGAAAGTTGGTGATTTAGGAAGTTGAAGAAATGGTAGGATTTGGAGTTGGAAAAAAGAAAAATGGTGGAAGACAAAGTGAAAGGTGGAGTTCGGCAAGCATGGGAAAAAGAGAACAAAAGTGAAAAAGAAGGTGTCTTGAAAAGTTTTGATCTCTCTAGAAAATTCAAGACACCCTTGAGTTGACAAAAATACTCTCCATCAACTTTATTAATTCCAATTGTGTCCCATGAAAGAAATTGGTTAGTTAGGAATTTTATGGAATTAATTAAAAACTAGGTGACTCCGTAAAGTAAGGTCAATTAGTCAAAATAATTATTCAATTTAACTATCTAAGTGAGTTTACTAGAGGAAGTTCAAATATATTGTTAGGTTTTCTACATTTTTACTCGATAATTTCAAGCACCAACTTGGCAGTTTTCAAGTTTGAATAGTGTATAATAGTATGGAACCCTCCAATACTGTAAGAAAAATCATTTTTAATCACTAAAAATTCAATTTGTAAATTTACTAATATTTACAAAAATACCATTGGGTTTTACGACATTCTTTTCTGTAATTTTTTTCTCCAACTTAGGATATTTAGAAAATTAACGTAACGGCTTCGAATATTCTAAGACACACTAAAGAAGATGACTGGGTGGTTAGAAAGGTCATTTATACCCTTAGTATGATGTACGGAATTTTTGAAAAATAATACAAAAAGTTGACTTTTACTTCCTAGGTCAAAATTTACCCTAGGTGTTTAGAAACATAATTCTTTAAAACGAGAAAAATTTCATTATAGGTAAGAGTTACTAAGAATACCTCTATGTATATACTAAGTATAAAAACTCTCATTATCTAAGTCTACGGTTCCAAACTCGATTATTCTAGGACTAGGTGATACAAATATAGTTAGTATATAAGTATAATATAGTATATATAGTTAGTATATAATAATATAGTATATATAGTTAATATATTATAAGTATAATAATATCATATAGTTATAAGTATAATATAATATAATATATATAGTTATCAATATAATATAATATAGTTAATAATATATAGTTACTATATTATAAGTATAAAATAAATTATAATATAGTTATACTTATATAGTTATAATGTATATTATAAGTATAATATAATATATTTTAAGCATAATATAGTTACTAATATATTAAAAATATAAAACTAATATTTTTTTAATATAAGTTTAATATATAAGTTTAACAAAACTTAGAATTTAACAACTTTAATTTTAATTTTAAGGTTCGACGGCAATCTTAGGACTCGGGCTCCCAGCGATCTCAGCTATCCGGCACATGGCGAGTTTGACAAACGTCGGAGCACAGTCAGTCACCACATTCCGGCTCACACTCAGTCGAACTACCATCCGCTCTTGGATTACCGCCACTGCCACCTACAGTTCTTCCACAGAACACGATCCTCCCTCTGTCCATACATGTATCCCCTCATTCTCAGGTATATGTATCAATTTTATTTCAGTGAAAGTTATTGTTGCAATTTAAGTCATTATTGCTTGCACTTTAGTCTCAATATAATTGTCTACTAACGTACTTTTTATGCTTGTAGACAACGTCACATCCGGTTGACCCCTCTTTACGTAGTCCTCTACCATAGCGCACAGTTCCACTATCAGACCCATCACCTCCTTTACCTCAGGGGCAGGAGCAATTCCTGAAGGTGGGTGGCAGGACATACCGACTTGTGCCACCGGATCCACTGCCGGTCAGCCGTCCCAGCCTGCCCAGCCTTCTGTCCCCAGACCATCCCTTCGAGAGGTGCCGACACCGATGTTCATGTCATCCGTACTTACGTAAGATGTTAACATTTTAATTTGACTTCAATATTGATTTATTTTTTAATTTATTTCAAACTAACTAACTTTGTTAATTTACACTTTCAAAGGGATCGGACCATAAACAAGAACATCAAGAAGGAGATCAAGGTGACAGTCAGCGGTTACTAGAGAGAGCCGTGGAGTTCTTGGACGAAGGTCCCGCGTAAGGCGCAGGATCATATGTACGATTCATGGCTGGTAAGTTAAATTACTACAATTCATCTTTGAAGTTTTAAATACTATTATTTGTTTAGTTAAATTATTACATCATTATTTGTTTATGTAATAAAATTTATTAAAGTTTTAACGATATGATTTCTTGTTTTCCTTTTCAGAGACATTACTCCGTTCCACCCGAGGAGCTTAAACGCGTGCGGGCATTCTTCCAGAAGATTGCCACAGATTGGGTACGACACGAGTTTACAGAGGCTCGAGGTAAGAATGAGCGACCCCTATGGGTATTGGATGAGGTGTGGCAGAGGCTGAGGTGTCATTGGGCCCACGAGACTTTCCGACGGATCAATAAGATAAACAAGAAAAATCGCGACACTGAGCAGGCGATTGTCTTTTAGGGTGGTAGCAAGGCCACTCAGTTCCATTGGGACGACATGGTAATAAAAATATATATCTTTTGTTTCGATTAAATTTGATATTTCATAAATATTATCTAATATCTCTTTCAAATTTTTACTTTTGAAGGTTAAGGAAACGGGTGCTGATCTTGGTCCTACGACCTTATTTGATAGACTTTACAAGACCAAGGAGGGCACTTATCTCGAGGGTTGTGCATGGACAACTGCTGTAAGTTTATATATATAAATGTCTTTCATTTTACAATTTAACTATGTCATTTAAGTACATAACTTTTTAAGTTAATATAATAATTATATAATATTAGTTTTATATTAGTAACTATAAGTAATTAATTACTTTTATTTTGTTAAGTTTTACTGTTCTCATTTTGATAACCATTTTACAATATGATTATCCGATTAACTTACATTAACCTTTTTAATTAATTAATTTAATTTTTTTTGTAGGAGAGCTACGAGTCCGTGACACACCCGGACCTAGCATGACCTTTCGTACGAACGAAATAGTACAAGATGAAGTAATAATTAAACAATATGTCGGTCCAGCTGTGTCAAGTATGAAGAGAAGATACGCTTAAGATAAGACGTAGTTGGAAGATGAGACTGGTGACCATGCATGGAAATAGTAAAGTGGACTCCTTGAAGTCCATAGCCAATGGATTGGAGGTCTATTGGTGAATTGGTCTGTGGATCGGGCCAATAATCAAAGTTTTGAGAGATTTAAAGAGAAGAGAAAGTTTGGCCCGGGGTCTGAGTAGACCCGGTGCCGGGCTACCCTATAATCAGCCTCCCCCCCTCATTTTCTCTCTTTCTCTCTTTCTCTCTTCTCTCCTTTCTCTTTTCTCTCAACTGCTCCCAGGGAGCAATTTTGGACTTTTGGCCGATTCAGACAAACTGACCGCCAGTTCAAGGCGAGATCTTGGTGAGTTGTTCTTAACTCCTTGATCATCATTTTTCTAAGTTTGTACGCTTATCCATGCATTGGTCTAGGAGAAATCCAAGCTCAAAGTTAGGTTCAACTTTTAGTTAGATTTTAAGTTTAGATTTGAGATTTAGGAACTTTGAGCTTGTAATTCTCATTTCTGCTCTGGTAAACGTGTCGTGGAAGGTGTGAGGAACCTCCATCTCGAATTTCACGTCGAACGGTGGACCAAGGGGCTCGGGATCCGAGGAAATGCTCGGATCCCGAGAGGTGCCGAGCGGCTCCCATGCGGGAGCCGCGTCTCTCCCACACTGGAGAGACGGCATGGCCGAGTCCCGCGCAGGACTCAGGCCAATCCCGCGAGACCTGGCCAATTTTGGCCACTCCGGCCCAATCAGTGGCTGGCCCTGATCCAGCCAGGTGGGTGGGCCTCTATGGCCCAGAATCCTGGCCGGGCTGGGCCCACGGTTCCCCAGGGGCATTTTCATAATTTTTCACCAAGTGTCCGATTTTTACCTCGGAACCTCCCGGACACTTTTCTAAGCCCTGAATCACATTCAAGCCCAGTCTTAAGTCATATTAGAGCCTCATAGGTGCATTCATAAATTTAATTATGAATGCTAACTTATTTCCGTGTACTAGGGCTCTGGTTGAATCGAGTGCGGCGATGCTCCGAAGGTTGAGCTACATGGAGCGCTTGGGAGTATATGAATCTCCCACCACTATGAGTGACTTAGACTTCTCTGTCTAGCCACTGGGGAAAAGGGTTTTAAAAATGATTTTTAAAAAAACATAAATGTTTTCAGAAAGGTTTTGGGATATGGGAAATCCACACACACACACACAATTGCTTGTGATATACCCACACAGTGAGTGGGATGTTTTAAAAAGGGATATAAGACTTAAGTGTGTGTGATTATATGTTTTAAATATAAATGTTTTATGTGTATATATGTATGTATATTATTGAAATATCATTATTATTATTATGGAGAGTACGATGCCCTTGGGAGATGAGTGATTGAGAGGTTTCCTCGGAGTTCCAATATGCGGGAGCGTGGACCGAGTTTGAGAGCATGCGTGATACTGAGCCGTGGACCGCCTATCGAGAAGGCACGAAGAGTCGAGCCTGGTTGGGAGAGGCGCGTAGGGAAACTCGCCAGGGCTCCAGTTTGCTGTGTTCCACCACAGCGAGGCACCACCGAGGGAAAGGGCTAGAGAGATAGAAAAGAGAAAAATTTTATAAATGAGAAAAGAGATAGCCCTCGGTGCAGTGAGGCATAAGACGACCGGCGGGTCGCACCTCTAGTATGATAGAGATGCCAGCCCATTTTAAATATATATATATATTTATTTATTTATTTATAGTGTTTTTAAAGGAGGGTTCTCAGCAAGAGAATCAAAAAAGAAATTTTTAAAAGAAAAATATTTGTTTTATTATTATTTGATTTTATTTCATTTTGGATTTCCCTTATCCGCTCTAACCCAGGTGGAGATTCTTAGAATCTCTGTCACTCACTTGTATCCAATGTGGATGGATGCAGATCCGCGATCGGAGTCAACAAAAGAAAAGAGGCTCACTAGGAGGCGTCGGTGGCTAGGCTTAGAAGTTTCCGCTGTGTAGGTATTCTCTCAATTAGTCCACTGGCATTACTTTTAAAGTAAATTATTTTATTAAATATTTTCTAATTAAAATTTTAGTTTTATTTGACAGCGATGATGCTCATTTATGCCTTACGGTGCCTCAGGTGGGTGACTGGCCAGCACGTACTTCGAGGCAACGTGGCGGTTGCCACGTGGCCGGCCCGGGGCGGGTTGAGGCGTGATAGTCCGAGTATGCTAGAGCCATTGCCACGGCTGGCGACGATCCATCCAGGGTTAACCCACATCAAGTATGGCAGAAGGTAGCTTGCAACAGCCAAGGGCGATACCTAGGCTACAGTAACATTGCTCAGCACCCGGACTTTCAGGTCGACCCATCATCCGTCCCCTCTCAGTCACAAGAAAACCTTTCTTTGCAACAAGAGCTTGATGCATTACACACCTCCATCGATAGGAGGATGGAGGAGACTACACAGGAGGTAGCACAGGCGGCAGCAAAGGAGTTAGCACAGGAGGCCGCACGATCTACACAGGAGGCCACATCACGGGTGTTAGCTAAGTCATTAGCCGAGAGGGATCGATTCTGGGCTGCTCAAATGTAGCAGATGATGACCCAGTTTTCTAAGCCTCTGGGAGTGCATATTTGGACACTGGAGCCATCTCAGCATGATTAAGCTCGTACTGGAGAGTCCATATCTTAGGCACAGCATCGAGCTAAGGACGTGGGTCTTGCGGCCGAGCAGGACGATGTCGTAGGCGATGGGGCTGATCTAGATGAGGACATTGCTGATCACAGGGAGGACATTGATGAGTTCGACCCCACTTTAGGGCATCCTTAGAGTTTATTCATTTATTGGATTATGTATACATGACATTTGTACGTTTGTACACATATATATAGTTTTTATTATTATGGTGCTTTTTGTATTTAATAATAATAATTATTATTATTATTTTTATTTTTATTATTAATCATAAATAATAACGAATTTAATATCATAGTTTTTATAATTTTTTCTAAATCCGTCCCTAAATTAATCCCATATTTTATAAAACCGTCCCTAATTCCATCCCAAAGTCAGAAATCCATTACAAAATCCGCCCCTAATTCAAACCATCCGAACCTAAATGATACGGATTTTGCAACAGATAAAACCGTCCCTAAATCCGTTCTAAAATCCGTCCCTATTTCTAAATTTCGTTGCAAAATCCGTTTCTAGTTGGTACATTTTGCCTTACCTGTTGGGACGGAATTAAGGACGGAAAACTAAATAATTAGGGACAGATGCAAAATTCTATCCCTAAAAATAAGGGACGAGCCTATAGGGACGGATTTGTTTCCGTCCCAATTTCCGTGTGTATTTCGATTAGGGGCGGATTTTCATCGTTTTTCCGTCCCTATATCCGTCCCTATAGGCCATTTTTCTAGTAGTGAACTTCTCAAGATTCAAATCAATTTCTTTGCCTTTTCTTATTCAAACAACAAAAGAAACCCGAGAATAGTTCATCAAACTAGCATTAGATTAGAAATTAGAAATATAAATTTAAAGAACAGAGGGCTTGTGTTGCGGACCCTCTAGTTGGCTTACGAAGAGTGAATAGAACAGATTGTATAAAAAAATAATCCTTCTTTTATTTATATTTATTTATGAAAGCCCATTACATTTTGATTTTGTACAATAACATAATCATTTTACATATGTAAAAGTCAGTAAAACGTCAAAATTAAAAACCCTCATGTTTTGTTCTAGAGAACTTATATATTTAAAACATTTAGTAAAGAATTCACTAGTTCTAAAAAAAAAATAAAGAATTCACTATATACCCAAGTTGTTCCCTAAACTATATCTCTTTAGACATATTGACCCATAAACTTATATTTGAGACAATTGACCATCAAACTATTATTTTGGAATAATTAACTCTTCAAAACTATTATTTTAGGACAATAACACCCAAGTTATTACTTATGTAACCCTTAATTGAATAGAAGAGCTATATTAATCCCTTAAAATTTTTCTCCTTTAAGGTTTATATTATCCCCCAAATAAAGTTTGAGGGCTTAATTATCCTAAAATAATAGTTTCAATGGTCAATTGTCTTAAATAAAAAATTTAGAGGCCAATTTATCCTTTTTGGTCTAGTTTGAAAGACAGATATGAGTATTAATAGTAAAGAATTCCATTATTCATTGGTGGGGGTCGACAAAACATATTTCCAGGAGCTGAGTGTTTGGATGTTTGACTTCATTGAAGGCTCTTCCAGCCGGAAACTATTTTTCTTTCTACACACCCTCGCATGTGATCACCCATCTCGGCTTTAGATATATAACAGAGAGATGGGTTGTTCTGTCCTTACAAGGCCCTTTTTGCTGTTAATGTTCATTTTTGAACTCTGGGAGCTTGCATTTGCTCTTTCCTTGGAAACGAATTCACTGCAAATGGAAAGGCGTAGAGAATTAAACGAGATACCGATGCTAATCAAATACAAATATATCACATTACTATACTTTATAGTTTACAATGTGATATATAAGAACGAACCGAAGAAAGTGAGTCAGCTTGGCAGCTTGAACAAAGTCTCCAACTTCACGCGCTTTTAAGATTTTTAACATCAGATCCAATTTAATATGCGTGGGGGCAGTGTTTTTCACAATCATTTCGGCTTCCTCTTTGAGCTCATGGCATTGTCTTTCGATCCTCCGGAACGGTCCTCTAATTTCGGTTTGTTCCTCTCTTATGCGTTGTTGACCTTTTCTTATCTTTCCCATCTCTGGTCTCGTTCGTTTGACTTGGACTCGCACTTCCAATTTCTTTGTCACAGATTTTGGTTTGGCGGCCTGGTGTTTCATCTTTCTTGGTATCTCCAAGTTCTGAATTAAAGCAGATTGAGATATGATCTTAATCAGGTTCAGTGAAGTGTCACAAACACATCGAACGTTTAAATAACACTGCTCCATTGACTAACGTTCAAAAGGTTGGAAGTTGCATTGAAATATCAAAGAAAACCGAACGAAATAACGGCGAAGAACCGAATGAAAAAGAAAAGAAAACAAGCAGAAAGATCCCAAATTATAGACTAATTGAAAAGCGAGTTTACTTAGTATCTATATCTATAAGTCATATAAAGTCATGAGAATTCGTGTGGGCTGGGCAATTGACGGCGCGAGCATATGAGAGTCGCGCGGTCCTTCCAGCTGTGATCGAGCGATTTTAACTTTGAAGAAGAGTTCTTCTGAATTTGGGAGTGATTTGCCCCCAAATATAGCTTATTGACCGAGTAAAGGGCTTTGATGCTTTTGGACAGACCATTAAACCCGTCGGGCCATATATAATAATTGACTGAAGGTGAAGGACCATCTAGGCTTGTTGCAGAGGTTGCAGTTTTTTTATGTATTTTTACTTTTTGGGTTTATGGTTTTGCATAAGCAAACAAGGTTGCTTTCGAAATGAGTTGGTAATTGGCATGTTGAAGAGCAAATATTTCCATGGTAATCCTTTGTCATTCTTAATTAAAGATGAAAAAGGGTTCTGAATTCTGATACAGATTTTATGCTCAGTAGAAATGTTTTCCACATACTGCTGCAACTTTTTCACCTCTAAGGAGATTGGCCACTTTGCAGCTTGATTAGAGGGTAGTAAGCCCCAACCCTGCAAACAGCTAGGACACTGGAATGTGATCCTTTTTCAACTACCTTCCCATTCTTTATCACAGCTATAGCTAGGAGACTAGGCACTCCCAATGATACCCATTCTACTTCTACTTCTACTTTTATTGTAGTTTATATATATATATATATATATATAGAAGTTATTATAGATATAGATTTATTTATGAAAATCAATTACATTTTGAATTTATACAATGACAACACAACCATTTTACATATATAAATATCAGTAAAACCAATGAAGAAAAAACCAGATCAGACCGGTCAGTTCAATCGCAAACCGGCCATCAGTCCGGTCCTTTAATGGCTGTAAAACCGTTTACCGTTTGAACCATTTTTGAACCGATGAACCGGTTGGACAGGTTTAGTAAAAAAATTAAATTTTTTATTTTTTAAGTTACTTTTAATTAACTAACCCAATCCAAAAAAAAAACCCAAATTAATGAGAAGTCCAAATTTTATTTTTTTTATTATGTTTGAATTTTTTATCTTGAATTTTCGACCTTAAATTTTTTATTTTTTTATTCTAATGTACTCTTATAATAAAAATTTAATTTGCGATGTAAAATTATTTGTATTATTTATTTATATTATGTGATGCACTAATATTTTATACTTTTTCTTATTTTTATGAATTTTTTAAAATTTTTTTTGAAATTTAAATATTTTAAGAAATTAATAAAACTAAAATATTTAAATAATCGGTCTAAACGGTTCAACCGGTTTTACCGGTTGAACCATTAAATCTTTAACCTCACCGGTTCAAGCACCGGTCCGATTTTTTATTCATTGAGTAAAACTGCAAATTTAAAACCTGTAAGCATATTTTCAATTATACTATGATAGAAAATATGAATTTGACACACCCGGACCTAGCACGACTTTTCGTACGAACAGAATAGTGCAAGATAACGTATAAATTAAATAATATGTCGGTCCGACTGTGTCAAGTCAGAAGAGAAGATAAGCTTAAGACAAGACGTAGTTGGAAGATGAGATTGGTGACCATGCATGGAATCTCTAAGTGGACTCCTTGAAGTCTATAGCCAATGGATTGGAGGTCCATTAGTGAATTGGTCGGTGGATCGGGCCAATAATCAAAGTTTTGAGAGGTTTAAAAGAGAAGAGAAAGTCTGGCCCGGGGCCCGAGTAGACCCGGTGCCGGGCGCCCCTATAAATAGAGGGGCCAGTTCAAGACGAGATTTTGGTGAGTTGCTCTTAACTCCTTGAACTACATTCTATTAAGGTTTCACGCTTATCTATGCATTGGTCTAGGAGAGATCCAAGTTCAAAGTTAGGTTCAGCTTTTAACTAGATTTTAAGTTTAGATTTGAGATTTAGAAATTTTGAGCTTGTGATTCTCGTTTCTGCTCCGGTAAACGAGTCGTGGGAGGTGAGAGGAACCTCCATCTCGAATCTCAAGTGAAATGGTGGACCGAGGGGCTCGGGATCCGAGGAAAAGCCTCGGATCACTAGAGGGGCCGAGCGGCTCCCGCACGGGAGCCGCGTCTCTCCCGCGCGAGACCTGGCCAATTTTGGCCACTAGCGCGGGTGGGCCTTATCCGGCCCAATCCGTGGCTGGGCCTGACCCAACCACACAGGAGGGCCTATACGGCCCAGAATCCAGGCCCGCGGCCCGAGTGTGGGGCCCACGGGCCCCCAGGGGCATTTTCGTAATTTTTTACCAAGTGTCCAATTTTTACCCCAGAACCTCCCGGACGCTTTTCTAAGCCCCGAATCACTTCCAAACATCGTCATAGGTCATATTAGAGCCTCATAGGTGCATTCATAAATTTAATTATGAATGCTAACTTGTATTTCCGTGTACTAAGGCTTCGGATAATTGAATGCGGCGATACCCCGGAGGTTAAGCTACATGGAGCGCTTGGGAGTATACGATTCTCCCATCACTGTGAGTGGCCTAGACTTCTTTGTGTAGCCACTGGGGAAAAGGATTTTAAAAATGATTTTAAAACATAAATGTTTTCCAAAAAGGTTTTAGGATACGGGAAATCCACATACACACACTTGCTTGTGATATACCCACACAGTGACTGGGACGTTTTAAAAAGAAATATATAGACTTACGTGTGTGTGTGTTTATATATTTTAAATATGTGATGTTATATGTATGTATATATTGAAATATTATTATTATTATGATTGTTGAGGGTACGATGCCTTTGGGAGATGAGTGTTTGAGAGGGTTCCTCGGAGCTCCAATTTGCGGGAGTGTGGACCGAGTTGAGAGCATGCATGATACTCAGCCGTGGACCGCCTATCGAGGGGCACGGTGAGTCGAGCCTGGTTGGGAGAGGCACGTAGGGAAACTCGCCAGGGCTCCAGTTCACTGTGTTCCACCACAGTAAGGCACTACCGAGGGAAAGGGCTAGAGAAAGAGAAAAAGAAAGAGAAAGAAAAAATATTTTTAGAAAGAAAAGAGATAGCCCTCGGTGCAGTGAGGCATAAGACGACCGACGGGTCGCACCTCCAGTAAGATAGAGATGCCAGCCCATTTTATGTGTATATATTTATTTATTTATTTAAAGTGTTTTTAAAAGAGGGTTCTCAGCAAGAGAACCAGAAATGAATTTTTAAAAGAAAAATATTTGTTTTATTATTATTATATTATTTTATTTTGGATTTCCCTTATCTGCTCTAACCCAGATGGAGATTCTTAGAACCTCTGTCACTCACTTGTATCCAATGTGGATGGATGCAGATCCGCGATAGGAGTCAGCCTTAGAAAAGAGAGGTTTACTAAGAGGCGTCGGTGGCTTAGGCTTAGAAGTTTCCGCTGTGTAGGTATTCTCTCAATTAGTCTATTAGCATTACTTTTAAAGTTAATTATTTTATTAAATATTTTCTAATTAAAGTTTTAGTTTTATTTGACAGAGATGATGCCCATTTATGCCTTGCGGTGCCTCAGGTGCGTGACTGGCCAGCACGTACTTCGAAGCAGCGCGGCGGTTGCCACGTGGCCAACCCGGGGCGAGTCGGGGCATGACAGAATTAACCTTTACATAGGATCTTTTATCCCATAGAATCAATCAAATAAGAATTCAATTAATAAGAAAATTAAGAGCACTTATCTTGATCCATAGCTCTAAACAATTAATTGAATAAAACCACAATTGAATAAAGGATTTGATCTTCTTGGATTTTCCCCTTTCTTCCTTCTTCTTTTAGATTTTCTCTGATGGATGAGAAGTACGTACGTTTCTAATAACTTAAGGATGAAGTTATCTTATATTATGTTATGTTATAAAGAGAGAGGGGAGGGTTTAATCCTTATTTATACAAGAAACCCTAGGGCTTTAATTTCTTAAACCCAATGTCCATCATATGGGCCTTTTAATAGTAAAGCCAACCCATTACATGGGCCACATTAATGTTTATTAAAATAAACTAACAATCTCCCACTTGACCCATGTGATGACTTGAAGATTCAACAACCATAAGTGCGCACCATACATTGAAATTTATCAAGTCATTGTCCTTAACTGAAATGAATTAATTGGATCATGGCGGTCACAAATTATATAACAACTTTATTCCTTCCATGTATCACAAAATTAACTCAAGTCAGAATAGCCTTAATTGAGAGTAACCATAATTGAGAAAAACTGTAATCCTCAACTTTAATGTCTTTAAAGACACAATTATTCATCACACAAGCAATACATGTACATAACCTAATGTGGATGAGAAGTAATAAGCAGAAACATAAATATAACTTTAAATGAATTCATCCAGTGTCATAACAAAATGAAGCAAGTCTTCTTTATGTATATAAACATAACAAACTATTATGCTAACAAGGACTTGTCTATAATGCCCATATTTTCAACATGGCCAGAGAAAATCTTGGGCGGTAATCCTTTAGTTAACGGATCCGCTATCATCATGTCAGTACCAATATGCTCAACAGACATTGTATGTTTCTGCACTTCTTCTTTCACAAACAAATACTTTAAGTCCATGTATTTAGCACCTTTCGAGTATTTGTCATTCTTAAAGAAGAAGACAGCTGCAGAATTATCACAATAAATTCTCAGCGGCCTAGCTATGCTGTCAACAACATAAAGCCCCGAGATAAAGTTCCACAACCACAATGCATGAATAGTGGCCTTAAAGCATGCCACAAATTCAGCCTCCATAGTGGAAGTTGCAATGACAGACTGCTTACCACTCTTCCATGATATTGCCCCTCTAGCCAATAGGAACAAATAACCCAATGTGGATTTCCTTGAGTCCACACATCCAACGTAGTCTGAATCCGAGTAACCAATCACTTCAAGGTGATCTGATCTCATGTACGTGAGCATATAATCCTTGGTGCCTTGTAAGTTCCTAAGGACTTTCTTTGCAGCTTCCCAGTGATCTATTTCGGGATTACTTTGATATCGGCCTAACATTCCAACAGCAAAACTGATATCCAGCCGAGTACATGTCTGAGCATACATCAAACTCCCAACCACTTATGCATAAGGAATAGATTCCATAGCCTTTCGTTCCAAATCATTCTTGGGACATCGCATTTGACTAAACTTATCCCCTTTCTGAATTGGAACTATTCCAACAGAACACTTTTCCATTCTAAATCTCTCTAACACCTTATTGATGTAACTTTTCTGAGATAGTCCTAACAATCCTTGTGATCTATTACGGAATATTTCTATTCCCATCACATAGGATGCCTCACCCATATCTTTCATTTCAAAATTGTTAGAGAGATAAATCTTTACATCATGTAACAGACCAGCATCATTTGCAGCAAGAAGAATGTCATCAACATATAAGACTAATATAATGAACTTGCTCCCACTGACCTTCATATAGATACACTGATCAACAGTGTTTTCTACAAAACCATACAACTTAATGGTATTGTTGAACTTAAGATACCACTGTCGAGAGGCTTGTTTCAGTCCATATATTGACTTTTTTAACTTACACACCAAGTTTTCCTTTCTTGTGGTAAAAAACCCTTCTGGTTGATCCATATAAACTTCTTCCTCTAAGTCACCATTCAGAAAAGCGGTCTTTATGTCCATTTGGTGGAGCTCTAAATCATAATGAGCCACCAAAGCCATAACAATCCTCAAGGAGTCCTTCTTTGAAACTGGAGAAAAGGTTTCCTTATAGTCAATGCCATCCTTTTGAGTGTAACCTTTGGCAACAAGTCTAGCCTTATACCTTTCAATGTTACCTTTCGAGTCAGGTTTGGTTTTGAAGACCCATTTACAACCGACTCGTTTTGAACCTTCAGGTAACCCAACTAGTTCCCAGACTTTGTTGTCATCCATAGATTTCAACTCTTCTTTCATGGCATTCAACCACTTTTCAGAATTATCACATTCCATGGCTTGTTTGAACTAGATTGGATCATCATTGTCGAGACGTTTTACCGCTCCGACGATAAATGATATGGCGTGAAAAATGTTCGGGACTAAACAGTCTAAAAACAAATGGAGTCGCCACTAACCTTTTATTTGAATAGGTGTGGTTAGTCACCTACTTGTTTAACCCAACGTAAATCTAGAAAGATTACGTCAAGTTAAGGAAAGAAACTGGTCTACGAAAAAGATTTTAGGTTCGTGAGTCGATTACGCTTGGGGAAGGATTAGCACCCCCAAGACGCCCTGAAATCGGTACCACAAAAGTCTTAAAAATATTTTACTTGGAAAATGATAATAAAATGTGTTTAAAATCATTTTAAGAAAAACATAATTTTAAATGTCGGAATAAATATTCCTTTTAATGCGGGATAAGCATCCCATTATAAAAGCTAAATTTGAAATTTAATGTCGGAATGAACATTCCTTTTAATGTGAAAATCCTTAGCCCAATTTTGAATTTGAAGAAATTTCCTACTTAGAAGGGAGATTCAATTTCTAAATAGGAATAAATAGTCTTCTAAAATCAAAGTAAAATATAAAAATGAGGATAGATATCCTTTTATAAAAAACAAAGGTTTAATTTTAATTTTAGAAAGTCTCAATTATGAGAATATTAATTAAAACTTTCTAAAAAATATTTTACAAAAAAGGTTGGGATAAACATCCTCAAAATCATGTTTTGAAAATTATGTTAAGAGACTTTAATTATGATTTCTTAAATTAAAATCTCTTAGAAAGATTTAATTTTAAAACAATGTCGGAATAAATATTCCTTTTAATTTGATGAAGGGAATAATTTGACAAAAATTTAGCTTAATAGGAAAACCTTAGTAGATTTAATAAATTAAGACCTTTCAACAAAAAAACATTTTTTAAAAAAATGAATGTCTTTTTTATCAAATAAAACTAATTTTGAACAAGAATTTTAAAGATTTAAAGAATAAACATTCTTTTTATTAAAGCTAAAAACGCCTTTTAATAAAAATAAAGTTTACTTGAAAGGTCTTAATTAATTAAACATACTAAAATCCTCCTAAAAAGGTATTTTGAAAAAACTAAAGAAAAGAAAAAAGAAAATAAATATTCCCCTTCCATTGAAAAAGAAGAAATAAAAATAAGAAAAGAAATTTTGAAAGTGGTTTTTTAACAAAATTTGGATTAATTTGAGAGACCTTAACTATAGTTGGGAAATTAAGATTTCTCAAAAAAACTTTTAAAATATGTTTTGAAATTAATATTGGAATAAACATTCCTTTTAATTTAATTGGGCCTCTTAAACAAGAGATTTTCTTAAAATAAAATGAAAATAAAACATAAAAGCCAAAAAGGAAAAGAAAAAATAATAATAATTGATAGGCCTTAACTATAGTTGAGTAATTAAGATCTCTAAAAAAAACCTTTGAAAACATGTTTTGAAATTAATGTTGGAATAAATATTCCTTTTAATTTAATTGAGTCCCTTAAACAAGATATTTTCTAAAAATAAAAGGAAAATAAAACATAAGAGTAAAAATGAATAAAAGGTTTTGGAATAAACATTCCTTTTGTAAAAGAAGATAATAATAAATTTTAATTCATTTGCCAATTTTAAGAAATTAAAGAAATCATAAACATGATGTATGCTTTTATGAAAATTAAATGAGAAAAATATATTTTTTAATTTTGAAGGGATGAGAAATTTCCCCGGGCCCGATCGGACTCCCGATTAGACACCAAAAAAACTTCTCATCGGAGAAAACCTTCGAAAACCTCGGACTTCCGAGGCATCCTCCGGTCACCCCATGCACATGAATTTTTTAAAGTCAACGTTCTAAACTTAATTATGCATGAATGGGACAAAGAAACAAGGGTTAGTATATGTATACACAATTAATTACATGATATAATATGATAAGTAAATAGGACGTGGAGATTTAAAATTAATTTTACAAGATCAAATTGCATGACAACTATTTTAACACATATAAGCAAGCTTAATTTAAACAAATGCATATACAAGGTCAAGTATGTAATTTTATACAAAATTCAACTCATAATTAAGCAAATATATAAGCAAGGGCAAAATGGTAATTTCACATACAAGATTCATTTTTTAATTAATCAAACACACATACTAGGGCAAAAAGTAATTTAATGCAGGATACAATTACTAATTAAGCCAAGATACATGTAAGGGCAAAAGAGTAATTTCACATGCAATATTAGATTTTAATTAGGAAAGCATGCATAAAGGGCAAAACAGTAGTTTAACACATGATAAAATTACTAATTAAGCTAACATATCCATGAGGGCAAAGAAGTAATTTTATATACAAGCATAAATTTTTGTATTAAGCAAAACACATATTCAAGGGCAAAAAAGTAATTTCTATGATCAAAAATTGAATCTTAAACTAAACATGCATTTATAGAAGCTAAAAAAAAAATTTAATTTTTAAATTCAAAGGCTATTTCTATTTAAATAAATAAAAAAGATAAACTTGAAGATTCAATTTTTATTAACCAAGTTTTCATTTTTAATCAAGCAAAAATACCCAAAAACAAAAAAAGGAGCAATTTTTATAATCCTAGGCTTAACATTTAACTAAGCAAACAAGTTAATCAACTTAAAGTTATGATCTTTATAACCAAGATTAGATTTTTAATCAAATAAGAATATGAATATAAGCTCAAAAATGTAATATTTTTAATCAAGATTAAGATTTTCAACTAAGCAAACATATGAAATGGGTAAAGCAAGTTTCAAAAATAATAAACAAGAATATAAAACAATGAAAGTTAGGAACTTTTTACATAATCATATAAATAATTAAGAGAAAGAACATATTAACAAAAAATGAAATAAAATAAATAAATAACAAAAAGTATCATCTTGAACATATATTAAATTACTTAACAATGTAAACATCATCATGAAAGGGAAAGTTAACATTTTTATGTACAAAGTTAAGATAATAAGGTAAGAATATTGTATTTAAAGTAAAAAGAAAAGATTTTTACACATAAAAATAAAAACTTTACCTAAAAAGGAATGAACTTTTGCATCAAAACTAAAAAAAATAGTGGCTTTGTGGAGAAGAGAATGGCTAATAGTTGAAAATCAATAAGCCTTTTCTCTATTTTCTCGAACCAAACCCTTTTTTAAAAAAGAAAAAAAGAAAAGCTTTTTGGATTTTTTTTTACTCACTGTTTCGGACTGCTTTTGAAATCAAAACCGAGAGAAAGGAAATATTTTTTGGTGTTTTTTGAAGACCGGTTTGCAAAAAAAATATCTCTGCCCCCTGTTTGTTGCTGCAGCAGATGAGCTTATAACCCCCTTCCTTCCTTGCTTTTCACCCAACGGCTCTCTCTTAATTTTATCCTCCCATCTGATGGCTCCTATTGTTTGGTCGTGCTTTCCCCATCTTACCCTCTGTTCTTTCATTGCCTATTGGTTGGTTTTTTATTGCTTATTTCAAACTTTCATCTCCGCAAGGGTATTCGGCTGAGAGGAGGGGTGGCAGCTATCATGTCACGTATTAGGGTGGTCACGTGTTGCTCTTCATCAATCATGCCAGACCTCCTGCTCCTTTTTACTATTGGTCTCGCTGGACTTGGAGCTGCTGGTGTATTACCGTATATGGATGCAGATTTGAGGAGCTCTTCGCATTTGATGCTCTAGATGTCTTGCGAATTCTGGCATTTACTATTGCAGCTTCAAACCTCGGCTGGATATCAACCAAGAGGAGTAAATCTGTCTTTTCAAGGCCAGCAATGGTGTTATTCATAAGATATCTGCAACCTCAACAATTTCCTCTGGTTTAACCTGAAGGACAACTTTAGCAACCACAGCCAAAGCATCACGCCAGCTCACAGCCTTGAAGCGCCCATCAGCAACACGACTCATGGAATTTTTTAGCCTCTGTCTCCAGTGACGGCTCATGCTCAAATAGCCACCATTGTCACTTGGTTCTTCCACATGCAAACTTCATTGAACTGTCCTCCAACTGCAGATAACCCGAAGAAAGCTGATAGCAGTCGCAAAAAGTTTGCCTTGCCGCGCCTCATGCTCCAAAAGTGAGTATTTGCATCGGACATATATTCAACTACTTCCCTTCTAATAGGAGGTTCAATTCGACCAAACCGAGCTGCAACAATGTTCGCAGCCTAGTGTCGCAACACATCTTGCTATATCGCACTCGACGACTTTCTGCTAATGCATCTTTGGAAAAAGAGATTGCAAGTATTGAAGCATCATATTAAGCATGGGTGAGTTGTCTGGTTTTCAACAGTCCGGTTTGACTGTTTGAGATTTGCAAGAGCGTTCTCAGAAGGTTCAGGAAATTTCCCCACAAATTAAAATAGCGTGAGAAAGAGTTGGAAATGGCAGAAGCAGTCTGCTACTTCAAGCTATTTGTACAGTACTTGTTTCAACAGGATAAAAATGGGAAGCTTCACTCACTAAAACTTGAAAGGTATAGGTATAGCATTCTCGGACCATTCACATGTAGGAGGTTTCCTCTTTTTTCTCTGTACTTTCAGGTTTCACCTTCAAAGCTGAGAACCAACACAACACTTCCGCACCAATTTGTAACCATGTTTAAATTGAAGCCACGAGACTCATACCTAATGAACTGAAAATTTTCTCTTTACCAATTGTTTTGAGTACAATATTCTTGTTAGAAGAAGCCAAAAGGCACTGAGCAACCCCCTAACCAAGATGGCTGGTAGCAGTGCGGTTCGCCCCTTGTGAGTAAGCCTAAGAGACTTGTGAAACATAGCAGCAACCAATGTAGATCTCAGCCGAAATCCAACACGCATGGCATTCTTGTTGCATGGACTATACCTGCTGATTCAATACAAGTGGCCACACAAATTAAGAAAGATCATTGAAAATCTTCGAGAAGTCTCCCCACCAAAGCTCTTAGGAGCCACGGTTCAAGACTCTTTGTGATTGCTGCAGTCAGTGTTGTTAGAGAAATGCAGCGAGATCCGGGAAAAACGTTTGCCTCTTTCACTCGTTTCGTGATTGTGGATGGAAGTTGGTACTTAGTACTTGGTGGCTGCTTTAAAATTGGTGGCTGCTTTGGTTTTAAAATGAAGGCGGTGATGATGGGGAGGAAGTCGGTAAGGCTGCGGCAAGGTAGTGGTGCATGAGATTAGATGGCTTGCATGGGAGCGTGGCTCCATTAAAGAAAGAAAAGAATGGAGCCGTGGCAATGGATTTTTGGTTATATCTTTTTACATAAATATATATATATATATATATTTGTACACATAAATATATATGAATACATATAAATATGTATAAATATATAAATATATGTATACATATAAATATATATATAAATGTATATGCACACATTTATATATATATACACACATATAAATACATATTTATATATACATATATACATAAATATACATATATATATATATATGTATACATACATAAATATATATATTTTGCATGATAATCGAGTTAATTTGGTTTGGTCTTTGGCTTGCTTGGCTTTGCATGGGAATCGAATTGGCTTGTCTGGCCTTCCGGTCTTAGCTCAAAATTATCTGCAAAATAATAAAATTAAATTAAAATAGAAAGAAATAAAATAAAATAAAATAAAATAGAATAATAATAAAGATGAGCCAAAAAAAAATAAAAATTTAGTAATGACCAACTAATTAATTATCTAAGATAAAAAAATAAGTGTCTACAATCATTAATGCTCAAATCACATTCATGCTCAAGTGAGTAAACTACATAATCTTTTGAAATAGCTGATCTTTTATGCTTACAGACCTACTTAATGCCATTTCATGTGATTCATTCACTGTTTGCTCATTTTCGACTTGTGCATCACTTATCGATTCATTATTTACATGTTCCTCTTATTGATTCGGAACATCATCACCTACATGTTCGTTTTGTGGGTTTAAAACATTTATTTGTTGTTTCAATATGTTGTGTGACTGTGATACAACAAATGGAACAACAACTTTTGGAGAAGTACTAGATGTAGGGTTTTCACCCTGAATTTCTTGAACATCCACCTTTCGTGGTTCTCCACTCCCACGGAACTGGCCATTTCAATAAACCGTGCATTTCCAGACTTAACTATTCTTGTACTATGGTTAGGACAGTAAAATCTGTAACCCTTTGACTTTTCTGGATAGCCAATGAAATAACCACTAATGGTTCTTGCATCAAGCTTCTTTTCATGTGAATTGTATATCCTTACTTCTGCTGAGCAACCCCAAACATGCAGGTGCCTCAAACTAGGTTTCTTTCCTGTCCACAGTTCATAAGGAGTCTTAGGAACTGTCTTACTAGGAACCCCATTAAGCAGATATGTAGCAGTCTTTAATGCATGCATCCACAATGATATGGGTACAGTATTGTAACTCATCATACTCCTAACCATGTCCATAAGAGTACGGTTCTGCCTTTCAGCTACACCATTTTGTTGTGGTGTACCGAGCATTGTATACTATGCACATATGCCCTTACTTTCAAGGAACTTTGCAAATGGACCTGGACATTGTCCACTCTCATCATATTTTTCATAATATTCACCACCTCTATCTGACCTCACAATTTTACCTTTTTATCTAACTACCTTTCTACTTCATCAATAAATACCTTAAGGGCATCTATTGATTGAGACTTTTCATGCAGAAGATACATGTAATGGCACACCCGGACCTAGCACGACTTTTTCGTACAAACGGAATAGTTTAAGATGGCGTTTTAATTAAACAACATGTTCGTCCGGCTATGTCTAATTAGAAGAGAAGTTTAAATTAGGATAAGACGGAGTTGGAAGATAAAGTAATTAACCATGCATGGAAATTAGTAAATGCCAAAAAGACCTCCAATTAAGTCTCTAGAAATTTATTATGGGCCCCGTTGGCACAAGAGATCAAAGGATTTAGCCAATGGGTAAAAATAGAAGAAAGTGGAAAAAGGGGAAAAAGTTTGACCCGGGGCCTAAGTAGACCCGGTGTCAAGGTCCTTTATAAATAGGGGAGGGCCGAATCTTTTCTTTCATTTTTTCTTTTTTTTTCTTTCTTTTTCCCTTTTTCTCTTTGGAGCCAAAACGGAGGCATTTTGGAAATTTAGTAGATCCGGACAAACCGGCCTGCAGAACAAGGTCTCCGGGTGAATTGAATGCGGCGATGCTCCGGAGGTTGAGCTACATGGAGCGCTTAGGAGTATATGAATCTCCCAATACTGTGAGTGGTCTAGATTTCTTCGTTTAGCCACCGGAACAAAGGCTTTAAAAATGGTTTTTAAAAAACATAAATGTTTTCAAAAGTTTTGGGATACGGAAAATCCACACACACACACACTTGCATGGTGATATACCCACATAGTGAGTGGGATATTTTAAAAAGGAATATAAAAACTTATGTGTGTGTGATTAGATGTTTTAAATATAAATGTTTTATGCGTATATATATATATTTATGAAATATTATTATTATGATAATTGACGATACCCCTGCAAGATGAGCGATTGAGACGACTTCTCGGTGCTCCAATATATGCGGGAACGTTGACCGAATGAAAGGCATGCTTATGAGGTTCCCGTGGACCGCCTTTTTCAAGGGGCACGGTGAATATATGTGAGGTTCCCGTGGACCACCTTGTTGAAGGGGCACGGAGAATATGCTGCCCTGGAGTAGAGAGGCACGGAGGAAGGCTCACCAGGTCAGAGGTAGCTATGTTCCACCACAGCGAGAGGCACCACCGAGGGAATGGGCTAAAGAAAGAGAAAATGTGAAAATATTTTAGAAAGAAAAGAGATAGCCCTCGGTGCAATGAGGCATACGACCGAAGGGTCGAGCCTTCAATATAAAAGAGATGCCAGCCCATTTGTGATATATATATATATATATATTTATTTAACAAGTTTTGAAAGAGGGTTCTCGGTTGGAGAACCAGAAAGGAGTTTTGAAAAGAAAAATATTTATTTTATTACTATTTTATTTTGGATTTCCCTTATTTTCCCTAACCCCAATGGAAATTTTTAAAACCTTTGTCTGACACGCCCGGACCTAGTCCGCACGTGTCAAGTTGTATAATTATGTATTGTGGTCTTGTCAATATAACAAATTTGACTTCCCATGGATGTTTTAAACTTCGTTTAGCTCAATTTCAAGCTTAAAAACCCTAAAATTGAAGTTCCGAGACGTGGGCCCCACTTGGAATCGAGACCCGAGGCAATTGGGCTGAGTTGACCGGAGTCAACTCGGATTTTGGTTGACTTCGGCGCTGGACCCGTCATTTCTATAACCGAGACCCTCATTTCTTCTTCACCTCTTCTTCTTCGATTCTCCGAGCCTCCTCTTCCAATTCCCTCTGAATCAAACCCTCAATCCCTCTTCAAACACTTGATCAATCATCAATATCAACTTTTTTTGCCTTCTTGAAGATCAAAACATCAAGATTTCTAAGAAAATCACCAAATCTTGAAATCTAGAATTTTGGCGACAGATTGTTCATCAGCTCATATGTTTTGATTCAACCGTGCATTTTGGCTAAGAATTTGGTATGTTGTTCTAGACTCATCAAGCTTTAATTTGATAGTTTACATGCTTGATTTCATGGTCTATGCTAAGAGAATTTGATGATTGAAGTTGAGATTTCTGTTTTGCACGAGATAAGTCAACCCATTGTGTTTTGATCCAAAATTCGAGCATGATTTATTGTTTGATTCCGTTCTTGAAGCTGTGAATTCATAGATCATGTGTTTAACTTGTTGTGTTTCAATTTTGGTGCGGATTGGTTGTGAATCGAACTCGAACCGAGCTTGATTTGATGAAAGGCCGAACATGGCCATTTTCTGGAATCAGGTCCGGCGCCAGACCTGGTGTGTCCCGCACCGGAGCTGACCAAAATTTGGGATTTCTCCCGTTTTGGCTCACTCCCGCCCGGGAGTGAGCAAATCTGCCGACAATGGGTACTGTAGCACCAGGGGCATTTTGGTAATTTTGTAACCCTAGACCCCATTTGACCCCAATTGACTCCAATTAGCTTCAATTGACTTCCAGACTTACCAATTTTATTCCGAGACCTTTAAATAGGTTTTGATTTATGATTTAATTATTGGTTGAATATTTTTATTAATCAAATTAGATTTTAATTTGATTATTTAGGTACGTGATTGTACGAGTTTTGGACCGGTAGCAATTTGAGCTAAGGCATTCGTGGGTAATCGGGGAGTATACAACTCTCCTCACTTGTGAGTGGCTTCGATTATATTGGTTGACCATTGAGGGTTAACCGTTTTCAAATTTATTTATAAATGCTTTATTAAATTTGCTTATATATGTTTTGGGGTATGAATTGTCCACCCTCACACACCGAGTTTACAAATGATTTAAAGGGTGGGAATTTCAATAAATTTTATATATTGATATTATTATTGATTATTATATGGGGAACGATACCCTGAGAGATAATAGATTGAGCATTTTACTCAGGGCTCCAATATGTGGGAGCGTGGACCGAGTTGAGAGCATGCGTGATTTCTCAGCCGTGGACCGCCTATCGAGGGGCACGGTGAGACGGGCCTGTTTGCGAGAGGCGCGTAGGGAAACTCGCCAGGACTCCAGAGTGCTGTGTTCCACCACAGCAAGGCAAACGTCAAGGGAATGAGCCAGAGAGTAAAATTAAAAATGTTTTAAAAGTATAAAGTAACTCTTGACGGTCCAGTGGATACCCAGTGCACGGGTATACCTTATGGGACGATTTCAGATGCCAGCCCTTATGTAAATATTATTATGGATTTGATGTTTGATTTGGTATGGGATTTACTATATTTCAGTAAATGGTTTATTAAATTGATATTTGGATTATTTCATATCCCCAGCCTGAGGTGATCGGTCTTTATAACCGAGTCTCTCACTGGGTACAAGTTTATTGTACTCACCCCATTCACTTTTGTTGTCAGATCATCAGACTTTCGACGGCGGACGTCCTGGTGGCCAGTGATCCCAGTTCGTCTTTGTGGACACTATATTGTAGGTGCCACCCCTTTTGCTTTGTGTATCTTGGCTCGGAATATTATTGCATCTTACATATACATTTGTGTATTTATAAAATAATACTTTCCGCTGCATGAAGCACCGTAAGATGTGACACTTTATTTTAAATACTTTTGAACTATATTAATTATGATAATTTTATATGTTTTCATATATTGCTCGAATATCCTTTATTTTTAAGCCTTGTGCCATCTTGGTTGCCCGCCTAACGAGGCATGCATCTCGAGGTGGTACGGCGGTTGTCACGTGGCCGAGCCTCCGGGTCGGGGCGTGACAATTAAATTGGTATCAGAGCAAATTTTATTATATATATTATATCTATATTATACCGAGCCAAGGAGTTCATATGATTTTGAGATTTCTGATTTTTTTTGGGGTTAGAATTTGAGGTATGGTTGGTATAGATGTATTTTTCGTCTACTGACTTAGATTTCATATATAGTTACGCCATGCCACCGAGAAGAAGGAATATTCCGAATTCTTCTGTTCCTACCCCTGATCCCTCTGTACCGAGGAGAAGAGGTCGACCACGTAGGCAGCTTGAGATTCAGCATACTGTAGATCCGGAGACCACTGAGATTCTGGATGAGCCTGTTCCACCTATTTCACCTGTTGATGAGACGCATCATCAGGATGTTTGTACTGAAATTCCACCACCCCCACCTTCGACGACTGCCACGCCGGTGCAGTTTACGCCCGCTGATGTCGAGCGCATATTTGATACTTGGGCCAGTAAATTCTTTTCGTCACAAATGGCCACTGGCGCATTTCCGCCTACTGGTATTTCACCACCAGTTCAACCATCACCACCGATGCTGACACCGATGCCACCGTACTTTCAGCCGAACGGTGTAGCGAGCACTTCTGCTGGTGCTATTTCTTCAGAAGATCGCTTGGTGAGGTTCTTTAGTATCATGAAGGGACTAGACACCCCAAAGCTTTCCGACACGTCCGCTGATGCAGAGTGGAATTGGTTACATTTTGTTACAAAGAACACACAAGGTCTGGGTATGACTTCAGAAGAGCGAGTAAGTGTGGTTACTCGATATCTTCAGGGACAACCACTAAGTTGGTAGACTAATCTTGAGAGCCGAGCTACTGGACCAGTAACATGGGAGTCATTTGTTATTGAGTTCCGAGAGAGGTTCATATCGGAAGAGATGAGAATGAGACGATATGGTGAGTTTCTCCGACTGCAGCAAGGTAACAGATCAGTCGAGCAGTTTGAGACAGAGTTACGGAGACTTTCACATCATCTTCCATCCATCACTGAGGATGCCCTTTGTCTTCAATTTGTCAATGGTCTTCGATGGGAGATTGTACAGATGATGAAACCTACTTTTAAAGCCACTTTTGAGTAGTGTAGACAGGATGCGTTGTGGGCAGAAGCTATGATTGCTCAGCGTCGACCAGGAGGATCGAGTTCGAGCGGTCAATGATCTTTTGACGTACCGATGAACGTGGAGTCGAGACAGACTCAGAGTTTATATTCCCATAGAGGAATATCTCGGGGCGGTTCAGTTGAGTCCTCAGTGCCACAGATGTCGCTTTCCTTGCCACCGCTTCCATCAGGTGGTCGAGGAAAAGAAAAGTTTGGATTTGGTTCCTTGGCCAAAGGAAGATTTAGGAAGAAGAGAGTGGAGTCTGGGCTTCGATGCCCAAACTGTAGGCGTTTCCATTCTGACCAGTGTAGGGCTGGACCTCGATGTTTTCGGTGCGGAGGCATGGGTCACGTAGCACGTGCATGTCCATCTACTGTTTCTTTATCACCCAGACGGAGTTTTAGTCAGCCTCTAGTCAAACCGAGCAACTATGGAGGTTACCGTCCGTTTCAACCTACGCGACATTCTTTCGCAGCACCTTCTACCTCTCAGCAGCATTCAGGTATTGGTAGTAGTTCTGTAACCCCGAGACGACCTCCACACCAGCCGCAACAACGACAACATACTCAGGTTTATGCTATGTCGCAGGAGGACACTGACGCACGTCCTGATGTAGTCACCGGTAAGTAAATATTTAAATATTCATGGATGGTTATTTTTTGTTAATAAAGATATCATGGTACTCGTAACTGCTTGTCGAGTAAAAGTAACTGCTTTAGAAAATTTTTGAATGTTAGGCATTGTAGTTATTTTCGATCAACCGGCATACGTGATTATGGACACTGGAGCTGCATTGTCCTATGTTAATACTAAGTTTGCTGTGCATGCGGATCGATTGTTTTTGCCCTTGGGGTACGAGCGGTTAGTGAATACACCATTGGGTGAGAAAATGGTTCAAAATACGGTGTACAAAGAATGTGCAGTGAAGCTGGAAAACCTGACTTTCGAAGTAGACTTAATTCCACTTCAAATGTCTGACTTTGATGCTATTTTGGGAATGGATTGGTTTGGGAGACATCATGCTCAGATCTAATGCGAACACCATTTGGTGAGGATTCCACGACCTGACGGCAGTCTGATCAATTTTTACAGCGAACGCAGAGGCACACCAAATGTTATTTCCACCATCAAAGCAAGTAAGCTACTACTCAAAGGGTGTAAAGCTGTGTTAGCCCATGTAGTAGATAATTCGGTGGAAGAGCCTAACAATGAAAATATCCCGGTAGTTAATGAGTTTCCGGATGTCTTTCCTGATGAATTACCTGGATTGCCACCCGAGAGAGACTTCGACTTTCCGATCGAGGTTTATCCTGGTACGGATCCAATTTCTATGGCTCCATACCGAATGGCACCCACTGAACTGATTGAGCTGAAGAAACAACTCGCCGAATTACTGGATAAAGGATTCATTCGGCCGAGTACTTCACCTTGGGGAGCCCCAGTTTTGTTTGTGAGAAAGAAAGATGGTTCTATGCGGCTCTGCATTGACTACCGCAAGCTGAATGCGGTGACCGTGAAGAATAGATACCCACTACCTCGCATCGACGATTTGTTCGACCAACTTCGAGGAGCCGGAGTGTTTTCCAAGATTGATCTGTGATCAGGTTATCATCAGTTGAAGATCCGAGAAGAAGATATCCATAAGTCTGCTTTTCGTACCAGATATGGACATTACGAGTTCTGTGTGATGTCGTTTGGACTTACCAACGCTCCAGCAACATTTATGGATCTGATGAATCGCATATTCCATCAGTACTTAGACCGATTTGTTATTGTTTTCATTGATGACATATTGGTTTATTCAAAGAACCAGCGAGAGCATGCAAATCATCTTCGCATTGTGTTGCAAACTCTTCGAGATCATCAGCTTTATGCTAAGCTCTCTAAATGCCAGTTTTGGTTACAGCAAGTTGGATTCCTTGGACATGTTGTGTCTAGGGATGGTATATATGTGGATTCCAGCAAGATTGAGGCAATCACCAACTGGAAACGTCTTACAACTCCTACGGAGATTCGAAGTTTCTTGGGACTAGCTGGATATTATCGGAGATTTGTGGATGGGTTTTCCACGATAGCTGCACCATTGACCAAGTTAACCCGCAAGAACACTAAGTTCGTTTGGTCAGAGGAATGTGAAGAGAGTTTCCAGAAACTAAAGGATAAATTGACGACAGCACCGGTACTTGCCTTACCTGTGAACGGCAAGGAGTTCACTGTGTATACCGATGCATCGGGCAATGGACTTGGATGTGTGTTGATGCAAGACGAGTGAGTAATTGCATATACTTCTCGTCAATTGAAGCCGAACGAGGTCAATTATCCGATACATGATTTGGAGCTTGCTGCCATAGTCTTCGCCTTGAAGATTTGGCGTCATCATTTATATGGTGAAACTTGTCGTATCTACACTGGTCACAAGAGCCTCAAGCATTTTATGACTCAACGTGAATTGAACATGCGGCAAAGGAGATGGCTTGATCTCATTAAGGATTATGATCTCATAATCGATTATCATCCCGGCAAAGCGAATGTAGTTGTTGATGCTTTGAGCCGAAATACAGTTACGTCCTTGGCGACGATCAGAGATTTTCACTTGCCAGAGTTGATAGAGCTGAGATCAACTGGAGCAAGATTGGCTTATGATCATCATGACGGTGCACTAATTGCCCAGATTATAGCTAAGCCAGTGCTAGATGATCGGATTCGTGATCTTCAAACGACCGATCCGAGGTTGCAACAAGAACTTCAGAAGTTACAGTTGGGAGAACCATCGGAGTTTTCAATTCGCAGTGATGGAATTCTGCTATTTCGGAGTCGAATCTGTGTGCCACACGACCTTGATCTTAAAGGCACCATTCTTCAGCAAGCCCATTCTTCTCCGTTTGCTATGCACCCAGGCAGCACCAAGATGTGTCGAACTATCAAAGATCATTATTGGTGGCCTGGAATGAAGAGAGAAGTTGCTGAATTTGTAGCGAGATGTTTGACGGGCCAGCAAGTGAAAGCAGAGTGTCGAAAACCTTTTGGGACACTTCAACCTCTCCAAATTCCCGAATGGAAGTGGGAGCACATCACCATGGATTTTGTGACCGGTTTTCCGCGTGTTAGAAGAGGAGTTGATGCAGTATGGGTGATTGTCGACCGACTTACCAAGTCAGCACATTTTCTCCCTGTAAACATAAGATGGAGCGTGAACCAGTTAGCTCAACTCTACATGAACGAAGTAGTTCGACTTCATGGAGTCCCAGCTTCTATAGATTCAGATCGAGATCTGAGGTTTACCTCACAGTTCTGGGACAGCTTTCAGCAAGCGATGGGAACTCAACTTCGTTTCAGTACTGCTTTTCATCCACAGACTGATGGTCAGTCAGAGCGTACTATTCAGATATTGGAGGACATGTTGTGAACATGTACGCTTGAGTTTTCTAGTGGATGGGACACGTATCTTGCAGCAGCAGAGTTTGCTTACAACAACAGCTACCAATCTAGTATTGGTATGGCTCCATATGAAGCTCTGTACGGAAAGAAGTGTAGAACCCCGTTGTATTGGGATGAAGTGGGTGAGAACCGAATCTTCGACAAAGCAGAGATTGAACTCACTACTAAGAAGGTGAAATTTATTCGAGAACGACTGTTTGCAGCCCAGGATCGAGATAGAAAATATGCTCAGCGAAGGAGAACACCTTTGGAGTTCCAAGTGGGAGATCAAGTGTTTTTGAAGGTCTCACCTTGGAAATGTGTTATTCGTTTCCGTAAGGCGGGAAAGCTAAATCCGAGGTACATTGGTCCATTTCTCATCACTGAACGAATTGGACCGGTGGCGTATCGCTTGGAGTTGCCACCTGACATGGCTCAGATACATGATGTCTTTCATATATCTATGCTCCGAAAATATGTACCTGATCCGTCACACGTTCTACAAGTACCACCTGTGAAGTTGAAGAAGAGTTTGGGCTTCAGGGTTCGACCTGTAGCCATATTGGATTGAGAAGTTCGATCCTTAAGGAATAAATCGGTACCTTTGGTGCGAGTTTAATGGAAAAGTTCACAGATTGAGGAGCAGACTTGGGAGCCCGAGAACGACTTGAGACGTGACTTCCCCCATTTGTTTGATGTTTAGTTTGTTTGAATTTCGGGGACGAAATTTTTTGTAAGGAGGGGAGAGTTGACACGCCCGGACCTAGTCCGCACGTGTCAAGTTGTATAATTATGTATTGTGGTCTTGTCAATATAACAAAATTGACTTCCCATGGATGTTTTAAACTTCGTTTAGCTCAATTTCAAGCTTAAAAACCCTAAAATTGAAGTTTCGAGACGTGGGCCCCACTTGGAATCGAGACCCGAGGCAATTAGACTGAGTTGACCGGAGTCAACTCGGATTTTGATTGACTCCGACGCTGGACAGGCACGGGTCTGGCGCCGGACCCATCATTTCTATAAGGGTCTCGGCCTCATTTCTTCTTCACCTCTTCTTCTTCGATTCTCCGAGCCTCCTCTTCCAATTCCCTCTGAATCAAACCCTCAATCCCTCTTCAAACACTTGATCAATCATCAATATCAACTTCTTTTGCCTTCTTCAAGATCAAAACATCAAGATTTCTAAGAAAATCACCAAATCTTGAAATCTGGAATTTTGGCGACAGATTGTTCATCAGCTTATATCTTTTGATTCAACCATGCGTTTTGGCTGAGAATTTGGTATGTTGTTCTAGACTCATCAAGCTTTAATTTGATAGTTTACACGCTTGATTTCATGGTCTATGCTAAGAGAATTTGATGATTGAAGTTGAGATTTCTGTTTTGCCCGAGATAAGTCAACCCATTGTGTTTTGATCCAAAATTCGAGCATGATTTATTGTTTGATTCCGTTCTTGAAGTTGTGAATTCATAGATCATGTGTTTAAATTGCTGTGTTTCAATTTTGGTGTGGATTGGTTGTGAATCGAACTCGAACCAAGCTTGATTTGATGAAAGGCCGAACATGGCCATTTTCTGGAATCAGGTCCGACGCCGGAGCTGACCAAAATTTGGGATTTCTCCCGTTTTGGCTCACTCCCGCCCGGGAGTGAGCAAATCTGCCGACAATGGGTACTGTAGCACCAGGGGCATTTTGGTAATTTTGCAACCCTAGACCCCATTTGACCCCAATTGACTCCAATTAACTTCAATTGACTTCCAGACTTACCAATTTTATTCCGAGACCTTTAAATAGGTTTTGATTTATGATTTAATTATTGGTTGAATATTTTTATTAATCAAATTAGATTTTAATTTGATTATTTAGGTACATGATCGTACGAGTTTTGGACCGGTAGCAATTTGAGCTAAGGCATTCGTGGGTAATCGGGGAGTATACAACTCTCCTCACTTGTGAGTGGCTTGGATTATATTGGTTGACCATTGAGGGTTAACCGTTTTCAAATTTATTTATAAATGCTTTATTAAATTTGCTTATATATGTTTTAGGGTATGAATTGTCCACCCTCACACACCGAGTTTACAAATGATTTAAAGGATGGGAATTTCAATAAATTTTATATATTGATATTATTATTGATTATTGTATGGGGAACGATACCCTGAGAGATAATAGATTGAGCATTTTACTCGGGGCTCCAATATGTGGGAGCGTGGACCGAGTTGAGAGCATGCGTGATTTCTCAGCCGTGGACTGCCTATCGAGGGGCACGGTGAGACGGGCCTGTTTGCGAGAGGCGCGTAGGAAAACTCGCCCGGACTCCAGAGTGCTGTGTTCCACCACAGCAAGGCAAACATCAAGGGAATGGGCCAGAGAGTAAAATTAAAAATGTTTTAAAAGTATAAAGTAACCCTTCACGGTCCAGTGGATACCCAGTGCACGGGTATACCTTATTGGGACGATTTCAGATGCCAGCCCTTATGTAAATATTATTATGGATTTGATATTTGATTTGGTATGGGATTTACTATATTTCAGTAAATGGTTTATTAAATTGATATTTGGATTATTTCATATCCCCAGCCTGAGGTGATCGGTCTTTATAACCCAGTCTCTCACTGGGTACAAGTTTATTGTACTCACCCCATTCACTTTTGTTGTCAGATTATCAGACTTTCGACAGCGGACGTCCTGGTGGCCAGTGATCCCAGTTCGTCTCTGTGGACACTATATTGTAGGTGCCACCCCTTTTACTTTGTGTATCTTGGCTCGGAATATTATTGCATCTTACATATACATTTGTGTATTTATAAAATAATACTTTCCGCTGCATGAAGCACCGTAAGATATGGCTCTTTATTTTAAATACTTTTGAACTATATTAATTATGATAATTTTATATGTTTTCATATGTTGCTCGAATATCCTTTATTTTTAAGCCTTGTGCCATCTTGGTTGCCCGCCTAACGAGGCACGCATCTCGAGGTGATATGGCGGTTGTCACGTGGCCGAGCCTGCGGGTCGAGGCGTGACATTGTCACTCACCTGTATCCAATGTGGATGGATGCAGATTCACGTACGAGGTCAGCAAACAGAATGGATGCTCATTAGGAGACGTCGGTGGCTTAGGTTTAGTCGTTTCCGTTGTGTAGGTATTCTTTTAAAATTAATCCACTGGTACACTTTATAAGTTAAATATAAATATTTATTCAAATGATTCTAATTATATTTTAGTTTTGTTTTACAGTGATGATATCCATTTCTATGCCTTCCGGTGCTTCAGGTGCGTGACTAGCCAGCACATACTTCGAGGCAACGCGGTGGTTGCCACGTGGCCGACCAGGGTTGGTCGGGGCGTGACAACTTTAATGGTATCAGAGCATTTAAAAGATTCTGACGATTTTCAAAAGCTATAAAGTATTTTCAAAGTGTTTTCAAGGTATGTTTAAATGTTTTCAAACGTTTTCAAAGCCAGTGGATTAAATAGGTTTAGAACTCTAGACTTCAAGTATGTAGTTACTCGAAAGCATCATAAATGATCAAACCTACTCATAGAATACCTTCTTTAGCATTAAGCCACCAAATAAGGTTCTCGAGTGTGGTCTTATGTGAGAAGACAATACGACCACCTTCTTTCTCGAGATTCATGCAAGCAAGGCACGCTATCCAAAAAACTCCCCAAACCCAAATTTTCAGCTTTTAATGTTCCTTCTCACTCAACATCTAATCTATGCAAAGGATGGTGTTTCCTTTGGGATGATGAGATAGATGATATCTCCTCCAATCCTCCTTGATAGCCTAGTCAAAGGCTTACCAGTGAAGAACTCGGTTGATGCCCAACCTTTGAGGTTGTGGGAATCGAGACTCGCTAATAAAGTAACGAGTTTGAAACGTGAATTAGATGCGTTCTCCCATTCTTTACACTAGTTACGTGTAAGAGTTGGAAGGAAGTGAAGTGGCCAGAACAAGGCAAAGGGCTAAAATGGGGTCTCATGTGCGTGGACGCTAACCTCACTTCTCTTGTTTTCTACACCGTTGGTGTATAGCCTAGGAGAGAGAGTTGGGTTAGGATTGAAGAAATCGAAGGAGTCGATCACGAAGGATGTCGTTGACAAAAACCTCAGAACGTGATGTGAAGCATTCGAGCAACCAGATGAAGGTAATCGAGGATAAGCATCCAAGGAAATTGGAAGAGAAAGAGTGAGTACAGATCACGAGAGGTGAGATATGGGAGAATCACTTGAGGATGTCAAAGGATTGATAAGAGAAAACCCTAAAGGATTCAAGGATGGCAAAAAGGAAGAGTAAGGAAAAAGGAACAAAAGAGAAGCCACTCTTGGGAAACAATGAGGAGGAATAAGGCAAGGATGACAAAACGAAGAAAGAGGAAAAAATGGAAAGAGATCACATCCAGATGGTCAATGAGTAGTACGTCCGTTACTACTTGCTTGACCATTGGATACCAATGTTAAGAAAAGATAATGGAGAAAGACAAGAGAAAGGAAATGAAGATGGAGGAAATATAATAAAGAGAAAGATAAGTTGTAACCCTCCACTCCTAAGGGGATTAAAGGTGGTGTACCCTTTATCAATGGTTGATAATGAGAGTAAGAAGGAGGAGACGTCCAAAGGATAATGAGAAATGATCTTGACAAGTCAATGGGAAGTAAGCAAGCGAAGAAAGAGGGTAATGTGTAGTAATGATGAGACTGCCTGCATGCGTGCTAATGGAAGGCGCGAAGAGAATTTCTTCCAGTATTGTGAAGACATCACCAGAAGGGACTGGTGAGAAATAAGAAGGGGAAAGGAAAAGAAAAGCACGCCCTTAAATAATAGAAGAAAAAATGTCGTGATGTAGTGCGGAGGCTTTCTTAATGAAGAAAGAAAGCATAAGAATCCTAGGTAAAAGAAGATCCTAGGCTAATAAAAGAGAAACAAGGCCTAGAAGAAAGAGAGACTTAGTTTTGTTGATGAACTAAGTATAGGCTAACCAGGAATAGAGCCTTAAAAGAAGGAAAGCATAACACATAACTAGAAAACTATAACTTTAACTAGTGATAATGTCATAATGAATCATAGGTTAATAACTCCAAATGACTGACCAGGATTAGTAAAAGAATAAGACAAAACCTAGGTAGATAACCTAGGGTAGGTTAAAGAAAGCGAATAAAAGAGGATTAAAAGAAGCCTAGAAAGAGGACTAAGAAAGATCTAGTGAAAGAAATTGTATAAAAGACTTAGAAATGGATGTTAGCTAAAGAAAGTCGAGCATAATGGACCCCAAACTCGAGTCAAGCCAAGGCACTACATCATAAAACGAATAAGTCAAAGAAGAGAATGAATAAACAAGGATTATTGAAGGCTGGAACTCCAGAGAAGAGAAGTCAAGAGTATGAAAAGAGAGGAAAGGGAGACCTTGATGGTTAAGTTTATGAAGAAGAGAATAAGAAATTGGATAGAAAGAGAAAATTTGAGAAAACATATGAGAAGGAGCACTCGTAGGAAACGAGTGGATAGGGATTATACAAGTAAAGAAAGAAAAGAGAGAAGAGGAAAAGGACAAATAAAGGAATGAGGATACCAAAACATAATGGTGTAAACAAGGTGAAACGATGATGATGATGATGGAAATTTTAAAGATGATCAAACACCGTGATAGAGGAAAGTGGATCGACCTAAGTAAGAGTTAAAGAAAGAATAAAGATAAACCAGAATAATGGTTGGAACTGGAGAAGACAAAGGATCAAGGCGTGGTAAAAGTGTGGAATAGAAGGAATTAAGAATAAGAAGTTAATGAATATGGAAGATAGGTTGAATCTTTAGAAGGAGGGGAGTAGACCAACTTTGAGGATAATCTCCCCGGAGAATGTTAAGTGAAAAAAGGATATGGGAGATGAAATCAAACCAAGCTAAGATGGAGTTAGCTTGGTGTGGGCAAGATAGTGAGGCAATAGAGGATAGAGAAAGGTGTTGCCCATGATAAACAAACCATGGTATCAAAAGACAAAGAGAGGTATTAAGGAATTAAGAGCCAAAGATGGCTGAGATAAAGGAAACCCACATTTGTAAAGCAAGAGATGAGGGAACTGAAACAGAAAAGATGACAAAAGAGAACCCCGAGTACTCGATGGAAGGAGTACGGGAATAAGGAGAGGAATTGATTTAAGCTCATGAACTTCTACAAGCATAACCAGCGTAAGGAGCAGAAAGGAAATTCTAACACCCAAGAAAAGCAAAGGTGTTAGAAGAAAAGAGGAATAAGGATGAGAATGATGAAGAAAGTCAGAGAAGAAAACAAAGTGGGAAGAATGAAGTCAAGGTAAAGGAAACCTTGGGTAAGATATGAGAGATCACACAAATCGAGGGAAAAGGATATGGAAAGAGAAAGGATACGGAGATAGCCCCAAGGAAGAGGGTATGTTGATGACAAGAGCTGCAGAATGATGCCAAGGAATGGCAACTGACCCAAGAGAAGGGCAAATTGAGTAAAGGGACAAGAAACCCTAAGAAAAAGAAGTATCAAGATAAAGAAACTATGAACGGATGCCGCACGAGTATAACGTACGTGGTTTGCCTAGTCTCGTATTAACTGAAAGGCAAGAGGAATGTGGACCCCATAATAAACGTGGGTGGATGAAAAGGAAGTCATAGTGAAGAGAAAAACAAAGACAAAGAGTACGCAGCGATCACGACATGATGCGATCGGCTACGTCTCGTGTTGATGGGAATGTCAGTGGAGAAAAAGAGCCCTTTTAGAGGCCTGAGTGGCCTAAGAGGCATAAAAGACAAGAGAAAAAGCCTAAGAGGCCAGAGAAATGGCATGGATGGGTAGGAGGTCGAGGCTCAAGTGTGATTGATTTGGGAGCCATGTGAGGTGTCCCCATGAGAGGAAGGATCAGAGATCGAGATCTTGAGGATCTCTGTGATGACCACTCCGGAGGATCGGCCCAGTGTGTGATTAGGGAGAGAGCATGAAACCTCCCAGAGTTCTCCATCCCAGAGAGGATGGATATGAGATGGGCCATGGGCCCTATATGTGATGTGATGGGCCGAGGGCCCTATGTGTAATTGTGATAGGCGGTCAGTAAGTGGGTCAGTGTATAAGAGCCAAGAGGGCATGATCTCTGATTCCTCTGTTGTGATGTGGCCTAGTGTGGGCCAGTGTGTACAAGAGCTTGACTCATACGCCATGAAGAGAGAGAATGGAAGTAAGGGACGAAACGAAGAAGCAAAACCAAGGTAGGGGGAAAGATAATTAACTCACCGCATCCTCGCCGTGGAGGCGATGGAGTTAAGCTAAGGTCTTTCCCAATAGCTTGGTTACAAAGACGAGTACAAGACCACAAAACGACGAGGAATGCGTTGGAGAATAGCCTCGAAGTGAGAGGCAGTGGCATTGCAAAAGAGAAGAGAACTCCTACGAAGAGTAAGAAGTGTGGAACCTCAGAGGTAACAAAAAGCATAGTCTCGTCAATAGAGACTTTAAGAAAGGACAAGGACAAGGAGAAAGAATCGAGTAAGCACAGCTGAAGCGGAGGATAAACCTCCAAGTGTGATGACCAAAGTGAAGCGAGCCTAACCCATGAATAGGTAAGGGTAGGCTATGTTAAGAAAAAGATGAGGTTCAAACTCAAGAGTAGAAGGGCGATGAAGCCACTTTTGAGGAAGAGAATGATCAGAATGCGCAGCGGTAGCGTGGCGAGTTTCAGCAGCGAATAGTGATGCGAACACTATTCGAAAACGAAATAAGGGCTTCGAATGGAAGCCAAACCTCCCCAAGCTACCTCATTTAATTTCGACGACGAAATTTTTAGAAGGAGGGGAGAGTTGACACACCCAGACCTAGCACGACTTTTTCGTACAAACGGAATAGTTTAAGATGGCGTTTTAATTAAACAATATGTCGGTCCGGTTGTGTCTAATTAAGAAGAGAAGTTTAAATTAGGATAAGACGGAGTTGGAAGATAAAGTAATTATGTCACGCCCCGACACCATGATCGAGCACGTAACAATCGCCGCAACTCTCTAAATATATTCTATTAGGTTAGAATACACCCCAAGGGTTGCAAGGCTAAAACGGTCATTTTTTTTATTTTTCTCTTATACAGTTTTCATCCAGTTCAATAGTTAGAACATTTAACTAACATGTAGACAGATCAAAACAAATTAAATGTCAAACCGCCGTGATATAAAAATTCATGTAAACATAAGACACCAAAACTTCAAGATATTTACGAAAATACCATTAAGTTTTTCGATATATTTTTGTAGAATTTATTTACGGACTTTCAGAACTCAGAAAGATATCACGTCAGTTTCGAAAAGTCTTAGATTCATTAAAGAAAAGAATTGGCTTTTTTGCCTCTGGTCAAACTGGTGCAAGATTCCAATTACTTTCCCACCACAACGTACCCTAGTAGCGCGGTCAAATAGCTACGACCTAGAAAATAAGTTTTATGAAAACGAGTGTGAGTAACTAGGTTACTCAGTGAGTGGATAACCAGTAAAACATTTATAGAAGTATTGAAATTCACCCAAAAATAAATTCAGATACTTTAATAATTCAAATATCCAAAATAATATAAAAGAAGCATTAGGTTAGGAGATTTCCAGAAAATAGGCCCATAGGTCAAAGATAATGTCCGTCAATTCCTCTACCCAAGTTGTCGCCTTGGTCCGAGGTCGACACTGGGTGACTGAGTTCCATCCTACCCGGCAGTGCCGCAGAATGAACTCCTAAATGCCTTATGGGTTACCCTCCGTGCCTCCCAATCAAGGCTAAGCACACTCACCCGCGCCCCTCAAAAGGCGGTCCGCAGGCTGCTTAAACTTAGTTACTGCAGTAACGATAAATTCCCCTCGTGGGGCTGCTGCGAGCAACAAACTTAAGACCCAGATGGCCTTTCCACAATATTATTTCATCAGACTGTCAAAGCCGTCTCCCTCGGGACCACGGATCCACATGGGTAGCCCAGGTCACCATCCTAATCCACTGCCTAGGTATTGTCCCCAAGGCGGACCACGGATCCATATAGGTAACCCAGGTCACCAGCCTAATTTACTACCCAGATATTATTGTCCCCAAGGCATATGGGTAGCCCAGGTCAATAGCCTAATTCACTACCCAGGTATTATTGTCCCCAAGGCGGTCCACGGATCCATATGGGTAGCCTAGGTCACCAGCCTAATTCACTACCCAGAAGGACACGCCTCTCACCAATTGAGCTGCCATCAACACTTTCCCAAAAACACAAGTTCCTTTCTCAATCCATAAATTAAGAAATAATTTCGTCTTAACAGAATAGGTTTTTATAAAATCTCATAAACCGTTCATGAATACTTTAATTTGAAAAATCCAAGTAAATAGAAGCATTAAATCCAAAATTATTAAATCAAGAATAAAAGCAACTTTGAGTTAGTCATCCACTCACAGTGAGGTCCTCGCTATTTTTGACCGTCCTCACTCAGTTCCTTGTCCTTTGATGGTGCAGGCACTCTCGATTTTCATAATTCATTTAGTTTTCCAAACTATTACTAAATTGGGCTAAAGCTTAATCTACATGCAATGCCATACATGCTATGCAATAATTTAGTAATTCAAATACTAACCACTACTCTTCCTAATATTCTTCTACCCAGTTTTTCTTCAAAATTCACATTTTATTTTATGAAAAATTGGAAATTTCCCATGGCTATAACACATTGAAAATTTCGGCCTTTGCTCCAATTTTCACATTTTTCTTTTCCAACTTTTTTCTTTAATATATTCACATTAGAATTCCTTCAAAACAACTACATTTTTATTTAAATTCTAAAATGACAAAAATGTCCTTTTCCTTGAAATTTTCGGCACAAATATTGAAAAATCAAAATTTTCCTTTCTAATGTAATTTGATGGCATTTCCTAGTTTAGTAAACTTCCATGAACTTCATATTTCAACCTCAAGCTTCCTTGAATCGAAACTTGGCCTAAATCTCAAATTCAAAAATCCTCCATAACTTTTCTAATTTTCTAGATTCACACTCCTACAAATGATTTTAAGTTAAATTAACCTTATATTCATGTTTAGCATGCCATGATCTACATTCTAACATCAAAACTATGCATGCTTACCTTTGATTTGTGAAAATCCACCGAGAACCCTAAAATTTCCAAATGAAATTTCTCCCACACTAGCTTGAATTTCTTGAAATTGATATGGAAATATTAATGGGCTAACCTAGAGCTTCAAATTGGTTATCAATTTATGGGGGCTTGTTTGGCAAATTTGGAGTTATGTTTTATGGAGGAAGCTTTCAAGGTTCATCCATGGTGGAAGTGTTCTTCAATTTTCCAAGGTTGAAGACAACTTAAAAATTGCATGGAAATTTCTAAGTTTTTCTACACATGGCCGGATTTTGTCTTCCAAATGGGTGAAGAAATTTGTTCAAATCCTAGCCATTCATTCCTAAGGAATTGCCACTTGTCATCATGTGATGAAATCCATAAAAGATAATTTTGTTCTTAGTTCCTATTTTGTCCCTCAACAATCACTAAAATTCCATCTATATCCTAAGTTAGTGTATTAAAATTTTCAGTGTATATTTTTATTCTTTAGACAATCTCCTTTCATTCCATTAGCAGTGAAATTTTTAGATTCTCTGCCAATTGTTAACAATTTCAGTCTAAATTTCTAACCTTACTACTACATTTTAACAATTCATTTAATTTCATTTATATCCTATCCATAACTTAAGTAAGGCTTAAACTGTATTTTCCATGATTTCCTACTAAATGATGCATGCCGGACGGACTAAGAGGAACAACAATTTGGAACGGGTATTACAAATTAACCATGCATGGAAATTAGTAAATGCCAAAAAGACCTCCAATTTGTTCAAATCCTAGCCATTCATTCCTAAGGAATTGCCACTTGTCATCATGTGATGAAATCCATAAAAGATAATTTTGTTCTTAGTTCCTATTTTGTCCCTCAACAATCATTAAAATTCCATCTATATCTTAAGTTAGTGTATTAAAATTTTCAGTGTATATTTTTATTCTTTAGACAATCTCTTTTCATTCCATTGGCAGTGAAATTTTTAGATTCTCTGCCAATTGTTAACAATTTCAGTCTAAATTTCTAACCTTACTACTACACTTTAACAATTCATTTAATTTCATTTATATCCTATCCATAACTTAAGTAAGGCTTAAACTGTATTTTCCATGATTTCCTACTAAATGATGCATGCCGGACGGACTAAGAGGAACAATAATTTAGAACGGGTATTACAAATTAACCATGCATGCAAATTAGTAAATGCCAAAAAGACCTCCAATTAAGTCCCTACAAATTTATTATGGGCCCCATTGGTACAAGAAATCAAAGGATTTAGCCAATAGGTAAAAATGGAAGAAAATGGAAAAAGGGGAAAAAGTTTGACCCGGGGCCCAAGTAGACCCGGTGTCGGGCTCCCCTATAAATAGGGGAGGGCCGAATCTTTTCTTTCATTTTTTCTTTTTCTTTTTCTTTCTTTTTCCCTTTTCTCTCTGGAGCCAAAACGGAGGCATTTTGAAAAATTGGCAGATCCGGACAAATCGGCCGGCAGAACAAAGTCTTCGGGTGAATCGAATGCAGCGATGCTCCGGAGGTTGAGCTACATGGGACGCTTAGGAGTATACAAATCTCCCAATACTGTGAGTGGGCTAGATTTCTTTGTTTAGCCACTGGAACAAAGGCTTTAAAAATGGTTTTTAAAAAACATAAATGTTTTCAAAAGTTTTGGGATACCGAAAATCCACACACACACACATTTGCATGGTGATATACCCACACAGTGAGTGAGATATTTTAAAAAGGAATATAAAAACTTATGCGTGTGTGATTAGATGTTTTAAATATAAATGTTTTATGCATATATATATATATATTTATGAAATATTATTATTATGATAATTGAGGGTACAATACCCTTGCAAGATGAGCGATTTAGAGGACTTCTCAGTGCTCCAATATATGCCGGAGCGTGGACTGAGTGAGAGGCATGCTTATGAGGTTCCTGTGGACCGCCTTTTTGAAGGGGCACGGTGAATATATGCGAGGTTCCCGTGGACCACCTTGTTGAAGGGGCACGGAGAATATGCTGGCCTAGAGTAGAGAGGCGCGGAGGAAGGCTCGCCAGGTCAGAGGTAGCTGTGTTTCACCACAGCAAGGGGCACCACCGAGGGAACGGGCTAAAGAAAGAGAAAATGTGAAAATATTTTAGAAAGAAAAGAGATAGCCCTCGGTGCAGTGACGCATACGACCGACGGGTCGAGCCTTCAGTATAAAAGAGATGCTAGCCCATTTGTGATATATATATTTATTTATTTAAAGAGTTTTGAAAGAGGGTTCTCGGTTGGAGAACCAAAAAAGAGTTTTGAAAAAAAAATATTTATTCTATTATTATTTTATTTTGGATTTCCCTTATTTTCCCTAACTTCAATGGAAATTCTTAAAACCTTTGTCACTCACCTGTATCCAATGTGGATGGATGCAGATTCGCGTACAAGGTCAGCAAATAGAATGGAGGCTCATTAGGAGACGTCGGTGGCTTAGGCTTAGTAGTTTCCACTGTGTAGGTATTCTTTTAAAATTAATCCACTGGTACACTTTATAAGTTAAATATTTATTCAAATGATTCTAATTATATTTTAGTTTTGTTTTACAGCGATGATATCCATTTCTATGCCTTGCGGTGCTTCAGGTACGTGACTGGTCAGCACGTATTTCGAGGTAACGCGGCAGTTGCCACGTGGCCGACCCGGGCGGGTCGGGGCGTGACATGTAACTATACCATGAGTAGTCATCAATAAAGCTAATAAAGTATCCTTCACCATTCCATGATGGAGTGTCAAAAGGACCACAAATGTCAGTGTGTATCAACTCAAGAAGTTGACTACTTCTTGTGGCTGGATTCTTTGATATGTGACTGGTTTGCTTTCCTTTAATGCAATCCACACATACATCCCAGTCAGCAAATTCCAAGTGAGGTAAGATATCACTTTTCACTAACCTCAAAATCCTTTCTTTGGATATGTGACCTAATCTTTGATGCCACAAGAAAGTAGAGTATTTATTATGTGCACTACGTTTACTACCTATATTGTGATCAACATGAAATAGGGATTCAACCAAATTAACATCAAGATTGAAACGATATAAACCATCAATCAAAGTACCAAATCCATAAAAGTACTTTTGTTGACATAATGAAAAAGTACCGCTTCCAATCTTAAAGTTAAAACCTAAACCATCCAACTTTCCAACAGAGACTAAATTCCTAGCACATTCCTTCTATACGTGCCTTCATTCTGTTCCCCATATGCAAAAACTTTTCATTCCCACTTATGGGCTGGATTGAAAGAAATCCCTGCATTACATGTGACACATGAGTAGTTGCACCAGAATCTAACCACCAGGTATTACTAGGTACTTCAATAAGATATGATTCGAAACATACTGAAACATAATATGTACCTTTCTTTTTGAACCAAGCCTTTCTCTTTGGACAGTCCTTCTTGAGATGACCAATCTTCTTGCAGAAAAAGCATCTCACTTCCTTATGAACTTGGCCCTCCTTAACTTTCAGAGGAGCCTTATCCCTTTTCTTGTCCTTGCCACCCAATTTAGCCTTATTGCTGCTATCTCCCTAATGAATCGTGAGATGGACAGTTTGTTCCTTTATGTCCTTTAACCTCCCTTCCTCCTAAACCAACATGGCCTTAATTTCTTGAAAGTTCCATTTTTCCTTAAGTGAATTATAATTCACTTGGAACTGCCCAAACTCTAGAGGAAGTGAGTTGATAATGAACTGAACAAGAAAAGAATCACTTACATCCATTCCCAACTACTTCAGCTTAGCCGCTAGATTTGCCATTCCCATCACATGATCATGAATGGGCTGTGACCAGTTAAATTTCTTGGTCGTCAGCTCACTCATCAAACTCCCAACAATGGACTTATCAGCTATGTCCAATTGAGAGCATTCCTTAATTTTCTGCATAAATTCCCACGCATTGTCCGTTTTGGGCGTTGATGGCTTAACACTTTCAGCCATCGACATTCGCATCAAGTTCAAGCTCAGCCTATTGGACCTTTCCCAAGCTTTATAGAAAGACTTGTCATCAGCCATACTGTCCTCCGTAATGGCTACAGGCTTTTCATCCGTTATTATGGTTAGGTCCAAACCCATAACACCCAGCTGTAACTGGATTTGTTCAGACCAATCCCCATAGTTCAAGCCATTGAACTTAATTAGTCCATTGCCCAAAGTGAACAAATAACCAAAAAAAAACTGCAAACTTTACACAAGCTCACACATTAATGCTTTGAGTAACCTCAATGATTCAAACAAATAATAAACTTTCATTATGTATTAAAGTTCACCTTTAGGTGATACCTAAAATACATAATCTATAATGATGCCAATTCAAATAAACTTTAATAGACAGTAAAACATACTCAAATAAATATGCAATTCATCTTTGGATATACAAACATATTCACCAAGTATGTAAATTAGTCTCTTTTATTATCACTAATCATAAGCAATGGTCCACCTTTGGGTGACCTCCTAGCAATATAATTAATGAATTTCAATTATCCATTCACTTTATATCATTTAATGGCATCAATACATGAATAATTGAAAGCAAACAATTAAATGTCTAAATATCTTTTCAAGCTAGGCCACTTTGGTGACTAACAAGCTTTTCATGCAATAGACATTTAATTAACCATTCTTAATATCCCAAAATAAAACTTTCATTATGGAAAAATAACAATGAAATTTTCTCCTTACAATTCCATTATCATGGTCACACATAGCATATAAAATTCATGTGACCAACTAATTTGTATTTTTTTTATATATACTTCTATTCAATGGAGCCTATGATAGGTTTTACACCTTTTGCTCAATTGATCATAAATTGTAATAAATAAATAAAAATACAGTTTAATTGCAAGAAAACAAAAATCCATTCACAAGAAATTATAAACTTTAATTCTTGTAAAAAATTTTAGCGGAAGTATTAAAATAATAATTTCTTTAATGTGTTCTAAAATTGTAAGAACACAAAGAACACTAATAATAGTAATAATAATCTTTAATGTTGATTCTATAGGTTTATAACCTAACCTCTGATACCAATTGTAAGCATATTTTTAATTATACTATGATAGAAAATATGAATTAACCTTTACATAGAATCTTTTATCCCGTAGAATCAATCAAACAAGAATTCAATTAACAAAAAAATTAAGAGCACTTACCTTGATCCATAACTCTAAACAATTAATTGAATAAAGGATTTGATCTTCTTGGATTTTCCTCTTTCTTCCTTCTTCTTTTAGGTTTTCTCTGATGGATGAGAAGTATGTACTTTTCTAATAACTTGGAGATCAAGTTATCTTATCTTATGTTATGTTATAAAGAAAGATGGGAGGGTTTAATCTTTATTTATATAATAAACCTTAGAGCTTTAATTCCTTAAACCTAATGTCCATCATATGGGCCTTTTAATAGTAAAACTAACCCATTACATGGGTCACATTAATGTTTATTAAAATAAACTAACAAAACCTTCATGTTTCATTGTTTTTCACACAAGAACACACTCTTCGTTATGGGGAATTCCATTATTCATTGGCGGGCTTCGATCAAAACATATTTCTAGGAGCTGATCAGTGTTTCGATGTTTGCCTTCATTAAAGGCTCCTCCATGTTTCTTTGCCCGGAAACTGTTTGATCTACTCACACTCACCTATTATTTTTTAGTACCTATTAGCAAACTCAAACCATTAAAACCTTGAAAAATATAAAGGAAGCTATATATTAAGACAATCAAATTAAAGGACGACTCTCGCAGGTGTTCTGTTAATTTCTCTGCAACAGAATTTCAACCAAGAACAAGGCGAGTCAAGTCATTAAGAAGATCCTGCTCACGTAAATTCTCAAGGAATAGCAGGGCGCTGACCATCCTTAGGTTAGAAAGATTTTCCAGGCAAGCTTCGACTTTGGTTTCTTCTTCTGCCCGCTGCTGTCTCAGGAGGCTTGTCTCTGCCCTCTTCGCAGCCACCTTCTCTTCCAGCCTTGCTACTTTGGTTTCAAGTGAACTCCTCCGGCCATTCTTTGGAGCAACAATTGAACGGTATCTGCATATAGGAAAAATCAGAGTAATATATATATATATATATATATAGAGAGAGAGAGAGAGAGAGAGAGAGAGAGAGAGAGAATTCAATTGAACTCAATAAAATATGAACTTTAAATATTGAGAACTTGGAGCCTTTTATTACAAGAAAAATATATAACTACTACTGTAATAAAAACTATAAAAATCTATAACCAAAAATAATATTATTCTATATAAAAATCAAGAGTAATGTTTTTGGAATCATTTCTACATTCACCTCTGGCCGCTGGTTACGTTGCCAAACCTTGGAACAACTAATTGTTAGTAATATTTTAATTGTACTTTCTTAGTTAATTAATATTTTATTTGTCCATATCTTCCTTTTAAAGGTATGTTCCAAGATCTTGTTATCATATACTTCGAGTGGCATTATTAAAGCTGCTTAAGGGCCGGGTTATCCGTCTAAATCTTAAGGTTCGTATGAAAAATGGGAGGGTTTAGACAAAAAAAATAAGATTCGAATATCGGGTCCGGACAAAAGGAGGAGTCCATTTAGAAAATGGGTCGGGCCTTGGTCTTAGGCATTAAAGTCCGAGCCCAGCCCGTTTTTTCTTATAATATAGTTTTTATATTTTATTTCTAGAAATATTAAATATGTATATATATATAAGATTATTATTTTAAATATTACATTTTAAATATATTTTTAATAAAAAAATAATCCTAAATAATTCTAAAGATTATTCTATAATTCTTATTTACTCTTAAAGAAAATAATGTTATAATTTTTATTTTTTTATTTTTTATTTAAGGTAAAAAAAATTTGGACGGACTTTTGTACGGACCTTGGACAAACATATTAAAATCTGTGCGGACCTTGGACATTTGATCAGGCTCGGATTATCAGGCCTGGCCAGGCTTGGGCAAACCAACTTCTTATTTTTCCTAAGTCAAAGCCTGGTCTGGCCCATGAGTACCTCTAGGTGTTATTATTGTCCAAATATTTGGTTTCTCAAGGGTATGATAGGTAGAAAATTTTAATTCTTATAGTAATTGCAAAATACCTAGCAACTACTTGGAAATTAAATTTCCACCTTTTTGGCCATTTTTTCCCTCAGTGGGTAATATTCAATTTCCACTATTACCATCTCAATAACAACCAAATATCGCCAATGAAAATTCCCAATACTAAATTCCTATGGTAATTTGATCTTCCCTCTAACTAAACACCCCCTATAATTTCATAGGAATTTTTATTTTCATTTTTATATATTTTATTAAAAGTCATGTCTCATGCATGATCTGAGCCTTCTGACTCTATGTAACACATTTAATTATAATTAGGAAATCAATAATCAAAGAAATCATCATTTGACCAAACAAATCAATTTAAAGTTACATTAACCTCAACTAGCAATAATTTAAGAGTTTGATACCTTTTCTTTGCCATGGTTAGAGAAATAAAATTGAAATAGGAAAATCCTTAGGATCCAAAAAACTGTTGAGGCTAGCTAATCGAGAGCGCGTACTACTAACCTCATATCTCCCATCTCTGCTTTCGGCCGTTTAAAGCGACGTTCCTCCATTTCCCTCTGAGCAAAATTGAACTTCAAATTGAAATAGAGATTTTGTTGGGTTTTGGTGTACTAATTAATAAAAAAGAGAATAAATAATATATATATATATATATATATATATATATATATATATAGGAAATGAATTAATATATATCCGCTGCTTCCTCTTTGATGGCTTCCTCTTGCTTAGTGCAAAATCAATGTCTCTTTTCTTCCTCCCAAAAGTTAGCATTTTTGGTTCGGCGGCCTGCTGTTTCGTCTTTTTTTGTGCCATAATATTGTTCTATATATGGTGCGCTTAAAGCTTTTTGTAGCTAGCCTAAGTTCTCAATTAAAGCAGATTGAGAAATGATCTTAATTGGTGCAGTGCCACAAACACGATGTCGAACCTTTAAATAACATCGCTCCATAATTAAAGTTCAAAAGGTTGGAAGGTTCGTTTGAAGTATCAAAGAAAACCGAACCGAGCAGCAGGAAAAACAGGAGGAAAGATTAATATTAAACATATAGCACATATTAATATTTTATGGAGAAATGCCTGTTGTCCTGCCTATGACCAATCTCCTCCCGGCTGGCTGACGTAGGATGCCAAAATGTTTGGGTTTCCAAGTGTGCAAGTCATCAACATCCTAGCCACGACCCCACGGGACCCTTTATTGTTTAATGGCAGTTGTTATGAAATCATAAGATAGTGTAATTATAGTCACATATTTAAATTAAATTTCTTGATTACAATCCAATTGTGTCAACCTTACTAAGCTACTTCTTTGAGTCAAATGCATAGATATTAAATCCGACCCGAAGAGTGACCCGTTTACGGTGTTGGGTCACGGGTTAAAAAATTCAATCGTTAGATTAACCAGATCAATGTTAGGTTAATAAAATATTTTAAAATTAATTTTTTTTATACATTTAATACTTTTGCACATTGAATAAAAAATATTTTAATATTTTAATATTTTATATAAATTATCAAAATTTATTATTTTTGAGAAGAAACACAAGCACAATTTTAACCAAATAGTAATAATTAAGAACACCTAAATACCACATTACAATCATTTCATATTAAAAAATTACACTTCAAAATATTTATTTTAAAAAGCTTGATCCGCCCATATCAGAGAAACTTGTCTAGGACAACCATTTAAATAGATTTTTGTCGGATTAAACGGATTTCACTTGGTCAATTCTTAAATGATCTAATTAGTGAACCAGCTCTATTTAGGTCTTGGGTCACTGTATTAAACGCTCCAACTCTCATACTGATCCGAGTTTAATAACTATAGCCTAAGGACTACATCTCAAATAAAGGATGATCAACTTCTCAGCACAACATGGGACCCACCTCCAGGCACTAACCCGTTCACATATAAATAGTCCTAAAGGAAGAACCCTAGAATATACTTTAAACCCACTTGATACTCACCTTTAGCATTTCCATCTCGACGCTAACCTAAACGTCGAAGAGAGAATCAATGCGAAAAGTCGGTCTCCCTTTTGTCATTTTGCAGGTATATTAGCTGAATGCGTGGAGGCACCCAAGGACGGCCAGATTTTCCCCTGAGCTTAGTTGTTCCTAACCGAGATCCCCAAACCAATAACCCAGCATCTTGGCCTCAACAAAAACTTATCATAATAAATGTCCTAAATTTCTAGGCTTATCTTGAAAATTTAAAAGGTTTTTATTTGAGAATTTTTTTTTTAAATTAATGACTGAACTTGGTATCACATCTTGATTCTATAATAACTCTTACAAAACCGGTTGTGTGTGATCATTTTCTTATTACTATTTACTATTCCTCACGTGATGAACTTCATAATATTATTCCACCTTTGAAAGTAAATCAATAGAGAGATGTTAGTACTAATAATTAGAAATATTAGTAATAAGGATAATATAATAAATTCTCATTACACCAGATTATAAATATAAATATATATATATATATATATATCTCTTATGCAAACAAAAATTTATTGAGAAATCATCAAATAAACAAACAAAAAACATGTTAAAAAGAATCAATAATACGTGAAAAAACATTTATGTTATAAAAAAAAGAGAATATTTTAAAAAAAGGACAAACAATTAGATTACTAATCACATTAATAAATATTTACTTTTAAATTGATTTTTCGTTAAATTAATTTTTAAGATGAAACCTCTTAAAAATTTCACAACCTAAAGAATCTTAACCTAAAAACTTAATCTAAATCAGTGGATCATCTTTCTCGTCGGTTCAAGTCTTACCATGATAATCTCAAATAAAAATGAAAAACCTTGGTAGCAAATGCTTGTTAATCTTCTTGAAGTTAATTGAGATAATTGTAAGCAAAGCACCTATCAATCCTTGTGACACACCCAGACCTAACACGATTTTTTCGTACGAACGGAATAGTGTAAGATGGCGTATTAATTAAATAATATGTCGGTCCGACTATGTCTAATTAAGAAGAGAAGTTCAAATTAGGATAAGACGAAGTTGGAAGATAAAGTAATTAACCGTGCAAGGAAATTAGTAAAAGTAAAAAATACCTCCAATTAAGTCCCTAAAAATTTATTATTGGCCCCATTGGCACAAGAAATTAAAGGATTTAGCCAATGGGTAAAAATGGAAGAAAGTTGAAAAAGGGAAAAAAGTCTGACCCGGGACCCGAGTAGACCCGGTGTCGGACTCCCCTATAAATAGGGGAGGGCCGACGGTTTCCTTTCATTTTTCTTTTTCTTTTTCTTTCTTTTTCTCTTTTTCTCTCTGGAGCCGAACGGAGGCATTTTGGACAATTGGCAGATCGGGACAATCCGGCAGTCAGATCAAGGTGAGTTTCCAGTATGTTGTTCTTTTCACCTCTATGTTAAGTTTGCACGCACATCCATGCATCGGTTTAGCCTAGATCTCAGTTTTCAGCTTTTAACCGGATCAAAACTTTAAACTCAAATAAGTGGATTTTGGGCCGATGGATTAAGGTGAGTTTTTAGTGTGTTATAGTACTCACCTTAATTTACGTCATATTCTATTTTTACGAATTTCTGTGTACCGGGTGTGAGTAAATCGGAGATTTAGTCAATTTGGGCTAAATCTCGGTCTACGAAAAAATTGGACCGGTGTTTCTCGTTTCTACCTTGGCGTATCCGTCGTGGATGCCATGAGAATCGCCTCTCTAAGTTTGTACGTCGAAAGGAGGAGAAAAGAGTGCGAAAACTGGGAGAAACACCGGCCGAAGAATAGGCGGATCGAGTCCCTATTTAGATATTTTTATATAATATTATCATATTAAAAGATATTTATATATTATATTAATATATTTTATATATTTATATATTATATCATTTTAATGTATAAATATCTCATAGGTGGGCTTTTTGAACCAAATTTCGAGTAGAACTTGGCCCAACCTATGTGGTGCCCAGCCTAGTCCAGATGTGGGGCCAACGGCCCCAAGGGCATTTTGGTTATTTTTCACCGAGAGTCCGATTTTAGCTCCGAAACCTCCTGACACTTTTCTAAGTGCCGGGCCCAGCCCGAGTGGCGGCCCATGGATCCCCAGGGGTATTTTCATAATTTTTCACCGGATGTTCAATTTTTACCCCATAACCTCCTGGACACTTTTTTTAAGCTCCGAATCACATCCAAGCCCAGTTGTAGGTCATGTTAGAGCCTCATAGGTGCATTCATAAATATAATTATGAATACTAACGTATATTTCTATGTATTAGGGCTCCGGATAGTCGAATGCGGCGATGCACCGGAGGTTAAAGCTACATGGAGCGCTTGGGAGTATACGAATCTCCCAATACTGTGAGTGATCCTGTTTTCAGTGTTTAGCCACTAGGGACAAAATGTTTTTAAAATGTTTTCAAAATATAAATTATTTTAAAAAGGTTTTACAACTGTTTTGGGATAAGGGTAATCCACGACACATACTTTTTATTTTGTGACACGCCCACTTAAGGGGTGGGATGATTTTAAAAATATAAAAACTTGTGTGCGTTTACATGTTTTTAATATTTATAAAGAATTATTATTATTGTTAATATTATGGTTATTGGGGTACGATGCCCTTGGAAGAGGAGTGATTGAGTGGGATTCCTCGGGGCTCCAATTTGCGGGAGCGTGGACCGAGTTTGAGAGCATGCATGATACTCAGTCGTAGACCGCCTATCGAGGGGCACGATGAGTCGAGCCTGGTTAGGAGAGGTGCGTAGGGAAACTCGCCAGAGCTCCAGATCACTGTGTTCCACCACAGTGAGGCACCACCGAGGGAACGGGCTAGAGAAAGAGAAGATTTTTAAAATTTATTTAAAGAGGAAGGAGATAGCCCTCGGTGCAGTAAGGCATACGACCGGCCAGCCGTGCCTTCAGTGTATTAGGTGCCAGCCCATTAGTATATAATTATTTTAAAGGTTTTAAATCTAATTCTCCTTGGGAGAATGATAAAAGAGATTTTGAAAATAAATTTATCTATTTTATTTTTATTATACTTTGGATTACCCCTGTTTTCCCTAACCCTGATGGAGATTCATTGAACCTCTGTCACTCACCTGTATCCAATGTGGATGGATGCAGCTTTGCGTGCGGAGTCAGCTAATAGAAAGAGGGCTCACTAGGAGGCGTCGGTGGCTTAGGCTTAGCAGTTTTAGTTGCGTAGGTATTCCTTTAAATTTAATCCACTGGTACTACCTTAAATATTATTATTTTATTAAAAAGATTTTTAATTAAAGTTTTAGTTGTTTTGCAGCGATGGTATCCATTTCAATGCCTTGCGGTTCTTTGTTATTATCTGCCAATTTCATCTATTATATTATACTTATTTTTGTAACCCTAAGCAAAATACATTTATTTTTACAATTTCTATTCTATGTATAGTTAAAAAATAAATTAATTCAATTTCATGTATTGTATTATATTATTTTTGTAACCCAAAGCAATGCGAGGGGTTCTCTCCTCATAATAAGATTATTATATTGTCAGTGTCAGTGAAGTTTAAAATCACAAGCAGTGTTTACAAAGGATGATATATATTCCACTATCCAAAATTAATTAAATAATGAATTAAATAAATTAAATAAATTAAATATATATCTTACAAAAATAATTATTAACTCTCTAACCTTATTTAGGTTAATTGCTCAATTTAAGATTCAAGGTTTGTGATTTTACTCAATTTAAAACTTAACTATTTTAATTTAATTAATTAGGGACCCAACACTGCAAATTTGGTTCAATTAAAGGTATGCTATTAAAATTTGGTTTAACTGAGAGCCCAACATGATGATTTTATTCAATTAAGTGCATACTCAAAATACGTACCTAACAAACCTTTAGTTGAATCAAACTTCTAATGTTAGACCCTGAATTGACCAAATTAGAATATTAGACCCAAAATCAAGTAAAATTACAAATGTTGGGTTCTAAATTGATATTTAACCCTTATTTATGGGGTTTTAAGAATTTCACCAATAATATATATATATATATATATTTATGATATAATCATTCAAAATAATAATAGAGTGTAAATTAGATCGAGATGGTCCCTTAAGTAGTTTAGAACTTCTCTTATCTTTCCCAGCTCTGCTTTCACTCGTTTGAGATGGAGCCTCACTTTCAAACTCTCGGTTTCAAATTTTGATTTTGAGGCCTACTGCTTCATCTTTCTTTGTGCCATATAAATTATATAATGCATTGAAATTACTTTTTGTAGTGTTCACAATTGTGCCACAAACACCACGTCTAACGTTTAAATAATACCACGCCATGAATTAAAAATTAAAAGGTTGGAAGGTGCGGTGAACTAACTAAGAAAGAAAACCGAGCGAATTGACGAGTGAGAGAAAAACCAAGTGAAAGCGCAGGAATTAGAGTAGGAGGAAAGTTCAATGTATATATGTATTGGCTGAATATCTAAATTAGTCCTTAAACTATATCTTTCGGGATATATTGATTTCTAAATTTTTGTTTGGGACAATTGACCCCTTAAATTACTATTGAGACAACTAATCCCTCAAACTATTATTTTGAGACAATTAACCCTTTAAAATTATTATTTTGAGACAATTAACTCATTCAAATTATTAGTTTGAGACAATATAACCTTTGAGAATTTCATGTAATATAACCTTTGGGGGTTTAATTATCTAAAAATAATAGTTTAAGGAATCAATTATCTCAAGTAAAAATTTAAGGAATAATTTGTTATTTTTGATATAATTTGATGGTCAATTTAAATATTGAATCGATAATATATATATATATATATATATATATATATATATATAGTGATAAAAAAAGTAAAAAACATCGTCTGCCAATCGGGTCGCAAGCATAGCGAATGAGTGTCGCACGGTCTTCGACCGTAATCGCGCGATCTTACCTCTTGAAACTGATGTCTTTTGTCACATACTATATCTTGTTGACTGACGCTATAATTGGAAGGGTAGGGAGATTTGTTACCCTATATGTGAAATTGGATATAGCGAACGGTGATAATAAAATCTGCAGTAAAAAACCATATGTTAGACAAAAGTAACAATAACTATGAGTTGAAAACAAAAAATTATTATTATTATTGATATAATTAAAAAGATAAAATAAAAAAATAAGGCTAACATTGGAAAAAGAGAAGAAAAAAATTATCGCCCACACGAGTTTTTTGCTCGGATGGAAAAACTCTTGTGGGATGAAACTTTAGTTGGCCAGTAGGCCAACTGAGTCTCCTACTAGGTAACTATTTGAGAGAGCTTTGGGCCAGTTGGCCGTACTAAAACTCTCTACCCTGAGTAAAGGGCTTTGATGTTCCGGACAGAGACAGACCATTAAACACGGCTGTGAGAATGAATGTTATGACTAAGGCTCTTTTTGATAAAGCGGTGTAATTGACTTTAGTGAGGTTAAAATAGTGCTGTAGTGTAGTGGTAAGATTAGAATTTTGGTGGTAGAATAAAACCAACAATAAAAACTGTGTTTAGTAAAATAGTGATAACGGTAAAGTAAAAATGAAAATGATTATTGTCGGTTTAAGGTAAGAGACAAATAAAATAAAAGAATAAAAGAATAAAGGGTAAGATGAAAAAAAAACCTGCTTCAATCAACCCACCGTAGCATTTTTGCTCCAGTGGGAAACTTCCACTGTTTGGTGAGTTTGGAGACAATGGCAAACTCCCATCACACCATCAAACTATTAAACATCGTCTCAGTGCCCAAGTGCTTTATCTTTTACTCTTTAGAGTTCCATGATTTTTTATGACAAATTTGGACTTGGTTCAAGTGCATCTTTAGTTATCCAACCATAAAAATTTATTGACTTGTTCCCTTTATATCACACTAACAACACATTTCCTTATCAATGTGGGATGGTGTGTATTCAAATTCTCAAACTATCCATTAACATATACATTTCCAAGGAGCTGTGTTTCGCTATTTGCCTTCATTAAAGGGTCCTCCATGTTTCTTTGGCCGGAAACTATATTTTATCTACACATTCTCGCATGTGATCAGCCATCTCCATTCTATATATAGAACAGAGAGATGGGTTGTCTCTCCTTACTAGTTCCTTTTCGTTATCAATGTTGATTTTTGAACTCTGCGAGCTTGCATTTGCTCTTTCCTTGGAAACGAATTCACTGCAATTGGGAAGGCGTAGAAGATTAAGTCAGATAGCAATCTTAATCAAATCAAAATATATCACATTAATATACTTTATAGTTCACAATGTGAGAAGGGGGTTTTGGAGGAATAATGAACCGAAGGAATTGGGTGAGCTTAGCAGCTTGAACAAAGTCTCCACCTTCATGTGCTTTTAAGATTTTGAACATCAGAGCCAGTATAATATGCATGCGAGCACTTTGTTTTGCAATCATCTCAGTTTCCTCTTTAAGCTCATGGCATTGTCTTTCAATCTTTCCCATCTCTGCTCTCGCTTGTTTGACTTGGAGCCTTACCTCCAAATTCTTTGTCGCAGTTTTTGGTTTGGTGGCCTGCTGCTTTATCTTTCTTGGTGCCATAACGTTCTATGGTGGGGTTATATCTCTTTGTGTCTCCAAGTTCTGAATTAAACCAAATTGAGATAATGATTTTAATTAGTTGAAGTGCCACAAACACATTGAACGTTTAAATAACACTGCTCCACAAATAAAGTTCAAAAGGTTGGAAGTTGCAGTGAACTATTAGAGAAAATTGAATGAAATAGGGACGAAGAACATAATGAAAGAAGAAAGAAAAACAAGGAGGAAGATCCCAAACCATAGAATAATTTAGAAGCAAGTTTAGTTAGTTATAAGTCACATAATGTCAGAAGAATTTGTCCGGTGAATCAGGGGCGCGAGCATATGAGTGTCGCATGGTCCTTTTAACTGCAATCGCCCGATTTTAAGTTAACTTTTGAGAGTTCTAAATTTAGAGTCACTTAGCCCATAAATATAGTTTATTGACACCTTAATACACAAAATAGCCCTTAAATTTATACAAAATTATCGTTTTGATCATCATATTTTTATTTTGTGCACAAGGTCTTGATGCTTACGTGGCTTAATCATATGTTGACATGTGAAATTTTCTCATTGGACTAGGTCAGCACCAAGGGCTATATTATGAACAAAATAAAAGTTCGAGGATCAAAAATTCCAAAATTAAAGTTGAAGCACCAAAATGACAGTTTCATACAAGTTCGAAAGCTAGTTTGTGTATTAACCCATTAATTGACTGGGTAAAGGGCTTTGATGATTTTGGACTAAAATTGAATGGACAAACCATAAATGTTATGATTGATAACGAATATGATTCACAAGTTTAAGAGAAGCGGTTAAAAGTTATGCTTTTTCTATACCATCCTTCGTATTTGTAAGTCTTTTTTGAGTTTTGTATAATAATGTGAAAGAAAGTATATATAAATTTGGAAATTTAAACCTATTTATTGTTTATTTATAATAAGGGACAAATACATTGAGACATTTAAAAAAGGAAAAATGGACAAATAAAAGGGGATGGATGAAGTAGTTTTTAGGGAAAATTTCATAAAAGGTGGTCTACTAAAAATATTTATCTGTTAGTATCATAACAAAAAATAATTACTAGTAATTTAATGGTCTTTTATAAAATTTGAGACAAGAAAATTGTATTTATGTTTTTGACCTTATTAAAAGTAAAGAAACAATTATAATATTTTTTTCCTTTAAATTTCACACTATAAAAACTAAGTAATAATTTTGTTTTCATAAAATTTTCAATTTATTTTATCCTTTAAATTTTTTGAAAGAGATTTCTAAATATCTCTTTTTATAGTCAATTAATATTTCTAAAATTTATTTCACTAAATATTATGGATTTCTTTTTTGATTTTAATAAGGTCAAAAAGGTAAATACAATTTCCTTATCTCAAATTTTATAAAAGGTTATTGACTTAATAGTAATTATTTTTTACTATGGTACTAACCGATAAATATTTTCAGTAGACCACCCGTTTTTGAAAATTTCCCTAATTTTTAACCTTTAATGTATTGAAAAAAATATATTTTATTTAAAAAATTATCTCATCCACATTCAATGGAGTCTTTAGACTCCACAAATGGTTTTAGAGAGTTGACATCTATTTATATAGGGTATATTTTAAAATATTAATTAATTAAGTAATTAAGTAATGCCTTGATGGATTTATTTAAAGTGGCAACTTCAAAGAGTGTCTTGATTAGCAAACTTCCATAGTCAAGGGCTCAAAACAGAAGATATCTTGGAGAGGTAACCATGCCGAGGAAAATTAAAAAGTTTCTGACATGCCAGGACCTAGTCCACACGTGTCAAGTTGTGAATTTGTCTATAGTTGTGAGTTGTGAAGTCAAGAAATGAAATTGGACTTCCTTTAGATATTTTGAACTTCTTTTAGCTCAATATTTGAGCTTAGAAGTTGTCCGGAGTCAGTGGAGCCCGCTATGGTTATAAAACACAGCAAGTGGGGCCATGTTGACTGAAGTCAACATGGGAAATGTTGACTCCGATGCCGGATAGGGTCGGGTCCTGCTTAAAATCAAAAAGAGGCTCGGTTGCCCGAGACCCCATTATTGCACCATTTTTTTCTTTCTTCTCCTCTTCGAATTCTCTCAATTTCCCACTGAATTCATCTCTTCAAATCACCTTCAAACACCCTAATAATCATCACCAACAACTTCTTTGGCCTCCAAGAAGATCAAAAACATCAAATTCTCCAAGTTTTCTTCAAATCTCAAAATTTGCCAATTTGGAGCCATTGTGTTCTTCGGCCTATATCTTCCAATCCAACTGTAGGCTTTGGCTGATTTCTTGGTATGTTGTTCTAGACTCCTTAAGCTTTAATTTGACTATTTATATGCTTGATTTTGTTAAGTGAGCTGAGAGAAATGTTGGATTGAAGATTGAAATTTGTTTTTGCTCAAGAACACTTGCACCCTTAGACTTTTGATCCGAAAATCTTGCATGATTAGTTGTTTAATTCGGTTTTGAAGCTATAGGTTCTTAGTTTAAGTGCTTAAGATTGTCTGTTTCAAATTTCATGCGAATTGGTGGAGAATTGAGCTCAACCCGAGCTTGGAAAGTTGGGTGGCCGAATCTCGACCTAGAGCAGAGGCTGTCCAGTGCCGAACATGCCTAGGTTCGGCGTTGGACTCACCAAATTTTGGGATTTTCCCCCAAATCGGCCACTCTCGCACAAGAGTGAGCCTTGGCCACGCCGGAGCTACATTGTAGCAAGGGCAATTCGATCATTTTGCAACCCTAGACCCTAATCGACTGTAATTGACTTCCGAACTTGTCCAATTTAGTTCCGAGACCCTTGAAACCCTAATTAGGTCATGCTTTGATATTGATTATTAGTCGAATTCCTTTATTAATCAAATTAGATTTCAATTTGATTATTTAGGTACGTGATTGTCTGAGATTGATCGGTAGTGTTCGAGATAAGGCATTCGAGGGATATATTCGGGAGTATACAAACCTCCCTTACTTATGAATGGTTTGGATTATAGTGGTTGACCACTGAGGGTCAACAGTTTTTTTTTCTAATTGCTTTATTAACTTTTTATTTAAATGTTTATAACGTTTTGGGATATAGTTTGTCCACCCTCACACACGAGTTTAGAAATGGATTTAAGGGTGGGTTTTCAAAAGAATATATGAAATATTATTACTATGTTTTATGGATGATATGACCCCTGGGAGTTGAGTGATTGAGTGGTTCCTCGGTGCTCTGATTCGAATGAGCATGGACCAAGTGAAAGGCATGCATGGACGCAGCCGTGGATCGCCTATCGAGGGGCACAGTGAGCGGAGACCTTGGGAGAAGCGCATAGGGAAGCTCGCTAGGGCTCGATGTAGCTGTGTTCCACCACAGCGTCGACAATGTCAAGGGAACAGGCTAGAGATTAAATAAAGGGATTTTGAGATATGAGTTAGCCCTTGACGGTCCAGCGGAGCACCCAAGTGCACGGGTTTACTTTTGGGACGATTTCAGATGCCAGCCCATTTATGACATTTGTTATTTGTTTTGGTGTGGGATTTCATATGATTTTATTAAATGGTTTATTAAATGAGTTTTGGATAATTTCATATCCCCAGCCTTAGGTGATCGGTCATTATAACTGAGTCCCTCACTGGGTACATATATATATATTTGTACTCACACCATTCACTTATTATTGTTAGGTCATCAAGCTTTGGACGACAAGCGTCTCAATGGACAGTGATCCCGGTATATCACTGCAGACACGATTTTATAGGTTCCACCTAGATCCCTTGTGAATCCTGGCTCCGGAATAGTATTACATATTATTATATTATTATTTCTTTCAGCTACATGTTTGCATCGTAAAACGTGCCACTTATATCATAAAAATATTTTATGATATTTTCTGTATATCTCATATGTTTTTGATTATTATTCGAGTATCCCTTATTTATGCCTTGTACCATCTTGGATAGCTGCCTTTTGAGGCATGCATCTCAAGGTGATACGGCGGTTGTCACGTGGCCAAGCCTTCGGGTTGGGCGTGACAGTTTCCCAGTAGTGACTAATAACCAACTTTCTCGACGATTTTTTTTTTGGTTGTACAATTTGCATAGACAAATAACTTGGATTAAGCCTTGCACAGGGATCATAAGGCCGTGGACTGATCTTAATTAATTATACAAAAAATCTTCTAATAGACCAGATGGAATTTGTGCTTTAATATTTGAGGTGTTTACCATTAGGCCCAACCTATGGATATAAAATAAAAATTTGATAATTAGGATAAAGGTATATGTACTGTCACGCCCCGACCTGCCCCGAGTCGGCCACGTGGCAACCGCCGCGCTACCTCGAAGTACGTGTATGCAGCCACGCATCCGAGATACCACAAGGCTTGAAATCGATATCATCGCTGCAAAACAAAACTAAAATTTTAATTAGAAATCATTTAATAAAATATTTAATTTATAAATGACACCAGTGGATTAATTTAAAAAATACCTACACAGCGGAAATCACTAAGCCTAAGTCACCGACGTCTTCTAGTGACCCTCCAATCTATTGGCTGACCTCGTACGCGGATCTGCATCCATCCACATAGGATACAGGTGAGTGACAGAGATTCAATGAGTCTCCATCAGGGTTAGGGAAAACAGGGGTAATCCAAAATATAATAAAATAAAATGATTAAAGTAAATAAAATAAATTTTATTTTCAAAACCTCTTTTGAAATTCTCCCAAGGAGAAATAAATTTTAAAACCTTTAAAATTATTAAATACTCATGGGCTGGCACCTAATACACTGAAGGTACGACTGGCCGGTCGTATGCCTTACTGCACCGAGGGCTATTTCTTTTCTCTTCATATTCATTTTCTCTTTATCTCATATACTAGCCCGTTCCCTCTGGTGCCTCACTGTGGTAGAACACAGTGAACTGGAGCTCTGGCAAGTTTCCTTACGCGCCTCTCCCAACCAGGCTCGACTCACCGTGCCCCTCGATAGGCGGTCCACGAGTGAGTATCATGCATGCTCTCAAACTCGGTCCACGCTCCTGCAATTGGAGCCCCGAGGAATCCCACTCAATCACTCCTCTTACCGGGGCATCGTACCCCAATAATCATAATAATAATTATAATAATATTTCTTTATAAATATTAAAACATGTAAACACACACAAGCTTTTGTGCTTTTAAAATCATCCCACCCCCTAAGTGGGCGTATCACAAAATAAAAAGTGTGTGTCGTAGATTACCCTTATCCCAAAACAGTTGTAAACCTTTTTAAAAACAATTTATGTTTTTAAAACATTTTGCCCTAGTGGCTAAGCACTGAAAACTAAGCCACTCACAGTATTGGGAGATTCGTATACTCCCAAGCGCTCCATGTAGCTTTAACCTCCGGTGCATCGCCGCATTCGATTATCCGGAGCCCTAATACATGCAAATATACGTTAGCATTCATAATTACATTTATGAATGCACCTATGAGGCTCTAACATGACCTATGACTGGGCTTGAATATGATTCGGGGCTTAGAAAAGTGTCCAGAAGGTTTCGGGGTAAAAATTGGACACTTAGTGAAAAATTACGAAAATACCCCTGGGGGTCCATGGGCCACTCGGGCTGGGCCCGACACTTAGAAAAGTGTCCCGGAGGTTTTGGGGCTAAAATCGGACTCTCAACAAAAATTACCAAAATGCCCCTGGGGGCCCATGGGCCCCACACCCGTACTAGGCTAGGCCCCACACGGGTTGGACCAAATTCTACTCGAAATCGGGCTCAAAAAGCCCACCTATGAGATATTATACATTATAATGATATAATATATAAATATCTAAGATATAATGATGTAATATATAAATATCTAAGATATAATAATATTATATATAAATATCTAAAATATATTAATATAATATATAAATATCTTTTATTATAATAATATTATATTAAAAATATCTAAACAGGGACTCGATCGGCCAGTTCTTCGGCCGGTCTCTTCTCCGGTTTTCGCACTCGTTTCTCCTCCTTTCGATGTACAAACTTAGAGAGGCGATCCTCATGGCATCCACAACGGATATGCCGAGGCAGAAACGAGAAACATCGGTCCAATTTTTTCGTAGATCGAGATTTAACCTAAATTGACTAAATCTCCGATTTACTCATACCCGGTGCACAAAAATGCATAAAAACGGAATGGGACGTAGAATAAGGTGAATACTATAACACACTAAAAACTCACCTTATTCCACCGGCCCGAAATTCACTTATTTGAGTTTAAAGATCTAATCCGGTCAAAAGCTGAAAACTTGGATCTAGGCTAAACCGATGCATGGAAATGCGTGCAAATTTAATATAACGTAGATCGAGGTGAGTACAACAACATACTAGAAACTCACCTTATTTTGCCGGCCGGTTTGCCCGGATCTGCCAATTTTTCAAAATGCCTCCGTTTTGGCTCCAGAGAGAAAAAGAAGAAAAAGAAAGAAAAAGAAAGGAAAAATGAAAGGAAAAACGTCGGCCCTCCCCTATTTATAGGGGAGCTCGACGCCGGGTCCACTCGGGCCCCGGGTCAAACTTTTTCCCTTTTTTCAACTTTCTTTCATTTTCACCCGTTGACTAAATCCTTTGCTTTCTTGTGCCAACGGGTTCCATAATAAATTTCTAGGGACTTATTTGGAGGTCTTTTTGGCATTTACTAATTTCTATGCACGGTTAATTAATTTATCTTCAAACTCCGTCTTATCCTAATTCTAACTTCTCTTCTGACTTGACACAGCCGGACCGACCCATTGTTTAATTAATACGTCATCTTGTACTATTTCATTCGTACAGAAAAGTTGTGCTAGGTCCGGGTGTGTCATGTACTACTTTAATATATTAAAATAGTGCACTTTTATTATACTCCATAATAAAATGAGTTAACTTTATATTTTTAAAGATTAAGTTAGACCTTTTTAATTTTTTTATATATCCTAAAGTGTACTTTAAAGTATTATGTATAGTTGTCACGCCCCGATCCGTCAGTCTGGCCGCTTGGCAATTGCCGTATCACCTCGAGATACATGCCATGATAGGTGGGCTATCCGAGATGGCACAGGTCATAGAAAAAGTATTGTCACTGTAAAATCATCAAAACTAAACTTTAATTAGAAAATATTTATAATAATAAATAATAATAAATAACAAAAGAGTACCAGTGGACTAATTTAAGGGATAACCTACGTAGCGGAATATACTAACTCCTAAGCCACCAATCACTCCTATGAGCCTCCGAACCATCTAGCGTCTTCGCGCGTGGGAACTGCATCCAACAACATTGGATACAGGTGAGTGATAGAGGTTCAATGCAAAGTCAAATAGGTTTGGGGAGTTCGGATAAATCCAAAGCCATTTAGAAAACTTTATACGCCTTTAAAAATATCTTTTCAAAATATTTTTCCCCAAATCCTTTTTGGAAAAACAATAATAACAATACTTATAACAATATCTAACTATGGGCTGGCCATGAAAATACAACAAGGCTCGAATTTGGCCGTGGTCGAGGATCTCGTATCGTCAAGGGCTACTTCTTTTCTTTTCTCTTTAAAAATTTTCCTTTAATAAGGAAACTATATTCTTTTCTTTTCAAAATATATATATATATAGAAAGATATAGGTATCTCTCTCTAAGCCAATTCCCTTGACGATGCCAGTCACCGTGTGGTCGCAACTATATCAAACCTGGTGAGTCCCCCTCCGCGCCTTTCTACTCCAGGTCATACACTCACCATGCCCCTTCAAAAAGGCGGTCCATGGCTACCTCGCATCCTTGCTCCATCTCGGTCCACTCGCTCCATCACATGAAGCGCCGAGTCTCATGGAGTCCTCTCATATGTATGATCATGCCCTGTCGGGCACTCATGTCATACATTTCATGTATATAAATATAAAAACATACATACATACATGCATCTTATAAATTTAATTTTCTCAAATCCCTTGCCCCTGTGGCATATAACAACGTGTGTGGCGGTGTGAAGGAATACCTGAATCCTAAAACATTTAATTAAAACATTTTAATAATAATAAAAGAGTTTAGCCCTAAATGGCTAAACACTAAAACAAGGCCACTCATAGTGTTGGGAGGTTCGTATACTCCCAATTGTCCCACGGAGATTGATCTCCGGAACGTTACCGCACTCAATCGTTTGGAACCTTGATTACATGGAAACATGCGTTAGCATTCATAATCAATCTTATGAATGCACCTATTAGGCTCTAATATGACCTAAGATGATGTTTGGATGTGTTTCGGGGCTTAGAAAAGTGTCCGGGGGTAATCTGGGTCAAAATCAGACACTCGGGGCAAAATTATGATTTTACCCCTAGAACAAGTTGACTCCCGCATGGGACTGGGCCAAGTCCTACGCGGGACTAGGCCAAAAGTCCCGTGCTGGAGTGACTCGACTCTCGGGTGGGAGATGAGCTGGAAGCTCGAATCCCGAGGTGTTTCCTCGGTTTTCGGCCTGTTGCTCCACGTTCATCCGAAAGTCGAAACAAGCGCTCCCCTCAACTCCCACGACGCGTTTATCGAATAAAAAATGATAATCATTAGCTCAAAAATCTTAGATCTAAAATCTAAATCTAAATCTAGCTAAAAAGCTAGACTAAACTTTGAACCGGGATTTCTCCTAGACCTATGCATGAAAATACGTGCAAACTACGTATAGCATAAATCTAGGTGAGTAGAATAGCATACTAGGAACTCACCTTGATTTGTTGATCGGTTTGTCCGGATTGGCCAAAAGTCCAAAGTTGGTCCAAAAGAGCAAAAAGAGGCAACGAAAGAAATGAGAGAAAAAAAAAAGAGAGAGAAATGAGCAGGAGAGGCTCGGCCTCCCCCTATTTATAGGGAATCTCGACAACGGGCCTACTCGAACCCCGGACCAGACTTTCTCTCATCTTTTCAACTTCTCTTAATCTCGACCCTTGGCTTAATCCGCCGACTTTTACACCAATGGATATCCAATCCATTGGATATGGACTTAAAGAAGTCCAATTGGTGTTTAGTTGCTTCCATGCATGGTCAATCACCTTATCTTCCAACTCTGTCTTATCCTAAGTTTGACTTCTCTTCATAATTAGGCACATCTGGACTGACGTATTGTTCAAATTAACATGCCATTTATACTATTCCATTTGTACGGAAAAAGTTGGATTAGGTCTAGATGTGTCAATAGTATTGTCCGTCTTTTTCATATTTATTTATGAAAACCCATTACATTTTAATTTTGAATTTGTAAAATAACATAACCATTTGAATTGTTCAAATATCTACAAAACTTTAAGGTAGCGTTTGGTTCAGGTACTCTGAGATAATTTTAGGTTATGTGATTACCTCAATCAAGATAACCTAATGCATATAACCTGAAAGATCACTAAATTGTGTCTGGTTCAACATCTATCAATGTTAGATTAATTTGTTTGGTTGAGGATTTGTTGAAGACAATTTAAATTTCCATGACATCAGACAATGGAAAAAGGTTCTCAGCCCTATTTCTTCTGGCAAGAGTGGGGAATTCTTAGTAGAGCTAGTAAAACTTGACCTGAGAACAGGTAGATGACCCAACCCATCCGAAATCGAACCCGACCCAACCCAATTTGACCAAAAAGTCAACAGAACCAAACCAGGCCCAACTTAAACCCGAAGTGACCCAAGACCCGAAACAACCAGAACCCGATATTATCTAAACCCGAAAAGACCCGAACCTGAAGTGACCCAAACCCAATTAACCAAAGAATTTAACCCGAAATTACCCGAACTTAAAAGACATTGTAATTTAATATTTTCAAAATTGTAATTTAGTTAAAAATAAAAAACATAATAATCTTACTAGTTAATAAAATTTTATTAATTTTTTTATTATTTTTCTATCAAAACTTTACAATTAATTATAATTAAGAACAATAAAAGAATTTATTATTATTATTATAAATAGAATTATAATAAATTTTTATGTAACTATTTAAATATCCATATTAATATTTTATATTTTTTGTCAAAACTTTAATATTTTAAAGTTAATATAAAGAAATATCAAATATCATTTAATATTTTAATTAATATTAAATATTTATAATTTAACTAATTTTATTACTATTAACATTATGTAATATTTAAAAAAGTTAAGTTTAACCTATGATTTAATTAATTAGTTTAGTTTTACTATTTTAGTTTTAATTTTAAACTTTACTACTTTTTTTTCAATGATATTTTAATTTTAGACTTTAATACTTTACTTTATTTTAGCATCTATCTTTTATTATTTTAAATTTTAACTAGGTTTTATGATTTATTAATTCAAAAACCAATATAACACTATGTCTAATTATCTATATATAACAGTACAAGTACGAAAACATTATTTAAGAAAAACAATAAAAAAGGTTAATACTTAATAACGATTTCGAGCTTCAATTTATAATTAACTTTTTTTTAACTAAGAAAAGGCTCCAAATTATTTTTATTTAATAATATGCTAAATTACTAATAATTAATGATATCTTTTTAGGATTAAATATTAACCTATTAGGTAATAGGTATCTAAAATTATTCACCTTAAGTCATGATTAAGAAAAGTTTTCAAATTTTAAAATCCTATTGACCAGTAATTTTTTTTAAAAGAGAATTTGTGAATATTTAAAAATTTTGTTAAATTATTTTGAAATAATTTTGTAGAAATTATTTAAAATTTTGAATAAAATAGACTCAATTGCTAACAAATAGTATAAGTTATCTTTTATTTTATGATAGAAGGATAAAACATGAAAAAAAAAAGCAGATGATCCAAGCTGAATTTGAAATAACCTAAATTCGAAAACTCAAACGTCAAACTCAAACTCGAAATGATCCGAGACCCGAAATTACCTGAACTTGATAAGACCCAAACCCCAATGACCCGACATATAGATGACCCGAACACAACCCGACCCGAACCCGAAATTACCTGAATCGAAAATTACTCTAATTTCTCTCGACCCGAATTTACCCAACCCGATTGACCCGAACCCGACCTAACCCCCCATCTGCCACTTCTAATTCTTAGCAACCAAAAAGTTAGAGAAAAAACATAGGAAAAAATCCCAATGAAGAAAATGAAAACTTAAATTGCTAGAAATTAAAAAAACATTTAAATTAAGGTGCAAGAAAAGCAAAGTGTAGGGAAAGTAAAACTAAAAGTAAGGAAAATTAACTTTGATCGAATGATTTGGTCAGGGACCTGTTTTACGTCATTCAAACCCCCGACCCGTCGGCCAGGCCATGTGACAACCGCCGTGACACCTAGAAGTACATGTCGATCGCTTACGCACCCTGAAGCACTTCAAGGCATAGAATTGAGTATCTTCACTGCAAAACAGTTACTAAAACTTTAATTAGAATATATTTATAATATTTGAAAATCATTTAATAAAATAATTTAGTTAAAATTTGGATACCATGGATTAGTTTAAAGTATTACCTACGCAAAGGAATCTACTAACTCCTAAGCCACCGACCTCTCATAGTGAGTCTCCGAATATCTAACTTGAAAAACAAAAAGGGGAGTAGGGCGAGTACAAACATGTACCCAGTGAGTGACCCGGTTCAGCATAAAGTCAAATAGGATTTGGGGAGTCGGTTATATCCAAAACAAGTTAGAAAATATTTTATATTCATTTTCAAAAAACCTTTCTAAAACATTATCCCCAAAACCTTTTTATTTGAAAACAAAAATAACAACAACAACAATAATAATATACTATGGGCTGGCCTTAAAACATATGAAACTTGACCATCGAGGGCTATACTTTTCTTATTTCTTTTCTTTTCTCTTAAAACCTTTCTTAAAACATAAAGATATATATATATATATATATATATCCTTAGCCCGTTCCCTTGACGTTGTCATTTCACTGTGGGTGGAGCACACCTACATTAGCGCTGGCTAGTGTCCTTTCACATCTCTCTCTACTCCATGGTTTCCCACTCAGCGTGCCCCTCGATAGGTGGTCCACGACTACTTGGTCGGACGTATGTTCCACTCGGTCCACACGTTCTCAAAGGAGCATTAAGAACCACTCATTCACTCATCTCACCATGGTGCCCCCTTTGGGCTCTTATCATAAAAATATAATTATAAAACATATATATAAAATTTTATAAATCAAATTTACTTTAAAAACACCCCACCTGTGGCATACAATAAGATATGTGTTAGTGTGAGGGAATACCCAAATCCCAAAACATGTAATTAAAATATTTTATAAAATAATAAAAGTGTTTAGCCCTAAATGGCTAAACGTTGAAACAAAGCCACTCACAGTGTTGGGAGGTTCGTATCGAATTCTGGAGCATCGTCGCATTTGATCGTTCAAAAATCCTAATACACAAAACAACGCATTAGCATTGATAATTAAAATCATGAATGCACCTATGAGGCTCTCCTATGACCTAAAATGATGTTCAGATGTGATTTGCGGCTTAGAAAATTGTCTGTGGAGGCTTCGGGTTAAAGTCGAACACTTAGGGCAAAAATTACGAAAATGCCAATTGGCCGTCCATGCTGATTCCTGCATGGGACTTGGTCGAGATGGCCAATTGGCCATCCATGCTCATTTCGACACTGGAGTGAGTCGTCTCCCGCTCGGGAGATGCCTTAAAATTGTCTTCCGTGTGGGAGGCGAAACAGTAAGCCTGGGAACTGACTTTCTCTTCCCATGCATCGTCTTACAAATTCAGACAGACAATCGCCATGACATCTACTATGACTGCACTAAAAAAAAATCGAAATCATTGGCTCAAAGTTCCTAAAATTCAAATTTAAACCTAAATTTAACTAAAAAGCTGAAACTAACTTTGAGCTGAGATTTTTCCTAAACCAATGCATAGATTTACATGCGACGCTAGGCAAAATGAAGAATTAGGTGAGTACTATTGTCACGCCCCGACCCGAGGGCCTGGCCACGTGACAACCACCGTACCACCTTTTGATGCGTGCCTCGAAAGGCGGACTATCCAAGATGGTACAAGGCATAAATAAGGGGTACTCGAGCAAGATGTGAAAACATATAAGAAAATAATATAGAAAATATCATAAAATATTTATATAACAAATGTGGCACGTTTTACGATGTAATTAAGCAGCGAAAGAAATAATAATATAATAATATGCAATACTAGTCCGAAGCCAGGATTCACAAGGGATCTAGGTGTAACCTGCAAAATCATGTCAGCTGGTGATATACTAGGATCACTGTCCACCGGGTCGCCTATCCTCCGAAGCCTGATGACCTGATAAAAATAATGAATGATGTGAATACAAATATATATGTACCCAGTGAGGGACCCAATTATAATGATCGATCACCTCAGGCTGGGGATATGAAATAATCCAAAACTTATCTTAAAAACCATTTTATGAAATCATATGAAATCCCAAGCCAAAATAAATAACAAATCTCATAAATGGGCTGGCATTTGAAATCGTCCCAAAGGTACACCCATACATTTGGGTGCCCCGCTGGACCATCAAGGGGTAAACTCATATCTCAAAATCCTTTTCTTTTATTGCTTGGCCCATTCCCTTGACATTGCCAATGCTATGGTGGAACACAGCTACATCGAGCCCTGGCAAGCTTTGCTGCGCTCCTCTCCCAGGTCTCTACTCACCGTGCCCCTCAAAAGGTGGTCCACGACTACTTCATTACATGCCTCTCACTCGGTCCACACGCTCCCCTGAATCGGAGCACCAAGGACCTCTCAATCACTCAACTCCCAGGGGTCATATCATCAATAAAAACATAATAATAATATTTCATATATCCTTTTGAAAACTCACCCTTAAATCCATTTCTAAACTCGTGTGTAAGGGTGAACAATCCATATCTCAAAACATTATAAACATTTTACAAAGTAATTCATAAAGCAATTAGAAAATGGTTGACCCTTAGTAGTCAACCACTATAATCCAAGCCACTCACTAGTAAGGGAGATTTGTATACTCCCGAATATACCCCTCGAATGCCTTAGCTCGAACGCTACCGATCAATCTCGTACAACCACGTACCTAAATAATCAAATTGAAATCTAATTTGATTAATAAAGGCATTCGATTAATAATCAAACATCAAAGCATGACGTAATTACCGTTTTTAGGATCTCGAAACTAAATTAGACAAGTCCGGAAGTCAATTGAAGTCAATTGGAGTGTTGTAAAATGACCAAAACGTTCCTGCTATAGTGCAAATCAGCACGGCCAAGGCTTACTCCCGCGTGGAAGTGGCCGATTTGGGGAAATTTCCCCCGAATTGGTGAGTCCGGTGCTGGACCTAGGCATGTCCGGCGCCGAGCATGCTTTGTTTCAGGCCGAGAATCGGCCTCCCAACTTCCCAATCTCGATTTGAGCTTAATTTGGCACTAAATCACATGAAATTCAAAATACACAATCCTTAACACTTAAAATAAAGGATCACAACTTCAAGAACTAAATTAAATAGCTAATCATGCATGAATTTCGAATCAAAAACCTAAGGGTGCAAGTGTTCTTGAGTAAAAATGGATTTTGATCTTCAATTCAACATTTCTCTTAGCTCACTTAATGAAATCAAGCAAATAAGTAGTCAAATTAAAGCTTAAGGAGTCTAGAACAACATACCAAGAAATCAGCCAAAGCTTATGGTTGAATTGGAAGATATAGGCCAAAGAACACAATGACTCCAAATTGCCAAATTTGAAGATTTGAAGAAAACTTGATGAATTTGATGTTATTGATCTTCTTGGAAGCTAGAGAAGTTGCTGATGATGATTGTTGATGTGTTTGAAGGTGGATTGAAGAGATGAAAATGGTGGAAAATTGAGAGAATTCGAAGAGAAGAAGAAAAGAAAGAAAATAGTGCAAGAATAGGGGGTCAAGAAACCGACCTCCCATATAAAATGTTGGGTCCGGCACCGGTGTCAACAAATTTAAGTTGACTTTTGGTCAACTCACTCCCTTCTCCTCGATTTCTGAACCTTAGTGTACCCAATCGACTTCGGACTACAAATTAGGGTTTCTAAGGTCAAAATTGAGCTAAAGGAAGTTCAAAATATCTAAAGAAAGTTCCAATTCATCACTTGGCTTACAATTATATATACAATTTCACAACTTGACACATGTGAACTAGGTCCAGGCGTGTCAACTATAACATACTAGAAACTTACCTTGATCTGTCGGTCAGATTATTGAATCGGCCAAAACTAAAAAATCCCTCTATTAGGAAAAGAGAAGGAGAGAGGGAAAGAGAAAGAAGAGAAATGAAGGGGAGAGCTTTGCCTCCCCCGTATATAGGCGTTGGTTAGGCGCCAGCCCTATTCCGCCTCGAATTGGACTTTCTTTCTTTTTCTCGAATCTCTCCGTTATTCAAGCCTTAGCTCAAATCTCCGACCTTTTTCACCAATGGGCCTCATAACTATTTGTTATGGACTTAGAGGAAGCTCAATTAGTATTTAATTGTTTTCCATGCATTGGGGTTATCTCATTTTCCAACTCCATTTTATCCTAATTTAACATCTCTTCTTAATTTGACACATTGGACCGACATATTATTCGTACTAATACACCGTTTTTCACTATTCTTATTGGTACGAAAAAGTTAAATTAGGTCCGAGTGTGTCATTGGTTGTGCCAGATTGTTGAAGGCAATTTAAATTTTCAAGACATCAGACGATGGAAAAAGGTTCTCATCCCTGTTTCTTCCAGCAAAAGGGAATTCTTAGCAACCAAAAAGTTTGAGAAAAATCATAGGAAAATATCCCAATGAAGAAAATAAAAAGAAAATAAAAACTTAAATGGCTAGAAATTAAAACAATATTTAAATTAAGATGCAAGAAAAGTAAAGTGCAGGGAAAGTAAAACTAAAAGTAAGAAAAATTAACTTTGATCGATTGATTTGTTCAGGGAACTATTTTACATCATTCAAACTCCTATTTATACTAGAATGGAGTAGTTAATTTTAACTTCTCCTCTCTCTTAGCCGTAAAAAATTTCTCCTAGGTGACTACCTTTTGATAACATCTAAGTAATTGTCTTTGGTGGCTTCCTTACTTAAGACAATTTCTTAACAATTTTTGAAACTAATAACGTAACTTCAACAGAAGGTACACTATCATGACTAAAACTTAAAATTTTCAATTATCCTATTAAAAATAGGGTATAACAGGGTTATTTTTTTATCAAAATTAATATTTTACTATTATATCCTTACTTCAAGATTTATACTTTATTTATTTGTTGTGCTTATGTACACTACATTTTTTAAGTCTTTTTATTTCAACAATTATACATGACTAATAAAATACTCCATCCTTTCCACAATATCTATCGCTTTTTAGAAAATTTTTTGTTCCATATTATCTGTCATTTTAAGAATTTTAGAGAGCATTAATTACCTTTTTTTCCAATTTTGCCCTTCTTCTTCTCCAACTCCAAGTGGGAGACCACTATCTCTCTTAATTAATGAAAGAGAGAGTGTTTGATATTTATGGGAACAAATAATTTTAATAAAGGGTAAAGTTGTATAGTGTTTTTTTCTAGATGTTAGAACTTTTATTGCAAATCTTAATATCTGTGCATAACCTTAAAACGACAGATATTGTGGAAAGGAGGGAGTAAGTTTATCTTCATAGAACTTAACAAAATAAGATTTATTTATTTCATCAAATTAAATTATGTCTAATTTACATAAGGAAAAAATGGATACTATATACTTGAGCCTTATAAGGAAAACAATTGGGTTTGTTTGGGTAAGTCATATGTATAAAATATTATATAATTAATTTTTTAACAATTATATAAGTTAAGTTTAATTATACTTATGGCAAAAAAGAAACTATACTTTTAGTTTAATTGAACTAACATATATCTAATACTTTAATATTATATAAGTTAGCAGTTGAACTCTAGTTAGAGTGGTAGATGCATCTTCCTTGAGACTTGAGGTCTCAAGTTCAAGTTCCACCATATGTAAATCATGTATGAGTTTTATCCAATTTAAATATTGGTCTAGTTAGTTTTGTTTCTTAGTTTGTAGTAGTTTAATTTCTTTGTCTGATAATTTCTTAATAGATGTTTGTGGTAAAAGATTTGTTTGATGTAACGAAAATTCATTATATTATCCTAAAAAAAATTACATAAATTAAGTTTAATTATATGCTTGTTATAAAAAAATGCTTAAAAAAGTTTTAATTTACCAATTACATAGGGTTATTGTGGTCTAAAGAGTAAAATATTGAGGGTACAATAGGAAAAATTTTAACATAACCTAGTAATTTCAAAGTAGGAAAAATTTTAATATAACTGAGTAATCTCATATTACTTAATATTTGGAGGTTATCACATTAACGGATTTTGAGGTTATATGCTGACGTGGTAGTAATGTAATATAATCTTATTTATCTCATTATATTGAATCAAATAAATACATATAACAAATACTACATAGCCAAAGTTAAGTTATATAACCCACAATCAAACAATCCCTAAATTTTACATTGTTTCACACAAGAATGCGCACGCTTTGTTATGGAGAATAAATATTTAGAATATTTTGTAAAGAATTCCGTTATTCATTGGCGGGGACGGTGGACAAAACATATTGCCAGGAGCTTTTAGTGTTTCGATGTTTGCTTTCATTGAAGGCTCCTCCATGTTTCTTTGCCCGGACACCCTTGCATGCGACCAACCTTCTCCAGTCTAGATATAGAACAGACAGATGGGTTCTGTCCTCACAGGGTGCCTTTTGATATTGATGTTCATTTTTGAACTCTGCTAGCTTGCATTTGCTCTTTCCTTGGAAATGAGTTCACTGCAATTAGAAAGAGTAAAAAATCAAGTCAGACACCAATCTTAATCAAATCAAAATATATCACATTACTATGCTTTATCTATAATATATATATATATATATATCTATAATCTATTTATAATCTATAATATATAATATATATAAAAGTACGAATGTTATAAAACTTTTAAATCGCCTAAAATACCATTTTTTTTAAATATTTTAAAATTACCATTGATATTGTTGATTTAAATTGAAACTCTTTATTTATATTTTACTAAATTTTTTTTATATATTTGTTAAATGATGTTAGTAATTAACTAATTTTATCTTCACATTAATTAAATTACTACTTTATTATATTGAAGAAAATAGTTTAATTATTATTCAATTTTATATAGTTTAACTTGAAGTTTATTAATCTATAGTTTAATTATTATTCACTTTAATTTAGTTTATTTTTCTAAATTTATTATTATTTTTCATTTTTTGTTATTATTAATAACGTATTGTATCACACGTAACGTATGTGACAAAAAATTTTTGAATCATCTAAAATACATTTTTTTTAAATATTTCAGAATTACCATTGATATTGTTGATTTAAATTGAAACTTTTTTTTTTATCTTTTACTAAATTTTTTATATATTTATTAAATGATGTTAGTAATTAACTAATTTTATTTTCATCATAATTAAATTACTACTATATTATATTGGAGAAAATAGTTTAATTATTTTTCAATTTTAAATAATTTAATTTGAAGTTTACTAATCTATAGTTTAATTATTATTCATTTTAGTGTAGTTTATTTTTCTAAATATATTTTTATTTTTTATGTTTTATGTTTTATGTTTTATTTTTTATTTTTTTTATTTTTTTATTATTAATAACTCATTGTAACATGTGAAATGCACGTGACAATGAGTGACAGATATATATAAAAGTGTGAGTTGGATAAGAGGTTTATTTCTATAAAATATTCATTTTTCTCCAACATATTTCAAAAATACAATTGGATTTTGTCTGTATCTTTTATATTAGGCATTTATTTAGTCCTATTAAATATCTTTTTTTCTCCAACATATATTTAAAAATATAATTGGATTTGCTCTTTGTCTTTTATATTGTGTTTTTATTTATTCCTATTAAATATTTTTTTTTCAACATATTTCAAAAATACCATTAGATTTAGGCTCTATCTTTGATATTGGGCTTTTTAAAATAAATAATTAAACATTAAAGCTCTATTTGGTATATGAAAACAATTTTTGTTTTCATTTCCTAAAAAATACAAAGAAATCACTATCTATGATATGTATAGTTTATAGAAATATATATATATGTTTTAGAAAATGAAAATGAAAATGAAATGAAAATAAGCCTAAAATTGAGAACAATATTTTAATTTTATTTTTTAGGTCCATTTTTATTTTCATTTTCTAAAACATATATACATTTTCACTTATAACATGTATATATTTTAGATGATGGTTTCTTTATATTTTTTAGAAAATAAAAACAAAAAATACTCTCATACCAAACATAGCATAAGTGACACACCCAGACCTAATATGACTTTTCCGTACAAATGGAATAGTATAAGACGGCGTATTAAGTGAACAATACGTCAGTCTAGATATGTCTAATTAAGAAGAGAAGTTAAGCTTAAGATAAGACGGAGTTGGAAGATAAAGTAATTAACCGTGCATAGAAATTAGTAAATGCCAAAAAGACCTCCAATTAAGTCCCTAGAAATTTATTATGGGCCCCGTTGGTATAAGAAATCAAAGGATTTAGTCAACGGGTGAAAATGGAAGAAAGTTGAAAAAGGGGAAAAAGTTTGACCCAAGGCCCGAGTAGACCCGGTGTCGGGCTCCTCTATAAATAGGAAAAAAACCGAAGCTTTTCCCATTTCTCTTTTTCTTTTTTCTTTCTTTTTCTCTCTGGAGTCAAACGGAGGCATTTTGGACAATGGGCAGATCCGGGCAAATCGGCAGGCAAAATAAGATGAGTTTCTAATACATCATTCTACTTACCTCGATCTACGTTATATTAAGTTTACACGCATTTCCATGCATCGGTTTAGCGTAGATCTAAGTTTTTAGTTTTTGGCCGGTTTAATTTTAAAACTTAGATTTACGGATATTGGGCCTGCGGAATAAGGTGAGTTTTTAGTATGTTATAGTACTCACCTTAATCTACGTCATACTCCGTTTTCACATATTTTCGTGCATCGAGTCAGAGTAGATAGGAGATTTAGTTAATTTAGGCTAAATTTCGGTTCTACGAAAATTGGACCGGTGTTTCTCATTTCTGCCTCGACGGATCCGTCATGGATGCCATGAGGATCGCCTGTCTAAGTTTGTATGTCGAAAGGAGGAGAAACGAGTGTGAAAATCGAGGGGGGGACCGGTGGAGGAATAGGCCGATCGAGTCCCTCTTTAGATATTTTTATATTATATTAATATATTTTAGATATTTATATATTATATTAATATATCTTAGATATTTATATATTATATCATTATAATATATAAATATCTCGCAGGAGGGCTTTCTGGGCCCAATTTCACCTAAAACCTGGCCCAACCCGCGTGGGGCCCAGCCCAATCCGAGTGTGAGGCCCACGGGCCCCGGGGCATTTTGGTATTTTTCACCAAGAGTCTGATTTTAGCCCCGAAACCTCCCGGACACTTTTCTAGGCCCCGAATCACATTCAAACCCAGTCTTAGGTCATGTTAGAGCCTTATACGTGCATTCATAGTTTAATTATAAATGCTAATGTATTTCTGTGTACTAGGGCTCCGAGTGAATCGAATGCGACGATGCTTCGAAGGTTAAGCTACATGGAGCGCTTGGGAGTATACGAATCTCCCAATGCTGTGAGTGGCCTTGTTTTCAGTGCTTAGTCACTAGGAACAAACATTTTTAAATGTTTTAAAAATATAAATTGTTTTAAAAGGTTTTACAACTGTTTTGGAATAAGGGTAATCCACGACACACACTTTTTATTTTGTGATACACCCATTTAGAGGGTGGGATGATTTTAAAAATATAAAAACTTGTGTGTGTTTACATATTTTAAGTATATATATATAAGAAATATTATTATCATGATTATTGAGGGTACGATGCCCTTGGGAGATGAGTGACTGCGATGGGCACCACCGAGGGAACAGGCTAGAGAAAGAGAAATTGTGAAAGTGTATTTAAAGAGAAAAGAGATAGCCCTCGGTGCAGTAAGGCATACGACCGGCCAGTTGTGCCTTCAGTGTATTAGATACCAGCCCGTTTAGTATATATTTATTTTAAAGGTTTTAAATCAAATTCTCGTTTGGAGAATTATAAAAGAGATTTTGAAAACAAAGTTATTTATTTTATTTTTATTTTATTATATTTTGGATTATCCCTGTTTTCCCTAACCCCGATGAAGATTCATTGAACCTCTGTCACTCACTTGTATACAATGCGGATGGATGCAGATCCGCGTACAGGGTCAGCAAATAGAATGGAGGCTCACTAGGAGACGTCGGTGGCCTAGGCTTAGCGGTTTCCGTTGCATAAGTATTCCTTTAATTTAATCCACCGGTATCACTTTTAAGTTTTTTATTTATTAAAAGATTTTTAATTAAAGTTTTAGTTGTTTTACAACAATGGTATCTATTTCAATGTCTTGTGGTGCTTCTGGTGCGTGACCGGGCTGCACGTACTTCGATGCAGCACGGCCGTTGCCATGTGGCCGACCCGGGCGGGTCGGGGCGTGACAATAAGATTTTTAAAGACTTTTACTCATTCATGTTCCAGAATACCATTAGTTTAAATTAGGCTTTGCACAATTAAAAAGTCCAAAATATCATGAGCTATTATAATTTTAATTTAAATATCATTTTTATACACATTATTTTACAATGTTAAGAACAAAGTAATTTAATTTAAATATTATTATTATATAAATTACTGTAATTAAATATATTTAAAAAAATAAATATAATAATAAATAAATCAGATGAGATTCTTAAAAAAATATAATTATTAAAACACAGTTATATTACGTGCAATGTACGTAACTCTGAGACTAATAGTTTATAATGTGATAAGGGGGTTGTCTAGGAACGAACCGAAGGAAGTAGGTGAGCTTAGCGGCTTGAACAAGGTTTCACCTTCACAAGCTTTTAAGATTTTGAACATCAGAGCCAGTTTAATATGTTTGCGGGCAGTTTAGGGAATTAAAGCAGATTGAGATATAATCTTAATCAGTGAAGTGCCACAATCACAGAATTAAAGCAGATTGAGATATAATCTTAATCAGTGAAGTGCCACAAACATATCGAACGTTTAAATAACATGGTTAGGAACTTTGAAGTTGTGGTGAACTATCAAAGAAAGCCAAACGAAAAAGTGGCGAAGAACAGAGTGAAAGAATGATAGAAAAACGAGGAGGAAGATCCCAAATCATCATAGAATAATTCAGAAGCAAGTTTAGTAAGTATTACAAGTCAAAGTCATAAGAATTCTTCCGGGGAACCAGGGGCGCGAGCATATGAGAGACACGGTCCTTTTAACTTCAATCAGCCCGATTTTAAGTTTGTTTATAACTTTGAAGAGTTCTGAATTTGGAGTCATTAGTCCCCAAATATAGTTTATTGACTGGGTAAAGGGCTTTGATGATTTTGGACTAAAATTGAGTGGACAGACCATTAAACCCTTGGGCCATCATAATTAAATGAAGGAGCATCTGGGCTTGCTGCAGAGATTGCAGTTTTTCGATGTGTATCTAAACTAAATTGTAAACTGACCCTTTCAATGAATTTTCATTTTGGTATATAACTTGCGCACACATATAATTTGGATTCGGCCTTACACATGAACCAGTGACAAGCCTTGATCCTAATACATTAATTATCTGGCCGAAAAAATCCTAATATTTAATTATCTAAAATATCTTTTACATTATTTATTTGGAAAATTAATTAATTAACAAAAGGGGTTAGAGAATTGATAAGTGTATTTTTTTTGGCGAAACGATAAGTGTAACTTTGATATTAAGTATTCCAACAAAAAAATAATTGTGATATTAAGTAATTAATTAGCGGTATATTAGCATTACTTTTGTAATATAAAAATTTTACTACTAATGTACTATGTAAAATGTCTATAACACTAAATAATGGTTATCTCTAATGGAGCTTCCTAATTGTGTCATGTAGGAAATTAATTTTTTTGTCTTAAAATAATTTAAGAAGAGAGAGAATATTCAGGGGAGTTACATTTTAGAAATAAATAATTATAATAATAACTATAATTCTTTAATTAAAAGCTAAAATCTTTGGCCAAAAAAAAAATTAAAAGTTCATCAATTGTTACATTTTTATTATTTTAAGATAAATTTAGTCATTTTAGCCATTAGATTTTTTTACAGGATTTTGATTACAAATTTCTTAATATTTTAACATTTTAAATTTCTTTTTGAAAGAATATTTATTTCTTTACAAAATATTTTTAGTCTGAATATTTTTAGTAATTTCAAATATTTTTAGAGATTGAATATGTTTAGTAATTTCAAATATTATGAATTTATATTTTTTTGATAAAAGTTATGAATTTATACATTGAATTAGTCATGTATTTTTACATGCATTTTCATCACGCTTTTTATTTCTATTTTCATATATTTTTAATGAAATTTTTTTCATTTAATTCAATGAATTATTAAATTCATTATAGCTTTTTAAACTTTGATAATTCCTAAAAAATAATATAGTAAAAATAATGAGGTCGTTCTAAAATAATAAAAAAAAGAAATAAGAAGTAAGGAGTCTCTACAACAACTTAGGTCTTTTAATTTTTTTTTCTCAAAATTTCTGATTTTTTCTCTTTTTATTCGTTTTCTTTAAACTATGTTTCTATTATTCTTTGTCTGTTTGCCTGACTTTTTCATTTTATTTTATATCACGATTGTTCTTTAAGTTTTTAATTTTCTTAAAGATATAACCTTGAAACGAAGTGAGGGTTTAACATCTAGTACTAATAATAATCCATGCGTTAACCTAATGTTTTCCATGAACAAACAAATTAACACGTTTTTACTAGAAATAAGAAAACATCAACATATATTGTCACACCTCGACCCGCAGGCTCGGCCACGCGACAACCGCCGTACCACCTCGAGATGCGTGCCTCGTCAGGCGGGCAACCAAGATGGCACAAGGCTTAAAAATAAAAGATATTCGAGCAATATATGAAAACATACAAATTTATCATAGATAATATAATTCAAAAGTATTTAAAAATAAGGTCACACATCTTACAGTGTTCCATGCAGCATAAGGTATTATATATAAATACACAAATGTATATGTAAGATGCAATAATATTCCGAGCCAAGATATACTAAGTAAAATGAGGTGGCACCTACAATATAGTGTCCACAGAGACAAACTGGGATCACTGGCCACCAGGACGTCCGCCGTCCAAAGACTGATGATCTGAGAACAAAAGTGAATGGGGTGAGTACATAAACTTGTACCCAGTGAGAGACTCGGTTATAAAGACCGATCACCTCAGGCTGGGGATATGAAATAATCCAAATATAAATTTAATAAATCATTTACTGAAATATATATGAAATCCCAAATCAAATCATATATCAAATCCATAATAATATATCCAAATGGGCTGGCATCTGAAATCGTCCCAAAAGGTATACCCGTGCACTAGGGTATCCACTGGACCGTCAAGGGTTACTTTATACTTTTAAAACATTTATACTTTACTTTCTGGCCCATTCCCTTGACGTTTGCCTTGCTGTGGTGGAACACAGCATATAGAAGTCCTGGCGAGTTTCCCTACGCGCCTCTCGCATTAAGGAGCGACTCACCGTGCCCCTCGATAGGCGGTCCACGGGTGAGTAACACGCATGCTCTCAACTCGGTCCACGCTCCCACATAATGGAGCCCCGAGGGAAACCACTCAATATCTCATCTCTCAGGGGTATTGTTCCCCAAACAATAATCCATAATATAAATATATAAGATTTATTGAAATTCCCACCCTTTAAATCATTTATAAACTCAGTGTGTGAGGGTGGACAATTCATATATCAAAACATATATAAACAATTTGTTAAAGCATTTATAATTAAATTTGAAAACGGTTAACCCTCAATGGTCAACCAATATAATCCAAGCCACTCACAAGTGAGGGGAGTTGTATACTCCCCAATTAGTCACGAATGCCTTAGCTCAAACTGCAACCGGTCTGAAACTCGTTCAATCACGTACCTAGATAATCAAATTAAAATCTAATTTGATTAATAAAGGCATTCAACCAACAATTAAATCATAAAACAAAACCTATTAAAGGTCTCGAAATAAAATTGGGCAAGTCCGGAGGTCAATTGAAGTAAATAAAAGCCAATTGGGTCAAATGGGGTCAAATGGGATCTAGGATTGCAAAATGACCATTTTGCCCCTGGACAGTGATGTTCCGGCGCCGGAACTAGTCAGAACCGGCGCCGGTTCTGTTCTGGAAATAAGGCCGAGTTTCGGCCTCAATCTTCTTCAGCTCGATTTAAGTTCGATTCACAACCAATCCGCATCAAAATTGAAACACAACAAGTTTAACACATGATCTAAGGATTTACAGCTTCAAGAACGGAATCAAACAACCAATCATGCTCGAATTTTGAATCAAATCACTAAAAGTTGACATATCTCGGGCAAAACAGAAATCAGAACTTCAACCAACGAAATCTCTTAGCACAGACCATGAAATCAAGCGTATAAACTATCAAATTAAAGCTTGATGAGTCTAGAACAACATACCAAATTCTCAGCCTCAACCCACGGTTGAATCAAAAGATATGAGCTGATGAACAATCTGTCGCCAAAATTCCAGATTTCTAGATTTGGTGATTTTCTTGGAAATTTTGGTGTTTTGATCTTCAAGAAGACAAGAGAAGTTGATATTGATGTTTGATTGAGTGTTAGAAAGGAGATTACAGAGTTAATTTTGAAGTGATTCGAGGAGAGAGCTCGGAGAAGATGAAGAGTAGAAGAGAAGAGAAAAATGGGGATCTCGGGTGGCCGAGACCCCTAATAAAATCGATCAATTCCAGCGCCGGTATTGGTCAGTTCCGGAGCCGGAATCAACAGAGTCAAGTTGACTCCGGTCAACTCGGTCAAACTTCCTTGGAATCAGTGCCCAAGTGGGGCCCACATCTCGGAATTTCAATTTTAGGGTTTTTAAGCTTGAAATCGAGCTATATGAAGTTTAAAACATCTATGGGAAGTCAAATTTGGTATATTGACAAGACCACAATACATAAATATTCAACTTAACACGTGCGGACTAAGTCCGGGCGTGTCATATATTCCCTAAAAAACAAAAGAAAACATCAACATATATATATATATATATATATTCTGTAAAAAAAAAGGGCAAACATCAACATATACAGTACTTTATTAACGAAAACGACACACTGGAAACTAGAAAGAAGAAAACATCTTTATATTTTTAATTAGCAAAATCAAATCCCACAAAAAATCATAAGGAATAAATTATTAATAGGTTAAAAGCTCAATTTGGTGAAAAAAAAAAGCTCAATTTGGTGTCCAATATTTACGTGCTTGCTTGATTTGGTGCTCAACCTGTCAAAGTACTCAAATAAATGCTTAACGTTTTTAAAAGTGCCCAATTAAAGGGTCCTGACACACCCGGACCTAGTACGACTTTTCTGTACAAACGAAATAGTATAAGATTACGTATTAATTAAACAATGGGTCGGTTCGGCTGTGTTAAGTCAGAAGAGAAGTTAAAATTAGGATAAGACGGAGTTTGAAGATAAAGTAATTAACCGTGCATGGAAATTAGTAAATGCCGAAAAGACCTCCAATTAAGTCCCTAGAAATTTATTATGGGCTCCGTTGGCACAAGAAATCAAAGGATTTAGCCAACGGGTAAAAATGGAAGAAAGTTGAAAAAGGGGAAAAAGTTTGACCCGGGGCCCGAGTGGACTCGGCGTCGGGCTCCCCTATAAATAGGGGAGGGGCCGAACCTTTCTTTCACTTTTTTCTTTTCTTTTTCTTTCTTTTCTTCTTCTTTTCTCTAGAGCCGACCGGAGGCATTTTGGACAATTGGCAAATCGGGACAGTCCGGCCATCAGATCAAGGTGAGTTTCCAGTATGTTGTTCTTCTCACCTCGATCTACGTTATGTTAAGTTTGCATGCACACCCATGCATCGGTTTAGCCTAGATCACAATTTTTAGCTTTTAACCGGATTAAATCTTTAAACTCAAATAAGTGGATTTTGGGCCGGTGGATTAAGGTGAGTTTTTAGTGTGTTATAGTACTCACCTTAATCTACGTCACACTCTATTTTCATGCATTTCTGTGCACCGGGTGTGAATAAATCCGAGATTTAGTCAATTTGGGCTAAATCTCGGTCTACTGGAAAATTGGACCGGTGTTTCTCGTTTCTGCCTTGGTGTATCCGTCGTGGATGCCATGAGGATCGCCTCTCTAAGTTTGTACGTCGAAAGGAGGAGAAACGAGTTCGAAAACCAGGGGAGAGACTGGTCGAAGAACTGGCCGATCTAGTCTCTGTTTAGATATTTTTAATATAATATTATTATATTAAAAGATATTTATATATTATATTAATATATTTAGATATTTATATATTATATCATTATAATGTATAAATATCTCATAGGAGGGCTTTTTGAGCCCGATTTCAAGTAGAACTTGGCCTAACCCGTGTGGGGCCCAGCCTAGTCCGGTGTGGGGCCCACGGGCCCCCAGGGGCATTTTGGTAATTTTTTGTCGAGAGTCCGATTTTAGCCCCGAAACCTCCCGAACACTTTTCTAGGTGCCGGTCCAGCTCGAGTGGGAGGCCCATGGGCCCAGGGGTATTTTTGTAATTTTCCACCAAGTGTCCAATTATTACCCCAGAACCTCTTAGACACTTTTCTAAGCCCTGAATCACATTCAAGCCTAGTCTTAGGTCATGTTAGAGCCTCATAGGTGCATTCATAAATGTGATTATGAATGCTAACGTATATTTCCATGTATTAGGGCTCCGGATAATCGAATGCGGCGATGCACCGGAGGTTAAAGTTACATGGAGCGCTTCGGAGTATACGATTCTCCCAATACTGTGAGTGACTTAGACTTCTCTGTCTTGCCACTGGAGAAAAAGGTTTTTAAAAATGATTTTAAAAACATAAATGTTTTCAAAAAGGTTTTGGGATACAGGGAATCCACACACACACACTTGTTTGTGATATACCCACACAGTGAGTGGGATGTTTTAAAAAGAAATATAAAAACTTATGTGTGTGTGACTATATGTTTTAAATATAAATGTTTTATGTGTATATATATAAATATATATTTGAAAGATTATTATTATGATTATTGAGGGTACGATGCTCTTAGGAAATGAGTGATTAAGAGGGTTCCTCGGGGCTTCAATTTACGGGAGCGTGGACCGAGTTTGAGAGCATGCATGATACTCAACCGTGGACCTCCTATTGAGGGGCACGGTGAGTCGAGCTTGGTTGGGAGAGCCGCGTAGGGAAATTCGCCAGTGCTCCAGTTTGCTATGTTCTACCACAGCGAGACACCACCGAGGGAAAGGGCTAGAGAGATAGAAAAGAGAAAATAATTATAAATGAGAAAAGAGATAGCCCTCGGTGCAGTGAGGCGTAAGGCGACCGACGGGTCGTGCCTCTAGTATGATAGAGGTGCCAGCCCATTTGAGATTTATATATTTATTTATTAAAGAGTTTTCAAAAGAAATATATATATATATATATGTTAAATATTATCTTATTTTGGATTTCCCTTATCTGCCATAACCCAGATGGAGATTCTTAGAACCTCTGTCACTCACATGTATCCAATGTGGATGGATGCAGATTCAAGTACGGAGTCATTTTTAGAAAGGAGGCTCACTAGAAGACGTCGGTGGCTTAGGCTTAGTAGTTTTCCGCTGCATAGGTATTCCTTTTAAATTAATCCACTGGTGCACTATTTAAGTTTTATTATTTTATTAAATGATTTTAATCAAGTTTTAAAGGTTTTGCAGCAATGGTATCCATTTGAATGCCTTGCAGTGCTTCTGGTGCGTGAGCGGCCGGCACGTACTTCGAGGCAGCGCGGCGTGACAATCTTTTAATTGCTCTGATACCAATCTTTTAATTGCTTCTGGTGCGTGGTCGGGGTGTGACAATTTGATTGGTATCAGAGCAATTAAAAGATTCTAACTGTTTTCAAAAGCTATAAAATATTTTTAAAGAGTTTTAAACGTTTTCTAAGCCAGTGGATTAAATAGGTTTAGAACTCCAGTGTTCGAGTATGTAGCTACTCGAAAGCGTCATAAATGATCCAACCTACTTTTAGAATACCTTATTTAGCAGCAAGCCACCATATAGAGTTCTTGAGCGTGGTCTTAAGTGAGAAGACATCACGACCACCTTTTTTTTTTCGAGATTCATGCAGGCAAGGCACGCTTTCCAATAAACTCCTCAAACTCAAATTTTCAGTTTTCAATGTTCCTTCTACTCGACAGCTAGATTGTGCAAGGGATGGTATTTTCCCTTGAGATGACGAGATAGGCGATATCTTGTCTAATTTCCCTTGGTAGCCTAGGTAGAGGCTTACCAGTAAGAGAAATTAGCTTGATGCCCACAACCTTCGATGTTCAATCTTTGAAGTTGTGAACATCAAGACTCGCTAGTAAAGCAGCGAGTTTGAAGCGTAAACTAGATGCGTTGCCCCAATTCTTTACACTAGTGACGTGTAAGACTTGGGAGGAAATGATGCGATTAGAACGAGGCAAGGGGCCAACGTGGGTATAACTTGCATGAACGCTAACCTCACTTCTCTTGTTTCTACACCGTTGGTGTGTAGCCTAGGAGAGAGAGTTGGGTTAGGATGAAAGAAATCGGAGGAGTCAACCACGGAGGATGTGGTTGACCCAATACCTCAGGATGTGAGATGAAGCATCTGAACAACCAGATGAAGGATCGAGGAGGACCTCACAAAGCATCAAATGGAGATGAAGAGAAGCGATTGCTGAAGAACCCACAGGTTGGCAAGTCTGGTGGGATAAGCCCACAGATTGCCGGGATAATGCTCCGTGGAGTGAGCATGAAGTGAGAGAAGTGGCAGCAAGGGCTAGCTAACTTCTTTTATTCTTACACTGTGATGTGTAAGGAGTGAAAGAAAGGGGGTATTGGTGGACGAAAGAGAATTCGTCTGAAGTTAGTCGAGTAGAAGCATCCAAGGAATTGGAAGATGAGTGAGCTCAAGATCCCAAGAGATGTGATATGAGAGGATCACATGAGGGCATGAAAGGATTGATAAGAGAAAAATCCTAAAGGATTCAAGGATGACAAAAAGAAAGAGTAAGGACTAAGGAACAAGAGAGAAGCCATTCTTGGGAAACAATGAGGAGGAATAAGGTAAGGATAGTAAAATGGAGAATGAGAGAAGGATGAAAAGAGATCACATCCAAGTGGTCAAGGAGTAGTACGTCTGTTACTACTTGTTTGACCATTGGATACTAATTGTAAGAAAGGATAATGGATAAAAGAGAAAGAAAATAAAGATAGAAGAAAGGGAATAAAGAGAAAGATAAAATGTAAACCTTCACTCCTAAAGAGATTAAATGATGATAGGCGTCCTCGTAGGAGGAACAAAACCCAGTGGTGGCCAGGGTTCGAGGAGTGCTGCAGGCACGCTTGTACTCGATGAGCTGGGCCGGGGACAATACCTTTGAGTGGGCTAGCAAAAGGGCTTGGTTAACCAGCATGAGCTAGCGGTACAAAAGGGCTTGGTGAACCAGCCTGAGTACCCAGGGTTTGGGCCTCCTGTGGGGACGGCTCTGACAGGTCCGATAACAATTTTGATGGTGAGTGGGATACACTCGCTGTTATCTTTAACAGATATTGTTATCTCTTTATAATATATAATAATAATTATTATTATCATTAAAGAAAAAAGATTTTTTCCCTATCTTTTCTCCAGCCGTTCATAGCTTCTCTTTCTTCTTCCTTTTTCTTTTCTTAACGATGAATCCCAATCTTCCTAATCTTCCCCAAATCAAAATAATTTTGTTGAAAGATCTTTACAACTGAAAACCCCAAAGCAAACTTCCCAAAACCCAAAATAAATTTCTCACAAAATCCACCCAAAAATTGGTTGTTTTGAGATTTTTTTTTCTACTTTCAACTTCTCCGACGGAGCTATCTCTGCAATTTTTCTCTGCTGGCTTCTTTTATTCCGTTTGTTGCCATATTTACTCATCAAATTTTGAAACGATTTATTCTTTCTTTCTCAATTGTTGGGTGGTTTTGTTTCTTGGCTGTTTGTTTTCTCAGCTCGATTTCTTCCTTCTGGTTATTTTTTTTCCAATGAGAATTTGGCCTTGTGATGCAGCTTGTGGCCTTTGGTGGATGCTTGTGGTCCCTCCTTTTTGATGCAGCTTGTGGCCTTTGCTTGGCTGTTTGTTTGTTTTTGTTTTTGGGATTTTTGATTTATTGATGACTTTGAGAGCCGAATGGAATTTGGAGTTGAAGCATGGGCTTTGATTTGAGTTCTTCGATACAACCAAGAAAATTTAAGAGATTTTTTTGTGAAATTAAACTTGGAATTATGACAAGGGGGAAGAGGAGTAGAATTGCAGATTTTTGGTTCGTTTTAGCGGTGACCAGCGTGGTCAACGTTGACGAACGGCAGTCAATGACAAAAATGGGAAGAAGATGGTCAGTGAAAAGCTATCGGAATCTGGGTTCATAGAATCTTTGAATTTTGTTGAATATCGGTGTGGGAGAAGAGATTTTTATTGAGAGAAAAAATATAAAGAAAAAAAAGTAATTTTCAATATTACATCTACGTGCAGATGTCACTCTATCATTGGTTCACGCGTCTTCTTTCATGGTCAGGGTAGATCTTTAACTAGACACTTTTAAAAACGATAAGCACTTATTTAAGCATTTTGAAAGGTTGATACTAAATTGAGCAATCAGGCAAACGTCAAACAGCAAATTAAGCTTTTAGCTTTTTTTAATATAATCAAAGTCCCATCTCTCACATAACTTCACCCAAGAACACGGCGAGTCAAATCATTAAGAAGATCCTGATCACGTAAATTCTCGAGGAACAGCAGGGTGTTGACCATCATTATGTTAGAAAGCGTTTCCAGACTCGCTTTGGCTTTGGCTTCTTCTTCCATCAGCTGCTTTCTGAGGAGTCTTGTCTCTGCCATCTCCACAGCCACCTCCTCTTCAAGCCTCTTGACTTCTGCCCCCGCCTGAAGTGAACTCCTCCGGCCCTTTTTTGGAGCAACATTTGAATGGTATCTGCATATATACGAAGAATCAGAGTAACAATCCGGAGCGGGCTTTAAAAAAAAGTGAATCTAATTGATTTCGGGGCCGGTGGATTAGACAATCCAGGTCACATTAAAGTGGCCGTCATTAATCAAACCTTGGAACAACTAATTGATAATAATATTTTATTTTATTTGTCCATGTTTCTAGTTTAACATGTTACAAAATCTTGTTATCATTTACTTCTCTTTTAACATCTTCTAAAATATAGTTTATAGATAGTAATTTTTATTTTCATTTTTAATTTTTAGCATTAAGAGGGATTAGGAGGAGTTTGAAGATATTTGGTTGGCTTCTGGGAGATCCCAATAGGAATCTTTAAATCTTTCGTAATAGTCTCTCTTACTCTTCCGAAAGATCCCAATTTAGGAGAGTGGATTTGAAGGAATTTAACTCACCTTCCTCAGTTCCCACTCCCCCAACCAAACAACCACACACCTCACCAGTCTCCATTCTTCCAAAAACGTCCTACTCTCTCCACTCCTCTAAAAACCTCTGACCAAACAACAGGTAAAGTTCCACTGAACTCAAATCAAATTATATATAACATTAGAGTTTTCATACCGTTTGTTTGTCATTGCTAGAGAAATAAAAGTGAAAAAAGAAAAATCCTGAGGATCCAAAGAACTGCTGAGAATAATTGAGAGTGCTAACGCTTCTTGTCATAACTGAGAGTGCCGTCACGTTTTCAATTTATAACATTGCTGTATAGTTAACGAGGAGACTGCACGAAATGAGGGAAAAGCCAAATGGGAAGAGGACTAGGATAAAGTCATAATGCTGAACGAGAATCGAACGAGAGTCGAACGAGAGGACAATCGACAGACAAGAAAGCATATGAGAGTCGAACGAAAAGCACGAGCAAAGCATGCGAGAGTCGAACGGTCTCCAACTTTAATCGCGCGATCTGACCTTCGAGGAGAATTTGGTGTCTTCCGAATTGATTGGTGGATTGAGCTCTTTCACCGACTTCCATTCGAATTAAATCAATTGTATTCATTTCTTTCACCGCACTTTCAATTTTCTTATTTTTCACCATTGTAATTATTTGAATTTGATTGGTTAAAATTTAGTAGTTCCAAGTTTGCAGCGAGGTTTGAGCTCACACAGTTTTGGTTTTTTCTCATCTTTTTTTACTTTCTATTGAACTAGTAAAGATGAGAAAAAAAAATAAAAAAGTGAAAAAGGAATTGAGAATTGGTTAAAAAGTTATTTTAGTATGGCTCGTTGATTTAATTTGATCCAAGGGATCAAAAAGATGTAAAACTTTTGTTTGATTTTTGCTCTTTACTTTTAATAAAGTCAAATGTAAATACAATTTACTTATTCAATGAGATAATTTTAAATTAATAAAACAATGGATGCATCACATATGGGGCCCACGGCCCATAACATCTCTTATCCTCTCTGGGATGAAAAACTCTGGGAGGTCTCATGCTCTCCCTAATCACACATTGGGTCGGTCCTTTTGAGTGGTCATCACAGAGATCCTCAAGATCTCGATCTCTGATCCTTGCTCTCACAGGGATGCCTCACACGGCTCCCAAGTCAATCACATTTGAGCCTCGACCTTATACCCATTCATGCAGTTACTCTAGCTTCTTAGGCTTTTCTTAACTTTTATTTTCTTGAGGTACCCACTTCCGGAGGTGTCGTGTGTTTTTCTTCCTTCCGACCTCCTTCCTTCACATTAGCTTCTTTGCTAATGGTTGATTTCTTTTCCTTCTTTATCAACAATGTTATCTGGGGCTCCCTTATCCCCATCTTTATCCTTTTCTTCCTTCTCATTCACCCACATCCATTATAGGGTCTACATTCTTCTTGCCTTCCCGTCAATACGGGACTAGGCAAATCATGCACGTTATACTTGTACGGCATCCGTTCATAGCTTCTTCATCTTCATACTTCTTTTTCTTAGGGTTTCTTGTCCTTTCACTCGATTTGCCATTCTCTTGAGTCAATTGCCACCCTTAGGCATCATCTGCAGCTCTTGTAATCTCCATTCCCTTTTCCTTATGATTATTTCTATATCCTTTCTCTTTTCCATACTCATTTACCTCGATTTGCGTGATCTTTCGCGTCTTGTCCAAGATTTCCTTTACCTTGACTTCATTCTCCCTTTTCTTTACTTTCTTAATCATCATTATCCTTATTTCTCTTTTCTTCTAATACCTTCACACCCTTTGGGTGCCAGAATTTCCTTTCTTCTCCTTATACTGGCTGTGCTCATAGAAGTTTATGAGCTTAATCAATTCTTTTCCTTATCCCCGTACTCCTTCCATTGAGTACTCGGGGTTCTTTCTTGTTATCCCTTCTGTGTCAGTTCCCACATCTTTTGCTTTACAAATGTGGGTTTCCTTTCTCTTAACCATCTTCAGCTTTTAATACCTTAATACCTCTTCTTTGTCTTTCGATACCATGGTTTATTTATGGCGGACAACACCTTTCTCTATTCTCCATTGCCTCATAATCTTATCTGCTCCAAGCTAACTCCATTTTAGCTTGGTTTAACTCCATATCCCATATCCTTTCTTCACTTATCATTCTTCGGGGAGGTTATCCTCAAAGTTAACTTACTCCCCTTCTTCTAAAAATTCAACTTATTTTCCTTTATGTTCCTTGACTCCTTACTCTTAATTCCTTCTATCTCACTTTACTTCTTTGTTCTCATCCTTTCGTTTCTTTCGGTTCCAGCCATTATTTTGGTTCATGCTTAATCACCTTTTTGTCTTCTTCAGTTTCAATCATCATCTTATTCATCCTTTGTTTTATCATCACTCTTTTCTTCGACTCTTTCTTAGATCGATCTGCTCTCCTCATCAATTAGATTTGTAATCTCCTTATAATTCCCTTCATCATCATTATTCTCATCCTTCGTTCACTCTTGTTTGTATTACCGTACCTTGGTATCCTCACTTCTTATTTCTCTTTTCTTCTCTTCCATTCACTCTTTACTGATATCATCCATTAGAATACAATTACCCCATTCACTCGTTTCCTTCGAGTACTTCTTCCCTTGTGTTTTCTCCAATTTTTCTTTCTATCTAACCTCTTTATCTCTTCTTCTATTACTTATATAATCAGAGGTTTTCCTTTCCTTTCTTTTCACCAATTCACATTCTCAATCCTTCTGTTCTCTTCTTCTAAAATCCAATAGCCGGGGTTTTTCTTTTTCTTTAACCAATTTATCTCCTTGACCCCTTTTTCTGTCTCAGTTCTGGCCTCCAATCATTCTTGTTTATTCTTTCTTTTCTTTGACTTATTCGTTTTATGATGTAGTGCCTCAGCTTGATTCGATTTTGGGGTCCATTATGCTCGACTTCCTTTAACTAACATCCGTTTCTAAGTCTTTTATACACTTTCTTTCACTAAGTCTTTCTTAGTGCTCTTTCTAAGCCTTTTTAATCCCATTCTATTCATTTTCTTTAACCTATCTCTAGGTTATCTACCTACGTTTTGCCTCTAACACTAATTTCCTAGTCTTATTCTTTTACTAATTCTAGTCAGTCATTTAGAGCTATTAACCTATGGTTCATTATGACATTATCGCTAATTAAGGTTAAAGTTTTCTAGTGATAGGTTATACTTTTCTTCTTTTAAGGCTCTATTCCTAGTTAGCCTATACTTAGTTCATCAACTGAACTAAGTCTTCTCTTTATTCTTAAGCCTTATTCTTCTTTTATTAGCCTAGGATCTTCTTTTACCTAGGGTTTTATGCTTTCTTTCTTTATTAAGAAAGCTTCCGCACTACATCACGACATCTCTTTATCCTTTATTTAAGGGTTTGCTTTTCTTCTCCTTTCCATTTCCCCATATTCTTTCTCACTAGTTCCTTCTGGTGATGTCTTCACAACTTTGAAGAAAATTCTCTTCGTTCTTTCCATTAGCATGCATGCAGGCGTTCTTATCATTGCCGTGCATTACATTCTTTCTTCGCTTGCTTACTTCTTATTGACTTTGTCAAAATCATTTCTCATTATCCTTTGGAGGTCTCCTCGTCTTTACTTTCATTATCCATCAATTAATAAGGGGTTCATCACCCTTAATCCTCTTAGGAGTGAAGGTTTACAACTTATATTTCTGTTTATTCCATTTCCTCCATCTTCATTTCCTTTCTCTTCTCTTTCTCCATTATCCTTTCTTAATATTAGTATCCAATGGTCAGGCAAGTAGTAACAGACGTACTACTCGTTGACCACTTGGATGTGATCTCTTTTCATTCTTCTCTCATTCTCCATTTTGTCATCCTTGCCTTTATTCCTCCTCATCGTTTCCCAAGAATGGCTTCTCTTTTGTTCTCTTTCCTTACTCTTCTTTTTTGTCATCCTTGAATCCTTTGGGATTTTCTCTTATCAATCTTTACTGCATCCTCAAGTGGTTCTCCATATCTCACCCCTTATGATTTTGGGCTCACTCAAGCTCTTTCAATTACCTTGGATGCTTCTTTTCAATCAACTCCAGACGAACTCTCTTTCGTCCACCATATCCCCTTTCTTTCACCACTTAAAGTTGTCATTATAATATATTATAATAATACATATATTATATCATTATAATATATTTATATATTATAATGATATTTATATATTATAATGATTCTTCATTATATTCACGTAAAACTTGGCCCAGCCCAGTCAGGGTGTAAGGCCACGGGCCCCGGGAGTATTTTTGTAATTTTTTGTCAAGAGTCCGATTTTTGCCCCGAAACTTCCCAGACACTTTTCTATCTCCGAATCACATTCAAACCCAATCTTAGGTCATGTTAGAGCCTCACAGGTGCATTCATAGTTTAATTATGAATACTAATGTATTTCTGTGTACTAGGGCTCCGGGTGAATCGAATGCGGCGATACTCCGGAGGTTAAGCTACATGGAGCGTTGGGAATATATGAATTTTCCAATACTGTGAGTGGCCTTGTTTTCAGTGCTTAGCCACTAGGGACAAACGTTTTTAAATGTTTTACAAATATAAATTGTTTTAAAAGGTTTTACAACCATTTTGGAATAAGGGTAATCTAATCCACAACACACACTTTTTATTTTGTGATACACCCATTTAGAGGGTGGGATGATTTTAAAAATATAAAAGCCTATTTGTGTTTACATGTTTTAAATATATATAAGGAATATTATTATTATGATTATTGAGGGTACGATACCCTTGGGAGATAAGTGACTGAGTGGGTTCCTCGGTGCTCCAATATACGAGAGCGTGAACCGAGTTTGAGAGCATGCATGAGACTCAGCCGTGGACCACCTATTGAGGGGCACGGTGTGTAGAGACTTAGGGAGAGGCCCGTAGGGAAGCTCGCCAGGTCTCAAGGTAGCTGTGTTCCACCACAGCGACGGGCACCACCGAGGGAACGGGCTAGAGAAAAAGAAATTGTGAAAGTGTATTTAAAGAGAAAGGAGATAGCCCTCAGTGCAGTAAGGCATACGACCGGCCAGCCGTGCCTTCAGTGTATTAGCTGCCAGCTTGTTTAGTATATATTTATTTTAAAGGTTTTAAATCAAATTCTCGTTTGGAGAATTATAAAAGAGATTTTGAAAACAAAGTTATTTATTTTATTTTTATTTCATTATATTTTGGATTACCCCTGTTTTCCCTAAACCCGATGGAGATTCATTAAACCTCTATCACTAACCTGTATCCAATGTGGATGGATGCAGATCCGCGTACAGGGTCAACAAATAGAATGGAGGCTCACTAGGAGACGTCAATGGCCTAGGCTTAGCGGTTTCCGTTGCGTAGGTATTCCTTTAATTTAATCCATTGGTATTACTTTTAAGTTTATTATTTTATTAAAAGATTTTTAATTAAAGTTTTAGTTGTTTTGTAGCAATGGTATCCATTTCAATGCCTTGCGGTGCTTCTGGTGCATGACCGGTTGGCACGTACTTCGAGATAGAACGGCGGTTGTCACGTGGTCGACCCGGGCCCCGACCATACCCATTTCCTTTCACCACTTACACCAAGTTAGCTAGTCCTTGCTGCAACTCCTATCTTACCTTTTGCCCACATCTAGGAGCATTATCCAGGCAATCCGTGGGCTTATCCCACCAGACTTGCCAACCTGTGGGCTCATCCCACCAGGTTTACCACATTGTTGGGTCGGGCCCAACCACCTCACATGTTACCCCAAGGCCTAGGTGTTCGACTGCCAGTGCACTTCAGCACTCCTCGAACCCTGGCAGCCAAGGGTTTTGTTGCTCCACGTAGGCTCCTTCTCGATTCTTCATCCCTTAGCTCGGATACTTCATCTCACGTCCTAAGGTTTTTGGTCAACCACGTCCTCCGTGATCGACTCCTTCGATTCCTTTCATCCTAACCTAACTTTCTCTCCTAAGTTACACACTAATGGTGTAGAGAGTAAGAGAAGTGGGGTTAGCGTTTATGCACGTTAGGCCAAGATGAACCTTGGCTCTTTATCTCGTTCTAAGCGCTTCACTTCTTCCCAACTCTTACACGTCACTTGTGCCAAGTGTAGACACTTATTTTTAAAATTTTAATTAATTAATTAACTAATTAGTCAATTAATTAATCAATCATTTCAAATTTTATTTTTCCTTTTTAAGTTTAGTTTAATTTTGTTTATTCTTATTATTTTATTTTACTTTATCTAATTCTAACTTCATCCCATTAATTTGCAGGCAATTTTAAACCTGAAACCGGCAAGCCAAAGCGCCAAATCAATTCAGTCATCATGCAAAGGGAAAGCCATGTAAAATCGACCGAGTCAACTCGAGTATGATGTAATATATATATATGTGTGTGTGTGTATATATATATATTTATATGTATATGTATATTTATAAATATATATTTCTATATATGTACATAGATATATATACATATATTTATGTATATGTATAAATGTATATTTATATGGATATATATTCATAGATGTATATATATATATATATTTAAATACATATATATATACATGTATATATACATATAATACATGTCAAAAGCCAAATAAAAAGGGGACCATAACCATGCAAAACAAAAGAAGAAGCCATGCAACTCTTCCTTCATTTTTGGCTCGGGTGAGTCATGGCTCGGTGATGCTCGCATTACAGCCACCTCCAGCGCCACTTTTCGAACCTAGCAAGTTGTCATCTTGGTCTTTTTACAGGGTTGGGATTGCTGGGTTCATGGCTACTTTCCTTTTCTTGTATAATCAGCATTTTGACTGTTATGAGAGTTGTCAAGGGAACAACTAAATGCGGAACTGTTGGGATTCAAGGCATCGCTTGGGCTTTTGGTGGCATGATCTTTGTTCTTGTTTACTGCACTGCTCGAATTTCAGGCAGTCACATCAAACCGGCATCAACCCAGCTCGTAGTCTTGGTACAGCCACCATCTTCAACAAGGACTTGGGTTGGGATAAACATTGGATTTTCTGGTTGGGTCCATTCATTGGGGCAGCGTTGGCAGCACTATACCACCAGCAACCACACCACCGTCCCACGGCAGCTACAGCAGCCAGCAAGAGTTACAGTAACAGCAGCCACCATCACCTCTACCGCCACGACTCGGTCTCGCACTCCTCCTGCGCACTCTCTGCCCCTGCCCAAGCGGTTTCTGTTGAGCGGAGAACTGAACAACTTCTCCTCAGGAGTCGTGAAGAAATTTTAAGACGTATGCACACTTTAAGGGCCCGTGAAGCTATGTTATCTCAGCAGATAGCTACTCTACAAAGGGAACTTATTGCTGCTGGTGCTGCTGTTCGGTCCCAAGGATCTGTTGGTGTTGACCCTGATATTCTTGTTGCTAGGGACCAGAACCGTGATGTGTTGTTACAGAACCTGGCGGCAGTTGTTGAAAACAGAGATAAGGTTTTAATTGAGATGTCTCGCCTTCTCATTTTAGAAGCCAGATTTCGTACTGGTAGTAACTTTAACTTAGAAGAAGCTCGTGCTAACCTTGAGGCCAGTTTTGCCAATGAAGCTGAAATTGTTTTCACTACTGTCTCAAGTAGTGGTCGTAAGTTATTCTCTTGCCTCACCCATGGTTTTGACATGGTTGTCATTGATGAAGCTGCTCAAGCCAGTGAAGTTGCAGTACTTCCTCCCCTTCCTCTTGGAGCAGCAAGATACATACTAGTTGGGGATCCCCAGCAGCTTCCTGCAACTGTTATTAGCAAGGCTGCTGGAACCCTCTTCTACAGTAGAAGCCTCTTTGAAAGGTTCCAGCAAGGAGGATGCCCAACTATGTTGTTATCTGTGCAGTATAGGATGCATCCACAAATTAGGGATTTTCCTTCTAGGTACTTTTACCAAGGACGTCTTACTGATAGCGAAAGTGTTGTCAACTTACCTGACGAGGTTTACTACAAGGACCCTTTACTTAAACCATATTTATTCTATGACGTTACTCATGGTCGGAAATCCCATAGAGGTGGATCTGTTTCATATCAGAATGTGCATGAAGCAGTGTTTTGTGTGTGCATGTATGAGCATCTACAGAAAACTTTAAAATCTTTGGGTGTGCCAAAAATCACTGTGGGTATAATCACACCGTATAAGTTGCAACTGAAATGCCTACAACGTGAGTTCGAGAGTGTTATAAAATCAGATGAAGGGAAGGATCTATATATTAATACTGTAGATGCTTTCCAGGGTCAGGAACGTGATGTTATTATTATGTCTTGTGTACGCGCCTCAAGTCATGGGGTGGGCTTTGTTGCAGACATTCGTCAAATGAATGTTGCTCTTACTCGTGCCAGAAGGGCTTTATGGGTTATGGGTAATGCCAATGCTTTGGTGCAATCTGATGACTGGGCAGCCATTAATGCAGGGGATAGAGTGGACAGTGCTTTGAAAGATATGGCCATTGTAATGAAGCAACAAAATAGAGCAGAGGAAGCCATTGAAGCCATCAAGTCACTGCACAGCAGATGCTCGAGGACCTCGAGTCTGAGATGACGAATAAGGGAGTGGACCGAGTTGAACAGAGTAAGCGTGAGAGGTCCGTGTGTGTGGCGAGGGCAATGACTTTGAACAACCGACAGCTTCATTGTTATTCGGTTTTGGTTCCGTGTTTTTTTGGGGGGGGGGGTCGGTTGGCTTTTGACTCCCTGTTTCCGGGGTTTTGTCTGGGGAAGGAAGCAGGTTTCAATATAAAAACACAAAGAAGGGCTTCAGCATTTTGGGCTAGAGAACACAAAAGGGAGAGGGGAGAAAAAACGGAGGAGAGAGCACAGCGGGGTGGGAGCCTTCTTTCAAAAATAGAAAAGAAGAAACAAAAAGAGGGAGAGAATGGAGAGCAGAGAGCGTGGAAGAGGTGCTGGAGACTTCAGCATTTTTTTTATTTTTTTTTCTTCAAGAACAAAACACAAAAAAAAAAGAGAGAGGAGAAGAGAGAAAAAAGAGTCCGAGAAGGAAAAGAAATTTTTTTTTTTTATTTTTCTTCTTCTTGATTTATTTTAAACGGTTTGGCTAGAGAAAAATAGAGAAAAAATGCTTCTTGATTATCAATCTTGGCCATTCTCTTCTCTACAAAGCCATTATTATCTTTTTTAGTTTTGGTACAAAACTTCATCTTTTTAGGTAAGTTCTTAGTTTTATTTTCAAGATCATTTCTTTTCACTTTAAATACAATATTCTTGCTTTGTCTTGTTAAATTTGTACATGAAGTGTTAACTTTCTCTGTTATGATAGTATTTATGATTTACAAAGCTTTTGTATATTGCTAAATAATTTGCTTAGTTTAATATATGCTTCTAATATATTCAAGATGATTTTTTTTACTTGCTTATTTATTTTATGTTATTTTTTTGTTAATGTGCCATTTCTCTTAACTATTTATATGATCATGCAAAAAGTTCCTAACTTTCATTGTTTTGTATTCTTGTTTATTATTTTTTTTAAACTTGCTTTACCCATTCCATGTGTTTGTTTAGTTGAAAGTCTTAATCTTGATTAAAAAGATGGTATTTTTGAATTTATATTCACATTCTTGTTTGATTAAAAATATAATCTTGATTATAAAGATCATAACTTTAAAGTTGATTAACTTGTTTGCTTAGTTAAATGTTAAGCTTAGGATTAAAATTGCACCTTTTTGCTTGTGGATATTTTAGTTTGATTAAAAATGAAAGCTTGGTAAATGAAAATTGAATCTTTAAATTTATTTTATTTTTTATTATTTTTATTTAAATAGAAATAATTTCTGATTTTTTTTAATAAAAAATTGAATTTTTAAACTTATATAAATGCATATTTAGTTTAAGATTTAATTTTTTTTATCATAAAAATTATCTTTTTGCCCTTGAATATGTGTTTTGTCTAATATAAAAATTTATGTTTGCATATAAAATTACCTTTTTACCCTTATGGATATGTTAGCTTAATTAGTAATTATATCATGTGTTAAATTACTGTTTTGCCCTTTTATGTATGCTTTTTAATTAAAAATTTAATCTTGTATGTAAAATTACCCTTTTTTACCTTTGCATGTATTTTTGCTTAAGTAGAAATTATATCTAGCATTAAATTATCTTTTTTGCCCTCATATGTATGTTTAATTAAAAATTTAATCTTGATTGAAAAATTACCTTTTTACCCCTGTATATATGTTAATTCAATTATGAATTAAATTTTGCATGATATTAATCCTTGACCATGAATATGTATTTGTTTAAATTAAGCTTAATTATTTGTGTTAAATTAATTGTTATGCAATTTGATCTTACAAAAATGGATTGTAAATTTCCATGTCCTATTTATTTTATCATATCATATTGTGTAATTAATTATGTATGTATACACTAACCCATGTTTCTTTGTTTCATTCATGCATAATTAAAATTAGAACATTGATTTTCAAAAAATTCATATACATGGGGTAACCGGAGGGTATCTCGGGAGTCCGAGGTTTCTGAAGGTTTTCTCCGATGAGAGGTTATTTCGGTGTCTAATCGGGAGTCCGATCGGGCCCGGGATAATTTTTCATCCCTTCAAAATTAAAAATATGTTTTTCATGTAATTTTCATAAAACGCATGCATCATGTTTATGATTTTCTTTAATTTCTTAAAATTTGCGAATGAACTCCAAAAATTTTCTTTTTACAAAAATGAATGTTAATTCCAAAATCTTTTATTTTTTACTTATTTTATTTTTACTTTTATGTTTTATTTTTATTTCATTTTAAGAAAATCTCTTGTTTAAGAGGCCCAATTAAATTAAAAGGAATGCTTATTCCAACATTAATTTCAAGGCATGTCTTAGAAGTTTTTTTTTTTAGAGATCTTAACTACCTAATCATAGTTAAGGCCTCTCAAATTAATTCAAATTTTGTTAAAAAATCACTTTTAAAATTTCTCTTCTTATTTCTTTGAAAGCGAATATTCATTTTCTTTTGACATTTTTTTTATTTTCCAAAATACCTTTTTTGGGAGAACTTTAGTATATTTAATTAATTAAGACCCTTCAAATAAACTTCATTTTTATCAAAAATGCATTTTTAACTCCAATAAAAGGAATGCTTATTCTTCAAATCTTTAAAATTCTTTCTTAAAAAAATCAGTTTTATTTGATAAGAAGGACATTTATTTTTTGAAAGGCCTTAATTTATCAATCTACTAAGGTTTTCTTACTAAACTAAATTTTTGTCAAATTATTCCCTTCAACAAATTAAAAGGAATATTTATTCCGACATTGTTTTAAAATTAAATCTTTCTAAGAGATTTTAATTTAAGTAATCTCAATTAAAGTCTCTTAATTTTCAAAGCATAAATTTGAGGATGTTTATCCCAACTCTTTTGTAAAATGTTTTCTAGGAGGTTTCAATTAATATTCTCATAATTGAGACATTCTAAAATTAAAATTAAACCCTTGTTTTTCAAAAGGATATTTATCCTCATTTTTAAATTTCACTTTGATTTTTTGAAGAATATTTATTTCTATTTAGAAATTGAATCTCCATTCTAAGTAGGAAATTTCTTCAAATTCAAAATTGGGCTATGGATTTTCACATCAAAAGGAATGTTCATTCCGACATTAAGTCTTTAAATTTCGAACTTAGCTTTTATAATGGGATGCTTATCCTACATTAAAAGGAATATTTATTCCGACATTTAAAATTATGTTTTTTCTTAGAATAATTTTTAAAACATTTTATTATCATTTTCCAAGTAAAATATTTCAAGGATTTTGTGGTACTGATTTCCGGGCGTATCGGGGGTGCTAATCCTTCCTCGAGCGTAACCGACTCACGAACCTAAAATCCTTTTCGTAGACCAGTTTCTTTCCTTAACTTGACGTAATCTTTCTAGATTTATGTCGGGTTAAACAAGTAGGTGACTAACCACACCTATTAAAAATAAAAGGTTAGTGGCAACTCCATTTGTTTTCAGACTGTTTAGTCCCAAATATTTTTCACGCCATATCATTTATCGTCGGAGCGGTAAAACGTCTCGACAGCTTGGCGACTCCACTGGGGACCTATTTTTTTAAAAAAAAAGAGAGTCAAGCTACTTTTTAAGTCTTATTTTACTTGGGTTTAATAATAAAATGTTTTAAGTTTCATTTCATGCATTGCATCATTCATTTGCATTAAAATTTTTCCCATCAATTGTTTCAAAATTTTTCAAAAAAAAAGGGAAAAGAAGAGTGAAAAAAGGAAGATTTTTCAAAATTAAGCTTATTAAAATTGTATCTTGCATTTAAATCACATTCAATTTATATATATGTTTTTATGTTTTTTTCTAGTATGCTTTGTGTGTTTAATTACTCGCCCATATTTTGCATGATTTAATTCTTAGCCTATGCCTTGATCCTCTAGCATGCCCTATGTCTTAATTACTTGTATATATTTTGCATGTTCCAATTTCCTTTGTATGTCTTGATTTGCTAGTATGCTTTTTGTATTTACCATTTTACCCTTTTAGTCACCTGTATGTATTTTTCATGTTTCAATCCATTGTGTATGCCATGTATGCCTATCTTGTTTACCATGTGTGCTTATCTCATCATATTAATTATTTATCCTATATTTTGAATTGGACTGATCGTATGTTGACATGTGATAGTGAAATTTTTTCTGCTTCCTGCTTCTGCTTCTCCGAATGTTCACTACTTCACCGAAAGGCATTTGGTAAAGGTATAAGTCCCTCCCTCACACACGACACAATTCATAACATAAAAGTTCGGGAGTCCGAACTTCACCTTTATTTAGGAGGGGGCGACGGGGTTGCCTCCACCCCATCTTGTCCGATGGGTACCCTTGTCTAGAGCTTTAAACCCAGCATGTAGAAGAACCCAAAATCTAACCTAGATAGAGCCAAACCCGTTGGAGAAAACTCGGTTTCTTAGGACACAAAGGGGGGGACGGCTTCTTACCTTTATCAATCCCTTTCGTTTTATCTGCTTATTTCATGATAGCATGCTGTTTGTCTGTTTTCTGATTATTTCATGCTGTTTGTATAAACTGTCTATTTTTATTTCATGATAGCACGTTGTTTGTATAAACTGTTTGTTTTCTTTCACCTTATCCATATCGGTATGCTATTTGTATAATTTTCCTATTCAAATAGCTCTGTACTGGCTAAGGCAGAAAGCTAGAGAGGCGTCAACAGAGGGTCCTCCACCCCAGTCACCTCCAAGACCCAGCTGTAGTTTCGTCCGAAATGATCTGACAAGACTGAAACAGTTATGGGGAGGCATCAGTGATAAGGGTCGATTCAAACAGTTGTATGGAGATATAGCATTGCTGTTAGATGTGGAAGTGGAGGAGGAACTTCTAAAAGCAGCTTTGTACTTTTGGGATCCCTCATACCGGTGCTTTACTTTCGGTAAACATGATGAATCTTCTATGGGAGAGTATGATATGGTGCCGACAGTGGCGGAGTATCAAGATCTGTTGATGGTAGGGAGCAAGCCGGATAAAGTATTTTGGCCAACTGAGAATCATCCTAGGAAGCTAGTGAAGTTGTTGGGGACAAAGACTGAAGAGATAAGGAGCTACATGGATGGCGAATTCCTTTCAACCAGTTTCATGATGGATATTGTGGAAAAGAATACCACCACTAGAAAAGGGATTGATGTTTTAGCCCTTTTGATTTATGGCCTAGTACTATTTCCTAGAAGGGAGGGATATGTGTATATGTCAGTAACAACTCTTTTTATGGAGATCAAGCATCAGTCTGATCCGGCTTTGACAATTTTGGCAGAAACCATTCGATCTCTCAATGCATGTAGAAAAGCTGGCGGTAAATTTGAGGCTTGTGGACAACTATTGACAATATGGTTTAGAAGCCATTTCGGATACAAAAAGTTTGTAGGAATGGTCTTCAATAACAAAGGTGAAGAGACGATAGCCATTTATAATGCACATCCTTGGCCATCCCAACCAAAAATAGTGGTAGAATGGGTTGAGTGGTTCACGAATTTGAAGAACCAAGACATCACATGGAGAGCAATGTGGACGACGACAAAAGATACTCCTTATTTGGATGCAAATATACCGTGGATCCCTCTTGTAGGCATTTGGGGAACCATCAGTTACTCCCCATTGCTAGTAAGACGGCAATATGGGTCAGAACAGTCTATCCCTCTCACTTTTGGGCTCAACTTGTTAGACTTCCAGCATGACACTGAAAAGGGATTTGATGAAGCCAAATTGTGGGCAAACCTGTACAAAGAAGCACAGAAGATGGATCGTGGCAATCATACTGACAATGCAATTCCTGAATATGTTGTGTGGCATAGTAGACGGGCGAAACAGATCTCAGTTCCACCAGTCTTGGATCCTAATTACCCTTTGGTTGAGGCACCGGAGGACAAGTTAGAAAGGCTGGAAATTGAGAATCAAAGCTTTAGAAAAGGGGCTCAGTTAGCAGAATTGACCCAAAAATGTCAGCAGTTGGAGATATAGAATCGGCAACTACGAGACCAACTTGGAAATAGCCAGATAGAGATGCAAGGATGGGTTCAAGACTGGGTAAGAGAGAGTGCCAACAACGTCAAGCTGAAAGGGGAGGTGAAAGAATGGAGAGAAGAGGCCGCAGAAATGAGCCGGTTGGCAGCAAGGACTGGAATCTTCAATCAAGAACATGCCCAAAGCTGGAGAATTGCCCAAAAACAATGCTTTAGAATTTAGGAGGAGAAGAGCGAAGTAGAAAAAGCAAAGATTGAACTGAAAAGAGAATTGGCAGAGCAGAAACGCATGGTAGGTTGGTTAGTCCGAAGAAACAATGAGTTAGAGCAACAAGTTCGCGATGCTGCCAACAGATTAACTATTTCTGAAAACCAAAATGTTGAGATGAGGGCACAATTGGAGCAGTTCAGGAGACAAGCAGAGTGACAGATTTGTTGTAAAATATTATCGTCTTATGTTTTGATTCGGATGGTATTCTATTATGGGTTATTAAACTCACTTTCCCATTTTCGTAATGCTAATTATCTTTATAGTAATCTTGTTATGGATGGGTTTCCACATTACATAATCATTCAAGCATATTCATACATACATTCATATTCATGGTAGGAGAATCTGATTCGTCCTTATGGTTAAATAAAGGTTTCAAGATAGCACCTCCAACACACAGATACAATACTAGATTGCAATCTAGAATCGTCATGGAAGAGCAAGCTGCCGAGATTGAACAGTTAAAGACGGCAAACGAGGATCTACAGAAACAATTAGATCAGATGGCAGAAATGGTGGCCAGTATGAGACAACAAAATATGGCAAATTTAGGCAACAATTCCAATGGGCAATCTTCTCCGAGTACACTCCTACACGGACTCCCCACAGCTCAGCCTACGAATGCCTCTATCTCACCCCCTGCACTCAATATACCTTTGCAAGAAAATCAAACACAAATTCCTCAACCAACCACAAACACATTCACCTTCCCACCACCTCCACCCGGTGTGTACCCTTTTACACCCTCAATGTTTACTACAAGTGGAAGAATCCCAACAACTCAACCAATTCCCCCTCCCACCTACACTATGCCACCTCCTGCCCCTGGACACACCCCAAGCAATCCCGTGTTTGTGCCTGATGAACAATTTGAGAGAGAGATCGGCGGAGCCGAAAGCCAAAGAGTATTGAGCCAGATAGAGGAGCGGCTCAAGGCCATGGAGGGCACTCATGCTTATGGCATTACTGATGCCTATGAATTGAGCTTGGTGGATGGATTGGTGATCCCACCAAAATTCAAAGTGCCTGAATTCGAAAAGTACAAAGGGACCACATGCCCTAAAGACCACATTACTATGTATTGCCGGAAGATGGCTGCATACTCCAGAGATGATAAGTTGCTAATTCACTGTTTCCAAGATAGCCTTACCGGGTCTGCAACGCGGTGGTACAACAAGTTAGATAGGCGGGGCATTCATTCTTGGAATGACCTAGCCCGGGCTTTCATTGATCAGTATAAGCACATGACTGATTTGGTACCCGATAGACTGACTTTGCAAAATATGGAGAAGAAGTCTTTTGAATCTTTCACCGAATATGCCCAAAGATTGAGGGATATAGTAGCTCAGATTCAACCTCCTTTAACCGAGAAAGAGACCACAAGGTTATTTGTTAATACCTTGAAAGCTCCATACTACAGCCATATGCTAGCCGGTGCCACCAAAAGCTTTACCGACATGGTCCTAGTTGGAGAGATGGTGGAAAATGCACTCAAAACTGGCAAATTGGAAGGTGGGGAGTCTAGTGTGGCTAGGAAAAATCCAAAGAAGAAAGAAGGCGAAGTAAACACCGCCGGATATGGAGGATACCAACAATACCCTCAACAGCAATATCGACCAAACCAATCCCACTATCGAACATACCAACCACAATACCGACCCTACCAATCCTAATACCAACCCCAATATCGTCCCACCAACTACACACCACCTCAAAACACTTACCAACATCCTCCTTCCAACTATGCTCAACCTCAAAACACTTATCAATATCCGATATCCAATACCAATTACACTGCCTCCAGACCAAACACTCAAAATTGGAACCCAAGACCATCAAGAGAAAGGAAACAATTCACCCCTATTCCCATGACCTACACCGAACTTTATGCCAAACTCTTAAGCAACAAAATGATTGAACCAGTCCAATACTTAACCCCTTTACAGCCTCCCTATCCGAGGTGGTTCGATGAAAACACCACATGTACTTATCACTCGGGGGCTAAGGGACATAGCATTGAGAACTGTATTCGTTTGAAGGAAGTGGTGCAAGGCATAATCAATGAGGGTCGTTTGACTTTCAATGCACCACCTAGTGTAGGCACAAATCCTCTCCCAAATCATGGTGGAAACATTGTGAATATGATTGATGGTGGGGCAGTTCATGTTAAGAGAAAGGTTGAAGAGATTATCACACCAATGAAGGTCGTATATCAGGCTTTGCTAAAGGCCCAAATGATTACTCCTTTGAAGTGTGAAGGTCATGAGCTCCAGTGTTGCACTGAATTCCGAGGAAAGTTGCAAGCTATGATAGATGCCGGTCTAATTGAATTTTATGTGGAGAGAAATGAAAGTACCGATATCTGTATGGTGAATAATGGAAATGAAGATTCTTCCCATTATAAACCAAGTTTGAAACTATCCACGATTCAAAAGCCCAGCCTCGCCATTCCCATAGCCTCACCAAAACCAAGTCTATCAATTTCGATGACCCCTAGGCCGACATTGAGTATCCCCGTATTGAAACCGAGCTTGAATCTGAATGTTCCAACACCGTTCCCCTATCGGAGTGATAGGGAGGTACCTTGGAGGTATGAGAGTTCAGTGCAACAGATAAATGCCAATGTCCAGGAATCTGAATCAGTGAATATTTCTGGAGTAGGAGGCATGACTAGGAATGGGAGATGCTATGCCCCGAATCCAACTACCACTCTACAAAAAGAGAAGGGCACGGAGAAAAATAATGAAGTTGTTACACCATCTATCAGAGAGCCGGAGAAAGAAATTGAAAAAGAAGTAACCAAGACGGTGGATGAAAATGATGCTCGTGAATTCTTGAAATTCATCAAACAAAGTGAGTACAGCGTCATAGAACAACTAAATCGCTTGCCAGCCAAGATCTCTCTGTTAGCTCTGCTTTTGAACTCCGAGGCACATCGTAATGCTCTCTTCCGAATCCTGAACCAATCTTATGTGTCCAGAAACATCACAGTGGCCAATTTGGAACATATTGCCGGAGGTATCACAGTGACTGATTACATTTATTTCACTGATGAAGAGATCCCTTCCGGAGGAAGAGGTAATTACAAGGCATTGCACATCACTGTTCGATGCAAGGATCATATAGTCGCCAAAGTATTGATTGACAATGGATCTGCTTTGAATGTGATGCCACTTCACACATTGATGAAATTGCCTATAGACCAATCTTTAATGAAAGCTAGTCAGTTAGTGGTTAGGGCATTTGATGGCACACGGAGGGAAGTTATTGGCGAGATGACTGTTCCGATAGTTGTGGGGCCGGTTGAATTTGAGATCCTTTTCCAGATTATGGATATTTCGCCAACTTATAGCTGTCTCCTGGGTCGCCCCTGGATCCATATGGCCGGTGCTATTCCTTCTTCCCTTCATCAGAAGATCAAGTTTCGAGTAGAAAATAAGATAGTTTCTGTGTCCGGAGAAGATGACATCATGGTAATACAACCTCCAAACACTCCTTACATTGAAGCTGCGGAAGAGGCAATGGATTGCTCTTTCCGGTCATTTGAAGTAGCCGAAGTAACATGGGTAAGAGAAGGATTCGAGGTAGCTAGTCCACGTTTTTCTGGTTGCTTGAATATGTAAGTCAATATGACTGTCGAAAGAGGCTGTCGGGCCGGAAAAGGACTCGGAAAGTATGGCCAAGGAATCCGTGAGCCTATTGTCTTACCAAAGGCGGAGCCCACTTTTGGACTTGGATATAAGCCTTCTTAGAGAGAAAAGTCCGAAGCAAGGGAGGAGAAGAAGTGCAAGCGTATGGCTGCATTGAGAGGAGGGGAACTTGAACCCAAGAAACTGAAGATTCCACCGTTGAAAGATAGTTTTGTTTTCGCTGGAACGATGAACCCGAAAAGATCAGTTGTTGAGCTTGAACAGTTATTAAAGGGATTGTCTATCAGCATGCTAGAGCACGGGAAATCAAGTAGTGGAACATTGGTTCAACGATTGGCACCGAGGACTGATTTGAATAATTGGCAGTCTTTCGAGATGCCAGTGAATTTGTCAGATCTGAACATGTAATTAAGCTTTGAAAACTCATTTTATCCTACACTTCTACCCAAGAGTGTGGACGGCTGACTTTCATATGTCATGGGTTTTATTTTCATGTTTGCTCCATCATTCATGATATTGATATTCACACTATTAGACTCCGCACTATGTATATATTCCACATCATAATTATGCCATTGCGTTTTCCTCCATATGTTTATCCTTGTTGTTCATTTTCTTCTTTTATTCATGGATCAAGTGCATATATATATATACACGCCTTTATTGTCTTTTGACCCCAGGACTTCAAACGATGAATGTAAAGACAACAAAGATGGTCTTTTTGAGCCCGACTTTGATCGTTTCGTTAATGCAGATGACCTCGACAACGACGATGATGATGATTACTCTCTTCCCCCTGATCTTATGAGACTGATTGAAAGGGAAGACAAACAGATCTTGCCCCACAAAGAGGCCACTGAATTGATCAATTTGAGTGATGATGAGGAAAAGAGAGAAGTTAAAATTGGCACTTCCCTAACACCTGAACAGAAGGAGGAACTAATGTCATTACTCAAGGAATATGCTGATGTCTTTGCCTGGTCCTACCAGGATATGCCAGGTCTGCATACTGAGATTGTAGTGCATAGAATGCCAATCAAGCTCGGATTCAAGCCAGTACAGCAAAAGTTGAGGAGAATGAGGCCTGCCATGTTACTGAAGATCAAAGAAGAAGGGAAGAAACAACTAGACGCAGGATTTTTGGAAGTAGCTACCTATCCTGAGTGGGTCGCAAATGTAGTACCAGTCCCGAAGAAAGATGGCAAAGTTCGAATGTGTGTGGATTACCGAGATGTCAACAAAGCCAGTCCGAAAGACAATTTCCCACTGCCCCATATTGACACTTTAGTCGACAACACAGCTAAACATGCAACATTTTCTTTCATGGATGGGTTTTCGGGGTATAACCAGATTAAAATGGCTTCAGAAGATAAGGAGAAGACTGCTTTCACCACCATGTGGGGCACGTTCCAATACAACGTGATGTCCTTTGGTCTCAAGAATGCCGGGGCAACTTATCAGAGAGCTATGGTGACCCTTTTTCATGATATGATGCATAAAGAGATCGAGGTGTATGTGGATGATATGATTGCCAAAGGTAGGAATCCAGAAGAGCATGTGACTAATTTGAGAAAGTTGTTTGAGAGGCTGCGTAAATATCGATTGAGGTTGAATCCAGCCAAATGTACTTTCGGCGTTACTTCAGGGAAGCTGTTGGGCTTTATTGTTAGTCAAAGGGGCATCGAGGTAGACCCAGATAAAATCAAAGCCATTCAGAATTTGCCACCTCCAAGAACTCAAAAAGAAGTAAGAGGTTTCTTTGGGCGATTAAACTATATCTCCCGCTTCATTTCCCAGTTGACTGCAAAATGTGACCCGATTTTCAAGCTTTTGAAGAAGAACAATACGGGACAATGGAATGAAGATTGTCAGAAAGCCTTTGATAAGGTCAAGGAGTATTTGTCGAACCCACCAGTGCTAGTACCTCCTGTGCCGGATCGACCTCTAATCTTGTATATGACAGTGTTGGAACACTCCATGGGCTATGTTTTGGGGCAACATGATGAAACCAGTAAGAAAGAACAAGCAATCTACTATGTCAGTAAGAAGTTCACAGAGTATGAGGCCAAGTATTATCAGATAGAAAAGATGTACTGTGCATTGGCGTGGGCAGCTCAAAGGTTAAGACAGTATATGCTGTATAATACCACATGGTTGATAGCAAAGCTAGATCCAATCAGATTCCTCTTTGAGAAACCTTCATTGTCAGGACGATTGGCTCGATGGCAAATACTATTGTCAGAATATGATATAGTTTATGTCTCCCAGAAAGCTATCAAAGGAAGTGCTATTGCTGAATTTCTAGCTGACAGAGCAGTTGAGGACTATGAACCCATGAAGTTTGAGTTTCCTGATGAGGATTTGATGTCGATATTCAATACTGAGTTAGAGCAAGGAGAGAAATGAAGAATGTATTTTGATGGGGCCTCAAATGCACTGGGGCATGGAGTATGAGCTGTCCTAATATCCCCAAACGGTGATCATTACCCAGCAACAGCAAGACTTGATTTCGACTGCACAAACAATATGGCAGAATATGAAGCTTGCATTCTGGGGATTTAGATGGCAACGGAGAGGAAGATCGAGACTTTGGAAGTGTATGGCGATTATGCTTTGGTAATATGTCAGCTGAAAGGTGAATGGGAAACACGAGACTCAAAGTTGGTCCGTTATCATAAGTACATCATGGAGTTGATTGAGCAATTTGAAGAAATCAGCTTTCATCATCTCCCTAGAGAGGACAATCAGTTGGCCGATGCATTGGCAACTTTAGCCTCGATGTTCAAAGTCGATAAAGGAGCTGAAATCGAGGCAATCAAGTTGGACATGAAGACTCACCCGGCACATTGCATGAGTATTGAAGAAGAGGATGATGGCAAACCTTGGTTTCATGACATTATCCAATACCTCAGATTTCAAAAGTATCCAGATCCTGCTGTTGAGAATGATAAGAAAGTTATCCGAAAAATGTCGGCAAATTTCTTCTTAGATGGTGAAGTCCTTTACAAGAGAAGTAGGGATCAAGTAATGTTGAGATGTGTAGAGTTAAAGGAAGCAAAAAAGATTCAAGAAGAAGTTCACGGCGGAATCTGTGGAACTCATTCCAGTGGGCATAGAATGGCTAAACAGATTATAAGGTTGGGATATTACTGGTTGACCATGGAGACCGATTGTATTAATCATGCCAGAAAATGCCATAAATGTTAGAACTATCCGGATTAAATTCATGTACCTCCTAGTCCATTGCATGTCATCTCGTCCCCTTGGCCTTTCTCAATGTGAGGCATAGATGTAATCGGGGCAATCTCACCGAAGGCTTCTAATGGGCATCAGTTCATCTTAGTAGCCATTGATTACTTCACCAAATGGGTTGATGCTGCTTCATATGCCAATATAACACAGTCAGTGGTCACTAAGTTCGTGAAGAAGGAGATCATTTGTCGGTACGGGCTACCAGAAAGAATCATCACTGACAATGCTAAGAATTTGAACAACAAGATGATCGATGCAGTGTGCTCTCAATTCAAGATTAAACACAGCAATTCAACTCCTTACCGGCCAAAGATGAATGGAGCAGTCAAAGCAGCAAACAAAAACATTAAGAAGATTGTCCAGAAAATGACAGTGACTTACAAAGATTGGCATGAGAAGCTTCCTTTTGCTTTGCATGCTTATCGCACTACTGTAAGAACATCGACTGGGGCAACTCCATATTCTCTAGTCTATGGAATGTAAGCTATGGTGCCAGTTGAGGTAGAAATCCCATCTTTGAGAATATACAGAGAGTTGAAGCTCGAAGAGTCAGATTGGGTGCAAGAGAGATTTGACCAATTGAACTTAATCGAAGAGAAGCAGCTCAAAGCACTTTGCCATGGTCAATTGTATCAGAAGAGAATGATGCGTGCATATGATAAGAAGGTAAGTCTGCGCGAGTTTATAGAAGGAGAATTGGTGTTGAAAAAGATTCTACCTACTCAACATGATCCCCGAGGAAAGTGGACTCCAAATTGGGATGGTCCCTACGTGGTGAATAAAGCATTCTCGGGAGGTGCCCTAATCTTGCAAGAAATGGATGGGGATGAATTGCCACATCCAATCAATGCCGATGCTGTGAAGAAGTACTACACCTGAAGAATTAAAAAAATGACAAAAAAATGAATGATCAAAAAAAATAAAAAAATGAAATGAAAAAAATGAAAGAATGAAAAGAGCGTCTCAAGTTGAAAACCTGAAAAGGCGACTTGAGTCCAAAAAAGAGAAGAAAAGGAGGGATCTGAGGCGAAAACCCGAAAGGGCAGTTCAGATCCAATTAGGTTGGTTCCTAAGCTGAAAACCTGAAAAGGCAGTTTAGGAAGTTTGGAAAGCTCGGCAAAATGGGTACCTAATTTGTACAAGAGGTCTTGTTTGATTATGGGGGTTGGGGTAATCAGAAGATCATCAGACCTTGTCGAGCGTCACTCTAGCAATGATGAGTCAATCAAAGGCAATGTCACGCCCCGACCTGCAGGCTCGGCCACGCGACAATCGCCGTACCACCTCGAGATGCGTGCCTCGTCAGGCGGGCAACCAAGATGGCACAAGGCTTAAAAATAAAGGATACTCGAGCAATATATGAAAACATATGAAATATCATAGATAACATAGTTCGAAATATTTTTTAAAAAAATAAGTAACACGTTTTACGGTGCTCCATGCAGCGGAAAGTATTATATATAAATACATAAACGTGTATGTAAAATGCAATAATATCCCGAGCCAAGATACACAAAGCAAAAGGGTGGCACCTACATAATAGTGTCCACAGAGACGAACTGGTATCACTGGCCACTGGGACGTCCGCCGTCCAAAGTCTAATGATCTGAGAACAAAAATGAATGGGGTGAGTACATAAACTTGTACCCAGTGAGAGACTCGGTTATAAAGACCGATCACCTCAGGCTGGGGATATGAAATAATCCAAACATAAATTTAATAAACCATTTATTGAAATATATGAAGTCCCAAACCAAATCAAATATCAATTCCATAGTAATATATCCAAATGGGCTGGCATCTGAAATCGTCCCAATAAGGTATACCCGTGCACTGGGTATCCACTGGACCGTCAAGGGTTACTGTATACTTTTAAAACATTTTTAATTTTACTCTCTGGCCCATTCCCTTGACGTTTGCCTTACTGTGGTGGAACACAGCTACCTCTGACCTGGCGAGCTTTTCTCCGCGCCTCTCTACTCCAGGCCAGTATATTCTCCGTGCCCTTTCAAAAAGAAACGGTCCACGGGAACCTCATATATATTCACCGTGCCCCTTCAAAAAGGCGGTCCACGGGAACCTCATAAGTATGCCTCTCCCTCGGTCCACGCTCCCGCATATTGGAGCTCCGAGGAAATAGCTCAAACTCTCATCTCTCAGGGGTACCGTTCCCCAAATAATAATCAATAATATTAATATATGAAATTTATTGAAATTCCCACCCTTCAAATCATTTATAAACTCAGTGTGTGAGGGTGGACAATTCATATCCCAAAATATATATAAACAATTTAATAAAGCATTTATAAATAAATTTTGAAAACGGTTAACCCTAAATGGTCAACCAATATAATCCAAGCCACTCACTAGTGAGGAGAGTTGTATACTCCCCGATTACCCACGAATGCCTTGGCTCAAATTGCTACCGGTCCAAATCTCGTACAATCACATACCTAAATAATCAAATTAAAATCTAATTTGATTAATAAAAATATTCAACCAACAATCAAATCATAAAACAACACCAATTAAAGGTCTCGGAATAAAATTGGTAAGTCTGGAAATCAATTGAAGCTAATTGGAGTTAATTGGAGTCAAATGGGGTCTAGAATTGCAAAATTACCAAAATACCCCTAGTGCTACAGTGCCATTGTAGGCAGCCTGCTCACTCCCGGGCAGGAGTGAGCCAATTCGGGAGATGCTCCCAATTTTGTGCAGCTCCGACGCGGGACCTGCCAGGTCCGGCGCCGGACCTGCCTCCAGAAAATGGCCGAGTTCGGCCAACCATAAAATCAAGCTCGGTTCGAGTTCGATTCAACACCAATCCGCACCAAAATTGAAACACAGCAAGTTAAACACATGATCTATGAATTCACAGCTTCAAGAACGGAATCAAACAATAAATCATGCTCGAATTTTGGATCAAAACATCAAGAGTTGACTTTACTCGGGCAAAACAGAAATCTTAACTTCAATCATCAAATTCTCTTAGCACAGACCATAAAATCAAGCATGTAAACTATCAAATTAAAGCTTGATGAGTCTAGAACAACATACCAAATTCTCAGTCAAAACGCACAGTTGAATCAAAAGATATAAGCTGATGAACAATCTGTCGCCAAATTTCCAGATTTCTAGATTTGATGATTTTCTTAGAAATCTTGTTGTTTTGATCTTCAATAAGGCAAAAGAAGTTGATATTGATGATTGATGAAGTGTTTGAAGAGTGATTACAAGGTTGATTCAGAGAGAATTGGAAGAGGAGGCTCGGAGAATCAAAAAAGATGAAGTGAAGAAGTAATGAGGGTCTCGGCCAACCGAGACCCTTATAGAAATTACAGGTCCGGCGCCGAACCCGTGCCTGTCCGGCGCCGGAGTCAACAAAAATCCGAGTTGACTCCGGTCAACTCGGCCCAATTGCCTTGGGTCTCGATTCCAAGTGGGGCCCACATCCCCGGACTTCAATTTTAGGATTTTTAAGCTTGAAAATGAGCTAAACGAAGTTTGAAACATCCATGTGAAGTCTACTTTGGTATATTAACAAGACAACAATACATAATTATTCAACTTGACACGTGCGGACTAGGTCCGGGCGTGTCAGGCAAGGTGCGAGATGACCAGTTTTTGTTACTTATGCATTCATCGCTTTGAGGTTATGTGCCTTTCTTCTTCATTTTGCTACAAACTATTTGTTATAAATTTGTAATAAGCTTGATTATAAGTTTATCTGTTATATATAGATATGTCTTGCACACTTTCCTTTAAAAGATCCATGTGCTCCCTTTAAATATAAATTGCATAATTTTTCCTTGTCATGAAGGGATAAGCAAACAGGTAAGTAAATGCCATGACATTGGATGTCACTTTCAACACAACAAAAAGGGGAAAGAAATGTAGGATTAAAATGAGTTCAATAGCTTGTGGTTGATACCAAAAATGTGATGACACATGAACAAAAATCATCTTGAACTGGGATGTTCAAACAACAGTGATTTGAAGAGAGGGTCTGGGGCATGTTGATGCCAGAAAAGGTGTGATGAAAGGATGTTCTCCAATTTCGAGCTCAAAGAGTATGAGTTGGGTCCAAACAGAAGGCTATCTTGAAAACTTTGAGGCAAAGTAACAAAGCATTACCATTTAAGCATGAGCATGCAAAAATGCATCATTCTAGCATCATTCTTCATGAACATCCATTATGCATCATGGTTCAAAGATTACAGGTTAAACTCAATTCAAGATTGTGAGGTTAGTCTTGTACAAGAAGATCCTCAGGTAATTCTCCAAAACTCCTTTAAGGTCTTTCCATGCTTAAGGTAATTATCTATGATTTAGTTCAATCTAGCATAAATTATTTCTACAATCTCTTCAAATCTTTAAAATCTTTTTGTTTAAGATGGTTTTCTAAAATTATTTCTGTTTAGAACAATTTCTTTAAAATTTAAAATCATTTCTGTTCAGGATGGTTTTCTAAAAATTGTTTCTATTTAGAACAATTTCTTCAAAATTTAAAATCATTTTGTTTAAGATGATTTTCCAAAATTGCTTCTGTTTAGAGCAATTTCTTCAAAATTTAAAATCATTTCTGTTTAGGATGGTTTTCTCAAAATTGTTTCTATTTAGAACAATTTCCTTTAAAATCATTTTGTTTAAGATGGTTTTCTCAAAATTGTTTCTGTTTAGAACAATTTCTTCAAAATTTAAAATCATTTTGTTTAAGGTGATTTTCTAAAATTGTTTCTGTTTAGAGCAATTTCTTCAAAATCTAAAAAATCATTTTGTTTAAGGTGATTTTCTAAAATTGTTTCTGTTTGGAACAATTTCTTCAAAATTTAAAAATCATTTTGTTTAAGGTGGTTTTCTAAAATTGTTTCTGTTTAGAGCAATTTCTTCAAAATCTAAAAAATCATTTTGTTTAAGGTGGTTTTCTAAAATTGTTTCTGTATAGAGCAATTTTTTTCAAAATTTAAAATCATTTTGTTTAGGATGATTTTCTTAAAATTGTTTCTATTTAAGACAAATTCTTCAAATTTAAAAAATACACTTCTGTTTAGAATGGTTTTCTCGAAATTAGTTTTGTTTAGGACAACTCCCTTGATTTTAAAATTATTTTAGTTAAGGGTGATATTTTCCAAAACACCAGTGCTGTTTAGTGCACATTTGAGTAAAGGGTGTCTACATCTTTGCTTATTTCCTAATTACCCAGAAGCTTACACTTCTAGATCATTAAGAAATAATCAAAGATGGGCAACTGTAGACACTTATTTTTAAAATTTTAATTAATTAATTAACTAATTAGTCAATTAATTAATCAATCATTTCAAATTTTATTTTTCCTTTTTAAGTTTAGTTTAATTTTGTTTATTCTTATTATTTTATTTTACTTTATCTAATTCTAACTTCATCCCATTAATTTGCAGGCAATTTTGAACCTAAAACCGGAAAGCCAAAGCGCCAAATCAATTCAGTCATCATGCAAAGGGAAAGCCATGTAAAATCGACCGAGTCAACTCGAGTATGATGTAATATATATATATATATGTGTGTGTGTGTGTATATATATATATATATATATTTATATGTATATGTATATTTATAAATATATATTTCTATATATGTACATGGATATATATACATATATTTATGTATATCTATAAATGTATATTTATATGGATATATATTCATAGATGTATATATATATATATATATTTAAATACATATATATATACATGTATATATACATATAATACATGTCAAAAGCCAAATAAAAAGGGGACCACAACCATGCAAAACAAAAGAAGAAGCCATGCAACTCTTCCTTCATTTTTGGCTCGGGTGAGTCATGGCTCGGTGATGCTCGCATTACAGCCACCTCCAGCGCCACTTTTCGAACCTAGCAAGTTGTCATCTTGGTCTTTTTACAGGGCTGGGATTGCTGGGTTCATGGCTACTTTCCTTTTCTTGTATAATCAGCATTTTGATTGTTATGAGAGTTGTCAAGGGAACAACTAAATGCGGAACTGTTGGGATTCAAGGCATCGCTTGGGCTTTTGGTGGCATGATCTTTGTTCTTGTTTACTGCACTACTGGAATTTCAGGTAGTCACATCAAACCGACATCAACCCAGCTCGTAGTCTTGGTGCAGCCATCATCTTCAACAAGGACTTGGGTTGGGATAAACATTGGATTTTCTAGTTGGGTCCATTCATTGGGGCAGCGTTGGCAGCACTATACCACCAGCAACCACACCACCGTCCCACGGCCACTACAGCAGCCAGCAAGAGTTACAGCAACAGCAGCCACCATCACCTCTACCGCCACGACTCGGTCTCGCACTCCTCCTGCGCACTCTCTGCCCCTGCCCAAGCGGTTTCTGTTGAGCGGAGAACTGAACAACTTCTCCTCAGGAGTCGTGAAGAAATTTTAAGACGTATGCACACTTTAAGGGCCCGTGAAGCTATGTTATCTCAGCAGATAGCTACTCTACAAAGGGAACTTATTGCTGCTGGTGCTGCTGTTCGGTCCCAAGGATCTGTTGGTGTTGACCCTGATATTCTTGTTGCTAGGGACCAGAACCGTGATGTGTTGTTACAGAACCTGGCGGCAGTTGTTGAAAACAGAGATAAGGTTTTAATTGAGATGTCTCGCCTTCTCATTTTAGAAGCCAAATTTCGTGCTGGTAGTAACTTTAACTTAGAAGAAGCTCGTGCTAACCTTGAGGCCATTTTTGCCAATGAAGCTGAAATTGTTTTCACTACTGTCTCAAGTAGTGGTCGTAAGTTATTCTCTTGCCTCACCCATGGTTTTGACATGGTTGTCATTGATGAAGCTGCTCAAGCCAGTGAAGTTGCAGTACTTCCTCCCCTTCCTCTTGGAGCAGCAAGATACATACTAGTTGGGGATCCCCAGCAGCTTCCTGCAACTGTTATTAGCAAGGCTGCTGGAACCCTCTTCTACAGTAGAAGCCTCTTTGAAAGGTTCCAGCAAGGAGGATGCCCAACTATGTTGTTATCTGTGCAGTATAGGATGCATCCACAAATTAGGGATTTTCCTTCTAGGTACTTTTACCAAGGACGTCTTACTGATAGCGAAAGTGTTGTCAACTTACCTGACGAGGTTTACTACAAGGACCCTTTACTTAAACCATATTTATTCTATGACGTTACTCATGGTCGGAAATCCCATAGAGGTGGATCTGTTTCATATCAGAATGTGCATGAAGCAGTGTTTTGTGTGTGCATGTATGAGCATCTACAGAAAACTTTAAAATCTTTGGGTGTGCCAAAAATCACTGTGGGTATAATCACACCGTATAAGTTGCAACTGAAATGCCTACAACGTGAGTTCGAGAGTGTTATAAAATCAGATGAAGGGAAGGATCTATATATTAATACTGTAGATGCTTTCCAGGGTCAGGAACGTGATGTTATTATTATGTCTTGTGTACGCGCCTCAAGTCATGGGGTGGGCTTTGTTGCAGACATTCGTCAAATGAATGTTGCTCTTACTCGTGCCAGAAGGGCTTTATGGGTTATGGGTAATGCCAATGCTTTGGTGCAATCTGATGACTGGGCAGCCATTAATGCAGGGGATAGAGTGGACAGTGCTTTGAAAGATATGGCCATTGTAATGAAGCAATAAAATAGAGCAGAGGAAGCCATTGAAGCCATCAAGTCACTGCACAGCAGATGCTCGAGGACCTCGAGTTTGAGATGACAAATAAGGGAGTGGACCGAGTTGAACAGAGTAAGCGTGAGAGGTCCGTGTGTGTGGCGAGGGCAATGACTTTGAACAACCGACAGCTTCATTGTTATTCGGTTTTGGTTCCGTGTTTTGGGGGGGTCGGTTGGCTTTTGGCTCCCTGTTTCTGGGGTTTTTTCTGGGGAAGGAAGCGGGTTTCAATATAAAAACACAGAGAAGGGCTTCGGCATTTTGGGCTAGAGAACACAAAAGGGAGAGGGGAGAAAAAACGGAGGAGAGAGCACAGCGGGGTGGGAGCCTTCTTTCAAAAACAGAAAAGAAGAAACAAAGAGAGGGAGAGCAGAGAGCGTGGAAGAGGTGCTGGAGACTTCAGCATTTTTTTTTATTTTTTTTTCTTCAAGAACAAAACACAAAAAAAAAAGAGAGGAGAAGAGAGAAAAAAGAGTTCGAGAAGGAAAAGAAATTTTTTTTTTCTTCTTCTCGATTTATTTTAAACGGTTTGGCTAGAGAAAAATAGAGAAAAAAGGCCTCTTGATTATCAATCTTGGCCATTCTCTTCTCCACAAAGCCATTATTATCCTTTTTAGTTTTGGTACAAAACTTCATCTTTTTAGGTAAGTTCTTAGTTTTATTTTCAAGATCATTTCTTTTCACTTTAAATACAATATTCTTGCTTTGTCTTGTTAAATTTGTACATGAAGTGTTAACTTTCTCTTTTATGATAGTATTTATGATTTACAAAGCTTTTGTATATTGCTAAATAATTTGCTTAGTTTAATATATGCTTCTAATATATTCAAGATGATTTTTTTTACTTGCTTATTTATTTTATGTTATTTTTTGTTAATGTGCCATTTCTCTTAACTATTTATATGATCATGCAAAAAGTTCCTAACTTTCATTGTTTTGTATTCTTGTTTATTATTTTTTTTAAATTTGCTTTACCCATTCCATGTGTTTGTTTAGTTGAAAGTCTTAATCTTGATTAAAAAGATGGTATTTTTGAATTTATATTCACATTCTTGTTTGATTAAAAATATAATCTTGATTATAAAGATCATAACTTTAAAGTTGATTAACTTGTTTGCTTAGTTAAATGTTAAGCTTAGGATTAAAATTGCACCTTTTTGCTTGTGGATATTTTAGTTTGATTAAAAATGAAAGCTTGGTTAATGAAAATTGAATCTTTAAATTTATTTTATTTTTTATTATTTTTATTTAAATAGAAATAATTTCTGATTTTTTTTAATAAAAAATTGAATTTTTAAACTTATATAAATGCATATTTAGTTTAAGATTTAATTTTTTTTATCATAGAAATTATCTTTTTGCCCTTGAATATGTGTTTTGTCTAATATAAAAATTTATGTTTGCATATAAAATTACCTCTTTGCCCTTATGGATATGTTAGCTTAATTAGTAATTATATAATGTGTTAAATTATTGTTTTACCCTTTTATGTATGCTTTTTAATTAAAAATTTAATCTTGTACGTAAAATTACCCTTTTTTGCATTTGCATGTATTTTTGCTTAAGTAGAAATTATATCTAGCATTAAATTACCTTTTTTGCCCTCATATGTATGTTTAATTAAAAATTTAATCTTGATTGAAAAATTACCTTTTTACCCCTGTATATATGTTAATTCAATTATGAATTAAATTTTGCATGATATTAATCCTTGACCATGAATATGTATTTGTTTAAATTAAGCTTACTTATTTGTGTTAAATTAATTGTTATGCAATTTGATCTTATAAAAATGGATTGTAAATTTCCATATCCTATTTATTTTATCATATCATATTGTGTAATTAATTGTGTATGTATACACTAACCCATATTTCTTTGTTTCATTCATGCATAATTAAAATTATAACATTGATTTTCAAAAAATTCATATGCATGGGGTAACCGGAGGGTATCTCGGGAGTCCGAGATTTCTGAAGGTTTTCTCCGATGAGAGGTTATTTCGGTGTCTAATCGGGAGTCCGATCGGGCCCGGGATAATTTTTCATCCCTTCAAAATTAAAAATATGTTTTTCATGTAATTTTCATAAAACGCATGCATCATGTTTATGATTTTCTTTAATTTCTTAAAATTTGCGAATGAACTCCAAAAATTTTCTTTTTACAAAAAGGAATGTTAATTCCAAAATCTTTTATTTTTTACTTATTTTATTTTTACTTTTATGTTTTATTTTTATTTCATTTTAAGAAAATCTCTTGTTTAAGAGGCCCAATTAAATTAAAAGGAATGCTTATTTCAACATTAATTTCAAGGCATGTCTTAGAAGTTTTTTTTTTTAGAGATCTTAACTACCCAATCATAGTTAAGGCCTCTCAAATTAATTCAAATTTTGTTAAAAAATCACTTTTAAAATTTCTCTTCTTATTTCTTTGAAAGCGAATATTCATTTTCTTTTGACATTTTTTTTATTTTCCAAAATACCTTTTTTGGGAGAACTTTAGTATATTTAATTAATTAAGGCCCTTCAAATAAACTTCATTTTTATCAAAAATACATTTTTAACTCCAATAAAAGGAATGCTTATTCTTCAAATCTTTAAAATTCTTTCTTAAAAAAAATCAGTTTTATTTGATAAGAAGGACATTTATTTTTTGAAAGGCCTTAATTTATCAATCTACTAAGGTTTTCCTACTAAACTAAATTTTTGTCAAATTATTCACTTCAACAAATTAAAAGGAATATTTATTCCGACATTGTTTTAAAATTAAATCTTTCTAAGAGATTTTAATTTAAGTAATCGCAATTAAAGTCTCTTAATTTTCAAAGCATGAATTTGAGGATGTTTATCCCAACTCTTTTGTAAAATGTTTTCTAGGAGGTTTCAATTAATATTCTCATAATTGAGACATTCTAAAATTAAAATTAAACCCTTGTTTTTCAAAAGGATATTTATCCTCATTTTTAAATTTCACTTTGATTTTTTGAAGAATATTTATTTCTATTTAGAAATTGAATCTCCATTCTAAGTAGGAAATTTCTTCAAATTCAAAATTGGGCTATGGATTTTCACATCAAAAGGAATGTTCATTCCGACATTAAGTCTTTAAATTTCGAACTTAGCTTTTATAATGGGATGCTTATCCTACATTAAAAGGAATATTTATTCCGACATTTAAAATTATGTTTTTTCTTAGAATGATTTTTAAAACATTTTATTATCATTTTCCAAGTAAAATATTTCAAGGATTTTGTGGTACCGATTTCCGGGTATCTCGGGGGTGCTAATCCTTCCTCGAGCGTAACCGACTCACGAACCTAAAATCCTTTTTGTAGACCAGTTTCTTTCCTTAACTTGACGTAATCTTTCTAGATTTATGTCGGGTTAAACAAGTAGGTGACTAACCACACCTATTAAAAATAAAATGTTAGTGGCGACTCCATTTGTTTTCAGACTGTTTAGTCCCAAATATTTTTCACGCCATATCATTTATCGTCGGAGCAGTAAAACATCTCGACACAAAGAATGGGGGAACGCATCTAGTTTAAGTTTCAAACTCGTTGCTTTACTAGCGAGTCTCGATTCCCACAACCTCAAAAGTTGGGCATCAAACCAGTTCTTCATCGGTAAGCCTCTGACTAGGCTATCAACGAGAATTGGACGAAATATCATCTATCTCGTCATCTCAAAGAATTTACCACTCTTTAGATGGTTTAGTTGTCGAGTAGAAGGAACATTAGAAGCCGAAAACAGGTTTTGGGGATTTTCTTGGAAAGTGTGCCTTACTTACACGAATCTAGAGGAAAAAAGGTGGTCGAGATGTCATCACACTTAAAGCCCACATTAGAGAACTCTATTTGGTGGCTTGCTGCTAAAAAAGGTATTCTAAGAATACGTTTGATCATTTATGACGCTTTCGAGTAACTACCTACTCGAACTCTGGAGTTCTAAACCTATCTAATCCATTGGCTTCGAAAACATTTGAAAACGTTTAAAAATAGTTTGAAAACACTTTATAGCTTTTGAAAATAGTCAGAATCTTTTAAATGCTCTGATACCATTAAAGTTGTCACGCCCCGACCCGTCCGGGTTAGCCACGTGGCATTGCCACGTCGTCTCGAAGTACGTACCAATCAGTCATGCACCAGAAGCACTGTAAGGCATTGAAATCGATACCATTGCTGCAAAACAACTAAAACTTTAATTAAAAATCTTTTAATAAAATAATAAACTTAAAAGTAATACCAGTAGATTAAATTAAAGGAATACCTACACAACGGAAACTGCTAAGCCTAGGCCACTGACGTCTCCTAGTGAGCCTCCATTCTATTTGTTGACCCTATATGCGAATCTACATCCATACACATTGGATATAGGTGAGTGACAGAGGTTCAATGAATCTCCATCGGGGTTAGGGAAAATAGGGGTAATCCAAAATATAACAAAATAAAAATAAAATAGATAACTTTGTTTTCAAAATCTCTTTTATAATTCTCCAAATGAGAATTTGATTTAAAACCTTCAAAATAAATATATACTAAATGGGCTGGCATCTAATACACTGAAGGCACGACTGGCCGGTTGTATGCCTTACTGCACCAAGGGCTATCTCTTTTCTCTTTAAATACACTTTCACAATTTCTCTTTCTCTAGCCCGTTCCCTCGGTGGTGCCCATTGCCGTGGTGGAACACAGCTACCTTGAGACCTGGCCAGCTTCCCTATGCTCCTCTCAAACTCGGTCCACTCTCCCGCATATTGGACCACCAAGGAACCCACTCAGTCACTCATCTCCCAAGGGTATCGTACCCTCAATAATCATAATAATAATATTTCTTATATATATTTAAAACATGTAAACACATACAAGCTTTTATATTTTTAAAATCATCCCACCCTCTAAATGGGTGTATCACAAAATAAAAAGTGTGTGTCGTGGATTACCCTTATTCCAAAACAATTGTAAAACCTTTTAAAACAATTTGTATTTTTAAAACATGTAAAAATGTTTGTCCCTAGTGGCTAAGTACTGAAAACAAGGCCACTCACAGTGTTGGAAGATTCGTATACTCCCAAGCGCTCCATGTAACTTTAACCTCCGGAGGTTAATGGATTGATTCCGTTCTTGAAGCTGTGAATCCTTAGATCATGTGTTTAGCTTGCTGTGTTTCAATTTTGGTGCGGATTGGTTGTGAATCGAACTCAAACCGAGCTCGATTTGGGACATGGCCGGTCACGGCCATATGCTGGAGATGACTCCCGCGCCGGACCCGACGAGTCCCGTGCGGGAGTTGCCAAATTTTAGGAGTTCTCTCCTGATTTGGCTCACTCACGCCCGGGAGTGAGCCATCAGTTGACTTGGCACTGTAGCATTAGGGGCATTTTGGTAATTTTGCAGCCCTAGACCCCATTTGACCCCAATTGACTCCAATTAGCTTCAATTGACTTCCGGACTTGTCCAATTTAGTTCTTGGACCTTGGAGACCTTAAATAGGTTTTGTTTATGATTTAATTGTTGGTTGAATGTCTTTATTAATCAAATTAGTTTTTAATTTGATTATTTAGGTACGTGATTGTACGAGTTTCAGACTGGTAGCAGTTTGAGCTAAGACATTCGTGGTTAATCGGGGAGTATACAACTCTCCTCTCTTGTGAGTGGCTTGGATTATATTGGTTGATCATTAAGGGTTAACCGTTTTCAAATTTCTTTATAAATGCTTTATTAAATTGTTTATATATGTTTTGGAGTATGAATTGTCCACCCTCACACACTAAGTTTACAAATGATTTGAAGGGTGGGAATTTCATATAAATTTATAAATTGATATTAATGATTATTGTTTGCAGAACGATACCCCTGAGAGATGAGAGATGAGAGATTGAGTGGGTTCCTCGGGGCTCCGATTTACGGGAGCGTGGACCGAGTTTGAGAGCATGCGTGATACTCAGTCGTGGACCGCCTATCGAGGGGCACAGTGAGTCGAGCCTGGTTGGGAGAGGCGCGTAGGGAAACTCGCCAGGACTCAAGATGCTGTGTTCCACCACAGCAAGGCAAACGTCAAGGGAATGGGCCAGAGAGTAAGGAAAAATATTTTTAAAAGTATAAAGTAACCCTTGACGGTCCAGTGGATACCCAGTGTACGGGTATACCTTATTGGGACAAATTTCTGATGCCAGCCCATTTGGAAATATTATTATTGATTTAATATTTGATTTGGTTTGGGACTTCTTATAATTTTAGTAAATGGTTTATTAATCGATTTTTGGATTATTTCATGTCCCTAGCCTGATGTGATCGGCCTTTATAACCGAGTCTCTCACTGGGTACAAGTTTATTGTACTCACCCCATTCACTTTTGTTGTCAGATCATCAAGTTTCGGACGGCGGACGTCCTGGTGGCCAGTGATCCCAGTACGGCACTGTGGACACGACTATGTAGGTGCCACCTCATTTTACTCAGTGTATCTTGGCTCGGAATATTAGTACATTTGACATATACATTTATGTATTTATATTATTTTCCGCTGCATGAAGCACCGTAAGACGTGTCACTTTCTTTTGAAATATTTTTAAACTATAATGTTTATGATAATTTCGTATGTTTTCATAAATTGCTCGAATATCCTTTATTTTTAAGTCTTGTGCCATCTTGGTTGCCCGCCTGATGAAGCACGCATCTCGAGGTGGTACGGAGGTTGTCACGTGGCCGAGCCTGCGGGTCGGGGCGTGACAGTTTCTAACCTTAACAGATGTGTTGTATGTGCTAGAGATTCAAAAGTATCTATTGTCAGGGTTTATGTTTAACAAACATGGGTTTTTGCACTATAATTGGGTCTGATAAGGTCATTTTGACCAAAAGAGTGGTGTATGTGGGAATGGGGTATGCCTCTAATGGCATGTTCAAGCTTAATGTAATGACTATCAAGAATAATGAAAATTTTTCTAGTTCCGCTTACTTGCTTGAGTCTTCCAATCTGAGGCATGGTAGACTAGTTCATGTTAATTATGATACACTGTGTAGGCTAATTAACTTGAACCATATTTCCCCTTTTCAAATCGACTCAAACAATAAATGCGAAATATTTGTTGAAGCAAAATTAATAAGGTCATCATTTCAAACAATTGAAAGAAACACCGAACCCCTTGAATTGATCCATAGTGATCTATGTGATTTGAAATTTGTACAAACAAAAGGTGGTAGTAAATACTTTATTACCTTTATTGATGAATGTAAAAAATACTATGTTAAAAGCAAAATTGTATAAATTATATAATGGTAAGTCTAGACATATAAGTTGTAGTCATAATACCATTAAACAACTCCTCTACCGAAATTATCACTATTGACTATGTAAAGTAAAAGGATAACATTGAGGATTCGCTAACCAAAGGGTTAAATAGAGAGTTAGTTGAAAATATATAGAAAGGAATGGGACTAAAGCCCATAGAGAATAAGTCTTATAAAGGAAACCCAACCTAATTGATTCGAGATCCCAAGAAATAGGTTCAATGGGACAACCTAGCTATAAGGACTTAATATGATCATTGTGGGGGATAACCTTAACCCATTCCTAGAATAGAATAGTGACATGGAAAGGAATAATGTTAGCAATATGATGCTTTAATTATTGTGAAATCACCTATGTTAGAATGAAGTGGGGCCGCTTCAATGGAGAATAGTTAGGCTTAATTCTCCAAAACTCTCGCAGAACCATGTTGATGTTCATGGCCAAAACGAATATAATCATTAGATCCAAACAAACAATGAATTGATTCCTGTGTGAAATATTTGGTTCATTTACAAGAGAAAGCAAGACAGTTCAAGGACATCATGTCTACTGGACAGCTAGTAAAGTAAGTGTATTTCACAAAGGAAGGTTCAAATGGTAATACCTACCTATCCTATGTAGGCATCGATTGTTGAACACCAATGTCGCGTCAAAATTAAAACAATTTTTCATTCATGTGGGGGATTGTTGTCAAAAATATGATTTTGGTATTGAATGAGAAATTGTCTCATCACATGAGAGAAATAAAGACTTAATGGGAAGCATTGAATCCCACATTGGTTAGAAAAAGCTTGGGAAATGGGTTTGTATATAGAAATCCAACTTGGCATAGTAAAATGTCTTACTGATGGGTCTAAAGGGGTGCAAGATGTTGGGTCAAAAGCTTGGCTTTGCATGGTCCACATTTTGTAGCCAATTCTGAATTTCTCTGAGCCTAACAAGATAACTAAGTCAGCATGGAAGACTTAGTCTTCCTTAAGTCTCTCAACTAGCCAACAAAATATCTGCTGATTTGAAATTTGAATTTAAAATTCAAATAACCTGATTATTTTAGATTTTTATGGATAATTTTTTGACAATTATACCCTGAACCTAGTCCATAAATACGGGACTCCTATTTTGTTTTATGTACACCGAAAACACAAAATGTTTTCTTCTCTTCTCCTTCTTTGCTTATTTTCTTGTTGTTTTTTCTTTCCTTGGTTCGTTGCGAAGTTACGATACAGGTTCCTCACATATAGGCTCATTGTATCTTGGGAGGCAGACAACCGAGTAGAAATCCTCAAGCACCAAGGAGGGTAAAATCTGCTTTAAGAAAACAGTGGCTAACTGGCGTCGAACTGCTCTCGTTTCGATTGTCTTCCTAATCCTATTTTGGTTTGGATTCTTAATATCTCATTTTTTAACTTAATTCTTGAAGTTTATTGTTAAAATTCCGTTTAGTATTTAGTTATATTTTTTCAAATATTTTTTTAATAGTTTTGATAAATTCCATTGCTTATTACTGTTGATTATTTTACTTGTTTTATTAGTGTTATGTTCCGTTTCTTTAATTCCTATTGTTTTGCAATGTCATATTAGATTAAATTGACGATCTAATCTTAAATATTTCATATTTCTGCTTCTCTGTTTCGATTTCTGATTCCTTATTATTACTTGTTTTATTTCAACTTCGCTTTATTGCCAAAACCGTATGTTAGTTATACATTATTTGAGATAGTAAATTTAAATTTACCAATTATTGTTTCTATTTCACCTATTTGTAATTTTTAATTTTTTTTATACACTGTTATGAAATTGATGCTTGCAATTATAATTCTTCTGTTATGACAATTCTGTTAATCGAGCCTTTTATTATTGCTTTAACTTTAGCCGACCATTATCCATATATATATATATATATATATGTATATTGAAGCCTTGCTTAATCATCATTCTATGCTCATGTTTCATTTGTTGCTAGTATTTATAAATTACTCACTATTATAGTATTTGATTTCCACCTTGATTTATATCATATTTCTTGATTTGATTTTATCGTTGCCATATTTGTCTATTACTTGTAATAATATTGCCAACATTTATACTAACTAGCCAAAATTTTGTCCAACAAGAATAAACACAATACTATATTTTAAAAAAATTACTTTAATCACAAGATTTCATATCATATCACGTATATTACAGTTATTGTATAATTATTAAATTAATTAATATTGATTAATTTGTTATTAATATAATGACATTAAAATTAACGTGCATACATGACAAGTACTAGTTTTCATTTATGGAGAATTTAATTTATCATAAATTACTAAGTTTAAGTTTTAATTTATTATAATTATTTTTTGAGGTCCTTATTAGAGTAGATCTTGAAAGTTTGGGTTTTTATTTGAGTAGATCCCAAAAATTCGGATCCTAAATGACTTAATATCCATTTTTCTCCCTGAACTTGCCCAAAATTGATAATTGTCATCTTGAACTTTAAATTTTGTGAATTAAACCTTCAACTTGCTAAATCTAGGACAATACTACCTTTCTGTTAATGATGTCCATTAAATCTTCTCCCCTCCCCTAAAGGATTTAACGGAATCGTTAATCATATGACTATCGAAAAAGTGAAATTGTCTTGAATTTGACAAGTTGAAGGTTAAATTGACAAAATTTAAAGTTCAAGGTGAAAATTATCAATTCTGAATAAGTTTAGCGACGAAAATGAGTACTAAGCCGATCCTAAATTAAGCAATTAGCCAATAAAAAAACCTATTTTGCAAGTCTAATCCTTTCATCTCTCTTTCTCTCTCTCTTATTGCTCTCGAACCCTTTGTTGATATGGCACTCAAGTTCTAATTTTAGTCTTTAAACAGCGCGTAAAGTACATAGAATGGAGACTGTGCAATGTGACAAACAATATAAACAGTTAATTTCAAATCGTTGATTAAAAAGATAATAATTAGAATTTTTATTTAAAAATAATTATTTAGTTAATAAAGAATTAAAAATATTGAATTAATTAAGGATTTATTTATTTCAGCCAAAAATTAATAATAAATTGATAATGCTAGAAACATTGCGAGCTGTTCTTAAAATTAATAGATTTTCATTAATGATAGAGAATGTCACGCCCCGACCCACCCGGGCAGGCCACGAGGCAACCGCCGTGTTGTCTCGAAGTACGTGTCGGCCAGTCACGCACTAGAAGCATTGCAAGGCAAAGAAATGGATATCATCGTTGTAAAACAACTAAAATTTTTAATTAGAAATCATTTAATAAAATAATTAACTTTAAAAGTAATACCAGTGGACTAATTTAAAAGATTACCTACGCAGCAGAAACTACTAAGTCTATGCCATCGACGTCTCCTAATGAGCCTCTAATCTAATCGCTATCCTCGTACGCGAATCTGTATCCATCCACATTGAATACAGGTGAGTGATAGAGGTTTGATGAATCTTCATCGAGGTTAGGGAAAATAGGGGAAATCCAAAACATAATAATAAAACAAATATTTTTCTTTTCAAAACTTCTTTTCAAATCCTCCAAATAAGAATTTGTTTTAAAACCATTTAAATAAAACAAAAGGGCTGGCCTCTAACATACTGAAGGCTTGACCTATCGGTCGTATTATGCCTCACTACACCGAGGGCTATCTCTTTTTTTTTTTAAAAAATATTTTCATATTTTCTCTTTCTCTAGCCCATTCCCTCGATGGTGCCAGACGTTGTGGTGGAACACAGCTACATCGAGCACTGGCAAGTTATCCTACGCGCCTCTCCCAGGGTCTCCGCTCACCGTGCCCCTCGATAGGCGATCCACTGCTGCGTCTCATGGATGCCTCTCAACTCGGTCCATACTCCCTCAAATCGAAGCTCCGAGGAACCCTCTCAGTCGCTCATCTCGCGTCCCATCCATGTAAATATCATATATATATATAACATATATATTTAAAACATATAAACGCACACACATAAGTCTTTACATTTTCTTTTAAAATCATCCCACTCACTACGTGGATATATCACCAAGCAAGTGTGTGTGCGTGTGGATTTCCCCGTATCCTAAAACCTTTGAAAAAAATTTATGTTTTTAAAACCTTTTAAAAACTTTTGTGCCCAGTGGCTAAACAGAGAAATCTAAGCCACTCACAGTATTGGGAGGTTCGTATACTCCCAAATGATCCACGTAGTTTAACCTCCGAGCATCGCCGCACTCGATCATCCGGAGCCCTAGTACATGAAAATACATGTTAGTATTCATAATCAAACTTATGAATGCACCTACGAGGCTCTAGCATGACCTAAGAAGGTGTTTGGAAGTGTTTCGGGGCTTAGAAAAGTGTCCGAGAGATTCCGGGGTCAAAATTGGACACTTGATGAAAAATTACCAAAATGCCCCTAGGGGCCCGTGGGCCCACCACGTGTACAGTGCCACCAGTCCCGTGCAGGACTCGGCCGCCAGGCCACTCCCGAGCAGGAATGCCTCGCCTTTCGTGTGAGAGTGCCTCGCCTCCTACACTGGAAGCTTGGAAATGGTCTCTCCTGCGCGAGAGAGACTCGACTCCCGTGCGGGAATCGTTGCCATGGCTAGGGAACCAAGGCCTTTCCTCGATTTTTTAGCCCCTAGGTCTATGGTTCGGCTCAAAAATCAAGACAGACAATCCTTGCACCTCCCACGACACGTTTACTGAAGTAGAAATGAGAATCACAAGCTTAAAGTTCCTAGATCTCAAATCTAAACTTAAAATTTAACTAAAAAGCTAAACTAACTTTGAGTTTGGATCTGTCCTAGACTGATGCATGGAAATACGTGAAAACTTAGTAAAATGTAGATTAAGGTGAGTAGAATAACATACCAAGATCTTGCCTTAATCCGTCGATCGGATTCTCCGGATCTATCAAGAGTCCAAAATTGCTCCGAAAGAGCCAATGAGAGGAGAAGAAGAGAATGAAAGAAGAAATGAGAGAGAGAATTCAACTCCCCCTATTTATAGGTAAGCTCAACACCGGGTCTATTCAAATCCCAGGCCAGACTTAATTCTCCCTTTTTCTACTTCTTATAATCTTGATCTTTGGCCTAATCCACCTACCAATTCACCAATGGATATCCGATCCATTGGCTATGGACTTAAAGAAGTCCAATTCTTTCTTCCATGCATGGTCACCTATCTCATTTTTCAATTACGTCTTATCTTAAATTTAACTTCTCTTCTTAATTAGACACATCCGGACCGACGTATTGTTGAGTTAATACGTCATCTTACACTATTCAGTTTGTACAGAAAAGTTGGATTAGATCCGGGTATGTTAACTCTCCCATCCTTCTAAAAATTTCGTCATCAAAATTATTGAGGTAGTTGTGGGGAGATCTGGCTTCTATTTCAAGCATCATTCTCCTTTTTAAATAGTGTTCGTACCACTATTCGCTACTGACGCCCATCAATTTACGTCTTAGTCTCTTCCGATCATTCACTCTCAAGAGCGGCTTCATCGCTCTTCTAATCTTGAGTTTGAACCTTATCTTTTGTTTAACATAGCCTATCACTTACCTATTTATAGGTTAGGCTCACTTCACTTCAATTTTTCCACTTGGAGGTTCTTATTCTGCTTTAGTTGTACTTACTCGATCCTCCTGCTTTGCTCTCTTCTTTTCTTTAAAGTCTCTCCTGATAAGACTATTCTCTTAGTACTTCTGAGGTTCCACACCTCTTACTCTTCTTAGGAGTCTCTTCTTCTTTTCTCTGTCATTGCCTCTTACTTTAAGGCCATTCTCTGACGCGTTTCTCGTCGTCTCATGGTATTGTACTCATCTTTGTAATCAAGATGTCAAGGAAAACCTTAGGTTAACTCCCTCGGCTCCAAGGTGAGATGTGCGGTGAGTTAGTTGTCTTTCCCCTTTACCTTGTTCTTGCTTCTCTATTCCCTTCTTTGCTTCTATTTTCTCTCTTTCTGATCTTCTTCTATTTAAATCTCGTGATGTATGAGTCAAGCTCCTATACAAACTGGCCCACTCTCGACCAAATCATATCAGAGGAATCAGAGATCATGCCCTCTCGGCTCTCTCACTCTAACTCACTCACTGACTGCCCATCTCTATCTCAAATAGGGCCTCTGGCCCATCACATAATATCTTTCATCCTCTATGGGATGGAGAACTCTAGGTGGCCTCATGCACTCTCCAGTCACACTCTGGGTCAATCCTCTCGAGTGGTCATCACAGAGATCTTCAAGATCTCGATCTCTGACCCTTCCTCTCATGGGGATGCCCCACATGGCTCCCAAGTCACTCATACTTAAGCCTTGACTACATATCCATCTATGCCATTTCTCTGGACTCTTGGGTTTTCTTTAGTCTTTCACTCCCTTAGAGTGTTCACTTCAAGAGGTGCCGGGTGTTTCTCTTTCTTACGACCTCCTTTCTTTACATTAACTTCCTTGCTAATGGTTGATTTGTTTTCCTCCTTTCATCAACAGTACTATCTGGGGGTTTTCCTTATCCCCTTCTCTAACCTTTTCTCTCTTTCTATTCATCAACGGTCTATTGTGGGGTTCACCTTTCTCTTACCTTCCTGTCAATTCATTACCATCCCTTGGCATCATACTGTGGCTCTTGTCCTCTTCGTACCTTTTTCCTTAGAGTCATCTTCGTATCCTTTCTCTTCTCCAGACTCTTTCACCTTGATCTAAATGATCTTTCACGTCTTATCCAAGGTTTCTTTTACCTTGGCTTCATTTTTACCTTTCTTTGTTTTCTTCTCAGGCTTTCTTCATTGTCCTCATCCTTACTTCTCCCTTCTTCTAACACCTTATTTCATCTAGGTGTTAGAATTTCCTTTCTTCTCCTCACACTGACTGTGCTCATAGAAGTTTATGAGCTTGATCAGTTCCTTTCCTCATCCCCGTACTCCTTCCATTGAGTACTTAGGGTTATTTCTTGTCATCTTTTCTGTCTTAGTTCCCGTATTTCTTACTTTTCACATGTCGGTCTTCTTTTATCTTAGCCATGCTCAGCTTTTAATTCCTTGATATCTCATCTTTGTCCTCCATATCATGGTGTATTTGCAGTGGACTACACCTTTTTCTATCATCCTTTGTCTCACAATCTCGTCCACACTTAGCTATCTCCATTTTAGCTTGGTTTAACACCATCTCCCATATCCTTTCTTCACTTATCATTCTTCGGGGAGGCTTTCCTTGAAGTTGATCTGCTCCCCTCCTTCATGATCTCCAACTTATATTCCATATTCCTTCAACTGCTTACTCTTACTTCCTTCTATCCCACTCTTTTACCTTACTTATACCTTTTTGTCTTCTCCAGTTTCAATCCCATCTTATTCATCCTTGTTCTTTCTTCGACTTTTACCTAAGTCGATCCACTTTCCTCATCAATCGGACTTGTAATCTCCTTATAATTCCCATCATCAACATTATTCTCGTCCTTATCATCTTTTCACCTTTATTTACTCCACTATGCTTAATATCTTTATTCCTTTATTTGCCCTTTTTCTCTTCTTTTCTTTCTTAACTTGTATCATTACGGCAGACAAGCAGTGAAAAGCCTATTACCCGTTATCCATTGGGGTACAACCACCTCCATTCACTCGTTTCCTTGACCTATTCGTGGTATGATGTAGTGCCTTGGCTTAACTCAAATTTGGGGTTCATTATTCTCGACTTTCTTTAGCTAGTATCTATTTCTAAGTCTTTTATTCGCTTTATTTTGCTAGGTTTTTCTTAATCCTCTTTCTAGGCCTATCTAATCCCTTGTTATTCGCTTTCTTTAACCTATCCCTAGGTCATCTACCTAGGTTTTGTGTCGAATCCTAATTTCCTATTCTTATTCTTTTACTAATTCTAGTTAGTCATTTGGAGTTATTAACCTATGATTCATTATGAAATTATCGCTAATTAAGGTTAAAGTTTTCTAATGATATATTACACTCTTCTCTCTCTTTTTTTTTTTAAGGCTCTACTCCTAGTTAAACAAAACTTAGTTCATCATCTGAACTATCTCTCTTTCTTCTTAGGCCTTATTCATCTCTGATTAACCTATAATTTTCTTTTACCTAGGGTTTTATGCTTTCTTCCTTTATTAAGGAAGCTTCTGCACTACATCACGACATCTCTTTATCCTTTGTTTAAGGATTTGCTTTTCTTTTCTTTTGCACCTCTCTTTTCTCCCTCGTTCTATCTGATGATGTCTTCACAACTTTGGAGAAAATTCTCTTCGTGCCCTCTATTTGCACGCATGCAGGTGTTCATATCATTGCTGTGCATTCTACTATTTCCACTTACTTACTTCCCATTGACTTTGTCAAGGTCTCTTCTTACTATCCTTTGAAGGTCTCCTCCTTCTTACTCTCATTATCAACCAAGTAATAAGGGGTTCATCACCTTTAATCCCCTAGGAGTGGATGTTTCTAGCTTATCTCTCTCTTCATTCCATTTCCTCCATCTTCATTTCCTTTCTCTTCTTTCTTCGATATCTTCTCTTAACCTTGGTATCCAATGGTCAGACAAGTAGTAATGAACGTATTACTCATTGACCATATGGATGTGATCTCTTTTCATTCTTTTTTCATTCTCCGTCTTGTCATCCTTGCCTTATTCCTCCTCATCATTTCCCAAGAATGGCTTCTTTCTTGATCCTCTTTTCTTACTCTTCCTTTTTGCCATCCTCGAGTCCTTTAGGGTTTTCTCTTATCAATCCTTACCACATCTTCGAGTGATTCTCCTTTATCTCACCTCTCGTGATCTTGGGCTCACTCGATCTCTTACAATTTCTTTAGATGGTCATCCTCAATTGACTTCCTTCGCTGTGGTTATTCATTTCACATCTTGAAGTTCTTGGGCACCAACCCTTTTGACTTCGAGTTATCTGTCTTTCATCCACCTTTGTGCCCCTCTTTCTTTCACCACTTACACACCATGGTGTAAGAATAAGAGAAGTTGGCTAGCCTTTTCTGTAACTTATCTCACCTTATACCCACTTTAGGAGCATCATCCAGGAAATCTGTGGGCTTTTCCCTATAGACTTACCGACCCGTGGGCTCATCCCACCAGGCTTTACCACGGTGCTGAATCGGGCCCAACCACCTCATACGCTACCCCAAGGCCTAGGCATTCGAGTGCCAGTGTGCTGTTGCACTCCTCGAACCCTAGCCACCAAGGGTTTTGTTGTTCCCATGTAGGCTCCTCGGCGATCTCTTCACTTCGCCTTCCAGCCACCTTTCCTCGCTAAACTTTTTTCAACGTCTGCACATGATTAGTGCAGAGAGTGAGATGAGTTGATTTGCGTCATGCAGGGTGGTCATGGTGTCATTCCACCTAAAGACCATGCTAGAGAACTCTATATGGTGGCTTGCTGCTAAAGAAGGTATTCTAATAGTAGGTTTAGGTATTTACGATGTATTCGAGTAACCACGTACTTGAACTCTAGAGTTTTAAACCTAAGTAATCCACTGGCTTCGAAAACGTTTAAAAACGTTTGAAAACACTTTATAACTTTTAAAAACATTCAGAATCATTTAAACGCTCTGCTACCATTAAAGTTGTCACACCCTGACCCGCCCAGGCCAGCCATGTGGCAACCGCCGTGCTACCTCGAACTACATGCCGACCAGTCAAGCACTAGAAGCATTGCAAGGCAATGAAATGAATATCATCGATGAAAAGAACTAAAATTTTTAATTAGAAATCATTTAATAAAATAATTAACTTTAAAAGTAATACCAGTGGACTAATTTAAAAGATTACCTACGCAGCGGAAACTACTAAGCTTATGCCATCGGCGTCCCCTAGTGAGCCTCCGATCTAATCGCTGTCCTCGTACGCGAATCTGCATCCATCCACATTGGATACAGGTGAGTGACAGAGGTTCGATGAATCTCCATCGGGGTTAAAGAAAACAGGGGAAATCTAAAACATAATAATAAAACAAACATTTTTCTAAGCTCAGATGGTGAGAGGAGTGCTCTTAGGAGCAACAAAACCCTTGGTGGCCAAGGTTCGAGTGGAGCTGCTGTAGCAGGCCTCGAGTCGCCTGGATTGGGACAATACCTTTGAGTGGGCCCAGGTGAAGCTCCTATTGGGCTAGGCCCACAAGTGGCCCCGTGGTAGGGGTTTGAGCCCTTGAGAGCATGACTCTCACAAAGAAATTTAAGAATCAATATTAATTTATTATCAAATCTTAAATCTAAAATAAAAGGAAAAATAGATCAAACTCAAAAACAAAAACAATTAAGGCCGAATAATGAATAATTTAATTAATTATTCAACTTTAAAAATGAAAAAAATAAAAAAGAGAAAAAAAACAAATAAAGAAAAATAATGGGGAAAAGTTAAAAAAAAGAGAGAGAAATAACAAAAAAGAAAGAAAAATCAAGGAAGAAAAAAAGAATGAAAAAAGAAATCGCATCATGGAAGTGATATGGCACTCCCTATGATGCTCTTTTTTTCCTAACTTTTATATAGTGTTTTTAGATTTTAGATATTTAGATATATATATATATATATATATAGATATATGTATGTATGTATGTATGTATGTATTTATGTATGTAAAATATAATATAATATAACCTATAATAACGTACTGTTGAGGTTATATCTCAAGGCATTCAGATGAATTTTAAGAAATTTTTCTGTTTTTATTTAAAAATATATTGATGTGCTATATTTATTGTATGCCTATAAATTCATAATAAATTCATTTATGATTTTGTATTTTTTTAAAAATGTTAATGGCTATATACATTCTAAAAACGTATTCTTTCATAACATGTATTATAAAAAATATTATTTATATATTATAATAAATTTTTTCTCTCTTTTTATATAGTTTTTTTTTTCAATTTATAAAATGTGTCAATTTTTTTTAATAAAAAATGTCAAGTTATATTAAACATCTATTATTTATAGGAATACTAATTGTTATTACAAATAAAAGTTTTTTTTAATAAAGAAGACAAAAGGCTAAAATTAAGAGATAATAATCATATTACTAAAACATATATCCTTTTATAGAGAGAATATATTAAAGTTTCTATGTAAAGCAAAGGTAGGAAGAACTCATTAATTATTTTATTAATATATCTTTTCATACTCTTAACATTATATTAAAAGGATTATTTACTCCGACATATAAAAATTTTTATTTGTTTTCGTTTTCTTAGGGATGTTTATTTCACATTAAAAAGAATATTTATTCCAACATTAAATTTTTTTATTTTAAATTAAGTTTTCTCGGGAATGTTTATTCCACATTGAAAGGAATGTTTATTCTGACATTAAAATTTTTATTTTAAATTAAATTTTCTAGGAACTTTTTATTTCGAATTAAAAGGAATATTTATTCCGGCATTAATTTTTTATTTTAAATTAACTTTTCTTGGGAATGTTTATTCCACATGAAAATGAATGTTTATTCTGACATTAAAATTATTTTGATTTTCAAAATGGAGTGCTTATTCCACATATTAAAAGGAGCGTATAGTCCGACATTTAAAACTATCATTAAAAAATTGTTGTTTTAATTACATTTTATTATTAACCCTAAAATTACATATTTTAAGACTTTGGTGGTACTGATTTTTGGGTATTCCGAATCTGCTAATCCTTCTCTGTGTGTAATTGACTCCGAAACTCAAATTTTTTTTTCTCGTAGATCAAAGTTTGTTTAACTTGATATAATCTATTTAGATTCATGTTAAGTTAAATTAATAGGTGGCTAACCACATCTAATTAAATAAATGATTAGTGACGACCCCTTATCAATTTCAAAGTCCCAAGCTTCGTTGACGTAGCCCTCGATAGACATTTTGACAACTAAGCAAGTGGATCAAGCTTCAATTTTTTCTCTTGGATGGAACACTCGAAAAGACGAGGTCTTTTTTTCTCTCTCATTTTTTTTGCTATTTTTTTCTTTCTTTCGCCCCCTGTAGCTAGAGGTGTCAAATTGGGTATGACACACCTAGACCTAGTCCGCACGTGTCAAGTTAGACATTTTGAACTTCTTTTAGCTCAATTTTGGACTCAAAAACCCTAAATTGTAGTCCGGAGTCGGTGAGGCCCATTAGGGCACTTAAATCGAGGTAAGTGGGGCCATTTTGACCAAAGTCAACATAGAAAAGTTGACTCCGGCCATCGCCGGACCCATTAAATCCAAATGGGGTCTCGGCCACCCGAGACCCCCATTTCATCATTTTTTCTTCTTTTTCTTCCTCCACTCGAATTCTCTTAACTTTCCATCAATTTCATCTCCTCAATCCTCTTTCAAACTCTCTCATAATCATCACCATCTACTTTGTTGGCCTCCAAGAAGATCAAAAACACCAACTTCTCCAAGTTTCCTTCAAATCTCCAAAACTGCCAACTTGGAGACATTTTGTTCTTCGAGCTATGATTTTCAATCCAACAGTGCGAATTGTGTCACGCCCCGACCCGCCCGGGTCGGCCACGTGGCAACCGCCGCACTGCCTCGAAGTACGTGCCAATCGGTCATGCACCAGAAGCACCGCAAGGCATTGAAATGGATACTATCGCTGCAAAACAACTAAAACTTTAATTAAAAATCTTTTTAATAAAAATAATAATCTTTAAGATAGTACCAGTGGATTAATTTAAAAGAATACCTACACAGCGGAAACTACTAAGCCTAAGCCACCGACGCCTTCTAGTGAGCCTCCATTCTATTAGCTGACTCCGTATGCAAAGCTGCATCCATCCACATTGGATACAGGTGAGTGACAGAGATTCAATGAGTCTCCATCAGGGTTAGGGAAAGCAGGGTAATCGAAAATATAATAAAACAAATAAAATAATTTAAATAAAAAAAACTTTGTTTTCAACACTTCTTGTATCAAATTCTCCAGGAGTGAATAAAATAAATTTTGTTTTCAAAATCTCTTTTGAAATTCTCCCAAGGGGTATAAAATTTAAAAATCTTTAAAATAATTATATACTCATGGGCTGGCACCTAATACACTGAAGGCATGACTGGCCGGTCGTATGCCTTACTGCACCGAGGGTTATTTCTTTTCTCTTCATATTCATTTTCTCTTTATCTCATACACTAGCCCGTTCCCTCGATGGTGCCTCACTGTGGTGGAACACAGTGAACTGGAGCTCTGGCAAGTTTCCCTACGTGCCTCTCCCAACCAGGCTCAACTCACCGTGCCCCTCGATAGGCGGTCCACAGCTTAGTATCATGCATGCTCTCAAACTCGGTCCACGCTCCCGTAAATTGGAGCCCCGAGGAATCCCACTCAATCACTCCTCTTCCAGGGGCATCGTACCCCAATAATCTTAATAATAATAATAATAATAATAATAATATTTCGTTATAAATATTAAAACATGTAAACACACACAAGCTTTATATTTTTAAAATCATCCCACCCCCATAAGTGGACGTATCACAAAATAAAAAGTGTGTGTCGTGGATTACCCTTGTCCCAAAATCATTGTAAAACCTTTTTTTAAAACAATTTATGTTTTTAAAACATTTTGCCCTAGTGGCTAAGCACTGAAAACTAAGCCACTCACAATGATGGGAGATTCGTATACTCCCAAGTGCTCCATGTAGCTTAACCTCCGTAGAATCGCCGCATTCGATTCAACCGGAGCCCTAGTACACAGAAATATAAATTAGCATTCATAATTAAATTTATGAATGCACCTATGAGGCTCTAGTATGACCTAAGATGACGTTTGGATGTGGTTTGGAAGACTCGAAAGTATTTCGAATCGATTTGGGGTCAATTAGGGTTTCGGGATGTGAAATGACCATTTTTCCCCTAAAGGGCAAGAACGGCGCCTGATCTAGAGTGAACCGACGCCGGTTCTCTTCGACCCAAAGGTCGGCAACCGACAAGCAGAAACGACGCCGTTTCTGGACAGATCCGGCGCCGGTTCTGTTCTGGGTTTTAAACCCGAAAATTCTCTAATTTTTCTCTTAATTCGAAAACCGATGCAATCGTCCACCAATTTGGCTACAATTTCATATGCATGTACCTTAATGCATCGACAACATGTTTACCGAAAGAAAAATGAGAATCACAAGTTCAAAGTTCCTAAATCTCAAATCTAAACTTAAAATCTAACTAAAAGCTGAACCTAACTTTGAACTTGGATCTCTCCTAAACCGATGCATGGAAAAGCGTGCAAACTTAGAAAAACGTAGATCGAGGAGTTGAGAACAACTCACCAAGATCTCGCCTTGAACTTGCGGTCGGTTTGTCCGGATCTGCCAATTGTCCAAAATGCCTCTGTTTAGCTCCAGAGAGAAAAAGAAAAGAAAATGAAAGAAAAAGAAAAAGAGAAATGAGGAAAAGCTTCGGCTCACCCCTATTTATAGAGGAGCCCGACACCGGGTCTACTCGAGTCCCGAGTCAAACTTTTTCCCCTTTTTCAATTTTCTTTCATTTTCACCCATTGGCTAAATCCTTTGCTTTCTTGTGCCAATGGGGCCCATAATAAATTTCTAGGGACTTAATTGGAGGTCTTTTTGGCATTTACTAATTTCCATGCACGGTTAATTATTTTATCTTCCAACTCCGTCTTATCCTAATTTGAACTTCTCTTCTTAATTAGACACAGTCGGACCGACATAGTGTTTAATTATTACGTCATCTAGCACTATTCCGTTCATACGACAAGGTCGTGCTAGGTCCAGGTGTGTCAACTCTCCCCTCCTTCTAAAAATTTCGTCCTCGAAATTAAATCAGGTGCCTTGGGGAGGTTCGGCTTTCGTTCCACGCCTTTCTTTCATTTTCGAATAGTGTTCGCATCACTATTCGCCGTTGAAGTTTACCACGCTTTCGCTGCGCACTCTAATCATTCTCTCTCTCAAGAGTGGCTCCATTGCCCTTCTACTCTTGAGTTTGAACCTCATCTTTTCCTTAACATAGCCTACCCTTACCTATTATGGGTTAGGCTTTCTTCAATCCAATTTTGTTTCACTCGGAGGTTCTTCCTTCGCTTTAGCTGTGCTTGCTCAATCCTTTTATTTTGCCCTTGTCTCATCCTTCAAGTCTCTCTCGACGAGACTATCCTTTTGCTTCTTTTGAGGTTCCACACCTCTTACTTTCCTTAGGAGTTCCTTCTCCTTTTTCATTACCATTGCCTCTTACCTCGAGGCTATTCTCTGACGCGTTTATGGTCGTTTCATGGTCTTGTACTCATCTTTGTAACCAAGTTATCGGGAAAGACCTTTGCTTAACTCCCTCGCCTCCGCGGCGAGGATGCGGTGAGTTAAATGTCATTCCCTCTTACCTTGGTTTGGTTTCTTCGTTTCGTTTCTTACTCCCGTTCTCTTCTTTCTCTGATCCTCTCCCATTCAAAACTCAAGGCGTATGAGTCGAGCTCTAGTACACACTGGCCCACACTCGTCCATATCATAACAGAGGAATCAGAGATCATGCCCTCTCGGTTCTCACAATCTGACCCACTCTCTGACCGCCCATCACAATCACAAATAGGGCCCTCGGCCCATCACATCACATGCAGGGCCCATGGCCCATCATATCTCATCTCTCCTCCTCAAAAGGACGGAGAACTCTGGGAGGTCTCACACTCTTCCCAATCTCATACTGGGCCGGTCCTCTCTAGTGGTCATCACAGAGAGCCTCACACCTGGCTCCCAATTCCATCACATTTGAGCCTCGACTTCATACCCATTCATGCCATTTCTCTTGCCTCTTAGGCTTCCCTTAACTTTTATTTTCTTGAGGTACCCACCTCGGGAAGTACCGCGTATTGATCTTCCTTCCGACTTCTTTCCTTCACGTTAGCTTCCTTGCTAATGGTCGATCTATTTTCCCTTCTTCTCGTCAATAATATTTTCTGGGGTCTCCATATCCCCATCTCTTTCTTTTTCTTCATTTCCCACTACTCTTTTCTGGTTCTCCATATCCCCACACCCATAGTGGGGTCTAATTTCTCTTGCCTTCTCGTCAACGTGGAACAGCGTAATTCACACTCGTCACCCTCATGCGGCATCCTTAGTAGCTTCTTCCTCTCTTGAAGTTTCGTCTCTATTTCTCTTAACTTGATCTTTTCTCTGGTCTATTGCCATTCCTAGGCACCTTTAAGCTCTCATTAACTCCTTACCCTTTTTCCTTAGGGTCATCTCCTTGTCATTTCTCTTCTTTACATTTCTTTTATCTTGATTTACGTGGTCTTCCACTTCTTATCCAAGGTTTCCTTTACCTTGACTTCATTCTTTGTTTTCTTTGCTTTCTTTTCTGACTTTCTTCATCATTATCATCCTTATTCCTCTTTTCTTCTAACACCTTTAGTTCTCTTGGGTGTTAGAATTCTCTTTCTGCTGCTCATACTGGCTGTGCTTATAGAAGTTTATGAGTTTGATCAGTTCTTTCCTTATTCCTGTACTCCTTCCATTGAGTACACGAGGTTCTCTCTTGTCATCCTTCATGTCTCAGTTCCCTTGTCTCTTGCTTTACCAATGTGAGTTTCCTTTATCTTAGCCATCTTCGGCTCTTAATCCATCGATATCTCTTTTTGTCTTTCGATGTCATGGTTTGTTTATCATGGGCAATACCTTTCTCTATCCTCCATTGCCTCACTATCTTGCCCACGCCAAGCTAATTCCACTTTAGCTAGGTTTGACTTCATCTCCCACATCCTTTCTTCACTTACTATTCTTCAGGGAGTTTATCCTCAAAGTTAGCTTACTCCCTTCCTTCTAAAAGATTTAACTTATCTTCCATATTCTTCAACCTTATACTCTTAATTCCTTCTACCTCACTTTACTTCTTGGTCCTTATCCTTTTATCTCCTTCGGTCCCAACCATTATCCTGGTTTATACTTAATCACCTTTTTGTCTTCTCCAGTTTTAATCATTCTCTTATTCATTCTCGTCTTATCCTCACTCTTTCTTCAACTCTTGCCTAGGTCGATCCACTTTCCTCATTCTCTGTGTTTGATTATCTTTAAAGTTCCCATCATCATCATTATTCTTATCCTTCGTTCACTCTTGTTTGTATTACCATACCTTGGTATCCTCACTTCTTATTTCTCTCTTCATCTCTTTCGTTTACCTTTCATTATTGATATCATCCTTACCCGTTATCCATTAAGATACCTTTATCTCCATCTACTCGTTTCCTACGAGTGCTTCTTCTCTTATGTTTTCTCCTATTTTTCTTTCTATCCAACCTCTTTATCTCTCCTTGTATCATCTAACAAATCAGGGGTTTTTCCTTTCTTTTCTTTTCCACCAATTCACACTCTCAAATCTTCTGTTCTCTTTTTCTACAATCGAATCACTGGGGGTTTCTTCTTACTTTCACCAATTTATCTCCTTAACCCCTTTTTCTCTCTCTTGGTTCTGGCCTCCAATAATCCTTGTTTACTCATTTCTTTCCTTGATTTATTTGTTTTATGATGTAGTAACTTAGCTTGACTCACGTTCGGGGTTCATTATGCTCGACTTTCTTTAACTAATACCCGTTTCTAAGTCTTTTATTTGCTTTCTTTCACTAGATCTTTCTTAATCCTCTTTCTATGCTCTTTTTTAATCCCCTTTTTATGCTCTTCTCTAACCTATCTCTAAGATACCTATCAAGGTTTTGTCTCTAACCCTAGTTTCTTAGTCTTATTCTTTTATTAATCCCGTTCAGTCATTTGGGGCTATTAACCTATGGTTCATTATGACATTATCGCTAATTAAGATTAAAATTTTCTAGTGATAGGTTATACTTTTCTTCTTTTAAGGCTCTATTCCTAGTTAATCAAAACTTAGTTCATCAACTGAACTAAGTCTCTCTTTCTTCTAGGCCTTGTTCTTCTTTTATTAACCTAGGATCTCCTTTTACCTAGGGTTTTCATGCTTTCTTTCTCTATTAAGAAAGCGTCCGCGCTACGTCACGACATTTCTTAATCCTTTGTTTAAGGGTTCGCTTTCTTCTCCTTTCCTCTTCTTTTTTCTCACCAGTTCCTTCTGATGATGACCTCACAATATCGGAGGAAATTCCCTTCGTGCCTTCCATTATCATGAATGCAGACATTCCGTCATTGCCGTGCGTTACACTCTCTCTTCGCTTGCTTTCTTCCCATTCACTTTGTTCAAAATCATTTCTTATTATCCTTTGGGGGTCTCCTCCTCCTTACTTTCCTTAACCATCAATTAATAAGGGTTCATCACTTTTAATTCACTTAAAAATGGAGGGTTTCAACCTATTTTCCTCCTTATTCCATTTCCTCCATCTTCATTTCTTTTCTATTTTGTCCATTATCCTTCTTAACATTGGTATCCAATGGTCAAACAAGTAGTAACGGACGTACTACTCGTTGACCACTTGGATGTGATTTCTTTTCCTTCTTCCCTCATTCTCCATCTTATCATTTTTGCCTTATTCCTCCTCATCATTTCCCAAGAATGGCTTCTCACTTATTCCTCTTTCCTTACTCTTCCTTTTTGCCATCCTTGAATCCTTTAGGGTTTTCTCTTATCAATCATTTTCACATCCTCAAGTGATCTTCCCATATCTCACCTCTTGGAATCTTGGGCTCACTCTTTCTCTTCCAATTTCCTTGGATGCTTCTCCTCGAGTGATTTCAGATGGACTCTCTTTTTTCCAACTATGCCTCCTTTTCTTTCACCACTTACACACCAAAGTGTAAGAGTAAACGAAGTTAACTAGCCCTTGCTGCCACTTCTCTCGTTTCATGCTCACTCCTCGGAGCATCGTCCAGGCAATCTGTGAGCTTATCCCACCAGACTTGCCACCCTGTAGGCTCTTCGACAATTGCTTCACTTCATCTCCACTTGATGCTTTGTGAGGTCCTCCTCTATCTTTCATCTGGTTGCTCGGGTGCTTTATCTCACGTCTTGAGGTTTTTAGTCAATCACATCTTCCATGATTGGCTCCTCCAATTTCTTTCATCCTAACCCACTCTCTCTCCTAGGCTACAGCCAACGGTGTAGAAAACGAGAGAAGTGAGGTTAGCGTTCACGCACGTTATGCCCACCTTGGCCCCTTGCCTCGTTCTAATCGCATCATTTCCTCCCAAGTCTTACACGCCACTAGTGTAAAGAATTGGGGCAACGCATCTAGCTTACGCTTGTCACTCGCTGCTTTACTAGCGAGTCTCAATGTTCACAACTTCAATATTGAACATCGAAGGTTATGGGCATCGAACCAGTTTCCACTGGTAAGCCTCTAACTAGGCTTCGTTGAAAGACTGGACGAGACATCATCTATCTCGTCATCTCAAGGGAAATACAGTCCCTTGCATAGTTTGGCTGTCGAGTAGAAGGAACATTGAAAGTTGAAGATTTGAGTTTGGGGAGTTTCTTGGAAAGCGTGACTTGCTTGCACAAATCTCGAGGAAAAAGGTGGTCGTAATGTCTTCTCACTTAAAACCACAGTCGAGAACTCTATTTGGTGGCTTGCTGTTAAAGAAGGTATTCTAAGAGTAAGCTCGATCATTTATGATGCTTTCGAGTAACTACATACTCGAACTCTGAAGTCCTAATCCTATTTAATCCACTGGCTTTGAAAACATTTGAAAACACTTTTGAAATTATTTTATAGGTTTTTGAAAACAGTCAGAATCTTTTAAACGCTCTGATACCAATCAAATTGTCACGTCCCGACCCGCCCAGGTCGGCCATGTGGCAACCGCCGCGCTGCCTCGAAGTACGTGCTGACCAGTCACGCACCAGAAGCACCGCAAGGCATTTAAATGGATACCATTGCTGCAAAACAACTAAAACTTTAATTAAAAATCTTTTTAATAAAAATAATAATCTTTAAGATAGTACCAGTGGATTAATTTAGAAGAATACCTACACAGCGGAAACTACTAAGCCTTAGCCACCGACGCCTTCTAGTGAGCCTCCATTCTATTAGCTGACTCCGTACGCAAAGCTGCATCCATCCACATTGGATACAGGTGAGTGACAGAGATTCAATGAGTCTCCATCAGGGTTAGGGAAAGTAGGGTAATCGAAAATATAATAAAACAAATAAAATAATTTAAATAAAAAAACTTTGTTTTCAACACTTCCTGTATCAAATTCTTCAGAAGTGAATAAAATAAATTTTGTTTTCAAAACCTCTTTTGAAATTCTCCCAAGGGGTATAAAATTTAAAAATCTTTAAAATAATTATATACTCATGGGTTGGCACCTAATACACTGAAGGCACGACTGGCCGGTTGTATGCCTTACTGCACCGAGGGCTATTTCTTTTCTCTTCATATTCATTTTCTCTTTATCTCATACACTAGCCCGTTCCCTCGATGGTGCCTCACTGTGGTGGAACACAGTGAATTGGAGCTCTGGCGAGTTTCCCTATGCGCCTCTGCCAACCACGCTCAACTCACCGTGCCCCTCGATAGGCGGTCCACGGCTTAGTATCATGCATGCTCTCAAACTCGGTCCACGCTCCAGCAAATTGGAGCCCCTTGGAATCCCACTCAATCACTCTTCTTCCAGGGGCATCGTACCCCAATAATCTTAATAATAATAATAATAATAATAATAATAATAATAATAATAATAATAAATATTAAAACATGTAAACACACACAAGCTTTATATTTTTAAAATCATCCCACCCCTATAAGTGGGCGTATCACAAAATAAAAAGTGTGTGTCGTGGATTACCCTTGTCCCAAAATCGTTATAAAACCTTTTTTTAAAACAATATATGTTTTTAAAACATTTTCCCTAGTGGCTAAGCACTGAAAACTAAGCCACTCACAGTGATGGGAGATTCGTATACTCCCAAGTGCTCCATGTAGCTTAACCTCCGGAGCATCACCGCACTGGATTCAACCGGAGCCCTAGTACACAGAAATATAAATTAGCATTCATAATTAAATTTATGAATGCACCTATGAGGCTCTAGTATGACCTAAGATGACGTTTGGATGTGGTTTGGAAGACTCGAAAGTGTTTCGAATCGATTTGGGGTCAATTAGGGTTCGGGACGTGAAATGACCATTTTGCCCCTAAAGGGCAAGAACGGCGCAAGATCTAGAGTGAACCGGCGTCGGTTCTCTTCGACCCAAAGGTCGCAACCGACAAGCAGAAACGACGCCGTTTCTGGACAGATCCAGCGCCGGTTCTGTTCTGGGTTTCAAACCCGAAAATTCTCCAATTTTTCTCTTAATTCGAAAACCGATGCAATCTCCCACCAATTTGGCTGAACCTAACTTTGAACTTGGATCTCTCATAAACCGATGCATGGAAAAGCGTACAAACTTAGAAAAACGTAGATCGAGGAGTTGAGAACAACTCACCAAGAACTCGCCTCAAACTTGCGGTCGGTTTGTCCGGATCTACCAATTGTCCAAAATGCCTCCGTTTAGCTCCAGAGAGAAAAAGAAAGAAAATGAAAGAAAAAGAAAAAGAGAAATGAGGAAAAGTTTCGGCTCACCCCTATTTATAGAGGAGCCCGACACCCGGTATACTCGGGCCCCGAGTCAAACTTTTTTCCCTTTTACAATTTTCTTTCATTTTCACCCATTGGCTAGATCCTTTGCTTTCTTATGCCAATGGGGCCCATAATAAATTTCTAGGGACTTAATTGAAGGTCTTTTTGGCATTTACTAATTTCCATGCACGGTTAATTATTTTATCTTCCAACTCCGTCTTATCCTAATTTGAACTTCTCTTCTTAATTAGACACAGCCGGACCAACATAGTGTTTAATTATTACGTCATCTAGCACTATTCCGTTTGTATGACAAGGTCGTGCTAGGTCCGGGTGTGTCAATTGGCTGAGCTTTTGGTATGTTATTCTAGACTCATCAAGCTTTAATTTGACTACTGATATGCTTGATTTCGTTTAGTGAGTTGAGAGAAATGAAGAATTGAAGATCAAATTCTATTTTTTCTCAAGAACACTTAGACCCTTTGAGTTTTGATCTGAAATTCATGCATGATTAGTTGTTTAATTTAGTTCTTGAAGCTGTGAACCTTTAGTTTAGGTGTAAACTGCTTGTGTTTCAACTTGTATTCGAATTGGTGCCAAATCGAGCTCAAACTGAGCTGGAAAAGAGAAATGGCCAAAGGTCAGCCTAGCACAGGGGCATGTCCGGTGCCGGACTCACAAAAATTTAGGGATTTCCCCCAAATTGCTCACTCTAGCCCTGGGGTGAGACACACCAACACTAGAGTGACACTATAGTAGGGGAAAAATAGTTATTTTACAACCGTAGACCCCAATTGACCGTATATTAACTTCCGGACTTGTCTAATTTAGTTCCTAGACCTTAGAAACCCTAATTAAGTTATGTTTTGTTGTTTGATTGTTAGTCGAATGTCTTTATTAATAAAATTAGATTTCAATTTGATTATTTAGGTACATGATTATACGAGATCGAACCGGTAGCATTTGAGCTAGGCATTCGAGGGGTATATTTGCGAGTATACAACTCTCCCTTACTAGTGAGTGGCTTGGATTATAGTGGTTAACCATTGAGGGTCAACCGTTTTCTAATTGCTTTATTAATTGTTTTATTAAATGTTTATAATGTTTTGGGATATGGATTGTCCACCCTCACACACGAGTTTAGAAATGGATTTAAGGGTGGGATTTTCAAAAGAATATATAAAATTATTATTATGATGTATTGATGATATGACCCCCTGGAAGATTGAGTGATTGAGAGGGTTCCTTGATGTTCCAATATGAGAAAGCTTGTGGACCGAGTTAAGAGGCATGCAGAGAAGTAGCCATGGACTGCCTTTTGAGGGGTACGGTGAGTGGAGACGCTGGGAGAGGCGCGGAAGGAAGCTCGCTGAGCTCGATATAGCTGTGTTCCACCACAGCGTCGAAAATTGTCAAGGGAATGGGCCAAAGAGTAAAAGAAAAGGATTTGAGATATGAGTTAGCCCTTGACGGTTCAGTTGGGCACCCAAGTGCACGGGTGTACCTTTGGGATATTTTCAGATGCCAGCCCATTTATGATATTTGTTATTTGTTTTAGTGTGGGATTTCATATGATTTTACTAAATGGTTTATTAAATGAGTTTTGGATTATTTCATATCCCCAATTTGAGGTGATCGGTCATTATAACCATTTCCCCTGACTGGGTACATATCTATTTGTACTTACACCATTCACTTATTGTTGTTAGGTCATCAGGCTTTGGACAACAGGCGTCCTGATGGACAGTGATCCCGGTATATCACTACGGACACAATTTTGTAGGTGCCACCCATATTCCTTTATGAATCCTGGCTTCGAACTAGTAGTGCATATTATTGTATTATTATTTTTTTCCTATGCATATTTTACACCGTAAAATGTGCCACTTATATTTTATAAATATTTTACGATATTTTCCATATTATTTCAATATATGTTTTCATATATTACTCAAGTATCCATTATTTATGTCTTGTACCATCTTGGATAGCTCGCCTTCCGAGGCACGCATCTCGAGGTGGTATGGCAGTTGTCACGTGGCCAGGCCCACGGGTCGGGGTGTGATAGTGTAGGTCGGGTTAGTTTCGGGTTTCAGGTCGGGTCAGTTTGGGTCAAAAGATATTTTCGGGTCATTCGGGTTTCAAATCATTCAGGTTTGGGTCTCAGGTTTGTCGGGTTTCGGGTCATTTCGGTTTTAGGTTTTTCGGGTTTGACCCTCGGGTCTTTTGGGTTTCAAGTTTTCTAGGTTTCATGTCATTTAGATTTAAGTTTTTCAGATTTAACTCTTAAGTTTCCTATTACTTTAAATTAAATTAAAGTTTTGATTTTAGAAATTAATAATTAAGAGAGATTTTATCAAAAATATTATTTATTAAATTTGTTATCAATTAAAGTTGTAATGTTATAAAAGTATTAATTAAATTCGTAATATTTATAAAATTTTTTAAAATTTTTCTATAAATTATTTATAGTTTTAAACAAAATAAATATTTGTGTTCTATTATTTACTAATTAATTTCTAAATTCTAATTGATATAGAATCAATTTATCATGATTCATATATATATAACTATGAATTACCTGTCATACAATCACAAACTAAGAGCCTGAATTTTGGTATATAATAACAAATCAAGGAGCCAAAATTTTAGGATACCCTTATAAAATTTACCAATAATTTCTCACCTATAGTATTAAAATTTTAAAATGTTTTATTTTGTTGATGAATATGATAGCCGAAAAGGAATAGTCAATAGCCAACAGGCCATACCAACTGTCATGCGGCTACGGCCACCCATGTATCACTAATCTTAGTACCGTATTATCTTAATAAGTATTAGTAACTTTGTTTTGTCCTTTCCTTTATAAGATTCGAATATATACTATACTTAATAGTGTTAGTGATTAGTGATTCTATAGATTACAACTATAAGGCATAAGCTAAATGTCAAATTGTGAAATTATTAATTATGAAATATGGTACATAGTCAAATCTTGATACATATAAGTATAAGCGTATAATATATATCCACAATTTCAAGTAATTGTTCATTCATTACAAGTAATTAAGTATTATGAATCAATCAATAATGGATTTGATTTACTTATTATTAATACTTTATTTTAATTATTTTGGATAATATTGATAATATATCGTTTGTTCATACAATGAATTGCTTATATATATTTAATATTAAAAAAATTACTTAAAAATTGATTAATGAATATAATAAGGTCACCTTAATGTAACATTCGTTAATAATTGATTAGTTTTTATCTATATTATATAAGATCACCTTAAATAACTACAAACTAACAAGTATTCCTAAAAGTTATATCAAACATGCTAAATTTATTTATTAAATTTGAAATATAAGAGGTATATAAAATGATTTCATTAGTCTATCGGGTTTTTTGAGTTAGATTCTCGGGTCAATCAAATTTTAGATCGGTCGAATTCGGGTCGTTTACCTTTTTGATCAAATTAGGTCAAATTATTTTCAGATTCGAGTCGATTAAGCAAAGTTTTCGAATTCAGATCAACTTTTAATAACTCTACTTGTAACCCTTTTCGTGATCCTTTTTATTTCATTTTCTCTGCCCATTGGATTGTCAACCGACATAGATCTAACGGTGATCTACTTTCTTTTTTCTCCCACATGTGCTGCACTCTGATTGGCTACTATTTGTCTCCAATTACGTTGAGGATTCCAAAGTTGTCTCCAATTACCTTTCAGATCCCAAGATTGTCGTCTCCAATAAGCCTTTGACAGCACAATAGTTACTGTCCCCTTCTCTCATTTAACTATTATCTTGGGCCCGTGACTATGATTTGGGCCCTCTTTCATGTACCTAGTCCTTTTTTTTTTTTGAGCTTACTAAATTAATGAAAAGTCTTATTACTTACTGTTATTGAAGCCCATTCCTGAAAACAGTCATTTCATGAACACAAAGTCTAATTCAATCCAAACAGAAGACAAATGACTTGCTTTGCTAACTAAAACAGATGTTAAAAGTAAATATGGAAATAAAACATGAGTAAAAGAAGGAAAAGAGATGTCTACAGTATTGAAAATTTTATTTTAAAATGATAATTCTAAGGCTAAATGGTTAGTCAAGATCCAATTTTTGCGTGTTTACTCAATTGAACCCTAATCTTTTAATTTGCTCAATTGAGAACTTGACTATATTTGGTACGAGAAAATATTTTTTATTTTCATTATTTACAAAATAGAAAGAAATCATCATCTAAAATATATGTAGTGAGGAAAAATATATGCATAATTTAGAAAATGAAAATGAAAATATACCTAGAATTAAAAACAAAAAAAATTATTCTCAATTTTAGATCAATCTCTATTTTCATTTTTTTCTAAAACATGCATACATTTCTACGGACTACACACATTTTAGATGATGATTTCTTTATATTTTTTAGAGAATAAAAACAGAAAATATTTTCTCATACCAAACATAGCTTAATATTTTCAATTTTGTCCAATTAAAAGCATAAGAGGATTGTTTGTTTCTGATTTCTATAATTGGGAGCATTTGTTTCAGATTTCTATAATTGGAAGCTCTTAAGGAATTTTTAGCATGATCTTAACAATAAAAAGATAGTATAAGTAGAGAAGAACATTATAGCTAAACTTTTGCACCATCCAATGGTGGATTATAGCTTTAAAGCTATTACATTCTTTGATTAATTTTTTAAGACATTAACAAAAGGTTTTGGGAAAGAAATTATGCAAATGAGTGTGTGAAGAGGCGCTTATAGTTATATTTTTGGAATTTTTTGGGTGGCAAATAGAGAGACGATGGTGGTGAGAAATCTTAAAGTTAGGCCTTTAATTAGATAAATTCAAAAAACTTAGAAACTTGCTTAACCAAATTAAAACATTGAGGATGAAACTAAGGGACCAAAGGTTGAGATTCTATTTGTGAACCCAAACCTAATCTAAATTGTAATTAGCTCCCATTTATAAATGAATTGAAGTATTAAGGGTGAAATTAAAATTTTCTTAAGTTGTGTTTTGAACTAAATAGAAGGAAAAAGATCATTGGAGGGTGAATTAACATGTTTTGAAACATTGGAGAATAATTTGGGGAATTAACAAGGGAATTATATAAGCGTAAAGTTGGTGGGTGGGCTGCATGAAATCAAAAACCCACCCCCACCAACGTTTTATTCTTCCTTTAGCCTCCATTGTTGCACCTTTCAAAGCTTTCTTTAGCTAAATCTTCTCTCCTCTATAACTTTCCCATTTCTCAACCAAACAAGACATGAAAATACTCCTTTCCACTCAATTTGAGCTCTTTGACATGGTGATATTAGTTTTTGGAAATTGATGATAGTAAATTTGATCCAAATTTTGACCTAGATGGAGTGAGAATTAGTGTTCGATACAGAAGAACTTTTTAAAGTAGACTCTTAGAGCTTTCCAACAAAGTATCATATGCCTTTGTCTGATTTGTAGATTGAAAGCTATAGATTTTTGAAGTTTGGATAGAAAATCTTCCAAAGTATGAACTTCACCAAAATCTAGAAATTTCCAGCTTCCGACAACCGTTCGGTCACCGGTCCTCCTAGTTGACCAGTTGACCCTGTTGATCAGCTAACTTTGACTCGTTGATCGTTGACTTTGACCATGACACACCCGGACCCAATCAAACCTTTCGGTATAAGATCAGAATAGTAGAAGACGGTGTGTTGGTACGGAAGCCGAGTTTGAAATTAAACCTTAGTATAGGTAATAAAAGAAAAGAATTTAATAGAATTAGGTATGATTGGAAGGTTAGGTTAGGTCATGCTTGGACTGACCAAGGATAGGTTAGGTAACCCTAAACCTTAATCCAGTTTGTATGGTTGAGAGAAACCTCTACATGACCAAATCGAACTTCAATTAGAAGTAAAAGAGTTTAGGATGGAGCTGAATGAAAGTATTGAAGTCCAGGAAAGAGATTGGATCGAATTAATCTAAGGCCATGGAGACCTCCGGCGTCGGAATTGAAGTGAAATGACATCGAATCTTGTTAGTTGAAGAGGAAGCTTCGAGAAAAATGGAGGGAAAAGAGAGAGAGAAATATTCAAGGCAGTTTTGGTCCTGGAACATGCCATAACCGATGCCGAAACATACCCTAAATAAAGGTAGGTCAGGGTTGAGACCACCATTTTTCTCTTATCTTCTTCTTTTCTTCCTTTTTTGATCTCCTCCGCCTCTTCCACCCAAACCACCATATTAATTACCCTTAAACTTCCCCCTAAACATCCCAAAACAAATCCCCAATTTCCTTAAGTTCGGGTTCAAGGAAAAAGAAGAGAAAACACAAAATGGAAAAAAGAAAAAGACATTGTTGCCGCTGGGAAAATCCAACCTTATCTCACAATCGACCTAGCAGTTTGAGGTGAGATTTTAGTATATTGTAGTAGACTCATAGAGCTTTCCAACGTCCCTAACCTTACAAATCCATGCACTAGGTCGGAAGATATAAACTTGTAAAATTAGGTTTAGTTTTTAGGTATAATTGGAGTTAGGTTAGAAATTTAAATAGTTAGAGTTGATGATTATGGGAGGTGAGCTAGGAGATTATTGTGGGTGTTGAGAGGATGGATTTGATGAGTTTATGGCTGAAGTGACTATGGTCTGAGGTGGTTTTGAGCTAGAAGAAGAGAAGGGGCAATCAGATTTAGAAACCCAGAACACAACTGACACCAGTTATGCTTACATCCGGTACCAGATATGTTACATGGCCGAATGGCCATGTTTTCAAGGATAACCGATGCTGATTCTCTCTAGGTCCAGTGTCGGTCTTGCCCATTTGTGGCATTTTCGCCATTTCACACCTCAAAACCCTAATCGACCTCGAATTGGCTTGAAACACTTTCGAATCTCTGAAACCTCTTCCAAACCCTACTTTCGGACATCCTAGAACCGCTAGGAGCATCTTAGACTTAAATTAAATTCTAATGCGTTTCTCTGTATGATTAGGCTTCTGGGTGATCAAGTGCGACGACCCTTAGGAGACCGATCGTGAAGGATTCTTTGAAGTATACAAACCTCCCAGTACTATGAGTGGCATAGATTTCATTACTTAGCCATTAGGGTTAAATGTTTTTAAAATGCTTTAAATATAAAATGATTTTCAAAATATTTTACAAATGTTTTGGGATACGAGTAATCCACCACACACACTTTTATTTTGTTATACACCAATTTATTGGGCGAGATGATTTTAAGAAATTATAAATGTTTATGTATATTTATATTTTTTTATATTGTTGATGATGATGATATGTGAGTTTAGAGATTGAGTGGTTCTTGGTGCTCTAATGGAAACGAGTGGACCGAGTAGAGTATGCATCTGACCAAGTAGTGGCAGACCAACTTTTGAGGGGCACGGTTAGAGCTATCAAAAGCTGATCCGAACCCAAAACTAACCCGACCTTGTTTGACCAAAAAAGCAAACGACCCGAACCCGACCGACCTGAAGCCCGATTGACCCGAAACCCGATTGACCCAAGAATCTAACTCGAAATACCCGAGAATCTAACCCGAAAGAACCCGACAAACTAATGAAATACTCCCTCTGTCCCTATTTATCTCCCCCCTTCTAGAAGCTTTATTTGTTTCTAGAATTTTTATTTATCCTTTTTTATCTGTCTATATCCCAACATCAATTACTAATTTTCCAAAATTACCCTTTCAAACTACTTTCTTTCTTTTTCTTTTAAATGAATATTTTTCTTAAATAGGACAGAGAATTAAAGAAGAAGAGAAATATGGATAAAATAAGAAAGTCAATGTAAATATATGTGAAATTTTGTACCATAACTACTTTTTTGTCCTGTATGAAATGATTAATTATGACAGACAAATAGGGACAGATGGAGTATTTTTATACACATCCTAAACTTCAAATTTAATAAATAAATTTGATAAAGAAAATAAAAATAAATATTTGATAAAATTTTGATCAAAGTGAACTTAAATTTTTTTTTTCATAATTAAATTTTTTTAATTTTATTATTATGATTGAATTATATGAATTTATAGAATATTATTACTTAAATTTAATAATATTAATTATGAACATTATTAAGGAAAATTTGAAAATTTACAAAAGGTCACGTTGATTTCATCATTACTGATCAAATCAAGAAATAAACTTTTTCATGTGAATGACAATTTTCCATTCTAATTAAGAAAATTTATAAATTATAGTAGTATTAATAAATTATTAATGTTCATATCAAATTAGTGAATTATCTATCCAACAAAAAGCATCTAAACATTGAAAACTTGAAATTAAAATTTCAATATGTTGTCATATATTTTCTTCTTATAATTTAGTTCTCACCAAAACAAATAATTTAATGAGAATGCCGAATGTAGTATGTATGCCAGTTGTTTTATTATGCAGAAATAGGTGATGGTAATCACTGATCACTATAAAGTATAGTCTATATACAAGGCTTAAGAAGGAAAGAACAAAATAAAGTCATTAGCACTAAGATAATAAAATACTAAGATTAGTGGTTCATAGTGGTCATAGCTGTATGACAGTCCGAATAGCCTATTGGCTATTAGGCTATTGGCTGTTCCTTTTCAGCTATCCTATTCATCGACCAAATAAAAGCTTTTAAATTTTCAATTCAATAAGAGGAAACTGGTAAATTTTGTAATTGTATACCAAAATTTTGACTCCTTAGTTTGTAATTATATATCAAAATTCTGGTTCCTTAATTTGTAATTGTACAACGGATAATTCATAATTATATATTAATGATATTATGAATCATGAATTTATTATATATCAATTAGAATTTAGAAATGAATTAGTAAATAATAAAAACTTAAATATTTATTTTATTTAAAACTATAGATAATTTATAGGAAAATTTTTAAAAAAGTTATAAATATTACTAATTTAATTAATACTAACACACCCAGACCTAATGCGACTTTTCCGTACAAATGGAATAGTGTAAGACGGCATATCAAGTCGATAATACGTCGGTCTGAATGTGTCTAATTAAGAAGAGAAGTCAAGCTTAAGATAAAACAGAGTTGGAAGATGAGACAGGTGACCATGCATGGAAACACCAAGTGGATTTCTTTAAGTCCATAGCCAATGGATTGGACGTCCATTGGTGAATTGGTCAATGAATCGGGCCAAGGATCGAAATTATGAGAGGTTTCAAAGAGGGGAAAAAGTCTGGCCCAGGGTTTGAGTAGACCCGGTGTCGGGCTTGCCTATAAATAGGGGGAGATGAGCTCTCCCCCTCTCATTTTCTTTTCTCCCTTTCTTCTCTCCTCTCATTTGCTCTCTCAGAGCAATTTTGGACTTTTGGCCGATCCAGACAAATCGACCGCAGGATCAAGGCGAGATCTTGGTATGTTATTCTACTCGCCTTAATCTACATTTTATTAAGTTTTCACGCATTTCCACGCATTGGTCTAAGAGAGATCCAAGCTCAATTTTAAGTTTAGATTTGAGATCTAAGAACTTTGAGCTTGTGATTCTCGTTTCTGTTTCTGTAAACGTGTCGTGTGAGGTGTGAAGAACATCCATCTCGAATTTCACGTCAAACGGTGGACCGAGGGGCTCGAAAACCAAGGGAAAGCCTCGGTTCCGAGGCCCCAGACTGGCTCCAGTGTGGGAGCTGAGTCTCTCTAGCGCGGGAAAGACTTGCTGGCCAAGTTCCACGCGAGACATGGCCTTTTTGGCCCAACCGCGCGAGTGGGCCTTTTGGGCCGAAATCCGTGGGGGGTCGGCCCAATCTATACGGAAGGGGCCTTTCGGCCTAGAATCAAGCTAGGCCTGACCCAGCCACATGGGAGGGCCTGCCTGGCCCAAACTAGGGTCGGACTGGGCCTGACACTGGCCCAGCCCGTATGGGCGGCCCATGGGCCCAGGGGCATTTTGGTAATTTTTTGTCAAGTGTCCGATTTTAACCCCGGAACTTCCCAGACACTTTTCTAAGCCCCGAATCACATCCAAGCCCAGTCTTAGGTCATGCTAGAGCCTCATAGGTGCATTCATACTTGTTTATGAATGCTAACACATTTTTCCGTGTCCTAGGGCTCCGGATGATAGAATGCGGCGATACTCCGGAGGTTAAGCTACGTGGAACGCTTGGGAGTATACGAACCTCCCAATACTGTGAGTGGCCTTGTTTTCAATGCTTAGCCACTAAGGACAACCGTTTTTAAAGGTTTTGAAAATATAAATTGTTTTAAAAGGTTTTACAACTGCTTTGGGATAAGGGCAATCCATGACATATACTTTTTATTTTATGATACGCCCACTTAGAGGGTGGGATGATTTTAAAATATAAATACTTGTGTGTGTGTGTGTTTAAATGCTTTAAATATATATGTTTCGTATACGTGTATATATATATATATATTTGATAAATATATAGATGGGATGCGAGATGAGCGACTGAATGGGTTCCTTGATGCTCCAATATGCGGGAGCATGGACCGAGTTTGAAAGCATGCATGAGACTCAGCTGTGGACCACCTATTGAGGGGCACGGTGAGCAGAGACTCTGGGAGAGGTGCGTAGGGAAGCTCGCCAGGTCTCAAGGTAGCTGTGTTCCATCACAGCGATGGGCACCACTGAGGAAACGAGCTAGAGAAAGAGAAAATGAGAAAATGAATTCAAAAAGAAAAGAGATAGCCCTCGGTGCAGTAAGGCATACAACCGGCTAGTCATGCCTTCAGTGTATTAGATGCCAGTCCGTTTAGTATATTTTTATTTTAAAGGTTTTAAATCTAATTCTCGTTTGGAGAATTATAAAAGAGATTTTGAAAACATATTTATTTATTTTATTATTATTTTATTTTTGATTGCCCGTGTTTTCCCTAACCCTAATGGAGATTCATTGAACCTCTGTCACTCACATGTATCTAATGTGGATGGACGCAGATCCGCGTACGGTGTCAGCAAATAGAATGGAGGCTCACTAGGAGATGTCAGTGGCAGAGGCTTAGCAGTTTCCGTTGCGTATGTATTCATTTAATTTAATCCACTAGTATTGCTTTTAAGTTTATTATTTTATTAAAAGATTTTTAATTAAAGTTTTAGTTGTTTTGTAGCGATGGTATCCATTTCAATACCTTGCAGTGCTTTTGGTGCGTGACCGATCGGCACGTACTTTGAGGCAATACGGCGATTGCCACGTGGCCCACCCGGGCTAGTCGGGGCGTGACAATTACATTTATAACATTACAAATTTATTTAATTTAATTACAATTTATAACAAATCTAATAAATAATATTTTTGATAAAATCTTTCTTAAGTATTAATTTGTAAAATCAAAACTTTAATTCGATTTAAAATAATCGGGAACTCGAATGACTCGAGAGTTAAATCCGATAAAATCGAACCCAAATGACATAAAACCCAAAAAACCTGTAACCCGAAAAACCCGATGGTCAAACCTGAAACCCGACAAACTCGAGGATAAAACCTGAAAAACCCGAACCCGAATGACCCGAGACCCAAATGACCAAGACCCAAATGACCCGAAACCTAAAAGACCCGAGCCCGAATGACTCTAAACTGGAAATTACCCGAAAATCTCTTTTGACCCAAACTGACCCGACCTGATTGACCCGAACTCGAAACCTACCCGATCAACCTGATTTGACACCTCTAGGCACGGTGAGTGAGAGACCGTATAGTAGAGAGGCGTGGAGGGTGACTCGCCAGGTGCTCCACCCACAGTGAATGGCACCATCGAGGGAGCGGGCAAGAAAGAGAAAAAGAGATAAATGTTTTAAGTTAAAAAAAGATAGCCTTTGACGCAGTAAGGTTTACAATTATGGCAAGGTCAAGCATTTAGTGTTTTAAGGCTAGCCCATTTGAGAAATTATTTTTTTATTTATTTATTAGTTTTATAAAAAGGTTTTTGGGAAAGGATTTTAACAATTTAAAATAAATTATTTTACAACTTCTTTTGGATTCCACCCATTTTTCCTAACCACTAGTGGACATCCATTAAACCTCTGTCACTTACTTGTAGCCAACTTTGTTAGATACAGCTTTCACATGCGAGATCAGTTGACAAGTTAGTGGCCCATAAGAGTTCCTTCAGTTTCCGCAGCTTAGGTATTTCTTTAAGTTATTACACGATCACTCTATTTTAATTTAAATTGTTTTATTAAATGGTTTTATATTATAAATATTATTTCTAATTAAAGCTAAGTTTTAAATGTTTGCGGTGATGATATCTAATTCTATGCCTTATGGTGCTTCGAGGTGTGTGGTGATCGACATGAACTTCGAGGTAGCGCGGCAGTTGCCACTTGGCCCATCCTCCGGGTCGGGGCATGATAGACCAATTGACCCAAAATTTGACTTTTCTGAACTTTTCCCTAAATCGATCTTGGTTTCTTCGGGGTGCATGGCTGCAGAGACGTATTTCGAGGTGTCGTGGTGGTTGTCACATGGCTTGACCGGCGAGTCAGGGATGTAACATTAGCCATCTTCAATTCCATTAGTTAAAATTTATTATTATTTTTTTGGTATCTAAATAGTTACATTATATGGTTTGCTATATATAAAGCCTTGTAACTATATTTCTTCTTGGTAAAAGTACCTCATAGGTCCATGTACTATAAAAAAATGTTCAATTTAATTCATATACTATAATTTGGATTAACTTAGTCCCTATACTATGAAAAATTGACAATTTAAATCCTCATATGTCGTCATATCAATTTTTGTTGTTAAAATCACAGATGTGGCAATGATGTTGATATGACGTAATAAGTTAAAAAACGAACTAACATATTTGGCAATGATATAGCACTAACAGAGCAGCAAAATATCAAAATAGTGTCTACGTGATTATGACTAGTTAGATCATAAACCGACGTGTCAATATTATTGACACACCCAAACCTAGTACGACTTTTTCGTACAAACGAACTAGTGTAAGATGGCGTATTAATTAAACAATATGTCGGTCCGAATGTGTCTAATTAAGAAGAGAAGTTCAAATTAGGATAAGACGGAGTTGGAAAATAAAGTAATTAACCGTGCATGGAAATTAGTAAATGCGAAAAAAACCTCCAATTAAGTCCCTATAAATTTATTATGGGTCCCGTTGGCACAAGAAATCAAAGGATTTAGTCAATGGGTAAAAATGGAAGAAAGTTGAAAAAAGGGAAAAAGTTTGACCCAGGGCCCGAGTAGACCCGGTGTCGGGCTCCCTTATAAATAAGGGAAGGCCGAAGCTTTTCCTTCATTTTTTTTTCTTTTTCTCTCTGGAGCCAAACAGAGGCATTTTGGACAATTGGTAGATCCGGACAAACCGGCCAGTAAAACAAGGTGAGTTTTTAATATGTTATTCTACTCACCTCGATCTACGTTTCTCTAAGTTTGCACGCATTTCCATGCTTTGGTTTAGGAGAGATCCAAACTCAAAGTTAGTTTAGCTTTTTAGTTAAATTCTTAGTTTAAAATTTAGATCTAGGAACTTTGAGCTTGTGATTCTCAGTTTTCTTTCGGAAAACGTGTTGTGAATGCATTAAGGTGTATGCATATTAATTTGTACCTAAATTGGTGGACGATTGCATCGAATTTTGAGCTAAGAGAAAAATTAAAGAGTTATCGGGTTGGAAACCCAGAACAGATCCGACGCCGAATCTATGCAAAACCGGCACCGTTTCTGTATGTCGGCGGACGGCATTGTGGTCGAAGAGAACCGGCGTCAGTTCACTCCAGATCCGGCGCCAGTCTTGCCCTCTAGGGGCAAAACGCTCATTTCACATCCCGAAACCCTAATTGACCCTAAATCGATTCGAAACACTTTTGAGCCTTCCAAACCACATCCAAACATCATCTTAGGTCATGCTAGAGCCTCGTAGGTGCATTCATAAATTTAATTATGAATGCTAACGTATGTTTTCGTGTACTAGGGATCCGGGTGAATCGAATGCGGCGATGCTCCAGAGGTTAAACTACATGGAGCACTTGGGAGTATACGAATCTCCCAATATTGTGAGTGGCCTAGATTTCTTTGTTTAGCCACTGGGGAACAAAGGTTTTAAAAATGGTTTTTAAAACATAAATGTTTTCAAAAGTTTTGAGATACGGGAAAATCCACACACAAACACATTTGCATGGTGATATACCCACACAGTGAGTGGGATGTTTTAAAAAGGAATATAAAAACTTATGTGTGTATGATTACATGTTTTAAATATAAATGTTTCATGCGTGTATATATATATTTATGAAATATTATTATTATGATTTTTAAGGGTGCGATATCCTTGCGAGATGTGTGATTGAGAGGTATCCTCGGTGCTCCGATATGAGGAAGCGTGTGGACCGAGTGAGAGGCACGCCAGTGAGGTTCCCGTGTATCGCCTTTTTAAATAAGGGGGCACGGAGAATATATGTGAGGTTCCCGTGGACCGCCTTTTTGAAGGGGCACAGAGAATATGATGGCCTGGAGTAGAGAGGCGCGATGGGAGACTCGCCAGGTCTGGTGTAGCTGTGTCCCACCACAGCGATGAGCACCACCGAGGGAATGGGCTAGAGAAAGAGAAAAGAGAAAATGTTTTAACAAGAAAAGAGATAGCCCTCGGTGCAGTGAGGCATAAGACGACCGACGGGTCGCACCTCCAGTATGACAGAGATGCTAACCCATTTTATATATATATATATATTCCTTATTTAAAATGTTTTTAAAGAGAGTTCTCGGGTAGACAACTAATATAAGATTTTGAAAAGAAAAATATTTATTTTATTATTATTTTATTTTGGATTTCCTTTATCCACTCTAAGCCCGATGGAGATTCTTAGAACCTCTGTCACTCAACTGTATCCAATGTGGATGGATGCAGATCTGCGTACGGAGTCAGCAAATAGAATGGAGGCTCACTAGGAGGCGTCGGTGGCTTAGGCTTAATAGTTTTCGCTATGTAGGTATTCTTTTAAATTAATCCACTGGTACATCTTGTAAGTTTAATTATTTTATTAAATGATTTTTAATTAAAGTTTTAGTTGTTTTGTAGCGATGATATCCATTTCTATGCCTTGCGGTGCTTCAGATGCGTGACTGGCCAACACGTACTTCGAGGCAGTGCGGCGATTGCCACGTGGCCGACCGGGCGGGTCGGGGCGTGACAATTATTTCAGTCTAGGCATGCCAATTCATGACTTACCATGAAATTACCATGTTAGTAATCCTAAAGCCAAAAATTTGTTCCATATCAACAATTCTAACGATTAAAATTGATTTTGACATTAAAGGACTTGATTGTTTTATTTGCAATAGTATAAGGAACTAAATTGATTCAAATTTGAGTACAGTGACTAAATTGAATATTTTCATATAGTATAAGGACTCATGGAGTACTTTTACCATTTCTTCTTCTTTTATATTCCTTTTTGTTTTCCTGGAAAATTTTCATATTTAAAAAAAAAAAAAAAAAAACCTCTTCACCCATCGACAAATCTAGCTAGAAGCATTAACATTTTTTGGTATAAGTCAATACTTTTTTATTTTTTTAATTAATTTTATGTAATTAATAGTAGTAGATTTAATTTAATTAATATTAGTAGGACGGATTTTATTTTATGTTGTTCTCTCTAATTAATTGTGAAATGATGAGTAGTTTATAGCGAAAATGGGGCTGCTCAGTTGGGTGCGGACCATGGCCTAAGTCAACAAGCCATTACCCATTACCCATTGCCCATCCCTATTTTTAAACCACTTCCCAAGTTTTCTCCGGTTTCTCTGCTAGGATTATAAGTGCGCCATGGTGGTGTGCGTTAGGGGTGTAAACGGTTCGGTTCGATTAGGATATTAAGGTTTTAATACCCCTAATGTTTCGGTTCGGTTTGGTTCGGGTTTTTTACAGGTTTTCGGGTAGTTGAAATCCATTAAATTTTGAACTTTTTTCTTTTATAAAAACTCAAATAGGATTATAAAAATTTTGGGTCTTTTAATTTTAGGCTAATAAAATCAATTATTTTTAAAAATTTTAGCTTATTCGGTTCATTCGGGTTCCATTCGGTTCATTCGGTTTTTATATGAACATTTCAAAATCCTAATCTAGTTATCGGTTCGGTTCGGTTATCGATTTTTTCGGGTTGCTTGAACAGCCCTAGTGTGCGTATAGAACCGAAGCCTCATCATCCTGCAATTTATATATTCTAATCATAACATTAGTTTTACTATTTAAAATATTTTTCTTGCATACTTAGTTAGTTTATGATAGTCACAGAATTTTGAATATTTTGAATCAAGGTAATTTAATTTATTTTTATGAAACACTCTATATTATTTTAAATATCTAATTCTTTTTTTTTCACATTATCTTATTTGTTTCATATCTATAGGTCAAACAATTTAATATAATGAGTTTTGGATGGAGCAAAATAGTATGGGCTGATAAAACTCAATTGTGGAAATGATTAAGCGAGAAATATTAGCACAGAAGGCTGAATAGTAAGATTATATAATGAAACATTAATACTTTTAATATGAAAAATAATATGAAAAGTAACTTTTTTTCTCACTAACTAATGATAATTACTACATTCTTTTAATAGGAATGCAAATATATCAAAATTTGAGTATGATTTAACAAAGGTATGAAATCTAAAACAATTTATTTTACTACAAAAAGAAACTAATATTAAATCAAATTCCTCTTATATTCTGTTCAGATAGGTCAAAATTATCGACGAAATTGGAATAAAAGGCCATGATTCCACAATATTACTCCATATGAAAGGTATTCAAAATGCCCAAATATGTTTATTTTATTTTTTTCTTATGCTTCAGAAAACAATCTATATTTTAATAATGAAATTCTGATTTAATTTCATACTTTACTTTTGTATAGGTGCAAAAAACCTGTTAAAGAAGAAGTTTATATATGGAGGGTAACAATTAAAAATATTATAATATATCAAATATTAAAATCATTCAGTTTTATGAACATTTATACATTTATATATCTTTATCAACGTAGTTTTTTTAAAGAATATAAAGATAGAGGTAAAAGAAGTAAAAGAGCACATGAAGAGGTTGTGCAGGTATATATCAAATCTTTCTTTTCTGCAACAAATAAATACAAAATAAAATTTTATTAATACTTTATTTTACTTCTAACTTTATATATTTTTTTCCCTATACAAGAATAATATAAATAATTGGAGGAAAGTATTTGAGGGAGATTAAAATATGACTTTGCTGGACAACTTAATTTCTGTGTTTCATCAATTGTTGCTATTGAATAATGTTTTAGAATTAAATAATTTAATTAAATCAACTTATATTTGAAAACATTTTATTATATGTTCATGCACATACATATTTATTTAATTATGTATTTTATGAAATTATCTTTTTGACATAACGTTCGTTTTACAGGTTTTATACATATTCAAAAATTTAAAAACATAAATATAATTATACTTATGATAAAATTATATGTATTTATGTATTTTAATCAATAAAACTATTCCGTACAATTGCACGGGGTATAAACTAGTGTTAATTATATAAAATTATATAAAACACTATCTTTCATATTTTTTATATTTATTATTTATTTGAAAAATTATCATGTATTTCTACCCAAAAAAAATTATTTCATATGCCCAAAGGCTGGAGGAAATGTGTTTCATATTTGAGGTGTTTACATTAGCCCAACCCTTGGACATGTCTGAATATAAAATAAATATTTTTTTTGGTTAAATGCTTAATTTAGGGCTTAACATTTTTGAACCTATCTAATTTAGGGTTAAATCTTTTAATTCGGTTAAAAATGTTTAAAAATTAGCTCAATTTGAGGCCTATCATCAATTTAAAGAGCCTGTGAATTACACGTGTTAATAAAACCCAAAAAGCTTGGGTCTCTTTTTGAAAAATCTGAGAAAAAAACAAAAAAAAAATAAGAAGCTTACCTTTTTCATTTGATTTTTGGTTGTAAAGCCTTGGTTGGATTTATCACAATCCAACAGTGGGAAAAAAGATTTTGGCTGTAGAATAATATATCCAAAAATTAACTTCATCCAACGATGGAAACAGCCTGATCGGAACTCAAAAACTATAATTGTTATGAGGATTTTTGAAAAGTTGCAAGCTAATTTTAGCAAATGTAAGACCAAATTCAAGGGTTCAAAAAAGGCTATCCGCAAAGTTTGGGTTTCATCAAAGTATGTTGTTGACAGTCAACAATGGTCAAAGGTAGAGATTTCGTCTAATTTTGGGATTTTTTATGTTGTTAGTAGAGCTGTCAAAAGCTGACCCGAACCCAATAACCCGACCCGACCGATCCGAACCCGAAACTAACCCGATCTGGTTTGATTAAAAAAGTAAATGACCCGAACCCGACCAACCCGAAACCCGATTGACCCATAACCCGATTGACCCGAAACCCGATTGACCCGAGAATCTAACCCGAAAAACCCGAGAATCTAACCCGAAAGAACCCGACAAACTAATGAAATACTCCCTCTGTCCCTATTTATCTGTCTCCTGCTAAAAGCTTTATTTGTTTCTAGAAACTTTATTTATTCCTTTTTATCTGTCTATATCCCAGCATTAATTATTAATTTTTTAAAATTACCCTTTTAAACTACTTTTTTTCTCTCTTAAATAAATATTTTTTCTAAATATGAGAGAGAATTAAAGAAGAAGAGAGATAAGGATAAAATAAGAAAGTCAATGTAAATATGTATGAAATTTTGTACCATAACTACTTTTTTTGCCCTGTATGAAATGATTAATTGCAATAGACAAATAGGGACAGATGTAGTATTTTTATATACCTCATAAACTTCAAATTTAATAAATAAATTTGATAAAGAAAATAAAAATAAATATTTGATAAAATTTTGATCAAAGTGAACTTAAAAACATATTTTTTCATAATTATGGTTTTTAAATTTTATTATTATGAATTTATGATTGAATTATATGAATTTATAGAATATTATTACTTAAATTTAATAATATTAATTATGAACATTATTAAGGAAAATTTGAGAATTTACAAAAGGCCATGTTGATTTCATCATTACTGATCAAATCAATAAATAAATTTTTTCATGTGAATGACAATTTTCCATTCTAACTAAGAAAATTTATAAATTATAGTAGTATTAATAAGTTACTAATATTCATATCAAATTAGTGAATTATCTATCCAACAAAAAGTATCTAAACATTAAAAATTTAAAATTAAAATTTCAATATGTTGTCATATATTTCCTCCTTATAATTTAGTTCTCGCCAAAACAAATAATTTAATGAGAATGTCGAATGTAGTGTGTGTGTAAGTTGTTCTATTATGCAGAAGTAGGTGATGTTAATCACTAATCACTATAAAGTATAATTTATATACAAGTCTTAGAAAGAAAAGAACAAAACAAAGTCATTAGCACTAAGATAATAAGATACTAAGATTAGTGGTTCATGGTGGCCATAGCTGTATGAATCATAAATTTATTATATATGAATTAGAATTTAGAAATGAATTAGTAAATAATAAAAATTTAAATATTTATTTTATTTAAAACTATAGATAATATATAGGAAAATTTTTAAAAAAGTTATAAATATTACTAATGTAATTAATGCATTTATAACATTACAAATTTAATTAATTTAATTACAATTTATAACAAATCTAATAAATAATATTTTTGATAAAATCTCTCTTAAGTATTAATTTGTAAAATCAAAACTTTAATTCAATTTAAAATAATCGACAACCCGAATGACTCGAGAATTAAATAAAAAAAATCGAATCCAAATGATATAAAACCCAAAAAACCTGTAACCTGAAAGACCCGATGGTCAAACCCGAAAAACCCAAACCCGAAACCCGACAAACCCGAGGTCAAAACCTGAAAAACCCGAGACCCAAATGACCCGAGACCCGAATGACCCGAAACCCGAAATGACCCGAAAATCTCTTTTGACCCAAACTGACCCGACCTGATTGACCCGAACCCGAAACCTACCCGATCAACCCGATTTGACACCTCTAGTTGTTAGGCTTTTAAAGTTAGAGAGAGAAGAAAAGCGTGGTATTTTAGGCAGAAAGTAAAATTTTTCTTCTTTAACAAAAAAATGGTCTATCCTTTTCATGTTTTTTAAATGAGGGCCTAACCTTTCGATGGATGTTAGAAAATTATTATGTCTGACGGCTATTGCAATTCAGGTGCCCTTCAAAATTGATGGTAGGTCCCAAATTATTTGAATTAATTTTGCAAGGTTTGGCTCTTAATTAATCAAATTAAAAGGTTTGGATCCCAAATTAGATAAGTTTGCAAACTTTAGGCCAATTGAACGTTTACCCTTTTACTTACTATTTATTTTTGAAAGAGAAAATGTTTGATTATGACTGCCTGTAAAAAGGAAAGTTTTATATCATCCGATAATAATGTGCCACCTCAGTTTTTTAAAGTTTTCACAAAACTTTAAAATAGATCTTAATGCACATAATAATTTCACAAATAAGTCTAAATTTACTCAAAATTTAGCCCCAAGCTAAAAAAAAGGATTTGTAGGGCATGTCCTAAAATTTATGGTATTATTGCGGTAAGATTTTAGTAATTGAAGAAAAATTTTCGAGTTTGTAAAAAAAAATAAAAAGTTTTTTTATTTAAATAATTATGTGTGTTGTAGTATACCATAAGGTTTTGTAAAAATTTTAAAAATGTGAGGTAACACGGAGGGTGTAAAACCTCTATTTTACACACAGTCCTGATCAAATTTTTATTCTTTTTGAAAATACTTTACATTTTGAATTTGTATAATAAGTTAATAACATAACCATTTTACAAATGTAAAAATTAGTAAAAAAAAAACTTCAAGCCTTCTTGTTACGGAGAACACATATTTAGAACATTTAAAGAATTCCATTTTTCATTGGCGGGGTCGACAAAACATATTGCCAGGAGCCGAAATGTTTCGATGTTTGCCTTCATTAAAGGCTCTTCCATGTTTCTTTGCCCGAAAACTGTATTTTATCGACGCTGCACCCTAGCATGCGATCAACCGTGTTCAGTCTAGATATAGAACAAAGAGATGAGTGGTTTGTCCTTACAAGGTCCTTTTTCTCTGGGTGTTTTAACAGTTCATTCTTGAACGCAGCCGAGCTTGTATGTGCTCTTTCCTTGGAAACGAATTCACTGCAAATAGAAAGGCGTAGAAAATTAAGATACCAATATGTTAATAAAATGAAAATATACACATTAATATACTTTATATATAGTTTTATCATAATGTGAGAAATGGTTGTGTAGGAACGAACCGAAGGAAGTAAGTGAACTTAGCAGCTTGAACAAGGTCTCCACCTTCACGAGCTTTTGATATTTTGAACATCAAAGCTAGTTTAATATGCGTGCAGGCAGTTTTTTTCACCAGCATCTCAGTTTCCTCTTTGAGCTCATGGCATTGTCTTTCAATCTCCCCAAACCGCCCTCTTATTTTGATTTGTTCCTCTCTTATGCATTGTTGATATTTTCTTATCTTTCCCATCTCTGCTCTCGCTCGTTGGACTTGGACCCTCATTTCCAATTTCTTTGTTGCAGTTTTTGGTGTGGTAGCCACTTGCTGCATCATCTTTCTTGGCGCCATAATGTTCTACGGTGGGGTTATAACTCTTTGTATCTCCAAGTTCTGAGTTAAAGCAAATTGAGATATGATTTTAATCAGTGAAATGCCCCAAACAAGTCGAATGTTTAAATAACACTGCTCCATTGACTAACATTCAAAAGTTGGGAAGTTGCAGTGGAATATCAAAGAAAACCGTACGAAACAGGGGCGAAGAACTGAATGAAAGAAGAAAAGAAAACGAGGAGGAAGATCCCAAATCATAGAATAATTCAGAAAAGTTTTAGTTGCTTATAAGTCACATAAAGTCATAAGAATTCGCGTGGTGAATCCAAGGCGCGAGCATCTAAGAGTCGCACGGTCCTAGCAGCAATCGCGCGATTTTAACTTTGAAAGAGTTCTTCTAAATTTGGAGTCATTTGCCCCAAAATATGGTTTATTGACTAAGTAAAGGGCTTTGATGCTTTTGGTTTGGGCCAAAATTGAGTTGACGGACCATTAACACTGTTGGGCCATAATAATTGAATTAAAGACCATCTGGGCTTATTGCAGAGATTGCAGTTCTTCGATGTATTTTTACATTTTGGGTTTATGGTTTTGCATAAGAAGTTTGCTTCCGAGATGAGTTAGGAATGTTGAGGGGCAAATATTCCCATAGTCCGGTTAATTTGAAGCTTCAATTCTCGACTCTCGAGTAAGCCATCGCAACGGGTACTTTCTTTTGCTGATGCTGCTTACTTTTCATGTCCACAGCTTTATTTGTCTACAGTAAACCACTCGTTGTGACATGAGATTGATATATTACCAAAATCTACTCACTGCATGCATAGGGCTCTTACCGCGATCTATCGTTGGTGTTCCTAATTCGTATTTAAATTTTGTTAAAATCATTGTCAAAATTCACATATAAAATTAATGGCTTAAAAATAGCCTAAATAGACCTCTAATAAATTCGGAATTTGCTTTACACTAAATTGGAATTGAAAACAATCAAAACCTAAAAAGTCAACCAAAGTCAACATCTAATCTAGTCAAGGTGGTTGTCAAGGCAATTCAGCCCTGAATTGACCACAATCACTGTATATGACAGCCTTTTGGCCACTCCAATGCCAATTTTTACACTTCTAACTCTATTTCTAACCTCCTAAGACCCAAATACACCACATAATCCAATCACAACATCACATAATAATAATTTAAGCTTAAATATATAAATTTAAGCTAAAATACCTATTTTTCTTTAAAATTCAAGATCTCTTCAACAACTTAACCAATTTTCATAAAATTAACATCAATTGAAAGCTCCTAGCAAGCTCTACAACATACCTTTTTGGGAAATTTATAAATTTGCTCCTTCAAAATTAGAAGTTCATCAAGAATCGTACAAAATTTTTAATTTAGTCCTAATTCCATCTTTAAATTTTTTTCAATTTCACCCTTAATACACCATTATCAAATTAAATTTCATAATTTGGGAGTAAATATTGAGTTCAATTATGGTCGGAATCCACATGTAGTTCATTCCTTGAGATGCCCAGGTTAGTGGTTAGTAGATAGTGGGTCATCCATAAGAGAGGCATAGGTGAGTGGATCCCCTAGTTGAGAGGCGCATAGGATAGCTCGACAAGAGCATTTGTGGTTTCAAGCACAATTAGACGCAATGTTGGGAGGGCGGCAATATATATATGTATATATTATTGATCGATGATTATGTGATGATTACTCCTAACGATTTGAGTCTATCAACGGATTGGATTTGGTCGATTTATTGCCGCCCTAGTATATAGTATGTTTCAAATGAAATTGATTTCATAGGTGGGATTATGATTTTAAGAAATGATGATTTATTAATATTGATTTTGGAGTAATTGTATTACCCTCCATTAGTGATCTTTTACATTATTTCTAAACCATATTATTAAGTCCATAAACTCACCCCCATTGGATGTTTATGTTTTTCAGGCACGTGAGACTCATTCCGGACCGACCAATCTATAACTTGTGTGGACTACAACCTCAATTCTAGTAGGTGATTTCCTTATAATAGTGATCCACTTGTGATTTTCTTTTTTGCTGTATTTTGTTTTATTTCACTTTGCATATTTGTAAATTTTGCATATTTGATACTTCATTATGGGAGATTTTTAAGAGCCTCGAGTTATTTAAAAGTATTTTAAATATTGTATTAAATATAATATTTTTAATTTTAAATTTTATTCATGAATTTTGATATTTGGTTTCGGCTTTGTATATATATTTAATAAATGTCTTGAGTAATTTCAGATACGTGATACGCGACATATACTTCAAGGCAATATGACGATTGTCTCGTACTCGAATCTATGGATAAGGGTATAACATAAAGTTTGACCCATTCTATTGATTTCCCATACAAAACAAAATAAACCGAGTCAATCAACACAATCTCTTTTTTTTTTATCTTTCTCTTTTTTCAAAAGAAACAGAGAAAGACAAAACCAAACAAACATAACAAAACTGAAAACATAAACATGGCTGAAAAAAAAATGCTCCTCCCGTGCTTACAGCTCCCACTCGCCATGCTACCTACATTCCCATGGAAGAAGAAAAAGTTATCAATTTTCAAAACCAGTCCTCTGATTACCCTTATAGATCTTCAATTATCCCAATATATTCGGTTATTAACACAACATCTATAATGCAAATGCAGAATTAAATAATATAGAAACAAAATTAATTATGATCACCAGCTTTGTCCTAGGAATTGCTAGGACTTGGGAGTTTACTGGTGCAAATGCTTAAAGTTTGTAAAGTTATTTCTCGTAATATTAATTACGAGCTGCTCGCGGATGGGTGCAAAAACAGAAATTACTTGCACCTGCGTGTATATATATGTAGCCTATTATTACCAGGACTTGGGGGAGGACATGAGCCACTTGGAATTGGAAGATACGTGGAGACTGCAGAAGGCAGAATTGGTGGAGCAGAAGCATGGCTATGAAGGGCAACACCCGTTGCCTCTCCATCACTCAAACGTCTTGCATATGCTATCGTCGGAGCCACCAAAATTGAGCCCAAAATGAGTTGTTCGCCCATGATAATGACCTGAGCTCTATTAACAAATTTTTTATGACCAGCCTCCATCTTGAGACGAATTATGCCAGTGAGGGAGACAGCCGTTGAACTCTGTGTAGGATGGGAGCTGGCTATATGGAAGAAGAATCTTTCTAAAATTGACAGATTGTCTTGTAGCAGGTACCATAAGAATAAATCTTTGATTTTAGATCATACTACTCAAACTTTTCGTCAACCAAATTATCCCGATTCCGAAGAGCACTTTTGTCACCCGACCCTGTATAATAATCAGAGTGATGAGACACCATAAACATCTAGCGGTCTACGCGTATTATCACGTGCACATAATATAAATATATATATATATATATATATATACACACACACTCCTTTCATCCCTAAATCTTTGTCCACCATTGACTTACACAATGTTTAAGAAAAAAGATCAAAATGTATTGATTTACACTATTATCCTGGTGTTTGTATTGATATTTTGGGGTTTTATATAATGATATGATAAAAAGTAAGGATATATTTTAAAATTTTAAATATATTTATTATTTATTTATAATAAATGACAAATAAATTGAGACTTTTAAAAAATGAATAATGAACAAATAAAAGGAGACGGAGGAGCATTTCTTAGTGAAAGAAGTTCAAGAATAAAATAAATTATTCTATTTTTAAGGTCAGAATAAATTATCAACTTCTTTAAATATTTATGAATTTTAATGTTTACGATATTTTTTGAATTTACAAATTATTTATCAAAAGAATTTATGAGAGTTCGAATTTACTTTTTTAAACAAAATAGCATACCTACTCAAATAATTTTTCTTTTAATGTAACAATCACAGCATCCGATAACCCACACATGCGTGTCTTTTTATTTTGTACCCACTTTTTCCGACTCTCGAGAGTCCCTTATGAACCAAAAGTGGCTATGCTTCTTCAAACAAGGAAGAACACATGAAACATATACTTGTATGTGGTATGTTATTATATTGGGATCAGTATAGTGAAAAAGATATCAATAATTAGTTAGTTTAAATGGTTTGACCTTTATTTTTTATAATAAAGTTTCGAATTTGAATTTTATGAATAGAAAAAATTATTATTGAAAATATTTACTCTCATAATAGATCAATATAACTCGAAAAAAATTAATTTAAAGAAAAAATATGAGAATATCCTTGATAATATATATATATATACACACATATGTATATATATTGAAAAAGATAAAAGTAAAAGTACTTTTAAGCTATCAATTCCCTGGCCATAGGTGCTAACTTAGGTATTGCTTATAAAATATTTTAAAAAATTGAAAGTGTTTCTACCAAAAAGTTTTCAATTCCAGTTAGTTTGATTCTTTTGATTTTTGAACATTATTTAACCGAATGACCTATACAAAATACATTGAGGTGGAGACGTCACCTTTGAATCAAAACAAATTCTTATCTCTTAAATTTGGTTTCATCGAGAGACGTTTAGGATCCCTTACCTAAAAACACAAATTTAAAGATCCACACATGATGTTTCTCTAAATCAGTATCGATCATTAAAGAAAGTGGATTAACAGGCATCGTTTTTTCCGGAGGCCATAGCATAAGGAAATAGAAATTAAAATGAAAAGCCAATCTTATATCTTGTACATGGAGCCTGCAGAAGGCGGGATTAGAGAAGAACTAAAAAAATGTATGGAACTTTATTGCACGTGTACAAGATATATAAAGAAGAACCAGCACATAATTAATATATACTATAACATTAACTAAATACTATAATAAAGAAAGACCACCCCAATTCCCATACAAAAGTATTTGCCAAAAAAAAAATTCCCATACAAAAGTAAATAGAAACATAGTCAACATTTAATATTCTTCTGTTTTATTAAATGAAAAAAGAACAGACACTCTTCCTGAGTCAGTGTTTGCTCCGATCAGCAGCCATGCTGTTACCTGCAAGAGACAAGGTTACGAGCACAATCTTCAAAAGCACTCCTCTTATGTTATTATCTTCATTCATCTCAAATTCTCAATAGTTACTATGCAAAGTTGAATAATAACACAAATAAATGAAAATTTTAACTGTCACCACCTTTATCTACTTAGCTTATATCTTAGCAAGAAAAATAAGGAAAATGCAAATGTTTAGGAGTTAGGATAACTTCTTTTAAAGTGATTCAAGTTATTATTACTTCCAAGTATAATAATATTTTGGTTTAATATCTAATTTGGTTCCTGAACTATATCAAAAAGGATAAATTGATCCATGAATTTTTATTTAATTTGGAACAGATTTTTTCTTTGATGATCGAAAACTTGACGGAAACCATTTGATCTCTTATCTTGCACTGACGTAATTTTTTCACGACAAGTTTTTAATTTTAAAAAAATAGTCACAATTCTTAATTTTTTACGGTTTCTGTTAAATTTTTGTTCATCAAATGTTTTATCTATCCCAAAATAAAAGGTTTAGGAACTAATTTATCCCTAAAAGTCATAAAAATTTTATTTATTGAAATTCTAACCTCTCCAATAGCTATATATAAATGGCTAAATAGAAGAAGAAAAAGATACCTACCCAAAATTATTAACATCTACCACTTGACAATATCTGTCTGTATACATGCACCCATAATACACATGCGTATATGCAAATATATGTATATATCTTACCCGGAGTTCCGGGAGGACATGTGGCCTTGGGATTTGGGATATGGCTGCAGCCAGAACGCTGAACCGGTGGAACGGGAGAATGGTCATCAACAGGCGACACACCCCGGATCATTGCCTCTCCGTTAATATTCAGAGGTCTTGCGGATGCCGTGGTCGGAGCCACCAAAATAGAGTTCAAAATGATCAGTATGAGCGTGATCATAACTTGAGCAATCTTAACAAAATTTATTTTATATACCTCCATTTTGAGATCAAAGGGGCCAGAGATCTAAGAGAAAGAATTACGAATTAGTAAAGCGCTATTGAATTTGAACTCTACGCGGATTGTGGGATATGGGGAGCTACAGGTGCTATTAACTATTTATAGATAAAGAATTGAACTTAATTTATGAGATGACAGATTGTCTTGTAGCAGGCAATTCTTTTTTGCTTCTTAGATCATACTACTACGCAAACTTTTCATGGACCAAATTCCAAAAGCTTTTCTAATTTTAGCAGTCTCACCTGTTAATATAATAATCGCGTGAGATTCTGAGATACCATATTTCTTGGTTGTCTTTTTGTAAATGTAGGTGTCTTATATTGTCATGTCAACATTAACTCTTTTTGGCAATGAAATCATTTTATCTAATCAAGGCAATGCATAGTATGTAGAGTTTAATGTGTGTTTACCATCATTACAATGAACTATAATGTTCTCGAACATATGCTTTTTTCTGCCCCACATTTCTGACTCTCGAGTCTCGAACGAATCAAAAGTTGTCTGGTATATTGCTGATGATTGTGACATTGATCCCCTAGTAGCGAAATCAGGGTTAGTCTCGAGCCGGCGTTTAAGGGGATTTTGTTAGTCGTTCAAGAAAGTACAAACTGAAAACAAACAAATCCGCAGACAACAGCAGCAGATTCGCGCTATCACAAGATTCGGACAGGTACGTTTTCTCAGAAACGTCTGTCCACTGCAACAGTGGAAACCTTGTGATACCTTGTGATTGTGTTCGATTATACCATGGGAATGTGGGGGAGATCTGAAGTTTTTGTTCGTTAAGATACCCCCTTTTTATCGGGGAATTGTGCAAAAAGCAACGGATAACTGGTATATGTATATAAATAAATATATACAAGATTTTTCCAGTTACCTTCAATTGCTTTTCAACCTTCAGTTTTTCCCATCTCCCTCATCCCCTTTGAGTCTCTCCCTCTATCGTTGCTTGAACACTTCCACTCTGTTTGTTGATTTCGTTTTCCCCATTTCTTCATGCTCTCTAGAACTCTCTTATCTCTCTCTTAATCGCATTTTTTTCTTTCAGAGTTTTGATTCTTCCTCTCTAGAACTCTCCGTTTCTCTCTTATGAGGCTTCAAGATATTTTTTTTTTCTCTTGGCAAATCCAGAAGCTTCCTCAACTCCTCTTTCTCTCTTGTTCTTCCAACATTATCTTCTCTCAACCACTCACGATTTTTATGTTTTATTTTTCTCCTTTATTTATGTTGACCAAAAAAAGAAAGAAATGGAAAAAGGCGGCAATGAGCTGTCGAAAAATGGCCTCCAAAGGACATCAGGCCCCATCTTAATATATGTTTATGGGTCCTATAATTTATCAAAATTGAAAAAGAAAAAGAAGAGAGAGAAGATAACGTAAAATGACAAAAATGTTATTGTAATCAATAGCTAAAAAGAAGAGGTTTAAGATAAAAAGGATAATTTTGTAAATTGACATAACATTATCTTCTCTCAACCACTCACGATTTTTATGTTTTGTTTTTCTCCTTTATTTATGTTGACCAAAAAAAGAAAGAAATGGAAAAAGGCAGCAATGAGCTGCCGAAAAATGGCCTCCAAAGGACGTCAGGCCCCATCTTAATATATGTTTGTGGGTCCTATAATTTATCAAAATTGAAAAAGAAAAAGAAGAGGGAGGAGGTAACGTAAAATGACAAAAATGTTATTGTAATCAATAGCCAAAAAGAGGAGGTTTAAGATAAAAAGGATAATTTTGTAAATTGACATAATTTCTTATATATTTTAGTATATATATATATATATATATATATGGGTCTGGTTAACGGATGTACCGTTAAGCCACTTTTTTTTTTTTAGAAAAAATCAAATTTTTAAGTTTTGTACTTTATGTTTTAATGATTAGGTGAGTCTTATAAAAAAAATTAGTAATTGTTAATCGTTTTAGATAATAATATCCTTTTTTATTTGTTATTTAACAAAATTATTTTTTATAAAATTTAGAGCTAAATTTTATCAAAAGTGTTTAAGATTTTTTTTTCTAAAACTCTATTACAATAAACTTTCAATTTAAAAATTTACCCTTAAAATTATTTTTTTAATAAAATTTGACGCTAAACTTTATCAATGGTGTTTGAGTTTTTTTTTCTAAAACCCTACTATAATAAATTTTAAATTTAAAAACTTACCCTTAAAACAAAAAAATTAATATGGGGCTAAACTTTATCAAAATATAAATAATTTTATAAATCTAAAATAAAATACCAAATAAAAAATATAATTACCTTTTAAAAGTTAGAAGGATATATTTGTAAAACTTTATTTAACATTTAAAATGTAAAAGTAATTTTTACTACTTTTAAGAATAGAAAAAACATAGACAACATAATAAATGTGCTTCAAGGGTGCATGACTGCACCCTTTAGCATTTGCCTATAAATAAATATATATATATATATATATATATATATTAATTTTAACACCTAACGTAATTACTTAAAGAATCCTATGCCAATTTTGTGGTTATAAGTCTACTGTTTTTTTTTGAACTTTTTTAATAGTTTAAATGTTTATATGTGAATTATCAAGACTATCCATTTAGTTATTCCTATATTTTAAAAGGAAGTGCTTTTATTTATCTTTTCTATTATAATAATTATTAGAATTCCAACAATATTCCTTTTAATTTCTTTTAAAAAAAGAATTGGTTTTTTTCAATATTTAAAATTTCAACAATATTATTCTTTTTAATTCCTTTTAAGAAAAAGAATGATAAAAAAATCTCGTAACCACCTATATTTTTAAAGGAAATATCTTTCAAATTCTTTTAATTTTGCTTGAGATAAAATTACAAGTAATTTCATCATTCTTCTTCTTTAAATTTTATCTTAATTTTTTTAAAAAGAATTTCTTCGTCCTTTCATACAAAGGGGGAACAAAAAACCATTTCTTTTTTATGTATTTTAGTATTTATTTATATTTTAGTAGTTTATTTATATCTTAAGTCACTTTGACTTTTGAAAAATGACGACTTTCAAATTTTTTAAGTTTTACTTGAGATAAAATTATAAGAGTTCTATCATTCTTTTTCTTTAAATTTTATCTTAATTTTCTTCTAAAATTCCTACAAAATTTATTATAAAAAATCATTAATATCCTTGACTTCAAGAATATTGTATCATTTATCATTCTCATTTTAGTCTTCTTTTTTTTTCACACTTTTTCTAAAACAATAGTTAAATGTTTAAAATTTTAAAAATTCTAAAAAATTAATATCAATTAATATTTATATTTGTACTTCTTAAAAGTCAATTAAAAAGAATTTTAGAGTACTATTTATCATTTCTTATTAGTCCTCCACTTTTTTCAATTTAAAATAAAATTTGTATTAATTATATTTGTTATATATAGATTATATTTTTTAAAGTATTTTTTCATAACATTAATTCACTCATATGTTTATGTGATGTTTCGAAGATTGAGTAAAATTACTTTTATTTTTTAATCTTTTTCCCTTATTCCAAAATTAGTCTCTCTCTCTCTCTTTAATTTTAATTTTAAAAGTTAACCTATCAAACCAAAATTTATACATCTATATCATACATTAAAATTAATTTTAACAAAATTTATACCTATTCATGTGCAAATATAATAAAAAGGAAAATAAGTTTACTTTTTAAATTTAAAATAAAACTTAAAATTTATTAAAAAATTAATAGTAATTTTTAAAAATTTTTAAAAACCCATGACGAAGCCCGAGATTGTCTTCTAGTTCATGTTAATGCTTATGTTCTGTAGCTCTTCCGTTAGCTACCTTAATCAAGTTGTATATACCTTACGTAGCTGAAATAGTTCGACTTTAATTTCTTCACTTAATTAGATTGTTTTAGGGTAGATTGATAGGTTTTAAGAATGTTTGTATTCAAAATTATGTGTTTAATGGCAGAGTTCATTGATTAGGAAAGGCTTAGCCACTGTATGGAGATTAAGAGAACTGATCATCGTCATGAATGATATAAGTAATTGTTAGAAATTCATCATGTTCTTCAAGTTAATCCAATCAATATTTTCAACCACTATGCATCAGGATATAGAACAATATTGTGTATATCCATTCAATTATAAACAAGGTATCTTGAAATTAATTAACGGCATATTGTACAAATTGCGCTTAAACTTTGTACAATCGAGGAGATAAGTTCTTAAACTTTAAATTTAATCAATTTCACATCCAAACTCAATTTTGACCAATTGAATCCCTACTTGGATGAAAAATGTTGAGTGGACTAACAAGACGTCTACCTCTTGCCACGTCAGCAAAGAAGCTACGTGGAAAATCTATGTCAATCTTTCTCCATTCTTCTTCCCTCTAAATCACAAATCTTTTCACGTCCCGATCCGAGGGCTCGGCCACGTGACAACCGTTGTAACACCCCGAGATGCATGCCTCGAAAGGCGGGCTATCCGAAATGGCACAAAGCATAAATAGGGTGTACTCGAGCAATGTTTGAAAATATATAATGAAAATAATATAGAAAATATCATAAGATATTTATATAATAAAAATGGCACATTTTACGAGGCAAATATGCAGCGGAAAAGATAAAGTAATATACAATACTATTCTAAAGCCAGAATTCACAAGGGATTTGGGTGGAACCTACAAAATCATGGTCACATGGCTAAAAAACCAGGGATCACTGTCCAACGGAACGTCTACTGTCCTCTGTTGGGTGACCTACAAAAATGAGCAAATGTGGTGAATACAAATATATATGTACCCAGTGAGGGACACGGTTATAATGACCGTCACCTCAGGCTGGGGATATGAAATAATTCAAAACTTATTTAATAAAACTATTTTGTGAAATCATATATGAAATCCCAAAATCAAATCAAATATCAAGGCTCATAAGTGGGCTGGTGTTTGAAATCGTCCCAAAGGAACACCCATGCACTTGGGTGCTCCGTTGGATCGTCAAGGGCTTCAACTCATATCTTAAAAATAATCTTTCTTTATCTTTAGCTCGTTCCCTTGACGTTGCCATTGCTGTAGGTGGAGCACAGCTACACTTGAGCCCTGGCGACCTTCCCTGCGCGCCTCTCCCAGGGTCTTGCACTCACCGTGCCCCTCAAAAGGCAGTCCATAGCTACTTTGTTGGTGGCATGCCTCACTCGGTCCACACACTCCATCTCATCGTAGCACCGAGAACCTCTCAGTCGCTCATCTACCATAGGTCATAATCATAAATAAAACATAATAATATAATTTCATATTTTCTTTTGAAAACCCACTCTAAATCTATTTATAAACTCGTGTGTGAGGGTGAACAATTCATATCCCAAAACGTTATAAACATTTTATAAAACAGTTTACAAAACAATTTGAAACGGTTGAACCTCAGTGGTCAACCACTATAATCCAAGCCATTCACTAGTAAAGGAGGTTTGTATAGTCCCCGAATAAACCCCTCAAATGTCTTAGCTCGAATGCCACTGCTTGATCTCGTACAATCCCATACCCAAATAATCAAATTGAAATCTAATTTGATTAATAAAGGCATTTGACTAACAACCAAACATCAAAGCATGCCCTAATTAGGTTTTCTAGAGTCTCAGAACTAAATTAGAGATGTTCGGAAGTTAATCGAAGTCAATTGGGGTCTGCGGTTGTAAAAAGACCAAATTGCCCCTGCAACAGTGCAGGTCCGGCGCGGCCTAGGATCACTCCCGCTCGGGAATGGCTGAATTTGGGGGATTTCTCCCAAATGCTCGAGTCCGGCGCCGGACATGTCTCTGGCCATAGGCCAAGACATGCCCTCTCATCTTCCCAAGCTCGGTTCTAGCTCAGTTTTGCGCCAATCAACATGAAATTCTAAATACATACACTTCAACACTTAAACTAAGAGCCTATAGCTTCAAAAACTGAATTGAATGGCTAAACATGCATGAAACTCGAGTTGAAATTCTAAGGGTGTAATTGGTTTTGAACAAAAATGAACTTTGATCTTCAATTCAAGATATCTTCTAGCTCTATCCATGAAATTCAGCAAATTGAATTCTTTAAAGATCTTGAAGATTTTTTATTTTGGTATTGTTGATCTTCAAGGAAGCTAAAGAAGTTGATGGTGGTGTTTAATGAAGCGTTTGAAGGTGAATTGAAGTGATGAAATGATGGGAAGTTGAGAGAGTTCAAAGAGATTGAAGAGAAAAGAGAAAATGGGGAAAATAGGGGGTCGGGCAACCGACCTCCTATTTAAAATGGTGAGTCCGGCATGGGACACGCTCGGGTCCGGTGCTGGAGTCAACCTTTTTAGGTTGACTCTAGCTTATCTTGATCCAATTGCCTCGGTTTCTGAACCCCTAGTGCACCCAACCGACTCCGGACTATAAATTAGGGTTTTTAAGCTAGTAATTGAGCCAAAGGAGATTCAAAATGTGCATAAAAAGCTCCAATTCATCACATAGCTTTACAACTATACACAAATTTCACAACTTAACACATGCGGACTAGGTCTGGTCCTGTCAGATCTTTTCCTTCTGTTCTATATTAAAACTTCAACCAAAACATAGAAATTCAAACAAACCTAGAACCCGGTAGCAACCTCATCCGCTGAAGCCAGCGTTGATTGGTAACGATGAACTCAGTACCTGACAAAAAAGCGCAGACCATACCTTTCTGATCTCCTCATCACAATTATGGCCTCATTTCTCCTCGAAAATGCTTGTAACTCTTCGAAATTAACCCAAACCTGAAACTCTAACCTTTCCATCCAACACCATCCACCATTAGATGGCGATGATTTTTAGTATGTTTTCCTCCTCTATCAAAACTCTCCTTTCACCATTGGGATTGAGTAAACACACTCTTTAACTTCCAAACCAAAATTTCTGGTACATATTTTTTGTCTCTTAATCTGTAAATAAGAATAGATTGGAAACGCAGTTAATGTCACGCCCGACCTGCTCGGGCCGACCACGCGACAGCCGCTGTACTACCTCAAAGTACGTGTCTGCAGCCACGCATCTGAGGCACCACAAGGCATGAATTGAGTATCTTCGCTGGAAAACAAACTAAAATTTTAATTAAAAATCATTTATTAAATAATTAAATTTAAAAGATGTACCAGTGGATTAATCTAAAGGAAAATACCTACGCATCAGAAACTACTACTCCTAAGCCATCGACACCTCTTAGTGATCCTCCGATCTATCTTCTATCCTCGTACGCGGATCTGCATCCATCCACATTGGATACAGGTAAGTGACAGAGGTTCAATGAATCTCCATCAGGGTTAGGGCGAACAGGGGTAATCCAAAACATAATAATAATAAAATAAATAAATTTTGTTTTCAAAATCTCTTTTCAAATTCTCCAAATGAGAATTTGATTTAAAACCATTTAAATAATATATAAATAAATGGGCTAGCCTTAAACATACTGGAGGCACGACTAGCCGGTCATATATCTCACTGCACCGAAGGCTATCTCTTTTCTTTTTAAAATATTTTCTCTTTTTCTCTTTCTCTAGCCCTTTCCCTAGGTGGTGCCGGACGCTGTTGTGGAACACAGCTACATCGAGCCTTGGCGAGTTTCCCTACGCGCCTCTCCTAGGGTCTCCACTCACCGTGCCCTCAAAAGGTGGTCCACGGCTACTTCATTGCATGCCTCTCAACTCGGTCCATCCTCCCTCAAATCGGAGCCCCGAGGAACACTCTCAGTCGCTCATCTTGCGTCCGATCTGTGTCAATATCATAAATATATATGTATAAAACATATATATTTAAAACATATAAACACACACACATAAATCTTTACATTTTCTTTAAAATCATCCCACTCTCTACGTGGGTATATCACCAAACAAGTGTGTGTGCTTGTGGATTCCTCGCAAAGCCTTTGGAAAACATTTATGTTTTTAGAATCTTTTTAAAACCTCTAGCCCCAGTGGCTAGGCAGAGAAGTCTAAGCCACTCACAGTGTTGGGAGGTTCGTATACTCCCAAATGATCTACGTAGCTTAACCTCCAGAGCAACCGTACTCAATCATCCGAAACCCCAATCACACGGAAGTACGTGTTAGCATTCATAATCAAAGTATGAATGCACCTATGAGGCTCTAGCATGACCTAAGAGGGTGTTTAGATGTGTTTCGGGGCTTAGAAAAGTGTCCGGGAGGTTTCGGGTTCAAAATCGGACACTTGGTGAAAAATTACCAAAATGCCCCTAGGGTTCGAAACGGGCCCCGCATGAATAGAGCCACTCCCGTGAGGGAGTGACTTGGCTCCCACGTGGGAGCCTGTCTCAAGCCTCGTGGACTGAGGTTTTTCCTCTATTTTCAAGCCCCTCGATCCACCGTTCAACTCGAAAATTGAGATAGACGTTCTTTACACCTCCCACGACACGTTTACCGAAAGAAAAACGAGAATCATAAACTCAAAGTTCCTACATCTCAAATCTAAACTAGAATTTAACTAAAAAGCTAAACCTAACTTTGAGCTTGGATCTCTCCTAGACCAATGCATGAAAATACGTGAAAACTTAATAAAACGTAGATTAAGGTGAGTAGAATAACATATTAGAAACTCACATTGATCCTTCGGTTGGATTTTCCGGATCGGCCAAAAGTCTAAAATTGCTCCGAGAGAGAAAATGAGATGAGAGGAAATGAAGGAGAAGAAAAATGAGAGGGGAGAGCTCAACTCCCCCAATTTATAGATAAGCTCGACACCGGCCCAACTCGAATCCCGGGGCGGACTTAATTCCCTCTTTCCACCTTTCATAATCTCGATCCTTGCCCTAATCCACCAACCAACTCACTAATGGATGTCCAATCCATTGGCTATGGACTTGAAGAAGTCCAATAAGTGCTTCCATGCATGGTCACCTGTCCCATCTTCCAACTACGTCTTATCTTAATTTCCACTTCTCTTCTTTATCTTAACACATTCGGATCGACGTGTATTCTCAAGTTAGTACGCTGTCTTATACTATTCCGGTTGTACGAAAAATTCGAATTAGGTCCGGGTGTGTCAATTAAGGCTCCAATAAGGATGCAAAGAATCTCTCTAATATGGATATTTTTTAATTTTTGCATCTAAATCTTTCATCAAAAAATAGATAACTAAAAGAAAAATGCAAATGACACTATTTGCATTGAATTCCAATTCTTGAACTAGGAGAAAACAACATGAACCTAATGCACATTCTATTTTTGTTTCCAAGTGTTTGCACTCCTTTTATCTAGTTTGTTTTTAGAGAAGTTCTTGTTCCATACTAACTTGTTTGTTAATGTTGGAGTTTTCTTTCACTAGGAATAGAGAACTTCAGAGGCCCTTTCAAAGGTATTGCAAATGATGTCCGACTAAGAGTAGCTCACTAAAAAAAATACCGGATTACCACTCTTCGTTCTAGAATATAGGGTACCTTTGTATCTAGAATTGGAGACAGTATATAGAATATAGCTAAACCTGAAGTAAATTGTGGTATACTTTTTAGTTTTCTAGTTATTTACTGTTTTATAATAGGATATTTCCACTACCTATATCTTCTCTGCTTCTGCTTTACAGTTGCCCCAACACTTTGTTCAACAAAACATATTTGCAGGAGCTGTGTTTCGATGTTTGCCTTCATTAAAGGCTCACTCATGTTTCTTTGTCCAGAAACTATTTTATCTATCCATACACCCTAGCATGCGACCACCCATCTCAGATGTATAACAGACAAATGGGTTGTATAGCCTTACAAGGTGCTTTTTTATGTTGATGTTCATTTTTGAACCCTGTGGGCTTATATTTGCTCTTTCCTTGGAAATGAGTTCATTGCAATTGGAAAGGTGTAAAAAATCAAGTAAGCCACCAATCTTAATCAAATGAAAATATATCACATTACTATATAGTTCATAATGTGATAAGGGGGTTGCGTAGGAACGAACCGAAGGAAGTGGGTGTGCTTAGCAGCTTGAGCAAAGTCTTCACCTTTACAAGCTTTTAAGATTTTGAACATTAGAGCTAGTTTAATATGCATGCTGGCAGTTTTTTCACAATCATCTCAACGTCCTCTTTGAGCTCATGGCATTGTCTTTCAATCTCCCTAAGCCACCCTCTAATTTTAATTTTGACTTGTTCCTCTCTTACGCATTGTTGATCTTTTCTTATCTTTCCTACCACTGTTCTCTCTCATTTGACTTGGAACTTCACTTCCAAATTCTTTGTCGCTATTTTTGGTTTGGCGACTGCTGCTTCATCTTCCTTGGTGTGATAACGTTCTATATTGGGGATATGATCGAAAATTAGGTTCAGTAAGGTGCCACAAACACATCAAACATTAAATAACATAGTGCCATAAATAAAGTTCAATAGGTTGGAAGTTGTAGTGAACTATCAACAAAATCGAACGAAATAGGGGCAAAGAATAGAATGAAAGAAGATTGGAAAACAAGGAGGAAAATTCCAAATCATAGAACAATTCAAAAGCAAGTTTAGTTAGTATTATAAGTTATATAAAGTCATGACAATTCGTCTAGAGAATTAGGGGCACGAGCATATGAGAGTCACATGGTCCTTTAACTATAATCTCATGATTTTAACTTAAAAATTCTTTTGAATATGGAATCATTTGTCCCAAAATAGTTTATTGATAGAGTAAAGGGCTTTGATGCTTTTGGGCTAAAACAGTGTGGACAGAGCATTAAACCCTTTAGGCCATAATGATTGAATGAAGGACCAATTTGGCATATTGCATAGATTGCAATTTTCAAAATTAGGTGTCTTAGGGATACTCATTAACAAAATCCTATTATTGCTTTAGACTTAGGCTTTGTTTGGCAAAGCAGTGAGATTGATTTCTATGAGGTTGAAATGGTACAATTATAGTAATGAGAATACAATCAGTGGTGTAAAAACATTTGTCTGGTAAATCAATAATGGCAACAAGACGAGAATATTAAGCAAGCTATAAGTTAAACTTAATTAAATTTAATTATATGTTTATGATAATGAAAAAATTTTAATTATTTGTAAAAACTAATTAGTAAATTATAAAGTAAAAATAATTAAATTATAAAATTTATGAAAAAACATATATTTTATGGTTAAGGACATATGCGACATAGTATAAAGGCTAAATATGATTGACTTTTTGTCGTACATACAAATACCATTTAATAGTAATTTATATTAAGTTATCGTTCATGTATGTTGCCAATTCGTCACAATTCTCGTCGCCAATAGATGTTCCCAGGATTTTCACATGGAAATCAGTGCTTGTTATATCAAGTGCGACAGATTTAGGTTTGTCGCAAGGATTCCCGCGCAAAAATAAACTCCCGTCAAAGCAACTACGACGTTATTTGCAACAAAGAACAATTTTGTTACATGTCTGTCACAAATTGCATAGCAATTGTTGTCGTAATAGCCAAAAAATTAAAGCTTTTTCTGGAATGATGGGTTTGTTGCAATTCTATCTCAATTTCCTTCGCAAAAGGTAATTTTCTACGACAAAATTGTTTGTCGCAAGATTTATTCATCGCTATAGACATATTTTCTACTAGTGAATAAAATAGAGTAAGAGATGGTGAAACAAAAAAAAATATGGACAAAAATGTCCCACTGGTGGTGAAAGTCCCACCGAGCAAAATAGCTAGGTGGGATTTAGGCTTTCCACTGGGTTCCTTTTTGCACTATTTGGTGTGTTTGAGGCTCCAAACACATAAAAAACAATGCACCCAATGTAGCCTTAGTTTGGCACAAAGATGTGATTGATTTCAATAAAATTGAAAACAATAGGTGATAGTGAAATTAAAATTGTCGTGACTTGTGATGTGATTGAAATTATAATAGTGAGGTGAGAATGAAAAATGTTTTAATGAAAATAATAGTGTGTGAGATGAAAATGACGAATGATTAAAAAAATTAATTAACAAAAAAAAATTAACAGATAAATTAAAAGAAGACCTTTTGGGAAAATCCCCACTAGTGTTGTATTGGTACTTCACTTACGGTGAGGGGTTTACCAAGGCACTTGCACTAAGGCTCCTTTTGCTATAGCTACATAATTGGCTACAGTAATGCAAAAGTAGCCCTAGCTGCACGTAAAGATGGCAAACGGTCTGATTTGGTCGAGCTCGAGCTCAGTCACTTCAGGTTAGGGTAGTTTTGGGTTCGAGCTCTTTTAGGCTTAGGTATTTTTTGAGTTCGAGCACTTTCAGGTTCGGACTCAGGTTGGGTTCTGATTAGACTTGGGTTGGGCTTGAGTTCAGGTCCTGTTTGGGCTTGGTTAGGTTAAGTTCAAATTTGTGTCAGATTAAATTCGGGTTTGTATCAATTTGAGTTCGAGTTTAAATCATGTCACAATTGAATTTATTATTTTTCTTTTAATAAGTTAAATCTTATTTTTTACTATTTGAGATTGACATATTAATATATGTACAAATTAATACTCAATATTATAATAATTAATATAATTATCAATGAATATAATGACTAATCTAGTATTAAATTTGAGCTCGGATTTAATCAGGCTCGGTCTAGGGATCGGGCCTGAGCTCGAGCCTTATCTGGTTTAGGCATTTTTAGGTTTGGATAATTTCGGGTTCGGGCTCAAGTAAGCTTGGGTAGTTGACTTTTTAGTCAAATTGGGTTTGATTGGGCATATTTTCGAGTTTGAGTTCATTTTACCACCTATAGATACACAATCAGCAATTGTAGCTTAAGTGGTCGTCTACTTCACACTCCTCTAACCAATGAAAAAAAGCTATAGTTGATTTTCCACATATGACAACTGCACAACAGCTCTAAAACCCTTTTGGCAACTATTTTTTGATGAAAAGCTAAAAAAAGTGCTTTTCGCACTGCACCGAGTTAACAAAAAAAGCCTAAAACACTCCCTAAATAATTGAATGGGGCCATAGTCAATTGCTGAAAACAAAAAAAAATCTAACAAAGTTGACCAAAATAGTAGCAACGAATGTTTTCAATGAATTTTTCCAGTATACAGTTTGTGTTTTGGATTGGACCTTACATATGGATTATAAAGTGGTGGTATTAGTGTTGTAAATTAGCATAAGAATATTCTATATTATGAAGGAATTTTTTTCCTTATTCAATCATAAATCCTCATATATATACACACACACACACTCACGGTAAATAATATTTTTACTAGCCTTTTTCCAATTTTCCCACTAATTTTTATCGCACCAGAGCCTTAAAAACCCTAGATCTAAATCTCAAAATTTAGCCGCATAACCAAAGTGCAACAATGGTGGATGATAACAAAGCCGAAACAACGAGTGCTTTGAACGCCGTTAGCGACCTTTTAAGCAAGTTAAGCGCATCAAGTTCTCACACCTTATGCCCTATAAATGACATCACTAGCCCATACTACCTCTCAAATGTTGATTACTCAATCACTAGCCTCATCACTGTGATATTGACAAGAACAAATTATTCTATATGAAGGAGGGCTATGACGAATGCATTAAGGGGAATGAAGAGTTTGCTAGGGAAAAGTGTAACTCCATGGTCATCACATGGCTCAATCATTGCTCCAGAACTACACAACAATGTTGCCTTTTATAAAAGCACATGGTATATAGAAAGATCTTTATGTACGCTTTGCTAGTTCAAACCACACACGCTTGTTTGAGTTTAAAGATATGATATATTAGACAAAGCAGGACAACATGACCATGTTAGGATACTATACCAAGATGAAAGATTTTTGGAATAAGATCAATATCGTCTCCAAAGTTTTGAATTTTTTTTTATGGTGGATTGAAAGAATAGGAAATAGAGAGGGAGCAAGAGTGACACCATTAGTTCTTGTTTGGCATCACCATGAATAAATCTAAAATGGTGCGCTCACAAATATTAAGCATGGATCCTTTGCCAATCATAAATCATGCTTATTCCGTGCTCATAACAGAGGAGAAATAGCTATCTATTAGTAGTAGCAGGGCCCCTATTGAAGTAGCAGCTTTTACAACAAAACCAAGCCAAAATTCCTTACACAAAGCCAATCACTCATCACAACAAACACGAGTTACCGAAGAGTATGATAGTGATAAACCAATCTGTGGACATTGTGGTAAATCTGGACACCTTAAAGAAAAATGTTTTTGCCTAGTAGGGTATCTGGCTGATTGGGGTACAAGAGGCAGTGGATGCCATGCAGCACACGCTACAGCCACCAAGGGAGTTGGTAATTTTACTTAACAAGCTATGGGTAGTGTTTACAACTAGATTCTTAGTCTATCATAGGAGCAAGTTCAACAACTTTTAGCCTTTATCGATCTTGAAAAGAAGCTAAGCACTTTAGTTAACTTTGTTGGTAGTGTATATATATGTTTTTAATGATCTCTGATTGGATTTTGGATTCTAGAGTATCAGATCATTTGGTTTCCACTAATGCCTATTTGATGAATTCACAGTCAATAAGTCTTGGGGTTCCTATAAGCCTTCCAAACGGCCAAAAAATACTTGTTGATTCTCATGGAACTGTCCGTATTAATGACAATAAGACTTGACAATGTGTTTTATGTTCTATCTTTTACTTGCAACCTTATTTTTATTAGTAAAATTACAAAAAGTCAAAATTGTGTAGCCTTATTTTTCCTGCTTTTTGTGTTTTACAGGACCTTGCCATGAAGACTCTGATTAAAGTGGGTGAAGAACAAGATGGGTTGTACTACTTCAAAAGATTTCATCTGCCACAGTTACTTGCAATAATATCAAGATATCAATGGAACTTTGGTATAGTAGACTAAGTCATTGTTCCTTTCAATGTTTATCTATGATTCCTTATTTATCAAATTTGTCTTTTCAAGCTCAAGAAGAATTTATTCATGTTTTTCATAGAGAAAAACAAACTTGGTTACCATTTCGATTAAGTAATACTAAGTCTAAAGTTCCTTTTGAGTTAGTTCACTGTGACATTTAGGGTCCTTATCAACATCCATCTAATTTTTGTCACGTCCCGACCCATTCCGGGTTGGCCGCATGCCACGTGACAATCGCCGTGCTACCTCGAAGTATGTGTCTACAGCCATGCATCCAAGGCAACGCAAGGCATGAAATGGATACCATCGCTGCAAAACAACTAAAACTTTAATTAAAATCAGTTAATAAAATAATTAAATGTAAAAGTAACACCAGTGGACTAATTTAAAGAATACCTACGTAGCAGAAACTACTAAGCCTAAGCCACCGATGCCTCCTAGTGAGCCTCCGATCTATTTGCTATCCTCGTACGCGGATCTGCATCCATCCACATTGGATACAGGTGAGTGATAGAGGTTCTAAGAATCTCCATCGAGTTAGGGAAAAATAGGGGAAATCCAAGATAATAATAATAATAAAATAAATATTTTTCTTTTGAAAATCTCTTTCTAGCTCTCTAGCCGAGAGCTCTCTTTTAAAACACATTAAATAAATAAATAAATAAATATATACATAAAATGGGCTGGCATCTCTATCATACAGAAGGCGCAACCTGTCGATTGTCTTATGCCTCACTGCACCGAGGGCTATCTCTTTTCTTTCTAAAACATTTCCTCTTTTCTCTTTCTCTAGCCTGTTCCCTCGGTGGTGCCCATCGCTGTGGTGGAACACAGCAAATTGGAGCCCTGGCAAGCTTCCCTACGCGCCTCTCCGAGGGTCTCGACTCACCGTGTCCTTCGATAGGTGGCCCACGGCTGAGTACCATGCATGCTCTCAAACTCGGTCCACGCTCTTGCATATATTGGAGCACTAAGGAACCCTCTCAATCACTCATCTCCTAGATGTATCGTACCCTCAATAATCATAATAATAATATTTCATATATATAACATATATATATTTAAAACATACAAACATAAGTATAAACACACGCACATAGGTCTTTATTTTTTTCTTTGAAAACATCCCACTCTCTAGGTGGGTATATCAACAAGCAACTGTGTGTGTGTGGGTTTTCCCCGTATCCCCAAAACCTTTGAAAATCATTTACGTTTTTAAAACATTTTTAAAACATTTGTTCCCAGTGGCTAAACAAAGAAGTCTAGGCCACTCACAGTGTTGGGAGGTTCGTATACTCCCAAGCACTCCATGTAGCTGAACCTCCGCAGCATCGCCACACTCGATTCACCGAAGCCCTAGTACATGGAAATACGTTAGCATTCATAATTAAACTATGAATGCACCTATGAGGCTCTAGTACGACCTAAAACTGGGCTTGAATGTGATTCGGGGCTTAGAAAAGTGTCTGGGAAGTTTCGGGGTTAAAATCAGACACTTGACAAAAAATTATCAAAATGCCCTTGGGGGCTCGCTGGCCGCCCCTACTGGCTAGGCCCGGCCCCAATCTGGGCCAGGCAGGCCCTCCCACGCGGACTGGGCCACGTCTGGCCCAAGTCCCTTGTGGGGAAAGTGGGTTGCCGCCCACTCCCGTGTAGGACTGGCCAACCAAGGCATTCCTCCGCGGGAGGCTTGGAAAATGCCTCTCCCGCGCAGGAGAGACTCGGCTCCCGCTCAGGAGCCGTCTAGGTGCCTCAGGAATCGAGGCATTTCCTCAGTTTTCGAGCCTTTCGGACCACGGTTTGGCCTAAAAATCGAGACGGACGTTCCTCTCGCCTCCCACAATGCATTTACCGAAGTCGAAACGAGAATCACAAGCTCAAAGTTCCTAGATCTCGAATCTAAACTTAAAATCTAACTAAAAAGCTAAACCTAACTTTAAGCTTGGATCTCTCCTAGACCAATGCATGGAAATGCGTGAAAACTTAATGGAATGTAGATTAAGGCGAGTAGAATAACATACCAAGATCTTGCCTTGATCCTGCGGTCGGTTTGTCCAGATTGGACAAAAGTCCAAAATTGCTCCGAGAGAGCAATTGAGAGAAAAGAGAGATGAGAGATGAGAGATGAGAGAAAGAGAGAAAATGAGGGAAGAGGCTCGGCCTCCCCCTATTTATAGGGGAGTCCGGCGCTGGGTCCACTCGGGCCTCGGGCCAGACTTTCTCTCCTCTTTTTAACCTCTCATACTTTCGATCCTTGGCCTAATCCACCGACCAATTTACCAATGGACATCCAATCCATTGGCTATGGACTTAAAGAAGTCCACTTTAGTGTTTCCATGCATGGTCACCTATCTCATCTTCCAACTACATCGTATCTTAAGCTTAACTTCTCTTCTTAATTGGACACATCCAGACAGACGTATTGTTGACTTAATACGCCGTCTTACACTATTTCGTTCGTACGGAAAAGTCGTATTAGGTCCGGGTATGTCAATTTTGCTATACGTTTCTTCTTGATCTTAGTGGATGATTGTACTAGGTATACTTGTTGAAAAATAAATCTAACATTGACCATTGCTTTCAAGCCTTTTATGCCTTAGTTCACACCAGTACCAAACCACCATAAAAGGAAGCAGTGATAATGCACAAGACATTTAAAGGACCTATGAAAGTTTTATTAGAAGTAAAAAGAATTTTTCATGAAACTTTTTGCATAGACATTGCATAACAAAATGGAGTGGTGAAACACAAACATAGACATCTTTTAAATGGTGTTAGGGCTTTTCGTTTTAAAGCCAATTACCTATCCATTTTTGGGGTAAATGTGTCCTTACTATAGCCTGCCTTGTCAATATCACACCCACACCAAAATCGCATGGAAAGACATCATATGAGGCCTTATTCAACAAGCCAGCTGAGTATGACCATTTGCATGTGTTTAGATGTCTTTGCTGTGTACATGACATTAATAGGTTGAGAGATAAATTTTCTTTTTATGCACACCGTTATGTTTTCATTGGTTATCCTCTTGGAAAAAAAAGGTATTGTGTTTATGATCTGGAGAGTTACAAAATTATGGTTTCTAAAGATGCTGTATTTTATGAAAATATTTTTCCTTTTTCTCTGTCCGCAAAAGAGTCTTATCCATAAAATCACATTCCCAAAATCTGAATCTTGTTGAAAATGATCATCCATTTGTTCTTGTTGATCAAAGAGTATAAGACAAACCATAACAAAACTCACCAAATCACACACAAGTTATAAATAGTGCACCTTTGACTATGCTAGTTCCTAAAGTGACACCTAATGATGAAGTTGAGCCGTCCCTAGGTTGACTTGTGTGGGAAAGATGTGCTCTATCTTATTTGTAAGACCATGTAGTTGATGCTACATAAGCAATGCAATCCATCCAACCTACTTCAAATGCAGTGTCTTCTGGTAAGGCATATCATATCTCCTGTTACTTGTCCAACTCATGCTTCCATGATCCTCACAAAAATTGTATTGCCTCCATTAACACCTTTGAGGAACCTAAGTCTTATTCTCAGGTTAGAAGGATTCAAAATGGTGACACGTTACAATGGAAGAAATCCAAGCATTGGAAAGAAATCACACTTGGGATTTTTGCTCATTACCTCCTGGAAAAAAACCCATATCTTATAAATGGGTTTATAAGATTAAGTTTAAAGCTAATGGTTCAGCGGAAAGGTACAAAGTGTGGCTAGTCACAAAGCGTTACACAGAGGTTGAAGGGATTGATTACAACAAAACTTTTACACCTGTCGCTAAGTTGATAACTATGCGTTGCTTACCGGCAATATCTTCTGCAAAGCATTGGAATTTGTATAAAATGGATGTGAATAGACCTGGCAATTTTGGACACGACACAATGACACGATACGGGAACGACACGAAGTTAACCGCGTTAGTGTTTGATCTTAACGTGTCTCGTGTCTTAATCGTGTCAAACACGATTAACACGCATAAAACATGTCTGACACGTTTAACTATTAAAATACCTTTTTAACCTGTAATATAATTAAAATATATTAAATTTTAAGTAATTTTTTATTTAGTTTAGGAATAATATAGTAATATTATATTATTTAATTTCTAAATTAATTTTAAAAATAATACTAAATAGTGTAATCATGTCGTTGTGTCATGTCATAACGTGTTAGCCGTGTTAACAGTGTTAATCGTGTCGTGTTATACGTTAATTAAACAGTTCCGTGTTCGTGTTTCATACTTTTACACGATTAGTTAATTGGGTCGTGTTCGTGTTTGGCTAAATGGGTGTTAATGGTGTATGTTGACACGACACGAAAACACGAATTGCCAAGTCTAGATGTGAACAATTCATTTTTACTTGGTGACCTTCATGAAGAAGTGTACATGGTTCCACCATCAGGGTTCATTAGTCTATGTGACAATCGAGGATCTCATTTAAGGAAGTCTCTTTATGGCTTGAAATAGCCTCAAGACAATGGTTTGCAAAACTTGCTTCAGCTCTTCTTCAATATGGTTTTCATCAGTCTCGAGCAGATCATTCTTTGTTTACCTTGAAAATTGACTCATCTATTGATGATCTAATCATTGCAAGTAATGATTCTTCCTTGAGTGACAATGTCACACCCCGATCCAAAGGTCGAGAATGTGACAACCGCCACGTGCCACGAATTGTTTCATCCACAATTCGAAGCTTGTAAGGCTCATAGTATCTTGAACCCATTTAGTAAATCAATTTTAACTTGTCATGCAAAATAAAAAATAAGATTTTAAAACATTTATGCAATCCAAAATTTAAATGAAAATAGTCCTTTAAGTTGAAAAATGTAGGTAAATAATAATTTAACTAGTAGATAAATTATGCCAGTGGATCCAATAGTAAGAATACATAAGTCATATAGATTTACTATGGAAAGTCCAGAGTCGAGCCTTGACACTTAGTGGTCTACCCCTTTCGTACGGTTAGTTGTCCTGAAAAATAGATTTTTAAGAAAAATGGGATGAATATATTTTCTATACCAAGTGAGTGAGACAAGACCATAAACTATTTTGAAATCATACAAGTTCATCATAAGATAATTTTTATGTAAAATTTGAGAAATCTAAGAAAAATCTTTTTGGCATAAAGTTTCAATTTCTATATTTTATAAACTTTGACTAGAAAATTTAATTTGGGGATTTTCAAGGGCTCGCCAAAATACATTGCTTAAATCTCACCCGACCAAGATGAGATCTAAGCCCGTCAAAGTTTTTCTTTAATTGCTTTATTTAGGAAACAAAAAGCCCTCTACTCGACGTTGCCATGGGCCTTCACTACAGGTGGTACGTGGTTATGTCTACAGTACTCCCACTGGGGTCACATAATCACTATCTTAGTGTGCGCAAAACCCCTGTATCATCCACCCCAAGTGGGAGTAAAAGCCTACTCACGCTACTTCCACAAGGTCGGATCGTGAGAGGTCCCACTACAATAACCAACATCTCATCCAGCACAATCATAATGTAAAACAATATAATTCAATCATATATCATTTAGCCAACTGGCCCATTATTGAAATCTAGTCCAGTATCATCAATTTTTGTTAATTTCATCACATATCTAAACATTTAATTATAAAAGTCACAGATCAACCTTTAAAAATCATAGATGGGATAATCCTTATGTATATATACTCATTGTAAATAATATTTTTAGTAGCATTTCCCAATTTTTTCCACTAATTTTTCATGATCCTAATATTTTTCACTAACAAACAAATGTTAAATTGGACAAAACCTACATTTGAACTAAAGATCGGGTACACCTGATCCTAATATTAATTATATAAAATATCTTTTACATTATTTAAAAAATGATCTAATATGAGATCCGAATAGACTGGACGGAATGTGTGCTTAATATTTGAGGCATTTAGATTAAGCCCAAGCTATGGAAATGTCTAACATTTCTAAATATAAAATAAATTCTTTTTACTTGCTGTTTGATAAACTGAAAAAAATTAAATGTTGAAAAATAAATACTGAATTTGATAAGTACTGAGTTTGTATATAAAAATTGTTTGATAAATAAATGTTGAATATAAATATATTGTTTGAAAACCATAAATGTTGAAGATTTTTAAAACTCATTAATGTCTAAAATAAAGATAATTTAGTATAAAAGGAAAGTTTTTCAAATTAAAGCCATTAATTTTTTTCACCATTTAATGATAAGTAGGTCTCCACCTACTTCTTAAATTCAACACTTTTTTGTTAAAAAAAATCTTTTAAATAATGGCTAGCAAAAGTTATCAAACATGTTAAAAATCTAAAAATGTTGAAAATTTTCAATAGTTTATCAAACAATCCCTAAAAATCCAGCACATTTTGAATTTGTATAATAACATGACCATTTTACATATGTAAAAAATCGGTAAAACTTTGCATCCGAGCTTTAGTTGAAGTGGGAGGTGCATCCTCTTAAGATTTGAGGTCTCAAGTTCAACTCCCACCATATTATGCAAACATATGTGGGTTTTGGCCCAATTCAATATTGATTTAGTTAGTTAGTTAATTAGTTTGTTTGTTTTGTTTGTTTGATGGTTTCTCAATAGATGTAATACGTAAAAGATTTATATGATGTAATGAGAATTTACTGTATTATCTTTATATGTTATAATGAGAATTCATTGAATTATACTAAAAGAAAAAATCAATAAAACTTAAAACCTTCATGTTACTTTTTCCGTTCCTATATATCTGACCCTAATAATCAAATTTCTTTGATTAAGAAAGTTAGTTGAGTGATAAAATTTTATACAAATTTTATTTCACATTCCAAATTTACCTTAAATCTATTTCATTCTCTCTCCTTTTTACAAGTTAGTTGGTTTAATATTATAACAACTTAAATAAGTTAGTTGGTTTAATATTATACTTCCATCATTCCATAATAAGAGTCGTTTTAGAGTTTTGCACAAGAATTAAGGACTGAATGAAACTCCTCAAATCTAGACAACCTTTTTAATAAAAAGATTGATTTACCCTTTACTCTCCTAAATATTACATACTCTCTCTTTTTAAATAAATGTTATTAATTAAGAAAGATAATGGCAAATATGAAAATAGGCAGTTAATGTTTTTAGAATTCCTAAAAGTGAAAGATATTTTAAAATAAAAAAATTTCTCTAAAACAACTCTTATTATGGAATGGAGAAGTAACAACTACATTTAAGGATTCTTACAATTCCATAGAATGGTACATTTGTAAATAAATAATAATTAATATTTTCTTGATACCTTAAAAAACAAATAAAAAAAAACATTAGATGTAGGTAAGATAAATAGTAACGGGGAGGGAGTACATTGTTTCGCACAACACTTTTTATTTATAACATTAGTAGTACAGAATTATGCTATTAATTGGTGGGGGAGGACAAAACATATATATTCCAAGGAGCTGTGTTTCGATGTTTGCCTTCATTAAAGGGTCCTCCATGTTTCTTTGCCCGGAAACTATATTTTATCTAAGATCCTCGCATGTGATCAACCGTCTCCGCTCTACATATAGAACAGAGAGATGAGTTTTCTGTCCTTGCAAGTTCCTTTTCGCTATCGATATTCATTTTTGAACTCTGCGAGCTTGCATTTGCTTTTTCCTTGGAAACGAATTCACTGCAATTGGAAAGGCGTGGAAGATTAAGTCAGATACCAATCTTAATCAAATCAAAATATATCACACTACTATGCTTTATAGTTCACTATGTGAGAAGGCAGTTGTGTAGGAACGAACCGAAGGAAGTGGGTGAGCTTAGCAGCTTCAACAAAGTCTCCACCTTCACGGGCTTTTAAGATTTTGAACATCAAAGCCAGTTTAATATGCGTGCGGGCACTTTGTTTCGCAATAATCTCAGTTTCCTCTTTAAGCTCATGGCATTGTCTTTCGATCTCCACAAACCGCTCTCCTGTCTTGATTTGGCCCTCTCTTATGCATTGTTGATCTTTTCTTATCTTTCCCATCTCTACTCTCACTCGTTTGACTTTGAGCCTCGCTTTCAAATCCTTTGTCGCCTGCTGCTTCATCTTTCTTGGTGCCATAAGGTTCTATGGTGGAGTTATAACTCTTTGTATCTCAAGTTCTGAATTAAAGCAGATTGAGATATGATCTTAATCAGGTTCAGTGAAGTGCCACAAACACATCGAACGTTTAAATAACAGAGATCCATAAATAAAGTTCAAAAGGTTGGAAGTTGCAGGGAACCGTCAAAGAAACCCGATCGTAATAGGGACGAAGAATAGAATGAAAGAAGAAAGAAAAGACGAGGAGGAAGATCCCAAATCATAGAATAATTCAGAAGCAAGTTTAGTTAATTATAAGTCACATAAAGTCATAAGAATTCGTGTGGGGGAATCGGGGGCGCGAGCATGTGAGAGTCGCACGGTCCCGCTGCAATCGCGCGATTTTAACTTTGAAAGAGTTCTTCAGACTTTGGAGTCACTTGCCCCCAAATATGGTTTATTGACTGAGTAAAGGCTTTTTGATACTTTTGGATTGGACTAAAATTGAGTGGACAGACCACAAAACCCGTTGGGCCTCAATAATTGCATGAAGGACCATCTGGGCTTATTTCAGAGGTTGCAGTTTTTGATCAGTTTTCACCTTTTCGGTTTATGATTTTGCATAAGCAAACAAGGTTGCTTCCGAAATGAGTTGGCGATTGGTACGTTGAAGAGCAAATATTCCCATGGTCCAGTTACTTTGAAGCTTCAATTCTCGATTCTCGACTCTCGAGTGAGCCATCGCAACGGGTTTTTTCTCTTGCCGATGCTACTTACTTTTTATGTCCGCAGTTTTATTTGTATACGGTTTTGTTTGGTACTTAAAACAGTGAACTTATCCTGCTTTATACTTGTTAGTTCATGTGATGTGATCACCTTAGAACTACTTTGTTCACTTTTGTGGATGTTGTATAATTTTCGCTTTAATTATTACCGTGTAGGGATGAAAATTGAAGCTGGATTGTTACATTACTCAGAAATTTGGGTTTTAACAGAACGATGGGATTTTCTCATATTGACTGACGACTTGTCAAATTTCAACACCCATGTCTAAGCACCAACTCTTGTCATTTTAATCCTTTGTTATTCTTAATTAAAGATGAAAAAGGGTTCTGATACAGATTTGTTACTCGGTAGATATGTTTTCCACGTACTGCTGAAACTTTTTCACCTGTAAGGAGATTGGCCTCTCTGCAGCTTGATTAGAGAGTAGTAAGCCCCAGCCCTGCCAATAGCTAGGAGACTGGAATGTGATCCTTTTTCAACTACCTTCCCATTCTTTATCACAGCTATAGAATCTGCTTTCTGTATGGTGGATAATCGATGAGCTACAACTACACAAGTTCTGTTAACCATCATCTTGTCTAGTGCTTTTTGGACCAGGCTCTCTGACTTACTATCAAGGGCACTGGTTGCCTCATCTAGTAGAAGGATCATTGGTTTCTTTAGTATGGCTCGAGCCAACGCTATCCGTTGCTTCTGGCCTCCTGATAGTTGAATTCCTCTTTCACCACAGTAAGTGTCGTATCCATCTTTCATAGAACTGCATCAGATAAACACATTCTTGTTAAAGCGATAACATAGATGGTATATATAGTTATTTAGTTGTTTAATGTTTAATCTGAAGCATCGAATACCTTATAAATTCATGAGCATTGGCTAGCATTGCAGCCTTCCTTACTTCAGCTTCTGTAACTTTCTCTTTGCCATAGGCAATGTTCTGATGGATAGTTCCTGCAAAAAGAGTGGGCTCTTGACTCACTAATGCAATATGTGACCTCAAATTTCTCAAGTTGTAGTTCTTGATATCATATTCGTCTATCAGTATGGATCCATTTTGCGGGTCATAAAATCTTTCAATCAACCCAATTATAGTGGATTTGCCTGATCCACTCTGTCCCACAAGCGCCATTGTTTTTCCTGCTTCAATTTTGAGACTCAAACCCGCGAAGATCATTTGGTTTGGTCTTGTTGGGTAGGAAAAGAACACATTCTTCAATTCAATCTCCCCCTTATTAGTTTCCTCAACTTCAATTCCTTTGTTATCTTCAGGTTCAATCTCACTCCTCCTATCCAGAATAGCAAAGATTCTTTTTATGGCACCACTACCTTTAGCCAAATCAGAAGTCATGCTTCCTGTATCTGCAATGTTTTTCCCAGTGCTCATTAATATAAAGAATGCTTGGAAGAGATGCTTTGGCGTCACTAGTCCTTGATTTATTAGTCTTCCCCCATACCAGAAGGTTAGTGATATGGAGGCTGTGGTCAGAAATTGGGAGCTAAACAGACCAAAACCTGAAATGTATCCATGTTTGATGCTCTGCTGTTGAGGCTCTCTCATTGTTGCTCCATAGAGACGCAATATCCTTTTCTGGGAGGAAAATGCAGTGATAGTCCTATGGTTAACTATAGCTTCACTTGCTAACTGGCTTCCCTCATTTTGTGCTTTTTGAGCCTTTTGAGACATACTTTTCATTAGAACACTCCTTGAGTAGAAGCTTCCAATAAGTAATGGCTGGATGGCAATCATAACAATGGCTACCCTCCATGTAACAATCAATGCAAACAAAAAGGCTAAAGAAGCACTAAAGAAAACTTGAACCAGTAATGACATTCGATCTGCAATAAATGATCGAAATGTGCTGGCTTCAGTAGATATTCGTGCACAAATGGCGGCACTTGAGTTTTCGTCTTGATCAAACCACCCAATCTCAAAGGTGAGCACTTTTGCTAGTGTTTTTTCTCGAACCCTTTTGACCAAGCGTTCTCCCATGATTGCAAAATTGTAATGTTGCAGGATATTAGCCATGAAACTTAGAACTGCCAAACCTAAGAAAATCAAGCTGTAGAATCTGATTTCTGATTTAATCTTGGAACTATCTTTTATAAAGTAAACGGAGCTAACTGTTCCTAAGCAATAGGCATAGGTTGGTGAAATTGCTCCAGTGGCAACGGCACCAAAACACCCGAGCAAGGTTCTCTTCCACTCAGGTGCATTCATCTGAAACAAACACCATCCAGAGAGGGATGCCTGAGAAGAATTCTTTATGTTGTTATCGTTTTGCTTTTCATAGGAATGCATTTCAACAGAGCTTGCCACAGTGATGGAGAGTATAGGGCTGAAAGGAGTTGCTGTGCTGCTGGGATAGCTAGATCTCACACTTGCTGGAGTTTGCGGAGTTCGGTCTTTCATCATTCTAAAGTTGTTTCTACCTCCTATTGGATTATTGAAACCATCAGTGGACTCATTTTGCATTGCCGTTTGCTGCAATTCCACCATTTTCTTATAGACCCCAGCTTCTCCATTGTTCATTTGGATAAGTTCATTATGAGAACCTGATTCAATAACTCTTCCTGATTGGAGAACTGCTATCAAGTGTGCTTTACGGATTGTGGAAAGGCGATGTGCAACAACAATTGTAGTCCTTCCTTGTGAGGCATGATCCAGGGCTTCCTGTACTATCTTCTCAGATTGGGCATCCAATGCACTTGTAGCTTCATCTAGCAGTAGTATCTTTGGATCTCGGATCAAAGCCCTTGCTATAGCAACCCTTTGTTTTTGCCCTCCTGACAACTGAAGCCCAAATTGTCCTACCTGGCTTGCAACAATAACAATTATTTCTGCAAATCAAATAGCTTCTGAATCTATATCAACTAGAGAATAGTGGGACTTACTTGAGTTTCATATCCATCGGGCAACTTTTCTATGAAGTCATGTGCATTTGCGGCTTTTGCTGCCCTTATAACAAGTTCCATTGATGCTCCTTCCTTACCGAAAAGAATGTTTTCTTTTATGGATGTTGCAAAGAGAATTGGTTCTTGATTAACCAGCCCCATTTGTGAGCGCAACCATTTAAGCTGGAGCTTTTTTATTCTGCATCCATCGAGGAGAATATCTCCATTGATTGGGTCATAAAATCTTTCAAGCAAAGAAATGACTGTGGACTTGCCAGAGCCACTGCCTCCAACAAGCCCTACCATCTTCCCAGCTTGCACTTTAAGATTGAATTTGCAAAGAACAAGGGCATTAGGCCTTGATGGATAACTGAAGTCCACATCTTTAAATTCAACCTCTCCTCTCACATGTGATAGGGCTTTTGCCTTTTCATTTTCAGGGTTTATTGTTGGATTGCGATCAATCATCTCAAAAATTTTTGATGCAGCATGTCTTGCCTCTGAGATGAAAGAGAGATTTGGAAGCGCACTCATAACAGACCTGAATGTTCAGAATCGAAACTGTTAGCTGTCGCATGGCATTTTGACAATGCTATAAAAGTAGTTCAAATGTTAGAAGAAATCCATTTGTAGTATTCCATGTATCATACAATGTTAAAATGAATGTAGTCCCGACGCACTGAGCCTAAATGAGAATAGTTTCATTTCAATAAGCATATACTCCTTAACTTTGGACATGCATAAATTTTGTAGCACTGATTTTAACATCTACGTTAGCTTTTGTTAAAAACCAAATGTAAATAAAACTTGAAAATTGTTGTTGTTGCAGATAAACAAGAGAAGGACAATATTTAGGAAAGTAACTCACAGTCCAGCCAAGATGATACAGATGCCCGCCACGAAGACAGAGCCACCACTTTCTCCTTTTTCAGTGACGAGAACACCTCCTACCCAGGCTTGAAAAGCCCAAGCTGCATAAATCATTCCCATGCTTCCTATCAGTAATCCTTTTGTGAAACCCTGCTTCCTTCCTAGCTGCATACTTTTCTGAAGTGCTTTGCTAAAGTTGTCTAGCATTTGGTGCTCAGCAACATATGAATAAACTGTCCTGATCGAGGAGATTGCTTGCTCGACAATCCCACCTGCATCTCCATAAGCAGCCTTCATCTCTGCTCCTATTTTCATCAGTACCTTACCAAACCCAAGTCCAGGGATTATGAACAGTAGTGCGAATGGCAAAGCAGCTGATGTTAGTCTCCAGGAAAGTTTGAAGGCAACCACAAGGCTTAAGATGAATGATGTTAGGTGAGCCAGGCAGTTTGGTATCTGAATTAATAGAAATCCACTAACTGTTATGAGATTGAGATTTATATTTCAAGAGGAAAAGGAAGAAGTCAGAGGGTAGAAGATGTTCGAGGCAAATGAATACCTTGTCTGCTATGGTATCTTGGATTGAATGTGCATCAGAAGTGACGGTAGAGATGACTTGGAATGTAAAGGAAGAGGTTGTTTGATTGTCAAAGAAACCAACTTCTTGCCTGAGAACTGACTTTAGGTATTCGAATCTCATGCGAGATGCCTGCCTTTCTGCACTTCTTGTCCAACAAACTCCTTCTGGAAAAATGAACACAAGTAAAGGTATGAAATTTCTATATCTTGTTAATCAATCTTTGCATCTTTAAGCGAAAGACACTTCACTGAATTGTGAATATGTTTTATAAAGAGCCACTAAGAAGTAAAAATTTCAATATGTAATAACACCTTATGAGTACTTGAGGGACCTGTACTTATTTGTTTCTCAAACAAGAAAACAGGATTCTGTTTAAGTGGTCAATGACTTGATATATGAAACAATGAAAAAATTAAAGCGTACAAATGAAAATTACATTTAAACTTACCGATGAAAGCAGATATTCCCACTCCAATTGCGGAATAAAGTAGCCTAAGTGCATACTGTAAATAGGATGAGGCAGCTTGTTAACTATGAAGTCATTTAAGATTTAAGACTGCCAAGGTGATCCTAACTAAAAGATCACAAACTTTATCTGCTGCGTAAACTGAGCTTTAAAAGATCACAAACTTAGTATGCAGGGTTTGTTATCTTGTTATACCTTGTCCACAATGTCATCGGAGAAAGATTGATCAGAAGTTCCATAGTCGTTTAGCGCACCGCTGAGAATATACATGTTGACAGGGGACATCATCCCATCTCCAATGCTGCCTAAAGTTCCAAACAATAACAGCAGTTTGTCTATCCCGTCGGCATAGCGGAAGAGGCCACTACCTTTGCTCACCATGGCACTTGTTTCATACAACACCAACTTCAGTATGCTCCCTTGCTTTTGATTCTGAAATATATAGATCTTTCTCCCACTCTAATTTTTTGTAAGTAAAAATGTTACATAATTAGAGGCAACCCTATTATATGTGTCATGATTTTAGGTGAATAGACACTTTGTGCCATACTTAGTTACTAGAATTATTATTATTATTATTATTATTATGCCAAATGGATTGAGGGTTTTCATGTTTATCTAAGACGGCACTTTGTGCTCATGTTTTGTTCCTGTAGAGATTGTTGGTTTCAACAATTCCAGACTAGTAAAATTCTATCTTGTTTCTTGGGTTTTTCTTTTAGGACTTATGTGACATTGAGACATGATCCTCAAACAAGAAATCCCTGTCCTTATCCTTTAATTATTAATTAATTGTCATAAATCAAACTTCTTGTGATAGAAGAGCATGTATAATACAGGAAGAATCTATGATTTCTGATACTAATAATACACAAAGCCAATGCACTTACGACTTTGGTTTTGGACAAATATAGATTTGCTTGTTGGTTCTGGACATTGAAGTATCTACTACTATGTCATTGGTGAATGGAACCCGTCCACAAAATCTGCTTGTTAACATCAGTGCAATGGTGAATGGTGACAAATGAAAAGCTTGAGAGCAGTATCCGGCAATGGAACACTTCAAGGTTTTAAGTTTAGGAGTTAGGGTATAAGTTTTCTTGTTTTAATTTCTCATTTACTATTTTAGCCTATAGTTTCAAAATTCCTAAAACCCCAGAAAATTGGCATTAAGTAACAAAACTTGCTATAGGTTCAAACAGGTTCTTGTTTTTTACCAGCTTTCTCTGGTTAATCCTCCTGCTTGCTTGTCTCCTTTTCCATCTCTACATTTGGTTTTCTCCTCCATTCCCTTTGCATTTATCTCTTTTATTTTCTGAGTTATCTCGGTGCTGCTTTGTCCTTTATTTAATTTGTTTCGAAAGAGCTAGGCACACATGATTTCATTGCTAAAAATCTGAACTTTGCTCCTCTATTTATCTAACAGATAAAGATACCCCTTGTGAAAAAAAAAAGAAAAAGGGCACATTAAAATTGTTGTACTTTGGCTTGTTCAGTTGTTGGGATCCTTAGTTATTTTCACGTCTAGGCTTGAGGGTTTTGCATGTAAAATTCTATACTCCGGTATTTTCATTTGTATTTTGGCTAACTTGGGAATCATATGCAGGCCAAGTGCTTGTCTTCTACCTTTGATGCATGATAAAGCTTATAATTAATGTGATATGAGATGGACGTGCACTTTGGAGCTGGTCAATTGGTGGCAACAGGTTGTTGTTAGAGTCAATGTAACATGAATGATGAATCAGCACACAGCACCTTTGGGCTAGTTTTATGGAATCTAACCCATAAATAAAGAAACTAGAAAAATAGTTGCTAGAATGTGTTAGTGTTCTGTTTGTCCAAAGCTTCGACTTGGTCTTTGGTGTTTAGCTGATATCTTTTTCTGTTTAGACTACCCATACCTATTTTAAGAGCTTTCGATTAGTTGATAATTCAACTTAATTAAAGGGATACTACCAGTTTTTGAGCTCAACTTGGTCATTGCTTCCATAGTGTATAACCATTTTTTTTTTTTTTGTATTAGTCTGCTATACATAATTATTTGCTATCCCCTTTGTACAATTTTTCAGATTACTTTGAGAAGGGATCAATAATCAGTTGGGAACCCAGTGTTGTTCTAATTTTCCATTTGGATTTTCTGCTTTTGTCATAGTTAGATTTCTTTATTTATTTTCTTAAATCTGTTTCTTGTGGTGTATTATAGTACTGAAGGAAGTCATCTCAATATATCATTAAACCTGTCAATCTTCCAAACAATTAAACTGTGTAACAGTGGGAGTTTACATAAACAGCTGCAGCTAATTAACGAAAATGCATAGCAATTCTTCATCTTACATGGCTCAGACAGAGAAACACAGAGTGAAGGAAGGAAACGTTCATTGCCTATTGAACTCACGAGCATTGGTTCCTTTTCAATCAACTTCCAAATACTACGTTTCATAACCTAAGGTTCATAAAAGTTTTCCATCAATATTTTAGATAATAAAACTTTTATTTTCTTCAACCCAAAAGAAAAGGAAAAAAAAAAACTGCTATTTATATTAATGAAAAAAATTATGCAGATTTTTTCTTCTTTTTTTTTAATATAATAATTAAAGAAAATTTCTGCGCATCTTATACATAAATATAAAATTATACATAAAATTATGCCCATCTTTCTACACCTTTAATAGACCCCTATATATTAGCGTTCTTTTTTTAAAAAAAAAATTACCTATTACAAATTAAAAAAATGGTAAATTTGTAATAATAATTTCCAAAATCATTAGTGAGTTTATCCAAAATGCAAAAACGAAGGGGAAAAAAAAAAGGTCAGTACGCCGTCGTTTTGTAGTAAATCGGAATTTAAGATGGACGGCAATAAAGTAGAGTGCATCGGAGGCCAAAATAAGGTCGACTCTATAATAAAACTCCTCCGCGAATCCGATTTATGATTAATCTCCTCTGGAATTGATCGGTCGGCTGAGAATCGAACCTGGACTCTACAGCCTTTTTCTGCAAATTCGAAAGTCAGTGAACTGAAGAAGAGAAGAAGAGAAAAATGGTGAGGGTGGCCACTTACTTCGCAATGACATTAGGCGCGTTCGTTTTCTGGCAAACCATGGACAAAGTCCATGTCTGGATCGCCCTCCACCAAGACGAAAAGGTTCCACCTTAACCCTTCGGTTTGGTTTTTTTTTTTTTTTTTTTCTTAATTTCCCCTAATTTTGTTACCTTTCATTTTCAGTTACAGCGTGATAATTGAATTAGGTTATGGAAATGTGGCCACGAAATGCACAATTTTTTTCATTTGAATTCTGAGATGATTTATTTTTTTATTTCGTATTGTCGCAGAAAATTGAATACTGAAACCCTAAATTATTTATTTTTCAATATAATTGTTGTGATTGCAGAAAGAGAGACTGGAGAGAGAAGCGGAGATCAGGAGAGTGAGGGAAGAGCTGCTTCAGCAAGCCAAGCAGAAGGATTCTCTCGCCTAAATTCTGCTCCAATTGCCGCTGGACTTCTATTTTGTAATTCTTGTTGTTGCTGTCTCCTTTTTTCTTTTCTTTATTTTTTGTCGAATTGTTTTAATTTAGACTCAATGGAATCGTAGTGGAAAGCATAATGCCCTTGATGAGGTGAATAACTCCATGAATGCCATGGACATAGTGTTGTTTCCTTTTGCTTTATAAAATACCATCTCCATCTATTTGGAGTTTGGAATTTGCTGTTTCTTTCGTGTTTATGCTACTGCGTGCGCCTTTCTCATGCTCATTCATCTAATCATTTAGCATTTCTTAGTAGTTGATGAATAGCTTTGTGTTGACTGTTGGATACATTTCTTCTTGAGTGTTCGTCTCTTGTTGTTAAAAGAGCAAGAATCAGAGTTTTAGCGCTTTTGTTTTTCAGATGAGGCTAAATAATTTAATCGAAGAACAATAGGAGGGAGTGAAAAATAATACTAGTAGTATATTGGTTTTTGGAGAGAAAAGTATACCTTTCTTGCTGATATTGGTGATCCACACCACCTCCCACCTCTAACATGATTTACTAGTCCTTATCTAAAACTAAGCAAGCTGTTTCCATTGGATATCTTTTCCATCCTCGGACAAGCAGCATTTGAACATTTAGACTTAGGACATTCCATGATGTAAACATTACTTGATTCGATGTGCATAATTTTTTTCAAATATATGTATTAAAGGCTTAACAAATACTCCCAAGTCTAGATGGGGACAAAAATACTTGGGTTTCTTAGTGATGTCATCTTTTGCTGGTATTTCTTATAGTCAAGCGTCAGAGATCAGACCTCAACTGAAAACATTTGACATCAGTATTATCATATTCATTTGCTGTCAAGGATTAGCAATGCTGCCTAATGATGATATAGTAAGCATCATCTCCGCTTGTGTCTGGCTACTGTCAACTCCTTTACTGCACTGACTCTGCTCGTTAAGAATGATTGACAGTTTATTACATTGTTTAGACATGATAGAATGTGATCAATCTATATTTAGAAATCTACTATCTCAAATGCCAGACTCATTCTATTTTGAGTTTTTTTTTTTTTTTTGTTCCTTTTTATTGGAAATAATTACAAGGCTAATGATGTTAGCCATTTTTATGCCTGCTGTCTGTTAAGCCTGTGGGTTTTATCATGCATGTCCGCCTCACGAAACTAAGGCTATGTTTGGTACATGAAAACATTTTCTGTTTTCATTCTTTAAAAATACAAAGAAATCACCATGTAAGATATGTGTAGTTTATAAAAATATATGTATGTTTTAGAAAATGAAAATGAAAATGGACATAAAATTGAGAACAATTTTTTTTTAATCTCATTTCTATGTCTATTTTCATTCTCATTTTCTAAAATATGTATACATGTCCTCTTACAATATATATCTTAGATGGTAGTTTCTTTATATTTTTTAGAGAATGAAAGAAAATGTTTTCTCATACCAAACATAGCCTAACTTTCCCCATGGTGAGAAGTGAGATTGCCGAGGATATTTAGTTAAGTGGACAGTCATGTTATGCCAATGATGATGAATGCATAGACTGAGCACAGCATGCTGGTGTTTACTCTGCAGAGGACTTGCTAGTTCAATATTTTTTTCAGGCAATTCATACTAGGAGCCCCAAGCTATCCAAAGTAGACTGCAGTAGGTTGTTGCTGCATGTCTTCCCTCTCTCTTTTGCATAAATGTAATTTGGCTATAGCAGAGTGGATGTGTTTCGGCCAATGATTTTTCGGTTAGTAATGTTTAACCAATGGAAGCATTTCACTTTGGAGTTAGCCAATGTCAATGCCAATCTTTCCATTTCCTCCCCAAAATACATATCCTTATTTAATTTGCTATCTGGATTCAAATTAAACAAGACAAAAATGCAGTGTCAACTAGTGAGTTTCGGAAAAATGTTCTTTCTGTTGAAAAGAAAAGATGTTTTAGGCATATTTCATGCATAATAGCAGTGTTTTCTGCCCTTTAGGCTTTAGTGCTGTCCAAGCGCTGCATGTGTACCATGTATATGTGAAACGTGTACAAATATTAGATCTTTGGAAGAAAAGGCATGGCAGTTTTGAGCCCTGTTTTCTCCAGGACTTGCAAGAAACCGTGTTCTATATTGCCAGGCCACTTCAAGTACATAACCAATTTGTCTCCTTCTAGGAACAAGTTAAACAGAGGCAACGTGGTTAGCATGTAGATTCATTGTTGGTATCTACACAAACTGTCACAAAATCGCCTCTGAAAATTGGTGCAAATTATATTTTCCATAAAAAACACACTTTTTTGCCTTAATTTCTGGTTAAAGCCTTGCAAAGTTAAGATGGCAACTTTCTACCTTTATCACCATAAAAGGGCTTGCTTGCTTCACTGGACAACTTGTATCAATATTTTTTGTTTTCATTGAATACTTCCGAGAAGGTGCATGCGACAGGATTTCACCCACAAATCTACATTTACGGTATTCAAGTCCACGGATATGGAGATAGGGAAGTTCATCTTGGTTTTATTTTCCTTGACTCTAGTTTTCGGACTCGCTGAAAGTTTTGATTACCATGAGAGCGACTTAGCCTCTGAGGAGAGCACGTGGGACTTGTATGAGAGATGGAGGAGCTACCACAGGGTATCACATGACCTGAAGGAGAAGCAAAAGCGTTTCAATGTGTTCAAGGCGAATCTAAAACTTATCCACGAGGTGAACCAGATGGATAAGCCTTACAAGCTGAAGCCGAACAAGTTTGCTGATATGACTCACCATGAGTTCATGAGTATAAGGACCTCAAAGGTTAGCCATTACCGGATGCTCCAAGGTCCAAGGCGGTCGACTGCTTTCAGACATGAGAAGACTGACAGCCTTCCTCCCTCTATTGATTGGAGGAAGAAAGGAGCAGTTACTGGTGTCAAGGACCAAGGCCAATGTGGTAAGTAAGGACTTTGTATTCTTTTCGAAGTTACCTACCAGCGAGCATCTTTTAATAGATTCCAATGTTGCTCTGAAGTTAACTCAAAATTACTGGTGTCACAGGTAGCTGCTGGGCATTTTCAACTGTAGTTGCAGTGGAGGGTATAAACAAAATCAAAACAGGGGAGCTTGTGAGTTTATCTGAGCAAGAACTAGTTGACTGTGACAAAGATAACGAAGGATGTAATGGAGGATTGATGGAGCATGCCTTCGAGTTCATCAAGCAAAGCGATGGAGTAACAACGGAGAATAACTACCCCTACAAAGCCAGAGATGACCCCTGTGACTCAGCGAGGGTAAGAAAAAAAAAATGATATTTAAACCCTTGCTTAATTCTATTTTTTTGCAGGCCATATGATGATTACAAATGCTGCTGGTGATGTTTCAGTTGAATGGTCCTGTGGTGATCATCGATGGCTATGAAATTGTACCAGAGAAAGATGAAAAAGCCTTGATGAAAGCTGTTGCGAACCAACCTGTGTCTATCGCCATAGATGCTGGCAGCCAGGATTTCAAATTCTACTCGGAGGTAATTAAATTGTCTTTCAGGTCAATATGTTATCGTTAGGTCTTGCAAAAAGGAAAACTGAAAAGCAAAAGCTGATGCACTGAAAATGGTTACAGGGGGTGTACAACGGAGAGTGTGGCACAGATCTGAACCATGGGGTGTCAGTGGTGGGATATGGAACAACCATAGATGGGAAGAAGTACTGGATAGTGAAGAACTCGTGGGGCGAAGATTGGGGAGAGAAGGGTTACATAAGAATGGAACGAGACATCGACGCAGAAGAAGGGCTTTGTGGTTTAACTTTGGAAGCCTCTTACCCTGTTAAGTTGCATTCTAACAACATTAAAAAAGGTTCCAGCAGCTTCAAGTCCAGGGATGAGCTCTAATTATATCAGTAGCTAAGCTAGGATCGTTTCTGTTGGTTGAGTTTATCATATGATAGATAGTTTTATTTGCATAAATGTCTCGCAAATTTAGGTGTTTCTGCGAGAATTACTTGTGTGCTGGTATTGTCAAACGCTTTGAAATGATAATAAAAAAACCTGTTTGATGTTTGATGCTTGCAAACTTGAGACGTGAAAGCTGAAAATTAAACAAAAGAGAAAGGGAAAAGGAAAACGAAAGAGTAGCCTCTTTTTTTTTTTCTTTTTTGGTACATAAGATGCTGATAACGGCTTACAATCTTAAAATAGAATCTCCCCACAAATCTCTTTCCAACAAGGGAAGCAAGACACAAGGCGGTGTCTCTAAAATCATAGTACTTCGTTCGCTATCCTGAGCCAAATTTGCAAGAAAACCTGCACATCTATTCCCTTCTCGATAAATATGTCTTACTTCCAATACCCAGCCTTCCTTAACAAAAGAAATAGCATCCTGAACAAGAAGAATAGAGTAGGGATGGGAGTCGGAAATACCTTCCGGAAGAAACTGAACCACCAATGCAACATCCAGTTCCACCACAACTCCAGTAGCCTCTTAATTTTACCGCACTTTTCATTCAATAAAATTTGGCCCATCTAAAGTACTTTAAAATAGTCTCCTCAAGGAGATCGTAGGGTAAGTTCAACAAAATTTAGGTCCATTTTTTATAAAGTTTAACCTTACTTTTGATAAAGTTGGTTAATAAGGATAAGTTTTGAAATATGATAATTAAGGTTGTTGTAATTTGAAAAAAAATTGGGATCAAATAAATGATAATAACGTGAGAAGTATGACAAAAATAGACGGATCTTATAGTATTACTCCAACTCAATGCAACCTAATTATTGATGGTATGTTTGTTTTTGGAAAACCTTCTCTAATCAATTTGTATTATTACTAATTACTGAAAGAGGAGTACTTTTCTAAGCGGCTTGTTTCAGTTTAAGCAGGTCTCGGTTTCGAGACCTTGTGTACGCAGCTGTCTCAGTTGGGAGACTCATCTGCCATATCCAGGTGTACTACTCGGGTCGAACCCTGATTAATCAGAGCGAAGCTCTGGATACTAGGTGGGAAACCAAAAAAAAAAAGAAAAAATGGCACTTGTTGGACATATGATATGCAATATAAATATGATAATCTATCTATACCTTCATATAAAAAAGGAAGTGCAGGTCGGCTATTAAAGGGATTTTTGGCCCATTTGTCAACCTTTGATTGGTTGTTTTTTGTTTTTTTTTTCCTCCCGCTTAGAACTAAAACAGCGTCGTTTTGGGCAATCAAATGGAAAAAAAGAAGTAAGAGGTGAGAAGGTTCTAGAGATCAGAGAAGAGAGCTGAGAGTGGCGGGTAGGTGGAGGGACTGAAGAGATGATGGAAAAAAAAGGAAAAAGTAGGTTGAAGGCTCTAGAAGAAGAGAGGAAGATTTGGCATGATGGAAAAAAAAGGAAAAAGTAGGTTGAAGGCTCTAGAAGAAGAGAGGAAGATTTGGCAGATGATGTGATTGTGGATTGTTTCTCTTTCTTTTCATTTTCATTTTCACTCTTTTCATACGTTTTCTTTTTCTTTTTTCTTCACGCTTCCTTCGAGCTTTCATCTTCATTTTTCATCCATTTTTTCTCATCTTTCGGTAAATTTTCTCCAAATATTTTGCAATTTCTTCTTCGTTTTTTTATTTGTTTCAAATCTCACATGATTTTCTATTTTTTCTTGGTTTTTTACCAGGGATTTTAATCTGTATTTAGATTTTCTATCTTAATTCTTATGCTTCCGGGTTTGTTTATTTTTGTTACATTGGAAAATTTGCTTTCTATATTTATTAGTTTTTCTAAATATTGGTACTGAGTTAATTTTTTCATCCCTAACATCTTTTCTTTTCAATATTTAGTAAGCAAAATTGCACGAGTAGAAGCAAAAGCAGAAAGCGTTTGAGAAGAGTTTGAGTATGGACTGCATATCTACTATTTAGGTATGAAAGTTTTTTCTTAGTTTCTACTTTAGAGGGTTCCTAACAGCATAATTCTTTTTTTTTTTGAGGATGCAGTTATTAGTTTTATGTATTTAGGTAACATCTTTGATCTTTGTTTATTTTTGTTATTTTTTTGAAAATTTTCAATAGAAATTACATTTTTAACTTCCTTTTTTTTGTATTTCCTTAAGGAAATAATGAATTCATTTTATTGTCATCTTTTTCTTTTTTAGCGCCCACACTTCATGGTACATGTCTATTCTTTTTACATAGGCTCCATGTTTTTTCTATGTGTTTGGAGCAACGTAATCCATTGCCCTTTTTTGATTATTTTTCCTACCTGATGTAGATTTAATTAATTTTAGAGTTTTTTTTTCTTAGTTGACTTTAATGTTGAATAGCCTGATTTTAATTAATTGCCTATTTCCTTAATGGTTTTCTCTTGAAAAGATTTAATTAATTTTACAGGTTATTATTATCAGATAATTTTAACATTGAATAACCTATTCATAACGTTAGACTCATGTACTTGATGTTTCACTTTGGTTCAGGTTATCTGTCTATTCATATCTGTAATTCTAGCTAGCATGAATGAGTGATGTTTAAATGCATTGTTGCTGCTTCTATATTTTCCTCAAATGATCCTGTTATAGCAAGTTTAATTGCTTTTGAGAAATGACTTGATATGTATGAGTTGACAGTGATTCAAATGAACTTTTCGAATTTTAATAACTGTTTTAGTTCTATGTGAAAAGGATTTTAAGTTGAGAAATAATAGTTATTTTGCTACTATGATTTTTTATTTTAAATGCAGCTAAAGGACATATTCCACTGATTAGAGCATGTTTCTTCTATCTTTGGTAAGGGGATTTCTTAAATATCATTATAAGGTGTAAGGTATTAATAGTTAGGAACTATGTGAATGCAAGTTACAGATATATTGTAAATTTGGTCACATCTTTGGAACCTTTCTTTGATTTGTCCCTTAATCTTTGGAACCTTTCTTTGATTTTTTTCTCTAACATAGGATATTCAGAAAAATACCGCCACAGCTTCAAAAATTCTTAGATTCATTGAGGAGTTTCCTAACTTTTTTGTAGAAGCCAAGTAGCTCTCGAAGGTTGGTACATAAATTTTTGAGAAATAATACACAAAATAAGTCTTGTTCTATCATGTATGAAATTTTTCCTGATGGTGTGGGAATTAAGTTCTTCAAAATGGGAAAATTTTCACTAAGTAAAAGTTGTTTCTAATTCCCCTAAGAATATGTTCACATGCATGTCATGCAAAAATTTTTTCATTGTATTAACCTATGACTCCAATTCGAGTTAATTTGAGCTTAAGCATTACACCGTCTCTCACAACAGCCTGAAATCCGTGCCAAATTACCTCGTGCCAATTACCGAGCCAAATTTCTTTCGGCATTTTGCACGGTTTATGGACAACCATCAGTTCCCGCCTCCCTCTAGTATTTGTCTCGATTTTTGTGATGCATCGCACGTGGAAAAGAACGTGCTCTCCTTTTGTCACGGTTTTTGGTGCGGTTTATAGTTTCCCTGCCAATTTCGTGCCAAATTTGGCACAGTTTTCATTTCTGTGCCTATTTGCCCGTTTTCTTGTAGTGTTAGCGTAGTAGTATTATTTTTCATTTTAGTACAAGGGAGGTATGGGTAAAGATCTGTGTAAAATGAGGAAATGGGGGGTTAACAATTCAAGACCTTTTTTTGGTGAATTCCAATATTTAACTATCTCAGGGATTCACCATCATGTTTAATTTGAACAAGCAGCTTAATGTTGATATATCTAAGTACAAGCCCTTAAAAATCTTGGAATTCTTGATAGATGGAGACATTGAATTAACTTGATGTGTTTTTGCTCTTTTGCTAGCTAGTTCTGTAATCCAGAAGCTTGGCAGTTCCATACGACAAGGATTTTGTTATATCTTTGCCTTTCATAGGGGGTGATCATTTTCTACACGTGGAACATGGTCCTTCCTTAATTATCACCCAAAACTGCATAATCCTAGATAGCAATTTAGTTTAGTTAGGCCCCAAAAGTTGAGAAGCTAACTTTGTGTTGCTAAACCTTGGGTATGCCTATGGCTTAAATGGTACCCCCAGCCTCATCCTCTGTGAATGTGCAGTCAATTTAGTTTAGCTAGGGTTTATCTTTAAATAATAGATTAGGCGTTCATGAAATGAACTAAAAATGGACCAACCTTGGAATAACATATCTCTTAACAGTTAATTAACATTCACCATCAATACGTACGGAGATCGATGGATCTATGTATGATCAAATTCATTAAGATATCATAAATTAGGCTCTAAAATCATGTTATAAAACAATAAGATATAACTGATGATGACATCTCTAAAAAGATTAAAAGCTCAATTTGGTACCTAACATTTAGGTGATTGCACGATTTGATATCCAAACTTCTAAAGTGCTTTATTTAGTACATAATGTTTACAAAAGTGTTCAAATAAGTCTTAACTATGCATGTTTTAGACTACTGACATTGGGCACGTGAATCAATTACATAATGACACCTGACATTTCGAATGACTAAAACCTCCATTTGTTTTTGGCGGCTAAAATCTAAATGTTGATTTTCGTCCCCAACATTTGCCAGGTCGCTCTCTTCTTTTCTTCTTCTCTCTCCCCGATAACCTCCCTCTGCCATAATTCAACCCTTTGTTGACAGTGCCGATGAGTGTAGCAGCCGCATCACCTATCTTTCCAACAACCCAAAACAAAACCTAGAGCAAAATTTGATCAAAGCAAAATCATTCACTTAATTCTTCAATAACTTAACACTTGAACTTTCAATTTTACTGGAAAAATAACAAAAGAAATACCTGCATTTTTTTTCTTGCTCCAAAAAGGAAAAGCAACAAGCAAGCAATAACCAGGATATGCCACAAAGAATATTTTTTGCTATATATTAATTCAAAAAAGGCAGCAATTTCATTTAGAGATTTCACTTTAATCGGTGAACTACAATTCAGGAAAATAAAATGTTGTAACAAATTCTTAACAAAAAATTTGGGAGAGAATAATATGAGGAAAAAGTATATATCATTGAATTCAGAAAAAGTACTCCAAATTTTAGTTCTCACTTCAAAAAAGAGACCAAAACCCGTAAGAAAAGGGTGAAAACTTGCTTCAAAAAAGAGATCAAATTGACCCAGTTAGAACTCAATGAGTCACGAGCTTTCTAACTTCTTGATCTACAACTGATGAGTCACCACCAAAGAATTACTCGATGATGCCTCTGCTACCTCTATTACCGTAGAAACACAAGCTTTAACTGGAAGAAGAATCGAAACAAATCAACATAAAATAATCACTCTCAAGTAAGAAAGGGGGGGAGGGGAAAGGAGTTGGTGAAAATTAGTGGTCGTTTCCGGTCATCTATGGTTAGATCTAGGAATTTGTAGGGTTGGGTTATTTGATTTTTCTTGAAAAAAATTGGGGTTTTTAAGAAAAGTTAAGTCGTGAGATTGAAAGAAGAAATTGAAAGGCATAAATGGTGTAATTTTTAGGATATATCAATAGCCTCAATATGTGGCCCATGGCTATTGATGGCGGTGGCGGTCTGAGTTGAGTTGAAGTAGAGAAAAGAAAGAGATGATGAAGAAGAACTGAAAAAAAAAATTATTTTCATACCTTTATTAATTATTAATAATAGTAGTAATTAAAAAAATTAAACAAACTGATATGCCAACGTAACGCAGAGTGGGTCTCACGCGGCGTTAAATATTGTCATAGGTACTTATTTGAATAATTTTGTAAACGTTAGGTACTAAATTAAGCATTTTAAAAGGTTAAACATCAAATTGAGCAATCACGTAAATATTGGACATCAAATTGAACTTTTAGCCCTCTAAATATAAAGATAAAGAAATATTTTTTTTGGTATGAAGATAAATAAATAAATATACCATTAAGAATTTAAGATATTTGGATTAGTTAGAATATTAAAAAATTTGGATGAATAAATGACAAAAAAAAGTCATTCTATTTTTCAATAATAGTTAAAAATACTGAAAAATGGCATAGAATTCACTATTCCATTCCCGACGAAACAAGAGAATATTAATTATAGTTTTGAGATTCTTATCATCAGATTTACGCAATTGTCTTTAACAAGAAAAAGAAAATGCTCTAAGTCTAACTAACTAATTGCCGACGGATGTGAAATGTAGTACATTATTATAAATACTAAAACAAATAGTACTAATTTTTTATTTCCCTCAAAAGATAAAACAGAACCAAGCCATATGAATCATGCCTTTTTATTAAAAAAAAATTTGTTATGAAAGTGGACAAATGCAAGTTGTGTAAACTATCTAAAATGTAAAAATCTGCATGATGAATAGTGTACTGTACTGCAAGAATGAATAGTGTACTGCAAGAATGAAAGTGTACTACAAGAATGAATAGTATACTGCAAGAATAAATAGTAATTATTTCGTCTATAAATTGAAGAATGAGAATGAAGAGAAAATATATCTCTTCTAATCGTTTCTTTATTTTTCTCTTTCTCTCTCTCTTTTGTTCATATTTGCTTCTTGTTCAAATTTTAATTAACATACTTTCCACAACACGTTATCAGCACGAGTATTCTATAAAGAAGCAATTTTGAAATTTGCACGAGTATTCTAAAGTGAAGCAAATTTAAAACTTGGTAAGTTCTTAAGGTTTGATTCCATTATTTTATTTAACCTTTTTCTTTACACTAGATAATTTAAATTTTTATTGTGTAAAGATTTACTTCTAAATATTTTTGACACCAGAAGTTGTTAACCTAATTGATAACATTTTTTTCAAAATTATGGTAAATATTGAAAAGCCCAAATTCCAAATTTTGGATGTAAGTGGCAATAACTATTTGTCATGGTGTCTCGATATTGAACTGCATCTCTAAGGTCAAGGTCTTGCAGCTACCTTTGGTGAGAATGGAAATGCTAATGATAAAGGTAAGGCAAATGCTTTGATTTTTATCCGTCGGCATCTAAGTGATAGCCTAAAAGTTCAATACCTATATGTCCGAGATCCCTTGATCTTATGGACAAGATTGAAAGAGCGGTATGATCATACCAAAACAGTCATCCTCCCTCAAGCACAATATGATTGGCAACATCTGAGGTTGCAGGATTTCAAGTCTGTGTCCGATTATAATTCGGCATTGTATGATATAGTATCACGGCTTGAACTTTGTGGTGTTAAGCTTACTGATGTTGAGCTTTTAGAGAAAACATTCTCCACCTTTCATGCTTCAAATATTGTATTGCAACAGCAATACCGGCAGCGCCAGTTTAAAACATATTCTGAATTGATCTCAGTCCTGTTGACTGCAGAACAAACAAATAAGTTACTGCTCAAAAATCATGATTTAAGACCTGCTGGCTCTAAGGCATTTCCTGAAACAAATGCTGGCTCAAGTAAGAATGTTGGCCGTCCTAGAGGCCGTGAGCGCAGGCATGGGAATTTTTTCCGTAAGGGTGGTGGGAGATTTAACCGTAATATAAATAACTCCCTACACAACCCTAAAGGTAAAAAGCCCATGAAGAAGCATGATGATAGTACCTGTCATCGTTGTGGAATGACTGGTCATTGGTCACGTACCTGTCGTACGGCCAGACATTTGGTTGATCTATACCAAGCATCCCAGAAGGAGAAAAGCAAGCATGTTGAGACCCATTCCATTGACCTAATTGAGACTGATGCTAAAGTCAATAAGGTTTTGGTCAATGAAAACTGTCATATTCTTGGCAATGAAAAACCTTTTGAGGTTTCTGATTTCTTTTTATAATGTTGATGAAAATAATAAGTCCCCAGAAATAGATCTTGAGGGTTTTCATCTATGTTTTGCCATACCCTTGGATAATTATGTTACCAAGGAAGATATTAAATAAATATGGTCGTCAATAAAATCATGAGTTTTATTCCATATTTGTTGGTTTATATTTTGCATCATATTATTAATTTGTTAAATTTTATGAAACTTGACACCTGAAGTTGTCAAGATTAATGCAAATGGGACACATTGAGAAAAAGGAAGATATATGTTTGCTTGATAGTGCTACAACGCATACTATACTTTGTGGCAAACACTTTTTCTCAAATGTGACATTGCACAAGGCAAATGTTCAGACAATATTTGGTCCTGTTAATATTATAGATGGCTATGGGACTACCACAGTTATTTTGCCAAATGGCACAACATTGTTTCTTGAAGATGCATTGTTGAGCGGTAGATAAAAAAGAAATCTACTTAGCTACAAAGATGTACGCCGTAATGGGTACCATCTAGAAACAATTAATGAGCAAAATAAGAAATTTCTTTGCATCACTTCCTACAAGATGGGCCAGAAGACCATCCATGAGAAGCTGGAAGCTTCTAGTATGGGATTATATTTTGTCCCAATACGAGCTATAGAATCATATGCTACGATGCCCTGGAAACTAATGAACCCTGATGTGTTCGGACTTTGGCATGATCGCCTTGGTCATCCAAGAGCTACAATGATGTGAAGAATCCTTAAAAATACTCGTGGACACCCTTTAAAAGATACAAAGGTGTTGTTGTCCAAAGATTACATTTGTGAATCTTGTTCATAAGGAAAGCTCATTACTAAACCTTTCGTGACAAAGGTTGATTATGAATCCCCTTCATTCTTGCAAAGAATCCAGGGTGATATCTGTGGGCCGATTCAGCCTGCAAGTGGACCATTTAGATATTTCATGGTACTAGTGGACACATCCTGTAGATGGTCCCATGTTTGTCTATTATCAACGCGCAACGTCGCTTTTGCACGTTTGCTTGCACAGATAATAAAGCTTCGAGCTCATTTCCCAGATTATCAAATTAAAAGCATAAGAATGGATAATGCTGGTGAGTTCACATCAAAAAGTTTTGATGCTTATTGCGCTTCATTAGGAATTGAAGTTGAACATCCGGTCCCACATGTTCATACTCAAAATGGATTAGCAGAATCCATGATTAAGCGCATTCAAATTATTGCTCGAACTTTGTTGATGAGGACAAAGCTCCCATCCTCAGCATGGGGTCATGCTGTTTTACATGCTGCATCTTTAATTAGATTGCGCCCCACTACTTCTCATTTATATTCCCCCCTTCAGTTAGTCTTGGGCCAGGAGCTAGACATTTCATATCTTCACACCTTTGGTTGCGCGGTACAAGTGCCTGTAGCACCACCGCAAAGGACCAAAATGGGTCCCCAATGCCGTTTGGGCATTTATGTTGGGTTTGATTCACCGTCCATTATTCGGTTCCTTGAACCATTGACGGGTGATTTATTTACCGCTAGATTTGCGAATTGTCATTTTGATGAGACAGTATTCCCATCACTTGGGATACCAAAAGCTTCCACAAATGGAAAGTAGAAAAATGTTGAGTTTTTCTCATGGAATGAGAAAAGTTTGTCTCATTTAGACCCAAGAACACCTGAATGTGAAAATGAGGTGCAACGATTGATCCATTTACAAGCTATTGCAAATCAAATGCCTGATGCATTTAATGAGACTGCTAAAGTTACAAAATCTCATATTCCAGCTGCGAATGTTCCAGCTAGGATAGATGTTCCTGTAGAACCACCTGAAATGGATCTAAATGGCCCGCGCCTGAAGCGTGGTAGACCGATGGGATCAAAAGACACTGTTCCTCGAAAAAGAAGGGGGAGGAATTTAGAATCTGCTCCAGATGAGCTTATTAATCTTTCTCGAGGAAACCAAATTGCTCATGAAGTGGCACAACACAATATTCAAAGAGAGCATATTGCCCCTGAAGTGACACAAGTTCATGAGCATATTGCCCCTGAAATGGTACAAACCCATGAAAAGATCACCAACCTTGGGAATACTGAAATTTCCATCAGTTATTGTAATGAGATATGGGATCGAAATGAGATAATCATCGATGATGCATTTGCTCTCTCAGTTGCTCATGAGATTATGAATGATGATTATGAACCTCGGTCCATAACCGAATGCCGTCATAGGCAAGATTGGCCTAAATGGGAGGAAGCAATCCAAGCTGAATTGACTTCCCTTGCCAAACTTAATGTTTTTGGGCTTATTACTAAAACCCCTGACAATGTAAAACCTGTTGGATACAAATGGGTCTTTGTCCGGAAACGAAATGAGAAAAACGAGATCGTGAGGTATAAAGCCTGACTCGTAGCCCAAGGTTTCTCGCAGAGGCCTGGGATTGATTATGATGAAACATATTCACCAGTAGTGGATATAGTTACCTTTCGTTTCCTTATAAGTTGGGTTGCCCAAGAAAATTTTGAAATGCGTCTTATGGACGTTGTGACGGCATACTTATATGGTTCATTAGATTCCAATATCTATATGAAAATTCCCGAAGGTTTCAAAATGCCTGAAGCATGCACTCCCCGCAACTTATTCTCAATAAAGTTGCAAAGATCTTTATATGGGTTAAAGCAATCCGGCCGCATGTGGTACCAACGTTTAAGTGAATACCTGACTAAGGAAGGGTACATAAATGATCCCATCTGCCCATGCGTGTTTATTAAAAGATCTGAAACCGGATTTGCTATTATATCAGTTTATGTCGCCGACATGAATTTAATTGGGACTCCTGAAGAGTTATCTGAAACTGCTGAATATTTGAAAAAGGAGTTTGAGGTTAAAGATTTGGGTAAAACCAAACTATGCCTTGGTCTAGAGCTTGAGCACAAAAAGAATGGAATACTTGTCCATCAGTCAGCATACACTGAGAGATTGCTTAGTCGATTTAACATGGACAAGACTCACCCATTGAGCACCCATATGGTTGTAAGGTCTCTTGACCCCCAAAAGGACCCGTTTCGTCCTAAAGAATCTGGTGAGGATATACTTGGTCCTGAAGTACCATACCTCAATGCAATCGGGGCTTTAATGTACTTGGCACAGTGCACAAGACCATCTATTGCTTTTGCGGTAAATTTGTTGGCACGTTTCAGTTCTGAGCCAACCCGGAGACATTGGAATGGGATTAAACATATCTTCCGTTATCTCCGAGGAACCATTGATTTGGGGTTATTCTATTCTAAGAATACTACTAACTCTGGTTTAGTAGGTTATGCTGATGCAGGATATAAATCTGATCCGCACAGAGGTCGCTCCCAAACCGGTTATCTATTTTGCTATAATGATACAGCCATTTCTTGGCGTTCCACTAAGCAAACACTAGTTGCTACATCTTCCAACCACTCTGAAATTATTTCCCTCTATGAGGCCGGAAGAGAGTGTGTTTGGTTAAGATCTATGATATCACACATTCATAATGCTAGTGGATTCAAACCGGTGATAGATTCTCCCACTATAATTTATGAGGATAATGTTGCTTGTGTTGCACAAGTTAGGGAAGGATATATTAAAGGTGATAGGACCAAGCACATCTCACCGAAATTTTTCTATACTCATGAACTCCAAGAAAGTCGACAAGTTGATGTTAAACAGATTCGCTCCGTCGATAATCTTGCAGATTTATTTACCAAATCTTTGCCAACATCAACATTTGAGAAATTAGTTTATGGCATTGGTATGCGGCGAGTCAGTAAAATGCAAGATTGAATTCCCCAGAAGTGGAAATGTTTAGATGCTCAAGAAGTAGCAGTTTATTTTATCTCAGAGGGAGCGATTATGGACATAAGTGCACTGTACTCTTTTTTCTTTCTGTCCGGTTTTTGTCCCACTGGGTTTTTCCGGCTTAAGGTTTTTAATGAGGCAGTAATAGCACGTCCAATCAGGCCAATGAAGTAGGCCCACCTATATTGTCCTAAAGACAAGCACATGTTGTACTGAAGACATATTAGACGGACTTAATTGTATTGTACTCTTTTTCCCTTATGTTTGGTTTTTTCCCACTGGATTTTTCCGACTTAAGGTTTTTAACGAGGCAGTACACGTCCAAATTTTAATAGTGGTATTTGTCCAATGGGGAGTGTTATGAAAGTGGACAAATGCAAGTTGTGCAAACTGTCTAAAATGTAAAAATCTGCAGGATGAATAGTACATATCACTATTGATGAATAGTGTACTGTACTGCAAGAATGAATAGTGTACTGCAAGAATGAATAGTGTACTACAAGAATGAATAGTGTACTGCAAGAATGAATAGTGTACTACAAGAATGAATAGTGTACTGCAAGAATGAATAGTAATTATTTCGTCTATAAATTGAAGAATGAGAATGAAGAGAAAATATATCTCTTCTAATCGTTTCTTCATTTTTCTCTTTCTCTCTCTCTTTTGTTCATATTTGCTTCTTGTTCAAATTTTAATTAACATACTTTCCACAACAAAATTAACATTATTATGTTAATAACTTGTACCGTCACAAAAGTAGAAAAACATAACATGTTTTCATTATATTATAATAAAAGTTTAATATGGATAATCTATTCATAATGCATATTTACAGTTATGTGGAGAGGGATTCATCCATGTGCATAGCCGTCATAACAATGGTTTGTTTAGTACAAATAGAGGGAAGGCATGCAATTAAAAGGCATAACATGACTCATCAGCTTTGGATAATATCGGCTAACGGCAGCAGGAGAACATGCTGCAAAGTTTATGCCTACCTAATCAAATGTTGCACATCCACACTGAAGGTCGTTACTCGACCAGTTTCAATTGAGTCTTGTTCATATTTGTTGCAGGGAAGCAAATCAATGTGACGATATTCTCTCAAAGATGGGATGTTCTGTTAAACATAATTTTGTTTTCTCTGAAAGTTCTCGTGTTAGAATGAGACTGTTTTTGTTTTCTGATAATGTAGGGGTTACTCACCCCAGATTTATTACTAGTTTTAATTAAATATATTGTCATCATTTTCTACCAAAAAAAAAATTTGTAAAGATTTACTAGGAAATGATATGGCAAGATGCCTTAGCCTATATTTGGTAACGGTTGCGTGTTTCAAACCATGCAATTTCATTCTTTTAGAGCATTTGCTTGATAATTGGTGAATGGTAATGTTATACAGGGCGAAAGTTATGAGTGGCCAGAGATGGAACCGTGTAACTTGTTAGCAAACAAGGCAAAGAAAAGATTCTATAAATTCAAGGGGTTTTAAGAATGTTGTGAAGAGGATCGGCGGCGGTGGTGATCAGCATAGATGCATGCATCTTAATTTGTCCCAAAGATTTGTATAGGTCAAGTTTCATGTGTACTTTTTTGCATGATGTGAAAACATGTTCGAACATGATCTTCAGATATACACTCCCTTAAGAAGACAAATCATCATTAATTTTGATGGGGAGAAAATGATGGTTCATGAATGTCAGAGAGAAAATCTACCTTATCCCAACATAAGGATCTAAAATGTCTACTTTTGTTTACACATTTATTGACAAGCTACAGTCCTGAGGCCGCATAAAATAGGTTTCCTGTCTGGAAACATGGGCTATATAGAGCGCCTAACCACCGAGGAAACGGCCTTGCTTGGAGGCTGGAATCAAGTTTTTATTTGAAAAACGTAGAAATGCCAATGCTGATTGAGCTGGAAATAAGGAAATTAAGGACCCCTATTCACATTATCCTATGCATTGAATTTGGAAAGTGGGGGAGGAATAATCCAGAGTGTTTTGATGAGATATTGGGAGGATGGTGATGAAAGGTGGTGGTTTAGAGAGAAGGAGGGGAGTTGGGGTTGGGTGGTGTAGTGCTGTGTGGAAATTAATCATGTGGCTGCATGTGCATTGAGTTGGAGAACATGCCCAAAGCAACAAGCAAGAGGCTACACCTCCCCAACTGTACACTTGGCTATCTCTGATTCATTTATCCCCATTCCCTTGGAAGCCTTCCATGAAATTGTCCCTACCCTTTTTGGCTGTCATTAAATTATTTGAATTATCCTTTTTGGCCACCAACCCTGTAACCCCACCCCACAAAACCTCTTATAAAAGCTGTCTCACCCCTCCTGTTTGTGCTGTACAAGGTCTCTCTATCTGTCTTGCCAACAAATTTCTTATCACTCTCTAAATTGTCTTAGCACCCACAGAAGTTTCAAAGAATCATGGGAATTTCTCCACTTCCCCCCCTTTCTTCTAATTTGAATGCTATCCAAGACAACCAACTGTTGGAAGCCCAGGCCAACCGAAGGGTGATCAAAGTGAAAAAGGAGAGGACCGCTAGGATAAAAGTGAGGCATGTTTGGAGCAGAAGAAGGCCCAGAAGTATTTTGATGAAGAGGAGGAGGGCAGGTGTAGAACGTTCCAGAAGGCCCGTGAACCCAATCGAGAAGAAGCTAAAAACCCTGAAGAAGCTAATCCCCAACAACGAGCCAATGGGCTTGGATGGGCTTTTCAGGGAGACAGCTGATTATATATTGTCTTTGCAAATGAGTGTCAAAGTCATGCAGATTATGGTGGAAGCTTTGACAGGTTCGGACGAGTGAATAGATCCTTATTCATTTGTAAAGGCTGATAATATCACCATTCATATTCTTTTTTTCTTTTGTTTTTCGTGTTTTTTTTTTTTTCATAGCCATGAAAGGAGTTTGTTTTATAAGTCCTCGAATATGGCTTCTCCATGCTGTTAAGATTTAACCATAGCTTTGGTCTTTCTATTTGTGTGAAATTGACCTTTGAAACTGGACGCCTGATTGTCCTATTTCATCCATTTGTTTCTTTCCTCTCACTCTCACACGTCTAAACAAAATATATATTCTTCGCCAACTGCTAACTCACTTACGTTGTCCCTCGTGTTTATGTTGGGGGCAAATTTAAACTTTTGCCTAGCTAATGTGAAAAGCCAAAACTAAAGACTTAGTAATGGAGCCAAGAGAGTCATGAGAGGGGTACTACCAATGGATGTAAATGTAATGGGTTTTAGATTAGGAGTTAAGACTAATTATTGCATAAACCACTCTTTACAACGTGAGATTTGGTCTTAATCACTTATATCATGCAGCTTTTCCTCATATTTGGCCAAGTCAGTTAAGAAAATTTTCTGTAACATGATTGAACCACAAAATAGAAAATTTAAGGATGAGGGTCAGAACCCAAGGTTTTGTTTGGTTCGTATATCTCCTACAAGCTTGGAGTGTGAATCCTAACTCTTTACCTTTCCCTTATTTTAGGGCATAACTCTCCAATATATATAATATATATATATATATATATATATATATATATAAGAAAAAAGGGAAAAATAGCAAACAAAAACAAAAATAAAATTTTCCATATAAACTTGAAAAGATCTTCAAATTTCAATTTTGGAATCTAATGAATTATGTGTGTTTATATGTAGTATTAGATATGGATAGTTATTTGTAACCAAAAAAAAAAGGAAGAAGATTTGTGTAGTTATTAGTATTTTTGTAGTTACATGTAACATTGTACACCAAAAAAAAAATATTGCATTACATTCACCAAATTTAGGAAGAAACAATGTAAATAATTCTTTTAGAGTATACATCGACAAGCTAGTCCCACTAAACCTTGATTAAGATTTCACCTGCAGTCAAACTCTCTTTTTTTTTTTTTTTGGGCATCGGCAGTCATACTTTAGTTAGTAAAATATTACTAGTATTTTAAAAATAGTTACTCCCTCTATTTTAAAATAAATGTCATTTTTTAAGTTTTTTTCATAATAAGTGTCAATTTTAAGAATTATATGTTTCATTAACTATTTCTTTTTTCAATTTTACTCTTATTTCTCCTAACTATTGTATTAAATAAAATTTGTTTATAAAAGAGAGAAAATATGTTTTAATGGGAGTCAATAATTTTAATATAAAAGGCCAAAAAAAAATCCCAATACAAAAATAAACTTAGCATAAGAAGAAGTTTATTTTTGAATTTTAAGATTTTCTAATTTATATGTCAAATTAAAAAATAACACTTACTTTAAAATAAATGAAGTACATGTCAGGGTTTACCCTTCACCAAATTCAAGAAAAAAACAATATACTAATTTAGAACTAATTTTTTAGAGTATCACAATTCACATTCACTATCCAGAGTGGATTATGATAGTAAAATAAAATTCTGATGTGAGAGATCAACGGAGGGTCCAAAGTGGCCAACCGTGTGGCATTGATAAGCTCAAAAGGGACACTCCATCCCTCGCCAGTCGCCAACCACGCCAAATCTTTGACCAGTTACAGACTTACTGCTCCCTTCTCCCCATTGCCAATTAATTTGCCCTATTCATCGGTAAAATACTGGTACATTCTTAATTACTGAAAAAGAAAATATAGTACTAAAATTAAACTAAAAATTCTTGGTTACTGCAACAATTACACTTTGGAAAGGACAAACAACCCCGTTATTGCAACCTTTTGTTAGATTTAGAGGTATGGGCTTTCTCATAACTCGTATCTTTGTCAGTCCTTATGGACCTTAAAATTTATTTAATTGCTACATACATATACATATATATATATATATATATATATATATCTAATGCAACAGGTTTCACAATCCCAGAGCATCCAATGATAAAAACCTTTCCAAGTTTATAAAAAAGATTAAATATTTAGTTATTTGTAATATAAATTAACTCAATAATATTGGGTTCTGACGGACCTTATAATTACATTGGACTTCAAATGAACAAAAACTTCCTTATATCTATTTTATCTATTTATAAAATTTGAATTCTAAATTTTATTTAAGTAATCGAACTCATTTTACTCTATTTAACAAGTGTTGATATTTAGTACTCCCTTTATCTCAAAATAATTGTTACTTTTGAGAGTTTTTTTTATCCCAAAATATTTTTTACTTTTACAAAATTAATATAATATTATTGTAATTTTCTAAAATTACCCTTATTATTAAATACATGTCTTCGTTATTTTATTCCTTTGACCATAAATGAAAGAAAAGTTAAATAAGGGGTATTATAGGAAAGTAAATAAAAAATGCATAAAACATAACACAAAAAATCGGCTTTTTTTTTCTTGTGAAACCCTTAAAAGTTATAATTATTTTGGGATAAAGGGAGTAGTACTCTATTTCTAAAGCCTCAAACCAAATCTCCTCATGATGAACATGGGGAACAAAATGTTACATTTGTAGGTAAATGAATAATAAATTAGGAATAGGCAGATACTCCCTCTATTCCTATTTACATGTCACAAACCCATGTTCCTTTTTACTTGTCATTTTAGTGAATTAATAAAATAGTTATTGACTATATTACCATTTTATCATTTTTTAAATATGTGAGAAAAACATAAATAGAGAAATAAGAGAGATAAATACATTAAATATAAAAAGAGATGTGAGTAGAAAAAGTAAAGATAGTTTTGGAATAACATATAAAAATTTTATTGATTTTTGAAAAAATAACTACTTTCATAATCTAAGAAAATTAGTTATCAATGACAAGTAAATAGAAACAAAAAGAGTAACTAATATAAAAGCCTAGAAGAAATAGACAAGATGAACGATTTAGGTAGAAGAAATTAGCATAAATTTTTGAAGTGAGACGCAATAGTCAAGAGTAAAGACAAACATAGGAAAAGTAATTAATCTATCTAATTCTCATATATACTCCACCGCAAGATCAGTACCTACCAGGACTTGATGAGCATTACAGTAACCACTGGATAACTAAGACTCGTGCCTCTTGTTGACCACCAACCACAGTCTTTCAGACTGATCCATTACCAACAAATCAACGACACCTTCCTGGGTTTCAATTTGTTTCTGGCACCAAACCCAGATGCATGCCCTGAGCTGACCATTAAATTTCTTGACCCTCTTGTGAAACTACAAGGTCAGGCTAACAGGATGCATACATACATATCCAGTTTACAACATGGAAGAGGTCTGTTTTATAAGTTCCTCTGTAGAGTGTAGACCCTCTCCTCCTCACGTGTATATTAAATATTCCCAGGGAAAAAAGAAAACAGTGAAAACTACAAGACATGATAATCACCATATGTTTTTCGTGAGGGTAAATTTTTACGTTGTGGAGTTAAACAAATTATTTAAAGATAGCCAATAACATAATTGCATGATAACCGAAATTAATGCATGGTTAGAACTTTAGAACTGTAGAACTGAATCAGGGGGGTCAGGCTTCCTGAAAATCCAACACACCAAAGCTCAGCTGGTCCTGAAAAATGGCGATCATGGTTCATGATTCACTTCGATTGTCTGTCTGATTACAACAAGACTAGAAATTTGTCTTTGCATAGGCATAGGTCAACACGGTTAAAACTGTCGTAGTCTTTGATTACCAACAATACGAGGTTGAAACTGTGTTTGCCAAAAACACAAAAAACAAGCAACAAACCAAACAAAAAACAAACGAAACGCAAAAAACCGACACCCAAACCGGTACCCGGAGCTGGATATTGCAAAAAGAGGGACGTGGCAAGCATCAGGTGGCCCACGTGTCAACCCCCCCCCCCCCCCCCACCCCTAGGTTCATCACCAAAGCTGATTGTGCAGACTGTGGCATAGGAAATAGAGCTACGAGACAAAGACCCAACAGATGAAAATTTGAAAAAGCCTCCAATGTTTGGTGGGCTCCAGGTCCTCCTATCGTAATAAAGTGTAGTCATGGACCACGGTTCACATGGCGATCAGGCGAGTTCCTTTTCCTTTTGGTTCAGTGGCCGGCTTTGCAGGAGACCGGGGCTACAACCTCCCAGCCCTGTTGTAAGTAAGTCCACCATGCTGCAGAGGCACGAATCATGATGTCATTAGTAGATAGTCCATGATTGAATTTTAATGGGCATCTCAACTGGGGGGTAAACGGTTCGGTTCGGTTCGGATATTAAGGTTTTAATATCCTAACGTTTCGGTTCGGTTCGAGTTTTTTCGCTGGTTTTCGGGTAGTTGAAATCCATTAAATTTTGAACTTTTTTCTTTTATAAAAGCTCAAATAAAATTATAAAAATTTTGGGTCTTTTAATTTTAGGCTAATAAAATCAAGTATTTTTTAAAATTTTAGCTTATTCGGTTCATTTGGGTTCCATTCGGTTCATTTCGGTTTTTATATGAACATTCCAAAACCCTAATCTAGTTATCGGTTCGGTTCGATTATCGATTTTTTCGGGTTACTTGAACAGCCCTAATCTCAACCAACCAACTCAAGGGTTCTTTTTGACCTTTCAAAATTCCAAAGTAAATTAAGATATCACTTCCTCAGTTTTAGTACTACCTCCCTCCCAATTTAAGTGTCTATTTTTAGTCAAACAGTTCTAAACTTTAACTATTAAATAGAAAAAAATTTTATAAAATTAAATTTTGAAAAAATAAATTTTGAATAGTTTAAAATTTGAATTTTTTTAACTTCATTTTTAAAATTTTTATAACTTTATAATTTTTTTATAATTAATGGTCAAAGTTTAGAGCATTTTGACAAAAAGTAAAAGTTAAATAAGGATGAAAGAAGTAATTTTCATAAGAAAATTGCTAACGGATGCATGTAGAAACTGTTGAGCAAGCAGTTATTGTTTAATTATTACTTTATTTTTTTTGTAAAAAATAAAAACTACTTCATCCGTCCTTTCAGAATCTTAACTTATCTTTTTATATTTATACATATCTCAATATTGATTATTAATTTTTCAAAATCACCCTTCAAAACTCTTTTCTTTCTTCGCTTGAATGAATCTTTTTCTTAAATAGAATAAAGAATCAAAGAGAAAAAGAGATAGAGATAAAACAAGAAAGTTAAGGTAAATATATCGAATTTTATATCATAACTATTTTTCTTATCATATGTGAAACAGTTAATAGGGATAAATAAAAAGGAGCATAGGTAGTACTTCACACTTCATTTATTTTTTACTTTTATAATTTTTTAAAGATAATAATATTCTTAACTAAGTTTAATCCCAAATAAAAAAATTAATTTTAAGGGTAAGTTTTAATGTTTAAAATATATTATTGTAGGATTTTAGAAAAAAAATCTCAATAAATTTGTCAAAGTTTAGCCTCAAATTTATAAAATTTAGTCCTAAATAAAAATTTTTAATTTTAAAGGTAAGTTTTGAATTTTAAAATATATTATCGTAGGGTTTTAGAGAAAAAAATAAATAAACTTGTCAAAGTTTAGTATAAAACTATTTTTAAAAAAATGATTAATCACAAGAATTTTTGTCTTCTTACTAGTATATATCTAAGGATATTTTTATTATATAAACTTTTTCTGACGATAATTATTACTATTCCAAAATTTAACACCACTTTTCAATGCCATTAATTAGGCTTAACCAAGTGAACCCCTTTTATAATACCTATCTTAATATTTTACAATGATTTAACATTTTCGCAGAGAAATTATTAGGTAGGTCGGGTGTACTACATCATCCATAGGCCCAACCAATAAATTTGTGCCAACTCAAAAAGCTTCTTAAAATTAAGACACTAATTTGACAAAGGTTTAGCCCCACGTTACAAAGAAGGAGAATTGAAAGGGTAAGTCCTTAAATTTATGCTATAATTATGGTAGGGTTTTAGTAAATGTATCAAAATCTTTAAGTTGTCACAATTTAATTAGTCGGGCCTATGGATGACGTGGTACATCTGGCTTACCTAATAATTTCTCGTGAAAATAATTTTTAATATTTTTGTCTTTAATTAAAATACAAAATTTAAGTAAAATTTTATCACTTTCATGTTCAATGTCAGATTTATAGTCAATTGAGTTCCATTAGTTGGTATTTGTATATATAGAAAAGTATTACTGGAATAGAAATCGCTTACCCTACCTCATCTCAACACCTCAATTTGTGCTCCAAATATCACATTTTGTCACGTGTTTCACTCATTTAACTCCCTTTATTCCTTATTTGGTTTTAATAAATAAACAAAGAAAAAAATCATTATTTTTTTATTTAAACTAAAATCATACCCTAATAATATCATAAAAGTAAAAACTTACTCTAAGAATTAAAAGTTCTTAATTTAGGATAAGGTAACCATAGGGGTTTCTGGCTTCCATTCATTGATTGCAAATGCTTTGGGTATAGAAATATTCAAGAGATTTTACTATGTCTACTTTAATAAATAAATAAATAAATGTTGTTGAGGTATGGGAATCTGAGACCTCGAACGGGAGCCTTAGCTAGTCGGCAGCGACCTAAAGAAAGGGAAAATAGTAAGGAGGGTGACAGGCAGTTGGCCGGTTGATCCCACTCCGATGCTTAAGTCAGTTAGGGTTTTAGAGAGGTTTAGAGGAATAGAGCTAGAAAGGAGAATCTGGTACCTGGTTGCATAGTACTGTGCATATATATAGTGCTACGTGTGGGCTTTGCATGAGCTTTGAAGTTTGGGCCTTCCTTATTGGGCTGTCTCCTTTGGCTCTACCGGGTCCTAGGCATGGGCAGAGTGGCTCTGAGGCGTGGGCCAAGTGGATGTGAGGCCTGGGCCGACTGCTTTGAATTGGCACTATTGGGCTTTTACTCAATAAATGCCCCCCAGACGCAGAGACAAGTACAAAGTGGTCGGCTACGCAACTAAGGTATAACTCTTGAATTGTGGTCGAGTGGCGTAGTATACGTCACTTGGATGACTCAGGAATCAGCAGATGGATTTATTTACGCTAAGGATTGTGGGGAGTCATCCTACTGAGGCTTATATAGCAGACGGGTGGGTGAGAGGCGACTGGGGCTGCTTTTCACACAGTACGTGATGTCAAGGTAATTTTGATTTTGAGAAGCTTGTTTTGAGAGGGAAACTGAAGGTTTTGCTTTCTCAAGGGAATTTTTGGGTGCCATGTGTCATCTCAGGGGTGGGCAGATGGAACATATAAAGACGTTTCTCTCTCTTTGTCTTTTCATTTTCAGCCTATGATAAAATTTTCGAGACTCTTCGTTTTGTTTTTGCTTCCTCTAGAGTTTTTGGGTTTTCTTGGTTCGTTGTTGCTTCGTTGTTGTATAGCCAGTGTTGTGGTTTGAGTGAAGAGTTTTGTTCGTCATTTCGGAAGGCTAAGCTACGGTATTCTGTTCGTGGTTGCTTTCGAAGTCGAGGAGTCTAATCGATCGCAAGTTTAGAGGACGAACTATACTTGGTAAGTTTGTGTTTTTTGTTGGTGTTTTTGGTTTAAAACATGAGTAGTGAGGGTCAGAGTAGCGTGATGGGGATAAGCGGCACTCGGTTGGGAGACGAGGACACCGTTTCCAACGGTGGCAGGTGGTTTCTGGGCATAGTGTGGCTGAGGAGGTGGTGGGTACTAGGCTTGTGATTCGTGACAGTGGGCCCACTACATCTGTGTCTGGCAATGCGCGCTTTGGCCCAAGCCCAAAGATGAAGAAGAAAATTACTGCGGTTAAGGTTAAAGGGAAGAAGAAAGTTGTAGGGACTCAACAAATAAAGATGCTACTGCCTATGAGTCCGTGTATGTCGGGGATGATTTGGATGATGAGTCCCTAGCCCGATTGCAGAATATACCTTCCTTCTTTGCCATGGGTGGCTACGTGTTTCAGTCGGGTCCTGCTGGTTTAAGGCCAGGGTGGGTAGGAGACGGCGGGAACACTGCTGTCTTCTATAAAGATATGTTTTACGCTGGCTTTCGACTTCCGCTTCTTGCCTTCTATGCCGAGGTGTCGAAGTACTACCAGATTACACCGAGTTAATTGATACTGAACTCCTGACGTATGGTTATTTCATATTATCTGTTGTGCGCCTACAAGGATTGGGAGCTATCCTTAAACGTGCTGTGTGAGCTGTTAAGTGTGAAACAGGCAGGTAGCTTTCTCACACTGTATGCTAGGAAAGGGGTCACTGATAGGAGTAATTTATACCTATTTTATGGATTAATTTAGAGCCTAAGTTTTACAATTTATGTGAAATTTATGGTATATTTTATATTATTCCCTTCACTTTGGTTTAATGTTTTTTTTTGTAGGAAACCAAGCCAAACTTAGAGAATTTGAACAGATTTATGAGGAATATTGGAAGGAATTTGGATGAAGCCTTGCAACGTGGGAAAAATCAAGATATTGGCTATCCAAGCAAGCCAATTGGTCAAAAAGAGAAACTTAGAGCCAAACAATGATTGCCACATAAGCATGGATGAGGAGGGAGTCACGTGAACTTCAACTTCAAACATTGCAAAGTCACATGAAATCCAATTTGTAGCACGAGCAACAACGGCGCCGGATGATGTAATAAACGGCGTCGTTTCCTTTGATGCAATACTGATTGGAAGTTACGCCTTGGCAATGATACGGGTCCAAAACATGAGTGAAGCGGCACCGTTTCTTTCTATTTGCCAAGCTTTTTACACGCAACATGTTGGACTAAGTAGTTGGGCTTTGGACTTATGTGTTTTATTTTAATTAAAAGTCCAACTAGAATTAGAATTCTTATTCCTTAGGTCATGTAAATACCCTAGTTAGCTAGTATAAATATATTATTTTAGAGAGACTTCAAGGAGATCTTAGAGAATAAAAACTCTGAAAGCCTCCCTTTTGGGAGAGGAAGATTTTGGAGAACAAGAGCTCAAAGGAGCAGACTTTGTCTTCTTTGGGAGATTTTCTTATCTTTAATTTCTTCTTTAATGCATTTATTTATTTTCTTTATTTTCTTTATCTTTAGTAGTTAAATTCCTTGTTGGGGATTTGGGTAAATCTTCTAGGGATTTTAATTTAATTATTGTATGAATTGGTTTTCTTGGGGTTAAATTTATTTTCTTTGTACTTAATTCCGCTATATGCCTAATCACCATATAATAGGTTTTTGGAATTGTATGAAGGACTGAGAAGTGAAGTATAATTCGTGCTCTAGGAAAATAGACACAATCTAATTTGATACGAGAGTAATTCAGTTTATTGTGATAACCATAATTAAATTAGTTTCGGGAAAACCTGATTTAATTATTAATCCTAGGATCTTAATGTTCTTAGCTAATTAGTTTATGCACTGAAAGGTGGTAATCACTTAGTTAGGAAAGCTTAGGATGATCTAAGAGGGCTCCTAAATAGATTAGTGATTGTTATTTTAGCCCTGTTAACTAAATTCATGCATAATTGAATTAAATACCTAGAAGAGAAGCCTAAATCCTAACGCTTTTAATATTTATTATCCTTTTAATTATTTATCATTGTTCTTTTGTTAATTAGATTAGATTATAACTTCTTGCTTTTATTCTTTACTTTTGATAAATTAGGTTTTCTCTTTTATTAAACTCTATTAGAATTAGCAATTCATAAGTCCTCGTGGGTTCGACCTTGGAATACTCCAAGCTATATTACTTGATTCTGTTCTCTTGCAGAAAATCATCGATCAAGTTGGCGCCGTTGCCGGGGACTTGATTTAATTGCTAACTTTTTAGTTCTAGTAGTTTTAATTTTTCTGTTTTTATTTTATTTTATTTTATTTTTTTGTTTAATTTTTCTGTTTTCAATTTTTGCTTTTATTTTTCTTAGGAATTTTTCTTAGCTTTTCTTTTTCTGATTTTAGGTAAGTATGGAAGATCCTTATGCAACTTTGATCAAAAAGATACAGGTGTTGGAGAAGATATTGATGGATGATGAGGATGAAGATTACTCGGAGAATGTGAACTACATGGGTACCAATGGGGGATAACAAGATGGGTGGAATGGTTCTTTTGCACCCACTTATAATCTTTGGAGGAGAGGTTATTCGAATTTCTCTTGGTCTCATCAAGGAGCTGTTGCTAGACCTTTTAGATTGCAAGGTTTTCAACAAAGACAACATCTTCAACCTCAACCATCCACACAAGACAATGTTTATGAGGACAAGCTTCTAGCTTTCATGACTCAAGTCAATTCACAGCTTTCACAACTGCCAAAGCTTGATAAAATAGACCAGTTGGAAAAGATTGTAGATTCCCATTCAATAGCCATTAAGAATCTTGACGTCCAAATGAGTCAAAGTGCACAATCCATTGGTGAGTGGGAGGATGAAAATGAAGAGGAATGGTACAGTGAGGATCCGGCCTTGGAAGACATCAGAAACAGATCCGGAATTGCACGTAAAGAAATCATGGAATGGAGCGATGATGAAGTGACGCCAGATGATGACAGAAACGGCACCGGTTTTGGAAATCAGAAATTTAATTACACTTACAGCACCGAAGCGGCACCGGAAGTCTACATAAGCGGCACCGGAACTCCATTGAAACAAGCTGCTATTCAAAATCAAGTTGAGTCAACGCCGAGAGAGCATATAAGCTGGCATGAACTTCCTTCAAAACCTTATAGTGAGGTCAAGCCTTATGTTCCACCAATTCCATTCCCTCAAAGGTTGAAGCAAAGGAAGATGAAGCAAGAAAATAGCTTAGAGTTGAAGGAAAGCAAAAGTCCTATCCAGGATCTAATTGTTTCATGCTCGAAATCTAAAGCTCAGTTATGTAATGATGTTCAAAATTCATCTTTCGAGTTAGACCCAATGACATCCATCACTGAATCCCCTCATCCTCTCAATTTGGACATGGAACCTTGTGTGCCACCCATTCTCCAAACTCAAGAGGACATAACCACTAGTGAAGCATCCAATACTACACTGAAGATTGACAAAGAAAGGGAAGTATTTCAAATTCTTAAACCTTTGTCAATCCAATTCTTTTATAGTGCTAATACACTTTTATTTATGGTTTCTTTGCATAAGGATAATTTGAGAAATTCCAAGGAGGATACTGCCAAGGCTATTCAACGAGATAAATTGTGGAACATATGGCACTATGATTTCACTGGAATTACGTGACATCCTTTTGGTGATAATGTCTAGCTATAGACATTTAAATTTAGCGCTTGTTGGGAGGCAACCCAATATTCTAACTTTTCTTTTTCTTTTAGTTTATTTTTTATTTTCTTTTGTAGGTAATTTTTGTTAGATTTCAACAATTTTCTCCATTTACTTTACATAGGCGAACGGAGTATTCTTTATCCTTTTTGTTCTCTTGATTATTTATCAATGTTTTTGCATTAAGGATATTGTTCATGTTAAGTGTGGGGGTGAATTTTTGAATATCTAATTTTTATGTATACATGTAGCTTAGATTAGTTTAGTTAATTAATTTTAATTTTCTTTAATTTCATTATTACTCCTACACTTACTTTATAATTTTTTTTATTTGTGCGGCAATTTGGATGGACGAGTTTTTGGAAATTGCCTGTTTCATCTAACAATTTTTTCAGGGAGTTTCTGAATTCTTATCTATTTTTATTTTATTACAATATTGAGGACAATATTGTTCTAAGTGTGGGGGGATGGCTTTGAAATTTTTGAAAATTCTTTTGTCAAAATATTTGTCTAACTATTTTCTGATTTTATTGGTTGCTTTGAGATTGATGATATGAGTATATAATTTTCTTGGTGTTGAATTAATTGTTGATTTTTAAGTGCATAATATAATTAAGTGATTGTTTCATGATTTAGATTTTGTGAATACTAGGAGATTAATTTTGCTAGGAAAGAATGCTTTGAATTAACTTGAGTACCTAGTGAGATTTTGAGCCTTCATGCTTTTTTTTTTCTTGGTCATATTTGTATATCTTCTATGATTTTGGATTTCTAGAACTTGAAATTCATTTTTTTGAGATTACATGTTTTTAATATATGTGCAAGCATTAAGATTAAGGTCTTTAGGATTTTCGTTTGAGCCAAAAAACCTACCTTTTATACACTTATCCATTAGTGAGCCCATTTGAGCCTATTGATATATCTATAAGCTTTTTCTTTGTAGCCTATCTTAAAGAACTTTGAGCTTAAACAATGAAAAAGAAGTTTTTACACCCTATTCATTATTAGTAGAGTGTTTACTTCTTTAATTTGATGTTCTTTGGATTGATTGCAAAAGAATAAGTGTGGGGGAGATGGTAATATGTATGAGGTGGTGATGAAAAGAAAATGGAGAATTCTTGCCAATTGTAAAAAATGAAAAGAAAGCCACAAAGTTTGAAATTTTGCCTTAAAAAAATGTGTTGAAAATTGATTGGCATGAATTTCTTCTTGAGCTTAAAAGAATGAAGAAAGAGGATGATGATTTTTGGCAAAATATGAAGAAGTTGATGGAGTGATTTTTGATTAAGATATTCCGGACATTCTTGATTTCCTTACTTTACCAATTTTGAATTATTTTGTTTTTCCCTTTATCCTTTTCTTTGAGAACCTATGATATTCCATTTTGGCCCCATTACAACCCTGATTATAAAGACCTTTTGATTTTTGCTTGTATGTATATATTGGAGTAGTGGAGATTAGATGTTTTTCAAGCCTATGGTAAGTCCAATTTCATGAGAAGATGATGAGAGTAACTCATCGCAAAAAAATTTCTAAACACTTGAGAGATTGAGTGACCATTTGTGAGAGATTAGTCAATTTAAAGTGTTTGATCTTAGTGAATGATGTTGAATAGTGTTTGCATGTTTAGATTGTGAAATAATTTACTTATGAATTATTATGTGATTGATTATTAGCAATTTAATTTATTACTTTGAATTTTATATATCTTGTATTGTTAATTTGAAGCTAACCAATGCTTTTCAAACATGTTTATGGGTATCGTCTGGGTAAACCCTCAAGAGACTATAACTCCTCCACTAGGGACACCTAGGGGTTTAAAGGCTTGTGGCATACGCTAAATGTCACTGTACACCTACGAAAATGGAATCATTTTTTTGTTTTAGTTTAGATTAGGCTAGTTAGCTTGGGTGTTACATAAGAATTGCTTGAGGACAAGCAATAAGCTAAGTGTGGGGGAATTTGATAGGAGTAATTTATACCTATTTTATGGATTAATTTAGAGCTAAGTTTTACAATTCATGTGAAATTTATGGTATATTTTAGATTATTCCCTTGCAGAACAGTCACGTCTCCTTTTATGATACCAACCGAGATTGAAAGAATAAGTACATGGTGGCCAGGATGCCAGATGATGTAGAACGGGGTTGCTCTCTAAAGTGGATGGCCCATACGGGTAGCTCTGTGAAAGCTTTAGCCATCCGTCCTACTGCGTTGTTGAGTGCTGAACGAGCCCAATATAAATACCTAATGGCAGTGGGTCATTCCATCAAATGCTCTTATTGCGCTCACTGCAAACACCTGTACTCTGCCGGGTTGAGTAAATATGGGAATCATTAGGAGCATAGGGAGCGCCAAATCCCTTTAAGTGTGGGAACAGAGACGCTTCAGAGCATTGTGAGGATCTTTAACCTTGAGAGGGCTGCGGCCAAGGGTGGGTTACTTTCATTTTCATCTTCAGGGGAGCAAGGGGAGTCCCAGTAGCCAGTCATCGAGGCTATTCAGTCGGCTGCAGCTATTGCTTCCCAGCCAGCTGCTGGTCAGGGGTCTTCTTCCTCGAAGGTGAAGAGATAGTCCAAAAGGAAGAAGACTATGGCTCGAAAGTTTGTTGCCCTCAGGACTGAGGTTGTTGTGGTGGCTCCCAATAATGCGTCGGGTGCTCAAAGTCAGGGGTTACCGACTGCAACTATATCCACATCAACTCCTTCTACTCTAGCCATCCTAATAGGTGCTCCTGTAGTATCCACTGCTGACGCAAGTAGTAGTGGAGATGGAATCTATGTATAGTTTACCTGTCTGTTGGTGAGGGGGAGGGTCTAGGTTTACTGTGGTGCATGTTTGCTACATTCTTGGTCTTAGTGTGTCTAACTTCTACTTTATGTTTTTGCTTCCAGTTACCATGCCGAGTGGGAGGACCAAGCTCAACTATTCAGATGCAGGCATCCTCAATGCTATGAGAGGTGTCTCTTAGGCTACTGCTGGTCAAACATCTGAGGGCAATAAGATGAAATCAAGTGGTAGCAGCATTCAGGCTCCTGCTGCTAAGAGGGCCACTCCTGCTGCAGTCCCCAATATGGGCCGTTCTATGGCCACCATGACCATTCGAGGAGTGGGGGGTCATTCCAGTGCTCGGATACACATCTTTGAGCAGCATTTAGCACCCAACACGACCCATGCCTCTTCTTCTACAAGTGCTGGGGTTGGTTGGCATGCTGCTCAGACGCATGTACATGGGCAGCAGTCAGTGCCCCATACTATCCACATCTCTACCCCTGCGACTGGTGGGGCCAATACTAGTGCCCGGGTAGGTGCTTCTGGTCAGCAGATAGCGTCTGCTAGTGCTGTCATGCCAACTTCTGCTCCTACTCCAGTGTCGACTCCTAGAGCTCCCGAGATCTCAGAGCACTCTAAGGATGGCTCTCCACGGTTTCTCCAAGGACGAGTGTTTTCCCCTTCACTCATGATAGGCTATTGAAAGGCCAGCGGAGTATTTTCACTAATCCTTCGTATGCTGCTTAGAAGGCACTCATCTTCAGAAGCCGTACGGATAGGAACTATGTTGAAGGGCATTTAAGTACCGTCAACTGTTTGGTTTCTGCTGCTGCCTACTTTGAACAGGTTTGCTTACTTACACCTATGTTTTATTGATAATGTTGCATTAGAGATACTGACCATGTCTTCTTGTAGGGATGAGTGATGCTTGCAGCGGGTGTTGGGCATCATGAAGTGTTTTCTAATGAGGCACGGGATAGGATTGGGAAGTTGGAGGGGAAGGTTAAGGCTTCGGAGGATAACTATACGTCCCTTTATGGGCTACGCTATTTTAACCAAATGAAGGAGGCTCAAGCGGAGGTTACCTAGCTGAGGACTGAGAATGAGGGGTTGAAGAAGGAGTTGCAGACAGCTCAGGGTGCTGCGGAGGCTGCTCGTAAGGAGCAACGTGTTGGCAACCTTTCCAAGGACTTAGATCGGGTTCACAAAGGGAGGGACAAGTTGAAGAGCGCTCTTGCCACTAAGAAAAAGGAAAAAAAAATGTGATCAAGCAGTCCTTGGCCACCGTACAAGAACAGCACTCGAATTTACAAAAAGAGTACACGACATTGGAACAGCAGCAGTCAGACTACGTCATGCAGCATTCTGCTCTTGTAAGGGATTATGTTGTTCTCAAAGAGGAGTGCTTGTAACTACAAGTATGTAGTTTACTATGGTCATGGGGAACTTTTATAATGGTCCTTCTAATTTTTGTTCCTTTTTGTAGGCTACACATGACGTTCTGCAGGCCACTCATGCGTCGCTGGCAGATGATATACGCACTCCACTGGATACTACAGTGGCTCGTGTTTAGGGTGTTTTGATGGAGCGGATGCTCAGTCGTCTGGCTGTCCTGCATCCGGGGTTACAACTTACTGCTGCCAGTTTGCTTGAGTCTGTGGGCGCTCCTTCACCGAATGTTGATGTCGAAGAGTCACCCTTAGAAGCCATCCCGAAGGACGATGAATTAGAAGCAAAGAATAAAGAAGTTTTAGATCTTGCTACTGTGCCTATGGTGTCACTGATCATATTGTAATCAGGCTGTGGATGAGGCTGTTAATGAGGGAGGTAAGCAAGCAATTCTAACTGAGGATACTCTGCCTCAAGTCTCGAATGAAGCTTCTTTATCTAGTGAGGTGGCACCGACTGCTGATACGCCGACCGGTGATGTGGCAATTGTGGCTACTGTTCCACCAGTAAAGGGGTCTTCTGCGTCAACTGATGTGCCATCCACGGACGCTCACCTACCAGCAGAGGATGTTCCTGAGCCAACTGTTGTGCCATATACGGGTGCTAACCTACCAGCGGAGGATGCTCCTACGCCAACTAACGTGTTGTCCTTGACTGCTGACCCTCCGGCGGATAATGCTCTTATGCCCACCGAAGTGCCTTCAACCAACAGTGTGGCGGCTCAAGAGGAGTTAGACATGGTCATTATGAATTAATTCTTGTAGTTGATTTTGTATTCAGTGCTACAGTTGATATAACCCGTTGAAACAATTAATTTGTAACTAACTTTTGGGAACAATGGTGTTTCCTTTGAATACTTGTGCTGATGTTAACACCATTTTGATATAGATGTAGATATATTCATTGCAATTGTTGCCATCTATGTTTGTCTTTGGTTGCTTTTTGAGTGATTGCATGTTGGTCGATATTTTCTTTTGTGTTGTAGAAGGATGAGTCGTCGATCATGTCTCTTTCCTGAGATCATGCTCATTCTTATAGTGGGCTCGTCGACTGGTTCGGTACTTTATGCCTAACTGTCGACTGCCTCTCTTGTCTTAGAAGGATGAGTCGTCAATCATGTCTCTTTCCTGAGAGCATGCTCATCCGTGTAGTGGGCTCGTCGACTGGTTCGGTACTTTGTGCCTCCCTGTCGACTGCCTTCCATGTCGTAGAAGGATAAGTCGTCGATCATGTCTCTTTCCTGAGAGCATGCTCATCCATGTAGTGGGCTCGCCGACTGGTTCGGTACTTTGTGCCTACTTGTCGACTGCCTCAATTGTTGTAGAATGACGAGTCGTCGATCATGTCTCTTTCCTGAGAACATGCTCATCCGTGTAGTGCATGCTATTCGTTGCCGTTTTGATTGAGTGCATGTAGCTTGTAAATTGAAATGTTGGAAAAATAGGTATGTAAAAACATCATCACAGTGTCTTTGTATTACTTTGTCATTGAAATGTCAATTATGTACTATGCTGTACATAAACAAAGTGAATAATTGTTTTGTCTTAGTAGACTGCACATTGTAAATACAAGAAAAATTGTCATATATTGAAGACTTAAAAATAAAACTTCTTCAAATGGATGACATTCTAGGTGCGGGGGATAGGCTTCCCTGTGAGATCATGCAATTTGTAGGCCCTTTTACCGATAACTTTATCCACCCGGTAAGGTTCTTCCCAATTCGATGACAGCTTCTTTCTTTCCCCAACAGGCCGACTAGCTCCACAACTGCGTAGTACAAAGTCACCTACTTGGAACTGGCAACTATGTACCCTTGTTTTGAAATAACAAGCCACTTGTTGGGACTTGTTTGCTGCCTGAATCTGTGAGTTAAGCCTGACCTCTTCCAGTAAGTCGAGGTTCAAACGAAGTTTTTCCTCATTTGTCGACTTGTCGAAGTTGGACACTCTGAAGGTGGGGAGGCCTATCTTGGCAGGTATCACTGCCTCAGATCCGTATACCAAATTGAACAGAGTTTCACCTATGGTGGTACTTGCTGTAGTTCTGATGGCCCATAGTACTTCATGGAGCTACGACTCTGGCAGTCAGTACTTGGACTTCTCTCATAGTTTTTGGGGGAGGCATGTTGATGATGGCTTTTATCTTTTCTGGATTAGCCTCGATTCCCCTCTGGGATATCAGAAATCCCAAAAATTTTCTAGGTTCCATACCAAAAGTACACTTAGTTGGGTTCAACTTTATCTCAAGGTGCCGAAGGCTTAGTCCAAGTCATTAAGATATTGCTCAAAACTGACGCTCTTGATCAACATGTCGTATACATACACTTCAACAGATCTACCAATTTGCTCTTTAAAGATTCTATTCACTAGACATTGATACGTTGTTCCCGTATTCTTCAATCCAAAGGCCATAACATCATAATAGTACAAACCGTCTTCTGTGATGAACGTGGTTTTCTCCCGGTCTTCTTGGGCTATTGAGATCTGATGGTAGCAAGAAAAAGCGTCCATGAAGCCTAAATACCTGTTGCCTGAGGATGAGTCAACCAACCTGTCGATTGAGGGGAGTGGGAAGCTATCTTTTGAGCAAGTCTTATTGAGGTCGGTGAAGTCAACGCACATTCTCCATTTGTTGTTTGACTTCTTCACCAGGACCACATTGGAAATCCATTCAGGGTAGTGTACTTCCCTAAAGAACCCGACTTTTAACAGTTTGTCGACTTCTTCCCGGATGGCCATAATTTTTTCTGGGGTGAATTTCTTCTTCTTCTGTTTGATAGGTTTGACTTTGCTACTGACATTGAGTTTGTGTGAAATTACAGAGGGATGGATCCCAGGCATGTCAGCTAGTGTCCACGCAAATATGTCAGCATCCTCTTGCAAGAACTTCATCATTACTTCTTGTTCTTGTTTGGTCAATTTAGAGCCCAGCTTGGTTGTTTTAGAGGGTTCTCCTCTTCGGAGGCATACGTCCAGCATTTCCTTGATTGGTTGAGCTTTACTCAGCATCTCTTCATCTTTGGTGTCTAGGACGTCGAGTGATAGCCAGGATGCCTGTTGGTTGTTATTTAAAATACCGCTCGTCGAACCTGTCTCCCAGGTTAGCATGTTGATCTCCATTAACTAACTGGAGTTTTGCCCCCCAGTGTGCACTGTGGTTCTGAAGGTTTGCCCCCCAATGTGGGGGGTTCATGGTCAGGGCTGGCATCTTTTCTCTGGCCTTAGCTGTTCTTTTTGTCATTACTAAAGAATGTAGATGACACTGGCGGGCTTGGTGTTGGTTTGCCTACATGTAACCAATCCTGCTTGGAGTTGGGAATTTGACTTTTAAGCAATAGACTGCCTCAACCATTCGGACCTCCTTCATCGTGGGGCATCCTATTATGGCATTGTAGGCTGACGACTGATCTACTACCACAAAGGTGTTCATAACATTCAGCACGTGCTTTCCGTCGCCTAAGCAAATGGGCATTCATATCATCCCTCTGATTGGTATCTTGTTGTTTCTGAACCCGTAGATTGGCCTAGTCGGCAACAGTTAGTCATCCGTCAGCCCCATATCCTTGTAGGTCTTGTACATGATGGTGTCGACTACACTACTGCTGTCAACTAGGATTTTGTTCACCTCGAAATTGCCAATGATGGCCTTAATCACAATGGGATCATTTCCGGGGTCCTGGAATAGTTCGGTTTCATTCCTGGAGAAAGTGATAGACTAGTCGTCTTCTTCGTTTTCTTTACGAGAAAATGGGGCTTGTAAACCTACGTGGTATACACCGCGTAGGTGGGCTTTCCTCTTAGATTGGGATTCTGCCCATTCTTCCAAAGCTCTGACGATGGTGTTGATCACATCATGCACGGCTGGTCTGATATGTTGTCGTCGCTCTTGGCATTCTGCCGGCTGATTAGTAATTTAAGCTTGTTGAGCATTTTTCCGTTGGAAAAAATTATGAAGATATCCTTGTCGAATCATATCTTCGATTTCGTTTCGTAGATCCCAACATTCTTCGGTAGTGTGGCATGCGTCATCATGGAATCTGCAATATTTTTCGGAGTTCTTCCCACCCTTCCTAGGGTTCCTCAATCTTGGAGGCCATTTCATTTTGTTTGCCATGTCTCCATTGGAAATGTTATGGAGGATCTCTGTGTGGGGAGGTGTTGAGTTACGATCTCAACATGAACGTGCACGTTCTCCACGAATAGTAACTCTGCTAGCTTCTCCATCCGGTCAGTTTTTCGTTGGAGCTGAGTCACGTATAGCATAAAGTCATCATCTTGGGGGTTTGGTGGCCTCTACGGCCGTCTGGGCTTACTATTTGGATGAAATGTAGCTGGGAGAAGGAGGGGGTTATGTCGTTGGTGTTGGGGAGGAAAGAAGAGAAAGAAAAGGTGGCGTCTTGCCAAAGGATCCGACCTAGAAAGGTTGTTGTTTGATGAGGAAGGGAGGGACTCTTCGGCCAGGAGGTTTGTTGTAGGGGACCTCCATGTATCGTGGTTGATATTTCTTCTGAAGGGTAAACCATTGGTTTTTTCAGGTGTGGACATGGCTGATATCTCGATTCCCACAAACGGCACCAATGTTGAGGTATGGGAATCCGAGACCTCAAACGGGAGCATTAGCTAGTAGACAGTGACCTGAAGAGAGGGAAAACAGTGGAGGGGGTGACCGACAGTTGGCCGGTTGATCCCACTCCGATGCATAAGTCAGTTAGGGTTTTAGAGAGGTTTAGAGGAATGAAGCCAGAAGGGAGAATCTGGTACCTGGCTGCATGGCACTGTGCATATATATAGTGCTTACGTGTGAGCTTTGCATGAGCTTTGGAGTCTGGGCCTTCCGTATTGGGCCATCTCCTTTGATGGGATTAGTGGTTGGCTCTGCCGGATCCTAGGCCTGGGCCTAGTGGCTATGAGGCTTGGGCCGAGTGCTTTGATTTAGCACTGTTGGGCTTTTACTCAACAAATGTATATATTATGAAAATTTTTATTATTTGGACTTACAATAGATGCACACATTTAACAAATCTTACATATTTTTAGGGGGCATTTTGTTTGGGTCATTTGATATTACCATTGTGAATTTAATTCCCAACACGTAAATGTCCAAATACTTATTACCGGTAATTTGTCAAATTTGTATTTGGTTGTCATAGTGGTAATTTCATATTACCATATTCGGTTGACGAGGAATATAAGATTTCTATTGATCATTTTACTAGAATACCCTTCACTTATTCATACTTGAGTTATTATTTTATTATTATTTATTTATTTAAATAATACCATAAAAATATTCAATACTATAAATAGAAAATTAAAATTAATGTAAAATTAAACGTATAATTATATAACATATCACACGAAACAAGATAGTTTAAAATAAATATTATTGACTAATGAAAATATCAGTTAAATATTGAATGTAATTCAACAATTTTATTAATTTAATATTTAAAATTTTAATTGTTTCTTTTTTATGGAAAATTTTTTATTGTTTCATATAACATGTTATATTAATATTTATATCTATATATACAGTTAATTAATGATAATAAAATTATATTTATTAAATTATATTCAATATAATAATAAAATTAAAGAATTATTTATTTATTAATAAATAAATTAAAGCATTTATTAATTTATCAATACGACAAGTTATAAATTTGGTACGATAAAATTTGTACTTTAGATGAAATCAAGGGGCATTATTGACCAGAATGCTATTCTTGTAAGGGTATAAGTATAAGGGAAAAAATGTCAAATGACCATGGGAATTTGAAAATACCTAAGGAAGAGTTGGGAATTAAATTCCCACTCAAATAACCATATTTCTTGACATTTGGGAATCCAACATTTGGGAACCCTAACGTTTCGGGTTCGGTTTGGTTCGGGTATTTTTGCAGGTTTTTAGGTAGTTAGAGTTAATTCAATTTTGAACTTTTATTCTTTTACAAAAACTCAAATAAGATTATAAAAACTTTGAGTCATTCAATTTTGAGCCAATAAAATCAATTTTAGACTTTTATTCTTTTACAAAAGCTCAAATAAGATTATAAAAACTTTGAGTCATTCAATTTTGAGTCAATAAAATCAAGCATTTTTTTAAAATTTTAGTTCATTTGGACAATTCAATTCAATTCAGTTTCCATTCGATTAATTCGATTTTCATATGAACATTCCAAAACCCTAAAAGAATTGTCAATTCTGTGGGTTATCGGGTTTTTCGGTTCTCTTGCACAGTCCTACCAAATATGGTCATTTTAAATGACCTATGCCAAATTCCCGTGGCCGTGGTAATTATAAATTACCTTAAACCAAACGCATCCTTAAGGTAGTTGTAAAATTTAACTCTAGAGAGCTCTAAAGAACAATTTTGATTTTTTTAAATATTTTGTTGAATTAAATAATTATAAAAAATATTTTAGATAAGTATCTAAAGGATAAAAACTAAAAAAATTATGATAATATCTTTAAAAACTTTTATTTTTTCCAAAACGATTTTAATGAAGGACAATAAATTTTAGTATTTTTTTAAGAATAAATTTATAAGTATTTCAATTAGGGATAACAATATTTAGGTATTTTATTCAATTTGAAGTTAAATAGAAGAATGTACACCTTTATTTATTGAATGGATACCATTTTATTTTTTTATTTTTTTTATTTTTTAAAAATACAAGACAATAAACAAGCTCTTTAAGAGTGCCTAAGTAAAAACAAAAAAATTAATCTTAAAATTTACATGAAAAATCAAAAAGATTTTTTTAGAGAGATAAATAATGTACTGATATCAACCATTTGAGTCTGTTGGCTTTTTATTTTCAAGATGCAACTTACTTTTCTCATCCTCTCATTTCTTTATATATCCCTACTCTCATTCACTTGACCTCTACCTTTCATATTTTTTTTTTACTTTTTCTTTATGTTTTAATATTTTCTCTCTTTTTTGTTCTATCTCCTTATCTCTCTTTCTATTACTTTCAAGGATAAATTTCTATTTCAATTGTTTTTTGTTTTGATTGTTTTATTTGGGAAATACAAGGGTCTTATATATTTTTTAACTTTATTTTTATTTTGGTTTTTTTTTGTATTAGGGAATAATGGGGTTACTTATTACCATAATTTTTATATTCGGTAACGAAAGGTAAGTTTTGCACATTCTCTTCAATTTTTTGGTTATTAGTATATCTTTATTCAATTTATTTGTTGAACTAATGTCATGCTTTTTTTTTCTGTCTTAAAGTCATATTTTACTCTTATATCATTCAATTTTTGAATAAGAATTATAAGATTTAAAGATAATTATTTTGTCATTTTTTTATTGATTTGTTTGAAATTTTATAATTAAATTGTAATAATACTCATATAGAACGAGACTTAAACCTAATAAATGATAGTTAGATTAAAAAATGTAATTTTAAAAATTGAAAAAAAATATAAATAAATTCTTAAAAAATGATTTACTCTATTCCATATTAAATGCCTACAGTACTATTTTAAAATGTATAATTTGGAAGGGATGAAGCCATTACTATTTAAATAATTATTACTCCCTCTGTCCCTATTTAATTATCTCTTATCGGTCAATTTATTATAACTTTGATCATTAATTATAAAAAATATATATAATTAAATTTTCAAAAAATATATTTGAAAAGTTTAAGATTTGTACTTTTTAAATTTTATCTTCAAAAAATTTACAACTTTATAATTTTATTATAAAAAATGATCAAAATTATGATAAATTGACCAAATAAAAATAATTAAATAAAAACAGAAGGAATACTATCAAACTAACCTGTAACATCGAAATTAATTAGATCTGACTTTGGTAATACTTGCATATCTATAGATACCAGGCGGAACAGATTAGGACAGGGGTGAAGGTCAAAGGCTGTTGCCTGTTGGTTTGGTCACGGGAGCCGTAGCCACATCAGTAACACAGTTGGACGTGTCAACGGGATTTCATTCTTGATTACTGTAACAGTGATTTACGTGCTCACTCTCTCACTCTCTCACTCTCTCTCTCTCTCTCTCTCTCTCTCTGGGTGTATATGCATGTTGTAATAATACAAATACTACAATTACTGGGTATTTTCATAATTTGCTTTGATTTTATACTTTTTTTCGGCTCCCATTTCTCTTCTCCTTCTTCTTTCAAGTTTCACGTTCATCGTATTATCTTTTTTATTTACTAAGTGTTTGTTTGATAGGAAAAAAATAATGGGAAAAAAGTGTGAAAAGGAAAGGTAGGAAATAAATCTTTCTTTTATTTGGTAAAAGAAAAATGTAATTAGGGAAAGAAATATTTCTATATCAATTAACTCCGTCTAATTTGGCCGAAATATGAGAAAAAGAAAGAAACTCATTAGCAAAGAAAACAATCACAACAGCTAGGCTAAATATCATATCTCTCTGTCCCAAATTATTTGTCACTTTTTGATTTTTTTGATCAATTAAACTTAAATTTGACTATTATTTATGAAAAAATAATATAGAATTAAAATTTCAAAAAATATATATTGAGAAGTTCATGATTTAACGTTTACAAATATTATTTTTAAATATTTTTTGACTTTATATTTTTATAAAAAATAATTGTCAAAAATGAAGTTGTTTAATTAAAAAAATAAAAAAAAATAACAAATAATTTGAGACGGATGAAGTATATTCGATAAAAGATAAAGAATTAGAAACCTATATAAATCATAAGCCTTTCTTTCCCATATTGTGGATGGATTAATGTTTCAATATGATCTTCGTTATAACTCTCTCATCTTATCGCTTCCTTGTATACCAAAAAGAGTGAAAAAAAAAAAAAAAAAAAAAAAAAGGAACCCATTGGATCTACTGAAATGAAGGAAGCAAGGCAACTATCTAAGTACCAGAAGTACTCTCGCCAAGTCTTAATCAAAAGCTTGGGAATCAGCAATACGTATGGTGGCAATATTTTCTTCAACAGCAACAACAACAAAAAAAAAGAACCCTCGGGAAGAAATTTTAAGGAAGTTTTTTATGATGTTAGACATAGGTTCAAATCAATGATATTTCATCTTTATATAATGATACCCCTGCATGTATGATAATTAATTACATTGACCTAACTAATCCAAAATTAAGTTACCTCAGACCTCAAATGAAAAAAATTCTTACAAACTTATTTTCGACATTAATAAAACCTTAAATCTTAGACCTTACTTCAATGGTATTGAGTGTCTTCTATTCAGTCCAACGGACATTGATCAATCGATGATATTTTTGTTTCCACGGTTAATCGAACTTTATGCAAAGATTGGGGCATGGGCCAGTCATAGTCATGTACTGGATGACCTCTTAATTGAATTTGTATATATGATAGCATATCCCTTTATTCTTCTTAAGCAACTTTGAGCTTTAGAAAATCATCCTGATTGTTAATGTAATAGTTGACTCTATAATTTAAGGATTTGATTAGGCATAAATCGTGCAAGTTACCTTCAATAGCTCCTAGATTCCTGTATAAATACCCCAGAGACTTTGTATAGAATATACAATACAATTCATCCTCTCATTCTCCTTTTAAGCCTTCTAACACTGATTGACTTCTTTACTGTAATTTCTCATATGCTGCTAACAGGGCTATATATGATCCGAGATAGAAGGAGCTTAGCTCTGCTTGTGTTTGGTTTGATTACTTATGATGTCGTTCGAGTTAGGTTCATGTTCGATTAGGGTTCGTAGTTTGATGTTGTTAGAGTTCAAATCGACCAAATTTTTGATTAAATTAGTTAGATTAGTTTATACGAGATGAATCATAAAAAATTAATGAATGGTTTATTAGGGACCTATCTGCAAATAATACACTTACCCTTTTTTTTTATTATATTCATATATATCTGACAACTGTTTCATTACACTGATAAGCATAAGGTTAATTTTGCTTTAATTTTTTCACAGCTTTTCCCATTATTTATTAGTGCTACTAACATTAATGAACATACAGAGGAAGAGAAGTACCTAAGTGCCAAAATCTGGAAATAAGTACACTAACTAAGAACCATGATTTGAACCTCAAGGTTAAGGGCATATTGATTCTGCCGTTAAACCATGCACATAGTTTTTTATTGTTGTATTTATTTTTTCTTCCCATGTTCTCAAAATTGAAAGTGTAACACATGAATTATAGAATTAAATTAGTAGTTGTAAAATTGGAAAGTGAGAGTTTCATATCCATATGATGCGGCAAGAAGGGTGAGTTTGGTTAGGGTAATGTTATATTACCCATGAACATAAGATTATCACCACTTTATTTAGTAATGTGATTTTCTGGTAACGTATGTATTTTGTGTTTGGTTGGAGATATGAACATCTTAGATTATCATATTTGGTTGGTATAAGAATATGACATATATAAATGCCTATTTTACTATTTTACTCTCACTTATATAAAAAACTTTCTAAACTTGTGTTTTAACTACATTAATATTCTAACTAAATTAACATATTTTGAAAATGTTAAACAAATTCAATAACAAAAAGTAAAATCAAAAAAATCAAAAAATTAACAATAAAAATAATAATTTGATAAATAAGATTTATAATTGACAAATATATACAAATATACAAATAATCTAAAATTTCTTCAATTAAAATTACCAATTATTTTCAGTTTCAATATAAATATTATCAAACCAAAAAAAAATCACTGTTTATTAGTATAATGAGAAATAAGGATAAAATAAGAAAATTAAAACCAAAAGAATAAGACATATAATATAACCTAAAAAGGAATGATATTCACATTCATACCCATATTACCGCGTAATCACATATCGTTTGACACTATTATCAAAAAATCAAATAAAAACATGTAACTTAACATAATAGACATTCTTATAGAAAATATAACGTAACCTCAACCAAAAACCCCAAATCCCTTACAGAACAAACCCAAAATGCTGAAAATAAAAGGGGTATATAGTGCACCAGGCTACAAGCAAAAAATGACAGGGAAACAACTGCAAAAGTATTAAGCCAACAGTAGGGAACAGACAACGTACAGCCAGCCAGACATCTCCCCACCCCTCTCAAACTTCAAGCAATGCTACAAGTATGAAGCCTCTTCTTTATCCATTGGTCTACTCGACTCGACACACAAACAATAAAATATAGCAACATAGATGGAAAGACATGCTTCTAGTTTTTTCGATGTACACATCCTTTCGAATAATTTATAAAATAAAAAAAAATACTATGAAAATCCCAAATCAAATATCTTGAAACTACATTTAAGCTGATTAATAAATACTAGTAGTAGGAAAAAGAACTTACAAGTTACAATTTTGAACCAAAAAATTAGGAAAAAAAAAAGAGAACAAATAGTCTGAAACTCTAACTTATATCTTTTACATGCTAATTAAAATACACCAAGAGAGGGCTTTAAGAGGGAATTAAATGACGAGGTGATGGTGGTCAGCCCAGCTAGCCTGAAAGAGAAAAAGAAAGAGTGAGAATGACAGAAAGGGGGTTTAGGCTGGCGGGGCGTTGGGCAGCTGTATAAGAGAGGTAGGCTCGGTGCTCAACAAGCACCCCATTGGGCATCGGTTGTCGCAGCCAAATTTTAACAGCAGAGCCGGAAGAAACAGCTGTGAATCGGACACTGCCTTGGTCCTAGTAAACAAACATTATATTGTATTTTCATTCTTCACATCTTCAGGATTTTCAATTTTCCATGTGTACTACTAGTAATAATCACAATGAAGAGATGATAAAAGATGGTTGTTCACTGTTCAGGGATGAGCAACAAATAAACCTCTTTTTTCTTGTAACTTTCTTTTTTCTTTCTTCATTTCTTTTGTTTATTTAATCATATGAACCAACATCCCCGCCGTTTGGACTTTGGGTGGAGCCGTTACTGATGGGGGGTTCATGCAGATGCAGCTCGTCAACGGTATCACAATCACAGTAGTTGAAGTGATTGGTGCCGTTAGCATTATTGATCTCGTCATCAGATTCAGGAGTGTTTACACTCCCACCACCATCTTCGTCGAGCGCCTTATAATTGCAGCCCTCGTCGAAGCTCCGTTCATCATATTCTTCTTCTCCCTCATTGGCTTCGGCGGAGGGATCAGAATCAGATCTGATGAGGGGCTGCAGTTGCTTATGACCCACTATCGGTAATGGCTCAGTCAGCTGTTTCCCGTCTCGAGGTGGCGAAAACACTACTGGCAGATAGTGATCCATTTCGCATGGGAATTTTGAGTTCCTAAAATGTTCTTTCAACGCTTCCAATCCCTATATATTTGACAAAAGAAAATCAAAATAAAATAAAATAAATCAAAATGAAATATTGTATGCAAGAATTAGACCCAGATGATGAACAGAATAAAGCTTGCTTGTTACAGTTTTTTATCCAACAAGAAAAAGTTTAAAAGAAATCAAATTAGAGGGTGAAAGTAAAAACCTGAACTCTTGCATAAGTTACTTCACAGATTTTCCTGGAGTTGAAAACTTCCCAGTGCTGATGATGGAAAGCCTTGTAAAGTCTCCAGGTTGCTTGCGGAGTTGTCATGTTCACAAATCCATATCCCACATTACATTTGTTGCTGTTTTTTTTTGTCCAAAATAAAAAAAAAAATTGATGATGATTATTATACAGTAAGAATCTTCCATTTTAGTAGTGCAAACTTTTTAATTAATTAATTAATGTCCACGAATTGTGAAAATATTAGCTACAATTACTAAAATGATTGGGACGAGATAGAAAAATTACTTAAAATCAATGGGGAGGTACACGAAATCGTAAGAGGATAAGGGCTGATCCTCCCCGTCAGCAATTTGCTCGTTGCAGTGAATACAGTGATTGTCCAGCATGTTCAACAGCAATTTCTGACTGCAACAACACCCCCAATATTCAAACCCACAAAAACCTCCACATAATTACCAAATAACCAACAAAAAACGAGGGAAAAAAAGGAAAAAACAAATGCCATCATTTCATTTTCTATTTAAGTATGACTAGTTAGAAAGAGACGACTAACCTATACTTGTTGGGTATGTTCTTGATCATGACAGTGGTCCTCGAATCTTTACAGTTCGATTCCACCATGGCATCTTCACTTATAAGGAATCGAGGATCGAACTTCTTCGACTGTCTGCCTTTCCACGGCCTGCCCTTACACTGCTGCTGCTGCTGCTGTTTGCTTCCATTGCTACCACCCACAATCGCTTGGATGCTTACGTTTTTCTTCGCGTTCTTCTTAGCTCCTCCACCTCCAACTCTCTCTTCTACCACCGATGTTTCGATCGAACCCTTGATGTTGTTTCCATTCTCATTAGGGTTTCCCTTACTAGAATTGGATATTCTCTTCGTTGGCGACCGGCTTTGAGAAAGGAAGGAGCGAGGAGGGATGTTGGAAGAAAATCTACCGGAGAATTTGCGAGCTAATGGTGATGGAGTCGGTGGCTGTGGCGTCGTGGGAGAAGATGTGTACCTTGAATTTCTTGCATGGTAATTATTACTGGTCGTCAATGAATTATTATTGTTGCAAGCTGCAAATGCGTTGAAGTTGGCGGCATTGTTAGCATTGAAGAACTTCCTGCTGTATCCTCCAGGACGACTAAATTCAATCACAACTTGCTTCCCACTAATTTCTTTTCCATTCATATCCCTCAAAGCCTTGGCTGCATCTCTTACATCATAAAACTCCACAAACTTTTGGTGTTTCTTCAATGGCGTCTCTCTCAGTTCCTTCACGGGGCCTAAACAACAAAGTCGACAATAATAAATAAATAAAGGATCATAATTATTCATAAATATATTTATAAGAAAGAGAAGCAAAAGCCATTATCCTGAAGTTAAAGACAAATAATTCAACAGGCAAAGAAGAATTTCGATAAAGACTCATCAGATTGAACAAAAAAAAAAAACAAAGAAAACAAGACAACTTAAGTACCAATCAAACCCTTTTTAACTCTCTTTTTCAAACAAAAGGCAAAAAGCTTGAGAAGCCAAAACTCACCAAAAGCTTGGAAAATCTCTTTAAGTTGGGAAGTAGAAACGCCGGGGTCCAAGTTGAAGACCACAACAGTTCCTTGATTATTCCCGTCAGGAACAACATTACTTGCCGGAATAATAAAGTGGGCCCAAACAGCTCGTCCCCCTATCAATCCACGCGCAGTGGGAGGGGGTGGGGCACACGCGTTCATCTCTCCTGGTTCGCACCCGGCAGCAGCGGCATACTGGTTCCGAGCCCTGGTTTGTTGCTGCATGTGCTGCTCTCGTATTTCCTTCAACGCTCTCTCCGCATGCCTCAGATCGTAGAAGTGAACCGTCACGATCCCTTCTCCGACTCTTTCCATCTGGACCCCGCGTACTTCCCCGAAAACCTCCAATTCTCTCCTCACCCTCGACTCGCTCACATCGCACGGGACCAACGTCAACACTAAAGCCCTCGTCGCCGCCGCCGTCGGAGGCGGCAGTGGCGGCTGCGGTGCAACCACCATGGAAGTTGTAACGTATGGCGTTGGCACAGGTGCAGGTGGGGGTGGGGGTGCGGGTGCGGGTAAGGGAGCATGGAACTGTAGTACGCCACCATCGCAGAAGGGCACCGTTGGCGGGGCAGCATACGGGTAGTACAGTTGGGGCGGTCTGAAGACAGGAATTTGGGGTTGACAAACGGGGTTTTGGGCTGGCCAGAATTCTTGCGCTGCTGGGTCTAGGTTTCCAGGGAACCGGACAGGACCGGTTTCCCCCATGGCAGGTTTCGGGGCAGAGAAACCAGTAGCCAAACCTGAAAACAAGCAAGAAAAAAACAAGAACAAGAACCCTCGTCCTCGGCTTGATAATCAAAAAGAACTTTGGGAATTTATTTATTTATTTATATATATTTAAGAGGAAAGCTGTTTTTTCGAGTTCAGCTTGGGAAGTTTATTTAAGGAAGAGAAAAAAAAAAAGAAACAAGAAGTAAACAAAATTTTCGTAGTTTTGTTTCCATCTCCAAAAGTCTTTGATTCAAAGTGACAGTGTAAAGGGGAGGGGGGGCTTAGAGGGACTCTTGGCCTTTGGGGTTTTCCATTTTACTATAGTTTCTTTTCAAGACAAAGTTGCTAAAAATGTCGATTGCCAAATGCCACCTCGGGGAGAGGATGAAATTACAGTGGAGGCCTTGGTCTGGCGTGGATCCTCCTTGTGATTTGGGGGTGATGAAGAATGTGGACCGTACACGTGGCGATAGAGACGAATGTGTGTGGGTTGGGGGAAGGGGTAATAATTGCCCTGCTGCATGGTACTTTTCATGTTGGTATTTTGACTACTCGTATGCTTTATTTGTGCACCTCTCTCTCTCACCTTCACCCCCTCCATTAATTCTTTTGTCCCACTCCTCGACGGGCTTTTTGTTTCTCTTCTCTTCCATTTCCAACAACATCAAAATCTCCACTCAAAATATAATTATCCCAAAACCAAATTTCTCTAGCTTTAGCATTGATCAAGTTCTTCTTTTGGTAAGGTAAATAAAACATGGAAGGTCCGATGGGCAGAAGAAATTTGATAAATTTAGAACATATGAGCGGCTGAGATTGGCTTCATCGTCCCTTAAACTTAGGATAATCATTGCTTGAAAGCATACATCGAATTTTTTTAGGTTATTGAGTTTAACATATTGACTTTATTAATTGGGGTTTTGGGAATGACCTGTCACTATTTAATACTATAAATTGAGGTTTATGGTAAGGTAAGATTTGGAAAGATGGAATGGCCTAAAGAAATTTGTTACTACTAAAATTTAAAAGGTTGGAAGGTCTACACCGAAATATTTTAGGTTATAATTCAACTCTAGTATTTTAATTTTAGTTTGGTTTTTTGGGATTGGATTATACAATGTTTAATGTAGATCAAGATTTTTGGGTACGGTAAAATATGGAAGGTCAAAACGTCAAAAGAAATTTGTTAAAATTTAAATTGTATGAATAAAAAATTATTATATGGATCCCGACTATCATGTTAATTATAGTCAAAACCACTACGATTATAGCATTAACTCAAAGATTCTCTTATAATTACTGAACCTTACCCTAATAATTATATATCCTAAAATTTAGGACTTGTTTTGTAAATTATACATTTTAGAATTTAACACTAAACTAATAGCTAAATTTTTTATTAAATTTTATTAATAAAAGTTATTTTGAATTGATACAATTTCAATGATTGAGTCGGACTCATATACTTATCTCTTAATATGATGGTTTAGTTTTTTTTTTTTTGCTGTACAATATGATGGTTTAGATTACTTCCATCATCTAATAAACTTACAATAATCACAATTTGAAGGTGCACACCAAAAATTTGTAGGTAATAGAATAGAGTTCAACTATTTTAATTTTTTAAGTTTGGATTAAAAAAATTTTTAAATTTTTAGGTACACATTGATCAAGTTCTTGGTAAGGTGAAACATGGAAGGTGGAGAGATATTTCAAACATTTCCATATATTAATTATTTTGTGTGTGTAGTTTACATCTTAGCAAAGTTTTGAGTAAAGTCTCTGCAAGTAATTACCATATTTAGATTAGTTACTATTTAATTCATATACTACTATATAACATGTAAAATGTAATGAACTATATATATTATATATAAAAAAATAAATAAAATGAATGGACAAGGCAGAGAATGTGACAAGAAAACATTCAAAGATGAAGTGGGGCGCCCAATTAGTCCAGACCCAGATTATCCGTATATGAAATTTCCCAACGAAAAACTGTGAAATCGAGTCAAAATGACATTAATTGATGGAAACAGCAAAAACCGGGCAGAAGATCAAGCAGCTTCCATCGAAACCTCCGACTACTAGTAGTTTCAGCCTAGCTACAATGTCTACTACTGTTCTATGAACAATTTGAAAGATTTTTTGTCGGAAGTTATAGGCAGTGGGATTAAATATACTTCACAAATTTTTTCAATAAGATTGTGAGAAGTTTAAAAAAAAAAAACAGGAAAAAGGGGTGAATCCGGATAAGCTGAAATGACGGCAGGCAGGAGATCAGAAAAGAGAGATTCATTACTTGAGCTTCAATGCATGAAATCTTTCACAAATCAAAGTATCAAGCCATCAACATTTCAATCAAATCTCTCATCTCTGGAAGACTGAAATCATCATTCGCTACGCCTACCCTTTTTAATTAATTACCCAAATTAATATACTAACTACTACTTCTTCGATGGTTATTAGAGTTTTATTATATGATTCAGTTAAATTTATCTTTTCAATAACTTCAGTTCTGACGTGACGTGATAGATCTTTTTTTTTTAAATCTATCATTACATTGTAATTAACAAGAAGAGAAAATTTATCTTATAAATATGATAATTTTTTAATATATATGACTAAATTTTATTAAATGAAGAGTTAAACTTATATGATACTTATAGAAATTTGACAGATCATAAAACGATACGTCAGAAGGATTAAATATTGGACGGTTAATAAGTATTTTTCAATAAAAAATTATAATTAAAAAATTAAGAGAGAAAAAAATATTATTGCCATTTTTTATCAGTACCACCCTTTTCTTTTTCTTCAAGAAACAAGCAAGAAAAGAGTCAAATATGGGCATTCGGGGCGGGTTCAGTTGCCAGCACACGTGCGTCATGTAGTATTTAATTTGGCTTTAAGTTAATTTTTCCTTTGGGTTTCCAATTCCAATTCCATATGGCCAACATGAGATTTCCAATGCCAGGCAGCACCACCTTAATCCTTGTGTATTTTAAGTTTGTCTTTTGTTACTTTGCACGCTCTTGTCTGATGTCTGCCTCTTCCACGTCCTCTCTTGTTTTTCTTCAACAACAATATCTTTGTTCTCTTCTCTTCGGCTACTTACTACGAATCAAATTCAATTCAAATATATCTATGACATTGATTTTTCGTCCTTCCCCTAGAGTTGCTTGATGTTGAAATGTTGGTCCGTCTCCATCACCATATTAATTATGAAACTCAGACACCGATACAGTATCCTTGTTTTCCCCTTTTCTTTTGTTTTCAAAAGGTTTTAAAAGTAGCATCAATTCATATTGACTTTCCCCTCTTAACTTGGTGGGCGAGACAGAGATTGGAAGAATTATGAAATGGCATGGCATGGGTTGGAGCATGCAATAGAAAACCGGATTGGATTAATTGGTTGAATCGGTTGAACTAGTTATCAGTTCGGTTTTTAAGGGGTATTCAATTGTTTTGAATTGAAAATCATTGAATCAATTGAGTCAAAAATTTAAAATTTTTTAAACTATTTTTAATTAACTGACTCATATCTAAAAGAAATATAAATCAATGAGAAATCTAAATTCTTTTTTTTTAATTATGTTTGGACTTTAGATTTTGAATTTTTGAATTTAAATTTGTAATTTTTTTATTCTGATGTACTTTCATGAGAAAAATTTTAATTTATGATGTAAAATAATTCTTAATATTTATTTAATTATCTGATGCATTAATATTTTCTATTTTTTCTCTTTTATTATTTTTTTAAATTTTTTATTTATTTAATTTTATTGAATTTTTTAAAAAAAATTAACGAAATTAAAATATTCATCTAAATTGAACCTATTAGACCGATTGAACCGTAAATCAATCGATCAATCAATTCAAAACAGGTCTGATTTTTTATTCACTGAATTTGAGTCAATGATGAAATCAGGATTTTTATTTAATAGAATCAATATATTATTTATAGCGTAAGAAAGAATCATATAATATCCTCCATATAATATATGTAATATCATTACAAAAGGAAAAATATATAAATCATTTTAAAAGAAAATTATACACATATAAATACTAGTAAATGTTTCATAAAATTAATATTTATATGCTGACTTGTATAGATAACTTTTACTAGAATGTTTTGATTGATGCTCAATTTGTTTATTTCTAGGGTTAATTTAGAAATTTTATAATTTCACCCCCGATTTGAGCCTTGTCTTCTCTCCCATCTCCTCATAAACCCCAAAAAAAAAAAAATTAATTCAAATTGAGATTTTAGGAACCTATTAAAATCGATTGTTTACCAACGAAAAATGCAGTCAGCATAATTTAGACACAAATCTTGTGCTCAAAGAGCTCAAAACTTCAAGTCTCGACCCCTTGTGCCAAACCTGTTGGCAAATTTCCTGGATATTATAATCATCTAGTTCATTTATATTATTTGGAACAGTATATTAAAACACATTTTATTGGGTAAATAGGGCAACCTTTGACACATTTATAACTTCTTTCAAAATCCTACATAAAATTACACATGAAATCAGTGAAAAACGTGATTTGTGATGTGAAGCAAAAGGCTTAGTCGACAAAAATCTTATAGCTTAGTGATAGTATATATTTTCAAGGGCAAAACAGCGGGTAAATTAAGTGAATAAATAATTGATTTTGGTAGCTAAGTGGGTTTTAATTTGCATGGGGTATGTTCCCCATTGTTGCCACACGAGTTCATGGGCCACTAGGTGTGGGATGTAAAAGGGGAGTAAAGGGACCCTTATTTTAAGAGCATTAAAAAGTAAGTGAAAGGGATGTTTCTTACTTTCTTATTCTTTCTTGCTTTCTCTATTCCCCTGGCCTGGGCAGAGCCCACCCTTTTTTATGGAGAATTGGAGATAGATTATAGTAGATTACATAAAAGACTTGCTATATTAGGTTCTTTCCCAGACATTCTATTTGCCGGTGAGCCAGGAGCCACCAATATTCCACACTAGCCTTTTACATTTTCTTGTATAGGAGAAAAGCTACAGAGATTTACCAAAAATGAAGAAAAACAAAATCTCGTAAATATTTAACAAGTTGCAATCTCATATAGCCCTTAGGAAAGGCAATGCATGTGCTGATGCTCTTGCTCTTGCTAGGTTAGGAAGTAATTTACCTCGTGATATGTACTTCAATATACTCATATTTTGTATTGGAAGCCCCCGGACTTTCCTGCTAGGCTACTAATGCTTGATGAAGTAGGCAAAATTTTGTTCAAAATACTATTCATTAATGTTAAAACAAAGATTAAAAAGGAGGTGCACTCGAATTTTAATTCAAGCGATAGGTGTATGTTTATCGGGAATTGAAATATCAGGTTCATAAGATTTCATTATCGTATTATCTAAAAAAATGGTAAGATATATCATTTGCAATCAATAGAAATAGCAATCTATTCCATTGAGATATCTTTTGCCACTTTATACTTAAAATTTTGGAAAATCTATAATAAGGAAATAAAAATTGGGCAATCTCTGAAAACAAATGAAAGCCGGAACTGAAGCAATGAACTCCCAGTGGAAGTGGAACCGGACAGAGTTTGATCTGCCAAGGTTTACGAGTCGTACCTATGAATAGGATTCCCCCATGTTGCCTTTGCCTGTTTATTATAGTATGTAAATAGGAAGGGAATTGGCAGTGAATATTATTTGTCAAAGGAATTTCAGCTTATAATAGACAAAGGGAAGGGGACCATCCTTATCTGCTCCCCCTTGTTACCAGGAATCCTGCCTACCCTTTTCTTCTTGTTGGATTTGGCCTAAAAAGGGCTTAAATTAAAACCTACCCATGCTTACCATTTGCTACTTCACTCGCTTGCTGTTAGCTAGTGCTTCGCTAAATAATGCAATTGCGCTTGCAATATTTATTGGCACCTAAAATGGAGACCTTTGCCTTGGCCCCAACCAAAATGAACCATCTCGGAATGCGTGCGTGCAATAAGGTTCTTGTTATGTCGTGTCATGTCACCGTGACGAATCGATATGTTATTTGTTGGAACTAAGAGTCGCGAAGATTTATTCGTCTTGAGTTGCAACGGGGTGTGCAATTTTTTTTATTTGTTATTTCAAGGGTTTTTATTTTAGATTTTAAGATATGGCTTTTCAGGGTACAAAGTGCAAAGCGAAATTATATAATCATGGGGTAACCACTTTTCAATTAAAACACTATGATCAAGAATGTTGTTGGATTATTATAAAATTATTATTATGACAATGAAAAAGCTTAAAATAAAGCGGCAGCTCAACTTTAGATCATTAAAATTTTGGGCTTCTCTTGCCCCCAAATCTACAGTCTGGGACAGAGAGAGAGAGGAGATTGAGAGACAGAAAAATATATAAAAGTTATGACCATCTTGGAGCAAAATGGAGTGAAAATATGCACAAAAGTTGGTTTCAGAAACTCGTATTTCGATCTTAATGGAATCTGGCCTAACTGAACTGTTGTCAATCTTCCACTTTTTATATCAGATAGGCTCCCTCATTCCTCCACCTGCCATCCCCATACTTCAACGGTTCAACCCCTCCAACCCCATCCAAAAAAACAAAAAAAAACACTGAGAAAACCAAACAAAATAAATGTTACACTGGAATTGCTGCTACTATTTGTGTCAATTTGCTGCAAGGAGAGTGTTATAGAGATTCCCACAGCAATAACCCTATAAAATCAATATCTGTACAATTGCTCCAACAAGTGATTTCAGTTTGAGTGAGTTTTAACATTAGTTAATGTCTAATTATAAATAAATTTTCAATAAAAGTGACCCATTTAACTCAAGTTTGCACTAAGCAACTAACTTATCTTAAATAAAATTTCCAATTAAATAACCATCTTTAATATATAGACTACCATGTCATAAATTTTTAGTAAATTTTCTCAGTACGTAAAGAGTTCTCCCTTTTTTTTTTCTTCTCCGGAACATAAGAAGCCAAACTAGGTCTGTTTAACATATATTATCTGCCTCTAATAACGCCAAGAATTAGCCCAAACTGAAGCATCATAATAAGAAAACTGTGCCAAATTCTTTAGGAAGTCTTGCACTGTTGCACATTGTAAATAGTGTTGATTAATGATTACTGTAAAGTGAACAAGCATATTGTACAAACGTAACGGAAGAGTGGCCTTAACCATCGTTCGTAGTGAATGAGATGTATGACCTTTAGGTGTAGTGGTATGTAAGCAGGGACATAGCTTTATCGCCATTGGTCACGCAGCTTTATGTCATTTCCCATCAGAAATTTCAACATTTTGGCTCTAAATAATCCCTTTAACTTACATTCCTGAGATGAGATGTATGCTTTTCATATAAGCAGGACCATGAAAAGCTAAGGCCATTTTAATCGGCAATTGAACCATGACAAACCCCACTTTCTGATTACAGAAAAGGAAACAAAAGGAACCGGCCGGTCCCCGCTTAAAGTAAATTTAATTTAAGGCTTTCAAACTAGAGAATGAAAGAAAGGAAAATGTACTGCACTTTTGAGGCTCCCACAGCATTAACCAACCTCCCGTCATTCAAAAACCCAAATATAAGATCATCATGTGCAAAGTGAGTGGTCATGGCATTCATATTTTTCATTTCTTTATGTCAGTTTCCTGAAACTATACAGTTTATTACTCCAGTTGGGACACCAGGGAGCCCACCATGATTGGCTTCAGGCTTCGGCACAAGTTTTACAAAAACTTCCACATTTGAACCTTTTCTGCCAGAGGACTTCCCTTACCTTAACTCTTAACGGGTAGATATAAACTTACAAGTTATAAATACAGAAAATGCTTCATATTCAACATACTAATTATGAAAGGGGGCATATCTAGCATCCTTAGCATTCTAGGATCAGAAACATACAATTTTAAACCCTTACTTTCCAAGTAAAATATATCAGTGTAAGCGAGGTCAATAAACTAGAATGAGGCTAAATCTCCATAATAGGAATGCTTCTGTTTTACTCTTTTCCCTGTTTCTGTTACTCTGCTCCCACAACAAGATTAATACAAAGCTCTTATGGAGAAAATAGAGCTGTAAGTCAAATGTAAAAATTAACTCTCTGTTACATTGTTGAGTGTACTGAAGTATGATTTGTACCTCTGTGCTAATCCAAACATGCCTAGTGTGCCGCCAGTGTGAAGCATAACCACATTGCCATCTCCATGTGCACTGGTAATTTCTGTTGCCATTTCCCAAGCAGCTAAAGTATAGACAGGATCCACCAGAATACCAGTTTGCTGTGCAATTTTCTGGCAAGCCTCTATTTCCCCTTCCAAAATGTTGCCAAATCTATGAGAAACAGATGGCAAAAAAAAAAAATCCAAAAAGATTCAGCTGGGTTATAAAATGCTACCCCTTTCAAAAATATATAATGATACAGTCATTGATAATTCATATTATTGATTTCATGATTTCTTAAAGCTATCTTCATGACTACTTATATCATTCTTCCAAGTATAAACAATACAGAAGAATATATATACCCACTAAAGTTTTTGAAAACAATAAAAGAACAAAAACAAAAACATATTTATAACTCATAAAGTTTTCGACAAAAACATTAACAGCTTTGAGCAACTCATTTTCAAATTTGAAATTGCTCAAAAAGTAAATTTTGTATTTATACCTTTTGAATATTTTACAAAAAAAGCAATTTTTATACTAGCTTTTTTGAACAAATAACTTTGGTCTATTTGATATTAGTTTGCCCCCGCTAAACATAAATCTTGGATCTGTCCCTGATCTTAGATAATCCCCTACATGGATCAATGAGGTTAAAAACCAGCTTAGTTGCAGTTGCAAAGAAGTTAGAACTACAACGAGAGATAAATAAAAGGAGAAAGAATTTACTTTCTTGGACGGCAACGGTCTAGCCAGTGCACAATTCCATCATCTACTCTATTTAGTTTGTGACTATCAAGGAGAAAACCCAATTGCCTCTTGAATTCAAAAATTAAGCGTCTCTCTTGCTCTCTGTATGCATCAAATGTGCCAGCTAACATTACTGCTGTAACCTTCCATGGAAGCCTGACAAAAACAATAGCAATGGTGACTATAGCTGCCATAGTGTGCTACAATTTATAAATCATTCCACAAGATACTCACATAAATACTTGAAATTTTAGACTCAAACAGAAACATATAAGAATGACAGCAGCACATACCCTAGACACAGGGCAGCAAGGCCTAAACCAATAGCAGTTGTCCCAGTACCAGAATCCACCACAAAGTTGAAAGCCTTCTTTTTCCCAAGTAAATGGTCCTGAGATAAGTAGTCAACCAGACGAAATAGACCTATAAGAAAGAAGCTCAATTAATTGAAGCTACCTAGAAATCAACAAACACCAATTCAGTATGTAATAAATACTTAAAATGCTAGTATATTGAAAGGAAATAATCAGTGAAGGGAGTTGACAAGCAGCCTACGATTTCTAAAGAATATGCCCTATCTTAGAAATCATAACCTGAAAAAAGTGAGACTGAGGAGACAGTTAAAAACATAAAATTGAAAGGCACATATTCTCTAGTGGATGGCATTGGCCATCTGTCATGAGTTATCATTATCAATCCATTAAAAGACGAACAATGCAATCCATTTTCCCCTGCAAAATGCTTCAGATTGAATATAAGAGATCATTCATTTATGCACTCTAACAAAACAACATCCTTGAAGAGAAGCATTTATAGTTGATGCAATATTGACATTTGTCTAGGTAGTTTCAAAACTATCTTTCTGATGACTTGGAAACATTGAATGTAAAAGAGAATGTACATATATTTGTGAAACTATAAAATGATGATTAGAAGTAAATCCAGAACCCACAATGTTTTTACCTAGAAATGCAACAGCATCTCCCGCACCTTCATTGACTATAACAACCTTTGTTGAGTCACCCTTGGTGCCTCTAGGGGAATCAATTTGCACAACCTTTAAACACTCAAATTTCTGGGTTGTTGCAGACACATCAATAATGTCATTGCAATATACAACATTACCACTATTGCCTGCAACCATACTAGCATGAGTCTGTAACATTTGTTCCCTATCTGCATAAAAAGATCTCGGAACATACGTTACATTTCCATATAATGTTGAAATCAGGTTATAGCCACTTAGAATAGCAGGCTGTTCCCCTCGTAGAAGTAAGTGTGCCTTCAGTCCTTTCTCTGCACAAGAAACAGCTGCAACACATTGCCAAAGACTAATATGAATCAAAGCTTTATGTGGCTGGTATTACCAGAACTTATTATGAATTCTGAAAAAGCAAATTTTACAGTAATTTCTCTTGTAACTACAACAAGAAAATACCTACCAACAGCTGCTGCATGTGCACTTTGACATCCACCACATGTAACCTAGAAAAGTTCTGAATTTAAAATTATGTGGTCTTTGAAGTTTGCAAGACTGGAAAATGTATTGGTAGATGATAATTCATTCGACACAAAGAGAGAGAGAGAGAGAGGAAGTGGTGGAAGGAGGGGGTGAATATAGGATAATAGTGCACTGAAATCCATCTAAAGGTTTTATTTGCTGTATGATATCTATTTGTTCCATAAAATTATATGAAACTACAAACTGTTTCTCTTCAAGCTATCTATGAAAACATAGAGAACATCAGAAGTGGTCATGCTTCCAACCCCAGTCCAGGATGCAACAACCACCACATACCTTAATAGAGTATCTAAGGCTAATGGATTGTCAAATTCAACTTATTGCAAAATACTTAAAACTCCGAATACAATTTTAAATTCAAATTACATGAATCTTAAAACACCAGAGTCCATAGATATTTCATAATAGGTCTAAATTCTTTAGCCTCACTTTTAGATAAGTAGTCTTCAATAATTATTCCATATATCAAATAGTGTGTCTAATGCTCCTAATTATAAGAAGCACTGGCAGTGTTCTCTTGACCCAGCTACCCCATGCAGATAATCTAGTTGCTAGCAGGTACTCCTTGACATCTAGAATATAATAAACAAAAGAATGAGTAAAAGAGCTTGGCAATTAACAAACCTCCTCTGGTCATACACATGCTAAATATGTATAGATGCCAAAGCAATTTAAAGACATTGCTAGAACATTTTGCAGAAATGTTCATATTCAAATAACATAAATGGTCATGGATGTATTTTCAAATTCAGATTCAGATTTATATACATATTCAAATTCACATTCAGATTCAAATTCATTATTAAGGTGATGAGTGTGACCTTTCCTCCGTGAGTAGACCAACTAAACTTGGTTAATTTGGAAGAACTAACCATGTGCATGCAAATAATAATAATGTATTGTTACATCTAAAGGTATGTGGCAGTTGCTATGTCTCTGACTCCTGTCAGGAGTGTGACAACTTTAGTGGTATTGTATATCTACTGAACAGACCATTATTACTCATACTAATGAGCCCTTAAAAATTGGTCGGCATCCCATAAGCATTTAATGTCTCCCGTACTATAATGGTTGCCAGACCTGCCATTGTCCTACCCAAATGCATATGGAGATAGAAGAGAGTCTATAGAAGCCAATTAAGATCAACAATAATATGTCGAACCAAACTGATAATGTGTAATTATATTAACAGACAATTAAATGAAAGATCCAATTGCCATCTTACATGTGAGAAAAACGTAATCTTACCACATCTGTCACATCATGATCCTCAATCAGAGGGAGCAGTCCATCTAGTTTTCTTGCTTTATTGCCATTGACAAAGGGATGTAATAAATCATCCCTCACAATATAGAAGGACAAGCCTTGATTGTCCTCGATCATCTTGTTGCCGAGATAAGGCTGATTACTGTTTAAGAAAGAGACATTAGCAAACAACCCCACTCTGTTTTGCCCTTGTGCTGAAGAAACCATAATCTGATGAATTTCTGTATCAGGGCTTAGTAATCTCCACCTTCTGTCAAGCAATTTAGACGTGAACTCTTCACCATTAAGTTTGATTTTGGGAATTGCCTATAGTTGGGACAACACAGGTCAACATGTTAGTTTGAATCCCAGAAGAAACTACTATGATAACATTGAAGATGGTATGACTATGAATAAGCTATAGAAGGGACATTATGCTTCCTATAGCATCAACAGTCCAAAACATATGATCAGAAAAAGAACAATGGAAGGAAAAAGCAACAGAGAATTTTTTAAGAAATGAGGTGGATAATCAATTTTGCCGGGGAGGGGAGGTTTGGATCAGAATTCAGACGAAAAAGATGCAGGGTGCATGGCAATTACTCTTTGACTACTTCAATCATGATTGACTACCCAGAACATCTAAAGGCCAAACATCATAGCAGTTGTATGATTTGATGAATGCCTGTTCTAACACCATACTAAATGCAAAACATGCATTACATATCACTTCATTCCTCTACAATTCTCATAAACTGTACCAAACTTTCAACAAACAGACATTTTCTGACTCTAGTGAACCGAAAGCTGGTTCTCTCCAATTTTAAGGAACAACACTCAGAAAGACCCTAGTTACACCATAAATAAAGTTAAAAGGCAACATATCCTCCTTACTAAGAACACCGAAGAAAATCGTATCCTGAAGGAAACTAATCCATTTCTAACCAATGGATAGATATTACTTGTAAAAAAAAAATTCTCTCCATCAACTCTTCGTTCTTGCCGGAACGAATACAAACTACGAATACAATACTTACATATCACTTACAAATCCCCACCTACAGACTCTGTTAGCAACCATAGTTCATCTACTATATGAAAAAGAAACAAAACCTTATTACCAAATTGCTGATACCCAAATGGATACTCTGCTAAAACACAAACTTTTAACCAAATTTTAACAACGCTAAAAGACAGAGAGAGAACTTCGAACAAGAAATATGAAATTCCATGGAGATATTCGGAATAGAACCTGAGAATGTAACCCTTTTTTGTTGATAGCATGGATGGCAGTTTTCGTGGGTGCGCAATGAAGTTTCATTTCAGCTGGCTGCGAGCGGAGAGCCTGAGACCCTTAGACTGGCTGAGGGGACGCTTCTTCTCTCTGTTCTGACTTCCCATGTCTTCTATTTATATTTTGTACCGTCGAAAATGCTATAAGTTGCAAAAAAAAATTTTAATGCCACGTGTCACCTATTATTTATAAATAATTATTAAGGGTTTATCTTTCACTCCCAAAACCCTAGAACCGAAAAGGAAAAACAAACTTTCTGACAATGGTTTTACGCACCGGCGTCTCGCCTGAGCCTCTATCCGCATCGGGTCGGAGTTCCGAAAAGTTGAGCCTCCCATCTCTCCAATCCAAAATGAAAACTGACCCGGAAGGCTATGAAACGGAGCTCAATCTAATCCACAGCCAATTCAATTCCGCTCTCGAGCTCTTCCAGCAGCAAGCGGCTCTCAGCTTCTCCTCCATCACTGGCGTCGGTTCGGACCCAACTGTTGCCAAGGACCTCGGCGATCGCGCCATGTTCTTGGCTCACGTCACGCCGTTTTACTCTGAGCAACTCGCCCAGTTCCCTTCCGATCTTGCCGCGTTTCTCAAATCATCAGCAAGGACTCTTCCCTCAGGGCTTAGGTTTCACGCTACCCAAGCTCTCATTCTCCTTATTAATCGGAAGGTGAAGTGGAAATGTAGTTAGTTTAGTTTATGCTATCAATTTCAAAAGATGGAACTTTGTTTGGTCATTATTCTTGGATGCTTTGAATTTGAATTGAAATTGTGACTTTTTTGGTTTTTGCAGATTATTGATATAAAAGACACTCTGTCACTGTTTATGGAGTTGCAGACACTAGGAGATAGGAATTTAAGGAAATTAGCATTTTCTCATGTTGTTCATAGCATTAGAAGAATGAATAAGAATCATAAGAATGAGGCTAAGAATCGCGCCCTGCAGAATGTCTTGTTTGCCTTATTGCAGGTTTTTAAACAATGCCTTTTGAATTGGAGCTTTCCTGTTGTGAAATGTTGGTTTTTTCTTTTGTTTTTCTAATGTATTTTCCATTATTTAACAGCAAGAAGATGAAGCAAGAGCGAAAAGGTCTCTCATTACATTATGTGAACTCCATCGAAGAAAAGTTTGGTTTGATGACAGAACAGCGAATGCAATTTGTATGGCGTGTTTCCATCCCTCATCCAGGTACGTGTGAGTTCTTTTATGGTTGATATCTGTTGTTTATGCTGTCGAGTTCAAGTGAGTATATTACTCTTTTATTTGAATTTTGCAGAATTATGATTGCTGCAATTTCATTTCTCCTTGATTATGAGAAGATTGAAAATGATGATGAGGATAGTGATGCTTCAAGTAGTGAAGATGAAATGACTCAAGCACCTCAAGTTGTCATTAGCAAAGAGACGGTCTACAAGGTTAGTAGCATCCTGTGATTCATTTTCTGTTTTTTTTTTTTTTAACCCCCTTGAACCAATCGTTTATTGTAATCGTGCCAGCTAGGTGAAGTTCGTTTAGAACTTTCTTAGTTCTTGTAGATATAGGATTATACAAGCAGCTTTTTAGGTAATTGAATAATATAATCTATATATAGCTTATTTGTTGAAGTTCAGTGCCGGGGAGTTTGTGTTGTCGGGTCCTTTTCTTTAAGGAATAGTGGTTGATTTCAGTTTTTCTTTTAATGACTAAATGTGTAATTGGAGTTATAATATTATGTTGTATTAAATTTTCAGGCACACCATAAGGGTACAGCTGCTAGCAAGAAGAAAAAGAAAGCTAAACTACAGCGTGCTATTCGTAGCATGAAAAGGCAGCAACGCCTGTCATCAGGAAATAGTTCTTCTAGTTATTATTCACCCCTTAACCATCTAAAAGATGCACAGGTTTCTTGCCCTCTTTATAAATTCGATTTAGTCCTGTTTGCTATGGTAATTGTGTTTTGTAATAAGTTCTAAATTCTGTTTTGCTGACAGGGATTTGTTGAAAAGCTATTTTCTCGCCTTCAAACCTGCAACGAACGATTTGAGGTGAATCTTTTCCTGCTATTTGTAATTTGGAAGACTCTACACTGCCTCTTGTGACTTTATGATACTTTATATAGCTGATACTGTTTTTATTTTGGTTATCCTTCCTTACTGTTAGTTTTTATATTTCTTTGGCAAAATGGAACCCCTGTATATTGCATTTCAGCAAAGTTCAATATCGCATTGAATTTCTATCTGCAGGCAATAAAAATTTTAGCTTAGGTTTGTATTGAGTTTGCTTTAACACAATAATTAGCTATTAAATTGCCATTGTTTAACTTCAGGTGAAAATGATGATGTTGAAAGTGATTGCTAGAACAATTGGGCTTCACCGCTTAATATTATTAAATTTCTATCCTTTTCTTCAGAGATATGTTCAGGTATGATATCATTATTGAAGTGTTCTTGTTAAAATAAAATGTAATCCCTGTGGTTAATAGGAGGTCACCATATTCTTCTCTGCAGCCTTATCAAAAAGATATCACCAATTTACTTGCAGCAGTGGTTCAGGCCTGTCACGACATGGTATGGTTTTCCAATTGATTGTTAGTGTCTTGTTCTAACTTCTAACCATTGGCTTTTCTCCTGAACTGGTGTAATTTTTTCCCGTTTTATTTTAGTTCTCTTCTTTCTCTCCTGCCACTAATTTTAATCTTGTTTAAGCAGGTTCCTTCTGATGCAGTTGAGCCATTATTTGCACAAATTGCAAATCAATTTGTACATGATCGTTCGCGTCCAGAGGTGCTGTTTATGACTTAAAAGCTATTATATATAAATTATTCCTTTTGTTAGTGATTCATTTGACTTTTGCTTCTTGTTCCAGGCTATTGCTGTTGGGCTAAATGTGATAAGGGAAATATGTTTGCGCATGCCATTGGTAAGTATCTAAATCATTTGCTTTCTGAATTCTCCCAAGACCCACTGGCCCACTCCTACCCTCACAACTCCAGCAAATAATGCACAGACATTCAGAACCTAACACCTACCCCTTGAAAGAAATACTAAAAATTTGTCTTATAAATTTGAGGTTCTTCTCATAATTTGAATTAATTACTATAAATTACTGATTTTACTGCATTAGTGCATTTGCTTATGCATACAATCATTCATTTCTTGCTTCTAGTTGATGACTGAAGATTTGCTGCAAGATCTTGCGTTGTATAAAAAATCACATGAGAAGGCAGTTTCAGCTGCAGCTCGCTCGCTCATTACCTTGTTTAGAGAGGTATAAGATAGTCTTTCCATACTATTTGGTCCACATGCGTGCTTCACTAATTGTATTTTGTCTTCATTTCTTAATGCACCTTGACTATATGTTTATTGATTTGTTTTCTTGTCAGGTTTGCCCTTCACTGCTGGTTAAAAAGGACCGTGGACGCCCAGTGGACCCTAAGGCAAGACCAAGGGCATACGGAGAAGTCAATGTCCTTAGCAATGTTCCTGACATCGAATTGTTGGAACATGAAGATGAAATTGATGGCAGTGGGGATGATGAAGATAGTGATGAGGCTGCATCTATGAGTTCTGATGACGGCAATGGAAACGGTTCTGTCAGTGATGATGATGAAAGCCATTTATACACTCAAGATGATGGAAGCGAGCATGAAGATGCAGTGGATGAAGATGAAGATGAGAATGAAAGTATCGATGAGGGTGACAGTGATATTGGTGACGATGAGGACAGGGTTGAGTCAGAAGAGGTGGAATCTGAAGAGGATGATGACCCTGAAGAAGTTGGTGGTTCTTCTAGACCAAGTGACGGTGGAGATGGTGGATATGAGAATAAAATGTCAAAAGCAAGAAAGAGAAAATTGCCTGATTTTGAGGGACAACTTATTGCTGCTGATACAAGTCTTCGAGCCTTAAAGAGGTTGGCGGAAGCAAAGATGAGTCATGCCTCATCAGACTCAACAGATGGCATTCTTTCTGATGAGCATTTCAAAAGGATCAAGGAACTTAAGGTATTTAAAAAGTTTTTTTCTAACAGATCTAAAGCTCAACTTGATGCCAAAGGTGTGAGATTGTGAAGGTCTAGAAGTTAATTTCACAATTGCCTTTTAATGTACTTTGCTACATTAGCTTGGACATAGGAAAATCATATATAATTTTTTCTTTCATTAATATATTCAGGCTAAGAAGGAAGCAAAAACTGCTCTGGCTCAACAAGGATTTAAGATTCCAAGTTCTGATCAACTGTGTGTTAAACGAGTGGATCCTGCAAAGCTTGAAGTATGTCTTCTCCGTCTTTATTGATAAATATTCTTTTCCTAGTTATGGATTTGCACTGAGGACCATATATTCACGAATGTCTTTATATGCTTCACAGGCCCATGTTCGACTCCGGCTTAACAAGGAGGAAAGACTAGCATTAGTGAAAGCAGGAAGGGAGGACAGAGGGCAATACCAGGCTCGAACTGCTATAAAGCAGAAAAAGGTATTTTGGTTGCTTTGCAAATATATAAACCAATTTTTCAGTATTTTAGCTATTCAAAATATGGTACGCAATTATAGATTTCCACGGTTCTCTGAATTTTAGTTTCTTCAAGGGCACAGCTTTTTGTTGAATTTTTAGTCCAATTAGATGTTTATATCTTATCATATTTTCCTTTTCTTGTGGTATTTAAAGTTCCCCTTTTTCAACTTGCTCTATTTAAGAATCTCAGTTTACATTAAAGATAAAGTCTTTGGTGTTACAAAGCATCTAAATTTTTATGTTAGTTGGATGTTTAGGTTTTATCTGTTTATCATGTTTCTTTCTTCTGTCAATGTGAACAGACGGGTGGTCTAAGCAACCGTCAGAAAGAACACAAGAAGATAATGCCTTTCGCTGCAAAGAAGGCCAAGGCTCAAAGATCCCGGCAAGAGAAAAGTAAGAAGAGGCCACGTTCGGGCAAGCAGTTCCGTGGCAAGAAAGCTTGGAAACAATGATACATGCATATGGGTATTCCGTATTCGACACTCCACAGAAAACAAAGTATAGAAATGATGAACGCCCCACGTATAAGCTATTCCGCTGCTGAACAAGGTGGGTGATTTAAAAGTGGATCATTTGGCGTTTCTTATTTTTATTTGTATTTCTCTTTTCAATATAAGAATTACTGAATTAGGAAACATAATGTCATGGGTGCAAACTCGATAGAAATGTTCTGCTCCCTTTATTTCTTCTTTCCTTCTGCACGTAACATGTTGCACTGCATTTTGCCATCATAATTCAATGTGTGTTTCAGGTTTCACCTCTTTCTGTCTTTTTAACCTTTGTTTTGGTATGCAATTCTAAGCTTAGGATGCATATATCTGGGATCAATCATCAATTTTTTCCCCAAGAATTTGGCAGTTTTGAGAATCAGTTCACCTACACATCGACATCGTCACTTCTCAATACGTCGCAATCCACAGAATCTGTTTAATTTAATTAAAACCAATTAGATGCTGAAGACCTCGATTTACCTTAATAGGGAAGTAACTATGCTTTCTGTGTAAGAGAAGAATGTGCAGAAAGATCACTTTGATGTTTACACTGCCTAGAGGAAGCACATCCGATGAATGGTTATTAGCGACATAAATAAAATATTAGAACCTCACACCGCAATTGCACCCCAAATAAAAAGCTCATTTATAACTTAAGCACGTTACATCTAGATTCATGAGTTTGTGGTGTAATCATCATCATCATAGACAAGAAAATGTGGGGGTAAAATGAAATAAATATAATAGCCAAAATATAGCTGAGCAAGCAAAAGCCAAAATACAGCTTACTCTTCAGACATACACAAAGGCGAATCACTACTACTCTGGCCAAATATATCAGGGATTCCATCCCAATTCCTTTTCTCTCTTGCTTCCCAGTATCCTCCAACATAACGATAACAACCATCCTCATCCTTTTGAAACCATCTTGGCTGCCATCCTCTCTCTTGTAATTTCCTCGCCTAAATCACAGTAAAATAAATCAATGATCTATTTGAAGTAAACACCATCTAATTAAAGCTCTCTATTTCTTATTAAGAGCACAGCACGATGATAATAGATTAAACCAGAGAGCCAAATAAAGTTAGTTTGGGATCCTTTATTGGACTACCTAGGTCTGAGGATCATTCTAACCCACCTTAATAAAACAAAGACAGAGACGAAGATCAACTATAGTTTAAGCTCACTGAACAAACAACTAGTGTTGCCAAAAGAGAAAAATGGAGAGAACAGACAACCAGAGGCTGTCAAAGCCAATTTCAAAACAATCATTGCCTGTATATTGAGTCCCTAGTACCTATGTACGACTCAGACTCTCACTCTCTCAGAGCTCATGGCCATCACTCATGCGAACCCAAAATTAAAGACTGTAAAAGTAAGTATATACCTGTCTCTGTAACTGTTCCAACCTCAGCTTCTCCGCATTCGCCATTTCATATTCTCCGTTCTCTAAGTGTCTCTGGTCTGGCCTCAGTCTTGAGTCAGTTGGAGGCAATTTCTCCAATAAACCAGGAGTCAATTCATTTAAGGAGATCGCAAAAGGGGTAAGATTGTATCTTGTCTTAGTTACAGATTTGTCTCTTTCCCATAGCAATACCGCTTCTGTCATTGGATCATACCCTTTCGGCTTCATAGTTGGATCTCCAAGCACATAATACATAGCCTCATCCCATTTCCCCACCAACATGGCCACCTTCTCTCCTGTCCTATTGTGTTGCACAAATCCATGAACCTGAAATTATCGAGAGTAACTGTTAATTTCTTTCTTCTAATTATGGCAATCAGAAAAGTCGATAACCGCATTAGCATCTCAGTTTTCCATTGTGATTAATGTTAAAAAGGAATTCTAACACCCATGAGCAACTTTGGCATAAAGAAAGCATCAAATTATTTCATAATCAATTCATGAAAATTCTTGCATGTTTGTGGCAAACCGAAGCCATTATAACTCAAATTTTCTATAATATTTTAGGGTTAGAAGGGAATGTATAATAACAAAGTGAAACAACATCAGAAATACTGTTCATAATTGCTTCCAGACTGAGGTATTTTAAAAGAGTGGACCTTTCTGCTAATATGATGCATCAAACATGAACTTGCCCACCTACGATGGAAACTAGAGTAGACTCTGTAAAATACTGGGGTGAACCTTGTTTTACCCATTGATTAAGGAGAATAAAGTATGACCTGATGCGGATTTCGGTCTATGATTGACTGCTCCTTGAACTTCAGCTTGCAAGAGTAATTACCGCTACCTTTGATGCGCATGGTGCCATAATGATCACAATAGATTTTACCAAGAATAATATTGTATATGGAGGTGGTAACTTTGCTCCATTGAAAGGTCTCTCCATCGTCGAACTGCAATGTCAGGACACCAACAGGATCAAGTTGAATAGATCGCCCCCAAAATTTGCCTTTGAGATTGGAGTCTGCCCAGAATTTCCATCCTCTACCCTCACAGTGACAGGCAACAATCATTGGGTGGTGACTCACCTGCAAGCAAGCAGCTTGTCAGACCATTTGTTGGAACAAATATGTCATATGACAGCTATGACAGCACCCTGAGCTAACAGAAGAGTAATTTGTTCTTATAAAAAGGTCAATTGTTTAGCTTTCCATCAGAGTTTTACATTAAACCACCAGCTATCCAAGATATTACTAGAGCTTATTTCTACAGAATATAGTACCTTTTCAGAGAAAAAATGAAGTCCTTTATCTGGATAGTCAGCCTCATAGGTCTCCCCAAGAAGAGGATTGAAGGGTTTGCACTGTCGACCTTGTGTCGATGCATAGCCAGATACAGCAAAAGCCGCAACATTTAGAATTCTCATCAAGTCATTTTCCTGCACCATGTCAACAATTCCAGGCAATCAATTATAACATAAATAAACTCGATAAAGAGAAGCTATTAGAGAAACATTGCTATTGCCACCTCCACATAATTGTGCACCTAAAATTTTAAAGTATGAAACAAGGGAAGGGAAAAAATATAGGAAAGAAAAGCATCACATACTCAAACATGGTCTTCTTTGGAAATTAGATAGACATTATATAGCAATAGTACTCAGTCACCATATATTAGTAAAAAGCTAGTGAAGCTAGGAAACATATAGTCTCCCTAGTGAGAAACCTCTCTTTCATAAGGCCAAATGCAATAGAAAATGTCAGAAAGCAATCGTAATGCATGACATGGAGAAAGGCACTCGGGAAAAGAGGCAGCAAGCTGCAAGTGACTTTTATCTTTTTTTATGGTATTTATTCTCCAAACTCCTTGATATTTTAACGCTAAAAGTTATGTTTTTAGGGAGAATGCAAAGCATAACCATAGAAGAAAACCACAGGCATCTCCCACAAAAATTCAAATTATTCCTGCCCGATCTTATTTATAAAGTTTAATCAAGAATATGCATGAAAACAACAGGATAGCTAATAGTTCAGAATGTTAAGTTGATTTGTTTGGGTCTTATTTACATATTTGGCTTGTAAATAATATCTTTACATTCTTTCGATTCCAGCGCTAAAAGCCTCAGAGAGACTACACAAATTAATAATACAGTGACTACTCTGTCAGAACCAGCAATCGAAGAAAATTTAGGATCATTTTCTGACTTGCCATCTTTTAGAAGTCCAACAGCTTTTAAGAAAAATATGATGACCACATCTCATAGACCACACTCCAGTTAACTCTAGTAGGAGCTGGAGAAGACTTCTCGACATCTTGTATTTTCCCAATATTTGGTTAGTCTACTTTTCCTCACAGGAAAGGTTTGAATAAAGGGTAGAATCTGTGCTGTTGCAAGTAACAAGAATTCCTAAAGCAGGTAATCTGCAAAAAGCTCCAAGCCCAAAAGGGAAATAGAGATGGGACAGATGTTTATTGAGGAGCAAGAATGATGGTAGGAAAGTATCTTTGTATAAACAGCCTCTCATAGGCAGTGGAAGGTAGCCCATCCTAAAAGGGAATGAAAGCATTCAATCTTAAAATAATACACAAGCAGTAACCACAGATTGAAAAATCAAGCTTCTAAACTAAGGCTGGGCAGGTATAGTAAGTTCCCAACAAACCCAACCCAGAGAAAAAGAGTTAAAAAGCAAATGGTGCATTTATAGAAAAGTTTTGTATAAGAGATGCCTAACAGGAAAAAGGATCTTTTCACTATTTGTTTTTCTTCCTTCTTTCTTATTCTCCATGATTTTTTTGTTTTCCTTTTTGGTAGAGAAGAAACAAATTGTTAAAGAGTTGCAGATAACAATAAAGTGCAAAGGTCACTAAACACTGACAGTGATAAAGGAGACTCACTTCAATAACATACATCTAGATCCAAGAAAAATAAAAGCCTAAAAAGTATTTGGCAACTTCCAATAAGCTAATCTACATAAGACAGTACAAATCTACCTGGATTAAAATGAAACTAGCAGATCAAGCCTTAAAACTTCTTTGCCACAAAAGAAAGCAGAGCTGAGGACCTGACCTGCTTTCCCCATTCCAAGGCTCGATCAACCAAGTATGAGTACTCCAAATCCTCAAAGCACTTCTGCAGTGAAGAAAGTGGCTCATTAAAATACACAGGAAGACAGACACCAGATAAATCCTTTCCAATATTGTCCTTGATAATAGACCACAAGCCGACTGGCTTCTCTTTCTCCTTTGGTTCTGGCAGGTTATCCCTCCTTTTGACGTAAGGATATTGAATGATCCTGATTTCTTTTTCAGGGCCACACAACCGATCAGAAAACAAACTATCTTTATCATATATACTCCCATTTCCAGTGTCCCTACACCGGTAGGAAGCACTTCTTAGAGCTTCGGAAGACAAAAAGTCATTTGTATCAAAATATATTCCATCATCTTCATCTGTTTCAACATCTGCCCCATCTTGACTTTCATTATCTGCATCAGAATCAGTTGCACTGCCCTCTGACATGACAGAATAGAAATCTGCAAATAGAGGAAGGTAAGAGGTCCTTAAACTTCAAATTCAATAAAACCCTAGTTAATGCACGAAAAAAGTAACTTCTGTAGAGCAATTTAGCTAAATATGCCTGCAGTCAGGTAAGCAATTTATTACAATGAAAGAAAAACTAACCACTAAATCGTCTCCCTTGTCCACAATATGACTCACGTTCCTTTGTTTCATCTACCACAGTAGTTTCCAGCTCTATTTTCTCTGTCTGCAAAACAAGTTGGAAGGTTGGTATTACACCTCAAAAGAAAGAACTTTCACTGTGTTGACTTGCTTCGTATTAAAGAAAATTTTAATGTAATATTATAAAAAAAGCAAAGAAATCTATAATATAAAATGTCAACCAATAAAAGGGTTAATCACTACTGACATTCGAGTAAAAATCACTAATATCAACATTTAAGAATAAGGGAGATGTTTGTTACTGTACAAGCCTAAGAGAACTTCTGCGACCAAGCTAAAACAATAAAGGATAGAAATTGAGAAAGCCGATGACTAAATATCTTGTAATTATTTCATGCATACTTGCATAGCATCAAACAGACATGTGACCAGAACAAATTCAGGTGATTCTTAAGTTTGTGTTTGAAATATCTTATCTCAGGTCAAATGCCAATGCCAGAATCAGTGAAATTGGCACAACATCGGATCATATTTATCAACAAGGTACAAAGAGACACTGTAAGAGAGCTTAAAGTATACATGGCCATCCTATCTTCATTTGTTCTTATATTTAATCATTAAATCATAATATTCCACAGTGGCAAATGACATGTACCTCTAATTGCCGCAAGGTGTCGAGCAACAGAATATGTTTGTGTTGAAAAGCCTTGAGCTTATTTTGCATCTCAGAAAGTTCTGAAAGCATTATAGACTCACATTCTTTAATGACGGCCTCGCCCATGCCTTCCTGTAATAATACTGACCTTAGCTTCTCAGTTGAGATGACAACATCCTCAGAAGGTTGAAAATCATTACTTGATAACACTCTGGGGTAATTATCTTTGGCAGCCAGCAGTGCCTCAATCCATGCAGTTCTGTCCTCTCTTGACACGCAGCGTAAGTGAAGAGTCTTTGTTCCTGTGAATATAGTAAGCCTTTTATCATCTGACTTGCTTGCACGAATTGAAGAAACCTGAGCATGATTTTCCGAACTCAGTCATCGTTATTCAAAAATAGTACTGGTATAAAATAACAATATGTTGAGGCCAAATAATAAAAATAAAAATGTTGTTAGGAAGATAACTGACGCAAGTGAAGGGAGTAGGAGATTTACTAAACTACTAATTTTTGTCCCAGCGATATGAAATAGGGCTCATTTTCCTCCTTTTGTTTTGTTTTCGTTTGGCTTTCCACCTATTAAAGAAAAAGTATGTTTTATATTCCTGATGGGCATTTTTAAAACACGTCAAAAAGAAAAAAGAAAGAATCTTTCAACATGTGTATTGTGGTTGTGCTATGCTTCAGTAAAGTATGTTAGCTTTTACAGTCTAATTCTCATTAGAGAAGATGAGAGTGTACATTTCTATTGGGGCTTTTTCCAAAATGTTCATCCAGAGTAGTGCAACTGCTCACACTGAAATTGCATTCGTATGGTTTGTTGTCACATTAATGGACAAAAGGACCGGGTATAAGGCTAGTCTACGGTAGACTTTCCCAACATATTAGTAAGTAATCTTAATATCAGAATCCATATAAGCAGACATTCATACAGACAAGTACTTCCATAAATCAAAACATGCAGCCACAAGAGTTTCTTTATTATAATGAACCTACAAAGATATCGTCCATCCTCCTAATCCTCCAACCTCTCATCCACTTTCCCAGTTTCGATGGGTCCTCCCAAGTGGCTGCATATAAGGAAGAAATACTTGTACTAAAAAATTTCCAGCATAATTTACTAGTGTTAAGTTTCTATGAAATATGCATGCAGGCATCAGTAACCACACATTTATATTTAAAAAATAAAAAATAAAGAAGTTTATCCGCCGTATACTTTCTTTTCCTATATTAAAATACCAAAAGAAGCGGCCCTTTTGCCACGGCAACTTAAAAAAACACGAAACACGGAACTGAACTTAGTAATAAAAGCAAGGAAGAAAGCAAAACAACCTTCAAATGAATTTCACCAAACGGCTTGCACTGTGTTGCGGCAGAGTTAACCCGATTGCTGCTCCAGGTAGCTTTCCTCATGTACCGTACCGAGTCCTCGCCGATCACTCGGACACTCTTTTCTCTCGCGGGACTCATCAAAATCTTATCAGGTCCGTGAACCTTATAATACGAGAGAACTCCGTCTTCCAACATGAACCACCGCGACCTCCATCCTTTTCCGTAATTCACCCACTTGTACAGGATCCCGGCGATGCCGTGGACGGCGGTGACTTCGCCAATGATAGGCTCCTCGAACAGTCCCACCGAGGCGTGATTCACGACCGAAGGCGAGGATTTGTCGGTGTCAGCGTTGATGGAGGAGACTTGAGAGGAGAAGCTCGGTTTGGAAGAGTAGTTAACGGTTCTGATGGAAGTGTCGATGCTGAGCTGGCATTGAGGACCCGATTTAGAAACCACCGGGTTAGCCCGGTCACGATCGATGGATACCGGAGCAATGCAGCACAGAGGATTCATCTCTTTTCGAGCTTACAACACTAAACAAACAAAAACCTTTTTCACGTTCACGGAAACGACATCGGATCAGATTCAGATAAGTGCCAGACAAGAAGAGAAGAAACAGGAGCAGAGGAGCTGGAGTAGGAGTAGGAGCTCCGATGGGAGAAGAGCCGGGCCGGATCCGAGGGAATGCGAGACCCGATCGGAGCTCGAAGCGAAACGTTTTCGAAATGACATAGAAACGGGGGAGGGAGGTGGAGGGGGGCAGTTACGAGAAGTTATAAAGAAGAGGTGCAGTGCGCACACAGATCCATTTAAGGCAGTGGTCAGTGATTTCAGTATAGGAGCCAGTGAGGCCTCGATGCGTAGGTTAAGCTAATTTAGATAAACGCCATTAAAATCAAATATAAATGCAACGTTATTTTTTTTTCTTTTTTCTTTTTTCTTTTTTCTTTTTTCTTTTTTCTATACAGTAGACAGTAGTGGAAAGAAAAAGTTTTAAGGGGAAAAGAAAATTTTGATTTCGGGAGATGAGAAGGAGATGATTGTGGGGGGAGACAGCTAACGTGCGCATTTTGGGTGATTGAAGAAGGGCGGAGGTGGGGAAGTGTTTGTCCGTTGGGTCATGGCCCGTTTGTTCATTTCGAAAAGACGATTGTATCCCTACTATTCGCATTTATTACCCATAATTGCGATGGTTACCAGGGGTGTGTAGGTGATTTCGAGCGAGTCATGAAAGCGATTAGTATAGGAGACGGGATTTGGATGCCCGTAATACAGCAGCAGTGAGCACTGAAGACAGATTTTTGTGTGTGACCAACCTGCTTGACGAGCAATACACCTCTTTTTGGCGTCTTTTTGGGGGAGGGGAAGGTGTTTCATTTAATGATTTGGTCTGCCTCTTTTCCCTGCTGAATCTGGAAATTTTCAAAAGCTTTTTGCTTTGCTTACTACTTTGCTTGCTTGCTGCTGCTGCTGCACTGGTCAAATTTCAACAGCTTCTTCGTTAATGATTACTTTACTTGGCTTCTTTATCTGTTTCAGGCTTTTTATCAAACGTCATGGCTACAACTGATACACGCTACATTGCTGCTGCTGCCTACTGCCTACCGCCCTTTGTTTTCGAGAAGCGCTGGAAGTCTGGAGCTCAGAACAGTGGATCCCTTTCTAAGAAAGCAGCAGCATATCTCAGTAAGAAAGGAAAAAAATAAAATAAAAGCGTGGACTATGGTCTATGGCCAAGTTACTAACTGGGAACATAAAAGGGAGATGTCCATGTTTGAATTGACTTCCCAACTCATCTCAGTCCTCATCTATGGAAGCTTTGCTTGGATTTTGCATAAAATTAGTAATACTTGCACTGTCTGAACATGAAAAGTCTGCCAATAAGGAGGAATTTTTCATAGATATGATGCATTGTACTTAATATCTAGTAGTACTTAGCAATCATCAAACGCAAAGCTGGTTTACTAGTACTATTTTGTTATCTTGTATATAAAAGGAAGAAAACAAATCAATACTAATGTTTAACATTTATACTTTAAAAGGTTTCTTAAAAAAAATTATATTTAAAAGGTAATTACCAATATTTATCCTTAGAGACTTCCAAGTGATTTATTAAAAACACTTATCAAGTAAGTAGAAGGAATTTAATGTCCCTTAAATAAAATTTTGAATTTGAGTTTCATGAATAGAAAAAATTATATTTGTGAGAGCTTTAGCTTGATCGGTGTCCAACATGACTACGAATATCCAAAGAATTTATTTTGTTAAAAAAAATATTTATCAAACTATAATCTATGTTATCTAGTGAATAAAAAATCAGATGGGTCGGTTGAACTAGGAATTGACCATAAGTCCGGTCCAATAAAGGTGATGAAACTGTTTTTCAGTTAACCGTTAAACCGGTTAGATCGGTCAAGCCGAAAATTTAAAATTTTTTTTATTTTTTAAGCTATTTTTAGTTGACTAATCTAAGTTTAAAAGAAGTCCAAGTTAATATGAAGCCTAAATTCTAATTTTTTTAATTTATATATGGACTTTTGATTTTGAATTTTTGAGCTTAAATTTTTAATTTTATTTATTCTAATGTATTCTCATAATAAAAATTTGATTTGTGATGTAAAATAATTTGTAATATTTATTTACATCATGTGATGTATTAATATTTTATATTTTTTCTTATTTTTTAGGAATTTAAAAAAATTTTGAATTGAAAATTTGAAATTTAAATATTTTAAGATATTAATAAAACTAAAATATTCATTCTACCGGTTCAAAAGGTTCAACCGGTTGAACCGATAACCTCACTAGTTGAATGACCGATCTGGTTTTTTATTCATTGGTGTTATCCCTAAATTTTCATTCGTTATTTACTTATTTAAAAAATTGTAGTTATTATCCTCAAATGCCAAGTATTTTTGGGATAAAGACACTTGACATCTAGGAATATAACAAACTTAATTTGGGAATAACGCATGAAAGCATTTTGTAAGCATTTGAATAAAATGTACCACACCTATTAAAAGGCACGTTGAAAAACATGAATGAGGGCAGATATATATAATTATATTTGTTTGCACGCCTTAGAATTGCACATTAAGAGCTATTACACGCAATGAATTTGAGAAAACTAAAATTATTATAACATAAAAATTGCATTCAATCCAGCAATCCTTGTGTATAAGTGGACAATAGGATTGCAAATCTTGTTTCCTTAAAATTTAAAAAAATAATAATAATTAAAGAAACAACATGTAATTGAGTATAGACAACAACCATTATTATTCTTCTCAATTTTCTAATACTGAATGATTAGTTCATTACCTTTTGTTTACCAATAAAGTGACCATTCTCCTATCTTTATCAAATGAACATGTAGTATTAGGTAATTACCTAAATATATTGTTACATATAATCAAAAAGTCTTAATTGAGGTGATAGCAGCATTTCCCAAGTAATGGTGAGAACGCAAATTCGGTCTCTTGAAAACACACTTGTTATGAAGACTTTACCGTTTACGCTACGAATTTAAAAGGAATTAGTCTCATGTCGATCACACTTTATCCTTCATTAAGCTTATATATATATATATATATATATATATATGAGAAGGGAATCATTATATTCGGTGTAAAACTTTTAGTTTTACACCCTTTTAATAACTTGATGTATGATTAATATTTTAACAATCCGACCGTTGAATTTAAAGATATATTCAAATCTATAGTCCACGTAAAATTTCAAGTTAATCCAATATTTTTATGATAGCGATCTATACTCTAACATTTTTAGATATTTTTAATATATATTTAGTAGTAAAAAATTCTATCACATTAAAACATATGCTAGACATTTTAAATTAACTTAAAATTTTACATCAACAATATATGTGAATAGAGTATAAAATTTAACGGTTGTATTAATCAAATATTAATTATACATTAAGTTATAGAAGGATGTAAAATTCTTAATCTTATACCGAATGTAAAATGATCCCTCCTTTACATATATATATATATATATTGTATATATGAACATATAATTTGAAAATTAAAAAAATATAGTCAATGAAGTATGACATATTATAGTACTCAATAGACAGTACCAATCCCACATCTCCCCCTCCAACCCTTAACAAACCCAATGAATTAATATGGCAGGAGCTAGGAAAACTACAAGTTCGATTAATTAATAAAAACAATAAAGGCTCACTTACAACTCAAAAAGTCAAAATCCATGAGTAGTTTGGAACCGATGAGTATGAGTGAGATATATAGGAAGAGCCCAATGGGAATTTGCCCTGAATTGAAAGAGCCCTATGATTGTTGTGGGTTGAGCTATCTTTATCATACCACAGCTTGGATGCTCTTTTGTTTCCTTCACATAAATCCCACAAACCAATGATCAAACATGTTTCAAGCTTATCGACAAACTATTTTTCTTGCATTTGATTTTACAATTGGGGGTATTTTCACATTTCACAATCACATTCAGAAGAAATGACCTCTTAAAAAACGAAGATAATGCTCTCTCTCTCTATCTCTCTTCTTTCTTGTTTTTTTTTTTTTAAGAAAAAGAAATGAGCCATTACCAACGAAATCTCATTAAATTTTAATTTTTTGGCTAATGCCAGGGATCAATACTGTACGCCTGTTATGAGATTTTGTAATCATTCCTTAGATTTTGTCATTTCAAAAAAGACGAACAGTTGAAAAAGAAGTGACCTTAACTTATAAGTTACAGTTCAACTTTGACTCTACCTAATGTGGGATTTTTTTCATTCCCAGCACTAATTATTATAGGGGCTAACGGTTTTAATTTAATTTGTAACGAATAAGGATATATAGATGCCCTTATTTGTCAAGTTTGTAACATTTTGACTCTTAATTGAAAAAAAATATTAAAAGATTAATAAATCTTTAATTAAATAGGTGACAGGTTAGCAATGAATAATGATGATGTAACATAATTTTGCTACATATTCTTTGGATAATTCAAGCATCCACCCATCATCTTCATCATTGTCATATGGTATAACATAATGCTAATGTTAGAAATTATTGAAAAAAAAAAAAGAAGGAAAAATTAAACAGTGTGGGTCTCGTTACTTGGAAAAAAAAAAAACAGTGGCAGAACAGAAACAGTTTTAACCATAAAATTCATCAAAAAGAAAAATATAATTATTGAATTTAAGGTGGTCAAAAAGGAAAAAAAAAGAGAACAATTTTGAAAGGAAATGAGAAATTCTTTTATGTTTATTGTGAGAAAACAATCAAACAAGATACAATGGGTCCAATTCCGAGGTGAATCTGAACCATGATGGGAAATGTCCTATGTTTTCCTTTTCCTTTTTTGTTTACTTTTCTCATTAATTGATGGTAATTCATGAAAACTTGAAAAGAAAACGGAAAATGGCAACCAAACCAACCATGGACCAACCAACCACAAGAGAGCCGAGGTGGCCAAACACGTGGCACATGGCTTAGTTGTGTTAACGCGCACCTGAGCAAAGTGCACTCAGCAGATGAGATGAGATGGAATGGGGAAATGCGAGTTGCGTTATTAACTTTGGATTCTTGATGTTCTCAGAAATTACTATATATTTTATTTTTTAAAAAATAATGTTTCATATCAGAAAAGATTGCAAGAATATAGACGGCAAAAGATTGGATGGGTGGGATTGAGGAGAAAAAAAAAAGATAGGATGGGATTTATAGGTGGGACGACGCATTTCACTTTCCATTTTTTATTTACTTAGAAACAAAAAGGACAAAACTAGCTCGTACAAATCATGAATCATTTGTATTGTAGGGTAAAATATAATGCTAAAAAGCACCCTATTCAGGGCAATAATGGTTGACGAAAAGTGGTAAAGACTTTGATAGGCGGTGAAAGATATATAAGTTGGAAACATAGTTATCCATATATATTAGAAATTATCCGGGCTTTAACCCGGGTAATTTTTTTATTCTGAATTAAAAATTAAAAATTTTAAAGAAAAAATTTAGAAGCTTTTAGTATTAAATTAAAAAAGATAATAGCAATAAAAGAAGTTAGATCTCAAATTAAATGTTAATGATATAAAATTTAACACTTTTAAAAATAAATATCTCACAATATATTCATAGAAATAACTTTTATTTATTTTTATAAATTATAAATTAATAGACAATTTTCTTTCTTGAGGGTGCAATGAAATTTCAATAGATCAAATAAATCTTATAGGGCACATACATCTTTATGAGAAATCATGCAAACAATCTAACAATAGTATAAGAATCAAGAAATTAACAAAGCAAATCAATATAAAATTAGACAAAATTCACATATTGTAGGATTCCAAACATGAGACTTGAGGTCTAAGTAGCATACACTTACAACTTAAACTAAATATCATAAATTAAACAAATTAATATAAACTAAATATCATAAATTAAACAAATTAATATATTATTTACCAATCGTTAAAATCTAATAGAACTTATCGTTTCTACTTATGAAAAAATTATAAAGTTCCTTTTTTCTAATAATACTATTTAAAATATGTCATAACAACCCTAAAACATGATTTTGTAACGTTTCACAAATTTTAAAAGATATCTATATTTTAACTATATATTCATCCTTACCAAATAACTTTCTTAGAGAAAGGAAAAAAAATTTATAACAAAGTTTAGCCTCAAATTAAATTTTTTTAATTTTCTATAATCGGTAAATTAAGGTGAATGAAATGAAATTTGATTTGGTGTAAAATGAATCAGATAGTTATTGTAAATTTATGAGATATCATAATATTATTAGATGAGTAAAAAGTTTGTTTTTTAAAATCAGCATAATATAATTTACTTCATCCTTGGAATTACCGTAATTTTTCATTTTATTTTAATTAATAACTAATTATGTCGTGAATTTCCTAATAAAACCTAACAAAACAATTCTACAACATTTTGATTCTTAACATTTTTTCAGATAATATACCTAAATTTCCTAAATAATCAATTAAAAAAATCTCAAAATCATCTGGACATTAGATACATGCTACCAAAATTAAAAAATCATTTTTCACACATCGAATATCCCTTAATTATATGAAATTATGATAGGTTAATAAAATTAATTATCTTTTTCAATTATTAGATTAATGCTTTTTTTATATCTCTATCAATGCTTCAAATATCTGAAAAATTAAAACTTTGTTAATTAATAATTCATTATCATTATTATTGTTAAAAATATTAATCATAAAAATTGTGATGTTTTAATGCTACTACTAAAGTAAAAAATATTTTATTTTATCAAAAGAATATCTTCTAATAATAAAATACAAATAACTCCTTTAATTGACCCAAAACTAATAATTGAATAATGGTTTTAATTCATCAAAATTACCTCAAAATCAATATTGAAATTTTTTATTACCTATCAAATTACCCCTTAAAAATAATAGTAATTCATTGAATTAATCATATATCCAACTTTATATATATCATCATTACCCACCAAATATCTTTAAATAATTATACAATAAACATGTATTAAAATTATTAAATTTTTTCAATTAAATAAGATATATATGTCTATGAAAAAGAAGTGAAGAAATTAAAATTCTATCTCAACTAATATGAAAATTAAAAAGAAAAAGAGACAAAAGTAGAAGAAAAAAAAGAATATAATTCGACAAAAAAAAAGTCAAATACATCCCCTAAATATATAAATACCCTCACAATCAAGTAAAATTACTAAAATTGTCATTCAATTTTGGGACACTTGTCACCTAAAGATGCATTTAATTTTTCAATTCTCTTCAATCCACAATGAGGATAACTTTTACTTATGGTATATTGATTATTATATTCGATAAGATGCGGTTCAATTTATGGTTGAATCATTTGTAGGGTAAAATATAATGCTAAAAAGCACTCTATTCAGGGCAATTATGGTTGACGAAAAGTGGTAAAGACTTTGATAGGGGATGAAAGATACACAGATTCGAAATATAGTTATCCATATATATTATTATATTCGATAAAATACGATTCAATATATGATATAATTGATATGTATCTATATAGCATATTTATTTTATTACGAATCTATAACGTATCTATTGATACACAAGTAATTTGATATATATCTTATGATACATATACGATATACACGATACATTTATATTTCATATGATTAATCTCAATTAAAGTTTGATCATGACTATTGTATTAAAAATGTAATTTTAAAAGCTTTTGGATAAAAATATTGTATAAACACCTATTCTTTAAATTTAAATTACCTTAAAATTCAATTTTCAATTCAAATAATTAAGATTAAGGAATACGTTTAAGTGTTTAAATAATATTTTTAATTTTATTCAAATAATCACCTTTTTTTTAATACTATAAGATTCTTATATATTTTTATTCATTCATATGCATATATGTTATTTATATTCAATATTTAATATATATAATCATATCTTGCAATATAATGCGATATTCGATACTAAAAATAAGATTTCGATATACGATATATATCGTAATTTGACAACTATGGTTCGAGGTCTATGATCTCTAATTAGTAAATAATTTATAAGCCCAATAAATGCAATAACAAAGAAAAAAAAAGACTATCAATCCTCGAAAGATTAATGATTTGCCTTGACCCTAAATTTACAATTACAAGAAGTACAAAAAGTTGATACAATTGCTAAATAGATAAATCTATTAGTAGACTAAATGATGGTTTTTATACATATATCAAAAAGAAGAAAACCTTGAAGTAGGTTAAGCCTCATTTGAAATTAAATTAGCAGATGTCATAGGAGTATCTTGGCCTAAAGTCATGTAATTTTTTATTTTGTTGCCATTCTCATTTATATATCACACACAATCTAATTTGGTCTCTCAACTATACCAAAAAGAATATATTAGTCTCTAAATTTTTACTTGAGATAAATTGGTTCTTGAATAGTAAAAAACTTGATAAATTGGATAGATTGGTCCATAAAATTTTATTTTGAGATATATTGGCTCCGAAGTTTCTTTATTTTTTTTTCATTCAAGACTTATCTGTCTCAAAATAAAAGTTTAGGGATTAATTTGTCTCAAACAAAAGTTCATGAATCAATTTGTCATTTTTTTATATAATTTAGGAATCAAACTGAATATTAAGCCAAATCTTAATTAATAATTATGGCAAGATAGATAGACTACAGTAAACCATTTATTGTATGATTTAAGAAGATATGCACAATAAGAATTTTAGAAGGAAAATGTCTCATTTGAACAATAAAAACTTAATTCGGCCAAAAAAATAAAAGAGAAAACTTAATTTGGCTAATGCTTATTTTCATAATTAGAAGTAATAAGCTTTTTTTTATTAGAAAAAAAATGTTGAAAGTAAGAAGTTGATAATAAACAGGTAGTAAGACCAAATTTGATTTTAGTATTTCAATAATAGTAAGTACATTCGGATGTGTTGAAATTATAATATTAAAATAATTGAATTTAATACAAAAGATTATAAAAATACAATTAGTTAACTAATTTTATAGAATATCGAAAAAGATACTTGGTGGCAAAAATCTGTAAAAATTTTTGTTGTACAACCACATGCATCTATATTTGTATTTGTTGTAACGATGTACAACTAAATTCTTTTCATACTATGTCCGATCTCAAATCAAAAGAAGTTCTATTAAGTTTATTTTTTTTATTCACAAGACTTGTCTAGAGATAGTATAAGATACTTTCAATATTTATTATGAAAATAAACTCCTCGTCTAGGGAAAAGGTATTTATGTTAGTATTGTTAATTAATAATAATAAGTATTATTTATCAAAGATATATATTTTTCATGTTGATCAAAATTAACTAATGTTTCCACCCAAAAAAAAATTAAGTAATGAAATGATATGCGGCCAAAAAAGGAAAAAAAATCATGTGATGATGATACATTATGTTAAGATCTTGTAATTCATTAATTCTAATTCTATAATCTAAAGATCTTGCCTCCATAATTTCCGCAAAGGTGACCAGTGACTGGTGACCCATGAGCTTTAAGTCAAGGGTAGCCTTATTGGATTAACTCGAAAGATTATTTTTTAAACAAATTTTAACAAGTAAATAGTACTGTAATAGTCTATAGAACTTGATTTAAAATCTATTTTAATCCTTAAAACATGAAATGTTCTATTTCGGTAGTTAAAGTTTAAAAATCAAACTGTTTTTGTCTCTATAATTCAAAACGTTCTATTTTCATCCTTATATTTTGAAATTAGATCATTTTTATCCCTATATTTTTATACTTTAATAATTTTTTAAAACTTTTTTAATATAACATATATCTTTAAGATATAAATAAATAAATTTCAACTTAAAATTAGCATCATAATATTAGAAAATTTATAGTAAATTGACATTTATATAAAAATACTAAAAGAAGATCAAAATAGTTTGACTTTTAAATTATAAGGACTAAACTAAAACATTTTTAATTTTTGGAACCAAAATAAAATTTGAATTAAACTCAAAGGACCAATGAGGTTATTTACTCAATTTTAACCAATGACCTTTAATTGGGGAATACGTGTCAGTCATGTATTGGTTCAGAGTTAAGAAAGCTCGCAAATTTCCAAAAGAGAAAATAAGCCAAATTATGCACTGAAACAACAAAGTCGAAGAATACTGACATTTGTCAAAATCGAAAAAATCACATGGCCCAGAAACATGTGTATAGCCGATAAAATCAGGTACACTGAGTCCTACGATGGGAACCAGAAGTCTGCATGTTGGCACCGGATATATCAGGTTTTCTTTTTCTTTGGTACAAGGATATATCAAATTAACAAAGTACTTAATGTTATGAAATAATAGACTTTTACATCTTTGACCCATTTATCTTATCTTGAAAACAAGTCTATATTAAAGAGAATTAATGGAGAGAGAAAATCAAGAAGATTATATCTAGGATTTTAGGAATTGCCGCTTTACTTAGCTTAAAAGTAGACTTGGCTTACAAATTATGTTAAATCCCTATTATTTGTAATCCTGAAGATAAGTCTATATTGAATAGAATTAATGGAGAGAGAAAATCAAGGAGATTATATCTAGGATTTTTGGAATTGTTACTTTACTTAGCTTAGAAGTAAACTTGGTTTACAAATTAGGTTAAATCCCTGTTATTTATAAAGGGGTTCTCTAATATAAATAGGGACCCCTCTACCCTTTATATCACATCTCATCTCATACAGAAAAATATCTCAATAATATTCTATCTATTCTCCTTTTCTTCTATTTCTTGTTCTTCATTGTTCTTTAATATTTTAATATTTCATAACACTTAAATATTTATAAACACTCTTTTAACATTTGCATTCGAGACCAGATGTACAAAATAGGGAAATACCTTTCCATTCAAGTTTTCAACCTTTTTGGTCGATTGATAATAAAAAAACTTAGTGAGAGAAAAAATAGTAAAAATAAAAGAACTTATAAAAATATGCAGATTTAGGTTTCAATCTAAATCATACATACTATTAAAAGAGAAGGTAATAAAGGCCAAAGAGAGGTGCCACATAGGATTTATTTTTTTATTTATGATTTGTCCCCAAGTTTTTGTTTTTTCTTATTTGTCCCCATTTGGGTATTTTCAACATTTTTTAAAATTTTCCAATAATCAATACGAATAGGGTGAGGTGCAATTGAAAGGATTTGGTTTGGGATTTTGGGTTTCTCCCATTAAATGTAATATTTCAACTTTCAAGCCGATTAAATTTCCCAAGAAGGTAGTAATAGTGTATCTACTATTTTTGAGGAATTATTTATTCTTCTTTAACTGTATCCAAATAAACATTGAATCTGATGAAGAGGAGTAAACTGATAGTATTATCGGAATCCCAAAAATTTAGATATGCTTTGGAGTTTGGATTTGGGCATTTGGGGGGGTTGCTGCTTTTTGGTTTCCAGATTATTTCATCGCCATTCCCACTTCTCTTGCCCTTCCTTTTTCGGTGCTGTAGATTTTCTTCTACTCAGTTTGTTTTTTTAAAGTTTTTTATATCCTATTCTTTCATATATGATTTACAGATTGATTTACTGTGGGATTTTTAGCCTTTCTTTCTTACGGTTATATACGATGCAGGCATTCATGAGGAATTAGTGAAGATCCCCTCTTTCCACAATAATTCATTTGGCATCTACACAAACTTGGGTAGGGAAGATGACCAAAGAGAGAAGGTTTTTTCCCATAAATTTGGTAAGGCACTTTTGTAATTGTCCCTCGATGCAGTTATCAAAAAAAAAATCGAACCTTTTATTTACTTTCTCTTTCAGATTATGAAATTGGGACTTCAAATTGGATTGCCTTTACCACTCTATTTCTTTGGTATTTGCAGATTTATTTCTTGACTCTGAATAGATGATATAAGAAGTTACGATTTTACAGGCATCTAAATTTGACAAGTTTTTACAAGTATGTGTCCTTTCGATTTTATTTTATTTTTGTACAATGAATCTGTTTAGAAGCTCCGAAACAAACTATGTAATCACAGCGAAAATCTCAGGCGAATAAACTTAAAAGGTATTGTTTTTGTTTGTTGGGTGTTGGATAGTGACTTGCTCTGTCTATGGGTAAATCTTTGTGTGAATACAGGTGAGATTAGTGGCTGCTAATGGATGAAGTGATATGGATTTGTTATCAATGTTGACAAATGACCTTGGATTTTGAGAGTATGTTACTGTTTTTTAGAGATTTCTGCTATACCATAATACGTTTATAAGTTACGTCTGCTGGAAAACATTTGACAGTTCATTGTGCTGTTTTTTCTTCAATGAACATATATTCTTTCAATTATTGATGAAGCTCTATTGATGCTCTATTACATTGCTTTTTAGGAGATGCTTCATAGACCTTATAGATCCATATATCCAGTAAGAAAGTCTTTGCTAATTTTGTAGCTGGGCTTTGATATGACTGTTTTGTTTATATTGTTAAGAAATTTCTGTTCCTTTTTTGACATTTACTGACAATTATTTAACTAGAACTCCTACGTCTGATTTGTTTTTTCTTAGACAAGCATTGATGTCGATTTTGCAATCAGGTATGATGACCTTACGCTGCTGATTTATTTTTCAGTCAATGTTACTAAGTTACCTTGATAGTGATATTTAAGAAAAAGAGGTTATTACATGTGCACGATGGGGGATGGGATATCAGTTTATTGCATCCAATGTGAATCACCTCCTTACTACACTTTGTTGCTCATTCTATTGCATTTAGTTGCATGGTACACTAAATATTCCAATCATTGTAGGGGCAAGAAAAAAGATTGGGGATGATATTTTAAAACAAGCATGGAAGTAACAAAGCAAGTTAAACAATGCCATTGTTACACAGCTGTTGTTCCTTGATGAAGAGTCTGAAGCTTTGTAACTACACGTCCCTGAAATCTATTGTTTAAAAAATGTTCAGTGCTTGCTACTTTTGAACTTTAAAAGACTAAGAGATATGTTCAATTTGCAAATAGGTGGCAAAGGAAGAATTCATGCAGATAAACTATTTTAAATTTCTATATTTGATTTCTCCTGTAGGCAAGGCATAACGATTATATGTCTCAACTTTTTGATATACATGATTGTATGTGCTAACTTTAGATAATTATGCTCATTTTTAAAAGCTAGAGAGAACAAAGCTTAGGATTACATTAATGTAAACAATATTGAAATCTAACAGTCTATTTATTTAGCTCTTGAAGCACTAGATTTTGGCTTTCTTTTTAGTTAGGAGAGTCATGGTAAGCATAAATGACGTTAAATATGCTTATTCAGTGCTTCGTCGATTCTTTTGTGTAAGATTGAGTGTTTTTAATGCAAACGTAAGCTTGGAGATTATAGCTCTGCTAACTTATAAATAGTTTTGCACTGCAATTATAATTCAACAGAGAATAACTCATGTTGTTATAGCTTATCACTTAGAATTTGTCAAACTTGCCACTACAAATTCTTTGCCTGTAAGTACTTAAACTTAAGCTCATGGAACGTTCTTTTAACTAATATGTAGCATTTCAAAAGTAAAAAATGGTATAACGGGCCCTCACCCAAACAACAACAATGCCAAACAAAATTTATTCACAAAGTTGACTGAGTTGCTTTAATAAGTTGCTGCTATGTGTTCATTATATATGTTTTCGGGTATCCTTTTATAGGTTCGTGTTTAATTTCTTCAAACATTGCTACTACTGTAGTTTTTCTCCTGTGTGGAATTTAACTAAATTCTTTCATTGTGCAGAATTTAGATAGATATAGATTTAGGCCATGGGAGCAAAACTTAATGGTGGCTTTGGTATAATTTATTCAAAGCAAAAATTAAAAGTGGCTTTGGTATAATTTATTCATGAAGATTTTAACCACAGAATCATCCAGGTTCATGCTAAGAAGTCAAGTTTAAATTATAGCATTACGTATAAGAAGGAAATCATTCACTTGGGAGAAGGTATCGGGATAGACTGCCACCTACAGAAGGGGAGTACCAGCAACTCAAACAATTGGCAAGGTTGCCAACAACTTTGTAAAAGATGCTGGAACTCAGCATTAAGTTTAGCTAAATTATATAGATCTTAGACATGTTCAATTATATGCCCTTTAATGTCAGTGATGCAAAACTTTTAAACTCCCTTAAGTTTAGGTACTGATTTCAAAAACAACAATGTCAGTGATTTTACATTTTATGTAAGTGATGTAAAACTTTACCGCCGTCCTTACTAGAGTGGCACAGCGGGCATAGCTGCTGCAACTGAATATCTACAGTATATAATGAACTTCGTCATTCGCTACATGGATAATTTTACATTTCCTGTTTCAATAGATCTATTACTACAGTTTCTCAAATACTACAACCATAATCTTCCAAGAATTAAACAGCTATCAACCTCTTTGACGAAACACCCGCAGCGAAGCGCGGGCGGCCTCCTAGTACTAATGATTAATGATTCTAATGTTTCTCGTAATTATTTAGTGAGAGCATATTAGTATTGCTTTGCAATTCTTTTCTCACAACTATCAATTACAACTTAAAATTTTGTAGGGTTCACCGTGGAGCCTATATGTACTCACAAGTGACAAACCTCTACAAAATTATTTATGTTAGTTTGAGCATTATAGCATAATCACATTGTTGTTAGTAGGGAAAAAAAATGCAGATAGCATAATTATAATCTTAGTATTCCAAAAAAAAAATTTCAACTAATAGTTATCTTAAATTTTAAGGTTTATCTTATAAATTTAAAAAGATTTATAACTAATTAAAAATTGAAACATATAATAACTAAATCTTATGTTACCTATCAATTCGATGATAATGGGTAGAAGTACCCTAAGTTCCTTTACTATATAAATATTTTAAATTTCGTCCGTATACTATAATTTGAGTCAATTTAATTCTCGTATATTGATAACCAAATAATTAAGTCCTTGCATATCACAAGATCAATTTTTGTCATTAGAATTCTTGATGTGACAATAATGTGAACATGACGGGATCGGTTAAGATACGAATTGATACACTTGGCATTGACGTGGCATTAACACGTCATCAAAATGTTGAAACAATACCTACGTGGCAATGATAAATTAGATCATCTATTAATGTAGTAGTGTCAGGACAATGCTAGGTGTCACATCCCGGCCCACAGGTTCAGTCACGTGGCAACCGTCATGTTACCTCGAGATACTTACTATCAGACACACTCACACACATTTGCAATAACATAAGACATAAATTACACGTATACAAAGTAATATAATGTAAAACATCTAAAATAGATACTCTCTCCATCCCTATTTAATTGTCGCTTTTTGGTCAAACTATCTCAACTTTGATTATTAATTATAAAATATGTATATAATTAAATTTTCAAAAAATATGTTTTGAAAAGTTTAAAATTTGTATTTTTCAAATTTTATCTTTAAAAAATTTACAATTTTATTATAAATAATGGTCAAAATTAAAGTTGATTTGACCAAAAAGTGACAGTTAAATAGGGACAGAAGGAGTATTTAAGTATTTAAAATGCAAATATTCAAATAAAAATAAGTATTTGAAAAGTGGCACATTCGACGAACAAAGCATGTGGTGGAAATCGAGTGAAATCTAAGAAATGAAATAATTATAAATAGTTCCAAAACCACCAGTGGAGTCACAATGAGTACAGTGAACCTCCAGAGCAAAATGACCGATCAACCTGAGTGCCAGTATGTTGAGCATCTTGAATCAGATTCTTTACGAAAGTAGAAAAAGGGTGATGATTGATAAGTACAATAATCTACTCACTGAGTAAGCCGGTCACAATGACTAATCAATCTTAAGTTGAGGATATGAATATATCCAAAATAATATAATAATAAAACAATATAATGTAATTTAAAAGCACACTGAGTCTCCAAGTCAATCGGCATGCCCTCGTTCGGTCCAAGCGCTCCCATAGAAAACCGAGTAAGGTCCCCGTGGAACCACATATTACAATACATATGCAATAATAATAATAAAAAAATGTTGATTGCATAAAAGCATGTAATCCCACCTACTAAATTAGTGTTATAAATCGTAGTATGTGCGAGTAGACTATCCATATCCTAAAACATATAAAAAGTTTATAAAACCATTTAATAATAAAAATAATCAGTGGTGGTCAACCATTATAACCAAGCCATTTATAATTTAAAGGAGAATGGAATACTCCTGAACAACATCGACACTATCACAATGCTCACTCGCCTTTGCTAAAGCTAGCACCTATCAAACAAATCAGAGAATCTAATTTAATTAGATTAGACAGTTAGAATATTAATTAAATGCCTTCGAATGTTCAATTTAGGGTTTCAAGATTGAATCGGGAAAATTTGAAGTCAAATTAGGATAATTTAGGTCAAGGTAGATGAAATGACCAAAATGCCCTTGAGAGGAGCAAGTCCGATACTGATTGTGTAGAGGTCTAGCGCTGGACCATATGGCCAATTCAACCTCCACGGCCGTTGGTTGTTTGGCACTAGATTACTTGATTACCTGATTACCGGTGCCAGTTATCAGCTGGACATCCTGCTTGAGTTTCTCTTATTCTTCTTTTCTAACTCCATTCTAACTCAAATCACAATCAATTAAGTTATAAATTTGGATATACAATCCTAGTACTTCAACTACAAAAACTAAAAATTTTTTGTTGAATTTTCATGAAAATTGGATTGAATGTTGGATTGGGAATGGGTTTGAACCTAAAATGGATTTTGATCTTCAAGCTATTATTTCTCATAATCTAATGCATGTAATGAGGCATGTAATTAGGCAATTTAAAGCTTGAAGAAAGTAGATTAACATATCTCAAAATCAATTTAATCTAATGGTTGGGTTGAAAGTTGTAACTTAAAGAATAAAGTGTCTCCTTTACACCTCTTTGATGAATTCTTGATATTTCTTTGTGTTTTTATGTTGTTTGATCTTGAAGGAAGCTAAAGAAGTGTTTTAGGGTGTTAATAGAGGTGTTTGGAGGTGGTTTTGGGCATGGAATAAAAAATCAGACCAGACCAGTTAGTTCAACCCGGAACCGATTATAAGTCCGATCCTTTACGTATCATTGAACCACTTTTGCTTTAAAACCACTTTTGAACCGTTTTGAATCGAAACTGGTTGAACCGAAAATTTAAATTTTTTTAATCTTTTGGGTTATTTCTAATTAATTAACCCAAGCCCAATAAAGCCCAAATTAATGAGAACAATATCCCTAATTTTTTTTATTATATTTGGGCTTTAAACTTTGAATTTTGGAACTTAAATTTTTAATTTTTTATTCTAATATATATTCCCATATAAGAATTTAATTTGTAATATTTATTTATATTATGTAATGTGCTAGTATTTTCTATTTTTTCTTATATTTTAGAATTTTTCCAAAATTTTTAGCTTTTTTTCATATTTTTTGAATTTTTAAGAAATTAATGAAATTAAAATTTTATTTCAATTGAACTAGCTGGTTGAATCGGTTGAACCATGAACCAACTAGCCAACCAGTTCAAGCACTAGTCCAGTTTTTTATTCATTTGTTTTAGGTCATGGATATGTTGGAGGAAGAAGGAGAGCTTAGGAGAAATAGAGGAGAAACGAGGAGAAGATAAGAAATGATACTTGGGCAAGGGAGTCTAAGCCTTTAAAGAAGTCAACCGACGTCGGATGTGGCCATAACTGGTGCCAGTTGACACATCTAGACCTAATTCAACTTTTTTGTACAAACGAAAAAGTGTAGATGACATATTAATTCGAACAATACGTCGGTCTGGATGTATCTGATTATGAAGATATGTTAAGCTTAGGATAAGACGGAATTGGAAGATGAGGTAACTAACCATGCATGGAAGCAACTAAACTCCAATTAGACTTTCCTTAAGTCCATAGCCAATGGACTGGATATCCATTGGTGTAAAAGTCGGCGGATTAGGCCAATGATCAAGATTAGAAGATGTTGAAAAGAGAAAAGAAAGTCTGGCCCGTGGTCTGAGTAGTCCAGCTGTTTGGCTTCCCTATAAATAAAGGGACGTCGAGTGTGGTTACCCGGCCTAACCTGCGAGGTATTGTCCGCTTTGGCCCAAAGCTTCACGGTTTTGTCCCACTCAAAAGGTGCCTCGCAGTATTGGGTTTGGATCTCACTATATATATCACATTGAAATCTTACATGGGCTAGCCTCTGACAGTTGGTATCAGAGCAACACTACAAAAAAACTTCCATATACCAACGCCAATTTATACTTACGGTCATATTCCGTTGGTATAGCTCATGTATACTGACGGAATCACTATCCTGTCAGTATATACAAGACAATTACCAACACCTATAAAAGGTTGTCGATATAGAATCATCATATTCTTACAATCTACTATTAGCCATCAGAATATGTATGTTATATACCAATAATTAATATTATGGGCGTGAGTATAGGCTAGAAAAAAATGAAAAAAATGAAAAACTCCCACCTTATTTAGATTGGCGGGTTTAGGGTGAATCTTATAATTTTTTTATTTAATTAGTAATTATATTTTTATTAAAAAAATTATTAATTATATTCTACCAACACTATTTGTTATCTTGACTGTTGGTATAGGCTAAGCCCAAAAATAAGTGCCAATTTTTCTTTTCTGGAGAATGTACGCGGCAAATTATTAAGACAAGATGCAAGAGACATTTATTTTAAAATATAATTTTACTTAAATGAAGCCATTTACCAACGGTTTAATATAGCTTTGACGTTAGTATACCTTAAAGAACTAAACTTTTATCCTTTTGTGTTATCACAGATCTCAAAACCCTTACTCACTATCATTCTTTTCACTTTTCTGGAGCTGTTCTTTTGAGCCTTTCTCTCCAACTGATTTACTCTTTCAGGATTTCTTTTTAGCCTTTCTCTCCAACTGACCTTTCTCGTCTTCTTCTTCTTCTTCTTCTTCTTCTCAACATTTTCCTTATATTTTCAATTTTCAGCTCCGCTTCCTCTGTTTGTTGTAACGTTGAACAGTTGCTTTCTTTCCCTCCATTTTATCTTTGAGGTACCTCTCTTCCTCTTTTCTCATTACATCTGCATTTAATTACTAATAATTTCAACTCTTTTGCTTGGATCTGTTTGGGATTTGCGTGCTTTGCTTCAAAACTTTTTTCTTGGCTTCTTCCATCATGGATATGATATAGTTGTATTTCCGTTTGTTGTTCCTTTCGTTCCCTCGCCGCATTGCTTCCATCGAACTTTCAATCAGCCAACGCCTGAGCGAGTGAGCCTGGAGCTGAAGCAGCCGTGCAGGCAACTCCATAAACTGTAAGATCTCTTTTAACAACAGGAAATGAAAAACTTTCAATAATATCTTTCTTTCTAATTGAAGAAATGACAAGTTTAAAGAATTTTCTCTGTTGCCGGGATTATTTGCTTACTGAAGATAAATTCGCTCAGCTCTGGTAGTTTTTTCTTTTGGCAACTGCGCTAGTGGCTTAATAATGATTTTGTTTCTCTGTTTATTTATTAGATGAAATAATGAATCGAAGCACATGAACATATTGATTCATGGAATTTAGATATTCATGGTTTGGGCATTTCCAGTTGGCAATTTATTAGTATTTGAGATTAGTGATATGGTTTTTATGTTAATTAGTTTTAGGGCCAAATATAAACTATATATCAAATTGCCAAAACGTCTCTAAATTATTTAATTTTTATCTTGTTTCACCGTTTTTATTTACTTTATTCTCTCATTTACTTCCTACATCAATGTTCAATTTGTATGCCATCAATGAATTGTTGGGAATGATAATTAATATTATTACACTCACCAGAACCACCACTTCGTCATGATCTTAATTCTCTTTTCAACTAATCATTTCACACCCCCACCTTCCCAACCCCTAAAACAATTAAAAAATGAGTAATAAAAACAACAAAAACCCCCCAACCCTACCCCTAATTTCTGAGTGACTGACAAATCTTCCTAGCAATTGAAGACTTCAAAGACTTATGGTACATTCCTTAAAAAAAAAAGGGACTTATGGTACATAATTTCATTAATCAATAAAGTTAATTTGCTTTATTTAATTAATTTCTTAAAGACCTAAAAAAATAATTTCTTAAAGACCTCAAAAAAAATAATTTCTTAAAGATGCATGATTCTACTTGTAAAATAATTAGAGAATCTCTCTGTCTCTCTGTCTCTGTCTCTGTCTTTGCCTCTCTCCCCCCTCCCCCGTTCTCTCTAGTCTTCATAAGATCTCTAGTGCAACTTGGTGCCTAGTGCCTACAGATACATGAACATTATTATATTAAAACACTTTATATAGGGAAAAGATAGAAAGACTTTCTCAGATTATGAGGAAGAGGAAATTAAGAACCCCAATTTGATGTGGTTGTTTCCAATTGTCTTTGTTAGAAAAGAAACGGCAAGCTTTGAAGAAACTCTTCATAGCCAGAGATAGAAACTCTGAAGAAACTCTTATAAGTTTGACCAGATAGTGTTTTTTTTTTCTTTTTCAAATAGGATAAGGTTAAGGTTGATATATATTGCAATTAACTGATGAAAGTGGATTCTTTAGTAAGTGCACTAGCAAGAAGTCCTCTTAGTTTTTCTTGTTGACTCCTAGTAATGTATGTCTCCTCAATGGGTTCTAAGGGACTGACTTAAAACTTGAGTACTGACAGCAAATCATGATTATCCTTACTTAAAAGGATCAAAACAAATGCTAACAAGTTAATGAATGTTAGAAAAATGGTGTTAGAAAAATGGGGCCTTCTCTTAATCTGTTTTTAAATCACCTCCCTACCCCACTTGTAAAAGGCCTTTGCTCACATCCACCAAGGTTAAAAGGAGTTAACTGATGAAGTTTGGCTCTTCCAAGGAACAGAGATACACCGTAACAGGCTTTTTTTTCCAAGGCAGAAATGATCAGTTTCACAGCTGATGTTGTGACAACGAAATGGGATTCAAGGTTCATGCATTCAAGAGATTACTTATTCTAGTCGTTTATGTTCTTTTAAAACCGCCCAAAGAAACATGTAATAATTTATGCTCTTTCTGTAATGCCTAGTCCTACATTAAATTGCATTGGAGCCATATGCTAATAAATTGACCATTTTACCCCTGTATAAGCTTTAAATGCCAAAATGGGAAATTGCTTCCAATAGGTTAATGCTTTAAATACTCTGATAAACTTACCTTATCTCTATAAAATATGGCCAATTGGTTTCAATTTTAAATTTCTTTTGTTTTCTCCCAATTTACATAACTGTTCTTTAGGACACAAAGGGAATTTTCAAAGTTTAGTAAGGGCATTTTTGTAAATTGACACAAAAGTGTCTAGAAATTTCAAGACAATTTTTTTGGTGTTTCTTCTTCTTTTCCCTTGCATGGCCGAACCTCTCCCTACCAAAAATTTTCTCCACCATTTTTCTTCACCCCAAGCTCCAAAATTTCCAAACAAGCCCTCTCTCTCCAAAATCTCACCAGAATTATCAAGGGAATTCACTATTTTACCCTCCTAGCAACATCTCCATCAAGAAAATTTCAAGAAGAGCTTTAAGAAATTTCATCAAGCTTGCAAGTTTCAACCTTCATAAGCAACCAATGTGTTTTCATTTCTTTGTAATTCTCTCACCATCTTAGCCATAGAAATGATGAATATTAAAGCTCATGCATGACAACTTTGCATCTCTTTAACCCAAAAGTTAGTCTATGGCTCCAAAAACCTCATAATATGCATGCCCATGAGACAAGGTACAAATAGAGAATACAAGAATTTAGGTAACCCTTTGAATATAGGAAAACTTAGTTGAATGAAGAAAAACTGAGTCTATTAAGCCAATGACTAAGTTTCATAAAAATAACATTATGCCACCTTAGAAGAAGTCCTATACTTTTGGTCATAGCTATGGAATTTTACATCATAGAGGGTAGTTTTGCAATGTTAGGAAGTGTTGTGAACTGAGAGATTGGAAGAAAGAAGGATGCTTAGTGTAATTATAGAGTAAACCCCCATTTTGGCTTAATAGTGGCCACCTTGGGCAGGTACCACTTGGGAAATTCGTATAATGCCATCCAAGGGTGGTACAAATCATAAATAGGTGCAGAAATAGATGTAGGGGGTCAAAATCCTTAAGTAAACATGACATTCAGTTATGACCCCTTCAAGTGTGGGGAAAAATTGCACTTGTCCCTTCAAAGCACCATGTAGGTGTTAAAACGCGACCATTTTTGGCGTACAGCATCCCTACGATGTACTTAAACTGTAGGAATTGGAATCACGGAATTTCCATGCCTCTAACCCACTTAACCCGAAAATTTGCCTATTCTAGGGGCAAAATCGTCCAACTTTCTCGTTACAAGGAGTTAGCTCGAACGGAAAGTACGTACAAATGCCGTTTGGCGAAACAAACTTGCTCACACCTTAAGAATGCCTATAGGATCACTAGAACTCGATTTGGACTTTTAGGTTCTAAATTGATGCATTTAGTCCATAACTAGTTAATTTTAACAAGAATAGTTCAAATAGCATTCTAGTTGCTTTAATCCATTGTTTAACCAATTATATAGGTGGTGAACCCTCTACCAAGGATCAAGAAAAGAGGATTAGTAGGAGTGCGCACCCTCCCTAAACTTGTGAGTGAGACTTGATAGACTAAGATCAGTTTTTCTTGGGTTTCTTACATACTTAACCCTGTTCTGTATTTCTATACATAAGTGAAACGTCTTCTTAAATAAAGGGTCATCCATTCTTGTGAAATGATTGTTTTATCAATTATGAATGTTGGTGGATGGTTAGAAGTCACTGCAGTGGCGCCTCTCACGGTCCGAGCTGATGGAGCCGGCGTGAGTAGGCTTATCACTCCCACAAGGGGTGGATGGTACAGGGGATAGATGTGTGCATTGCGATTGTGATTTATGGCCCCTGTGGGAGTACTGTGGACATAGCTACGTATCACCCGTAGTGAAGGTTCATGTCAACGTCGAGAATGGGCTTTTCTTATATTACAACAAAGGAAAATCATCTCGACGGGTTCAAGTCCCATCTTGGCCGAGTGGGATTTGAACAATGTGTTTTGGCAAGCTCCTTTTTGAATCTATTTGACTTGTTTATTTATAAACTTTAAAAGATTTTCTGTTGTTGCAAAATTCTCTGCCTCACCAGACAAAATAGTTTCAGAGCCCAGTGGGCCGTCAACGGGTAAAGATTTGTACGTCGACGGCTGGGTGAATAACTTGTTCCATCCGGGGTCAGAAATTTTTGTCCGTCGACAACCAAAAGACTGCCTGTCGACGTCCCTGCTTACTTTCTTAGTTTGAGTACTGGCCCCAGTTAACCGTCGACGTGCATGCCCTTGACCGTCTACGGATGCATGAATGATCCAATTTTACTTAAAGTCAGAAACTTTTACCCATCGACGTATACATGCTTAGACGTCGACGGATGTATGGATAATTTGATTTCACCGAAGTCAAAAACTTCTCTCCGTCAACGGTTAAACTGGGAGACATCGACGTCTAGGATTAATTGCACCTTGGAAATTCTAGCCGCGGACTTCCGCCCCTTAACCCGTGAACGGATGGCTGGGTTTTCGAAAATAGCAGTCATTGAACCCCTTACCCGTCGATGGCTGAAGGTTTACACGTCGACGGGCATGTGTGTGAATCCCACTCATATTTTAACTCATGTACTCATTAGTTTCCTTTTCATAGTCTTGTTTTACTCACTGAGCATTCAATTATATGCTCACTCTAGTTTTCTTCCAAAACCCCTTTCAGGTTGAAAGCTTGTAGATAGGAGAAAGATAATTGAGGGACAGTCAACCCGACCACAGCCGACATTCTCTACGAGTATGTAAATAAACTTTTGTATACTATCATCGAGGATCCGCCGGCTTTGTTTTCTTACAAGCTTCCTTTTTGGTGTGTTGTAAATTTTATAAACATTTTCCATATATAAAATAAGATGAAAGGTCTCAAACTACTAAAGTTAGTAGCACCTTGACGAATGATGAGGATTCTGTTTCAATGTAAGGGATCAATTTTAGTATAATTAAAATTGTATTTCACAGAATTATCAATTGCAATTCGTGTTTAATGGCTCGAATATCAAAGGCCTTGCGGGTTCTAGGTTTTGGGCGAAGCACGCCGTCCAAAATCTATAACATGCGGCGATTGTCACATTTCGACCCATTTGGATCGGGGTGTGACACTTTCTCCCTAAAGATTTATTATACAATGCATAATCACTTATATATTATTGTTCCACATGCTGCTGTTGGTGTCTCTTTCGATGACATTGATGTTGTGAAACTAGAAAATCATCTTCATGGGTATAAATTACAACAAAGTTTCTATTTCCTCATTTTCTTTTTCTAACCGAAAGGATAATAATGTTATCTTTTCTCAGCCATCCATCCTTAAGTCAAGCTGCTAACTGCAATTATTTCAAACTGTACGAAATTCTTCTTGAATTGGGCAGAGAAAATATACTACTACAACCATTCATTCATGGCTATGGATTCATGTGCCAAACATGACTCTCTTGTCTATTCATTAGGAAAGGCATGTGCTAATGCATGAGCCAAGCTTGTTCTAATTTAACAGAAATCAATTATTCTGTTAGAAAAATGGTGTGAAATAATCCTTTTGGTTAGAAAAATGGATTGTGCCATATTTGTCACTTTTCCATTTCGTTGTCCATCTTAATTAATTAGGCAAATTTAAGGCTCTGTTTAGGGATGATTTTGTTAGTTATTTATCACCAATAAATAAATAAATGATTTAATATAATCTGAAAACATATAAGATATTAATTAGTTAAGAGTTAAATTCTCCTAAATTTAATACAACCCTACCTTTTATATACCAGTGGGCTTTACTTTTGTATGGTAATATTTGGTTTATATATACTATGACATATATGGTGACAGTATTTTATTTTATTTAGTTTTTATATATTAATTCTGGATTATTGGCTTCTTTTTTTCTTTACTAGACTACAAGTCTTTCCATCTTCAGAATTGGACATAGTTGCTGCTACCAATGTGAATGGATCTTTGCTATAATGATCTAGTTTGAGTTCTTAAGTCCAGTCCACCCAAGCTTGTATCCATTCCGGTAAATATCTATCTTTACTTTCTATATTTAGATGCATTATCGGTTGGAATTTCTTTTTCTTTTTTTACTTTCTATATTTAGATTCATGTGTAGAAATATTTAATTCTATATTCAAAATGAGACTTTTAAATTAACCACTTAGCTATTATTTTGTATGGGATAGTACATGTCATTAGCTAGTGAGGTGACCAAAATTTACTTTTATTACAGTGTAAATTATTGCTCATAGAATGGATAAAAGCTAGATAAATCTCACCTCAAGAGCAAGCATAGAATACATAAATGGGGTCAATAAATTTCTAGACTTTGCCTTTGCTAGATCAGCTAATGAAGGCAAGATTTGGTGTCCCTGTGTTAGATGTGTCAATACTTTCAAAGTGTCTAGGGCAGATGCATTTGATCATATAATATGTAAAGGCTTTCTCAAATGATATGTTAGATGGTTTTCTCATGGAGAGGTCTTCGAGGAATCTACTTCTACTAGTATTCATCATGAAGAAGAAAGTGAGTTGGGTCATGAAATTGATGATTTATTGCATGATATTACGGCTGAGAGGGACATGAATGTTGAAATGGATGGCACACAATTTTTAATATTGCTCTTAATTCTTAAGGAACACTAACTATTGCTCTTAATTCTTGATGATTATTGAATTTTGCAGATGATACTCAATGATTGTCAATTTCGAGTTGATGTTTGTCTTCTTTACGTTGGTCAAACAAACTCTATGTTAGATTATATTTGTTTATGTTCTTGGATTTAGTAATGTGAATTTTCCAAACATATCAAACATTCTATTATGTATCCTTTTATTTAGATTTAGTACTATGACTTTGTGACAACTTAGTTAATGAAAACATTAGCTTGTTAATTTCAAGCTTTATTTGTAATGTAATTTTACTTTTTGCTCAAATTTTGGCATTTTAATATGATGATTTTATTTTATATACATGAATAATTATATTTAGGAAAAAATATTTTAATATTATCTTTGTTAACCAAAAAAATAATTCAATATTAATTTTTTTTACTAATGGCATATAATTCCTCTATACCAACAAAAAATTCAACTAATTAATAGATTGATTATAGTCTACACTAATGGGAAAGTAGTAATGATATTGTTGGTGTTAAGCTATAGCAACAGGTGATTTGTTGGTATAAGTAGTTTAAGTACTACAACGGAAAAAGATATACTAACGGAAAATTATGTTGGTATAAACTTATACTGACAACTTATGCCGTTGGTATAGCCATCTAAATTAAATTAGGCTGGTCAGGTATATACTGACGGCAAATTAATTACTTACGGAAAATGTCCGTTGGTATATGTCAAAAATCAATTCCAACGGCAACATAATTCGTGGATATAGATCTATACCGGCAGAGCCTTTACCTACGGTTTATTCATTGTCGGAATAGTATAAATGATCGTTGGTATAGCTATTTGGCACCTATACCAATGGTTTTTTAATTTATAGTCACGAATTTCTTGTCGTTACTATATGGCATTTTTTTTGTAGTGCAGGTACCAGGCGGGTTGGGAGCTAAGTGCTATATCGCGTAAGCGCGGTGGGAGCCACCTTTAGAATCCCAACGCTTGGCGTGGTCCTAGATCTGTGTGTGTTGGGCTTGCCGGGGACGTCAAACCTTTAAGGGGGTGTGATTGTAATACTTCAATCCCACATCGACAGGATGTGGGATTTCAATATGACATATATAGTGAGACCCAAACCTAATACTGCAAGGCGCCTTTTGAGTGGGACAAAATAGTGAGGCTTCGGGCCAAAGCGGACAATATCTCGCAGGTTGGGCCGGGTCTCCACATTGAGCCTCTTCCCTTCATTTCTCTATTTCTCTCATTTCTCTTTTCTCTCTTTTGCTCTCTCGGAGCCATTTCGGACTTTTGGCTAATTCGGACAAATCGACCGACAAATCAAGGCGAGTTTCTAGGATGTTATTCTACTCACCTTGATTTACGTTATACCTAGTTTGTATGCATTTCCATGCATTGGTTTAGGAGAAATCTTGGTTCAAAGTTAAATTTAGCTTTTTAGTTAAATTTAGATTTAGATTTTAGATTTAAGAACTTTGAGCCAATAATTCTCATTTTTGTTTAAGTAAACGTATCGTGGGAGTCGTGGGGATTGTATGTTTCGATTTTCGGGCCAAACCGTGAAACTATGGGCCTGAAAATCGAGGAAAAGGCTCGGATCCTGAGCCTATAGCACGTCTCCAGTGCGGGAGCCGAGTCACTCCCGCGTAGGAGTGACCTTTCTAGCTAGGTTTCGAGCGGGACTTGGTCCAGTCTCGTGTGGGAGTCAATTTTGTCTAGGGGCAAAATCATAATTTTACCCTAAGTATCCGATTTTGACCCAAAACCTTTTCGGACACTTTTCTAAGCCCCGAAACACATCCAAACATTATCTTAGGTCATAGTACAGCCTCATAAGTGCATTCATAGATTGATTATGATTGCTATCGTGTATTTCCGTGTAATTAGGGTTCCAGACGTTCGAGTACGGCGACGCTCCGGAGATCAATCTTTGTGGGACAATTGGGAGTATATGAACCTTCCAACATTGTGAATGGCTTTGTTTTAATGTTTAGCCATTTAAGGCTAAACACTTTTATTATTTTTATAAAAATATTTTAATTAAATATTTTGAGATTCGGGTATTCTCTCACACTGCCACACACGTTATTGTATGCCACATGGGCATGGTGTTTTAAGATATTAAATTTATAAGATGTATGTATGTATGTTATGTTATATATATATATATGTAAGGTATAGTACGAGTGCTTGACCGGGCATGATCATACGAATGAGAGATGGAGTCCAGAGAGGACTCGATGAAACTCAATGCTTCATGTGATGAAGCGAGTGAACCGAGGTGGAGCATGCATGTGAAGTAGCCGTGGACCGCCTTTTTGAAGGGGCATGGTGAGTGTATGGACTTGGAGTAGAGAGGTGCATAGGGACACTGGCCAAGGCCGGTGTAGCTACAACCACACAGCGAATGGTACCGTTGAGGGAATGGGCATAGAGAGAGATACCTATATCTTTATATATATATAGATATATATATATATATTTCATAAGAAAGGATTTTTTTTTTAAAAAAAGAACACTTTTTTTTAAAAGGAAAGTTTTAAAGAGAAAAGAAAAGGAAATAGCTCTGGATGATACAAGATCCTCGACCACGACCAAGGTCGAGCCTCGTTGTGTTTTTACGGCCAGCCCATAGTTGATGCTATTATTATTATTATTATTATTATTATTATTATACTCAGAAAGGATTTGGGCAAATATTTTGAATAAGGGTTTTAAAAGAAACGTGTAATGTTTTCTAAATTTTTTTGGAAATTACCCGAACTAACCAAATCTATTTGACTTTACATTGAACCTCTGTGACTCACCTATATCCAACTTTTTTGGATGCAGTTCCCATGTGCGAGGGTGCTAGATGGATTGGAGGCTTATAGGAGTGGTTAGTGGTTTAGGAGTTAGTAGATTCCGTTGCATAGGCTATCCCTTAAATTAATCCACTGATGCTCTTTTTGAAGTAAATTATTTTATTAAATGATTTCTAATTTAAAATTTGAGTAGTTGTTTTGTAGCGAAGATACTAATTTCATGTCTTGTGGTGCTTCGAGTGTGTAAACAGTCGACATATACTTCGAGAAAGCGCGACGGTTGCCACGTGACCGACCATTCGAGGCGGGGCGTGACACCAGTTTTCAATTACTTCAATTTATCTTTTCTTCCTTAACTATGGCTCTGGTTGGTTCAAGTGCGGTGCAATTAGATTTCCTTTGGAGTGCAAGTAGACTTCCTTCGAAATGCAATTAGACTTAGTAAAAGTTTAATTAGAATTAACAAAGGTTCAAATTAGATTTGATTAAATCCAAACTTACTTACATTCTTAGAAAATAGTACATTAGAATACTATTCGTGTACGAATTAGGTTCGGATTTTACACTAGGTATGTCATTTCATGGTTTTATTGGCTACGTCGGTGCCATATTAGTAATTCTAAAGACAAAAATTATTCGAAATCAACAATTCCAATGATAGAAATTGATATGTGAAATGGAAAGACTTAATTATTTGATTTTTCAATAATATAAGAATTGAATTGACCCAAATTAGAGTATGAAGACTAAACTGAATATATTCATACAATATATGGGCTTGGAGGATAATTTTATCAATTTTAAGATTTGTATTTTATAAATTTATAAAAAATAAAGACATCTATAACTACTACTATATATCTGCATTCAAAATTGCCTTGCTCCATTACAACCGTCACACCGAATTATTACCTCTTCGGCCCTTCCCCAACCCCTAGTTTTAAATTTAATCCAATACGTGGGTCCCAAATGCCCCAAAGTTCTCCAATCAGAATGAAACGGTTCAGAATCACCCTCAGTATGTACAGAATAATAAATTAAATTTACCGATGTTAGTCAAAATTGACAAATCCGTACCTCGCCAAGATTTATAAAAGAAGAAAGAGGGGAAAAAAAAGGGGGGGAGGACGGTTGTTGTGTTGTCTTTCTAACTTTCTGTCTATAGTTTGATTGCTAAGAAAAGTATCAATCGAGAGAGAGATCGAGAGAGAGAGAGAGAGAGAGAGAGAGGAAAAAAGAGGGAGTATGATATTGATGATAATATGAAATGATGATGAAGTCGATGAGAATTTTTGGTGGGGTGGAGTTTTGAAATGGGTTTTAATATTGGATTATTCAGTTTCGTTATCGCCAACTACAGCTATAATTTGAGGAAGCTACTACCGTTGAAACGTCGCTGCTTTCGGTTAGGATCCAAGTTTATTGTTGGTATCGAGTCAATACCGTCGGCGTCGGGGGAGTTCGCTTCTCCTTATCTGCGCTTCTTCAAGCGCGCTTCATGACCATGATCCCTTGCCCCCAAATCTTTTCTCTTGGATCTCGCTCGCAGATCCATCGCCACCACCGCCGCCGCCACGACAACAATAAACGCAACTTCCTAGCTTTCTTTTTTCTTTCCGATGGACCCCACTTCGCGCCCCGCTGTCGTCATCGACAATGGCACTGGGTACGATTCATCTTCTTGTTATTGTAACTGAAATCGCTGTGAATTACGTGCTCGCGAGCTGTTTGATGAAATTCCCCAGTTATTCATTTCAAATTCAAACTATCTTCCTTTTTTTTTTTGGTTTAATTGAAATGGTCCCTTTATTTTATCTGCAGGTATACTAAGATGGGATTTGCGGGGAATGTAGAGCCGTGTTTTATTCAACCAACAGTAGTAGCAGTAAATGAGTCATTTCTAAATCAATCCAGAACTTCTTCAAAAGCAAATTGGTTAGCTCAGTATTCGGCTGGGGTAATGGCAGATCTTGATTTCTTCATTGGAGATGAAGCACTCGCAAGATCGCGAGCGAGTAATACTTATAATCTTACATATCCTATTAGGCATGGTCAAGTGGATAACTGGGATGCTATGGAACGGTATTGGCAGCAATGTATATTCAATTACTTACGGTGTGATCCTGAGGATCATTACTTTTTGTTGACTGAGAGTCCGCTTACTGCTCCCGAGAGTCGAGAGTATACCGGTGAAATTATGTTTGAGACGTTTAATGTTCCGGGACTTTATATTGCTGTGAATTCTGTACTTGCTTTAGCAGCTGGCTACACTACATCTAAGGTTGGTGGCTAATTTTTTTGAGTATCCTACGTTTTCTGGTGTATGTCTTGTGTCTTTTTGTGGCCATTATTAAATTCTTGTTTTAGTTATTACTGGTATTATGTTTGATAAATTTAGTTAAGTTTCTTGATTCTCCAAAATTTGTCATACTTTATATTTGTAAACTAATCTTCCAACATTTAATTGTGAGTGGGAATGATGTTTCTAAGATGTTTATGCATTTAACAGCCAATTGACAATTGATAGAAAGCCATTTATTGATTGATAAATCGTTGTGATATGGACAATTGTTACAGTATTATTGTCATGGAGAAATGGCTGAACTACCATTTTTTTTTAATCCAATGTCTTAAGTTTCTTTAAGATGATATAAAATAGTTATCTATGGCACCATTGAATCCGGGAATATGTTATGAATAGACACAGTTAGGAGTAATGTTATGATCAATGGTGTTTTGTAGCAAATGTCTAGAGGTTTATATCAATTTATACCCTCTTTTCCTATACTTTAGCTTGGGCGAGGCCTTTATGAGCTTAAAAGTCTTGCCACTCACTCAATTGGGCCTGTTGTATTCCAGAGAGAGTTATGTTGAAGGCATATACCTGTTTGTAATCATTCAGAAATAAGCTGTGGCAGTAAATACATGTATATTAATTATGCTGAAGTTATATACATGTTGCTGATAACACCATGCATAAGCCGTGGCAGTATATACATGTATGCTAATCGGGTCTGTTGGATACTTCAATGTTGTAGAGTTTGGAGAAACAATCTTATCCTGTGTTTTCCTTTCATTTTGTGCATTGCTTGTCTTGTCCATATATCAATCACTTCCATTTAGATTGACCCACTGTTTTCTATAGTGTGAGATGACAGGCGTGGTAGTGGATGTTGGAGATGGGGCTACACATGTTGTACCTGTTGCAGATGGTTATGTTATCGGGAGCAGCATTAAGTCAATACCTATAGCTGGAAAAGATGTTACTCTCTTCATACAGCAGCTCATGCGGGTAAAGTTTTGTTTCTTCGTTCTCTACCCGTTAACAACATAGTGATGCAAAACTTCTCTACACACTGTAGTCTCGCTCACCCTTCTTATCATTGGATTTATATAGTCATTCACTTTCTAATTATACATCATGCTTTCAAATTTCCCAGCATGAGTTTATGACCTTGCTATGCATCCATACCATTAGCTGTCAGCTGTGGTATCTTCTTAGAGGAAACTCCATGCCATTTTACATCTGTGCAGTTTATTGATTTGAATCTTTTCCCATTTGGGAAAAAAAAAATTCTAACATTAATTTAATTTCATAAGAAGAGCTCTTCACTGGAGGCAGGCTAAATTAAAGTGTCTTTATGACTTTGCTTCTAAATGCTCACAAACTTTGAGCTTTAAATGTTGCCCCTTCAAATGGTTCTTACCATGTCTGTTACTGTGTTTGTATCTTAGATTTGTGGATATGGAGACTGTATAATAATTATTCCAGTTAGTAAGTATGAATTCATGCCTTTTGATGCTGTTATTTGCAGGAAAGAGGAGAGAAAATTCCACCAGAGGACTCATTTGAAGCAGCTAGGAAAGTGAAGGAGATGTACTGCTACACTTGTTCTGATATTGTCAAGGTTATTTTTGCTTTCCTTGGATTGTTGTTTTGGAAAACTTTTGGCACGACTATTCACCTCATGATTCTTAACCAGCATGAAATACTGTAATGAAGTTCACAAATTCTGACATTCCAATTATCTTAGATAATTTGATAATAACTTGTTTTTGTCATTATCTTAGGAGTTCAATAAGCATGACAAAGAACCTGCAAAGTACATCAAACAGTGGAGAGGTATTAGACCGAAGACAGGGGCACCATACACTTGTGATATTGGTTACGAACGATTTCTGGGCCCAGAGGTTTGTCCTTTTTTTTCCTTGCAAACTAATTCCTTAAGTTTAGGAACTCTGGAACTTTTGGAATTTCTCCATATTTGATGAGTAATTTGTTGGGTTGGGGTTACCTCCAGGATGACTAATGCTAACATGTTTTTTTGAGGATATTCAATTTCACAACTCTGATTAACTAACTCTTTCAAATGGTTAGCCTCTTGGATGCCTTATGAAGATTTTTCCTTGTATTAACGTATTCATCAATCTCATAACATGCAAGTAATGGTTTTACTGTTCATCAAGGATCTAATTGCTAATATATTTGATAATCCTTTTACTTGTTGTCAATAATCGAGCTGTGTTTGCCCCAGGTTTATTTGTCAAAAACAACATTCGTCCTGTCCTGTCTATGATCCACTTATCCTTACAATCTCCCTTTAATATGAAAGAATATTGAGTATGTCACTGTCAACAATGTATTGGTTTAGATTAACACCAACTACAACAATTTAGATTTTCTTAAATAGCTAAAGTCAACTTACATCAACTAAAATATAATTGTAGCATACGGAGTTGTGGTATGTAAGTGTTTGTTGATTTAATTGCTGGTTAGGTTTCTGGAGTTGCATGCTTTGGCATTTGTCTACTTTGGTGATAAAACTAGGTAGTTGATGATACACATTGTTTTTCAAGAAATTGGACATTGGTAGACTTTGCTGCTTATGAATTGTTTCTCAAATATTGCTTCTTGTTGATGCTCTTAAGGGTTGTTTTACAGGTTTTCTTTAGTCCTGAGATCTATAGCAGTGATTTTACCACTCCTTTACCAGCTGTAATAGATAAGTGCATTCAGTCAGCTCCAATTGACACAAGAAGAGCTTTGTATAAGGTGAGTATGCATTGGCTGAAAAGAGAAAGAAAAGAAGATTGCAAATTTTGGTTCTTAGCCTTAATAAATTTAAATGAAACAACAAAAAATGGTAAAAATATGAAGGTTGAGATATGCTGATTAATGATTCAACTGCTATTCATTCACTTGCTTCTTTATGGGTTCTGAGTGGACATCAACTGTCAATCTTTAATTTAACAGTTCCAAATAAAGTTATTGAAGTGGTTCATTCTTTAATTTAAATTCTTGCATAAAAGTTTTCTTCTGTATTAACGGGCCGATTGGAGCTTGTTTTGCACCCCTCTTTGGTATTTACCTATATATTCCAATGTCATAGCTGTTTGATTCCCTACTATTTTAGCACATAAAGTTCTTTGCTGAGTCGCTAGATGTTGATACATGGTTTTGCCAGTAATTGCTTACATTTCATCATGACCAAAAGAAAATGAAGCTTGCAGTTAAATGCATAGACTGATGAAAGAATTGAGAAGAAAACCCCTATATATTTGTACAAGAGCCTTTTGCATTCTTTATTCACTGTTTTAACTATTTCCAGAATATAGTGTTATCTGGTGGATCAACCATGTTCAAAGACTTCCACAGAAGGTTGCAGCGGGATCTGAAAAAGATTGTCGATGCCCGAGTTCTTGCTTCCGATGCTCGGCATGGTGGTGAATTAAAAGTAAGAATTTGAGAGCTTAACTTGTGTTTATGCCATTCACATCTTAGAAAAGCTAAATGCTAAACTGCTAATCTCCTTCTGGATCTTCACCTTCCAGGCACAACCTGTGGAAGTTAATGTAGTCAGTCACCCTATCCAAAGATTTGCAGTTTGGTTTGGAGGTTCTGTACTTGCGTCAACACCTGAATTTTTTGCGGTATGAATCTCTGCTTCTAAAATCTAAACTCGTTTTCCACTCTAGTTTTTATTTAGGCTGCTGAATGGCACTGAATTTGGCATTTGTAGTTAGCCACACCATTGTTGTTTGGTTGATATGTCAATTATCTGATCTACTTGCTATTAGTATTGCCTTATACATTAATCTTAATCTTATGCACAAAAATGTGGATTTTGGCTGAAAGTCTCTTGACTTCCATCTTCAGGCATGTCACACAAAAGCTGAATATGAGGAATATGGAGCAAGCATTTGCCGTACAAATCCTGTATTTAAGGGGATGTATTGAGGCAAATATCCATTTTGCAGCCGATTATTGGAAATGCATTGAGCGATGATGATGCTTAAGTGGGTGACTTGCTATTTCTGCTTACATATGCACATCGGCTTGCTTGCCTTACTCCATCTGTTGTGCTTAGTGCTCATGTGTATTGGTATGAGAAGTGGTACAAAACATGGTAGACAGTCTCAGTTGCAGTGGTTGAAAGGGAAAGTTCTTACATTCATTCTTTAATTAGGGGCTAAGGGTTGTCCCCATAGCAGCTAGAATGCAGTCAAAATTGTTGCCAGCAGGCCCCTTCCAACACTTATGGATCAGACTGAGTATCAAATATAGTTGAGAAAATTTGCTGAGCAGAATTGCATTTTTACTTTTCAGCTTACTTAGGATGTGATAGGGATTTTACAGAATTCTTTCGCTCTCATTTTGGGTGGAGCAGGATACGGTTGTTAGTTTGTGTTTTAGTGGTGGCAGCCGCAGCAGCAAACACAGTGGTGATCCGAGCCTCCCTTCCACCTGTATGTAAGAAAGCAAGATTGGAGAACTAATTTGAGTTAGAAATTTGTTTTTGTGATAGTATACTATACTGTAATTGGTATTTTATCTTTTGTGTAATATTGATCAAAGTTAGTAAATTTTCCATATATGGTTACTTGTCTTTGTACTTTTGAGTAGCAGCAGTGTGCACACTAGGCACATATTTAGTCAATTCTTATGGTGTCTTTTTTGTATGGGATACATTCATTCCTTAATTATCCGGAATTGATTCTGAAAGTTATTTACATTAATTCTGGCACCCTGAACCTGGGGATTGTTGCCTGCTCGGAGCCTCAGTTACCGTGTGAGTTTTGCAATAAAAATGTCATGAAATAAAGTTCAGCAACTATTTCGTGATTTTTGAATTCTACCTCCGGTCGTAGAGGCTGGAATTCATTCAGGATATATCTCGAATACGAAGCTTCTTACTCTCCTTTAAGTAGGTTTCTTTCCTTATTTCTAACTATATATATACAAAAAAAAAAAAAAAACTATTTCGTCATTTTCTTTTTGCCGGAAACAGCAGACAGGACACTAATAAAAAAATCATGCATAAATAACATGGATTTCTCCAGTTTTTCTCCCAGGTACCCCTCTTTTACATGAGAAAAAAAAAAGAGAGAAAGAAAACCAAGTTTTGGTGGTAAAAATTAACCACACTGATCGTAGATTTTGTATTTTTTTGGGTTGAAACTTGAAACACTGACCGTAGATTTTTCTCACCTTTAGACTTTAGTGACAAGTTTGACTAGTAAAAGTACGGTTAACTAAGAAGTCCTTCAAATCCTTCAAATTAAATCATACATTACCACTACTATTTGGTCAAACAGAAAAATAATTAATGAAAGCTGAGAGACGGGGGCAAAGGTAAACCCATCTATCGTGTTTGTCTGACCTGACCCAGGGTAAGCTAGAAGAACCAAAGACAAAAGAGAGGAAAAGAAAGAAAGAAAGAAAGCGGAAGATAAAGCATTTAACCCATCTTGCTTTCTTCTTCTAGTATTAGAGATTACTTCTAAACTCTCAGCAATTCTTTGTTTCTCTTTTGCTGCAATGTTTCAGAGCTGATTGCTGGTTGGTCTTATTATTTTCTCCCCCTTCTTTCTTTTACCTATTTTGTAATTGTTTACGTTTCTGGTTTCTGGTTTCAATCATGGTTGGGTACTTTGACTTTAAGAACTGGGTAATCGAAATTTGTCAGTTTTATGATATTCTACGACTTGGGTGTTTGCCTTTTCTTTCTTTCTTTGGGTTTATCAAGTTGGGCGTTTTGGATGTCCCTTCTACTTCTGCTTAGGTATCTATAATTTGATGAAGAACGTATAGCATATTTATTGATATTTTGATGAAATATGTTGGTATGACTTTTCTATTATGTTAATTGTTGGGATTGTGATGCTTTAATTTTGATGTCTAGCTGCTAGATCTCTCTATCTGGCATCTCTATTTTTTCTTTTGCTACAAGTTCAATTATATTTGATTTCCTTGCTTTCGATAAGCTTGAAGATCTATGGTTAGTGTAAATGTTAAATGATCCTTACTTGGAGTTTGGATGCTTTCCCCTTTCATTACATCTGTACTGGAATGCTTGCATTCTTGGCATAATTGGTCTAGATTTACGGCTACTGCTCTCTTTGTGGTGCCTTTGGTTTCATACAGGTGGCGATAAGAGTAACCTTTTCTCTTTTGGTGTGTATTGGTCAGATTATATGGATGCAATGGCTGAAGAACAAATAGATTTTGGAGATGAGGAGTATGGAGGGGCACAGAAGACACAGTATCAGGGAAGTGGAGCTATACCTGCTCTTGCAGATGAAGAGCTGATGGGGGAGGATGATGAATATGATGATCTCTACAATGATGTTAATGTTGGAGAAGGTTTTCTTCAGTTGCAACGATCTGAGCCACCACCACAACCAGGTGGCATGGGCAGTACTGGACTTCATGCCCAGAAAATTGAGGCTCCTGAACGGAGAAGTGAAGCTGGGGGTTCACAAGGGCTAAACATTCCAGGAGTTTCAGTTCAAGGGAAGTACCCCAATGTTGGTGCTCGGTATCCTGACCAGGAAGGCCATTCAGCTATTAACCGACCAGAAATGGGATCCGGGACCTATCCATCTGGGTCTACAATTTCACAGAAGGGCAGTGTCACGGATGCGAGCCATGATGCCCAAGTAAAACATATGAGTTTTCAAGGAATGACATCAGCATCACACAAGGCTGGAATCGATCCATCTGGTGTGCCTCAAAAGATTGCCAATGACCCTGCTCAATCTCTAAATTCAGGTACCGGTGGTCCCCAAGGTGCTCCACAGGTTCCACCTAATCAAATGAGTATGAATGCCAATCATCCTGTGATGAATGAAAATCAGGCTCGTCAACCTGTAGAGAATGGTCCAACCATGCTGTTTGTTGGAGAATTACATTGGTGGACAACTGATGCAGAACTTGAGAGCGCCTTATCTCAATACGGAAGGGTGAAAGAGATCAAGTTCTTTGATGAGAGAGCTAGTGGTAAGTCCAAAGGGTATTGCCAAGTTGAGTTCTATGATTCAGCTTCTGCGGCTGCATGCAAAGAGGGAATGAATGGTTTTACGTTCAATGGGCGAGCTTGTGTTGTGGCTTTTGCTTCACCACAGACATTGAAGCAGATGGGAGCTTCTTATATGAACAAAAATCAGGGCCAGCCTCAAGCACAGCCACAAGGAAGAAGGCCAAATGATGGTTTGGGGAGAGGTGGCAATATGAATTACCCAAGTGGAGATTCTGGGAGGAACTTTGGTAGGGGTGGCTGGGGACGTGGTGGTCAAGGAGTAGTCAACCGAGGTGGGGGTGGAGGACCAATGAGAGGAAGGGGAGCTGTAGGTGTAAAGAACATGGTTGGGAACTCTGCTGGTGTTGGAAATGGTGCTAATGGTGCAGGGGCTTTCGGACAAGGACCAGCAGGTCCTGCATTTGGTGGTCCTGCTGGTGGCATGATGCATCCTCAGGGCATGATGGGAGCTGGGTTTGATCCAACATATATGGGTCGAGGAGGTGGTTATGGAGGTTTTCCAGGACCTGGTTTTCCTGGCATGCTTCCTTCATTTCCTGCTGTTAATACAATGGGACTTGCAGGCGTAGCACCTCATGTCAATCCTGCTTTCTTTGGCCGCGGAATGGCACATAATGGGATGGGAATGATGGGCTCAGCTGGAATGGATGGACCTCATGCTGGAATGTGGACTGACACAAGCATGGGTGGGTGGGGAGGAGATGAACATGGTCACAGGACTAGAGAGTCTAGTTATGGTGGTGAAGATGGTGCTTCAGAATATGGGTATGGAGATGCTAATCATGAAAAAGGAAGGTCAACTGGTGCATCTCGGGAAAAAGAGCGGGTTTCTGAGCGTGAATGGTCAGGCAACTCCGATAGGAGGCATCGTGATGAGAAGGAGCGGGACTGGGATAGATCTGAGAGGGAACATAGGGAACATCGCTATAGGGAAGAAAAAGACAGCTACAGAGAGCATCGACATCGAGAACGGGACTTGGATTATGATGATGACTGGGATAGGGGACAATCTTCTTCAAAATCTCGGAGCAGATCCCATGCAGTTCCAGAAGAAGAGCGCAGGTCTCGCTCGAGGGATGTTGACTATGGGAAGAAGAGACGGCTGCCATCGGAGTGACATAATATTCTGTGCATCCTTCTTTCTGTTTCTTATATGACCTTAAATTAAGTTTTCATGTCAGTCTCTCCCCTTGGTTGCTATATTCATTTCAGCATCTGCTATGAAGAGTGATGGCCCAGATGCAGAGTGTGGCTTCTTAAGGGAAGAAGTAAGTGCTACTTGCGTGGGTGGTGGGGAAAAATATATTCCCTTTTCCTTTCTTACTGCACTCTAGAGAACAAATATTAGATGCAACACTTATTCGTCTGTTGGAAAACATAGTATCACATTCAATGTGGATGTTCTTTGTGGGGTTTGAATCTCAACATCCCACAATTGACCATCCACATTGGGTTTATAATTATCTGCTAAACCCTATATTTAAGGCTTTGCTTTCTTGGCCTGTGATCATGATACTTTAGAAAATCTACTTGTTTATGATATTGTTGGATTTATAATTTTAGAAATCATGGTGTCATTTTATTATGATCTTGGTTGATAAGTAATCTCTCTAGCTTGTGATCTTTTGTTATTCTTTTATGGGGTTAGAAGTGAGGAGGATTGATAGGCCAGGGAGTTCCCTTGCCTCTAATATTCAGATGTTGCGTATGATGGTGTGAATATAACGTTACTCTCTTGTTTCATTTTTCTCTTGCTGCTTCAATTTTGTATCATGATGTTCTCTGGTTACTTTCTTCAATTGTTTCTTTACTTCTATAACATTCCAGTTGCTTTTCAAGTGAGGGTCATTTTTTCTTCTGAATAATGCATGTAGCTAAACATCTGGTGATACACATTATACTGTATGTTTTTTTTCCTAACCTCTTTCCATTGTTGAAACTTGACTTTTGGTAGGTTGTTCTGTGTGTTAGAGAGTGATTACTAATGAGTAGTACTTCTTTTCCATACTGCGTCATTGAATTTCATTGTACTTGTATGCTATGTTATCCTAATAATGTTCATACTAGGATTCAAATGTGCCCTTCGTTTAATAAATAATGGTATTGTGCCGGTTATAAGGAACAGGCAATTTTCACCTTACCATATGAGTCTATGTCTATGGCTTGGCTTCCAGACTTCTAGGTTCACTTTCTCAGGTTTAAACAGATAGCTAGTTGGTCTGTGGTAAAGGTTGCTATCTAGTATGGTCAATGTTTGTTAATTTTGAGCTGAAAAAGGCAAAGTTTTAAAGCACTAACACAAACAATGCAAGGTTGCCTTGAGTCTACGAATTCCTTATTTGTCCTTCAATGGTGCTATCCCTTTTTCCCCATCTTTTTGTTCTTTAGTGGCATACTGATCTGAAGTTTTTAACAGTATGACATATTGGAACCTTGAAGAAATCCACTAGATGGAGCCAGTTTTAATACCATATCATACCCAGAATGTTTAATTTCCAGTTTTAATTCCCAATTTTTAAAGAGGTTCTGCATACTGAATAGCAGTGTGAGCTGAATATGCCTATATGCTCGACATCTATCTCAACTAGTTGTCTAACAGAGACGCGTGTCATGTCTATTGGACTCCTAGTAGCATTGGGCTATGTTTACTACTAAGATATGATTTGTTGCTCTTTCTAACATACTGTCAGTGACTGAAGTTGGTAGCTTGTTGGGTGGTGTCTGTAGCTTTTTTTTTTTCTCCTTCTTTTCCTCTTTAATGTCTATTGACATGGGGGTTTCTTTTCATCATCACATCCAGGGAGTGGAGTGAGCATCTCTTTGTTGAGGAAGATGGGTTAGAATGGCTGGCTTCATTGGCTTCCTCTCATGTTTGCTTTGGCCTTTCAAGTGTGCAAAAAAATATTTTCTGTTAGCACTGCTAAGAAATCATAACCTCTGGAAAGAAAGTAAATCCAACTGAATTCATGAACTGGATGTTGGTTTTATGTTTCAGGATACAATCACCACTTACATTGTAGTCCTTTTGTAAAGTACTTTTTTGTCTTGTAAAGTTGAATCCGTTTGTTAGTTCCACAACTTGTAACAGCCTCTTTCATTGTTTGTATGACCATATTTGGCTTTCTAATGAGCTCTGTAGGAGTTTTGTATAGAAATTTGAGGCCGATACTTTTTCATACTATATACACTTGTAATTGTATTCATAGCTTTGTCTTAGAATAGGCATAGATGCGCTAGATGCAAATTGTAACATGGGGCTGCTGTTCCTACTGTAACTGGTCAATGTAACATATATACTCCCATTTCTGTTTAAGCATTTTCTTTCCATCAAATTATGAAGGTTTCTGGAGTTTTTATCATATGGTTAAGCTTGGGAGTGACGAGTTATTGGTTGCTGCTGCATTATGTATGTGCTGGGCAGAGAATTTTGGGTATTTTGGTTCTGGAGGGTCGGAGATGTTTTAGTCATATGTATTTTGGAGTTAAGCTTGGGAAGGCCATGTATTAACTGTAATGATTACCTGTTGTATAGATAAAATTTTCCTGTCCTTTTCCGTTTTAAGAAATCAATGTAGCATGTAATGTTGTATTAGATCTACTAGTTTTAATTCTTCTTAGACATTCATGACATTTGAGGAGCAACAAAATCACTCCTGAAGGTCATTTTAGCGAGTTAAGCTCCATTACTTCGGATGATGGGTGGCAATGGCCTAATGAGGAAGGCCGTAAAAGTTCCAATATATTGTTGGCAACTTCGGGATGTGATCTCATGTTTTTTTTCATTTATCTGTTTATGTCTTTGATCATTGTTCTATGTAATGATTTTCTATTCTTGTAAGTTAATGAATCTGATGTTGCTGTGGGAAACTGTGGTTTTGATTGTATACAATTTTTGGAAAGAATCTATAGAAGAGTTTCAAGAAAGAAAAGTGAGATGCAGTAATTGATTCTTTCTGTATTTGTTTTAAGACTATTGTGTTTGAAGTTTCTCTACTTGCGGTCCTTTTCTTCCTTGCATGTTTGCCAATTTCTCCTGTAACAAGCTCTCTACATTTAGAATTGCATGGGATACACCGGTCTAGGAATTCCTTCTCCAGATTGCAGTATGAACAGAACATATACATATTTTATCACTGTCAGTGAGACTTCTAATATGATAGATTGCATTGCAAACTTTGTATGTAATATGAATTTGGAGACAAGGAATGATCACAAGCCCTGAGGATTGCTGATTGCATAATCCAGGGTCCTTCTGAAAGCCTTTTCTCTTGCTATTGTTTGCATGCTATGTTGTTGAAAGCAACCCATTAATCTTGAACTTGAAGGGGTCTTTGCTTGTGTCGTTTCGGGATGATTGAAATCGAATGCATAGGGTATCGCAACTGCTGAACAGTTGGCCAATGGGTAACTGATTGCTTTTGCAACTGGTTTTGGTTCTTTCTTCTTGTTCTTTTTGCTTGCTTTTTTTGTTTTTTTGTTTTGCTACGAAATATACGATTTACATATATAAAACATAAAAGTTACATACAGTAAACTTAAGGAAGTCACCAAGGAAAAATGGCAAAAAAAGATTGGGTTTGGAACTGAGTGAGCCAGCCGTATCGGGAGGCCGACCATTACAAGGAGCCAGTCTAAGTTCGGGTATATGTACATAATCCTCATATAGAAGTGTGAGGAGAAATGCAGGAGGTGAAGAGTAGAGGTTGTAACCATCTCTGCTAATAGAAGCTCTTCTGGATAAATCATTTGTCACCTGGTTCGCTTGTCTGTAGCAAAAAACAAACTTAACTTCCACAAGTTGATTCATCATCTATAAAGAGTCAGCGAGGGTTATTTGCAACCGGGGGGGGTGGGGGTTGTGCACCTTCTACCCATGAAAAGCAGCAATAACAAGATGGGAGTCAGTTTCAATTTAGCAAATTAGATATACAATTTATACACAGATAAGTGCAACCCTTCTTTCACAGCTTGAAATTCAGCAATGTTATTAGTGCAAACACATAGGTGACGAGTTATCTCGCTTCCAGCAACCAAACTTCCTTTGCCAAAATTCCTGAAATGCTGAGCATTCAGAAAAGAGATGGGGAATATTTTTTCGACATCATGACAACAAATTAAGAGTATAACAGTTAGAAGGAATGGTATGTCTCCTTTCCAACAAAGAAGCAGTACGCAACCGGTTATGGGCAATTAACCAAAGAAAAGTTTTAACTCTTGGCAGGCATTGACACTTCCAAAATAAACAGACCATGGGAGAACTGGTTGTTCGACTTTATTGTACTTGAAAAATAACCAAACATAAGTAGAACTAATTTGAAATTCAGTCTGAGTTTGATGGACTCCAGAAAGGTTGATCAGTGTTGGCCGAAATTTGGATAGGAATACCCCTAATTACATCACAAAGTTGAGAAGTTACAAGACAGGCAAGAAAGTACTATCCCATCCATGCCTCTGTACCATCATGAATAACATCCTTAATTATGACATGTTGCCATTAATTATTACGGATGTTATCCAAAAAAGAGTTAAAGACTTACCATGAATCCAATTATCAAACGAAAAACTAAGATTACTTTGGGAGTGTAACATTCAAGACAGTTTTGTCTTAAAATCACTTAAAATAAATGAATAAAAACAGGATCGATTAGTTCAATCGATTGAATTGAAAACCGATTATCAGTCTGATCCTTTAAGGGATATTGAGCCCTCTATTCTTTGAACCGCTTGCTTTTAAACCATTTTGAATTGAGAGCCGTTGAACTGATTGGATTGATTGAGTTGAAAATTTAAAATTTTGTTATTTTTAAATTATTTTTAATTGATTAACCCAAATCCAAAAGAAGTCTAAATTAATGAGAAGCCCAAATTCTAATTTTTTTACTATGGTTGAACTTTGGATTTTGAATTTTGGAGATTAAATTTTTATTTTTTTATTCTAATGTACTCTCATAATAAAAATTTAATTTGTCATATCAAATAATTTGTAATATTTATTTACATTATGTGATGCACTAATATTTTTTACTTTTTCCTCTTTTTTTTTTGAGATTTTTTTGAATTTTTTCTGAAATTTTCAATTCTTTTGTATATTTTAAAAAATTAATAAAATTAGTATGTTTGTCCAATTAAATCAACGGATTGAATCGAAAAACCAGTCAGCCAAATAGCCAATCAGTTCAATGACCAATCTGGTTTCATCACTTTAAAACAGATATCAGGCTACCACGCCAAAACCAAAGATTTACGTTGTCTACTAGGAGATGACGGGAAAGCAAGAAGAATTAAAATATTTACCTTTCAAAATTTCAAAACTTTAACCCAAAGATTAAAGTTGTGATACAGAGGAATGGGAAGATTTTCAAAGGCAAAGAAACTGTATGCCAAAATTCTCCTTAAAATGTATCCATTCTGTTGCTTTATTCGTAACAACAAGTTCAAGCAACAATATGTTCAATTACACCTCAAATTACGGTACAAACAAGCGAATTAAAACGAACCAATTGATGGTAATGATGATATTACAACACAACTTTTCTCAGACCAAAACTAGAAAAGCCGCATAGATATTAATGCGAAACTAAAATTTTAGAAGACAAAGTAGCCAGCAACGGCGGCAGCAGCTGCAGTTCCAGCGATAGCAGAGGTGGCCGCGAGGGTGGTTGCACCGCTGCTAGAACCCTGACCGGCACCTGCTCCAGCATTACTGTTGGCTGCTTCTGCACTGCCAACAGGGCCTTCAACAGCTTCGCCGGAAGTTGGTGCACCTGCGTCATCGTCAATAGTGCCAATATCATCATCACTGGCCGGTGCGGCGGCCACGGGGTCTCCATGGCTGCCACTGTCAGCAGCAGAAGCCAGCCCGACGAGGGCAATCAAGATCAAAGCAAGAACAAAGATTGGGCGTGCCATTTTGGTTTTTTGTGTTTTTCTTGTTTTGTTTCTTTTGACGGTGTTAAGAGCTAGTGAGAGAAGGGAGAAAAACACCGCACAGGTGGGGAGGAAGGGGGAGAGATTTATATAGGGGTTGAGTTTGGGACAAGAATTAATGGAATAATAATTATGGCTTCAACGCAATGTACGGATCCAACAATTTGTCGAGGACTAAGGAATGCCATGCATGCCTATTTGCATTGTTATGAAAGCAGGGTTCTGGCTCTTCGGTTGTCCATTGTCCATTGTCCATTATCCATTTATAGGCAGAACAAATTTGGCTAATGCCAGCTATTATCATTCCATTTTGTTGGTGAATTAGTTTACATATTTTTTTCCATCTAATAAAATAAAAAATGCAATATGAGTTTGGCTGACGTGTTCAAATTAGATTTTATTTTTACAAGAGACTAGAGAGGACATAATTACAGCTTGAACCTAATATAATAATTTGATGACCATAGACATTATAAATATCACTCTTTATTCTTTAATGATCTAAAAATTTTAATTTAATTTCTGAAATTTGTCTCTAGTTTAGTGTTGTAGTTATTAGAGAGCAAAATACATATGGAATGTGATTATTATTTTATTAATCCCCTTTTCTTTGGGTACCAAATTAGGTTAAATTCTTATCCTTTTTACCTTTTACCAATTTTTTAGTGGGATATCATCATATATATCAAGAATATAATTGTCTTTAACCTTTTCTTAATTTTAGTGGGTCATGTTAATCAAATAGCAAAAATTTACCATAAAAATTGTTATATATATATATATATATATATTTATATAGAAGAAAACACCACATAAACGTACGTAATTAATGAGATTTTCAAAGTTGTGCAGGGGTCACAAGTCACAACTGAATATAATTCCGTCCCTGCACAATCTAAAATCTTTAGTCATATCCACATATCTTTACCAATACACCTTTTAAACAAGGGAATAGGGACATATACCATTTATATAATTAATTGATTTGAGCTTAAATGAAGGAAAAACTTATGCAAATTTGGGCCATAATAAGGTGATTTGTTGGTCTAGGTAGTGCAAGACTCTATACTTCAGTTGCTAACACCCTTAACTGAAAAAACATGATTAATGTGCTGGTAAGGATATAAGTTTGATTCTTGAAAGCAAAGAATTTTAACTTTCACGCTTTGACATGAAAAGTCATGAAAGGGAATAATCTTTCGATCAAAAAAATCCAATGAATAAAAAATCTGACCAGATGGTTCGACCGATTCAACTTCTAGTTCAAATGGATTGGAACTTTTCACTGATTTTCTATAATTAGTTGTTTAACATGTATCAGTTTGTTCCGTGAATATAAGCCTTCTCAGCTAATGTTTTAAAATAGAAGAAAAAAAAAGCGAGGAAAATCCTTTCTTTCGATTGGAAAAACAAAGGATTTAGTCTCCAGGAATTTGTTTAACGTGTTCAACTTTGTAAAGTTAAGAAAGTGGAAATACTATTCCAGGTGATGTGCTAGACGAGTTAATTATTAGTATATGAGTAGCAATTTCTTTCTATTCCAAAAGGATCCAAACAATCCAAATGAATTCTGCAAATCTAGCATATGCTAGGTTGCCCAAATGAGAGAAAATCAAAATCCAGCTAAACACGTTAACAAGGATTTTATTTATAATCAAATAGATTGCTTATGAAACGGAAACCTTTCCTCTCAGACCTTCTTCAATCTTTATCGTAGAATAGAAAAGAAGACACAAAACACCAGAGGCTAGGGCGCCAAGGAGAATAATTCAAAAGTCGAAAGACATAAGAGCCCGTTTGGTATAAGGATTTTAATCTACTTTTCCTGGAAAGAAAAGTGATGGAATCACTTTTTATGGTTTGGTTTGTTTTAAATTATGAATTTTAAAAGGGTGGAAACATTTTTTTTGGTTTGGTATATTTTAAAACTAAAGGAAGTGGTGCTTCTATTGGAATCACTTTCCCTCATATGAGGAAAAGTAATTCTAAGGGAGGGGGGTGAGAAAGTGATTCTCTAGAATTACTTTCTATGGAATCACTCTCCCTAGAATAATTTTCTAAAGAAAGTACCAAACGGGCTCTAAGGGAGGGGGCCAGTCTGAAAAGAGAAGGAGAGATGATTAATCAAGAGTGGTTGAGGCTTAAAGGGGTGACTCTATGACTGTGTGTCTTGGATGGGAGATGAAAAATATTCATTTGGGTTTTTAGCTCTAGCCTATTAAGGGTTAATGAATAAAAAAAAAAGAAAAAAAAAAAGCCCACAATCCGATTTAGGCGATTTAATTAATTCACAGTTCAAAGCAGTTTGAATAAAATCTGATTTTATGACCTTCAATGGACCGATATAAAGATCGATTTTTGGTTTAATCGATTAAACCAATCGATTCGATCCAATTTTTTATTCATTGATAAAATCAAAGCTATCTTTGATTAATTTTTTTTAAAAAAAAAACATGATTGATCGAAATCTCTTAATTTGGGTCAAAATCTTAATGGGTGATTCAAGATTTTATCTTGGACTATTTGGCCCAACCAAAACACAGGGGGCACGCAAGCCCGGAACAGAGGGGACCCAAAGAAGGGATCTGAAATTACAAAAGAGCCACTGGTTAGGGCTTTGAAAATACGGAAAAAAACGAAAAGCGAGCTAACATTTTGCTCAAAAACCTTCCACACTCTTCTTCTCACTTCCTACACTGAGGCACTAACGAAGAAGAAGAATAGATCGGCGACGAAACAGTAAAACTTTGTGAAAATGGCGTTGGCATTCGACGAGTTTGGGAGGCCCTTCATTATATTAAGGGAGCAAGAGCAGAAGACGAGGCTGAGAGGGATCGAGGCCCAAAAGGCCAACATTTCCGCCGGCAAAGCAGTGGCTCGAATCCTCCGAACCTCTCTCGGACCCAAGGGCATGGATAAGATGCTCCAAAGCCCCGACGGAGATGTCACCATCAGTTAACTTCTTTTCCACCTCTTCTTTTTTCAAAAATTTTCGTGATCTCTGAGTTTCTGGTTTCTCTGTTAGGGTTTTAGAAACCGATTTTTCTGTTATGGATCTGCTTGTAATGGACTTCGAACTCAGAAGTTAGTTAGCTTAAATAATTTGTGAAGAGAAATGTAGGTGTTATCGGTGATTCTAGATTTGTAGTTACATTATTGAACTTTATTAGGTTTTGAATTGGAAGCTTTTTGCTTTAGGTGCAATTATTGCTGATAAACTTTTCTGGATTAAAGTTATTAGCTCAAGTTTCAGGACAAAGCTTCTTGAGGTTTATATTTCAGGAGTAAATGTTAAATCGAGAATAATGGCTTTTTTGTACTGAAATTATATATAGATCGTGTTTGATGTTTTCTGAGGTTTTCTTTTTTTTTTTTGGGATATTGTCAGCAAATGACGGGGCAACAATATTGGAGCAGATGGACGTTGACAATCAAATTGCTAAGTTGATGGTGGAGCTGTCTCGTAGTCAGGACTATGAAATTGGTGATGGAACGACTGGTGTTGTTGTCATGGCTGGAGCACTTCTAGAGCAGGCAGAGCGGCAATTAGAGCGTGGCATTCATCCCATACGGATTGCAGAGGGTTATGAAATGGCATCTAGAATAGCTGTTGAACATTTGGAGCGTATAGCTCAGAAGTTTGATTTTGAACCAACAAATATAGAGCCTTTAGTCCAAACCTGCATGACTACGCTATCCTCAAAAATGTAAGTTCTATTTCTTATCTGTTGCTGTGCTTTACAATTTCTATCGCCCTGGGCATTGTTCAGGTTGCCAAATGCATGACTAGACATATTCGTTGTAACTATAACAGGAATATACTAGCTTCTTATGTTGCAAGGGCTAAATTTTTGCTTCTGTTTTGCTCTGCTATAAGGAGAAAACGTGTCTAATTTTTTGTCTGTGTGCTCTCTTCTGTGTGAAGGGCTAATTTACTTGTATATGTTATGTATCCTATTCGTTTGCTAATTGTTATTTCCATTCTCCATCAGTAGGAGTTGTCATATCAGATTACAGCTTCTTCTGTTGTGTAGCTATGACTTGATGTCGAATACAATTAATAACTTGACTATACTTCTAGTTTAGTAGTCTGCAACTGAACGACAATTGTCCTTAAGATGCGGTACAAGGAGCCATTAAGCTTGACTTTAGTGCAGTGTACTTATTTTGAATTTGTAACCATTTTTTATTGTTTTGCAGTGTGAACAGATGCAAGCGTCCTTTGGCTGAGATTTCTGTTAGAGCAGTTCTTTCTGTTGCTGATCTAGAGAGGAAGGATGTCAATTTGGATCTGATTAAGGTTGAGGGGAAGGTTGGGGGAAAATTGGAAGATACTGAACTAATATATGGAATCACAGTTGACAAGGACATGAGTCATCCACAGATGCCAAAGCAAATTGAAGATGCAAAAATTGCTATATTAACTTGCCCATTTGAGCCACCTAAGCCAAAGACTAAACATAAGGTGGATATTGATACTGTGGAAAAATTTCAGACTCTGCGTCAGCAAGAACAAAAGTATTTTGATGATATGGTTCAGAAATGCAAGGTATAGCTACAGATTGGAAGTTGTGGAACTTCTTTTTCAATTTTGATTGATCTTTCTCATTCTATCTTGCTTCGGATTTTTCTCTTTGACAAGAGGGGTTGATGTGGTTGGATAATGGTTATAGTTACCTTTGCAATTTTGGGTTAAACAATTTGTTCTGATGGTAATGTTGTTACAGGATGTTGGTGCCACATTGGTTATTTGTCAATGGGGGTTTGATGATGAGGCAAATCATTTGTTAATGCACAGGAACTTGCCTGCTGTCAGATGGGTTGGTGGTGTGGAGTTGGAGCTGATAGCAATAGCTACAGGTTTGTTTCTATTATATTATTATTTCATGACGGATAAAAATTCAGCTGCTAATACGTTGCGCAACCTTATCAGCAATCTAATAATATTTATCTTGATAGGTGGAAGGATAGTGCCAAGGTTCCAGGAGTTGACCCCTGAAAAGTTGGGAAGGGTATGTTTTGCTCCATTCTTTCCTTATCTATGTTACATTGCTTGGAAATGGGTGCTAGATAAGTTCCTCTCTTGGAAATTTTTTCATGCATTAGACAGTGGACTACATTTGAAACTCAAGTGAGATGATTCAATATTCAACTACTTTATAAGCAGGCAGTAGAGCATTGCTCATTTGGACTACTGCTTCATGTTTGTGAAGTTTTTACATTTTTACAATGTCAGGCTAATTTCCTGACATTGCATCTGTATCTTACAAGAAAAACTTATTTGTTATTCTTCTTTTTATTTAGGCTGGTTTGGTCAGAGAGAGGTCTTTTGGCACAACAAAAGATAAAATGTTATATATTGAACATTGTGCAAATTCAAGGGCTGTAACCATATTCATTCGTGGAGGTATAGATTCTTTGCTCTTGTTCTATATAGTTGCAAATGAGTTTGTGGTGTATTACGTTATGCTCAATTGATGATAAGAAGTAATCTTTAGTCATCATCATAGTAGGAGCTATTAACAATACAGAGGGTTTATAATGTTGTGACTTGATTCTGTATCTTGAATTGGCTCAAGTCTCCATGCTCAGTTCTCTGAGTGAATTAGTTGTGTTTACCAGCCAACAAAGTAAAAAATAAAAAAAGAATTCTTTATGTGTAATTTACTGTTCCTAAGTTGTGGGTTATATCTACAAGTTTTTATTCTTTTCTTTTTCTCTATTGTCTAGGGTGCTCTTAGTTAGTACCGTATAAATTATTTGTTTAATCAAGATATGTCACCTAGTCTAGGTGCTAGAGGTTCATTGCTTTCTATCAGAGACATAGTTTTGGATCATGGCTGTTTTTACTGGCCAACTTCTGGAAACCAAGTAAAGATAGGGCAATGACTTGGTTGAAGAGTAACTTGAGGTTAAAGTTAAAGAAGCACTTTGACACACACTAAGTCTATAGAATATTTAAGGTGTAAGGCTCAAAGCTGAATTGAGATGGATTAGGCATATTATATCTCATAGGTTTTCTTTGTGCTTGATGATGAATTAGGAAACAAGATGATGATAGAGGAGACAAAGCGCAGTATCCATGATGCATTGTGTGTGGCTAGGAATCTGATTCGCAACAATTCCATTGTCTATGGTGGTGGTTCAGCTGAGATTTCTTGCTCAGTTGCTGTAGAGGCAGCCGCAGATAAATATCCAGGAGTGGAGCAGGTAAGAAGAAGTACATGTATTCATCTAAATATTTTATTGTTCCTTTTTGTTGCAGTAATATATGGTATCAATTCTCTTTTATCTGCAGTATGCAATTAGGGCATTTGCGGATGCTTTAGATGCCATCCCGATGGCACTGGCTGAGAATAGTGGGCTCCAACCTATTGAGACTCTATCAGCAGTGAAATCACAGCAAATTAAGGTAATCACTAGTTAGTATGATGACCCCTTTGATCTTGTATGATGTTGCTGGGATGGAGTATTATCTCTAATTTTGCTTTTATATCTGATGTGCAGGAGAATAATCCTCACTTTGGAATTGACTGCAATGATGTTGGGACTAATGATATGCGTGAGCAAAATGTCTTTGAGACACTAATTGGAAAGCAGCAGCAGATCTTGCTGGCAACTCAGGTTGTGAAGATGATATTGAAAATTGATGATGTCATCTCCCCATCTGACTACTGAGAAATGTGAGTGTAACTGCTTCTCCTGGAAGTCACCCCTATTTTGAAGGTTTTGTGTGGTTCACTCTGTAGCCATGTGTTCAATTGAGTCCGAACATGTTTTCAACCTATAATCTGTGAACTGCCATTCCCTTGCTTGGCAAAATGATCATTCTTGTTGATCTGGTTGCTTATTTCTTTTCGTTAGTTACATTCAGTGGCCTATGAATTATGTGGTAGTGTTACCTCTGAGTGTAAAAATGCTGGAGTACACATTGCTAGTTAATTATAATTTTGCATCATTGCTATTCAAAATTTTGGGTGTTTCCCCTCTAAAATATGTTTCCTATAGTTGTTATATTTAATATGGATTATGGTTTGTTATTAGTTTTTGTCATAACGAATGAAACACAAGAAGAATGTGTGAAATCCAAAATTAAAAATTAGTTGAAACAATGATATTTCTGATTGACTATATATTAAACAAAAGCTTACGTTGAAACAATGATATTTCTGATTGAACTATGATTGGAGAATTTCTTGCAAATTGTTTGTTCTTCCTAGTTGGACTTTCGTAGTTGGGGCTGTCTTGGGACTCGGATAGTTCCTTCCCAACTACCCTTCAACTGTGTCCTTTCATTCTTCCTTTCTCAAAAGGACATTATTTTAATTTGGGGATCCGATTTAGATTACCTTCTTTTTAACTAGAGTCGACAAAAAGGGAAAGTAGAAAGGGTTGGGATCGGTTTTATACTAAAAATGTTTTTTTTTTCTCTCAAGTTGTTGATGGGAAGTTGACACTACAGCATGCATGGCATGGGGATGGGACAATTTGTACGCCCTTTTCTGGTCCGGCCATTTCTTAAATAATACTACTAGTCTTCCTGCGTATACGTGCACTGTTCTTTAGTTTTCTACAAGCCAAGGGGAGTGCTAGTTGATGCAAGATAGGAGGTAGATGACATGAGACAGAAAAATGATGTTGCTAAGTGGTTAGGCCGTAGCCAAAGGGACATTCAATTGTGGTGGTAGGTTGTTCGAGTACCCTGTTTGACAGAAATTTTTGAGAAGCTAGCTCAACTGCCGAAATGGGGTCCTTGGTTCATACTTGAGTTTATTCCTTGTCTTCAATTTGGTATAGGATGTATGAAGAATATTGAATAGTGCTTCTTCTTTATGTCGTTTCTGTCCTTTGCCCTTTCTGATTGGAGTTGGCTAACTACATAAAAAAAACACATCCGAGCAAGATTTTGGTGCCAACTAGTACTACCGAACAGTTGAAGCATTGAGCAGCTACTTGAAATAAGACAATTAAATTATGCTCCATCTGTCTCTATTTATTTGATCACAATAATCGAATTTATTAGAGTAAGAAATATAATTAATTTCGAAATTCTATACAAATTTTATTTTGTTTTCTAAATTTATTCTTGCATTTTTTCTCTCTTCTTGTCTCTTACTAGCATTAAATAGACGTTTCTAAAACTAAAAATGTTAAAAGTAAAAGAAGGATAAACTTGCAAAAAAAATAGTTAATGCTTTATTGAAGTTATAAATGGTCAAATAAAAAGAGACATGAGAAATGATCAAATAAATAGGGACAGAGGGAGTAGTAAAATCTTTTGATCACCAATGGGGTTGACACAAGTGGATAAAGGTTCTGATGTACTATCTCTCTCTTTAGTAGCAAATTAGCATTAATTTCATTAATTCAGACGTGAAAATTTAATAGATCCGTAAATTTTAATATATAAATTAACGGTTCGTCATGATCTGTGATGGGTCAATTTTAACAACATCGAGTTATACCATCAAATATTCTTATAAGATCCAAGAAAAGAAAAGTGAAAAAAGAAAGCTTTGTATTCTAGCTTCCGGATTTAATGCAGCGTTGCTTAAAAAGTGCAATATGAATGAAGGAACACCATCTGCCCAACCCCAACCCGAAGGCCTAGGTCTATATAGTTGTGTAGTTTGGGCCGTAAAACCCCGGAAAATGCGTGGGTTTGGATTAGATAGTACGCCTCTCGTTACTGTAACTTGTAAGAAATCAACTCTTTTTTGTCAAACACAAAGAAAACAGAAACCAATCTATCCCTAATGGATGGGATGGCAGCGATTGAGGCTATGGGTGACCAGTGACCTCATTTATGGCAACTGGAATTGTCGGGGACAGTAGCTTTTATAAATTATAATTACATGCCTTCTGTTAGTTGCTCGTGAATTGGTGTCGGTTGAAGCATTCTCAACCAACAATTTCTTTAAAATTATAGTAAAAAAAAAAAAAATCAAGTTCAAGGCCCCCAAAAGCAGCGCTCGCAACTACCAACAAGCAGTCGCATTCAATTCAATAGCCCCAAAATGGTCCTAATTTTTTAATAGTAAATGTTAAAAGATGTTCTCATGCACATTTTAAACATCATTTATCATGTTATCCATTGTTTATATGTTTTTAAAAGTTGTAGAAGTTAATTTTTCATTTTAAATGCTAAATAAATTTGTATAAATATACCATTCTAAATTTTAAAAAGTTATTATATTTTTTTATTTGATGTTTTATTTTAGATTTATAAAATTATTTATATTTTAATAAATTTTAACCCAACATTAATTTTTTTATTTTAAATATAAATTTAAAAATTTAAAATTTATTATAGTAGGATTTTAGAAAAAAAACTCAAAAACTATTGATAAAATTTAGCTCTAAGTTTTATTAAAAAAGTAATTTTAAGGGTATGTTTTTAAATTTAAAATTTATTATAGTAGAGTTTTATAATAGTGTTACATTTTTGATAAAGTTTAACCTTAAATTCTGTAAATAAATAATTTTATTAAAAAGTAAACCAAAATGGATATTACTATCTACCACTATTAATATTAACTAATTTTTTATGAGATCCATTTAATTATTAAAACATAAAATACAAAGCAAAAAAAATTAATTTTTTCTAAAAAAAAAAAAGTGGCTTAACGGGTGCATTCCCGCCCGTTAGCTGGACCCTTAATTATTAACGGAAAACAGAGCCTTCTTTTTTTCTTTGCACCAAGCTCCATTCACACTCACACCCCACTAGCACTGCCCACCGTGTCGCCCATGTGAGCCAAAACCACATTAAGTACATGAAAGATCAGGTGGAACGTTTGGATGGATCATGAAAAATGACTCATTTCATTTGATTTAATTGAACATTATAATTCAACTTATCAACACTTTTCTGCTCTTGTTTCTGTTAAGCTGACGGACTTTTACAGAAACAGGCACATAACAAAGCTTCGTAGTTGTATACATTCATAGTTAAAAGTACAAAAATTACCAATATACAGAAACATGAATATTCCCGATTCTTCAATTTTAATCATTGCTTTTTGTTTATTACTACTAGTACTAGCCGACAACTGGTAATCCTACGGTGCCTAGCAACGCGAGCCCTTCTTGCAAAACAGTGCACCAGCTCCGGCAGTGAGGGAGCTGACCAGGGAGGATGGTCTGGCTCCCAGGCTGGAGGCCTTGGCATAACTAGAAGAGGCACCAGTCCCAGATGCTGTGAAGAAGGCTCCATTCAACAACAAATCCCCTTCTGACCTCCAATTCCAGTGCTTCCATTGACTTTGTGGTGCGTCCTCATGTTTAGTAACCTGCAGAAATTTTGGTAAGCATATCAATAATGTTACAAATAATTAAGGGTTGTTCTGAGTTCTGACCTCTTTGTTGTAGGCGTTGTTAGGTGCAAGAAATCTGTTGCCCTGGCTGTTGATTGTAGGATTAGCACTGCCACCGATTGCATACATTTCCCAATGCGTGTAATCATTGTTCACCACGTGAAAATATCCTTGCCTGCATCTGTTTACATAACATGCCCCAAATTGGCAAAACATCGAGTTTAACAGTGTTTTCAAGGAAACTTCTCATGTAGAATTAAGTTAACTGTTGAGTTAATCTTTTCGCTAATTACCTCGGCATTCTTTGGACAAGCCCTTCTCCAAAATGGTTGAAGGCAATGGTGACTTGCATGTTCTTGTCCTGTTTGTAAGAGTCACTGTGGCCCAAAAGCATGACTTTGTTATGATGGGTAAGGTAATTGTTAGAAATGGTGATGGCCGTTGATCCGTGAATGGCATCGACCAGCCCATCATTGCAATTAGACAGAGAGCAATGGTCCACCCAAATGTGGCTCCCTCCAAATATAGAAACCCCATCACCGTCCGAGATGGTTCTCCACCCATAGTGGCTTGGGGAGTCCCTCACATACGCATTCCCTCCTCTCTTGCAGTCATGGATGTTAATCCCGTGGATTATAACGTTGGTCACGTACTGAATCGTAATGCATGGCCCGCCGGCGATGTGCACGTTGGCGCCTCGCCCGTCGATTGTCTTGAACGAGTTCATCAGCAACTCTTCCTTCAACTTGATCACCATGTCACGTGCAAATATGATCCATAGAGGTTCATCTTGGATCGCAGCATGCCTAAGAGTTCCAGGTTTGGGGTTAACAGGGTCACGGTCACTTGAGTCTGTGACCACATAGATTTTGCCATCCCTGCCGCCAATAGCATGCTTCCCGAACCCAATGGCACAATCGGCTAGCCTCTGACGGTTCTTTTCCCACTGAGGGTCGCACCGCCAGCAGTCATCAATGGGGTTGCCGGATCCACAAGACAAAAATCCAAGGTTCCTCCTAGCCAGAGTAGCATTCCTGATGCTCCTGTGCATAAAAATTAGCAGATACAAAAAGTTAAAATACAAAATGTGACACATTATTAACATACTATCTGTCTCTCTGAATTAACTTCAGAAGGTTCAAGAAATACGTACTCATTGACTTCTTGTACTACTTGCTCAGGGTCTTTAACTGGAGAGGAGAAAATGAAGGTGGGAGCCATGCCCAGTAGAGGAAAGAGTAGGAAGAAGAGGGAAAATGGAATTCCCATTAATGTAGGCGTTGTTAGGTGCTTCAAAGTGGGCAACAATTTAAGAGAGAATGTACAAAAGATTGAGAGGGAGAGGAAAATTCTGGGAAACAGAGAGAAAGAAGAGGGGGTTTATATAAAGGGAAGGGATAATGATAAAGAAGGTTTTGATTGATAAATAATTAAAATGGGTACCCACTCTCACCCTGTTTTCCCCTTGAATCTTGCTTCTCTTTCAAAGGGCCCCAACAGGCAACAGTGTGGTAGTTTGAGTCGTTAGCAGCTCAATCTCCCCATTTTGGCTTTCCCATGTTCATATTCCACCACGTCTCTCTTTTTTTTTTCCCTTTTAATTTTCATGAATAAGTCTAAAGTCTTTGTCTTATTTTCACCTTATTTTAGTAATTGGGATCTTTTAATCACATCTGATACATTAATTACAAGCTGATTACTTATGATTTATTCACTGTTTAATATGACCAAATCTTGTATACTCAATTCTTATTATATACAGGACAAGAGATTTGCTCTGCTTCGTGAAGTCATTGGTTATATATATTGGACACATAATGGGTATGTCTTGTACTTAGTTTTCTTTCATTTTCTTCCTTGATCCTCAAGTTTAGGTAGCATATGCAGATTTCTTTATTATTATTACTTAAAAGCGCAAGTCCATCATTGAATCAAATGATTGGAGTTTTTTTTTTTTAATTTTTTTAGCAGAAAAAAAATGCTTGGATGTTTGGAGATATGCAATTTGCATATATTCAACTTGATAGAATTGTACACCAAAAAAAAAAAAAGGAAAAGAAAAGATAGAATTCAACTAACTCACATATTCCTCCAAAGTTACAATGGTATGATCACAAATCTCCAGTCTAAGAATACTTTAATTTGAACCAGTCTTTATACAAACTCTTACATATTCTTTTATTTCTTAACTCACATAGGACGGAAGTTGAACGCTAAACATCCAGCAGGAGCTACACCCATGTAGCTAAACTAAAGGATAAATGGAGGATGAATTTAGAAATTTTTTTTTCTGTTTAAATTGAGGAAGCATGGATCAATTACTTGAAGCAAATGCTTCCTTTTTACTAATTATAACTAGATCTTTCTTATTAATTATACAATTAACTACTTTGGGAGACTCAATACTACTCGAATACATCGAAGTAACAAGTGGAGTACCAATAATTTCATTATAGATTAGTGTAGGTTTACTAATGCCGGTTGGATTGTAAGATCTCGAATTCAAGTCTCGTGAATGTGTATAAAATAGATATAAGAGAGTTTTCTTCCGTTTGAGATTCAATGCAACTTGGTTCTGAATAATTCGATGTCCAATACAACTACTATCAAATACCAGGGATTTAATAAAAATAAAAATTAAAGATGGTAGGTTTTAGCATTAGTTGGGCCAGCTTGATGAATAAAGCAAGCTTTTCATAACATATAACAACATATCATATTTACCATTATTGGAGTATAAAAAGCTTAAATTAAAGTTGGAGTGCTGGAATTATTTTCCTCCAATTAAGGAATGAAATTAATTAAAGCAAATAGTTGCAGCGACATTAGTGGAAATCCAATCACTAAACAGAGTAGCCAGGGTTATGGTATGAGGATGTTTTTTTGGTGATAATTATCGCATAATTAACTGTCGTAGCTGCTAACGGTAATCATTTTTCACTATACACCGACACTCCCGTAATTGACATTCTTGTCGGTTTTGTGTATTATTCAGAGTGAAGACAAATTCCCCATTCTTGCTTTCCCTATCACCCTTAACTTATACTATCAGTTTCCTCTTTTCTGTTTGCATTTATTCAAGGCCGGTGAATCAGATAGCTCTCTCCATTTTTTCACTACATAAACAGCTTAATTAGGCAGATGTTAAAAGTTGCCTACATGCTTATTAGAAGGTGATTTAAACAAAAATAAGCCCTTTAGTAAAAAAAATTAATGCATTGTTTCTTTTAGAAACTGTAAAGAAATGTATATATAGACACCCGTTAGTCAGATCTTGGATCAGAGTTCAATCATCTTAATGATATATTCGACTCCTTTGAGTATACGAAGAGTCATGAATGAATGATATAAAAATATGCACCCTGTCTGGCCTTGTACATATGAATTTTGTTTGTGCATTGAAATTGAAAAATTCCAAAAGTGCAAATTTAAATGAACCATTAGGCTCCTGATTTCAATTGTTAGATAAGTGAAGCTTCCTCTCCCTTAACTTCAGTAGCTAGAAGGCCGGCAGACATCCATAAATTCACTTGATAGACTTTTGAACAAAAAATACTACCCCTTTGTATCCCCATCAAGGAAATGCTGCTTGAATGTTGTGTGGATGGAGATGCAGTCTTTATGGCAAATTAAATTCTTATCTCTTCGATCTAATTTTTCCATGGAAGATGAGAAATTTGATAGCGGCTGATGAGTCACATGCTGTAGCATGTGCTTTCTTTGCATATATATCCTGGAATAAAATATCGTCGGAAAGGCTTTCCAACAATCTGAATGTCAATTTCAGCATTCCAAATTCCAATACTGTTGGCCCTTTCCTTTTCTTAATCTTTGCAAGTACTGATTAAGAGATAACTGCATGATCAGGACATAACATACGTATAATCAGAACACAATATATCATTTGATAATTCCAAAAAATATTATTGTTCAAAACGTACATCATCGTCACCACTATATATGAATTTGTTATTGACCCCTTGACCTAGAAATTTAAATTTATCGAGGGGAAAAATGCCACTACATTGCAAAGGGTTAAGAAATAGGACTATTGATTATAAATAAGTAATTGGGGCCATCATTTCCCTTAATAGGATTAACAATTCTTTGAGAGGGCAAATTCCAAAATGGACCAATCAACATTACTCATCACATCAACAAAATTGTTAATCACTAGCTATGAGAATATATAGAATGTTACATACACATTATTCATTAAGAACATATATAGAAATACACCAAAATGACTTCCAAATTCTACAAGAATTAAGCTAATTTTAGGGAACTACGTGAAGAAAAGCTCTCTTTCATTAAAATAACAAATGAGCAATCCATGTGTGAACATTCCGAAAAAGAAAACGGATCAAAGCAATATGGCAAATTGATCGAGGAAAATGTGTTGAAAAATCGAATTAATATCGGTCACTCTTATTGTATCAATTAAATAGTATCATGATCGCAAATTGTTTGCCTTATTTTCTGGGGCACATGGGGAGAGAATTCCGTACCGTCCGTGGAAAAGGGGTGAGATGGTCGCCATTTCTCCTGGGAAACCCACGTTCGCCCATGTGACCTTTGTTTCCTCATCCCATCTCAGCCTCTCCTTCCCATTTCCAGGTTAATCAAAAGGTAAAAGCCTTCGGATGTATATTTCCAATCTTTTCCATCACCCCCAATTGATAATTGTGACTCTTTCACTCAGACACTGTTTGCGAATATTCTAATCCACTTAATAGTTTGTTTTGCATGTGCTGAAGCCACGTGGCAAGTCATTCTCATCCATTGGTTTGCCTTTTTAGAATTTTTTTTTCTTCTTTCATTTTCTTTCTCGTTTGTTTACAACAACAACACAGGCGGGCCAGGGCCAGGCATTGCCAGCCTCTAGTTTAATTTCTTTTCACTTCACAAATTTCGTAAAGTTAGCCTCGAGTATGTATGTATTCATTGCATTACAATGCAGACAATATGATCCCACCTAGCTACGTGCGTTGTTATATATTATGGATAAGATCACTTTATATTACAATTAATGCTTTCTTGAAAATCTTACTTTTATGGAAATGTAAGCTAGCCCGAATGGGACAAGCTCAGTGTCCTTTAAATAAAGTCTCACGTTAGAGTTTTAAGAATTTCAACTTGAAACTTCTTAAACTAATGGTCCAGGCATCTATATGAGAACCTATAAGCAATTTTGGATTACAGAATTTAATATCAAAGACATATGATCAAAATATTGTTTGGAATAAACTCGTATGTATACATATATATGTGCGCATGCAAAATTGACAAAAACCAAAACATAGATCAGTAACAGACTAACAGTAGCAGAAGCAACTTGTGTTTGGGATTAAGACAGACAAAATATAGGCTCTCGAGAAGGGTACTAACCACTTAATAAATTGCTGGCTTTCTTGTGTACATTAACGTTAACATCCGAGATGTAGTGGCTGCTCTTCGCGTCGAAGCAAAGCCTACGTACAATCCCTCTCTCATTCTTTAATGATGATTAATTAATTCCTTGTTTACATAATCATGTTGTTCTTTTTACTCTTTGATTTAATAAGGAACAAAAAATTAGAAACACAAAAGTCTATATGTGAACAAGTCGTTATACGCATGATTATTTATATGTCTATGGCCGTATGATTTGCATCTCCAAATGTCAAAAACATCACATGGCCTCAGCAGGCCATGTGCCCCTCCAATGCTTAGCTACCTGTACATGAAATTGACACTTCCTAAATTTTCCTGTTTTCTTATTAATTACTTAAGCCTGCGAGCCCTCGACTTTTGAAAAGGATCCCAATCCCATCGAATCCCGTTTTCAGTATTAAAGGTTTCATATAATACTATTGATTGGTTACATGATTACTTTTCGAGAGCTTTTAGTATTATAATTTTTTGGCTAATTACTTAATTTGGGGTGTAATATTTATGATTTTACTTAATTTGAAGGTTAACCTTTTAATTTGATCGATTGGGGCTTAATATTTGATCAAAATCGACTCAATTAAAACTTGATGTGAGAAAAGATGGTGTGTGAAATGAACCAAAAAAATTGAGATGCCATGTTAGCATTTTGTTGCTATTAACGATGAGTGTATTTCACATTCAATACATTCCTTAAATTGAGTTAATTTTAAAATATGGAGCCTCTAATTTTGGAAGGTGGAAATTCCAAATCGAATAAAATCGTAAACGTTGGTCTCAAATTAAGTAATTAGCCTAATTTAAAAAAAATAAAAATCAAGTATTAAAAGAAATAAATTATAATGTACACTTTTTGGTGACTTGGTTAAAAGATTTTTATTTTAATCATCCAAGTCTGATCATAATTAATTTTAATAATGAACATGAGAAAAAGAATCTCATGAGAAAGAAAAATGAATAATTTCTTTTGGCGAAACTGATCTTTTCTTTTTAATTCCCTCACATGAAAGTGGTAATAGTGTTACAAAATTCTGTTTCACTTTAATGATATGCAGAATCTAATGTCTGATATCATTAATGATGATGAAAAGTGCATTATCATCACTTTTAATAAAGCATAATCTTGAATGCGAATCACACAATAATGATCATAATTTGCCTTTACCACCATATATTTTTGGTAAATCAAAACACCAATAGTGTAATAGGTTTAAGAAATTAATAATTGGTTGATTTCAAGTGATTCGATATTTATTTTTTTTAAATAAGATATTGAGTTAAAATCTTATAAATAAAAAAAATCGTTGAGTACTTTATTCTCATAATGGTTCGACCTGACTTGAATAAAATTAATTATAAACTGTTAAAGAATATAAAAACTTGTGATTTACATAAAAAAATATGGTTAAAGAAATTTTTGCTCAAAATTTAATTCCGACCATTAGGTCCACAATGCAACTAGAGAGATTGGTGGTCTAGACATTGCAAGTTTTAAACATATACAGTAATGCTGCCATTTATTTTTGAAGAAACCAACAATACTCCCTCAACTCCACATTTGTATATTGTTTATTTGATTTTTTTTGTCAAATTAATTTTATTTTGACCTTCATATTTTCTTGATAGAATGCAAATGCACGTATTTACAAAATTAGAAAAAAAAGTTGTAGATTCAAAATTTGCTGAGTTTCATACATATTTTTAATTTTCATTTGATATTATAATGTCAATTGTCAAAGTTTTATTTATTAATTTGATCCAATAATATATCAAATGTGAACAAATAAAATAGTGCTACCATGGAATATGAATAAATTATTACAAAATTGACTAAATTCAAGTTTTCTCATGGAATAATTCAATATACCCATATCATAATCAAATAAGTACTATTCTAGAGAGGGCGAAGTCAACCCACTTCTGATTAACGATTGGCTCATGTGCTAGTTTGTGAAACTAATTATTATATTTTATTAGCCAAACTTCTCTATAATTTAGTGCATGCATATATATTGCACAAAGGGATGGTTTTTGTCACTCCCAAATCACAAAACAATATTGAAAAAAAATAAAAATAAAAGATAATTGTGTTAGTCTAACATGCATCATGATTATATATATGGACTCTATTTTACTTGTTCATTTGCTTTTGTAGGATTACAACCTTGCTTAACTACATTAAAGGAGGAAATCTCACATGGATAAAGTTGTAAAGAGATAATATAATAATGAAGAGTCTAGACATTATTAGTCTTCAATTCAATTTTCTTGATCATGACACTAAGGAAATGGATGATGAGGATGTTGGCCAGGGACTGCAAAACAAACATACCATTTATAATTTGCAAGTGCCTAAAAAGAAATAAGAAATGGGACCTTATCGTCTTCATTAATATGCATGAGCTTAAAATATCATGGAAATGTATTATATATTTATCACAGTTTATAATTACATTCTCTAGAAACCAATTAAATGCTTAAGTTAATGATGTACCTCGGACTAAACTTCACCATTAGTCACTAAACTTCAACAGGTTTCCCAATTAGATCACTGAAGTTTGATTTGTCCTAAATAAATCACTCAACTTCGATAAGCATACCAAATATGCTCATTCTAATATTTTCCATCCATTAAACTAACAAAAAAATGACGTGACTGTCATATCATCTACCAACTAAATAGTCACATCACGTAAATTTCATGTCATCAATTTTATTTGGATAAATGCCCAAAACAAAACAAAACAAATTTAACCCAAGAAAAATCAAAAACCATTCTCTCTTACTCAAAATCAAACAACAGTTTATCTAAATCCTAAAAGGAAAAAAAATTCAACCCAATCGTTGAAATTACTAATTGTAATTTGATCCAAGTTGATTGTTGTGATCGAGTCAATTTCAGCTTCAGGGAGTTTGCTTCTCCATCAGATTATTGACCATCAAAATTTTCTTGTCTAAATAAAGATATTAGTGCTTGTTTATAACCCGGAAAAAAGAAAAAAAAAACATTGTGAGCAACAAAAATTACAATTGAGAACAAGGAAGGCATGAGTGTTGCCTACATTATCGGTGATTGTGTTTTTGAAGTCAACATGATTTTGGGGCGCCTCAAACAATTCAATAAGAAGGAGAAGGAAAGGGAGAAGTGAAAGTTTTACTTTGAGAGGCATGGCATATGGGTTCCAGATTTCACCCTTTTTTTCTCTTAAACACTCTCTCTACTCTTCAGTTGGGATTTTTTTCACTTGGGTTCATTGAAGATAGAGGTTGAGAGAAAAAGAAAATGGAGAGAAAGAACAGATAAATTATGGACAAAGGAAAATTAGAAGAAAAAATATTCAAGTAATGGAGAAAATTAAGGTAAGGAGTTGGAAGAAGTTTAAGAGGATTTGAGAACTTTTGATGTAACTGAAAAAATTGTGGCAAGAGAGGCTAGGGTTTGTAATCGGAAGAATTTTGGGATTTTGGGAGAAGCAAGAGGGATGAGTCCACTGGGAATTTTGTGCTTGTAAAAGATGACATGGAATTTGCATGATGTGGCTATTTAGTTGGCAGATGACGTGGTAATCATGTCATTTTTCTTTTAGTTAAATGGATGAAAAATGCTAGAGTGAGCAAGTTTGATATGCTTATCAAAGTTGAGTGACTTGTTTAGGACAAATTAAATTTTAGTTATCTAATTAGAAAACCTATTAAAGTTTAGTGACTGATGATGAAATTTAGTCGGTATCTCTTAACTTATTGTTAGAGTATTGCAATTGTAATTTTCTTTCGCATTACAATTTTTTTTTATGGAACTTGAAATTGTCCATGGACCACGGTTTGAATCTTGATTACTAGAAATCAAGGATACTAGTAGGCGACACAATTGTTGATGACAAAATTTCTTTTTTTGGTACATTGGAAGTAGGGAAAAAGGCCCATTTAAGGAGAGTAAGAGGTTTTAGCTATTTCGAACTTGAGATTTTTTATATGAATTCTAACATCTAACCATTTTGGTTGAAAGAATTCAATTCAATTCAAAAGATTTTTTTGCCATGAAGGATTGCAATCAAAGTAATCTTGAAAGGGCTTTGCATAAAACTGAGGAGGGAGTAACTAGCGATCAAGCTGCAAGCCTCTCTGCCCGGTGGAGGCCTGGAGTTGGTCCATGACTCCATGGGAGATGGCCTTAATAACGAACCAATTGCTAACGGCCCAAATTCAATAGAAGATTTGCATATACTGTGTATATAGGAGGTCAATCTAAACCATATCGACATTGAGACTAACTCCAAGGACTCAGTTCTTGCGGTGGAAAAAGGAGTGATTCAGAATCACCCCTTCTACTCTCTTGTTCATGCTATGAGGGATATGCTAGATGAAAGCTGGAGATGGTCAATCAAGTATATCCCCAGGGAGAAGAATACGGCAGCAGATTGGCTAGCCAAGTGGAGCTGTACTGAATTGAGGGGACTCTTCTTTGTTAGCCAACCCCTAGTGGACTTGGAGGTTATCTTTTAGTTGATGTAATAGGGACCAGCCACCCTCGTGTGATTTCCCTATAAATGGGCTTCGGCCCCGTTTTACTACCAAACAGAAAATATATAGGCATCTAGGTCAAGAAGAAGGCTGACTGAAAATTTAGCGCCCAAATAGTGGCCTAGATGATCACCAAGCTCAGTTAAGAGTTTCAAGGCCAACAGGCTGCATATATATTTGTTCCTCTTGGACTCATTTCAATGTCGTCACCAGACATGGACTTGTAATCCAGAACCAACTCCTTTTTGGACCTGTTTACGATATGTTGCAGGACTTTCCCTTGTATTTTTCATTTTTCATTGCACAAATAAAGAATACAATCATTTATCCCAATCACCCTTTTAAACTACTTCACATGATTATTCAAAACTCCTTAATCACGTCTCTCATTTTCTCTCTATCATTGTCTCTCTAGAAATCTTTCTAATTTCAGAATTATTTGTTTTTATTCTTAAGAAGAGAAAAAATATATGTTTGGTATATGAAAACACTTTTTGTTTTCATTCTCTAAAAAATATAAAAAAATTACTATTTAAGATATTTATAATTTATAGAAATGTATACATATTTTAGAAAATGAAAATAAAAATAGACCTAAAAATGATATTAAAATTTTTTAATCTCATGTTTAAATTTATTTTCATTTTCCTTTTCTAAAATATGTGTACTTTTCCTCGTACAACACATACCTTAGATGATAATTTTTTATATTATTTTAAAAAATAAAAACAGAAAATATTTTTCCATATCAAATATAGCCTAAATCTCTCCCATTTTTCTTCTTTCTAATTTCTTTCCTCCCAAGCCTCGTAAATTTCATTCTCTCCACTTTCCTATCCTCCCTTCTCTTTCTTCTTTCCAGTTTTCCAAGCATAGCCTAAATGAAAGTTGCTACCGGGCTGGCCTCCAACAGAACTTTAGAGCCAATTGCCTATAATGGTTTATGAATGGATGACCCAGCTACTATTCCAATGGCCGCCCAGCATATGTGTGGTGTACATCTTTCATTTCTCAAGGGTTATAAGGTGAGCTTACGAAGTCAAAAAAATCACACCACATTTCTAAATTGATTTGTTTTTTCTCCCAGTCCCACTGTTTGATTACTCAGTATTAATATATTTTTTTTGGTCAAAAGAAAAGGCCCAGAAGTTAGCTTACGCAACCTGACAATAGCCTCAGAAGTTGGTACCCTTGGACGTGGGAAATGAAAACACTACCTTCTTATAGAATGTACTTGGTTATGTAATATGCAACATTGTAACATAACCCTTATATCAAAATATTTTTCATTTCCAAATCTTAACCCTTTGTAAGAGAAAAAAACAAAATTCCATTTCTTTTAATAAATAGCGTAATTCTATCAAAATTATTGTATTTTAGTTATTTTATTCATTTTCTATTTGTATAAATTTGTTTGCTATCATTTGTTCTTATTGTTTACAAAAAAAAAAAAAAAGAGTGAGAAAAAGACAGGGTCAATTCTGAACCTTTCTGTTTTGGTAGTGAAATCCACATTATTTGTGATTATTATGCCAAACTTACCGCATTAAAGAAACCCTTTCCATGATTTTGCCACACTCCCTATGGCCTATGAAATAATGAGAAGAAAGAGAGGTGGGGCAACATTTCACATTAGCCCCGTGGCAGTTAGTCCTCTCACCTGGTGGTCTGGGAGACAGAGACTGCTCCAATGCCCCCTTGGCCATCCACTAAACCAGTTTGAATTTATCAGTCGATTTATGAATGCAATTTAACATAAATAAGTAATCAATGAACCTTAACAGATGTTTCAACTATTAACAACTTAAAAAGGCCTATGTGCTAACCATTTTCTTAGGAAATGGACCTTGAACCATATGCTTGGCCCCTTGCCACCTAACTTAAATCTTCACAAGTAGTTTGTTTGTTTCTATTTACAGAATAAACAAGGAAACCTAAACACCAAATGCAATGTGTGATTTCAAATGCTAAATGATGCATGGTGTAAGAGATGAGAGGAAACCATTGAATTCCTAATTCAGATCGATATCAACCGGCTCAGGGTTTCCCCTTTCTGTCTGATTGTTAACTAGCTCTATTCCTAGCTGACCTTTGTCTCCTGCCCCAAACGCGTAAAGCTTCCCTGATTTGGTGAGAGCAAATGTGTGGGCATTCCAGTATATTGAGTTCGTAAGGCTGATCTGAACCACCCGCTCGTTCACTTGCTTCAATGATGTTACCAGCTCTGGGCTCAAGACATTAGCATGCCTATTTCCCTGCATTAAACAAAATGATGATAGTTAATGAATTAAAAAGCCCCCTTTCTTCTCATGTTCAAGGACAAAAGTATCCATATCATGTCCAATTAACATTAGTCTGTGCATGACAAAGACAATGCCAGTTCTTTAAGGACCATGTGGCATAATTGACGAAGGCACATCAGATGATTTGACATTCGTGTGCTCCTTTCAGTAATTGAAACAATGCCTGTCATTGAATAACAAATGCTTCTTCTCTACAAGGTAAAACCCAAATCCCTCAAACAGAGGCAAATCCAGCACATTACAAAGAAAACCAGAGAAAATGAGTGGCAACTTTAAAACTGATCTAAATGGTTGCTATCCTTTCCTTTCAAAGTATATTTCAGAAATTTCCAATGTACATACAATTATTAGAACGTAGTGGAACAGTATGAAATTTTAATCAGGTTTGAGGCTTAAACTGAGATCAAGCATCCTACAAATCTTTTATTTGATAATTTAGGTTCCATAAGACATATTAAGAGCAAAGTTAATCAAAACAGAAACTTGGAACAGACAGGAAAGTCAAACCTGGCCTTCAGCAGCAGTATTATGTCCTAGGCTAGCAGATTCCCCACAACCAAAGGAGTATACATCACCATCATCAGATACCACAAAAGTTGTGTAGTCCCCTGTAGCAACATGAACTGCTTTGACCTTGCTTAATGATTCCACCACCTTAGGAACTGATTCACACTCTTCATTTCCATGACCTAAGCACCCATAACGTCCCCAACCCCATGTGCAAACCCGTCCATCTCGACCCACAACAGCTGCATGCCAAGCACCAGCAGCAACCACCATCGGCTGAAGGTTCAACAGCTGAAATTGTTCAATTAATCGAGGGTGTTTTTCATCCGTTCTTGAGCCATGTCCAAGCTTTCCACCCAAGCCACAGCCAACAGAGTACACTGACCTAATAATTCCAAAAGAATGGGCACCCGCTAAGTAATTACTCTTCAAACACTCAATTAATCAAATAATGACATGCAACTATTTATGGAACAACAAGATGGAAGGCCTTCGAGATTCTAGAAAAATCCAATACCGTTATAATTTCAGAATTCAGGACTGTCATTCACTATTTCAAAGATTTATAGTGGTAACAAGACAACCATTCTGAGAGCTAACTCAGATAGAAAGTTTTTCTGAAAATAACAATGGAAATGGAAGTATGCTGCTAGATCAAGAATTTTCAAAACAGTTAGGCAATTTAACACATGCCCTCTAACTCTAGTGTGATGTTGAGTTCTAAATAATTATTATTATTATATAATACTAAAGAAAAGTTTGCAGGCCAGTTTAAAAAATAAATTTAAGGGCTTTTCTAAAAGGAGTTAGGATGAACTAACATGCCACTTGGTTGACAAGCTAGGCAAAGAAGGTAGCAATATCCAGCTGCAATTTGCACCACCGGTATGTTCTCTAGTGCCCCCAATAGAGGCTGGGGTTCCACGTCATTTGGTTCAGTTTGGTGACCAAGCTTGTTATCTTTGCCCCAAGAGAATGTGTAAACTCTGCCCTCTCTGGACAATACAGCAGTGAAAAAGTTTCCAATGGCAGCTTGCACCACAAATATGTCTTTCAAAGACTCAACAGGCTGTGGAGTAGTAACTACTTTACTTCCTTGAACTCCATACTCTGCTTCACCAAAGGAATCTTTTCCAAAGGCATAAACTCTCCCAGCATCACTAATCAGCATAGTCCGGCCAGCCCCAGCAGCTGCTTGGATAATTCGAATGCCTTGCAGAGATCTGCAACGTAACGGAGCTCCATTAATTCTTTGCATTTACAAGCTTACAGTATCAGGCCTATTCATTGATAAAAATAGTGGCAACCTTATTTGCCGAGGCCGCCATTCTTCTTCTGTAGTGCCATGTCCTAACTGTCCTGAGCTATTGGAGCCAAAAGAGTAAACTACTCCAGTTGATGTCACAGCAATGCTGTGACCAGGCCCTGCAATTGCCTGTGATTTCTCCCTCCTGCAACATGCCTCCCCAGCCAGCAGAAACCTCAGGACCAATTTCCACGATCCCCCACATCTTTGCTTCAAACTTTGACGTTCTTCATCAGTCATTGGCTTAAATATAGCTCTCTTTTGGCACATGTCAAGAGCAGCAAGCTCCGATATGGACAACTCATAATCAGGGGCAAAGTTTGCTGGCTGCCTAAAGAAGGAGCATGTTGCCTGGAACACATGTTTACAAAATCAAATCAGCCAGCATTATCAATTCTAACAATTTAAGCTTCATTTTCAATGGGTTAAGAAAAAAATCCACTTGCCTCCAGTTTTGCAAGATCTTGGGGGTCCAAATTACATGCCGTAAGGACATGAAGAACAATGGAAGGATTGGCAGCTAAGGGGAATTCTCCAGGAGTGGAGTCCCCAAAGCAATGACGTACTTGTCGCTGAAATGTAGGTACAGGAGCAGCAACAATAGCAGTAATTGGTTGATCAGATATGTTATGGTATTGTATAGTTGGGGTTCCGCTTGTTGTGGCATCCATGGGCACTGCCCGAGTTTTGCAGTGCCCAAACTCGGCAAAGGAGATGATCCAAATTGCTGACAATGAGGAAACATGGGGTAAAATAATCACTAAAAGAACCCACCAATGATCCAAAACTACCTCCTAAATTCTACTAAAAACTTTGTTGACTCAATTACTTCAATCTACAAAGTGCCAAAATATCTACCTTATTTAATGGATTGATCAGCAAACTTCAAGTCCCAAACCTACAAATAGAAAATGAATAAAGATTCTCATAAAAACTCTTTCTATCACAATAAGAAAAATGAAAAACATTTTACACCACAAACTATTGATCATTTCACAAATCACAAACCAATTTATTTAAAACCACGTGAACAACGTTATCCAATAGGAGAGGCTCAGATTATCAAAACCAAAGCAGTCCGATCATTCAATAATTGGCCAAAGCCAACCAAGTTAGACCAGGTTGGACGATCCAAATTATGACCTGAGAACCAAAATGGCCAAGAAAAGAGACACCAGAACGGCGAAAACAGCCGCAGAGAAACTCCTAGAGATGATCAAAACATCTTCAAAGTTGAAACCATTAAGGGCCAAAAGAAGAAAACTTTGAAGAGAAGAATACTAGTCCTTCATGAAAGCATATTCCACACTCAAAAGAAAACCCAGAAAAGCAAAGAATTCCCCACACAAGGAGGAGACACTGCTGTTCACGTAAACTCAGTTAGAATTAAAAAGTCAGGTTGATCATTGACCTGATCAAAACCAAACCAGGCACAGCAAAAATAAACATCCACCGTCCAGAAACAGGGGATTTAAAAAATCCATTTCTTCCTGAAAATAATCCATCTTTTTCAGAAACCCAGATAATCAATACTGGCATAGTACACTCGATCACGCAACCATTAGAAGCAGGGAAAAAAAAAGAGAATCCAAAGCAAAAAAAAAGAGCAGAATAATATTCTTTTTTTGCTTATAATTCTATAATCTGATCATTTACAGATCAAGGCAGAATAGCAGAGAGATGAATATTACATATCAGAAAGACCCATGATTCCTGAAAATCCATCTGCATCTGTCAATAATTGAAGAGAATTACAAAGTTTTCTCACCCAAAACAAAGCAAAACAGCAAATTCAGATCAAAATTGGAAGAACGGGGAAGTGGGTATATGCAATCAGAGTCTCTGCTGCTCTGTTTTATCTTAAAGAGACTTCGAAAATGGATTCTGATTGGGATTTAAGAGAGAAATTAAAAAGGAAGAGAATTTTCCCTTTTTTTTTTCCTCCTGTTTTCTTTCTTAGCTTTATCGGTGTGTAAATTTTCTAAGGAAGAGATTGAGAGCTTCTCTTCTTCCCCATATATATATCTATACGTTTAAAGCGATGAGGTGTCTTTCTTGCTACATTATACCCATAAAACTTTATATACTTCCCCCGACTCAATTTCTACACGTCAGCTTCCTCTAAACTATGGTAACTGACTTACCTCAACCTCTGGTTCTACGAAATCTGGGGGGGTTTATTTTTTAGATTTTTTTTTTCTCCTCAAAGATGATGATGACTTGATATGAGAAGAGAGGTGGGTGAATGAAATCAGGAGACCCTTTTATTCTCTTTTCTTTTTACCATGAAAGTTCCCAAAGGTGAAAAATGTCTCGCAAACCAAAAAGCTTTGGAATTTTACGAGGTTTTACCCTTTGAAGTTTGAAGTAGTACTATACAAGGACATGGACTCTTCTGGCTAAAGTTCGCTCGCAACTGCTGTACTTGTTGTATTGTTGATCAGTTTTGGATCCCCTATAACTTGCAACTTAAGATTAGTTTCAAGATTTCAAGATTTTGGATTTAACTATACAAGTAGAAAAATCCCATATCGGAATAAAAATAAAATCTTCATGAATCTATAAATTTGCATGTTTAAGAGAGTCCAAGCCAAATGTGATGCGGATTGATCAAACAAGCAGCAATTTGGGGGTATGGCATGGGTCAGTTCAGTAGCATTGTTCCATGTCAAGTTGGCATTTTAGTTCTTTGCATTGTTTGGCTATGTGGCATCAGCTAGAAAAATCAGGGGTTTCCTTTAAACCACTACTAGTAGTGCTAGAATTTGAGGGAAAGAAAATAAGAAATGACTGACTGTCAGCTTTCTTTTTTCGAAGAAACCAAGTTCAAATCAGGAAAAGGTAGACGTCTGAACCAAGAGGTGGTTCAGCAGTGACGAGCGTTTGTGAAAATCTACAAAACATAAGGGTGAGAAGGGTCCACATACTCCCACATATACCAGACAGGTTGCTTCATCTGCACCTTTGCAAAATGGGATTCATGTAAGGATGCAATCAGTAGAACAACTGTGAAACGCATTTATGTAATGTAAGTTTGCCGAGATCTGGTTAGAGATCTGAGTGAGATAAAGGCATATTCCATTTCCAAGCTGTAACTTGTTTTCCCCCATTTTCGTTCTTTCTCACCCCTTGTCCAGCAGAAAGGAATTTTCTAATGCTGTGGTTCACATTTTGCAACACATCAAAATGATTGCAGAAGGTTCAACTGAATCAATTCTTCTGTCACATTCACATGAGGTTATAAAATAAGAGACATAATATATATGTAGGTGCTGGCTGGCTTAGTTTGACAAAATCTTTATAGAGAACTGGAAAGGGAATCTTGGCCTTCACCAATTGATAAAGGTTTCCAACTTCTATGGATGCTCTACGAGCTGTTCTGCATTATATATAGTACTGCCTCAGGGCAAGTCTTTTCTACTTGCTATGGCAGGTTTCCACTAAGAGACCCGAATATTTGTTCAACTTAGATATGGATTGCAATTGTTGAAATTTTTATAAGATCCCTACGCCAAAAAGTCTCTCTTTTACTATTTAAAGGATGCAGATACATACATGACATGGACAAGTAGATCAGCTGGTTGGAATTCAGAGTCTCTTTCACAGCTCTTGCATCCTTTTCTATCAATAGGGTGGCTATTGTGGTCAAACTATATTCTTACATATGTAGATATCCAAAAGGAATGGAGTGAACCTAAAATCACAAATATGCTTATTAGATGCAACTGTAAAGTTCTTTTGAGTTAAGATTCTTTGGAGAAAAGAGAGGTCAGTGAGAAAGGTTAGGTAAATGAGATTTAGAGAATGATCTGAAATAGAAAATGAAGTAAGTAAAAATGGAGATATCCATTAATGTTCTTTTGTAAGATTCACTATTTGCACAATCTGTCCCCAAAAATTTAGTCTAGATATGGAAGTTAAAACTTCAAACCCCTTTTGCAGATAAATTCCATGACCGACAGTGATATTATCGAAAACCCTTTTCCTCTAACATCTAAAATTAGAACTGAACTAAAAGAACTTGGGTTTTGAACTCAAATTGACAACTGAGCTGCATGATCTATTGGTAGAGTGCACGATTCTTAGTTTTATTGACCAAGGTTGGAACTGCGACCTCAAGAAGGTAAATTGGTAAAAGCAGCTTGAGTTGAGTGGACCTCTCCATCAATGTGCCATGTGTTAAAGAAACATACACATCTTCATTAGCTGTCATTTGTTAATTTAAAGGAAACAAAAGCTTTTCATGATGCTGCAACTTCCTTGAAAGGCAGAGAAAATTGACTTGTTCATGCTCTTGAAAGTTGCATCCTTGCATGATCGTAAAATTTTGGATTAAACTACTTAGTTAGTTCGTGTATTATACTGTTTTGTTTATTTTAGTCTTTATACTTTAATTTTATTTAATTTAGTCTATGTACTCTTCTAAAAGTAATAAATTAAGGACAATCACTAAATGTATCAATATGTTATGTTAAATCACATAATATGGTACTGAGATGACAATATATAATAATGTATATAAGTTGATAATGACATTTATGAAGATTTAAAAATTGAATAAATCTTTTTAAAATATTAATTTAATATTTTTTAGAAGAAAAAAAACAATATGTAAGGATATGTATTACATAAAAAGTTAGAGATTTATACTCGTACTATACCCATGAATATCCCGTGTCAACTTCTCATTAGTCACATCCTCGTATATAACTTCTTCAGTGTCATGTCATTAAATTTAATATAATAAATACTGATTATCCTTAATTTGTCACTTTTACAACAATACAAGAACTAAATTACAAAAAATTAATATACATATACTAAAATAAACAAAACCCTATGGTACAAGTACTAAATAGATAGTTTCATCTAAAACTTTCTCCATGTAAGAAAAGCCTTATTAGTTGTACTTATGTTAATTCTTGCCATATTTTTAGTATGCAGAAAAGGAAATTATTGTCCTCACGATGTCCTTTCCCACTTGAGCTTGCTCACTTCAGCCATCAGAGAAATAAATGCTATTACCTAAGTACTACTTATGGTAATAAAGTCTTTCACCCTTGTAAATTACTAAATTTACTGTGGGCATCCAATGGATTTCTCATTTCCGTGCCAAGGCTTGATTTCTTTTTTTTTTTTCATGGAGATAAGGAAAGGGCTACTTAGGAGAGGGAAAATATTTAAAATTCGAAATTTATTGTATGAATTTCAATCTCTAACCATTTCCGTTGGAGGGAAAATTCTCATACCAAGCTTGATATTAACGCTAAATAACCAAGCAAAATCATACAGATGAGCTACTGATCTTTGATTCAGCAGAAAACTATAGAATCATGTATCAGCCATTAATAATGCCTCACAATTGAGTGTGGATTTATCATTTATGTATGCCCAACTGAGATCATTAGTGCTTCAATCAATAAAGTGTTTGGGAGTTATTTTATTTATTGATTTTTCCAAACACTTGAGGCATCTTCTGTTAACATGATCACATCCGAAATACCTGGGGAAGAATATGATCAAGTACGTGTCTGGAGATCATTGGTCTAGTCCTTTGAAGTATTTGCTTAATGCCCCCATCTTGGACTACTACAATAATGAGAGGGTCGATGGAGTCAGCTTCATCATCCATTAGTATTTTGCAAGGTTTTTAACCCGACTTTGTAAAATAATAACCAAGTTTGAAATAGACTCCACCAATGTCCTCTTCTTGAGAGGCTTGTATCTTATATAAAAGGAGCTCAATAATTAAATTTTCTTCTCTTTTCTTTCTGTAAAGAAATAGTTACTTGGCGGCTAATGGATTTCTGACACGAGAACAAAACTAATACTCTACGGTGCACCAGCACCATGATTAAAGAAGGGTTTTGATTGGAATCATCACTAGAGCTTAACAAAACATTATCAAGGGAACTTTTCTTAGGCAAAAATAATTGTTCATTTGGAGAGATAGAATTATTGATGTTAAATACTAATTTGGCAACTTAATTAAGAACTCAATACCGATTTCTAAGATACTCAGAATGGCATTATTGGTCCGTTTGGCCACTTGTTCTAGTTGAAGAATGGAGTTAGAGATGATAAATATCTTAAATTCGAGTCATAATGCTCTCTTTTGTTAAAAAAAAAAAAAAACAGTTTATTGCTTTGTTTCTATTGGAAGTCTTCCATCTAGTCTTGCAAATTAAGTAATTAAGTTGGATCAAAGAGATCAAAAGAAGCTTGAGGGAGACTTCACTAGCATGAGTGCCAGGGATTGAAGATCAAAGGTTTAAGGTTTCAAAAATCTTAATTTGGAACAGTACTTAAAATATTATTTGATGAGTAGTGTTCCCATAAATGCAACATAATTACAGACAAATCACCCATATGTGTTTTGGGGTCGCCAACTTGTAAAGCAGCTAGCATTACAAGTAATGATTATTAGATCTGTTTATATGTCCATAACAAAATTGTTAAAAAGAAGATGACAATTCAACAGCTAAACATGATTCATGTGCCATACTTCATGCGAAATCCTCAGGCTGCAGTCTCTTTTCACACTGCAATGGCAACCATTTGACCAGTTGCCGTCTAAGTTGGAAGCCATGATCTCCTTGTTATAGAGATGTTTGGTGCATTTGGGGATTGAGAACATTTTTAATCCCGAGATCTGAGATTTCGTGAGGGTTCCTTATTTCCTTGTATGGGGACATCAACCATCTTTGTCACCCTAACAAGCAATAAAAGCATGCTTAAAGTCATAAGTTTTTCTCGATGGCGATGTTATGTTATATTCTCCATGTCCTTATTTAATTGTTTTTTTTATTAAAATAAATAATTAAATATAAACAGAGGAAGTAATATTTATCAATATCTTATGAGTTTATCTATTGGTACTAATTTCTAATTATAACTAGCATTAATTGTGCCATTTTTCTCCCACATCAATTATTGTCCATTCACATGAAAGAAAATAGGGTAGTTCGTACCGATTGTTAGAATTAATCTTATAAAAGATCGGTCGAGTTGACAAAAATTTACCCTTGTCGCCTTTGAATATATCAAATGTATTTTTTTCCCCTTTTTGGACAAGTGGCATTTGTAGCTACTATTCATCTAAATTGTCAGGCAAACCCTGCTACTAACTAAAGGTGAGCAGCCCTGTTTCTGTTGTCGGCCATCTTGACGAGGGGGCCGCTTTATCAAATTCTTTTTTCTTTTTTTTTGGTAAAAAACCAAATTCATTTTTTTGATCCGAGGTTGTCATAATATTTAACCATTGATCACGAAAATTAGAAGAGTCCAATTCTTTGCTGACAGTCTATGTGGATATTAACCTAAATATCAAATTCTTCTGGACATAAATGATGAAAAATGTTCAAAATCGAAGCACGTGGAAAAGAGCTAAAATTATAAAAGCCTTATCATATCTGGAAGGGGAGAAATTACAGATTATATGGAAAACCAGCAGTGCAAGTTTCACAACTGCTCATGAACATTGTTAAGGTGATTCAAGTTAGGGTCCACATATTGAAGCATGTCTCAGATGATCCTGATACACGCCTATTGTGAGTTGGAGAGAATTAAAGATAGAAGAGATAGAATTAGAGAAGATTAGGAAGAGAGAAGTAGAATCAGAGAAGAAGAGAGGAAGGAAGAAGAAGATTTAGGAGAGAAAAGGTTCTTTTAATTCATATTCATTATCTCCTATTTTCATTGTCAAAGTTGGTTACATATATTGTCTATAATGGACTCGACTAATAAGCCTAAATAACTACTAACTTGGCCCAACTTATACAATTTATACTAGACCACCATTTTCTTTGCAGAAACTGGGATATATGTGACGGTATTTTTGTTAGACAACTGTAGCCGTATATTTCTTTAATTCTTCGACTTGTACATACTATATTCTATACTCTACGTATAGCTTGTAAATAGTAGCAGTTTTGACTGCTTTTTTTGGATGGAATAAAAATTAACATTTTATCCCAAAAAAATTTTAAAAAAAAAAAACTAACTATTAAATTGTGATTTGTGAAGAAGATAGGTTCAAAGCTGTTATCAAGAAAGAAAAGGAATATAAAATTCCATGCATTTGCAGGTAGGACCATTGGATGGCTAGGATTTATCTATACAAGCTGAATTATTAGGTGACACTGACACAGGGAAATGCCGACCGAAATGGCAACTTTCCCAATATTTTTCTTTTTCCAAATCGTGTGAAGAACGGATTATAGGACAAAGTCAACTTGTCAATTTCAAATTAGTCTCTCATCACTAAACATAACGAAACTAACAAGCAACTATCACTCTGTTTTTGTTTTCATTTTTCAATTTTCAACGCAGGAAGGAGTAAGATTATACAAGAAGTTTGTGATGGTAATTGTGATCGTAACTGTGCCTTAATAAACCCTGCAACTTCCAAGCGTGGGAGGGACCAAACCCGCAGAAAATTTTGGTGCTCACGGACCTTTCTTGCGATGACTGTAAGTAAAACTTCCATGGAATTAAAAAAGATGGGTAAGAATGTGCTCATCGTGTACGCCAAGTCACTCATTTTCTTTTGATATTCCGAACGTCTACGTCTGGGAGAAGGCGTGTGGCGTCCTAGGCTTTTTCTTTTCTTTGGCAAGGTTCGAAGCTAAGCTAAGGCTTTAGGCTGAGTCAGAGCGCCCCCAAGAGAGTTAAAAAGTCATTTAGAGCAGACTGGGGCGCAAGTTTCATAATGTTCTTTCCCCTGGATTCCTTTGTTTTAGAAAAGGTCCATCGTTTTTGTACAGACGAAACTTGGCACACCCAACTCCAGATGAAGGGGCTTAGCAGCATCGATTTTAAAAGTAAAATAATACTACTAAAAATATCTAGTAATTCAAACTAGAGAATGCGTGGAGAATAGCATAGATAAAACTTTAATTTATTATTACTACTATCAAACTTGTACATAAGAATCATTTGGTCGGAATCAATCATGTTTGAGCTCTTACAACAGGTATGCTACATCTGAAATCTCCAAAAATTTTTTTATGTATTTTGCTAGTTTACCGGTTTCCGCAAGTGTGCCAGGTATAAAGCACAGGTCCCCATAAGGTGACACGCTCTCCATCCAGAGAAAAGCCGTCAAGCCCAAAGACACTCCATTTCAAACATGTTAATAATGGTTGATGAGCTGCATAGACTTTGGATGGACCAAGGAGCATCATTTTGCTCCCTGTATCCAATTTACGGGCAAACCAACTGGTCCAGTCACCCTTTGGTTGGTTGAATTCAGGTACTGACTTCATCATTACCATGTTTCTGTTTTTTCTGTCACTCCCTTCTGGCTTCCTTTGTGTCTTCTTCAGAGTAATTGTTATCTGCTGTGCCCGTACTAGTGTATACAGTTTCCTAAGATACAGTATAATCCAAAACCATTTAAAAAATTGACAAAAGAATATTTATTTAATAAAAAAGAATGATGATAAACCAAAAAAAAAAGTCTTTTCTGATATCCAGCCCTTCCACTTAAGAGACTTGTAAGAAACGACTTCTACATTTCAACTATCTCTCCGCTGCATTTCCCATAAATTTAAGTTTTTGACAAATAAAGGAAGAATGGGATGATGGAAAACTAAGACAATTCATGCCATTACAAAACAACTTAACCAAAAGTATAAAAACTACTCATTAGTTTTAGGAGGCTATATGCAGTTGTAAACTCTGTTCCAAGAAGAAGAAACTATTGAAGCGTGAATTCACGGTTGCTGTAAACAATGTTCGAGTTAATTGAACATGCACGGATTGCATACTACCAGTCAAATGTAGGTGTAGATCTAAACATTAGGTTGCTTACTCTATTAGCAGACTCGAACTGCATCACTACTCTATAACATAATAATAATAATAATAATAAAATCCTGGGACCACCTTCTAATTCAACAACAAGAACTTTCAGTAAATTCCTTTGTATGAGAAGAAAATAACAAACAAGATTCAAGAATATTTGTGAGCAACTAATAGTCATACCTTCTCTACATGTTCCAAAGATTCACTGGTCTTGCTGAATGAGGAAGCCTTTTTTTGATCTCCCTTCATGTCCTGATTAGAGACGCTACCATTCACAACTCCATTGGAGGAATCTGGGCCTGAAGCAGGTTGACAATTTTCATTCTTTTCAGGGCTTAAGCTAGTTGCAGCACCATTTTCTTTATCAATGGTGCTGCCCTCTACCTTATGCCCTTTTTTTGTTAATTGATCATCTTTAGCTGCTGCCTCTTGAGCTTTCCTCCTTTCTTCTCTTTGCTGTCTCCTTCTAGCCTCTTGCTCCTTTAGCTGTTTAAATCTGGAAGTATAAAATACAAGATCCATAAGCAATTGAATTTACAAGAATGGCCATTCCAAACTCAGTGAATTAACAGTACCTTTCACCAGGACGCAACCCCTCTGGTGTCAACTTTTCTTCTCGTTTGGCCTCCTTTCTGGTGGCATTTAATTCGGAGAGAGACTTCTGAAGTCGAGCTTCCTCTTCCTTGATGATATCATCATTAAGTTTATTCGCCGGATTCTTTGCACCCCCCAGCTTTTGAAGCCATACTTGTTGTGCTGTACTTAGTATGTTATTTGTGAACCTACAAATACATAATAGCGATAAGGCAACATCAGCAAGGTTTGATAGGAAATAGCTACAAAAAGCAATCCAAAAGAAAAAAAAAAAAACTGCGTATCTTCTAATACTTTAGAAAGGAAGGGCTTTGCATCTCCTCACCAATATAGACTTAGACCAGAAGGAACTGAAAGAGCAAAATAACCTATCATTACAGGGAGGAACTTTGTAAGGGCCTGAGAGCTCTTCATGTTTGGATCATTGCTCTAGAGAAGTAAAAAAGAAAAGTTAGATCATACTAACTCAGTTCTAGCCTCAATTTTAAGTAATCTAAAACCTGATGGAACCAAGTAAACAACAATTATTAGCAGTAAGTATATAAGAGACAGTACTAACATGATTAAACAATATTCGACATGAAATTCGTGAAAAAAAAGTTTTCCGCTAGTACAGTTACATGAAAAAGTCATAAAGACCAAACGGATACACAATACAAATTGTTATGGCCGACATTCTAAATTTACTTAGATTTAAGATATATTTCTTCTTAAAGTGAACATGAAGCGTATCACCATCTTGTATGTAACAGAGGTAATTCCTCAAGAGTCAAGTCAGTTATAGATAACTTAATTATGCAAACTAGAAAATCAATGTATCACTCCAAATTATTATTTTTCAAACTCGATCTTTTTGAATCATGCCATTTGGAACAAAGTGAAGGGACTCCTCACAATATTAATAATTTTTTTTTTAAAGTTTCTTCAAAGTTAATGATGGAAATTGGAATGGCTGACCTGCGCTGATTGCATGATTTGCATAGAAACATACTGCGTGATAACCAGCAAAACAGGTAACACAAGATATGCAAATGTATCTGACCATCCAAGGGGTGGGTGTCCATCCTAGCAAAACAACAATACAACCAAGAATCAGAATAGATACCAGAACTTTCAGATTAAAAAAATCACAATTAGGCAAGAGATGTTGAACAGTTAAATTCAATACAATGTACAAACATATATATAACAACTACAATAATATCTACAAAGTAAGGCACTTACTACAAAAGGAAAAAGCCAAGAGATACCACTGCCATTCTGTCGAGCAGCAATTGTAGTTGGACCAGCCAGAGATGGTATCCAGAAGAAGCCTTCCGTAAGGAGTCCCTTTGCAAAAGATGCACACAAACAATTAGGCATGAGAGATAGCTGAAGGTAATGGAGGGTTAAAATGAGTAAAGCAACACAAACGGCATGCTACCTCATCTGCCACATTTGAAAGAGCTCTATAAAGCCCAATCCATACTGGAATTGTGGCAAGTGTAGGAAGGCATCCTATTGAGAGAGAACAAAGATAGTAGATGTAAATCAGTCACCAGAAAAATTATGAAGTATAAAAGATTCTACACAATTGGAAGATGACGTAAACTTATACAAAGAAAATATATGCAAAGATAAATACGGTGCCATGTCTTTCTTCTTTGCATCAAGTAAAATTGTTTTTAACATGCCTCATTAAAAAAGGCCAAAATGGCGTCAAAACAGAAAATATTAGCATTTGATTTACTATTGTTGAGTTCCATATACAAAGATACACACATGCACATGCACTAAAGGAATAGAACATAATGGGAATAAAAAAGATACCATTGCCAAATATGCTAAAAATTAATATGGGTAGAAAGGTAACTCAAACAGAATACCTCTAAGAGCTCATTTGGCATTGGGTTCGGGTGTCAAAAAGCAGCTTTTCACCTCAAACGCCACCTCAAACACAGTGCCAAATGATTTTTGGTTTGTGTCAAATGCTAGTTTTGACAACAAAAGCCCAACTAACCTGAAAAGTTGATATTTAGGTGCTTTTGCATTTCAAAAGAGCTTTTGAGTTGAAAACACACTTCTTCACAGCAATGCCAAACACTGAAAAATCTCAACTGCACTTTTTCACAGCAATTTTAAAGCACTTTACAGAAACACTTTTTTCTCAAACCGAGCTTTTTCAAACTGCAATTGCAATGCAAAACTAGCCCTAAATAAGATACAGAAATTAATAAGGTGTTGTGATATGAATTAAGATTTTTATCATGGGTACCTGCTAATGGGTTTATCCCAGCCAGTTTATACAATCTAGCAGTTTCAAGTTGAATTCTCTCCTGCAAGCAATAAAGGAAAAAAATAGCTTAATGATTGGCTTCACCACTCCTTGAAACTACATCAAACAATCCAATGAAGTAAATATTCAACATATCTCCTATCTCTTTTTGCTTTCTATTTGCCTCTGAAGCAATGACCATTGATCAGGATATAAAAACTAAAACTATGAATTAATTTCACAAGCCATATCAACCAAACAATAGAGAGCTTAAGTAAAATGCAAAACTTCACCTGGTCTCCAGCATATCGCTGCTGAATAGCCTTTATTTGAGGCTGTAAGGAACGCATGGCCATTGCAGATTCTACCTGTGTGCAAAAACAAATATTTAGAATACATTCACGAAATTCAAACCATTTTTTTCTCTCTGAAGTAAATGCATTTAATAAAATCAATAAAACATACATAATCCAAGTAATAAACACTCAATAATTGAGTTGAGAAGTTACTCTCTTTCATTATTTCTAATCTATTCCCATTAGTTATTCGGTTTTGTCTAAAACACAAACCTGTTTTCTGGTCAAAGGAAATGTAACAGCTTTAACAAGCACAGTCAGAAGTATAATCGCAAAACCATAAGCGTAGGGAACATGCAAAGTCGACAACCCATCTTTCAAAACCTGAAGAAATTAAATCCAAAAAACATTAATTTCAATACCCAAAGTTGGAAAACAAAGAAAAAAAGACAATCTTCTTTCCAAGTTACCTTCAAAATAGTTTCCAGGGAGTTGGTAATACCCGAAAGCCAATCATTGCTTTGTTTAGTAGCAGCGGTCGTAGTAACAGTGTCGGAATTCGAAACGGCAGCGTCGGCAATCGTATAAAGAAAGCTCTCTGCTCTAGTGAACAGCTCTCTGAGAACACCCTCGGAAGCATCCGGGTCGGGCAAGAGCCCCGGTCTGAAACCGAATTTGGCCACATGTAAAGAGCCCCGAAGAAATGGCCTGTGAGAGGAAAAGCCGGAAAATTGAGTTCGGTTTAAAAGAGGATTGGGGAGTCGGGTTCGGTCAACGAAAGGAGATAGGACGAGGAGCACGTTCGGTCTGAAGGAGAGAGAAGCGGCCATTTTATTTTCCTTTTGTTTTAAATCTTTCTGTTGAATCCAAAAATAGAAAAAAAGAAAAGCTGGAAATTGAGCAAACCCTAGTTGCAGAGGTTTTTGTCAAAATAGTCTCCTGGGTTTGAGGGCGGTGACGCGAAGATATATGAAAAATCTAACAGGAAATCAGAAGAAGTCGATGGTGGGCTTGGGCGCATTAAAGAAAATATCTATATTAAAAAAAACAAAAATAAGAAATTAAAGCAAACTAGGAGTAGTTCCCATATGCTAGTACTAGTGCTAGTTACCGCTACTACATCTGTTTTTCTATGTTTTGGTCACGTGGCAAATGAGTGAATGACAAGAAGGTGGAGGTCGGTTGTTGATAGGGTGATTATCGAGATAAACCAAAAACCTCGTGAAAGTTGTACATTTTATTAAACTAATCATTCACTGTCACATGCGTTATACATTATGTAATGTGTTATTAATAATAATAAAAAAAAAATAATAATAATAAGTTTAGAAAAATAAACTACATTAAAGTGAATAGTAATGAAATTATAGATTAGTAAATTTCAAGTTAAACTATATAAAATTGAATAATAATTAAACTATTTTCTTCAATATAATATAGTAATTATTTAATTATTTAATTATGACAAAAACAAAATGAGTTAATTACTAACATTATTTAATAAATATATAAAAAATATTTAGTAAACGATAAATAAAGAATTTCAATTTAAATAAACAATATCAATGGTAATTTTAAAATATTTAAAAAAAGGTATTTTATCTTCAATATAATATAGTAGTAATTTAATTATAATGAAAATAAAATTAGTCAATTACTAACATCATTTAATAAATATATAAAAAAAATTTAGTCAAAGATAAATAAAGAGTTTCAATTTAAATAAAAATATCAATGGTAATTCTGAAATATTTAGAAAAAAAAAAGATATTTTAGACGATTCAAAAGTTTTACACCATTCGTACTTTTATATATATTATAGATTATAGATAGATATAGATGTATAATAATAATTCAACACTTTATTAATGTATCACACCATATGAGTACTTTTATATATATTATAGATTATAGATAGATATAGATGTATAATAATAATTCAACACTTTATTAATGTATCACACCATATGAATGTAGAGCGATAATTACAGTTCTACCAAAAGAAAAAAGAGAGAGATAATCTTGAAGTCTCCTCAGAGCCTGGGGTTCTGTGGGAGGAGTCTGAAGTCTTGCGTTTTGAGCAAGGAGTTGTCCATCTCAGATTACTCTTGTAATCTTGGGATTCATTGAGTTTTATTAGTAGTCCAGAAAGTCTAGTTGCTGGTTTTGTGTGTCAGTTGGGTTTCAGTGGATTTGATTATAGTTTTTACGACGGGGATAGGCAGGTAGTATGGCGGAGGAACTTGAGGGTTTATGGCGACATCTAACTCTTACGGAGGAGGAACAAGATCTAGTTGTTGAGGATGACACCACAGTGGTTGTGAATGATAACAACGAAAAGCTTTGGATGATAGGGAAATTGCTCACAAATAGGCCGTTTAGTAAACAGGCAATGATGAACACGTTTAAGATGGTTTGGCGATTGGTGAAGGAGGTTACCATCGTGGCGTTGGAAGATAACCTGTTTCTGTTTAAGTTCTCATCAGAAGCTGATAAAGATCGCGTTATTGAAGGATCTCCTTGGTCCTTTGATAAACACTTGATGTTGTTCACTGATTATAATGGTGATTTGAGGCCAGAGGAGTATAGCTTCACAAGGGCTTTATTCTGGGTTCGGGTCTATGATTTTCCTCTAGGGAAACGGAGTAAGGAGATGGCAGAGAAAATTGGGAAAAGGATTGGGAATCTAGTGGCTATAGACCCAACATTAGATGTGGGGGGATGGGCACGATTTCTTCGGGTTCGGGTGGATATTGACGTAACAAAGCCTTTGCGAAGGGCGATCATGCTCGGTGGTTTGAAATGGGTAACAATAACAGGGAGGCTCTGTTATGAACGACTTCCGATCTTCTGCTACAAATGCGGTCTGCTAGGACATAGTGAAGTGGACTGTACTGTAAATGGAGAACATGAGCAAGGGGCTGAAGGAGTTTTGCAGTATGGTGAATGGTTGCGAGCTTCTCCATTGAAGAGAAGGCCAGGAGAAGGAACGAACCAGGTGGTAAAAATTCCGGCCCAACTTGGACTGCAGGATGATAGGAGTCGAACTAGGAGGGTGGAGGAGTCTAGATTCCCTCGTAAGCAGATTTTTTTTGGGGATGCTGATAGAGTGAAAAAGAGCTCCGAACAGGTGGTTGATTCCGGTGGCGCACATGGCGGTAATAGGTCGCGGATCGGTGAAGATGGGCGGCCTTCCGGCTTCTCATCAGAGGTCGACGTTGTAGGCGGGAATGGTGCAACGGTTGTGAATTGCGAAAATAGTGGGATAGAGAGGTCGTTGATTGTTAGTGATCCTGAAAAATCTGCACTTTTAAATGAACAATATTCTGTAGTAATGAGTGGAGATTTTACCATTAAAAATGGGGGAACTAGTGGGACCGAGAAGACCGACTCAGTTGAGCATAGTCAGAAGGTTCCTTTTTGTAATATGGAGAGTGGAGATGCAGATTTATATGGGGCCCATCTTGTTAATAGGAATATGACTAATTTGGCTGATCCAATAGTGGGTAATGCACCTGTCACGCCCCGACCCGCAGGCTCGGCCACGCAACAATCGCCGTACCACCTCGAGATACGTGCCTCGTCAGGCGGACAACCAAGATGGCACAAGGCTTAAAAATAAAGGATATTCGAGCAATATATGAAAACATACGAATTTATCATAGATAATATAGTTCAAAAATATTTCAAAATAAAGTCACACATCTTACAGTGCTTCATGCAGCGGAAAGTATTATTTATAAATACACAAATATATATATGTAAGATGCAATAATATTCCGAGCCAAGATATACCAAGTAAAATGAGGTGGCACCTACAAAGTCATGTCCACAGTGTCGTACTGGGATCACTGGCCACTAGGACGTCCGCCATCCAAAGTATGATGATCTGAGAACAAAAGTGAATGGGGTGAGTACATAAACTTGTACCTAGTGAGAGACTCGGTTATAAAGACCGATCACCTCAGGCTGGGGATATGAAATAATCTAAACATCAATTTAATAAACCATTTACTGAAATATATGAAATCCCAAACCAAACCAAATATCAAATCAATAACAATATATCCAAATGGGCTGGCATCTGAAATCGTCCCAATAAGGTATACCCGTGCACTGGGGTATCCACTGGACCGTCAAGGGTTACTTTATACTTTTAAAATATTTTACTTTACTCTTTGGCCCATTCCCTTGACGTTTGCCTTGCTGTGGTGGAACACAGCATCTGAAGTCCTGGCGAGTTTCCCTACTCGCCTCTCGCAACCAGGAGCGACTCACCGTGCCCCTCGATAGGCGGTCCACGGCTGAGTAACACGCATGCTCACAACTCGGTCCACGCTCCCACATAATGGAGCCCCGAGGGAAACCACTCAATTTCTCATCTCTCAGGGGTATCGTTCCCCAAACAATATTCAATAATAATATTAATATATATATAAGATTTATTGAAATTCTCACCCTTTAAATCATTTGTAAACTCAGTGTGTGAGGGTGGACAATTCATACCCCAAAACGTATATAAACAATTTAATAAAGCATTTATAAATAAATTTGAAAACGGTTAACCCTCAATGGTCAACCAATATAATCCAAGCCACTCACAAGTGAGGAGAGTTGTATACTCCCCGATTACCCATGAATGCCTTAGCTCAAACTGCAACTGGTCCAAAACTCGTACAATCATGTACCTAAATAATCAAATTAAAATCTAATTTGATTAATAAAGGTATTCAACCAACAATTAAATCACAAATCAAAACCAATTAAAGGTCACGGAGTAAAATTAGGCAAGTCCGGAGGTCAATTGAAGTAAATTAAAGTCAATTGGGTCAAATGGGATCTAGGATTGCAAAATGACCATTTTACCCCTGGAAAGTGATGTTCCGGCACCGAAACTAGTCAGAACCGGCGCCGGTTCTGTTCTGGAAATAAGGCCAAGTTTCGGCCTCAATCTTCTTCAGCTCGATTTAAGTTCGATTCACAACCAATCCGTATCAAAATTGAAACACAGCATGTTAAACACATGATCTATGGATTTACAGCTTCAAGAACGGAATCAAACAATTTAACATGCTCGAATTTCGAATCACAACATTAAGAGTTGACATATCTCGGGCAAAACAGAAATCAGAACTTCAATCAACGAATTCTCTTAGCACAGACCATGAAATCAAGCATATAAACTATCAAATTAAAGCTTGATGAGTCTAGAACAACATACCAAATTCTCAGCTTCAACCCACGGTTGAATCAAAAGATATGAGCTGATGAACAATCTGTCGCCAAAATTCCAGATTTCTAGATTTGGTGATTTTCTTGGAAATCTTGGTGTTTTGATCTTCAAGAAGACAAGAGAAGTTGATATTGATGTTTGATTAAGTGTTTGAAAGGAGATTATAGAGTTAATTTTGAAGTGATTCGAGGAGAGAGCTTGGAGAAGATGAAGAGTAGAAGAGAAGAGAAAAATGGGGATCTCGGGTGGCCGAGACCCCTAATAAAATCGATCAATTCCGGCGCCGGTATTGGTCAGTTCCGGAGCCGGAATCAACAGAGTCAAGTTGACTCCGGTCAACTCGGTCAAACTTCCTTGGAATCCGTGCCCAAGTGGGGCCCACATCTCGGAATTTCAATTTTAGGGTTTTTAAGCTTGAAATCGAGCTATATGAAGTTTAAAACATCCATGGGAAGTCAAATTTGGTATATTGACTAGACAACAATACATAAATATTCAACTTGACACGTGCGGACTAGGTCCGGGCATGTCAGCACCGGCCCATGCAGGCCATGCAAATCAACTATCAGAAGTTCAGTTAGAGAACCATGCAAAGGAGGGGGACGCTATTAGGGACATGGACATTGGTGGCCCTGAGAAAGCTATGTCTAAGCCTAATGAGGACAGTATGGCAGATGGGGGGTCAACTTTAGTTGGGCAATTGCCCGCTGTGGATTCAAAGAAGTCCCAGTAGAGGAGAAAGTTTAGAGATGGAAAAAAAAAGTGAATCGGCAGGTGCGAGTCAGCTGGGGAAGAGAATTAGTGAAGTGGCACAACAGCTCTTAACGGATATGGGTGTGGAAAGATGTGAAAAGAGAAGCAAGATGGGCGACATTCAACTTGAAGGCTTTGATGAAACGGCGGGGACTGGTGTCCAGTCCCGCCGAGCACAATGAAGATCCTATCATGGAACTGCCGTGGGCTTGGGAACCCATGGGCAGTTCGAGCTCTTAAGGAGCTGGTGAAGGTGGAAGTTCCTAATGTCATTTTCCTTTTAGAAACTAAATTGCCCGATAGTAAAGTAGATAGAATAAGGCGTGCTTGCCATATGGATAATTGTTTTGCTGTTAGTTCCAGGGGTAAGAGTGGTGGATTGGCTATTCTTTAGGATAGTTCAGTCGATCTGAAGCTTCTTAGCTATTCCAAATATCATATTGATATGGAGGTGGAGGATGGTGATGGAAATGATAAGTGGAGGATGACTGGCTTTTATGGTGAACCGGATACACGTAAAAGAATGGACTCTTGGAGTTTATTAAGGCAGCTCTCCATGCATGACAACCGGTGCTGGCTTTGCTTTGGTGATTTTAATGAGATTTTATGGAATGATGAGAAGCAAGGAGGTAGATTACGGGATGAAGGCTTGATGAATGATTTCCGAGATGCTCTAGAGGACTGTAACTTGTTGGATCTGGGTTTCACAGGCCATGAGTTCACTTGGAAGAGAGGAAATAGAGCAGATAACCATATCCGAGAGTGACTTGACCGATTTGTAGCAATTAAAAGCTGGAATGATTTCTTTCCTACTACATCAGTTCACCATCTACTCTCTTCTATCTCGGACCATAGTCCAATTTTGCTAAAAACTAAGCAAGAACCAAAACACCACAAGAGAGGTAGGAGGAGGAAGAGATTTTACTTTGAAGCTAGTTGGTGCAAAGAGCCTGATTGTGAAAAAATTATCAAAGACATGTGGGATTTTAATAATGGTGGAAATATTAGTGAAAGGCTATTGTGTGTTCGTGATGGGTTAAAGGGCCAGTATGATTCCAAGTTTCGAAACTTTCGCCAAAGGGTTGATGAGGTGTCAAAAGAGATTAACATGTGTAACCAGCAAGGTTTGAGTGATATGATGCTAGAAAAGGAGAAGGAGCTAAGAGAACAGATGAACAAGATTTTAGAAGAGGAAGAGATGTTTTGGTTGCAAAGGGCACGGGTGAATAGGTTAAAGAATGGTGATAGAAATACTAATTTTTTTCATGCCCAAGCTACTAGCCGGAAAAAGAAAAATCAGATTGATGGTTTGGAAGGTGAACATGGAAGGTGGTTTGATGACCCAACTGACATTCAAAACATTGCTTCTAGTTACTTTCGGCAGCTGTTTAGCTCTAATGAACCTGAGAATTATGGAGATATTCTTGATGCTGTACAACCTCGAATCTCCGCTGAGACTAATGCTCTCCTCCTAACAGAGTTCACGGCCGAGGAGATCTACACAGCTATCCACCAAATGCACCCTACAAAAGCCCCTGGACTTGACGGTATGCCTGTTTTTTTCTTTCAGAAATATTGGCATATTGTAGGTAGTGAGGTAGTTAAATTTTGTTTAGACTTCCTGCATGGTAAAATCGATTTGAATGACATTAACCATACTCTTATTACCCTTATTCCTAAAGTCAACTAACCCAAAAACATGACACAGTTCCGACCCATAAGCCTGTGCAATGTTCTATACAAAATTATCTCTAAGGTACTGGTAAACAGGTTTAAACATGTCCTTCCCAATTGTATTAGTGAGGCTCAAAGTGCTTTTGTTCCGGGTAGATTGATTACTGACAACATTTTGGTTGCCTATGAACTGTTACATACTTAAAAAATGGAAAGAATGGAAGGCAAGGTTACTTCGCTCTAAAACTTGATATGAGTAAAGCCTATGATAGGGTGGAGTGGTGTTTCTTGGAAGCTATGATGTTGAAATTGGGTTTTGACTATAGATGGGTCAATATTATTATGGCTTGTGTGAAGTCTGTTTCTTATTCTGTTATTGTCAATGGTATTGCAATTGACAAATTTGTTCCAAAGAGAGGCTTGCGACAAGGTGATCCCCTCTCTCCATATCTATTCTTATTATGTACAGAGGGTCTCTCTGCCTTACTTACTGAGGGAATGCACAAGAAACAACTTACTGGAGTTTTTACGAGTCGAAATGGACCTCGGGTTACTCACCTGTTCTTTGCTGATGACAGTTTTTTATTTGGCAAGGCCAATAAAACTGAGGGCAACCGAGTGAAGCGCGTGCTACAGAGTTATGAGAATGGCTCGGGGCAAAAAATTAATTATGAGAAGTCTGTAATTTACTTCAGTAGCAATACTTGTGACCAGAGACGTGTGGAGGTGAGTGCGATTTTTTGTGTAAGTGAACAGTATTGTATTGAAAAGTACCTTGGACTGCCAGCCATGGTAGGGAGGAATAAATCACAAGCTTTTCGAGGGTTGAAAGACAGGATTCTGAAAAAGGTACAGAGCTGGAACAATCGTCTGTTGTCTCAAGGTGGGAGGGAGGTTATGATAAAAGCTGTCCTACAAGCTATTCCCACCTACACCATGAATGTTTTTGCACTTCCCTCAAAGGTGCGTAAAAACATTAACAGTCTGTTGGGGAAATTTTGGTGGAGATAGAATGTTGATAATAAGGCAATGCATTGGCTTAGCTGGAAGCAATTATGTAAGGCAAAGGATTATGGGGGAATGGGATTTAGAGACATGGAGAAATTTAATTTGGCCTTATTGGCCAAGCAGGGATGGTGTCTACTTCATTCTCAAAATAGTCTGGCTGCTCAGGTCCTTAAAGCTCGTTACTTCTCAACTACTGATATTTTGCACGCAAAGATTGGCTGGCGACCGTCTTATACCTGGCGCAGTATTTTCAAAGCATTACCTTTGTTAGCTGAAGGTATTAGATAGAGGATAGGGAATGGTGAGAGGGCTAGGATTTTAAAGGATAAATGGGTTCCTACTGTAGATGGTTTTCTCCATCGGTCTGCTATGGGGAAGGTAGCTGATGACTTGACAGTGGATTATTTCATAGATAATGATAACAGAATATGGAATCGTGAACTAATAGAAAATATTTTTTCTCCGGACGAGGCCCAGGCCATTTTATTGATCCTATTGAGTAGAAGAGTGACAACAGATATGCTTGTATGGCATTTTGAAGGGAAAGGGCACTATACGGTAAAGAGTGGCTATAGAGTCTTATGCAACTTAGAAAACCAACGTCTAGAGTCGGATGATGTTGTGACTGATGAGGACAAAATGGCTCTTAGGAAAATATGGAGCGCAAGGGTCCCTCCAAAAATCAAGATTTTTGGTTGGAGGTTATATCATGAAATTTTACCAGTAATGGATAATTTGTTCCTGAGGAATTTGAATGTTGATAGAAGTTGCTTGAGATGTGCAAGAGTCCCAGAAACAGTGCCACATGCTATCCGTGAATGTCCTTTTGCTGCTGAAGTGTGGGATATTATTACCAAGGAGTTTGAGGCCCTGCAGGTAGTAGCACAGGAAGAGGATCAAACCTCTGGAATTGGCGATGACTGGTTTTTGCTATCTCTGGTGACTGCTTGGGCTATTTGGGGAGCAAGAAATAATGAGTTTCATGGAGAGGACAGCAGAACGACTCAGTCTACTGCATCTTTTGTTCTCTCTTATTTGAATGAATTCCTTAGCTCCAAGGATGCACCCAACCTACCGAGCTCTAATCTGAACGGTACTTCGAGGCCACCTCGGGATGGTTTAGTTAAGCTGAATTTTGATGGGGCTGTTGATCTGAGAGGAAAAGCTGGTGGAATAGGCATTGTGGAGCGCGATGGGATGGGTCAAGTTCTGGGAGCCTTAGCAACTAAAGTGGATTCTGTCACTGATGCTTTTATTATTGAAACTTTGGCTGTTGTTAAGACACTTGAGTGGGCAAGAGATATGGGCTTTATGAATATTTATGTGGAAGGAGACTCAGTGTTATAAAAAAGCTCAAGTCTCCATCAAAGGATTTTTCTCCAGTTGGACCATTGATTGAAGATGCGCTGCAGGCCATGCTCTGGTTTAATTCTTGTCTCTTTGGCTTTGCCCATAGGTGTGAAAACAAGGTAGTTCATAAGCTAGCAAGATTTAGTTTGTCTATTGACAATGAATCTGTTTGGATGGAAGATGTTCCTGAGTGGCTTTTACCGGATGTAATCTGTGACCAGAATCATATTTCTTAATGAAAGTTTACAATCTTTTTCCTCAAAAAAAAAAAAGAGAGATAATTACTTTACGATTTCTAATCATGACTTTTCGAATCATGATGACTTTTATTAATAAGCGAATCTTTTAATCGAATTAATTAATTTAATCAACTTAATTAACCTAATTTATCTAAATTTACTCGATTAAATGGATTAACTTAATTTTAACTGAGTTTTGCTCACCTTTAAACACATAGCCTTTAAACCTAGAAAGGAAGCTACCCTTCTAACATCTGTAGAAAATAGAGGTCCTATTTCATCTGGTGACTCATACAAGATATCAAAATCTCCATCTATCTCACAAGCCTACTTAAATAACATATCTGCATAAAAGTTTTTTTTTTTTGGGAGAAAATGCATAAAAGTTCCCTTCTCCAAAGGTATGCTTTAACGTATAGTTCTAGTCCCTCCATAGCAGAGATCTCACATATGTAATAAGGCCATGTAGAGGATGCGCTAATAAAAGGCTTCTGCGAAACCAACTGCAACACCACCTTGGCATCCACTTCACATTCCACATCCCTATAACCCTCTTGCCAAGCTAGTAGTAGCCTGAACCTTAGCCCCTGCACCTCAGCCATAATATCAGAACATATGCCTAAGTTAGCCGGGAACCCCACCCAGTGACGAATCTTGGCGTAAGGTATTTAGGGGGCCAATTCGAGATTTTTTGTGTAACTATTAAAAACATATACTGAATACATAAATATAGTAAGGAGTAAGGGAAATTTTAAAATTGGGGGGGAGGGGGTGGGGGCTTTAACTACCATCCGCCTTTGATCCTACCAACCAAGAGCCTATAGCCGATCTAATCAATCCACCAGCTCCAGCAACTTTCGAATTACCTTTGGCAGCACCATTTGTGTTGAGCTTCACAGCCATCCCTATTGAAGGACTCTAACTAATATGACGTAGATTCGTCGCTACAGTTTGTGGTTTACCAAAAGTCATTCCAGCTTCCTTAAAAACTTCCAAAATAGTCATTACTAACAACAATGGAAGAAGACTAATATCACCCCCTTTGAAAATGAAATTTGTTGAGGTACAAAAATTCGAGACCTCGATGGGAGTTTGAACTAGTCGACAGTAACCTGAAAAGAGGGAAAAATAGTGAAAGGGTGACCGGCAGTTAGCTGGTTGATCCCACTCCGATGCTTAAGTCAGCTAGGGTTTAAAGGAGGTTTTGGGAGAATAGAGCTAGAAGAGAGAATCTCGTACCTGACTGCATGGTATTGTGCGTATATATAGTGCTTATATGTGCGCTTTGCTTAAGCATGGAGTCTGGAGATTGGGCTTTCCTTATTGGGCGTCTCCTTGGTGAGATTAGTGGTTGGCTCTGCCGGGTCCTAGGCATGGGCTAAGTGGTCATGAGGCCCAGGCCCAAACCCAAGCCCGACTTGACCCGAGCCCGAACCTGACCTAGTCCGAACCCGAAAGTACCCAAACCCGAAAGAGCCTGAACCCGAAAATACCCGAACCCGAAGTCGCTCAAACCCGAAGCTGCCTGAACCCGAAGTTACCCGAACCCGAAGTGACCGATCCCGAACCTGACCGAACCCTCCCATTTGCCACCTCTACTCACGACAGGTGTTGTAGTAGTCTTAAGGTACAATTACTCAAACCTGATTATAAAATTAACTTTTTAGTATTATTTTTTATTATACTTATACTTAAAAATCACTCATAAATAATGTAATAATTGTTTAATACTAATTAAAATTTATCAATTGTTAAAAATATGATTTTTTAAAACTTTAATTTTTTCTGTTATGGGATAATTTTAATTTATCACTTTAATTTTATTTTATTTATTAAATTTATCCGGGTATTTAATATTTATTGGGTTCAAGTATTTAACGGGTAGTTTTTATTTTATTCGAGTGAGATACGGATATTAACTTTCAAAAATAATTGAATAAGTATCGGCTCGGGTATCTTAAAATTAGCATGTACCCTAGTCGTTGTTATTCCTACAGGAACTAGCCAAACACAATATTTTTTAAGCCCCACCCCTAAACACACACACACACACAATTCTCCTCTCTTCCCCACTCTCCTTGAATCAAATGAATGTGATCAGATAGTACATCTTTGGTGCTACTGATTGCACCAACAATTTAATTAAGTTTCAAAGAAACATTAGGATTTAGAAATTGAGGATTTTCCTCATGTGTAGAGAAGTTTTCGTATCCAAGTTGGGAGGTGGCTCTTAGCCTTGTGAATAAAGGGTTTTGGAAGATGCAGTCAATCATGCAAAGTTCCAAAATAGAAATTTTGATACATGTTTAAGCGTTACTAGGAATGCTAAACGATTCCGTAACGTACAAGATTAACAAGTAGTTTCCCATACGTTGGGTTAATTGTTTTAATTGGACTCCAACATTTAGGTTCATACTTAAAATGATACCCATTCTTTTAATTTGGTGAATTAAAACTCAAACTTTCTCGAACTCACTTAAATTTATTTGACTATTAGGTGTTGTTTCATAAAACTGAAGTAATTAAGTACTGAAAATTAAGTGTTGAAAATTTTAAGTATTGAATTTATGGAGTAAAAACTGTTTGATAAGCTATTATGTTTGAACAAATTTATTTTTAATCTATTTTAAGAGAAATGTGATTTTATGAAAAATAAATACTTTGACAATTAATAAAAAGAAAAGAATAATGGTTAAAAGGAAAGAATACAACATTAAATGTAATTAAATAAGATTTTTTTCCTTGAATAGAATTGTTGAATAAAATAAGTAGCCTAAAAGTTACTTACTATTTTCAATAGTTTTTCATTGAAAATATCCCATTAAGTGGTTTCTTAATTTTTATTATCAAACATATTGAAAAAATGAAAACATTGAAATTTTTCATTTTCAATGGTTAATCAAATAACCCCTAAGGCTCCGTTCGGTGAGCCCTTTTGCCTCAACGTGGCATGGTGGGGGCCATTCGCACTGCACTCAAGTTGTTTGGTTTGCTTAGGCTTCCTTTGTTAATTCTATAGCTTTTAACGGTGGCGGTGAAATTAACAGTTGTGAACAGCTGTGGCAGTGAGACTAACAACTGTGGCGATGAAAAAATATACATTTGATAAAACAACGGTGGTGGTGAGATGGGAATGAAAAATAACCAAAATGGATATCAATTAAAAAAAATATATGGTGATAGTGTAAAAAGAAAAAAAGGTGGGGTTTTTTTGGAAAAAATGCTACGGTGGAAATGGAGAATTTTCACCACAACATTTTGCTGCTTTTGCTGTGGTGCGGTGAGGGGGTTGCTACATAGGCAACCTCCACCGCACCACACACACAGCTAAGGCCCCTTTTGGGGCAGTGCAGCACGTTTAGCCTCTAAACGTGCTGCACTGGTCTCCCAAAGGGAGCCTTAGGCTCCCTCTAGTAACATTGCTTTTGGCGGTGACGATGCAATTCCCTACGGTGACAGTGAGATTTCTCACCGCAGCCCTTCCCCTGTAGTTGTCTATCGCAGCTTCCTCTAATCTACGTAGGACAATCGCACCTCACTGCAGCTTATACTTAAGGCCATCCAAAATGATTGTATAACCCATAAAAATAAAAAATTCCTCTCATCTCACCACAGTAATATTATCAAAGGAAGCCTTAATGCAGCGCGATTGAAGCTTACACATCGCACCACACCTCTAGTTAATAACCAATCGCCACTAAGCCTAGAGGGTGCACTGTAAATATAAAAGCACGGTTGAGATAGTTATTTACTCAGTTACCCCCATTCACTTGTACATAAAAGTGAAAGACTGACACTGGTTGAAATAAAACAAAAAGGTACTATGGTGCCTATTTATAGAATATATGGCCCACCGTGTGTTTTATTCATTTTGTTTTTATGGATTCATATTTTCATTTTTTTTAATATAACGAAGAAAAAAATACTACATAAGTATAACTGCATAAGTATAAAAATATAGAAGTTAAATTTTACTTATTTCATTTTATTAGTAAAATTATCATCATGAAAATTTTATTATTCAAAATATTTGTGTGTGTGTATATATATATATATATTAAATAAATAACATATAAAAAATATATACAATTTTATTTAATGTCTTAAATTGTCATTTTCATTATTCATCTCACCGTCACCACTATTTTTTACCGAATATAATTTTGTTATTGTTGATTTTAATCTCACCGTTATAGTTTTCAATTTCACTGCTACGATAACAATCTAACCACCACCATAGTTTTTATAATCTAACCATCATCAATTTCACTGTTACACCGAACAGACCCTAAATCAAATCTCACTCCAAACCCTTTTTGATCAAATTTGAAAAACTTAAATTCCTATTTAATAACAAAATCACATAGCTAAACCCCTATTTCAGCAATGGTCAAAACGTTAATAACCAATTTCAACAAGTCTATATTACCTACGGGCTATTTTCCCTACTATCTTGTAATTGTCTAATTACAAATAATTTACTTTTCATGAATACCAAGTGCTGATCTTACAAGGGTAAAAAAAAACACAAATAAATACTACAAAGGTGCTGATGCCTGATGGTTGAACTTGAAACTTGAAGCCTAGACTCTAAACTAGGTTACGAGGAACCCAAATATAGGCTTGATCTTCAGCTTGGGCTTGGACAGACTAACCTAGCTTTTGGGCTCCATTATTTGTATTCGCCCGGTTTGTTTGGTATTGATGGTTTAAGCTGGATTGAAACAACGCTTGAAGGTTGACTTCGAGCCTGGCGGTTAGGGGCTAGCTATGTTCATGTGGCCAACAAGGGCTCGAACCCGTTGGCCTATACCCCCTCCCGCCCAATGGACCCAACTTAAAACAATCAACAGAAAACTTAAAAGCGGCTTTTATGTTTTTTTGGTTGAAATACTAAAGTGACGAAACCCTTTTCAAATTAATCATAATTTGGCCTAATGCTTTTAAACCTAAATGATGGACTGGTTGTAATTATATTTACAACCCTAAATTAATTTTTCTAGTCTAACAGCTAGCTCACACTACTTGTTTGAAGTCTAGATATGAGATTATTTGAAGGGGTAATGGTCACAGATTGAGGTTAAGCTATGCAAACTGGTAATTTGGACTTGATGTTCCCTTGTGATTGGTAGCAGTTTTGCTGCTTAATTATAGATCAATTTCTTTACATTTCTGGTTTAAGTTTTGGCATCTATCTAAGAACAAAAAAGGTACTGAGCTTTCATGGTCCCAGTGAGTGGAGAAGGAAGAAATGGTGAGAGCATAATCTAATGCATCCTGTTTGGTATTCTATCTTCATTTTACAGTGTTTTTCATATTTGTATATTGTTGAAGGGATATTCCCAATTCCCATCGGTTCAGTTCTCTGTCAAATTACCTGTATGCATGAATTGACTTGCCTCATCTCTAGTGGATTTTATGGACTAAAGAGGAGTCGCATCCTATATTTTAAGTCTAATTAAATTAACTTTTATTCTAAACGCAAGCTGAGACTCACTATTTGTGAAGTCTTGATATGAGATTATTTGGAAGGGTTAATGTTCAGGAATTGACGTTAAAGAAGTTGTATGTGACAGGGAGAGCGATAAGAAAATTATGGTGGGGTATACAACATGAGGTCCATGGCTTGCCAATCTCACTCTCTGGATAAGAGAAGAATCCAGAGAACTTAATTTTATTGGACCTTATTTGATTCGCTTGGCATCAAATCTGTATTCCCAATTGCTCAGCCATAGCCAACTGACAGCCCATTTCTCGTCCACATAGAAGCTAGCTCCAAGCATCCCACAAGATCTCCCCGAGAATCAGCAGCGGAAACTATACCAGGAGCAGCATCAAATGGCAGCAAGCGTAGCAACAATGGCCATGCTCAATGCAAAATGCCTGAGCATCAGCTCAACCAAAATGATCAACCCAACAAAGCCAACCGCCAAACCCATCTCCCTTCTCTCCATCCAGAACCTCCCCAAGGGCCTCACTATCTCAAAACCGGCCGACAACTCAAACTTAAACCTTCCTTCTACACTAACTGGAACCGCCATTGCTGGAGCTATCTTTTCCACCTTGAGCTCATGCGATCCAGCTTTTGCTGCACAACAGATTGCTGAAATAGCTGAAGGAGACAACCGTGGGCTAGCTCTGTTGCTTCCCATCATCCCAGCCATAGCTTGGGTGCTCTTCAACATCCTCCAGCCAGCACTGAACCAGCTGAACCGAATGAGGAGCAGCAAGGGGCTGATAATCGGACTAGGACTCGGAGGATTGGCTACATCACAGTTCATGTCAACACCAGATGCATCAGCCAGCGAGATCGCCATGATTGCCGATGCTGCTGCATCTAGTGACAACAGGGGTACGCTCCTCCTGTTTGTTGTAACACCGGCTCTTCTCTGGGTGGCCTACAACATCCTGCAACCGGCTTTGAACCAGCTCAACAGGATGAGATCAGAGTGATCGGAGATATATATGGATTTTGTTTGGGGTGTGACGGCATGTAATTACCCTGTAATTGCACCTTAATTTTAATGAAACTTTCTCCTTTTTACTTAAACAACATACCTTTTCCCTACCTTGGAAAGCGTAATTATATCTGAAAATTCAATTTCTGATCACCATGTTACAGCTATATGAACTTTGTCCGTCCAACAAATAGAAACTGATTTAATTACATTTACATATGTAGAGACACAGCTTTGTTCATCCAAGTACAGAATGTTTTACTGTAAATTTGCAGAAGACAGAATACATAAGGAAACGATAAACGAATTCGTTTCAAAAGATTCATTAAGAAAAGAAATCGGTAAATTGTGTCACGTTAATTGAGGTGGAAAAGGTTCATAACTGGGCTAGCCTTAGGAATAGCAAGTAGTTTCCCACCCAGACCCAGCAGAGCAGAACCCCAAATAGCATCTACAATTGCCACAGCAGTTGCTATTGCGTAAGAAGCAAACGCTGCGGTGGGAAAGGCATGTTTCATTATCCGCAGGGGGCGTGTTCTCCGAAACATTTGTATTAACATCATCGTGGGCACCGTGATCGTGATCGTGATCCTTATCACGAGTGAGGATTCCAAGCAGAGATATCATAAAGATAAACATAACCAGGCAGACAATAAGCTTGTTGTGCCCCTGCATTTCTGTATATTTCTCCTTGAAAATAATTGGGTTGTGATGGAAGCTTTGGGCAGGAGTCCCTTTATATAACATATATATTGAAAGAATTTCTGTTTTTTTTGTTTTTGGTTTCTTTGTTTTTTCGTTTTCTTTGTTCTCATATTTTTGTTATGTATTACTTTTAGTAGTTGTTGTTTGTTTTTTTTTTTCCCCTAAAACCCGCGGTAGTCACATATTAGATTGTACAAGGTTGCTGCAACAACCGTGTTTGTTATTTTTTATTTGTCAATCGTGTTGATCAAATTTTTTTTGTAAAAAAATTCATCTCTTGTTTGTTGTACTGTTGTTCGTAACATGGTAAAATGGGAACAAATTAAATATTCAATTTCTAATTGTAATAATACCATCAGAAACATGTTTGTCTCTTGATGGAGATACAAAATGTAACCTCCGACGCAAAACAGAAATAGTCATGATCGTCAGCTAACCAATTCAGCTTAGCATTCAAAACTAAATTACAGGAGAAATGTATATATTATTCCCAATGGTGATCTTCAAAAAAAAAAATTTATGCTTAGATTTCTGTTCCTTCAACCAACTTTGACCGGTGCCCTGGCAGCCGGTAGGCATATATCTCAGATTCTCATGCTGTTAAGTTCGCGGTATCTCTTTATCAATCAAATGTTTCCTAAGTTTTCTTATTTGTCCCATGACACTTAGCATTAATCCCAAACTAATAAATGGAAGAAAAGCAAAGAAAAATACAGCAAATGTTGGAGATATGTCAAATGTAGAGGTGAGGAGGCAGAGATATAACAAAAGTAGTGGCAACAGAAGAAGAATAGTGGCACCACTGGCAACCATTGCAAGAAGGCCGAGTGTTAGGATCAGTGAGATAATAAATGCCATGGTATTTGGAATGTAGAAGAGAAGAAAAGCCACCGGCCTCATAACAGATTTCCCCTCACCGGTACTGGTAGAATTACTGTTACTTGGGGTACCAGCGGCAGCCCCCGAGAAACCACCGGGGGGACTGAGAGTCGCTTGGTAAGTTGTCGTTAGAATGAGGACTAATACCACGAGTAATGCACTGCTCTTTTCGGCTGACATTGTGATTATATCATGAAACACTTGGCCAAATGCTTTTTCAAGAAAAGTGATCTTTGATCGTAACATCATGTGCAAGGGTGGATCTTTAGAAATTGCAGATTCATTCAAGCCTCCAGCGTTGCATAGAATCTCCATACATTCTCTGTTGTCAACTGCCTGTAATTCCCTTTCTCTTTTTAGGATATCCAGAGCGGTCGAACCGCTTGAATTGATCTTGTTTACACTAACATTGCTTTCTATCAATAGTTTGAACATCTGCATGACAGACAAAAACCCAAATTTAATTGACAAATAATAACAACACATAGCATCTATATGTGAATTGTTAAATTGATCAACCGATCACTTTACCTCGGGTTGATTCTTAGAAGCAGCTATGTGCAACGCAGTGTTGCCAGAGTTGTTCCTCCAATTCAAGAGCTTTTTCTTTGATGTTATACCATGGAGGCTGGCCCTCTTAAGCGATTGCACCAAAACTTGGAGAACTTCCAATCTCTTCTTTTCTGCAGCAATGTGAAAAGCAGTTTCGTTTCGGATTGTCACGTCTTGGATGCATTTAGGGCATCGAACTAGAAATTGAGCCAAGAGGTCGAGATTTCCGTGGCTAACGACATAATGCAAAGGAGTCTTGCCCTCTCTGCCTTTCACACGGACAAGATCTATATCAATTGCCAATAGACGAAACACCATATCTGATTTCCCTTTTTGCAAGGCCAGGTGAAGGGGGCTGTAGCCGTCTTGATTCAACTTCCTCGCGAATGACGGCTTTAGATTCATAATCTCCATTGCAAAATCAATGTGCCCAGCAGCTACAGCTACGTGTAAGGGAGTGTCAACAAAAGGTATCCCATCAACATGCTCTAAGATATGTGCAAACATTCGAATTACTTGATACAATTCATCGATACTTCCTGCTTGAGCAGCCGCCCTTAACCTCTTATTCACAGCATCCGAGTTCATAGTGATGAGATAAATAAAAATGAAGGTATATACTGATGAAGACGCTAACTTTTGGCATATTATTTATAGTAGTGAGAGCAAATGGGAGAGACAGTACGGACGACGAAGTATACAAGGAGACACACGCGGCTGCATGCCCACGAAGAAACATCCTATATCTTTTTATATATTGATCCAAATGGAATATAATTTCTATGATGGGAATATTCTCCTCAAACACTTTTTGACTTTCCTCACGTGGCACTTGGAGAAGAATTTATGTGAATGAAATTCTGGTTTAATACATAAAATAGCCTTCAACTTATATAAAACTTTCGCTTTGGCCCTCAAACTTCTATTTTGCATACAATATAACACTAGTTGATGATGTGGCCAATGAGAAAATTTCACGTATCATATGAAAATTTCAATGATCAATATATGATTAGACCACGTCAGTATAAATGGCTACATTATACACAAAATAAAAGTTTGAGGACTAAAAATTTCAAAATAAAAATTAAAGGACCAAAACGATAATTTTGCATAAATTTGAGGACTATTTTATGTATTAAGTCCAACTTGTATCCATTCTTTTCGACTCTACAGGAACAAATTAATCGTGTCGTCCATCAAACCAGATGGATTCTTAAACTTGTCTCTAAGTGATCATTAGAATATTACATGTAGATGCTACTTAAATTGAATAGTTAAGTCGACGGCAACCCTAAACTTTTCAAACCCAAAAATGGTTTATCTGTCAGGACGGTGTCTAGTTCATTTGAAATATAATTAGTTATAAGATGATTGGACAAAGAGAAAATGAGCAGAAGAAGACAGAGTAGTAACAAGAATAAACCTCCGCGGCCTGGTAAAATTTGGGAAATTATTAGTGCATAATCATGCAAACAATCGAGAATTACAACCTGGTAAAATTTGACAATAAATATACCGCAAGAGACGAAAAATCAATCTAGACTCGAACGATTATTTAGAAGTTGAGAAGAGGAATTGATGAAGTTGCCGAGGTTATATGAAGCCAAAACATATTTTCTTCAATGTTATATATCGATCCCTTCGATTTAAAAGTGTAAACTACTTAACCTAAAAGGGTTTTGACTTAATTAATATGCTTTAAAATATATTTTTAAATCATTGATTTAAAAGGTCTAGCTAATAGGTAAATATATTATATCTTGATATAAAAAATTTATAAGTTAAATAAAATATTTACTTTAAATGACGTTAGAATTGGATATAAAAATTATTGTTAATATATTCTTAAAATTTCAATTTCTTTAAAAACAGATTTTTCATCCCAGCTGACTGAATTTCATGGTAGTAGTACGTGGTTCGATTTCAATTCTGAATACCGGTTCTGGTGTTTGAAAGCTTGGAACCAGATCCAGAAACCTCTAGGTAGCGATTCGGTTCCAGTTCCAAACCGAAGGATGACTGAATCAAATGGCAAAGCACACCAATCTGCAACAGTTTAAGATATGCCTTGTAGTTTTACAGACTGTAAGAGGGGGGGTTTTAGGAACGCAGAATTGATGGGCAAAAAAGTGCAAGAACCTTAATATGTAGCTATATAGATATGCAAAAGAGTACTTGGAAGAATTTCCATGAAGGTCAGAAGGTTTACTTCCTTTGTAAGTTAATGCAATAACAAGTAGCACAAAGAAGTTTTCCACATTTTTAATGTTTCAAGATTGGTCACAAATGGCTAAGACCTAATTAGAACCCTCAATCTCCACTTAAAAAGAGGGTGCATGGTCACAACCCGGTAAAAGAAAATAAGTGGATGCAACTGACCTGCCGTTAATGTTTCAAACTAAATAGTTAGGTGCACTAAGGTAAAGAGCCTAGCAAATTATGATGGTATCCCATCAATTATTTTGGTGGAAATTAAAGATGCAAATGTTATTTCTGGTGAGCAGACTCCACTTCCTAATTACCCAGATTTTGACAAAAGTATATCTTTATCTTGAATTAATCATGGGTATATACGGTTTTGTTTGGGGTGTGGAGGCATGCAACTACCTGTAATCGCACCTTAATTTTAATGATACTTTCTCCTTTTTACTTGAACAATATATCTTTTCCCTGTCTTGAAGGGTATTTAAATCTGAAAATTGAATATTTATGTACAAAGCTATATGAACTTTTTCCTTCCAAAAAATAGAAATTGATTTAATTACATAGCGAAAATCATAGAGACACAACTTTGTTCATCAAACTATAGAATATTTTACTATATATTTGCAGAGATACAGAACACAAAAAGAAGCGAATCGTTTCAAAAGATGTAACAGAGTAATACTACCATTCTTCAACGGTAGCGATTGGTATTTTTTTTTTTTCATTTTAACATTCATCAAGGAAAGGAATCGATATTGATAACCCGGCTGGCTTTATGAATAGCAACTAGATTGCCACCCAGACGCAGAGCAGAGCCCAAAAGAGCATCTACAATTGCCACAGCAGCTGCTATGGCGTAAGAAGCAAATGCTGCGACGGGAAAGGCAGGTTTGATTAACGCCAGGGGCCAAGTTCGCCGAAACATTTGTACTGGCATCATCGTGGGCACCAGGATATTTGCGAGTGAGGATTCCAAGCAGAAAGATCAGAGCGCAAAACATTGCAAGGCAAACATAGAACTTGTGGTGCGTCTGCATCTGCATTTTGCCAGGAAAAAATTGGACTGTGATATGGAAGCTTTAGCCAGGGTCCCCTTATATTATATTTTCAAAGGGTGAATAATTTTTTGTTTTTTGTTTTTCTGTTTCTTCGTTTTCTTTGTTCTGATCACATATTTAGTTTGGTTGTTAGTATTACTTTTAGCTTTAAGGGCTGTTCTCTTTTGGTATAAACAAAAGTTGCTACAACAACCATGTTTGCTATTTTCATTTGTCCATCAATTGTGTTAACCGAAATTTTTTTTTTGGTATCTCTTGTTTGTTACTGTTAATATGCTATAATTGCACCTTAGGGTTGGTTTAGTAGAGGGGAAAGGAAAAATTTTTTCAATGATTGAAATATAAAGTACAATGTATGATTATGAAGCACAACTAAGTAGAGTAAATTTTTTTTCTTACCCTTTCTTTTTTCTTTTCTACAAAAACATACCATTAATGTCCTTTTTTTTCTGTAAATCCATGCTAATCGGCCAAAAGTTATATATTTGAACATGTTTATATTAGAAATTTCAGATTGGCCTCCCCAAAAATAATTCTATTTAACTTGGCCCCTCCAACATTACATGTCAAGATCTGCCACTGATGGTAATAGTGGTGTTTCTAATTTATCGATCAGAAGCATTTGTTAGAGAATGGATAGCCTCCATTGCACTCAAGTTAATTAGTAATTGCTTTAAGAGAGATTGAGACAGAGAGAGGGAGTGGGTGGAAACAGAGATGAAGTTAAAAGATTTATGGAATAGTGATAGAAACGGAGTGAAGTGTGGGAGAGACTTTATACAAAGAAGCAGAGGAAAAATAGACTTTCATATAAAACAGAGGCATTACAATCATCATTAAGAGTTAAAAGGAGCCAAACTGATGTCTACTCAATCCATACAGCTTCGTGTTCTAATGACAAACCAGATTGAGTTAACGCATGTGCTGCCATGTTTCCACTATCCACGCCCTTGAAGATGGATGAAACTCATTCTTTGAACCAGCAGCCTGTGGCTTGCTTTGCTTTCTTAATGTACACACCAACTGGAGAAAAATCAGTTCCAGTGGTAGTGTTTAATTTTTCTAATGATAATCAGTGCATGTCCTTCGACCTGGAAGGTAGTGAATAGCTCGTAATCTCATGCACATTCCAAAGCTTTGATAACTGACATCCCTTCAATGCAAAAAGCATCACTAAAATGTTCTAGTTCGTAGTTCAAACATTCCAGCATATGCTCCGGGAGCTTGTCCTTCAATGTCCGGAGTCAATTCTAATATACCTCATTTCTTTAGTCCCAAGTCTAGAGACCCACCAAATTTCTTCACAAAACCATGAGCCGGTTGCTGCCAATGCTCTCCCCCGGCAGGTTTATTGATCACTTCGACAGCTTCCTTGCATTTTAGATACTCTTTACCACACGCCATTGGAAAAACGGTGCAGTTCATTGTGTAAATATGAAATCAAGAATTACCCAAGATCTTAAGCAAATATTAGAACACCAATATGATAATACAATAATATACATACCAGATTGGGCAGACATGATTATTTAGCGGAAGCAAGTGTTTCCGGTCAAGCTATGGTCTTCCTCTTCTTCTTCTTCTTCTTATGGCAGATCTCAATGGGAAGAAACTGACGTTATAAAGAGAAGAGGGGACCTTAGCCACTTATTTATATTAACCTTAATTATCCCAGTAGTAATCCTCCCCATAAAAGGCCTACTGAGACAGGCCTACACAACTGCCATACCACACTAATTCAAAAGAGACGTGCAAAGCCCATACAATAAAGATCACTTATCAAAATTAGGCCTTCATGCTTGTTTCCCACATGGACCAAATTACTAGCCTGTTTTAATAAACAACAAATGACCAATTAATAGTAGCCCACAAAATAGAAAATTCTAACATTCTCCCACTTGGGCAATATTAATTGGTGTTTATTTTTAAATTTTAGAAAATATTTTCAAAAAACATGACGCCAGGCTAGTTAACTTAATTTTTGATGTGGCCACAATTTGAAAACAATTCAGTCCATAGAAACAACATCTCATGATCCTGTCCATTAAAACCAACAAATACTGAATCATGGCAGCCTTTGTACCCTTTAATGATACAAGACCAATCCATGGTTACAAGTATAAGTGATCTTATCAACAATGGATCTTAGTGTGGTTGTGTAGCAAGAAAATAGCACCAAATGTGATCTTAATGTGCTACTTTCATTGTCGGTCCTCTTTATGATTTCTCTAAACAATATGAGAAATCTCTTTGGCATCAACAATATGCCTGTATGTCTCCCACTGATCCTTAAGATCACTATATGGTGCCATTTATGAGACGTACCCAATTGACAAAACAGTCCTACTTAAGATAGACATCAAATCTTAAGATTTTACAACATATATAAGCAAATCTTCATCAAAGTACATGTACATATGAAAATAGAAGATAGCATGGATTATTCTCAATGAGAATCATCAATCAATCATCATAATGATGTTTAAAAACATAAATGAGTCTCAATATAAATAATGTAAACTATAATGTGAGAATTCATAACTCCCACTAACCAAGTACATTAAAAGACTCAATAATACCCATGCTATCAACATGTCTACTAAATGCTATAGGTCTCAACCCTTTAGTCAAAGGATCAGCAAGCATACTATCGGTGTCAATGTGCTCAACAACTATGTCACCATTTTTCACAAAATCCCTCACCTTGAGGTATTTTATCTCTAAATGTTTAGACCCGCTAGTAGTTTTGTTGTTCTTAGAAAATAACACTGCAGATCTATTATCGCAGTAAATCATCAATGGTCTAGAGATAGAATCAACGACACAAAGGCCTGAAACAAAATTTTTAAGCCAAATAGCTTGCGTAGCAGCCCCATAACAAGCAACAAACTCAGCCTGCATAGTTGAAGAAGCTAAAAGTGTTTGTTTAACACTCTTCCAAGAAACAGCTCCTCCAGCTAACATAAAAATGTACCCTGAGGTGGACTTCATATCATCCTGACATCCAGCAAAATCAGAATCTGTATACCCAATAATCTCCAGATATCCACCTTTCTATACACTAACATATAATCTTTAGTCTTCTGCAAATACCTCATTACTTTCTTAGCAGCAACCCAATGATCTAAACCAGGGTTAGTAAGATATCTGCCAAGAACACTTACCGCAAAGGCAATGTCAGGTCTGGTGCAAACCTGAGCATACATGAGACTCCCCACTGCACTGGAATAGGGAATGCTCTCCATAGACTTCCTTTCCAAATCATTCTTTGGACACTGATTGAGACTAAGCTTATCACCTTTAATGATAGGTGCATCTCCAGGTTTACAATTCTGCATATTAAACCTTTTAAGCACACGATCAATATAAGCTTTCTGAGAAAGTCCCAATAAATTCCGAGATCTATCCCTATGAATCTCAATCCCAAGCACAAAAGAGGCTTCACCAAGATCTTTCATGTCGAAAGTCTTGGTCAACATCTGCTTAGTTTCATGCAACAATCCAACATCATTACTAGCAAGTAAGATGTCATCTACATACAGTACAAGAAAAATGAATCTACTCCCACCAATTTTAAGGTATATGCACTGATCAACCTTATTCTCCTCAAAACCCATGGAAGTAACAACCTTATCAAATTTCAAGTACCACTGTCTAGAAGCTTGCTTAAGCCCATAGATAGATTTTTTTAGTCTACACACCAAGTGTTCACCTCTAGGCTCCTCAAAACCCTCAGGTTGCTTCATATAAATCTCCTCACTAATATCGCCATTCAGAAAAGCTGTCTTCACGTCCATCTGGTGAAGCTCTAAGTCAAAATGTGCTACCAAGGCCATAATGATTCTAAAAGAATCCTTGGAAGACACTGGTGAAAAAGTCTCATTATAATCTACTCCTTCTCTTTGAGTAAATCCTTTTGCCACCAATCTAGCTTTAAATCTCTCAATTTTCCCTTTGGAATCTTTCTTGGTTTTATAGACCCATTTGCAACCAATTGACCTACAACCTTTTGGAAGCTCAACAAGCTCCCAAACATAATTTTGAGTCATAGAGCTCATCTCATCTTTCATTGCATCCATCCACATATCAGATTGAGAACTATTAACAGCTTCACTAAAGCTCACAAGATCCACAACATGACTAATATCATAATCACTTTCTCCAAGAAAAATAACATAATCATCAGAAATGGCTGACCTCTTTTGCCTAGTAGATCTTCTCAAGGGAACATCAACCTCATTATTTTGAACAGGAGGAACTTCAATTGGAGCATTATCAATATTTTGAGGAGGAGGATCAATAATGTGTTGCCCAGAATCTTCTCTCTCAACATCCATAGGCACCACACTACCTTGTGAAACAGGCAGAGGAAGATCAACATGTCTAGGAAGTTCACTATCAACATTATCTACCACAACATCATCTGCCACATCCCATTCAAGAAATTTCGCCACTTGTGACTCAACAACTTTAGTGCCACGTGTAGGACAATAGAACATATATCCCTTAGAATAGGCTGGGTATCCTATGAAGAATGAGCGAGTAGTTCTAGGTTTAGTTTTCTTTTCAAAAGGATTATAGATTCTAACCTCAGTAGGACAACCCCAAACTCGAAAATGGTCCAAACTAGGTTTCCTACCAGTCCACAATTCAAAAGGTGTTTTGGGAACAGATTTACTAGGTACTCTGTTAAGAATATACAAAGCAGTCTTAATGGCTTCACCCCAAAGAGACTCAGGAAGGTTAGTTCTACTCATCATGCTCCTCATCATATCTTTAAGGGTGCGATTACGCCTTTCAGCCACACCATTTTGTTCAGGACTACCAGGCATAGTATATTGGGCAACAATCCCACATTCTTGCAAGTATTTGGCAAATGGACCCATATGCTGCCCAGTTGTACCATGTTAGCCATAATACTCACCACCACGATCAGACCTAACAATCTTAATGGCTTTCCCTAATTGTTTTTCTACTTCAGTTTTAAAAACTTTGAATTTTTCAAGAGCATTTGATTTTTCATCAATCAAGTAAATATAACCATAACGAGAAAAATCATCAATAAAAGTAACAAAATATTTGTTACCACACAAAGTAGGTGTAAGAGGTCCACTAATGTCAGTGTGCACAATTTGCAAAAGGTCAGAACTTCGAGTTGCCCCTTTCTTCTTAGTCTTAGTCATTTTCCCTCTAATGCAATCAACACATGTGTCTAAGTTTTCAAAATCAAGAGAAGGTAAAATGTTGTCTTTTATGAGTCTTCCAACTCTTTCATTAGAAATGTGACCTAATCTCTTATGCCACAACAAGGAAGACCTCTCTTTAATCAAAGACCTTTTAGACACAATGTTTTCAACATTCATGCAACTATGCTCATTATTAGGAGATAAACTCAATTTGTAGAGACAATCAACAAGTTTAAAATTTCCAATAATATTTGAGTTTAAAATCAAATCAACATTTCCATTTCCAATGCCAAAATAGTATCCAACTTTGTCTAAAGCAGAAACAGAAATCAAATTTCTCCTAAAAGATGGAATATGAAAAACATAATTCAAAACAAGTTCAAAACCAGAACTCAAATTTAAACCTATGGTTCCTACATGCTTAACATCTACTTCAGCATTATTTCCAACTTTAAGCTTGGCCTCACTCTCACTTGGCTTCCGTTTGCTTTTGAATCCCTGCAATGTACAAGCAACATGAACAGTTGCACCACTATCAAGCCACCAAGAATTCGGTGGGGCACTAACAAAATAGGATTCATAACAAACGAGAGCTAGTGAGTTGAGAGTTAATGAGTTACCTCCTTGTTTATTCTTTTTCTCTAACCAAGATTTAAACCTGAGGCAATCGACCCTGATATGACCTTTCTTCTTACAAAAGAAGCACTTGACATCTTTCTTAATGGCAGCATTTGGACCTCTTATCCATTTAGTCTGACCACTAGCCTGTCCCTTATCGTCCTTAACCTTATTAGGAGCATTAAACCTAATCTTCCCAGGTTTTCCAAGGTTCTTTCGGTAATGAGGTTTTGAATGGGTGGTAAGTAAGGCAATCTCATTTTTTTCTTTCTTGAGTTTTTCTTCCTCGGAAACACATTTGGCAATAAGGTCATTGACACTCCAGGTTTCATTCACAGCATTATAGGCAGTTTTGATTTGGGTGAACTCATGAGGTAAAGCATTCAAGGCATGGTGAACAAGAAATTGGTCAGGGAGAGAAATTTGATGGGCACCTAGTTTGGTTTGAATGTGGACCATTCTCATAATGAAATCTCTAACACCTCCTTCACTGTTGTATTTCATACTCGTCAGCTCACTCATAAGAGCCCCAGCCTCAGACTTATTGGATTGTTCATACCTATTGCCTATAGCAGCATAAAGCTCCTTAGCATTTTCAATCTTTTCTAGACCACTCATCAAATGTTCAGCAACGGTTCTCCTAATGGCTTCTACACACATACGGTTTGCTCTATCCCATTGAGCAAACAACTCCTTTTCAGCAGCAGTGCTTTGATCAGTGAGAGCTGCAGGCTTATCAACACGCAAGGCTATGTCTATCTCACTCATAACAAAAGCAAAGTTCAAGTCCTTAGACCACCTCTTATAATTAGAGCCATTCAGAATCTCAACAGTAGCTTGATTCTTATTCACACCAAAAGTCACTGATTAAAACAAAAAATAATGCAACTTATTAGTTAATGGGCAAATATATTAAGCAACAATTCATAATGTGCCAATGAACAACCAAGAGCCCTGGTGTATCATCACAGACTCCCCTTTGGGCAGAGAATGTAACATACTAATAGGTACTCTTCATATAAAGCTAACATGAGATATTCCAATTTTGAATAGCTATCCCCTTTGGGCAGATAGAAATTCTAAACCAGTTTATCGCAATCATAATGCTTTATATAACATACCAAATTGACTTACACAATAACCCCCTTTGGGCAGGCGATTGTATAAAACAATCAAGGTACAATCCTGTAGCCAACAAATGAGATAATTTTTATTAATATCCATAAGTGAGCCACTTTGGCAGCCAAACACTTATATCAACTAATAAAAGATTTTCTCAAACCAGGAAAAAATTAAATTTGCCCAATTACAAAAATTTGTATACTTGACAAAATGTATACAATAGACCATTCAATATGAGATACGGATACCAAATGTATCTCATGGTCTTTCAAAAAATTATAAGTTGCATTTAATCACAATGTCTTGATCCTTATCAAACTGATTGGTTCCAAAATTTCAACAAGTCATGCATATATATTTTGGCTTAAATTAAAATAATACATAAATGCCAAAATATTTCACAATCAAACAATTTTAATAGTGACATTTGTCGGGAAAGTGTTATGAAAGTGGACATAAATGCCAAAATATTTCACAATCAAACAATGAGTCTTGAAATAATTGCCGACACAACAAGACTTGTTTTAAATAATTAAATAATCATAATAATTAACAATGATTACTAATACCAACAAAAGGTTATGGAAAAGTAATAGATGAATAATTTGAATATAATATATAAAACAAATGCCAATCGTCTTCAACCTCAAGACGGGTATAGCTCAACCCGCTAAACCAGTTTTTCGACCCATTCGGGTCAGCTTTATTTTCAACCAATTTTAATAAATTTTTGACTACCGAAACTTCATGTAATCTCAATTTCAACATGTTTATACAAAACCCATGTATCAAAACTTATTAAAACAACAAGAATTGAAATAATAAGCAAGAAGTATTATGGGTTTTAAGCTAATTCACAAGCCGTATAAAAACTTGATTACCAGTAAAGAAGAAATCAACTTTTATACGATCTAAACTTATTATTCGAACTAAATAAGACTTGGGTCCTAATATCACTTAAGATCTAGCTCTGAATACCACATGTAAATATGAAATCAAGAATTACCCAAGATCTTAAGCAAATATTAGAACACCAATATGATAATACAATAATATACATACCAGATTGGGCAGACATGATTATTTAGCGGAAGCAAGTGTTTCCGGTCAAGCTATGGTCTTCCTCTTCTTCTTCTTCTTCTTATGGCAGATCTCAATGGGAAGAAACTGACGTTATAAAGAGAAGAGGGGACCTTAGCCACTTATTTATATTAACCTTAATTATCCCAGTAGTAATCCTCCCCATAAAAGGCCTACTGAGACAGGCCTACACAACTGCCATACCACACTAATTCAAAAGAGACGTGCAAAGCCCATACAATAAAGATCACTTATCAAAATTAGGCCTTCATGCTTGTTTCCCACATGGACCAAATTACTAGCCTGTTTTAATAAACAACAAATGACCAATTAATAGTAGCCCACAAAATAGAAAATTCTAACACATTGTTCTAGCGCCCCCATTTATATTGACCAAGTTGTAACCAAGGGAAGATCAAACCACTTCTGATTATCCAACCAGTTCAGTTCTCCTCAGCACCCTCCACTGATTGTTTCCGCTAGTTCCTTCTTACAGCTAAAAAATTCGATTCAATTTCTTTGACAAAAGATTTTCCATCATAGGTAGAATTTCATATGGAACATTCTCTAATCAAACAGTTTGATTTCTGGTGGGACAGCTGCATTATAAGTCTTCCCCAAAGCAACTTTTGTCTTCCTCCTACTCCGTTTGGTCACCTACTCCCATGTCACCATCCAACGAACATAGAAGACAGTAACCACTCTTGATTCTTGACATTGTACAGCCCCTTTCTATCATAATGGTCAGACCATAGCATTGCACCTTGTCAAAAGGAATTTGTGCTGGATTGGTTGCACGTGCTTCTTACGTCGAGAAAAGAGATTGAACTGGCTCTACATTCCATGTTCCAAGATATCTTTATGAATCAAGTGAACTACTAATGAATCTGCATCATTCTTGCCTTTTCCTACGAGGACAAAACCAAAAGTCTAAAGTAAGAACCCGCTTATCTTCTAGGATTTTGATCCTTTCTCCCTAATGGCCGAGGAACTCCTATTTTTATTCTCTATATATACCATATTCATAGCTAATTACGGACTTTCTTGGCTTCAACCTTTTTCAATTATTTTTTAAATTCAAAATGTAAATCTTTAATAAACACAAAAACAGAGCTGAGGTGATATTAATTAGGCAATGGCTTGACATATCAAATAAACTTTTCTTTACCCTGCCTTGAAGTGTAATTAAGTTTTGGCCAAAAAAAAAAAAAAGAAGAAGCGTAATTAAGTCAGAGTCAGACATCTGAAAATATGTTTAAGTATCAGACATCTGAAAATATGTTTAATTACCATGTTACAGCTATATGTATTTTTCCTTCCCCATAAAGAGAAACTGATTTAATTACATTGCCAAAATCAGTCTAATTTCACTCATTTCCAAATGATTAGCAAAAGAGAATACTATTTGAATGGCCATGGTTTAGAACATAGCTTTGTTCATCGATACACTAGAAAATGTCTTACTACTATAAATTTGCAGAGGGACGCAGAATACACGTTATGAAAGTGAATTTGTTTCAAACGAAATAACAGAGTAATTCCATTCTTGAATGGTGGCAAACCGCAGTTTTGTTTCCATTCTAACATTCAATAAGGAAAACATTGATAATTGTTGTCATGTTTGTACAGGCGGAAAACGGTCGCCGCAGTTTTGTTTCCATTCTAACATTCAATAAGGAAAACATTGATAATTGTTGTCATGTTTGTACAGGCGGAAAACGGTCGATTAATTTAGCAAGATACTCTCAACCCAGTCGCCATGCAGAGCCCCAGAAAGCATTCGCAGCTGCCACAACAATCGACGTGATGGAAAGCGCAGACGCTACGAAGAGAGAGGCAAGTTTGATTACCACCACCTAACTTCTTGTCGGAAACATAGTTTCGATTGACATCATCATGGACATCATAACGGTAACGAACGACTTGAAGTAGAATCCCCATGGTCAAAATGATTGCGAACAAAAATACGAAAAAACAAGTCACCTTTTTCGAGTCCTCCATTTCTCTTACAAAATGGGGTTGTATGCATGGAAGCTTTTACGGCTCATATAGAGCGGTGAAGGTCAAAATTAATATTGGGATCGTTTTACATTGTTTTTGTTTTTTGTTTTTCGTTTTTTTCGTTGCGTTGTCAATTTTTTTAAAACAAAAATATATTTGGATATATAATTTTTTTTGTTTGTTTTCTCTTGAAAATATATTAAAAAACCTAAACATGTGTTTGATAGGTATTGAGAATGCCGTTAAAAAATTATTATTTATCTGTATTATGGAAGTGTTTTAGAAAAATAAATTTCTGCTTCTAAATATTTTTGAAATAGAGTCTATTTTCAAAATTTTTGAAAATAGAAACATTCTGTCAAACGCATTTTTACTTGTTCTGTTTTCAAAACATGAAAATAGCAACAGAAAACAAAAAATGAAAACAATGCCGAACGAACCCTAAGTTTCTGTTTTTCTGTTTCTCTTTGATCTCGCATAATTATATGTTTGTTTAACTATTAATTGCTTTTAGTTATACGACCAACCATGTTAACCATGTTTTTGTTATTTTTCATTCATCAATCAATTGTCTTAACCAATTAATTTATGAATTCAAAATAATGTTGACCTAGCAATATGTGAAGGATGGAGTCTACACAACGTGGAGCATATATAAAGCACTGAGGGATGAGGTAGCTAGCCACGGCTATGGCTTTGCATCACTACAACAAAAAATGGCTATTACGACACTCGTCATACGTCGGAAAAAGGCAAAAAAATGTCGGAATAGACTTGTACCAATATTTTTGTCAAATGTCGTTCATATGTTGCTATTGCTAATGTCGTTTTAAGTTTTTTTGACACTTTTAAGAATTGTCGGTACCTACCTTTACCAACATTTGTAATGTTTGTTACGACAATTGAAAATGTAGGGAGACATGTTTTTCCAACATTTGTAAATAGTCACTATATGTATATTATTGCGACATTTTTACTCATTGTGAATATAACACTTTTTATTTATTTAATGTAACATTTATAAATGTTGGTAAAAAATATTAATTATATATAGTTTTGACCTTATGCAACAATTTTAAATGTTGGTACAAATACTTTATTACACATCTGTTAAATGCCACTAGAAATTTAAATATCGATGTTTCATAAATGTTATTATATCAAATGAATTCTTTATATTATAATTTTATGCAATATTTGTGAGCATAGATGATATCCTAACATTTTTAAATGTCGTATAGAATTCCTATAGTGGCATTTCTTGAATGTTATTAGATCAAAGTAACTTTTTTCGTATAACTTTAATATAACATTGGTAAATGTTGGTAAAAATATATATAATTTGTATACATGTTAGGTGATCAATCTAAATTCTTTACATTTCACTTCAATTGTTTTGTACATTTTACGCTTCAAATATACACTATACAAAATGAAAAAAATATAGAAAATACATTGCAAAAAAAAAAGAGAATGTACCAAACTACTAAAAATGCCAAAAAAAAAGAGGCTAAAAATCCCTCATTGTTTTCAATTTTGCTGCAGTACTCTAAACCTGGAAAAAGAACCGAAACAATTAGTAAATAGTACTAAATAAACAACCACCCAATAAATAAAATTTCTTAAAAATCCATATTTAAAAGTGGATTAAGAAAATTAAGCAAAAGTATACCTGTGCAAAAACAGAAATCCTACCTGAAACAATAAGAAACAACAAGAAAAAAAAAGTATTGTAAAAATACAATAGAGAAAACTAGTTAAATTAATTAAGCCCCAAAATTACAAAGATATGGAAATTAAACGATACATTGTTTTGTAGCAGATAGTAGTCAGCCACTTTCATGGAAAAATCTTCTTTCAACCTTAGCAAGAACCAGAGATAAAAAAAAAAAAAAGGAAAACAACATATTAGTCACAATTTTTTTCTTAAATCTTTGAAAGATGTATAAGAAAGAACTAAAGAGATGTGAAAGATAATGGGAAAAAAGTGAATGCAAAAAATACAATAGATATAAGAGAATGAGATAACTAAAAAGTTGGAATGAGTTATACGGTAGTAAAGTGATGGGAGAAAGTAAGGGTGGCTAGGGTTTTTATTAAGTGGGGGTGATTAGGGTTTTTTTTAAGTAGGGATGGGCTTTAGGTTGGTTTGACCCATATACAGGTTCAATTTAATTAAATTACAAGTACTCCAACAATTTTTAAAGCACCAATTTTTTATTTTAATATGTCCTAAAAAATTTCAAGCAATGAAAAAAAAATTTTTTTAAATTGATTTTTATTTTTTTATCGAGACATATATGAAATGTCACATGTTAGAATGACATTTTAAAACGTCGTTTTAAGTGTCGCAATAACTATTACTATAACGATGCTCATTATAAATGTTATAAAACGAAATAAAAATGTCGTAACAAACAATACTATTGAGACGTATATAGGAAGTGTAGTTAGAAACATCGCAAGAAATTGAAATGCTTGTTAGGGGGGACTTTGCATACTATAACGACATTATTTTAAAACGTCGTTTTAAACGTCACAGTAACTATTACTATAGCGATGTTTATTATAAATGTTATAAAATGAAATAAAAATGTTGGAACAAACAATACTATTGAGACGTTTATAGGAAGTGTGATTAGAAATGTCGCAAGAAATTGAAATACTTGTTGAAGGGACATCGCATACAATAATGACATTATTTTATAACGTCGTTTTTAGTGTCACAAGAGCTAATACTATAGCGACATTCATAATAAATGTCATAAAACCTAATAAAAATGTTGCAATGAACAATACTATTGAAACATATGTAGGAAATGTGGATAGAAATGTTGCAAAAAATTTAAATACAGCGACATTTATATCAAATGTCGTCATACATATACATGTTCATGAATATAGCGACGTTTGAGAAAATTGTCATTTCTAAAACGTCGTAAAAGACCTTTTTTGTTGTAGTGCATGGAGCAGTGGAGGCTGACTACTTAAATTGTCCCCTAAATTATACTTCTTTAGACATATTGTTATAAACTTTTATTTGGGACAATTAACCTATTAAACTATTATTATGAGATAATTAACCCCTTAAATTATTATTTTGGGACAATTAACCCCCCAAAATTATTATTTTAAGACAATTAATTCCTCATAATTATTATTTTGTGACAATGTAGCCCTTAATTCAATGAAACCCTCCATTTTCAAAGGAGGGTTCTATTAATTAAGGGTTACATTGTCCCAAAACAAAGTTTGGGGAATTAATTATCCCAAAATGAAAGTTTAAGGGGTCAATCATCTCAAATAAAAGTTTAAGAGTCAATTTAACCTTTTTAGTATAATTTGAGAGCTACCTTGGATATTTAGCTGATCATTCGATGGTATGGCTGCAATTAAGTGGCTTCTTGGCTAAGGTTGTGGAAAGCGAGCTTGCCAAGTAAGAGCTTGGTTGCAGCATGGAGAATAAGCCATATAACTTATGAGTTTCTGCCTATTAATGTGAACTTAGTTAAGAGAAGGATCAATGAACCAGTTTCTTTGTTCTCTCTGTGGAGAAACAGAGAGGAATCAGTTATGCATGCGCTCAAAGACAAATTAAAGAGTTCTCTACAAGGTGAGGAACATATGGAACTTCCTTGGTTTTGTTAACATAGTGGTACAAAATGCAACAACCCATATGGAAAAATGGCCGGATCAAATTATGGCAAAGCACACCAATCAGCAACAGTTTGAGACAAGCCTCTTGTTTTTTTGTGGACTCTATTGGGGAGCGGGGGGGAGGTGGGAAGGCAGAACTGAAGGGTGAAAAGGTGCAAGAACCCGAATATGTAAAAAGATATACAAATTTAAAGACTACTTAGAATTGAAGAATTTCAGAGTGCAGAGCTGAAATTATAGAGTCCTTGCGAAAGGGAGCTGGAAGCCACCACACACAGTTAGGCGTCAGGCCTTGTATAAGGTCAACTTTAATGGAGCACCTTAGATGAAGGTCACAAGGTTTAGTTCATTTGTAATTAATACAATAAGTAGCACAAAAAAGTTATCCACATTTGTAATGCTTCAAGATAAGGTCTCAAATGGCTAGGCACCCTCAATCCCCACTCAAAGAAGGTGCATGGTCACAATCTGGCAAAAGAAGATAACTAGCATATTGGATGAGAATATTATGAGTGAGTAGCACTTGCATGCTAATTTCAAACTAAATAGTTAGCTGCACTAAGGCAAAGTGAAGAATATGATGCCTTGCCAATTACTATAATAGTATCATATCAATTATTTTGGTGGAAATTGAAGATGCATTTGTTACAGAAACAAGGATCCTCTCCATTACTTAAAAATCAACGGATGTCCACTGTTAAATCGAAACACGGGTCATTTGCTAGTTTCAGTAAAGCTATATGAAGAAATGTAATACCAATAATAGTAATAGACAACTAAATAAGCAAACATGGAGTTGGAGACAGTTGAAAACCCTGTCTTGGGCCTTGGCTAGGAAAGGTCGTACGCCAAAGTTACACACTTACGCATTACATTGGAAGTTGTTAACAGTGCTGAGATCCACTTCTTGATTGGATAAAGAAAATCTGATAACATATTCATGAGAACGGAGGACATCAAAATTACAGGCATGAAGATCCACAAAAATACTGCCTACTGCTTTGGTAGAAATGCTATACTATAATTTATTTAGGGTAAATTTTATGGAGATTCTTAAGTCTAGAGAATAGTTTAATTTAAGTTTCTAGTTTTCAAAATAGACATTCCGCCTCAAATTCATTAACATCATTAAGAGTTGCCATTAATTTATTAAGTTTCCTATTATACCCTTATTCAACTCGTACACTATATAGAAAAAAATAGTTAGAACTTAATTAAAAGTCTAATATTGAGTCTTTAATTAGCTGGTAAGTAATAATAATAGTCAAGCTTGCATGAATGGATCCAATATTGGTATGAAGTATTGCGGGGTCAATTTAAACTAAATTATTTTTTGAGTGGACCAATTTAACATTTTTAATATAAATACGGAGAAATTATATTATACATTAATTAAATACATATACACACACTAATGAGGGCTTGTTTGGTTCAAAGGAGGGGAAGGGAGGGGAGGGGAGGGGAGGGAAGGGGTGAGGGAGGGAGGGGAGAGGAGGATTTTAAGGGAGGAGGGTCTTTTTTTCCTATTTGGTTGGAAGAGGAGTTAGGGGGAGTTTAATGTATATTTTTACCAAAATTATCCTCATATGTAAAATCTTTATTACTATCATTATTAATATTAATATATTTTTTTCTATATTGTCATACCATGTAAAAAATAATCTTTGTCAAATAATCTTTATTAATTATTATTATTCTTGAATTAAAGAATATAAAATATAAATCAAATATAAATTAAAATAAATAAAATTTTAAAAAAAATGTAGGTGGAAGATTAAGAAAGAGAGGAAACAAAAAATTAATAAAAATTTTCAGACCATAAATAATTAAATAAAGCAATCAAAATTAAAACATGAAAATGAAAAAAAATAGAAAGAAAAATTAAATAAACATTAGAAAATTATTTGGTAAAATATATAATTTTAAAAAAATAAAAAAAGGAATGAAACAAAAAGGGGAATTTGAAAGAGAAAAAAAAAGAGAGATAAATTATATAGTTAAGATATGATAGAATTATCAATAATATTGAAGAGGGTAAATTTGTCAAAAAATTATCACTTTCTCGAAAGACCCCCAATTCGAGGAAGTAGAATATGAGGGACTAGGAAGAGTTTTATCCTCCTCTCACCCCTCCTTCTCCTCTATCCTCTCAATCAAACAAAACAAACTCCTCTTAACTTTTCTCAACTTTTCCTAAATACTCCAACCAAACAAGAGGTAAATGGACCCTTAATTTGGCAAATTGGTACTCTAGCTGATTTTCGTCTAATCTATAGAAACAGAGAAGAAGAAGAATAGTGTAAGTATAGGTGATGACGTGATGCGGTTGGAAATGGGAATTATGAAACTCCGCCACTCTGGGCACGTTTTATCCAGCTTGTGCCACATGGATATTCTTCCAACTTAATTTACCTTCCCCAACCACCCAACCTATTCCTTTTAAACAAGAGTAATATAATAATCAAGCTTTTGACTTTTTCTCGTAACTCCTTAATTTAATTCCTTTGTTTTCCAATTTGAATATATGCTTATTTTATAAAATAGCCTTTTTTGTTTGAAGTTAGTATCTCATAAATTGTCAATGAAATTATATGAAACTCTACAAAGGGGTAAAAGGATTGATAAATATTCCTATAAGATGTATTTTTAATTTTGATTAATAAATTAAGTGCTGAGCATGTTTCATTATTCTAACACTGGGTTCTGAAATTTAAAAGTCACAATTCATAGAATAATAATCTTTTCTTTTTCACTTTAGAGATTGAAGGTACCTTGAATAGAGTTGACTATTCGTTCAACCTGAGATTTATAAATTCCATTTTTTTTTGTCTATTTTTATATATTTTTACAATTTCTTTCAAATAAAATATACCAAGTATTAAGCACTTCCTCCTTTTCATAATATATGTCGTTTTAAGGTTTTGCACAAGAATTAAGATTATCATTAAAAACTCTTATAATCTAGATAAAATATTATGAAGGGGCAAGTTTACCCTTTTATTGTGATGATTTATTCCCATAAATACCCTCTTTTTAATAATAAATGCTTTGTAGGATTAATTCAAAAAAAGAAGGGTAAAGTTGGAAAAAGTGTAATAAATGCTTTATAGAAGTCTTAAAGTGATAGATAATTTAAAAAAAAAATTCTCCTAAAAACGAGAAATATTGTAGAAAGGAGGGAGTACTTTTTCCTAAAAAAAAAGTATTAAATGCTAATAAAATTACTTACTACACTCTTTAATGTTAATTACTTCTAATAAATACCCTTTTTTAATGCATCAAAAGTTAATGTATTAGCTCACCAAAAAAAAAGAGTTAATGTATTAATTGCGAATAACTATGACTTCTCCCTCATGATTTGGTGGTTGAAGGATTTGAGAAGTAATAGCATGGATTTGATCCTCATTCCTCACCTCCCTAATTAGTCCCTTTCCCCTCTGTATGTAAACAAAAAAAAATGCAAATAATTGCATCTAGTAAACAAGAAGTTAAACCAAACTAATATATTTACATATTATATTTATATATATGATATACTATAAATATATAGAAAAGCATTCAATTTACACATGTAAAAATAGTTACTATATCACTAACCCCCGTTACGTTAAAAGAATTTCTTCTATTTAAAATTTAATGCAATTTAACTTCAATAAGATTCAACATGCCTATTGAATATCGGAAGTTTATTAGAGATAAAAAAAAAAGTAGTTGTTATGTAGTACCTTTTATAAAGTTTATACTATTTAATTTATAACTATATACTAGTACTAGTATAAGACTTGTTAACTAGCAAAAAGCTACACCTATAAAGAAAGAGAAGTCGGAAATGAATCAAGGGCGGTCCAATATATTCATTCCATAAGGAGCGGTTTTATTTTTGTAAGCAATGATACGTATATATATATATGTACTCGTATTCTATTACATTTTATTATTATTATTATTATTATTATTATTATTATTATTATTATTATTATTATACACTTAAGGGCATAGTTATTAAACCCGGCCAGGCCTGGCGATCGGACCGGTCAACCCAGTGACTCGGAGTCTAAATCGGGTCTGGTCAGTAATTAAACCGTTTAAGCAATTGACTCATTCAAAACCATTTGACTTGGAAAAAATCTATTTTAAACCGTTGACCTGGACGGGTCTCTTTGACCCGGACGGGTTAAAATTATATAAAGCAAATGACCTTCTTGTCCTATTTTTATGCAATTTTTTTTATATAAAATGAGGGTAAATATGGTATTTAAATATCATAACTTACAAAAAATAATAAAAAATGTTAAACTAAAAGAGAAAAACAAGCTAAAACTTGTTATTGAGTAGAAACTTGAATTTATACTTTGCTTATCGAAAATATTTATTAGTATGGATAGATATTTGATGATCAAAATACTTTAAATATAAAGTTGATGATTATTTAAAAATTTGTTTAAGGTTGTCAAATATTTTTTTATTACATTACAATATTTTCAACCTTTCATTTATATAATTTTGTACTATACCATATGATAAATAAAAGTATTAAATATAAAAAATAATTTTAAAATATTTTATTGACCCCATATTAATCCAATTGATCCCATGATTAAACCAATTACTCTGTGATGTGAAGCCTTGAGCGAGTTGCCGTCGATTCGGGTTTAATAACTATGTTAAAAGGTAGAAGCAAACAATCATCATCATGGTACAAAATACCAGTTACATTGACTCCTGCACGCGCACTACAGATACGCGTGTCATCTCCTCATTGTCCAGCCGGAAACTTCTTTCCTTTCCTCCCTTCTCACCCTTTTGGCCTTCTTCTCTGCTCCTCCCTTCCAATATATACTAGTACTTTCTTCCCTCCGTTGGTTAGGTCCACCTCTCTCTCTCTCTCTCTCTCTCTCTCTCTCTCTCTCTCTCTCTCTCTCTCTCTCTCTCTCTCTCTCTCTCTCTCTCTCTCTCTCTCATGTAAGGTATATTGAAAACGCGCATCACCGAAAACAAAGTACATCTTTCTTTTGAATATATATGAGGAGCGAGATATTGAGGGAAACGAAAAGAAAGTCAAATTTGTGTCTGCGCTAAGCCTTTCCATGCAGAAATGAAAACCGCTAAACCTAAACCTTCTATACTCAAATACCTCCTTTCCCTCTCCCTTTCTCTCTTCCTCCTCTTCCTCCTCTTCCTCTTCTTTTCTCTCCAGCCACCTCGCCGCACCCAAACTCTACTCACCACCACCCCCAACCACCCTTCTTCCTCTTCTTCCTCTTCCTCCGCCATCTCCTCCTCCTCCGACCTTAAAATCCGACCTGGCTACACCTCCTACGATTCCTACATCCAACGCCAACTCAACAAAACCCTCAACCCAAAATTGAGAAAGATATGGACGACCCGTGACTGGGACCGCAAAATCCAAGTCTTCTCCAAATTCTTCGACGAATTAAAGCTCCAAAACCTGCTCTCCAACTCCTCCAAGTCTCTCTGCATCGGCGCCCGAGTCGGGCAAGAGGTCGAAGCTCTGAAACGTGTCGGGGTCTCCGACTCCGTCGGCATCGACCTCGTGCCTTGCCCTCCCCTCGTCTTGAAAGGTGACTTCCATAACCAACCCTTCGATAACGAGACTTTCGACTTCGAGTTCTCCAACGTGTTCGACCACGCGCTTTACCCGCAAAAGTTCGTTGCCGAGATCGAGCGGACGTTAAAGCCCGACGGGGTCTGCGTTCTGCACGTGGCGCTATCTAGACGGGCTGACAAGTACTCGGCCAATGATTTGTACAGCGTTAAACCGTTGGTGAAGTTGTTCCAAAGATCGCAGCTGGTTCGCGTCCGCAAGGTTGACGGATTCGGATTGGACACCGAGGTTGTTTTTCGTAAGAAGAGTACGATCCAACGGTCCTGATCCCCCCTTTTTTTTTTTTTATAATTTTCGTTATCAAGTTTTGATAGAGTAACCAATTCATATAATATACAAAAATTTGTTGTTACTATTTCCAAAAGAAGCCAATTACATGCAGACCCCATAAAAGTTGATGATCGGATGGAATATGACTTCATATATTATTGTAATTTTTACAAAACCAATATAATATTATTATAATTTTTTTAAATTACCTTCTCATTTAATGTATATCTCCTTTATCCTCTCCTTTTAATCATAAGTGGAAAAAAAAGTTAAATAAGGGGTAATATAATAAAATAAGTGAAAAATGTATAAAATTAACAAAAAAAATTGTTTCCCCTGATCTTATAAAATAACTAAAAATGACATATATTTTTGAGTAATTCTTTTGAAACATTCCTTTTCTTATTAAGTAGTACTAGTAGTATTACATTATTATTATTATTATATTATTTTAAAAAGTTAAAATAATATTACTTGATGAATAATGAAATAGTATTTTTATTACAAAAAGATGCACTATGACACCCGCACCCTAATCAATCAAAGTCCAATAATGTGAAGCCTAATTCGTTGAGAAAAGAACACCATCATTCCCATTTTGGTTCATTTCTCTTTTAAGAGGAGGGTATCCTTAGACCTTGTCTTACTAATCCGAGATTAATCCTTGTACTAGGAACATGTAAGAGGTAAAGTCCTCTGATTATTTTGCTTCAATTTGATGCATGACATATGGATTGCCAATCATGAGAAAGGTAGGGTTTTGAATATTGGTTGGATGAGGGTATGGGTTCATCAAAGACCACCGACCACCTTTGTGTTAAAGCAAATCAAGTTGTCACTGAAATTAATTAATTAATTCAAGTTTCGCACAATTAAACTTGGGGAAGATTCGGAAAAAAAAGCAAAAAATGGAAAAGCAGATGGATGAGTGGGGTCCTTGGCCATGGTACATATTATGATCTTTTAATTAAGTAAAATTAACGCAAAGCAAGCGAACAAAGGAAAATTTATACCCCTAACGTTCGAGAGGTATAGAATGGTTATGACTTTAGCAGACAAAAGCAAGCTCTACAATTATTTTCATTTTCGTTCTATCATTGTCTCTGCCAGTCTGCCTCCTATTATAAATTGTTAAAAGAAGAGATGCCATCTGCGGGAATGACTTGTTAATTTGCTTTTGGAATAAAGAATTACATGATTAATGATTTTCGTTTGCCCTTAATTTCTGATTAAGATTTAATCATGACGGTTTAAAATACCAAAAAAAGAAAAGAAATGAAAAAGGAAAACTCAATTCAAACAATCTCTTATCTCGTGAAGTGTAGCAAAACGAATCATGCACAGCCCCTATTGTAACACTCCCAGGTTTGTTTTTTCTTTTTTTTGAAGATAAAGTTTAGGAGTAAGAGGGATTAATCCATATAAAAAATCAAGACAAATCGCCATCCGTTTTAAGAATTTACATATTCATTAACCTTTCATTTACGGATGTTTAAAATGATTCCATCTTCATCTTCAAGATTAAGATAAACTGTCAAAACCCTTGGATTTATATTCATTGAATTTTTATCTACGAATTTTTCTAACTTATAGATTGCCTATTACTAAAGAGCTATAAGGATTCAAATTCCAGTGCCTTCCACTACAAATTGAAGCCCCCACCTTGACCAACCCCCGTTCGCATAACACTCCTAGCTATTTCATAACATCACAACTGCTTTTTCCTTTAATTAGACCTGTTCATAGGCTTAGCACGCTGCCCTAGCGTCATTTGAAGTCCCAAACGAAGATTTTAAGACTCAAAAATTGACGTCATTCATATATATTGTCGCCAAAAAGAACTTTGCATACTAATAATTTTACCGTTATAATTATAACATTACATAAAACCTAGAAAACATGGGGTGGGAGCGGAAACAGTCCTTGACAATGATCAGGGAGAGCACAAGCAAAAGTTCTCCGGCTTCACTGTACAGGACAAACAAAGCAAAAACCTCTCCCAATAACAGCAGAAGAAGAAGAAGAAATTAGAACTGAAAGAACATTTTTTACTATTTAATTCGCCTGACTATCTGGAACAAATTCATCAGGCTGGCTATCAAGGTCATTAAGTTGTGATTGTGACGCTGTTAGTTTTGCCTTCTTATAGCTGCTTGAGTTACGAAGGATTGCATGCAAAGACAAGCTCTTTGGGCTTGAAGAACTGCTCAAGTAAAAAGAAACGATTATAGAAATTAAAAGAAAATTAGATTCACACTACATGCTATGCAACGAATAACTTAGAAATTTAACATGTTCCTATAGCTGTTTTGAATGTGGGGTCAATGTATGCAATTCTGTATTCTTCAATAAGAAAAGTGATCGACATATTTGGAGTTTGTACAAAGGGTTTGGATTTTGGAATGAATTCTAGCCTCAACCATTGATTGGAAAACCGTCGGTGGAAAATGTGGCTATAAGCCATTATTACATAGCTAAATTGTTGGATCAAAGAAGAATTTTCTTTAGGTTGTACTTTTTGTCAATTGTTATCCAATGCAAAGAAGAGAAAAGCTGTCAAAAACACATTTGAAGAATTCTTCCCATTGCATTGCAAAACTTTTTGCTTAAGCTACCCACCAGAATTACAAACCAATGCAAAATCCAATAAGATCAACTTCTTAAATTTAGAATTAGCATAAAAAAAACTTTATTAATTTGCCAAGCTCAATTTGAGAAAATAACGACTATAGGTCATAACTTAGCTTTCACCATGTGAAAGGCCAAACTTCACTTAGCAAGTTTCAGTTGTATGAGAAAAATTTTTCACGCATGAATTGATTAACATATAAGTATATCCAATGTAGCCTCAAAAATAGCGAGTTTCTAAACCAGAAATATTAGTTTGTTAACTCTTAACAATAGCAGTAAGATACTAATACGCAAGATGTATATCTCAAAAGACAAAGGAAAGGATTATAGCTATTCCAACTTACCCAAGCCTTTTTCTGTTCCTTCCACCACCTTTCCCTTCCGAGTTATAAGACCCTACACAAATTTCCACATAAACAGAAGAAACTATCATCTATACAATCTTGGATTACAATTCACAATGAATAAAAACGAAGTTACAAAACATATGAGAACAATGCTAATTATCTTATATCTTCAAATTTGGTTGTCCATCAAAACTATATGTAGAAAAAGGTACAACCCCAAAAAGAACGAAAACACAAAAAATAATATGAATGAACTCATGCTGGTTTGGGAGATGCTGAGGGATTGGAGTTAGGCACCGCCTTTTCATGAAGGATACCTAAGTTAATGAAAATGAAAAAGAGGAGATGGAGTTCTGAAAGAAAAAGTTGAAATTTGATGCATCTGTTCATTTATTGAAAAATTATGAAGGGAAAATGAAATAAAATGCAATTACAAACATGATATAATCAAATATTTTTCACAACTAAAGAACCTGTGATAACGAATATGAATTACCATTTCGTGATGAACTAATGTTTACATCACTATCATCATCTGATGATGAACTATCTGATGGAGTTCTGGTGCGGTCATTGGAGTGGTCTACTCCATCTTCATCATCAGAACTCTCCTTATCATCATGCTTAAATATTGTACCTGCCGTAGCCAGTAAGCTCTTCTTATTTTCCAAGTTCTTCATAACTTTCCCATTGTTACTTCCAGTAGCTTTTGCAATATCCAGATGGGATTGACGCTCATTACCTCCTTCATTTAGATCAATGGTATGCGCCTTTGACAAATTAATGTCAATGGGCCTTTGAGCTTCTTTAGGAATGGAATTGATTGTGTCAGTTTTATTAGACTGCAGAGGTTTTCTTCCCACACTTCCAGAAATGGTCAAAGGTGTCTTACTTGATTGAGTATTGGAGCTACGTGGTTCAACCTTTGATGATGATCTTTGAGATTGGATGGAGCTAGATTTGGCTGCTTGGGCTTCTGCCTTTTCAAGTAGATTCCCATTTAACATCTTTGAAGATGGTAAATCTGGTATGGATCCACCTGACTGGGCATCAGGCTTCTTCTTCTTCTTCTTTCCTTTCACCTCCTTTTCCACTCCTTTTCTGTCTGTTACCATATCAATAAGTATCTCACCAGAATCAATGATTTCATGCTGGTTGTGGCTTCTGATCATTTCACTTTCACGGCAAACTTCTATGCTCTTATTAGCATCAATCACATCAGAACCTTTAGCCTCATCTTCATTGACAACATCTTGAATGGGCCTTCCCTCATGATCAAGTGTCTTACTTGATTGAACTTTGGAGCTATATGGTTCAACCTTAGAAGATGATCTTTGAGATTGGATGGAGCTAGATTTGGCAGCTCGACCTTCAGCCTTTTTATGTTTACCATTTAACATCTGTGAAGATAGTAAATCAGGTGTTGATTCACCTGACTGTACATCAGGCTTCTTCTTCTTCTTTCCTTTCACCTCAGTTTCCACTCCCTTTTTGTCAGTCGCCTTATCAAGAAGTGTCTCACCAGAATCAACAATTCCATGCTGTTGTTGGCTTTTGATCCTTTCACTTTCACAGAGAACTTCTACACTGTTATTAGCATCAACCAAATGGGTGCTTCTAGGGTGATCTCCATAGAAAACATCTTGTATAGGCCCTCCCTCATGATTGGCCTTAGGTGTATTTTGGGATAACTCAAGCTGATTGTGGACAGGACTGATTCCAACCTCTGCATTATCCTTATGTACCAAATTTGATCCATTCGATTGTCCTGCTGAACTTGAATTCACTACCTTTTTCTTCCTTGTGGATTTAGATTGCGTACTCACCTCACTCATGTCTTCAGCTGGGGCAGTTGGATCCCTGTGATCAACATCTTCTTTTCCTTGCAATTCTTGAGCATCCACGGTAGAACTCTTCTTCTTAATTTTCTTCCTTGATTTCTTGTCCAGATTTTCAGCATCTACTGGCCCATTGTTACAATGCAAGGACTCCAGCACATCTCGAATTACATCATCAGCTCTCACATCAGTATCATCACTCAACCTGTCACCAGTCAGAGAGGTAGGATGTTCTGCAGGCGATATATCAATCGCAGGATCTATACGATCTCCAGCATCCAATACTTCTGTTACTCCGTCTGGATCCTTACTCTTCTTGGGCTGCTTTATTTTCTTGGAAGACTTCTTAGGTTTCACAAAATTAGCTTCCAATCTACCACTCTGACTTTGATGCCCTGAAACCCCAAGGTCATTCAGGAGATTAGTTCCCCGTTCAGACATAATGATAGGATGGCCATCCACATGATTGGCATTATGATCATTTGAGTCTCTCATCTTCATAACTGATCCAACATCTGGTTCACATGCTTCATTTTTGCTTTCTGTGTTACCATAATTAGTATCAACCATATCATCATCACCTACTAAAGCCAGTATTATAGTATTAGCAAAAGTTAATTTCTTGATAATCCTACTAATCACGCAAGTGATAAAGAGAATAAGGGTAGAATAAAAGGGAAAATTATGTAAATAACTGCATACAAACAAAAACAGAAACTTACCCTCTGAGGTGGGCACTTTATTATTTTTGCTAACTTCTTGAATTTCCTCTGAAGAAGTCAGACGGGGTTCAGAAATTGTTCCAAGAACAAATCCTAGATCAGCTTTATTGCCCAAATCCTTGTGATTAATTGCTTCTGCAGCCTGAAACATGTCCACATGAACATCTTTTGCCTTAGAGATTTCACTGCCCACTTCACTAGGATTTGATTTTTGCCTTTTCTTTCTCCTTCTCTGACTATCCTTTACAGGTTCAGCATTTATATGATCGGACTTGGCACTTGTGCTTCCCAGTTTTTGACCTAAAGAGCACTCAGAGCTTGTAATCTCAGATAAAGTGCCTTGTTTATCAAAGCCAGTCAATACACCATTTTGTATTAAAGAATTCTCATTGCCATAATTCTTCTCTGGTTTGTGCTTTTTCTTTGATGCAGACCCAGGTTGAGAGGAATTCTCAGTTAACTTACATTCTTGTTCATTGAGAGAAACACCTTTATGTTTATTAGTTTTACATTCAGAATGTTTTCCTGGAACTTCTGCTCCCTCGTCAGCCATCCTTTTCCTTGTGGCTGATCTCTTATTTATATCAGGTGATACACTTCTTCTATTTACGTTGTCTGAATCCAGTGCATCTTTACCAGATTCAACAACTGAAGCATTACTTTCTTTAACAGCATGGTCACGGGTGGCATCCTTCTTTCTCTTTTTAGCTTTGTGCTTTTCTCTTAAAAGAGGTGCAGCTACAGAAGCTGGTAGATCTTCTGAATTTTTCTTATTTCCAACATCTTTCTCCTGTACCTTCGGCTTTGACCCATTATTGCTAGCAGGGACCAAAATCTTAGCAGTACTGTCATTCGTCTGTTCACCTTCCATAGGCAAATCTCCTGAATTTGCTTCAGCAGAATTAGTGAAACCAAACTGTTGGGATGCCAACTTCTGTTTTGCATGATGGTTGTTCTCATCTTGAGGCAATGATGAATCATTGACATTGAGCAACCTTTTTGAAGGACCATCAGGTAGAAGATCAACCACACCAGCTGAAGAATTATTAGTTGTGATACCGAAACAGGTGACGTCATTGCCAGTATCAGGTTTGCAGGAATTATGATTGTCATTATGCTTTTCAGGCCCCAAGGCATCAACAGAAAGAAACCAACTTTTACTCACTCCATCAAAAGCACTTTTTACAAACATGGAATCTGAAAGGTGATAAAGATATCCTTTGCGCTTCACCTGTTCATGATCACAAAACCATTTCAAGATGAAATTTAAATCAATAGTAAATATCCCTAATAACGTAGAAGTGCAAGATATAGTAATACCTTTAATGCATTAATCTTTATCTTCCCAATGTTAGGAAAGCACAATGGGTGTTCATACAGTATCTTTTCTGCACATCAGAAGGAAAGAAAGATATTATCTAAAACAGAACTAGTAAACACAAATAACTAGTTAATATTAAACTAAAGTTTTATCTTTATCCGTCACTAAAAGTGTTAGAGAATGAACTAAGGTTTATTAGGATTTGGGTTGGAAAACCTGTCCATCTACAATGGAAAACACCTTATGTCGGTGAGATGAAGTTAAACAACTAGAACCAGCAACTAATTTTCAGCATGATACAGCATAAAGAGAACAGAATACATAACTTTCATCACATAACATTGCCACGTTACTTACTGATCAAACATTCTAGAGTAACTTCGAGACATCAGCAGCTCTTTCAAACATTTAAACAACTATAACTCTTTCCAACACCAAATTTTAGGTCCATTCCAGAGGAAATTTCTATTCTACTTTTGATCCTTAAGGTCAAAATTCTCAAACGAATAGAACTCTAAACTGACATCGAATCAATCATCACAAAGAGATCAGAAAGTCACACCGATTATGTTGCTCGATTATGTTGCTCAGCAGAAGCAGATTAACACTTGTAACAAAAAAACAAAGTTCAAAAATTTTTAAAAAAAATCTCCATAGACAATCTTAATCCAAAAAAAGGGTAATAGTAATTTACTTTTAAGATCAGAAACAGTGTCGGAATCGGAGACGATCATGGCCAGGTGGGTGTCGAGGCTGGTATCAATAAAAACAGTGTTGTAGACAGTGGAACTACGGGAGCCGGAGGTAGAATCCGGCTTCCCCATTTTGTTTCTTCCCGCCGAGAGTCGGCGGCGACTCAAGAGTTGAAAGGGTTTCGAGTTTAACTAGAAAGGAAACGAAATTTTGTGGGGTGAGGGGTTTTGTTTGTGTAAAAGACAGTCCTTTCGCAGTACGGCTTGTACGGGTTTATATGGCGGCATGTAGAAATAGAAATAGAGGAATGTCAAGACGTTGAAGCGTGCGTTCTGTAAAAAAAGAAGAGAAGCGGAGTTGTAAACCGCTGCTTTCTAGACCGGATGAAAGAAAGCAATGGTGACGCGGGGCCCTTGGGCTTGTATTCTGGGTTGGGGCTTTTTCATGATTTCTTTGCAAGTCCACAGCATTATGGTGCTTTTGGGAGCTCACTATTTTTAGCCAACATATTAAGGGACTAGTTTGATATTGGATTTGCGGTAAAAATGTATAATATTTTTGAAAGGTACTTTTTAAAATTACGGTGAAAAAGTGGTAATCAAACTCGACTCAATTCCGAAATTCATTATTCAAGCTCAGGTGGAGCTGAACTCGAGCTTGACTTGATTTGGCTCCACTAACCCTAACTTATACTAGAAGTTTGAAACTCGACACAACCCAAGCTCCAATGGGACATTAAAAATATGTTTTATTTATATATGAGTATGCTATAAAAAAGTATTAAAAATTTAAAAGTTTTTCTTCAAAATTTTTTTGGTAAAGTTTAGTAAGACTCGCCAATCACTCAAGTATGAGTATTGTGAAACCCCCGTAACTCATTCATTCCAACCAAACTTTGTGCTTAGTCGTCAACGAATTCCAAAGGTTTTCTGATTGGTCCTAAGTTTTTTTTTTTGCATTGGTTTAAATGCTCGTATCTGATGCCATTGCTAAGTTCTTGGATCGTGTTGAAACTAAAGTTAAACAAAGGAAGTCAGACTAATAGGGCTTTTGCAATGACGAGAAACCATAAGGAAAACTCTGGCCAAGGTTTTATAATCTCCAGAAGTTGAAGGTCAAAATTTGATTTGGGAGGAAAAAGGAGACTCGAGCTCTATCATATATAAATGATACCGTGGACCAACCAAACTCTCTTTGTAAGGGGATGAAAGCAAAATATACGCATAAGCATCCAAATACATAGTGGGAATGTCACAAAGCTAATGCGTAATGCTTAAAATAAATTATCCCCGGAGCGCGTAATAATTATATTTTAAAAGTTAAATATGAAAAAGAAAAAAAAAAGAACTAGTAAAATTCAAAGGTAATTCAAGCCAAAAGCTCAATGTAGCCAACTTTCAACAACAAGAACAAGGGACGGAACAGACTCAACATAGGGTTTTTCTATTCCTGCTTCCTAGAATCCTTGAGTTGTCCCCGCTTTCTAATGCCAAGGCAAAAGCGTAAACGCCAAGCATCAACCACACACTCTGGCAATGAATATGCCAAGCCCCAGAGGATGGAATGGGGCCAGTAGGGTGTGCAACGTGGTTCGTAGCCTATCCAGTGCATTGCTGCCCGAGCATAACCATCAGTAGATGGAACAAAGAAAGAGGATCTTCTGATTGATGCCATTTTGGTTGCCACATATAATGGAACCTGCATCAAGAAACCCCTTGATTGATCAGAGAATGTCAAGAAAATAATAGTCAATACACAGAGACTAGCAGCTCTCAATGTTTGAGAGTTAAAAGTTACCCAGAGTATTACTGCTAAAGGTACAATGTTTCCTAATCCATTGTTTATATTATCCTTCCTAAATACTTCGATTCATAGAAGTTTAACTTCTCTATTGTGGTTATACCTAAGGATTGCCTATCGCTTTCCCAATTGAAAATATCTATTTTGTCAATGGAACAGAAAGTAAGCTTAGATACAATACAAATGCTGAAAGTAGTTGAAAGTAGTTTTCTTTCTTAAGCCACCTGGTTCACATGGTAGCAAAATCAAAGTCACCACAAATGCATTCAGTTTTGGAGGCATGATCTACTCTTTCTATTCATCCCCATCATATCCACCTTAGAATAGAAATCATTTGATCATCTTAAAGGTATAATCAGTAGAAAGAAAGGGGCAAAAGAGAGGGACAGAAGACGAAAGTCTGGCGAAAATTGGGTGGATAAAAGGAAAGGAAGATTTAGAACCATTGATTCAAAAAGACGTCCTATGCCTTAAAAGGTGATAGGTTTTGGGTGGCTACTGATGAAGAAATTAGATGAGATATTGAGTACTTTCACCATAAGTGAAAAACAGTTCCTATTCATGGAATTAAAACAACATAACAGAAAAACAGCACAAAAGATATTGTTCCATACACCATCTTATACAATATATAAAGCCTTGGTAGATTGCTCGGTACCAATAACATTGATTAAACTTATAAACATGAAAGCAAATGATAGAGATAACTTTAAAAATAAAACTATCCAATTGCCGCACATATGGAAACCATCATCTATTGCAAGCACAATTGTGTAATATACTCATAATACTAAAACACTCTACAATAGAGAGTGAAAGTGAAAGTTATTGAAAAAAGTTCTAAAGTTCAAAAAATAAACCTTTTCTTCTCCCCAGAGAAATTAGCTAATATAGTAAACAATATAATATTTGAGGTTGCTTAAATACCATCATAGATTGGCCATTGTAAGTTCAACAAGCAAATCAAAATCTGTACCTAAATTCTAGTAATTTACCTAATTCTGTACCTAAATTCTGGTAACTCATCAAGACAAATAGATTTGCATGGCCTACATCCATTAGAAAAATGTACATTCCAGAACAAGTGTCAATTTTCACTATATGTCAGCAAATCAAATTGTTTATGGGTAGAGTATCCTCTTGTGATTTATATATGGTGGTAATTTAGTATTGAAGAACCAAACATATTCAATATTGAACCAAAGCAGTGGAGCTTTAGCAGAGAAAAAGTTACCTGACACTGGACATCAATGCCACTCTTCTTGTATTCAACATAAAGGGACCTTGAAAATTGATCAATGTACCTGAAAACAATTCCCCCAAGAAAAAGAAGTACCACCTTTAGTCGGTAAAACAATAAATAAAAATCCAATTTAACTTTGCAAAAAAAGACAAAAACTTACGCCTTAGTAGCAGCATAGACAGCATAAAGTGGATCAGAAGGGATGACAATGGCAGCACCAGAACCAATATTGACAATTGCACCTTTCTTTCTCTTCACCATCCCAGGCAGAACAGCCTGAGTAACCTTAGTAGTACCTTCAACATTAACCTTAATCAAATTCCTCAACAGCTCCTCATCAACCTCATGGAAAAACCTTGCATAAGGATATGAAATCCCAACATTATTAATCAAAACCCCAACATCCAATCCTTCAATAGCTTCTTTTATCTTCTTCACGCCTTCATCAAGATTACCAGTGAAATCCACAACAACCGCCTTGATTTGAATCTTGCCATACTTAGCCAAGATAGAATCAGAAACATCCTTGAGTTTATCAGGATTACGACCCACCAAGACAAGATTAAGCCCCTTCCTCGCTAACTGGAAGGCGAAACCTTTGCCAATACCATCAGTTGGTCCTGTCACAAGAGCCCAAGAACCATATTTCTTGAGATTCTTACCAGGTCTAAGGAAATTAACCCAGACCCATTTCAGAAAAACAAATGAACATTTCAAGAGTGATAGAGAACCCAAACTGAAAAGAAAAAGAACCCATAAAGGTTGAGTCTTGAGAGTATCGAAGAAGCAGGTTGCCATTGATTATAGCAAAGGAAAATAAAAAAGTTCGAAACTTTTACGAGTATAACAAAGAAAGGAAAGATCTAAGGGGAAATATATATAGAGTGATCGAAAGGAGAAATCTTTAACAATACATTCAGTTCGTTTGGGGTTGTTGGATATGGCTTTGACTGCGACAAAGCCAGAGAAAAATATAGAAGAAGAGCAAAGAATTGAAAACAGACAGGAAGATAGGGTAGGCAGAAACAGATGAGGAAGGCCGAAAGGAAACGGAAGAATTGATTATTTGAGGAGGAGGAATTAACTAAATAAGAGAGAGGTGGGTGAAGTAGATGAGCTGAAAACCACCTCAATTAACCACTCTAGCTTTGATGACAAATTGACAAGTTCGTAACTCAACCTTGCCTGTTCCTTGCTTCAGTTCCATTCTAATTTTTGTTTCGATCTTCTTAGTATTTATTTTTCTTAAGCCTTATATTTGCCCTTTTTAAAAAACCCTAATTAATTTTCTATATAATTGACATTCATTTCTATTTTTAAAATTTCACAAATTGAATTGATATCAAGTTAATTCATTATTAACAATTTATCCCACGCTAATGTTACAGGTATAAATGAGATTTGGTTTTTTTAATTTGTTTATAGAGAAACAAAAAAAAATATAATATAATATTTATATAACTCCACAATTAATCTATACATATACATTATTTTTATCTTTGATTAAATTTTTTTTTCTGTCCCTCTAATTTGATATATGATGGATTACTTATCGGATTGTATGCAATTTTGTGAGAAGCGAGTTAATTTGGTGTGAAAATATCTTTTTGCCATTTTAGTTAGAAATTGTTAGTTTTTTGTGTGGATTAATTCGTAATTTTATCCAAAATTTTTTTAATACTTTTATATTTATTGAAAATAATTAAATGTAAGAGTTTAATTTTTTTTCTAATTCAATATCTTAAAAATTGTGTTGACGTTTATTTTTTCTTTTTTGACTTTTTAATTTCCTTTTATTATCTCCCATATATAGGTTTATTAATTTTTAAAACTTTCTTTAATTGTTATTTTGTGGAATTATAGATGAACATCATATTAGTGTTTTTATTTTTCTTTCAACAAATTGATCAAATCAAATTTTATATACACCCGTAGTATTAGCACGGGGTAAATGACTAGTAATTAAAATTCTTTAAAAAAATTAATAAACTTATATATGGGAAAAAATATAAGTAAATTAGAAAGTCAAAAAAAAAGAATAAATGTGAGCACAATTTTTAAGATATTGAATTAGGAAAAAAAAATTAAATTGTTACCTTTTTATTTTAAATAAATTGTCACAAAATTAGGAATTAATCTATACCCAAAACTAACAATTCTCAATTGAGAAAGTAAGAAGGATATGTCCACACCATATTAACTCCCTTCCCATAAAATTATCATATAGTTTGACAAGTAAGCCATCGTATGCTAAATTAGAAGAATAGAAAGAGAATTTAATCAGCGATAGAAATAATATATAGGTATAAATATTGAATTTTAATGAGATCATATAGGCTATCATATAACAAAAAGATAAATATAGTTTATAAGAATGATTATATTATATAAGTAATTTAAATGCATGATAAATTTGAAAAAAGATTTCAAAATTAACATTAACAAAAAATTAAAAGTGATAAAATTCTACTCATTAGTTTTTTTCTTTTCTTTTCTTTCTCTCTATTTTTTCTTTTCTCTGCATTGTTTTATTTTTTTATTATTTCTCCTTTTATTTTTACATAGATTTTGTCTTTGTGAAAATTATTGAATTTAAATATGCAGAAACAATTAATCACAAATAAAAAAAGAGCATGAAATTACATAAAGAATAATTTATTTATATAAATAAATAGAAAAAAATAAGTGCATTATTATCTCATAAAAAACCAAGAAATTTTAAAAAAAATTATAGAAAATGAAAAATCTTAGGTCAAATATATTAAATGTAATCATTCTCTCTCTCTCTCTCTCTCTCTCTCTCAAATAAAATAAATAGCCGTTACAAAGTATTTAATACATTTCAAAAAAATAATAAAAATTATTTTTAAATTATCTATAATTATTTTTCTTTCTCAACTTATCTTACATGACACTTTTTATGATCTCCATAAAATAAAGGTTAAATTTAATACATGACCTAAATCCAAGTTAATCAGGCGTCCAATACAACTAGCTAGTATTGGTAGATTTACGTGTTGTGCAGTTTGATAATTCTAGTGGGAACAAAAGTCCCAGGTTAGTGGGAGGCGACAAGAGTGTCTTATAAAGACATGATTTTGTTAAAGGTTATATCCTGTTATAGTGGTGACCCCGGTTTGGTTCCAGTTTTGAACCAGCAATTCCGTTTTGGTTCCAAAGGAACTGGAACCTTAAGGCTTCAATTCAGTTGCGGTTCCGGTTATAGTTTCGGTTTTAAAATGGATCGATTTTGGTTTGGTTTCTTTTTTTTTAATTTCTAAAGTTTTTGTTACATAAATAAACTAGATTAAATGTGTAAAAAAATTTACTTCCAAATAAATACTAACAAATAAATTAATTAATTTTATAAAAAAAGATTATAAAAATAAACTAAATAAATAGTACAAGGATATGTAAATTTTTAAAATTGTTCTACTTATTTTATTTCATTTTGAAAAAAAAAATATTACAAGGATAATGGAGCTGTAATATACAATTTAAATTTTACAAATTAAAAGAAAAAAATAGCTCATCTCCATCTAAATTAAAACTAATAATCTAAGTGAATGAAAAAAAAATTGTAAAAAAAAAAGAAAAAGAAATTGAGCTTACACTTAATTCTTACCATAATTAAGTTGCCTAGTATCCTCTTTGTTAAGTTTAAGAGGAATCAAAGCTCACGTAATTCTCTTACCCTTTTTTATTTTAACGTTACCATTGGTGCCTTTCGTGGATTGTTCCTTGACAATATCATAACCAAATTCTTGCTCAAATGCTTATTATCGCTCCAATTCTTGTTGCATATATTGTGTTTTAGTCCAATCATCAAGAAGGACTTGAGTTTCAATTGAGTCAGGACTCAAACAAGAACGCCTTTCATCCGATATATTTCCACTGACACTAAACTCTTGTTCCACGGTAACTGTTAAAACCGGTGTTGCAAAGATTTGTTTGGCTATGATACTTAAAACAGAAAAATGTTTTTGATGCTCCTTCCACCATTGTAAAATATCAAAGCTACTATCATCAACAAACTGAAAGAAGTTGTTAGATAACTTTCAAGCTTAAGACTTGAGCTTGTGGATAATGAAGATGAACCTAAAAACTTTTTTCTCTTTTGAGCTAATAATTTGTACCTCCTAGGAAGTGATGAGTTAGAAACTTCACATGAGTGTCACTTTGTCCAACATTAATGCCATGAATTCTAGCATAATCTTCATATAATTCAAAAAATAAATTTTTTTTGAAGAAAATGTAACTTCGCTCATTCAAATAAAATTACATCGATCAATTCAATAAAACTGAAAATTACAATAGATTCAAAGATGTTTTCATCATTCGTTTGAAGATCCAGATCTCGCTTTATGACCCAAGCCATCTTGTTGATTATTTGGAATCTCGAATCTTCTTCATAAGTCTCCAGCACGTCCATCACTGACACGCTCGGACCTAATCCAATTTTTCCGTACAAACGGAATAGTATAAGATGGCGTATTAACTTAATGATACGTCGACCTGGATGTGTCTAATTAAGAAGAGATGTGAAAATTAGGATAGACGGAATTGGAAGATGAGATAAGTGGCCATGCATGGAAACTCTAATTGGACTTCTTTTAAAGTCCATAATCAATGGATTGGACATCTATTGGTGTATTGGTCGGTGGATTAGGCCAAGACCCGAGATTATGAGAGATTAGAAAAAAGGGAGAAAATCTGACCTACGGTTCAAGTAGACTTAGTGTTGGGCTCTTTTATAAATAGGGGAAGGCCGAAGCCTCTCCCCTTATTTCTCTTTTCTCTTTTTTTCTCTCTCGAGCAATTTTGGACTCTTGGCAGATCCGGACAATCCAACTGTCAAATCAAGGTGAGTTTCTAATATGTTATTCTACTCATCTCGATCTACGTTATATTAGGTTTTCATACATTTCCATGCATTGGTTTGGAGTAGATCTGAGTTTAAAGTTTAGTTTAGCTTTTTGGCCAATTTAAGTTTAGATTTCAAATCTATGAATTTTGAATTAGTGATTCTCGTTTCTGCTTCGGTGAATCTGTCATGGATACCATGAGAATCATCTATGTAAATTTGTGCGTCGAAAGGAGGAGAAATTGATGCGAAAATCGAGAAGAAATCGATTGAGTCCTTGGCTAGTTTCTCGCGGGAAGGGAGTGGGCTTTTGGCCCAACCCGTGCGGGAGTGGGCTTTTGGCCCAAGTCCCACGCGGGACTCGACCCAACCCACGCGGGTGGCCTTTTAGGCCCAGGCCCAAGCAGGGCCCTGCCTAGTCCGGGCGAGGGGCCCACGGGCCCTTAGGGGCATTTTCGTAATTTTAATAAAGTGTCCAATTTTGACCCCGAACCTTCCCGGACACTTTTCTAAGCCCCGGATCACATGCAAGCCCAGTCTTAGGTCATACTAGAGCCTCATAGGTGCATTCATATTTGATTGTGAATGATAACTCATATTTACGTATATTAGGCTTCCGGACGATCGAATGCAGCGATGCTCCGGAGGCTTATCTACGTGGATCCTCTAGGACTATACGAATCTCCCAACACTGTGAGTGGCTTAGATTTTAGTGCTTAGCCACTAGGGTAAAATTTTTTTAAAAGATAAATTGATTTTCAAAAGTTTTACAAATGCTTTGGGGTAAGGGTAATCCGCCACACACACTTTTATTTTGTGATATACCCACTTAGAGGGTGGGATGTTTTTAAAGAAAATATAAAGGCTTGTGTGTGTATGTTTATGTGTTTTATGTATATAAATATACTTATGATATATATATATATATATATAGATGGGATGCGAGAAGAGCGACTAAGTGGGTTTCTTGGGGCTCCGATATAAGGGAGTGTGGACCGAGTCTGAGTAGCATGCATGAGACGTAGCTGTGGACTGCCTATCAAGGGGCATGGTGAGCGGAGACCTTGGGAGAGGCAAGGGGATAACTCGCTAGGGCTCGAGGTAGCTGTGTTCCACCACAGCGATTGGCACCACTGAAGGAACAACTCAGAAAAAGAGAAAGTTTTATAAAGAAAGAGAGATAGCCCTCGGTGCAGTAAGGCATACTACCGGCCAGTCATGCCTTCAGTATATTTGAGGCCAGCTTGTTTTAGTTATATATTATTTTAAAGGTTTTAAATCTAATTCTCGCTTGGAGAATTATAAAAGAGATTTTGAAAACAAGTTTATTTATTTTATTATTATTATGATTTGGATTACCCCTATTTCCCTAACCCCGATGGAGATTCATTGAACCTCTGTCACTCACCTGTATCCAATGTCGATGGATGCAAATCCGCGTACAAGTCAGCATATAGATCAGAGCCTTATTAGGAGACGTCAGTGGCATAAGCTTAGTAGTTTCCACTGCGTAGGTATTCCTTTAAATTATTCCACTGGTATTGCTTTTAAAGTTAATTATTTTATTAAAAGATTTCTAATTAAAGTTTTAGTTGTTTTGCAACGATGATGTCCATTTCTATGCCTTATGGTGCTTCTGGAGCGTGACCGGCTGGCACGTACTTCGAGACAGCACAGCGATTGCCACGTGGCTGACCTGGGTAGGTCGGGGCATGACAATCACTTTCTCGCTTTTGCTTCATTGTATAATTCCTAATCGAAAGCTTTTAACAGCAATAAAGAAGTGACCCATTCAAAGATTTCCTTGAATAGCCCAAAAATCATAAAACAAAATCATCTTCGTCTAAAGTTAACAATCTTGGATCTACTGTAAACTGAGACAAAACAAACTAACTAAAAAAACTGACTAACTGACTGACTCAGATAAAACTGAGATTCAACTACCTAAATCGAAGATCTAGGACTTATTTTAGCAAAAAGTGAAAAAACAGAAATACGAAATCAGGCTCCTCACCTTCCCTAAGATAAAAGTTAAAGAGGATGAGGAGAAACAAAAAAACTTGAAAGAAAACTGTGGAGAAGAGATAGAGAAGAGGGGAGGAGGCATAAATTTTTAATATTAGTACATATCATATTAATATCAACATTTAATTTTAAACATAAATAATATACTTTTATATATTTATTCAATCCATCTAATTTACAACGTGAATCAAAAGCTAATGTAAGTAAATAAATAATTGAAATATTTTGATAATATTGTAATAATTTATCTCTCACAGTATTAACACAAGATAATAATTCAACAACTTCACTAGAGTCAAGCAATACACCAATAATATTAAGAGCCTCAATAACAAATAAATATATAGTAAGATAATAAACACCGGATAAAACCCTAGTAGCATCATTGAAAACTTTTAATATTTGACAAATTTTAGTACAAATGTTCCAATGATGAGGATAAATAATAATATCACTAGCATTATGTAGCATAAAATTACATAATAAATCTTTATAGTCTTCACTTTGAGAAAGTAATTTATAGGTAGAGTTTTAATTAGTTAGAATATCACGTGAAAATCTTATGGGATGTTTGCCATTAGTTTTGCAAAATTTTGACCATACTCTCATTTGTCCCGGATGTTTCCATAAATATTGAATTACCTTTTTAATAGACGCAATAAAATCATAAAGTATTTATTACCCACTTTGAACACATAAATTTAAAACATGGCAAGCACATCTTTGATGAAAAAATCTACCACCAAAAAGAGGTGTACAAAGATTTGTTAAAGCTGAAATAGATGCAGTATTATTTGAAGCATTATCAAAACCAATTGCAAAAAATTTAGAATCAATTTGATACTCTTCAAAAATAGTTTTAAGAATATTATTCGTGGTATGAGCTTCATCAAAAACTCTCAAAGCAATACATCTTTTTTGTAATACCCAATCATTATCAATATAATGACAAGTTAAACCCATGTAAAAATGTGATCGCCAATGATCACTCCATATGTCGGTGTCAAATTCTTTTTTTTTTATTTATAAATTTTAAAAAGTGTTCATGTGAGAGTGGTTCTAGGAACACGACATAACTGTAACCATTCGTGCTAATTGTTCTCTATTATTTGCATTGGTGTAACGAAATAATTGATTAGTAGAAGTAGGATACCTTGCAAACTGTGTCTATGTTTGTGATCTTGCAACTTCGACTTGAGTAGAATGTTTTTGATCTATATGCTTTCAATATGTGCCATACCCTCCGGGTTTTGACCAAGCAAATCTTTTGTCGCAATAGTTACATATGACGGTTGTTGTTCCATCAGAATTTTCCACCTTTTTCATGTACTTTGTGAACAAATCAGCTTTGGAGCATTTTTCGGAAGTATTTTCGGATTCAGGAATTTGAGGAGGATTATATGGATTATGTTAGGATTGATTTTCAATTGGAATTGTAGCATTGGACATGGCTTTGGAAAATAGAAGGGTAGGAGCATTTTTTGGATATCTATACTCACCAAAATCTTGACAATCATCCTCATAAGTAGTAGGATGGAGCATGTGACTTTTTCCCTTAAAATGTGAAGGATTTCCATTACCAGTTGCCATTAAAAAAATAAAAAAGAAAAAATTAAAAGAATAAGAAAATTTGAGAAAATTTTGATTAAGAAAATTAAGAATTTTTGGAAAAAAAAAGATGAAGATAGAAGATTGATGAATATTGAATATTTAGAAAAAAAAAAAAACGTTGATGACTGATGAATATTGAAGAGAAAGAATTTTCAATAACTTGAGAATAGAGAGATTAAATTGAAGTGAATTGCTATTTGCTAAGATGAAGAAAATAGCAAGTGAGGTGGCATATATATAGTGTCAGCCCACTCCCCCTCCCCCCTCCCCCCTCTACAACGGCTCTTTGAGCTATTGTTGGATGATGACCAACAATCATCAATTTTGAATCAAAACTGATGCAAAACTAATGACTGTTGGTCATCAATTTACCAAAAGGTCATCTCTAGTCAAGTCATTTTTAAAAAAGATGATTGATGTTAGCCTTTTCAAATTTCAATATTTACTTTTTTAATATAAAAGGGTTTTTTAATATATAAATTTAAAAACATATATTATATATCTAATTAATTTAGTAAAATAATAGTAAAATCGAAACCGGAGCCAGATCAGGTCCGATTTCAGTTCAATTCTAGAACCGAATCCTTAAATTCAATTCCGGTTAAGAATTTTAAACTACGATTATAGTTCGATTTTACGATTTAAACCGAACCGCGGTCAAGTCTAGACTTGTGATACCATTGGTTCTAGTGCATTGGAAGCCCATTTGAGTCTTGGTCCATCTAGAAAGCTAGTACATTTACTCTCTCTGTTCCTATTTACTTGTCACAAATCTATATTCCTTTTTACTTGTCATTTTAATTAGAGATGGCAAAATGGACGGGCGGCACGGAGCCCAGTACGACCCAACCCAATATGGGTCGTGCCAGCACGACTCACATTATTTTTTTAGTAGACTGTGCCAGCACGGTCCATTAGTCATGGACGGGCTGGGCAGCCTTTTGGTGGCACATGGGCTGGCACGGCACGACCCACCAAAATAGCCCAGCACGGCACAGCCCACGTGCCAGCACGGCACGACCCGTGTGCTTATTTGGGCCAGCCCATTTTTAATGTAAATTTATAATATATCAATTATATAATTATTCATTTTTATTTAGAAATTTTTGATGATCAAGAATTAGAAAATTTTGATATTTTGGCATGGCGGAAAAGTAATGCAAATTTATGTCATGTGCTTTCTATCATGGCCAGTGATCTCCTTATACCTCCGATATCCACTGTCTCTTCGAAGTTTTGTTTTAGTGCAGGAATGAGAGTTCTTGATGATAGAAGAAACATATTGGCACCAAAGACCCTTGGGATGTATGTTTGAAAGATTGGTTAGATATAGAATCTCGCTTACAAAGTATAAAAAACCAAGAGGAATCTTCAGACGAAAATGAATAAATTTGATTTTCTTTTTTTTTTTCATTTTTTAGGTGATAGATTTTCTTTAGTTTATAACCTAAATTAGTATTTGTAAATTTTATTATTTTATAGTGAATAATGTTCCCCTTTTTCCATGGACATAGACATTGTAAGCCGAACCACATAAATTTTTGTGTCGAAACTTTTCATTCTTAATCCAATTTAATCATCAGTATTAAAAAAATAAAATCGAGTAAAAACAAAAAAGATTAAAAAAATTAACATTTAATAAAAATCATTGGCCCATGTGCCAACCCACTGTGGCCCATGTGCTGGCACGGCACAATTTATATGGACTGCAGGCTGGGCTGGGCTTAATATTCAAAACATATGAACTGGCACGACACGACCCATATTTTTTTTGGGCTAGCACGATCCAGCCAACGTTTTTACGGACAGCCCAACTTTTTGGGCCGTGCCAGCCCAGCCCGCCCATTTTGCCATCTCTAATTTTAATAGATAAAAAAAGTACTTATGAACTTTGTTACCATTTTACCATTCTTTAAATATGCGAGAGAGACATAAATAGAAAAATGAGATAGATAAAAACATTAAATATAGAGAGAGATAGAAGTAGAAAAAGTAAGGATAATTTTGGAAAAATATTTAAAAATTTTATTGATTTTTGAAAATTAATTACTTTCTTAATCTAAGAGAGTTAGTTATCCATCACAAGTAAATAAGAACAGATGAGGTATTAGACTAATTTTAATAGTCATAGATAAGGCACTTGGGTACTTGAGTATATTTGAAAATGATAGAATTTTTTCTAAGTCTTATGATAAGAAATCTATTAAAACCGTTTTATGATTTTTTTATTTTAATATGTTTATTCAAATTAGGATATATCTGAATGGTTTTATTTAATAATTGATATCCTCTGTAATATTTTTGGGAAAATTTCAAAAAAGTGGTCTATTAAAAATATTTATCCGTTGATACCATGGTAAAAAATAATTATTAGTAAGTCAATTACATTTTCTAAAATTTGTAATAAGAAGATTGCATTTATTATATTTTACCTTATTAAAAGTAAAGGAAAAAATCTTGGTAAATCTCATTTTTATAACTTTAACAATTTATTTTACTTTGTTTCAATTTTTTAAAGAGATTTATTTGTCTTTATTCATATTGTCATCGGTAACAAAACCAGTTACCTGAGTGTTATGCCGACAAGATTTCCTCACCATGTTATGATGATTTTCAGGCCAAATCGATGAATAAAAAGCCCATTACTAAATCTGGCATATAATTGTAGATCTAGTCCTCTAAAGTCAAAATTTGGCCTCATTTCTGTTCAGAAATAATGACTTTGGTATATCTCAAATGACTTTTCGGATGTTGAGATAGTGGTTTGTAATGACCTTTCTTCCTTCAAAAGGTTGAAGGTTAGAAAAGTCAAAAAAATAATAAAACTCTTCTGCATCGCCCTCATAATGCTTCTAAAGATTGCGGGTTTTTTTTAAGAAATTTTTTCGATCGTGAATTTTCAACATATAAGAATTGTAAGAAAAAAATGGCTTTCTCTTTCTTTTTAAAGAGATTAAAATGGTAAATACAACCTCTTTGTTACAAATTTTACAAAATGTTATTGACTTACTAATAATTATTTTTTGTTATAGTACCAACAAATAAATATTTTTGGTAGACTACCTATTTTTGAAATTTTCCCATTATTTTTTCTACTATCCTGTAGCTCTCCAATCATAATAAAGAATTACGTAAGGGCACAATGAAGCCCTCAATTATAAGTGATAGACCCCTACATAATTCTTTTATTGTAATTGGAGAACTGTAGGATTGTTAGAAAAATAATTGTAGACGGTATGATTCCCTTTTCGATAATTATAAATTAAGTGATTTTCTCTTTGTATAACAATTAGCAACTCTACTTTCATTGAATATCATTTTCAAGAGATTTTGTTGTATCCTGATGCAAATTACTTAAATAACCAAGTTATATTACTTTCAAGAAATTCTTTTACCCCTCAAAGCTTTCAATTTATATTTTTGTTTCTTAAGTTTTTCAACATTACATCAAAAAATGATTAACGGTCAAGTGACACCGGTTTATGAATTGACAAAAAGACTGCAGAGATTTTTTTTCCCCTTTTGGCCAAAGACTCAAAAGATTATGATATGAATAGATAATACTCAAGAAATTGGAGGAGAAAAACCTCGTGGAAGAGATGCAATGCAATTTTCTTTCTCTTGGAAACAACTTAACAAGAGATTGCAAGAAAATAGTAGTGTGGTTAAAATGAAAAGCATTAGGCTTTCAATTAATGATTCTTTAACAAAAAAAAAAGAAATTTTTTTGTTCCATTCATACCAAACAGAGTCTAAGACTTGAAATCGGCCCTTTTGACTTGATGACTTGAATCCACTACTTTGTTTTTAAAATTAGTTATAAATATACCATTTAAACTAAGAACAAAAAAAAAAGTCTAAGACTTGTGACATATTTAAATTTATATAACCTCTCCCTAACATAAATCCAATCCTATTTGGTTTTTATTTTTTTATATGAATTTTTTACATTCAATAACTATATTAGATCTTGACTAACTCGAAGTATAATAATACTAAATTCCAATTGGGATAAAGTTGGGGGAAAGCACTCTATGTCTATTTCGTTTGCCTGCCAACCGTATCGATTAAACGAGGAAATAATGGAAGGGTTACCTGGAAGGGATATAATTCTCAAAGATGATTTGCACGTGCACGATTTTCAGTCTACCATATAAAACCATACTACTATGAAACTTTTTCCCATAATCTATATTTTTATAATAATTTTAATTTGTTCATTATTCAATATATTCAATATTGAATTTCAAGTTCGTTTTCTTCGAAAAGAAAAAAAAATCAAATTCGTTAATAAAAGATCATATAAAATATATCCTATATCGAAATTGTTCATCAGATTTGAATCCCCTCTCAAAATTAAGGGAAAACAAAAGTCCGATAAGAAATATATATAAATAAATACTTACATCTTCTAAACTATATTCAGCGATTCAGATTTGATTGTCTTTCTTCAATCTCATCAAAAGGGAAATTTGTCTTTTTTATGTAACAACAACAACAATAATAATCATATAGGTAAAATAAATACTAACAATAAAAATTAACAATAATTCAAATAATGTCAATATTTGAGGAATATAAATGGTGGCTAAAAACTTAAGAAGATTTGATATATATATATATATATATATAGAGGAGGGATCATTTTATATCCGGTATAAGATTAAGAGTTTTACATCATTTCATAACTTAACGTAAAATTAATATTTAATTAAACCGACCGTTGAATTTCATGCTCTATTTGCATATCGTGCATGTAAAATTTCAAGTTAATCTAAAATGTCTAGCATATTTTTTAGAGCGATAGAATTTTTCACCGTTAAATATATATTAAAAATATCTAAAAATGTTGGAGTCTAGATCGATATCATAAAAATGTCAAATTGATTTGAAATTTTACGTGCATGATAGATTCGAATATATCTTTAAATCCAATGGTCGATTGTTAAAATATTAATTGTATGACAAGTTATAAAAAGGCTGTAAAATTAAAAGTTTTACATTGGGTGCAAATGGATCCCTTTATATATATATATATATATATACACACACACCTCAATAGACTTGATGATGCCTTTAGTTTGGGAAGGGCATATTGGAACCAAAACTTGTTGGGTGAATGAAAGGAATTCAAATGTCCTTTAAGTAAAATTTCAGGTTCGAGTATTGTGAATGGAGAAAATATATTTAGCAGAGTTTCTTCCCATTTGGGATTCGACACAGCTCGAATAGGATTAGTCGTAAGGGCATAGTGAAGCCAACACATGTTGGATCGAGTGGAAGGAGCTCAATACTCCTTAAATAAGGGTCGTTTGGTATTGTTTTTGTTTTTTTATTTTTTGTTTTGTTTTGTTTTTATTTTATTTTCGTTGCGCTGTCAATTTTTTAGGAAAAAAATGTTTAGACAAATAATTTTGCTGTTTATTTTCTCATGAAAATATATTAAAAAAATCTAAATATGTGTTAGTTAGATATTGAGGATGTCATTAAAAAATTATTATTCACATGTGTTAGGGAAGTGTTTTGAAAACATATAAAAGCATAAAATTTTTGCTTCCACATTTTTCCTGAAAAATGAAGTATGTTTCCAAAATTTTTGAAAATAGAAACATTTTGCTAAACACGTTTTCACATGTTTTGTTTCCAAAATATGAAAATGGTAGCAGAAAATAGAAAATAGAAAATAAAAACGATGTCAAACAAGCCCTAAGGTTTCGAGTTTGAGTTTTATAAATAAAAAATATATATTTGAAAGAATTTCTATTATTTGGGGTCTAACATGACTCGAATAAAATTAATCGTAAGCTACAGATACTGATACTTATGATTATGAAAAAAAGAAAAGAAAAAAGACATATTGGAGTTCTTTTTGGTAATATGACAGATTAGAGTTGAAACCAGGCAGCTGCAGCCAATAGATAGTCTATAATCTATGGAGTCGCCCAACTGAAGTCAATGAAGAGCTGCAGCATTTCTTGCGCCCATCCTATTCTAATTAATTAATTGGTCGGCAAATGGAGTTAAACAAGGAGTGTTCTGGGCAAAAAAGAAAAAAAGGAGTCTGTTATATCTTAAGGCTAAATGTTCAAATCAGGACCTAACCTTTGTAGGTTTTCTCAATTAAGGACCAAACCTTTCAAAAGCGTCAAATCAGGACCTAACGTTTGCGGGTTGTAACATTTAAGGACAACCATCAACTATCGTTTGGACGTGTTATAGACGCGCTAATTCAAACGCGTAAATCATTAAGATGATGACACGTGTGAAGCTATTTTTTTCGACGGTCGGAATTTTTATAAAGAAAATTATGAAGTAAAATAACAAAATAATAATAATAATAATAATTTGCTAAAACGAAAAAGAATGAAAAAGGAAGAACAAAATAGTTGTAAGTTAGGAAAAAAAACTGTCGGTCTGTCATCTCGTCTAAGTTCCAACTGAAAGTGAAATTGAAAACTACAGCTAGCGTTTTCAATTTCGAGTCGCAATAGGGTTTCAATTTTGAGTTGCAATAGGATTTCAGTCGACTGCATTTTAGGGATTGAATCAGGTTTAGGTTAGAGTTTAGGGTTCGTATTGGTATTAGGGATTGATTAAACAGATTTGGGTTAATCTGGTATGGAATTTGGGGTTTATGGTTAAGGCTTTATTGGGTTAATGGTTTTGAGCAATCAATCTACGTTTGCGGGTTGAAGACATCTCAGGTTAGCATTGAGACAAATTGGGGGTTTTTGGTGTTGAAGACATTTTAAGGAAATTAGTGGGATTTAATAAGTCAATACCGACAGCCATTCCACGTTTGAGTTGAGGTTAGTATTTTTCTTTTATTAATCTTTGCTTTGATTATACTATAATATTAGTAGAATATATTACCTAGGTTGTGTTTAATAACAGTGTAGCTTCTCAAACTGTGTTGTGAAACGACGACTTGTAAATTGTGGTTTTAACTATCTTCTCTACAATTATTGATTGAGTCTCAGCTTAGATTAGTTGCAATTGACTGAATGATTTTAAAATTAATTCAAAAACTGTTATTTCATGATTGCTTGGCCATTGTTTGCCGAAAATTGGTCTTGAGCATTTAGCCAAAACTAAAGGAGTAAACAAGTCTGTGCTAGGACTGAGTTTCCCTGCGTGATTGATTTTTTTGACTTAGGTTGTGATTTAGAAACCATCATGATCCGCATTGCATTATACTCATTCATGCATTTATTGTTACAGTTTCTTTCACATGGGAGGTGTAGTAGAAAATGGAAAAAGGTCCAAACGAAGTGAGTTTATCTAAAAGTTTGCCTTGAAATTTTGTCCATACGAATGATGTTGTTATAATTTTATGTGAACTGTCTTGCCTGGGCTGTTGTTGACTTTGCTCTAGATGATGCCTTCCTTTCATCTTCATCACTCCTCAACCTTAAGAGAGATCTAAATTTTAACGAGATAGTATTCTCCTTGCTTGATGATTGTATTTGTCTGAATAAAACAGTTGTCGGTCTGATGACCTTGGTGCTTGCTTTGTCTTAATTGTTCTGTTTCTCCACTAACTCTGTTTACATGGCATTTCTTATTTTCCAGTTGATATCATATCCGCTATTGAATTTGATAGCAGTGGTGATCACCTAGCTACCATAACGACAGCCATTACAAGTTTTAGTTGAGGTTAGTATTTCTCTTTTATTAAATCTGTGACTTGAGTTTAAGAAGATGAATTTGTGATGATTTGTTTAGGTTTAATAGCTGTTGAAAAGTAATCTTACTTAATTATATTGTATTAATTATAGAATATATGTTGCCTGCCGTGACTCTGTATATTTTTGAACATGGCTTTGCTTTGTCTACCATTACTTTTTTTACCTATGTGTTTATCTTTTTGTGATTTTGTTCAATATAATATTTTGTGCATGTGAAGCCATGTTATGTAATGTAATATTAATATTTTCATATTGAACAAAAGTGTTTAAGTATGCTTTTTTTTTTCCTTTTCCAGTATGGCTTTTGACTTGTTTACTGTGAAGTTCCATTATAATGGGAGGTTCATAAGAAAGGGTAGTTCACTGTATTATATAGATGGCTTTAGTGATGACCTTATGCTAGATCCCGACACCATGAGTTTTTTTGAATTGGAGGGAATTTGTAGAGAAAATGGGTACACGAATGTCAAAAGTATTTCTTTCCTTAGACCTGGTTGTCAACTTTCTAATGGTTTAGTTCAAGTTGATTCTGATGCAAGGGCTCGGGAACTAGCAATATATATGGTTGATTATGGGTCTGTTGAGGTTTATATTGAACATGGAATAGATGAAGCAGAAGTTGTCCCTGAAGCTATTGAAGGAGTAGTTTTAGATAATGAGCATAATATTAATGATAACAATGATCCAAAAGAAGGTGTCTTTGATGCTAATGTCCAAGGGGACGAGGCTGTAGATGAAAATGGGGCTAGGGACCAGGTCCAAGGGGAAGAGGCTGTAGATAATGATATACCTCCTGTTGAAGAGGGTGATGACATGACTTATTTTATACCTGTTGCATATTTAGATGGCAGTGATGATGAAGAACTAGTTTCTGCTAGAACTTGCTTTAAGAATGTTGGTGGGAAGATAAAAAAAGCTGCTGGTGAAAATGGTAAGTCAGGTGAGGGTAATAGTCAGAGTGACCAATTTGAAAAGGATGTTGGTGGTAACTCAAATAAAGGTCAGGGAGCTAAAGGTCAGGAAGCCAAAGATCAGATGGCTGAAGGTCACGGAGTTGAAGGTTATAGAGTTGAAGAGCAGGGAGCTGAAAGTCAGGGAGTTGAAGGTGAGGGAGCTGAAGGTGAGGGAGCTGAAGGGCAGGGAACTGAAGGTTGTAGAGGTGAAGGTCAGGGAGTTAATAGAGATGAAATTCCTGTACATGTTGTTGGGGAAGAATCTCATGCTGCTGCTGATGAGCAATGTAATGGTTATAATAGTGACTATTATGATAGTGATAGAAACTGGGATTTTGTTAGTGATGAAGATGAGAAGGTAGATGATGCAACTAGGCAAAAGAGTGATTTTAGTAGTTATAACCCAGCAGCTAACAACCCTTATATAGAAATAGGAATGCTGTTTGAAAATTCTAGCCAATTCAAACATGCGGTGTCTTTACTATCCATTAAGTCAAATAGAGAGGTAGTTTGGGCAAAAAACCATAAGTTAAGGGTAAGAGGCAAGTGTAAGGCCCCAAATTGCCCTTGGATGATTTATGCAGCCTTTGATAAGAAGTTGCAGTCATTTCAGGTTAGGACATTTCATGATAAACATGACTGTAATAAAGTGTGGACCAATAAGCGGATGACAAAAAAAATTATGGCAGAAATGTTCAAAGAAAGAGTGATGAAAGAACCCTTTTTAAAGAATGCTGAAATCCAGAAGACACTGAAAAATGATTATGGTTTAGGTGTGAATATTAGTATGGTCAGGAGAGCAAAAAAGGAAATAGTTGACAAAGTTGTTCTCAATTACCAGGAAGAGTTTGCTCATCTTCGAGATTATGCAGCTGCCTTAAAAGACTCAAATCCAGGAAGCACAGTACATATTGTTGCAAATAAAGCCAATGCTGAGTCTCTACCTGTTTTTCAGAGATTTTATGTGTGTTTAGATGCATTGAGGAAAGGCTTTAATACTGGTTGTAGGCCTTTCATAGGGTTAGACGGTTGTTGGTTAAAGAGTTTAACCAAGGGTGAACTGTTATGTGCTGTTGGTAGAGATGGAAACAATCAGATGTTTCCTTTAGCTTGGGCTTTAGTTGAGGTGGAGTGCACTGATTCTTGGAGATGGTTCATCGACTTGTTGAAATTGGAAGTTGAAACAATAGGAGAAGGCAAAGGGTGGACTATCATGACCGATCAACAAAAGGTAAACTTTGATTTTCTTAATTTTCAAGTTGTTTAATATTTGTTTTGCTTGATTCGTAATTTTGTGGGTTTTCTTTGCATTTAGGGTCTAGAGATTGCTATTGAAGAGCTTCTGCCACATGCTGAACACCGGTTCTGTGCTAGGCATGTTTACATGAATTGGAGAAAGAGAGGTTTCAAAGGTGAAGAAATGAAGCTTATGTTCTGGAAAATTGCAAAGTCACCAAATGTGAGATTGTTTGAAAGAAACATGCAAGAGTTGTATGGCAAGAATCCAAAGGCTGCATCAGAAATAGTGAAAGTGCCCCCAAGAAAGTGGTGCAGGGCATTCTTTGACACTGAATCTCTGTGTGATATGGTTGACAATAACATGTGTGAAGCATTCAATGGGACACTCCTACATGCTAGACAATTGCCAATCATTTCTCTGTTCGAGGAAATTAGAAGGAATATGATGGTTCGGATTAAGAACAAGAGGAAGGAATGTGGTAATTGGAAAGGGTCACTAGGGCAATCAATTTGGAGAATTATTGAGAAAAATTCTGAAGTTGCTAATCACTGTGATGTATTTTTCAATGGAGGTGATGGCTATGAGATTCATTCAGGAGAACACCAGTTCATAGTAAATTTAGAAAGAAAGACCTGCAGTTGTAGAATGTACACGATTTCTGGTGTACCTTGTGGCCATGCGATTTGTGCTATTCGAGATGAAAATGGAAATGTTGAAGACTATGTCTCTAGTTGGTATGATAAGGCTATCTACATGTGCAGCTATGGAAACTTTATACAGCCAATGGTAGGAAGGACAGACTGGCCCACCTCACAACCAGGAGAAGAGCCCGTCCAGCCACCTGGATATAGGAAAATGCCTGGCAGGCCCAAAAAATGTAGAAGGAAAGATCAGGATGAGCCCATTAAGACAAAGGCCACTATTGAGGGGAAAATCTCAAGGAAAGGCATGATTATGACATGCCAACTCTGTCATCAAGATGGCCACAACAAAAGAGGGTGTCCTTTTAAGGGTAATGAGGTAAATTCTCACTTTGGCTTTTATCATTTAATAATATGCTTTTGTAGCCCTAGAATTGATTTATACCTTTCTCATTTTTGTCTCTATTGAGTTGTAGCAAAATTTTTCAAATGGGATGGGTACAACTGCCGAGACTTTCAGAGAAAATACTCCTGCAGCTGGTGCTTCATCATCTGTTCCTCCAACTTCAGCTACTGGCCACGGTGCTTCATCATCCTATCAACCGCATACTGTAGAATTTTCAATCGATGGTGCAAACAGTGTTCAAGGTACCAAGAAAACCAGAGGGAAAAGTAATAAAAAACAAGCAACTGTCCAAGCAACATCTTCAGTTGAGGGTGCAATGGCCTCTGTTAGTGGATCTGGACTTAGGTCTGCACATATTATTGCAACAGCTTCATTTTCTATGCCGAATGGGTGTTCTGGTTCTGTAAAAGCTGCTGCACATGTCCCTGGTTGTTCAAAGCCTACAGCTGCTGCCAAAGGAAAGGCCAAAGCTACTGTTGCTGCTAAGAAACCAGCTGCCAAAGGAAAAGGTAAAACTACTACTGCTAAGAAACCAACCTTTTCTGGATATGGTTTTGTTGATGAAGGTGGAAAGATTCTTGGACAATCATCTTGTGGTGTTAGAACAAGTCCTAGATCTAAGGCCAAGGTAATTGCTGCCCCAACACCGAAATATTTCAACCCTACAAGATTAACAAAGAGAAGAATGGAAGGAGTTGGGATTTATACCAATCCTGCAACAGGATTACAGATTTTAAATGTAAGTTACAACAGGATCTCTTTTTAATTTGACAATGCCTATTTACTATGTTTTCTGAAATGATGTTATTTGTTTGAGTTTTACAGCCTGGAAGGCCAAGTGAAGAGCTCATTTCCTTCGGTAAGGGTAAAAGACAAGCTGATGGAGCAACTATTGGTACCCAAGAGTCCCAATCCACAATTTCCAACAATAGCAGAAAAAAAAAAAAACAGATGAAGTGATGTCTCATGCAGGATTCTGTGGCTTTTGTTTCTCCTTGGTTATGGATAAAAAATGTAATAGTTTAGGGTTTGATAATGTTTTTTAGAGTTGGTTCAATTTCGGAACAATTTATTTATGATGTGTACTATTCTCATTATGGTTGACAATATCAATATGGAAGGAGTTTCTTTTTTGGTATGCTCCAAACTCCTATTTTAATTAATGTTGACAGAAAACAGTTCAAATTTGACTAATGTTGGATCAAACATTGTAGATTGATTAATGTTGCTTATGTGACTTAGTTTAAGTAATCTTTAATGTTAAATAGTTGGTAGGTTTCTTCTGTTGCCAACTGGGGCATCAATTGTCACATAATTAAGACAATACCTATTAAAAGAAAATTGCTTTAACTTGCAATAAGAAGCCAGGAAATGCTATTGCTTGCAACAGGAAGCCAAAAAGCCAGTTTCAAGGTAAGGCATACTGCACATGACTTATTGCCTTATGTGAACTGGTAGTAGAAAAATACACCAGAAAAATCACACATAAACCTAAGAAAATTACACTTTTACTTGTCCAAATATGTTTTGTTCCATTTCTACCAGTATTTTCCTCTAACTCTTTCAATTTCACCTTCAAAGCATCAACTTCAGTCTTCAATTGGAAATTTTCTTTTATTACTTCGGCTTCAACAAGCTCCACAGCATTCTCCCTTAAATCTGCAACTTCATTCTTCAAGTTCTTCACATTCTCATATAATTGTCTCTCTCTCCTTCTCAACTCAGAAATTAGACCTCTTGCTCTATCAGGGAATTTCGGATCATGCCAAGTATGAAACCCACAATCAAACTCCTACAGTTAACAAAAAATTTAATTAAATATCCAATAAATTCATAACAAATTGAATGAAATTCATCTTTAAGGAACACTGAGCAAGATGACTTACAGGGTATCTATGGCAACCATAAAATCTTCTTCCTGGGTTCTGAGAAGTCCATGAGCTCCACCTAGGTGCCTTCAATTTGCAATGGCAGAAAATCGATTCCCCCTCATAATCGATTTCAACAGGATAGCTACCACTTATTAATTTATAGTTACTTAAGTCTAAATATCCAAATCTTTCTTTCTCTCCACTGAAAAATTAAGAAAAACCAAATGCCAAAATGTTAAAATCACCTTCAACAGAAATCTTAAAAAAAATTCCCTAACCCAGCAGAAATCTTGACAAAAAACCCATAACCCAGTAGAACAAGAAATCGAAAAATTCATACCTTGAAAATCCTGAAGACCCAGCAGAGTAACTCATGATGTCAGTTTAATTTCTTCCTTATTCGGACTAACCCACACGCTAGCAGAAGAAGAAGAAGAAAAAAAGAAGATTGAGAAGAAGAAGTAGATAGACTGTGAAAAAAACCGAGAAGAAGAACAAAACTCAGAAAAGAAGAACGAAAGAAAGAACAAAAGAATATTTCTGATATTCAATATTTATTTATAACAAAATTAAATAATATATTGTTTTTTTGGTAATTAATAAAACAAAGAAAAAGTCTTCCACTTCAGCATTCCGTTTGGTTAACGGCGCGTGCTCGACACCTTTAATTTTCCATCCCATTTTGTCCTTAAATGTTATAACCCGCAAACGTTAGGTCCTGATTTGACGCTTTTGAAAGGTTTGGTCCTTAATTGAGAAAACCTGCAAAGGTTAGGTCCTGATTTGAGCATTTAGCCCGCTTTTAATGGAGGCATGCGGATTCAATTAAGGCCCAACCATGAGCTGTAAATGAAAATTTCCATTACTAAAAGCAAAACTAATTGATAATTGTTGAGTATAGAACTTAATAATGCCACCCGACGCCTTTCCTAGTCGGCACCCCCACTTGGCTACCTTTACTAGTGAGACTTATCATGTATCTCACTTTTTAATATAAACTTCTTAATATAAAAGATCATCCCTTTCTAGGTAAAAGGAATACTCATTCTCTCATGACTCTTTTCACTCTTACTCTCATATATTTGTACTACTTTATTGACTTGATCGTTGGAGTGCGCATTGAAGGAATATCTCTAGTGTCCTCTAACTGGATTTGTCTTGCAAATCTTTCAGGTTGAGCCAAAATAACTTCAACAACATGGGAAAAATATTTTTACCCATAAAATTTCATTTCATTGACCGACCTGTTTAATGTGACAAAAAGTTTAATTATAAATTTTAAAAGCAACTATAGTAAATGATGAGTTTTAAATTTTAAACATATATAGTAGATTTTAGTGGCTGAAATTTCACCATGTCAAATTGGTCAATTGATGGGATGAACTTTGATTGATCATGTAGTACTACTGGATTGATAATAAGAAATAATATAAATATATTTGCTTATGAGCAATTATACTATTAATATCTTTTACAAATTCAAATGAAAATTGTATTATATATATATATATATACAATTTAATTGTTTTTGTATATTCAATTTTAATTAGATATGATTTTCCATGTAAAACTTTTATTGACTATAGAAGAATAAATATTTTATCAATTTATTCTTCAAAACTGTTTGTAAATTCAAGGTTTTACATCTTTCAATAAGAACATCATATTTTTTAAAAAATTTTATAAAATTTTATAATAGACAATATGACACAATATTTTTTGACTAAAAAACTCTTATTTAGCTAAAGTTTTAACCCAAGTTTTAAAAAGTAATTTAGGACATTATTGAAGTAGGATTTAAGTAACTATAGGAGAATTTTAAAGTTTGTCAAAAGAGTTTTTAGTAAAATAATTGTGTGTGATATTAATGTATTGTAAAGTTTTATAAAAACTTAAAAATATGATGTAATATGTTACTATTAAAAGGTGCAAAAACAATGAGTTTATAGGCAACTCTAATAGAATATATACTCATATTTGAAAGAGAAAATATTTGATCAGAATTGTCTATAAAGGTAATGTTTTACATCCTCTAGTAATATCAGGTCACGTCAGATTTTTTAAAGTTTTCACAAAGTTTTATAATAGACCTTATTACTAGAAGTGATAGATGGACAAGTTGAGTCGGGTTCGTGTTTGGTCATTTTCGGGTTGAGAGAAATTCGGGTCATTTTGGGTTCGGGTTGGATTCGGGTCACCTATGTATCGGTCATTCGGGTTCTGGTAATTTCAGGTCTCTGGTCATTTCAGGTTTAATCTCAGGTTATTTTGGGTTTATATTTGATATTCGAGTTTTCGGGTTTAGATTATTTCAAATTCAGCTTGGATCATCGCAATTTTTTTTCTCATGTTTTATTCTTCTATCATAAAATAAAAGGTAACTTATACTATTTATTAACAATTGAGTCTATTTTATTCAAAATAATTTCTACAAAATTATTTCAAAATAATTTAACAAAGTTTTTAAACATTTACAAATTCTCTTTTAGAAAAAAACTAATAATCAATAGGATTTTAAAATTTGAAAACCTTTCTTAATCATGACTTAAGATGAATAAGTTTAGATACCTATTACTTAATGAATTAATACTTAATTCTAAAAAGATATCATTAATTATTAGTAATTTAGTATATTTAAATAAAAATAATTTAGAGCTCTTAGTTAAAAAAATGATCAATTGCAAATTGAAGTTTGAAATCGTTATTAAGTATTAACCTTTTTTTATTTTTTCTTAAACAATATTTTTCTGCTTATATTATTATACATAGACAATTAGACACAGTTCTGTATCTGCTTTTAAATTGATAAATCATAAAACTTAGTTAAGATTTAAAACAATAAAAGATGGATGGTAAAGTAAAGTAAAATACTAAAATCTAAAGTTAAAACATCATCGCAACAAAAAAAAGTAGTAAAATTTAAAATTAAAACTAAAACAGTATAACTAAATTAATTAACTAAATCTATTAGTTAAACTTAACTTTTTTTAAATATTACATAATGTTAATAATAGAAAATTAATTAAATTATAAATATTTAATATTAATTAAAATATTAAATTATATTTGATATTTCTTTATTTAACTATAAAATTTTAAAGTTTTGGCAAAAACTATAAAATATTAAGTATAAATATTTAAATAGTTAAATAAAAATTTATTCTAATTCTACTTATAATAATGAAAAATAATTCTTTTATTATTTTTAATTATAATTAATTGTAAAATTTTGATTAAAAAAATAGATTTAATCTATATAAAAGGCAATTTGCAGATCGAATGTTTGATGTAATGTGTACATGAGTTCCATCTCTCAACTTAAGCATAGATTTTTTTTTTTATTCCTTCTTTAGAGAATGGACAAGCTTTTGGGTCTCTAACATTTCAGGCTCTCTCTATTGTTGGATTCATTCTTGTTCCTCATTTCACATGATGGGAAAATATGGTTATTAGTCACATGTGCATAATTATATTATTTAGGAAAGTCTTGTACATGATTGTATCCTTAGAATTAGGTTGAACAGATTGTATCCCTAGAATCAGGCTGAATTCGTCTTAATTTCCTATTATGTTAGAATATCCCATAAATAATGGGATTTGTAGGTCAACTTTCTTTTCCTATTTACTAGGATTTATGTATATAATACGCTGTATGATATGATTCAGTAAGTAAGAAATTCATTCTCTTCAAATTCGACATGGTATCAGAGCTGTAGGTTTCTAGGGCTGAAACCTTCGGTCTCTGTAGCCCTGTTTTTATGTTCTTTCTCTTCAGAACAAAAAACTCATCAGCGTTCATTGCTGGCATTTTTTATTTCACATAAGGGGCCTTAATTACCTAAGAGTTTGTTTCAAACATAGAAGATGTCAGAAGTTGTAGAGACCAGTGTTACAACTCCATCAGAGGAGAGTGTTAGATCTCAACAAGTCGGAGAGCTTCAAAGTATTCAGGCAGTATACAGGCTGAATGGAAAAAATTACCTTAAATGGTCCCAACTTGTTTGTACGATGCTAAAAGGAAAAGGGAAAATCAGTCATCTCACAATTGGACGACCTAATCCAAACGATCCTAAGTATGCAGCATGGGAAGAAGAAGATTCCATGATTATGGCATAGTTATGGAATTCTATGCTTCCTAAAATCAGTGACACATGCATGTTCTTGGCCACTGCTAAGGAGATTTGGGAAGCAATTCAACAAACCTACTCTAAAGTTAAGGATGCGGCTCAAGTTTACGAAGTGAAAGTAAAGACAGTGGCTACAAAATAGGGAAATAGAACAGTCACTGAGTATTCCAATCAATTGAAATCATTGTGGCAAGAACTTGATCATTATAGGGTGATAAAAACCAAATGTTCTGATGATGCTACAGTTCTAAAGGACTTTATTGAGCAAGATAGGGTTTATGATTTTCTTGTGGGCCTTAATCCAGAATTTGATCAAGTGAGGATCCAGATCCTAGTCAAGTCAGAAGTTTCATGTTTTAATGAGGTGGTGGCACTAATCCGAAGTGAAGAAAGTAGAAGAAGCCTTATGCTGGAACCACAAATCACTAACAGTTCAGCCGTGGTAGCTATTGGCAGCAACAAATCAGCTACAAATGTGGAAAAAGCACCATCATTTGAAAGTGGACAGTATGGTCATTCAAAGGCTCAAAATCGTGACAGCTTATGGTGTACTTATTGCAAAAAGGCACGCCATACTCGTGAAAAGTGCTAGAAACTTCATGGAAAGCCTCCGAGTCGAGAATAGGGACAGAAAGGAGAACAAGCAAAGAACAGCGGACAAGCTCATGTTGTTGCAGTGCCACAAAGTGAGTCAACATCACGTGATGTAGGCAATCTCAACCAAGAAGAGATCGAGAAGCTGAGATCATTTATTAACAACCTTGGAAAACCTTCAGGTGCTTGTTCTTTGACATATTTAGGTGAGTTTCCATCATCCATTGGATTAAATGTCTTGGATAAAACCTTTGCTGACTTGTGGGTCATGGATTCTGGAGCTAGTGATCATATGACTCATTCACCAAATATTTTTTCCACCTATTCACCATGTCCAAGCAATAGGAAAATTACCCCAGCCAATGGTTCTTTGACCACTGTAACAGGTGTAGGTGATGTCAAAATAAGTCCTTCGTTAATCTTAGAAAAGGCCATTCATGTTCCTAAACTGTCCACAAACCTTGTGTCTATACATAAACCTGCTAAAGATTTAAAATGCCTTGTGATTTTTTATGAGAGTTATTGTGTACTTCAGGACAAGGATACGGAGAAGATGATTGGACATGCTAGAGAACAGGATGGCCTCTACTACCTTGACATACCAAGCCTATTGAACATTACCAAGGGCAGATTATCTCATTTTCTTATCTCAAAGCTTCTTTCTAATAAAGAAAAAATTTGGCTTCACCATCGCAGACTTGGACATCCATCTTTTAGGATTATTAAGTTTATGTTTCCTTCTTTGTTTAAATGTCTAGATGTTGAAAACTTTCATTGTGAAGTGTGTGAACTTGCTAAACACAAGCGTCAACCGTTTCCAGTCAGTAATAAAAGAAGCTATGTTCTTTTTTTCCTTTATTCACACTGATATTTGGGGTCCATCTCTTAAACCTAATCTTTCTGGGGCAAGATGGTTTGTTTCATTCATTGATGATTGCACCCGTGTGACTTGGATTTTTCTTCTTAAACATGAATCTGAAGCCAGCATTGTTCTCCCAAACTTTTGTTCCATGATTAAGAATCAATTTGGGGTCAACATCAAACGGTTCAGATCAGATATGCTAGGGATTATTTCAATCAAATCCTAACTCCATACTTTCAAAAAGAAGGAATTGTACATGAGTCATCTTATGTCAATACCCCACAGCAAAATAGAGTAGCAAAGAGAAAAAATGGCCATCTTCTTGAACTAACTCGAGCCTTTATGTTCCAAAATCATGTACCTAAATCCTTTTGGGGGGAAGCAGGTCCTTACAGCCACTCATCTCATAAACCGTTTGCCTTCTAAAGTATTGAAATTCAAGAGTCCAATGGAAATACTGTCAACATTCTATCCTAACCTTCACACTACAAATAATCTTATTCCTAGGATATTTGGTTGTGTCTCTTTTGTCCATGTCCATTGTTAAAATAGCGGGAAACTAGGTCCAAGGGCAATAAAATGTGTCTTTGTTGGCTACTCTTTAACTTAAAAAGGCTATAAGTGCTATGATCCTTATTCAAAAAGGTTCTATGTCTCAGCTGATGTTACTTTCAATGAACAAGAATCTTACTTCACTAAACCTTATCTTCAAAGGGAGAATTCAACAATGGAAGATCAGGATTTTTTGCTTGATCTATCATTTATTCTTATGACCAAACCTGATCAAACTGGTCTACCAGCTATTCAGGCATCCAAAACTTCATGTTCGTCTTGTCCCAATGTACCTGAAAATCCTATTGAACTTGAACCTGAACTTGAACCCGAACCTATGTCTAAAGATCATCAAAGGAAAATGGAATATGCTCTTGAGAATGTAAGATTTGGCAAAGAGACGGTGTTCACAAAGAAGAAGATGGCTGTTCCTAAATCTACGTTGATCCAAGAATCTAACCCAAATCCTGAAAATGAGGTAACAATCTCTAATCCGTCATTACAAAATGAAACTGAATTTAATGAGAATAATGATGAACAAGAACTTCTAATTGCCATTAGAAAAGGAGTGAGAGAGTGCACAAAAAGACCTTTATACCCTCTTGCATACTTCCTATCTTTTAAGAATTTTTCACCATCTCACAAAGCCTTCCTTGTTAGTTTAAACAACATTACCATCCCTACCACCTTATTCGAGGCTTTGTTCAATAAGAAATGGAAATAAGCTATGAATGTGGAGATGAAGGCATTAGAGAAAAATAAAACTTGGGAATTAGTAAACTTACCAATGGGAAAGAAGCTTGTAGGGTGTAAATGGGTGTATGCTGTGAAATATAGAGCAGATGGGTGAATAGAAAGGTACAAGGCAAGGTTGGTAGCCAAGGGTTACACTCAAACCTATGGAATTGATTACCTTGAGACTTTTGCTCCAGTTGCAAAGATGAATACTGTTAGAATTTTATTGTCATTGGCAGCAAATTATGGTTGGGAATTACAGCAATTTGATGTAAAAAATGCATTCTTGCATGGGGAGCTAGATGAAGAAATTTATATGGAGGTTCCACCAGGTTATGAAAAGAATTTAGTTGCTGGTACTATGTGTAGATTGAAGAAAGCCTTATATGGTCTAAAGCAATCACCACAGGCTTGGTTTGGAAGATTTTCTAGAGTTATGCTGGCCATGGGATACAAACAAAGTCAAGGGGATCATACATTGTTTATTAAACATTCAACTTCAGGAAAAGTCACAGCTCTTTTGGTTTATGTTGATGACATAATAGTGACAGGGGATGATGAGAAAGAAAAACAGGTTCTAAGTCAGTGCTTAGCTAAGGAATTTGAGATCAAGGCATTAGGGAGGCTGAAATATTTTATTGGGATTGAGGTTGCTCATTCTAAGCAAGGCATTTTTATCTCTCAACAGAAGTATGTTACAGATCTCCTAAAAGAAACAGGTAAGACAGCATGCAAACCAGCAAGTACACCAATAGACCAGAATCTTAAACTTGGAAAAGCAGAGGAGGATGCTGCAGTGGACAAGGAAATGTATCAACGCCTTGTAGGAAGACTATTTATTTGTCTCACACAATACCAGATATAGCATATGCAGTCACTGTTATTAGCCAATTTATGCATAGTCTAAAAGAAGTTCATTTACAAGCAGCTTACAAGGTAATACAATACCTCAAGGGAACACCAGGAAAAGGTATTTTGTTTAAAAGGAATGGAGGTTTAGCACTTGAAGAATACACAAATGCTGATTATGCTGGGTCAATTGTTGACATACAGTCAACCACTGGATATTGCACCTTTGTTGGTGGAAACCTTGTGACTTGGAGGAGTAAAATAGAATGTGGTAGCACGATCTAGTGCGGAGGCAGAATTTCGAGCAATGGCTCAAAGAGTGTGTGAACTACTTTGGTTGAAATTAATTTTGGAAGATTTAAAGATTAAGTGGGAAGGTCCAATGAGACTTTATTGTGATAACAAATCTGCAATCAGCATTGCTCACAACCCAGTACAGCATGGCTCACAACCCAATACAGCATGAGCGAACAAAGCACATCGAAATTGACAGACATTTTATCAAAGAAAAGTTGGACAGCGGGTTGATATGTACACCTTATGTGTCTTCGCATGGCCAACTTGCAGATGTATTTACCAAAGGGTTAAGCTGTTCAGTGTTTTAAAATATTATATCCAAGCTGGGAATGGAAAATACCTATTCACCAGCTTGAGGGGGAGTGTGGGAAAACATGGTTATTAGTCACATATGCATAATTATATTATTTAGGAAAGTCTTGTACCTAATTGTATCCCTAGAATTAGGCTGAACAGATTGTATCCCTAGAATCAGGCTGAATTAGTTTTAGTTTCCTATTATGTTAGAATATCCCATAAATCATGGGATTTATAGGTCAACTTTCTTTTCCTATTTACTAGGTTTTATGTATATAATAGGCTGTATGATATGATTCAGTAAGTAAGAAATTCATTCTCTTCAAATTTGACACACATAAAATTGCAAATAAAGAAGTAATCTCATAATTATGCAGAGCATAGTCTATTGTCTAATTCGTGGTTCAAACTGAAACTCGATTTTTTAACTGGAAACTTTTCACCTAAACTTCACATTGATTCTTTCAAAAAATGGGATCCTTTGAAGAAGATATTAGCAGAAGTTCATGGGCAATTGTAAAGATGAAAGCTTTCAGTTTATTATATGTTGAGCTTTTCCATTTTGTCATTTTCTTGTGGGGTTAAATAGTTTTACCAATAATGTCAATCCTTTTTTTTTCTTGGGTGAAATCAGCAGTTTCAATCTGTCTTGATCTTTCAACTTTGCACGATTAACAAGTATGTAGTTTTAAGTTTTCTATAGAAAAAGAAAAAGGTGTGTTTTCCAGTGATGATGAAACCGGTTATTCTGAGTTTCCCGTTTTAAGTTTGAAGACGATAATGACATGGCATTTTAATAGAGCGAGTGTTTAAGAGAGACTGTCGGAGCAAGTGCCCCTAGCATTCCTCCTACTTCCAATATGCCCCTTCAAGTTAGAGCATCGAGGTTATGAATGCCTAACTTACCAACAAGAAAGTGAAATTGGACATTTCCTAGAGCTTTAGTGAAGATGTCAGCAAGTTGAAGATAAAAAGAAATATGTGAAGTAGCAATGGAGCCAGACTTTGCAGTCTCGAATAAAGTGATAATAAATTTCTATACGTTTTGTGCTCTCATGTTGAACAGGATTAGCAACAATATGTATGGTAGCATGACTATCACAATGAATTTGAGTTGGTAAAGAATGAGTGACAGTCAAATCATGAAGCAAGATGCGAAGCCAAATAAGTTCACAAGCGGTAGTGGCCATAGAGCAATATCTAGCTTTAGCGGAAGAACAAGACATTGTTGTTTGCTTCCAAGTTTTCCATGAAATTGGAGATCAACCAAGGAGAGTGAGGTAACTAGTGATGGAGTGATGCGTCTGTACACACAAATTTCGTCTAAAAATTAAGACAGAAAATTAAGTGAACAAATATTAATTTATTAATGGGAAAATTAGTACAAGAATGTAACAGGTAGAATTTTTATGAAAAGAATCCTCTGATTTGATCTCCTTGATGACAAAATGTTCGAAGGCTTGAAGGCTTAATCCTGATGAAAGATTTCTGATTTCTCTGAACAGCTTTAATTTTGACTTGTAGATCTTCAAAGAAAACTTATGATTCTTTATAGATAAAAGAAATTTGGAGATTTTGGTAGATCTTCAGCAAGACGGTTAGAGACTTGTTGTCTTGCTGTTGATCGGTTGGATTTCGGAGACTTGTTGTTTTTCGGTTGATCAGTTGGATTTCGAAGACTTGTTGTATTTCTATTGATCGGTTGGATTTTGATTTTGACAAATCTTCAAAGAAACTGCTGCAGGCTTGTTGTTTCTTCTTGATTTGACTTGGATTTGGATTTGATGAAGAACTTTAATAAATCTTCAAAGAAGCTACTGCAGGCTTGTTGTTTCTTCTTGATTTGACTTGGATTTGGATTTGATGAAGAACTTTAATGAAGAACTTGGATTTGATCACTTTTATTGGAGACTTGGGAGTTTTAAATTTTGGAGACTTGGAGATTTCTAAGGAGGCTAGGGTTTCTGCTTTCACTACTTGATTGTGATTTGAGAAGTGAAGACTTCTTTATATAGGAGTGGCCTAGGGTTTTGGAAACCCTAGATGTGTAGTATTGGGCCAGTAATACTGGGCTACAAAACTATAACTCAATTGGGCTTGCATCAAAATTAATCCAAATTATAACTTTAATGGATCAAGCTTGATGAATTTAATTTAACCAATCAATTTTAACTTGGCCAAATTTTGATTGTCTACAAATGCCCCCACTTCAAGGTTTGTATGTGTGCACATTTGTTATGGAGTAAAGGTGGGCCTTAAAGTCCATTGAAAATTTTGGCAGTTGAACGAGTGCCAAATTTGGACCTTAACCTTGGAAAATAATCCAAATTCTTAAATATGGCAACCATGAGATCAAGAAGATTTTTTTTTGCGACTAAACCTAGGGTGAAGATTTTCCCTAAGCTGCCTACGTACCTCCTTAAAAGAAGGATCAAGTCATGATTTAGTTCACTTTTTTTTTTCTTTTTTTCTTTTGGTTTTCTTTTATGTGCAGTTTAGCCTCACGCTTAGGAGCGTAGCAATAATAGCTTCAAGAATTTCTTCCGATAGATTTTCTTTTTAAAACTCCACAATCTGAAGTTCTGCGAGTATTAGTTTTGGGGAATTGGTTGGCAAATGCTTGCCTCTTGTCTACAATAGAGATCTATTTCATCTTGCATCAGTTGGCTTTCAGAAACATGTTCAAATAATCTTTTTCTTGGACTTCCATGAACAGATGAATTTGTATGCACAATAACACGGCACTTCACTTTTAGAGGTCCACTTGTGTCAATTTTTAGAAATAAGCTTCGTTTCATTCGAGATGGGATATGACTACACAATTCTTTGTCATCTTTCCATTCAATCTCAAATGATGCTTTTTGGGATGTAATGCTTGAAAATCCTAATCTATCAAACACTGATTGGCGGGCTTGAACAACTTTCTTTGGCTTTGCTGGAATAACACTTAACCTGTCAAACACAGGTCTACAAGTAAGAGGCTTTTCTAGGCAGTCAAATACTAAGACACGATGCCATTTTTCTTTTGAATCTTCTTCAACCATCACTGTATGGATGCCAACAATAACTTGATCTTTATTGAAGAACTCTTGAGAGAAGAATTCATTCAAAGTTACTGGTTTATGAGAACTTCGTCTTAATGCTCCAATGGGATTGAGCTTTTCAACAGAATCAATCATTAAATTTTCCCTTTGAAATTGTACAAAGACTGGTTTAAATGAGCCAAACTGAACGAGTTTGTAAATTGCCCCCAATTTGAGATTATCGCTTGCATTTGATTTTGATGAAGTCGAAGTGAAAGTTGTATAATTTGCTTTTACCACATCATCTGCCTCAAATTCAATCTTCTTTTCATCTGCGAGCTTCATGATCAACTCCCTGAGGTTAATGCACTTTTCAGTTGGATGACTAATGATGCGATAGTACTTGCAATATTTGGGATCGTGCGTTTTGTCTTTTTCCTCCAGACGCTTTGACTCTGGCAATTCAATTAGTTTTTGCTTGAGAAGTTATTCCAACATTTTAGGCACATCTGAATCTGGGAAAGGATATTTCTTTGCTTTTTTTATGAAGAGATACATAACGACCTCTTTCAAGATAGGAATGATCTTTGTTCTTTCCTCTTATTTTTCTTGTGGAAATAAAAATGGATTCTTCGCCAGAATTATTTGAAGATTTCTTCGCTATATTGATGTCTTTCATTTCGTGCCTTAGATCAGAAACTGAAGGATTTCTATTACCAGAGCTAGCAATGCTCAATTCCATATCATGAGCATGGGTGGCAAGTTTTTCAAAAGTGTGAGGTTTTATTCCTTGAAGGATGTAAAGCAATCCCCAATGCATGCCCTGAATGGACATCTCGACAGCAGAGGTTTTGGACAATTTGTCTTTACAGTCAAGACTTAAGGCTCTCCACCTGTTGATGTAATCAACAACGACCTCATCCTTCCTTTGCTTTGTGTTTGATAGCTCTACCATGCTTACTGTACAACGACTGCTAAAGAAGCGATTAAGAAACTCTCTTTCTAATTGCTCCCAACTGTCAATGAACTCAGACTCCAAATCAATATACTAGTCAAATGCATTTCTTTTGAGTGACCGCACAAACTGTTTGACAAGCTGATCACCATATGTTCTTGCATTGTTGCAAGTTTCAACAAAGTGGGTAACATGTTGACAGGGATTTCCCTTTCCCTCAAATTGTTGGAACTTGGGTGGTTGGTGATTTTCTGGCATTCTTAATTCGTCAATCCTTTGAGTGTATGGCTTGACATAAGCAAGATAAGTTTTGAAGGAAGTGTCATATTATGCCTTAATTGTGCCCACGATCATGTCTTGCAACTATTGGACTAATAGTGAGGCAATTGATGTAGCAGATGAAAAAGCCAATTTTGAGTCTTCAGTCTCTTGGACGCTTTTCATCTTTTCAGTAGCGTCAGCATTTGACTTGTTTTTTATGAGTCTTTGAGCCTCCAAGTGATTATCTGTCTCATTGTATGGCTGTTAAGTCTCAAGTTGACATTTGAGTCTCGTAATTTCAGCGTCTTTTTCTTCCATGGCCTTAATGAGTTCGGCTATATTCCTCTCCATTTCAGCAAATTTTTCTCCCAAAGTAGTTGCACTGGTGGTCACAACTGATATAATTTTGAGAGGAGAAGAAACTGTCCTTGTGGGTTTAGAATTTATCTGAGTTTTACAACTTGGAGAAGCATATTTCATGGAAAGTGTCTTTCAATTCTCACTGAATGAGGAATTCAAAGACGTGCTCCCAAATGTAGAGTCTTCTGGCAAAGCAGTAAGTTTTAATTGCAGAAATGAAGAAATTTGTCGTTTCGCTTGATTTGGAGTCTGTCTTTTTGCAAAGAAATCTACCGTAATTATTGGTTGATGGGAACTATTTTCATCAGATTTAGCAGGATTTGAATTATGATAAGTAGATCTGGAAAATTTTGAATCTTGAGTAGTGGATTTCATCAAATTTGGGTCTTGACCAACGAATTTGATCAGATATGTATCCTAAGCAGTGGATTTGGTCAGATCAGGATCTTAAGTAGCAGAATTGATTTTCTGATTTGTTTGAATTTTTAGATCTTTTTTCAAGCCATAGATCCAAAGAACGCGATTGATTTTTGATTGTTAGAGAAAGAGATGAAAGGCAAAGATGTTCCATTGGGTATGCGTGTACAAATTTCATCTGAAAATTAAGATAGAAAATTAAGTGCACAAATATTAATTTATTAATGGGAAAATTAGTACAGGAATTTAACGGGTAGAATCTCTGTGAAAAGAATCCTCTGATTCGATCTCCTTGATGACAAAATGTTCGAGGGCCTAAAGGCTTGATCTCGATGAAGGATTTCTGATTTCTCTTAACAACTTTGATTTTAACTTGTAGGTCTTCAAAGAAAACTCATGATTCTTTGTAGATCAAAGAGATTTGGAGATTTTGGTAGATCTTCAACAAGACGGTCGGAGACTTGTTGTCTCTCTGATGATCGATTGGATTTTGGGGACTTATTGTCTTTCGGTTGATCGATTGGATTTCGCAGACTTGTTGTTTTTCGATTGATCAGTTGGATTTCAGAGACTTGTTGTTTTTCGATTGATCGGTTGAATCAGTTGGATTTTGATTTTGACAAATCTTCACAGAAACTGCTGCAGGCTTGTTGTTTCTTCTTGATTTGACTTGGATTTGGATTTAATGAAAAACTTTGATGAAGAACTTGGATTTGATCACCTTTCTTGGAGACTTGGGAGTCTTGAATTGAATTTTGGAGATTTGGAGATTTTTGAGGAGGCTAGGGTGCTTTCACTGCTTGATTGTGATTTAAGAAGTGAAGACTTTTTTATATAGGAGTGGCCTAGGGTTTTGGAAAACCTAGATGTGTAGTGTGTAGCATTGGGCCAGTAGCACTAGGTTACAAAACTATAACTCAATTGGGCTTGCCTCAGAATTAATCCAAATTACAACTTTAATGGATCAAGCTTGATGAATTTAATTTAACCAATCAATTTTAACTTGGCTAAATTTTCTTTGTCTATAGTGTCTAAGGACAACCAGCCTCGTATGAATCATAATATGCTTGAAGACAAAAACCAGAGTTGGAGGAAAGAAAGATACCTTGACCAGGAGTAGATTTCAAATAACTCAAGACTTAAAAGGTTGCCATCCAATGTCCAAGTCATGGTTTGTTCATAAATTGAGAAAGAATGTGAATTGAATAGCAAACCTTTGATCGAGTGATGGTTAAATAGATAAGTCTCCTAACTAGGTGACAATAATCACCAAGATCATCAAGGGCAGAACTATCATCTAATGCTAATTTGTAGTTTTGCTCTATAGGAAAGGAAATAGGTTTAGCCCCAGGTGTGCCTGCCTCTTGCAAGATATCCAAGGCATATTTACGTTGAGATAAGATAATGCCATCAGGAGATTGAGTCACTTCCAATCCAAGGAAGTATTTGATAAGATGTAGATCCTTTATGTGAAACCAGGCATCCAAATGATCTTTAAGAGCTTTAGTATGTGAACTGTTATTGCTGGCAATAACAACATCATCCTCATACATAAGTAATACAGTGAAAAAGGTGCCCTTATCATATAAGAAGAGAGAAGTATCTACCTTGGACTGAGTAAAACCAAATTGAAGAATGGCAAAAGAAAATTTAACATACCATTGTCAAGATGCCTATTTTAAACCATAAAGAGATTTACGAAGTTGACACACTCGGCTGTCATTTGAGGATAAATAACTAGGAGGCGGTTTCATGTAGACTTCCTCATCAAAGTCCCCTTACAAAAATGCATTATGAGCATCAAGTTGATGTAAGTCCCATGATTTGGTAGCAGCAACCACTAACAAAGTTCTGACACTGGTAAGTTTGGCAACAAGTGCAAAAGTTTCATTATAATTAAGCCCTTCTACCTGTGTATATCCTTAGCCGACCAAACGGGCTTTGTACCTCTCAACTATTTCATTGTAATGATACTTTATGTTGTAGACCCATTTGGATCTAATAGCTTTCTTGCCAAGAGGTAGCTGCTCCAAAGTTCATGTATGGTTTTGTTCAAGTGCTTTTAATTCCTTTTTCAGTGCCTCTTACCAATGAGTGTCTTTAATGGCCTGCTTATAGGAAGTTGGCTCGTCATGTTGAGTGATGGCCATTAGAAACTAATATGTGATGAATTAAATTTAGAATATGAAAGGAAATTAGTTAAAGGATAGGACTTACCTGAGGAAGCATGGTTGGAAGAGGCGGGAGAGGACTTATTATTTCCTAGCAAATCGGCATGAATGTCACAAAAATGAGATGGTAATTTTCTTTTATACGTAGGATGGTTTGCTTACTGGGTAAGGAACTGATCAGAGGTTAGATTACTAAAGGTATCGGTGTTTAAAGGTGTTTATGTTTCTGTAGGTTGATCAGATTCTGTGATGTGGGATGTGGGAGGATTTGCAGGTGAATTAAGTTGCGAGGGTTCATGTTCCAGAACAGGCAAAGGTATGGGTATGGTTAAAGATGGCAAATGGGCAGGTTCGATCACTTCGAGTTCGGGTTCTTTCAAGTTCAAGCTACTTCGCGCTCGAGCTCTTTCAGATTTGGGTATTTTCGGGTTCGGGTCTACTCGAATTCAGGTATTTTCGGGTTTGGACTCAAGTTGGGTCTAGGTTCAAGTTCATTCAGATTCGGGTTTAGGTCGAATGGAGTTCGAATTTCAACTTCTTCAATTAAAAATTATTATTGTTGTTTTATAGGTCGAAATTTATTTTACTACTTTTCGTTTTTAATTATTTAAGAAATGTTCTCTCTATTCTTAAATAGTAGTCATTTTAGTAAATTGTTTTTATTTCAAATTAATTGTCATTTTACAAAACCAATAAAGCATTTGTTATCTTTTTATCAATTTTACCCTTATTTCTCTATACTATTTTCAAGTTACTCTAATGAGTTTTTAAGTAATTTAAAATTTCAAAAAAAATGATAATTTAGTTATATAGCTAATTTTTGGTCTAAATTTTAAGAGATTTATTAACTTTCTTAATATTTGTGTAACAATCTTAATTATTATTCATGAATGGAGAGAATACTATTTCTTGGATAATTTTTTTTAAAATATTTATTATCCAATATTAATATGAGTTTAGGTAAAAGGGAATTAGAAAATTATTACTCTCTCCATTTCTAAATAATAATAGTTTTAGAAAATTTTTTATTCAGAATTACATGTCATTTTACAAAATAAAGAAAGTATTTATTATTTTTTTACCAATTTTATCATTCTCTCTTTATATTATTTTCAAGTTATTTTAATAAATTTTTAAGTAATTTACAATTTCAAGAAAGTGGTTGTTTAGTCATAGCCAATTTTTTGTATAGATTTTAGGATATTCATTAACTTTCTTAATTCTTATGCAATAACCTGAAACAATTATTATTTAGGAATAAAAAGAGTAACTATTTAATCGTTGACTATTAAAAGGTTAATTACAAATTATTAATAATTAATGATTTTTAACAAGATTAACTTAAAAGTCTTTAATATCTTTAATTAATTTCTTTTATACATATTAAATGATGTTAGTAATTAACCAATTGACATATTTTAGAAATATAATTGATATAATTAATCAATTTTACTTTCACCCAATTAATTTACTATTATATATTATCTTAATGAAAATAGTATTTTAATAACTAATAAGACAAATAGTTCCGAATTAACTCTTCTGCTTTTTTATTTTCTTTTATTTATTTATTATTATTAATTATTAACAACGCATTATATTACATGTAAATAATCGAGTGACTAGTAATTATATATATGTGAGTTGTGTAAAACCTTAAAACACCTAAAATATCCTTTTTAGCCAACATATTTCAAAACCATCATCCTCAACTTTGTTTATTTACTTTTAACTAAATATTTATTTTTTTTAGAAATATACATATTTTTTAAATGATATTAATTAACCAATTTTATTTTCATCCTAATTAAAATTTACTTTTTTTCTTTTGTAATCATATATTTATTTAAAGATTAGTTTTAAATTAGATAAAAATTAATATTATTTATATGTTTTATGGAATATGTTATTAACTAATTTAACTCTTATTTATATATTGAACTAAAGTTAATTAAATAACTAATATTTTTATATTAGCAAATCTAATCATATGTAACAGATATGATGCATTTACTAATAATAATATTAAGAAAGAAAAAAAGAGAATACATTATTTTAAACAATTATGGTTATTAAAATAAAAATTTTGATCCCATAGAAAATATTGTAAAAAATATTATAAGTGACACACACGGATCTAATCCGACTTTTCTGTACAAACGGAATTTCGTAAGACGGAGTATTAATTCAACAATACATCGGTCCGGATGTGTCTAATTACGAAGAGATGTGAAAATTAGGACAAGACGGAGTTGGAAGATGAGATAAGTGACCATGCATGGAAACATAAACTGGACTTCTTTAAGTCCATAGCCAATGGATTGGATGCCCATTGGTAAATTGGTCTGTGGATTAGGCCAAATATCGAAATTATGAGAGGTTGCAAAAAGGGAAAAAAGTCTGGCCTGGGGTTTGAGTAGACCCAGTGTTGAGCTTATCTATAAACAGGGGGGAGATAAGCTCTTCCCCTCTCATTTTTCTTCTCCCTCTCTTTCTCTCCTCTCATTTGCTCTCTAGGAGCAATTTTGGACTTTTGGCTAATCCGAATAATCCGACGAAAGGATCAAGGCGAGATCTTGGTATGTTATTCTATTCACCTTAATCTACTTTTTATTAAGTTTGCACACATTTTCATGCATAGGTCTAGGAGAAATCTTGATTCAAAGTTAAATTCAGCTTTGTATCTAGATTTAGATTCTAGATCTAGGAACTTTGAGCCAATAATTTTGATTTTTCTTTCGGTCAATCTCTTGTAGACGGCGTGAAGATCGCTTGTCTAAGTTTGTATGTCAAATGGTGGACGATTGCATCGGATTTGAGCTAAAAGAAAAATTGAAGAATTCTCGGGTTTTGAACCCAGAATAGATCCGACGCCAGATCTATACAGAACCAGCGCCGTTTTTGTTTATTGGCCGGTGACCTTTACCTCTCGAAACCCTAATTGACCCCAAATCGATTCGAAACACTTCCAAGCCTTCCAAATCACATCTAAGCCCAATCTTAGGTCATGTTAGAGCCTCATAGGTGCATTCATAATTTGATTTTGAATGCTAACTCGTATTTATATGTATTAGGGCTCCGGATGATCGAGTGTGGCGATGCTCCGGAGATTAAGCTACGTGGATCGCTTAGGAGTATACGAACCTCCAACACTGTGAGTGGCTGAGATTTCAGTGTCTAGCCACTAGGGACAAACGTTTTCAAACGTTTTAAAAATATAAATTGTTTTAAAGGTTTTACAATTGTTTTGGGATAAGGGTAATCCACCACACACATTTTTATTTTGTGATAAAACCACTTAGAGGGTGGGATGATTTTAAAGAAAATATGAAGGCTCATGTGTGTGTATGTTTATGTGTTTTATGTATACAAATATATTTATGATATATATTTATGGATGTGATGCGAGAAGAGCGACTGAGTGGGTTCCTTGGGCCTCCAATATAAGGAAGCGTGGACCAAGTCTGAGAGGTATGCATGAAACGTAGCCGTGGACCTCCTATCGAGGGGCATAGTGAGCGGAGACCTTGGGAGAGGCGCAGGGGATAACTCCCCAGGGCTCAAGATACCGAGGGAACGGGCTAGAGAAAAAGAAAAGAGAAAGTGTTTTAAAAAGAAAAGAGATAGCCCTCGGTGCAGTGAGGCATAAGACCGGTGGGTTGAGCCTCCAGTATGATAGAGGCTAGCCCATTTGAGATATGGATATATATATTTTTATTAAAATGGTTTTAAAAGTGGATTCTCGCTTAGAGAATTTAAAAGAGATTCTGGAAAAGAAAAATATTTGTTTTTAATTAATTATTATATTTTGGATTACCCCTATTTTCTCTAACTCTGATGGAGATTCATTGAACCTCTGTCATTCACCTGTATCCAATATGGATGGATACAGATCCATGTACGAGGTTAGCAGATAGATCGGAGGCTCACTAGAAGGCGTCAGTGGCCTAGGCTTAGTAGTTTTCGTTGTGTAGTTATTCCTTTAAATTAGTCCACTGGTATTACTTTTAAAGTTTATTATTTTATTAAATGATTTTTAATTAAAGTTTTAGTTGTTTTGCAGCGATTGTGTCCATTTCTATGCCTTGTGGTGTTTCTGGTGCGTGACTGGCTGACACGTACTTTGAGGCAACGCGGCGGTCGCCACGTAGCCTGCCCGGGTGGGTCGGGACGTGACAATAAGATTACCTTCTTCTAATATTAAATTCAAGTTCGGGTTCAGGTCAGGTTCGGGCTCGAGTTCAAGTCAGGTTCGGGCTCGGGCCTTGTCGGGTTCGGGTACTTTCGGCTTCGAGCTTGGGCGGGTTCGGGTCGTTGACTTTTTTTGGTCAAATCAGGTTTAGTCGAGTTTGGGTTCAGGTTGGTTTTCGGGTTCGGGTTCATTTTACCACCTCTAGGTATGGTGGCGGTCCTTACATATCGTATTAAAAATCGAAATATGGTCAAAAGAAAAAATCTCTATTTGATAGAGCTTCTTCCTATACCTATGAAGTCCATTGGACACAGAAATGATACACTGGAAGAATCTTTTGGGTCTTCCAATATCAATAGATTGATTGTTTCGGTCCTATATCTTCCAAAAGAAAAAAAGATCTCTGAGAGCTATTTCCTGGATCCGAAAGAGAGTACTTAGGTTCTCCCAATAACTAAAAAGTGTATCATGCCTGAATCTAACATGGGTTTACGGTGGTGGAGGAATTGGATTTGAAAAAAGAGGGATTCTAGTCACAAGATATCTAATGAAACTGTCACTGGAATTGAGATCTCATTCAAAGAGAAAGATATCAAATATCTGGGGTGGATGACGAATTTTGATCTAAAGAAAAAGATGGTATTTTGGCTTGGAAAGGAAAAATATGCTTATAAAATACCACATCCCTAGAAGTAAAAATTTTATGTGTGGTTAAATTGTATACCTTGTACCCTTTTTTGCCATGAGGATAGCCAACAACAAGACAAGTAGTGGAATGTTCATGGAATTTGTTTCTTGATCTAGGAATGACAAAAGTATAGCAAAGATAACCAAAAACACGAAGGTAAGAATAATTGGGCTTTTAAGAAAATAAATTTTCAAAGGGACTCATTCCATATAATAAAGATGTTGGGATGCAATTTATTAAATATGTTGTTGTCAAACACATTCTTCCCAAAATTCAATAGGAAGACTAGCTTAAAATCTTAAACCTCTAGCTACCTTATCTATGTGTCTATGCTTCCGTTCCACCAACCATTTTGTCATGGTGTGAAGACACATGAAAATTGAGTAAAAATTTAATTTTGCTGGCAAAATAGTTGAAAATTATCATTTGTAAATTCAGTGTCATTATCACTACGAATTTGTTTCACTATTCGGGCAAATTGTCAAGCAGTCATAACTATGAAAGAAATCAACCAAGTGTAAACTTCTGATTTGGTTTTTCTTCAAATAAACCCATGTGGTTCTACTGTAATCATCGACAGTACTTAATTAATAATGAGCACTAGATGAAGATGGAGTATGATATGATCCCTAAACATCATAGTGAATTAACTCATAAGGTTAGTGTTTTGATGGACCTAACAGTATAGGATGATCGAGCTTGTTTTACTCGATGACAAGAGTCATAACATTGATTAAGAGATTTAATAGAAAAAGGATCCTAAATCGTTAAGAAAAGACAAGCTATCAAAAGACAAATGTCCAAGGCATTGATGCCAAAAAAGGAGTTTGGAATCTCGAGCGATACTGGTAGCAACCACAATTGTTAAATCGATATACGTATCGTGTATCGAGATTCCATTTTAAAGTATCGAGTATCGTATCGTAAGATACGGTAGAAGATTTTAAAATTATATATATTATATGATAGACAAAGATATTTGATCTATTTAAATATTTCCTTGTAGTCATATACAAAATCAAATGTATTTTCTCTAAGTATAGGCATGTACAAAATAAAAGGCTATGCTCCAAGTACAGTCATATACAAAATAAAAGGCTATGCTCTAAGTAAAGCCATAAACAAAATAGAATGTATTTTCTTTAAATACAACTCCTTTGCACTTGAAATCAGATTTTGGTTTAATTCTTATATCATTCCTGAAATTTCAAAAGTCAGAATTGTTCCTAATCAAAAGGCCCCATGTTGATATAATAACTCATCAATATTATCATCACCAAGGCCTAAATCATCATTTTCATCCACAAGTTCTAGATCATCATCATCTTGACTGTCTTCATCTTCCCTTGGTTGCATAATCAGCTACTCTTCCTCAACATTTTGCATATCTTCTTCCCCATCACCAACTATTTGAATATCTTCATCTTGTAAAAACAACTTTACCTTTTTTCTTTGCATCAAATTTTAAGTTCCTTGGACCTAAATTTAAATTTGAAAAAAGAAATATAAATTTATTCAACTCTAATATAAAATTAAAATATAATAAGAAAAAAAAGTTATATATATTTATATTATATTTATTAATTTACATACCACGCTTTCTCCTTTTACTAGTTCCAAGCTCTTCATCCTCAAAGCACTCATGGACATCCATCCATGAATTTTCTAGTGGTAAACAGGGATCCTCTATTTAAGTTATCCATTCATCATCAGATTCCATGTCAGAGAGATAAATTAGATGTTTCACCTTTTTCTACACTCTTGGACTATCTTAGTTCAAGTTGAATGTTATACTTGACAAAGACAAGAGCATTTAATCTTTATTGCTCCAAACGATTTCTTTTCATTGAATGCACATGATCAAAAGTGCTCCAATTTCTTTCACATCTTGTGGCACTACAAGTGAGACTCAAAACTCTTATAGCAAGTCTTTGAAGCTCTTTGCATTCTTCTCCAACTTTCCAATCACAAAGCTATAATTAAAAAAATGGACAAATTTTTAATTTATTGTTCATGCATAAAGCTAAGGTAGACATTAAACAAAACTATAAATTATGAAAGATAAAACTATAAGGTTAAAAATAATACCAGGTTGCTTGTTCTCCCTCGTCAAACTGGCCATACTCATGCCAAACATTCCTTCGGCTTTCTTGAACCTCTCTAATTGGTGATCAATTTTAATCCTTGTCTCAATATCAAGATACATTCTTTCAATAGTCGTATAAAGACCAACTTTAACTTCAATGTTTGAATGAAAGCCTTCATCAAATTGAAACCTTCAAATAATAGATAATGAAATTGATCAATATAATGAATTAAATATTACACTTAAAAATCATAGAGAATTAGGATGGCTTACCTAGGATTAAGTAAATAACCAGTTACATGAAGTGGTCTATGAAGCTACAAATCCCATCTTGTGTCAATGATCTTTCAAATGCGTTCATACTTTGCCTTTTGATAATTAAAATTTTGAGCAATTTGTTGTTTAACTCTATCCATTGCTTCAAATATGTAACCCATGGTACGTTTGGCATCACATCCACAAGTCTTAGGACTTTAACAAGAGGACTTACACATTTCAAGCAATATTTAACTGACTTCCAAAATCTGACATCACTTAACAAGATAGCCTCCATTTTCTTGGCTTCCCCCTTGAAGCGAAATGACTCTTGGCCATTCTTGTGAAGCAAACATGGCTGGGAGTGAAAGTTTGTTATCTTCAAAAATTTTCAAAGTAAGAAAACATGTAGCAAACCTTGTAACTCCAGCTATTTTTAATTCTTTTTTCTTGGAATATTTCCTAAACATGTTAAGAACCCAAATATGCCTATAAAACACACACTTGTTTAGCCTTTTGTATTGTTTCCTTGAAAATGCGCATATCACCTATATCATGTAAAATCGAGTCAATGCAATGAGCAACATAAGGGGACTAGAACAAATTTTTTCTCTTCTCCATTAATAATTGACCAACTGACACATAAGCTGAGGCACTATCAGTTACCACTTGAACAACATTCTCTTCTCCAATTGCCTCCACAAGTGAGTCAAGTAGCTCAAACAACTTTTGTGCATCTTTTATAACACCTGAGGTATCTATAGATTTAGGAAATACCGTTCCATTAGGACTATTGACAAGAAAGTTTATAAAAGATCTTTGCTTTGTGTCTGTCCAGCCATCCGACATCAAAGTGCACCCAGTCTTTGGCCATTCTTTTTTATATTTGTCTAAAATTGACCTAACATTGTCAACTTCCTTCTTTAAAAAAGGGAATCTAGCCTCATGATAACTTAGAAGTTTTAAGCCCCTGCCATATTCACCTACCATTTTCATCATTGAAGCAAATAATGGACTCTTCACTAAATTAAAAGGCAATGCATGTCCATATAAATATTTGCATATGCTATGAACCACTGACTCTCTATCTCTCACTATTGCATTTAGTGTTTGTTGTTTAGATCCCTTGTTATTTGACTCTTTCCCTCCTCTAGAGATATATGCATTCATACCACCCCTTTTTTTCCTTTTCTCCTATAATATGATAGGTTTCTTCTACTTCATTAACCAAAAAACATTTATCATCCTTGACCCAATTCTTTTGATGTACTTCTTCCAAAATTTTAATAAACTTCTCTCTTACATCATATGGACATTGTTGGCAAGGAGCTACATTATTATGATCACTAGCAAAATGATTTTTCATTATACTTATCCCACCTCATTTTTGAAGCCCACAATAATTGCATCTCAAATGCATTCTACTTCCATCAATACGAGAACAATGTTCTCATGCTGGATCTTTACTCTTCCCTTGACTTAACCTTTTTTTCTTAGGAAGCATGTCCTAATTATATTATAACAATTCAGAAAATTAGCTAACAAAGATTAAGTGCTACAAAGTTTAAAGTAAAAAATATTTTTTTAAAAATGCCTTTGTACACGTTGGTAACTTTGTATATATACATTTTATATACACATAAACACATATAGCAGTATATGTTTTCGTATAAAATAAAATGTTGTGTATATTAGAATAAAAAAATAAAATATTCACCTTGTAAAATATTGGAAATTGGAACAATAGTCAAGCACCTTGAAGACAATGAAGAGTGGAGTGGAGTAGAGTTGAAAAAAGAGAGAAGAGTGGCGTGGTGTTGAACTAAAGAATTTGAATAAAAAAAGTGCTATAATATTTTTTAAGAAGCAGCCATCGAAGAACTAAAAAGTTAAAACTAGATATATACGTACGATTGAAAGATAGAAGAGTATCGTAGAAGCCAAAGAGATTTTTAATAGCTTTTAAATAAAAAATAAATATTGTGGCCTCATTAAAAAAGTTTACTTATTTATGTCTTTGGGCCAAAAGAGTAAATATGGGCTTATAGTGCTTTGTAGAGGAAATGGGCATTGGAAAAGTTCATTTTACCTTTAATAGAGTAGTGTGTGGGCCTGTATCGCGTGTATCATAAGATACGCACGATACGATATCGTATCGATCAATATACTACCAATTCATTACTAATTGTGATACTATATATCGATTTGTATCAGTATCGTATCGTATCGTACGATATTGATAACTATGGTAGAAACTATGTGAATTTTGACTGCCTTGAAATAATAAATTCCATCTCATAGTTCGCCCATTCCAATAAGCTTCTTTATGGCTAGGTTTTGTAAGGCACAAAAGGAAGGGAAAAAAATAAGCAACACAATTCAAGGCTTTGGTTAATTTGCTTATAAAGATGAGATTGTAGATAAATAAGAGTATATAAAGAAGATGTTTAAAGGCAACAAAAGAGTTGAGAAAAACATCTCCACATGACTTGGCTAGAACAAAAGATCCATTTGGAATTTTAAATAATTGGTGTAAAATAAGGTATAATTTTATGAGAACCAATGACACTATCTTGATAGGTCATATGATTAGAAGCACCTGAGTCCAAAACCCAATCAATATCGCTATTAGATAAAAAAGTTGCCTTACCCGCAAAGTTGGGTATAGGATTGTGAGTCTTTCCAAGACTAAGCATAGATATGAGCTGAGCATATTGCTTTTTTGTCAACCTACTAATTGGGATATTGCTCTGAGTGATTGGCTATTTTGTTTGTGGAGGACTTCTTCCTTTTATCCCACCATTTTGATAGCCATGTAACTTAATGGAATTTTCTTTAGTGTGCTTGGTCTTCTTGCAGTGTTCACAAAATAGTTTAGAGAGGTCACGACTACTTGTGGACTTACAATTATTGCTACTTCGGTTAGTGTTGAATGTCATTGCTTCATCATAGGGTAATTGTGATGCTGCCATTAATTGTTGTCACTCCTCTTATGTTACAAGTGCATAAGCCCGAGATAGTGAAGACAATGGATTTGTATTCAAGATATGAAAACACACCGCATTATATTTTTCATTCAAGTCCATTAAAAATTGATGAACCTATTCTCTCTCTCTCTCTTTCTGCAACAAAAGCCTTTGCAGAGCCATAAGTACATGGTGGTATCTGAGAATATGTACTAAGTTTCACAAAATCCCTTCAATTTGGTATAGTACACTGAAACAATCATGCCTTATTGCCAAGTATTCATTGTCTCAATTTTTAATTGATGAATGCGAAGAGCAGTATCTTTTGAATATCGCTCTTCAAGATCATTTCTCATATCTTGTGCTGTCAAGCAATAGGCTACACTATCATGAAGAGTAGATTGAGGAGAGCTAAAAATCCATGAGATTACCATCGAATTACACTTGATCCATGTAGATTCATCTGGTGAACCAATGAGTAAACAACTGATAGATCCATCCACAAAGCCAAATTTGTTTTTGGCTTTAAGGACGTTAGTAATGACACAACGCTAAATTGGATGGTTCTTTTCTTTAAGAAAACAGGTTATTAGCCTTATGTCTGAATTATAAAAAAGGTGAAGAATATATGCTGATCAACCATTATGGTTTGATTGGGTAGTGAAAGAACTCACAAGAGTCTCCATGTCAAAGAAAGAAAGAAAAAAGGAAAAAAACCGCTCTAATACCATGTCAAAATTTATAATAAGAGAGCCAAAATTATATACAAATGGAGTTTCAATTAGCTCGTGAAATCAAAATTATAAAATACAAATATAGAAAGAAAATATTTACAATTATTTAAAAAAAATCAAATCGTTTAGCTTCCAATAACTATTTTTCTTCTTTTTATTTTAACTTCAATGACAAATAATGTAAAATACATGACAAAATAAAAATTAAAATCCACTAAGTTGTCAACTTATCATACTCTCTCTGTCCTTATGTATCTGTTATATTCTAGAAGGTTTCTTTGTCTCCTTTACTTTGAAAAGTCAATAGAGTATTAATTAATTTTTTTTTTACTTTATCCCTAATAAATTGGAAAGAGGAATTAGTGGAGAGAGATTAAACATTAAATCTTAATAGAAAAATTAGGTAAAGTAAATAAAGGGTAACATTGAAAAATTATGGTAAATTTTGGAGAAGTTAATGTTGATAACTAATTTTAACTACTTTTCTTAATATATGTGATATAGTAAGTATGACAGATATATAGAGACGGAAAGAATAATATTTAATTTGTAGATTTTATGTGAGAATCTTATTTGGCTGTTATGAAACACATAGAGAAAATATAGTGATTAAATCAAAGAGTTAGAATTGACACATGCTAGAATAACAAAAGTTAAAATATGCAAAAATTCAAGTTTTATGAATGAAAAACTGAAAAATAAACAAAAGTCTTGTGAAAAGTATTAATAATAATTGGAACAAGAAGCAAGAATAAGAGAAGATTAGAATGAGAGAGAGAGAGAGAGAGAGAGTAGAAATTAGGGAGAGATTGTGTAATATTATTATTAGGTATTCAGTGCATTCTCAATGGCCGTGGAAGCTATTTATATATAAGTTCTAAGGAGTAACTTAAATGAAGTTTAAATGAATGCTAAACGTTTATAAGTTACATTACTAAAACTTAATGAGGCGTTGAGTTCAAATTTCCATAATACTCCCCCTTGAACAAAACACCACTTTAGGACACATACTGTTTGGTAAAAACCTTAAGTCGGAAAAACCTAGTGGGACAGAAATCGATCATAAGAAAAAAAGAGTACAATATAATTAAATCCATCTAATATGTCTTCAGGGCAATATTTGCTTATCTTCAAGACATAGGTGGGTCTACTACAGTGGCCTGATTGGACGTGCTATTACTACCTCATTAAAAATCTTAAGCCAGAAAAACCCAGTGGGACAAAAATCGGACAAAAGGAAAAAAGAGTACAATGCACTTATGTCCATAATCGATTCTTTTGAAATAAAACAAACTACTACTTCTGGAGCATATAAACTTTTCTACTTCTGGGGAATTCATTTTTGCATCTTACTGACTCACCACATACCAATGCCATAAACTAATTTCTCAAATGTTGATGTTGGCATAGATTTGGTAAATAAATTTGTAAGATTATCGGTGGAGCAATTTTGTTTAACATCAACTTCTCTACTTTCTTAGAGTTGATGAGTATAGAAACATTTTAGTGAGATGTGCTTGGTCTTATCACCTCTAATATATCCTCCTCTGACTTGTGTAACACAAACAGCGTTATCCTCATAAATTATAATGGGAGAATCTATCACCTGTTTAAATCCGCTAGTATTATGAATGTGTGATAAGATCTTAACCAAACACATTCTCTTCTGATCTCATAGAGGAAAATAATTTCAGAGTGGTTGAAAGATGTAGCAAGTAATGTTTGCGTAGTGGAATACCAAGAAATGGCTGTGTCATTATAGCAAAATAGATAACCGGTTTGTGAGTGAGCTTTGTACGGATCAGATTTATATCCTGCATCAATATAATCAACTAAACCAGAGTTAGTAGTTTTCTTGGGATAGAATCACCCCAACTCAATAGCTCATAACGGAAGATATGTTTAATCTCATTCCAAAGTCTCCGGGTTGGCTTAAAACTGAAACATGCCAACAAATTTACTGCAAAAGTAATATATGGTCTCGTGCACTGTGCCAAGTACATCAAAGCCCCGATTGCATTGAGGGATGGTACTTCAGGACCAAGTATATTCTCATCAGGTTCTTTAGGATGAAATAGGTCCTTTTGGGGTCAAGAGACTTTACAACCATAAAGGTGCTAAAAAAAAATGGGTGAGCCTTGTTCATGTTAAAACGTCTAAGCAATCTTTTAGTGTATGCTGACGATGGACAAGTATTCCATTCTTTTTGTGCTTAAGCTCTAGACCAAGGCATAGTTTGGTTTTAGCTAAACCTTTAACCTTAAACTCTTTTGTCAAATATTTAGTAGTTTCAGATAACTCTTCAAGAGTCCCAATTAAATTCATATCGTCGACATAAATTGCTATTATAACAAATTCGATTTCAGATCTTTTAATAAACATGCATGGGCAGCTGGGATCATTTATGTACCATTCCTTAGTCAAGTATTCACTTAAATGTTGGTATCACATGTAGCCAGATTACTTTAACACATACAAAGATCTTTGCAACTTTATTGAGAATACGTTGTAGGGAGTGTATGCTTCAGGCATTTTGAAACCTTTAGGAATTTTCATGTAGATGTCGGAATCTAATGAACTATTTACGTATTCCGTCACAACGTCCATAAGACGCATTTCAAAATTTTCCTAGCCAACCCAACTTATAAGGAAACAAAATGTAACTATATCCACTACCGCTGAATATGTTTCATCATAATCTATCCCAGGCTTCTACGAGAAACCTTAGGCTACGAGTCGGACTTTATACCTCACGATCTCATTTTTCTCATTTTGTTTTTAGATAAAGACCCATTTGTATCTAACAAGTTTTACATTGTCAGGGGCTTTAGTAATAGGCCCAAAAACATTACCTTTGGCAAGGAAAGTCAATTCAGCTTGGATTAATTCCTCCCATTTGGGCCAATCTTGCCTATGATAGCATTCAATTATATACAAAGTTCATAATCATCATTCATAATCTTATGAGCAGCTGAAAGAGCAAATGCATCATCGATGATTATCTCATTCCGATCCCATATCTCATTACAATAATTGACGAAAATTTCAGTATTTCAGAGGTTGATGATCTTTTCATGGGTTTGTACCACTTTAGGGGCAATATGCTCAGGAATTTGTGCCACTTCAAGGGCAATGTGCTCTTGAATATTTTGTTATGCCACTTCAGGTGCAATTTGCTTTACTTGAGAAAAATCAATATGCTCATTTGGAGCAGATTCTGAATTCCCCCCTTTCTTTTTTGAGGAATAGTATATTTTGATCCCATCGATCTACCATGCTTCAGGCACGGGCCATTTAGATCCATTTTGGGTGGTTATATAGGAACATATATCTTAGTTGGAACATTCACAGTTGGAATATGAAACCTTGTGACTTTAGCAGTCTCGTTAAATACATCAGTCATTTTATTTGCGATAGTTTGTAAATGGATCAATCGTTACACCTCATTTTCACATTTAGGTATTCTTGGGTCTAAATGAAACAAACTTTTCTCACTTAATGAGAAAATCTCGACATTTTTCTGCTTTCCATCTGTGGAGGCTGTTGATATGCCAAGTGATGGGAATACTGTCTAATCCAAATGATAATCCGTAAATCTAGCGGTAAATAAATCACTCGTCAATGGTTCAAGAAACCGAATAATAGACGGTGAATCAAACCCAATATAAATGCCCAAACTGCATTGGGGACCCATTTTGGTCCTTCATGGTCGTGCTACAGGCACTTGTACCGCGCAACCATAGGCTCGAAGATGTGAAATGTTTGGCTCTTGGCCTAAGACTAATTGAAGGGGGGGAATATAAATGAAAAGCAGTGGGGGCGTAATCTAATCAAAGCTACTACATGTAAAATAATGTGACCCCAAGCTCAGGATGGGAGCTTTATCCTCATTAATAGAGTTCGAGCGATAATCTGAATGCGCTTAATCATGAATACTGCTAATCCATTTTGAGTATGAACATATGGGATCGGATGTTCAACTTCAATTCCTAATGAAACACAATAAGCATCGAAACTCTTTGATGTCACCAGCATTATCCATTTTATGCTTTTAATTTGATAATATGGGAAATGAGCTTGAAGCTTTATTATTTGTCCAAGCAAACGTGCAAAGGTGATGTTATAAGTTGATAATAGGCAAACATGGGACTATCTGCATAATGCATCCACTAATACCATAAAAAATCAAAATGGTTCACTTGTAGGCTGAATCGGCCTACAAATATCACCCTAGATTCTCTACAAGAATGAGGGGGACCCATAATCAACCTTTATCGTGAAAGGTTTACTAATGAGTTTTCCTTGTGAACAAGATTCACAAATGTAATCCTTGGACAACAACACCTTTGTGTCTTTTAAAAGGTATCTTCAAGTATTTTTAATGATTCTTCGCATCATTGTGGCTCTTGGATGACCAATGCGATCATGCCAAAGTCTGAACACATCAGAGTTCACTAGTTTCTAAGGCATTATGGCATATGATTCTATAGCTCGTATTGGGACACAATATAATCCCATACTAGAAGCTTCCAACTTCTCATGGATGGTTTTTTGGCCCATCTTGTAGGAAGTGATGCAAATAAATTCCTTGTTTTGCTCATTAACTATTTCTAGATGGTACCCATTACGGCATACATCTTTGTAGCTAAGTAGATTTCCTTTTTATCTACCACTTAACAATCCATCTTCAAGATACAATGTTGTGCCATTTGGTAAAACAACTGTGGCATTCCTGTAACCATCTATAATATTAATAGTACTAGATATTGTCTGAACATTTACCTTGTGCAATGTCATATTTGAGAAAAAGTGTTTGTCACAAAGTATAGTATGCATTGTGAAACTATCAAGCAAACATATGTCTTCCATTTTTCAGTGTATCCCATTTGCACTTATATTGACAACTTCAGGTGTCAAGTTCCATAAAATTTAACAAATTAATAATTTGATTCAAAATATAAATCAACAAAAATGGAATAAAACTCATGATTTTATTGATGACCATATTTATTTAATATATTCCTTGGTAACATAATTATCCAAGGGTATGGCAAAACTTAGATGAAAACCTTCAGGATCTATTTCTAGCGACTTATTATTTTCATAAACGTCATCAAAAGAAACCATAAACTTAAAAAGGTTTTACATTGCCAAGAATATAAGTGTCTTCTTTAACCAAAATGTTATTGACTTCAGTATCAGTCACAGCTTGGTCATTTTCAGTGGCATTGGTCTCAACATGCTTGCCTTTATCTTTCTGGGATACTGGGTATAGATCAACCAAATGTTTAGCCATATGACAGGTATGTGATCAGCGACCAGTCATTTTACAATGGTGATGGTACTATCATTATGCTTTTTCATAGGCTTTTTGCCTTTAGGGTTGTGCTGGGAGTTATTTATATTACGATTAGAACTCCCGTCACCCTTATGGGAAGAATTCCCATGCATGCGTTCACGACCTCTAGAACAGCCAACTTTTTTGCTTTTCCTAGCATTTGCTTCAAAAAGTGTCTTAGAGCCAGCATGTCTTAAATCATGATTTTTGAGCAGCAGCTCATTTATTTGTTCTGCAGTCAACAGGATTGGGATCAATTTAGAATGACACACCCGTACCTAATCCAACTTTTTTGTACCAATGGAACAGTGTAGACAGCGTATTAAATTGAACAATACGTCGGTCTAGATTTGTCTGATTATGAAGAGAAGTCAAGCTTAAGATAAGACGGAGTTGGAAGATAAAGTGATTGACCATGCATGGAAGCAACTAAATTCCAATTAGACTTCTTTAAATTTATAGCCAACGGATTGGATATCCATTGGTGTAAAACTCTGCGGATTGGGCCAAGGATTAAGATTAAGAGAAGTTGAAAAAAGAGGAAAGAAAGTCTGGCCCGGGGTCTGAGTAGGCCCAATGACGGGCTTCCCTATAAATAGGGGGACGCCGAGCCTCTCCCCATCATTTTTCTTTCTCTCTCATTTCTCTTTTCTCTCTTTTACTCTTTTGGAGGACTTTTGGTCGATCTGGATAAATCGACAGACGGATCAAGGTGAGTTTCTCGTTTGCTATTCTACTCACCTAGATTTGCATTATACTTAGTTTGCACTTAAATCCATGCATAGGTCTAGGAGAAATCTTGGTTCAAAGTTTAGTCTAGTTTTTTAGCTAGATTTAGATTTAGATTTTAGATTTAAGAACTTTGAGCTTATGATTCTCATTTTTCTTTCAGTAAACGTATCGTGGGAGTTAAGGGGATTGCAGTTTTGAATTTCGGGCGAAACAGTGGAGCAACGGGCTCGAAAATAGAGGAAAGGCCTCGGAATGCTAGCGTCCAGCAAAAGTGACCAAAATTGTTGAGTCCTTCACAGGACTCGGCCCAATCCCGCGCTGGAGTCAACTTGTTTTGGGGGCAAAATCATAATTTTGCACCAACGTCCAATTTTGACCCGAAACCTTCCCGGACACTTTCCTAAGCCCTGAAGCACATCCAAACATCATATTAGGTCATACTAAAGCCTCGTAGGTGTATCCATAGATTGATTATGAATGCCAACGCGTGTTTCTGTGTAATTAGGGTTCTGGACGATCGAGTACGGTGACGTTCTATAGACTGATGCTTGTGGGACAATTGGGAGTATACGAACCTCTCAACACTATGAGTGGCCTTGTGTTCAGTGTTTAGCCATTTTGGACTAAACGCTTTTATTATGATTAAAATGTTTTAATTAAATGTTTTGGGATTGGGGTATTCCCTCACACCATACACGTTATTATATGCCAAAGGGGCTAGGGTTTTGAGAAAATTAAATTTATAAGATGTATGTATGTATGTGTGTTTTTGTATTTATATATATGGAAGGTATGACATGAATGCCTGACAGGGCATGGTCATACATATGAGTGGACTCGATGAGACTCGGCGCTTCATGTGACGAAACGAATGGACCGAGATGAGCATGCATGCGGAGTTAGCCGTGGACCGCCTTTTTAAAGGGGCACGATGACTATATGACCTGGAGTAAAGAGGTGCGGAAGGAGACTCGCCAGGGCTGATGTAGCTGCTACCACACAGCGTCCGGCACCGTTGAGGGAACGGGCTTAGAGAGAGATACCTATATCTTTATATATATATATATAATTTTTAAAAAAAGAATATAGTTTCCTTATTAAATGAAAGTTTTAAAGGAAAAAGGAAAGAAATAGCCCTTGACGATACGAGATCCTCGATCACGGCCAAGGTCGAGCCTCGTTGTGTTTTCAAGGGCAGCCCATAGTCAGATGTTGTTGTTGTTGTTGTTGTTGTTGTTGTTGTTATTATTATTATTATTATTATTATTATTATTATTATTATTATTATTATTATTATTGTTTTCCCAAAAAGGGTTTGGGGGAAAATGTTTTGAAAAGAGGTTTTAAAAAGAAACGTATAATGTTTTCTAAATTGTTTTGGAATTACCCGAACTCCCCAAACCTATTTGACTTTGCATTGAACCTCTGTCACTCACCTGTATCCAATGTTGTTGGATGCATTACCTACACACGAGGACGCTAGATGGCTCGGAGCCTCATAGGAGTGGTTGGTGGCTTAGGAGTGACTATATTCCGCTGCGTAGGTTATTCCTTAAACTAGTCCACTGGTACTCTTTTTATTATTTATTATTATAAATATTTTCTAACTAAGGTTTAGTTTTAATGGTTTTGCAGTGACAATACTCTTTTTATGCCTAGTGCCATCTCGGATAGCCACCTTTCATGGCATGCATCTCAATGTAGTACGGCGGTTGCCACGTGGCTGGCCCGACTGGTCGGGGCGTGACATAGAATATGTCTTAAATCGGCTCTGTCGATATTGCTGTTGCAACACAATGTTTGAAGCATGAAAGGTGGAGAATGTTTTCTCCAAAAGCTTAGCCTCAATAAGCTTAACACCACAAAGTTCAAACCGTGAAATCATATCATATAATGCCGAATTATAATCAGACGTGGACTTGAAATTCTGCAACCTTAGATGTTACCAATCATATTGTGCTTGAGGGAGGATGACAGTTTTGGTATGATCATACCGTTCTTTCAATCTTGTCCACAAGATCAAGGGATTTCGGACAGATAGATATTGAACTTTTCGGCCATCACTTAAATATCGACGGATAAAGATCAACACATTTGCCTTATCTTTATCATTAGCATCTCCATCTTTTCCAATAATACCTGCAAGACCTTGGCCTTGGAGATGCAGTTCAATATTGAGACACCATGACAAGTAGTTATTACCACTTACATCCAAAATTTGAAATTTGGGCTTTTCAATGTTTGCTATAATCCTAGAAAAGAACGGTCTCAATTAGTTTGACAACTTCTTGTGTCAAATATGATTAGAAGTGAATCTTTACACAATAAAAAATTCAAGCTATCTTGTCTAAAGGAAAAGGTTAAATAAAATAAATTTTGTATGGCATTGTAGATCAAACCTTCAGAACTTACTAAACTTCAAACTTGCTTCACTTTAGAACACTCGTACTGATAACGTGCTATGAAAAGTATTAATAATAATTGGAACAAGAAGCAAGAATAAGAGAAGATTAGAATGAAAGAGAGAGAGAGAGAGAGAATAGAAATTAGGGAAAGAGTGTATAATATTATTATTAGGCATGCAATGCATTCTCAATGACAGTAGAAACTTGTTTATATACAAGTTCTAAGGAGTAACTTAATGAAGTTTAAATGAATATTAAACGTTTATAAGTTACATTACTAAAACTTAATGAGGCGTTGAGTTCAAATTTCCATAACATAAATTAATAAGAATTTATCTTTTTGTGTCAACTATAGGTATGGGAATTTTCAAAGGATTATTAAAAGTAGTTTTTTCAAATCCAGCTTTTTCAAATCGTAACTTCAATGCCAAATTAGCCCTTATTATATCACTTCTATAAGAAATTATTAGGTAGGCCGGGTGTACCACGTTATCCATAGATCCGACCAATTAAATTGTGACAACTCAAGGATTTTGATACATTTACTAAAACTCTATCACAATTATAGTCTAAATTTAATGATTTATCCTTTAAATTCTCCTTTTTTGTAACGTGGGGCTAAACCTTTGTCAAATTAGTACCTTGATTTTAGAAACTTTTTGAGTTGTCACAATTTAATTGGTCGGGTCTACGGATAACGTGATACACCCAGCCTACCTAATAATTTCTCCACTTCTATTTTCTTTTCCTTAATCTTTCCAATTTTACTATTTTCTTTTCACTAATCTTTCCAAATTTAAAGTGATTTGTTTTTATATACTAAATGAGAGAAAACGTCATATTATCTCCAATTTTCTTTCTTACTTACAAAGCATCTTAAATTTGATTTCTTCCACTTTTCCATCATCCCCTATCTATCATGTAGCTCTAAAGTCTACTACAGCATCTGACCATGGACAAGGAAGAAGCATGAAGTAGCTAGAAGCAATAGCTAGCCGATAGTTGCTTCCATTATTTGTTATAAAAATTTAAGAACTGGAAAAAATAAACAGAAGGTTTTGAGATACAAAAGACTTTCTTAAATGTAATATTGCCTTCTATCTAAATAATTTGCATCAAGATACAACAAGGTCTATTGAGAATGATATTCAATGAAAACAAAGTTGTTAATTGTTTCACAAAAAGAAAATCATTTAATTTATTATAATCGAAGAAGTATCTGTTATTAAATAAAATTGTTTAGACGTATCCTAACTTGAATAGATATCTATTCAAATTTAAAAAATAAAGTGTAAAATGGTTTCAAGAGGTTTCTTGTCATGAGATAGAAAAATTCTAAGTCATTTTCAAACATGTCAAACCCCAAGTGCCCAATCTTTGACAATTAAAATTAGTTTACTGTATGGACTAGCTTTCTAGATGGACCAAGACTCAAATTGGCTTCCAATCCACTAGGACCAATGGTATCACAGGATAACCTTTAACAAGGTCATGTCCTTATAAGTACTCTTCTAGGCTTTCACTAACCAATGTGAGAATTTTGTTCTCTTAGATTATCAAATTGTATAACATTATTTACAGTCAATAATGATCCCATTTTCCTATATTTTAACTCAATTACGGTACGTAGAAGGATTTGACTTCCATCTAAGCGCGCTTAATAGTTAATAAATTATACTGTCGATTTCTTTGATTCTACCTGCTGAAAGAATAAAATCAGGAACGCAATTTTATTTTGGTTTTTCACCATAATACACCTACATGGAGTTAAAAAGATGGAACCAAGCCAACTTAAGATTCTGACCTCGTCTGCTTTGTGTTTGTTTTGAACTTCTGAGAGTCTTTTAACAGCATTCTATTCCGCATCCCAAGAAAGTAACGGAAAATATATCGATCCTTGAAGCTATCAGGCAATGCACTCAAAATGGACCATTGCACAGAATGTGGCCAATAAGGGACACATAGATGCTCATAACCAATCGACCGCAAGGTTGCTTTGCTATACATCTCTGCTGATGGGATGAATAAGGAAGCTCTCCTTAACCTCGACATCTTTGTTGCCACAAACAATGGAATCTGGCGTGGACAAAAACCAACATATTTGCATGGTAAGTACTCTTGTAAGCAAACTAACTAGAACTGGGAAATTGCAACTGAGAAGATATTATCTTAGCAGTTATCTGTATACAATCCCTTGCAGTTGTGGGCAGAAGCAATGCAGGGCCTGTCTCACAACCTCATGGAATTGTGCATTTTAAGAATAGAGTTACCTGACACTGGATGTCGATTCCGTTTTTCTTGTACTCCAAGTTTATGCTTCTTGACAACATTGCAAGGTACCTGTGCCACGTTTCATGTTATGGAAGAATATGGCGAATTAATTGCATACTCAAATTAATAACTCAGCAAAGGGATTCATTTCATCTATATACATTGACATGTCATAGGGAAAAGTACCAAAACAAACTACTATTAGCTTTCTTTTTCCAGCCAATGTCTCTTCTTTGACCAAAATTTCAAACCCAGCTGATCTTTTTAAATTACAAATTTGTGTTATAGCTTTATGGTATATGTGTGAAGATTAACAAAGAGGGAAAATTGATCAAGGATTTTAACAATATATCCCCAGGGAGAAAGGCCTTGACAACAAAAATATTTGAAGAAATCCTTTTGACAAATACATACATCAATTAATCCTATCTTTGAGGGAAACAATAATGTGGGTTTTAATGTTTAAGAGTGCTGCTAAGCTAGAAACTAGTTTTATAATTAGCCCAAGTAATTTGCCCATCAACAAGTACTAATATGATCACAAAAGAGGTTCTTTAGTCTATTATCTATGGCAACAATCAACCACATGTATGTTTGCTTCACCACACAAGCAAGCTATGAAATGGGTTTTTCTTTTTGTTTTTCTTGCAAGAAGGACACTAACCGAAAAACTTGTTTCAAAACAAAAATTGGAAAGAATTGGGAAGGATGTATAACGCCCAATCATGTTTTGGAATACCATTCACGGATAAAGACAAGGGGATTTGGTTTATGTGTAATCAACACATCTATACTTCTATACCTATATATTAATTCTATCTCCAATTAAATTTTCTTTGTAACCCTCAAATATGGTATTTGGTGGTTCCTTTACTAGATTTTTTGATAATTTCGTGCTAAGAAAATTAATATTGTACAGAAATATCTTTTTTGGCCTTCTACATTGACAATAAAAAACTAAAGACATTTAAGGGATAAAAATGTATTTTCATGTCTTTTTAGAAATTTTTCTTTCTTTTTGTAGATTTTTTTTTCATTTAAACTAAGTGATGTTTTAATTGTAGTTTTATAATACCTAGGAGATGGAAATTCTCTTGATATTTTTTCATTGACTTTTATTTTTCCAAAAAGATTTAATTAAAGATAAAAAATTGATAAGTGTGATGAGAAAAAGAAAAGATAAAAGAGAGAGCAAAGAAAATGAGAATTAGAAAGTTATAGAAACCCAATGATAAAAAAATAGAAATGGAAGAGGAGGAGCAATGATAGTGGTAATAGAATTTCAATTTTAATTTGTTGCTTTACTCATTTTACCTCTTTAGTATTTTCTTTTTTTTTCTTCCCTCATTTTATTTTACTTAATTTCTTTATATTTTGTCTTCCTAAACAAGAAGGGCTCTTAGAAGCTTAAAATAAAAATTTTACTTTTAATCATCAGACATTATATCTCATGACAAACAAAAAAATCCAAACTTTCTTACAACGAAGCGCAAACAGTTTTTTTAAGTATATCTTATTTTTGTCCCATAGTAAATCCCCTTTCAACCTAGGACGAAGCCAGAATTTTTTTCAGGGGGGCCAAATAAAATTTCATATAAACAATTATTAAATATAATTGATGTTACACTAGGCGATACATACATATTATATTACAAATTTATTTAATTCATTTCAATTGTATTATACGCTCTTAGACTTATTAATTATAAATTATAAATATTATAGTAATTAAATTTTAAATTTACTAGGTAAATTGATAACACTACAACATGAAATTCCATCTTACTTAAAAAAATTAATTATATATATACCAACAAAATAAGAGATAATACTCATAAAACATAATTCGTACATGCTTTTAATTACATATATAAATTAAAAAGTGAATTAAATGATACTCACATTTGATAAAGGAATGTAAAATTCTCTTTCTTTGAAACCATTTAACATGAAAAACTCCTCTCATCTTTATTCTCCTATAATTATAATCACTTTTTTGGACAATCCTCCAAAATAATTAGGTTTATAGTGGAAGTAAATTTAGATGGTTAGACTTAGATATTTAATGAGTAGAAATTGAAGGTTAAAGAACCACAAGGGAAATTTGAAGGAAGCCAAAAGGTTTAAAAAAAAGTTGTAACTTGTAAAGTGTTGTTATTAATTTATTACTATGATGATTTAGTTGGATTTAAATTAAGTTGTATTAGTGGCATTGGGTAATAACTACCAATAAACATTCACTAAAAAGACAAAAGTGAAAAGCCCATTGGTCTTATTAATGAGGCCTAAATGAGATTATCTAGAAATTTTTATAAATGTTAGGGGGGGCATGTTTAAAATTTAATTGAAAAATAACCTAAATCATCATTTTTGCATACCATATGCATTAAAATGTAAAAAGCTAGGGGGACATGGCTCCTTTTTGCCTCCTTAGCTTCGTCACTGCTTTCAATCTCTCTAATCTTAGATAAGGTAGTTTGTTTACTTGGTTAAACTGTAATTTTGTATTAAAGAAATCAATACTATATAAAAATATCTTTTTTGACATTTAAGTTGGCAATTGATATTGTTAGAGGTGTATTATTTCATAATTTTGTCCAAAAACCTTCTTTTTTTAATACTTTTAACATTTTATTGAAAATACTTAAATATGAGAATTTAACTTTTTTTTTCTAATTTAATGTCTGAAAATTTGTGCTAATATTTATTCTTTCTTTTTAACTTTCTAATTTTTTTTTATTTTCTCTCATATATAAATTTATTAATTTTTTTATTTTATTTAGTTATTATTTATGAAATTATAAATGAACATCATATCAATATTTTTTTTTGTTTCTCTTTTAACAAATTGATTAAATCAAATTTAATATATATTCACACTTTTAGCGCGGGTGAATTGTTAGTTTCCAACTAATCTTTTTCAATTGCTAGACGATTATTTATAGAACACTAACCCCTTCACCTTTTATACTAGATTCGAGTGGTGGGGCTCCAACGCCAACCTCCATAATAGCTACCTTACAAGCGAGTGAGGGGGCCATTAATATGTCGAATCCTAGCCTTTAAACTTACGAGATTGATCAATCCAAGTGAATAGCAAATCCATTGCATGTCATGTGATTTTCTGATTGGTTGAGATCAATCAAGATAACCGAATATTGATAATTGACTTGGAGCAGATCTTGTCTTCATTTATGTGGAAATAAATTAATTAATCTACCTAGTGCAGGGCACATTCAATGTATGAATGGAAAATGACAATATTGACAAAATTCTTCAGATCAGATGAACAAAAAATGCTTGTTAAGATACTTTACAGCTCTTGGGATACTTGCAAGTTTTTCAAGTTCATCAGAGTTTTAACAGGTAATTAAAAATTTTCAGACATCCAATTAATCAAATCAAAGAATTCATCAAACCGCAAAAAATTAGCTTTGCAACTACAAAGAAGAGAGAAACTTACGCTTTGGTAGCAGCATAAACTGTGTATAAGGGGAAAGAGCAGATTCCACCAGAGGAGCCAGAGCCCATGTTAACTATCGCCCCTTTCTTCTTCTTCAACATAACAGGAAGCACAGCTTTAGTAATCCAGGTAGCTGCCTCTATGTTCACCCTTATAATATCATCCGTCAGCTCCGAATCAACCTCATGCAAGAATCTAGCAGCAGGATACGACAAGCCGGCGTTGTTTACAAGAAGACCAACATCTAGCCCTTGAATAGCATTTTCTATCGTCTTGGCTATCTCTTCTCCGCTACATTTAGCCAAGTCGACCAGAACATTCCTGGTTTCAACTTGCGGACCAAATCTTTCTCGTATATCAGCCGAGGTAGCTTCGAGTTTTGAAGGGTTTCGTCCGACCAAGACTAAGTTGAGACCCTTGGATGCGAGCTGAAACGCGATGGCTTTCCCAATCCCGTCGGTGCAGCCGGTGACTATAGCCCATGAGCCGTAGTCCTTGAGATTCTTAGGTTGTCTGAAGAACATGACCCAAACCCATTTGAGAAAACAGAGGATCGTTTTACTGAGCGAGATGAAACCGAGGATGCTGACAAGCAGGACCACAGCAAACTCATGCGACTCGCTTGCCATGTGAAGCTGCTCCTAGGCAACAACCTTTTAGCCTGATTTTCAGCCAAATAGGCCGGTGGTTATTAACAAGATCGAAAAAAATCTTTTGCTTTGTCTCTACCAACGGATGAGAGTTTTTTCCCTTAAAAAAGTTGGTTAGAAATCATTATCACCAATTTAGTTTTCGAACCTACTTAGTTTGACGTCAAAATCTTTTAATTTGGCGGATTGAAGGTTTAATTTTTCAAAATCAGTTCAATTTAGGGTCTGTCGTCAATTGAGGGAAGTGCGTAAATTACAAATACCGTTAGACTTAACAATTTTCTTACATTTATGAAAAGGTTAGGCCATTATTTGAAAAACACGAAAAAATTAGGTACTTATTTAAAAAACACAAAAAGACTAGACATTTTTTTGGTTAAAGACGATAATTTTTTACTATCTCTCTAAAATGCTACATCCTCTCTTCGCTCTCTTGTTTATAAAACTCAACAATCAATTAATATTCTAGATTCCAATAAAGTTTTCATTCTTTACCATTGTTGACGTACTCCGATAAAGCCCAAAATTTATAAAGAGTCTCTTTTGAACTTCTTGAATTTGAATTTACTTTAAATTTGTTAAAATCAAGTTACAACTTTTCAAAAATTCTCATAAAAATCGCAGTTTCTAAGTTCTAATCTAACTATTTCTATCGTTGGATGGAGTTAATATTTTCATATATTATTCTACAGTTCAAGATTTTTCTACTCACCATTGGGATCGTGATAAATTCAATTAAGACTTCATGATTGAAAATTTTATGAAAAAACTAAACTTTTTTTGTCGTTTTTTTTTTTAGAACTTTTCAAAAAAAGAACCCAACATTTTAAAGTTTTACAAAAAAAAATCCAACCTAAAGTCACGCTCCTAATTCCCGCATGTAACTCATGTGCCTCTTCCAAATTAACAACAAGCCTTGAATTGAGTTAATTTTGAAATATTAAACCCTAAATTGATCTAATTAAAATATTTGATCTCAAATTAGACAAATTTAAAAACGTTAAATCTCAAATTAAACATTTAATCCTAATTTAAAGTACTCTTGATTTTCTCGAAGGGGCCGGTTAATGTCTTCAAAAGGTAGCTTTTTTGTGTTGTGTCGTGGGGTGGGGTCGGGTGGGGTGGAGGCGGAATTTCTTTGTCTAAAATGTGCACTTGTTTCGACTCGTGCCAAATAAATAAAGTGAGAGCATCAGAAAAAGTAAACGTTTTATGGAAAAAAGTACCTTTATCAGTTTATTTGTTTGTATCTTATAAAAAAGTTTATTTGTTCGAAAAAAAATCAGTTTAAACTTTATTGATTTCCTCACTCATTTCTTTAAAAAAATATAAAATTCCACCACAATAATTATTTTAAATTTAAAAATTTACCCTTATATAATCAATTATTATTTTTTAATTTGGAGTTAAACTTTATCTCATGCTTAAATGATAAAAATATAAAAAATAAAAAATAATGGGTAAAATATTTAAAATAAAAAACCCTTAAAAATACTAAAAAATATTGAAGGATGTCAATTATGAGTAGACCCGCTTAAGGGTCAAGCAACTTGTCCAAAGTTGAAGGCTTGCCCAACAAGTAGAAGATTTTAAACAAAAACATTAGGTCCATTTTTTGAATCATGAAATTTGAAAGAATATTTGTTTAAAAAATGGATTAGGCCTTGGTTTTAATAATTTAGGCTCAAGCCTGACTCCAATTACATAATAATAAATAAATTATTTTATTATTTGTTATAAAGTTAAATGATTGACTCATATATCTTAATTTAGACATTAAAAATTCTAATATAATTTAAAATTTTTATTAAAATTCATTTAGATTTAATATATATTATTAAATTATTTGGATTTTAGATTTTTTAAGGTAAATTTTTATTATTTTTTATAAAAATATTAAATATGAATAGGCTTCTGTGGAGCTTGGATAAACCTTTAAAAATATTGACGAACGCTAGACAAACATATAGGCTTGAATAAACAAACCTGGCTGAACTTGGACTAGCGAATGTCATATTAATTTCATGTCTAAACCCGGCATGACCCAAGAACAGGTCTAATTGTGAGGAACTTTTCGTGGAATTCCAATACAGACAAAAAAGAATGCGTTTAATTCCCTAAATTGACAATATTAATGCATGCATCCATATAACCCTTAGCATCTCTCAATAGTGTGCTTCCTTGCTATGTAAACACTTATACGTCACCTTAATCTTGACTTTCTCTCCCTAAAATATTTTTAGTATGGTGTTTGGGTGTCAAAAAACTACTTTTTAACTCAAAAACAATATCAAATCATTTTTTTATTTGGGTGAAAACCTAGCTGAGATAGTATAAGCTCAACATTAAAAGCTAATTCTTAAGTGTGTTTGCGTTTAAAAAACACTCTTACATTCCAACCACACTTTTTCATTATAATACCAAATACTAAAAAAGTTTCAATTTGTTGTGGAAAGTATGTAAATTAAAATTTGGCTTAATACCCACTTTCGTCCTTGAACTTGTCAAAATTTGACAATCCCCTCCTTGAACTGTCAATTGAGACAATTGCACCCTTTAATTTGACAAATTGAGGTCAATGTCACCCTTATACCCGACGGAGCTGTTACGTCTGGTGACGTGGATTTTTTATGCTTACATGGATGGTCAAGCTGGGACCCTCCTAAAGGTTTGACTCTTTTCTTCTTTCTTTTCCTTCTTTCCTTCCTTCATTTTTCCTCTCTCCCCGATTCTCTCTTCTCACCCAACCTCCTCACTGAACCTTGCTCTTTCCCTCATCGATGGCCTTCTCAGGTCTTTCTTCCGCACTTATCCTCTCTTTCCTTTCTCTTCTTCTTGCTACATTAAAACCATAAGCCTCCGATGCCGCCTCCGGCAGAGAGAGAACAAAACAGGTAGATGAAGAGCAACACGGTAGTTATCGAAGAAATCAAGAACAACTTCAGCTTCCCACATCCTGAAATCTTCGCCAAACTCGTCATTTCCCTGCTTTGAACAATCCTCCATGCTTTGAAGTTTCCTCTGCCTTGCGTCTACAAAGCCACCGTTCAACAGGGCCTGTCAAAGTCCATTTTGTTTTCTCTCTCAGATGATTAATTCTCTTCGTTAATTTTTTAGTATGTTGCTCCCCTCACTACAACCTATCATTTCACGTTGGGATTAAGTAAATTCACTCCCAAACTTCAAATTTGAAAATTTCAGTCAAGAAAAAATGTGAATTTTTTGGGTTTTTGTTCTTGCAATCTTGCTTTTTCGTTGCTCTTTTTTTTTCTTATGCTCTTGGTTTGTTTGAGGTTTGGGTGCTCACTGATAATGTGTTTTCTGTGTGTTTTGAGTTGGTTCTTGATTGTGTGCTGGTGCCAAGAGGGCTTGAGGTATGTTGAAGTGGAATAAACAGATTTTTTTTGTTTAATTTTGAAGTCTTGGAGTTGACAATGGTGTTTTGGTGAAGATTTTGCCTATAATTGAATTTTATACTTGTGGTTTTTCTATCTTATGGTGTGTTAGATTTTGTTTCTGGGAGTTATAGATTGAACTGGAATTTTAAGAAAATCAATATAAGAGAAGTAAAGATTTTGTTACTGGAAGTTTACCTGATGGTTTTGATGATCTGGGTTTTTTGTGAAAGATGATTATTTTAAAGAAAAAATGGACTTTTTTTCAAATCCTCTGTTTTTGTTTCTGAGCGATGGGGAAGGGAGAATGGAGGAGAGAGGAAAAGGAAAGGGAAGAACTAAGAAGGGAAGAAGAAAGGAAAAAATGATGTGGCGCTCAAAAGGGTCCCACTGAACAATGACATGGCGTTCCACGTGGGAGTGAAAAATCCAAATCAGCAGATTTAACGGCTCCGTCACGTGGAAGGGTGACATTGACTTCAATTTGTCAAATTAAAGGGTGCAATTGTCTCAATTGACAGTTCAGGGAGAGGATTGTCAAATTTTGACAAGTTCAAGGGTGAAAGTGGGTATTAAGCCATTAAAATTTGAACAAGAAGCAATTATTAACAAAGGAGAGAAAGAGAGAAAGAGAAAAATGAAGAAACGATTAGAAGAGATATATTTTCTCTTCATTCTCATTCTTCAATTTATAGACGAAATAATTACTATTCATCCTGTAGTACACTATTCATTCTTGCAGTACATTATTCATTCTTGTAGTACACTATTCATTCTGCAGTACACTATTCATTCTGCAGATTTTTACATTTTAGACAGTTTGCACAACTTGCATTTGTCCACTTTCATAACACTCCCCCTTGGACAAATGCCACTATTAAAATTTGGATGTGTACTGCCTCGTTAAAACCCTTAAGTTGAAAAAACTCAGTGGGAAAAAACCGAACATAAGGGAAAAAGAGTACAATACAATTAAGTCCATCTAATATGTCTTCAGGACAATATGTGCTTGTCTTCAGGACAATCTATTTGTCTTCAGGATAATATAGGTAGGCCTACTTCAGTGGCCTAATTGGACATACTATTACTGCCTCATTAAAAACCTTAAGTAGGAAAAACCCAGTGGGACAAAAACCGGACAGAAGGAAAAAAGAGTACAGTGCACTTATGTCCATAATCGCTCCCCTTGAAATAAAACAAATTGCTATTTCTGGAGCATCTAAACATTTCCACTTCTGGAGAATTCAATCTTGCATTTTACTGACTCGCCGCATACCAATGCCATAAACTAATTTCTCAAATGTTGATGTTGGCAAAGATTTGGTAAATAAATCTGCAAGATTATCGACGGAGCGAATCTGTTTAACATCAACTTGTCGACTTTTCTGGAGTTCATGAGTATAGAAAAATTTCGGCAAGATGTGCTTGGTCTTATCACCTTTAATATATCCTCCCCTGACTTGTGCAACACAAGCAGCATTATCCTCATAAATTATAGTGGGAGAATCTATCACCGGTTTGAATCCACTAGCATTATGAATATGTGATATCATAGATCTTAACCAAACACACTCTCTTCCGGCCTCATAGAGGGAAATAATTTCAGAGTGGTTGGAAGATGTAGCAACTAGTGTTTGCTTAGTGGAACGCCAAGAAATGGCTGTATCATTATAGCAAAATAGATAACCGGTTTGGGAGCGAGCTCTGTGCGGATCAGATTTATATCCTGCATCAGCATAACCTACTAAACCAGAGTTAGTAGTATTCTTAGAATAGAATAACCCCAAATCAATGGTTCCTTGGAGATAACGGAAGATATGTTTAATCCCATTCCAATGTCTCCGGGTTGGCTCAGAACTGAAACGTGCCAACAAATTTACCGTAAAAGCGATATCTGGTCTCGTGCACTGTGCCAAGTACATCAAAGCCCCGATTGCATTGAGGTATGGTACTTCAGGACCAAGTATATCCTCACCAGATTCTTTAGGACGAAACGGGTCCTTTAGGGGGTTAAGAGACCTTACAACCATAGGGGTGCTCAATGGGTGAGCCTTGTCCATGTTAAATCGTCTAAGCAATCTCTCAGTGTATGCTGACTGATGGACAACTATTCCATTCTTTTTGTGCTCAAGCTCTAGACCAAGGCATAGTTTGGTTTTACCCAAATCTTTAACCTCAAACTCCTTTTTCAAATATTCAGCAGTTTCAGATAACTCTTTAGGAGTCCCAGTTAAATTCATGTCGTCGACATAAACTACTATAATAGCAAATCCGGTTTCAGATCTTTTAATAAACACGCATGGGCAGATGGGATCATTTATGTACCCTTCCTTAGTTAGGTATTCACTTAAACGTTGGTACCACATGCGGCCGAATTACTTTAACCCATGTAAAGATCTTTGCAACTTTATTGAGAATAAGTTGCGGGGAGTGCATGCTTCAGGCATTTTGAAACCTTCGGGAATTTTCATATAGATATTGGAATCTAATGAACCATATAAATATGCCGTCACAACGTCCATAAGACGCATTTCAAAATTTTCTTGGGCAACCCAACTTATAAGGAAACGAAAGGTAACAATATCCACTACTGGTGAATATGTTTCATCATAATCTATCCCAGGCCTCTGCAGGAAACCTTGGGCTACGAGTCGGGCTTTATACCTCACGATCTCGTTTTTCTCATTTCGTTTCCGGACAAAGACCCATTTGTATCCAACAGGTTTTACATTGTCAAGGGTTTTAGTAATAAGCCCAAAAACATTACGTTTGGCAAGGGAAGTCAATTCAACTTGGATTGCTTCCTCCCATTTAGGCCAATCTTGCCTATGACGGCATTCAGTTATGGACCGAGGTTCATAATCATCATTCATAATCTCATGAGCAACTGAGAGAGCAAATGCATCATCAATGATTATCTCATTTCGATCCCATATCTCATTACAATAACTGATGGAAATTTCAGTATTCCCAATGTTAGTGATCTTTTCATGGGTTTGTACCACTTCAGGGGCAATATGCTCATGAACTTGTGCCACTTCAGGGGCAATATGCTCTCTTTGAATATTATGTTGTGGCACTTCAGGTGCAATTTTCTTTCCTCGAGAAATATCAATATGCTCATCTGGAGCAGATTCTGGATTCCTCCCCCTTCTTTTTCGAGGAATAGTATCTTTTGATCCCATCGGTCTAGCACGCTTCAGGCGCGGGCCATTTAGATCCATTTCGGGTGGTTCTACAGGAACATCTATCCTAGCTGGAACATTCGTAGCTGGAATATGAGACTTTGTAACTTTAGCAGTCTCATTTAATGCATCAGGCATTTGATTTGCAATAGCTTGTAAATGGATCAATCGTTGCACCTCATTTTCACATTCAGGTGTTTTTGGGTCTAAATGAGACAAACTTTTCTCATTCCATGAGAAAATCTCAACATTTTTTTGCTTTCCATTTGTGGAAGCTTTTGGTATCCCAAGTGATGGGAAAACTGTCTCATCAAAATGACAATCCGTAAATCTAGCGGTAAATAAATCACCCGTCAATGGTTCAAGGAACCAAATAATGGACGGTGAATCAAACCCAACATAAATGCCCAAACGGCGTTGGGGACCCATTTTGGTCCTTTGCGGTGGTGCTACAGGCACTTGTACCGTGCAAACAAAGGTGCGAAGATATGAAATGTCTGGCTTCTGGCCCAAGACTAACTGAAGGGGGGAATATAAATGAGAAGTAGTGAGGCGCAATCTAATTAAAGATGCAGCATGTAAAACAGCATGACCCCAAGCTGAGGATGGAAGCTTTGTCCTCATCAACAAAGTTCGAGCAATAATTTGAATGCGCTTAATCATGGATTCTGCTAATCCATTTTGAGTATGAACATGTGGGACCGGATGTTCAACTTCAATTCCTAATGAAGCGCAATAAGCATCAAAACTCTTTGATGTGAAGTCACCAGCATTATCCATTCTTATGCTTTTAATTTGATAATCTGGGAAATGAGCTCGAAGCTTTATTATCTGTGCAAGCAAACGTGCAAAAGCGACGTTGCGCGTTGATAATAGGCAAACATGGGACCATCTGCAGGATGCGTCCACTAGTACTATGAAATATCTAAATGGTCCACTTGCAGGCTGAATCGGCCCACAGATATCACCCTGGATTCTTTGCAAGAATGAAGGGGATTCATAATCAACCTTTGTCATGAAAGGTTTAGTAATGAGCTTTCCTTGTGAACAAGATTCACAAATGTAATCTTTGGACAACAACACATTTGTATCTTTTAAAGGGTGTCCACGAGTATTTTTAAGGATTCTTCGCATTATTGTAACTCCTGGATGACCAAGGCGATCATGCCAAAGTCCGAACACATCAGGGTTCATTAGTTTCCAGGGCATCGTAGCATATGATTCTATAGCTCGTATTGGGACATAATATAATCCCATACTAGAAGCTTCCAGCTTCTCATGGATGGTCTTCTGGCCCATCTTGTAGGAAGTGATGCAAAGAAATTCCTTATTTTGCTCATTAATTGTTTCTAGATGGTACCCATTACGGCGTACATCTTTGTAGCTAAGTAGATTTCTTTTTGATCTACCGCTCAACAATGCATCTTCAAGATACAATGTTGTGCCATTTGGCAAAATAACTATGGCAGTCCCATAGCCATCTATAATATTAACAGGACCAGATATTGTCTGAACATTTGCCTTGCGCAATGTCACATTTGAGAAAAAGTGTTTGCCACAAAGTATAGTATGCGTTGTAGCACTATCAAGCAAACATATATCTTCCTTTTTCTCAATGTGTCCCATTTGCATTAATCTTGACAACTTCAGGCGTCAAGTTTCATAAAATTTAACAAATTAATAATATGATGCAAAATATAAACCAACAAATATGGAATAAAACTCATGATTTTATTGACGACCATATTTATTTAATATCTTCCTTGGTAACATAATTATCCAAGGGTATGGCAAAACATAGATGAAAAACCCTCAGGATCTATTTCTGGGGACTTATTATTTTCATCAACATTATAAAAAGAAATCAGAAACCTCAAAAGGTTTTTCATTACTAAGAATATGACAGTTTTCATTGACCAAAACCTTATTGACTTAAGCATCAGTCTCAGTTAGGTCAATGGCATGGGTCTCAACATGCTTGCTTTTCTCCTTCTGGGATGCTTGGTATAGATCAACCAAATGTCTGGCCGTACGACAGGTACGTGACCAATGACCAGTCATTCCACAACGATGACAGGTACTATCATCATGCTTCTTCATGGGCTTTTTACCTTTAGGGTTGTGTAGGGAGTTATTTATATTACGGTTAAATCTCCCACCACCCTTACGGAAAAAATTCCCATGCCTGCGCTCACGGCCTCTAGGACGGCCAACATTCTTACTTGAGCCGGCATTTGCTTCAGGAAATGCCTTAGAGCCAGCAGGTTTTAAATCATGATTTTTGAGCAGCAACTCATTTGTTTGTTCTACAGTCAACAGGACTGAGATCAATTCAGAATATGTTTTAAACTGGCGCTGCCGGTATTGCTGTTGCAATACAATATTCGAAGCATGAAAGGTGGAGAATGTTTTCTCTAAAAGCTCAACCTCAGTAAGCTTAACACCACAAAGTTCAAGCCGTGATACAATATCATACAATGCCGAATTATAATCGGACACGGACTTGAAATCCTGCAACCTTAGATGTTGCCAATCATATTGTGCTTGAGGGAGGATGACAGTTTTGGTGTGATCATACCGCTCTTTCAATCTTGTCCATAAGATCAAGGGATCTCGGACAGATAGATATTGAACTTTTAGGCTATCACTTAGATGTCGACGGATAAAAATCAAAGCATTTACCTTATCTTTATCATTAGCATTTCCATTTTCACCAATGGTAGCTGCAAGACCTTGGCCTTGGAGATGCAGTTCAATATCGAGATACCATGACAAGTAGTTATTGCCACTTACATCCAAAATTTGGAATTTGGGCTTTTCAATATTTGCCATAATTCTGAAACGAATGGTCTCAATTAGGTGGACAACTTCTGGTGTCAAAATTAGGTGGACAACTTCTGGTGTCAAAATTAGGTTGACAACTTCTGGTGTCAAAAATATTTAGAAGTAAATCTTTACACAATAAAAATTTAAATTATCTAGTGTAAAGAAAAAGGTTAAATAAAATAATGGAATCAAATCTTAAGAACTTACCAAGCTTTAAATTTGCTTCACTTTAGAACACTCGTGCAAACTTCAAAATTGCTTTTCTTTAGAATACTCGTGCTGATAACATGTTGTGGAAAGTATGCAAATTAAAATTTGAACAAGAAGCAATTATTAACAAAGGAGAGAAAGAGAGAAAGAGAAAAATGAAGAAACGATTAGAAGAGATATATTTTCTCTTCATTCTCATTCTTCAATTTATAGACGAAATAATTACTATTCATCCTGTAGTACACTATTCATTCTTGCAGTACACTATTTATTCTTACAGTATACTATTCATTCTTGTAGTACACTATTCATTCTTGCAGTACACTATTCATTCTTGCAGTACACTATTTATTCTTGTAGTACACTATTCATTCTACAGTACACTATTCATTCTGCAGATTTTTACAGTTTAGACAGTTTTCACAACTTGCATTTGTCCACTTTCATAACACGATTGTATTCTTTCACAACAATTCTCAAAAATACTTTTTCAAAAATATTTTTCAAAATCAAGTTTTTTCCAAGCATCAGGGACATAGCCAAGAAATTTTCCTAGTGGACCAAATTACTAACGTAAAATATAAAAGTCTAAAGGCCTAAGTTTAAACCATATGAATAAGAAATTATAAAAAATAATAGGAACAAGTATGAAAGTAAAAGCCCAAAGAGCTAAGGTTTAAATCAATTAAGTAAGAAATTGTAAAAATTTAAAGTGGGTCATATATTAAACTTGTATAAATATTTTCCTTAAAACATAATTTTTCTTAAGCCATATATACTAAGTTGTAAAAAGCCAAGGGGCCATGGCCCTTCTCGCCCACCCTTGGTTTGGTTTTGTCCATGCCAACCGTAATGGCAATACCAAATTAAGCCTTAGTCTTTGCCCTAGATCTGGTAATTTTAGACACGACACGTTGACACGATACAAAATGATACAAAGTTAACCGTGTTCATGTTTAAGTTTAGCATGTTTCATGTTTTAATCATGTCAACACGATTAAAATTAACATGTTTTGTATCTTAAGCATGTCAAATACGATTAAAACACATAAAACACATTAAACACGGCTAATTAATTGGCTTTATATGTTATATGTTTAATTGTTTATACGATACGTCAAACATGATAAATTAGCTATTAAAATATCTTTTTAACCTTTAATATATTAAAAACACATTAAATTTTAAGTAATTTTTCGTATATTATAGGGTTAATATAGTAATATTATATAATCTTATTTTTAAATTAATTTTAGAAATGATTTTAAATCATGTAATTGTGTCGTGTCATAATGTGTTATCCGTGTTAATCGTGTCGTGTCGTATAATACGCAAGTTAAACAATTTCATGTACGTGTTGTATACCCTTGACACGAATAGTTATTCCTATCGTGTTTGTGTATGGCTATATGGCTGTTAATGGTACATGTTTACATGACATGAACACAACGGGGGAACACGAATTGTCAGCTCTACTTTGACATTTTTTTTTCTATTTTAGTTCCTCTTTTGTTGTATCACTTGCATATTTACCCTACCAGATAGGCTACCACAATCAACATGACCTAAAGCTATGACCACTACTAGAAAAATGACTTATAGGACGGATATATGAACCGAAAAACAATGAAAATCTGTCCCTAAAAGAAATACAAACTGAAATAGGGACAAAAACAATTCCGTCACTATATACTCGCCCCTAATACTTAGGGACGGAATTTCACATCCATCCCTTAACGATTAGGGACGGAAAAATATCCGTCCCGAATTCTATCCAAACAGGTGAGACAAAGTCCACAGTTTAGTAACAAATTTAGGGATGGAAATTATAAATAGGGACGGATCTTAGGGACGGATTTTACAACAGTTTTAGGAACAGTTTAAGGACGGAATATCTGTCCCAAAATCCGTAACAATAAACTTCGAATACCATTCTTGTTACCAATTAGGGACGGATTTTGCGAGGGATTTCTCATATAGAGACGGATTTAGCGACAGATTTCTCATATAGGGACGGAATTAGCGATTGTTGGTAAAATATGGGATAAAATTAGGGACCAATTTAGGGACGGACTTTTATATTAATAAATTTATATTATTTATAATTAATTATTATTATTGTTGCTACTGTTGTTGTTATTATTATTTATTATTATTATTATTATTATTATTACTACTACTACTACTACTACTACTACTACTAAATAAAAAAAAGCACCATATGAATAAAAACTAAATATATATATATATATAATTTACAAATGTCATATATATACATAATCCCATAAATCCGTAAATCCTAAGGACGCCGTAAACTGGGATCGAACTCATCAATGTCCTCCCCATGCTCATCAATGTCCTCATCCTAATCAGCCCCATCACCCACGTCATCTTCCTGCTCGGCTGCAACATCCACATTCTCGGCCTGATGCTGTGCATGAGATATAGACTCTCCAGTACAAGCCTGATCATGCTGAGATGGCTCGGGCGTTTGAATATGCACTCCCAGAGGCTGATAAAACTGGGCCATCATTTGCTGAAACCGAGCATCCCACAATCGATTTCTCTCAACCAAGGACTGTGTAAACACCTGTGATGTCGCTTCCTATGTAGTCTGTGCTGCCTCCCGTGCAGTCTCCTCCAACCTACTATCAAAATCGGCATGCAATGCATCAAGCTCTTGCCACAAAGAAATGTTTTCTTGCGACTGTGAGGGGACAGATGATGGGCTGGACTGAAAGTCTGGGTGCTAAGCAATGTTTCCATGCCCTAGGTGTCGCCCTTGGTTGCCGCCGCTACCTTCTGCCACACCTCATACGGGTTGACCTTCGATGGATTGTTGCCAGCCTCAGCAATGGCTTTAGCATACTCGAAATTGAAGTTTTCCTGTAAAAAATATTAAATAAATTAATTACATAAGTTGATATAAGTTAGGATAATCATATTGTAAAATGATTATCAAAATGAGAACAGTAAACTTAATGAAATAACTAGTTATGTACTTAAATGATATAGTTAAATATTTTACTAAACTTAATAACTTAGTAAAATGAATTAATGACTTAAGCATGTTGTGTGTGTGTATATGTATATATATATAAACATAAAATTAAATTGTAAAATGAATGAAATTTATATATATAAACTTACAGCAGTGGTCCGTACATGACCCTCGGGATAAGTGCCCTTTTTGGTGGTGTAAAGCCTCTTGTATAAGGATGCAGGATCGGGATCAGCACCCCCTTCCTTAACTTACAAAAGTAAAAATTATAAAATAGAGATTAGATAAATATTTTTGAAATATCAAACTTAATCAAAACAAAAGATATATATTTATTACCATGTCGAACCAATGGAATTGAATGGCCTTGCTGCCACCACGGAAGATAATAGCCCGATCAATGTTGTGATTTTTCTTGTTTTGCTCATTGATTCGTCAAAAAGTCACGTCGGCCAAATGAGACCTCAGTCTCTACCATACCTCATCCGATATCCATGGGGTTCACACGTTCCTATTTTGAGTATTTGTAAACTCGTGCCTAACCCAATTGTCGACAATCGTTTGGAAGAATGCTTGCACGCGCTTAAGCTCCTCGGGTGGGAAGGAGTAATGTCTCTGAAAAGGAAAACAAGAAATTATTTCACTAAAACTTTAATAAATTGTATTCAATAAACAAATAATTATGTAATAATTAAATTAACTAATATAATTTAAAACTTCAAAGATGAATTGTAATAACTGAACTTGCTGCCTAGGAATCGTACATATGATCTTGGGCCTCACGCGGGACCTTCATCCAAGAACTCCACAGCTCTCTCCAATAACTGCTGACTATGGCCTTGATTTCCTTCTTGATGTTCTTGTTTGTGTCCGATCCCTTTAAAAGTGTGAATTAACAAAGTTAGTTAGTTTGAAATAAATTAACAAATAACCCAATATGAAAGTATGTAAAAGGTTAACATCTTATGTAAGTATGGATGATAGGAACATCGATGTCAACGCCTCTCGATGGGATGGGCCAGGGAGAGAAGGCTGGGCAGGCTGGGACGATTGACCGGGGTTAGGCTGCAGCGTCGAATCGGATGGCACAACTCGGTATGTCAATCCACCCACAGTCAGGAGTTGCTCCTGAGGTGGCGGAGGAGTTGGAGATGATATTGGAACTGTGTGCTAAGGTGGAGGAGTACATAGATCTGGGACCATCGGAAGATCATGTGCTATCAAAGAACTATAGGTGGGGGGTGGCGGTGATCCAACAGTATGTGGTATTTCGATTGAGTGTGAGTCAAAATGTGGTGAATGACTGTGCTCCGACGACTATCGAGCTCGCTAGGAGCCGAAGGTCTGAGCATGCTGGGAGCCAGACGATTGAGCATGTTGAGAGCTGGACGACTGCGCTCGCTGGAGCTGGACCACTGAGCGTGCTCGGACCACGTCAGCTGAGGTTGAGCTCGATGGGAGCCCAAGTTCTGAGATTGTCGTCGAACCTACAAATTAAAATTTAAGTTGTTAAAATTTAACTTTAGCTAAACTTATATGTTAAACTTATATATATATATATATAGTAAACTATTTTTAACTCAACTTATAAATTATTAAAACTAAACTAAGTCATTTATATAATATATTCTAATCAAAATATATTAATTAACTATATCAATTAAACTTATATTAATCAAATTAAAATAATAAACTGTTATATTATAACTTGTATAATATAACTAAACTAAGAAATGTATATACTATTTTTAACTAAACTAATTAACTTATATTATTTGTAAGATCTAAATAAACTATATTAAACTTATCTAACACAACTAATGATTAACTTATTTATTAAACTAAACTAAGTTATATAAATTTATATATAAGTTATATATTAATATATTGTACTAATATATTATATATTAGAATATTTTACACTTATAATAATTAAAAAAATACTAACTAATATAATATATTAAATTAAACTATTTAACTTATATAAACTTAACTATTTAAACTAAACTAATAATAACTAATATAACTTATATATTAACTATTAAATGCAATAAACTAATAATAACTAATATAATAGATTAAATTATATATTAATAAAACTAAACTATTTAACTTGTATAATATGTTCTAATAAACTTATATTAAATTATATTAATACATTAATATATTGTACTAATATATTATATAATAGAATATATTACACTTATAATAACTAAACAAATAATAACTTATATAACTAATACAATATATTAAATTAAGTTATATAAACTTATATATAAAAGTTTAATATATTATATATTAAACTTATATTAAACATATATATAACTAATTATATATTAAACTATTTTAATTAAACATAACTAACATTAAAACTATATTAAACATAAAATTATATATTAAACTAATTAAACATAAAATCAACTTAAATTAAATAAACTCAATTAAATAAACTAAATAAATTATACCATAGGGTGGCCGGAACATTTTCGCCGGAATAGGGTGGCCTGATTTTGGGAGGGTTGGGTTCGAGGATTTGAGGAGAAAAGAGGAAAGGAGGGTAGATGAGGGAAAATGAGAGAGAAAAAAGGGTCGGGTTAAGCCGACAATAGGTTGGACTGTCGTAGAAGACGGTGTCGGAGGGTTAGCAGGAAGAAAACCAACGGTGGGGCTTTGGGGAAGAGGAGGAAGAAGAGAGAAATGGGGAAGAAGAGAACTGGTCTCGATTTTAAAAGGGTGTTTGGTGCGGCATTAGGGACGGACTTAAGGACGGATTTTACAATATCCGTCCTTAAAACGTCCCAGGTGCCAATAGCTGGGACCAATTCCAAATTTCAAAAAACGTAGAAATTGGGGACGACCTAGGGACAGAATCGCTTTAGGGACGGACTTAGAGGCAGAGACTTAGGGACAGATATTGCAAAATCCGTCCCTAAGATGTCCCAATGACAGCTGGGACCAACACTAAATTTCAAAAAGCACATGTGACACACTCGGACCTAATCCAACTTTCCATACAAACGGAATAGTGTAAGACGCGTATTAACTCAATAATATGTCGGTTCGAATGTGTTAGATGAAGAAGAGAAGTGAAAATTAGAATAAAACGGAGTTGAAAAATGAGACAAGTCACTTTGCATGGAAGCATTATTTGGACTTCTTTAATAGGTTGGACTGTCGTAGAAGACGGTGTCGGAGGGTTAGCAAGAAGAAAACCAACGGTGGGGCTTTGGGGAAGAGAAGAGGAAGAAGAGAGAAATGGGGAAGAAGAGGTCTGGTCTCGATTTTAAAAGGGTGTTTGGTGCGGCATTAAGGACGGACTTAAGGACGGATTTTACAATATCCGTCCTTAAAACGTCCCAGGTGCCAATAGCTGGGACCAATTCCAAATTTCAAAAAACGTAGAAATTGGGGACGACCTAGGGACAGAATCGCTTTAGGGACGGACTTAGAGACAGAGACTTAGGGACAGATATTGCAAAATCCGTCCCTAAGATGTCCCAATGACAGCTGGGACCAACACTAAATTTCAAAAAGCACATGTGACACACTCGGACCTAATCCAACTTTCCATACAAACGGAATAGTGTAAGACGCGTATTAACTCAATAATATGTCGGTTCGAATGTGTTAGATGAAGAAGAGAAGTGAAAATTAGAATAAAACGGAGTTGGAAAATGAGACAAGTCACTTTGCATGGAAGCATTATTTGGACTTCTTTAAGTTCATAGCCAATAGATTGGATACCTATTGGTGAATTGGTTGGTGGATTAGGCCAAGGATCGAGATTATAAAAGGTTTAAAAAAGGGAATTAAGTCTGGCCCAGGATCCAAGTAGGCCCGGTGTCGGGTTTACATATAAATAGAGGGAGTTGAGCTCTCCCCCTCTCATTTCTTTTCTCCCTCACCTCTTCTCCTCCATTTGCTCTCTCGGAGCAATTTTGGACTTTTGGCGGAGCCGGAAAAACCGACCAAAGGATCAAGGTGAGTTTTTAATATGTTATTCTACCCACATTAATCTACATTTTATTACGTTTTTACTCATTTCCATGTATCGGCCTAAGAGAGATCCAAGCTCAAAGATAATTTAGCTTTTTTGTTAAATTTTAGCTTAGATTAGGATCTAGGAACTTTGAGCATGTGATTCTCGTCTTTTGCTTCGGTAAACATGTTGTGGGAGGTGTGAGGAATGTCCATCTCGATTTTCAGGTCAAACCATGGGGTGCGGGAATGACCCGTCGGCCAGGTCCCATGCGGGACTTGGCCAGTCCCGTGCGAGAGTGGCCCCAAACCCTAGGGGTAAAATTGTAATTTTACCCTAGCGCCCGATTTTGACCCCGAAACCTTTCGGACACTTTTTAAGCCCCAAAACACATCCGAACATCGTCTTAGGTCATGCTAGAGCCTCATAGGTGCATTCATAGGTTGATTATGAATGCTAACTCGTATTTCCGTGTATTTGGGTTCCAGATGATCGAGTGTGGCGATGCTCCCAAGGTTAGGCTACATGGATTTTTTGGGAGTATATGAACCTCCCAACATTGTGAGGGGTTTAGATTTCTTTACTTAGCCACTGAGGACAAAGGTTTTAGAAACATAAATGATTTTTCAAAGGTTTTGGGATACAAGGAATCCACACGCACGCACACTTGCTTGGTGATATATCCACATAGAGAGTGGGGCATTTTCAAAGAAAAGTATAAAGACTTACATGTGTGTGCTTATGTTTAAGTTTATATGTTTTAAATATATATGTTTTATACATACATATATATATATGATCTTTGATGCGGATGGAGTGAGATGAGTGATTGAGAGGTTTTCGGTGCTTCAACATGAGGGAGCATAAGGAGCCGAGTGACAGATGTGTACGCGACGACGTAGCCGTGGACCACCTATCGAGTGGCACAGTGCGAGAAAGACCCTGGGAGAGGCATGGAGGGAAACACGTTAGGGCTCGTTTTCTTTTCGACTGTGTTACACGCATAGCGATTAGCATCACCGAGGGAATGGGCCAGTGATTGAAATATAAAAATGTGTTAGAAAAAGAAAGAGATAGCGCTCAGTGTAGTAAGGCATATGATCGATGGGTTGAGACTTCAGTGGATTTGTGGCCAGCCCACTTTAGATGTGTATATATATATATATATAAATTGTTTTAAAACAAGATTTTTTCTTAGAGAATTTAAAAGAGGTTTTGAAAACAATATATTTACTTTTATTATTATGTTCTGGATTATCCATGTTTTTCCTAACCACTGATGGAGATTCATTGAACCTCTATCACTCACTTGTATCCAATGTAGATGGATGCAGATCTGCTTACGAAGACAGTAAATAGATCAGAGGCTCACTAAGAGGCGTCGGTGGCTAAGGAGTAGTAGTTTCCGCTGCGTAGGTATTCTTTCGAATTAATCCACTAGTATTACTTTTAAAGTTAATTATTTTATTAAATGATTTATAATTAAATTTTAGTATTGTTTTGCAGCAATGATATCTATTTCTATGTCTTGCAATGCTTCAGGTGCGTGACCAACTAACACGTACTTCAAGGTAACACGATGGTTGCCACGTGGCCGACCCTCCGGGTTGGGGCATGACAGCATGTCCTAGGGACAAACTTAGGGACAGATTTAAAAATATCCATCCCTAATGAGTGTCTGCCACTTCCAGAGCGGGAAGTTTTTACGCTCATTATATTTTCTTTTAGGGACGGAATTAAGGTTGGACTATTTGAAATTAGTTTGTGTTACTAAATCCAAACATGAAATTAGTTTGTGTTTCTAATTTTAACCTAAATCCAAATTAAATCTAAGGTCTAACCTTAAGAATCTCAAATATGTGTAATAATGAATGAAAATACATTTAAATAGAATGATTAAATCTGTAGAAAATTGAAACTAATAACATCTATTCTTTTGAGTCACTATCATAAAGGACGTTAAAATTCATTTGGATTATAACCATCATCGTCGTCGTCATTGTTGAAACGTCTAAAAAGCCGTCCGACGGGAAATTTAAAGAAATGAAAAGGATTTTGAAAACAAGAAAATGAGTTAAAAGGAGTCGCCACTAACCATTTGATTTAGGTAGGTTAGCCACCTGTTTTGACTCCGTTTGACCTAACATAATCTAGAAAGATTACCTTAGGTTAAACAAATGTTGGTCCACGAAAATAAGTTTTGGGTTCGGGAGTCGGTTACGCTCGAGGAAGGATTAGCACCCCCGAAGCACCCGGAAATCGGTACCATAAAGCCTTGTGAAAATTCGTTTTAGGGTTAATAACAAAAAAAGTTTCTTTTAAACTGAAATAAAATAAAATAAACTAAAATAAAGAATCTACAAATGTCGGAGTGGAACTCCTTTTGATATGAGTTAGTTCATCCTTTAAGAAAATTCAATTTAATGAGATCTGTAAAAGAAAAGAAAAGAAAAATAAATAAAAAGGTCTCAACGTTGAATAACCGAATTGAGAACTTTCCAAAAACAAGCTTTAAAATCAAAGATTGAAAATTCATAATTTGTTAAAGAAAAATTTGAGTTTTAAACAAAATTGGATTGAATTTGGAAAGACTTCAATTGTTAATGACTGAATTGAAATCTTTCAAAAAAAATATTTTTTTGGATTTTTGAAATTAATGTCAGAATTATTAAATTCCTTTTATCGATAAGAAAACCTTTTTTTTAAAATCAAAAGCAAAAATAAAATAAGAATAAAAAACTTAAGTTTAATTAGAAAGACTCCAATGTAGGGGCCTAATTGAAATCTTTCAAAACATTTTTTTGATTTTTGAAAATAATGTCGGAATAATTAAATTCTTTTTATTCTTGGATCTCATTTTTAAAACCTTGATTAAAGAAATTAACCAAAGTTTGATTTTGTAAGAAAACTTCAACTATTGATTAAGTTTGAGATTTTCCTAAAAACCGTTTTTTAGATTTTTTAAAATTATGTCGCAATTGAAATTCCTTTTCCTGATAAGGGGAATTTTGAAAGAAAACATTTTTTTTTTGTTTTTGAAAATTGACATTAATTAAAGAAAAATCTTGAATATTTGATGGAAAAATAAACATGATATGCATGTGATTTTGATGAAATTGAATGAAGAAGATATATTTTTTGGTTTTTGAAGGGATAAAAATTCTCTTAAATCTCCACCGTACTTCCGGTGAGAAACTCAGAGAAATTTCTATCTTGGTAGACCCTTGAGCATCTCGTACTTCCGAGACACCCTCCGGCTTCCCATGCACATGAATTTTGTGAAAACGATACCCTAATTTCTAAATGCATGAAATGATGGGACAAAATAAACCAAGAAGATGGGTTAGCACAAGAAACACATTTGGTACACAATTAAAAAAAATGCATGAGCCCTAATTTCTAAAATATCATAAATTATTTAATGAACCTAAGCTAAATGACATATTATAATGCTAATGGGCTTAAACTAAATGGTACATTAAAATGCTAGTGGGCCTAGTCTTAAAATATAAATGGGCTTAATCCTAAGATGCAAATGGACTTAATCCTAAAATGCAAATGGGCCAAAAATTTCTAAAGGACATAAGAATGCAATTGGACCTAAAATTATCAAATGGCATGAAAATACATGTGAGCCTAAATGAAAATAAAAATGGACCCAATATCTAAAGTGTGAATAGGCCTAAAATAACAAAAATGACCTTAAACATTAAACAAACCTAAAATACTAGAATGGCATGAAATATTAAATGAAATTTAAAATACTAAAATGACATGAACTAGAAAAATGCCAAATATTCTAATTTATTGAATGCCGCAAAAATATTAAAAATGACCTAAAGAAAACTAACATGGCATAAAAAGTTGATGCAAATGAAAAGAAAAAAAAATATCAAAACGATATAATAAAATGCAAATGAAGATTATTGAATGATATAATAAAATACAAAATGGAAATTACTAAATAAAAATTCCTAACGTTAAATGTATTTTTTTTAGTTTTTATTTCTTAATTTACCACATTTCCACTAATTTGACTTCACCCAATTGAAACTAAGTTCCTTATGATGCCAAGTTGATTCTCAGGTTACAACTCAAATCCAAACATAAAAGAAGGAAACCTGATAGCCCAAAACCAACGTAAATGTAATAGCACAAAATAAGCATACCTAAGCTAGAAGGAAATGACTAAGTCTTCAACATATCCAAACAATACTTAGCCTATTTCTTATTTTCTTCTCGGTTCTTCTTCACTTTCCTTCGGTTTCAGCTGCTTTTTCCCCTTTGTTCTTGATCCGAGCAGGGAGAAAATCATCCCTTCTTGCTGACGTTATTTTCACCAAGGTCAAAGGAAACACCGCTTCCCATCTCCTTCCCCAAAACTTCCTTCCCCTTCGTTCCCTATTTTCAAAACCCTCCAAACTTTTCTCTTCTCATCCTTCCAAATTGTTTTTTTTTCCAAAAAAAAAAACTTCTCCCCCTCCACCTTACTTCTAATCCTTCCAAATTTTTTTTTCAAAAAAAACTTCTCCCCCTCCAACCTTACTTCTTCTCCTCCCAATTTTTTTTTCAAAAAAACTTCTTCCCCTCCAACCTTACTTCTTCTCCTCCCAAAATTTTTTTTCAAAAAAAACTTCTCCCCCCTCCAACCTTACTTCTTCTCCTCCCAAAATTTTTTTTCAAAAAAAACTTCTCCCCCCTCCAACCTTACTTCTTCTCCTCCCAAAATTTTTTTTCAAAAAAAACTCCTTTCCCTCCAACCTTACTTCTTTTCTTTTTAAAATCCTCAAATCTCTTTTTTTCTCTTTTTCTTCCCACTCATTTTGTCTCTCCCTTTTTTTTATTTTGTTTCCACTCATTTTGCCTTTCCATTTTTTTTTCTTTTCTTTCCACTTATTTTGCCTTTCCCTTTTTTTTTTCTTTTCTTTTGTTTTGCCTTTCCCTTTTTTTTTCTTTTCTTTCCACTTATTTTGCCTTTCACTTTTTTTTTCTTTTCTTTCCACTTATTTTGTCTCTTCCCTTTTTTTTTCTTTTCTTTCCACTTATTTTGCCTTTCCCTTTTTTTTTTCTTTTGCAAGGCATCTTGTAGTGGGAGATGAGGTGGATGAAATGATGAGTAAGCATGTGTTGGTTTTGGGATTTTTTAAAAAAAAAATAAAATAAAAATAATAAAAATAATATGGTGTCTACAGTTGCCCCTCTTGGAGCGTTTTCTAGGAACCTTGAAGTTTGCTTCAAGATAATTAGGAAATGATCCAAGATGTAGACACCATGTGTTTTAGAACTTTTTAAAAGTCAAAAATTGGTTTCCAAACGAGTCAAATGCCATTAATTGGTCTTTAAATGAAACGATAGCTGTGACTCAGTCTCTCACTAAACTAAATTAATCTTCAGAACCTAAACCATGACATGATCTCTAAATGAAACGAGAGCCATGATTCGATCTTTTTTAAATGAACAAGTGCCGTGATTCGGTCACTAAAATGAAACGAGAGCCATGATTCGATCTCCTAATGAACAAATTAAACTGAGAGAACCTAAATTAGGTCTCAAAATGAAACAAGAGCCATGATTTGGTCTCTTAAACAAAATAAGTTCCGTGATTCGGTCGCTAACTGCAACAAAAGCCATGATGCGGTCTCCCAATAAACTAAATGATCCTCAAGAACCTAAAATAGGTCTCGGAATAAAACAAGAGCCATGACTTGGTCTCAAAAAATGTAATGAGTGCCGTGATTCGGTCACTAAAATGGAACAAGTGCCGTGATTCGGTCACTAACTGCAACAAAAGCTGTGATACGGTCTTTTAATAAACTAAATGATCCTCGAGAACCTAAAATAGGTCTCGGAATGAAACAAGAGCTATGACTTGGTCTCAAAAAAATGTAATGGATTTCGAAACCTTAATTGAGTCTCAAAACTGAAATGAATGTCATACCTTGGTTGCTTAAAGAAAAATAAGAGCCTTAACCTGGTTTCTTTCGATGAACAATCATATTTGCTGGATGCTTGGAAAAGGATACTTCCATCTTGATCTGGACTTGATGCATCAAATACCTGACATGTTATCTGAAAACCTGATGCTCTAAAATGATGCATTGATCACGTCATGATGCATGCAATGCTTTGCAATGACAAATTTATTATCCTTTTGTGCAAAGCCTGATTCTTGTTTGCAACAATATGGAAACCTTTTCACTCAATCCCAATCTTCTTGCTTATTCATTCGGATTAGCAATTTCAAACTGTATCAGTGCTTTCCTGACTCAGATTGCTCGTTTTGTTGTTTCTGCACATTCTTGATGATTTGCCACAAATAACTTCCGTTTTCCTTCTAAGTGACTAATTAGTTGAAACTCTGTCTCTTAAACTTAACTTATGCCTTTGAAAATCAAATGAGCATTTTCATACCTGTATGGTTTCTTGCATGTTTATTCACATTTTGAAATTCATGACAAAATTTAATACAAGCAACAAACCCATTAACAATAATATTTATCGCATCATTAGGAAAAGGATCAAAGAAATAAATCAACTTGATTCAGTTTTTTTTTTTAGAACAAGATTCATACAAACGAAAGGAATTCAAACTTCAATTCTCATTCAAAAACAGATTCTTCTAAACGAGAGAGAAAGTTCATTGATTCAATACAAGAGAAAGGACAAGAGGTACTTCCCACCAATGAATACTCAGAAACATGTGCAAACGAAACCTGAGTTCTTCCTTTGATCGATTGACGGTACCAATGAACTTGATAACTCAGCCTATTGAGTGATCTGATCTGCCCCAATTAGACCCACTGAATTTGATCTTGCTTCATTCAATAGTTGTGCTTATGCCTTCTTTTTCCTCCTACTTAAGCCGCCTTTTCAGGTTTTCAACTTAAGTAACCCCTCAATTGATCCAAGTTGCCTTTTTGGGTTTTCAAATTGGATCTCTCCTTTTTCTTTTTTTATTTTATTTTATTTTATCATTTTTTTTATTTTATCATTTTTTTCATTTTTTCATTTCATTTTTTTCATTTTTATTTTTACTTCAGGCGTAGTATTTCTTTACATCATCAGCATTGATAGGACTGGAGAATTCTACCCCATCCATCTCTTGTAATATTAAAGCTCCACCAAAAAAGACCTTCTTGACAACATATGGACCTTCCCAATTCGGTGTCCACTTGCCCTGAGAGTCACGTTGATTTGGGAGTATTTTCTTTAACACCAACTCCCCTTCTTTGTATTGCCTTGGCTTCACTTTCTTATCATAAGCTCTCATCATTCTTTTCTGGTATAACTGACCATGACAAAGTGCGGCAAGGCGCTTCTCATCAATCAAATTCAATTGATCATGTCGTTCTTGGATCCAATCAGCTTCATCCAAGTTCACTTCTCTAAGCACTTTGAGAGATGGAATTTCCACTTCGATAGGCACTACTGCTTTTTTCCCATATACCAATGAAAAAGGAGTTGCCCCGGTGGAAGTTCTGATTGCAGCACGGTAAGCAAGGAGAGCAAATGGCAACTTCTCATGCCAATCCTTATAAGTTTCAGTCATCTTTGCTACGATTTTCTTGATGTTCTTGTTAGCTGCTTCCACTGCCCCATTCATCTTTGGCCGATATGGTGTGGAGTTGCTATGAATGATCTTGAACCGAGAACATAGTGATTCTATCATTTTACTATTCAAATTCTGAGCATTATCGGAAATGATTCTTTCCGGAAGGCCATATCTACAGATGATCTCATTCTTCAAAAACTTAGCAACTACAGATTGTGTAACACTGGTGTATGAGGTTGCTTCAACCCATTTGGTGAAATGATCAATCATAACAAAGATGTATTGATGACCATTTGAAGCTTTTGGAGTAATTGGACCGATAACATCCATTCCCCACATGGAGAAAGGCCAAGTAGATGCCATAACATGTAGCAGATTTGGTGGAACATGAATCTGATCCGCATATATCTAACATTCATGACATTTCCTTGTGTAATTGATGCAATCTGATTCCATGGTTAACCAGTAATGGCCGGATCTCATAATCTGCCTAGCCAATTTGTGTCCACTAGCATGAGTTCCACAGACTCCTTCATGCACTTCACTCATAATCATCCGAGCTTCTTTTGCTGCCACACACCTTAACAAGACTTGATCACGGGTTTTCTTGTACAAAATTTCCCCATCCAAGTAAAAGTTCATTGACAATCTCCGGATAATCTTCTTATCATTCTCTGATGCATGACCAGGATATTTTTGGTACTTTAGGAACTGTACAACATCATGGTACCAAGGTTTGCCATCTTCTTCTTCCTCAACATTCATGCAATGTGCCGGTTCACCTCTCAACTCGATCTTGATCGACAGAATCTCTGTATCTGAATCAACTTTGAACATGAAGGCCAATGTGGCCAGGGCATCAGCAACTTGATTCTCTTCTCGAGGTAAATGATGAAAAGAGATTTCCTTGAAGTTCTTTACGAGATCTTTGATGTAGTCATGATAAAGGACTAACTTCGAATCTCTCGTCTCCCATTCTCCTTTCAACTGATAAATCATAAGCGCAAAATCACCAAACACCTTTAAATTTTCAATTTTTCTTTCTATGGCCATTTGAATACCGAGAACACATGCTTCATACTCTGCCATATTGTTTGTGCACCTGAAATCCAACCTTGCAGTGGCTGGGAAATAGTTGCCTTCTGGGGATGTCAGTACTGCCCCAATGCCATATCCAATTGCATTTGATGCTCCGTCAAAATACATTGTCCATGTTTCATCATCATCTAGTGCTCCATCAACATGAAATACTGCCATCAAATCTTCATCAAGAAAGTCAAACTCCATAGGCTCATAATCATCACTAGCTCTTTCTACTAAAAACTCTGCCACAGCACTTCCTTTGATGGCTTTTTGATAAACATATTGAATATCATACTCGGACAACAATACTTGCCACCGAGCAATTCTTCCAGACAAGCCCGGTTTCTCAAATATGTATCTAATTGGGTCTAACTTTGCCACCAATAAGGTAGTATGGTATAACATGTACTGTCTTAGTCGGTGAGCAGCCCAAGCCAATGCACAACACATCTTCTCTAATAGGGAATACTTTGCTTCATATTCAGTGAACTTCTTACTTAAATAGTACACTGCATGCTCTTTCTTTCCAGTCTCATCTTGTTGCCCCAATACACATCCCATGGAATTTTCAAACACTGTGAGATATAAGATCAAAGGTCTCCCGGGTACTGGAGGTATCAGCACTGGAGGATTTGTGAGATATTCCTTGATCTTTTCAAAAGCTACTTGACAATCATCATCCCATTCACCTGGATCTCGCTTTTTAAGCAATTTGAAAATTGGATCGCATTTAGTAGTCAATTGCGATATAAATCTGGCAATGTAATTCAATCTCCCAAGGAAACCTCTAACTTCTTTCGGGGTTTTAGGTGGTGATAAATTCTGGATAGCTTTGATTTTATCTGGGTCCACCTCAATCCCCTGTTTGCTAACTACAAAACCTAATAGCTTTCCGGAGGTTGCCCCAAAAGTGCACTTGGTTGGATTCAATCTGAGCTTGTACTTCCTCAGTCTTCTGAACAACTTCTGCAAATTGACAATATGCTCTTCCATAGTCCGAGCTTTAGCAATCATATCATCGACATACACTTCAATCTCCTTATGCATCATATCATGGAACAAAGTCACCATAGCTTGCTGATAGGTAGCACCGGCATTCTTCAAACCAAAAGACATCACTCTGTAGTTAAAAGTTCCCCAAACGATGATGAAAGTTGTTTTCTCTTTATCTTCTGGTGCCATCTTGATCTGATTATATCCTGAGAAACCATCCATGAATGAGAATATGGAAAAGCGGGCAGTATTGTCAACTAGGGTATCAATGTGAGGTAAGGGAAAGTTATCTTTGGGACTGGCTCGGTTGAGGTCTCTGTAGTCTACACACATTCGAACCTTCCCATCTTTCTTCGGCACCGGAACTATGTTGGCTACCCACTCTAGGTACTTCGCAACTTCAAGAAAACCTGTATCTAACTGCTTCATCACTTCTTCCCTTATCTTCAATAGCATCTCCGGTTTCATCCGTCTTAACTTTTGTTGAACTGGCTTGCATTCTGGCTTAATCGGCAGCTTATGAACTACAATTTCTGGATCTAATCCCAGCATATCTTGATAAGACCATGCAAAGATGTCTGAATACTCTTTCAACAAATCAACTAGCTGTTGTCTTTCAGTTTCTGATAAAGTGGTGCCTATCTTCACTTCTCTTCTGTCTTCTTCTGTGCCCAGATTTATCAACTCTGTAGTTTTTTTATGGGGCACTATCTGTCTCTCTTCTTGCTCAACTAACCTCAACAAGTCTTGAGGCAGATCAGAATCATCAATATCGTCGTTATCAACCTCATCAATATCAATCAACTTATCAAAGTTGAACTCAGGCCCGCTGTTTATGCTATCTTCGTATTCATCGACGGTGGACCTGCAAAGGGCAATTTGGAATGGATATGTAAAGAGTAATAGAATAGGAATATATGGTAAGAGATAAATCAAAGAATAGCGAATTGGGAAACAAAAGAAGAAAATATAGTGAATATACTGCAAAGTAATCTCATTATGTCAAAAGTCTGTGCATGCATCAATTCATCATTAAAGTTCAAATTATGTATAAACAAGAAAGAAAGCCTTAACCAATTATGAAAATACTCATCAACACTCTTAGGCATAAGCATTGATTTAATAAACAAGAGTTTCAGCTAATTACATTTGCTCAGAAGATGAAAACACAACTGGTATCTCAACAACAGACCAATTGTCTAATTAGTGTTCATTTCAGCCACATAGATTAACTCATCTAGCTGATCTGAGATCTCATCATCAACAGTATAAATGACCAAATTCTGCAATCCTGACTAAACAAACTGGACTGAAATTGGTGTCTGCCCATACTGATCAAGGTTGACCCAACCAGCTGATACAAAGGTTTGACTGATCGGTGGGAACTTCAATCCCTTCTCCTCATCCATGCATACCTCATCCATCTTAGCCAACCTCCGGGTTTTCTTCTTCTCCTTCATATGTTGCTTATCTTTCCATGACGGCTTGAAACCCAGACCAAAAGTATTGTCTTGGTGGGGTCAATCTACCAATTCGGGATCCCCTTGTAGGTTCTTACCTAAACCTTTACCGTCAAACCATCCTTGCTCTCGTATCTGCCTTTTTTGCACTGTTAAACCCTCTGAGCTTTGGCTTACACCCTTTTCTGACATAACTTCCGCTATCTCAAAAGATCGAAATGAACATTCCAAGGCCTCCTCGACAGCTTCAATGTATGGAGAGTCCGAAGATTGTGTCACCACGATATCCTCTTCTCCTCTAACTGTCACTATTGTCCTTTCTACCCGGAACTTTACCCTCTGATGTAGAGTTGATGGAACTGCCCCGGCTAAATGTAACCATGGCCGACCAAGGAGACAAGTGTAAGATGGGTGATATCCATAACTTGAAAAACCAATTCAAATGTAACCGGACCGACTTGGAAAGGTATCTCTATGGTTCCATACACTTCCCTTCGGGTTCCATTGAAAGCTCTGACTATGAGGTTACTCGACTGTATGTAGGACAGGTCCACTGGTAACTTCTGTAAAGACCTGAGAGGCATGACATTTAATGCTGAACCATTGTCAATTAGAACCCTCGCCATTGTGTAGCCCTTGCATCTGGCAGTAATATGAAGTGCTTTGGGAATTCCCCTCATTCCGGTAGGTATCTCATCATCTGTAAACGTGATGTAATTAACTGCACCGATGCTTCCAACTATATGGTCTATATCAACAACAGAAATGTTTCTGGACACGTAAGACTGACTCAGGGCCATCAATAATGATTCTCTGTGGGACTCAGAGTTCAACAGTAATGTACGTAAGGAAATACGAGCCGGCGTCTTATTCAATTGGTCAACCACACTGTATTCACTTTGCTTAATGATCTTAAGGAACTTCTCGGGTTCATTTACAAAAGCACCATTGGTAATCTCTTTCTCTGATATCATATCTTGAACATTCATAGGCTCATCATTCATCTTAGCCTTTCTCTTGGAAGATTCACCATTTTCTGGACAATAAACCCTACCACTTCGGGTAATTCCACCAACAACAGACATCAGGGGAAATCCTGACTCTTTAACTCCTTCAATTGCAGAAAAATTGCATTCATACTTCCAAGGAACTCGGTGATCATCTTTGTACTCAAATGGTTGGGTAGGATTCACAACCACTGGTGCTGTTGGTTTTGGTGCATCATAGTAGATTACAAAAGACTTAGTGCCTCCGTGGGGGTAGGAACAAATGGTTTTTGTGCTGGAGGTGCATCATAGTAAACTACAAAAGGCTTTGTCTTGGGTAGCTCATCATAGTACACCACAAATGGTTTCTGTGCTCCTTTTTCATCTCCTGTCATATTTATGGACTCATCAATCTGTTCTATATAAAACTGAATTAGGGACTGATCCATCATCCTTTGCACCAATTCACGAAAATAGTTACAATTATGTACACCATGTCCCATCTCACCACAATACTGACAACCACCAAGCTTCTTCTCACACTGAATCATCTGTGCCTTCTTTAGAGCTTCAAAAACTGTAGTCATTGAAGTTTTCACTTCACTCACACATCTCTTCACATATTCACCATTACCAATCACATTTACTGCTGTCCCCCCATGATTTGGCAAAGGATTCTGTCCAACATTAGGCTGCGTATTCTGAGAGAAGCTCAACCTTCCTTCTTTTACCAAATCCTGTACCTTAAGTTTTAGCACATAGCAGTCTTCGGTTGAATGACCGGCTGCCCCGTGGTGATAGTCACAATGTTCATTGGGTTTGAACCAATCTGGGTATGGTGGTGTGTAAGTTTTGGTCACGAGTGGTTTTTCAATCAATTTCTGTTGTAAAAGTTGTGGAAGCAAAGCAGTATAAGTGTATGGAATAGGATCAATTTTAGTATAGGTCCGAGCAGGCCTTGGATTGGTTCCGGTATTTGTGGCGGTGCTTGGTCTGGGTGTGAAAGTTTGTGCGGTAGGATAGAAAGTTGATCCGGAAGCAATGTAGTTAGCGGCTGGTGGTTGGTATGGAACATGCGATTGGTAAGAAGTATGTGGTTGATATGCACCCCGAGGCCTATAAGAACCTGAGCGCCAGTTGTGGGAAGGCCTTTGATTGGGGTAGTGGTAGTTTTGGTACTGATAGGTATATGGGTATGAATAACTATCAGTAGCATGAACTTCCCCTTTCTTCTTTTTAGAATTCTGTACCTTTTTCCCTCCAAATGAATCTCCACTGTCTATTTTTCCGCTCTTGATTGCCTTTTCCAAACACTCTCCCGCAACCACAATATCGGCAAATGAGCCAGAAATGCTAGTAACAAGCGGTCATATAACGGTCCATTCAAAGTTTCAATGAAAGTATAGTTCGACTCTCTTTCTGTCAATGGAGGGTCAACTTGAGCAGCCATGTCTCTCCACCATTGGGCATACTCCTTAAAGGACTCACTGGACTTCTTTTCCATGGTTTGAAGGATCAATCGATCAGAAGCTAGATCAGTCATATGTTTATACTGGGCAATAAAGGCATTCACCAAATCTGACCAAGACTGAACTTTAACCCTGTCGAGCTGATTATACCACCTCAAAGCTGCCCCAAAAAGACTATCTTGGAAAAAATGAATCAAGAGCTTGTCATCATAAGCATAAGCTACCATCTTTCTCACATAGCTAGTGAGATGTTCTTGGGGGCACCTGGTTTCATTATACTTTTCAAAATCGAGGACCTTAAATTTTGGGGGTATCACAATGCCTGGAACCAAGGTAATGTCAGCTGCATTCATAGCTCTATAATATTGTGCCCCTTCAACTGCTTTTAGCAAGATCGGTCATATGTTTATACTGGGCAATAAAGGCATTCACCAAATCTGACCAAGACTGAACTTTAACCCTGTCGAGCTGATTATACCACCTTAAAGCTGCCCCAAAAAGACTATCTTGGAAAAAATGAATCAAGAGCTTGTCATCATAAGCATAAGCTGCCATCTTTCTCACATAGCTAGTGAGATGTTCTTGGGGGCACCTGGTTCCATTATACTTTTCAAAATCGGGGACCTTAAATTTTAGGGGTATCACAATGCCTGGAACCAATGTAATGTCAGCTGCATTCATAGCTCTATAATACTGTGCCCCTTCAACTGCTTTTAGCCTCTCCTCCAACATGCTTAACATTTTGCTATCCGAGAATGCCTCCTTAGAAATTTCTGGATCAAGTACCACTGGATTTGCTGAAGTTGTACCCGCATTAATGATTGGGACATGAGTGGGTTGGGTAGTTTGAGTGGGTAAAGTGGTGTAGACAAACCCACTAGCATTAGGTCCGGTAGGTGGTGGAGGTGGGTAAGGATATGCCCCATATGGCGGTGGAGGTGGGTACTGATTTTGAATATCTGGCACAGCCGGTGGAATAGGAATGTTGAATGTTGGTAGGTTTTGCTGGGTTGTCTCGGGCGTATACCCTGGAGCATGAATTGGTGTCCTAGTATGAACAGGTGTATTCTCTTTTACCATCATACTCAACTCACTGATCCTTTCCATTGCCTCATTCAGCTTTTTCGTCAGATCCTCATTAGTCCGTTTCAGATTCTCCATTTCTGTATTCTGCTCTGCGATTTTCTTTGCCTAAAATCTAGTGTAGTATCGGGGATCTTAGGACGCTATCTTGAAACCTTTAATTATTACAAACATGAATCAGGATATTTATTATGGAAATAATGAGATTATGATGCAATAAATGATGTAAATGATCAATGCATGTAATGATAAAAATCTATCCGCAACAACTAAACCATAAAACAAAATTGACCATTAAACGAGGCTATCATCCATCATCCCTAAATATTATCTTGTAGTTGTCGCTCATTCTGACTTTGTCCACTGGCCATGATCAATTCTGTTTTATGGTTTCTTTCTTGTGGATAGATTCTTATAATGAAATGTATAGAATGGGATGCGGAGATAGAAGAAAGGAATGAGTTAATATATAATCATACTGACAATGGTAAAAGAAATGCGAATGGAGCATGCAATAGGGATCCATCCATAACAAATTTACTATTAAAGATAACTAATCATTTCAAAAGTTGAAAGAGTAGTTTCAATCCCATAACAACGCCGTGCCATTTTCATCAACTACAATTTAAAGCATTTACAAATTACAGCAGCTCTTGTCTCTATATTAACTTTGCATCACTAATGCTCCCTAACCCGTTACTGGTTCAACTTCTCTGTAAGCTCCTTGACTTGACGCTCTAAATCTTCATTCCTTTTCACCAAAAATCGTTGTATGCGACTTTGCTCTTCCTCGGCTTTCTTCATTCCCTCTTCCTTGTTTTTCAGCTCATCCCTTTCATTCTTCAACTGATAGTTCTCATTCTTCAGTTCATCTCTGTCATTCTTTAGTTGATCTTTCCTTCTCTTCAGCTCATCTCTTTCACTTTTCAACTCATTGCTCTTGTACTGAATTTCAGCATATTGGACTCGAGCATCGGTCAAACACTTGTTAGCATCCTCTTTGGCGTCCCTGAGTTTTGAAGCCTCATTGCCTTTACTAATTGCTTCTGCCTTCCAACCATCCGCCACTTTTTTCATCTCCCTACTGTCTTCTTGTGCCCTTTCTATAGCCTGAAGCCATCCTCTTTTCTTCATCCTTGTCTTTTTCAGCTTGTCTTCTAACGCATGGGTTACCCACTTCAGTTGTTCACATTCTTGCGTCAATTCAGTCATTGCCACCCTTTCTCTGAGTCTTCTGTTCTCAATCTCCAATCTTTCCATTTTATCTTCTGGCCCTTCCATTGCAGGATTAGCTGGGTCAAATGATGGTGGGATCAGAATGTCTTTCACCCGTTTCTTATGCCATTCCGGATATTTGGGTACCACATCTTCCGTGTAACTACCTTTATCTTCTTTGAGCATCCTTTTGTAAAGTTCTCCCCATTTGATGGCTTTCTTATATTGCTCCGAATCGTCATGTTGAAAATCTAACTTGTTTAGACCAGAAGTGAGCGGAATAGTATGTTCAGACCCAAACTGCCTTCTGACTAATAAGGGTGAATAACTAATGGTTCCCCACAATCCAACCAAAGGAATCCAAGGTACTTTGGCTTGTAGATAAGGAGTATCTCTTGAAGGCATCCATCTCGCCTTCCACGATATTTGATCATTCTCAAGATTTCTAAACCATTCAACCCACTCTCTTTCTTCTTTCAGTTCTGATGGCCATGGAAGTATGCCATAGATCCCTATAGGCCTCTTATTATCTTCGTCATTAAACGACATCCCTGGATTCTTCTTGTACCCAAAATGGCTCTTGAACCAGACAGTGAGTAATTGAGCACATGCTTCAAATCTTCCTCCTCCCTTTCTACAAGAATTTAGGGCTCGGATAGTTTCTGCCAATATGGATATAGACAGATCAACTTGGTGTTTCAGGCTAATAAAAAGAGATAGCACCGAACGATGCACATATTGTAGCCGTTTAGGAAAAAGAACCAATCCATAAATCAAAAGGGCTAAAATGTCAAGACCCTTTTTCGTCTGGTAGTTTTTATCTACAAAGTTCATTAGCAAGTTGGCTTGTACATAATCTCCGTCCATATGTCGTCGCAACTCTTCCAAGTCAACCTCCAACATTTTAGCTAGAATCTTCGGATGTTGCACCCATGGCCAGAATACTTTGTCTAACTTCTTTTTTATCATTAACATGTCCCCATATTCTTCAACAGTAGGTACCATATCATGCTTCCCTTCCGTAGAATCTTCCTCGTGTCTTCCAAAAGTGAAACAACGATATGATGGATCCCAGAAGTACGATGCCCCTTTAATCAACTTTTCTTCCACCTTTACATAAAGTAACAGAGCAATATCTCCATAAAGCTCCTTGAAACGCCTTTGACCACTAGGACCAACCTTTGACCATAACTGCTTTAGCTTGGTGAAATCATTCTGGGTGAGGTCCATGTTAACTCTACTTGGCAATTGGGGACGATGATCTTCGGGCAGACAATCTTTCAACTCTAGCAACTTAAGCAAACTTAAAGTTTTCTTCCAATTAAAATCAGGGTCCTCTATCACTTCCACAGGTACTACCTTTCCATCTTCTGCCATGACTAGTTTCCTTTATAGTAAATTTACAATGGATAGACCCCCGAAATGAGATGCACGTGGTGCGAGTGGAAAACATAAAAGACAAAACAAAGAAACAAGAAAACAATTAGTATATCATAACAGAATATATACATAATAGTATGAAATGAAAGGAGTTGATAAAGGTTAGTAGGCGTTTCTCCTCGTGTCCTAGGAAATCGGTTTTTCTCGAGAGGTTCGGCCCTACTTAAGTTTGAAAGGTTTGGCTCTAACTAGGCTGGGATTCCACACAAGGTTTCTATATGATGATTTAAGGCTCTAGACATGGGTACCCATCGGACAAGATGGGGTGGAGACGATACGTTCGCACTCCGTCTAAAGGGAAAAGAGTCCGTACTTCCGGAGGCTCTTATGATATGTTTAATGTTGTGTGTGGGAGAAACTTTACCTTTATCAACCGCCTTTCACCACATGATGCCCCAACAGAATATGAAGATAGAGAGGAAAACACTATCAATAATCAAATAAACGGTTAGTCCAATTCAAAGGAATAAATATATAAACAAAATAAAGAATAGAAAATAGACATGGAATACATACAAGAAATAAAGGGCAGGGAAACAGGCAAGAAGTATATACAAGATATAGGCAATTAAAAGCAAAGATTGGCATACAAGATGTAAACAATATATACATGAACAAAGAACAGAGAATAAGCATGCCAGAAATAAACATAGGAAAATTGAAAATCAAACAAAGGATATACAAATATGTACAAGGAAAGCAAGATTATGCTGATATAATATACATATAATATAATGCAATGAATCAAATAATATGAGGTCGAAAATGTAAATTTGAAAAGTTTTATTGATGTAATTTAAGATGCAAAGTGCAATTTTGAAAAGTTTTATTGATGCAATTTAAGGTGCAAAATGCAATTTGGAAAAAGTTTAATGGTGCAAATGTAAGGTGCAAAATGCAATTTGGAAAAAGCTTAGTGATGCAGATGTAAGGTGCAAAAACAGCTCATTTGAATTTGGTCAAGTTAATGAATGAAAGATGAATGCGCATGAATGACATCGCACCTTGAAAACATTTCAAAATTAACCCTAAATCGAAAACAAGACTTTTTCAAAAATGACTTGACTCTCTTAAAAAAAATCCCCAGTGGAGTCGCCAATCTGTCAAAACGTCTTGAAAGCCGTCCGACGGGAATTTTAAGAAATGGAAAGGATTTTGAAAATAAGAAAAGGAGTTAAAAGGAGTCGCCACTAACCATTTGATTTAGGTAGGTTAGCCACCTGTTTTGACTCCGTTTGACCTAACATTATCTAGAAAGATTACCTTAGGTTAAACAAATGTTGGTCCACGAAAATAAGTTTTGGGTTCGGGAGTCGGTTACGCTCGAGGAAGGATTAGCACCCCCGAAGCGCCCGGAAATCGGTACCATAAAGCCTTGTGAAAATTCGTTTTAGGGTTAATAACAAAAAAAGTTTCTTTTAAACTGAAATAAAATAAAATAAACTAAAATAAAGAATCTACAAATGTCGGAGTGGAACTCCTTTTAATATGGGTTAGTTCACCCTTTAAGAAAATTCAATTTAATGAGATCTATAAAAGAAAAGAAAAGAAAAATAAATAAAAAGGTCTCAACGTTGAATAACCGAATTGAGAACTTTTCAAAAACAAGCTTTAAAATCAAAGATTGAAAATTCATAATTTGTTAAAGAAAAATTTGAGTTTTAAACAAAATTGGATTGAATTTGGAAAGACTTCAATTGTTAATGACTGAATTGAAATCTTTCAAAAAAAATATTTTTTTGGATTTTTGAAATTAATATCAGAATTATTAAATTCCTTTTATCGATAAGAAAACCTTTTTTTTAAATCAAAAGCAAAAATAAAATAAGAATAAAAAACTTAAGTTTAATTAGAAAGACTCCAATGTAGGGGCCTAATTGAAATCTTTCAAAACATTTTTTTTATTTTTGAAAATAATGTCAGAATAATTAAATTCTTTTTATTCTTGGATCTCATTTTTAAAACCTTGATTAAAGAAATTAACCAAAGTTTGATTTTGTAAGAAAACCTCAACTATTGATTAAGTTTGAGATTTTCCTAAAAACCGTTTTTTAGATTTTTTAAAATTATGTCGGAATTGAAATTCCTTTTGCTGATAAGGGGAATTTTGAAAGAAAACATTTTTTTTGTGGGTTTTTGAAAATTGACATTAATTAAAGAAAAATCTTGAATATTTGATGGAAAAATAAACATGATATGCATGTGATTTTGATGAAATTGAATGAAGAAGATATATTTTTTGGTTTTTGAAGGGATAAAAATTCTCTTAAATCTCCACCGTACTTCCGGTGAGAAACTCAGAGAAATTTCTATCTTGGTAGACCCTTAAGCATCTCGTACTTCTGAGACACCCTTCGGCTTCCCATGCACATGAATTTTGTGAAAACGATACCCTAATTTCTAAATGCGTGAAATGATGGGACAAAATAAACCAATAAGATGGATTAGCACAAGAAATACATTTGGTACACAATTAAAAAAAATGCATGAGCCCTAATTTCTAAAATATCATTAATGATGTAAATGGACCTAAGCTAAATGACATATTATAATGCTAATGGGCTTAAACTAAATGGTACATTAAAATGCTAGTGGGCCTAGTCTTAAAATATAAATGGGCTTAATCCTAAGATGCAAATGGATTTAATCCTAAAATGCAAATGGGCCAAAAATTTCTAAAGGACATAAGAATGCAATTGGACCTAAAATTACCAAATGGCATGAAAATGCATGTGAGTCTAAATGAAAATGAAAATGGACCCAATATCTAAAATGTGAATAGGCCTAAAATAACAAAAATGACCTTAAACATTAAACAAACCTAAAATACTAGAATGGCATGAAATATTAAATGAAATTTAAAATACTAAAATGACATGAACTAGAAAAATGTCAAATATTCTAATTTATTGAATGACGCAAAAATATTAAAAATGACCTAAAGAAAACTAACATGGCATAAAAAGTTGATGCAAATGAAAAGAAAAAAAATATCAAAACGATATAATAAAATGCAAATGAAGATTATTGAATGATATAATAAAATACAAAATGAAAATTACTAAATAAAAATTCCTAACGTTAAATGCATTTTTTTTGTTTTTATTTCTTAATTTACCACATTTCCACTAATTTAACTTCACCCAATTGAAACTAAGTTCCTTATAGTGCCAAGTTGATTCTCGGGTTACAGCTAAAATCCAAACATAAAAGAAGGAAACCTGATAGCCCAAAATCAACGTAAATGTAATAGCATAAAATAAGCATATCTGAGCTAGAAGAAAAGGACTAAGTCTTCAACATATCCAAACAATATTTAGCCTATTTCTTATTTTCTTCTCGGTTCTTCTTCACTTTCCTTCGGTTTCAGCTGCTTTTTCCCCTTTGTTCTTGATCCGAGCAGGGAGAAAATCATCCCTGCTTGCTGATGTTATTTTCACCAAGGTCAAAGAAAACACCGCTTCCCATCTCCTTCCCCAAAACTTCCATCCCCTTCGTTCCCTATTTTCAAAACCCTCCAAACCTTTCTCTTCTCATCCTTCCAAATTGTTTTTTTTTCCAAAAAAAAAAAATTTCTCCCCCTTCACCCTTACTTCTAATCCTCCCAAATTTTTTTTTTAAAAAAACTTCTCCCCCTCCAACCTTACTTCTTCTCCTCCCAAATTTTTTTCAAAAAAAACTTCTCCCCCTCCAACCTTACTTCTTCTCCTCCCAAATTTTTTTTTTCCAAAAAAAAAATTTCTCCCCCCTCCAACCTTACTTCTTCTCCTCCCAAATTTTTTTTTTCCAAAAAAAAAATTTCTCCCCCCTCCAACCTTACTTCTTCTCCTCCCAATTTTTTTTTTCAAAAAAACTTCTCTCATTCCAACCTTACTTCTTCTCCTCCCAAAATTTTTTTTCAAAAAAAACTCCTTTCCCTCCAACCTTACTTCTTCTCTTTTTAAAACCCTCAAATCTCTTTTTTTTTTCTTTTTCTTCCCACTCATTTTGTCTCTCCCTTTTTTTTCTTTTCTTTCCACTCATTTTGCCTTTCCCTTTTTTTTCTTTTCTTTCCACTTATTTTGCCTTTCCCTTTTTTTTTTCTTTTCTTTTATTTTTCCTTTCCCTTTTTTTCTTTTCTTTCCACTTGTTTTGCCTTTCCCTTTTTTTTTCTTTTCTTTCCACTTATTTTGTCTCTTCCCTTTTTTTTTCTTTTCTTTCCACTTATTTTGCCTTTCCCTTTTTTTTTTCTTTTGCAAGGCATCTTGTAGTGGGAGATGGGGTGGATGAAATGATGAGTAAGCATGTGTTGGTTTTGGGATTTTTTTTTTAAAATAAAAATAAAAAATAATAATAATAATAATAAAAATAATAAAAATAATATGGTGTCTACAGTCATCTTCGGAACAACCGATTGATTCAACTGAATCAAACTCATCCTCTGAATTGTCGATTTCTTAGCCTCCTTCGCTATCTTCTCTTAGCACTGGCATCCAATAGTTAAACAAGCAGTAAGGGATCTATTACTCGTCAACCATGTGGATATGAGGTCTTTTCTCATTCTTCGTTCTTTATTCATCGTCCTTGCTTTCTTCTTTCTCATCATTTCTCAAGAATGGCTTTTCTCCTAGTCTCCTTTCTTACCATTTCCTTGCCATTCTCTATCTCCTAAGCATCTTATCATCAATTCCAACTTACCTCCTCGGATGGCTCTCTCTCCTAACTATCTTTCACGCTCTCGAGTCCGTTTGATCTTTTCCAAGTCTTTAGAAGACTCTCTTCTAAAACCTACACATAGGTAGTGTAGAGAATGGAAGAAGTCGGTTTGATTCGCTAGGGAGTTGAACTAATCTTTTCCCAAGGCTTTTCGTTTCTTTTACCTTCTATGGTCATTCGTCTCATGTCTTAGAGTCCTCGAGTGCTAGCCCTTTGGATTCCGAATGGGGTCTTCCTTTCAACTATTTTCCTTAAACTCTCTCTCTCTCTCAAAGTTTACACACAAGTGGTGTAAAGAATGGGAGAGGAGTTAGGTTGCTTTGCATGGGCTTCTTCTCGATCTCACCATTTCACCTAACTCTTATTCACTTTGCCTTTTTGTTTTCTCGATTGTTGCACCACTGAAGTCTTCGTCGTTCTTTCTCCATTTTCTTTGAATGGTTTATCTCGTCTCTTGAAACTCCTCCAATTCTTGTCCTTCGAAATCTTGAGCCGCCTTGACTTCTTTCTTCTTAGCCTATACACAAGTGGTGTAGTAATTGAAAGAGGTTAGCTTGATCTTTTTGGGCATCTGGTTATCTTTCTATCATGCCTCATGCCTCATCTTTCTATTTTCTATCATTCCTCATTTTCCGTTTTGTCATCCTTACCTTATTCATCCTCATCGTTTCCCAAGAATGGCTTCTCTCCTATACCTCTTTCCTTACTCTTCCTTTTTGCCATCCTCAAGTCCTTTAGGATTTTCTCTTATTAATCCTCTTCACATCCTCAAGTGGTTCTCCTTTATCTCATCTCTCCTGATCTTAGGCTCACATCTCTCGTGATCTTGGGCTCACTCGATCTCTTCTAATTCCCTTAAATGTCTCTCCTCAATTGACTCCAGGTAGGCTCTCTTTTGTCCACCAATACGTCATTTCTTTCACCTCTTACACACTACAGTGTAAAAACAAGAGAAGTCAGCTAGCCTTTGCTGTAACTTCTCTCACCTTATGCCCACTTCTTAGAGCATCATTTAGGCAATCTGTGGGCTCATCCCACCAAGTTTACCTCAGTGTTGGTTCGAGCCCAACCACCTTATACGCTACCCCAAGGCCTAGGCGTTCGACTGCCAGTGCACTTCAGCACTCCTCGAACCCTAACCGCCAAGGGTTTTGTTACTCTTTGTGGGCTCCTCTTCGATCCTTAATCCCTTTGTTCAGATGCTTCACCTCACATCCTAAGGTCTTGGTTAGCCTCATCCTCCGTGATCGTTCTCTTTGATTTCTCTCATCCTAACCTAACTCTCTCTCTCTCATAGGCTACAGACTAATAGTGTAAAGAGCGAGAAAAGTGGGTTTAGCATTTACGCAAATTAGGCTCATCTTGGCTCCTTGCCTCGTTCTAGCCGCTTCACTTCCTCCCAAGTCTTACACGTCACTAGTGTAGAGTATGGGGAAAGCGCATCTAATTTAGGGTTAAAGTCAAACTCACTTCTTTACTAATGAGTCTCGATGCACATAACCTCAAAGGTTGAACATCGAACCAGTTCTTCACTGGTAAGCCTCTAACTACGCTATCGGATGAGATATCGTCTATCTTATCAGCTCAAGAGAAATACCATCCTTTGCATGATTTAGTTGTCGAGTAGAAAAGACATTATAAGCTGAAGAATTGGTTTTGGGGATTTCTTGGAAAACGTGCTTTCTTTACTTTCACGAATCTCTAGGAAAGGTGGTTGTGATGTCTTCTCACTTAAAGACCACACTCGAGAACTTTATATGGTGGCTTGCTGCTAAATGAGGTATTCTAAGAGTACGTTTGATCATTTATGATGCTTTTGAGTAACTACATACTCGAACTCTGGAGTTCGAAACCTATTTAATCAACTGGCTTCGAAAACATTTAAAAATACTTTGAAAACACTTTATAGCTTTTTAAAACAATCAAAATCTTTTAAATGCTCTGATACCATCAAGTTGTCATGCCCTAACCCGCCTCGAGCCGGTCACGTGGCAACCATCGTGCTACCTCAAAGTACGTGCTGTCGGTCACGTATCCGAAGCACCACAAAGCATTAAATGGACATCATCGTTGCAAAACAACTAAAACTCTAATTAAAAATCATTTAAGTAAAATAATTAACTTTAAAAGCATTACCAGTGGATTAATTTAAAGGAATATCTACGTAGCGGAACTACTACTCCTAGGCCACTGACGCCTCCTAGTGAGCCTCTAATCTATCTGTTGTCCTTATACACGGATCACATCCATCCACATTGGATACAGGTGAGTGACAGAGGTTCGATGAATCTCCATCGGGATTAGAGAAGACAGGAAATCCAAAGTAAAATAATAAAATAAATATTTTTCTTTTAAAATCTCTTTTTAAATTCTCCACTGAGAATTTACTCTGAAAACATTTTAATAAAAATATATATATACATCTCGAATGGGCTGGCCTCTATCATACTGAAGGCTAGACCTATCAGTCGTATGCCTCACTACATCGAGGGCTATCTCTTTTCTTTCTAACAATATTTTCTCTTTTTCTCTTTCTCTAGCCCATTCCCTCGATGGTGCTTATTGTTGTGGTGGAACACAGCTACCTTGAGCCCTGTCGAGTTTCCCTATGCGCCTCTCCCAGGGTCTCTACTCACTGTGTCCCTTAATAGGTGATCCACGGCTGAGTCTCATGCATACTCTCAAACTCGATCCACGTTCCCGCATATTGGAGTACCGAGGAACTGTCTTAATCACTCATCTCGCATCCCATCCATACATATATATCATATATATAAATATATATATATTTAAAATACATAAACATGAATACACACACACATAAATCTTTAAGTTTCCTTTTAAAACATCTCAATCTCTACGTGGGTATATCACCATGCAAATGTGTTTGTGTAGATTTCTCGTATCTCAAATTTATGTTTTTAAAACCTTTGTGCCTAGTGGCTAAACAAAGAAGTCTAAGCCACTCACAGTATTGGGATGTTCGTATACTCCCAAGTACTCCACGTAGCTTAACCTTCGGAGCATCGTCGCATTCAATCATCCAGAACCCTAGTACACGTAAATCCGTGATAGCATTCATAATTAAACTATGAATGCACCTACGAGGCTCTAGCATAACCTAAGAGGATGTTTGGATGTGTTTCGGCGCTTAGAAAATTATCCGGGAAGTTTCAGGGTCAAAGTCAAACACTTGTCGAAAAATTACCAAAATACCCTAGGGGCCCATGGGCCCCACGCCCGGACTGGACAGGGCCCCACATGGGTTTGGGCCTAAAAAGGCCACCCGCATGGATTTGGGCCAAGTCCCATGCAGAATTGGGCCCAAAAGGCACTCTCGCAATATATATATTATATTAATATAATATATACACATATAATAATATCTAGACAGGGACTGACTCGGTCTCCTTCTGGATTTTTCACCCGTTTCTCCTCCTTTCAAGGCACAAACTTAGACAGGCGATCCTCATGGCATTCATGAGGGATACACTAAAGCAGAAACGAGAAATAGGTCCAATTTCCGTAGATTTGAGATCTAAACTTAAATTGACCAAACTCAGATCTACTCTAAATCGGTACACGAAAATGCATGAAAACGGAGTATGACGTAGATTAAGGTGAGTAGGATAACATACTAAAAACTCACCTTGTTTCACCGACCCAATATCTGTAGATTTGAGTTTTAAACTTAAATTTGATAAAAAGCTGAACCTAAATTTAAACCCAGATCTACACTAAACGATGCATGAAAATACGTGAAAACTTAATATAACATAGATCGATGTGAGTAGAATAACATATTAGAAACTCACCTTGATCTGACGGCCGGATTGTCCGGATTTGCCAAAAGTGCAAAATGTCTCCATTTAGCTCTAGAGATAGAAAAAGAGAAAAAAGAAAAAAAAAAGAAAAACAGAAATAAGGAAAAGCTTCGGCTTTCCTCTATTTATAGAGGAGCCCGACACCGGGTGTACTCGGACCCCGGGTTAGACTTTTTTCCCTTTTTCTAATTTCTTCTATTTTCACCCGTTGGCTAAATCCTTTGAGTTCTTGTACCAACGGGGGCCCTAATTAATTGCTAGGGGTTTAATAGGAGGTTTTTTTTGCATTTACTAATTTCCGTGCACGGTTAATTACTTTATCTTCCAACTCTGTCTTATCTTAAGCTTAACTTCTCTTCTTAATTAGACAGATCCGGACCAACGTATTGTTAACTTAATACGCCGTCTTACACTCTTCTGTTTGTACAGAAAAGTCGTATTAGGTCCGGATGTGTCAAAGACCACACTTGTATATCTTATATGGTGGCATACAACTAAGGGAGGTATTCTAGGGGTAAGTTTGGGTATTTCGACATGTTCAAGTAACAACATACTCGAACTCGGGAGATTAGAACCTAAGTAATCCATTGATTTTGAAAACGTTTAAAAACACTTTGAAAATGCTTTATAGCTTTTAAAAACATTTAAAATATTTTATAAGCTCTAATACTAATAAAATTGTCACGTCCCAATCCGAAGGTTGGTCACGTGGCAACTGCCGCACTATCTCTAAGTATATGTCGACCGCCTATGCACTCCGAAGCATTGCAAGGCATGAATAAGATATCATTACTGTAAAATAATTTACTAAAACTTTAATTAGATAACATTTACAATTATAGAAAATCATCTAATAAAACAATTTAATTAATATAGAGTACTAGTGGAATAACTTGGAGAAATACCTATGCAGCAGAACTAGAAGAACTCTTATGGTCATCGATCTATCTATGATCCTCGTACTTGAAAACTACATCCAACAAAGTTGGTTACAGGTGAGTGATAGAGGTACAATGAATTTTCATTAGGAATTGGGAAATAGGTACTATCCAAAAGAAGTTATAAAATAATTTATTTTGTTTTAAAGTTTTTTTCCCAAAATCATTTTATGAACTAAGAAAAATATAAATTAATATTTAATTTAAATAAATAAACTAAATTAACAAAATAAATCTTAAATGGGCTAGCCGCAAAACACTGAAGGCTCCACCCGTTGATCGTATCCTTTACTACACCGAGGGCTATCTCTTTATAACTCATAAAATATTCTATATACTTTCTCTCTCTCGAGTTGTTCCCTTGATAGTACCATTGGATGTGGGTGGAACATTGCTACACATAGCTCTAGCGAGTTACCCTTCATGCCTCTTAGTCCCAAGGTCTTTCCATTCATAATGCCCCTTAGAAGGCGATCCATGGCTACTTAGTTGGATGCATGCTCCGCTCAGTCACTAGCTCTCATTAGAGCATTGAGGTCATTTTATCATCTATCTATCACACCCCTTGCTGGGCGGTCTCGATTTATCGTCGTACTCTTCTCACACAAACATAATATGAAAAAATATAAATATAAAACATACATAGATACACATAACATTTATAATTTCTTAAAAATCATCCCGCCGACTAAATAAGTGTATCACAAAATAAAAGTGTGAATGTTTATAAAAAATTTATATTTAAAACATTTTGAAAACATTTAACCCTAATGACTAAGCAATGAAATCTAAGCCACTCATTGTACTGGAAGGTTCATTTACTCCCAAAGGATCCTCGTAGATAAATTTCCAAAATGTCGCCACATTTAATCATCTGAAAACTTGAAACTCATCTTGATCCATCAATCGGATTATTCGGATTTACCAAAACTCCATGCTTTCTTTAGGGAAAAGAGAGGAAGAGAAGAAAAGGGGAAGAGGCTCGGCCTCCCCCTTTATATAGGCACAGGTCCGACACATTATCAACAAGTTTGTAATTTTTTTTTGGACAAAAAGAATACATTACGAACAAGTTAGCTGTAAGCTTCTTATTAATAAAATGACATGCTAAATTTTTTTTTTTTCCAATTACAGTAAAGCAGTCGCAGACATTAATTAGTATATAAAGAAAACTTTTCTTTACTTAAAAAAAAGTTAATATAATTAATATATTTAATTAAAATGCCAATAATATATATTTTTATATTGATATGTTAACAACTTATGCAGCAAATTACTCCTTTCTTCGGCGGATGGCAATAGAGAGACGCCAAGCATCAAGAAGAGCATTGGGTAGCAAGAGCGCAAAACCCCATTGAACGGAGTGAGACCAGTAGGGGGTGCACCGTGGTTCGTAGCCGATATGGCGGATCCCGGCTTCAGCATAATCTTCCGGTGATGGCACGAACAACGATGATTTTTTTATTAATACTACTTTCGATGCCAAGTTCGTTGCCACGTATAATGGCACCTATCCCAAAAAAAATCACAAATCCATCTAATTAAACTATAAATTTGAGATTAATTATGTGATTCAACAAACATTTTGGATGAAAGAAATTTAGATTAATTTGAGTTACGAGTGAATCATTATTAATTTAATTATTAATTTTTTAAAAATTAAGAATATATATGTATATATATAATATTCAACATGTATATAAGAAAAGAAATTTAGATTTTTGTTGAAATGCATTTAAAATAAAAAAAAACCCATCTCCAACCACAACTCGATTTTTAGGAAAAAGCTACCATCTCCAAACGTCCTCAGATATTCTCAGGTGGCTCACCTACTTCCAGAATCTATAATAAATTCGAGGGCCACAATATAAAATTATGAGTATATATAGAAAAAGTTCTTTCGATTTAAATGATTATTATTTGATATATTGTCTCTGGAGTTTTTGGACTCTATAAGTAATGTTAAATGAATAACACATAATTCTACTACTTAATTAACTAATTACTTAATATTTAAAATTATATCTTATAGGAACACATGTCAATTCTTTAAATTCGTTCATGGAGTCTAATTAAAAACTCCATTATTAGTGAATGAGATAATTTTTTAAAAATTAAATATGCTAAAGGGATTAGTTTCAAACCTGACATTGCACGTCCACGCCACATAGCTTGTATTCAACATAAAGAGATCTTGACAATTGATCTACATAACTATACGACATGCAAACAAAAAAGAATGATATCCATAAAACATGAGAAGTTAATTGTTTGATCCCACAGCTGATAATCTAATTAAACTTTATCAAAAATAAAATGAATTACTTGGGATCTAACGTGATTTGAATAGGATTGGTAATAAACTGTAACGGTTATAAATATTTGTAATTATAAAAAATAAATAAAATGAACTATTCCATTCTTACGCTTTTGTGGCGGCATAGATTGTGTAGAGAGGATGCGAAGGAACGACGATGGAAGCTCCGGAGCCAACATTGACAATTGCACCGCGCTTCCTGCGTAGCATCCCCGGCAGCACCGCTCTCGTAACCCAGGTAGTACCTTCCAGGTTCACCCTAACAATTTCCATCCAGACTTTCTCGTCCACCTCTTCGAAGAACATGGCTTTCGGATACGTTACCCCAACATTGTTGATCAAAATACCAACTTCCACCTCTTTGATAGCATCTTCTATCAACTTGACACCCCTCGAGACTTCGCCAGAGAAATCATGGGCAACTGTCTTGATCTTGATGTGGGGAACCTCTGCTTTGATTTCAATCGAAACTGTTTCAAGCTTGTTTGAGTTTCGGCTTACTAGTATCAGGTTGAGGCCTTGACGGGCTAGTTGGCGTGCGAAGGCTTTTCCTATACCGTCTGTGGCTCCAGTGATAAGAGCCCATGAGCCGTACCTGTTGAGGTTCTTGGGAGGTCTGAAAAATGTGGCGAAGACCCATCTCAAAAGGGAGATGGAGTGCTTGAAGAAGGAGAGAAAACCTAAAAATGCGACAAGAAGCAGCCATGTTGGTTGCATCTTGAGATGGTTGATGATGCTAGCTGATGATAGCATCTCCTCTGCTCTAAAAGTATATCTTGTTGAGAATGAGCTTAATAATTAAAAGATACGCTTGAACAGGATTTGGAAGGTCTGTCCTTTTTAAATTAGATTTGGAAAGTGTTTGTTTCATTAATTAACCCAAGTGCATGTGCATCTATATAGTATATATATATATATATATATATATAGAGAGAGAGAGAGAGAGAGAGAGAGAGAGAGAGAGAGAGGCCTTGATAACTAACAAGTTCAAGATTGTTAACTACTAGTTTTCTTCCAAAGAAAAAAAAGAAAAATAGCTTTCTTGGTGAACAAAAAAAATTGTTAGCTAGTAATATAAGTTCTCATTTCAAAGGAGGAAAAGCTATATACTGATGACTTTTCATATGGGATTAATGTTTAAACTTGAACCTAGGTACTTTCTATCTGATCAAGTTTATATAAATCCTTATAATTTACGCTTTAATTCTTACACTTTAGATATATAGACCGAAAATTGTTCCATATTAATCATTAATTAGTGCATTATTTGATACAAAACATTATTGTAATAAATATAGTAATAATATTTTAACTAAACTTAAAGAGCCCATTTGCATATCAAGTATGGACATATGGTTACACTGCATGGATACAAGTTACAAGCCGCTCACCTACACTCTGCCCGTAGGTTAGTAAATGTGCATTCATTTACCGGTTGCTCGGTTGGCAGACTTACTTATGAGGGAAATTAATACCCTTTACTATTCACTCAATCACTACTCTCCCAATAAAGAACAGACCGGAGAAAGTTTGATCCATCAAACAGTTTTGTCCATGAAAGTGGCAGATACATCCATGTAAATCTAAGCAAATATATATGTAAATGGTTTTATTTTTTGGTATAAATTCATTGATTTTCGTTTTAATTAATTGCTGCTGCATCGAAATCTCAAATATGAAAAAACTCTATTTTCTCTATTGACAAAAATTCAAATCCAAAACTTTACATATATAATTCATTTCACTCAATTCAACAAATATTAGTTTATATATATACACACCAAATGAAAAGTACTCAAAAAAACATGAACTGTACATAGTACCTAATTACTACTTGAAACAGATTATTTACTAGTTGGCCAAAAATACAAATGAATTAAATTATACTAGATGCTCTGCCCGTGCTAACGTCACGGGTGAATATAATTTTGATGTTATTAAATTTGCACTTTTTTTAGTAAAATAAAAGGCAATCATAAAAAATCTCATAACTTTGAAATACATGTTTTTTTTTAAAAAAAATAAAAACCAAAAGAGAAAGTCTTTTTGAAATTTGATTTACTTATTATACTCCTTCTGTTCCATAATAACAGTCTATTTAGAAAAAAAATTTATTTTCAATTATCGGTCACTTTGAAATTAGCTTCGTTTGGATCCCAAACGCACCGAAATGGTGTGTCAAATGGGGCCTAATTTTATCATAACCAATCATTTTTTTTAAAAAAGTAAAATAATAAATATTACATGAACTAATTTTATCAATATTAATTTTTTTAAATTATGAAACACAAATTTATTATCAAATGCAATTCATGTATTTTATTAATAATTGAGAGAATAAAAAAACTTTTATTATAAAGTTTATAACAAAACATGTAAAGAAATTTAAGAGATTATAAACCTTTTTTTCAAAAATATTAAAAAATCATAAAAGCTTATATATACCTAAAAGGATGTATGTATAGATAGATGTATATGGATGGTAAATATTTTTGAAAATTGTAACCCAAAAATATATTTTTGAAAAAAAAATATAGATTATTTTGAAAACCAATAGTTAAAAAAAATTCAGTGTTTCTAAGTAATCCCAAAAGTTAAATTTGATGAGATATATTAAATGTGTTAAATTTAATATTTCTATTAAAGATAATTAATTTAAAAAAATCCAAAAGATTTATATATTTAATAAATAAATAAATAAATGATGATGTAGATGACTTGAGAAGAGCTCTTCAAGAATAACATTAAACTTATGTATAGATATATAGATATAAGATTATATGAGATGCATTGAATGATTTAAATTCAATGTTTAAGTCAAAAAATAATTAATTTTATAAAGGAAAAATTTCACATTAAATAAATAAAAAAAAAAGAGAAAAGTGAGATGCATTGAATGGTGTAAATTCAATAGTTTAGTTAAAAAATTAATTTTATTAAAAAATTCATATTTAATAAATGAAAAAATAAAAAATTTAATAAATAAAAAAAAGAAAAAAAAAGAAAAATAATAAGATAGATGCTCTAATTAAACTCCTTTATGAATAGATTTAATATTATGTAGATCCTACACGCAACGCAGCATTAATTAGCACAATGGTTACAAAAAATAAAAGCAATTCACGTTCTCACAGTTGATTGTCATAATTGTGCATCAAAAATAGGTCGAATCATAGGAGGAATATTTTGAAGCGACGCTCTCATGTGCACCGGTTGTGCCGGGTACGTTCTATCGATTGAGAATAAGTGAACAGCTGACGAGGATCGTGGCGGCATACCAACGCCATTCTTCTTGTTCACGGTGTATTTTGCAATGAAGGATGGGATCCCATGACTTCTCAAGGAAAAGAGACGCCAAATCATTCACTTTATTTATCCCAACTTCACCTTTTATTACAATTTTATCATATTAATATATATATATATATATATATTCTAAATATACTAATTACGTATAAACTTGATAGTAAAATTATAAAAATATCCATCATTCTCTCAATTCTCATTAATTTCATTTTAAAATGTTGATGATAGTTTAGTCATTTTATTCTTTATTTTTTAAAATTTTACTAAAGATATATAAACTTGATAGCAAAATTATAAAAATATTCATCATTCTCTTAATTCTCATTAATACTAAATACATATAAACTTGACAATAAAATTATACAAATACTCATCATTTCCTCGATTTTCATTAATTTCATTTTAACAGGTTGATGGTAGTTTAGTTATTTTACTCTTTATTTTTTAAAATTTTATTTTTCTTTTTAAGGGCTCCACAATCCACTAACAATAGATTATGGGGCCCCCTTATTAATATCTTTATATATTATATTATATATAAATCATAAAAATATATATATAAATAAATTTCATGCCATTTTAAGTAATTATTTGGATGGATTGATAGGATTTATTGAACATTTCAACATATGTTAATAGGTTTATATAGTTAATGGACTTTGACTCTTTTCTTGGGTTTTATGTGTTAGATATTTTCTTCTATTAAGTTTATGGGCTATATTTTTGTTTTGACTTTTTATATTTTATAAATATTAGTTATTTTTCTTGAACTTTGTATAGTTTTGGGACTTTTTAATATTAAACTACATATATTGTATATGTACCTACTTTTTTTGTTACAATATATACCAACTTTCATTAAATTACTTCTGATATATATATATATATATATATATACACAAAAACATATAATATCTACACATAATTAATATATCAATTCCCGCAGCGAAGCGCAGATGCATTACTAGTATATACTATTTATGGGTTCTTAAGAGTGAGGAGAGGGGGCCATGCCACCCCTCTCTCCTCTTTCTTCTTATTCTTCTTTTTTTTTTTCTTTTACTTTTCGCTTTTATTTTCTTTTTTTATATATATGATGTTAGATCCCATTGTTATGGGATCCACCTTTGTATTATTATTATTATTATTATTATTATTATTATTGTTATTATTATTATAAACATATTTTATTTATATTAATAATATATGATAATAATATAATTAATTATAACTTTAATTATACTTAATACTATAAAGATTAATATAACTAATTAATTAACAGTTAATTGATCATTTTCAATCATATAATATTATACAAATTATGTAATACTAATAAAATAATTTTTTTTATCGAGTCAAGTAATGTTAGAGTTAAATATGAAAAAACTCTCTTAGATTTATTTTCTTTATTAATAGGACTCAAACTTAAAATCTACCTAAAAGGATTCTGAATCCTTACATTCAACTCCAATAGATGTTAATATGTTACAAAACTCGATAAATTCTTAAATTATTATCAAATATTCTGTGTAAAAAATATATCATTATACTTTATAATTAAGATTAGAAATTAAAAAGAAAAAGAAAAAAACACCTGCAACGAAGTGTAGACGGGCCATTATCTAGTGCAAGGGTAATCCTACTTGATTCACTACTTTTATATAGAACACACTGTTCCACTAGCATAATTACAATCATTAAAATTTCATCATAATAAATGTTCTAAAAATTAAGATTTATCCTTTAAATCAATTACTTCTAAATTTGTTACTAAACTTGTGGCATAATAGGTGTGGTAAATTAATGACTCTAAATTAAAAATCTTGTCAAAAATATTCAAATCAAATCCAAAAAGATTTGAATTCGGAATAACTCTAATCTAAAAGCAACTTAAACCCAAAATGATTAAATTGGAATTTATCACATTGACCTTGAGAGAGTCTAAAGATGAGACATTGAGGGGAGAAGACTTCATATTGTTAAAAGCCAAAGTTGAATACTGTGACTTGTACGCATTAAAATCATCATATTCATTTATCAATTACTGTTAGAAAATTATTTGAGTAAATGAAATTTAACTAATTTCAAAGAGCACCATAAAAGGTACCCAACGATACACTGTTAAAAAGTAAATAAAAAAATAAAAGGTACTTCTCATTCCTCAACAAAACCTTTTGTCTAGCACTTTACATTACACTATAGTGTGGTGCCCAGCAATGAACTTTTATTGTATCACATGGTCAAATTGGTGTCTGTCTTTCTGATGTTGTACAAGTCCAGACTTTCTTAAAAATTTTGCCAAAACTGATTTCATATCTTACAGTATTTAGCTCTATACGGCTTTGAAAAGTAATAATTTTACACCATAACGAGGATGTACTTCTGCATTTTGATGAATGCTGGACTGATGAATCCATTATTCCCTTGTTTTCCTGTGGTTGTTTAGCAACTATTACAAGACCCTTTAAACGCCCTTATCAAGAGGTAATCAAGTATACCAAACTCCCTAGCAGTCTTTTTAGGTAAATCTTCTGATCTGATAGCCTTTCAATCTCAGGATCTCTCGATGAGAATTACAGGTGTGTCATCCGTCAAGATCATAAGGTGAAGGCTAGCACTCTTCCCTCCCCTCTCCTACATTCCTACAAAATGAGTTTGCTTAGTCGGTGGCTTATTAGAATCTGATTTTACGAAGTAAAGAAAGAAGACAACTGTGACTTTAAAGAAGAAATATTTACTGCCAGGCCACATGCCAGCTCATGGATTGAGAATTAATTGCTTACCGCTCATCACATGCAGGCCTCTTGGATCACCCCATATTCATTAATAAGAAGCATAAAGTTATGATGCTGCTCATGGGAGGCATAGGTGTTTTCACGTTCAGCTTTTCAAAAGGGTTTTGGCCTCTAGAAGCTGGAACTTACACATATAAATATGCTGCTAAAATTTGGAAAGTGGTTGGAAACATGAAATAAAAATGTGACATGTCCACAAGCAAATGTCACATTCCATTCAGTTTCCTCACGTTTTACAAATCTAAGCCCTTTTCCCCCATCTGCTTCTATTTCACTATCCAAACCATGTTGCCACACGATTTTAAGAGAATAACATGAAGTGGAGGGTTCATGGCATAAGGAAAAAGAAAGTAATGGATGAGAGCCCAAAACCTTCAACATATCATATACTGATACCCATAATTGTGGTACAAAATCTATCCTAAACAGAATGTAAATTTACAAATCTTGGTTCATTGTGGTTTGTGGGTATGAATCATGAATGTCATTGCCAGAGCCCCTTGAGAAATGGTCATGGTGAAAGGGATCATCAGTGGCATGAACAGAACTCAACCTGGGAGAGAAGTTATATCCTGTCATCTGTTCCATCTCATGGTTGTTAGGTCTCAGACTGGCTTCTTCTTTGAATTTGATGAAGTACATAGATGACCAGTAATCTTTTGCCAAGTTCTATGGAAGACAATACAGCTTATTAATTAGACATCTAGGAACATATTAATCTAAAGGAAACTCATTGATAATTGTGCAGTTCAAGTAAAATAACCCACCATTTTCATCAACTGCATCAGTTCATTCAGTGCGTTAGTAAAGAGATCAGGATGTGTCAGATCAGCGGTAGTCAATATTTCTTGCCGGCTTCTATGAGATATGTTAACTTCCATTGCTGCACCTGTATGAAAAAGTGGGCCAGGAAATCGCATAAAGGAAACTATAAAGCAAGGTGAATCCTTGCAAGAAATAAAAGCTTTGATAAAGGTTACAAGATCCAGCTTCGTGGGCAAAATGAAAACAGAAGATTGAAACCAGACTATTGATCACTAGCTGAATGCTGACCGACTGTACATATATATATATATATATATATATATATATATTTCTTTGATGGAATTGCAGCATAAAATCTACCTTCAATTTCTTGAATTACAAATATATGCACTTCATCCATACATTTTATTAATTTGTTCAACCAGAAAATAGCCCCGCTCTAGAATCAAGTTTGGGTAGATCTGCAGTAATCCATTCATTGCTAATTTGGAATGAAAAATGCACTTAGACACAGATGGCCAGTAAATAGCAGTAAAAGAGGAAACTTTGCGGGAGAAATAGTAAAATTTTAAATGGAATATAATTTATAACTTTATTTTCCAAGAACTAGTAACTGTGTGAGGGCAATGGTTTAATGCAAAGACAATATACTCAACAAGCGTTCCCAGTGTTGGGTAATCATGGTTATTAATGGCCCTCATGTCAAATATTGAAAACAGGGTAAATCGGTTTCTTCAAAGTTTCCATGTCAAAATATCTCCATGTGGCATTATTGGCACAAACATCAGTCCTCGGTACAGACATTAAAAATTTGAACCATCTACCAAGTATATCCTGCTACTGAAGAATTTTTGGAGGCAATCTTCGATATTTGGAGGTCAGAAAAGATATGTTTAAGTTACATGAACTCAAGGCTGAAAACAACTCAGAGAAAAAAAAAAAACACTCAAAGAAAAAAAACTAACAAATCAAATTCCAGCAGGGCTTCCTCAGAATTAGAATAACAAACCTGAAATTATGTATTTACTAATGATATGTCGTGCCATGTAGATCCTTCTAACAGAGTCATCTATTGGAATTTTGCCAAGCTCATGAACCTCTTCAAAGAAATGCACACTTTCCCCAGCCAAACAACTGTGATCAAGCTCAAAAGTTCAATTTATTTATTAAAGTTTACACCAGTGAAGAAATTTTGCAAGTGGAAACAATGTTCTTTTTTTCTTTAGGATAATCGAAACCTTTTTATTTAACTATTTTCTTCTTGATAAATTGAATCACTGCAAAACCTAAGCATTCTCTTCTTTCTTCGGCAAGCTACAGAAGACAATCTACAAAGAAAATGAAAACTCTGTTTTCCCTATGAAATCTTTTCCTTTTCTTTCCAAATCCAATAAAATACCATAAAAAGGTATCTAACCACCAAAAGAAAAGTCTAGTGGGAGCTTAGGAAGGTATAAAATACCTGTCTGCAAATGCCATAAATGACTGGCGGAATCTTCTGTTCAGAAGAAGTTTATCCAATGGTTCATTAGGATCCATAACAGCTTGTTCTTTTTGCACTAGCAGTCCACTCTCTGGTATGCCCAGAGCTTGACCCATTGTTTTAAGTTCTAGAGGTTCCCTTTTTCTCAAGCTGATTTGTGAGAGCAGAGGCTGAGAAATTGATATGGAAAAGAAAACCACTACAAGAATGCTTGCCTGTGAAACATACCTGAACCAAGTTAGCAAACACACAAGCATAAGACTTCAATAACTTGTATGTCAACCAACTAATGATGCTGCCAAGCCCATAAAGAGGCAAAGAAACAAATCAATGATAAAACATACCGTAATTAAAAGCAGAAATCGGGAGGCAACTTGAAGCCATGAGATATCATCACGAATTTCATTCAAGATATAAGCAGAAACCCATACTCCTGAGAATTTTAAAGGAGCACAAATAAGATGGAAGTCAACATATTTACACAAAGGAGATATCATTGGAAACAATCACAAAAAAAAATTTTATTATTATTTATTGCAACGCAGCCTGCTTACAGAAAATTAAAAGTTTTGATGGTTCTTGTTATAGAATAGAAAATATTGTTGTATAATTAGATAGACTTGATTATAGGAGATTTGTCTAGGCTTGATTATAGGAGACCTGATTATAGGAGAATTAAATAAGGCTTGATTATAGGAGATAATAGGAAGATTTGATTCTGACTTTATTACCTAGAGACATAGTCATGTACATATAAATACCTACAGAATATATGAGTAAAATGTGTGAGTTATACTTCTCCCATACCTTCTCTTTCAACATGGTATCCGAGCCATAAAGGTTCTGTTTTCTTTTTCTTTTTTTTTTCCTTGATTGCCCAAGTGAGCAACGTTTGCTGTTTCTAGTCTGGTGGTTGTTTTTTCTTTCTTTGGTATTTGCTGTTTCTCACGGGTGAGGGACAGAAATCCGTGGTTGTGACTGACGTAATTCCGATGATGTCAAAAATCACGGAATATAAACTCAACGGGTCTAATTTTCTTGCTTGGAGCAAGACTATTAGGGTTTATCTAAGAAGCATTGAGAAGGCTCATCACCTGACTGATGACCCTCCTGCTGGTGATACAAGGCAAGCATGGTTGAAAGATGATGCCCGTATATTTCTACAGCTAAGAAATTCTATTGACAATGAGGTAATCTCTCTTATTGATCACTGTGAGTATGTTAAGGAATTAATGGACTATTTGGAGTTTTTGTATTCTGGCAAAGGAAACATTTCACATATTTATGATGTCTGTAAGAATTTTATCGTGCTGAACGACAAGATCAATCTCTCACAGCCTATCTGATTGGGTTTAAAAGAACTTATGAAGAGCTTAATCTCTTGCTGTCTTTTAGTTCTGATATAAAAGTTCAGCAAACTCATCGAGAGCAGATGGCTATAATGAGTTTCTTAGTTGGTCTGCGTCCAGAATTTGATGCAGTGAAGTTCCAAATTCTTACCAATCCTGAAGTTTCATCACTACAAGAAACGTTTGCTAGGATCCTCCGTATTGAGACTAGTTTGTCAGTTGTTCCATCCCAATCAGTTGCTTCACAACTATCTAATAGTGCTTTGATAAGCCGTAGTGGTGAGTCTGGTCGTCCTTCCTATTTTCGCAATAACAGGGGAGGGAGTTCAAGCAGCAGAGATAATCGTGTTTAAGATCTTGGCAGTATTGTTTGCTATTATTGTCATGAACCAAGGCATACCAAGTGCACTTGTAGAAAATTGCAAAACAAGTCTCACAAGCATCAGGCTGCCCATGTTGCAACCAGTACAACTCCTACTCCATCCTCTGATAAAACTATCTTGGTCTCTGCAGATGAAATTGCCAAATTTTCTCAGTATCAAGAATCACTAAAGACTTCATCTCAATTTATCACTGCTAGTGTAGAATCAGGTAATCCCACTCAGTGTCTTCTTTCCTCTTCAACTAAATGGGTCATTGATTCCGGTGCCACGGATCATATGAGAGGTAACCCTAACCTCTTCTCCACTTTTCTGTCCAATATCACTTCCTCTAGTGTCACTTTAGTAGATGGGTCGACCTCATGTGTTCTTGGGTCAGGAGATGTTAAACTAACTCCAAATCTTTCTCTATCATCTGTTCTAAGTCTTCCACAATTTTCTTTCAATTTAGTTTCAGTAAGCAAAATCACTCGTGCTTTGAATTGTTGTCTCATTCTTCCCTGATCATTGTTCATTTCAGGATCTTATGACGAAGGAAATTATTGGTAGAGGATATTAATCAGGAGGACTTTACATCTTGGATGCTCAAGTGCCTAAACCTATTGCTTGCTCCAGTGCTCTCACCCCCTTTGATGCTCACTGCCGGTTGGGTCATCCATCTTTTATCAGTATTTAAACAATTGTGTCCTCAATTTTCTAATATCAATACCTTAGATTGTAAGTCCTGTCAATTTGCTAAACATCATCGTTTGTCTTCTAGTCCAAGAGTCAATAAACGGGCTAATTCCCCTTTTGAGATAGTCCATTCTGATGTTTGGGATCCATGTCCCATAGTCTCCAAATCTAGGTTTCGATATTTTGTCACGTTTGTTGATGATTATTCTCGTGTTACTTGGCTTTATCTAATGAAAAATCGTTCAGAGTTGTTTTCGCATTTTGCTGCCTTTTGTGCTGAAATTAAAACACAATTTAACATTTCTGTTCTTACATTGAGGAGTGATAATGCCAAGGAATATTTGTCTAAACTCTTTCAAACTTACATGACCCAAAATGGCATTCTCCATCAAACTTCCTGTGTTGACACACCTTCTCAGAATGGGGTGGCTAAGAGGAAAAATAGACATCTTCTTGAAACAGCCAGAGCCCTTTTGTTTCAAATGCAAGTTCCTAAACCTTTTTGGGCAGATGCAATTTCTACTGCTTGTTTTCTCATAAACCGTATGCCATCTTCTGTCCTTCATGGTAAGATTCCCTATAAAGTTCTTTTTCCTAACAAACCCTTGTTTCCTATTGAACCACGGATTTTTGGGAGCACTTGTTTTATCCGTGATGTTCGTTCTCATATTACCAAATTAGATCCCAAATCTCTTAAATGTGTCTTCCTTGGTTATCCTTGCCTGCAAAAGGGATATCGTTGTTATTGTCTTGAACTTAACAAATATCTTGTGTCTGTCGATGTTACATTCTTTGAAAATACAAAGTTCTTTTCTACATCTTCTTGTGAGGTTCAAGATGAGGATGATGATTGGTTATTTTATACTGTCACCAGTATAGTTCCTGCTGTTACCACTCCAAACCCAGCACCAGCACCCCCACCTTTGCCTCCTATTCACCATGTGTACTCTAGAAGACAAGCTCCAACTGATTCCTGTCCTGTACCAGTATCTACTTCTTCATCAGATCCTGATATTGAGCTTCCTATTGCTCTTCGAAAAGGTAAGCGACAATGTACTTATCCTATTTCCTCATTTGTGTCTTATGATCATTTGTCATCTTCTTCCTTCTCTTTTGTCGCTTCCATTGATTCTATCACTATTCCAAAAACTGTTTATGAAGCTTTATCTCATCCTGGTTGGCGCAATACAATGATAGAAGAGATGAAGGCCTTAGATGAAAATGGTACTTGGAATTTGGTAAGTTTACCTATAGGGAAAAAGGCGATTGGGTGTAAATGGGTGTATGCAGTGAAGGTTAACCCAGATGGATCAGTGGCTCGCCTCAAAGCGCGTCTAGTGGCTAAAGGCTACGCTCAGACCTATGGCATAGACTATTTTGACACTTTTTCTCCAGTTGCTAAGATGACATCTGTCCGTTTATTCATTTCTTTGGCTGCTGTCCATGACTAGCCTTTGTACCAACTGGATATTAAAAATGCTTTTCTACATGGTGATCTTCAGGAGGAAGTATACATGGAGCAACCACCTGGGTTTGTTGCTTAGGGGGAGTATGGGAAGGTATGCCATCTTCGCAAATCTCTGTATGGTTTGAAGCAAAGTCCAAGGGCTTGGTTTGGAAAGTTCAGCGAGGCTCTTGAAGTGTTTGGGATGAAGAAAAGTAAGTTTGATCACTCGGTTTTCTACAGACACTCTGAGCATGGCATCATTCTTCTTGTGGTGTATGTTGATGACATTGTCATTATTAGAAGTGATTTTCTGGGAATTTCATCACTTAAAGCTTTTCTTCATACCCAATTTCATACAAAAGATTTAGGAACATTGAAAGATTTCCTAGGTGTGGAGGTGATAAGGAGCAAGAAAGGTATTCTTTTATCTCAACGAAAATATGTACTTGATTTATTGACTGAGACAGGAAAATTAGGAGCTAAACCATGCAGTGCACCAATGCTCCCTAATTTGAAACTTACAGAAAATGGTGAATTGTTTGAACATCCTGAGCGATATAGAAGACTGGTTGGGAAGCTAAATTATCTTACAATGACTAGGCCTGATATTGCATACTCAGTCAGTGTGGTAAGTCAATTTATGGCTTCTCCAACAATTCATCATTGGGCATCCTTAGAACAGATATTATGCTACTTAAAAAGAGCCCCTGGACGTGGAATATTGTATAAAAACAATGGACACACTCAAGTTGAATGCTTTTTAGATGCGGATTGGACAGGGTCCAAAATGTATAGAAGGTCCACCACAGGCTATTGTGTCTTTGTTGGAGGAAATCTAGTTTCATAGAAAAGTAAGACACAGAATGTTGTATCTCGATCAAGTGCAGAATCTGAGTATAGAGCTATGGCACAATCTACGAGTGAAATAATGTGGATATATCAGCTTTTGACTGAAGTTGGTATTAAGGTTTTGATGCCATCAAGACTATGGTGTGATAACAAAGCTGCGCTTCATATTGCCTCTAATCCTGTGTTTCATGAACGAACGAAACACATTGAAATTGACTGTCACTTCGTTCGTGAAAAGATACAGAAGGGCTTGATCTCTACAGGGCATGTAAAGACTGGAGAACAATTAGGAGATATTTTCACGAAAGCCTTGAATGGGTCTAGAGTTGATTATCTTCGTGACAAGCTGGGCATGATTAATGTCTATGCTCCAGCTTGAGGGGGAGTGTTATAGAATAGAAAATATTGTTGTATAATTAGATAGACTTGATTATAGGAGATTTGTCTAGGCTTGATTATAGGAGACCTGATTATAGGAGAATTAAGTAAGGCTTGATTATAGGAGATAATAGGAAGATTTGATTCTGACTTTATTACCTAGAGACATAGTCATGTACATATAAATACCTACAGAATATATGAGTAAAATGTGTGAGTTATACTTCTCCCATACCTTCTCTTTCAACAGTTCTTATAGTTTTCGACTTCATATTACTCTAGACTGGGGGGACTTAAATAAGGCGATCATGGATGTTACAGCAACAGTATAAATGACATCAAAGTTAGAAATTCTCTTTCCAGTGAGATGTTAACAATTGCTAAAGCTTCTCAGCTGCATGTAAGCTGTTTGAACCTAATGTTTCGAGTTTGACAAAATGAAAAACTGTTTGCAACTAACATTTTCAGCTTGACAACATGCAAAAATATAGCAGAGTTTACAACTCTGGGGAATGAATCAAATTCTTTGATACTAAATCCAAAACATTCTGATGATATCAATTTCAATCATGAAATTTCATTTTCCATAGACTTTTTGTTCCATAGGACCACTTATATATCAGTACTTAGTTGTATTTTTAACCAAATTGAGCATGAAAATGGTTAATTCCTATATCAGTGATGATAATGTAATGTGCAACATATGCAGAATAAACCGAAGAAAATGTAAAGCCGTGTATGGAATTTAGAAAAAAATATACCAATTAATGAGGCTGAGACGAGTATTCCCTGCCATAGGTCTCTGAGTTCATCAAACCTAAACTCTATATGCCGAATTGCCCCCGTGAACCCAACCAAAACAGCAACATACAATGAATGGAGAAATACAACTGGGATTATCCAATAAGTTCCCAGGTGACATCTGTAATTGAGATGCTTCTTCACATGAAGAACTACAGCATGGTAATTCAAGTTAAAAGTAGGAATCGAATTGGAGGAAGAGCAGAAAAAAATATAAAAAATAATAGAAGCTTGATGATAGATCCATAAATTCCAGAGTGTCAATTAGCAAATATTAAGCAGGTATTTAGAAAGGGAAAAAAAGGAACTAATAAGTGACTAAAGGATGGTCAGTCCAACAATAAGAATGAAGCAAGTAAATATTTTTAAGCTACCTATATTGTCAGCAACAGGTGTGCCTACTAATTCATGAAGAAGTTAACAAATATCCTGAGTTTACATAAACAGATCAAATAACTCATTTGGAGAAGTTTTGCTATAAAGGCAACTTAACTTATTGCAGTACATTTCACTTAATATGATAGGTGTCCAAATAATAAAAGAAAAAAGGTAGGTTTCTAAGATTCTTACACGCAGCGCCAGCAATCCATGGCAAGAGAATCAATGGGAGAAAAATATGAGATCTAATCGGTGGTAAACGCCTCCTGAAATATCACAGCATATAAATTAACCATTTTGCTAAAAATGGCGTTTTATTGTTTAGACATAACAACTCTGCCACAATGAAACACTTCAGTAACAAGGGGTTGGCAGCCTAATCTTATAAATCATCCAGATCAACATGTAGCAAAGTTTTATAGTAAGAAGGACGCAGTTAATTTACCAGTAATTAGAGATGGACCTGTCACAGAACCATTTCAGAGAAAATTAACAGAACCAAGCATTTCTGAACAAGTTATATAAAAGACAAAAGGTCCTTAAGTCAATTCTCTCTCCTGTTTCAATCCCTCTTAAAATTTCCTGAAATAGAATAATATACACTTACTTGACAAATACAAAGTATAGTTGGAAGGCTTGTGCTATGCGGCAGCTCATCAACAAACCAAATCCAAGTGGACCTTCAACCCATGCTGAAAGCAAAACATACATTAGACCATTTCACGGAAAATTATAAAGTAAATCGAAGCAATTAGAGATCTATAACCTGCCCACACATAGCAAGACAGCCACCAATGCCTCCTTTTGTATTTAAGGAAATTAAGTGACATCTGTAAAAAGCATATGATTAACACAAATGCTAACAATTAACGAAGTCATTTAATGCAGTATCAAGGAAATCGAGGTCTCTATTTCCTTACTACGATTGACAACAGAAAATTAAAGCTGGCAATAACTTGAATGACCGGAATCCAAAAGGCACTGCCCTTTGCACTAGGAACCCTGTGTATCAAAAACGGTAAAATTGACCTCAAAACAAGTCTGCAAAACAAGACAAAACAAAAAATCAGAAACAGAAACAGATTGAAAGGAAAAAAAATCCCACTGAGGCATATCATCAAACAGACGATCCCCAAAAAACTGCCCATCCAAAGAACGGAACCTTAACTTCAAAATGAAATTTGGATTAGTTATACAACATGGGTTTATAGTAAAGGTTCAAAAAAAAAGGAAGATAATATACAAAATCATGGAGAAGATGGCAATGGCAACGGCTACATAGTCGGAGGGGCAGCCACCATGGTCGGCACAGCTCGCCATAGGTCTTTCTTTCTCTTTACATATGATTGGGTACTTGGTTAAGGAATTAATTTTGTAAAAATCTTCATTTGATTACATAATGTAAAGTAGGAAAAAGGAGAGTAGAGTTTTGACAAGTCTTTAGTTGGGAAAAACACGGCAGCGTCCTCGTTTTCTCCCAGGAGTCTCGATCGTCTTCCATATTTCCACGTGATGGCCTTTTTTTGACTGATGAGTACCAAACCAATGTTCGCCGAAATCAAGGACTTCAAGTGTGTCTGAGACCGAGATACACACGTGGCATTTTTAGGAATGATCACTTGTTCAGTGCAATAATCGACATCATCATTGTTTTTTCTTTTACTCTTAACTCGGAAACATTATTGTCCGAATTTATTTAATCAATAGTAGTATGCTTAAGCCGACGGGTTGACCCACGTGCCACTGGCTCGTGTCATCTGTTCTCTTTTCCATTTAAATTTAAATGATGTGAAAATACTAGTAAAATCAAATTAAGCATTACACTAAATTTCGAGCATTTGACTAGTGATAATATTACATGTGTTGATCAAGGTGTTAGCGGCTTCTGCTCCAGTAAAGTAAAGAGTATACATTCGATCCTCAAAAAATACATTTATCATAAAGATTTTATTTTTCACAATTCGACCAAAAAGAATTAATCTTAAATTATATAAATTTGTTCTTAAAAAACGGAATTCATGGGCCATAATTTGTTATTATAAAGTCGGGTTTATCGAGCATTTGACTCAATAGTTATTAGTATATGAATTTGTTATTAAGGAGCGGGGTTCATCTAGATTGTATGAATAGGATCATCTTGGGAGGTTTGGTCTTCCAACGTCAATACTTCTAATACGGTACTAGAACTAGAATGTTGCTCTCATTGGATTTATTGGATTTGTACCACAGTAAGAAAGAAGTCACCCCATATTGGATTTGTACCACAGTAAGAAATGTGCAACATTCATCAGCCTCCTTTCACATGGAAAAAAAAAATAATAATACATCTAATCTATTCCCTAATTTAATAAATTTAAGAAAAGTGCAGAGAAAAATTCCATGAAAAACATGGAAATACTACTAGGCACTCAAAAAAGGTAATCAGAAGACAAAACAGAGGATCCCAACAAATAATGCCAACTAAAGGGGCTTCTGCAGGAAGTCGTTTCTGTCATAGGACTTTGAGTGATTTTCAAGCCAAGCAAAACCATTTTCTCTGCATTGGAATGCAAGAAAATAAAAAGTTAGTTATCGAGAGATTTGTTAGATGAGAAGTGGTTTGAGTTTAAATCGTCAGAATTTTTGAATCGCAGCCTAACCTTAATGGAATATCTTCTCTTGTTTCTGCCCTTATCTCCACCACGTTTTTGCTGTGATTTTACGCCCTCTTTGGCTACAACTGTAACACTCCCACCAGTTCTCTTCTCATCTCTGGCTATGTTAAATATGGCCGTAAATCCTTCGGCTGATGCTGGATCATTCACATCCCATTCGCCAAATTTTGGTAGAGGCTGCAAACATTGAAGAAAACCCAAAATTTTATCAAATCAAAGCCCAAAAAGGAAAGAAAAAAAAGGGTTCTCAGAAAGTGATGACATTCTATTAAAAGTAAATCCTCCTCCATTCTTGCAACCACTCTGTCAAATATTTGATGGTGAAACTGAATAAAGAATCAGAGAAAAATACAGGACGCAGAGAAAGAAAGAGAATCTTACAGATGATGACATGATGATGAAAAGACTGAACTGAGGAAAAGTGTTCTAAGGAAATGAGAAACAGAGGATTTGAGTGATTGATTATGAAATACAATGATGAAGAGATGATTCAAAGCTGAGAATATTTATATCAGGTGTTTGGGGTTAAAGGGTTGATGGGAAAATCAAAAAAGATTTGGTTATCCACACGGATCAAACTCGTATCAGACGCTGGATCTTCCCACTTCCCCTTTTTTATTCTTTTCTATTTTTACTCTGTTTTCAACAGTAAGTCAAAAGGTGGGCGACCCTGCTTTGGTCTTTCCATTTTTACTCGGTATTTGGCGGTGGGCTTTACAAAGATCCGTATATAAAATTTGCAACGTCTTTGCCTTAGATGGAGCAGATGTGTATATATAAAATTGATAAAAGAAAAAACTTTACAAAGCGAAATTAGCACATTGATGAAAAGATTTCTCTTTATAAACACGTAGACATGTTTTTACTTCGTCAACTATATACAAGTGAGGGAATTAGACAATGAATCTAAGAAATTTCTACACTTGCAAGTTGCAATCACTTATGCTAAACCTCAAATGACATCTAATTCTCACTCTGATGACTTCGATGTGTAGCGCCAGAGGATCGCTCCAACTAGGTTGTTCAATGCATGAGACGCCATTGGCACGATAACGCTGGAGGATACGATTGTTGCATAACCATACACAATCCCAACAAAGGTTGCCCTGAGACAGAAACACATACCAAATCATGGTAATACAAGGTAGCAACTAGTTTCAGGATTTTTTTTAATATATGGCCAAGAATGAGAAATTTTGACAATTTACGAGCCCCCATGTCTGGAAAATTCTGGCATATGCAGTGGAGGCCCAAAAAGAGCTTAAAGTTTGTGACAGAAATGAATAATGATGCAACAAATAGCACCGAGTACTGACTTCATTTCTGATAATTCTATGATGTAAAAAAAGTGATCAACTCGTGATGTTATTTTGAAGATATATAGGTATAAATCAACAAGATGTTAGATGTATACCACACTGCAAAGGAATACTTTCTCCCATTGCCCAAGTGTAGAACACCAAAAAGCGTGGCAACAACAAGGACACTCTTCCAGTCAAATCCAAAAATTGGGACCATTGCACCTCGAAAAAGGAGTTCCTGGACATTATGCAAATTCGGCTAGTAAGGCAAAACACATCTAGAATTACAGAAAATAAAGTAGTAGTGGTAATTTAAAACGGCTTTTCTCCTACCTCACTCATCCCAGGCAAAAATGCAACAACTAAGTAATCATAAGGTTGTAGAGAGCAAAGAACCTGCAAAAGGGAGGAAGATGTTTGTGAAGTTTAGCAAAGCAGTCAAGGACCAGTATATGTAAGCAGACAGAAGGATTGCAAACATAAAGCGCATGCAGAACCCAGTTCCAATCATTCGATCTTCTTAACAAAATATGTAGATTTCATGAGATAATCCTAACAGAATTTGCATACAGATAGCCAGACCACTCCCTGGTTCAAAATGGCAGTCTATAATTTGGACCCTAAAACTGAACATAGAAGAAGCATGGGCAAAGACAGAGGCATAAAACTCAGTAGCGTACTTACCTGCTGATTGGCAGCTTCACTTGACTCAGAAAAATTAGGCCATGCCTTCAATAATATGTACCGACATGATGAAATTAGCATAACCAATCCCACGATCAACTCAAGATGCCACATCTCAAAACCAACTGCAAACAATTGGAGAAGCAGTGATGCTGTTTGTATATGATAGACCAAATTTTCCCCAATAGCATAACAGGAAATCAGATGAGCATATACTTGCATGCTCAAACAGATACATAAGAAACCTTAGAAAGAGTGTTTCCTATCAAAATAGAAGCCTCTGGCTTCTTCAAACAGCAGTGGACCTCAGCTGTTTTCTACAAAGAATAACATCGTTTTCAAGATCTTAAAAACTGAATGCCATTCCATTACCTTGGGATGTTAGTAAAGAAGCTGGTTCCAATTTCAATGCAAACTAATGATTTCATTTCAAACATGTGATGGATTGTGGAGACCCGGCCCAACCTGTGAGGCATTGTCCACTTTGGCCCGAAAGCCTCACGGTTTTGGTTCCCCACAAAAGGCGGCCCACATTATTGGGTTTAGGTCTCACCATATATGGCACATTGAACTTCCACATCCTCATGATGTGGAATTAGGGTGTTGCATAGATATTCTCATAAACTTTAATGAATTGAATATCACAACCTATAAGCAGATAAAAATGAGATAACATTTCCAGCACCTAATTCAAACTTTCTCTGAAACTCCTGTGATTGAAGCCATAATTAACAATAGTGGTGGTTGAATCCTCTCTAATGACTAATCTGTACCTAGGGCCATATTCTTTTGAGAAGTGTCTCCAGACCAGAACACACTAATTCATTCCACAAGTAATGCTAAAGCTGAGACTTTGGGCCGCCATTTTCAATTTGTCACATGCAAAAGTTCGAACAACAGGGCAATCTGCAGCCTGTGGCCTCCCCATCTGCGTAGCACCAACTAATTTTGCAATTTCTCACTAGTTTTAGCATGATTTGAGGCCAGTTCATTCCCTGCTGTAAGTTCTGTATCGTCTTTCTAATCCAACATGATAGCAAATTAGGATAAAAGGAGTATTTTAGATTATCAGATTAATCCTTGTGCAGCCAAGTTTTTTAGACCTCTCTCTTTCTATGGACATGCAAATTGCAATACCACCAAACATTAAGGGGGTGGCGAGGAAGCGGAAAAAGAACAACTTTAAACGCCATTCACAAAGGAAGCTTAATAAGTGTATACATGATACTTCCATGAAGCAGTCAAAAAAGGGCAATCCTTCCATCGACCCAGCATGAGATACCTGCAGATTACAATTAGGATATACATCTTACAGAGTGATTTCATAAGTTCAGCAAACCTAAAACGCAAATTCCTTGGTTTGGTCACATTGAACTAAGGAAAATCAAGTCACTTAAACTACTAAATAGTAATGGACAGAAACCAGAAAAAAAAGGGGGGGTCTAACGGTAAGGATAAGAATACCATAATCAAGCTTGTGATTGCACGTGAAGGAGCAAACCTGTCTAATTATTAAGCCCAAAGCAGCTATGAACCCAGAAGTTATGGTGCAGGCTTGAAGCACATTACTCCTGGAAGGGACTGAAATTGAATTCTGTGAAGCTGAATTTTCCAAAGAATACACACTGCTTTGATCATTAACATCATCATCCTTCGAGCTAGATGTATCTGCTAGGACACTGCTGTCTTCCAGTAAAGTCTCTTTAGTTGGCAAAGTGACACCTTTACGTGGTTGTTTATCTCTTCTCAAATTTTGCATTGATTTACGACTAGCAAAGACCCTTTTACTAAATTTAGGACCCTGTAGAGGAAAGCAGATATGTATGAAATTCTCTAGCAACATAACCTTATTGACATTTTCAAGTACAGTAATACCAGGTAGCTTACACTGATCGTTTTTAGGGGTACTGCAAGCTGTTTGCCGCCATAGTAGCCAACAAACTTCCCACCTGTTCAAATATCAATAAATTTGCACAAATCAAAGGAAGAAACAAGAACATACTAAAGAATTAACAAAAGTAGTTTTTTGGCTAATTATTGAGTCCTTGAGACCAAATATTATCAACAGTAATACAAGAATCAACATGAAGTATCATAAGTTTCCCAAAGTTTAGACTTCTTTTACTTTGGCTTTCTGAAGTATACTTGGGTGAAAACAAACGGAATCATAAAGCAAACTCAAGGAGAAGTGGCACTAACAGTTGATAGTGAGCAAACCCATCGCTGGTTCCAGCTTCCAAATCCAAAAGGATGCAGCGTTAACCTGCTACACCCCAGTTTCATAAAAACAAGAAAAACCAAAACACGACAAGAAAGAAAGAGAGAGAGAGTGAAACTCAATGATAAACAAACCTTTTCTTCTTGCAGTTTTATAGTAAATCTTTCTGCGTTCCCAACCAGAATTAATAATATTATCAAATTACCCAAAAGATGCTACTAGTGTCTAATGTCATGTTAAGGATTAGGAAGACCGGAAGAAGAACAACACAGTTACTATGAAATATCCGGTGCTTTCCATACCAACGACTAATCCTCAGATGACGCTTTAAAAATCTTCCTTCCTTCCCTCCCTCATACATTAATTCAAGCCACGTGTAAAATTGGAAGCATGAAGACTATGGGTGTCACAATGGGTCATCGACAGCTTTGGCTTTTCCTTCCATTTTTTTTTTCCCCTTACCAAACTTCAACCTTTTAAATTGGGACATAAAACGTTCAGTTTTACTTGGGATTTGAATTTCCTTCTTGTTACCTGTGTAAATTTCTTTTTTCCTTTTTTTTTATAATTAAAAATTACTGCACCCGGCAGCATCAAAATTCAAAATTGGCATTAAAAGCCTGTTTGGTATAGAGATTGTAATCTATTTTCCCTGAAAAGTAAAGTGATGAAATCACTTTTTATAATTTGATTTGTTTTAAACTATGAATTTTAAAAGGGTGAAAACACTTTCTTTGGTTTGGTATATTTTAAAACTAGAGAAAGTGATGTTCATATTGAAATCATTTTTCCTCATATGAGGGAAAGTGATTCTAAGGGAGAGGGGTGAGAAAGTAATTCCCTAGAGAGTGATTCTCTAGAATTACTTTCTATAAAATCACTCTCCCTAAAATAACTTTTTAAGAAAAGTACCAAACGTGCTCTAAGTTTTGCAGTCCAAAATCAAAGAAGTTAATGGAAACCCAACCGTACACAAACCTCCACCAAAGCGACAACCTGGAAGGACTTTCAAAAGAAGTTCAAAGCACATGTATATATCTGAATGTTGTCTAGGTGATGTATCACATAGTATTTTGCATAGGCTCAATGTCCCACTTCAGACAACAGAGGCACAATGCAAATTCTTGCCTTGAAAGTTCGAACATTACTTTCTCTCACATTTCTATTTTTCGTTTTTTTTTCTTTTAAAAAGGCTACTGCAGAGAAAGTATAACTTTGCAAGAATATGTATACAAACCTTAACCTACTACGCACCATGTTAAGAAGAGCTGGACGGGGGAAAAACAAAAGAATTGGGAAAGAATGACTACAATAATATCTATGATACAATTTTCAGGAGCTGATCGGAAGTAGTAAGGCGTTGATCAAGAGGATTTGATGATGGCAGACTAAGTTAAAAAATGGTTCCCAGTAGCCAAATATGTAGGAGAATACAATAGGCAATAAGGCCTAGCCTTGCTCTGGGACGACTACCAAGAACTCGGCCACCAGATACCCTGTACCAATTGAAAACAGATATAAGATCATCATATCAACTGAAATGCCATAGAGAGCTAGCACTTAATTTCCATCCAGTAAAAAGAAAACCCTTTGGCTAGTCATCTGGTTAAAGAGCATTTTACCAAATTCCATCAACTCGATCAGCAATCAACTTCCCTTGTTTTGGGATAAGACCGGACGTGTTGAGAGACTTGAACAAATGACCTGTCAAGGCAAGGACATATGTCTAAATTCTGCAAATTCCAAGACTAGTACGGATGAAAGAAGGTTTTTTCTTCTTTTCATTTTTTCTTTTTTCAGAAAAAGATTATTCTAAAAGAATGCCAACCTTTGTCCTCATCGGTTTCCTCATTGTTAATCAGGCGATCGGATTCCAAGTCAATATTGAGGGCAAGATGCTCTGTTGATCCTTTTCTCATAGTCCGCATGTGAGCAGCTGAGGCCACAGGAGATACTGTTTTCTTTCCACCCTGCATAAGCATAAAAAATAAATAGATTTCAACGAGCAAAATTTACAAGGGTTTTATGATACTATCAGTTAAAGCAAACAGATACAAGAAGAATGGCATCGAGAATTCCAGTTTCAGCTTTGAGTGCGGAGAGAAAGATACAGATGTCAAAAATATGAGTGTTTTTATTTGGAAGCGAAATCATCATAAATGAAGCCATATTAGGAAACTAAAATGATTGTAATAAATTTTGCAGCCTATAATAACCAGAGTTTTTTTATTTACAACTTGGTTACCACAAACTCACTCAAACATTTCTCGCAGGGTTTCAGTGTTTCATCAAACATGCATCGCACAAATTGATTTCCTTAATCCATTAGCCTCCACATTTAACCACTGTGAATTGGAAGTTACACACCAATCTTCATCCACCCCCATCCACCATCCACCATCCTCAATGAAGAGATGAAACATCCAAGCATAGCTTGAAAATGATCCTCTAATTTGACCACAAAAGGTTCATCACTAATAATAAATATTAAATCAAGATAAGAATCACATGTTATCTCAATCAACTCATATGGCACATAAAAATTCATAATTTGGCTTAGATCACTATAAGCCATAAATGTTCAAATCAAAGAACTAAATCTATCATGAAGTAAAATTGCATGGAAAAAATAAAGCAATTTCTTTCACCCCCAAAAAAAATGGATCTATTGCATTGCAGTAGAACTAAAGAACCATTCACACATTTAAATTTCAATTAATCAGAGGTCTGTTTAAACAGGCCTGCATAACTTTTTCTTTTAGCAAAATTATCCTAAAAAATACAGTTGAATATTGGCTCACAATCTCCACCAAGCAAGCACCTTAAAATACCCAAGCCTTTATTTTTTTTATATGCTTTTGAAGACACGATAACTCAATGCTAATTGAACACAACAAGCTAATAAAAAATGAATGAAACCAAAGAAAGTTCTTTGCGGCAAGATAAGAGTTAATAAATTATATTAATAAATTAAAATATGGTAAAAAGCAATCTGTACCGCATCTTCAATTTCAGATATTTCTGATCCAGTGGCAGCTGATGGTGCTTCACAGATGCTCCTTTCCTGAACAATCTCATGCTGAGCTGTCCTACCATGAAGAGATTCTTCAAGCAACTCAACCTTAGTTGATAATTCATCTACAACCTTTTGGCTTCCAAGCAACTTGGAACCAAGTTCCTGTGCAGTGGATTTCGACTTTTCAGCCTCCAATAACAGGGCATGAACCTGCTCTTGTAAAACAGGCAAAAGTGCTCTCATACCAACAGAATTTGGGCCTCCAATAAACTCTTTACCTCCCAACTCAATAATAATCTTTTCCAAACCAAATGTAACCTCAGACAACTCTGTCTTCATCTCTTCTACGTCTGGCTTATTTCCAACATGTGTTTCAATTTCTTCTTTAAGATGCTCAATTTCAAAAACTTGTCTTGAAAGCGTAGACTGTAGTTCTTCCTTCTCATAAGATAGCAAATTTATTTGATTCTGCAAGTCAGAGAAACTATCAACAATACAAAAAAGTTTCTTGATATCAGGTGAGCACTGTGGCTTGAGGTTTTCTGACTCTGAAAGAGGAATTTCAATCCCACTCAGCTTGTCCAGAAGAGTTCTTAATTGAGATGCTGATAGAAGAGGTTCTTCAGCTTCTGCAACAACAATATAATGAAAAAAACAACTTAATAAAGAGTAATGATGATTAACAAGCAAGTGCACTAGATTAACATCTCAGAATGAAGATGTTTACCTTTTTCTTTCATCAACAGACTATTGTACAATGACGAAAGTTCCAACTCTTTTTCTTTCCATCTGTTTTCTTTGTCTTCAAAATCCTCCACCTTAAGCTTCAATTCTCCGCATGAATCTTCTAATGCTTCTATATCACTCTCCAACTTGAGAACCGTGCTTTGATATACATTTCTTTCTTCAATGGCTTTCTCGGAGGCACTTCTGCTATTTTCCAATTCTTTCTGTAAATCATGGAAGATCGTAGCCACTGCTTTATTTGTAGTGTCAAACAATTTTGCCAAACTTTGAACTCTTCTAGTGGCAGTCAACAACTTCTCAGCTGTCTTAGCATATTTGTTGCCACCAAACTCTTGCAGGCCCATATCATCTCCAACATAATCCCCCATATCTAGATGCAAACCATGGTTCAAATTTTCAAGCCCAGGAACAGAATTAAGTTCTATAAAATTGTTCTTAACTTCAAACTGCAGGTCTCGAGTTGCATCTGTACAAGCAGAGACTAAAATGGCAAAATCATTCTGTAACATGGCTATAGCTTTCTCCTTTTCTTGTTCACACATTTCCAGGCTTTTAACATTTTGCTTCAAGGATTCCATATTCTCAACCATACTTTTTACCTCGTCCTTTGCCACGTGTAATTTTTTTGACAGGGCTGCTATTGACTCATCTAGGACGGTTGAAAAACCTTCAAATCTATCTGCAAGGATTTTGTTTCGCAACTGGAACCCTTCTGCAGTCCTTCTAAAACTTGAAGAAACATCATCACCATTTACAGCATTTGCTTCATAATTCTCCATATCAATTTTCAAAGTATTATAAATGTCAGTGGGGAGATGTCTAGCCAGATGGGCAATATCCTGCAATAAATTTTAAAAAGTCAAATAATAATAATAATAATAATATAATAATATCAGGAAGGTGAGGAAAGAAAGTGATTCAATGTCCAGAATACAATAAGCTAAAAGAAAAGGGAAAGTTTGGTATCACCTCCATGAGTGGGTCACCTTGCGGCAGTTCTGAATCCTTGTCAACTAATTGGTCCCTCATGTTTTTAATGGTAAGATCCATGTCTTTAAGGCGCTCCAAGTTCCTCTCAAAGCATTGTTTCATAGTAGACAAGAAACTTTGGTCTTTTACTAGCATTTGAAACTCATTAAGATGACCACTCAACTCTATGGATCTGCTTGCTAAGCTGCCACTGGTTCCAGCCAACTCTTCCATGCATGCATTCAATTTGGAATTAAGAGTTGATATCTCCTGATCAGCACTTCCTTTTTCACCTTGAAGTATGGAAAAATCCTTTTCTGCCTTAACCAATGCATCTTCAAGCGATTTTATAGTCGTGCCAGCATCTATCAGCTTGCTAGCCTGGGCCTCAGTTTCTTCTTTTAGCTTCTTTAGCTCATTCTCCAAGTTGGTTATTTCTGCTTGTGCATCGTTACTTTCTCCAGTTAGCAAAGCAACATTCATCTCTGCCTGAGAAAGTGCATTTTCAATTGACTTTATAGTGTTATATGCATCTGTGAGTCTGGTGGTCTGAATGGTAACTTCCTCTCTCACTTTCTCCATTTCCATCTCTGAAGCAGCTCCGCTGCCTTGAATCTCCTCTTTCTCACTGATAAGCAAGGAAATTTTATTTTCTGCCAGTGACAATGCCTCTTCAAGTGACTTTCTGGATTCACTAGTCTCAGCAAACTTTTTGGTTTGTAAACAAGCTTCTTCGATTGCTTTCTGCAACTCTATTTCTACATTTTTCTTCTCCAGTTCAATCTCACTCTTCTCTTCAGCCAGTTGAGATAAATCATTCCGCGCAACAGCCAATGCCCCTTCCAGTGATTTCATAGTACCTTGGGCTTCTGCTAACTTGCCAGCCAGGTTACTAGCCTCTTCCTTTACTTCCCTCAACTCTTGTTCTGTCTGTGCCTTGGCAGTCTGACAATCATCAATATACCCAGCAAGCCAGTTCAGCTTCTCTATAGGTTCTTCAAATTCCAAATTACCAGGAATAACAATGCGTTCAATCAATTCGCTTACTCTCTGCAAGATATTATTGCTCTCAAGTAAGAACTTCTCGAATTGATCCCTTTGCTCTTTCAGAGCAGCAAAATCACTCTCAAACTTCCTGATGCGTTCTAAATCAGCAGATAAAGTACTGATCTGATCCCTGCAGTCAGCAACTGTTGATTTTTCTTGTTGTAACTCAAGCGTCAACTTCTCAATTTCTGAGTTCTTTTCCTCAAGAAGATGTTTTAAGTTTTCTCGATCTTGAACCAACCCCTTTCCTTTCTTAACTGCCATTGATAACTTCTCCCTTAGCAGACCAGATTTCTCCTCTGATCGTTCAAGATCATTTTGTAGAACATCCTTCTCCTCCTTCAGTGCAAGAAGATCCTTACAAGTTACTGCAAACTGATTTGACAGATCATTCAGCTGTGACCTCACCAACCTATCTTCTTCTAATATTTCCTCAAAAAGCGTCAACTCCATATTCCTAACATACAAGAGACTTTGAAGTTTTTCAAATAGTTCTGCATCTACAAAGGGAGCATCCAAAGAGGGGCTCATTTGTTCTTTTATCTTCCCGAGGCACCTGTCTATTAGCATGGGTAGATTGGAAGAAGTCTCTTCAATCCCTTCTTGATCGCCCATTACCATTCCAGAACCCTCTACCAGTATCCTTGAAACCTCATCTTTCTCTGATGAAAGGTGGTGGATCTCATTAAGAACTTTTTCATATTTGCTTGTGAGGTCATCCAACTCTTTTTGAATATTATCCTTCTCTGTTAATTCTGATGCAAGTGAAGCACTTAAATGATCCTTGTCCAATGATATCTGATGCGCCTTGCCAACAATTTCCCCATATTTAGTTCCAATGTTATCCAACTCTTCTTTAATGTAATCCTTCTCTTGCTGTACGGTCAAAAGTGAAGCATTTAATTGATCGATCTCATCACGTGCAGCTTCCTTTATTCTGGAAATTTCATTTTGCAACATATTTATTTCATCTTTAGCCTGGTAAAAAGACTCTTGAAGCCAAGCCAAGCGAGAACCTAAATCAGAAAAGGAGAAACTTTCAGGTACATCAATTGCATGGATGATATCTCTCAATCTGTAGAAGTCCAAGGAAGCACCCTTCAGTTCCTTTCTTTCATTAGCAAGCCATCTAGCTCTTCCTACAATATCCACCGATTGGAGTTCCTCAGGTACATCAATCTGGGACAGGATGTGTTCAAATGTCTCAAGAATCAAGGTCTTTTGCGAGAGTGATTCCTGCAATAATGCAACCAAATTTTCACTTTTCACTAACTCTGCCTTGTGTAATTCAGCAGCTTCAAGGGCATCAGACTTCTCTTGCAATTCAACAAGACATTTCTCAAGCTCACTTGTTTTATCGGCTAGAGATTGCTTCAGTGCATCACGCTGCTGAACCAATGCCTTCCCTTTCGTCACAGCCATGCTCAGCTTTTCCTTAGTATTAGCACACCTCATCTTTTCCTGCTCAACCTCTGTCTTTGTTTTTCCAAGCTCCAAATTTAGCATCTCCAGTGCCATTTTCTCACTCGCAACCTGTTCAAGCAATTTCCTGTTTTCATCTTCAAGAAGACCTATTTTTTCAACCAGCTCTGCTTCTTTTCCCCTCAACTCAAATAACTCATTACGGGCAGCAATAAATACAGTCCCAAAGTCCTGCACACCAAAATTGGACTCAGCCTGTGTCAAACACTGGCCAAGTTGATTAATTTCAAAAAGAAACTGATTATACTTCTCAATTAATGCTAACATGCTTTTCTCAACAAGGTCAATCTGTTCCCCACCAGAATCACCAGACAAATATCCTTGATCGACAACCGGCCCAAGAGCAGCCAAAATCCTCTCCAGAGCAAGCTCAAATTGCCGGTTCTTCACTACATGAACCTCTTTCTCTGCTTCTGCTACTGAATTCATAACCTTTGCATTCAGCCCTTCAATCTCTTGATCCTTCATATAAATCTCCCTCGCAAGGGCCTCCTTCTCTTCCTGCACACACTAAAACCCTAAGTAAAACATAAAAAATAATTGACCAACACATTAGTCTTTATCCAAAAAACACAGATACTAAACCTTGTATTGCATTTCGAGTTTCTCTTTTTCTTCAACAGCCTGCTCCAGCAAAGCACGCAAGCGTTCCATTTCATTGACAAAGTGATTGTCATCATTATCTTCATTGTCGTATGCACCATTATTGATTTCATCCAACTGTCCAGCTATTGCATTTGGTTTTTCCTCTGAAACGACATCGCGTTCACGTGCAGTAGGCGTCCCGGCTTCCTTATTATCATTATTCAACTCATCTGAAGCATCCATAAACATATCTTCTTTGCTATCAACATGAGACAACTCAAGAGACTCGACTTCCTAAATTGATTAACAAAAAAAAATACTATATAAATCATACTTAAAAAATAATTATCAAATTACAGGTTTTCCATATCAACAATAAAAAAAAAGAGTAGATTTTAATTGAGAAAAATCTTTTTTTAAAAAAAAAAAAAAGGAAACCTGATTAGTGGAAGATTCAGAGTAAATTGGTCCATTTTCAACAGCTCCAGAGTTCTCCGAATCGTGATTTTCCGACATTTCTACTAATCATATAAATTCATAATAATTAGACAGCTCCTTCTTCAATAACAATAACCCGATCTGCATGAAAAATCCAACGCGAAAGAGTTAAAAAAAGAAAGAACTATAAAAAAAGTTAGATAAAGGGAAACCTTAAAAATCGAGGCGGAATAATGGATTTGACCTGAATTTAAATTCTACGGTGGATCGATGCGCTGATAAGATTCTGATTGAGCTATCGAGTCGAAGGAGAATTTGCAGAGTGCGCCACACAGTAATATTACTTTTTTTCTCTTTTATTTGTAATTTTTGTTTCGATGTTTTTGATTCTTGGCGTTACCGTGTCGATTTCATTGGTGCGGTGACTCGGTTCTTCCAATCAGATGCGGTCGTTTGGTTTCTAACTTTGTCCTACTGCCCCAGCCTCCACGAAGAGTTAAGTGAAATATTACGACAAGCAATAAAAGAACACAGAAGAACCAAAACAAACGAGAAAAATAAAAAAAAATAATAATAATAAAGACCAATCAAGGGTTGGATCAAGTGGTAAGTGGCTTGTTCCAGCTTAAGTAGGTCTCGGGTTCGAGACTTTGCGTACGCAGCAGCCCCCGTTGGTAGACTCACCCGTCATTCCAAGTGTCATACCGCCATTCCAAGTGCGTGACACAGGTCGGATCCGGATTAGTCAGAGCAAAGCTCCGGATACCAGATAGGAAACCGAAAAAAAAAACGAGAAAAATAAAGTTTATGTCAAAAAAATGAAATGAAAAATAAACTTCTCTTTTGGTCCAACAAAATGAAAATTATATGGAAATGATATTTATAAAAAAATATTTTTTAATATTTTATTTGTATCTTTTTTATTTTAAAGAAGTTAATAGGTTCACCACAAAAAAAAAAGGCTTGGTACTCAAAATAACCTACAAACTTATATAAAATTATCATTTTGGTCATTCGACTTTTATTTTAAAATTTTTGACCCTCGAACTTTTATTTTACACACAATATAACCCTTAGTGTTGAAGTGGTATAATAAAAAATTTTCACGTATCAATATATGGATATGTCATATCAGCAACAAGGGTTACATTGTGTACAAAATAAAAGTTCGAAGGCTAAAAATTTTAAAATAAAAATTGAAGAGTCAAAATGATAATTTTGTACAAATTCAATGGCTATTTTGTATATTAAGCCAAAAAAAAACTTAATAGGCCAAATAGAAAATATTTTTTTAAAATAGAAATTTTAATTGACCTTAACAAATTCTTATAAACACAAGTTAAAACCAAAATGAAGATTTTGATTCTTGTTCTTATTTAAGGAGTCACTTATTTAAAAATGAATGTTTAATTAAGTTATGTTTTTCGTTTTTGGTACATAACTTATTCTTTTATGAAAGATATTTATGTCTCTTTAGTTTTTACATATTTATTACGAAGACATAATTAATAGTAGTTCAACATACACTCTTCCTTTTGTGTCATGAAATGAATTGACTGAAAAAAAATCCTAATGCCAATGCATGTTGGATTGAATTTGAATAGAAAGACTTAACATTCTTTAAGTAAAGTCTCACATTCGAGTCTTATAAATCAAGAAAATAAGTTTAGGATAGCTTTCCTCATTTAGGATCCGATGCGATTCAAACAGAATTAGTTGTAAACTGTAAAACAGATACAGATATAAATGATTATAAAAACAAATATATATATATATATATATATATAACAAAAACATCCTAATAATGCTAAATAGGCTCATATCATTAATCTAGATTATGAGAAATGTTAAATGGTGCACCCTATACATCATTTAAAGTGGTGAATATAGAAATTTTTATATAATTAATATTTCATTTTTTCTTGAATTTAAAAAGAGTTACTACATTAAAAAAGTAGTTTTGTCATGCCCCGACCTGCCCCGGGCCGGCCACGTGGTAACCGTCGCGTTACATTGAAGTTTGTGTCTGCGGCCACGCGTCCGAAGCACCGTAAGACAAAGAAATGGATATCATCGCTGCAAAACAACTAAAACTTTAATTAAAATCATTTAAATAAATAATTAACTTTAAAAGGTGTACCAGTGGATTAATTTAAAAGAATACCTACACAGTGGAAACTATTAAATCTAAGCCACCGACGTCTCTTAGTGAGCCTCTGTACTATCTGCTGACCTCATACGCGAATCTGCATCCATCCACATTGAATACAGGTGAGTGACAGAGGTTCTAAGAATCTCCATCGGGGTTAGGAAAAAATAGGGGAAATTCAAGACAATAATAAAATAAATATTTTTCTTTTGAAAATCTCCTTCTAGTTCTCTAGCCGAGAACTTTTTTTTAAAACACATTAAATAAATAAATAAATAAATAAATATACATAAAATGGGCTGGCATCTTTATCATACTGAAAACACAAGGCGTCAGTCGTCTTATGCCTCACTGCACCGAGGGCTATCTCTTTTCTTTTCTTTTTAAAACATTTTCTATTTTCTCTTTCTCTAGCCCGTTCCCTCGGTGGTGCCCATCGCTGTGGTGGAACACAGTGACCTGGAGCCCTGGCGAGCTTCCCTATGCGCCTCTCCCAGGGTCTTGTCTCACCGTATCCCTCGATAGGCGGTCCACAGCTGAGCCTCATGCATGCTCTCAAAATTGGTTCACGCTCCCGCATATATTGGAGCACCGAAGAACCGTCTCAATCACTCATCTCCCAGGGATATCGTACCCTCAATAATCATAATAATAATACTTCATACACATATATATATATATATGTATAAAACATATACATGTAAAACATATAAACACACACACATAAGTCTTCATATTTTCTTTAAAAACATTCTACTCTCTAAGTGGGTATATCAACATGCGACTGTGTGTGTGTGGATTTCCCGTATCCCAAAACCTTTGAAAACATTTATGTTTTAAAAACCATTTTTAAAACCTATGTTCCCAGTGGCTAAACAAAGAAGTCTAGGCCACTCATAGGATTGGGAGGTTAGTATACTCCCAAGCGCTCCATGTAGCTTAACCTCCAGAGCATAACCGCACTCGATTCATCCGGAGCCCTAATGCATGGAAATACGTGCTAGCATTCATAATCAAAATCATGAATGCACCTACGAGGCTCTAATATGAGCTAAGATGATGTTTGGAAGTGTTTTGGGGCTTAGAAAAGTGTCCGGGAGGTTCCGGGATCAAATTTGGACATTTGAAGAAAAATTACCAAACTGCTCCAAAGGACCCATGGGCCGCCCATGCGGGCTGGGCCCGACAAGCCCTCCCATGCAGACTGGGCCGCGCCTGGCCCAAGTCCCTCGTTGGGGAAAGTGGGTTGCCACTAAGGGTGTAATCGGTCGAGCTCGAGTTGAGTAGTAAGGTACTCGAGCTCGACAAAATATCCGATGCTCGAGCTCGAACTCGATCGAGTTCTATTTTTGTAGCTCGAGCTCGACTCAAAATCTAAACCGAGCTACTCGAGCTCGCTCGATTAAGCTCGATAAAAGCTTAAAAAATCAAAATTGACCTAATATTCGATACTCGAGCTCGAACCAAAGTTTTTGTTCATGACCTGATTATTATTTTCATCGATATAACACCACAATCTTTATTGAATATCAGAAATATTACAAATTCACAAACTTTGTGAAAACAACAATGATACACCAATCTACCACAGAAGCCAAGTAACAATACACAAATAATTAAATTCCAATTTCGAAATTAGTTGATGGGAAATGATGCAAAGCTGAGCGGGTTGAATGTCTAAAGGTGGATGGATTTGACTGACTTGATGGGAGAAAGGCTGTTGATATAGTTGAAGACCGGGGAATCCTGTATACAATGGCAAAGAACCCTTCTTAGATACAAATGTAAAAAACAAAGATACTTTATAATTTAGGCTTGAGCTTGAGAAAGGAGAGGAATTGAAGGTATTGAGATACTAAAAGAAATACAGTTGTTTAGTTTAAAATTAAGCAAAAGGGTCCACAATCTAATGGCGATTAAGAAATTAATTAGAATAGTGAAGCATGAAAATAAGCTTATGTTGCTTACGAAATGATGAGTTGAATTGTGTATGGATTTTAGAAAAATCTTCCTCAACCCTCAATCCTTACGTTCTAAGGTCATAAGTTCCAACCAGAATATGCAAAGCAGAAAGAGCATCAGGAAGCTGCCATGACAATGATGACTCGATATCAACAAGTGAAGAAGACAAAACTAGATAGGTGGGACCTTTTGGCTTTCATAAATCATTATGAAGGCCAGATTGGATTGATGTTGGATGAGTAGATGTAGTCTTGATTGGTTCACAACTCCGCAAAAGCCCTACTACTTTTTGGCCACATAGAGAGTCTCACTTGGTTATTCCATTGCCATATATCCTGCTTGATTGCCATGTTTGTACTTCTACCTCTTAAATAGGTAATTGGCTAATGAAGCTTCATATGTTTCAAAAACACAGAAAAGAAACAGGATCAAGTTTTGGACATTCTCGGGTCCAAAGCAGTGATCTGATTCTGATCATTGTTCACCGGCATTGATCTCCCTAAGAATTCCACCCAACACAAACTAAAATGGCATAGCTAGGGACCCCAAAATAGAAATAGAAGAAAGAAAAACTATATATATTTGGAACGAGTTCTGAAGTCTAAACAGCATTGTAGATAAGCATAAAATTGTCAAATAAGGAAGCAAAATATATCATATTAAGCAAGTGTTGTTGTTCCGAGAACTCACCATCAGGATCTGAAGCAGGATATCAAAATTTCCCCAATCAGCGTGCAACATGACAAGAAAAGACAGCAAAATCCGATCATTGGAAAGCAACAAAAGGTTGTTGCAAATTCTATCGATTTGATTGGCTCAAATTCACTAAAATTCATTTAAAAGAAAAGAAAATAGCATAGTTTGAATCACGCATGGTGAAACTTTTGTCAGTTAGCCAAAAGAAGAAAAGAAAAATGGAAAAAGATTAAGTGGTTTGATAAATTAGGGAATTAAAACTTGAGAAGTTCTGTTTTCGGACGAAATTCCAAAACAGATAATCGGTCATTCATCATCAGAAGACAGAAGAGACATAAACCAATCCAAATAGAATAGAATTGCATGAAGATAAGGATGAGAGAAATGGTATACTAGAAAGACAGACTCGTTTTTGATCTCCTCGAAGCTTGAAGCACTGGAAAATTGCTCGATCTTGAAGAATAGAGTAAGCCTGAGTTTGAAGAGCTTTAGCTTTGGAGGAAGTAAGAGGTCAGCAGAGGTTAGAGAGTAACGGTTAGAAAGAGAAGAAGAGAGTTTAGTAAGGCTGAGTTTTTGGAGAAGGGCGTGACAATGGCTGCCAAAGAGACAAAGAGATGCGGCTGAGGAGTGAGGTGATTCACGACTTGGCTCTTGGTGGCTAAGGAAAAATAGGAAAGTTGAAAGTTTTAGGTTTAGAAACTAAAAAGGTTTTAAAAGACACATATAACCTTTAGGGTTAATAAAGAAAAATATATTAAGAATTACACTTTAAGGGGTAAAATAGTAATTTTATAATATAAAATATTGACTACTCAATTAGGCTCGCGAGCACTCGAGTCAAGTAGTAAGATACTCGAACTCGACTCGCTCGACTACTCGAGTAGCTCGAGCTCGAGCTCGGCTCGACTATGATCGAGTCGAGTTCGAGTTTTTCTCGAGTCGAGCTCGAGTAGCTTGCGAGTATTGGTGTATCGCTTACACCCCTAGTTGCCACCCACTCCCACGGGGGACTAGACAAGTCCCGCGCGGACTCGGCTAACAACGCCACTCCCGAACGGAAGGCCTTGAAAATGTCTCACCCACGCGAGAGTCGAGGAGCGGTTTGGAACCCTTGCGAACCGAGGTATTTCCTCAGTTTTCGAGCCCCTCGGACCGTGGTTTGCCGTGAAAATTGAGGTGAACAATCTTGCACCTTGCACAACGCCTTTACCGAAGCAGAAGCGAGAATCATAAGCTCAAAGTTCCTACATCTCAAATCTACGCTAAAAATTTAACTAAAAAGCTAAACTATCTTTGAGATTGGATCTCTCCTAGACCGATGCATGGAAATACGTGAAAACTTAGTAAAACGCAGATTAAGACGAGTAGAATAACATACCAAGATCTCGCCTTGATCCTTCAGTCGGTTTGTCCGGATCGGCCAAAAGTCTAAAACTGCTCCGAGAGAGTAAATTAGAGGAGAGAAGAGATGGAGGAGAGAAAATGAGAGAGGGAGAGCTCATCTCCCCCTATTTATAGGCAAGCCTGACACCGGGTCTACTCAGACTCTGGGCAAGACTTTTTCCTCTCGTTAAAATCTCTCATAATTTCAATCATTGGCTTAATCCACCGACCAATTCACTAATAGACATCCAATCCATTGGCTATGGACTTAAAGAAGTCCATTTTCGTGTTTCCATGCATGGTCAATTGCCTCATCCTCCAACTCCGTATTATCTTAAGCTTAACTACTCTTCTTAATTAGATACATCCGGACCAACGTATTGTCGACTTAATACGCCGTCTTACACTAAAAACGGAAAAGTTACATTGGGCCTGGGTGTGTCAAGTTTCTTTAAATAGAAAGTCAACCAATCTTAAAAGGTGTATGAGTACACTCATTAACCCGTTAGAAAAACCGTTAACTTATATATTTCACATGCATATAAAAAATAACAATAAAATATCTTTTTCCTAATTCTTCTTTAAAAAAAAAACCCAAACGTGGTGAATATAGAAAAATACTATTTGACACTGAAGGTCCCCTTTGGTAGAGCGGTGCGGTGCGTTTGTTACAATCCACCACTGCTAAAACTCAATCTTAACTGTATAATAATTATTTTCACCATTTCTATTTTAATCTCCACCCTTTATTAACTATTTTCACCACCACCACTGCAATTTCACCGCTCTACCAAATGGGGCCTAAGGATGTCAATTGTTTTTGTCCCCGTCAAAATGGAGAACTGGATTCCCCACTCCAATGAGGGTAGGGATGGCCAAACAAAGATGAAAATCAAGGAACAAGGATTGAGATGGAGAATGCTTTTTATTCCCTGACGAAGACAAGAACAAGGACGAGGAATACCCTCTCGTTCTGCCTTCGATCCTCGCCCCAAATTTCTTTTAAGTTTTATATAATTTATATATAGTATATAATTTGTTTATTAATAATATAATATATAATTTGCAACAAAAGTAATAGTTAGATATGTTATGTTTACGTTTGTGAATCTATACCTACCATATATTAATCATATATCCGAGTAGATTTCCTTTCCACCCTTCAAATCTGGTATATACTAACTTACTTGTTTGGTTGGATAGTAATTTTAGGATAATGAACTTAATGTTGTATAAAATGGCCTTTTTACGTTTTTAATTAACAAATTGATGGTTATAGATGTAGATTAATTGGTAATTTTATTTCAACAATTACTATAGCTTACCAAAGGAAATTTATTTTATGATTTGATTTTTTTTTATTTTACAACTCTCATTCTCTATATCTTTCTTTTTTTTCTCCCTCATTAATTTCTCAAAACCTAGGGATCCACTTTCCACTCTAGGTTAGATATATTTGCATTCTTTTTTCAACATTCTATCTCTTTTTGCTTCCCATTCATGTCTCTACCTTAGCTCTTTCTAGTTTTTTTTCCTTTCTCCGTTTCTAATGTTTCTCTTTTTTTTTTTCTTTCAAGCCTAATCAAGAAAATTAAGGGTTTATGTAATAGAAAATTTCAAAAGCGATAGAACAAAAGAAAAACGATGGAGGAGCAAGAAATGAAAGAAGAAAACAGGAAAAAAAGAGATGTAGTAGCAAGAATATTGGTTTTCCCTCTCTTTTTTTTTGGTCCAGGGCTATTTTTTTTCTTTTCGTTATTACTCCTCTCCTACCATGTTCTCTTTGTTCATCAGGTTTTGCCACTCATGATAAAGCAGATCCCAATGAATCTACACCAAATACAAATTAATATCACAATATAATGAATAGAGTATGATTGATTCAAGTTTTCTACTACCACTTTCTTCTCGGTGTTATGTTTAAGCCAGAGACATTAACAAGATTGCTAGGAGCTTCTAAATTGTCTCAATGTACTTATTATATATATATATATATTATTATGTCTTATATTTCTCTATTTATTTATTACACAAAAAATTGAATAATTCAGCTTGCGCACAATTCAAATTTGTATTTCAAAGTTTTACTTTAATTTGCATGATTATCTTGGTGCATTGAATAGCTTTACACTCTTTCTTAGCTTTCATATAAGAGAAACATAATTAAATGTAGCGTGGATAATTTTTCTAGTAAATAATATATATTATATTTATATTATATATTATAAGTATTTTGTTCATTAATAAAATATTTATAATCTATAATATATATAAAACTTTTATATATACCAGATAATAAAAGTGTATATACCAGATAATAAAACTTTTATAATAAAAGTGTGATTTAGGTAAGTGGTTTATACCTATTAAATATCCTTTTTTCTTTAACATATTTTAAAAATACTATTAGATTTGGACCTACCTTCTACATTGGGCTTTAAAAATAAATAATTAAATATTAAAATTTTTAAGGGCTTTTAATCATTATTTTTCTCCAATATATTTCAAAAATATCATTAAATTTAAGCTTTACATTTTACATTGGGCTTCTAAAAATAAATAATTAAACATTAAGATTTTCAAGGGTTTTTAGTCATTGGTGATCAAAAATACCATTGATTTAAATTGAGTTTTGCACAATTAAAAAGTATAAAATGTCATGAGTCATTATAATTTAATTTAAGTATTATTCTTATACACATTGTTTTACAATACTAAAAATAAAGTAACTTAATTTAAATATTACTATTATATTATTGTAATCAAATGTATTTGGAAAAATAAATACAATAATAAATAAATTGAATGAGATTTTTTAAAATACACCTATATAATTATTAATAACGTGTTGCATAACGTGCAATGCACGTAACACAGAAATTAGTATATATAAAAGTATGACTTGGGTAAGATATTTACATCTATTAAACTTCCTTTTTCATTAATATATTTCAAAAAAGCATTGTCTTTGAGTTCTATCCTTTATATTGGGCTTTTAAAAGGTATAAATTTGGGTTTTACCTTTTACTTTAGGCTTTTAAAAAATAAATAATTAAAATTTAAGATTTTAAAGGGCTTTTACTCACTAGTGTCTAAGAATACCACTGGTTTAAATTACGTTTAAACATAAGGATTTTAAAGGGTTTTTACTTATTGGTGTTCAAGAATGCTATTGATTTAAATTGGATTTTATACAATTAATGTGACGCCCCGACCCGAGGGCTCGGCCATGTGACAACCCCCGTACTACCTCGAAATGCGTGCCTCGAAAGGCGGGCTATCCAAGATGGTACAAGGCATAAATAAGGGGTACTCGAGTAATAATCGAAAATATATAAGAAATGATATAGAAAATATTATAAAATATTCATATAATATAAGTGGCATGTTTTACGATGCAAATGTGCAGCGGAAAGAATTAATAATATAATAATATGCAATACTATTCCGAAGCCAGGATTCACCTGGGATCTAGGTGGAATCTACAAAATCGTGTTCGCAGTAAGATACCAGGATCACTGTTCACTGAGATGCTTGTCGTCCAAAGCCTGATGACCTGACAACAAAAGGTAAATAGTGTGAGTACAAATATATATGTTCCCAGTGAGGGACCCAGTTATAATGACCGATCACCTCAAGCTGAGGATATGAAATAATCTGAAACTTATCTTAAAAACCATTTTATGAAATTATGTGAAATCCCACACCAAAACAAATAACAAATCTCATAAATGAGTTGGCATCTGAAATCGTCCCAAAGGTACACCCGTGCGATTGGGTACCCCGCTGGACCGTCAAGGGCTAAACTCATATCTCAAAATCCTTTTCCTTTACTCTTTGGCCCGTTCCCTTGACGTTGCCGGCGCTGTGGTGGAACACAACTACATCGAGCCCTGACGAGCTTCCCTACATGTCTCTCCTAAGGTCTCCGCTCACCGTGCCTCTCGATAGGCGATCCACAACTGCGTTAATGCATGTCTCTCACTTGGTCCACGATCCCTCGAAACGGAGCACCAAGGACCCTCTCAATCATTCAACTCCCAGGGGTCATATCATCAATAAAACATAATAATAATATTTCATATATTCTTTTGAAAACCCACCCTTAAATTCATTTCTAAACTGCTGTGTGAGGGTGCACAATCCATATCCCAAAATATAGTAAACATTTATAAAGCAATTTATAAAACAATTAGAAAATGGTTGACTCTCAGTGGTCAACCACTATAATCTAAGCCACTCACAAGTAAGGGAGGTTTGTATACTCCCAATAAATCCTCTCAAATGCCCTAGCTCGAACACTACCGATCAATCTCATACAATCATGTACCTAAATAGTCAAATTGAAATCTAATTTGATTAATAAAGGTATTTGACTAACAACCAATATCAAAGCATGACCTAATTAGGGTTTCTAGGGTCTCGGAACTAAATTGGACAAGTCCGGAAGTCAACTATGGTCAATTGGGGTCTAGGAAGGTGAAATGACCATTGTGCCCCTGCTACAGTGCAAGTCCGACGCAGCCAAGGCTCACTCCAGAGCGGGAATGGCCTATTTGGGGAAATTTCCTCAAAATTGGTGAGTCCAGCGCCGAACCCAAGCATGTCCGGCACCAGACATGCCCCTGTTCTAGGCCGAGGCTCGAGTTCTTCACTTAAGCTCGGTTCTATTTCGATTCTTCACCAATTCGCATGAAATTTGAAACAAGCAATCTTAAGCACTTAGACTAAGAACCTATAGCTTCAAAAATGGATTTAAAAAACTGATCATGCACGAAATTCAAATCAAAAGCCTAAGGGTGGAAGTGTTCTTGAGCAAAAATGGATTTCAATCTTCAATCCAACATTTCTCTCAGCTCACTCAATGAAATCAAGCGTATAAATAGTCAAATTGAAGCTTAAGGAGTCTAGAACAACATACCAAGAAATCAACCAAACTCTATGGTTGGATTGGAAGATATAGGCCGAAGAACACAATGACTCCAAATTGCCAAATTTGAAGATTTGAAGAAAACTTAGTGAATTTGAGGTTGTTGATTTTCTTGGAGGCCATAGAAGTTGTTAGTGATGATTATTGAAGTGTTTGAAAAGGGATTGAAGAGATGAATTTGGTGGAAAATTGAGAGAATTCGAAGAGAAGAAGAAAGGAAGAAAATTGTGCAAGAATGGGGGTCTCAGGCAATCGAGCCCCCATGTTATAATAACGGGTCTAGCACCGGACCTGACCCTGTTCGGCACTGAAGCCAACCTTTCCCATGTTGACTTCGGTCAACATGGCCCCATCTCCTTGGTTTTTATGCCCAAGTGGGCTTCATTGACTCCGGACAACAAATTAGGATTTCTAAGCTCAAAATTGAGCTGAAGGAAGTTCAAAATGTCTAGAGAAAGTCCAAATTCATTTTTTGGCCTATAACTATATATACAAATTCAAAATTTGACACGTTCGGACTAGGTCCGAGCGTGTCAATTAAAAAGTACAAAATTAAGAACTAGATGTGTGAAATGAGCAGGTTTCATAGGTTACAGGTTCGAATTAGATTGGCTCAAAGAAATTTTTGGGTCATTCAAATTTCAGGTCATTTAGGTTCAAGTTTTTAGGTCAATCGGTTTTGAATTTTTTTTTTGCTCTGAAGTTTTTCGAGTTTGACGCTTGGGTTTTTTGGATCATTCAAGTTTGAGATTTTGATTTTTCAATTATTTAAATTAGCATTTTGAATTATTTCATATTAGTTTATCAGCTTTTATGGGTTAAACTCTTGCGTCAATTGGGTTTTAGGTCATTTGATTGTCGGATTAACCAGGTTTTGGATAAGTCAGGTTCAAGTTGTTTATTTCTTTCAAAAATCAAATCAGATTAGATTAGTTTCGGATTCGGATTGGTTAGATAGATTTCTTGGATTAGCATAACACGTTATATTACATGCGATGCACGTAACACTTAGAATAGTAAATTTAAAATTAAAACCAAGTAATAAAACTAATTTGATTTTAAAAAAAAAGCTTATTTATTATGTTTATTAATAATATTATGTTTAATGTGTTTGTATAACATTTTGTGAATTTTTAATCTAAGAAAATAATAAAACATTTTTTTAATAACATAATTAGATATTATTTATCATATAAAAACCAAGAAATTGTGATTCCCGGTCCCTATTAAATTTGCTGTAGGTAAGGATGGGGAAAAAATCCTTCTTGAGCCTAAGGACGGGGATAAAGGGTTAAAGTGGACATTGAAGACAAGTAATATATCCCTCGTATTTTCCCTACTCATTGACAACTCTATTTGAGTCATCATATTATTTCTTTATTTTTATTCTAAAATAACATAAAGTTTTGTCACAAAATTTTTTTTAAAAAATTTATGGACATTTATTATGATAGAGTTTTAGTGGTTGTAATTACGCAGAATTAAAGGGACAAAATGGTGGAAAGTAATTGGTCAAGTAGCATAATTGGCACCCAATTTTTTTTTTTTTACATAGGAGATATGGAAATTGACAATCTAAAGGAAATAAAAGGTTCCAATCTCAAGCCCTCTCCTTGAATTCAAACATCTAACCATCTCGATTAGAGAGGAAACAAGTTCTAACATCAACTAACATCATATTAATCTTTTTTTTATAGAATATCACATCAAATATTGATCAATAACATATTGATCTATGTTGTATTATCCAGATTAATAATATCAACATTTTAAAGCATGGAGGTTTCAAATTTATGCAAATTACATTATTCTACATGACTAAATTGAACATTATTCATATATGCATATGATGTAGGGACTAGATTTCAAATTTGACCAAAATTTTAAAAAGTGACATCTTGAAAAGAATAAAAGATTTTTTTTTTTGGATTTTAACTTTTTTTTACTAATTTAATTTATTTATTATACCGAGATTGTATCAATTTGGTTGAAGTTAGGTAATGAGTTGCAAAGAGGCAAGGGGCGGTTAAAATGAGCCCAATAATCCAGACCTAAAGTAAAATGTTGATCAAATTGAAAGACCCAATTATTCCTATCCATGAACTTGGAGTAAAATCTAAAAAGTCCACCCCAATCAAATTTTCTTATAAGAGTCCATTTGGTACTTTTTTTAAAAAGTTATTTTACGGTGAGTGATTCTATAGAAAATGATTTTAAGGAATCACTTTCTCATCCCTCTCTCCTAGAATAACTTTTCCTTATATGAGGGAGACTGATTTTAAAAAGAGCACCACTTTCTCTTGTTTTAAAACATATCAAATCATATATAGAAAGTGTTTCCATCATTTTAAAATCAATGGTTTAAAATATACTAAACCATAGAAAATGTTTCTACCTTTTTAAGATCCATGAAAAATTAAAACTTTCCATGAAACAAACGTGCTCTAAAGATATTTTTGGTCCCTTCTATTTCAAAATACATCTTTTGACCATTTAACTAGTGACTACTATATCTCAAAAAAAAAAAAAACTAGTGACTACTAATATTGATTAGTCAAAAGTTAAAAACAAATAGAAAAATGATTGAGTAGAGCATTCTTATTATAGTATCTATGGTCCCAAGCAATAATGAAAATCCACATCATGTTCAACATGCCATGTCATTTTTTCTCAATTTTCTTTTGAAAATCACATTAATTTAACACTCGACAAAAGATAAAATTTCAAGTTTGATTTCATCTTTTTAATTTCCTCTGTCTCTAGATCTTATGCAAAAACTTTATTCTTAAACCTAGTCATTTGTTCCAAAGCTTTCGGCTTCTACACCTTTTCGGTCACACTGCCCATAAAATAAATTTTATAGTACCATTAAATCTAAAATTCAATTGTAACCACTATGAGATTTATCTAAAAATGCATGGTAGCCAATGATGGGATTTATTACTCTCATTCCTTTGGTAATTTTTCTTCAAATTTAGTACATATATGACTTTGAATATTTTCTTTCATTACCTGTATATAAATTGGGAAAAATGAATAATTGCTTAAGGTAGAGAGAGAAAAAGAAAAATAAAAGAAATCAAAATAATGGAGAATATATATATATATATATATATATATATATAAGAATAAAAATAATAGAGAAAAGAATTGAACTTGAATCCAACAATTTTTTATTTACCATGATATAGAGAATAATATTTCAAGTGAAAAATGTTGAATTGAAGGAGTTTAGGTGGCGTGGCATTGGGTCCTATTTGTTTCTTAACTTTTGACTAAGGTGTTAGTAGTTAAAGGGTCAAAAGATACATTTTAAAATAAGAGGGGTCAAAGAAATGATATTATTCACTCTATACCCTGGTCAATAAAAAATGGTTGGATTCAAGTTCAATTCTTTTCTTTATTATTTTTATTCTTAAATATATATATATATATATATATATATATATTAATATATAGGTCAAATTATATATTTAGTCTCTTTACTATACGAAAAGTATGAATTTAATTCATTTACTTTGATTTGATCAAATTGAGTTCTTCTACTTTTATTTATTGTCAATTTCAGTCCAATAGTTAATGGTGTTAAATTTTCACCGTTAACTATATCAATGTGGCATTGACTATATTGATGTAGTGTTTACTTTGATGACGTATATCTATAAAAATATTAAAAATTTTGTATGTGACTTTTTTTTGGTCATATTAAATATTTTTTTATCGTGATTATGAAATCTCTCAAAAAAAAATGTGAAATTAAACATTCAAAAAGAAAATAAAAAAAAGATCTGTTCAAGGCAAAAGATATGTCATGTGAATGTGATTAAAAAAATCACGTGAAATTTTTTTTATGTTTTTTAAAAGCATATATCATCATAATCAGTGACACATCAGTATAGTTAACGGTGAATATTTAACATTATTAGTGATTAGATTGAAATTGATAATAAATAAAAGTAGAGGGGCTCAATTTGATAAAATGAAGTAGATGGACTAAATCCATATTTTTCGTATAGTAAAGGAACTAATTACATAATTTGATCATATATATATATATATATATATATCTTCTCCATTATTTTGATTTCTTTTATTTTTCTCTTTCTCTCTCTACCTTAAGCAATTATTCATTTCTCCCAATTTACAGACAGGCAATGAAAGAAAATACTTGGAATCATATATGTACTAAATTTGAAACAAAATTACCAAAGGAATGAGAGTAATGAACCCCATCATTGGCTGCTATGCATTTTTAGATAAATCCCATCCGTGGTTACAATTGGATTTTAGATTCAAGAGTGCTATAAAAATAATTTATAGGCAGTGCAACTGGAAAGGTGTTGAAGCCGAAAGCTTTGGAACAAATGACTACGTTTAATAATAAAGTATTTGCATAAGATCTAGAGAGGGAGGAAATTAAAAGATGAAATCAAACCTGAGATTTTACCTTTTGTCGAATGTTAAATTAACATGATTTAAAAAAAAGTTTGAGAAAAAAAATGATATAGCTTGTTGAAGATGATGTGGATTTTTATTATTGGTTGGTGTTAAAGTGGGAAAATCCCACATCGGTTTTGTTTGACTGGCTTGGGACCCTTATATTCAAGTTGGGCCTTTCCACCTATTGCCAATTGGTTTTAGGTTGGATGTTTAACATAGCATCAGAGCTCAGGCCCGTTTCTGTTGTCCCGTTTCTGGTTGTCAACGTGTAAACCCGTCTGTTTTCGTTGTTTCTCCCGGGTTACACATCTGTTTTCGTTGTTTCTCCCGGGTTACACGTGAGGGGGAGTGTTAAAGTGGGAAAATCCCACATCGGTTCTGTTTGATTGGCCTTGAACCCTTATATTCAAGTTGGGCCTTTCCACTTATTGCCAATTGGTTTTAGGTTGGATGTTTAACAGTTGGCACCTAGGTAATGCAATAAGAATGCTCTATTCAATCATTTTTCTGTTGGCTTAATATCAAAATTGGTCCTTGAACTATACTAAAGGCATAAATTAGTCCCTGAACTTTTATTTGAGATAGATTAGTCCCTAAACTTTTTTTTTGAGACAGATTAGTCCTTGAATGAAAAAAATAAAGAAAACTCAAGGACTAATCTGTCCCAAAAATAAAATTTCAAGGACCAATCTATCCCAATCCTTCAAGTTTTTAACCATTTAGAGACCAATCTATCCCAAAATAAAAATTGAGAGATAATCTGCCTCTAATAAAAGTTTAGAGACCGATTTATATTTTTTTTTGTATAATTCAGGGACTAAATTGGATATTAAGCCTTTTTTTATTTGTTTTTAACTTTTGACCAACGGTGTTAGTAGTTAAAAGACCAAAAAATACAGTTCAAAACAAGATCCGTCAAAATGTCTTTATGAAGTGATTTGAGGGGGGAATTTTGGATTTTATCCCATGAACTTGACCCAATTTAAGTCAGGCCTCGAAACAAGGTTCATTAGGTTAAGGTTCATTCCAATCAATATCCGAATATATTTTTATCTTAATTTAATAATTTTTATCTTTGCCAATTTTTGTGGGATTAGAATCATGAATATCTAATTTATACACATTTTTCTAAAATCTATATAAATCAAATAATTAGCCTACATCCACAGGATAGTTAATGATATGTAGAAAATTACTATATGTTTTTTTTTGTGAGAAAATTCCTATATGTTAGCTATTCTCTTTTATATTAATCCTTCCGTGATCTCTTATTAATTTCATGATAATATTTAATTTCCTTCATCTTCTTTTTCTATTTCATATTTTGTGAAAGTGAGATTCAAGTACGGGAAAAACGTATGATACAAGAATTTTAGTTTTAGTTGGTTGGTTATTACCTGTGTTGTGAAGTCAAACCTTGTTGACCTCCAAATTTAACAGCCAAAACAGTTGAAACCGTTTATATCAGCTGAATTGTTTGTTACAAATTCGCAGTTAGTTACAACCATTGTTGTATAAAAATCACAACTCATTGTAACCCATTCATTTGGATAAGTCAATATAATTACCCTTCTTCCTCTCTTGTTCTTCTCTCTCTTACTCTTTTACTCTCTTGTTCTTGAACTGATCCTCAAGGGTTGTTCTTATACAACCTTCCTGAATCTTTTCTACGATTTCCTTGTCTCATTGGAATCAGAGACGAGTTCTTGGCACCATGGCAAAGACGAGGGCTCAAGAAATGAGCCGACTGGATGATACCTTCGAAAGATATTTTGGTAAAATTGCAAAGTCAGGAGCAATATCATACCCAGAACATCTCGACTCTACGCAGCGATATATTAGCCTTGAATTTGTAGCAAAGCCAGATTATGACCCACCTGCAGATCCCAGAACCAACCCAAGGTAGCAGCCACAGCCATGGGAATGGGAGAACTCTACCACTTCACTACTCAACTAGGCAGTCAAAGATCGAATTTCCTCTATCCATCAGAGACGATATCAATAGATGGATTTATTGGTGTAACCAATTTTTTGAGGTGGACCAGACATCTGAGGAGATGAAGGTAAAATTAGCCACGATTAATCTTAAAGGGCGAGCTCTTCAATGGCACTAGAATTGGGTTCGATATAAAGAGCACAAGGGCCAAGTGAAATTGGAAGAGTATGTACAGGCTCTGGATGACCAGTTTGGAGATAAATTGTATGGAGATCCGATGATAGAGCTATTGGCACTAAAACAAACAGGTACGGTGTTTGATTTTCATGAAAAGTTTGAATATTTGCTGGATAGGGTTAACCTAGTGGAGGAATATGCTGTGAGTTTCTTTATTAATGGCCTTAAACCCACTATTCAGAAGCCTGTGAAGATGTTTATGCCTAAAACACTTCATAGTGCATTAGCTTTAAATAGGCTTCAAAAATCCATTGTTCATACTTTGGCATTAAGATTGGACTGTTCCGTCCAAGAAACAGCTCCCACTACTTCCACACCTACAAATGCACAGAAAATTACCACTGTTGCAACAATGAACACCAAGAATTTCGTCCAAGGAGATAAGGGTGGGAAGGTGCGATCTTCTGGTGATTTTAATGAAAAGAGAGCAAAAGGCCTCTATTTTTGGTGTGATGATAAGTATACACTAGGCCATAAATGTAGTAGGAAGCAATTGTATATACTGGAAGCTGAGGAAATGGAAGAAGCAGAGACCGCCACTATATGTGAAGAAATTGCAAAAATGAATATGGAAGACAATCCTCAAATCTCAGTTCATGCTCTTAGTGGTATTGTAGCGAAAGGGTATAAAACCATGAGGGGTGGGAAAGAAACCTTTGCATATCTTAATTGATTTAGGAAGCACACATAACTTCCTTGATATGCATACAGTTGAGAAATTGTGATGCCAAATCACGAGAATAAGGCCTATGAGAGTTGATGTTGCCAATGGTAACAGTTTGGCCTATGTTTCAGTTTGTAAAGGGTTATCTTGGACCCTGTAGAGAACTAAATTTACCACTGATGTGCTATTGTTGACTTTATGGAACTGTGGCATGGTCCTTGGTATACAGTGGCTAGAAACTTTAGGTGATATCAAACGGAACTTCAGGGAATTGAGGGTGGAATTCTTTATACATGGAAGGAAATTTGTCTTGAGGGGAGGTAATCAAAAGATAGAGCTGAAAAGGTTAACAGTAAGAAGATTTGCAAGGCAGTCGCAGATGGTGGAGAACGCGCTCTCATTCAACTCAACAGTATAACCTTACAACCTGAAGATTCCTGTCAGGCAATGCTTGAGTCAATTTCCCTTAAAGCTACAGAAGAAGAGCCTATTCCAGAAGCAGTTGAGCAGTTACTTGAAACTTATACATCAGTATTTCAGGAACCTACAGGTCTACCTCTTTATAGAAGCCATGATCACAGAATACCTTTGAAGGAAGGAGATTCTGCTATCAATATAAGACCATACAGGCACTCAGTTCCACAAAAAGATGTTGTTGAGAAATTAGTTGAAGAAATGTTGAAAGTTGGTATTATTCAACCTAGTAGCAGCCATTTTTTATCCCATGTGGTGCTTGTCAAAAAGAAATATGGCACATGGAGGATGTGCATTGATTATAGAGAGCTCAACAAGAACACAATAAAAGACAAATACCCCCATTCCAGTGATTGAAGAGCTTTTAGATGAGTTGCAAGGTGCAAAATTCTTCTCAAAAATAGATTTGCGATCAGGTTATCACCAAATTCGCATGCATGGCCCTGAGATCTACAAGATTGCATTTAAAACTCACAGTGGATATTATGAGTTTATTGTTATGCCTTTTGTCTTAGCAAACTCCCCATCTACATTTTCAAAGCCTCATGAATGACATATTCAGGCCTTATTTGCAGAAGTTCATTTTATTATTTTTTTAATGATATTTTTATATATAGCAAGTCTCCCCAAGAGCACCTCCAACACCTTGAAACTACCTTCCAATTGCTAATACAGCACTCCTTGTTGGCTAAGAAAAGCAAATGCTCATTTGCACAGTCAAATATTGAGTATTAAGGACATTTTGTCACAGCAGAACGAGTTGAAACTAATCCTAACAAGGTGAAGGCCATTCAAGAGTGGCCAGTTCCTAAGAATCTCACTCAACTTCGAGCGTTTCTAGGATTCACAGGATGTTATAGATGATTTGTCAAAAGCTATTGTAGACACCTTTTATTTTGGCAAATTCATTTTCTTTCTTTTAGTTTTCTTGTATCTTATCTTATTTTATTTTAATTTTACCTTACTTTATTTATTTATTTATTTTACTTACTTTAATTTTTTTTCTTTTATTTGCAAGTAATTGGATATAAGGTGGAACCCAAGTTTAGCAGCCCACAGTTTTAATTGAAGGGATTGAATGCAAAGTCAGCCCAAGCTTTCCAAAAGCCCAATTAGGTTGCAAATACAGTAAAATTGGACCCATAGCACATTACACCCAACCAAAATTGAAGGAAATTGTGATTAGCAATTTGATAAAGAAAGCAGCAGGGTTAGCGTCCAAACTCACCAAAATTGGCAATCAAATTGGCCAAGACTTGGTCCCAACTTCTATTACTGCCAGCTGGTTTATCTCTACTCACTCAGCTTCGAGATTCCCTCGATGCAATCGGCGGTATGTCCCTCAAAAATGTGGAAACTTGCACAGCACGGGCCCATTGAGTCCCCAAATCCTTTGTTGCTTTCCGTTCTCAGCCTTACAAAAACAAAAAGCACCATCAACAACTTCCACGATCGAAATAAAAAATACAAAAAAGGTAAGAGACCCAAAGGAAAGATTGCTCAGAGATTCCTTTTCACAATCTGGCCTTTTCCACAACATCACCTTCCATTGCCTCAAATCCATCACTTCATCCGCCCCCACCTCCTGTTCCACCACCTAAACCTTCAACTGCAAATTTAAAATTCAAAGAGGTTTAACACGAGGGCCTTTTAACAATTCTTGCTTAACAGCTGCCAACCAAAGAAAAAAAAGAGACAAAGGAGGGGCCAACCAAAGAAAAACGTAGAGAGGGGGGCCAACCAAAGAAAAACATAGAGAGGGGGGGCCAAGCAAAGAAAAACATATAAAGAGCTGCCAACCAAAGAAAAAAAAAGAGAGAGGGGAGGCCAAGCATAGCCGATCACAAGAAGAAAAAAGGGAGGCCATTGGATAAAAAAAAACAAAACAAAAAAAGAAGGAAGAGAGCAACTAAGGGTTTACAAAAAGAAAAGGAAACTGAGAAATTTGATTTTCAAGCTCCTTTCAAAAGGGTTCTTAGTTCAGAGAAAAGGAAAGTTTTGAAGAGAGTCCTATCCGGCAAGGCAAGGTGTTCTGTGGCCCCAAGGTTTCAATCGGCCAATAAAAGAGAGAGTCGACGTTGAAGAGAAGAAGAAAGAAGGAAAGAAGAAAGGGGATTTTGAATCCAAGCTTTCGGGACGACTGTGTTTGGGGTAATTCCTTTTGTTCCCCCAGGCCTTGTTTACTCTGTTGAATTGGTCAAGTTAATCTGTTTGAACTTCCTTATTCTTTCTGAGTATTGGACTCTGCATTATTTGATTAGTTGCGTTCATATATAGCCATCTTATTTGACTTGTGGGGTATGTTGCTTTATTTAACTTGTGGGACATGTTGTATTATTTAAGTTGTTCTTTATGCCTGATCTGAATATTGGCTAGTAATAGTTAGTGGGTTTTGATATTTCATTTTGTATTGGTTTTGAATACTCTTGAATTATTTGTATTGGTTCCGGGCTTTCCTCATTACCACGCCATTTTTTTTAGTCTTATGGGTCCTGCCTGATTATTTGAGTTGTTATTTGTCAATCTGTCTTTATTTATTCTTTAGATCAAATCAATGGGTAGATTAATGTTGTTTGGGTTCTGCTTTATGAATGGGTTTAGCTAGAAATTTTGAGTTATGTTATGAAAGTGGACAAAATGCAGGATGAATAGTGCAGGATGAATAGTGGCATTTGGCGTATAGTGCAGGATGAATATCAATTAGAAATTTCAAATTTCAAACCGTGGGGCCCACATGTGAAAATTTCAAACCGTGGGGCCCACATGTACAAAATTTTCAAAGTTTGCATAGTAATTGTTTCGTTTATAAATTGAAGAACGAAGAGAAAGGAGAATTAGCTCTCTTCTTTCGTTTCTTTTCTTCTGATATCTCTCTCTCTCTCTTGTTCATTTAATTCTGATATACTTGCTTCTTGTTCCAATTTTAATTAATATACTTTCCACAACACGTTATCAGCACGAGTGTTCTAAAGTGAAACAAATTTAAAGCTTGGTAAGTTCTTAAGATTTGATTCTATTATTTTATTTAACCTTTTTCTTTACACTAGATCATTTGAATTTTTATTGTGTAAAGATTTACTTCTAAATATTTTTAACACCAGAAGTTGTCAACCTAATTGAGACCATTCGTTTCAGAATTATGGCAAATATTGAAAAGCCCAAATTCCAAATTTTGGATGTAAGTGGCAATAACTATTTGTCATGGTGTCTCGATATTGAACTGCATCTCCAAGGCCAAGGTCTTGCAGCTACCATTGGTGAAAATGGAAATGCTAATGATAAAGATAAGGCAAATGCTTTGATTTTTATCCGTTGGCATCTAAGTGATAGCCTAAAAGTTCAATATCTATCTGTCCGAGATCCCTTGATCTTATGGACAAGATTGAAAGAGCAGTATGATCATACCAAAACTGTCATCCTCCCTCAAGCACAATATGATTGGCAACATCTGAGGTTGCAGGATTTCAAGTCCGTGTCCGATTATAATTCGGCTTTGTATGATATTGTGTCACGGCTTGAACTTTGTGGTGTTAAGCTTACTGAGGTTGAGCTTTTAGAGAAAACATTCTCCACCTTTCATGCTTCGAATATTATATTGCAACAGCAATACAGGCAGCGCCAGTTTAAAACATATTCTGAATTGATCTCAGTCCTGTTGACTGCAGAACAAACAAATGAGTTGCTGCTTAAAAATCATGATTTAAGACCTGCTGGCTCTAAGGCATTTCCTGAAGCAAATGCCGGCTCAAGTAAGAATATTGGCCGTCCTAGAGGCTGTGAGCGCAGGCATGGGAATTTTTTCCGTAAGGGTAGTGGTAGATTAATCGTAATATAAATAACTCCCCACACAACCCTAAAGGTAAAAAGCCCATGAAGAAGCATGATGATAGTACCTGTCATCGTTGTGGAATGACTGGTCATTGGTCACGTACCTGTCGTACGGCCAGACATTTGGTTGATCTATACCAAGCATCCCAGAAGGAGAAAAGCAAACATGTTGAGACCCATGCCATTGACCTAACTGAGACTGATGCTGAAGTCAACAAGGTTTTGGTCAATGAAAACTGTCATATTCTTGGTAGTGAAAAACCTTTTAAGGTTTCTGATTTCTTTTTATAATGTTGATGAAAATAATAAGTCCCCAGAAATAGATCCTGAGAGTTTTCATCTATGTTTTTCCATACCCTTGGATAATTATGTTACCAAGGAAGATATTAAATAAATATGGTCTTCAATAGAATCCGTAAGATCCTGAAGTACCAAAGCGGACAACATCCATATTTGTTGGTTTATAAAATCATGAGTTTTATTCCATATTTATTGGTTTATATTTTGCATCATATTATTAATTTGTTAAATTTTATGGAACTTAACACCTGAAGTTGTTAAGATAAATGCAAATGGGACACATTGAGAAAAATGAAGATATATGTTCGCTTGATAGTGCTACAACGCATACTATACTTTATGGCAAACACTTTTTCTCAAATGTGACATTGCGCAAGGCAAATGTTCAGACAATATCTGGTCCTGTTAATATTATAGATGGCTATGGGACTTTCACAGTTATTTTGCCAAATGGCACAACATTGTATCTTGAAGATGCATTGTTGAGCGGTAGATCAAAAAGAAATCTACTTAGCTACAAAGATGTATGCCGTAATGGGTACCATCTAGAAACAATTAATGAGCAAAATAAGGAATTTCTTTGCATCACTTCCTACAAGATGGGCCAAAAGACCATCCATGAGAAGCTGGAAGCTTCTAGTATGGGATTATATTTTGTCCCAATACGAGTTATAGAATCATATGCTACAATGCCCTGGAAATTAATGAACCCTGATGTGTTCGGACTTTGGCATGATTGCCTTGGTCATCCAGGAGCTACAATGATGCAAAGAATCCTTAAAAATACTCGTGGACACCCTTTAAAAGATACAAAGGTGTTGTTGTCCAAAGATTACATTTATGAATCTTGTTCACAAGGAAAGCTCATTACTAAACCTTTCATGACAAAGGTTGATTATGAATCCCCTTCATTCTTACAGAGAATCCAGGGTGATATCTGTGGGCTGATTCAGCCTGCAAATGGACCATTTAGATATTTCATGGTACTAGTGGACGCATCCTGCAGATGGTCCCATGTTTGCCTATTATCAACGCGCAATGTCGCTTTTGCACGTTTGCTTGCATAGATAATAAAGCTTCGAGCTCATTTCCCAGATTATCAAATTAAAAGCATAAGAATGGATAATGCTGGTGAGTTCACATCAAAGAATTTTGATGCTTATCGTGCTTCATTAGGAATTGAAGTTGAACATCATGTTCCACATGTTCATACTGAAAATGGATTAGCAGAATCCATTATTAAGCGCATTCAGATTATAGCTCGAACTTTATTGATGAGGACAAAGCTCCCATCCTCAGCGTGGAGTCATGCTGTTTTACATGCTGCATCTTTAATTAGATTGCGCCCCACTACTTCATTTATATTCCCCTCTTCAATTAGTCTTGGGCCAGGAGCCAGACATTTCATATCTTCGCACCTTTGGTTACGTGGTACAAGTGCTTGTAGCACCACCGCAAAGGACCAAAATGGGTCCCTAACGCCATTTGGGCATTTATGTTGGGTTTGATTCACCATCTATTATTCGGTTCCTTGAACTATTGACGAGTGATTTATTTACCGCTAGATTTACGGATTGTCATTTTGATGAGACAGTATTCCCATCACTTAGGATACCAAAAGCTTCCACATATGGAAAGCAGAAAAATGTCAAGATTTTCTCATGGAATGAGAAAAGTTTGTCTCATCTAGACCCAAGAACACCTGAATGTGAAAATGAGGTGCAACGATTGATCCATTTACAAGCTATTGCAAATCAAATGCCGGATGCATTTAATGAGACTGCTAAAGTTACAAAGTCTCATATCCCAGCTGCGAATGTTCCAGCTAGGATAGATGTTCCTGAAGAACCACTCGAAATGGATCTAAATGTCCCGCGCCTGAAGCGTGGTAGACCGATGGGATTAAAAGACATTATTCCTCGAAAAAGAAGGGGGAGAAATTTAGAATCTGTTCCAGATGAGCATAATTCTGCTCCAGATGAGCACATTAATCTTTCTCGAGGAAAGCAAATTACACCTGAAGTGCCACAACATAATATTCAAAGAGAGCATATTGCCCCTGAAGTGGCATAAGTTCATGAGCATATTGCCCCTGAAGTGGTACAAACCCATGAAAAGATCACCAACCTTGGGAATACTGAAATTTCCATCAGTTATTGTAATGAGATGTGGGATCGAAATGAGATAACCATCGATGATGCATTTACTCTCTCAGTTGCTCATGAGATTATGAATGATGATTATGAACCTCGGTCTATAACCGATTGCCGTCATAGGCGAGATTGGCCTAAATGGGAGGAAGCAATCCTTGCTGAATTGACTTCCCTTGCCAAACGTAATGTTTTTGGGCTTATTACTAAAACCCCCGACAATGTAAAACCTGTTGGATACAAATGGGTCTTTGTCCGGAAACGAAATGAGAAAAATGAGATCGTGAGGTATAAAGCTCGACTTGTAGCCCAAGGTTTCCTGCAAAGGCCTGGGATAGATTATGATGAAACATATTCACCAGTAGTGGATATAGTTACCTTTCGTTTCCTTATAAGTTGGGTTGCCCAAGAAAATTTTGAAATGCGTCTTATGGACGTTGTGACGGCGTACTTATATGGTTCATTAGATTCCAATATCTATATGAAAATTCCCGAAGGTTTCAAAATGCCTGAAGCATGCACTCCCCGCAACTTATTCTCAATAAAGTTGCAAAGATCTTTATATGGGTTAAAGCAATCTGACCACATGTGGTACCAACGTTTAAGTGAATACCTGACTAAGGAAGGGTACATAAATGATCCCATCTGCCCATGCGTGTTTATTAAAAGATCTAAAACCGGATTTGCTATTATAGCAGTTTATGTCGACGACATGAATTTAATTGGGAATCCTGAAGAGTTATCTGAAACTGCTGAATATTTGAAAAAGGAGTTTGAGGTTAAAGATTTGAGTAAAACCAAACTATGCCTTGGTCTAGAGCTTGAGCACAAAAAGAATGGAATACTTGTCCATCAGTCAGCATACACTGAAAGATTGCTTAGACGTTTTAACATGGACAAGGCTCACCCATTGAGCACCCCTATGGTTGTAAGGTCTCTTGACCCCCAAAAGGACCCATTTCGTCCTAAAGAATCTGGTGAGGATATACTTGGTCCTGAAGTACCATACCTCAATGCAATCGGGGCTTTAATGTACTTGGCACAGTGCACGAGACCAGATATCATTTTTGCGGTAAATTTGTTGGCACGTTTTAGTTCTGAGCCAACTCGGAGACATTGGAATGGGATTAAACATATCTTCCGTTATCTCCGAGGAACCATTGATTTGGGGTTATTCTATTCTAAGAATACTACTAACTCTGGTTTAGTAGGTTATGCTGATGTAGGATATAAATCTGATCCGCACAGAGCTCGCTCCCAAACCGGTTATCTATTTTGCTATAATGATACAGCCATTTATTGGCGTTCCACTAAGCAAACACTAGTTGCTACATCTTCCAACCACTCTGAAATTATTTCCCTCTATGAGGCCGGAAGAGAGTGTGTCTGGTTAAAATCAATGATATCACACATTCATAATGCTAGTGGATTCAAACCGGTGATAGATTCTCCCACTATAATTTATGAGGATAATGTTGCTTGTGTTGCACAAGTCAGGGGGGGATATATTAAAGGTGATAAGACCAAGCACATCTCGCCGAAATTTTTCTATATTCATGAACTCCAGGAAAGTCGACAAGTTGATGTTAAACAGATTCGCTCCGTCAATAATCTTGCAGATTTATTTACCAAATCTTTGCCAACATCAACATTTGAGAAATTAGTTTATGGCATTGGTATGCGGCGAGTCAATAAAATGCAAGATTGAATTCTCCAGAAATGGAAATTTTAGATGCTCCAGAAGTAGCAGTTTGTTTTATCTCAGGGGGAGCGATTATGGACATAAGTGCACTGTACTCTTTTTTCCTTCTGTCCGGTTTTTGTCCCACTTGGTTTTTCCGGCTTAAGGTTTTTAATGAGGCAGTAATAGCACGTCCAATCAGGCCACTGAAGTAGGCCCACCTATATTGTCCTGAAGACAAGCACATATTGTCCTGAAGACATATTAGACGGACTTAATTGTATTGTACTTTTTTTCCCTTATGTTCGGTTTTTTTTCCCACTGGGTTTTTCCGACTTAAGGTTTTTAACGAGGCAGTACACGTCCAAATTTTAATAGTGGCATTTGTCCAAGGGGGAGTGTTATGAAAGTGGACAAAATGCAGGATGAATAATGCAAGCTGAATAGTGACATTTGGCGTATAGTGCAGGATAAATATCAATCAGAAATTTCAAATTTCAAACCGTGGGGCCCACATGTGAAAATTTTCAAAGTTTGCATAGTAATTGTTTCGTCTATAAATTGAAGAACGAAGAGAAAGGAGAATTAGCTCTCTTCTTTCGTTTCTTTTCTTGTGATATCTCTCTCTCTCTCGTTCATTTAATTCTGATATACTTGCTTCTTGTTCCAATTTTAATTAATATACTTTCCACAACAAGTTAATAATTTTTAGGCATATTAATTGTTAGTCTTTTTTTTTCATAGAATTGTTAATTGTTTTAGTTTTATTTAAGTTGGAGATAGTGGTGGCTGGAATATTTGTTAGAAAAGGGGCGGTTGTGGAGCAGAGTGAAGAAGACATAGGGAAAAAGAAAAGACAAGGGTTTTGTAAGTCAAGGCACGGGACCCATCGTTGTTAAGTAAGGGTTTTGTAAGTCAAGGCACGGGACCCATCGTTGTTAGGTAAGGCTTCATCACCTTTTGAATTTTTGGTCGATATTGATGAGTAACAATTCTGGCTAATCACTAATAGTGTTGTGAATTTATTATTATTATTTTTTTTTGAATACTGGAATTATTATTTTTAAATCGTTTGAATTTGTTGCATATTCGTTGGTGGAGTATTGCTGTTATCCATATTCCTTTACTTCATGTCCATTGAATATTAAGTTGTGAGACCTTTTGAATACATAATGATGGGATTTGATTTGACTGGTTTTGTTGACTTATGTTTCCTGGGGATTTGTTAATGGGTTTGTTTATTTCATGTCAAGCTATGAACTATGCATGCATATAGTTGAATTGTAATTAATGGGTTGTACATTACTTGTTCATTTGGACTGTAATCTATTTGTTTTGGATCTTAATCTATTGATTTGTTTACGGGCTGATAAAGGATTGTTATTGGATTCAAGCTGTTTATAATCTGGACCAATCTTGGTAAACGCATGGATATCAGTTTTCCTTTTGTTCGGGTTTCGAAAAAAAATATTGATCTGGATGTGTTATCTGATCATGTTTATGAATTTTAGTGCACAATTGCATTTTTGGTTCCTGAAAATGCATGATTGAAATTTGGTGGGTCTCATGCACATATTATTTTTTTGTCCATTACAATCAAATTGTTGGAGCCCGATTCATGAAATCCATTTTTGACTCAATCCGTAAGAATTATTACATTCATATGCAAACTCCATTCTTTTGTTTTAACATAGTATGTTCATCTCATTAAATTTTAAGAAAATGTAAAAAAAATGCATTTAGATTTAGGGAGTCCATTCCGTATTCATGTCATTTAATTAGGTTCATTTAACATTTTTGTCATTTTATTTTATTTTATTTTATTTTATTTTATTTTATTTTGTCATTTTAGTAATTTAGAACAGTTTCAATATGTTTTTTTTACATTTAGTAATTTAGAATATTTTTGCATTTTATATGTCATTTAGTAATTTTATGCCCATCTCATTAATTAATGTCATTTAGTTAATTAGGTCCATTTGCATTTTAGGACTAGGCCCATTAACATTTTAATATGTCATTTAGCTTAGATCCATTAGCATTTTAATATGTCATTTAGCTTAGGCCCATTTACATCAATTATGATATTTTAAAAATTAGGGCTCATGCATTTTTTAGGTATTTAATATATTTGTTGTGCTAACCCATCTTCTTGGTTTATTGTCCCATCATTTCATGCATTTAGAAATTAGGGCATCGTTTTCACAAAATTCATGTGCATGGGAAGCCGGAGGGTGTCTCAGAAGTACGAGATGCTCAAGGGTCTACCAAGATAGAAATTTCTCTAAGTTTCTTACCGAAAGTACGGAGGAGATTTAAGGGAGTTTTTATCCCTTCAAAAACAAAAAAAAAAGAATTTTCTTCATTTAATTTCTTCAAAATTACATGCATATCATGTTTATTTTTCCATCAAATATTCAAGGTTTACTTTAGTTAATGTCAATTTTCAAAAAAAAAAAACCCAAAAAAAATGTTTTTTTTCAAAATTGCCCTTATCAGCAAAAGGAATTTCAATTCCGACATAATTTAAAAAAAAGTCTAAAAATGGTTTTTAGGAAAATCTCAAACTTAATCAATAGTTGAGGTTTTCTTACAAAATCAAACTTTGGTTAATTTCTTTATTCAAGGTTTTAAAAATGAGATCCAAAAATGAAAGGAATTTAATTATTCCAACATTATCATCAAAAACAAAAAAATGTTTTGAAAGATTTCAATTAGACATTTACATTGGAGTCTTTCTAATTAAACCCTTTTTTTAAATCTTGCCTTTAATCAAAATCCGTATGTCAATAAAAAGAATTTAATAATTCCGACATTAATTTCAAAAATCCAAAAAAATTTTTTTTGAAAGATTTCAATTCAGTCATTAACAATTGAAGTCTTTCCAAATTCAATCCAATTTTGTTTAAAACTCAAAATTTTCTTTAACAAATTATGAATTTTCAATCTTTGATTTTAAAGCTTGTTTTTGGAAAGTTCTCAATTCGGTTATTCAACGTTGAGACCTTTTTATTTATCTATTTTTTTTCTTTTACGGATCTCATTAAATTGAATTTTCTTAAAGAGTGAACTAACCCATATAAAAAGGAGTTCCACTCCGACATTTGTAGATTCTTTATTTTAGTTTATTTTATTTTATTTCAGTTTAAAAGAAACTTTTTTTTGTTATTATTAACCCTAAAACGAATTTTCACAAGGCTTTATGGTACCGATTTTCGGACGCTTCGGGGGTGCTAATCCTTCCTTGAGCGTAACCGACTCCCGAACCCAAAACTTATTTTCGTGGACCAACATTTGTTTAACCTAAGGTAATCTTTCTAGATTATGTTATGTCAAACGGAGTCAAAACAGGTGGCTAACCTATCTAAATCAAATGGTTAGTGGCGACTCCTTTTAAATCCTTTCAAATCCTTTTATTTCTTTTAAAATCCTCGCCTATGAAAGGGAGCTAGTAGCCATTGTACATGCAGTTACAAAATGGGAACACTATTTGAGAGGAAGACACTTCATTATTCGAACAGATCATCACAGCCTGAGATATTTATTACAATAGCGAATATCATTTCCAGGGCAACATTCTTGGCTATCAAAGTTAATGGGATTTGATTATGAGATTACATACAAGAAAGGGAAGGACAACACGGTGGCCAACGCCTTGTCTAGAATTGTTGAATATGGCTGAAGAACTGCAAGTCAATCAATTATGTTAACAACCAAATCAAATCATATCTCTGAAAGAAGCTAACAGCCGACAGAGCTACATGTTTTAGGCGGTGAAAAAGTCAATCAATTATGTTAATACTTTGTCCTTTTGTGCAGCCACTTTCAACCAATCAAAAGCTAGTATTTTAACAACCAAATCAAATCATATCTCTGAAGAAGCTATCAGCCGACAGAGCTACATGTTTTAGGCGGTGGAAACAGCAAGTGGAAGAATCCAACAAAAAGAAGCCATCTTGCTGTTTCTTTGAACCAATAAGCATTAAGAGTTTTACCTACTTGTACTGATCTTTTATCAAATTGTGAATTAAAAAAAAACAATTTTTAATATTTTCTTTGAACCATTGTATTGCTCTCGGAACTTGCAGCAAACAAGTTGCTGCAAACCTTTTGTATAAATTGAACTCATGTTCAATGAATTTTAATTAAGCCTATGAATCATTTTTAGCTTCTCAACTCCATCTTTCTTTATTGCTCTCTGTTTTTAAAAACCTTATGTTCAAATATTTTTTTTACTTTGAATCCAACAAATGTTTATGTTCAAATATTTTTCTGCTTTGAATCCAACAAGAATCCACTCTCATTCCCTCTCCTTGATGGCTATTTCCACAATTTCCACTGACTTATGGCTTTCAATACAGCAATCATGGCACATAGATCCCAAACTATCTGGATCATTACATAATTACAGCAAAGAGAATTATTAGACTCTCCTTACACCTGGCAGCATGAGCAATTGAGAAGGAAAAGCAAGATAGTAGTTGGGAATGATACTTTCTTGCAACAAAAGAGATTAGAAGCCTATCATAGCTCGAGCTTGGAAGGACATGCAGGAGTGCTGGCAACTACAAAAAGAATTGCTGTTGTATTCCACTGGAAGGGGCTAGAAAAGGCTGTAAGGATGTATGTAAGAGAATGTCCTACCTGTCAAAGGTTCAAATATGACAACTGAACTTCACCTGGGTTGCTTCAACCTTTACCGGTACCTGAAGGAGAGTGGAAACAGGTAACAATGGATTTTATTGAGGGATTGCCTAATTCATTTGGCAAATCTGTGATTCTTGTGGTTGTAGATAGATTCACAAAGTATGCTCATTTCATAAGTTTGAGCCACCCATACACTGATGTTGCTATTGCATAAGCCTTCATGGAGGGTATCTTCAAGCTACATGGTTTACCCGAGGCCATCATTAGTGACAGGGACAAAGTCTTCATTAGTACCTTTTGGCAAGAGCTGTTTAAACTCCAAGGGGTCTCTCTTAATCTCTCCACTGCTTATCACCCACAGACAGATGGGCAAAGTGAGGTAGTAAATCGAATCTTGGAGATTTATCTTAGATGTGTTATAGGAGATCAACCAAAGCATTGGAGTACATGGCTATCTGTAGCTGAATGGTGGTATAATACTAACCACCATTCGTCCATTAATACCACACCTTTTGAAGCTTTGTATGGGTACCCTCCACCAGTACATATTCCTTATGTTCCTGGCAGCTCAGATGTCCACTCAGTTGCCACATCCCTGTAAGACAGAGATGATATGATGCGGAAAACATCATCTGCAACAAGCTTAAATGAGGATGAAATTGCAAGCAAACAAGCATAGATCAGATAGGTAGTTTGCTATTGGAAATTTAATAAACTTCAACCTTACCGACAGAACTCATTAGCTGATAGGCAATTCCATGAGCTTTCTCCACGATACTTTGGGCCCTACAAGGTACTGGACAGAGTAGGCTCAGTAGCTTGTATACTTGAGTTACCATCATCTGCCCAAATACACCCCGTATTTCATGTTTCACAACTTAAGAAGCACCTTGGACCTACACATCAGTTGGGAGCACAACTTCCTATTCCTTCTCCTACAACCACATTGGAACTAGTGGCAATAATCGACAGGCGCATAGTGAAGCGAGGTAATAGGGCTTTGACTTAAGTTTTGGTCAACTGGAAGAATTCTTTTCCAGAAGATTCAACCTGGGAATACCTGTTTGATCTGCAGCAACGTTTCCCACAATTCAACACTGATGCCTCGCCTTGAGGACAAGGCTGGATTTCGTAGGGGGGGTATTGATACGAGAATTTGTAGTTTTAGTTGGTTGGTTATTACCTATGCTGTGAAGTCAAACCTTGTTGACCTCCAAATTTAACAGCCAAAACGGTTGAAACCATTTATATCAGTTGAATTGTTTGTTATAGATTCATAGTTAGTTACAGCCATTGTTGTATAAAAATCACAACTCAATGTAACTCATTCATTCGGATAAGTCAATACAATTACCCTTCTTTCTCTCTTACTCTTTTACTCTCTTGTTCTTGAACTGATCCTCAAGGGTTGTTCTTATACCCCAACCTTTCTGAATCTTTTCTACGATTTCCTTGTATCAACATACAAATAACCAAAGCCAAATATTGGATACCACTTCATTTTTGGTACTATATACATCGTAAAAGATATATTTTTTTTGGATAAGTGAGCTTTTTTCATTCATCCAAAAAAGCAGTAAAAACTGTTACAATCCAAACGGTATACTGCCACATAAGCAGCAGAAATTATACATGGAACCAAGTGTAGGGACTATATATACATAGAAAGGAACACCATGTACAGAAAGATAATTTAAGAATAGAATAAAGTTTAATTTTTGTAACATTTGAAAATGTTATTTCTTACATCCATGTATAATAAATTCAAGTCTAAATCATAAATGAAAACAGAAATAATTTATATTTGATACATAAACTGTATATAATTGATAATTACTGGTAATTAGACATTGTCGGAAAGTTGTTTATGATTATAATTGTCCAAGGCAAACCAAGAATCATGAGAGCGCAAACTCCTAATTGTCATATGTTGCTCCGATTTGTGGCCAAGTGAACGCAAAGCCTTGAGAACTTCCCGCTCTCCTAAAACCAATGAGATCCATCCATGGCTGTTTGCATTTATGCTATCTTAAGAACCGGGGAAAAGTATAAAAGCCTCCAAAAATACATACAAACTTAAGGAAAAAGAACGAAAATCTTATTTACCTCAAAATGACGATCTCGAAGCATTTCTTCCATGTTTTAACTTTTGTTCTCTTCTTATCGTTTTCATTTTCTTTTGCACATTTTCGGGATGTCACCCCTCATAAAGAGTTTGACTCGAAGTCTTCTTACTCTCCCTCCTATGCGCCTTCTCCTTATCCTGCAAGTTCTAAGTCTTCTACGGATCAATGTCCATGTACGTGTTCAGCTTCAGAGGCTTCAAAGGGTTCGGGCAGTACCGCAGGATCAGGTGGTGCTTCTACAGGTTCTAGCTCGGATCAATCTTCCAGCTCTTCAGGTTCAGGTTCAAGTTATGGCTCATTCACAGGGTCATCACGTTTTGGTGCTTCAGCGGGTTCCAGCTTTTCGGGCTCGAGTTCAAATTCTGGCTCATTTTCAGGATCAAGTGCTTCAAAGGGTTCTAGCTCTTCAGACTCAGGTGCCCTTCAATGAGTCCCAATTCTTTAGGTTCAGGCCTTAGTGCTTCTTTTATGGTTTCTAACTCTTCATGTGCAGGTTCAGACTCTTCAGGCTCAGGTGGTCCTAGCTCAGGCCCTAGTGCTTCTATGGGTCCTAGCTCTACAAATTCAGGTTCAGACTCCGGTGCTTCTATGAGTTCTAGCTCTTCAGGTTCAGGCTCTTGGAGTACTTTCTCGGATCATACCGGTTCAGATTCAGATTCTAGCCCTTCTTCTAGCCCAGCTTATAGCCCTGCTTCTAGCCCATCATCAGGGTCTGGCTCTGACTATGGCTCCGGTGACTCTTCTACATCATCAGGTTCTAGCGATTCATCAGGATCTGGGTCTTCTACGGGTTCTGGTTCTTCTGATGACAATTCGTCTGGAGATTCAACAGATGCTGGTTCTTCTACAAATTCGGATTCTTCCACTGGTTCTGGTTCCTCTGATGCTAATGCAGCTGGAGGTGGTTCTTTTACAGCTTCCGGTTCTTCTTCAAATGCTGGTTCTGGTTCCTCTGATGCTAATGCAGCTGGAGGTGGTTCTTTTACAGCTTCCGGTTCTTCTTCAAATGCGGGTTCTTCAAATGCTGGTTCTGGTTCCTCTGATGCTAATGCAGCTGGAGGTGGTTCTTTTACAGCTTCCGGTTCTTCTTCAAATACAGGTTCTTCAACTGGTTTGGATTCTTCTAATGGGCCTGGACCTTCCAAAGGTGCTGGTTCTTCCGCAGATTTTGGCGTCTCAGCAGGTTTTAGTGTTTCTGGAGGTTTTAGTGGCACTTTCGGGAAGGTTTTCGCTTTCGGAGACTCGTATACTGACACTGGTAATGCTCAAATGTTGGGCATGGTGAAAAACTTCGTAGTTTCATTTTTGACGAAGCTTTTCCAAAGCATAAACCCAAATTTCAACTTGGCCGGTCGATCAAGCAATGGGCGCTTGGTCGTTGATTTCCTTTGTGATTCTCTCAACATATCCACATTGCAACCATACAAAGCCATTTCATCAGACGCCAACGTCAATTTCCGCTCCGGAGTGAACTTTGCTATAGGAGGGGCGACATCTCTTGCAGCTGACTTTTTTGCCAATAACAGAATCGGTCACAGCCTGCTGTGGCAAGGCATTCCACCAGGTTTCCAAACACAAATTGAATGGTTTAACAATTATATCAAGCAAATGGCTTGCAGAGACAAGTCCGACGAAGAATGCAGGCAAGAACTGGGAAACCACCTCATTTGGCTTGGACAAATGGGAGTAGATGACTTCTCTCGTATATTAGGCTCTGCTATTTCCTTGAGGTGGCTTTCAGAAGTAACCATTGATCATATCTCCAAAATCCTGACGGTATGCTTGTTTTCAAACAAGGTCTAACTTTATACATTCTGCAATCCAGGCTTGAATGTTAACTTGGAAATTACTGTTTTGTGCTATATCATGTCGCAGACAGTTTTGGAAAGCGGTGCAAGATCAGTTGTGGTTCAGGGGCTACCACCCCTGGGGTGCTGCCCCATAGCCAAGTTTTTTACTCCCCAGTTTCTTAAAGATGATATGGGTTGTTCAGCAATTATGAACAAAGCGATAATCGCCCATAATGAGCTCCTCCAGAACACATTGGAACAATTCCGGAGAAAGTATACCCATTGCTCCATTGGATATGCAGATTATTTCAACGCATACAAAACAATCATAGGAAACCTTAACGCCTTCGGGTTTCAAGATGGATCATCGGCATGCTGCGGCTACGGAGGCGGACTCAACTTTAACTTGAACATTCTTTGTGGCATGGCTGGCACCCGACCCTGCAACAACCCAGGTGCTCATGTTCACTGGGACGGGATTCATCTCACCGAAGCGATGCACAAACAAATAACTAATCTCTTCCTCAACAAAGGCTTCATCAAACCTTCTTTTCCTTCTATATGTGGTGCGAAGAGATCCGGTAACCAAGCAGTCCCGTAGACAACGGTTTTAGTTTATTACGTCATCATCAATAAAATGAGAAATGCTTATTTTCTCAAATTTTAGGCTGGTAGGCCTACCGTCTACCTGAAGACATCCCAGTGTTCACATTGATGAACCAAGAGTGATGTATGTTTGATGTAAATTTCGACATACTAATATGATCAACAATGCTACAATGGCGGCTTTTGTTGCCCCTTTTTACCACGTTTTCAATTTTCATGGAGTTCCATTCATGTCGATAGCAGTATAAAATCCTTTCGCTCTCCCTCAAGCCCTGCAATAGAGTTGGGCAAAAATAGCTCGTGCAACAGCTCCAGACAGCTGAAGCCTTGGGATTGTTATTTCGGAAAAGTATTTTACCAAAAAAAATCCGATGAGACAGCTGAAAAATGAACTAGGGAAGAGAGCCACACGACCAGCTTCCTAACCGTGTTTGACATGGTATGATTGCAAGAAACCGAAGAAGGGGGTAGGACCAAAGGGCAGTCAACTTCAACAGAACGATTTTCTCCAACAAAAATACTGTTGTAGTCTCCGAACCTTTCTCTAATTCTGTCGATCTTCCCTCAATGGTCTTCAATCATTTTTCCTTCTCATTTCTAATTAGCTAATTTTAGATCTTTCTCTAGTTCAGTCTATTGTTTCCTCCACGGTCAGTATATCATCTTTCTTTTTTTCCTCCTAATTAGCTAAATGCTAATTTATTTCAGTTTCACCATCCAACTCCAACCAACACTGCAAATTACAACCCCAAAGCAGAGAAAATGCAGCAACTGTAATAGCAACAGAATGAATAACGGTCCACGAGAGTTCTACTTCTAGGTTTCACAACATGATCCTTTCTTCTCTTTTTGGACCATTATGTTATTGTATAGCCTGTAATCATAATATCACGCAACCATAAACCATCTGTTTCACACAACCTTTTGCAAACATTAACTGGAACTCTTCAAGAGAGAGAGAGAGAGAAGTAGACTAAAGATGGCTTTGGCTAATAAATTGGTCCATCCATGTTCTTTGCAAAGCACTTTCAACAAATGATACAAGGCAATGGCAGACTCAAGTTTCAGAAAATACAACTTCCATTCATAATTAATGAGGGTTTCTTACACTTTATGTTTCTTCTGAAAAGCATAAAATAGACTGATTCTTTTCAGTAAGAAGCCGATAGAATTTTCTTACCGGACTCTATTTACATTTGATGGTCGGCCTTATCTATATGTACACCAGTTTCTCAACTGCTTCGAATCAAATTAGGTACTCATAATATACCACAAAAAGTGAATCTGGGTAATCTTTTGGAAGGCTATTGATGTAGAGGTAGAAACGCAACAAGTCCTCCTTGGAAACTGTTTTATTGTCCACTACATCATCATCGCAAGTGAGCACCCATAAATCTTCAGAATTTACTCTTTTCAAGCTACCACGGCAAAAAGGACAGGACTCCGATTTTATGTTCCTGTAATTTAGGAAGAAAACAATTAAGGGTGGGTGAAACTTGAAAGCATGGAGATGTGAGAGGAATAATTAGAGGTTTCCAGTTACCAATTGCGGTAGCACTTGATGCACATTGCATGACAACAATTAGGTAAGACCATTTTGGTGCAAGGCTCCAAGCAAATCCCACATTCATCTTCCCTCTCCAAATCAATACTCCCAAGTCTGTTATCAAATTCAACTATTTTCTTGCTAGAACTCCCAATGGTAAAATGCCCTTCCTTATCATCATCCAGCTCTCCCAAGTTACCATGGAGTCTTCGAAGAGAAGGTAATATAACACCTACAATTTAGTTAATTAGCAGAAAGAGACAATGGTGGTAAGGTGAATGATTCAATACCATATTTGGAAATGCATGGTCATGAAAAGAAACATTCAAAATATGTTTATATGCGTACCATAGAACTCTCTAATTGTTGCCTTCCTTCCATGTGTCGATATCTTTGATTGCCCATCTGTATATACCTGTAGCAAATGAGATGAAATTGAACAAAGGACACATATAAATATTTATGGAAATAAATAAGAACCACCCTAAGAATCAAAATAAGCCAGGAAGAAGAACAAACTTTGAATACAAGTATGTGAAAGAGGTTTAGATATCTAGGGAGTAGGCATGTGCAGGAACAATCCATCCATTGTAGCAAAAATAGAAAGAGGGGCGCCAAATGATTGTACACCAATTTCATTTGAAGATGTGCACCATTCTTGGCTCTTGGAATTGCAGCAGCCCTAGAACTCCATAGAAACAAACATTCTAAGTATTACATTAAATTTTGCTTAGAGGAATTAGAATGTAGACATTTCTCTAAATTACTCCTACATTCTAAACTGATCAACCAAGCATCATAATGATCTAAAGTTACGCCAAAGAATAAAGGTCAAACTTCCCAACTTTTTTTCACTTTTAAGTACAAACCTATTATAATAACATTCAAAAAGATATCAATATACCATTAAATTACTGAAATTTTACATTAGCTCCTCGCAGTAACAGCTAAGAAACATCAAAGAAGAAAAGTCAAACAAGTGGGCAGAGAGGGAGAGATTATAGCTGGTATAAGAATTACTAGGGTGATTATTCACAATACTAGGCCATGAGGTAAATAATTCTAAATTGGTTGATTCCATCCTACACATTCCCAGTAAAAGCACAACAGCATCATCATGCCAAAAACAAAGAGCAAAATTAAAAATCCAAACTGGGCAAGTTTCCTGATTTTCACAACAGGCCCCCCTCCCCCCGCCCAACAACAAGCAGAGCAGCTAGAAAATCATGAATTTTATCACGATCATGATCATCAAAAGCACCTAAGCAACTAATAGACATAAACAAGAACAAGTCAACAACCCACTTTACAAATGTTGAAAGGACCCAAAAAAAAAAATTCATTGCAACTAAATCTTCCAGAAAATTAAAAACCCAGAAAGCAAAACTTACAAAGCATTTGCATGTTGTATATCAGCCTCTAGAATTTTCAAAGAGTCCTGATAAGAAGACTTTGACAGCTGATAAAACACCATCGCCATCTCTGTCTTTCTCTTCACAAAAAGAAGAAACCGGAGAAACAAAAGGATGAAAAACACAAAATGACAAAAAACCCTTGTCAGGGTACAAGAATCTACAAAGATGAGCAGCTGGGTATTCCTTTTTTCAGGACCTAATCCCCCAAGCACAACAGAGAGTCAGAGAGAACCCAAAAAAGGGGGTCTTTTTCTTCTCTCCTGCTTTACCTTCCTTCTCCCTTTTATCCTTTTTGTGAGTATACGGAAGGCGGCTCCTATGAAGAAGAAAATTTATTTTCACTAATAGATAAAAAGAGTAATTCTTTGCTTTGGGTCTGATTTTGTTGTTCAAATTACCACTACTAATTTTTATTCTTATGATGAAATGGCGATTAGAGGAAGCAAAAGAGAGAAAGAACTGCGTTTATTTCAATGATAGTTAGCAGTATATTCATTTATTTCTTTTGTTCTTATCTTTTAAGCTTGCTTTTGTTGGCTTCTACCCTTTTTAAAATTTCCAACTCTCTTTTTTGTTTTATTTTTTTATTCTCATTTTAGCAATATTTAAAATAGTACTACTAATCACATTATTACACCAATTAATATGATGGTCTGTCTGTACAACATATTTTTTAAATATGATATAAGATCATAATTATAATTGTTGTAGATTCTTTTAATTTATTAGTTTTAGTTTTCTTTTGTTGCAAAATATAATCATTACTAATTTGTTTGAGTTTGACTGATCCCTTTGATTTTTTTTTTGGCCAAAATCATACCTTTGATTCAATATTTAATTTAGATTAAAAAAAAGGTTGGGTATACTAAATAATTATTGTGAGTTGTGACAGTTAGATTTCTGATTCAAAGAAATCTCAAAAATCCCAAATTTTCTGGTCAAATTATATTATAGTTCGAACGATGGATTTAAAATTTTGAAAAGGGGAAAAAAAATGATACTTTGATTATGTCCTACACAAATTATATTATCTTCTGTAGACGTATTAATTAATGAAGTAGTTTGTAATTAATGTCTACCAAAAAAAAGTTTAGAATTAATGTAATTAATTATTAGACATTATTTTTTTGCTTGGTGCGCAAGATTGGTTAAGGATAAGGACACAATAAAATCCACTCACTAGACATAATTTATGTACTAAAAATTATTAGCGTATGACGAAATACATTTGGTATTTGACTTTAACACTGTCATTTCCACGTGGATCTTTTCAATTTTCACATTAATTAACTTTTAATCTCTATTTTGCTTGCAATTAATTTGACATTTATTTGTCTAAATAAATTTTGTGACTTTTCGTTTGATCAAAATCATTAGAAATTGAAATCCATCCAGAGGAAGTTCAAGTTTTGAAACTTTCCATACCCTTATGTAGACAGACTCCTTTTTCAACCTCCCGTCATGTATCAAAATGAAAAAATCTAAATAAATTGTGTGAAGATTCCTTTTTTTATTATTATTATAGTAAAGATTCACTTATTTATTTAGTTATTTTGATTGATGTTTAATGTAATTATAAGATATCAAGAGTTATATAAAAAAGAACTAATACTAATTGATTGTTATATAGTATAATTTAAACTTTCTAATATTTTTGGGGTTAGAGTAGGTTTATTTTGGTGGCTCAACAAAATCCTAAAAGCTTAGCTGAAAAGGTCAAGGAGGTGAAGAGCTAGCCCTGGATTCAGGACCACTGAGACTCTTTGATGGCCCTACACTCTTTTCTAGGGAACAATTTGGGTGAAGTTGCTTGTGGCAATTAATCAAGTTGCTAATGCTACATATATGTTTTTCAAGTCAAAATAGTTGTATATTTCAAAGTTTATTATGGAAACAGTAGTATTTAAATTCAACTTACTCATAAGGGTCTATGTCAGTACTCTTCTACTTCAACAATTTTCCTTCTAAATTATTACAAGGACAGGTGTAGAATCAGTCCAATAATCTCCATTTATCTTTCATTGACTTCATAAACACAATTTACTAGATGTGTAAAGAAGGTATTAGAAAAGATTAATAAATAGTTTTTTTCAATTAGTCCAATGTTTTTCATAATGTTCAATATTTGAAATCAAATTATCTAATCCATCCAGAAATTTTCCTTTAAAGGCTGCTATTGCAGTCAATTGCTAATCTATCTTCTTACAATAATAAAATTTTGTAATTAACAATAATCTCACATGTGTTTCATTTGGTCTAGAAAGTTGGAATAATACCCCTTTTGCATTTTCCATCCCAAGAAAAGCTTTTCTTGGTTGGTGGGTCAAGAAGTTTTATGCTAATGTGGTAAGATCGCAGGACAATAGTGAAAGATATTGGAGTTCGAGTTCTTATAAGTTTCCTTTGATAGAAAATCTATTCTAGAAAACTATTTAAAATTAGGAGTTCATAAACCTTTAAAAAGATTGATGACTTACCTTGAAGATAGGATAACCTCCCTTACTTTTAAACACTATTACTGACCAAACCAAGAAAAATGCAAAAAAAAAAATTTTCTTTTATTTCTATCCACTAGTGGATAAGCAGTGTAAAAAGACTAGATTTCCTAAAACGAGTGAGCCTGTGTCGTAATAGTTGTTACATCTCTAAATATACATTGCTAAGTATCCTACTAAATGACAGTGATAACATGATAATCGAAATTATCTAGCAGCTGGGGCAAGGCTGCCGTTTGATAAGTCAGGGCTCTCAATCTCAAGAAAGCTTGCTAGTAGTGTTTTCCTGGAAGATAATCCCCTGGAACTACCAGAACCAGAAGCTAATTTTGTATTGCTTTCATTGCCTTTTTCTATCTTGATTGCATCTTGGATAGCCAAAATTATTTCCTGCATCCTGGGTCGAGAGTATCCATGTTGTTCAACACAGTGGATAGCCACTTCAGCAATCCTCCAAATAGACTCAATTTTGACATTTCCTACCAGGAAAGGATCTACAATGCTTAGCACATCACCTTTACGTACTAAGGATCTCGCCTGCAAAAGAAGAAAGAGCTCAGCCTTTGTGCTTTGGTTCATCACAAATCTATAAAAATATGTATGAAAGTTGCAGACAAGTACTGTACCCAGTGAACAATGTTCAATTCAGCACCAAAATCTTCTACTGATACCGGCTTCTTTCCAGAGATCAATTCCAGAAGAACAACTCCAAAACTGTAAACATCGCTCTTTTCAGTCAATTGTTGACTTGCATAATACCTGTTACAGCATATGAAATGATTAGATAAGCACATGAAGAAGGGAAAATATAACAATTGCTCACAAACGGCAATTAATTAGATTATATATAGCTTACTCAGGATCAAGGTAGCCAACTGTTCCTCGTGCAACACTTGACACATGGGTTAAATCTTCTTCAGCTTGCCTTGAAAGTCCAAAATCTGACACTTTTGCTCTCATGTTAATATCTAGAAGAATGTTGCTTGTTTTCACATCTCGGTGAATGATACTTGGATTGCAGCCGGTGTGCAAGTACTCAAGGCCTACAGAAATCTAATTTTGTGTTTATACTTGAAAACAAAATGCTAATGCACCAGTAAATGATAACTTCAATACCAAACCTTTTGCTGCATCTTCTGCAATTTGTAAACGAGCAAGCCAGTCCAAGCGTTTCTGGTTGACTGTACCTGTCATCATGTCCAAAGATTCTTAATTGTTTTGATCACACTGGACTCCTGAAAGGAGAGAAAGATGAAAGATAAACAGATTGATTTCTTCGTAGGGAAGCAGACCATGTATGTGGTCACGGAGAGTTCCGTTGTGCATATATTCATAAACCAATATCCGTTGATGTGCTTCTTCACAGTATCCAATTAGAGGAACCAAGTTTCTGTGATGAATTCTTGACAAGAGGGCAACCTGCAAGCATGTTTTCCTTCATCAGTTAAACCATGTACTCTTGAGGTAATTTAAAAACCTTTAGTCCTATATTGAATTCTTTAAATTATATCAACTCATCATCCCATGTTTATGCCTATTGCTGATTGAGCATTTCACTTCAGGATAAAATATCACGTATAGTTGCTTTTTTTTTTCTTATAAAATATTAAAAGAAACAATATTCCTTCGGTTCAAGAATCTGCATTATTGGTTAGATCACCTGGTTAAGCCAACCACATCGAGGATAGATGGTTTTGATGACAAGAAGAAACAAACCATGCATGGATCCTTCTAAGTGGCCTGGCCTCAACAATATGGAAACAAAGCCTTGGGAAACTGTCAGCACACAACTCATTTCATAAAGATGCTCTCGCTCTCCCACCTTTTTTTTTTTTGGCTACTTTGAGGCATTATGGGAGAATCTCAATTAGTCCTTCCATTATTTGAGGCCCCAGTGAGAACAACTGCGGATCTAGACATTCTCTTATAAAGTTACTCTATTAAAATTCTCAACTGGTATTGCAAATAGGAAATTTGCAGTCTTTCCATAGGGTAAAAGAAAAGAAGAAAAAAAATCTCTTTTTAAGTGTTGGCTTCTATCTATGGCATTAGCAGTTACTCTACACAGTGTTATCTGTTATGGATTTAGGATCTGTGGATTCTTGAAGTGGTCTTTTCCATTTAAAAAGAGGATTATGGAACCTAGTAGTACAGCCAATCAGCAGTAGGTTTAGCATCCTGTGAATATGTAAAAAATGTTAGAAGAACATAGCTGAATGGCACACTACCTCAGTCACAAATTGCTTATTCAAATGGCTAGATGGATCACCCATTGTCTTGACTGCTATCTCTTTTCCATCTTTCATTTTCCCATAGTAGACAGATCCAAAACTTCCTTTGCCAATATTTTTGGTAAAATTATCAGTTGCTTCTTCTAGCTCAGGCAATGGGATATAGTACGCCACACCTTCATCCAGTAAATGTCCACCCCGTGCAATCGAATTGGCTGTTGAAGGTTTGCTATCAGGGGGCAACGAATTTCCTGATGAAAACAGGCATCATGTTGGAAATATCAGGGTCTGCATATGTGTAATATAAGTAGAAAGTAAATAAGTGCACACACCATTTTCATCAGATTTGCGGTGAGACATCTTCCTTCGGAGATTTTGCAACAATATTAAACTTCCCAAGAAAAGAACTAATAGAACTGCAAGCACTCCAATAGAGGTTCCAAGTATCAACTTAAAGCGCATTTTTCTCTGTGCCTCATTATGTAGTCCCGAATTACCTTCATAGCTGCAAGGGAAAACACAAGACTATTTATAAATTTGCCCAGCTATATCACGTAGACCTGCATTTTTTTTCATACTCTACTCTGCCTCTAAAATTTGTTCCATGTAGTCATGATGCAAGGATTATACTCTATCATGGGAGTGATCTCCTCACCCTAGGGCTTTTTATCAGCACTAGTATAGAGGGCATCAAGCCATCATTATTTGCTGGTGCAACGCAATCCAAAAAAGTTCAGTCCTTTCTGTTTAAAACAGATTTAGAAGAACTTCTTTGAATTGGTGCATCAGGCTTCTGTATAGCATTTCTGGTGCAGATGTAACATGCCACTAGGAACAATTTTTCAACTACAAACAGTTATGCCTTTTATCTACCAAAATGGAAAGGCAAACCACTCCTAAAAAATGTCTAACTTTGCTAGAGCTTGAGATGACTTGATAACTACAACAAACTCACTTGAAAGTTATTTTCCTGTCTAGCAATGCTGGGGGTATTTCTCCAGAGAAAGAGTTGTTCTGTATGTACCTGCAACATATAGATTCCCCCTGTTACTTAAAAGCTGTAAATAGTTACATCAGGAAAACATGCCTAAACTATCTTCTTCAATTAGCATTTTGTGGAAAACGGAACATCTTCTTCTGTTCTGTTAAATGATCCAGAAATAGGTAAGAAATCAAGTTTTCTACATACAGTTCTTGCAAGTTAGGCAATCGACCAAGGTAGGAAGGTAGTTGACCAGTAAGTTTATTGTTCTCTAGATGTCTGCATACATGTTAAAGAATGCAAGTCAGGAAGCAATCAATTGTTATTACAAGCTCACAATGGAACAAGCACCACAGTGAAAAGCATGATCCTGAATTCTTGATGAAGTTTAGTACAAAAATACACCATAAAGTGGAGAGCTTACACAATTCTTAGATTGATAAGATTGCTCATATCAGGGAGTGGCCCTGTTAAGGAGTTTGAGTCCAACCACCTAAAGAAGATGAGAGCTTTTCAGTGGATTGTAATAGGATAAATCCCAAAAAGTCTAAGTCTTAGATGTTGAAATAAAAAACTTACAGCTCAGCCAACCCCTCCATGTGATTGAACTCAGAGGGAATTTGTCCCTTCACATTCTGTCCTGACAGTGCACTGCACATCGGGTTAGTAGAATTAATCTCTGCATAACTCTTAGAATGAGAATTTTATTCTGCATGCTTCGAATATTTAACATACTAAGAACTTTTACCAGAATATCTAGATAACTTGCTCAACCCCTAATTCTTGCTCAACAAAAACATGATAAATTATCAAATACCAGTAAATGTGAGAAAGGCAGTGGTTTTTGAAAAACAGGTATTTCTGGTTAAAAAGTCATCAAATTCCCAGGCAACTAGCGTACTAACAACTGAGGTTGTTTTGATAATCAAAGATTTGCAGTAGAGTAAGTTAGTTCTAGAATCAACACAAATTTACCAACTTTTGAATGCATTACATTTTTGTTATTCTTGGTGGTCCTGTTGAGCTACAATTTACCCATTCCCAATGTGATGGAACACAAGGATCGCCTTCTTCATTTTCCCAAACACTTTCAGCTGTCATATAGCGAAGGCCGTTGAGAGCAGCCACTGTATTGAAGAAATAATGAGTCATTAGCTCATCTATAAAGTAAATTCCTTGAACATACATGCTAATGTGCAATCCACTCAAGTTTTCATTTGCAACTGCCCAATGAATCTCAAAAGTTATATATTAAAAGCACCCCAAGATCATTTTAGTATCTTACCATCTCGCTTGTCAGTCTTTGGAGCAATCTGCTGGTATTTACTTATCTCAATTGCATTAAGGAGTGGTCCTCTAGTAGAATCATTGGTCTTGGAAAACGAGAATGACAGAACAAAATCCAGTGTGACATTCATGTAGCTGGGTTCATAAAGAGTGTAGCTCCCATTGGCATTCTCAGCTATATTCACCACAGCATTGCTGTAGTCAGGAATGTAAGGCTCTCGCAGTCTGAATTTACGTGTTTCCTTTGGGGCCAGTTTTTCAATTTCAGCAAAGTATGCATAGGCTCGAGCATTAGCAGGGAAGCCTTCCAGGTTCAATCTGTAGGTGAGCTCTCCTTCAGTACCAACAACAGCTGTTTGCATTACTTTAACAGGTGGATATTCTCTAGTCCTTATGTCAATGTTCTTGGATGTCCGGATTCTTTTTGTTCCAGAGGCCACTCCTACAAGAAAATTTTGTCTCTTATCGAGATCAGATTCCCAAATTCTGTCATAAGGATCATCAGGGTACCTGTACATGCAGAGTCCATTTTGATATATCAGAACTGATGGCTGCGATGATTCACAGCAGTTCAACATGCTGAAATTGAATAGTATCAATTCATTCTATTCAGTCTGTTTCTATCTTCTTCTTCTTCTTCTTCTTCTTCTTCTTCTTTTTGGGTGCATTAAAATGATCTCATAAAATATTTTCAGAAGCCAAGGGAGAGAGTATACTTACCTCACTACATCTTTAGTTAAAGCACCAAAGTTCACTCTAGCTGCTACATTTAAGAAGAAATTATCCTCATAATTTGTGGCATACATAGAAAGATTCAAGGGCCGGAGCTCAAGAGTAGATATGAAAGGAAAACCAGTTGTTGCACAGCATACACAAACATCAATAGAATCCGAGGGAGCCCTAATGATCATTTCATTCACATAAATCCTTGAGGCATCCTGAATTGTCACAGTTGCCCACTCAGTGGCATCTAAATATAGCTGAAACTTGGGATATGCAGCTTCATTTTCAGGGCTTCCATACTGAAATGTTGCACGGACTAGGTACCGCCTTCGCTCCTTGGTACTTAAATTGTAACAATATTTCTTGCTGTCTGAAGGAAAATCCCTTCGAGTTCGATACTGCATCGAGTTGCCATTGGGATTTTCTACTTGTACTAGTTTCCCATGTTTCATGAGGTCTATATCTGAACTCCATGCTAGTCCAGTACTAGGGTCAGTGTAGTTAGTTGTGCTTCCACAATCTATACTGATAAATTCTGCAGGGCAGAATTAACTTATGCATTAAAACAAAATTAAAAAAAAAAAAAGTAACAGGGAAGTTTGAGTTCATTCTGCTATATATCTATTCTCAGCGTCTTGGCCTGATTCTGAACTAATTTTACATGGCAAATAAATTTTTAGAATGTAAATGCTCCACTTAACTTATATTACTGTTACATAAACTTGAAGGAACAAAACCAATCATGAAATTCCATGAATAGAGAGATTTAGAAACAAAACATACCTGTAACTTGGGACACAACAGAGGGTATAAAGTAGAGAAACAGTACTAGTAACAGTGTAAATAGAGCCATTGCAGATGAGGGAAGGCAAAACTGATTCTTTTGATCTTTTTTATTTCTAAGCTTTCAATTTTACTAATTTTTGCAGTAAATGATACTAGAAGAAAAAGAAAGAAACTGTGGGTTTGAAGTTCACCATCTAACCCGTCTTTACTCCACTTACCTTTCACTTTTTTTCTGATTGATGAGTTTGTGCAATGTTCATTCACGTTAGTTTCTTTTCCCCCTCTCTTTTCTTTTCTTTTTTCATTTAAATTTCTTTGATTTTGGAATCTTTTTTCCCCATAGATAAAGCTTTCATACTTACTTTTGGAGAAAGAAAGAAAAATTAAATTAAATCAAATATACTAAAGAAAGAATGTGACATAAGCTCATCCCGGAAAGGGTAGAAAAAATAACCCTGTGGCGTTTTAATTTTGAACTTCGTCCTCCTCTTTCAAAGAGCCATTAAATTAGACCGGATCACGGTTCGATGCAAGTTCTAAATTCTTAGAACTAAAACCGAATAGTTAGTTAGATGTCAGTTCATTTTTTATTTTGATTCAATTTTAACTTTTTGAAAAAATAATATTATATATAAAAAATTAGAGTAAGAACGGGAATAGCAATTTTCAGTTCTGTAATAAGTGGAACAAAATCAAAAACGTTTATTGGTTCATTGACGCAGCGAAATAGCGAAAGAAATCAAGAACAAATCTAGATTTTTAGGTTTTGAGACTAAATCCCAAATTAGAGAATAAACTTTAGGTTTTCTGATATTTCAACAAGAATAATGTTCAAAAAGTTGTCTACAAATCTCAAATAAAGAGTTTAAATAGTCTAGGTTTAGGCTAAATAAAATTACTAAACAGACCTCATAAATAAAAACAAAGTTTAAATAACCAAAATACTAAAAGGCCTAAACCACAACTAAAGTTGTCCTACGTCAGTCCCCTCCACTTGAACAAAACTCGACCTCGAGTTGATATCCGAATACAAAGGCTTATCTGATGGATGGAAGACATACAAAGCTGCAACATTGAATGTCTTTGAGATTCTTCAAGTATTTGATTCATAAGCCACATGAAAGTACTTGGCGCATTGGACAAACCAAAGATCATTACCAACCACTCAAACAAGCCATCCTTCTTTGGAGTAAGCAATGCAGGAACAGAACATGGACTCATACTCTCTCGAACATGTCCCTTCTTTAACAACCCCTCCACTTTCTCCCTCAAAATCTCACTCTCCTTTGGACTCATTCTGTAGTGTGGCTGATTTGGCAAACTAGCACTAGGAATCAAATCAATGTGATGCTGAATATCACGCATAGGTGGCAACCCATCTGGCAACTCATCTGGCATAATAGAATGGAATTCCTCTAAAAGTGGCTGAATTGCTTTCGGAATGTTCTGCTGCTCCACACTCAACACATCTTTCACAATAAGTATATGCAATTGATTTGTCTCCCTATAAGCAGTCTCAAATTCTTTCTCCCTATCAACAAGTAAAACCTGCCCCTCCATTTTAGAAGCTTTGGGTTGAGTTTTCCTTACTGAGGGAAGTAGGACGTAAGTAGTACCTTCTTTTTTCACCTTATACACATTTGCTTTCTCCTCATGGAGTGCATTCACATCATACTGCCATGGCCTCCCTAAAAGTACATAACATGCATCCATCTCAACAACATCGCAGTAAGTCTCATCTCGGTATAAGCCAACGGAAAAAGGAACCTTACACCTTTTATCAACATTTATCCTATCAACTACTTTAATCCAACCTATTTTATAAGGTTCAGGATGTGGCTCAATAGGCAAATTCAACAAATCAACAAGTTTCTTACTCACAAGATTTTCACAACTACCATTATCAATAATCAAGGAGAACTGTTTACCTCCAATGGTGCATCTAGTGCGAAAATACTTGTGCCGCTGGTTCTTGTCATCTGCCTTTGGTTCGAGCATCATCTTCTTGACCACATACAACCCACCATCATCCTTATCATCATCTGACAAATCATTGATGTTAAATCGCCTCTGTATAGGTTGTTGCTCAGGCCTGACCACAGCTGCAGGTTGTACAGGGGCAACTCCTCCCATACGAGCCCTACCGTTATTGTCAATCCTGTTGACACCCAACAACTGAGCCATCTGTTCTGTAAGTTGTTCCATGGTCCGCTCAAGTCGACCCATATGTTGATCCATACGAGTCTCCATTGTTGTTGTGCCGCTCTGAGGGCCTGCATCCCTTGATCTCCGTCAATAGGATGGTTGCCTCCCGCTTCGTTATTTGCCATCAAGACTGGGCAAATCCTAGCTCTGATGCCAATTGACGCAGCGAAATAGCGAAAGAAATCAAGAACAAATCTATATTTCTAGGTTTTGAGACTAAATCCCAAATTAGAGAATAAACTCTAGGTTTTCTGATATTTCAACAAGAATAATGTTCAAAAAGTTGTCTACAAATCTCAAATAAAGAGTTTAAATAGTCTAGGTTTAGGCTAAATAAAATTACTAAACAGACCTCATAAATAAAAACAAAGTTTAAATAACCAAAATACTAAAAGGCCTAAACCACAACTAAAGTTGTCCTACGTCATTCATGATTCAGATTGGATTTGAAACCGAAATTTAAGGATGATAATGGATAGGATACCTGTTAATTTTGCGGTATCCGTACTCTAACCATATTATTTTTTAGGATATCCGAACCCGATAATTATCCGATTATTTTTAAAAATTGCTACCCGAATCCTACCTGAATAAAATCTTAACTATCAGTTAAATACCTGAACCCCATAAATATCCGAATAAATTTAATCTATCAAATAAAATTAAAGTAATAAATTTAAATTAACTCATAATAAAATAAATTAAAGTTAAAAATTCATATTTTTAATAATTTGATGAATTTTATTTAGTATAAGATAATTAGTACATTATTTATTAGACATTTTAAAGTAAAAGTATAACAAAACCTAAAAAATTAATTTTATAATCGGGTTCTGGTAATTGATACCTTAAGATTACTACCCGAATCATATCCGAACCCGTCACAGATATTAAAATTACTATCCGAACCTGATTATAAGATTCCCTAATCATATTTAATCGAGTTGAATAGTTCAAGGTATCCTACTAGAAACTACCTATTACCATCCCTACCAAAACCTAAAAATATTTTATGACCCTGATTTGGTTCGGTCTCACGGTTTAAACCGAACCAAATCATCCCCATAACTACTCACTGTTGGATAATTTATTACAACAACAGGTTGACAGGTAGACTCATCTTTGACCATTTCCTTGTACAAAGTGCAAACCAAATTAATTAAAAAAAAAAATTGTCTCAGTATTACGACATGCATGTGAGTAGTGAGCATGCCTCTCCATGGACGAGAACGAAAACAAAATAAATTACTACCTCGAATGGTTAAAAACTTTTACTTAGTAGCACCATATGAAATTGAAACTTTATCACCCCTAGGAAAAGTTAACGTTGCCAAGTACTAGTAGTATTTTAAAATTTCTTAGCTCTTTCTACTTTGGAGTTGGAGAGGGATTGGGGAGAGAAGGTTGGCCACGCAAAAAGCATCTGGAAAGCAATTGCATGTAAATGTAATGAGATATTAGAGAGAGAGAGAGAGAGAGTATTAACCATTTAAAAGTTATTGCGATAATATCTAACTTTTGCTTTTTGCAAGCCAAGATACTCTTTTCATATCACCTTTGGTGGCCCAACTTGTCTGCAGCTTTTGAAGCTTTGGAAAAAGTGTGAAAGATGAAACCTCTTTTCATGCTAGAATATAAGAAATTTTCTAACATGGCTCCCTGTTCTGGCCACTGTCCACCCTCCCTGATCGAAAATTCCAAATGGGTCATGGTGAGATTAAATACTTAAACATATTCTCGACAAAAGAAGACATTGATTATGCATTTCCTTTTCCTTTTCCTTTTAACTGTAGATTTTAAGGATTGATTTTTTCCACCAAATCACTAATCATGATTATGAATGCAGCAGTGACTTTCTACAAAATTCTATGCCTTGTTATTGTTAGCTTAATTATATTCCCATTATCCATATTTATCTATCTCAATTAATCATTTCACACGACACGACAAGATAAAAAAAATAATTATAATATAAAATTTTATATATATTTACTTTAATTTTTTTATTTTATTTATATCTCCACTCCTCTTTGATTCTCTCTACTATTTAAAGAAGATATTCATTTAAGAGAGAGAACAAATAGTTCGAAAGGGTAATTTTAAAAAATTGATAATTAATATTGAAATGAACAGATAAAAAATGAGTAAACAAAACTTCTAGAAAAAGACAACTAAATAGGGATATAGGGAATAGTAAATAACATTAAGATTGAGATAGGCATAAAGAAATGACTTCAAGTGAAGTTTATGTAATTTATAAGTTCAAAAAATCCGCATATGAAAATCTAATATATTCTTAAATTCTTAAAAGAATTGGCAATTTGTATTGACTTTGAAGATATGATAATTTTCCTATTCCTAAATTTTTTGTTTTTTTTTAAAAATTGATTAAATCTATGAATCAGCAAGTGATGATTAAGGTGATTATTACCTTTATTTCAATAAAGGTGATGATACATGTTCAATTAATTCTTATAAATATACTTACGAAGAAGATTTTACCTTTAATATTTTCTTTTCAAAAAAAAATAATCTCGGACCCATAAAGCCTGAGATATCCTTCAAACTCACACTTCACCGATATGAACGAACCAATATCAATCATCGATCATCGAGTTAAATGTTCATCAAGATATTACTAATATCTTCAACGTTGTCAATAAACTTTTTCAGTCTACGTTCAAACTCACGACTTGATTGTGAAAGAGAAAAAAAACAAAAGAGAGCAAGTTCTTGGCAAATGATAAATTTTTGTACACTTGCTATAGAGAGAGAAAAAAGGAAGAAGCAAATATCATAAATCGTGAAAGCAACAGGTAAAATTGGCATTAAAACTGTTTTAAGTTACAGGGGTCATCTCTCTATCTCTCTTCTCTCTAATATATAATGAAAGATCTGGCGAAAGACAAATTAATTAAGTTGTCTTGTGAGGTGATGCAATACGCAATCTCTAATATAATAATAACTAGAAAGCCAAAATTCACGCGGAGACGCGGATGCCTTGTGGACCGCCTTGTCTTTGTCAGGAAATAAAGAGTGGACCTCGGTGGTTGGCGTTCGGCGTTTACGAGTTATGAGGTTTGTACGTGTTTTTAAGGCCGCTCGTGTGGGAGGAGGACTAGGGAGGCATATCTGGTCAGTTAGGACTTCCTCGTAGCCTAGCATTTTCGCTTTAATAATGTCGACAAATTTGGTAAGCTTGCCTCCCTGCCTACCCCAGGTCTAACATCTTTCTTTTGCCGATTAGGCGTCAACTAAACTAATGGACCATGCAATATACAAAAGTTTATATGGAATAAATCATCAAAATCCTAGTAGGAGTTAGTACAGTTGGGTTTCTTTTGGGTATATGATAATTCAGCATTAAGACTTGAACCTAAACTATTAGATAGGAATGCATGCTCAATTAAAGTAGTTTCTCTTTTTTAAAGTTATTTACAGGTATATGATTTAAAATTTAGAGCTACATGCTTAATTCAAGAACCAATATTTGTGATTTTATTAGATTTGAAGTCTAATTTTCTAATTTGGTCAAATCCAAGATCAAATATCGCAATTTTGGTTCAATTAATGTCCTGTTAAGTATTTTGTGTGTACTCTGAATTGAGCTGAAATTGTAATGGCCCTCAATCCAATTAAATTTCAAACAACTGACCATTAATTAAACCGAAATTGTAATGCTAAACTTCCAATTGACCAGATTAAAATTAAAGGTTGAGTTCCAAATCGAACAAAATAATACACCATGAACAAAAAAGAAAGCCATCATGCATTAACCAAACTAATTGGATGGTTTGAGTTCAATGTTTATGAACAAAATCGAAAGTCAATGGACATCTTGCTTTTGCCGATTAGGCGTTAACCAAACTAATGGACCATGCAATATGTTAAAAACCCCCCAAGGAACCTAAATGATAAATTATCAATCCTAGTTGGATTTAGTTCAATTGGGTTCTTGGGTATATCATATATGATAATTCAACATTAAGACTTTAATACTTGAACCTAAAGTACTCGTTGGGAATGCATGCTCAATGAAAATATTATCCCTTTTATAAAGTTACTAGTAAAATTGGCTCGCGCGTTGTGCTTTATAATTCATTTTAAAAATATTATTATGAATTTAATTATTATGATAAATTAAAAAAAATTCTCAACGGCATCATTGTTCAAAGATTTCTAACCTGAATTAATTATTTTCATAGGCGTGGCATTGTGGTTGTTTGAAATTTGATTTCCAAAAATCGATTAATGACTTGCTATTATAGAAATTAATTTATAAATTGAAATATGCCGAGTTTTGAAAATGTTAAATGCTGAATGCTAAATTAAAATAAACCAATCATTTAACATATAAGTAGTCCGATATGTTATTTTTCCATCCGAATAAGTAAATATTCCCGTATCCACATTGATCTCATTCACATGAACTAAATCATCATCAAGAAAGTTGGCTTTTCTTTTTCGTATAAAATAACAAATTGTTATAGAAGATTTTAAAAATTAGTAAAAAGCCTATCACACAAAACAGTAGAAATAAATCTTGTTACATTAATCTTTTATCATTTTATTAGAACAATTTTCTCTCATAGTAACTAAATCATCAATAAAGATTTCTTTCCTTTTTCCTTTTAAATCATAAAGAATAAATTCTTATGAGATTTTTAAGAATTAAAAAAACTTTCAAATATAGGGTAATAAAAATCTTATTGTACATGTTTTTTGTCATTTTATTAGCACAATTTTCATTGAAAGTAACTAAATCATCTACAAAGGATTTTTTTTTCCTACTAAATCACAAATTTCGATGAGAATTTTAGTTCATAAACCTTTCACATTTCTTAAAATAGGCCCATTTTCTCTGCTTCTTATATACAAAAAAAAAAGTTTCACATGAGAAAAAAGTAAAAATTTTGTTACATATATCTTTTGTAATTTCGTGAGCAATGCAATCCTATTCACTTGCTTTTTGTATTTTAATTGATGCAAAACTTTAAAAAATCTAATGATCAAGAAGATTTAGAAACTAAAAATCATGGAGGTGTCTTTTTTGTTATTCATATTTATTTTCATAAAATTACAAAATTAGCTTAAACATTTTTAGGCAAACGAAAAGGTCTTTTAATATTATATTTAATGTGTGATTATAAGGAACATAAAAAAGCAAATATTTAGGTTTTTTTTAATGGCTTTTAGTTTTTCTTATTATTAGTTGAGTAAAAGTAATAATTTATATAATTTAACTAAAAAATTAAGATTAGTAACTCAAATGTTTATTTTTTAAATTACAAAATTAGGATTAGTTGCTCAAAGGTTTTTTTAATTGTAAAATTAGCATCAATAACTCAATTTTTTTGTTAATTTGCAAAATTAAGATCAGTGGCTCAAAAGTCATCTTTATTGTTAGAATTTTATGTGATTTAATTGCAAAAGTAATAATCAAGAGGATCTAGAATATAATAATTATGAATGTGTCTTTTTTGTTATCCATATATATTTTTTTTATAAAATTATAAGATTAGATTAAATATTCTTAGACAAATAAAAAGGAAATTTCAAATAATGTTTGATGTTTAATTATAAGGAATATGAAAAGGTAAATGTTTAAATTTTTTTAATGTCTTTTGGTTTTCCTTATTATTAGTTGGATAAAAGTAATAATTTATGTAATTTAATTACAAAATTAAGATTAGTAACTCAAAAGTTTATTTTTTAATTAAAAAATTAGTAATATTAGTGGCTCAAAGTTTTTTTTTTAATTGTAAAATTAGTATTAGTAGCTCAAAAGTTTTCTTTTATTTGCAAAATTAAGATTAGTAGATCAAAAGTCATCTTTATTGTTAAAACTTTATATGATTTAATTGCAAAAGTATCTATGTCAAGTTTGAATTAAATTAATTAATTTATTTTATTTATTTTGTTTAATTTAAGAACCACTACAGAGAAAGAAAAATAATATGATCATTAGCTCAAAAATAATAACCTTGAAGAAATCAAAATATGTTTTGTTTAATTTAAAAACGGCTCAATTTAAAACTCAAATCTTAATTGAATTAGGAAAAGAACAAACTTAGAATAGTGAAACATATTAAAATACAATATTTGTTCTAAAATGTAGAAGAATAATAAAAATTTCAAAATAAAAAAATTTACAATCCTAAATAGAGTAGAAACAAAATATAAAAGTAAATTTAATACCACTTTTATATTCATTATTGAAATCTATATTAATTGATATTGTAGAGTCTTCCAAAATACCAAAGTTAATTACTTCTCTTTTTCTGAAAAAGAAAAAAATTAACAAACATATCAAATTATTTAGAAAAAAGAGAGGAACTCAATAATACATTAAACATTATAGTTAAACATTTCTCTTTAAATAGACAAAAGAAAGAAAATAATTTTATATATTACAACTAACCTCGTTAACTCTTTTCAATCAAGGAAGTTAGTATAATAACTTGAGGTTCATCACCCAAAATTAAGTGTTTTTGCTCAAATTCAAAAATAATCTTGTCTCACAGAGTAATATTAACTGACCTTTTACTTAAAAAATAAAAAAAATAAAGAAACTCTCAATAACATTTACATTAAAAAAAATCTGAAACATTCGTAAGCATACTTAAATCTTGTAAGCGTAATACCATAAAATTTATGAATTCTTCACCAACAGATTGATGTCAAGACAAACCCAAGCCAACAACAATACCCATAATATCTAAATTATAGCAATAACAATAACAATATTGTCAAATATGATAGGATTTTTATTTCACAATAACGAAAATATTTTATATCATAGGAATTTTCTTTTTAAAAAGGAATAAGCAAGATAGTTAATACTTAATAGCTAATTATCTAAAAATAAAGAAAAAAAACTGTTAACACTTAGTTGAACAGCCGTTAAAATCACGATAGTCTGTCAGCTCAAAGATATATGTTGGAATGTTGATTTCATCGACAAAAATCTCATTCATAATAGTATTAGGATGAAAATGAATCATTTTTTCATTACCAAAAATTATTCGATAATTATCTCTATTTTATAGAATAGAATAATTTTAATATAATATAAGCTTCTTTTAAAAATAGCCTTTTTTTAATTAATATATATTATTACTCCGTAGTATCGTATGAATATAAAATCCCTATGAAGCAAAACAAAACATAATAAATTAATCAAAATGAATAAAAACAAGAACAAATAGAAAGACAAAATAACAAAATTCTAAAAATATTATTTACCTTTTCATCCACTATAAACATTTTCATGCTAACATTCTTCGTCTTGATTTTATAATTATAAATATCGCACAATTAGCAAACACGAACCTTGATTCTCCAATTATTCCTTTGAAAAGATAATTTATCAATTGTCACATAGTCTAATTGCTTATTTAGCATGATTGAAGTTTCAATATAATTTTAAAAAATTCAAAAGCTACAGAGGAGGTAACTTTAAAACATTAATATTCAAATATTCAATGTAAAAAAAATTAACTAAAAGAACTCATGACTAATATTATGCCCCACTGAGAAAAAAAAAACCTACAAAAGAAAATCAAAAGCACAAAAATCACCAGCACTTGAAAAATGAAAAAAAATAAAATTGAAAATTAAGATTTTTCAAATTACTTACTCTTTTACATTTTTTTTACAATTTGAAAACTTCTACTTATAATGGTATTAAAATGCTTTCAAACTTATTTTTTGTGAATTTTTTTTTATTTCACAAACGTTGATTCTCCAATCATCCATTTGATAAGATAACTAATCAATTATTACTTATTCTAATTGCTCATTCGGCATGATCGGACTGCAATATAATTAAAAAAATAAAAAGTTACAAACACTATAATTCATATCCTTTAGTTGAGAGAGAAGTTGAAAGATTTGAAAACATTAATATTAAAATGTAAAAAATTAAGTAACAAACCCTATGGATAATATTATGCACCAATGAAATAAACCTACAAAACAAATAAAAAACACAAAAAATCAACATTACATAAAAAAAAAGAAATTAAAATTGAAAATTAAAAAATTTCAAACATACTCTTTTGTGAAGAAAATTTTTAGTTCACAAATTCTCTATTTATAGTGATATTGAAATGATTTGGTAACTCAAAGTTTTTTTTAAATGAATTTTTATTTTTCTCATTATTACAAAATTAAGATTAGAAGCTCAAAAGTTTTTTTTTTAAATTGCATGATTAGGATTGGTAGCTTAAAGGTTTTTTTTAATAGTAAATTTAAAATTGATAACTCAAAAGTCATCCTCATTATTAGTCAGGTAAAGTTGACTTATGTGATTTAATTACAAAAGTAGAATTATATACATATATATTGATTTAAAGTTATTATGCTTTGAATTTTAAAGGTTATATGCTCAATTTAGAACCCAAAGTTTGTGATTTTGTTCAATTTGGGGTTTAATCTTCTAATTTGGTGAATCAATGAGCCAACGTTACAATTTCATTTTAATTAAGGGCCTACTGGGTATTTTAAGCTTGCCTTTTACTGAATCAAAATTGTAACTTTTCTTTTGTTTCTTTCTTGTGGTTAAAATTATAATGTTGGGACTTTAATTGAACCAAAATTCTAACCACAGATCTTAATTTAACCAAAATTATAACATTGGATCCCCAATTGACCAAATTAGAAGGTTAGGTCTGGAATCGAGCAAAATCGCAAATCCTGAACCCAAATTAAGCAATTAGCCAACTTTAAATTAAATTTAAGTTTAAGAATTTAGGGCATGTTGGTTATATAAAATTGGATTAGATAGGATGAGGAGGAAAATTACATGTAATTTATAGTATAATTTTATAGTAATGACATAAATTTACATTATTAGGAGAATTATTCATAGGATGATTTAATTCTCTGGAGATTGAAAAAATTGACTCATCCTATATATTAATAATTCTCCTCTCAATATAAATCTATATCAATACTATAAAATCACATTACAAATTACATAAAATAAAATCACACTATAAATTACATAAAAAAATTTTCTTATCATATTTAATCCAATTCGGTATAACAAATATATCGTCAATACTTTATCAAAATCTCATTCTCTTTCTTTATGCAAAATACTCGTGGGCTGGATTTATGAGATAGGCTCTAAGCCTATGAACCCAAAGCCCAAACTTTGAATCACTCCAAAAGCACTGTTGTAGATTGATTAGCAGCCTTAATGTGGGGAATTTACCCGTTTTCAAGGAAAAGAGTACATAATAGGCCGAAGAACAAGATCAGGTAAAAGGGGATAAGGACTGCTCACTAGTGCTAGATTCCAGGTTTCCAGTTCCAGGAGGGCAACAGCAGAAGAAGTTAATTAACTACAGAGCCAGTCTCTTAGAACGGTCCTACGCGCCAAATGCATAGCATTCGATTCGACCCATCACATTCAGAAAAAGATGCTACTACAGGGGAGCAAATTGACTCTAGTTGTATTGAATTGACCTCATAAATTAAAAAGTGCGTTTAGTTATTATAGATAGATAGGAATGTTATGGAAAATATTAAAATTTGAACAAAGAAAGTATGAATAAAGGAGAGAGAGAAAGAGAAAAATGAAGAAGCGATTAGAAGAGATATATAAATATTCTCTTCATTCTCATTCTTCAATTTATAGATGAAAGAATTACTATTCATCCTGCAGTACATTATTCATCTTGTAGTACACTATTCATTCTGCAGTACACTATTCATCTTACAGTACACTATTCATTCTGTAGTACACTATTCATTCTGTAGTACACTATTCATCTTGCAGTATACTATTCATTCTGCAGTACATTATTCATCTTGCGGTACAGCACAGTACAGTATACTATTCATCAATAGTGATATGTACTATTCATCCTGCAGATTTTTATATTTTAGACAGTTTGCACAACTTGCATTTGTCCACTTTCATAACACTCCCCCTTGGACAAATACCACTATTACAATTTGGACGTGTACTGCCTCGTTAAAAACTTTAAGTCGGAAAAACCCAGTGAGAAAAAACAAAACATAAGGGAAAAAGAGTACAATACAATTAAGTCCGTTTATATGTCTTCAGGACAACATGTGCTTGTCTTCAGGACAATATAGGTGGGCCTACTTCATTGGCCTGATTGGACGTGCTATTACTGCCTCATTAAAAACCTTAAGCCGGAAAAACCCAGTGGGACAAAAACCGAACAGAAGGAAAAAAGAGTACAGTGCACTTATATCCATAATCGCTCCCCCTGAGATAAAATAAACTGCTACTTCTAGAGCATCTAAAATTTCCACTTCTGGGGAATTCAATCTTGCATTTTACTGACTCGCCGCATACCAATGCCCTAAACTAATTTCTCAAATGTTGATGTTGGCAAAGATTTGGTAAATAAATCTGCAAGATTATCGACGGAGCGAATCTGTTTAACATCAACTTGTCGACTTTCTTGGAGTTCCTGAGTATAGAAAAATTTCGGCGAGATGTGCTTGGTCCTATCACCTTTAATATATCCTCCCCTGACTTGTGCAACACAAGCAGCATTATCCTCATAAATTATAGTGGGAGAATCTATCACCGGTTTGAATCCACTAGCATTATGAATATGTGATATCATAGATCTTAACCAAACACACTCTCTTCCGGCCTCATAGAGGGAAATAATTTCAGAGTGGTTGGAAGATATAGCAACTAGTGTTTGCTTAGTGGAACGCCAAGAAATGGCCGTATCATTATAGCAAAATAGATAACCAGTTTGGGAGCGAGCTCTGTGCGGATCAGATTTATATCCTGCATCAGCATAACCTACTAAACCAGAGTTAGTAGTATTCTTAGAATAGAATAACCCTAAATCAATGGTTTCTTGGAGATAACGGAAGATATGTTTAATCCCATTCCAATGTCTCCGGGTTGGCTCAGAACTGAAACGTGCCAACAAATTTACCGCAAAAGCGATATCTGGTCTCGTGCACTGTGCCAAGTACATCAAAGCCCCGATTGCATTGAGGTATGGTACTTCAGGACCAAGTATATCCTCACCAGATTCTTTAGGATGAAACAGGTCCTTTTGGGGGTCAAGAGACCTTACAACCATAAGGGTGCTCAATGGGTGAGCCTTGTCCATGTTAAAACGTCTAAGCAATCTTTCAGTGTATGCTAACTGATGGACAAGTATTCCATTCCTTTTATGCTCAAGCTCTAGACCAAGGCATAGTTTGGTTTTACCCAAATCTTTAACCTCAAACTCATTTTTCAAATATTCAGCAGTTTCAAATAACTCTTCAGGAGTCCCAATTAAATTCATGTCTTCGACATAAACTGCTATAATAGCAAACCCGGTTTCAGATCTTTTAATAAACACGCATGGCCAGATGAGATCATTTATGTACCCTTCCTTAGTCAAGTATTCACTTAAATGTTGGTACTACATGCGGCCGGATTGCTTTAACCCATATAAAGATCTTTGCAACTTTATTGAGAATAAGTTGCGGGGAGTGCATGCTTCAGGCATTTTGAAACCTTCAGGAATTTTCATATAGATATTGGAATCTAATGAGCCATATAAGTATGCCGTCACAACGTCCATAAGACGCATTTCAAAATTTTCTTGGGCAACCCAACTTATAAGGAAACGAAAGGTAACTATATCCACTACTGGTGAATATGTTTCATCATAATCAATCCTAGGCCTCTGCGAGAAACCTTGGGCTACGAGTCGGGCTTTATACCTCACGATCTCATTTTTCTCATTTCGTTTCCGGACAAAGACCCATTTGTATCCAACAGGTTTTACATTGTCGGGGTTTTTAGTAATAAGCCCAAAAACATTACGTTTGGCAAGGTAAGTCAATTCAGCTTGGATTGCTTCCTCCCATTTAGGCCAACCTTGCCTATGACGGCATTCGGTTATGGACTGAGGTTCATAATCATCATTCATAATCTCATGAGCAACTGAGAGAGCAAATGCATCATCGATGATTATCTCATTTCGATCCCATATCTCATTACAATAACTGATGGAAATTTCAGTATTCCCAAGGTTGGTGATATTTTCATGGGTTTGTACCACTTCAGGGGCAATATGCTCATGAACTTGTGCCACTTCAGGGGCAATATACTCTCTTTGAATATTATGTTGTGCCACTTCAGGAGCAATTTGGTTTCCTCGAGAAAGATTAATAAGCTCATCTGGAACAGATTCTAAATTCTTCCCCCTTCTTTTTAGAGGAATAGTGTCTTTTGATCCCATCGGTCTACCACGCTTCAGGCACGGGCCATTTAGATCCATTTCAAGTGGTTCTACAGGAAAATCTATCCTAGCTGGAACATTCACGGCTGGAATATGAGATTTTGTAACTTTAGCAGTCTCATTAAATGCATCAAGCATTTGATTTGCAATAGCTTGTAAATGGATCAATCGTTGCACCTCATTTTCACATTCAGGTGTTCTTGGGTCTAAATGAGACAAACTTTTCTCATTCCATGAGAAAATCTCAACATTTTTCTGCTTTCCATATGTGGAAGCTTTTGGTATCCCAAGTGATGGGAATACTGTCTCATCAAAATGACAATCCGCAAATCTAGCGGTAAATAAATCACCCGTCAATGGTTCAAGGAACCGAATAATAGACGGTGAATCAAACCCAACATAAATGCCCAAACGGCGTTGGGGACCCATTTTGGTCCTTTGCGGTGGTGCTACAGGCACTTGTACCGCGCATCCAAAGGTGCGAAGATATGAAATGTCTGGCTCCTGGCCCAAGACTAACTGAATGGGGGAATATAAATGAGAAGTAGTGGGGCGCAATCTAATTAAAGATGCAGCATGTAAAACAGCATGACCCCACGCTGAGGATGGGAGCTTTGTCCTCATCAACAAAGTTCGAGCAATAATTTGAATGCGCTTAATCATGGATTCTGCTAATCCATTTTGAGTATGAACATGTGGGACCGGATGTTCAACTTCAATTCCTAATGAAGCGCAATAAGCATCAAAACTCTTTGATGTGAACTCACCAGCATTATCCATTCTTATGCTTTTAATTTGATAATCTGGGAAATGAGCTCGAAGCTTTATTATCTGTGCAAGCAAACGTGCAAAAGCAACGTTGCGCGTTGATAATAGGCAAACATGGGACCATCTGCAGGATGCATCCACTAGTACCATGAAATATCTAAATGGTCCACTTACAGGCTGAATCGGCCCACAGATATCACCCTGGATTCTTTGCAAGAATGAAGGGGATTCATAATCAACCTTTGTCATGAAAGGTTTAGTAATGAGCTTTCCTTGTGAACAAGATTCACAAATGTAATCTTTGGACAACAACACCTTTGTATCTTTTAAAGGGTGTCCACGAGTATTTTTAAGGATTCTTCGCATCATTGTAGCTCCTGGATGACCAAGGCGATCATGCCAAAGTCCGAACACATCAGGGTTCACTAGTTTCAAGGGCATCGTAGCATATGATTCTATAGCTCGTATTGGGACATAATATAATCCCATACTAGAAGCTTCCAGCTTTTCATGGATGGTCTTCTGGCCCATCTTGTAGGAAGTGATGCAAAGACATTCCTTATTTTGCTCATTAATTGTTTCTAGATGGTACACATTACGGCGTACATCTTTGTAGCTAAGTAGATTTCTTTTTGATCTACCGCTCAACAATGCATCTTCAAGATACAATGTTGTGCCATTTGGCAAAATAACTGTGGCAGTCCCATAGCCATCTATAATATTAACAGGACCAGATATTGTCTGAACATTTGCCTTGCGCAATGTCACATTTGAGAAAAAGTGTTTGCCACAAAGTATAGTATGCGTTGTAGCACTATCAAGCAAACATATATCTTCCTTTTTCTCAATGTGTCCCATTTGCATTAATCTTGACAACTTCAGGTGTCAAGTTTCATAAAATTTAACAAATTAATAATATGATGCAAAATATAAACCAACAAATATGGAATAAAACTCATGATTTTATTGACGACCATATTTATTTAATATCTTCCTTGTTAACATAATTATCCAAGGGTATGGCAAAACATAGATGAAAACCCTCATGATCTATTTCTGGGGACTTATTATTTTCATCAACATTATAAAAAGAAATCAGAAACCTCAAAAGGTTTTTCATTGCCAAGAATATGACAGTTTTCATTGACCAAAACCTTATTGACTTCAGCATCAGTCTCAGTTAGGTCAATGGCATGGGTCTCAACATGCTTGCTTTTCTCCTTCTGGGATGCTTGGTATAGATCAACCAAATGTCTGGCCGTACGACAGGTACGTGACCAATGACCAGTCATTCCACAACGATGACAGGTACTATCATCATGCTTTTTCATGGGCTTTTTACCTTTCGGGTTGTGTGGGGAGTTATTTATATTACGGTTAAATCTCCCACCACACTTACGGAAAAAATTCCCATGCCTACGCTCACGGCCTCTAGGACGGCCAACATTCTTACTTGAGTCGGCATTTGCTTCAGGAAATGCCTTAGAGCCAGCAGGTCTTAAATCATGATTTTTGAGTAGCAACTCATTTGTTTGTTCTACAATCAATAGGACTGAGATCAATTCAAAATATGTTTTAAAATGGCGCTGCCGGTATTGCTGTTGCAATACAATATTCGAAGCATGAAAGGTGGAAAATGTTTTCTCTAAAAGCTCAACCTCAGTAAGCTTAACACCACAAAGTTCAAGCCGTGATATAATATCATACAATGCTGAATTATAATCGGACACGGACTTGAAATCCTGCAACCTCAGATGTTGCCAATCATATTGTGCTTGAGGGAGGATGACAGTTTTGGTATGATCATACCGCTCTTTCAATCTTGTCCATAAAATCAAGGGATCTCGGACATATAAATATTGAACTTTTAGGCTATCACTTAGATGCCGTCGGATAAAAATCAAAGCATTTGCCTTATCTTTATCATTAGCATTTCCATTCTAGCCAAAGGTAGCTGCAATACCTTGGCCTTGGAGATGCAGTTCAATATCGAGACACCATGACAAATAGTTATTGCCACTTACATCCAAAATTTGGAATTTGGGCTTTTCAATATTTGTCATAATTCTGAAATGAATGGTCTCAATTAGGTTGACAACTTCTGGTGTCAAAATTATGTTGACAACTTCTGGTGTCAAAAATATTTAGAAGTAAATCTTTACACAATAAAAATTTAAATTATCTAGTGTAAAGAAAAAAAGGTTAAATAAAATAATGGAATCAAACCTTAAGAACTTACCAAGCTTTAAATTTGCTTCACTTTAGAACACTCGTGCAAACTTCAAAATTGCTTCTCTTTAGAACACTCGTGTTGATAACGTGTTATAGAAAGTATTAAAATTTGAACAAGAAGCAAGTATGAACAAAGGAGAGAGAGAGAGAAAAATAAAGAAACGATTAGAAGAGATATATGAATATTCTCTTCATTCTCATTCTTCAATTTATAGACGAAATAATTACTATTCATCCTACAGTACACTATTCATCTTGTAGTACACTATTCATTCTGCAGTATACTATTCATCTTGCAGTACACTATTCATTCTGTAGTACACTATTCATTCTGCAGTACACTATTCATCTTGCGGTACAGCACAGTACAGTACACTATTCATCAATAGTGATATGTACTATTCATCCTGCAGTTTTTTACATTTTAAACAGTTTACACAACTTGTATTTGTCCACTTTCATAACAAGGAAGAGAAAGATAAGTCTCAAAGGAGTAGAAATCTTTAACTTTAATTAGGAAACCAAATGCTAGCAAGCATTTAATTCTGGAGAGAGGACCCCAGTAGGCCAACTGATTAGGTGAAATGCTTCTTTTGCTACCAACGCCATCCAGACTCCATCACCATGGCCTCCACTCCTTTTCTTAATGAACCTCTCTTCTTTTCTATAAAAATCAGCACAAGTCATTTTCATTTATCAAAGAAAAACCAACCATGTAAGAGTGACCTTCATGTGCTGAATGCTGATTGATTTATTTCAGATTTTATTAGTGAGAACTTTTTTTCAATCGATATAAGAGCTAGGCCAGATGGTTGGGCCATTTTGGCTTACCGTTTTGAACTCAAACATAAACCAGGCCATGGCAATACTACCTAGACCAGAACAAAGGATGGGCCTTACATGATTGGGTTAGTTGAGCCTGGAAATTGTTTTTGGCTTTATCTTTCCACGATGTCCTTGTCAATGATGAGCTATCTTCTTAATGTTCTCCATAACCAATACTCCATGTACAATCTAATCTCTACCTGGTTTATTTCCTTCCTTTTTGCCTTTTTTTTTTTCATTTCTCCTTTGGGCATTATCCAATTTAAAGATTGTAAGACTGATTCTAGATAAGAAATAATTATTAGCAAGAGGCAACTAGTTGGCAAAGTCAAGAGTTTTGAGGAGGATAATGCCAGGTGAGTTGAGAAAATAATGAAGGCAAAGGAAAAATATAAAGATTCATTAGAGAGAGAAGGTATCCCTTTCTTTTCTTGAAATGTGAAAGGTTTGAAGTTTGAACACTAAGCAATCTCTCTCTCTCTCTCTCTCTCTTTTTAAAAGTCTCCCACATAAGTCCTGTCCACCAAATTCCATTATTCCTTTCAACAAACCAAAAAACCACTCCCACCACAAAGCGCCAGTCTTTTTTATCATTCTTGCTGCCTCGTCCGTATTTGTTTCTTTGTTTTGCCTCTCCTTTTTATCTCATAACAAAAAAGGGGAGAATCAATGTTGCAAAAACAGCCCCATAAATCATCTTTTAGGGAATCTCTCAAGGCTCTTGAAGCTGATATACAGCATGCCAATAGCCTGTAAGTTTTTTATTTTTTATTTTTATTATTTTCTTTTTTTTTGCAAATTGATGGAGCTGCATATACCAAAATTCATCATCTTTATCCACAATTAGCATCTTATGGTTCATAAAGTCAATTTCTTTAAAACCCATTGGCATTTTTTTCTTTGTCCTAAGATGTTAAAAGCTGTTCTTTCTGCGTAGTTTCTGTTTCTGGTTATTCCGTTGCCTGCTTAAAGTCTGTTTAGTTATAATGATGGTGCTTTCGTTAGATATTATCATCAAAAGGCCAACTTATGGTGATTTTGGACCTTAAATTTGGTTTGTGGAGATTGGTATCTTTAATAGATGTTGAGATAGGCTAGTTTCTTAAATTTGTTGACTGTTCCAGTGGAAAGGAAAATGATTGCTTTGGTTTTTGACATCAGTGTTTTGCCTTGATGAATTTCGTTATTCATTATTCTGTTTTTGTCAAGGTTTTGACAGTTAGTCACCAAGAGCTTGTTAATGTAAATTTTGGTTGTAAATTTTTGGGATGAAATTTGCAGGGCAGCCTCTTTACCGAGAGATTATGGTGGGAATTGTTACCAAATGAGATTATCTTATAGCCCCTTTGCACCCTTCATCCTGTATTTGATTGAATGGCTGGACTATAGTTGTACAGATAGCCTTCCTAGTTATTTAGGCGTTCTCCATATTCTTGTATACAAGGTGAGCCATTATTTAGTTTGAGCTTTTCTTTTTCCCTATTTTGCAACGTTCTAAGCAGACAAAAGAATTAATTAAATGAGTTTTTTCTTTTTGTTCTTCTCAATTTGATGTTGAGTTTTTCATTTAAACAAAGTTCCAAAATATCCAGGCATATGTTGATGGAATGCCGGCTCTATCCTCGAAAGAAAGAAAAGCCAGTCTAAGGGAGTTTTATGGTGTGTTTTTTTCTCTGTTGATTCTTGTCTAGAGAAATTCCAATTTGTATCTTCTGCATTCCTTTTACTTCCTCATGTTCCAAACTTCCAATGCACTTACTGGACGCTATTTGCAGCTGTTATGTACCCTTTGCTCAGACAACTTGGAGATGAGTTTATCGAACTGGAAGACAATAAGAAAAGCCGATGCACAGAAGTTTTGAGCAGAAAGAGAGTTGATGATCGCAAGAGGTTCTGTGATAAAGATTCAGAGAGAGATGATGAATGTGGAATATGTATGGAGAATTGCACAAAGATGGTTCTGCCTAACTGTGGGCATGCCTTATGCATAAACTGCTTCCATGACTGGTAACCCCGGTCCCTCACTTTTGCTTTTCATATTGGTTTTTCTAGATTTCTTGATGAGTAATCCTTTTATTTAACCTTATATTGATACTAACATTCCTGTTGCACCGTGCATTGATTTGGAATTGCAGGAATGTCCGTTCTAAATCCTGCCCTTTTTGCCGTGGTAGTTTAAAGAGAGTGAGTTCTAAAGATCTTTGGGTTCTCCCTAGTGGCAATGACATAGTTGACATGGTTACTCTTGCAAAGGAGAACTTGAGGCGCCTATACCTCTACATTGAGAAACTGCCTTATGTAATGCCTGAGACACATCCGTATATATCTGATTACATGATCTGACTACAAATGGAAGACTACAGTATTGAACCACAGAGAAGGCCATCCTCCACCCAGTTTACATACAATCTGGTATTGGAAAGCTCAAGCTTTTCTATTGAACTCTACAAGGTCTGTTCCAGGGCAGCTGTACATAGTAATTAACTGAGCTGCTGTTTACATGTCTGGAGGATTTCAAAACTAGCAAGCGGGCATTGGAAGATCTATGAAAAAAATTGGTATAGACCAACCTGGATAAGGTAGAGAAGCAGGGATTATAATTTATATACCTGAATGTTTATGTAGCAAGATAATCGATGCAAACTAAAAGTAAAAATGGTATTATTGGCATTCAACTCAGCCTTTTTGAACCTGAGTGATGGAATGGAAATATAGAGAGATTTATCATACCATGGTACCTCCAGGTTTCTGCCCACTGTCAACTATCATCTGATCTCAGATGAATATCATGATTCAAGGATGATGATTTCCAATCAGTAAATTGCCCATACTTAAATGAAATACAAAGCTGACCCGATTACTCTGCTAAGAGATAGCAACAAGAATCATATATCTTTTAACTTGATCTATTAATCGTGCTCATGTATGAGTAAATGACTGTTAATGGTACATGTTTACACGACACGAACATGATATAAAAACACAAATTTGCAGGTCGAATAATAGATTGCGTCTGCTTTGATTGTTAGATAATTTTTATGAATCCATGGTTCCGGGTTAAGATTTTGCTGGTGTCACTTTTGTTATACCGAATTAATCAACAGTTACCTACCCTTTAACAGTAAGCAAAAGATCACATGCCTGTACGGTAATCTCTGTTGTTTTACATTTCTTTGTACTGGCTTTCATCTAAAAAGGAATGTCATTTTGCCTGCATTTTTAAGATACCCCTGGAACTGGATTATGTACTCGAAGCAAACAAACTGCATCTTTAAAATATTGAAATATTCAACTCAACTTTTGTTTGTTTACAATTTATTCTGATTATTAGTACTACTTAAATAGTCCATTTAGATTGGCCTAAAAATAAAAGTTGATTCAGGACTTCAAGATCCAACCTAAACAAGGGTTAATTAGAGCTTAAGAGACTACTCAGGAGAGGTTAATCAATGGCTTAAATTTTAAATAAGCCTTTGAATTTTTTCGCTTTACTTTAAATAAAGCCCCAACAGTGCACAAATAAGTTACTCTTCAAATTGAAATTGTAGCCAAATCAATTTATATCTAAGTAAACTCATAATACTCATCACGTTACATTATACTTTTGTTAGGGTTAAAGGCTTGCGTCGGCACAACAAAATGCTTTAGGTGAGGGTGGCCACGGTTTGATTAGAACCATAGAATCGAACCCGAACCAAATTGTGATTTTAAGAACTAGAATCATTTTTTAGATTCGATTCTAGTGATGCATACGCGTGTGTATATATTATTTCATATATAACATTATTTATATTTTTTAAAATCTAGATCGAACCGTAACCAAACCAGATTTCGAGCCGAAAACAGAATAGAATTATCATCTGACAATTCACTTCCCGTTCCAATACATTTGAAAACTGGAACCGTCGATTTGAAACCAGAATCGAGTCACAGTCTGCTCTAGCTTTAGACCTCTATTCTCCACAGATTGTGGTCAAACCTGAATAATCATTGGGCCAACAGTGCTTGAGCCCAAATCACAGCATGACAGAAATAGGATGGGATTTATGATTTATATATATGTCAAATCTAAAACTCATCATGCTAGCTAGACAGTCACCTTCCCTCCCAGGTCCCCCCTCTTTAACTGGTGGCAAAATTTTAGGCTTTGGCATATTCCCAAAGAACAATTGCCCCATTTCATTATTCAGCATCTTGAAGCTAGTTAGAAAGCTAAGAGTGAAAAATAAAAGAAAAATAAAGAATAGACAGGTATATAAGAACAAACACCTGAAGCATCATAGGAGGGGTATAAGGGTAGAGAGCCATATTCTAAACTTTTAATTAAATTAATGAAAGGTAACATCCCACTTAAGTTAAGTTGCATGGAGCTAATCCCAATTTGTTAATCACCAATCATGCCCACCTTCTCTTTAACTAAACAATTCTCTTTGCTGATAAAGTGTACTCCTTAGTGGACGATGGGCATTTCCTTTTTTGAGCCATTTTGGTTTTAGAGTTTCTTTGAATGTCCTTTCCTCTATACCCCACTGCCTGCCCTAAAAGTATGCCATCAAACCTCTCTTGTTTATTCAGAGTTGAAAGAAATAAATTAGAAATCATATAAAAGTCCCCATTTTAGGCAAATACCAAACCCCTCAAAAAGTTAAAAATAATGCTACAATATAATAAAGAAAAATTATCTCATATACTGTCATTAAAAATTTTAGATTCTACAAGCTGAGTTAAAAATCTTGTTTATTCAGAGTTGAAAGAAATAAATTAGAAATCAAATAAAAGTCCCCATTTTAGGCAAATACCAAACCCCTCAAAAAGTTAAAAATAATACTACAATATAATAAAAAAAATTTTCTCATATACTGTTAAAAATTTTAGATTCCACAAGCTAAGTTAGAGAGTTGACATCAGTTGTCGAATTAAAAATAATATATACACATATTAATTAATTAATATAGTAATGGATGTATATGTCAATCTCCTAATACTGCTTGTGAAATTAAAAAACACAATCAGCAGTATATGAAATAATAATCCTATATTCCCTAAAAAAAATAATAATAATCCTATAATAAATATTACTACTAATTAGCAAAAATTGGTTAAACTCAGTACTAATGATTAATTTTCGGATGTTTAGTCAAATTCGAGTCTCTTGATCATAGTTCATCTTTAATAAGTAATTTGTAAATTCAAAAAATCCCCAAATGGAAGTTGAATGAATTCATAAATTTGAATATTAGTTAGCCGCTTATCTTGGCTTTAGAGGTTAGGAAATTTTCTTTACTCATAATTTTTTTTTGACAAAAAATTGATTAAACCCATCATCACTTTAATCTGATGCTAAAAGGAAAATGGATTAAGTCCACTAATTATATTTATAAGGTCGAAGAGTGCCCCTTAGTCTTGTTCATCAAATGGCTTGGTAATGTTCCATTATCCTAGGGAGGGAACTTGCTCTGATTGGCCACCAAAACAAAAACTTGAGTTATTGCTTTGCTCAATAATTCTTTAAAATGCTAATTGATGAGAAGAAGTTCACGAAAACTTTAGATGCCAACTTATGAGCACTAAAAAATGGAGCAAAAACTGCACTGTCAAGTGTCAACGTGGCTTCTCTCCTTTATACTTTTATTGGAAGAGAGGGGTTATCGTGGCCTCAATGAACGACACACATTGAGTAGCTTAAGATTATGTTCTTATTTCCCATCCTATTTATTTATTTATTTTATAAAGTTTTCAATGCACTAAAAAGATTGATCATCATTCTACCAATAATAACATAACAGAATGTTTTGATTTAAAACCTTTTTAACTACTCATTCCTCTTATTATTTTTTAACACAAAAGTTTAGGAGAAGAAGTTACTCTATTTTAAAATTAAGACACGTCCTAGACTTGAAGACCCATTTAATAACTTATAACAAGAAATTTAGGTTATGTTTGGTACATGAAAACATTTTCTATTTTCATTTCTAAAAATATAAGGAAATCACCATCTAAGATATGTATAATTTATAAAAATGTATGCATATTTTAGAAAATGAAAATGAAAATGGACCTAAAATTCAGAACAAATTTTTTTTAATCTCATTTCTAAGGTCATTTTCATTTTCATTTTTTAAAACATGCATACATTTCCTCTCACAACATATATCTTATATGATAGTTTCTTTATATTTTTTAGAAAATAAAAACAGAAAATGTTTTCTCATATCAAACATAGCCTTAGTTTTGGGTTGATGCCATGGATTTATATAAAATTATAATATGTTAAATATAAAATTTCATATATTTTGAATATAAAATAATAATAATAATAATAATGAAGTATAAACTCTTTGTATATGTTCATGTGTATTCTAATTTAATCAAGAAATTTTCTCTATTTTTTTATTAAATGGAAAACTATGAGCCTAGCAAGAAAGGGGATTCTTTTGGAATCTATTATACTTTGTAGAAATTATTAATTATTGACCAATCTTGTTTTTGTTCCTAAAAGTTTGCAGTCATAAATTTATTACAATTTGAGAAACATAAAACGGCATAAATCATGCATGAACAAAATACATAATGTAGTATAAATAATTTCATACGTACGTAAAATCATTGGTCAATCCAATAATCTAAAAAATATATATGAAGAGAAAGTTATTACTCCCTCCGTTTTTTGAATAATTGTCGTTTTAGAGAATTTTTTTGTTTTACATTATAAGTTATCATTTTACAAAATCAAAAAATTATTTATTTCTTTTTATCAATTTTATCTTTTTTCTCTCTCCACTATTTTCAAGTTACTTTAATGAGTTTAGAAGTAATTTACAATCTCAAGAAAATGATAATTTAGTCATATAACTAATTTAGAAGATTTATTAACTTTCTTAATTCTTGTACAATAACCTTAAACGGTAATTATTTACAAACGGATGGAGTATATTTAACATACGTTTTTTCAAACATATTATAGCATAGTAATTAATATTTTGAAAAAACCTAAAAATTATAAATAAGTTTATTATTGATTAATTATGAGTACAGTGAATATCACTTTTAAAGAAATAAATTTGGAGAAAATTAAAGAAATAAAATTTTTTTTTCTAATATTCTATGTGGAGGCCTTTAGAGAGTTATTTGCAGATAACTTTAAAAGTATGTTATTATAGAGTTATAGATTATAGATGTTAGAGATGGTTTGATATTAGACCTATAAATGATCCTGTGAGAAATTGTTAATAGAGGATTTGAACCTATCATATCCAATAGAGAACATCAATAACATCAACAACAACTTTCATTAAATTTTTCTGGTATATTAGAGGAAGAAAAATGTAGAAACTGAGGCTCGAATTGACCTCCAAGTCGTGAGAAACCTATCTTTTAAAAATAATAAGTGAACCATTTAGATTAAATCTTGAATTCAAAAATTACTGATTTTCAGACATGGATTCTTGTGTCATTCATGGTGATGCATGCCTGATTTTGCAACCCCAACAATAAAAAGAGAGTGATTTAAATGGTTTTCTTTAATACTTAGTGGAAAACTACTTAATCAATTAGAACCTTCATTAGAAAGTTAAATGTTCCTCCTCCACAATTAATTAATTATTGTTTAAGCAGTAATTAATCATCCTGATCTTTGCCAAAAAGAATGAAAACTTTAGTTAATTTGAATTAAAATCAAATTTGGAATCTCCCTATACACATAAAGCTTTAAAGCCTGTAAGCTGTAACCCTATGATGGTAGTTATTTGTAGTAAAAGAAGGACAAAATCAAAGGCGTGGGATACACGCTCCAATGGCATGGAGACAGGCACATGGTTTAGGTCTCTAAATTTGACTTGACAAAGATGTTTTGTCTGTCATTGATTGGGAGTGTATGCTTCAAGCTTTTTCTTTTGTCTGAATTCTAATCTAATCCAAAACTCTGGTGTTGTAAGGGGAAAATCTACATGGAGGTTCCAGACTTTTTTCTCACAATAGGACCTGGATATTGGGGTCTATCTCGTCCGTACTCTTCTGTTATTCAGTTTTTGTGTACAATTTGGACTAAAATATTGAGGCACAAAAAGGAGCCCACTTTTCCTCTCTCTCTCTCTCTCTCTCAGCTCTCTCCAAGTACATAGAGATGCTTTTAATTTAGAGGAATTAGTGAGAATCCGAACGATATTTTTTGGGTATTATTGTTTCTCTTTTTTTTTTTTTGGGTGGAAGGTATTATTGCTTCTCTATTCTTCCATTAGTGGCAGTGTTAATGTTATTTTTATTTTAGGTTTTGTTTTTATGGGCAAAGAATGAGAAAAGTAACGATCATTGGCGTTGTATAATGTTTTTCCAAAGAAGCCGAACATATGTCGTGCGTTGCATTGGTTAGAGACAATAAAAGGTCAAAAAGGAGGGGGCCAAAGGCTAAATGGGTACTTGAAAAAACTTTTTGATTTTTCTGGTACCAATCTGATTTGAGATTATTGTTTCCTCAAGGTTTCATTCTTTTTAACCAGAACTTTCCTTCATTCCTCCTAATGCAATATTTGACGTGCCTCTCCAAAGACTTTTTTTTTTTTTTGAAAATCTAAACTTTAGGTCAGGACAAGATAATATTTTATGCTTTTAAACTATTAAGATTAGAGATGATAATGGTTTGAATATCTACTTTATTTTTATTATCCATGACTGAAACCATTTAACATTTTTATTATCCAAATCCGTTTAAAAATCTCTTAATTTTTAAACATATTATCTAAATCCGTACTATTTAAGTTAAGCGGATATGTGGATATTCATCTAATAACCGAATTCGAAATTATCACCAATTTTTTAAGTCAAAATTTTAACATAAATTATAAAATTCAAGTACTTCAATATGTAATTAAATCAAATAGTAATTAATACAAAGTTTTTAACAAAAAAAGCTTATAGATTCCAAATAAGTAGAGGAGGAATCTAGGATTTTGTATTGTTATATTTTGATATTATATTTTAATTTATTTTTTATTTTCTAATAAATAATTTTGGAATGAGTTTTAATAGACAAATGAATTATGAATTAACGGAGTTTAAAAGATTTTTAGGTAGATATTCACCATTAAAACCTATTTAATTTAAACGATTTCAAATAGCGGATATCCAAGGCCTTAAAATCGAAACCGCTCTAAATTCGAAACAGATAATGATTTCATTAAACGATTTAGGATTTTAAGCGGTTTTAAACAGGACGAATACCTACATAATCTCCGTCCATTGCCATCTCTAATTAAGATAAATGTTGTCTTCTAATTACATTTGAGGCAGTTCGAATTCAAGCATTTTATAATAAGATAGACGTGCTTTATCAATTGCGCCAACTTCGATTTAGAACCGTGGCATCAGAGTCGGACCTATTTGAGGTTTTGGTTCTATTCCATCAAATCGAAATTGGAATTGCCAGTTCTGATTCTGATCAATTTTTATTTATTTTTATACACAAATTTTATATATTTTAAAAAAGAGGAGGAATCCATTTACATTCGGTGTAAAACTTTTAGTTTTACACCCTTTTTATAACTCATCGTACGATTAATATTTTAACGATCCGACCGTTGAATTTAAAGATATATTCGAATCTGTCGTGCATGTAAAATTTCAAGTCAATCCGATACTTTTATGATATCGATATAGACTCTAATATTTTTAGATATTTTTAATATATATTTAACGGTGAGAAATTCTATCGCTTTAAAACATATGCTAGACATTTTAAATTAACTCGAAATTTTGCATGCACGATGTATGCGAATAGATCATGAAATTCGACGGTCGGATTAATTAAATATTAACCGTACATTAAGTTACGAAAGGGTGTAAAACTCTTAATCTTACATCGGGTGTCAAATGATCCCTCCTCTTAAAAAAAATTAGAACTAAATTGCCATCAAAATTGAACTACAAAAAGGAAAAAACCGTCGATTCAGAATCATATATAGCCGAAATGGTGGCCACCGTTAGCCGATGTCTCGCTGGTACATCACCAATTTCATCTTGCACCTTTTTCTGTCTTTTTGTTTTTCTCAAGATTATCACATTGTTCAAATAATTAAATACGTAGAGAAATATACATGTTGAGCTCGAAAACAAAATCGTTCTGAATAATCTCAATAAGAGATTTTATGTAAATTTTATGTTTAATATTTGATTATTTACATAGAGTATCATTCACTTTGGAATCCAGATCATTTTAGTCTATCTTGATCATTGTAGAAGAGTTAATTCAAAAAAATTAAAGTAACTGTGTATGCATGTTACTTGTTTGGAAATTTACAAGTCTTTATGTTACTAAAGAGACAAAGAATTCACACAGCAACTTCATGTGATTTTATTAACATTCTTGAGTTTGACTGAATCATTGTTTTTACTCCTGCCTATTCTTATTTGAGTTTCCTCCAGTCGAGACTTGTAAGCAATATTTCTAAGGAGCGGGAAGAAATATGTGTAAATAATGACCAACAAGAAATAATTTTAGATAGAAATAGATATAAGTCCCAAGAAAAATATATATTATGTATATAGAAGCTCCAGAAATAATCTTATGAGAAAAGTCTGTAGACATCCTAATCTTTAGAGTTTAAGATTCTTTAAAGGTTTTAAATTCGAGTCTTAAGATAAGATTGGTGTGAATTATAGGATCTGAGAGGATTATCACACTACCTCTTCTTACATACCCTATAGGTTGTCATCTTATTAAACCCAAAGATAACTAGCCTATCATTTTACGTACAAAAAAAAATCAATCAATATATATATATATATATATATATATATATAATCCTACTTTTGTAATTAAATCTTATAAGCTAGTTTTACCTAACTAATAATGAGGATGGCTTTTGAGTTACCAATCTTAATTAATATAGCAATAAAAAATAGTAAGTTACCAATCCTAATTATGAAATTAAAAAAAAAAAACCTTTGAGTTACTATTTGTAATAATGAAGAAAATGAAAAGTCATTAGAAAAAAACCTTTCAGTTACCAAAGTATTTTAATATCACTATAAATAGAGTGTTTGTAAACTAACAAAAAACTTTGCAAAAGAGTAAGTTTGAAAATTCTTAATTTTTAATTTTAATTTCTTTCATTTTCCATGTAATAGCGATTTTTTGTGCTTTTGACTTTCATTTTGTTGGTTTATTTTAATGGAGCATAATATTAGTCATGAGGTTTGCAAGTTGAATTTTCACATTTGAATATTATAGTGTTTGTAGCTTTTAATTTTCTTTTTCCACATTATACATTTTGATTATGCCTAACAAACAATTACAACACATGACAATTGATAAGTTATTTTCTTAAAAGGATGATTAGAGAGTCAAGATTCATGTTTGTCGATAATGTGATATTTACAATTATAAAATTAAGAAGCATGTTAGCGCGGAAATGATTTTGGTGGATGGAAAGGTAAATAATATGTTTAGAATTTTGTTATTTTATCTTTCTTTTTATTGTTGTTCTCATTCGTTTTGATTAATTCTTTTATATTTTGTTTTGTTTCATAGGAATTTTATTTCATAATGCAGATTTAAATGATGAATATAAAAGTGGTATTAGATTTACTTTGATATTTTATTTCTGCTCTATTTAAGATCATCAAGTTTTGTCTATTTCTTTTGGGGGTTTTATTATTCTTTTACATTTTGGAATAATTATAATATTTTAATATGTTTCACAATTCTAAATTTGTTTTTTTACCTAATTCAAGTAAGATTTGAGTTTTGAATTGAGTGATTTCTAAATTAAACAAAACATATTTTAATTTCTTGGATATCATTTTTAAACTAATAGTCATATTATTTTTTCTTCTCTATATCTTTGAATATACATAGTCATGAGACTATTACAATAATTCAGAGATCATATGATTTTTATGAGTATTCCTTAATAAGTTATAGAGACAATTGTACATATTATTAAAATATTGTAAAACTTTTGAATTTCTTTTGATTATTTAATTTTAATTTAATTTATAAAACTTATAATCAATGGATATTTTATAATTAAAAAATTATAATGCCCATTCACCTATAATACGGCTAAGACTATTAGAGTATCTAATCATATTCGCTCCCTAACTTTCATCTATCAATGTCAGTTTGTCTCAATGAAGTGCTGTCATCACTTTATATTAAACAAAATATATTTTAATTTCTTTCGAGGATATCATTTTTGAATTAATAGTCATATTATTTTTCTTTTTCTTTATAGTGGTTCTTAAATTAAACAAAACCTATTTTAATTTTTTTGAGTATACATAGTCATAAGACTATTACTTTTGAATTAAAGGTCATATGATTTTTTATTGATATTCAATTTTAAGTTTTAGAGGTGATTGTACATTGTACATATTATTAATAAAACTTTTGAATTCTCTTTGATTATTTAATTTTAGTTAATTCACAAAACTTACAAACAATGCATATTTTATAATTAAAAAATTATTAATCTTGGGATATGACTTTTCACCTAACATTCTTACAATTATTAAATCAAATTTGATAGAAATACTTTTATAATTGAATCACATAAAGTTCTAATAATGTGGATGACTTTTGATCTATTAATCTAAAATTTTTTATTAAAAAAACTTTTTAGCTACTAATGTTAATTTTGCCATTAAAAATTTTTTTGATCTACTAATTTTAATTTTGCAATAAAAAAAATCGTTGAATTAATAATCTTAATTTTATAGTTAAATAAAACTTGATTAAATAGTTTTACAATTAAATTATAGCCAATTGATATGGATAGTTTATATATTCTATACAGGTTTAGGTGCATCATTTTATATATCATCTAGGGATATAGGGATTTATAGGCCATTATATAGTATATCATAAGGGTATATATGGATCATTGATTTTATATGTCTTATGAGTCTAGGTAAATCGTTTTATATATACAAGTTTAGGTTAGTCGTTTATATAAGCTCTGTTTGGCGTATCAGTGAGATTAAAACAATAGGATTAATTGTAATAGTAAAATTAAAATTGCAATTGTAAGAATAAAACCAACAGTGAGAAAATATGTATTTGGTATAAACAGCTATAGCAGTGAGATGGAAATAGAAAATTACTATTAAGAGTACAATTAAAGGGTCTAATAAAACTAAAAGATTTTAAACAATGTGGGTAACATTTAAAACACTCAAGTAGAAAATCTCTGATAGGATGGAGCACCAATTGACCTAAATTTTTATAATTTTTCATTTTTATATAGTAATTGAGGAATACAAATTGCTATATTCATATTTTATGTGATATTCATAGTCATCAAATTAAAAATTACTTATTACATTTTATAATTAAATTCATAATAATATTTTTAAAATAATATATATATATATAATCCTACTTTTATAGTTAAATCACATAACTCAATTTCACCCAACTAATAATGATGATGACTTTTGAGTTACCAATCTTAATTTTACAATAAAAAAAAAACCTTTAAGCAACGTACCGATCCTAATTATGCAATTAAAAAAATTGAGTTACTTCAAGCAAACAAAAACAATTATTGAGATAAAAGAATTTCTTCAGTCAACTGCAAAAAAGGTTATTGATCTACATATTATAGTTTATTTTTTCAACATTTTAGTTATAATTTATAATGAATAGATTTTAATCATTATTCTTATTATATATTCCTCTTAAAATGAAGTTTGTTTGGTTGTGGCTATCATATTGCATATCCGAACTTGTGATAGATGGTGGTATGCATCATGTAGTAATAAATGCAAGAAGAAAGTCATTCCCATGAAAAATTTTATATGTGTCCTAAGTGTAATAAACATTTTGAAATCCTTGACCAAGGTATGTTTCTAATTATTTATATACATACTTTTATATGTAAATAATTTTACGTTTGAGATTGTTTTATATATGTTATTGTTATTGACTTTATTCTTATTTTTTTTTAATTTTAGATTTCATGTTAGTATTGATGTTGAAGACATCAATGGGTCTGCAAACCTATTGTTGTTCGATGACGCCATTTTCAACTTTCTAAATATTAGTGCTGATAAATTGGTTTCCTCTCAATCATATATAAAATCCATTATGTCTATTCATTTGTCTTTAAGTATTTTGATTTTTTTTTCATTTTAAGCTTTATTTTTAATATATTTTTATATTTTTATTGCATATGTTGTTAATAGTATTATCGTTTATTTTTATGAAGATAAATTTTGACAACTATATCTTACCATCCGCCTTAAACAATCTTATTGGGATTAGATTTGTTTTTGAGCTGTCATTATCAAAGCAAAGAGAATCCAGTGATTTTCAATTACTGTTGATAGGATGAATGAAGCCAATCACATGAATGAAGCCAATCACATGAATGAGACAGCTGTTTGTTTTAACATAAAAAAAGATGTAAATTTTTTAATTTCTTTAAATTAATTCTGTAGATTTCATTGGATAAATATTTGATTTTGACTCTAGATCATAATTATTTGTAGGACCATGATATTTTTACCGCATCAATTGACAACATATGTAATCTTCTTATTACCAAGGAAAATGAAACCAATATATCGGGAAATTCCGAAATGATATCAACTTCACAGTCACACCAGGTTGACATTGTTGAAGAATTCGATCATAAAAAGAAAAAGGTTAATCTACTTTCTCTTAATGTATGTGTATTTATATATTGAGTTCCTCTTTTTTTAAAAATAATTTGATATGTTTGTTAATTTTTTTCTTTTTCAGAAAAAGAAAAGCAATTAATTTGGGTGCTTGGGAGAATTCTACAACATCGCTTAATGTAGATTTCAATGATAAATATAAAAATGGTGTTAGATTTATTTTAATATTTTGTTTCTACCGTATCTAAGATTGTCAAATTTTGTATTTTTATTTTGAAGTTTTTATTGTTCTTCTACATTTAGGAAGAAATATTATATTTTAATATGTTTCACTATTCTAAGTTTGTTCTTTTCCTAATTTAAGTAAGGTTTGAGTTTTAAATTGATTTGTTTCTAAATTTAAAAATGTAAACTATTTTTACTTTTACAATTAAGTCAGATAAAGTTCTACTAATAAAAATTATATATATATATATAATTTTACTTTTGTAACAATATCACACAACTTAATTTTACCCAACTAATAATAAGGATGACTTTTGAGTTACCAATCTTAACTTTACAATTGGAAAAAAAAATTTGGATTACTAAGCTTAATTTTATAATAATGAGGAAAATAAAAGGCCATTAAAAAAACCTTTGAGTTATCAAAGAATTTCAATATCATTATAAATAGAGAGTTTACGAACTAAAATTTTTTTGACAAATTAGTAAGTTTAAAAAAATCTTAATTTTCAATTTTAATTTTTTTCATTTTTCATATAATAAGTTATCTTATCAAAGGAAAGATTGAAGTTGTCTTTTAAAAATGATGATTGGAGAATTAAAGTTCACGTTTGTCGATTAAAAAATGTTTATTATTCTAAAATAAAGAAGCATTTACTACAAAAATGATTTTTATTGATGAAAAGATAAATTGGTTGTTGTAAGAGTTGAAAGGTTTAATTTATTAATTTAACAATTTTTATATGTTATTTTGTAGGTAAAAGCGATCAATTACACTTTCTTTACATCTTATTCTGATGAGTTAAGGTAATTAAACTAACCATTAAATTAGTTTATTTTAATTTTCCTATATTGTTAATTTTTTTTTGTGTTTGTATCTACCATTTTATATTTATGTGTAAATATATTGATATTCTCTGCATTTTTTACATCTTATTTTGATGAGTTAAGGTGATTGTACTAATTAAACATTATATTAGTTTATTTTGTTAAAGATGGGGACAAGTGAAGAGAGTAGAGGTCCAGGATAGATGTACCCCTCACATATTCCCCGCCCAGCTGACATCCTTATATCCATATTTATTAAATTAAAAGTAGCTTATTATCTTTATAATTAAATTAATATAATAATATTTTTAAAATAATCTATAAAACGCAACGCGCGAACCAATTTTACTAGTAAATAACTAAAGCATGACTTCTTTTTCTATAAATGTTCTTTTTCTATAAACCGATTAAGGGTATTAGTGGATGTATTAGTTGAGCTCAGGAGATTAAAATACCATATATTTTATCTAGTATGAAATTAAATACTTTTTGCTATAAAGAATGATTATTATCTCATACACTGTTAATATAATTTTGTTTTTCACTCCATGAACAGAGTTAGGTGATTATTAAGTGTCTCATTATTTAATTAATTAATTGTTTAATATTTACAAAAGGACAACTTTTCATTATCAAACTTATCTTATAGAGTTAAAAATTTACACTAATAATTTATGAGGTGATTCCCTTTTAACATATAAAGGAATTATTCAATTAATTCATATATATATATATATATATATATATGTAAATTGGGGTGTGAGAGTTTTCTTCATCTTGATAAAGAAGGCAAACTTCTCTTCCAAGTAAAAAGATTGCTTGATTAAGCCAAGCATATATCACCATTTTACAAGATGCCTTTTCTATTCAAAATGCTTTCTTTCACCAAACCACAACTCTCACTCCTCGTTTTCCTCTTTACTTTTGTTTTCTATATATAATTAGAGTAAGTTTGTTATATTGGATTAAATTGGATATGGTGAAAAAAAAATTACATATAATTTATAGTGTAATTTTATAGTATTGACATAAATTTATTATAGGATGAGTCAAATTTATCTATTTTTAGAGGATTAAGTCATCTTATAAATAACTCTCCCACAATGTAAATTTATATCATTATTATAAAACATATTATAAATTACATATAATTTTCTTTCTTATCCTATCCAATTCTATCCGGTGTGACAAACATACCCTTAGCCCCATAAATTAAAGAAGCTACCGTTTATTTTCCTACACATTTATTTTATTACCCCACATTTCTTCATCAGTAAAATAACTACAAAAAAGGGTTACTAGTCTTATATCCCTAACTTTTCACACAAGTAAGGTTCAAATTTGTTTGTTTGTTTTTGAAATCATGTTTCAAAATAGTTATTTTACTTGGAGTACTGATAGGTAAAATATACCATTTACTTTTGAAATGTATGTCATTTATAATTTTGTTAAAGGATATCAAAGTCAATGACAAAAACATATTCCCTTGGAAAATAAATGAATAATTTTTTTGGTAGAATATTATATTTTTATTATTTTTAATCAAATTAGAAATTACAATGGTAAAATTATATGCCTTATGTTGAGTACAAACCCAATAATACCCACTACAATCCATTATCGAATCCGGGCCGACTGACAAGGCCCAAAATGACCAAACCAATCCATGACCAATCAAAGGCCTGTTAAGCAATGCCCAGCAGATTACACCTATATAAGATGATCTTCAACACATGCATGATAAGCTTCTTTGACACAACTCGATATTCTCCTCCTCCACACTACCTTTTGTTGACTTAAGCATCGGAGATGGATCAACTAACCAAAAGCCGATCCCCATTTCTTTTGTTGCAGGTTCGTAGTCCACGAAGCTCACCCAAGCCATTTCTTATTCCAAGGGGGCCTCATCAAAGAACCTCAACACCTTCAAAGATGGATAGCGAAGTCGATGTACCTCCTTACGTAATGGTAAATTTAGAATTTATTCCTAAAAAAATTAACAAATTAACAACTTAATAAACATGTGACAATATTCCAAAAATATTTATTGCATATAAATACTAATTTTTTTAAAGAAAAATACTAATTCATATTAATTAATTTATATGACTAATTAATTATTAGTTAGATAATGAGACATTGGTCAACCATCTAACTCTATTTGTGAAATTAAAAATTTACACTGACAATATATGAGATAACTTTTCATTAGTTAATAATTAATAATAATAATAATGCTATGAATAACCAATCCTTTCCATTTAAAAAAATATGTCACACAAGTTATTTAAATATTGACTTAATATCTAATTTGGTTATGAATTATATCAAAAATAATAAATTGATCTCTGAACTTTTATTTTGAGACATATAAACTTCTATACGAAAGAAAACTTAACAGAAGCTATCAAAAATTAAGAATAATAACTTTTACTTTTAAATAAAAAATTTGAAGTGGAAAAGCCACATCAATGTTAAATATGGAATAAAAAAGTTTGTCAAATTTATGAACATCTAAAGATTCATATGTCCCAAAATAAATAAAATTATTTCAAATAAAAATTTATGAAATAATATATCTTTTTGATATAATTCAAAGTCTAAATTAGATATTAAACTTTCAAATATTCAATTATTCAGGCAAGCTAGGGAACATACAAACATTGTAACATCCCCCACGGCCCACCCCGCCCCCACCCAAAAAAAGGGGAACCATAAAATTGTCCTAAAACTGGCACTTGTCCGGTGTACAAATTTAAAAAAAAAAGGAAAAAAGGAAAAATGGCAAACGTGCGGTACAGGGACCGTTAAATAGCCGGCGCCAAATATTCGATTGTTCCTTTCCTTCATCTCCCTCGTTAAAAACCCACCCAATTCTCCTTTCTTTTTTTTAAAATCCAACCCAACCCAACTCCTCTCGCTTCTCTCTCTCTCTCTCTCTCTCTCTCTCACAACTCACTCAAACCTGCATCCTACCCCTTTTAATCGTTGGTTGGATCCTTTCAAACCAAGCTTAATCATCAAAAAACACGGACAAAAACGATGGTGGAAAGTGGCTTCTCTTCTCCTCGACACGACGCCTTCCCGGCCGGCCTTCGTGTTCTCGTCGTCGATGACGATCCTACCTGGTTGAAGATCCTCGAAAAGATGCTTAAAAAGTGTTCTTATGAAGGTTTCTATATTATAACCTTTTTCTTTTAACCAACTTTACTTTATCACTGTTCTTCATTGCCACATATACTAGTACTAGAACACTATAATAGTAGCTTCTTTGTCTTTTTGATTGCACTGTTCATTGGGTCTTGCTTTCTTTTGCTTTATTAAAACTCTTCACTTTTCGAGTTGAGTTTCATCTTTTGCGGATAGAAGATTAAAGCTTGATAACATGTTTGCATGTTTTCGGGTGTTTTTCTTTTTTCTTTTTTTTTTTTGGTTATTTGGACTACGGCACAATCCTTTAACAAATACAATATCAAGTCCGTGCAAGGTGCAAAACCCAGGCTTTTTGTGAGAGATTAAGATTGTAAATATGTTACAAATTGAAAGTATTTTTCTGGCTGTAAAGGTTGAGTAAGTGAGGTTGATCATCACTCTCGGGTTCTGACTATATGAGAGATTAAGACTCGGAATATGTTCTACAACTGTGAGAAAATAAGAATTTTTTGGTTCATTTTGTGATAGTGATTCATGAGATTGGACGGACTCGATTGAAAATTATGCCTCTACCACTTGTATTGTCATTATAATTTTTTCCTTTTGTCGGTTCTGTCACTGTTGTTTGGTTTAATCATCTTGTTCTGAAGGCTACTTGTTGGCTTCATTTTCTAAATATCTTTGGAATCCTTCGAACGGAAAAAATAGTTTCTAAAGTTGGTGAGATTGAACCGGCTGTGCCCATTTTTGCATATCTAATTAAGTGCAATAGTTATTTTGCAAAGATCAATCAACAGATGTGAAAGTATGTATTTTTTAGATTGAAGATAATCATGGAAATTGTGATTTTGTAAGTACTATATGTTTTCCTTCTGAACAAAGCTTAAAACATTTGAGAGATAAAATTGTCACACGTCTTTACTAACTGCATAAGGAAACTTCATGATCTTTTACATTGGCTAGGTTACTAATAGACCTAATACCTCCTGGACTGGGGATTTTCTCATTCAAGCAGCTTTGCCTGTTAATTGAGCAAGGTCTAACCTAGTGTTGAGTCCCCCCTCAATCCATTTCTACCCTTTCTCGTAAATTGAATATAAACTTCATTAATCTTTCTTCATTGATGCATAAAAACTAGGAATTAATCACACCGATAGGGTGATCAGTCATGAAGTTCAAGCAACTCCTGTCACCTTTTGCTTTGTAATTTATGACTTATGATCATGACTTTTGACTGAAAGCTGGGAATGTCTTTGATTATTATTGGCTCACTGGCAATAGAATTTCAATGAGATTAGATGGACGTAACTTGTCTTCAGCAAAATCTACCGAAATGGAAAAACTTGGCTGAAGTTTGATTGAGGTAGATGCATATGGGGTCTAACAGGCCAAATGTTGCTTGCTTAACTAGTAAAGAGTGTGGCTATTTGTGTATTGCTTCCTTTCTCCACACTCAGATGCTTCAGGGGTGCCATCTTGATTTTAAGCCTTTTTTTTGTGTGTGTGTGTGTCTGTTGGGTTGGAGAGGGGGGGGGGGGGGGGGGCAGGGGGTGGGAGGCGGGGGGAAGATGGGGAGGGGTGTTCTATCAGTAAAAATTGTATTTGTTTTTCAAACTTTCACGAGATGGTTCTTTTTTGACTATAAGTTAAGCATTCCAACATATTTTTCTTCCATTCTGACATTCTCTTTGGTGCTTCCACATGTTGCAGTAACTACGTGTTGTCTCGCTCGAGAAGCTCTGAACTTGCTTCGTGAAAGGAAAGATGGTTATGACATTGTAATCAGTGATGTTAACATGCCTGACATGGATGGGTTTAAACTTCTTGAACATGTTGGACTGGAAATGGACTTACCTGTCATCAGTCAGTTCTCTACCATAACATATAAGCCTTTGTTTTGAATGTCAATACTTGCTCCATTTTCATTATAGACCAAGCTTCTGACTAGATCCATTTATGTAAAATCACAGTGATGTCAGTCGATGGTGAGACAAGCAGAGTGATGAAAGGTGTCCAGCATGGTGCTTGTGATTACCTTCTTAAGCCTATAAGAATGAAAGAGCTTCGCAACATATGGCAGCACGTCTTCAGAAAAAAGATCCATGAGGTGAGAGACATTGAAAGTCTGGAAGGCATTGAGATTATTAACATGGCAAGAAGTAGCTCAGATCTGATTGATGATGGGCACTTGCTCGGTGGAGAAGATATGACCTCGGGACGCAAAAGAAAAGATGCTGAAAACAAGCATGATGATACAAGTGATCCTTCTTCTACAAAGAAAGCTAGAGTTGTTTGGACAGTAGACCTTCACCAGAAATTTGTCAAAGCTGTAAATCAGATTGGATTTGACAGTAAGTATACTTCAAGCTTTTGATTCAAAAGTTTAATTTCTTGACTATTATCAGGAAGTTCTAAAGCGTGTTTTTGTTTTTACGATTCAAAATTTGTGGTTCCACATTATTAAGATTCATAGTTACGGATACTACTGAGTTTCGTAATTTAAATTATTGGATTGAAGTAGTTTTGTTTTTGGCCTGTCTTCCTTCTTTACTAAACAGGGCCTAAAATCGATACTAGATTTAGATATGGCGTATCTATATATATGCTTGCAAGTTTGGCATTTTATAATGATGAATTGCCAGCCTGCCCATCTCATATCCCTAGTTCGCTCCTTACAATTAATCAAAGTTATCTTGGAGTAGAGTTTTGGCAGGCAAGGTCATATAGACTTGATGTGATATAACTACATTTCGTTGCCTATACATAAATAGGAGTTCCAATGGTACGTATACATATCCGATGCTAATTTGAACATTTTAGTTTTGTAATTACTGCATGATATGACCGAGTTCAAATCTTCTTTCTTCGAACATATATTTTTTTTAATAATTAGATCCATCTATTCACATCTTTATAAAAACATGCATGGATCTCATTAACTGCGACAAGTGGGGGTAGTTTACAAAGCTTTATACTATTAACCATATTAAATCTTAGATTTTACTATAGTCTACAGTGGAATTATTTGAAGATATATGTATTAGAAACTTCTCCTTGAAGACCAAAACAAATGGGACATTCATGGAACTTTTAGTTATTTGTCAAAGCCATTCATGGAACTAACCAATAAAATTATATATCCAAACGTGTTTTTTTTTCTAAAATTGACAGCGCAACGAAAACAAAACAAAAATATATGTAATTTTTATTTATTGGCATATTTGTAATTTGAGTATAAGTTGAAAGGTTTTCTGCTGTTGCATATTTCTCTATTGACATGGCTATAAATTTTATTTATGCTCGTTACTCATGACGTTTTTAATGTTTGTTTGACAGAAGTAGGTCCTAAGAAAATACTGGACTTGATGAATGTACCGTGGTTGACGAGAGAAAATGTTGCCAGCCACTTGCAGGTAAATACCTCCCACTTAGATTTTGGTCTCGATAGTGGCTAAAAGTTAAGCAAATACCTGTCTGCCATTGTATCCTCTTTGAATTATTGAGTTAAGTAGAGCCATGGCTCAATCTGGTAGAGATTGACACAATCAATTTCTTTTGGAATCTATACTCATTATTCCAAGAATAATTCATAACTTGCAGATATGTTTTAAAAAAAGTGTTCAAGACAGGTGAAATAAAATGATGATGGTTGTCAATAATCTAAAACATTGTTTAGATTCTTATTATGAAAATTTCTATTGTGCAGAAGTACCGCCTCTATTTGAGTAGATTACAGAAAGAGAGTGATGTAAAAAATTCGTTTGTTGGAATGAAGAATACAGATCCACCTTCAAAAGATTCTACTGCCAGTTTTGGTCTCCACAAGTCAATGAACATGATACAGGATGATGTTTCAAGTGGGACCTATGGTTTTTCTGTTAATAACTTGCTTGTTCAGAACATTGATATGAAAGGGCATGAAGGTGATAGAAAGGGAACTACTTCCGTGCCTGGGGCAAATCCCAAAGGAGCTTTGTCTATAGATATCCCTGATCCCCGTAAAGCCAAGAGTTCAAATATATGCTTTGATCATTCCCTTTCATCTGTTGATTCAGGTGTAACGTTTGCATCGTTTGGTTCTAACAACCCAGAACAGTTCTCCTGGAATGAAATTCCTGAGATTCAGTTCAAACAAGAGTGTGAACCATTGCCATTAGAGAATGGCTTCAGCCAACTACCACTGCCTGTTTCACAGCATCACATCGAGGCGGAATATTTAAAACCTGCCCCTTCCATTAGCTCTGGACCTTCCTTGAATGAAAAAGAGGTTAGTAGCAGCAGCATTGAAGTTAAGCCTTTGTATGAGGAGTATAGAAGCAATCATGTCAAACAGTCAAGTCCAACAGAAGTAGTTAACCTGTTACCTGTTCAAAGCAAAAGCCAAACTCTAAATAATCAAGTTTTTGAGCCCATTTCTGCTACTACATCAAGCATGAGAAGTCAGGGCATCAGTCTGAACGGCCTCACCAACTTGGAATTTGCACAAAGAAACCTGAATGGAGTACCTTTTGCTTCTTTGACTGAGGACTTTCAAACTAGTTGGCTTCAAGGTGATTATTGTGCTATGAATCTTGGGCTTCAGGATTTTCTGTGTACAGAGTATAACGATCCAGCACTCCTTTCCGAAATCCCATTCTGCTTGTATGATGCTCCAAGGTTTGATCACGAGCATCTCTTTGATCAAACAGAATATTCTGCAATAGATCAACGGCTGTTTGCTTAGCATCGAGTCCTTGCAACAGTCTTTGGTGAAGAAAGGATCCTTTACTATTTTAGGTAATCTATTTATAAGTGAAGTACTTGATTATGATGGATAGGGATGTCATTTTCCCAATCAGCTTGGACTTGGATGTGAAACATGTATGATAGAGTGGTGATAAAATGCTGAAACATAATAATTTTGCTGCTATAAGTTTCTAACCTGGGATATATGCATCTGTGCTGTATAAAATGCATGTATGCAAGCAACATGTGAACTTGGGTGCAAGAGTGGATCTGATTCTGATCTCTTCTCTCTTGTTTTCGTCTTTTTAAGCCTTTTCCTTTTATCTTTTGAGAAATTAGGGAAAGGTGTGTTCATGGATAAGTTGATTTTGTACTGCAGGGTCTTGAATCACCAAGTTTCTTGGCTGATTTTGGGGTGCAATAGTTGAGACCTAATGGTCAGATGATAATTGACAAGGTTCATGTTCCTTTGTTTCATTTCATACAAATTTAGCCCAAAGATGAAATAACTAACAGAAACCTACCAAAGCCACAGAACTTATATATAGACAGGCAGCTAAGGTTCCAGTACAAAATTGTACCTGGGATTGATTTAGAATTTGGCACTACATAAAAATTACAAGCTCTTCTCTAATATCTTAACTAATATAAATCCTATCTTTCATCATAAAGGTATTTTCAATTTCTATAATATGTAATCACTAAAACAAATGAGAAAAAATCAGTAGCTGCATCCACCGGCAACTGATCCTGCTCGTTCATGCCTTTTTGAAAGACTCTCTTTGCCAACTGAAAGCTGGATATTTGGGGAAGCATTTTCATGCCTGTTCTGTGGCAATGAGGTCACTGAACAAGCTATCCTGTTATATTTCATTAATACACTCTTGGAGCTTTCAGTATTGATGGAAGGCCTCTTTGGAGGTCTAGAGTTTGCATCCTGCCCCATGCTAGGAAATGGCTTCCTTCCAATCTTTGTTGATTGAGGCAAATTTGAAGGGATCTGCAAAGCAAAATTTGATGTTAGATCTAAAACCACAAGCTGTAAGCATATGGAAGATATAGAAGCTCATCCTTTCTCAATTACACCCATTCAAAGGAGAAAGGAATTTGACACTCAGGGAATATCAGGACAGTTTTATGTCCGCCCGAGCACCTACTGAACATCAATAGAAATATAGGGTCACAAAAGTGAATTGAACTGACAAACTACACCTATGATAAACTTTAATTTTATCTCATGGCGTGGAGCCCCGTTTCAAACTCACAGCCATGCTGTTCAAAATACCGTTGAAGGCAAGCAGGTTAAGATAGCCATAGGACCTTAATGTCATTGTGAGAAGACTGTGATCCACGGCATAAATCTTCATTCCGTCTAGCTTTGAAGTTAGTGCTCCACCTGAGTTTATTAAGGTCATTCTTCACTTTCTCCTGCATATCATAACATATGTTGTACTTTTATAGGTTTCACATGCAAAGAGGAAAATAAAATATCCTAATCTGTGACAAAATTTAGTACTGTACTCAAGCAAGCGAGCTTAGAGGAAACTGTGTACTCTATTCATGCACAATTAGATAATTTGCATGTGCGTGCACACGCACACATTATTTCATCCCATAGTAGAGCACAATTAGTTCACAGCTCTGCAATTTAGGAGCTTGGCCTCGGCAATTGCAGGGTTTCATCAACTGCACCAGTACTAACTCCCAAATCAATAGACCAACATCCAAATCTGACTTTTACCTTTGGTCGTAGTTGCATTTGTGATTTTTCTGCCTCTGAATTCATTTTATCTTCTAGCTTCTTAAAAAACTGACATGGGGCAGCAAGGAAGGAAACACTATTAAAGCTTGGTACAATTTGAAATCATGACAATTAAAGCATGAGAAAAATAACAGTAAGACTTGCCTCTTTCCGTTTTGCAGCCCTTTCTTCACTCCTGAAATGAAATGGAGAGGAAGCAATGGGAGATTGTGCACTGGTAATACTTGCACTTGAAGATTTTGAGCAGCTGCCACACATGCAATAGAGAAATACTTATGAGGTTCATATAAGAAAGGGGCTTCCAAAATCAGGCCAATAGTATCTCAAACCCCATATGGAAAGCAAAATAAGGAACAAGGAGCATGGCATCATGAAATTAATATTTAGTTTTGGCACTTAAAACTGTAAATATGCAAAACACAGCCCAAAAAACAGAATGTACAGTTAAAGGTGTACAGCATAATACAATGTAGGTAGCTTAAAAAAAAAAAGCATACTAATTACTTGACAAGTTCTGAGAGCATACACCATGAAAAACATGTAAAAAGGTTAGGTAGCAAAAGCTCTTACTTGGAGAGGGAGGGCCATCTGCCATCCCCTGTTATCCCTCCTGAAGCTGACTTATTGAGTACTGCTCTAGTCCTGTAGAAATAGATTTAATCATGTCAGAAAAGGGAAAACTTTTTAGGCAAAGTGTCGGCAAAGACATTTTGTGATGGAAGACTACCTTTTATTTTGTGAATGAAGAACTTTTGAAGGATGCTTTAAACCCCCAGTAACAGATGCCTGCAGTTTGTGAATGAAACTGTTCTTGGTCATTTAACAATTTTAAACCAACTTGGGTAACTCCCTAGTTACACTCTAAAAGAATTTGCAAATAAAGTTGAATACTCAACAGTGTTCTCATTTTTCACCTCATGAGACATCATACTCTTATTATTTTCTCATGCACTCTTGAAATTTTCCAACACTACCTCAGTGCAGATAAGGAACACGGCAAATAGACAAGGTGAGACAGGAGAAGTACCCTGGTTGGAGTTTGTAGTGCAGTTGAACTGTCTCTGGATTTCTTGAGTGATGTTTTATTGGTTTCACCAACATGAGGAGTGAAATTCGTGGACATGTGAAGGGATTTCTGAACTACTCTCCTTTGCTCATTTGAGTCTACTGCAGACTTCTTATTAATTAAAGCATGGTTATTTCCAATTCTTGAATTTATTTGTTTGGATACTCCACCATGATTGGATAATTTAGATGTGGAATTTGACTGTCCTTTCTCACTCGATGGAGCTACATTCTCTTGATCAGCAGCTTTCTTGAATGCCCTGGTTGGGGTTCGTAGAGGAGTTGTATCTTTTGGCATTCTGAGTGACGATTTACTAGTTTTGCTGGCACCAGAAGCAAAATTAATTGACATGTGGAGTGAGTTTGGAGTCGTTTTCTTCTTGTCATTTGAGTTTGCTGTGGACTTAGCTGCAGCAGTATCACATCTGGCTTGTGCTGAAGCCACTCGTTTGGAAGGATGTAATGGAAGTTTGGATGGTCTGCTGGGAGTTGATGACTTTGACAAAGAATTTGTTCTCCTTTTCTTGCTTGATGTAGTCAAGTCCTTCTGATCATTACATTCCTGCAATACCGCAGAATGAGGACAACCATAAAGACTTGACAAAGGTGAAGGAAAAGAGAAAGCATTGTTTAACTCAACATTACCATATTTGGAATCTTTTTATCTGGGCTTGCCATTATCGTGCCACGGTTGTCAACATTTTCAAGAGCCTTCGAATCTTCAACTCGGGCATTGTTATCCATATCCACTTCTTGGTCTATTATTGCTTGACCTCTTTCCGAAACGGTGACAGCCATATTATCTCTTTTAATATTAAGATTGCAGGCATCTACATCAACACAATTAACTACCTCAGCATCTGAAACATCTTTCTCCTGTTCTTCATCCATAGGCACAGAAGGGTTTGCATCGGCTGCATCTGTATTTAAGGAAGAGTCAATCAGGGCTGCACTGCTAGTGCCTGTTTGAGAGGCATTTGCTTGCTCAAGCAAGGCTGCTGCTCTCATTGCAGCTCTTCTCTTGTAATGAGCCTCAAAAAAAGCTTTCTTCTGAGCAACGGAACCTGGCTTTGAAAACTTTTCAACTTCCTCCAAGTAACGGTTGTGAGAGAAGGTTGACCATTTCTCCCAAGCCAACGATTCTGACATAAATCTACCAAAAGATACGGATTCTGTGAGAGCACGAGCTGGGTCACTCTGTAATTCAAAATCCACCATCAGTTTCCTGCGATCAAATTCTTCAAGCTAGACTCTAAAACTGCTGACACCACACTTATAAATAGCTTGTTAAAAAGCTCCATTCCTATTAACATATCTATTCATTATTATCAGAGAACAGAGTGATGGAAAAAAAAAATAAAAACCAGCAAAATTAGGGAAAGCTTTGGACTTGTATCATCAAACTATCGTAACATGTTCTGTTTTTCCTTTATTTTGGTCAATAAAGAGGCTGAAGGGAAACAAAGTAACAGCCTCAATGTGTTGTTGAGATCTCTTATCGATGAGTTTCCGTTTTCCTATAGTTTCCTACCGACCAAACAAGTGTAAGGAAAACAAAAGAGCTGAATCTAAGATCCCACTAAGGTTTTCAAAAGAACCCAGGGAGTAAACCCAGAAAATGAAACAGCTTTTATCACCGAAGTTTCTTTAACAAAAACTGACCTCTTTAGCTTCACGAGAAACATCTGCAGGATTAGAAAACGATCTTACAAGACAAGCAGATTCAGCCATTTCCTCAACAACCCTTCTCTTTCTCGACAACCAAAAACAGAAAAACTTCTATTTTTCTGAGTTTACTGCTTTCTTCTCTACCTCTTTCTAGTTCACTTTTGTGCTTCAAAGCTTGAAGCCTCTCTAACTCTGCAAGTGAAAAATAAAAAAAGAAACCCACCAAGGCAGGCTCCTTCTTCTAACCGTTAGTATTTTGAAACAAAGGCTCTGTCTTTCTCACTCTTTCTGACTACTCACTAGACTCAAGGTCATGGGTCCATTTCAATGTCCAGCCTAAACATATGCAATGTAACTGAGATGTGCAAGAAAAAGAAGCTCCTTTGTGTGGGGCGTTTTTTTGTTTGCCTTAAAGTTTGGGTTTTTATTTTTATTTTTATTTTTTTTCCTTCTCCCTCTTTAACCTCACTTTTATGACTGTTTTTTCAGGGTTTCCTATGAAAATATGAATCTATAATTGTAAAGTATCTGATCATTTTTTTTTCTTTTCTGTAGCATGGATCTGATCTGATCTGGGTCGATCTGATGAATGGATTTGGGTCCCATAAGTTGAAAATTTAAAAGCTTCCCAACGCCTAGTTCTTTTCTTTTTCTTTTATTTCCTTTTCCTTTGCTTATATTATGTCAAGACAGAAAAAAGAAAATGTAGGTACTCTTTGATTTTGAGAATCTTCAAGCTTTATTGCATTAGTTTAACTTGGCTACTAATTTGAATTTGGAAGCCATGAAGGAAGGAAAGAAAAAAAAAAGAATAGTGGTGGAGCCATCGAGGCAGACAAATCCAGGGTTAAGAAAATTGGCTTTGCAACGGCTTTTGTCTGCAATTATGTACAAGCTGTGGGGTTACCAACATTTTTTTTTTTCTGAAGCCAAAACAAAAACTTGGTTTGACTTTGATGGAGAATTCGCAACAACCTTTTTGGCTTTTAATTTTAAGCATCATTGCTGCAAGCCTTATTCTAAGATTACTTTATACAGTAAGTATTAACCTTCCATAAGGAAATTTTGAATGATTGATCAGGGAATTAAAACATTTAAAAGGTGAAAATATTTTAAATATATTATTTTATGGTTAGTATGTTTTTCTCTCTGCTGGAATGTTCCAAAATGAGTAGAATTTCTTTAAGTAGTATGCTCAATTTAAGATCTAATCTTTTAAAATTGGCTCAATTAAAAGTCTAAAAACACAATTCGAAAAAATTGGAACCCATATTTAATAAATTGTGACAAATTGAGCCCATCTCTATATGAAAATCAATGCTTGTCATATAAATGCATTAATTTTGATAAAAAATGTCGTAAAATTAATTGAAAATCAAACAATATTAATCAAAATAGATTCAATACACGTGACATAATATAAAATTTTCACGTACTTTTCAACTTATATATATGTTACACATTAGAATTAACTAATAATAAATTCAATTTATTACAATTTACTAAATATAGGTATTTTTAGGCCCTTAATTGAGCCAATTTTAAAAGATTAGGCCCTGAATTAAGTAAGATTAAGTTCCGAATTGAGTATTTAGCTTTTCTTTAATGGTGTGACTTGAGTTTTTTATAGGTCAAAAAAAAGTTTTGGAGTAATCCATGGAGTTCATTCCTTGATCACCTCAAACATTTACCACCATCACCACTAAAAACCTGTTTACCCCGACTAGAGCTTTTAGTTAAAGTGTTGTTTTAGTAGAATTGTTCCATAAACATAGTTTAGAGAAGTTAAACTAGTATTTAACAAATTTAACATAGAAGTGTTGTAAAACGTGAGAAACTGTTTTGACACTAACATTATAAAATGACTGTAAAATATTAAAATTACGAAAAAAATACGTATTATATGAATATTTATTATTAATTAATATAATTTAATTGATCATTTTATAAATTTTTATATCATTATTTTATAATCTACAAATTATTTATAAATTCATTTTTATAAAATTTAGGCACAAATTTTGAACCAATTGATTGATGTATTATATATAAATTATATATAATTCATAGATTATTATTGTACAATATTGAAATCTTGTAAAAAAAAAGAAGAAGAAAAGCCTTTGAGAGAAATACGACTATTAAATACAAAAATGGAGAAAGTGAAAAATGAAAATAAAATTAGGGTGTTAAATAGAAGAAAAAGTATAAACATATAAAAAAATTCATTAAAATAAAATCTCTGCTCACATAATCTATATATGTGATTTTGAAAGAAATTTCAAATTATAACCTCTCTTTTGAAAACTCAATAACGCTTTCGAATAAGTTAAAATTATAAAAAAATTAATAAGCAAACACTCAACTTTTCCTTGTAAGATAAAGAAACTGTTTAAAAGACTGAGCCGAACTCCCAGTAATTCACGTTAAGAAACCAAGTAGCCTGGGGTCGGTAAGATCAGTCAAAAGCAATAAATAAGAAAAAAAAAGCCTCAATCTAACCAGAAAAAGGGCCAAAAAAAAAGAAGAAGAAAGAGTTCGCAAAAGGTTCAAAAGTCAACATGATCATTTTAAGGTTTTCGGACCACATAAAAAACAGCACATCTATGCTGGTCCCTAAGGCTGCAAGTTCAGTAACCATTCATTCAAGTTAGTAATTGCACTTTGCACATAACTGGGATTTGTACCATCTGCCAATTAACTCCAAGCTTGCTTTTATTCATGCCAAGTACGTCTGAACTTATTGCCAAAACGGCAAAAACCTTGAACAACTATTTATGGAGAACAGAGCAGTGGTTGGGAAATGCTAGAGAAAGCTCAACTCTTGTAAACAGTAAATGGCTTTGGCCTTTTAAGATAGATGGTTGGTTCAGTTGGAATCACTCACTGATGAAGTTTCAAGCACTTCTACTTCTACCGAACTTATTCATATTGATATTCTACATTAATGCAAAATGAACAAAACTTACGAGTTAGTATAAAAAACTTTGCCAAGCATAACAAGTCTTCCTTTGTTTTCAACACTTGATCATTGCCTATCTATGACCTTCTGACATCAAGGACATAAAACAAAAACAAGCAAAATTTCTAAGAAAAGTTTCATTGGACATGAATGTCCATAATTCTGCCGTGGTTACTAGCCTTGGGGATAGTTATGTACAAAACCCCATCTTTCACCTCAGCCTCAATTTTCTCAAACAGAACGTTCTCAGGCAACGCAATCCTGCTACTGTACCTCCCATAGCTCTTTGCAGACCATTCTTCTTCTTCCTCTTCTTCTCCCTTCTTAGGGGCCTTCTCAGCCTTGACAACTAACATCTTCTCTTCGACCCACACCTTCACATCATCCTTGGTCATGCCCGGCATGTCGAACCTCATTTTGTACTCCCCTTCTGCTTCTTTGATCTCCCATGGTGTCCTCCCTCTGCTGTAACCACTGTCCTCACCTGGTACAGGAGATGGCCACGTGCCTGAGTACGCAAAAGGGTCTTCCATCATCCTCTCCATCGTTTCCATCATCTGCTGCACCGTTCTTGCTGTCGGGAATCTGTCCCACAACCCTGCTTAGAGCATAACAGGTTATTCAAGATTCGATCAGCAATTCAGCATCCAGAATTTCAGAAGAATGGAAAACATTTCAAACTAATTTGGCCATTTTACATACCTGTTGGAGCAACAGGGCCGACCCTTTTCTTGTTGGGTTGAGAGTTTTGGTGTTTGCTAGGTCTTTGCAAGTGGTCAAGGTTGTCTCTGCTGCTCTCTCCCGCCAGGGCCTTGACTATGCTGTTCTTCTTGGGGTGGGGTTTAGAAAGGGGAAGGTGACGAAACTTGCTGGTTCTACTGGAGGAATATATAGAGAGAGAGGTGCTCAGGGCCGAAAGAGCTTGTGACATTTTTCTTTTGGGAGGTTATTGTCCACTTCACCCTGTTACTGGCTCGCTTGGTTTGAGGAAAAAAAGAGAAACTGGAGCTTTGATTCTTAAGACTATCAAAGAGGAAGATGAGAACCAATATTAAGTTGATGGAACAGTCCGACGGTTGATAATTTAAAGGAAAGAGTAGACATTTCTGGAGAAGTATGGAGCTGAGAGTGGAGGTTAATTTCTAGATTTCTCCAGAAACCAAAAATCTGGCTCGGATAAGGTTTTCTTCACAGGATCACAGCATTTAGCTTGCGGCCCTGGAAAAGTTGACAGAAATGGTTTTCAAGATTTGGCCCAAACCAATTACTTATGAATTCCTAATATAACCTAAACAAGAAATTTTGTATTTGAAGGCCCATTCCGAACAAAGAGGAATTGAAACTGGAAAGCCTATATCTAGATGGGCCAGATGCTACCCTCAAATTTATTGTGTGTGTGAAAATTGCCCAGTTTTGAGGAGAAATGAATGGGTGAATTCCACCTCTGGTTGATATAAGTAGAGGTTAGGTCTCGAATTCATCCGAGAGAGTTATAGAGTTCAATATCCCTCACTCCCTCAGTTCAATACTCCCTCAGTTGAGTATCTGTATTAATAATTTATATTTAGATATGCGCTGTGATATATGTAAATTAATTTAAAAACATTCAACTCTTAATTTTTTTAATGACAAGAATTCAATCTTTAATCAGATGTGCATGAAAAGAATAAAAACAAACTTAGAACAATTTATTTCCATCTATAATAATGCATGGGAGTCTTTTACAGAGTTGATTTCTCAAATTTTTTATATCATTGATATTTAGTAACTAAGCTAAAAATAAAAAGAAATAGTGGGAAGTTAATATTCAAAAAACTATTTTTGAAAGAAAAATTATAAAGAAGGGATGAAACCCAAGATGCAAAAATCAAGTCAACAAAAGATAAGGCACTTGTTGTAACTGTAATTATTTGGATCCTAGAACCTTTTGTTTCTTTGGTCTACAATTGCATTTGGACTATAAACTTTTGGTACGTTTAGCATATCCCATTGTCGTGCCAAACCTAAACCTTACCGAAATTAACTGAAATCGAACCTTTTATCCAAAGTTGTCGAAAATTTATGACACATGAACATTACCAAGACATTGGGAGAGCTCTAGTTGTTCCGTGATAGAAAACGATATGCTATGAGATCCTTTTAGCACATACTACCTCCGTCCCACATAAATTATCACTTATTGATATTTGATGGAGTTTTAGATAGTGAAAAAGTTAAGATAAAAATATAATTAGATAGTATTATCTTTAAAAGTTAAAAACTTTGAAAGTGATTTTTTTAAAGAATTTTAGTATTGATTTTTTTAAAGAATTTTAATATTGAAGGGTAAAAGAGAAAAGTTAGATATTAAAATTTTTTTACTTTTGTAAAATGATATTTTTTTTAGTGAGACAATTTTAAAAGTTGAAAGTGACAATTTAATTTAGATAGAAGGAGTAATATATAATGTCCGTGTGTGAGAAATTGAATTGTAATAACTAAAATTAAGAGTTTAGCAGGATAGTGATCTACTCAAAATTAGAAAAATTAATACTATAATAATGTCATTATGAATGCAATTACTTGGGGTCCCAAAATTTGTTCTCTATCTTCATCAATAATATGGTTTCACATGTACATGTCCCTCGTTTTCATTTCAACCTTTGAAACGCAACCAAAAAAGGGTTCCCCACCAATCCAATGTAGGGTGGTATATATTATATATATAAGTACGATAAGTGTCTTCTCTTCTCAGCCTAGCTCGTTCGGGCCTCCTGAGAGAAATCAAATGGACCGTTTTACCCTTCAAACCATTTCTCTTCCCCTCATACTTTTGCTTGCGGTCATCTATTTCATCTTTTACCGACGAAAATGGCATCTAAATTACAGGTCAAAGCTAAACTCAGAGTCACAGTCGGTAACCCCACCGTCACCGCGAAGTCTCCCAATAATCGGTCACCTTCACCTCCTTACTGACATGCCACATCACACCTTCGCTACACTAGCTCAAAACCTTGGTCCCATAATCTTTCTCCGTCTAGGCCAAGTTCCCACCCTCGCCGTCTCTTCAGCACGACTCGCTCGACTTATTCTCAAGACTCACGACCACGTGTTTTCGACTCGCCCCCAACTCATATCCGCTCAGTACCTCTCTTTCAACTGGTCTGACATCATGTTTTCCCCTTACGGCCCTTACTGGCGCCAAGCCAGGAAAATCTGCGTCACCGAGCTGCTCAGCTCGAAGCGGGTGAGCTCCTTCCAACTCATTCGAGACGAAGAGGTGAACCGGTTGCTCAGGGTGTTGTCAACTCGTTCGGGGTCAGAAATCAACGTAAGTGAGCTCTTCTTCTCCCTAGCGAATGACATCCTATGTCGGGTGGCATTTGGAAGGAGGTTCATGGAAGGGGAAGGGTCAGAGGGGCAGAAGAGACATCTGGCAGGGGTCTTGACAGAGACTCAGGATCTGTTCGCCGGGCTCAGCATAGGCGATTTCTTTCCCGAGTGGAAGTGGGTTCACTCATTGAGTGGGTACAAGAAGAGGTTGATGAAGAACCTGGAAGAGTTAAGAAAGGTTTGCGAGGAGATACTAGAGGAGCATTTGAATTCGAGAGATGATCAGAAGGAGATTAAGAACAAAGAGGATTTCGTGGATGTTTTGCTGAGGGTGCAAAAACGAGATGACTTGGAAGTGCCCATTACGGATGATAATCTTAAGGCTCTTGTTCTGGTAATTCTTTCTTTTCTATTTTTGTTTGTGGTCTCTGATATTTAACTTGCAGTGAGTTGAGTTTGATTTGAGACTTTGGAGTTGTCGATTAACGCAGGGACGAATCTACACTTGGGGCAGCTGGCCCTGATGAAATCCTTAGTTTATATAAAATTAAGAAAGCATTATAGGATTAATTTACCTTTACCTTTAATAAATTTCCTTGGTTTGCCCCACTGAAAGTCTTAGGTGCTGTTTGATAAACTGAAAAAATTAAGTGCTGAAAAATAAGTGTTAAAAATTTAAGTACTGAATTTAATAAGGTCTGAATTTGTGTATAAAAACTGTTTAATAATTAAATGTTGAATATAAATAAATTGTTTGATATCCATAAATGTTAAATTTTTTTTGAAATCATTAATAACTAAAAAAAAGGTGATTTAGTATAAAAGGAAAGTTTTGTAAACTTGAAGTATTTAATTTTTTCACCATTCAATGATAAGTAGGTCTCTACTTATTTTTTAAATTCAACACTTTTTTGTTGAAAAGATTCATTTAAGTTGTGGCCTACAAAATTTATCAAACATGTTTAAAATCGTAAAGTGTTGAAAATTTTTATTTTCAACAGTTTGAAAATTTTCAACAGTTTATCAAACAGCCCCTTAAATATGCAAATTAAGAGATATATAGGTTTTTTAGTAATTTTATATTGGTTAAGTTATATTTTTTGTTTTAATTTTATCACTTTTCCAGTTTTCTTTCATGAGTTTATTGTCTTTATCTTTTTTTTAATCCTTTTATATATTGACATTTTCTCTCAAAACATCTCGATTATTTTATGGGCATTTTGGTTTTGAACATGATTTTCTTAATTTTTAGCACATGCATATATATACTTTGATTTGACGAAAAGTATAATTCAGATTTAATATTTTTTAATTAAAATTATACAAATTAACAATACATACAAATGTGTGCCCCATAGACAAAAAAAAAAAAAAACTAGATCCGTCCCTCGATAAACAATGACTCGGTTTGAGTTAGGGAAGCGGTAGGCATAGATGTGGACAGGGTTTGCATGCAGAGAGGTTAGTAACGTAACGTCAGCAATGGTGGTTTTATATCTCAATGTCAAAAAAGAAGTGTAAGCATCTGTTACGAAAACGAAAACTCAATGTTACGAAGGACTAAATGGATTATGGTGTTTCACCAAAAAGGAAAAAAAAAAGGAATAATGATGCAAAATAGATAGGCGTACAATTATTAATTAATTAATTAATGTTAGTTTAATTTGTTTCCTTAATCATACTAAGTCCTTGTCCGACCGTTAAAGCTCGTTTTCATCATTTAATTTGAATTTAAGTTTAAAATAATAATAATAATAAAAAAAGTAACGTGTCTGTTAATAGAGACGACGAAGTGCAAGGGTAAAGACTTTTTGAGGCCTGCCCTAATCCTTGTATAAGTTTATTAAAACTGGTTGCATAAGGTGGAGGCAAGCTGAGTAGGAAGGGTATGCAGTGTCTCAACTAAAATGAATGTTTTTGGAGCAGGACATGTTTGTTGCTGGAACTGATACAACGGCTGCAACCCTAGAATGGGCAATGACAGAGTTAGCTAGACATCCGGGAGTGATGAAGAAAGCACAGGAAGAAGTTCGAAGCATTGCAGGCAAAACCGGAAAAGTCGAAGAGAGCAATCTGCAACACCTTCACTACCTCAAGGCTGTCATTAAGGAGACCATGAGACTGCATCCATCGGTACCTTTACTTGTTCCACGAGAATCAATGGATGAATGCATTCTCGATGGCTACAAGATTCCTGCCAAAACTCGGGTCCTCATCAATACCCACGCTATAGGAAGAGATCCGAATTCATGGAAGAATCCTCTCGAATACGACCCTAGGAGGTTTGGGGACGCAAACATTGATGTTGAGGACCAGGATTTTAGATTTCTACCGTTTGGTGGAGGGAGGCGAGGTTGCCCGGGTTACACCTTTGGCCTGGCATCGGTTGAGATTGCTCTGGCTCGGCTTTTGTTTCACTTTGACTGGGCATTGCCTCAAGGAGTTGGCACTGATGATGTGGACCTTGGAGAGATTTTTGGTCTGGCTACAAGAAAAAGAACCCCTCTACTACTAGTCCCGACGGTGAACAAAGGACTATTGACTTAATATAATAGATATAATGAATTGATGATCAGAAATAGGCTCCTGCAATCACAAGAATAAAGTAGGATTGTTTTCACTTGCTGTTGTCCATCTTATCAAGTTGAACATTAGTTACAAAAATAATTTCTACCCGTGTAATTGTTTCCAATGCCCACTAGATATTTCATTCCATATAGTGGTAATAGACTACAAGTATTTGTTATGCGTGCAAAACATGCTCAATTGGCATATACTAACAGAAATTTTGTGCTCAACAAATACACATCCATGAACAAAACTTTGCAGCAGAATTTCTGTGCTCGTCACGTTTGCTTGAAAGATTCCGGGAGCACATGAATCATCCAATCCAGGACCAAAGAGTATGACAACCAAATGGTAAATGGCTAGACTGTCCTCAACCTTTAACCCTGGTAAGTGAAACAAAAGTAGAAGCAAAAATCATTCTAACCCCTCAATGAAATCAAACTAAGGGAAAGATGAGATGATACAGTTGGTTTCTACGGTAGTTAAATTGTAAGTTGCATCAGTATCTATTGAATTTCTTTCCTTCAAGTACTAATATCCATTAAGCTTACTTGGCCTTTTCTGTAGTTGTTTCCTCTGAATCCTCAGTTGTGGAGGGATTTAGTGCTGTTATCTTCCCAAAAGACTCTTTTGCATCACCAAAGAAGTCTTTCACTTTATCAAGTACCGTTTTAAGCTGGTCTTGTGTTGGAAGCTGAAATGGAATTGGAGCATAAATATGTTAGGACTAGAAAAGGGGAAATTTTTGTAATTCAAGTCTGATAGGAAAATCAAAAGCAGAAAAGAACTAGTAGAACACAGCTTGCCAAAAAAGTTCTATTTTAAACTCTACTGCCAGCTAAAATCTGAATACCTTTTCCTAAAATCTGGTCCCTCAATTTAAACAAGAGTTAGCCGAGTACATCAAGTCTCATTTAGAGCACAAACTAATAAAGGGTTTGACAAGTTAGAATGATAGAACCAAAAAATTGTATGCTGACCTCGATAACATCATTGGTAGCAAGTGCAGCTCTCACATTACCATTTTCCTGCACATTTAGAACACACAATTAAGAAGTAGCTCATCATCTTCTGGGGAAAAATCCAAAAAACCCCCCTGAAAAAACACCTAAAAGACACTTAAACGCTCCTAGTTTGAAAATGCAATGTTTTTCCCTTAGACCATCCATTGCCGTTAGTCAACCCATTAAAAAAAATAAAAATTCTAAACTACTCCTTTTATCCCCTTTCTCATCACAAAACTTCACAGATTTTCTCTCTTCAATTTTCTGGATACTGTTTTCGGTTTTAATAAGCTTCATCATCCTTTCTTTTTAGACTTCTTTACTCAGAAATAAAATAGCTTAAAGAGTAAAAAGAAAGAATAAGGCAATTTTTTTATAGAGTCTAGAAACCACCGAATGGAACCACCGCCTCATCACCGATCATCTTCTGTGATCTTACCATCACCGTAAGTCCCACTGAAACCTCCTACTAATAATATACAATTAAAATCTGTCCTAAATCCAAATTATCCTGAAATTACCAAGGTCCGTTATCTTAGGGCTTGATACAAAAAAGAGCCCTCGACCTTATACAAAATTGTTGTTTTGGCCCTTCAACTTTTATTTTGGAATTTTTGGCCCTCGAAACTTTTATTTTATGCACAATGTAGTCCTTGGTGCTGACGTGGCGCAACCATATATTGACATGTGAAATTTTTTCATTGCGCCACGTCAGCACCAAGAGCTACCTTGTACACAAAATAAAAGTTCGAGGGCCAAAAATTCCAAAATAAAAGTTGAAGGGCCAAAACAACAGTTTTGTACAAGTTCGAGGGCTATTTTATGTATAAGCCTTTATCTTAGAAACATAAATGATTGGCTTCTACCTCACTCTTATTTTTCCGGTTGGCCCGAACAAGATGATGAAATGCAGAAACATGAAATGGAGTCAGACAAGACAACAAAATTACCCCAACCCATATTCTTCCCGAGGTTTCAAAAAGTAAAATATATATATATATATATTATTGAAATAAAATATTCTGTTATTTTTTTGTTCTCGTTTCTATTTATATTTTTATTGGATATTTACTTTTGTACGAATTAAATTTTTATTCAAATTTATTTATCATTGTTAAATCAAAATTTAAAAAAATTATTGATCATTGTTTATCACTGATAAATCTTTAATCCAATTAAAAAGATTTACTGAAAATTATTTTTCATTGTTTTCCTTGGTCAAATTTAACTACAGTGTCGTTTAACCATTTTAGATTTACTATAAATGAAAAATTAAGGGTAATGAGGTCCTTTTACATTTACAAGTAACATTTGACTAATGGCAATGGATGGTCCAAGGGGGAAATTTTGCATTTTCAAACTAGGAGGGCCTAAGTGTCTTTTAGGTTCTTTCTCAAGGGGCTTTTTGGATTTTACCCTCATCTTCCGGGGGATAAAACAAATAATTTTGATCATGATAAGTTGGGAAAACCAAGATTAAATTAAATTTTATAGAATATAGAGTTGAGGTAATCGGAACTTACAACAAGTTTGTAGCCATATCTGAAATCAGTTGCAGATCGCAATACACGGAATTGTTTGAATGCTGTCTTTTGTATCTCCTTCTCATCCTATTTGAAAAAGAGCCCACTAGTCAGCAACACTCCAGAACAAGGTTGAAAATGATGCAAAGTTCTTAAATATGAAATACGTAAAAAGCACAAAGTTATCTCTGGCAAATGAAACATAAATATGTTATACTGAACTGGCAGGAATTCTATTAAACTCAAAAGGAAAAGCTTCAGATCTCAAAATAAATATAGTCATGACAGTTCTTCAGCTAGAAAACCAAGGCATCAAACTAAGTTCTTTTCTTCCAGCACTGAATAATACAAAAAAAAAAAGCCAGAATTACTACTTGGCAGCGATTTTCAAAACTGTATGTTTTAGGTTCCATGAGTCTGTCGCAGAGTTTGAGACTAAAATTCTTGAGTTAAGCCATCCTTCAGCTAATGCAGAAAGAATTGTAATGTATCCTCATTTGTTAGAATGGATACAAACGCCAACAATGACATAAATTCATTACATTCCAGAACATAAGTCATGATCGATTTAAAGATAACATCACAATCATAAACTTCTTTGTTCCTATAAACTACTGAAGAAAGCAAAAGCATTTAGTTATGCACCCCCAAAAATGAAACAATGAAGTATAGAAAAAAGAGAGTGTAGCGAAGGCAATTACTCTGGAGCAGACAAACAAATATATAAAGACTCTCAATTCTTAGAAAAGTAATTATTCTATGGAGATATGCTATCAGGGTATAGAGAATTTAGTTTACTCTGTAAATAACGGCTGCCAGATTTCTAGCAAGTGTATCTTTATAGATGTATTTTCCGAGGAAATTGTCCTTTGCTGCAACCATGATTTTAGCAGTGGTGCCACCAGTTACCATACTAAGCGGGTACCAAAGATTAACCTGCACAAGTAATAAGACTTTTAACACCAAAGATTAACCTGCACAAGTAATAAGACTTTTAACTCAAGAAACATGTAACCCTTTGACAATTTCTTCTACATAATTCACATTTAAGAAAAATGAAAATGCACATATAGATAAAAATCTAGGAATACTTTTTCCTAATCTGATGTTTAGCAGCGAGCCAAGAAATGGTTAAGGAGATCTGAAGGAGTAATACATGGCATAGTCATCGCTCCTAAGAGTGCAGTGATATGAATATTAAAAAAGGGAGCATTCCTTTCTCTTACACACGTTTCCCATCTTGATTAGAGTTTTAGAGTGAAAAATTGCAGCAATCACTGCAGCAAATGTGTAATATATCTTAAAAAAGTTGAAAGCATTCAGCTTAAGCCTATTTGGCCCTGACTAAAGCTGAAATTAGAAAAGAACCATTGTCAGATCAAATAATCTCAATTAGCATCTAAGATATTACTGCCCATCAAAAAGTTTCATTAACATCTATCAACTCCTCATTGCAACTATGTTCAAAAAGTAAAATTTAAAGTTTCAGCTTTAAGATTCTAAAAAGTTCATACACAACTCTTATATAGAATCAAAAATAAAAACTGGACTCACCAAGGCCCCAGTTGCCCCAACTTTACTTTCTATATTTCAGGTTAGCAATTTGGAATCACACAAGAACCTAGTAACTCTTAACAAAAAGATTGGAAGAAAGGAACAAAATTTAAGAACTCATAAAAGGAGGAAAAAGAAGGAAGAAAGAAACTCATAAATGGAAAGAGAGACAAACATTGGCCATGCGGATGAAGATGACAAACTTAGGGTTGCCATCGTCTTCAATCTTAGGCAAAGGAGGAGGTGGAGGCCTCTGAAACTGACGAGCTGCCATTCCCTTTTTCCCTTTGGCTTCTACCACCAGCATCCCTCCTCTCCGACTCTGCTGCTGCTGCTGCAACGTTGTGGTTCTGGAACTGAACAGCGAGTGCTTGACCAACCCATCGAGTGTTTCGTTGTGGGTTCTTGAAGTACTCGACAAAGGAAGCCTCACCAGCGCATTTAGAGACATACAAACCTCCATTTTCTTCACAAACAAAGCTCTTTTCTTTGTTTTCTCTGCTGAAAAATTGTCTGGCCTTTTTAACTGCTATGCTAAGTGCTAACGGCTTATTTTTCGTTTTGCTTCTCTGAAATATGGGATGAGATTATTTGTGCAGTGGGTCTTATCCACGCTCTGGGAATTTCTAAGAAAACAATAAAAAAAAGAGTAGGGAGACTAGAGAGAGGTCTACAGAATATCCACCAGACACGTGGCCTTTCTCCGATGATGTTTAACTGATTAACTGGAGTATCTGGGTCTCACAAGATGGACCATGGACCTCTCCCCTAACCGGTGCGTTTCAGCTAATTAAAACACTGTCAAGTTGTTCGAAGTTCAAACCAGAAACCACTAGTAGCCTCGGCTGACAGCTCATTGCAACCTTAAGATCGAGACATGTTCGCGGTCTCAAAAAAGATCGAGACATGTCGTCTAACATATGGACACAGCAGAGGGAATTTTTATGCAAAAAATTGTTTGGTCGTTCATTTTTAACCCATCATCATTGCATTTCTCCAACGCGACGCATAAGTTTTAGAAACAAGTACTATTAATTTATGGAATAAGTCCTAAAATTTTAAAATATTTATTGTGGTATGACATTTTAATAGTTATAAAATAATAATTACATCATGTTAAATAATATAAGATGGTGGGATAAAAGTGATGGTCAAATAACTAATGATTTAGGCCATTGAAACTGAAAGTTGATCCAATATGGTTACATTTTGGTTACAACTTACAAGAACATATCGCAGATTGAAGAAAAGAAAATTTGTAAGCTAGATGGAAGAAGACTTTTCAAATTCATTTTTCTCAGATTTGAGAATGTTGGGGTTCATCAGCAGTCAGAATCATGCCAGCAGGAAATGGTTTTATGCTTCGTCTACACTCAGAAGGCTAAATTAGTGACTTGGATAATGATCTCTCTATCGCAACATTTAATGTAATGATCTCTATACTTAGTTGGGGATTTAGTTAGCTTATTTTATCTATATTTAATTTCCAAGTGTATGGTGCGTTAACATGTAAAACTTTTTTCAAACCTCAAAAAAAAAAAAATCAATATAAATAAAAATCAGTAGTTTCTCAAGGTGAGATTCGTTATTGCTCCACGCTCCCATCCCTCCCCGTGTTTATTATAGCAGATGGGCTTTCATTTATCTTTATATATTGTTAATTCCTTTGTCTAAAGTCATTTCCAGCAAGAAGCTGCGACAATGGGCTTTGATTTCCAGCCGAGAACCAAGCACCCTTTATCTTCCACAATCGTGTAACCCTCAGAAACCTTAATCTTTCCAAGCCACTGCTTGGCCTGCGTTAGCATCTTGATGGACGCCGGTTGAAAACCAGCCCGGCTCATCCTCCTGCGCCACTGATCAACCCTTTCATGCCTTTCAATTCTTGCTGGCCCCTCGAAGCTTACAATGTTCTTTATCTCTTCTGCGAAGTGGAACTGCTCCATTTTGGCACGTCTAGTGTCATACTTAGGCAGCATTGTGTCTAGCGAATCAAATATGGCTGAATAATAATGCAATGCCTCCATGAACCTGCCAAGAAAGAAAGGCCCGTTATGACTTGAGTCTTGCTCTACTAGAATCAGGAGCTTTGGAGACAATTTGTGTAGCTTTTTTAGAACCGAGTTTAATGCTCCTCGGCTCTCTTTCACTACGCAATGCAATTGAAGTATGCTGTTGATAACCAAGGCCTCGTCAGCTGATGTATTGAAGTCTTCAGGTTTCAGGTTTTCTAAATTGCTTTCCACTACTGAAAACTCGAAATTGAGTTTCAAGGTTTTGGCATATTGTTCTAGACCATCTCCAATTGTTTGGAGGCGTTCAGGGCAGGTTCCGACTCCAGTTATGCGGAGGCGTTTAGGCGGCTGACCTGCACGCTTGACCAGGCTCTGAATTAAGTCGAGCCACTGGTGGCCACGAGACAGGCCAAGTGTCATACCCAAGTCCACCACATGAACTAAACTCTCTCCCTCAAAGGCTTCCAATATCGATGCATTCGCTACAAAATGACCGAATTGGATTTGCGGGTATAGTTCATAAACGAGGCTTAAGGCTTCATCTTTCTCAAATGAAACATCCCTCGCTTTTGCTGCTGGTCCTATTACTCCAACTGCCCCTAATGGTTGGACCAAAGCGAGACGGTCAGCGAGTCCCTCGACAAAGCAGGACGCAACTCGCTGGAATGAAGTTCCAAAGACGAGCGCATTAGCCCTGAGATCTGATAACAACGCCGAAGCATGTATTTTGTCACGGTAAGCAACTGCCTCTGCACAAGCAATGAGTTGTTGGACCAGTTTCATCGCTTCTCGACCCTCTTCTTCTTTGATTTCATTCTCCTTCTCACCTCCAGCCATGGCATTAACAGCTGCTTCTTCCATGGCCGCCATCGCTAAGTATCTCTGCGTGTAAGCCCATACATGGTCCCGGAATTGGAGTTTTGGCAGCCTGGTCAAGTTATTAGTTTTGTCATTATTGGCACCACTTCTGCCAATGGGTTCGTCTATGGGGTCTTCCAGCTTTAACCTTTTGGGGTTTCTGGTTTCATAAAAAATAGGCCAATCCCGGTAAGATGGAGAAGTAAAGGGAGAAATCTGAATGCCTGGTAAATTGAGATCAAGACCCATTACTTCATTGCTTTGTTCATCAGCAAAGAATTGATCAGGTTGCCATGGGAGACCAGGCCCCATAGGACTGAGCCTCTGAAGAAATATCTACCGTGTGAAAGGCTTATATACGTGTGCTTCCTCGTTGATCGTATTCTTCGAGGCCAGGCGTTCAATTCAAAGCCTATTGAAAGTACACAAGAAAATTATTTTTAAAAGTTGTCTTGCTTTGAGGGAGGCATAGGAGCAATGTGATCATAGAGCAATTGGAATATTTTTCCTCCCTGTCAACTTCATGGTAATCCCTGGAATTTCGGATTTCATGAAACCTAGTTTACCAGTTTTCTAATCCCTTTTTTCAGTGTTTTAAATTCGTTAACAACTAGAATTTCCTGTTCATGTTAGGAGGAGGCAATGATAGGGATTGGTTTGTGGTTTCCGACTTACGCCGATTTCCCTGTAATCTGTTGCTGTATTTATATACAGATTTAGTAAAAAACACTTATTTCTGCCGTCCTATGTGAGTCAATGCTGGTGCAAAATGTTAAAATAAATTACTATTAATATCACTCTATACTGAGGTTTCCGCATTGGTTAGTTTATGCTCACGCAAGGGAGTTCCAAAAAGACTGCACGGGTAGAGGTGTCAAATTGGGTTGATCGGGTAGGTTTCAGGTTCGGGTCAATCAGGTTGGGTCAGTTTAGGTCAAAAGAGATTTTCGGGTCATTCGGTTTGGGTATTTCGGGTCACAGGTCATTTGGGTTTCGGGTCATTCGGGTCTCGGGTCATTTGGGTTCGGGTTTTTCGGGTTTTATCCTCGGATTTGTCGGGTTTCGGGTTCGGGTTTGACCATCTGGTCTTTCAGGTTACAGGTTTTTTGAGTTTTATGTTATTTGGATTCGATTTTTTCGAATTTAACTCTCGAGTCATTCGGGTTCTCGATTATTTTAAATTGAATTAAAGTTTTGATTTTATAAATTAATACTTAAGAGAGATTTTATCAAAAATATTATTTATTAGATTTGTTATAAATTGTAATTAAATTAATTAAATTTGTAATGTTATAAATGTATTAATTAAATTAGTAATATTTATAATTTTTTTAAAAATTTTCCTATAAATTATCTATAGTTTTAAATAAAATAAATATTTAAGTTTTTATTATTTACTAATTCATTTCAAAATTCTAATTGATATATAATAAATTCATGATTAATAATATTATTAATATATAATTATGAATTATCCGTTGTACAATTACAAACTGGTTGCCTTAATCTGCAAGTGCACAGAATCGAGATAGTATAGAAAAAGCAGTATTCCAAGATATCGTTCACACGAGGACTAATATTCACTAATTTAATTAATTCTAGTTAAAGCAAGCAATTAAATTAAAATTAAAGAAGAATTAAACTAAATTATTAACTAATTAAAACAACTAATTAAATAAAAGAGAATTAATAAATAAGAAAACATTAGGGTTTTGGGGTTCACTTGCAAGGAATAATTAATTATCATGCAAATCTAATTATTCAAGTTGAAATAACGACTACACTAATGCATCTATGTCCTCTCTCAAGGTACAAAGGTATATTCAATTAAGCAACTACCATCTCTCGATGCGCAATTCAACCTAATCAAACTCATTAAGCATAAGTAATCAATAAGTTATCACCCTAGTTTAGGATATCTCTATCTCTAACTCTAGAATGTTCATTCTTCTAGTGCACGGATCATACTTCTCCTTTCAGTACTTCATACGATCCCTAAGAGTGAATCTATGGTGATCAAGCATAAATTCAGAATTAAGAACAAGAAGAATAAATTCAACCATCAAATAATCAAAATATACATAGATAATTAAAAATCCAAACAAGCTACATCCCTAACCCTAACTAGGGAACTAGCTACTCATAAATTAAGAACAAAATAAAAATAAAATAAAATAATAAGGTCTAAGATATAAAATCCAAGACATCCTAGGAGAACCCTAGGATGAATATTTATACTAGTAATTTACATAAGATTGCTTGGAAGTTAAGTAAAGCTAATCCCAATTAAACTTGGACTCTTTAGTCATGTCACCAGGCCTTGAATTAAAAACCCAAACTTGGCCTCATCTTTTTGCTATTTTCTAGCCCAACAGCTTGCTTCATCTTGTTCAACCAGCCTTGAATTCTTCTTTGGCCTTTTAACCACTAGTTTTTCATGGAATTAGTTCCAATTTAATATCTACAAGCAAACAAATCAAATATGAGAGAATATCATGAATTACATCTAGCCATAAAAGCGTTCAAATATAATCCAAATCAACCACTAAATATACACTAAATATGGCCTTATCAAATTCCCCCACACTTGACTTATTGCTTGTCCTCAAGCAATCAATATGTAAATCTAAAGTAACTAATCTAAACTAAAACAAGAACAAGAAAACGATTCCACTTTCGTAGGTGTACAGTGACATTTAGCGCATGCCACAAGCCTTTAAACCCCTAAGTGTCCAAAGAGGAGGAGTTATAGTCTCCTGAGGGCTTATCAGAACGATACCCACAAACATTTTTAAAACACATTAGTTAGTTTCAAATTAATAACACAAGCTATACAAAAATTTCAAGTATCAATATAATTACCAAAAATCAAATACATGATATATCATAGATAAGTTACTAAACAATCTAAACTATGAAAATACTAATTAACCTTATTCATCAAGATCAAGCACTTTAAATTGACTAATCCCTCACAAGGTTTCACTCAATCACTCAAGTGTTTAGAAATTTTTAGGTGAGGTACTCTCATGATCTTCTTATGAAATTGGACTTACCATAGGCTTGAAAAACATCTAATCTCCACTACTCTTTATATACATACAAGCAAAAATCATAAGGTCTTTATACAAGGTTGTAATGGGGCCAAAAGGGAATAAATATGTTAACAAAGAAAAGGATAAGAGAAGAACAAAATATTCAAAATTAGTAGAGTAAGAAAACCACGAAAAACCGGTATATCATGATCAAAAATTACTCAACACCAACTTTTTATATTTTGCAAAAATAAATGACCCTCTTCTTCATCAATTTCAAACTCAAGAATCCAAGCCAATTTTTTTTTTCAACTCTTTTTTTTTTAGATTTTTTAAGGCAAATTTTGGATTTTGTGCCTTTCTTTTTCTTTTTTTTTTGAATTTTTTTTTATTGGCAAGAATTCTTCCTTTCACATTACCACCTTATACACATCACCATCTCCCCCACACTTATTCTTTTGCAATCAATTCAAAGAACATCAATTTAAAGAAGTAAACACTCTACTAATAATGAATAAGGTGCAAAAACTTGTTTTTTTTATTTAGGCTCAAGGTTCTTTGGGAAAGCTACAAAGAAAAAAGCTAAATATATAACAATAGGTTCAAAGGGGTTCACTAATAGATAAATATATAAGGGTTGGCTTTTTGGCTCAAACAAAATCCTAAAGACCTTAATCTCAATGCTTGCATATATATTAAAAACATGTAATCTCAAAAAGATGAATCTCAAGTTCTAGAAGTCACAAAATCATAGAAAACATATACAATAAAATCAAGAAAAATAGGCATGAAGGCTCAAATTCTCACTAGGTAGCACAAGTCAATTCAAAGTATCATCACCTAATGAAATTAGTTTCAAAGTATCTACAAAGCCTAAATTATAAAGTAAATATCTCATCACATTATGTACATAATTTCCAACAATCAATTTCAACTCAAAATCATGTATAAACTCATGCTATCAAATTAAAATTAACCAATGAAAACTAGACTCAAAAAAAAAAAAAGAAAGAAAAAAAATGAAAAATTTTGACAAATTTAGAGAAATTAAGATATAGCTAGCAATCAAGTAATTCAAAAATCAATTTCACTCCCCCCTACACTTAGAACAATATTGTCCCCAATATTATACAGAAAATAAAAATAAAAGAGAATGCAAGAACTCCCTGAAAATTTTAGCTGCAATCGAATAATGTGAAGGGGATTCGAGCATCGATCTAGTATTCTACTAAACTGCACAAATAAAATCAAAATTGGTGAAGTAGTAAAATTGTGAAATTAAGTACAAATATACTTAATTGCAACCTACATCAAAGAATCCCCAAATTATTAAAAAAAATAAAAAATAAAATAAAATAAACTAGACTAAATGCTAACTAAATTAAACTAATTTAGATGCAAATGCATGATAATCATGAAACCAAGACCAATGGGAAGAAGACTGCTGCCTGTTGATGAAGCTTGGCCCAAGTTTACTAGCAAAGCCATGTGAGCTTTATGGTGTGCTGAAGTAAAATCACATGCTTGTAGTTCATCTTTCAAGGCAATGACCATTTATCTTGAAACACATACGCTACTTGTTGGATTCAAATATTCAAAGTAGTCAAATCAACAGCTACAAAGTTTCCAAACCCAATCTTCTCTCTACGGTCTCCGGACAGCAGTTGTTTTGCTTGCGGCGCTGGACTCCATTGTCTCCCGGGCGGGAGACGTAATTTTCGAACATTAACGCTACTGAAGTTCAGGTCCCGTGCGGGTCGCTTTTGGGTCCTGCGCGGGAGACGTCAATTTTTGTTCATTATGCAACTGAGGGTCAAGTCCCATCCCCAATGTTTCTTGGCTAAAAAATATAAAAATAAAAATAAAAATATGTATGCATGAATTAATATTAACTAAATGCAAAATTGACACCTACAAATACATAAACTCAAGAAAAATTGTTAGTAACAAGAATAAAAATTTGGATTTTCAAAAATTCACCCCCACACTTAAACATGAACATAAATAATAAATTTGAACAATTAAGCAAAATAAAAGGGTAGAAAAGTCTCCCTTTGTCCACATAAAATTAAAGAGGTGAAATTTATGAAATTCCAAGACCATGACCTACAAAAAAAAATTAAACAAAGATTAATAAAATTTCTAAAGACTAAGAAAATAAAATTAAAAAAAATTAAACAAAGGTTAGAACGTTGGGTTGCCTCCCAACAAAGCGCTAAATTTAATGTCTATAGCTAGACATTGTCACTAAAGGAGGTCACGTAATTCGAGTGAAATCATATTGCCATACGTTCCACAATTTATCGAGTTGTGTAGCCCTAACAATGTCCTCCTTGGAATATTTCATATTAACTTCCTGCAAAGAAAACACAAATATAAGTGAGTGATCTTCTTCAAGAAATTCGATTGGTAAAGATTTAAAGATTTGAAATACTTTCCTTTCATCACCAATCTTGAATGTAACATCGGATGCTCTACTAGTGGCTTTTTGAGGGTCTAGATTGGATGGCACATAAGGTCTTAAATTGAAATTGGGAGTAGAAGAAGTTTCAGCACTGGAAAGAGTTGAATCCGGCACGGGAGACATTATTGGAAGTTCACTGGGCATTGGAAGAAGCATTCCCGCGCGGGTCAGGGCCAAATCCGGCGCGGGAGACGTGGTTGGGAGTTCGTTGAACGCCTGGAGAGTCACTCCAGTGCGGGTTACCATCGGGTCCGGCGCAGGAGGCGTTGTTGCGTCAACGTTTGGAGTGTTTGCAGCCACTCCCGCGCGGGACAGGCTTGAGTCCGGCGCGGGAGGCGTTGATTTCGACCCGAGAACATCTTCAGCAACAGGTCCGGCGCCGGTTGCATTCGGGTCCCATGCGGGACTCAAATTTTGTTCAATTTTCGAACTGTTTTGAGGCTCCGGTTCTATTGCTTCAACCCACTCATCTTCCTTATGACGTTTAGCTCTAGAGATATTATGAAAGAAATCGAAATTGGTTTCATAATACTTTTTCTTTCCTAGCCATTGTTTCAACCTTTCAGGATATGGAATGGGTGGAACATAAGGCTTGACTTCAGGCTCGGGATTTGAAGAAGATTCTAAACTCGTCTCACCTTCTTTATTGTCCTCCCATTGTGGTTTTCCAATATTAATCACCTCAACATCATTAGCCACAAGCTCATCAGATTTCTTCACAAGACTTTCCTCCATAAAAGCTTCATCTTGCTCTTTAATAATTTGGGCAAGTTGAGACATCACGGAAGCATGGTTGGTTTGCATGGTAGCCATTAATTGCTTCAATTGGTCTTGTATCCCATTGTTTTGTGGAGGTTGTGGTTGTTGAAACTCCCAATTCATACAAGCATGAGGCGCATGACCATACATGCCACAATGATAACAAGCCTCCCAATTGTGTAACATCTTTTGCTTGATTAGATCAATCACCTGAAATCAAGTAAAAGCAGGAAGTTAATAAAACTAGAATTAATATAAATAGCAAATATATAGTCCCCGGCAACGGCGCCAAAAACTTGGTTGCCTTAATCTGCAAGTGCACAGAATCGAGATAGTATAGAAAAAGCAGTATTCCAAGATATCGTTCCCACGAGGACTAATATTCACTAATTTAATTAATTCTAGTTAAAGCAAGCAATTAAATTAAAATTAAAGAAGAATTAAACTAAATTATTAACTAATTAAAACAACTAATTAAATAAAAGAGAATTAATAAATAAGAAAACATTAGGGTTTTGGGGTTCACTTGTAAGGAATAATTAATTATCATGCAAATCTAATTATTCAAGTTGAAATAACGACTACACTAATGCATCTATGTCCTCTCTCAAGGTACAAAGGTATATTCAATTAAACAACTACCATCTCTCGATGCGCAATTCAACCTAATCAAACTCATTAAGCATAAGTAATCAATAAGTTATCACCCTAGTTTAGGATATCTCTATCTCTAACTCTAGAATGTTCATTCTTCTAGTGCACGGATCATACTTCTCCTTTCAGTACTTCGTACGATCCCTAAGAGTGAATCTATGATGATCAAGCATAAATTCAGAATTAAGAACAAGAAGAATAAATTCAACCATCAAATAATCAAAATATACATAGATAATTAAAAATCCAAACAAGCTACATCCCTAACCCTAACTAGGGAACTAGCTACTCATAAAATAAGAACAAAATAAAAAATAAAATAAAATAATAAGGTCTAAGATATAAAATCCAAGACACCCTAGGAGAACTCTAGGATGAATATTTATACTAGTAATTTACATAAGATTGCTTGGAAGTTAAGTAAAGCTAATCCCAATTAAACTTGGACTCTTTAGTCATGTCACCAGGCCTTGAATTAAAAACCCAAACTTGGCCTCATCTTTTTGCTATTTTCTAGCCCAACAGCTTGCTTTATCTTGTTCAACCAGCCTTGAATTCTTCTTTGGCCTTTTAACCACTAGTTTTTCATGGAATTAGTTCCAATTTAATATCTACAAGCAAACAAATCAAATATGAGAGAATATCATGAATTACATATAAATCTAGCCATAAAAGCGTTCAAATATAATCCAAATCAACCACTAAATATTATACAGTAAATATGGCCTTATCACAAACTAAGGAATCAGAATTTTGATATACAATTACAAACTAAGGAGTTAAAATTTTGAGATATAATTACAAAATTTACTAGTTTCCTCTTATTGAATTGAAAATTTAAAAGCTTTTATTTGGTCGATGAATAGGATAGTCGAAAAGGAATAACCAATAGCCAATAGAGTATCCGGACTGTCATGCAACTATGGCCACCATGAACCACTAATCTTAGTATCTTATTATCTTAGTGCTAATGACTTTGTTTTGTTCTTTCCTTTCTAAGACTTGTATATAGACAATAGACTATACTTTATCGTGATTAGTGATTACCATCACCCACTTCTGTATAATAGAACAACTTGCACACACACTACATTAGGCATTCTCATTAAATTATTTGTTTTGGCGAGAACTAAATTATAAGGAGAAAATATATGACAACATATTGAAATGTTAATTTCAAATTTTCAATGTTTAGATGCTTTTTGTTGGATAGATAATTCACTAATTTGATATGAACATTAGTAATTTATTAATACGGCTATACTTTATAAATTTTTTTAGTTAGAATGGAAAATTGTCACTCACACGAAAAAGTTTATTTATTAATTTGATTAGTAATGATGAAATCAACATGGCTTTTTGTAAATTCTCAAATTTTCCTTAATAATTTTCATAATTAATATTATTAAATTTAAATAATAATATTCTATAAATTTATATAATTCAATCATAATAATAAAATTTAAAAAATTTAATTATGAAAAAATATTTTTCATAAAATTCACTTTGATCAAAAATTTATCAAATATTTATTTTTATTTTCTTTATCAAATTTATTTATTAAATTTGAAGTTTAGGAGAAATATAAAGATACTCCGTCTGTTCCTATTTATTTGTTATAATTAATCGCTTCATACTAGATAAAAAAAATAGTTATGGTACAAAATTTCATACATATTTACATTGACTTTCTTATTTTATCACTCTCTCTCTTCTTCTTTAATTTTTCTCCTATTTAAGAAAAATATTCATTTAAGAGAGAAAAAAAGTAATTTTAAAGGGTAATTCTGGAAAATTAATAATTAATGCTGGGATATGGACAAATAAAAAGGGATAAATAAAGCTTTTAAAAACAAATAAAACTTCTAGCAGGGGTAGATAAATAGGGACAAAGAGAGTATTTCATTAGTTTGTCGGTTTCTCTTGGGTTAGATTCTCGGTCAATTGGGTTTCGGGTCAATCGAGTTTCGGGTCGGTCGGGTTCGGGTCGTTTACTTTTTTTAGTTAAACTAGATCGGATAAGTTTCGGATTCGGGTCGGGTTTTCGGGTACGGGTCAGCTTTTGACAGCTCTATGCACAGGAGATTCCCTTTTAATGCATTAAGAAAAAATCCATCCAAGGCAAAATGTTACATGTACAAGCCTGGCATCGCATCAGCAAGATAGCCAATACATGCTTTGCACCGGCGGATTAATTTATTCATTTCCACAATTACAGGAGCGAGTGATAGGTTCAGGCAAAGAGAGGAATATCTGCCTAGTTAGAGCATTTTCTAATGCTTATAAACCACAAGAAAAGGGCTATTGATGCATCTCATTCAGTTTATTCCTACATAGTATACAAGACATCTCAATACTGAGGTAAAGAACAAATGAATATTCCTTTCCTAGAAACTCTAACAAGGAAGAAATCACATATGAAAATGTTCATTTTTACAAAAAGGGGATTAGAAAAACACTTCATTTGTACAAAAAATGGAACAGGCCCCTTCACCCTGGTAGGCTATTGAATCAATAAGTCTGCAGAAGTAACCTGACTGAAACTCTGTTCCTCATTGATGCAAAATTGCTGACCCTTAATTTACTGGTTTCTCTGCCCCCTGCCTTTTTTTTCATATCTATTCAATAAGAAAACTCATGGCCTCTGAGTGATATGTACTTTTTGACCCATATGGCAATATCTTCTGCACAAGCTTGTGCTTGTGGCGTCTGCAGGAGCATATTAAGAGTGGCAAACTCATGAACAGCATCCTTGTATTCGAGAAGGGGAGCATCGATGTTAACCTTCCGAAGTTCCTCAGAGTAAGCAATTGCCCTATCCCTCATCCAGTCTTGCTCTGCCACAACTGTCAGTGTTGGGGGCATGAACTTCAAAGGAGGCTCTCTCCCTGGAGTTAAAGGGTTCGCAGCTGGAAGATCTAGGTTGAAATTTTCCTCAGGCAGAACAAGTTTCCATGCCAGCATGCACATTGACTTGTCATAAAAGTAGGAGTTTGCCAGTTCAATTTCAGAATTCATAGGATTGCTCCCAATGAAAAATGGATACATCAGGACTTGTGCCACCACTTTTACAGGATCCAAGAGCTTTCCAGCCTCAACAGCCTTTCGAGCCACATAGTCTGCTATGTTTGCACCACAGCTTACCCCAAGGAGTATACACCTGCTTTGATGACAATACCAAGTTAGTTGATTACTACATGATAAAACAGTAACAACAGAAAAGGTGGAAGAAAATTATCCTTGGAGCATAATTACTGAAAGTGAAGGGGGATTTAATAATTCTGTTTCTAACAAATTTCTATTGAGTAGCCAGCATGATTCTATTGACAAACAAAGCGCAGATGTTTGTTAAGCTTACAGCAGCCTTTTGGTATAGAATGAACTCAGCAAGAAAGCTAGACGAATTATATATCTTCAAAACTTCACTCAAGCCCTCGGGGGTGTGTTTATCATACTGGAAAAAAAAACTAAATATGTAATCTCCCTATTAAAAAGTTACAAATTTTTTTCAGGAAATTCGCAGGAGATACTACCAGATTTTGGTTAACTCCTACTTTATTCGGAGATATTATGCAGCTTTACAGGGCTGTCTTTAGTGTTTATTTTATTGTTTCGCCTGTCTTTAGTGTGTTTATTTTATTCTTTCACCTGAAAGGTAGCTATCAAAATGTTTGAAAGAGTTACAACCAAAAGGGACAAATCTCCATTATCTTCTAAACATTAGAGCAAGTTCAGTGTCCCAAAATTCTATAAACAGCTAACTGCCTTCAAAGAGTAAATCCATTTTGTTTATTGCTATTCATTCTCCTTTGAAGTTTCAGTTTATTTCTACTTGTGATCTTGCAAACTATGTTAGGTGGGTTCACTTATCTACCCTTCAACACCATATACTTTACAGTTGGCTTACAGTCTCTCTCAGACCACATTCTAAATACTTTATCAGACTATGGGAATTTAGTCTCTAAATTAGAGTGGCTTTGCTCCACATTATTTGTACAGAGAAAGCTTAGTTACAGAGGAATGTAACTGGAACCTTTCCAGAGTCTTTTGAGCTATATACTACTGGACAATGGACATTGCAGTCAAGAATTGGCATGTTCAGAGATGATCAAATCCTCCCTATCCCTATGTTCAAACTATCAATCTTTTAAATCAAGCACTCGGGGAGCTGCACAAGTCTGCAGAGCTATAAATTGACATCTTTCAGAACTAATTCAATGCATCTGATCCAGATTCAAGTTTGATATATAGGGAATTTTCAACTAAATTCCCTGCACGTACTCTTGATTGTAACTTTTCAGATGATAAGGAATTCAACGACAAATCAGTAAATCACTACAAGATGAGAAATTTAATCAAATTGATATAAACTTAAGAAATAAATTACATACCTAGAAGGATCACCATGAGCAGCCAACCAAGGCTCAACCATAGACGAACCAAATCCATCAAAAACATGCGCATCCATTCTCCTTCTCCCATTTCCCATCCACCGCCCACACTCTGCCAAATTCGCCTGCTTCCCTAACCAATTCAACACCTTCAACCCATCCTCAAACGCCGCAGGATACCTACTCTCCGGTGCCAGCCTATAGCCCACCGCAACCACGATCACATCACAAAGCTTCGCAATCCTCCTACAAAAGGCATCATTCCCAATGCTATCATTGCTCCCACCGACAAAAGCCCCACCATGAAACTGTAACATCACCGGTAGTTTCTTGTGTCTTTTCCCTGCTACAGGAGAGTAACCTCCGTAATTTTCGTTTCTGTCTTCATTTGTTGTTGTCAAGTTTGAATTAACAACCGTAGCCGGGAGGAATATGCGGACGCAAAGAGCTGAAAAGGGGTCGATGTGGATGTCCTTGGTGGCAATCCCATCCTGAAAAGAAGGGTTGCTGGGGGCCGTCGGCTCCTCATGACGCGAAGTTATGCCAAAAGGATGAACGTCATCGTCGTCGTGAAGAGGAGATTGAGTTAGATTATATAAGTTGTATCTTTGCTGAAACTTGAAGAAGATGCTATAGAGTTTCACCGTTAAGCTTGGCATCCTTAACTTATCAAAGAAGAGAAAGAACAAAACAAAGGGTAATTTTGAAAAATGGAGATAACTTGAAGAAGGGTGAAGTTCAAGACTGGTAGGATTGTGTAGACGCCATTGATGACGCTCTGGCAATAGACGAGTTCAACTAATTTGTTGAAGCCTTTCAAGGCGCGTGTATCTTGAGACTTTTCTGGGTGGCTGACTTTGGCTTTAGGTAGCCAGAGCAGAAGCTTCGGAATGCCGCTTTCAACCGGATTTTCCTCCTACTGTATTTGGATGGAGCTTGGAGGTCGGAGGAGGGCTTTGGAATTTTTTGGATAGACAAATTTTTCTCGGTTTAATTGGAATTTTTTGGGTTTTATCAAGAATAAGATTTTAATTCAAATTTTTCAATTGGGTAGTACCTTTGACTCCTGTTGGAGAAAATGAATTCCATTTTCCTAAATGTATAACTAGTGGAAGCAGGGAAGTTCAAGAACAAAACTTGGGCGAAGAGCAGAGGATAATTGCTCTATAATTTCATTGCCAACTTGGAGCTTAGTTGGCATTTGGGACCTACTTTAATCAGGCACCGACTCCTTCTTCTTCTATTGAATCATTAGTTCATCAAAACAGTGAAGCATTTGATTCCTTACCCTCGTGTATCTGCTTTGTATTCCTTAATATCTTTTTGATTAAATAGAATGACCAACAACCTGAAATTGAAGGACACAATTATTTTTGTGGTGAGTTGTTGGTGGCAGACAAATTTTGCCAACCAGGATATCATAAATTAAAAAATTTTAATTATTTAATTATTTAATTCTTTTCCATTTTTATGGCTTGTATTTTCTTGTTATTAAAACTTTTTGGTGGCACCAAGTTTCCACGGGCTTAGGTTTGAGATTTAAAATTTTGTTTTTTATTATATCAAATAAATTTATTACACATAAATATCTATTGAGAATCATCTGATAAACAAACAAATAAATTTATTATAAATTAATAAATAAATAAATTAAAATAATATATAAATTAGACAAAATCTACATATAATTTAAGTTATTAATGAAAAACTTATTACTGACTTTATCTTTAACGCTTTAAACTAAAAAAAAGATTAATCTTAAACCAAATATCTAAAAATATCATTAGTTAAATAAAAACAAAAAAAGAAAATGAAAAAAAAAAGTCAACTAATATTTGCTCAATAAAGGACTCTTTCTTGATGTCAAAAAGAGGAAAGTCAATTTAATTAAGTACCAATAATAATTTTCAACGGGAAAAATGAAAGTTGCATACGGTTTAAGTCGCTTGCATATTTTGATTTGGACAAATATCCCCGCCCTTGATTTTATATATAGATATATAGATATATAGATACTGAAAACATTTTCATTTTATCACTTGTCACGGAAAGTTCAAAAGAATAAAGCAAATCAACAAGTAAAAAAACAGAAAAAGAAAAAAGGAAAAAGGAAAAAAGAGTAAGAGATCCACTTACCCTTTAGCTCTACATTGAAAAATCTAATTAACCATGAAATTTTTTATGACACACCCGGATTTAATTCAACTTTTCCGTACAAATGGAAGAGTATAAGACGGCATATTAACTCAATAATATGTCGGTTCGGATGTGTTAGATGAAGAAGAGAAGTGAAAATTAGGATAAGACGGAGTTGGAAGATGAGATAAGTAACCATTCATGGAAGCACTAATTGGACTTCTTTAAGTCCATAGGTAATGGATTGGATATCTATTCGTGAATTGGTCAGTGGATTAGGCCAAGGATCAAGAATTTGAGAGGTTTAAAAGAAGGGAGAAAGCTTGGCCCGAGGTCCAAATAGGCCCGGTGTCGGGCTTGTCTATAAATAAGGGGAGTTGAGCTCTCCCCTTCATTTCTCTCTTATCCCTCTCTTCCTATCTTCTCATTTGCTCTCTCGGAATAATTTTGGACTTTGGTCAGATCCAGACAAACCGACCGTCAAATCAAGGTGAGATTTTGATATGTTATCCTACTCACCTTAATCTACATTTTACTTCGTTTTTACGCATTTTCATGCATTGGTCTAGGAGAGATCTAAGCTCAAAGTTAGGTTTAGCTTTTTAGCTAGATTTTAGTTTAGATTTGAGATCTAGGAACTTCGAGCTTGTAATTCTCGTTTTTCTTTCAGTGAATCTGTTGTGGATGACGTGAGGATCGCCTGTCCAAGTTTGCAAGTCGAAATAACGAAAAATGGGCTCAAAAACCGAGGAAAGAGCTCGGTTCCCGAGTTCTCTGTCTGCCTCCCGCGTGGGAGACTGGCCACTCTAGCGTGGGAGTGCTCAGTCCCGCATGGGAACCAACCCACTCTCGTGCGAGAGTGGGCTGCAACCCAAGTCCCGCGCGGGACTGGGCCCAATCTTGCGCGGGAGCCCAATTACCCTTAGGGGTATTTTTGTAATTTTTTGTCAAGTGTCCAATTTTGATCCCAAACCTTCCTAGACACTTTTCTAAGCCTCGAAACACATCCAAACATCGTCTTAGGTCATGTTAGAGCCTCATAGGTGCATTCATAGTTTGATTATAAATGCTAACACGAATTTCCGTGTATTAGGGTTCAGATTGATCGAGTGCGGCGATGCTCCGGAGACTTACCTATGTGGATCTTTTGGGAGTATACGAACCTCCTAACACTATGAGTGGCTTAGATTTTATTGGTTAGCCACTAGGGTAAAAGGTTTGTAAAATATAAAATGATTTTCAAGGTTTTGGGATACGGAGAATCCACCACACACACACACACTCACACACATACACACACACAAACTTATTTGATGATATACCCACGTAGAGAGTGGGATGTTTTCAAAGAAAATATAAAGATATATGTGTGTGTGTGTGTGTTTATATTTATGTTTATATGTTTTAAATATATATGTTTTATACATATATATATGTATATATATGATATTGATGAGGATGGTAGTGAGATGATAGATTGAGTAGATCTCGGTGCTCCGATGAGAGGGAGTGAGTGGACCGAGGAGACATACATGCAACGAAGTAGCCGTGGACCGCCTATTGAGGGGCACGATCAGTGTGAGACCCTTTGAGAGGCGCGTAAGGAAACTCGCAAGGACTCGATGTAGCTGTGTTCCACCCACAGCGATTGGCACCATCGAAGGAACGGGCTATAGAAAGAAAAATATGAAAACTGTTTTGGAAAGAAGAGAGATAGCCATCGGTTCAGTAAGGCATACGACCAGCGAGTCGAGCCTTCAGGATGTTTGAGGGCAGCCCACTTTATTTATATCTATATATTTATTTAAATAGTTTTTAAATTAAATTCTCACCTAGAGAATTAGAAAAGAGATTTGAAAACAAAAATATTTATCTTATAATTGTATTTTGGATTACCCCTGTTTTCCCTAACGCTGATGGAGATTCATTGAACCTTAGTCACTCACCTGTATCCAATGTGGTTGGATGCAGATCCACATTCGAGGACAGCAGATAGATCAGAGGCTCATTAAGAGGCATCAGTGGCTTGGGAGTAGTAGTTTCCGCTGCGTAGGTTTTCTTTTAAATAAATCCACTGGTACTTCTTTTATAGTTAATTATTTTATTATATGATTTCTAATAAAATTTTAGTATTGTTTTGTGGCGATGATATCCATTTCTATGCCTTGCGGTGCTTCAAGTGTGTGACCAGTCAACACGTACTTCGAGGTATTGCGACGATTGCCATGTGACCGATCCTCCGGGTCGGGGTGTGATAATTTGATCTGTATCAGAGCACTTAAAAGATTCCAAGTGTTTTCAAAAGTTATAAAATGTTTTCAAAGTATATTCAAACGTTTTTAATTGTTTTCAAAGCCAGTGGATTACTTCGGTCTAAATTTCAGAGTTTTAGTATGTGATTACTCGAATGAATTATGAATACCCAAACCTACTCTTACAACACTTTCTTTAGCAACTTGCCACCATATGGAGTATCCGGGTGTGGTCCTTAGGTGAAATGACACTGCGGCCACCATTTCTTCGAGATTTGTGAAAGCAAAGTGAGCTTTCCAAGAAAATCTCCCAAAGTCAGCCCTTCTTTTTTTTTTAAAAAAAAAAATCATTTTTACTCAGTTAGCCAAACCTAACAAAGGATAGTAAGTCCCTTGAGACGATGAGATATGTAATATCTTGTCCACTTTTCTAAGAGGGTCTAATCAGAGACTTGCCAGTGAAGAAAACTGGTTTGACGTCCAACCTTTAAGGTAGTGGACACCGAGACTTGCTAGCGAAGAAGCGAGTTTGACACCTAACCCAACCCGAATGCGATTTTCCCCATTCTCTACACTTGTAATGTGTAGAATTTAGGAGGAAGAGGAGTAGCAAGAGCAATGTAAGGAGCAAGATGGCCTTGACATGCACGAAAACTAAACCAACTTCTCTCGCTCTCTACATCATTGGTGTGTAGACTTGGAGAGAGAGTCGGATTAGGGGGGAAAGAAGTCGATAGGATACGAGATCATAGAGGATGAGGTTGACAAAACCACAGAATGCGAGATAAAGTAGCCGAGCAAAAGGACGAAGGAGCAGAAAGGACTCTATCGAGCGACAAATGGAAGGATGAAAAGTAAAGCCAAGAAAGAGCTAACCAAGCGTAGAGGCCGACAAAGGACCTACATGGCGTAAATCGACTCCTCTCACCCTCTGCACTAATCATGTGTAGACCTTGAAAGGAAGTTCAGAGAGGAAAGGTGGCGAAAAAGATGAAATGGAGAAATCGACAAAGGACCCACGTAGGACAACTCAGTCCCCTCTCAGCTTAGTTGGTGGGAGGCGTACTTTTGGGAGCGATAGGACCTTGGCGGCTAGGGTTCGAGGAGTGTTGTAGCACATTGGTACTCGAACGCCTGGGCCTTGGGGCAATACCTGAGGTGGTTGGTCTCAACCCAACACTGTGGTAAACTTGGAAGGATAGGCCCACATGTTGGCAAGTCTAGAGGGATGAGCCCACATATTGCTTGGATACTACTCCTGGGAGTGGGTAGAAGGTGAGAGAGGCTACAGTAAAAGGTAGCCAACTTCTCTCATTCCTACACCATTTGTGTGTAAATGGTGAAAGAAAGGCGGTCAGAGGTGGACGAGAGGGGAGACAACCTAGAGTCAAGGGGATTGGCACCCGAGGACTCCAAGAGGTGAGACAAATAACCATAAAGGAGGATGATGGAGGCGGAAGACTCCAGGAAGAGAATAGCTTGAACCCTCCACTGGAGCAACTTGGCATCTTCCACCTTCTACATTGTTATGTGTAGATTTTGGGAAAGGGTCAATCAAGGAGGATCATTCAAAGAAATTGGAGGAGACCGAGTGAGCCCAAGATCACAAAAGGTGAGATAAGGGAGAGTCACTTGAAGATGTGACGAGGACTGATAAGAGAAAACCCTAATGGACTCAAGAATGGCAAAAAGGATAGTAAGAAAGAAGAACAAGAGCGAAGCCATTCTTGGGAAACAATGAGAATGAATAAGGCAAAGATGGCAAGACAGAGAATGAGGAATGGAAAGAGACCTCATATCCGTATGTAGGATTCACAGTGGACTCCTCATTGTGAATTCAATATTTAGATCCTAGTGCTAAGGGAAATCAAGGAGAAGAATGAAAAGAGATCACATCTATATGGTTGACGAATAGTAGATTTATTACTACTTGTCTTACCATTAGATATCAATGTTGAGAGAAGATAATGGAGAAAGGAAGAAAAAGGAAGTGTAGATGGAAGAAACGGATAAAGAGAAAGATAAGCTAGAAATCTCCACCCTCAAGGGTTAGTAAGTAATAAACCCCTCATCATTTGGTTAATAATAAAAGTAAGAAGGAGGAGACCCCTAAAGGATGATAAGAAATAACCATAACAAGGTCAATGGGAAGTAAGCAAGCGGAAAGAGTGGAATGCATGACAATGATGGAAATGCCTGCGTGCGTGCAAATAAAGAGCACGAAGAGAATTTTCCCTAGAATTGGAAAGAAATCACCAGAAGGAACTGGTGAGAAAGAAGAAGTGAAAAAAGAAAGGGAAAGCGAAAGTTTAAACAAAGGATATAAGAGATATCGTGATGTAGTGTAGAAGCTTTCTTAATAAAGGAAGAAAGCATAAAACATTAGGTAATGAAAATTTTAGGCTAATTAGAGATGAATGGGGTCTGGGAAGAAGAGAAACTTAGTTCAGTTGATGAACTAAGTATAGGCTAACTAGGAAGAGCCTTAAAAAGAGAAAAGAAGAGCATAACACACCACTAGAAAACTTTAACTTTAATTAGCGATAATTTTATAATGAACCATAGGTTAATAAAACCGAAATGATTAGGTAGCTAGTAAAGAGTAAAGTGTAGGAAATTAGAAATTTGAGGCAAAACCTTGGCAGATAACCTAGGGATGGGTTAAAGAAAGTGAATAAAAAGGGGATTAAGAAAAGTTTAGAAAGGCAAATCGAATAAAAGACTTAGAAATTTCATATTAGCTAAAGAAAGTCAAACATAATAAACCCCAAACTAGAGTCAACCAAATGCATTACCTCATACTACACACAAGGAATGGAAAGAATAAACAAGGATGGTTGGAGGCTAGAGCTACATATAAAAAGGGTCAGGAATGTAAGTTAATGAAAGGAAAGGAAAACCCCTGACTACTTAAGTTATAAAGAAGAGACACGAAAGTTGGATAGAAAGGAAAATTGGAGAAGAGAAAAGAGAAGAAAGCACTCGAAGGAAACAAGTGAATGGACGTGCTTGTATCCTAAATGATGACGAGTGTAAGTCTTCACTACTCAGTTACCATCTAGATACAAGTAAAGAATGAATGGAAGAGAAGAAAAGAGAGATAAAGAGATGAGTATACCAAGGTATGCAAAAGTAAACAAGGATGAAAGGGTGAGGAAGAAGATGATGATAATGGAAATATTATAAGGAAATCACTAACATAGTTAAGAGGAATGTGGATCAACTTAGATAAGAGTCGAAGAAAGGATAAGGATAAATAAGATGATAATTGAAATTGAATAAGACAAAAAGGTGAAAGCAAGATGAAATAGTGAGATAGAAAGACTTAAGAGTAAGGAGTTAAGGGATATGAAAGGTGAGCTAAAAATTTTGAACGAGAGGAGCAGACCAACTTTAAGGATAGCCTCCCCAAAGAATGATAAGTGAAGAAAGGATATGGGAAGTGAAGTCCAAGTCAAGGTAAGCTGGAAATAGCTAAGGTGTTGTCCGTGACAAATAAACCTTGATGTGGCGGAGAAAGGAAAGATATTAAAGCATTGAGGGCCAAGGATGGTTAAGATAAAGAAGATCTACAAGTGAAAAGTAAGAAATATGGGAACTAAGACAAAAATGATGATAAGGACAAACCTAAGTTCCCAATGAAAGGAGGACGGCGATGAGGAAAGGATCTGGACAAGCTCATAACTTTCTATGAGCACAGCCAGTATAATGAGAAGGAAAGAAATTCTAACACCTAAATGAAGTAAAGGTGATAGAAGAAAAGTGAAGTAAGGATAAGGACGATGAAGAAAGCTAGGAAAGAAAGCAAAGAAAGGAAAGAATGAAGCTTAAGTAAATGAAACTTTGGGTAAATTGTGAAGAATCACGAAAACCAAGGTAAGATAGAGTTAGTAGCAAACCCAAAGCCCTAATGGAGTGGGTATAGGAATGATGAAAGCTGCAGATGATGCCAAAGGATGGCAATGGACCCAAGATATGGGTAAATCAAGTGAAGGAACAAGAAATCCTAAGGGAGAGAAATAAGAGGATTAAGATAAGCTATAAATGACACTGCACGATTTCAACGTGCGTGATTAACCTAGTCCCGTATGGACGAGGACACAAGAGAAAGGTGTACCCCACGATAAACTGTGGGTGAATGAAAAGAAAGAAAAGGATAGAGAATAGGATAAAAAAACCCCAGAAAGAATTATTGATGAAAGGAGGAAAAGATATCAACCCTTAGTAAAGAAGTTAAGGTGAACAAAGGAGGTCATATGAAAGAAAAATGTGTGACACCTCCTAAGGAAAATGCCCCAAGAGAGTAAAAAATAAGAGGGAGCCTAAGGGGCCAGAAGAGATGGCATGGATGAGCATGTAGTCGAGGCTCAAATACGAATGATTTGGGAGCCATGTGAGGCGTCCCCATGAGAGGAAAGATCAGAGATCGAGATCTTAAGGATCTTTGTGATGACCACTCGAGAGGATCGACCCAGAGTGTGGCTGGGAAGAACATGAGGCCACCTAGAGTTCTCCATCCCAGAGAGGATGAGAGATGAGATAGGCCGAGAGCCCTGTATGAGTTAGAGATGGGCAGTCAGAGAGTGAGTCAGATTGTGAGAGCCAAGAGGGCATGATATCTAATTCCTCTATGTGATATGGTCGAGAGTGGGCTAGTGTGTACAAGAGCTCGACTCATATGCCATGAGATTAGAATGGAAGAAGATCAGAAAGAAAGAGAATAGAACTAAGAAACTAATTAGAGAAGCAAGACCAAGGCAGGGGAAGAATGACTAAATCACCGCACACCTTGCCTTTAAAGAGAGGGACTTAATCTAAGGTCTTCCCCGACATCTTGGTTAGAAAGATGAGTATAAGATAACGAAACGACGTGGATTATGTTAATGGATAGCCTCGGAGAATGAGGCACTATTAAGGAAAGAAGAAAAGAATCCTAAAGAGAATAAGAGGTGTGGAACCTCAGAAGTAATAAGAGGATAGTCTCGTTAGGAGAGGCTTTAAAGAGAAAATAAGGACAAAGCGAGAGGATCGAGTAAGCACAGCTAAAGTAGAGGGAAAACCTCTAAGTGGCACAATCAAAGTAAAGCGAGCCTAACCCACGAATAGGTAAGGATAAGCTCTGTTAAGGAAAAGATGAAGTTCAAACTCAAGAAAAGAAGAGCGATGGAGCCGTTCTTAAGAGAGATTGATCGGAAAAGATTAATGCGTAATTTGGTTTATGTCAGTAGCGGCATGAAAATGTTCAGTAGTGAATATTGGTGTGAACACTATTCAAAAACAAGAGAAAGGCTTGGAATAGAAGCCAAATCTCCCTATAGCTACCTCAATGATTTCGAGGAAAAAATTTTTTAAAGGAAGGGAGAGTTGACACACCCGGACCTAATCTAAATTTTTCGTACAAACGGAATAGTATAACACGGTGGTCTGGATATGTTAGATGAAGAAAAGAAGTGGAAATTAGGATAAGATAGAGTTGGAAGATGAGATAAGTAATTATGCATGGAAGCACTGATCGGACTTCTTTAAGTCCACAGGAAATGGATTGGATATCCATTGGTGAATTGGTCGGTGGATTAGGCCAAGGATTGAGAATTTGAGAGGTTGAAAAGAGGGGAGAAAGTCTAGCCCGAGGTCCGAGTAGGCCCGGTGTCAGGCTTGCCTATAAATAGGGGGAGTTGAGCTCTCCCCTCCTTATTTCTCTATTATCCCTCTCTCCCTCTTCTCTCATCGCATTTGCTCTCTCAGAGCAATTTTGGACTTTTGGTAGATCCGGACAAACTGACTGTTAAATCAAGGTGAGATCTTTCTATGTTATCCTACTCACCTTAATCTACATTTTACTTCGTTTTCACGTATTTCCATGCATTGGTCTAGCAGATATCTAAGCTCAAAGTTAGGTTTAGCTTTTTAGCTAGATTTTAATTTAGATTTGAGATCTAGGAATTTCGAGCTTGTGATTCTCATTTTTCTTTCAGTAAATCTGTTGTAGATGGCATAAAGATCACTTGTCCAAGTTTCCCGGTCGAAAGGACGAAAAATGGGCTCAAAAATCGAAGAGAGAGCTCGGGAACCAAGCTCTTTGTCCGCCTTTTGCGCAGGAGACTGGCCACTCCTGCTCGGAAGTGGTTAGTCTCGCACGAAAACCGACCTACTCCAGTACTGGAGTGGGCTGAAACCCAAGTCCCACGCGAGACTCGGCACAATCCGCGCGGGACCCTAATTTCCTTTAGGGGCATTTTCATAATTTTTTGTCAAGTGCCTGATTTTGACTCCGAACCTTCCCAGACACTTTTCTAAGCCCAGAAACATATCTAAACATCGTCTTAGGTCATGCTAGAGCCTCATAGGTGCATTCATAGTTTGATTATGAATGCTAACACGAATTTTCGTGTATTAGGGTTCCGAACGATCGAGTGCGGCGATGCTCCGGAGACTTTCCTACGTGGATCTTTTAGGAGTATACGAACCTTCCAACACTGTGAGTGGCTTAGATTTCATTGCTTAGCCACTAGGGTAAAACGTTTGTAAAATATGAAATGATTTTCAAGGTTTTAGGATAGGGGGAGTCCACCACACACACACACGCACGCACGCACACACACACACACACACACTTATTTGATGATATACCCACGTAAAGAGTGGGACGTTTTCAAAGAAAATATAAAGATGTATGTGTGTGTGCTTATATTTATGTTTATATGTTTTAAATATATATGTTTTATACATATATATGTATATATATGATATTGATGAGGATGGGAGCGAGATGAGCGATTGAGTGGATCTCGGTGCTCCGATGAGAGGGAATGAGTGGACCGAAGAGACATGCATGCAACGAAGTAGTCGTGGACCGCCTATTGAGGGGCACGGTTAGTGTAAGACCCTGGGAGAGGCACGTAGGGAAACTCACCAGGGCTGGATATAGCTGTGTTCCACCCACAGCGATTGGCACCACCGAGGAAACGGGCTAGAGAAAGAAAAATATGAAAAATGTTTTGTAAAGAAGAGAGATAGCCCTCAGTGCAGTAAGACATATGACTGGTGGGTCGAGCCTTCAGTATGTTTGAGGCCAGCCCACTTTATTTATATATTTATTTAAATGATTTTTAAATTAAATTCTCGCATAGAGAATTAGAAAAGAGATTTGAAAACAAAAATATTTATTTCATAATTATATTTTGGATTACCCATGTTTTCCCTAACCCCTGATGGAGATTCATTGAACCTCAGTCACTCACCTATATCCAATGTGGTTGGACGCAGATCCACGTTCGAGGACAGCAGATAGATGAGAGGCTTACTAAGAGGCGTCGATGGCTTAGGAGTAGTAGTTTCCGCTGCGTAGGTTTTCTTTTTAATAAATCCACTAGTACTTCTTTTATAGTTAATTATTTTATTATATGATTTCTAATAAAATTTTAGTATTGTTTTGGAGAGGTGATATCTATTTCTATGCCTTGCAGTTAGGGATGACAGTGGTTCGGATATCCATTTAATTTTCACTATCCATAAGCAAAACAGTTTAACTTTTCACTATCCAAAACCATTTGAAAACCGCTTAATTTATAAACCTACTATCCAAATTCGTACCGTTTAAATTAAACGGATATGCAGATATCTGTCTAAAAACCGAATTCGAATTCTAAATCACCAATTTTTTAAGTTAAAATTTGAAAAAAAAAATTATGAAATTCAAGTACTTCAATATGTAATTAAATCAAATAGTAATTAATACAACGTTTAAAAAAAAAGTTTACAGATTCCAAAAAGAATGAGGAGGAATCTAGGATTTCATATCATTATATTTTAATATTATATTTTAATTTAATTTTTTACTTTCTATAAACAATTTTGGAATGAGTGAGTTTTAATGGACAAATGAACTATGAATTAACGGAGTTTAAAAGGCTTTCAGGCAGATATTCACTATCCAAACTTATTTAACTTAAACAGTTTCGAATAGTGGATATCCGAGGCCTTAAAACCGAAACTGCTCCAAATCTATGACGGATAGTGATTTCGCTATCCAAAACCGCTCCAAAACCGTTTATTAAATGGTTTAGGGTTTTAAGCGGTTTTAAATGGGGGCAGATATCTGCTTAATATTCGTCCATTGCCATCCCTACTTGAGGTGCTTTAGGTGCATGACTGGTTGGTACGTATTTCGAGGTAGCACAGCGGTTGCCACGTGACTGATCATTCGAGTTGGGGCGTAACATTTTAAGTTAAATAATGTTTTTTAGATACAGAAGATGTTGCAGCACAACAGCTAAATTCTCAAGAAAAAAACTTCTTGTACATCTTGTTTAAGAAAAGGCAACAGATCCATCGGGGGATTCTCCAAAACAATTAAATAATGTGATTTTGAACCAAAATTTCATAATTGATGAGATGCATATGTCGACTTAATAGCTTAATTAGCCAATATCCTTTTAAAAATCAACCAAATATGCCCATAACCTTTTTTTTTTACCCTAATCAGCCCCTAACCTTTTATTTTGACCCATTTTAACCCAAATTGAATGGAATTAACACGTGGCAGATGGCTCCGTTAGGATAACGCTTACATGGCTTTTGTCGTACTTTTAACGTGGCTCCCTTTCCCCCCCTTTTTTGACCATTTTCAGTTTTCTTTTATTTCTTTTTCTTCTTTCCTCTTCCATCCCCTGACTACCAACAAGCCATTCACATCGATTGGATCTCTGCTCCCTCATCCCTTATCTTTTTCCTCTCTTTCCTTCTCCTTCATTTTCTTTCCCTTTCACTCAAATCGAACTCGACCTTCCTTCTTTCTCTTATCGCTGTTCAATCCGAACTCAACTAGCCTCACCGATGAGTTTCTTGTTTCTTCCCTTTGCTCCGACGACGGATGCAGCGGCGGCTTGACCTTTCTCTCCATTTGATTTCGTTAGTCTCTCATTTCTTTTTCTTGCTTTATTTCTTTTCTTTGCCTTAAGCCCTTTCATCTTTTCTTTCACTTATTTGATTAAAGCAACCAAAAATCGCAACCAGTGAATTGGCCACTCTTTTAGGTTTTTTATCCCGATGATTTCACTGTCAGATCGACATGGGTTTCAAGAATATCAATTTCCTTAGTTGAATATAAAAATGCAGTCCAATGGGTTAGTAATCCTTCTACTTGTCCTTGGAAACATAGGAGATTCATTATGCAAATTGATTGTGATGAGTTGCTCTTTGTGTGCTGTGATCATTTGAGCCTCTTTCTTCTTTGCGACTGTTGTTTTGTTTGTGTTCTGTGTTTGTTTGGGCAGATTGATTTTTTTGGTTTGTTTTTCTTTGATTTTTTTCTTTCTGTGATCTTGTACCAGATTTCCATTTTTTTGTGTTCTTAATAAATTTTCTCATCTATCCTTCAAAAAATTTTTTTTTTCCTCATTTGCTTCTCACTTCTCAAGGCATATATCAAGCTTTTAGATCCTCTAATTTTTTTTCATCAATTTTGAAACTTTAGGTCAGTTATAAACTTTATTATCTTTGCCAAATTATTAATTGGTTTGAAGATTGACTTACATTCTAGTTAAATTAGAGTTTGAAATTTGCTTGTTTCTAGTTGTTTTCAAATGTTCTAGGAATGTTCTATTTTTGCCTGAAGATTCATATGTTGTGGTTATGTCATGTTTACGGTCTGCAGGTTGGTTTTGCTTCCTCCTCGCATGGTCCTTTTGTGGCTGTCAAATGGGTTGGTGCTTCTTTTGTTCAAGTGCTACTATTTTTTTTGAATTATTTATTGTAGAAGTGCCGGTGTTCTGGTTTGGTGGCTGATAAAGGGTGCTTCTGGTTTTGAATGTCTGCTTTTTCTTTTTCTTTGATTTTGCTCTTTGCTTTTTTTTTTCTTGGATGTTTGTTGGGACATTTCGTAGGATAATGTTACTTGCCTGGGTCTTTTTTTTTTGGTGTTGGTTTTTTTTTTTGTTTTGATTCTGACATGATTTCTGTTGATGCTGGATTGAAGAAGTTCTTCGTTGTTTCTAGTTTCATTAATTCAAATATTACTTTTGGTTTGAATATTAATTTTCTTTCTTTGAAAAAATTTTCTTAATGTGGGACCCTCTAATGATGATGTGGAAATTTAAAAAAAGTCACATGTAATTAGAAAATGATGTGGCAAATTCCACGTTAGACTGTTAACGGTGCCATTAGCTTTTCCATCCAATTTGGGTGAAAATGGTTCAAAATAAAAGGTTGGGGGCTAATTAAGGTAAAAAAAAAAAGATATCAGCATATTTGGTTCATATTTGAAAGGATAAGGGCAAATTTGACTATTAAGCCATTTAATATCCATAGATGTTTTGATATCAAGAATTAAAACATTTTGCACCTGAATTTTAGTTGGAGCGGTAGGAATATCTTCTATGAGACTTAAGATCTCAGGTTCAAGTCCCACAATCTGTATATTATATGTGAATTTTGTCCAATTTAAATATTGATTTAATTTGTTTGTTAATAATTAGTTTGTAATGGTTTACTTTTTTGTCTGATGATTTCTCATTAGATATTTATGCATCAAAACGTTTTTGCTTTGCCGAAGAAAGATAGTGTATATATCGAGGAATTTGACATTTGGTATTTAATTGGGTTTCTTGATGTCGCGATATATAAATTGAAAATACCACATTTTAATAGTTTTGACTTGCCCATTAAATTAATTTGTTTGCTTGCATTTGCAAGTCTCTGAATAGTTCTATCATATTGGAAATGAAAAGTGAAGAGCAAGCGATTATACTTTAGGACGTGTAAGTAATTGTTCGCAATATTCATGAATTCAACTGTATCGTCAATTTAGCTTATATAAAATGTTAGAACATATCATCTATAATTTTCTCTCTTTTATTTCTATCCAATTTATATAGAAATGATTTTTTCAGAAAATAAACCTTTTATTTCTGTCTCTTTTTTTTCTAGTTGTGTTTTTATTACCTCAAATAAAAAAAAATATATTTTTTCATCTACTTCCTTTTCATACTATTTTTTTCTTTCCTATTTCTTTCACACTAAATAAATAAAGTGCAAACCCAATTGCAAACTGGGCCATATGTGAATGCATGCCTTAAAGTACATATATCTTCTTAATTCTATCGGGAAGAACAAAGGATTCAAGTTTGAAAATGAAGCAGATTAGATGAACTAATAAATTTTTTAAGGACCCCAAAAGTACCAGCGGCTAGAGACAGAAAGGGCTGGACGGTGCACACAAGCCCATTGCAATCATTATCACAATGAAAAGACAAATCCACCAAAATGATAATGTTGTATCAAATCTCACCTTTTTGAGAACCTACACAAGTTAATGTAGGTTCTTTTTTCTTTTTTTTTTTTTTTAATCTTTGTGCTCTTCATCCTTCCTCAACTGCCCTGCACATTTTAGTTCACTATATTCACATTTGAGGTCAAACACACATGTACTTATTTCCACTATCTCAATCTCAAACATATATATAAGTTTCAAGGAAAAAAAAAGGAATGTTGAATCTTTCATGTAAAAAAAAAAGAATTTTTATTAGAATTGAAAAAGAAATTAAAGCCAGATCGAGAAATCCGAGTTCCTAGAAGAGCTGGATCTATAACAAATACTACTACAAGGTTAGTATTTAGGCTTTAATTTTTAATTAGACGTAATTGATGAGATGTGGTAACTTTTTGAAAGGTAATATTGGCATATAAATGAATTCTAATAAAATCAGAGTAGGTAAAGGTTATTAATTATTTTACAAAAAAAAGGTTATTAATTATCTTTGAAAGCCATGCACGTAGCAAAAGGTGAGAGTAAGTTGATATGTTGGATTTGGATTATAAGTTGCGAATGCTTCAAGTTTCAATTCTAAAGAAATCATATGTCAGCATTACCTACCCATTTTAATAATAGTATTTTGTTGGCAAAAAAATAACAGTAATAGTAGCTAGTATTTTCATAATCAACCACCACCCACAAGTGTGTGTTGCATTCTTTGACATTAATATTACTTTTTCAGGTTTATTTTTTTAATAAAAAAAACTATGATCTTATCAATTTGATTACTAGCACTTTTGAAGTTTTCGTTCAATTCAATGAGATAAATTTTGACTTATCTCAAATTCCCTTTTTTCTCTAACTCATAGATCAGTAATGACGCTTGACTTGTTGTTGTCACCTCTATATAAGCCCCATCTTGGCCAAATCCATGATCATTGCAATTATCCAACTTGCACGAGGTATTAATTGCCTAGTTGACATATTGTTACAGGCCAAAAAAATGAAGATAGATGTGGAAGTACTTTCCCAAGAAATGATCAAACCATCTTCTCCAACCCCTGACCACCTTCGCCATTACCAACTTTCTTTTCTTGATCAAATTCAGCCCCCAGTTTTCATGCCTTTGGTCATGTTCTATCCGACAGAGCATGATGTTGGCAATTTAGAACGATGTAACAGGATCAAACAATCTTTGTCGGAGGCCTTAGCCGTGTATTATCCGCTAGCAGGGCGGATCAAGGGCAATGCCTTCATCGACTGCAACGATGAGGGTGTTCTATTTGTGGAAGCTAAGACTAGTTGCCACCTTTCAGATATTCTTGAAAACCCGAACCCGAATAACCACAATAAGTTCATTCCTCTTGAGCTCGATGATGCCAATGAGTTACCTGCTATGGTTCAAGTTACCTCCCTTAAGTGTGGCGGTTTGGTGGTTTTCCTTGGCATGTCACACAAGGTTGGTGATGCCCTGTCGTTTTTCATGTTCCTTAATTGCTGGGCAGCTTTTGCTCGTGGTGAGACTGATGATATAAGTCCTCGGTTTGATTCGGCCACCCTTTTCCCGCCAAAGGATATATCTGGGTTCCAACCAAGGACTGGGATTACGAAGAAGAATCTAGTAGCAAGGAGATTCGTGTTTGATGCTTCTGCAGTAGCAGCTATTAGAGCCATATACACTGACAACAAAAGCATCGATGCTAGGCGCCCAACTCGTGTTGAGGCCTTATCTGCCTTCATTTGGAGCCGTTTTATGGCCGTGACTCAAGAAAAGGGAAAGATTTACACTGTGATTCAGGCTATGAATCTACGTACAAGGATGGACCCGCCACTTTCGAATCACCAATTCGGGAATATCAGCAGACCAGCAATTGCAATGCCTTTAATGGATAAGGACGATGGATGCTATGACATTCTGAATCAGATGAGAGAAGCAGTTAGGAAAGTGAATTCTGAGTATGTGAAGCGGCTTCAAGAAACTGATGGGCACTTAGATTTCATCAAAAGTAGGGCTGCAAGTTTCGTGAAAGGGGAGGTCGTAACCTTTAGCTTCACGAGTCTGTGCAGGTTTCCAGTGTATGTAGCTGACTTTGGGTGGGGAAAGCCCATGTGGCTTGGCTCAGCTCGCTTAACTTTCAAGAACTTGTGTTCTTTCTTTGACACCAAATATGAAGATGGGATTGAGGCATGGATCAACTTGAATGAGGAAGACATGGCTAAACTTGAAGCTGACAAGGAGTTCCTTTCGTACGTTTCCTAAACTTCTAGCGTGAAGTCTTACGGTTTTAAGCTAGAACAAAGCTAGTCGAAAATGGCTTCTTCGCTTCTGGCATTGAAATCTTAATTATCAATAGTCCAATGGCGGAACAGAAAAGTTCAATTATCGTTATTTCTATGCAAGTGTGAAAAAGCATTTAATTTTATTTATTATATAATTTCTTAGCCTATTGTGTATATACTAAGTTGTAAACAAGTTAAAATATTTGTGTACTTTCGTCAACTGCTAGAAAGAACTAACATTTTATAGGATCAATGCATGGAACATAAGCTAACTCTGGCCGTACCCATATCAATGAAATTGTTAGACAAAGGCTCAGGGGATTGCAAGGGATCATGATGGATGAAGTGATCAAAGTGAATCAACATCTTGTGCAGGCTTTTGGCATCTCAAATGAAATTTTGTCCGTCTTTTATTTTGACAACCCTTATGGCTAATAAAATGGGAATACCATTCCTACGGGTCTGTAATGCCAGGAACAATGAAACTGGAGCTATGTTTTGTAATGACAGGGAAACCTTCCCTAACAATATGATGTAGTCTGACTTTTGTGTTTTTCTTTCTCGTTTTAATGAAGTATCATCTTTCTAACAAAAGAAAAAAGAAATTTTGTTTGAATCCGACAATTGGTAAACTTTAAGTCTCGGTTAATTAGTTACCTACTAATTATATAGTTACATTTCTATGTCAAATGTACTTCAATTTATGTGCCATTTCAAATTTTTGACTCTTTTAATTTTTCGATATGTATAGCAGGCCAAGAAATCGCCCTTTCTTCTTCCAAGTTGATAATGTCCCTTCTTTTAAATGAAAAATGATTTTAAATAATTGGTTTCATTGGATTTACCGTAAAATCAATATGTGATGCTAAGTTTATTTATAAATTAAAAAAATTTAGCTCCAAATTGAAAAAAAAAAGTTTGATTTTCAAGGTAAATTATGTATGATATTTATTGTAATAGTGTTTTAATTTAAATATGCAGGCATAAATAATTAAAGGTGTCAAATTCCATAATAGTAACTCTTACAAAATTGAATTCAATGAAGCATTTATCACTCCTTGTCAACCCATTAATTCCTTCGAAAAAAGTTGAACTGGTGGATTGTAATGTTTAGAAATGTCAACGGAGCTAGCGGGAAATGTGTGGTATTGCATTCTCCGTCGTCGACCTCGATTCCTTCTTAAAAACATGCTTTGTTATATTTTCTTATAAAAAAAATTTACATAAATATGATAAACATAAAATTATTTATAAACATAGTTATAAGTATGTATTTTGTTAGTAAAATTAATGTTATTATTACTTGGTTTTTACTTTAGATTTATATATATATATATATTACATATAATGTAAATATAATATATCTAATATATATATATATATATATATAAATGTAAGAATATTGCAAAACTTTTGAATAATCTAAATTACCTTTTTTTCCTCTAAATTTTTCAGAAATGATGTCAATATTATTGAATTAAATTAAAACTCTTTATTTATCTGTTACTAGCAATTTTTTTATATTTATTAAATGATATTAGTAGTAAATCAATTTTACTTTCATCATAATTAATTTACTATTATATTATCTTGAAGAAAATAGATTAATTATCATTTAATTTCATATAGTTTAACTTGAAATTACTAATTTATAATTTAATTATCATTTACTTTAATTTAATTTAATTTTCTTAATTTTTATTATTTTTGTTATAATTAATAATGTATTGTGTTACGTGCAACGTAGGTGATAAAGTGTGACTAGTATTATATAAATAAGCATCATACACATCTATGACAAAAAAGAATATATCTATACTTCTTTTGTTAAAATTTATATTTATATTACGAATAAACATAATATATAATATATGTAAAATTAAAAAAAGAATTTGGGGTGGGAATCGGATACGAGGATGGGCTGGAAGGGTATTCCCCATACCCGTCCCCGACCCCCACCCCTATTCGACGAATTTTGGCCCCCTCCCTGACCCAGTCGGGGTGGGGAATCCGGGTTCCCCACCTGAGGCGGATTTGATTGACGTCCCTAGTAATGTTCTAACTTCTATTTTCAATTTCAAAAATCTTTGACTAAAACAAACATCGTGCCATTATATAGTATTTATACACTCTTTAATTAACATGTAATAATTAAATTATATACTTTTTCTCCCACTTTCCTTCAATTTTTCTATCTTATATATATTAAATGTTTCATTGGATAATATTTCTTGTTTGGTTTCAAGAAAAAAATATTTTCAAATTTTAAAGTTTTGAAAATGTTGATCGTGTAGCTCATGATGAACTCTTTAACAAATTCAGTTCAACTATATATGCTAATTATAACTTCTGTTATAAAAAGTGCAAACGAAACTAAAACCCCGTCATATTTGAATGCCACGCGGTCTTCTTCTTAATTCCATCGGAAAAGAATAGAATGATCTAAAAATTAGATCAACTGTATGAATTAAGTTGCAAGGACGTCAAAGATCTACTATTTAGAGATAGAGATGGCTGCAGAAAAGGCCATTCAACCACGATCATGACAACACAAATTCACCAAATGGCATGAATGAATGTTGTCAAATCATTTTACTTTCTCTAATACAAACTGTTTACTTTATTACATATTTGTCGGTTCATGGATTTTGTATATATATACTCCCTTTTTGAATCTCTACATACAAGTTCATTATTCACATTTTGAGGTCAAAAAGACCTCAAGTGTTGCTGTATACTTTCACATTAATCTAGCATTCCAATTTTTTCAATAATATATATTTATATCAGTATTTATATAAAATACCAATTAATGGTGGTTGCTTGTATTGTTGTCGCCTTGTCATCACCTCCATATAAACCCTAATATGGGCAAACATCAATGCAACTTGCAAGTATCCAACTTCCACTTTAGATATTAATTCCCTAGTTGAGATATTGTTATTGGCCAAATAATGAAGGTGGATGTGGAAGTTGAAGGGAAATTGAGAGCATACAAATTGTAGCAGAAAAAAATTGGTTCCCACCCAGGATCCTTATGAAGGAGATTCCAATCAGTGATAGAAATTTTATCTCTTTATGCAATGAAAATTACAAGCTGAAGTTAAATCGAATCAAGTTATAGTGAAACCTTCTCAAGACCTCGCCTCTATAGCATCCACATGGTCGATACGTTCTCACTAATTGTCTGACCATCAGCAAATGGAGCTTCTCTCCATTTTCTTATGCTAGAAACTAACAGAGAGTTTTCAATTTCTCTCGGGCATTTGTTTCTTGATTTGGACGGCTTAATTTTCTGATTAGATTTTCTCATGTTTTAAAACCCTTTTAATAAGTGGAAAACCTAATTAGCTTATAGAATTTGCCCTAGGATTAAACTCTTTGATCCTAATATCTTTAGGTTGGTCTATAGGCGGGTCATGTAACCAAGCCCAAGTGATTGGTCTTTGGGAACAATCCAATAGGAGTACTTTCTGAAGAAATAATCAAACCCTCTACTCTAACCCCCGATCATATTCGTCATCACCAACTCTCTTTCCTTCATTAGATTTAGCCCCCAATTTTCATGCCTTGGGTCATGTTCTATCCAAAAGAACATGATGCAAGCAGCTTAGAATGGTGTAATAGGATCAAACTATCTTTGTCAGAGGCTTTAACTGTGGATTATCCACTAGCAGGGTGGATCAAGGGTAATATCTCCATCGACTACAACAATGAGGGTGTTTTGTTTGTGGAAGCTAAGGCTAGTTGCCATCTTTCTAACATTCTTGAAAACCCGAATCCCAATAACCACAACAAGTTCATTTCTCTTAAGCTTGATGATGCCAATGACTTACCTATTACGGTACGAGTTAGCTAGAGTGTAGCAGTTTGGTAGTTTTCCTTAGCTTATCACATAGGGTTGGCGATGCCTTGTCCTTTTTCATGTTCCTTAATTACGAGGCAGCGTTTGCTCATGGTGGGACTAATGATTTAATAAGTCTTTGATTTGATTCGGCTACCCTTTTCTTGGGGCCTACAGCAAAAACAACAATGGAAGTGAAAACTGACAATACCCACACGTAACCAATTAACAATAGAACTCAAACCAATGATTTATAGCTGTCAAAATAACTAATTATCTAAGCCAACTAACCAAACAGAAATCGTAGGTAATAACCACAAGCAATATTAAGAAAATAATAACGAACACCGATATTTACTTGGAAAACCCTCCAATGTAAAGAGAAAAACTACGGGGCAAAACCGAATGAGAACCCACTATGAGAAATAAGCAAATATAAGAGTTCAAATCACTTAAACTTTTTGCCTAAAGCTTAAGAACCAACAGATTGGAACCAAATACAAAGATCTACTTCTTTGAGAATTAACAAATCACCAACTCAAAGAAAACCCAACTCATTGCTTGCTTATCTCTCTCCCTTACTCTCTTTATGGAGCAAGAAAACCACAAAATTTTCACCTTTGCACACTGACACAACTCTCCCTTGTAAGATTTAGCTTTCACTCCTTGCAAGAACCCAAAGAAGACTTTGGCATTCTCTTTTTTATTTTGTGCACGATTCAACTACCCAAGAAGAAAAGATAAAAGTCTCGGCTCTCTTTAAGTTTCATTAAAAACATGAAACCTTTTTCTTGTCTTAAAATATTGGATCTTGTTCATGGAAACAAATCATGACCATCTAAAACCAAGCCAACGACTTGGTCATCACATGACCAAATAAACATGTATGGGATTGGACCTTACTAACAATCTCTCTGTCCAACCCCATTAGGAAAGATCAACCACACAACCTATTCAATTGAAGTTCACCTTGGCCAAGGTGTTCATCTTGGCCAAGTTACTGCACAATTCAAGCTTTTCCTTGGGAAATACTTTAGTCAGCATGTTTGCAACATTCTCATTAGTGCGAATCTTTTTCAATTACATATCTCGATCTTCAATCGCCATACGCAACCAATGGTACTAAACATCAATGTGGTTGGTCCTCGCATGGTACATAGTATTCTTGCTCAAATCCATAACACTTTGGCTATTACAAAACACCACTCCTTCTAGCTCAACCCTAATTCATGAAGAAATTTTTTCATCCAAAGCATTTCTTTGCCTACTTTAGTCACTACAATATATTCAACCTCTGTTGTCGATAGGGGAACATACTTTTCCAGTTTAGATTACCAAGAAATAGCTCCCCTTATGAAAGTGAGTATGTAACCCGAAGTAGATTTTCTACCATCAAGGTCACCCGTCATGTCTATGTCAGTGACCCTTTCAAGAACTGGCTGTGAAGTCCCAAAACTCAAACACATTTTTGAAATACCTTTCAAGTATATGAAAATCCACTTCACTATTTTCCAATGAACTTTTCTTGGATTCGAAAGAAATCTGCTCATTACACCAACTGTATGAGCTATGTCAGGTCGTGTGCAAACCATGAGACACACCAATGACCCAACTACGGAGGAGTAAAGAATAGCTGACGTATCATGCTTCTCTTGCTCAGCCACCGGAAAACATTTCTTGATCAACTTGAAATGTTTAGCAAGTGGCATGCTAACTGATTTAGCGTGCTTCATGTTGAAGCTCTTAAGCACACGTTCAACATACTTCCCCTATGATAACCACAACTTTCCAGCTTTCTTGTCTTGGATAAAAGTGATACCCAAAATTTGGTTTGTTGGACCTAAGTCCTTCATGTCAAAGGACCTAGACAAATGATTTTTCAACCTGCCAATCATTTTAACATCGCGTCCAACAATCGACATATCATTAACATACAATAAGAAAATAATGAAGTCATCACCAAACGATCTAAAATAAACAAAAGGATCTGCCACAATTCTTTTAAAGAAATAACTTACCATAAAGCGATCAAACTTCTTGTGACACTACCTTGAAGCTTGTTTCAAACCATACAAACATGTGTTCCTTCCTCTTAACTTCAAATATGATGAGTATTTTTTGCTAGTGTACGAAATCAAGTAATATAGAATTTGGAGTATTCCAAGATAACGATCCCATTAGGACAATTTAATTGCTAATATCTTAATTCTAGTAAAGTTCAATAAAGAGGAAAGCAAATTAAATGGAAGCAATAGAGCAATTAAATTAAAGAAGAGCAATACGAATTTAATTAACTAAGAAAGCAGTAAGCAAACAATTGAGAGGAAATCAATAACATGGATGTGAGGGTTTAGGTTTCTCTTCTAGGTATTTAATCCAAATATGTTTGAATATAATTATCAAGGTTAAAATAACAATCATTAATTTACTTAAGAGTCCTCTCAAATCATCTTAAGCTTTTCTAGTTAAGTGATTACCACCTCTCAGTGCATAAACTAATTAGCTAAGAACATTAAGAATCTAGGATTATAATTGATTAAATTTCACTCAAATCCAATTCAATTATGTGTTATCACAATTAACTAAATTTCTCTCAAACCTAGTTCAATTACGTCTATTTTCCAAAAGCATGGAATATACTTCACCCCATGGTAATTCATACAATCCAAAAAATCTATTCTAGTTGGCCAGATATAAAACAAAATTAAGTACAAAGAAAATAAATTTAACCCCAAGATTACCAATTCATACAATAAATTAAATTAAAATCCCTAGAAGATCTACTCAAATCTCCAACAATAAACTTAGTTACTCATAATATGAAGTGAAAACATATTCATTGAGTTAAAATAAATCATCACCAATATAGAGAGGAAATGGATTCCCCAAATTGAAGAACCAACTTAGCCATGCAGCTCTTCTCTTCTGAAAATTATCCAAGAATACGTCCCATTTTTAAAAACCCTAAAACTAAACTATTTATACTAGATAAGTTACACAAAAAATATGATATTAATAATGTTTAGACTTAATGACTCAGGTTCGGTGTCACTTCATGCATCTTCTGACGTCAGTTCTTTTCATAAATTGCCTAGCTCAATTTCGTTCAATTCTGCCCCGTTACACATATCATACAGCACTGGTTATTAACTACTTCTTAGTTTCTTCACTTTTAAGCTTATTTCAGACCAGGTTTTACTTCCATTTGTTCCTTTTGGTCTTTTTAGCTCCAATATCCTTTCTTTTCTTCAATTTGCACCATATAGCTCTCCTACACACAATAAGATAAAATGCGAGTAAAATATATAACTTAAGGTAATTCTTAGCCATAATAATTAAATTTAACTTGTAAATAGCCTAAAATATAGGTGTAAAACACACTTATTAAAATCACTCTGGTTGGTCCCTGTAAATCTTTTCTTGTAAATCTCCATGCAAGAATACAATCTTGACATCAAGTTACTCAATCTTAAGATTCAAGCTACTTGCTAAACCAAGTACACCCCCGAATGGAACTCATATTCACAACTGGAGAGAAAATCTCATTAAAGTCGATACCCAGCTTCTGTGCAAAGCTATTTACCACTAAACAAGTTTTGTACCTCACTAGCTTGTTACCATCTCCCTTTAACTTGAACACCCACTTATTTTTAAGTGGCCTTTTACGTTTTGGAAGCTCTAGTAACTCATAATCTCCACTAACTCATAGACATCTTAGAGCTCTCTAACTTTCCTTCTTCAGTAAGGAAAATATACTCAGAACTAGGATAGTTGGTGGATATTTTATGCTCTTTAGTCGGTTTTCAAAGCTAAGGCTCTATGTTTTTAGGCAGAGATGGTTCTTTCCCTTGTTCATTATCCACTGTATCTGGCTGTGCAATGTCATCACCACCATCCAACTCATCATTAACTGCAGCTGGTTCATCTGTAACAAGTTCTGTCTCTTGTTCGTTTCCACCATCTATGGCTCTTCTTAGTGGAATTATTGTCGAATCATCATCATTAAAAACTCAATAAGTCTTTTATTTCTTCTCAGAGTTTGCTATGGTCTCATGCTCATGACAGATAACATCTCTGCTTCTGACAAGCAGTTTTTGGATCCTATAATCTAAAATCAAACTCCTTAGCACCATAGCTAACAAAGATACAAGGAGTGGCTTTACTGTCAAGTTTTGACCGCTATTCTTTGGGCGCGTGCATGAAAGGATTTGCACCCAAATACTTTCAAGTGTGAATATGAAGGTTTCTTTCCTTAACCATATTTTCTCCGACATGTCCAAGCCTAAAGGACCTGATAGAAACCTTTTCAAGGGGTAGCTAGCCGTCTTTACTACCTCACCCCAAAATGTGTTAGGCAATTTAGCCATTCTTAGCATACATTGCAGTCATTCCATAATGGTGTGATTCACTCTTTTTGCTACGCCATTATGCTGGGGTGTTTTAGGTTCTGTTGATTCATACCTAGTTTCATGCTTTGAGCAGTATGCATCAAAACAATTGGACGTTTATTCTCCTTCATGTCTATTTGAATACACTTTTAAGGGCAATCCTGTCTCTCTTTCCACCATGTATGAAATTTCTAAAAAACTTGTAGTACCTGGCTTTTGTATCTCAAACAAAACGCCCAAGTTTTTAGTGAAGCACCATCAATAAAGGTAACAACATATCTGTTGGTCCCTTAGTTTAGTACTAGAGCGGGGGTGAATAGCACTTTAAAGCTTTTTCTTTGATGGAGAAACTAGTTGTAGAACTTTGGAGTTGAGGTGGGTAGTGTTTGGGATTGTTTTGGATAGTCAGTTGAGTTCGTTGCAAAGCTAAACAAGTAAAGAAGAATTAACACTTCTATTTATAGTGGTTCAGTGCTTTTCTCCTACATCCACTTCCTTGATCTTTCTAATCAAGGATTTTCAACTTTCCTCTTCACTAAGAGAGTGGAATTCTAGCTTCTATAAAGCCTTTACAAAGAGAGCTCTTCCCAAGCTCAATTACAAATCAACCAAGGACTTCCTTGTTGATTTAATTCCCTTAGAGTGAATTCCTCACCTCTTAGAATACAAGAAAAAATAGAAATTTGGTGTACAAAGGTTGATCTCTAAAAAGACCTAGGATGTATAAGACTTTAAACACAAAGAATTTCTCTCACAAAATGTGAAAGTGAAGGAACAATGAGAGAACTTAAGACAATGAAAATATACAAGTGAGTATAGTAAATGCTCTTTAGTTCTCTTCAATTTCTTATTCTTCTTTAGCATTTAAGACTCCTTTAAATATCTAGCGTCTTAATTTTGGCTGTAGGAGCATTTAATGAAGAGAGAGGGACACTTGCAGCTTTAAAAAACTAGTCGTTATATTGTTTTGGCGGCCTTCAATCGGTTGAATCTTGTCTTGAATCGGTTCAATCCTTCTAACTATGCCTTTTGATGTTCTTGATTCAGCAGCTCAATCGATTCACCTTCTTCCTCAATTGGTTCAATTTCTTCAGCTGTCTTTTTCTCACAGACTTCAATCGGTTGAATTAAAGACTTAATCAGTTCAACCTATCAGATTTCTAACTTGCGAATTCTCTTTAGTTCTTTCTCAATCGGTTGAGTTCCAGTGTGAATCGGTTGAAAATATCTAACTTCCAACTTCTTCTTCATTCAGCATGCACTCAATCAGTTTAGTCTTTTACTGAATCAGTTGAAAAACTCTATTTTGTTCAGTTTACTTTTTTTTTTCAACTTAGTTCAATCGATTGGGCGAAATTCTCAATTGGTTGAACCCTCAATACTTAGTATTTCTTTATTTTCATTTTAAAATCCTACACACTTAATTAGATTCATCAAATATTCTTGATTGGGTTGTTTTGTACTCATAAAAAAATACATGGAGTTGAACAATATCTATTGCCACCTACTTGGTGATTGAGCTGCTTTGACATACGAAAGTATGGATGACACATAATCTACTTTGTTATGCATGAGTTGATACAAATGTGTATTAGACACAGTGCTTAGGGGGAGCTTATTCCATGCTAAGTGATGTGCATAAGAAAAAGAAACAGCATGCAAGGGTAGCGTTCTACACATGAGGCATAGCATGCAGGGCTTAGCACTTTTGTACCAGATGCAATACATAGGTGTAAAATGGATAACACATGGTAAGACGCACTCTACATGATCACTTTGCAATGGGCGAATATTTTTTTAGGTAACTACAACTTTAGCTAGTGCAACTATTTTAGCACTATAGAGATTGGCTTTGCAGCTGTTGCCACTGAGATTGCCCCCATTATTGATGCTAGGATAGAAAAGACTCTCAAGATTGAGACTCATGATGCTTTATATATTAGGTGATGAAACCACTATGGTACAAAAAGGAATGGATGCTATTTTTCCAATCAGTTCCTCCCTAGTACTAGGGATGATGAGAGGATTTACTACCAGTGTGCCTGCTACATTTTCAATGAGTAATGACACAGATTTTAGAGCCAAATTTCATGGTTTATGGTGAGGCATGTTACTTACTTAGAGTGTCTTTTTGAGGAAAAAAATGATTTCTCGATGCTGAATGTCTTTTGATGACTTGTAAATGATGTCCTAGTTACTGGAAAGCTATGTTAAGGCTTTAGTCTCAAATTCATTGAAGCATATAAGATGAAACTTGAAAATTTATGCAATGTTTGAGATACCACTCCAAAGATCGAGTTACTCAACATTGGTAAGAAGATGATGATCTTTGAGGCGAAATAGAGCGAGTTTGTTTTCATTGATAATTGGATTTCTACAAGAGAATAGAACCGTGTGGCAAGTAATTCCTAGAGTATTCCTAGGTATCGAACCCAAGGGAATTAGAGAAGTACTGACAATTAATCCTAGTAAACAAATAAGTGTTTTGATGAAAGATTTGAGAATAATTAAATCTAAAATTAAACAAAAGAAATTGGAAACCATCAATAATGAGAATTATCAAGGTTTAGGCTTCTTCTTAGGGTCACTTGAATTAACTAAACAAGATTGATTATGGGTTAGAGTAGCAATCACTAATATAGTTAAGGGTTCTCCCAAACTCACTCAACCTTTCTCAACTAAGTGATTATGACCTCTCAGTCTGTAACCTAACTAATCGAGAACTTTAGGATCCTAGGATTTGTTGCTACCACAAAGAATTATATTATCCCTAATCTAATATCTAATCATTTTTCTTCCTAGTGCACGGATTCTACTCCCTTCCTAGTTTGTAGATTCCCAAAGATTGATTACTAGGTGATAAGGCTAACAATTAACAATGAAGCATAAAGAAGGAAAAATCTAACCACATAAATGATAACAATCACATCATGTTTACATTAAAATGAAATCTCCATCGCAATCAACCTAAACTCTGATTAGGGTTCAGTTACTCATAAAATAACTAAATATAACAAAATAATTGGAAGACAACATCAAGAAACTAGTGAAAATGACATCTCAGAAGAACTCTCCAATCGATCTTGGTGAATTGCTCCTTAAATCTTGATCTCCACTAGTCTCCTAAGTAGCCCTCCTGCCGACCACCTTTTCTGATAGTCTAACTCTCTATTTATAGTGCCCTAGGTTAAAAACACAAGTCCAAGATACGCTAAAATTCCATTTAAATGCGTCACTTTAAAAGCTCGACTAGACCTTGGTTAAATCTCGACCTGACCTTGGTCGAAGTCTAGAAATCATTTTCTATTGTAAATCATCTCAACCGACCTGGTTGAACCTCATTTGGCCCTAGTCGAGCACTTTCTTCATTTACTTCAAATTTTACGTAAATAAGCACTAATTAGCTTCATTTTGCCTCCAAAGCACATCTTCTGCTACGAAACATACAATTAACTAAAGTGAGAAATAATTAAGCAAAATTGACCTAAAACAACACAAAATATTCATAATTTTTACTCTAATAAGGTCTAAAATATAGATGTTAATCACACCTATCATTCATCTGCATGAAATTTAAATGGATGCTACATGAAGCATGCTTGCGCACTATGCTAGGATGCCATAGTCTATGCCCGCACTCTACATTGGGGAACGCATTTACGTTCCACACTTTGGGAGGAGCATGTTCGTATTCTTTTTACCTTGTAGCACACTAGTGTGCTCCTTAGTGTACTAAGCGCCAACAACTTTATCAACGAGCGAGGCACACATTGTGAGTAATAAAAAAGCTTTTTCTTTTTTATATGATATTAGGCGACTAGTCTAGAGAGAAATCATGCAAGTTAGTAAGAGGTGACTTCGACTAGAGAATATTGCTACAAAATAGGGCGACTTGGGACAAAGAATCTTGCATAATGACAAGCCAGTTAGGCCAAAAGCTTTGTATAATTGCATAGTAATAGACGGCTTAGGCTAGAGTAAGTACACTGCTTATTATTCGGTGACTTAGGCCAGGGAATGAGTAAGTTGTTTAGTAATAGGCGATTTAGGCCAAAGTAAGCTCAATGCTTCTTATTGGGTGACTTAGGCTAGAAAATGAGTATGTGCTTATTAATAGGCGATTTACACCAGAGAAAGAAGGTAATTTTAAAGATGGGTGACTCAGGCTAGAGTATGAATGTATTTTAAAGTATTCGTAGAGAGAACGTAGCATGAAGCTTATGGATAAATATTTCATTGCTATGAAAGAGTTTGTATAAGATAAGTGACAGTTCAAAGTAAATTCACAACTCATAACAGTCGAAGCAAAGTTGTATGCATTGCTTAAAGACATTATAGAACATATACCTAGTACTTATTGTAGTGATTGCATTCTTGTGCAGCAAACACTATTGTAAACTACATAAGCTTATTCTGATGTGGATGCGAAGTTCACATTTCTGCTTTGGTAAACAGGATTACTTTTGGTAAACAGGATTACTTTCTTGTAAGCTTTGGTCATTCTTATGCTCTAGAGTCAGACATCTTAAAGTGGTGGTATGTACATCCATTGTTTCTAGTAGTGGCTCGTCATGAACAGAATGTGTGATTGTATTGATTTGGCGTTTATGGGTAGATAAAGAATTGTTTTGCACTCCACAATTGCCAATTACCATCTATCCATCTTGAACTCTTTGATGGAATAGCCTTCGTAAGTTTTGACACTCAGCAAGAGGATGACCCATAACTCAGTGGAAGTCACAATACTTGGGATCTATTTTTTCTTGGTTAGTTAGAGGTTGTTCAACATATGGCAAGTTAACGTGGCCATCCTTAATCCATCCCTGCAAAAGAGCACGCACCCTCTTAACAGATAATGGAAAAGGAAGAGGCTCCACACCTTTCTTTACTCTTCTAAGGTAGCCATCTAGTCATTGGATGCCTGAATCATCTATTGGGAGGCGTGAATCATCTAAATCAATTCATTGACATAAGCTAGTGAGGTTTGAGAATTGGTTCTGTTGGGATCGTTTCTAGTAGGATTGTTTTTGTTCATGGTCACTCACAGTGTTATGATCGCAAGAAATGGTCCCACGGACTCGGTTCTATAGGAATTATGATGGAAACAAGATGTGGCTTTTTCACATCCATATGTTTTCAACTCATAATAAATGCTTCAAATTTACATTTAAAAATAAATTAAGGGTAGATTAGACATTTTTCTTGTTAGTTAAACCATTAAATGCTTTGATATTTATAATATTTAAAGTTGCATTAAAATAGCAATCACTCTATAACGAGTTAATAACACAAAATTATTTAAAAAAAAAAAAGAAAACACTTGAACCAATTTTAACAATCATGGCAAAATATTTTTGAGCTTCTGGAAAAAGGTTAGCTCCCATTTTGAATCTAATGCATTTGGCTCTTTTTTTGGAAAAAAAAACTTAATTATGTAGACTAAAGAAGACAAAATCAATAGCAATTTTCCGATAACATACATCCTAGCTGCTAGGATTATGTCAATAACTTTGTGCACCAGATGTTGAGGGAAGTAAGCCTCACAAGTCCAAGTTTTCGAGGAATTTACCTAGAAAATTGGTTTCTCAACAAAACTAATTCTAGAAGGCATGGAAGGAAACCAGGCCTCTAAAACAAATGTTTCTTTTGATTAAGGTTTAGAGAAACGAGTGACCTCCATGAGATTATAGTTAATGGAAGGAAGTCATAGAGTTGGTTTTGATCAAGCAAAAGAGTACTAAGAAGGGAAAGAGCTATCATTGTTTTTGGAAATGTACTATTAGAGAATTTATTACTAGCCTTGAACACAACCAGGTTCCTCTAAGAAATCACCTCAACTGTAATTTGTCTAAAAAACTTGTTACTTTCTTTTTGTTAAGTAAAGAAAGAGGCAAAAAAAAAAAAAAACTCAAGTATAGAGTAATTTGTTCAACGTTAGTTTCTTTTTCTTTAAGAAAAAAAAAAGCAATTTTGTGTTACTAACTTGTTATAGAGTGATTCCCTTTTTAATGCAACTTTAAATGTTACAAATATCAAAACATTTAATAGTATGACTAACAAGAAAAATGTCTAATTTACCCTTAATTTATTTTTTAATATAAATCCGAAGCATTTACTGTGAGTTGAAAACATGAGGATGTGGAGAAGCCACACCCTGGTTTCGTCATAATTTCCATGGAATTGAGCTTGTGGGATAATTTCTCTGTGATCTCTCCTTCCAAGTGGAGCTACCAAAATGTAGAGGGTTCTTTTGCTGGAAAGTGAGGAGAAATCAAAGATGATTAACTAGGATATGCAAGGGGCGACAGAGACGAAGATTGGAGCAGATCTTGAGCGATAAGTGGTGGTGGCAGGTGAAAGAGATGATTGAGAAAGTGAGTATTTTTGATAAAATAAAGAAAGTAGGGATAGGGTTTACTAGTGAAGCCTAGAAAGCTTGATTAGGGTTTTTTGGATGATTTCAAGATGATTTCTCTTGTCCTTAAGAATTCTTTTTATACTTGTCAAGAGAGTGTTCATAAAGTAATTATATCTTATGTTTGTAATTTATAGAATCATGGAAGAGGAATGAGTTATAGGTAATTAAGGCATAGGGGAGTCAAGGAGTCTTTGATAGGAAGGCTTTTAAAAAGGAGTAGGAAATGTCACTCTCGCCCAAGAAAAGATCAGGAGGAACCTGTTGACTACCTCTCTACAAAGCCAACTCTCTTACACATCCCAAAAGTGAGGCTGACCCGAGACCCTGCCACACATCCTGCGTCAACTTCATGTACAATTATACTGGTGGCAAAAATCAATGTCTACACTTGAGAACGGGGTTATAATTCCATTATGATTGAAAGTGATTCATCATTGGTTATAAACAAGATTCACTAAGCTGATCAAACTTTGTGGGAGGGAGGCCATTTGATTAATGGAGATATTATTAATCTTGCATTTTCCTTTGATTACTGTTCTTTCCATTTTGTAAAACATGGGGCAAACAACTTGGCGCATAATATCGCTAAGTTTGAATGTACTTTGGGTGATAGTCAAGTCTAGGTGGGTTTCTTGCCTTCTCATATATGTAGTCTTGATATTTATGTCTAATGAATAGTTTGCCTCTTTTCTTCTTCTTGTTCTTCTTCAAAAAAAAGAAGAAGATAGAATTCACTTAGCTTATAATTATTACACTGAGGTAAAATTGGCCCATCATTACACTTAAGGCCTAAATACTTCTAATCTTAATTCTAGATTTCCTTTTTCTTTTTTTTTTTAAAAAAAACAATTAGAATCTATCTTTATTAAAAGTTATGAACTTAATTTGGCTTCTAATAAGCTCGGGGGCATCTAACCACATATTGATTGAAAAAAAAAAGAACCACATATTGATTGTGGTTAATAAAAACTTGTTGGAAAAAGGTTTATACATGATTATTGTTCCAAGAACAATTGATAATTAGTTATTGATTCATGATACTACCATCATCTGTTAGGTTGAGTGAAAGGAGTTCAATGCCCCTTAAGTAAGGTCCTGAGTTCGAGTCTTGTGAATGGAGAAAACAAGTTTGGGAGAGCTTATCCCCATTTGAGTTCCGACATAGCTCGAATAGGATTAATCATAGACCATTAAACCGATATGGATACATATGGTTGTATAAAAAAATTGATTCATGATACTATATATTTCCCAAAAGAATTAGTAGTTGATTAGCGTGGTGGGCCTAAATAGTGACAATTCTATTTCTCATACAGATAAAGATGAATTTAATATAAAACACAAAGTTCAAATATAAGAAATTTGCTCGAATTAATGCAATGCACTTAAACATTCGACCGCTCAAAAATACTAAACCTAAATGAATCAAAATCTCTACAATTTAGTTTTAGAAAGTTAACTTGAGATATAGCAGCAAGGCATGCGGTAGGTAATTAAAGATGTGATAAATTTTTGGTTAGCTAGTACTTATCATAATTTCACAAATCTGGAAGAACCTTCGTGGGGTTGATATTCTAATTGAAGAATAGAATTAGATTAGCAAGAAAATTTAATTAAACACGTCTATATGTGTAGTTTTATGATAAAGTTGACAATGCAGCTAGCTACTGCTTTTTAGAAATGGAAGATATATTTAATTAATTTTCATCATAAATTTCTAGAAATTCAAAGTTTAGTACTCTCTCAACTTAACCATTTAATCCTTAATTATGATAATGTAAATTATTAAACCATCAATGGTTTGGTCAAATTTTGCTCAAACTCTCTACCAAACCATTCTCTACCGTACATGTCCTTATCATTGCAATTTGGGCTTGTGTTTATCTATACGACTATATTCCTATATATGTATGAGTGATGATCACATGAACCATTTCATGAGAATTATTATGAAACCAAAATGTAACACAATTATGACCACAAATTTAGACAAAATCCTATTACAATAAATGTCATAAATTTATTTTAAAATTTGTTTAAAAAAATTTTTGGGACAAACTTTTTTAAACTAATCGCTAAATTTAATGTTACGTCTTAATTCCGTGGTAATTACTACGAAACTGGTCTCATAGAATCATTTCTCATATATATATATATATATATATATATCTATATATATATATATATATATATATATATATAAAAGCATATCATCCGTTTATATATCATGCATGTGGATTGATTTTGACATGCATTAACAACATTGTGCACTTTGGATATATAAATACTTCTAGCACACGGAAAGAAATAGAAAAAGTCATATATACAATGATGGTTTTCTAGATGATTGGCAATGAGAAAAGGACCCCTATCTAGCCTTCTTGCTTGACTTTCCTTCCTTTTGCTTTGATAGAACAGAATCGAGGTAATCCAATCCATTTATTTGGGGCCTTTTCCTCTGCCCAATAGATTATAGCTAAGAGTTTGTTGTCTTCTTTTGAAACTTATGATTATGATCATGATCAAAAAGTGATGATCTAACGGACTTAATTTTAACTTAATGCTACGTTTCGATTCCGTGATAATTCCCATGAAATTGAGTTTGTAGGAATTTTTTTTTCATAATCAATATGGGACCTTACTCTTTTGGCGTGACACATGCATGAACTATGAAGGCATCTGTCCTGTATGTGTAAAACTAGGTCCTGAATTTGAATAAATCTACCATTTACTCTGTAATAGAATTAGGAAGTAATTAGGCTCTCAACAATAACTGTTTTAGTAACTTGAAGCCATTGCTCATTAGTACAAATTGTGCAATGTATTGGAAAAATGTCCATTGCATTTGGCCAAGAATTTTTATGCATTGAACATGGAAAACTGTCACCTTCTATATGTCATCCTTCTTATGTACAATGAGACTCAATGTTCTTAAGGTTTACGCGTCTTTGAAATGGTCTTATTAATCAAAGTCTCCCTCACAATGATCTCAGTTGTGGCTTCGAGATTTCTGAAAAAATGAGAAACTTCCGCTTAAGTCTAAACCTGCTTCCATTTAGAAAAAAAATCTCATCCTACGTACATCAGTATGGTTTTAGAATCAAATTTTGGTCTTGCTAAAATAATACTAATAGTAATGTTATTCTTCACCAACTGCTTTTGCTTTTGGGATAGAAAAAAAAATTCAGACCCAACTGCATGAATGTGACAAAGGACAGATTAAAAAGTTTAGAAAAATATTGTATTTGCTATTCTTGGCTCTTGTTTATGCATGCACTATATAAGGTGACAACTAGGTAAATTCTTCACCGTTCTTTTTTCCAAAGTAAGAAATTATGTATAGCAAGCAATATCTCCTTGAGGGTGACCCCAAAATGAAGGTCGTGAGAGATTCTATTAAGCGGATATCCTCTTGATGATAGAAGAAGCAGATTGGCACCAAAGATCCTTGAGATGTGTATTCTTTTGAAAGATTGGTTAGATGCAGAATCTGACTTACAAAATGTACAAAATCAAGAGGAATCTTCAGACCAAAATGAATATTAGTTTTTTTTTTTCATTTTTCTAGGTTATAGATTTTCTTTAGTTAATAATCTCAATTCGTATTTGTAAATTTTATTATTTATAGTTAATAATGTTCCCTTTTCCCCATGGGCGTAGGCATTGTAAGCCGAATCACATAAATTTTTCTATTGAAATTTTTCATTCTTAATCCAATTTAATAATTAGTATTAAAAAAATAAAATGGAGTAAAAAAAAGATTAACAAAATTAACATTTCAATAAAACTCATTTACTCATGTGCCAGCCCAGTGTGAGTCATGTGCTAACACGACATAATTGATATGGATTATAGGCCAGACTAGGTTTAACCTTCAAAAGATATGGGCTGGCATGGCAAGACCCATTTTTTTTAGGCCAACACCTTCCAACCCACATTTTTGTGGGTAGTCCAACTTTTTGGGCTGTGCCAGCCCAACTCGCCTATATTGCCATCTCTAGATTTCATCAAAGTAGGAAGAATAAATGAAATATTTATATATATGTGTGTGTATATATATAAATATATATAAAAATTAAAATTGAAGCATTCCAAGTTTACCAATTTACGATCCAATTTTAAAATAAGATTAAGGTTGGAGAGTCTTTCATGGAAAGGAAAGGTCGTTGTTGAAATCTTCTAGCTACTAATATTAGAATCAAAGGTCATGTACCTCTTGTCGCAACGTACGACGAGTTGGGCTTACATGACATGGAGTCGCCACCAATCTTTTTTGTTTAGGTGTGATTGGTCACCTATTAGAATCTAATTTAGCATTGGCCTGATATGGCGTACTAAACTAGATAAGTTTTAGTCTACGAAACAAAGAGTTGGGTTCGGGAGTACGGTTACGTATGGGGAAGGATTAGCACCCTCATGACGCCCATCAAATGATGGTATCGATTGATTTAATATTGATTAGGCCTTAACTCTAAATTGCTTAATAATTAAACCCTTTTATTCTTTTATTAATCCTTTTCATTTTAAAAAATTCGGAGACTCTTTTTAGGCAATGCATGATGCACATGATGCATGCAAATATATTCTTGGAGAATTTTTCGAGAATTTATACAAACCCCTTTCGGCGCTCCGATGGTATTTATATAAATTCTCACCCTAAGAGAATTACTCGGAAGGTTCATCGCTATGGTTCCCAAGAGAATCCTTCTCATCGGGAGTATTGATTTTTTTAATTAAATTATTTGTTTCATGATGACAGATATGATGCATTATTCCAATTTTAAAATGTATGATTACTTTCGGGAGTCTCATACAAACCCATTCTGGCACTCCGGTGATATTTGCAAAGGACTCTAGCCCTAAGAGAATCCCTTGAGAGGTCTACCGCTGTGGTTCCCAAGGCACACTCCTCACTGGGGTAATCACACATCAACAAATAACTACTCGCATGATGACAATATAAGATGAGTACAAGTGATCTTGAATTTTCCAAAGCAATTATTATTATTAAGATTTGACTTTTGACTTTTATTAATTTGAATATAGGTTTTAATCAATTATTAATTATTATTAATAATTTCCTTTTTTATAGTTATTCCATTTAAGAATTTCTTACAAACCCATTACAGCGCTCTGGTGGAATTTACAAAGAAACTTGCCCTCAAAGAACTTTCTAAAAGGCCCATCGCTATGGTTTCAAAAAGTTCTCATCATTGGATTGTCTTATTAATATTACTAATTGTCTTATTAATATTATTATTATTCATAATTTTTATTAATTACTATTATTGATATTTTTATTAATTATCACTATTATTGTTTTTTTTATTGTCGATTTTATGATTACCATTTTCAAGAATTTTTTACAAACCCGTTCCAGCACTCTGGTGGAATTTGCAAAAACTCTTGTCCTCGGAGGATTACCCAAGAAATCCGTCGCTACGGCTCTCAAGATAATCCTCTTCATTGGAATAGTTATAACTAAAATATAGTTAATTTATAAATCAAAGTTTCAAAAAGAAAATCTCAAAATCCATATTCATTGAATTAATTGATTCTTTTTCTAATTTACAATTATACACACCAATATCCATACAATCTTTTATAAAAAAAAAGGTTAACATTTGTAAATTCTTTATTAAAGTTAGAAGCTGTTTGCATTACAGACTTTTTTGTCTTGATGGATCCCTTATTCACATACAATAACAATATACTATATGCCAAACATTAAAAGTACAAGTACATACCTTACGCCCAAATAATATTGGTCGGCTAGTGGACAAAGGAATAATTTGGTGGCGTTAATTTGTAAATTGCAGCTCCCCCTCACGTTGACTTCTCAAAGCCTTGTCTTATTGTTTTAGCTTTTCTCCTTTCTGTTGCCATGTCTGTTACCTAGCCTCAAAGCCAAAGTGAGAATCTGGCAAAGAACTATCGCCTGACGTCTTCTCGTACAGTGATCGACTCCGCAACCGAGATGCTACGTGTCTTCCTCTTTCTCTTCTACTGTCGAAGGCACGAAACAATGGCCCCTTTGGTTGCCTCTGTGAAAGCCGAGAAAACCCTTTTTCTCCTTATATATATTTTTTGAATATTCGGCCTCTCCAAATTCTGTCTAAAGGATATTCTGTATGCATGTATCTCTGTGTCTTTGTGTGTTTTTTTTTTTTTTTTGTGTACCCTAATTTGATTTTTAGTATTGCTTTATAGATAGGAAAAGAGGTTCAAATTATGGAAGGTTGAAAATTAATGCTAATTGATTGGAAAATTAATTCTTAATTGATTTGAGAAATAAAGACTAATTTACAATTAAAACTGATTGATTATAAATGTGAAAAGTAAACTCTGACAATTTAAAACTAATCAAATAAGGAAAGTCAGAAAATTGATTGAGAAAATTGATATTAATTGATAGAGAAAATTAAGGTTAATTGATTGACAAAAAATCAAATTAAAATCAAAGACTTGGTAAAAGATTTACAATTAAAACTGAATGGAAATTAATTTGAAAAAAGTAAACTCTACAAAAATGGTAAGTTAAAAAAAATAAATAAATAAAAAACTTAAGAGGAACAAAGCCCATATAGAAAAATGGGTTCAAGAGGCCCAATCACAAATTCTAATACCTTGGTGGCCTGGTCTGGGTTCGGGTCCATGACATTTTGGTTCCCAAATTAATGGGTCACAAATGCATACTAATTGACCTAAAAGTTAAGGTGTCTACAGCTCCTGGTCTGGGTCCGAGTCCATGACATTTTGGTTCCCAAATTAATAGGTCACAAATGCACACTAATTGACCTAAAAGTTAAGGTATCTACAGCTGCCCCTCTTTGTGCATGTTTCAAAGGAACATGCAAGAGTTGTATGGAAAAAATCCAAACGCTGCAACATAAATAGTGAAAGTACCTTCAAGAAAGTGGTGTAAGGCATTCTTTGACACTTATGCTTTATGTGATATGGTTGCCAATAACATGTGTGAAGCATTCAATGGGAAACTGCTAAATGCTAGACAATTGCCAATCATTTCTTTGTTCGAGGAAATCAGAAGGAATATGATGGTTCGGATTAAAGACAAGAGGAACGAATGTATTAATTGAAGAGGTTCACTAGGGCCATCAATTTAGAGAATTATTGAGAAAGTTCTGAAGTTGCTAACCACTGTGATGTATTTTTAATGGAGGTGATGGCTATGAGATCCAATCAGGAGAACACCAGTTTATAGTCAATTTAGAAATAAAGACTTACAATTGTAGAATGTACACCATTTTCTGGTGTACCTTGTGCCCATGCAAGTTATGTTATTTGGGATGAAAAGGTCAATGTTGAAGACTATGTCTCTAGTTGGTATGATAAGGCTACTTATATGTGCAGCTATGGAAACTTCATACAACCAATGGTAGGAAGGGCAGACTAGCCCACATCATAACTAGGAGAAGAGCCCGTCCAGCCACTTAAGTATAGGAAGATGCCTAGCATGCCTAAAAAAAGTAGAAGGAAAGATTCGGATGACCCATTAAGACAAAGGCCACTAATGATGGGTGTTAAAGAAAGGCATGATTATGACATGCCAACTGTGTCATCAAGAGGGCCACAACAATAAAGGGTGTCTTATTAAGGGTAATGAGGTAAATTTTAACTTTGGCTTTTATCATTTAAGAATATGCTTTTGTAGCCTAGAATTGTTTTCTATCTTTCTTATTCTTTTTGTTTTGGATGATAGCGAAGTTTTTCAACTGGGATGGCTACAACAATTGAAACTTTCAGAGAAAATACTCTGACCGCTGGTGCTCCATCATCTGCTTCTCTAACTTTAGCTTCGGGCCATGATGCTATGTAATGCCTAGCCTCAAATTAATTTGGATTGGAGCCATAGGCTAATACATTGAAAAATTTTACATGATATGCATGTGAATATATTCTTAGGAGAATCAGAAATAACTTTTAGCTAGTGGAAATTCTCCCATTTTGATAAACTTAATTCCCACACCATTAGGACAAATTCCATGCATAGTAGAACAAGGCTTATTTTGTGTATTATTTTTCAAAAATTTATATACCTTACACCGAGTATGTATATGTAGGTCTAAGCCATCTATTTTACTACTTTAGTGTGTCTAGTAATATTTGAAGCTATTGCGGTATTTTTCTGAGCATTGTAAGCTCGTGCAAATATTACCTTAAAAATATGTCAACAAAACTAGTGGCGTTTTCGTAAATAAATGTGATTTTACAAAATGAATTTTTCAATCAACAAGAACATTTTTTCTTAGGTTTTGGGTGGTTCCATGTTGTTATAAATTGTTTAAACTTGAAAACTGCCAAGTTGCTGCGTGAAATTATAGGGTGAAAATTACCATTTTACCCTCCCTCAGCATTTTTTCCCACCATTTTTCCAACTTTCAAACTTCTAGCTTTTTCCATACAATTTTCCCACCAAAAACACCATCAAATTTCACTAAATTCCATCCAACTTTCCAAGAAAATTCATCACTTCAACTCCCAAACAACACTCTCATTAAGAAAGTTTGAAGAAAAATCTTTCAAACTGCATCAAGTGCATGAGTTTCAAGTTTTCATAAAACTCGAAGGTGTGTTTTCATCTCCTTTTTTTTGTTTTTTACAATTTAATCATGAAATGACGAATATTAAGTTTCATGCATGAAACTTTGCATTTTTCTTTTATTCATTATTGGTTTATGGCTCCAAACCTTCATAATGTTCATGCTTCATGTGGCTAAGGCATGATTAGAGAATGGAAGCATTAGGATAGTCTTCTGAATATAGAAAAACTTAGATGAATAGAGAAAAATCTAGTTTAGCACTTAAATGACTAAGTTCACAAGAATGACATTATGCAATCCTTGAGAAAGTACCTTATTTTTGGTAATGGCCATGGGGTTTTGTTCCATAAATGGTAGTTTGGCAATATTAGGAGATGATGTGAACTGAGGAATTGGTGGAAAGAACGATGGTTAAGGTAGTTGTAGTGTAAACCTACAATATGGCCTGAGGGATCCTATGTTGGCCAAGTACGATAAGGAGACCTAGTTAAATGTCATTTAGAGTTTGCATAAGTCACAAATGTGATAAGAAATAAAATGGATGCTTAGTGTGATTAAACAAACCCTATGGTGGAAAATGACCATTCCAAGGTTATGGAAAAGAGATGCATTTTTGCCTCCAAACCATGATGTAAGTGTTCAAATCCGATTCTTTTTGACATATGGCATTCCTACAATACATTTAAGCCTTAGGAATTGAAAGGATCGAATTTCCCATCTCAAAAACCTCAATGCCGAAAATCACCTTATGTAGGGGCAAAATCGTCGAACTTTTTTGTTTTAAGCTTCTAGGCGAAATGAGGATTTCCTACAAGCACTATTCATCGAAACGAACTTGTTCATACCTTAACCACACCAATTGAATCACTAGAGCTCAATTTAGGCATTAAATACCCAATTTTGCAAACTAGTTAATTAACTAGTCCAAATTGCCATTTTTACCGTAGTTTGTGTTAACATCTTAAGTGAACAATTGTATAGGTGGTGAAACTTCCTCAAAGGAAAGGGAAAGAAATGATTAAAGGGAGTGCACCCCCTCCCTATACTAGTGAGCAAGACTTGTTTTGACCTATAGTTGACTTTTTGAATTTTACTACATTTTACTTGCCATGAATTTTAAATGCAACAATGTCATGTTTTATGAATACTGGAAAATGAAAACTTGTTATAGATGTGGAATTTTACATGGTTTTCCATTGAACTGATTATGTTGAAATGTTAGTAATTTGATACTTAGTTATGTGTTTGCATTGAAATGAGAAATTCCAATGTTATTTTCAATCATATAAATGGCCGTTTGATCAAACTATATAGTGAAAATATTATTGTTAATGCGCTATTCTTATTTTGGTGGATGAATAGAAGTCACTGCAGTGGCACCTCTCACGGTCCGACCTTGTGGAGGCGGCGTGAGTAGGCCTTCACTCCCACTTGAGGTGGATGGTACGTAGGTTTTTACACGCACTGAAATAGTGATTATACTACCCCAGTGGGAGTACTGTGGACATAGCCACGCACCACCCATGGTGAAGGCCCATGCCAACGTCGAAAAAAGGGCTTTTTGCTTCCTAAATGAAAAGATAAAAGAAAAGTACCTCGGCGGGCTTAAATCTCATCTTGGTCGGGTGAGATTTGAGCATTGTGTTTTGGCAAGCCCTTTAAATTCTCAAACTTGAATTACTAATCAGAATTTCTTAAAATATTGAAGTCTAAACTTTATATTGAAAAATTTACTTAAATTTTCTCATAATTTACATAAGAATTATTTTATGATGAGATTGCATGTTTGTGTTGTATTTTATGGTCTTGTCTCACTCACTGGGTATAGAAAATATACTCATCCTATTTTTCATATAAAATTTTTCAGGCTAGTAGTGTAGATAAAAAGTAGATCTTCCAGAGGAGCAACTCGATCGGGGTCGATCTTTTTATCAAGTATGTGGTCAAGTTTTTTTTAATTATTTATGGATCCACCGACGCTATTTTGGTACTTCTCACCTTTGATGCATTTAAATACTTAAATGAAATATTTTCTATACACTAGTAATTTTATAGAAAGGACTTTATTTCATCACTGTATAATATTTTATATTCCATTGTGATTTAATATGCATTTTATATGTTTGATAAATTTTATTTAATCGCAAATGGGTTATGAAAACCATAAGCCCTGTGTACTTGGAGTTTCAGGTGAGTGCACCAGTCAAAATTCTTAGTACGCGGTGATTGTCATATTTCGACCCTTCGGGTAGGGTTGTGACAATTTTATTGGTATCAGAGCTTTATTTTGCGATTCTGTCTTTCAAAATATGCTTTTCGTAAAGTCTACAAAGTGCCAGTGGATCTGGATCTGGTTTGGTTGGTTTTAGGACTTGTAGATAATTTATACCTTATAGTTAGTATTAAATCCTTCTGTTTTCCTTTAGATAGGATGCCACCTAGGAGAGCTTGTAGTCAAGGTCCTAGTACAGATTGTAAGGCCATATTCGAGCCGGTTAACCCACCTCCACCTTTTCCAGACACCGTGTCTTCTTCATGTGCACCTCCTGCCCCTCAACTGGTATACACTGCACCTCAGCCTACCATGCAAAATCCTCCACCTGAGGTAATTCAAATGTTCATTCAATTTTGGAACTTAATGCAAACTCAAAGGCGGGAGCAAAATTTGTTGGATATCCCTGAAATGGCGACACCGCTTGCATCGACATCATCGCCACCTTTTGCTATTCCATCATCTTCCCAAACACCTAAGGAATTGTCTACATTGGTGAGAGAAGCCAGATGCCTAGGTTGCAAAGATTTTTCAGGTGTTATGGATCTAGTTATTGCTAAAAAACAAGTAGCCCGAGTAATTGATATAGTTACTAATGTGATGAAGCGGAATGATGAAGACAAATTAAGAGTAATTGTTCAGTTACTAGATGAAAGTGCTAGAAACTGGTGGGACAACTTAAGATTGAGGTCCTAAGTTCCACTGACTTGGGAGAATTTTCTATGAGAGTTCGACGACCAATATTACACCCAGTTTCACCGCGAGCAAAAATTACTAGAGTACATGACTATCCGGCAACAAAACAAGATGGTGATTGAATATGAGACCGAGTTAAGGGAGTTATCTACTTTTGTCCCGGATACCCTGAGGACTGATGATCACTTGCGAGCTAGATTTGAGGAGGGGCTGAATTTGAATATTAAGGAGAAAATGGCACTACGAGGGATAGAGACATACAAAGAAATGGTGCAATTAGCTTTACGAGCTGAAAAGCTAGTGATGGAGCGTGGGAAGGTTCTAGAAAACTTCAACCGAAGGAGAAAGGCCAGATCTAGTTTGAGTTAGCCACCTCAGAAAAAAAAGGGTCTAGTTACTTTAGGAGGAGTTACACAATCTGCCACCTCGGCCCTGCACGTGAGTTGTGCTCATCTAGACCGGGCACTGCTACACCTAACTATGGATCAACAGGTTGACCTACAAGTGCACAACAGTGCCCACAGTGTAGGAGGTTTCACATGGGTCCCTGTAGAGAAGCTAGGAAGTGTTTTCATGGTGGCAAGGTGGGATATGTTAGAGCACTTTGCCCCAAACTAGCCTCGAGAGATGCACCTGCTCCGGCTACCTCTAGCAGTCCTTTCCCTTCCAGAGGGTCGGCAGCCCCTACTTCAGCCTCTGCTACGAGATCTAGTGCTGAAAGTAACGTGGTGGTACCTGCTTCGAGAGCACAGACTCGGTCCTAGACTCGAGTTTTTGCCATGACGAAGGAGGATGCTCGGATCAATCCTAAGGTGATCACAGGTACCCTATCCTTTTTTAACCATGATGCTCGAATTTTAATTGATAGTGGGTCTGAGCGGTCATATGTTAGTCCTCAGTTTGCATTGCATGTCGATAGAGAATTAGCACCTTTAGACCAAGAACTTTTAGTTCAATACCCACTAGGTGAAGGAGTTTTAGTGTACCCAAATTGCAATATAGTGGTCCAAGGTGAAAATTTAGAAGCAACTTGATTCCACTAGAGATGAAGGATTTTGATCTTATCATGGCTATGGATTGGCTGTCTAAACATAGAGCCTCGATAGATTGTTGTGCCAAAGAAGTAGTGTTTAGTAAACTCGGGAGACCAAAGGTGAAAATAGTGGGAGAAGGACGAGCCTTGCCATCTTGCATAATTTCTGCCATTAAGACAACTAAACTAGTTACTAAAGGATGTCAAGCCTATTTGGCTCATGTGATCGATACATCTAAAGTTGATCCAAAACTAGCCAGTGTGCCAATAGTTAACGAATTCCCCGATGTGTTCCCTAAAGATCTACCAGGCTTACCCCCAAACTGTGAACTTGAGTTTGGAATCGAGGTTATGCTTGGAACTACCCCTATTTCTATACCACCATATCGTATGGCCCCTGCAGTATTAAAGGAGTTAAATGTGCAGTTGCAAGAATTGGTAGATAAAGGCTTCATTTGACCTAGTGTGTCTCCATGAGGTGCTCCGGTTTTATTTGTAAAGAAAAAGGATAGATCACTCAGATTATGTATTAACTATCGGTAACTTAATCGGGTGAACATTAAAAATAAATATCCACTCCCATGGATCAATGATTTATTTGATCAATTCTAAGGTGCAACTATCTTTTCGAAGATTGATCTTCGATTAGGGTATCATCAGTTGAAGGGGAGTGATGTCCCGAAAACTACTTTTCGCACTCGGTATGGCCACTTTAAATTTTTAGTCACGCCTTTTGAATTAACCAATGCCACTGCAGCATTCATGGATTTCATGAATCGGGTGTTTCATCCATACCTTGATAAATTTGTCATTGTATTTATTGATGACATCTTGGTTTATTCAAAGAACGAGGAAGAATATGCTCAGCACTTAAGGGTTGTGCTCCAAACCCTCCGAGAAAAGATGTCATATGCCAAATTCTCAAAATGTGAATTTTGGCTAAAAGAAGTGGTCTTTCTCGGCCACATGATGTCAAAGAAAGGAATTTTAGTAGATCCAACCAAGGTGGAAGCTATTAGAAATAGGAGCAACCTAAACATGTCACAGAGATTGGAGTTTCCTGGGTCCAGCCTATTACTATCGGTGATTTGTGGAAGGGTTTTTCTTGCCTGCTGCACCATTGACCTGACTTACTCGTAAAGGAGTTAAGTTCGAGTGGGATGAGAATTGTGAGCAGAGCTTCCAAGAGCTCAAAGACCGCCTCACTTCATCACCAATCCTTTCCCTGTCGGTGAGTGGACAAAGCTATGTAATCTATAATGATGCTTCAAAGCAAGGATTAAGGTGCGTCCTGATGCAAAATGAGAAAGTCATTGCCCATGCATTAAGGCAATTGAAAAAGCACAAAGAGAGTTACCCGACCCATGATCTCAAGCTTGTCACAATAGTTTTTACACTTAAATTATGGAGACATTACTTGTATGGAGAAACTTGCCGGATCTTCACTGATCATAAAAGCCTTAAGTACCTGTTGACCTAAAAGGAGTTAAATTTGCGATAGTGATGATGGCTGGAGCTAATTAAGGACTATGATGTGATAATTGACTATCACCTCGGGAAAGCAAATGTCGTAGTAGATGCACTAAGTAGAAAATCGGTGACTCAAATGGCTAGTCTTCAAACTAAAAAGGTTTCACTATTGACCGAGCTCCAAGCATTAGGAGTTTAGTTGAGTAGTGAGTCTACTAGAGCTTTAGTAGCAAGCTTTGTGGTTAGACTGGCCTTGTTTAATCAAATCAAAGAAGCACAAGATGCGGATGTAGAGATGAAGCAAGAAAAGTTTAAGGTGCAAAATGGTGAAAGTAGTTAATTTCAATTGCGTGAAGATGGGCTACTACTATTCAAAGGCCAAGTTTGGGTACCAAAGGTGGAAACCCTACGAAAGGCTATCTTGGAAGAGGCACATTCTTCGGCTTATGCATTGCACCTAGGAAGCACGAAAATGAATCAGAATCTCAAGGAAAATTATTGGTGGAAAAGAATGAAAAGAGATATTGCTAAATATGTATCCAAGTGCTTGGTGTGTCAACAAGTGAAAGTAGAACATCAAAGGCTAGCGGGAAAACTTCAACCTTTGCCTATACCAGAATGGAAATGGGAGCACATTACTATGGATTTTGTGGTAGGATTGCCACGAAGCCAAAGTGGTCATGATGCGGTATGGGTGATAGTTGACAGATTGACTAAGTCAGCTCACTTTTTGGCCATTCACACCACCTACCCATTGGAGAAGCCAACTAAGTTGTACATTGATGAGATTATAAGGTTACATGGGGTTCCAGTATCCATTATTTCGGATCGGGATCCCAGATTTACTTCTCGCTTTTGGCCCAAGTTGCAAGAAGCACTAGGTACTACCTTGAAGTTTAGCATAGCCTTTTCTTCCTCAAACAGATGGCCAGTCCGAAAGAACAATTTAGGTGTTGGAAGATATGTTATGAGGGTGCGTAATGGAGTTTCAAGGTAGTTGGGATCGATACTTGCCACTGATGGAGTTCGTTTACAACAATAGCAATCAAGCCAGTATTGGCATGCCACCATACGAATCCTTATATGGAAGAAAATGTAAAACCCCATTGTGTTGGGATGAAGTTGGGGAAATGAAGATTTATAGAGTGGAATTAGTAGAAATGACTGTGGAGAAAATTAAAGTGATCAAGGAAAGGTTGAAAGCGGCACAGGATAGGCAAAAGAGCTATGCCAACCATCGAATGAGGGAATTAGAATTTCCAGTGGGTGCCAAAGTGTTCCTAAAGGTATTACCATGGAAAGGGGTAATCCGATTCCGCAACCGAAGAAAGCTCCAACCAAGGCACATTGGCCCATACAAAATACTTGAGAGCATTGGACAGGAGCCTATAAGCTTGAATTGCCTCCCGAATTAGAAAAGATCCACAATGTATTCCATCTATCCATGCTTCGAGCATATCAACCCGATCCCTATCATGTGCTAGAATTACCACTCATTGAATTGGAGGAAAATTTAGGTTACAAAGTGCAACCGGTGAAAATACTCGACCACCAAAGTCAAGTGTTACGGAGTAAATCAATCCCGATGGTAAGAGTGTTATGGAGAAGCACACACGTTGAGGAAGAGATGTGGGAATCGGAATAATTGATGCGAAAAGAATATCCACACCTCTTCCAATCGGACGGTGAGTAAAATTTTGAGGACAAAATTTTTATTAGGGGAGTAGACCTTGTAATGCCTAGCCTTAAATTAACTTGGATTAGAGCCATAGGCTAATACATTGAAAAAATTTACATGACATGCATGTGAATATGTTCTTAGGGGAATTAGAAACAACTTTCACCTTGTGAAAATCCTCCCATTTTGATTAACTTAATTCCTACACCATTAGGACAAATTCCAAGCATAGTAGAACAAGGCTTATTTTGTGTATTATTTTTCAAAAGTTTACGTACCTTACACTGAGCACATATATGTAGATCTAAACCATCTATTTTACTACTTTAGTGTGTCTAGTAATATTTAAAGCTATTGCGGTATTTTTCTGAGCATCGTAAGCCCATGCAAATATTACCTTAAAATATGTTGCAAAACTGGTGGCATTTTTGTAAATAAGTGTGATTTTACAAAATGAATTTTTCAATCACCAAGAACATTTTTTTCTTAAGTTTTGGTGTTTCCATATTGTTATACACTATTTAAAATTGAAAACTGCCAAGTTGTTAGGTGAAATTATTGGATGAAAATTACCATTTTGCCCTCATTCAATTTTAAATGCCAAAATAAAGCAATTGTTTCCAATAGCTTAATGACATAAATATCTTGATGAATTCACCTCATTTTTGTAAAACTTTACCAATTGGTTTTAGCTTTGAAATTCTTTTATTTTATGCCAAATTCCATAATTTCTTTTTAGGACACAAAGGTAATTTTTAAAATTTATTAAGGGCATTTTCGTAAATTGATTTGGTAAATAGTCTAGAATTCTCGAGACAACTTTTTTGGCTTTTCTTCTTCCACTTTTTCTCACCATGGCCGAATCCCTCCCTTACAATTTTCTCCCACCATTTTTTCAACTTTCAAACTTCTAGTTTCTTCCATACAATTTCCCCACCAAAAACACCATCAAATTTCACCAAATTCCATCAACTTTCCAAGAAAATTAATCACTTCAACTCCCAAATAACACTCTCATCAAGAAAGTTTGAAGAAAAATCTTGCAAATTGCATCAAGCGCATGAGTTTCAAGTTTTCATAAAACTCAAATGTGTGTTTTCGTCTCCTTTTATTTATTTATTTATTTTTTTACAATTTAATCTTGAAATGAAGAATAATAAGTTTCATGCATGAAAACTTTGCATTTTTCTTTAATTCATTGTTGGTTTATGACTCCAAACCTTCATAATGTTCATGCTCCATGAGGCTAAGGCATGATTAAAGAATGGAAGCATTAGGATAGTCTTTCGAATGTAGAAAAACTTTGATGAATAGAGAAAAATCCAGTTTAGCACTTAAATGACCAAGTTCACAAGAATGACATTATGCCATCCTAGAAAAAATACCTTATTTTTGGTAATGGCCATGGGGTTTTGTTCCATAAATGGTAGTTTGGCAATATTAGGAGATGATGTGAATTGAGAAATTGGTGGAAAGAATAATGGTTAAGGTAGTTGTAGTGTAAACCTACAATATGGCCTAAAGGAACCTCCATTGGGCAAGTACCATAAGGAGACCTAGTTAAATGCCATTTAGAGTTTGCATAAGTCACAATATGATAAGAAATAAATGTGGATGGTTAGTGTGATTAAACAAACCCTATGGTGAAAAATGACTATTCCAAGGTTATGAAAAAAAGATACATTTTTGCCTCCAAATCATGATGTAGGTATTCAAATCCGATTCTTTTTGACGTATGGCATTCCTACAACACATTTAAGCCTTAGGAATTGAAACGACTGAATTTCCCATCTCAAAAACCGCAATGCCGAAAATCACCTTATGTAGGGGCAAAATCATCCAACTTTTTCGTTTTAAGTTTCTAGGCGAAATGAGAATTTCCTACAAACGCTATTCATCTAAAAGAACTTGCTCACACCTTAACCACGCCAATTGAATCACTAGAGCTCAATTTAGGCATCAAATACCCAAATTAGCAAACTAGTTAATTAACTAGTCCAAATTGCCATTTTTACCATAGTTTGTGTTAACATCTTAAGTGAACAATTGTATAGGTGGTGAAACTTCCCCAAAGGAAAAGGAAAGAGAGGATTGAAGGGAGTGCACGCCCTCACTACACTAGTGAGTGAGACTTGTTTTGACCTATAGTTGACTTTTTGAATTTTACTATATTTTACTTGCCATGAATTTTAAAGGCAACAATGTCATGTTTTATGAATACTGGAAAATGAAAACTTGTTATAGATATGGAATTTTACATAGTTTTCCATTGAAATGATTTATGTTGAAATGTTAGTAATTTGATACCTAGTTATGTGTTTGCATTGAAACGAGAAATTCCAATGTTATTTTCAACCATATAAATGGTCGTTTGATCAAACTATATAGTGAAAATATTATTGTTAATGCGTTATTCTTATTTTGGTGGATGAGTAGAAGTCACTATAGTGGTGCCTCTCATGGTCTGACTTGTGGAGGTGGTGTAAGTAGGCTTTCACTCCCATTTGGGGTGGATGGTATAGGGCTTTTTACGTGTACTAAGATAGTGCTTATGCGACCTCGGTGGGAGTACTATAGACATAGCCCTGCACCACTCATGGTGAAGGCCCATGCCAACACCGAGAAAGAGGCTTTTTGCTTTCTGAATAAAGAAATAAAAGAAAAGTACCTTGGCGGGCTTAAATCTCATATTTGTCGGGTGAAATTTGAGCAATGTGTTTTGGCAAGCCCTTTAAATTCTCAAACTTGAATTACCAATTGGGATTTCTTAAAATATTGAAGTCTAAACTTTATATTGAAAAATTTACTTAAATTTTCTTATAATTTACATAAGAACTATTTTATGATGAGATTGCATGTTTGTGTTGTATTTTATGGTCTTGTCTCACTCACTGGGTATAGAAAATATATTCACCCTATTTTTCTTATAAATTTTTTTAGGCTGATAGTATAGATAAAAAGTAGATCATCTAGAGGAGCAACTCGACCGAGGCTGATCTTTTTATCAAGTATGTGGTCAAGTTTTTGTAAATTAGTTATGGATCCACCGACACTATTTTGGTACTTCTCACCTTTGATGTATTTAAATACTTAAATGAAATATTTTCTATACACTAGTAATTTTATAGAAAGGACTTTATTTCATCACCGTATAATATTTTATATTCCATTGTGATTTAATATGCATTTTATATCTTTGATACATTTTATTTAATCGTAAATGGGTTATGAAAACCATAAGCCTTGCGTACTTGGAGTTTCGGGTGAGCGCACCATTCGAAATTCTTAGTACGCGGCGATTGTCATATGTTGACTGATAGGTGTATTTTATACCTATATTATGAGCTATTTACAAGTTTAATTGGATGATCTTTGCTAATATTATAGCTCATTCTATAACTATTATTCTCACTTTTATCTTATTGTTTGTAGGAAAGTTTTATGGTGAAAATTTAAGAAAACAAAGGAGATTTGGGATGAAAAGACCAAAAAGGATGAATAGATTGAAGTTTGGTTCAAGAGAAGTGCATAGAATGAAGAAACATTGAAGCAGACCTGAAGGCGGCTGGGGTATCATATATGAAACGGCCCTACTTCTTACCTGAAACAGATGTGGGTTTCATATATGAAACGGGGCCGTTTCTGAGTCGAAAAGTGCGATAGTGTAGGCGCCGGTTCTATGATTTTGAGTCCTACTCGATGTAATCTCCTAATTTTATGTAATCTCTCAAATATAAATACCGTAGTTTAGGGTTTTTAGACGAACCAGAGATAATTTTCGTAAGAGGGAAGCACTCAAGGGAGCAACTTTGTCAACTTGGGAGATTTTCTTCTTTACTTTCTTCTTTAATGCAATTGTTTATTTTCTTTGATATGAGTAGCTAAATTCCTTGTTGGGGATTTGGGTAGATCTTCTAGGGATTTTAATTCAATATTTGTATGGATTGATTTTCTGGGTTAAATCTGTTTTCTTTGTTCTTAATGCGTTTTATGTCTGGCCAACATAGAATAGATCTTTGGAATTGTATGAAGGACTGAGAGGTGAAATATGATTCGTGCTCTAGGGAAATAGACACAATCTAATTGGATACGAGAGTAATTCAGTTTATTGTGATAACCATAATTAAATTAGGGTCATAGAGAAACTGATTTAATTTTTAATCCTAGGATCTTAATGTTCTTAGCTAATTAGTTTATGCACCGAGAGGTGGTAATCAATTAGTTAGGAAAGGTTAGGATGATCTGAGAGGACTCCTAAGTAGATTAGTGATTGTTATTTTAACCCTGATAATTAAATTCATACATAATTGGATTAAATACCTAGAAGAGAAGCCTAAACCCTCACATCCATTCTATTGATTTTTCTTAATTATTTAATCTTTACTTTCTTAGTTAAATTCTACAATCATCTTCTCTTTAATTGTTTGCAATTAGATTTCATTAAATTCAGTTGTTTTCTTTACAAACTTTGCTAGAATTAGGTTGTTAGTTTTCTCAAGTCCTCGTGGGATCGACCTTGGAATACTCCAAGCTATATTACTTGATTTCGTACTCTTGCGAAAAATCCCCGATCATCGACCCTTTGGGTTGGGGTGTGACATGCTGTATCATCTTTTAAACCTCATACTGTTGAAAGCGTATAGCTACTGCCAAAGGAAAGGGCAAAGCTATTACTGCTAAGAAACCAGCCTTTTCTGGATATGGTTTTATTGATGAAGTTGGGAAGATCCTTGGACAATAATCTATTGGTATTAGAACAAGTCTTAGATCTAAGGCCAAGTTAATTGCTGCCCCCAAAACTAAAATATTTCAACCTTACAAGATTAACAAAGAGAAGAATGGAAGGAGTTGGGATTTATACCAATCCTAAAACAGGATTACAGATTATTAATGTAAGTTATATCTCTATCTCTTGTTAATTTGACAATGCCTATTTACTCTGTTTTCTAAAATGGTGTTGTTTGTTTGGGTTTTACAGCCTGGAAGGCAAAGTGAAAAGGTCATTTCCTTTGGTAAGGATAAAAGAAAGGTTGATGGAGCAACTATTGGTACGCAAGAGTCCCAATCCACAATTTCCAACAATAGTAGTAAAAAAAAAAACAAATGAAATGATGTCTCATGCAGCCTTCTGTGGCTTTAATTTGTCCTTTGTTATGGATAAAAAATGTATTGTTTTAGGGTTTGACAATGTTTTTTTGGAGTTGGTTGAAGTTCTAAACAGTTTACTTGTGATGTGTAACTTTTTACTTATGGTTGACAGTATTAGGATGGAGGAGTTTCTTTTTGTTGTGCTCTAAACTCTCATTTAATTAATGTTGAAGGAAAACAGCTCAAATTTGACTAATGTTAGTGAAAACATTGTAAGTTTGATTAATTTTGATTATGTGAATATTTTAGTTTGAGTAATGATGATGTCCCATTTGATTATAATTTACTTTTCTTATAATGCACATATTGCCTTTGTTTTGGACAAATAATGAGAATGAATGAAACTATTTCTATCACAACATTGTCACATAATTAAGTTCCTTCCATTCACTTGAAAATTGCTATTACTTGCAACAAGAAGCCAAGAAATGCTATTGCTTGCAACATAAAGCCAGAAAGCCAGTTTCAAGGTAAGGCATACTACCCATTCATATTGCCTCCCTTTCGTGAACTAGCAGTAGAAAAATACACAAGAAAAATCACATATAAACATAAGAAAATTCCAATTTTTCTTGTCCAGATATGTTTAGTTCCATTTCTATGAGTATTTTTCTCTAGCTCTTTCAATTTCACCTTCAAAGCATCAACTTTAGTCTTTAATTGGAAAATTTCTTTTATTATTTTGGGTCCGACAATCTCCACAACATTCTGCCTCGAATATGCAACTTCATTCCTTCAAGTTCTTCATATTCTCATATAATTGTCTCTCACTCCTTCTCAACTTAGGAATTATATCTCTTGCTCTATCACAGAATTTGGGATCAAGCCAAGTATGAAACCCACAATCAAACTCCTACAATTAAACAAAAATTTTAATTAAATATGTAGCAAAATGATATCAAATTGAATGAAATTCTTGTCTAAGGAACACCGAGCAAGCTTACTTACAGGGTATCTATGGCAACCATGAAATCTTCTTCCTGGGTTCTGAAAAGTCTATGAGCTACACCTAGGCCCTTTCAATCTGCAATGGCAGAAAATCGGCTTCCACTCATAATCGATTTCAACAAGATAGCTACCACTTATTAGTTTATAGGTACTTAAGTCTAAATACCCAAATCTCTCTTTCCCTCCACTGAAAATTTAAGAAAAGCCAAATGCCAAAAGCTTAAAATCACCTTCAATAGAAATCTTAACAAAAAAACCCTAACCCAGCAGAAATCTTGATAAAAAACCCCTAACCCAGCTAAACAAAAAAACTTCCTGAAGACCCAGTAGAATAACTCTTGGTGTAACTTAATTTCTTCCTTATTTGGACTAACCTACACACTAGGAGAAGAAGAAGAAAATTGAAAAGAAGAAGTAGATCGACGGTGAGAACAACTACGAAGAAGAACAAAAGAAGAGAAGCATACCCAAATATTTCTGATATTTAATATTTTTTTATAAAAAAATTACATAATATAGTTTTTTCGGTAATTAAGAAAAGAAAGAAAATGAAAAAAGTCTGCCACGTCAACATTTCGTTTGGTTTAACAGTGCGTGCTCAAACCTTCCATTTTTCATTCTATATTGTCCTTAAATGTTACAACCCGTGAACATTAGGTCTTGATTTGGCGCTATTGAAAGATTTGGTCCTTAAATGAGAAAATCCACAAATTTTGGGTCCTCATTTGAGCTTTTAGCCTTCATTAGGGGATAAATGCGCAACTTTTCTATTGATCTTCATTAATACTTCTTTTGTAGTTCATATGATCATATCATTTTTGTTTTTGTGTGAGAGGAGGGCAAGCTCAACATTAATGTTAGTACATAAAGCATGAAGTCAATGCCATTGGAGAGAATGTTATTAGCACTAAATTTGCTACGAGTGAGAGAGTTGCCTCCATTGAACCTGCGGCAGCTCGATAAAATAAGGAAATTGGTGAAATCCAGCAACTTGAGGAAGATAATATTAAACTCTAAAAATTTTAAGCAAAAATTCTCATTTTTATCTTAGGGTACAAAATTGTATTCTGACTTTTCTTTACTTGGACAAAGACCATATTCCAATATTGTCATCTTTTCCCCATATTCCAGTATTCTATTTTGTCATTGGAAATACATAGACCGATAAAAGTATAAAACAACCCATTTTTACTCCACCATACTATTTCTTTTTTATCCCTTTTACTCAATTTTGTTTTTTGGTAACATTCTACTCACTTTTTCATTTTTATCTTTCTAATTATTTTTCTTCTCCCTTCCCATAACTACAGGCCAAAGTTTATGCTGTATGAATTTTTTTATTTATTTTACATACGAATAAATTTTATCTTCTTTTTCACCATAAGTGTAATAAAAAGACAATAATTCAGAATTTTAAAATACCACGCTTTTACAATATTCACATTTAACTTTTGTGATTATTCTATTGTCTTATTAAACTGAATATTGCATTCATTTTTACTTCTTTTGTAATTTTTACGTTTAAAACTTTTACAAATTCTCTATTTTTCCTTTTTGACTAATTTCTTCAAGCCTTTGCTTTATAATATATCTTTTATTATGGAAGTTCAAACTACTAATAATTTAATGGGTTTGTGAAAAATTTTTTAGTCCAAATATCTATTCATGAAATTATGTATATGTTTGAATATTCAAAATTTTAAATAATATTTTATATAATTCTAATATTTTAGTAAATATAAGGAATCCATGCAATGGCACGGGGTCGCAAACTAGTTCAATATAGAAGAGAGGAAGTAACATTTATATGAATAAAATATAACTTGAGCCTAGACTCATCTTGATTCGATTACACCACGAGAGGATATAGTTGGGCAAATATCTTTTGTTTAATTAAGGATATCCATATACCTTTGACCAAAGACTAATTCTTTCGTGCTGAGAGCGTTGAAGGTACTCCTAACAAATACGCTTCTTAGGGATCGAATTTGTGTTATTACCCTTATCCGGGTAGAGGCCGTTATCACCTAAACCAACACTTGTTGGTATAGTTAGGCAAATTTTTTTTGGGTTTAACCAGGGGTATCCTTAGACCTTTGACCCAAGACTAATTCTTTTCGAACCAGATTGGCACACCATAGAAGGAAAACTCTACCAACAATAGTTTTCTCTATTCATAATATTCGAATTTGAGATCTTATTTAAAAAAAATAACTACCAAATCACTTGAACAAACTAATTGTTAATATAATTGAACAAATATAAATAGTATAAAAACACCTCTTAGCCCAATGCTCTCTTTAGTTTTGGTTTGTGACCTAATTAGAATGAAGTCCAATCCATAATATGTTACCCAGAAAGAAAAGATTAAAATAAAGTAGGATAGAAAATTGGGAAGGGGCATCAGGCCAACATTACCTTGGGCCCATCTCTCAGCCCATCATTTGGCCAAATGGAGAAGTGAAAATAAGAATGAGAATTCGCATAGCTCACAAATGGGGAATATTATGAATACTTCATTTTATACATCGAAAAGAAATGATAGTAAAGAATACCAATCTATATATAATATAACTCATTATCATCATATTGTTCCACTTCAACATCAGAATACACGTATATATCCTATTTCAAAATATATAGTACAAATCATTACTTCAGAACCGTAAACTTTAACACGGGAATTAAATCTAGCGATAATAACATTTATTTATCAAACTTGTATCTAATCTTATTGTGTATTTATTAATAAAAAATTAAATTGAACGCTGTAGCCCTCGTTACGAATTTTGTCAGTAATACCAAATGAAACTAATTAGTTAATTATATATGATAAAGTGGTTACAAGGAAACGAACTTTCAAACATCTAGAAGTAGAATTGTTCACAGTTTGACTATATGATCTCTTCCATTTGCAGAATGTAAATTAAAGGTTGATTCAATCTTAAAAGCATTAGAATTTTCAAAAACTAAGGGAAGTGATAGAGAAGTAAATGAATTTCTAGTGAGCAAACATAGCAAGCAGCAACCAGAGCCAACAAAAGCTTTGCTTCCTTAATTATACTAGCTACTTGCTTCCAATAAAAAATACTTAGATTAGATAAAGTCCACTGACATATAAATCTAAATAAAGTAATCTTTCCTTTTGTCAAAAATGTGGACGGTGTTGTGAAAAATATACTGTGACCATTTAGCAGTATAGTGCTAGGCAAATTGACATAAGGATGAAGAGAGAATGACGAGAGAAAGAGAAAGAGAGAAAATGAAGAGAGAGAAAAGAAGAAGCTAATTCTTATTATCATCAGCGATTAGCGCTTCAATTTATAGACGAAAGTTTACTATGCAAACTTTGAAAATTTTGCATGTGGATCCCACGGTTTGAATATTTTATACATGAATAGTAATATGCACTATTCATCGATAGTGATATGTACTATTCATCAATAATTCATCCGACATAATTAATATATGAATAGTAATATGCACTATTCATCGATAGTGATATGTACTATTCATCAATAATTCATCCGACATAATTAATATATGAATAGTAATATGCACTATTCATCGATAGTGATATGTACTATTCCGTCGGCAGATTTGTCCAGATCTCATAACACTCCCCCTTGGACAAATGCCACTATTAAAATTTGGACGTGTACTGCCTCGTTAAAAACCTTAAGCCGGAAAAACCCAGTGGGAAAAAACCGAACATAAGGGAAAAAGAGTACAATACAATTAAGTCCATTTAATATGTCTTCAGGACAATATGTGCTTGTCTTCAGGACAATCTATTTGTCTTCAGGACAATATAGGTAGGCCTACTTCAGTGGCCTAATTGGACGTGTTATTACTGCCCCATTAAAAACCTTAAGCCGGAAAAACCCAGTGGGACAAAAACCGGACAGAAGGAAAAAAGAGTACAGTGCACTTATGTTCATAATCGCTCCCCCTGAAATAAAACAAACTGCTACTTCTGGAGCATCTAAAATTTTCACTTCTGGGGAATTCAATCTTGCATTTTACTGACTCGCCGCATACCAATGCCATAAACTAATTTCTCAAATGTTGATGTTGGCAAAGATTTGGTAAATAAATCTGCAAGATTATCAGCGGAGCGAATCTGTTTAACATCAACTTGTCGACTTTCCTGAAGTTCATGAGTATAGAAAAATTTCGGCGAGATGTGCTTGGTCTTATCACCTTTAATATATCCTCCCTTGACTTGTGCAACACAAGCAGCATTATCCTCATAAATTATAGTGGGAGAATTTATCACCGGTTTGAATCCACTAGCATTATACTGTCTTCAGGACAATATATCATAGATCTTAACCAAACACACTCTCTTCCGGCCTCATAGAGGGAAATAATTTCAGAGTGGTTGGAAGATGTTGCAACAAGTGTTTGCTTAGTGGAACGCCAAGAAATGGTTGTATCATTATAGCAAAATAGATAACCGGTTTGGGAGCGAGCTCTGTGCGGATCAGATTTATATCCTGCATCAGCATAACCTACTAAACCAGAGTTAGTAGTATTCTTAGAATAGAATAACCCCAAATCAATGGTTCCTCGGAGATAATGGAAGATATGTTTAATCCCATTCCAATGTCTCCGGGTTGGCTCAGAACTGAAACGTGCCAACAAATTTACCGCAAAAGCGATATCTGGTCTCGTGCACTGTGCCAAGTACATTAAAGCCCCGATTGTATTGAGGTATGGTACTTCAGGACCAAGTATATTCTCATCAGATTCTTTAGGACGAAACGGGTCCTTTTGGGGGTCAAGAGACCTTACAACCATAGGGGTGCTCAATGGATGAGCCTTGTCCATGTTAAAACGTCTAAGCAATCTTTTAATGTATGCTGACTGATGAACAAGTATTCCATTCTTTTTGTGCTCAAGCTCTAGACCAAGGCATAGTTTGGTTTTACCCAAATCTTTAACCTCAAACCCCTTTTCCAAATATTCAGCAGTTTCAGATAACTCTTCAGGAGTCCCAATTAAATTCATGTCGTCGACATAAACTGCTATAATAGCAAATCCGGTTTCAGATCTTTTAATAAACACGCATGGGCAGATGGGATCATTTATATACCCTTCCTTTGTCAGGTATTCACTTAATCGTTGGTACCACATGCGGCCGGATTGCTTTAACCCATATAAAGATCTTTGCAACTTTATTGAGAATAAGTTGCGGGGAGTGTATGCTTCAGGCATTTTTAAACCTTCGGGAATTTTCATATAGATATTGGAATCTAATGAACCATATAAATATGTCGTCACAACGTCCATAAGACGCATTTCAAAATTTTCTTGGGCAACCCAACTTATAAGGAAACGAAAGGTAACTATATCCACTACTGGTGAATATGTTTCATCATAATCTATCTCAGGCCTCTGCAGGAAACCTTGGGCTACGAGTCGGGCTTTATACCTCACGATCTCATTTTTCTCATTTCGTTTCCGGACAAAGACCCATTTGTATCCAACAGGTTTTACATTGTCGGGGGTTTTAGTAATAGGCCCAAAAACATTACGTTTGGCAAGGGAAGTCAATTCAACATGGATTGCTTCCTCCCATTTAGGCCAATCTTGCCTATGACGGCATTCGGTTATAGACCGAGGTTCATAATCATCATTCATAATCTCATGAGCAACTGAGAGAGCAAATGCATCATTGATGATTATCTCATTTCGATCCCATATCTCATTATGATAACTGATGGAAACTTCAGTATTCCCAAGGTTGGTGATCTTTTCATGGGTTTGTACCACTTCAGGGGCAATATGCTCATGAACTTGTGCCACTTTAGGGGCAATATGCTCTCTTTGAATATTATGTTGTGGCACTTCAGGTGCAATTTGCTTTCCTCGAGAAAGATTAATATGCTCATCTGGAGCAGAATTATACTCATCTGGAGCAGAATTATGCTCATCTGGAGCAGATTCTAAATTCCTCCCCCTTCTTTTTCGAGGTACAGTGTCTTTTGATCCCATCGGTCTACCACGCTTCAGGCGCGGGACATTTAGATCCATTTCGAGTGGTTCTCCAGGAACATCTATCCTAGTTGGAACATTCTCAGCTTGGATATGAGACTTTGTAACTTTAGCAGTCTCATTAAATGCATCAGGCATTTGATTTGCAATAGCTTGTAAATGGATCAATCGTTGCACCTCATTTTCACATTCAGGTGTTCTTGGGTCTAGATGAGACAAACTTTTCTCATTCCCTGAGAAAATCTCGACCTTTTTCTGCTTTCCATTTGTGGAAGCATTAGGTATTCCAAGTGATGGGAATACTGTCTCATCAAAATAACAATCCGCAAATCTAGCGGTAAATAAATCACCCGTCAATGGTTCAAGGAACTGAATAATAGACGGTGAATCAAACCCAACATAAATGCCCAAACGGCGTTGGGGACCCATTTTGGTCCTTTTGCGGTGGTGCTACAGGCACTTGTACCGCGCAACCAAAGGTGCGAAGATATGAAATGTCTGGCTTCTGGCCCAAGACTAACTGAAGGGGGGGAATACAAATAAGAAGTAGTAGGGCGCAATTTAATTAAATATGCAGCATGTAAAATAGCATGACCCCACGCTAAGGATGGGAGCTTTGTCATCATCAGCAAAGTTCACATTGCGCATTGATAATAGGCAAACATGGGACCATCTGCAGGATGTGTCCACTAGTACCATGAAATATCTAAATGGTCCACTTGCAGGCTGAATCGGCCCACAGATATCACCCTGGATTCTTTGCAAGAATGAAGGGGATTCATAATCAACCTTTGTCATGAAAGGTTTAGTAATGAGCTTTCCTTGTGAACAAGATTCATAAATGTAATCTCTGGACAACAACACCTTTGTATCTTTTAAAGGGTGTCCACGAGTATTTTTAAGGATTCTTTGCATCATTGTAGCTCCTGAATGACCAAGGCGATCATGCCAAAGTCCGAACACATCAGGGTTCATTAGTTTCCAGGGCATCGTAGCATATGATTCTAAAGCTCGTATTGGGACAAAATATAATCCCATACTAGAAGCTTCCAGCTTCTCATGGATGGTCTTCTGGCCCATCTTGTAGGAAGTGATGCAAAGTAATTCCTTATTTTGCTCATTAATTGTTTCTAGATGGTACCCATTACGGCGTACATTTTTGAAGCTAAGTAGATTTCTTTTTGATCTACCGCTCAACAATGCATCTTCAAGATACAATGTTGTGCCTTTTGACAAAATAACTGTGGCAGTCCCATAGCCATTTATAATATTAACAAGACCAGATATTGTCTGAACATTTGCCTTACGCAATGTCACATTTGAGAAAAAGTGTTTGCCACAAAGTATAGTATGCGTTGTAGCACTATCAAGCAAACATATATCTTCCTTTTTCTCAATGTGTCCCATTTGCATTTATCTTGACAACTTCAGGTGTCAAGTTCCATAAAATTTAACAAATTAATAATATGATGCAAAATATAAATCAACAAGTATGGAATAAAACACAAATCAATAATATGATGGAAAATATAAACCAACAAGTATGAATAAAACACAAGATAACGTGTTATAAACAGCTTATGGATATTGTCCGCTTTGGTACTTCAAGACCTCACGGCTTTAAAACGTCCACAAGTAAAGGCTTCAAGCCCTGTTTATAAGCACGCACACAATCCCGTGTGTGAGTGATGTAGGAACTTCAGGTTCACAACAATGATTTTATTGAAGACCATATTTATTTAATATCTTCCTTGGTAACATAATTATCCAAGGGTATGGCAAAACATAGATGAAAACCCTCAGGATCTATTTCTGAGGACTTATTATTTTCATCAACATTATCAAATGAAATCAAAAACCTCAAAAGGTTTTTCATTGCCAAAAATATGACAGTTTTCATTGACCAAAACCTTATTGACTTCAGCATCAGTCACAGTTAGGTCAATGGCATGGGTCTCAACGTGCTTGCCTTTATCCTTCAGGGATGCTTGGTATAGATCAACCAAATATTTGGCCGTACGACAGGTACGTGACCAATGACCAGTCATTCCACAACGATGACAGGTACTATCATCATGCTTCTTCATGGGCCTTTTACCTTTAGGGTTGTGTGGGGAGTTATTTATATTACTGTTAAATCTCCCACTACCGTTACGGAAAAAATTCCCATGCCTATGCTCACAGCCTCTAGGACGGCCAACATTCTTACTTGAACCGGCATTTGCTTCAGGAAATGCCTTAGAGCCAGCAGGTCTTAAATCATAATTTTTGAGCAGCAACTCATTTGTTTGTTCTGCAGTCAACAGGACTGAGATCAATTCAGAATATATTTTAAACTGGCGCTGCCGGTATTGCTGTTGTAATACAATATTCGAAGCATGAAAGGTGGAGAATGTTTTCTCTAAAAGCTCAACCTCAGTAAGCTTAACACCACAAAGTTCAAGCCGTGACACCATGACAAGTAGTTATTGCCACTTACATCCAAAATTTGGAATTTGGGCTTTTCAATATTTGCCATAATTCTGAAACGAATGGTCTCAATTAGGTTGACAACTTCTGGTGTCAAAATAAAATAACCAGATTCAATTTGACAACTTCAGGTTGTGATATGAAATTTTGCACAACTTCCGGTTGTGATATAAAGGAAAATATTCCCAATATTAGTATAATGGAAATAAGGAATCGAAACAAAATAATTTGAATAAAAATAAGTATGGAGAGATCTGACCTTCCACCATAGAATCAAACCTTAAGAGAGCTTCCTCGTGCTGATAACGTGTTGTGAAAAATATACTGTGACCATTTAGTAGTATAGTGCTAGGCAAATTGACATAAGGATGAAGAGAGAATGACGAGAGAAAGAGAGAGAGAGAAAATGAAGAGAGAGAAAATGAAGAGAGAGAAAAGAAGAAGCTAATTCTTATTATCATCAGCGATTAGCGCTTCAATTTATAGACGAAAGTTTACTATGCAAACTTTGAAAATTTTGCATGTGGACCCCACGGTTTGAATATTTTATACATGAATAGTAATATGCACTATTCATCGATAGTGATATGTACTATTCATCAATAATTCATCCGACATAATTAATATATGAATAGTAATATGCACTATTCATCGATAGTGATATGTACTATTCCGTCGGCAGATTTGTCCAGATCTCATAACAGACGGGAAATTATTGGTTCCCCTTTTTTGCAAGTCTCTCACCAAAGAGAAATTATTAGGTAGGCTCGGTGTATCACGTCATTCATAGACCTGACTAATAAATTTGTGCCAACTTAAAAAGTTTCCTAAAATTAGGTCACTAATTTGATAAAGATTTAGCCCCACGTTTCAAAGAAGGAGAATTTAAAGGGTAAGTCCTTAAATTTATACTATAATTGCGGTAGGGTTTTAGTAAATGTATTAAAATCCTTGAGTTGTCACAATTTAATTGGTCGGATCTATGCATGATGTGGTACACCCGGTCTACCTAATAATTTCTCCTCTCCAAAGATGTTGACAATATATGAGCGAAGAATTGTACTATTCCAATCATTGTATACACACACACACACACACATATATATAGTGCAAAAGGAAATATTCCAATAACTAAAAAACAGCTTAATACCCAAATTGACCCTCAAACTCTATCAAAAATGATAAATTGACCCCTAAATTTTTATTTGGGACAATTAACCCCTCAAACTATTATTTTTGGATAATTAACCCCCAAAGGGTTATATTGCATGAAATCTCAAGGGGTTATATTGTCTCAAACTATTAAGTTTGAGAGGTTAATTGTCCCAAAATAATAGTCTTAAGAGGTTAATTGTCTCAAAATAATAGTTTAGGGGCCAATAATCCCAAAAAAATTGTTTGAGAGATCAATTGTCCCAAAAAAAGTTTAGGGGCCAATATATTCAAAAAGGTATAGTTTATGGGCCAATTTGGGTATTCAGCCAATAAAAAACCAGCCCATTTATTGAATTGGTTGGCCAACTGTGCATTCAGCGAGAATAAGAATTTTACTTATTAATTTTTGAAAAACTCCAAAAAATCTGAAAAAATAAAAAATTCTAAAAAAAAAAAGAAAACATGAATGCATCGCATAATATAAATACATATTACAATTTAAATTCTTATTATGAAAGCACATTATAATGCAGGAAATTAAAAATTTAAACTCTAAAGATCAAAGTTTAAAGTCCAAACATAATAACAAAATTAGAGACATTGTTTTCATTAATTTGAAATTTTTTTAAGTTATTCGATTAGAAATAGTATAAAAAATTTTAAATTTCCTGCTCAACCAATTTAACAGTTTCCCGATTCAAAATGATTCAACAATGGTTAGATGAAAAAGTGGTTAATGATTCTTAAAGACAAGACTGGTGACTAATTTTCCACTTAACCGATTGAATTTGCTAGTTTGATCCGGTTTTCTATTCATTGAAGCATTTATGATCTCGCAAAGATTGAATTTCACTTTTTTTTAAAGATATATTTGATTGATAATTAAACATAAAGGTTTACTGGAATTATATATTGAGAGAAGAAAAAACATATTTTTAATTTTAATGATACTAGCTAGTAATTATAGCAAACTGTCGAATAAAAGCCCAACAGTGTCAATTCAAGCCTCACTACCACTTGGCCTAGGCCTAGGACCCGACAGAGCCAACCACTGATCCCACCAAAGGAGACGGTCCAATAAGGAAAGCCCAAACTCCAAGCTCATGCAAAGCCCACATGTAAGCATTATATATATATATATGCATAGCACCATGCAACCAGGTACCTGATTCTCTCTTCAAGCTTTATTCCTCTAAACCTCTCTAAAACCCTAACTGACTTAAGCATCAGAGTGGGATCAACCGGCCAACTGCCGGTCGCCCTTCTTACTGTTTTCCATATATTCAGGTAGCTACCGACTAGCTCAAGCCCCCTTTCGAGGTCTCGGATTTCCTTACCTCAACATTGGCACCGTCTGTGGGAACCGAGATATCAGCCATGTCCACGCTTGAAGAAACCAGTGGTTTACCCTCAAGAAGAAACATGAACCAAGATACATGGAGGTCCCCTGCAACAAACCTCCTGGTCGAAGAGTCCCTTCCTTCCCCAAAAATCACAATATTTTTGGGTCAAATCCATTGGCAAGACACCACATTTCTTTCTCTTCTTTCCTCCCCAACACCAACGACATGACCCCTTTCTCCTCCCAACCACTTTTTCTCCAACGAGTAAGCCCAGATGCCCGTAGAGGCCACCAAACACTCCAAGATGACAACTTTATGCTATATGTGACTCAGCTTCAAGGGAAAACGACCGGATGGAGAAAACTGGCAGAGTTAAGGTCAGTGGTGGCAAACCTCACACAAAAGCCATCACGAACCCAGGAGCTGGAAGAGGAAACTCCGAGAAGGGAGAGGCACAAAGAGGTGGGCCCATAGGGACATGCACGATCTCTACAAGGACGTGCACGTTCTCCACAAGAGGACAGATCCCCTAAAAGACAAAGAATACGTGCTACGAGCCCTGCCCCACCTACTCTGAAGGAGTCAATACATAGTGTGACGATCCTGGACAAAAAGAGGAAAAGGGATGAGAGAAGAGACCAGACGGCCAGGTTGGAAAGCAACTCCCTGTACACAGAGAGGCAGTTGGAAGAAAGACTTGATGGCCTGAAGGCAGAACTTGAAAACAAGTTTGCCGAAGCCGTGGAGACTAATCTACAAAAGAGTAAAAAGGATCACTTAGAGTGGCTGAACACAGACGACAGCCTCCTCTCACTCGCCATTTAATAAAAAGACGTCACGAATAATTTCAAGATCCCAAAGCTCAAGTACGATGGGATGAGTGATCCAAAAGACCACATTACCGTATACAACAACCTCATGGACCTTAAGAGGGCCAATGATGCATTGAAGTGTCGGGTGTTTATGTGCACCCTGGAGAAGGCAGAAAGAGGCTGGTACTACGGATAGAAAGCAGGTTCCATTGTGAACTTGACACAGCTAAGTATCTTTTTCTTGAGCAACATCTCTGCTATGAGAAAGAAGAGGAAAATGGCTACGGCCCACATGGCGATTCGACAAGGGCATGATGAGCAGCTCAAGTCGTACGTGGAAAAATTCTAAAAGACCACCACAGAGATCGAGGAGTTAACAGTCGACTTTGCTACAACAGCCTTCGTAGCAGGAGTGCATAATGAACACCTCAAATATGCACTCTTAGAGGACAAACCCCACCACATGCATCAGCTATTCGACAAGGCACAAAAATATGCTGATGTCGAAGAAAACCAAGTCCAAACCGACAAGCTCTATCGAAAGAGCCAAGACTTAGCCAAAGAGAGCACTCAGCGAGACGGCAGTCATCAAAGAGAAGGCCGACAACAAAGAAACGACAGGGAGTTTCGACGAAGAGACCTAGGTAGCCGACTGGGCAAAAGAAAAAGACTATGGTCTGATGCCCTTTGTCAGGAACAAGAGAGACGAGACAGGCCTCCTCCACGCCTACCAGTTGAGTACACTCCACTTAACGCCTTTCGTACAGAGATCCTCTATAAAATTCCCAATGGAGACATGGCAACCAAAATGAAATGGCCTCTAAGATTGAGGAACTCGAGGAAAGGTGGGAAGAACTCTGAAAAATACTGTAGATTCCATGATGACGGAAACCGTACTACATAAGAATGCTGGGATTTACGAAATGAAATCTAAGATATGATATGATGAGGATATCTTCAAAATTTCATTCAACGGGACAATGTTCAACAAAAATCAAGCTACTAATCAGCCAGCAGAATGCCAAGAGCGAAGAGAACATGTCAGATTGGCTGTACATGGTGTGATCAACACCATTGTTGGAGCTTTAAAAGAGTGGGCAGAATCCCAGTCTAAGAAAAAAGCCCACCTGTGCAGTGTATGCCATGTAGGTCTACAAGCCCTTATCCCCGAAAAGCAAATGAAGAAAACGATTGGTCCATCACTTTCTCCTAGAATGAGACCGAACTATTCCAAGACCCAGGGAACGACCCCATTGTGGTAAAAGCCATTATTGGCAACTTCGAGGTGAACAAGATTCTAGTTGACAGCGGTAGTGCAGTCGACGCTATCATGTACAAGACCTATAAAGATATAGGGCTTACGGATAACCAACGTTTGCCGACTGGGCCAATCTATGGATTCGGGGACAACAAAATACCAGTAAAAGGGATGATAAGATTACCCATCTGCATAGGTGACAGGAAGCACATGATGAACATCGTGAACACCTTTGTGGTGGTTGACTAGTCGTCAGCTTATAAAGCCATAATAGGACGCCCTATGATGAAGGAAGTTCGAATGGTCGAGGCAGTATACTGCTTGAAGGTCAAATTCCCAACCCCTAGAGGGATTAGATACATGTAAACAAACCAACTTCAAGCCTGCCAGTGTCACCTACTATCCTGGTCATGACTAAAAGGGCAGCCGAGGCCAAAAAAGAAATGCTAACCTTGGCCATGAACCCCTACACTAGAGGGCAAACCTCAAGAACCACAATAGACACTGGGGGGCAAGACTCCTGCCAGTGAATAGAAATCAACATGATAACCTGGGAGGTAGGTTCTCCAAGCGGAGTCAAGCGCTATAATGAAGGGGCTATCACTCGACGTCTTCGACACTAGAAATGAGGAAATGCAGAGCAAAGCTCAGTCGGTTAAGGAGACCCTCAACGTATGCCTCATAAAAGGAGAGCCCTTGAAAACAACCAACCTTGGATCCAAACTGACCAAACAAGAACAAGAATTTATGATGAAGTTCTTACAGGAGAATGCTGACATATTTACGTGGACACCAGTCGACATTCCTGGGATAAACCCCTCTGTAATGGCCCACAAGCTCAATGTCAGTAGCAAAGTCAAACCAGTCAAACAGAAAAAGAGGAAGTTTACCTCCGAAAGAATTATGGCCATCCGTGAAGAAGTCGACAAGTTGTTGAAGGCCGGATTCATTAGGAAGTACACTACCCCAAGTGGATTGCCAATGTGGTCTTGGTGAAGAAGTCAAACAACAAATGAAGAATGTACGTTGATTTCACCGACCTCAACAAGGCTTGCCTAAAAGACAATTTCCCACTCCCCTTAATTGACATATTGGTTGACTCATCCTCAGGCAATAGATATTTAAGCTTTATGGACACTTTTTCTAGATACCATCAGATCCCAATGGCCCAAGAAGACCGAGAAAAAATCACTTTCATTACGGAAGATGGATTATACCGCTATGATGTAATGGCCTTTGGGTTGAAGAATGCAAGGGCAACGTATCAGCGTCTAGTGAACAGAATCTTCAAAGAACATATTGGCAGATTTGTTAAATTATATGTAGAAGACATGTTGATTAAGAGTATCAGCTTTGAGTAACATCTCGACGACTTGGACCAAGCCTTTGACACCTTGAGAAAGTACGGATGAAGTTAAACCTGGAAATGGGACAAGTTTTAGGATTCATGATATCCCAGTGGGGGATTGAGGCTAATCCGGAAAAGATAAAGGCCATCATCGACATGCCTCCCCTAAAAACAATGAGAGAAGTCTAAGTTCTGACTGGCAGAGTCGCAGCTCTCAACAAGTTCGTCTCAAAATCTGCTGAAAAATGCCTCCCATTCTTCAAGGTCATCTGAGTAAAAGCCACCGAAACTGCCAGAACGCCATTTAAATGGACGGATGAGTGCCAAACAGCATTTGAATAGCTAAAATAGTGCCTTTGCCCCTCATCTCTTGAGCCGGTCCGAAATGGGTAATGAACTATTTATGTACCTGGCCACCTCCCACGAGACTCTGGCCACTGTCTTGTTAAGAGAAATGATCACGAAGACTGCCCTATTTACTATGTCAGTAGGAACAATTAACCTATTGATATTGGAAGACCCAAAAGATTCTTCCAATGTACTAATTACACCTGTCCCGAGAAGCTAGCTTATACTCTGGTGATAGTGGCACGAAAACTAAGCCAGTATTTCCAATTGCACAAAGTGACAGTGTTAACTGATCAGCTGATCAAGGAGTTCCTGAGCAAAGTAGACATATCTGACAAGTTGGTTAAGTGGAGTGTCGAATTAAGTGAGTTCGGCATTGAGTTGAAAAACAAGAAGGCCATAAAAGCACTGGCTCTTGCCGACTTCATGGCTGAATGTACCTTCAAGGGACTGACCGAACCCCCCAAACTCCCTTTGAACAATCCAACGAATGCCCTCACGGATAGCCAACCAGAGACCCCCAACATAGTGCCCACACCGTCTGAAAGACCTTGGACATTATTCGTGGACGACTTAGACACAAAGGAAGGAGGCGGTGTTGGTTTATTATTGACAAGCCTTGAAGGAGAGGAGTACCAGTACTGGCTAACCTTTGGTTTCCTACTCTTTAATAATGATGTCGAATATGAAGCCTTGATAGCCAGATTGAATTTGGCAATAAAAATGGGAGTCAACAATGTCCAAGTCAATGTCGACTCCCAACTGGTGGCAAAGCAAGTACTGGGAGAGTATGAAGTCATATAACCAAACCTAGCAGACTACCACCAGTTTGTCCAAGAGCTGTGGGCAAAGTTTGAGAAGATATCCCTCCACTAAGTTCCAAGGGAGGAGAACACTCGAGCTGATACGCTATCTAAGATAGCATCTATCAACTCCACCATAAGGGGCAAGATAGTTCTTGAGTATGGAGAACACCCGACAAAACAGGCCTCATCAGACGTCCATGAAGTGAACAATGAACATGACTGCTGGATGGCTCCTGTCACCAAGTTTTTATAGGGAGAAATCCCATAATCTAGAATGGAGGTAGCAGTTATACAGAAAAGGGCCGCAAGATACATTCTGGTTCATGGCACACTTATAAGAAATCATTCAACGCCCCTTTCTCAGATGTGTTGGTCCAGACATGGCAGAATATGTACTGAGAGAGATACACAAGGGAGTGTGTGGGAACTACCAAGGTAGCCTGTCATTAGCACAAAAGGCCATGCAGTAAGGTTTCTATTAGCCTACAATCAGAAAAGACGCTGCAGACTTGGTCAAAAAGTGCGACAAGTGTTAGAAATTCACCAAAATACATAGGCAGTTGGCAGAAGAGCTAAACCGAGTAAGGTCGGCATGGCCATTTGCCCAACGGGGCATGGACATTATGGGTCCTTTTCCAGTTGCCGTAGCAGGGAAAAAGTTCTTGATAGTAGCCTGTGATAATTTTACCAAATGGGTGGAAGCTGAGGCAATCGCAATCATCACTCAGAAAGTAGTGGAAAAGTTCATCTGGAAAAATATTCTCTGCAAATTTGGGATCCCACACACCATAATCATAGACAATGGCACCCAGCTCTAAGGAAAATAGGTCAGGGAACTGTGCGAAAATTTCCATGTGAACCTCAGAGTAGCCTCAGTCGCTCATCCACAGGCCAATGGGCAAGTTGTAGCCATGAATGTCAAAATAGTAAAGTCCTTGGAGAAGAAGTTAAATGATGCCAAAGGGGTATGGATGGAACAGCTTCCGGAAGTACTATCGGCTGTAAGAACTACAGCAAGCACCACCACAGGAGAAACTCCTTTCAATTTGGTATATGGGTGTGAAGCAGTAATATCTGCTGAGATAGGCCTTCTAACCTTTAGAGTGTCCAAATTCGACGAGTCGACAAATAATGAATAGCTTCGTTTGAATCTCAACTTACTGGAAGAGGTTAGGCTCAGCTCATAGATTTAGGCAGCAAACAGGTCTCAACAAGTGGCCTGCTATTTCAACACAAGAGTAGACAGTCGCCAATTCCAAGTAAGAGACTTTGTACTACGTAGTTGCGATGCCAGTCAACCTGCTGGAGAAAGAAAAAAACTGTCACCGAATTGGGAAGAACCCTATCGGGTGGATAAAGTTATTGGCAAGGGAGCTTACAAACTATATGATCTCACATGAAAGCTCATCCCTCGAACCTAGAATGCTATTCATTTGAAGAAATTTTATTTTTAATTGCTTTTTGTCTTTAATACATGACAATTCTTCCTTGTATTTACCAAGCATAGTATACTAAGACAAAACAATTGTCCATTTTGTTTCTGTATAGCATAGCACATTATTGATATTTCAATGACAAAGTAATACAAAGACATAATGATGCTATTTCTGCATGCCTACTATTCAAAATTTTCAATTTACAAGCTACCCGTATTCAAGCAACATAGCAATGTACAACACACACTACACGGATGAGCATGATCTCAAGGAAGAGACATGATCAACAACTCATCCTTCTACGCAATCAAAGGCATACAATAGGTAGGCACAAAATGCCGAACTAGTCGACAAGCCTACTACATGGATGAGCATGATATCAGGGAAGAGACATGATCGATGACTCATCATTCTACACAATTAAAGGCATACGACAGGTAGGCACAAAGTGCTAAACCAGTCAACAAGCCTATTACATGGATGAGCATGATCTCAGGCAAGAGACATGATCGACAACTCATCCTTCTACGCAATCAAAGGCATACAACAGCTAGGCACAAAGTGCCGAACCAGTCGACAAGCCTACTACATGGATGAGCATGTTCTCAGGGAAGAGACATGATCGACGACTCATCCTTCTACGGAATCGAAGGCATACGATAGGTAGGCACAAAGTGTCGAACCAGTCGACAAGCCTACTACATGGATGAGCATGATCTCAGGGAAGAGACATGATCGATGACTCATCCTTCTACGACACCTAAGGTAGACAACAGGTCTGCACTAAATGACAAACATGAAGTGCCAAACCCAAAATAAAGATAACATTTTTTCCAAACACCACAGTTGATACAAGTTTTCTATCTACAACACATGGACAAGCATGCTCCAACATATAATCACTCAAAAATAAAGCAAATTGCAAACATAGATGGCACTAATTGCAAAAGATATATCTACATCTATATCAAAATCGCAATAAACTCAGCACAAGTATTCAAACGAAACACCTTTGTTCCTAAAAAATTGTTACAACTTCATTGTTCAATGGTTTACATCACCCGTAATACTGCACAAAATTAATTACAGTGCTTAATCTATAATAACCATATTGGATTCTTCTTGAGTCGCAGCGCTGTCTTTTGAGGAAGGATCAGTTGGCATAGGAGCATCATCCGCCGGAGGTCAGCATTCATGAAACGAGTTTCTGTTGGCACAGGGACTTCCTCTGTTGGTGGATTAGCATCCGTGGATGGCGCATCAGTCGTCACAGGGACTTGTTCTATTGGTGGATCAGCATCTGCTGATGGTACATCAGTTGTCACAGAGACTTGTTCTGTTGGTGGCACAGCATCCGCGGATGGCACATCAATTAGTACAAGAACACCCTCTGCTGGCGGGACTGCATCCGTGGATAGTACATTCATTAAGATGGGAGAACCCTCTGCTGATGGGACAACACCCAGAGTTGGCATATTACCAGTCAGTGTCTCAACAGTCGGGGCGACCTTACTAGCTATAGGAACTTCATTGGGGATTTGAGGCAAAGTGTCTCCTGTTGGAACCGCCTATTCACCCTCGGTAACGTTATCAGTGACAGCCTCAACCATAAGCACAGCAACAAGAGCCACAACTTCTTCATTTTCTGCCTCTACCTCATCCTCCTCTGGAATTGCCTTCAAAGATGACCCTCCATCATCAGCATTCGGCAAAGCATCATCCATAGGCTCAAGCAAGCTGGCAGTTGTAAATTGAAGCTCTGGATACAAGACAACAAGATGGTCAAGCACTTGTTTCATTAGCATGCTCCCAACATGAGCCACATAGGCATCCGGTTGACCGCACATATCATCCGCCAGTGACGCATGCTGAGCCTGCTATACATTATGTGCAGCCTACAAGAAAGCAACACAATAAGAAACGATACTATCACAATTCCCTATTACCAGAATATGCTACATACCTATAGCGCAGAGTGTTCTTCCTTGAGAGCAGTGTGATCTCCCTTAAGCGTCGAATGTCACATAACATAGTCCGACTGCTACTGCTCGAGCGTCGAATACTGTTTTTACAGGTTGGCATGCTACTTTTATACGGTGGCTAAGGATTGCTCGATCACCTTTTTGTCTTTTTCTTTGGTGGCCAGAGTGCTCCTCAACTTGTCTTTCTCCTTACGGACCCTATCCAGATCCTTAGAGAGATTGGTAACACGTTGCTTCTTGTGAGTAGTCTCATCCTTAGCAGCCCCAAGAGCACCCTACGCCGTCTACAGCTTCTACTTCAAGCCTTCATTCATGACTCTCAGCTTGGCAGCCTCCGCCTGAGCCTTATTCAATCGATCATAGTGGCGCTGTTCAACGAGGCACACATAGTTATCCTCTGTAGTTTTAACCCTCCCCTCCAGCTCCATGATCCTATCACTTACCTATTTAAAGGCAACTTCGTGATGCCCAACACCTATTGCAAGCGTCACTCGCCTCTATAAGAAGACACGATCAGGATCTGTAATACAACATTATCAATCGAGCATACGCGTAAGTAAGCAAACCTGTTCAAAGCAGGTAGCTGCAGAAACTTTACTGTCGATGGTACTCAATGGCCTTCAACATAGGCCCTGTCAGCAGGACTTCTGAAGATAAGTGCCTCCTTAGCAGCATAAAGTGGATCAGTGAAGATACTCCGTTGGTCATCTAACAATCCGTCATGATTAAAGGGAAACACCCATCCCTGGTGAAACTTTAGAGAGCCATCCTCAGAGTGCCTCAAAGCTTTAAGAGCAGCAGAAGTTAGCACTAGAGTGGGACTAGAGGTTAGCATGGCAGCAATAACAGATGCCACCTATAGACCATAAACACCAACCCGGGCACTAGTACTAGCCCTACCCGTTGTTGGAATAGAGATGTGAATAGTATCGGGCACCGACTACTGCCCACGAGCATGTCTATGAGCAGTATGCCAACCAACCCCAAAACTTGTAGAGGAGGATGCATCGGTTGTGTGGGGTGCTGATTGCTGCCTTAGACCATGTACCAGCGCGCTGGAGCTACACCCCAGTCCTGAGGAAATTACGGTAGCCATAGCATGACCCATCTTGGAGACTAAAGCAAGAGTGGCCCTCTTGGCAGTAGGCACCTGATCACTGCTCCCACTTGACTTCTTTTTATTGCTCCCAGCCACTTACCCAATGGCAGCAGAGAGACACCCCTTACAGCATTGAGGATGTATGCATCAGAGTAGTTAAGCCCTGTTCTCCTACTCGGCATGGCAGTTGTAAGCGAAAACATAAAGTTAACAAAAGTTACACAAACTATGACCAAGGATGTAGCAAACACACATCACAATAATCTAAACCTACCCTCTCACCAAACGACAGGTAACCTATACATAAACTCCATCTCCACTACTACCTGCGTAAGCAGTGGGTAATACGAGAGTATTAGTTGGGATGGCTGGAGTTGAAAGGACTGATGAAGGCACAGGAGCAGTCGATGACCTCTGACCTTAGGCACTCGGCACATCACTATGAGGCACCACAGCAACACCAATCCTAGGGGTAACAGATTTGCGAGCTTTAGATTTTTTCCCTAGGGACTTTAACTTCACCCATGAAGAAGAAGACACTTGAGTAGCAGTCGGCTGTAAAGTAATAGTTGGAGCTGATTGAATAGCCTCACTTTGCTCCCCAGAAGGTGTGAATATAGGCTACCCATCCCTGGCCGCAACCCTTTCCACGTCAAAGTCCCGCACAATTTTGAGCAGTGTTTTTGACCCCACACTCAAAAGGATTCGACGCTCCATGTACTCAGGATGATTTCTATATTTACTCAACCCAACTGAATACAGGCGATTGCAATAGGCGCAATCAAAGCATTTGGTGGAATGACCCGCTGCAGTTAAGTACTCATACTGGGTTCGTTCAGCACTTGACAATACAGTAGGATGAATGGCTAAAGCTTTCACAGGGCTCGCCGTATGAGCCACCCACTTTACAGAGCAACCCCACTCTACATCATCTAACTTCCTGACAACCATGTATTTATTCTTCCAATCCCGGATGGTGTCAGGGAAGCTGAAAAGAGATGTGACCCCAGGCCTAGCATACAGCGTGAGGAAGTTACCTACCCGTTTCACACTTAACAATTCCCACAGCATATTCAAGGACGGCTCCTAGTCTTTGTAGGTGCACAGCAAATGGTATGAGGCGACTACAAGCTAGGAGTTCGGTATCAATTGACTCGGCACAATCTGGTAGTATCTCAACAACTTGGCATGCGGAAGTCGAAAACCTGCGTAGAACATATCCTCATAGAAGACGGCAGCATTCTCGTCGTTTCCTACCCACCTTGGCCTTAGACCAACTGGACATGATCTAAAGATGTAACCACCCATAGGGAAACTATATTCTATAGCTTGGCTAGCGTTTCGTCATCACAACTGTCCACAATGTAGATGGACTCGTAGACAGCAGCCCCTTCATCTGCCGAGTCCTCTGCTGCTTTCTTCTTCCCTTTACCTTTAACAGCAACCACTTTCTTCTTTATTTTTGGGTTTGAGCCAGAGCCCACGTTGCCAGAAACAGATGCAGTGGGCCAACCATGACGAATGACGAGTCCAGTACCCACCACCTCCTTCGTAGCATTATGCCCAGAAAATGACCTATCACCGTTGGAAACGGCCTCCTCACCTCCCAACTAAACGCCACTCATCCCCATCGCGCAACTCTCACCGTCATGACTCATGTTTTAAATAAACTAAGAGCAATAAAGAAACAATAGACTTACCAAGCACAGCTCAAGCTCGAGACTCGCAAACGATTGGAATCTTCGACGGTAAACAAAGTTTTCGATCTGAACTACAGCATCGATGATGGAATGATAAAACCAACTCAACCCAGAAAACTTAGAGACCCGAGAGAAACCAAAAGGTGCAGAGTTGCAAAAATTGTCTCAAAGGCTGAAAATGAAAAGACAAAGAGAGAGAAAAGGTTTTATATCTTCAATACACTCGTCCCTGGGAAGACACATGGCATCCCAAAATTCCCCCAAGAAAGCAAAACCCCTCAGTTTCCCTCTCCAAGTACGCTTTCAAAATCAAAATGCCGTGACGTCACATCCCCCTCAGAAGGATGCCCCAGCTATATCCCACCCACCCGCCTGCTATAAAAGGCTTTGATGGAGGACTCCTTACTATGCTTATTGAAAGCTGAAGACAACCTCATTTGCTGACTTCTGAGTTGACCATACGACATACATTCCACCACTTGACAACAAAGCAAGAGGTATACCTTAGCTGCATAGTCAACCACTTTATATTTGTTTCCGCTTCTAGGGGGTACTTATTGAGTAAAAGTCCAACAGTGCTAATTCAAGCCTCACTGCCACTCGGTCTAAGCCTCATTACCACTCGGCCCCGGTCTAGGATCTGGCAAAGCCAACCACTGATCCCACCAAAGGAGACGGCCCAAAGGGAAGCCCAAACTCGTAGCTCATGCAAAGCCTACCTGTAAGCACTACATATATATGCACAATACCATGCAACTAGGTATTTGATTTTCTCTTCAAGCTTTATTCCTCTAAACCTCTCTAAAACCCTAACTGACTTAAGCATCGGAGTGGGATCAACCAGCCAATTACCAGTCGCCCTTATTCTATTTTCCATATCTTCAGGTCGCTATCGATTAGCTTAAGCTCCTGTTTGAGGTCTCGGATTTCTATACCTTAACACATACAATTAAACTACTTTAAACGACCTAACTATATCTTGGATTTCAACGTGACTGACCAAAGTGATAAAGTCATCGTCATTCATAATATTAACCAATTTTATCGTATTGGGAATAATGAGTGAAGAGCATGCGATTATACTTAGATCGTGTAAATCATTGTTCAATATTCACAATCAAATTCAATTTGTATCATCAATTTGTCTCATATAAAAAGGTAGCACATATCATTCACAATTTTCTTTTCCTCATATTTCTATCCAATTTGAATGAAAGTGATTTCTTTCTTTTCCTTTTTATTTCTTTCCCTAGTTATATTTCTAATTTTCTATCCTACCAAACCAAAAAAAATTAAAAAGTTGTATTTCCTTTCCTATTTTTTCCACACTCTTTCTTTCTTTTCCATTTCTTTCGTGTCAAACACAATGTAAACTCAATTGGAAACCGGACCACATGCGAATGAATGCCTTCATGTATGTTTATCTTCTTAATTAGATCCATTGGAAAAGTGTTGATGTCATTTTAGTCTGCTCATGCAGATGAGATAAAGAAAGGGCTCTAGCCATGGTGGTGAAGTCCCTTCAAGCCTTAATCCCTGAAAAAGAGTGAGTGGGTCACTGGCTTTAAGCTAGTAGGGCCCCCTCCGATGTGAGAATCAGTAGGTCATATTAATGGAGTATTTTAGAGAGAGAAAAAGTAAAGGGCGCAGAGGAGGTTGAGATTGGTTGAGAGAGGAGAGGTTGAAGATGATGAATAGTGTATTAGTCTTACCTTTTATATGAGAGAAATAGGGGTAGGTGGCAATAGTGAAAGGGTACATAGACATGACTACTTGTCACAAAGGTCTATGACCATGTCAGAACATTCGGCAAGGTCAGTACTTGTGTCCCCTGTTGTCTTTTAGCATTGACCTTTTATGGAGCCCGGTATAGGGTATTTAAGGGTTCGCACATCTTGTACTCTGCGCTCTGCACACATCCTGGGGCTCTATGCCAGAGGGGTCTGCTCTTATGGATTCATCATGTGAGCTTGATCTGCTAGGCGCTTCAAGCCTTACTTCTTTGGGCCTGTTAAGTTGTGCTTAACAAAAAAAAAAGAAAAAGGAAGGATTCAAGTTTGAAAATGAAGAAAATTAGATGAACTGACTAGCGTTCTCAAGGACCGCGAAAATACTGCTGGCTAGAGACACAAAGGGCGCTGCGCACAAACCCATTCAATCACAATCACAATGAAAAGTCAAATCCACCAAAATGATATTCTCGTCAAATCTCACCTTTTCTAGTACATACACAAGTTAAGGTCAGTTCATTTTGGTTAAAAGTCTCTGTGCTCTTTGTTCTTCCTCAACTGCCCTGCACGGCTGCACATTTTAGAAGTTCACTGTATTCATATTCGAGGTCAAACACACATACATATATATTTCCACTACCTCAAGTCCTCAACTCAAACATATATGTAGGATTTCAAAAAAAAATGCTGAATCTTTCATACAATAAAAAAGAAAAGAAAAGAATTTTTTGAAACGTTAAAGATTTATTAGAAAAAAAGGGAAATTAAAACCAGGCCGAGTATATTCTTTAATCCGAGTTCCTAGACAATAGTTTAATCTACAACAAAATACAAAACTATGAATTTAATTCCGTGCACGCCGTTGATTTATGCAAAACTAAAATATATTAAATACTAAAATAGTATGAACATATAAATAGGTACTATTGAAGTTTTTAAATTAACGTTATAGATTTAGATAAAAAGAAAATTCTTAGAGAAAAAATTGTACCTGCAAATGGGTTTTAAATCAATATGTCTTGAATTCTTATAAATTCAAGTCTCAAATTTTGTTTGGTGCTAACGTGGTTGATTTATGTGAAGATGTAATATTAAGCTATATATTAAATATGAAAATAATATGAACATATAATATTTACTGTTGGAATTTTTAAATTAATGTTAGATTTAGCTAAAGAGAAAATTCTTAGAGAAAAAAATCATATATACCTACAAATGGGTTTTGAATCAATTTGCTATGAATTCTTATAGATTGAAGTCTCGCTAGTATTTCAAGTCCTATTTTGTTCTTTATTTTTGGCTTTCCAATTTTCAAGCTTTCAAAGAGAAACAAAACAAAACAGAGAGCGCTAACACCATGGATTTACATGAAGCTGTAGTATATTAAACTTGTATATATATATATATATATATCTATATGAACATATAAATATCTATTGTTGAAAATTTTAAATTAATGTTAGATTGAAAATATATACTTAGAGAAAAAATCATAGCTACAAATGGGTTTTGAATCAATTTGCCGTGAGTTCTTATAGATTGAAGTCTCTCTAATATCTCAACCCCTATTTCGTTCTTTATTTTTGACTTTCCAATTTCTAAGCTTCCAAAAAAAGAAAAAAGAAAAAAGAGAATATACTACAAATCAAAAGAGAGAGTGTTTTAAAAATATTCCCATACCTGGAGTATTAGTTTACAGTATTTTTCTTTGCCCAAACGCTTTCTTCGAAGGCTAAACTTTTGTATTTGGGATTCCATATAGTCTCATATATGAATCATTCTCTTACCCCTTTTCTTCATTAGACCCAATAGCAAAATTTAAACCACATATCATGTTTTCTTCTTCAACCCATGGAGTTGATGAAAGAAACAAAAGAGAATAAACGAAGAAGCAAAATAGATAGTTGGGTTGCAACTATTTATCACTCTTGAGGGTAAGTTGAAAAAGAAAGAGAAAATTAGAAGATACATAAAAGGAAAAAAAATAAAAATAACTAATAAAATAAATTAATTAATTGAATGCTAATTGGACACCCTCAAAAGCTTCCTTTGGGGATAGTTTTAAAAGTGCGGTATACATTAGACATAATTGATGATACATGAGGTAACGTTTTGAATGGTAATATTGGTGGATGGAAATCAATTATCCCATTTTAGTGCTTCACTTTATAAGCCATACACCAGAACACGCCACGTGTTCCATTCACTTAAATTCTTCTTATTTCTTATTTGGGTTTAACAAAATAAAATCATTATTTTTTCTTTATTTAAACTAAAACTCTATCCCAATATTATCATAAACGTAGAAATTTATCTTGAAAATTGAAAAATTTTAATTTAGGGCTAAATTTTTATTATGGAGGTTTTTTTTTTCTCTTGAATAGTTTTAGAAACTTTTATTTAAAAAAAAAATTAAAACTAGATAATATATAAGAGAAGTTAAGTGAATGAGATACGTGACGTATTATGGCATATACGATATAAACACTACAAGAAAAACAGGATTTAGGCACGGCAAAATTGGCACGGAAACCAGCCTTAAAATCGTGCCAAACTGACTTTGGCACGGCATCTGGCACGAAAAAAATCGCCGTGCCTATAGTGATCGTGACAAATAATTTGGCACGGATTTTGAGCACCGTGCCAAATCCACAGCAACGTCACTTAGCCGTGCCAAATACTGTAACAATGTAGCTTGCAACAAACCATAATCTGCTCTTTACTTGGCACGCCTGATGCCGTGCCAAATTTTGTCACGGCACTTGGCACAACTTTTAGGTGCGATTTTTGGCACAGTAGAAAACCTGGAATGAATTTGGGCATGATTTTTGACGGAATTTGGCACGGCATTTTTTTCCCAGAATTTTTGTATTCAGTTTTTTTGTCACGGTTTTTGGCACGGTTGCATCAAAGAACTGATATTCACATCCCTTCTTAGGCACGCTATTTGGCACGAATTTTTTTTTATTCCATAAAAAAATAAATTTGTACGAAAATTGTTTTATTAAATTTATACATTAATTTGATATCAAATTATAATATATTCAAGTATTACATATTATGAAAATATTGTTAACTAATTAAGTTTAGCATTGTAATTTACATAAATATAATAGAAAGTATAAATCAACAGGAAAATAGTCTAACGTAGATCATCCAACTCTTCATCATCCACGCCTTCAGCAGGATTATCGGCAACACAGGCAACGCGAGGTCTCTTCACCAATGGAGAGTGCTCATCTGCACGAGATTGCGACTCCCCTGTTGATGCTCGAGGATTGACAGGAGGTGTGGTACCAACAACAGGAAGCACATCGGAGAGGTCAATACCCTTTAATTGGAGTGCTGCCAGCAATGATGCTTCAAATGATTCTCGACGAGTGTGTATCTCACTGATCTCACGAGCGTGGTGCTCTCGAGTCCTAGCAAGCTCTGCCTCCAACTCCTCAACTTTGTCCTGCAGTTGTCCACTTAATCCAAAAGGCCCCGACTGTGGCTTGTATTTGGAGCAAGACATTAGCCTAATCATGTTGCCCTTTCCCACAACTCTCTTACGGCTTCCTTTTGCTATATCATCCCACAGAGCATCTTGGTTGATGGAACTCTCATCTTGCCCTTGGCCGAGCCTATCTGCAAGTGCCTTGTCAAAATTTTCCTGCATCAATTTAAATTGGATGCTGTTTACAATTGGCAAAGAATAGAGCCTTTACCCTTCAGAGAATACATTATACTTACAACAATTTCTATAGCGCGTTCACCCTCGAGAGTGCCTTTCTTTCCGTGAGTGCGCAAGAAACATTCTTTCTGTGTTGGTTCCCTGCCCAATTCGTCAACCTGAAACAAAGACATAATAATACTTTGTGTAATCCACAGCAAGGAATGGATAAAAGTAATTAAAACAAGAAAAGGGTCTTCCACTTTTAATAACCACCAAAAATAAGAAGAAATAAGCTTGTTGCATTCTTTAACTAAAGTGCCCAGCAGAATGTGAAAACTTAGAATCAAATAAGTAATTAACACAACACTTGACAAAAGAAACAGAACCTGTCCTCAACAAAGCACTCAAATGGCAACCGGGAATAGATAAAAGGTTGGAGTACCTAGATTGGTTTTTGATCTCAGTCAATATTTAAACAAAAAATGAAATATTTATAATGCTTAACAATTTCAACTAACAAAACAGAATTTCTGAGATCACTTGTATCAATTATATTCAATAAAATGAACACTTAACTACTTTTCATGTATTACCCATAATGCTCAACAATTTCAACTAACAAAATAGAAAATTTAAACAAAAGGAATGTAGAAATATTATTCTACCAACATAAGCCCACATCTAGCAGAATCTCAGAATTACTAATCTTTCTTTCTATAAAAATAATAATGGCAATTATTATAAGATAGAGACATTACCAGCCTGAGGTGATGGACAGCAGTGCTAATAGAGCCACCACGATAGACAATGATTGACGAACTTCTACTTGCTTCCCGGTTCTTTTTGTTATGCTCACTAATCTTTTTGAACTCTTCCGAGTCCCAATATTTCTGTAAACCCTCCCAAACTACAGGCGGCATCCACTCAAATGGAGCCTTGTAAACCTGATGTGCAAGGTACAAATGTTTTGTCAACCATTTACTTGCCTCATGGTTGAAATGTGTCAAGATTGCATTCTCATACTGGGGCTCCCACATGTAAACACCCTAGCAAAAAGGAAGATTTAGCAAGTTAATCTATTTTTAGAGTTAAAAAATATATTGAATTAAATAAAAATTACCTTAAAAGCTGTGAACATCTTATGCCGTACATCTTTGGGCACTTTTCCCCAACCAGTCCATGGCTCTTTGTAATGGCCTTGGACCAACTCATGTATTAGTCCCTTGATTCCGGAGTCTCTATGAAAAATAAAAAAGTGAAATCAATACACATTTTAATTGTAAAATTTAGGAACAATCATAAGGAACTTCATATATCTATATGTGACAAAATGGAGCCACATAATGTTTACTTACATAAGCACATCATCAGGGGTGATAAAATAAGAGGACCCAATGTTGTTAGATACATTGGATTGACCATCCATTGCTTCAGCCTGGCCCTGAGACGCATGAGCAGATGGCTCGGCTTGTGAAGCTGGTAGAGGTTGTGTAACCGCTGGAGATGAAGGAGGCTGTGTAGCCGCTGGAGGCTCGGCTTGTGTAATTAGTGGAGTTGGAGGAGGTTGTTGAGCAGGTGGAGCTGGAGGAGTCTGTTGAACAGGAGGAGCTGATGAAGAAGGTTGTCGAACTTGTCCAACTAAGGGACTAATCGTTGTTGCTGCTATCTGAAGACTTGGATGTATGCTTGGAGGCATTCCCAATTCTGGCAAGGTATTGGAGACTGATGAGGAGGCAATAGGCCTTTTCTGAAAACTTAGGTTTGATCGACCACGGCCTGATGATCGACCACGACTGGAGGTCGATCGACCAGCATATCGACCTCTACTTGATTCCCCTCGTGATGACATCTCCTAACAATAAAATAACGAAAAAGATTAGTAGTTGGGGAGAGCAATAGCAGGCTTCACTTCACTACTGTAGTTGGGGAGAGCAGTTTATATTCAGACTTAAAACAATACAATTGCATATTGTATATCATATTTTAAACAAGAAGGATACTAATATGATGGAAAACCATCAAAAGTCAGAGAAATGTGATTTTTGTCCTAATTTTACGCTTTTCAGGATTGGGAGAATTTATATGTTCTACTTAAAGATTGGGAGAATTTATATGTTCTTCCATGACAATCAATAATTGTGTATTGCAGAAAACAACTGGGCCTCCCTGTTTTATGTTGTTGCTATGTTCCTCCTAATATTTGATAGTTCTCGGCTTGGTCTTAAATACCAATTCAACATTCTTTAAACCATAGTTCATCATCATTCACGGACCACAAAGGTTTTATTTCTCCCCCAACCACCTCATAAACTATGGTTTAAAGACTATGGAACTTAGATAATTTAGAAGAAATTTACTTTCTTTTACTGGTTTAAAATGGAAAGCCCTGGTTATGGCATCTCAAGTTTTTGAATTTTGATAAAATTATGGTTAGGGTTCATGACCAGTGATTAAAGACATTGATGTCTTAGACCAACCCCATGACCATGAAGATTCATTTCCAACTTTTCTAATCAAGGGAAAGGCATCTGAGGTTTAATTAATAACTTGTTCACAGCAAACATAGACAGGAATTAATGTAATAAAAAACCTAAGTGTCCTGCATTCTCAATAAATGTAGCCCATATAGATATATAGAAAGCTGGTTGGCAGAGCAATAGCAGGGTTCACTTCACTGCTGTAGTTGGAACCTTAAGGCATTATGGAATTTTCTTAAAGTTAGTTTTGTGATGTTTTCAGAGGATATGGTGTTCTATTAAGTACCTAATGACATGGGTTTAGGTCTTAATGTTAGCAATTGTTTCTCATTTTCATTACAGTTTTTGAATTCAATTTGGCTTTAGTAATTTGAAATGATTTCCACTATTTTTAATTGTTTCACCCTTACTTCTTGAATTTGCACTACTTTTAATTTTACATTTAAGTCTGAATCACAACAACATAATTTCAGCAAAATTCAAATCCAAGCTATGATAGATATAAGAGCATGGTGTCAAGGTTTAATCGCAAGATGGCATTAAAAAAGGACAAGATATACATGATGAAAAGCTTATAAAACAGAAGGTACGACTTAATTACCTTCCTGAAATAGATTCACGAGAAGCAAGAATACGAACATGCAAATCCTCCAATAGCCTATAACTGACCTCTTCCCTAGCCACCCACCAGATGTATTAAAATACCGTTCTCCCTGCAGAGATGAAGCCAGCCTCCATTTTAGGACATATCAAAATTTCAATTTGAAACTAATATTATCATTTTAAACAAAATGCAAATTCACAAACCAATAAAGCAATCGGAATACCCAGATAAAATACCCAAAACATGAAGGATGGGATTTGCTTCAAATATTCCAATAAAGCTAAAATACCCAGATAAAAAACCCAAAGCTAAAATACCCCGACAAAATAGCCAAATCTAATTGAAGAATCAAGTTAAAAAACAAGGTAAAAATAAAAACTGAAGAATAGAAGATAAGACCCTTACCTTAGGGTTTGAAGAAAAATGGAGCCACCCTGAAACCCCGAACAATTAATCTTGTGCAAATAAATGGCTTTGATAGAAGAAATTAGGGTTAGGTGACTATGAAATAGGGAAGAAAGATTCAAAGTTGAGCAAATGTTTTGCTAGAAATTAAATAGGGAGGAAAGATTCAAAGTCAGAGGGAAGGCTTTGGTTTAGATTTTGGATGAAAGAAACTAATTGAGAAATTGGACGACAAGAGAGATGGAAAGGAACAAATGCTTTTAATCTGTAGAGGGAATTAAAAGAGAGAAACCGAAGTAGAATTACATTATGGGGGAAATAAACTAATTGAAGATATTAGAGGGGGAGAGGGATGGGAGGGAAACAACAAAGTCTGAAGAGGGAAACATAAAAGTCTGAAGAGGGAAACGAAATAAGAGAGAGAGGGAAAGTGAAATTTTGCCTGAACAAAGACAAGTACCACTGGCACTTGGCATGGCATTTGAAATTGAATTACCATGCCAAAATTTTTTTGTGTACATTTAGGTACAATCTGGCCACACTGCATGCGCGTAACTTGGCTAGCTGGGGGCATAAAGCAGGGGAATTTCGGGCCAGGTGCACTGCTGCACCTGGGCCGGTTCTGCAAAGGATATGAAAGGCACCAGAAACAAGGAGGTTCCGGGCCAGGTGCACTGCTGCACCTGGGCCGGATCTGCAAAGGATATGAAAGGCACCAGAAACAGGGAGGTTCCGGGCCAGGTGCACTACTGCACCTGGGCCAGACTTGCATAGGCCGAGAAACACATGGAGTAGCAGAGGAGTTCCGGGCCAGGGACAGCAGTGCACCTGGCTCGGTCGACAACTTTTCAATACACAGAAATAAAAGAATTTTGGCATGTATTTCAAATATTTCAAATATTTTTCTTTTTGGTATTAAACACACCTATCAGTGAGCATTTCAAATATTTTTCTTTTTGGCATTTCATCGAACACTAATATAAACCATGCATAACTCTTGCCTAAATCATTATCTAAAAATTCTTGGCAACTAAATTAAAGTAATAGCATATAATTTAACTCTAAACCCATACTTTCGAAGTTAAAAATAATATTTAAAATTAATAAATTAATTAAAAGTCATGTTCTTCCTCATCGTCTTCATCGTTGGTTTGTTCATCTTCATCATCAGTCTGTTCATTATCATCATCGTCAGCTAGTTCATCTTCTTCATCTCCCTCGATTTTTTCTTCTGAAATTGGTTGGAACACATCTGCAAAGTCAACAATGAGTTGTATGCCCCGTGGGTCAAATAAAGAAAGAACATCTTATACAATGCTAACTGTTGAAGTGGATGGAATTTCGTCCATTTGGTATGCAGTGCCATCTTTTTCCGACCACCTTGTCTCCACCATTCTCCTAGCTTTGGTTTTGCACACAGCCAACCAGTCACCCTTATTCTTTTTGGTGCTAGGGTACTCAATGTAATTCACCTGAATAGCTTGTTGTGCCAACACAAACTGATCATATTTTTGATACAGCCTTTTACGGTTAACATCAACCAACTTATATAGGGGGTGAACCTTGGTGCCATTTATTGGGTCAAACCATGTACACTCAAAAAGGACAACACGACACCATATTTTGCCATGGTACTCAAGTTGGACTACATCCTGCAACAAACCATAGAAATCAGTACATGTATCCTCGGAATTTGACCCTTGCACACAAACACCACTGTTCATGGTGGCCTTATCCATGCCATGTGCGATAGTATGGAAGTTATAGCCATTGATGAAGTATCCTGGCCACGTTGTTGCCTTGCTAGATGGACCCCAAGCAAGGCTTTGCAATAGAAAATCGGTGACTCCATTGGCTTCATTCGCCACCTAAAACCAAAATATTTCTAAATGAGATATTTGTCATTGTACTTGATATATGGTTTCAAGATAATCATACAATTACTTACATAGAGTTCAAACCACTTAGCAAAATGTGTATCAATCGTCTTGTCGATGGCATCAGCATGGTTTCCTTTTAGGTAGTTGACAAATATCCTATGAATGTGCATTAAAACATGAAAAATTAAAAAATATTACAAGTCAGATATTTTATACATGGTAAAATTCAATTGTTCACTTAATTGATAATATAAGTTACTCGTAATACTCTTGCATTTCTGGACAATTTCGCAATACGTATGTATGCGCTACACGCAACTCATCTTCAGATAGCCACCTAATCTTTGCACGGCCTTGACCTCGACCTCTATGATTGAATATGGAGATAGGTGTGAAGGCTTCATTGTCTACCCCCTCATCATTTCTCTGGGGTCTCCGTCTTTTGCATGACATATGAGGTTCAAAGTAATGCTCCGCAAAAATGTTGATTTCCTGTGCAATGTACACTTGACAAATTGAACCCTCAACTTGTGCCTTATTCTTTAATGTCTTCTTAAGTTCTTGAAGGAACCTGCAAATACAAGAATGACAAAACATTAGATAAACTAAACACTAAAATATATTGAATTCAACGAAATTAGGTTGGAGCTATTATTATCTCTCGAAGGGATACATCCATCTATATTGAACAGGACCTCCAACTGTAGCTTCATAAGGTAAATGGACAATGAGATGTTCCATGGAATCGAAGAAAGCTGGAGGAAATATTTTTTCCAAGTTGCATAAAATCACTGCGACTTTTTCCTCTAACTCAGTGAGCTTATTAATGTCAAGCACAGAGGAACATATGACTTGGAATAATAAGCTCAACTCTGTCAATGGATTCCATATGAATGATGGCAACGTTTCTCTGAAAGCAATCGGAATGAGTCTCTGCATAAACACATGGCAATCATGACTTTTCATGCCAGTCATTTTCAATTCGTTCATGTCAACACACCTTCCAAGATTAGAAGCATAACCATCTGGAAATCTCAACTCCTTAAGCCATTCATAAATAACCCTCCGCTGCTATTTCGTCAAGGAGTATAGCGCTTTCGGAATAGTTTTGCTTGTACTATTTGAATGAACTGCTATTTCTGGATGATCACAGAGAATTCCAACATCTTTTCTTGCATTCATATTATCCTTGCTCTTTCCTTTCACATCCATCACAATATAGAACACATTATCAAAAACATTTTTCTCTATATGCATCACATCAAGGTTATGTCGAATCAAGTTGGTTTTCCAGTATGGTGGATCCCAAAAAATACTTCTTTTTGTCCATTTATGATCTACACCATAATTTAGAGGTGAGTTAATTGGGTCTTCCATAGCCTGTGGGAAAAACATAACCCGATTAAAAGTTTCTTCCCTTGACAACCTCGGTGGTCGATCATTTTTTTCCACTCGACCTCGGATGAAAGACTTCTTATCCTTTCGAAAAGAATGATTTCGGGGTAAGAATGCCCGGTGACAATCAAAATAACTAGCTTTCCTACCATGTTGTAGATGAAAGGCATTAGAGTTTTCCATACAAATTGGACATCCTAAAATCCCAGCAGTACTCCACCCAGATAGCATTCCATAAGTAGGAAAGTCATTAATTGTCCATAAAAGTGCAGCCCGCATACAAAAATATTCATTTTTTGCAACATCATAAGTCATTTCACCAACAACCCACAAATTATTCAATTCTTCAATCAAAGGTTGCAAGAAAACATCTATATTTTTCTTCGAATTTTAGGCCCAGGGCAAATCAATGATAAGAACATGTATGGGCTTTTCATGCACATACCTGGTGGGAGGTTGTAAGGAGTCACAATTACTGGCCAACATGAATATGTCTTCCCGAATTGCCCATGCGGTGCAAAACCATCTGCACACAAACCCAAGCGAATGTTGCGAGGTTCATTGGCAAAATCAGGATAAGTTCTATCAAAATGTTTCCATGCCTCAGCATCAGACGGATGACACATTACCCCCTCATGTCTTTCGTGTGTAGCATGCCAAGTCATGTGCATTGCTGTAGCATTAGAAGCATATAACCTCTGTAATCTCGGAGTCAATGGCAAGTATCTTAATATTGCCTGTGCAACTCTTTTACATTGGCGGTTATCGGATACCCCATGTCTACCCCTCTCTTTATACCTCGGTTCATGACAGAACTTGCAAGAAACTTCCATATCATTATCTTTCCAATACAACATGCAACCATTTTTACAAGCATCAATTTTAACCACAGGAAGACCCAATTCATTCATGATTTTTCTATGATGGTAGTAATCTGACGGCATTGTGTTATCTGAAGGAAGAACCCGCTTAATTGCACTGACCATGATATTAAATCCAGCTTCAGACTTATTAGTATCAGACTTCACAGATAACATCTCGGCAACAAATGACAACTGCGAGTGATTCTCACATCCTTCATACAGAGGTTGATCAGCAGCTGTTAACACATCAAAGAATCTATCAGACAATTGGCTTATTTCATCACCCTGAAAACCAGAAACTGGCACATCCAATGGTGGTTGCACACTCGGACCAGCTTCACGAGGACAATGAGACGGATCCTGTGGTGGAACTCTAGTACGAAAACAATCATATACCATCCTTTGATCCCAAGTCATATGCTCATAATCACCCCAATGTGCCATTTGATCCGTAGTCTCATCATGAACTGAGGTATGCTCCTCATTAACTGCAAACAGTTCTTCCCCATGACAAGTCCAGTTCCAATAACCATCCGTAAATCCCCGATGATACAAATGCACAGCAACTTCATCTTGAAGAAGAAACCGCACATTTTTGCAGTTGAAGCAAGGACACCTAATTTTTTCCCCATCTTTATATGAATCATCTTGATTAATTGCAAATTGGATAAATTCGTCCACCCCATCAACAAACTCATTAGTCAATCCTTTTCGTTCAAGTAGAATCCTATTATACATCCATTGCCTCTTCAACATTTTTGTTCCTACAACCGATACATTTAATTAAGTATTTTGCATATATTCTTGAATTCATGCTATAAATGAATATATATTTATATATATTTATATTAATTATACACACATATACTATTGAAAATAAATATCAATCTACATACATATTAAGTTAAAGACATGACTTAATATTTCAAGCACTAAATAGTGGTATAGAATGAAATATAATTGACATTTTTGTCATTTTAAAAAAAGGGGTTTTATTTATTTGTCAAAAATAATGGGGGTTTTATTTTGGGCTTGCTTATTTGGGTTATTCATAATATTAATCAAATGGGTTTTTTGTTTGGAATCTTAATATGGAGGATTATTTTGTTAACCCATGTTTTATAATTTTTAATTTATTTAATTAATCCATGTATTGATTTAAACTATTATATAATTTAACTTATCATTTTTTTAGAGTGATTAATTCTTTTTTAAAAGTTTTTCAAGTTTAATATTTTTTTCATTTTTAACATGCGTTTATATATATATATATATATATATATATATATAAAGTGTGTGCATGTGTCAATTGAACTTATAATAATTTTGAACTATATATATATATACCCCACATATTGATATTATCAAAATGATCATGGACCCACTTATCAACAAAATTTACCATAGATTCACAATAATATCTAACTTATTGTCAATTTAAAGCAATAACAAACCAAAATAAGGCAAAAACACAAAACACACACCCTAAATCACATAAATAATATAATAAATCAAATTTTAAACAAAAAAAAATTATGAGAGAGGATATCATACCACCACCAAATGGAAGAAAATGGATTCTTTCCTTGAATTATATAAACACTTGTAATGCTTGATTTACACAAATAAACCCAACAAATTGCAAAATTTGAAGATAAATTGCAAGAGATCAGCAAAACACCAAACGAAAAAAAAGAACTGGTCCCAACTGCCTTATAAACACGACAGTTGGGACCATAATAGTTAATTAAAGGAACTCAAGTCCCCAACCAGAACCATTAATAATAAGCCGTGTCGGTGCGCTTTAAATGCCGGGTGAGTTGGAATAACAACATTGGCACGGCATTTGGCACAACAACAACCGTGCCAAAATGTTAAGGATAAATGAGGCAAACTGTCCCCTACTTTGGCACGGCACTTGGCACAGCAGCCAAAATCTGTTCCAAATACCGTGCCAAACTATGCCGCGTCAATTACCGTGCCAAATTTGTTGCGGTATTTGCCACGGTTCATGGGCAGCCATCAGTTTCCGCCCCTCTCCAGTGTTTGTCTCGATATTTGGCACGGCATTGTCCGTGAAAAAAATCGTTCTGTCTTTTTGTCATGCTTTTTGGTACGGTTTATCCGTTCCGTGCCAATTTTGCCGTGCCTAAATCCTGTTTTTCTTGTAGTGAAAGTAGAGCACTAAAATAGGGCATGTGATTTTGCTTCAATATTGGGATATGTATTCTAATCAAACCCAGCTGAGTAGGTAATAATAATGGTTATTAATTATCTTTGAAAGCCATGCACGTAGCGAAAGGTGAGAGTAAGTTGATATATTGGATTTGGATTATAAGTTCTGAATGCTTCAAGTTTCAATAGGGTCTCTGTTCTAATGAAATCATATGTCAGCATTGCCTACCCGTTATAATAATAGTATTTTGTTGGAAAAATTAATAATAATAGTATTTTAATAATCAAACATCACCCACAAGTAAGTGTTGCATTCTTTGACATTAATCTTTACTTTTCCAATTTTGTTTTCTAAAACTGTGATCTTATCAATTTAATTACTTGCACTTTTGAAGTTTTTGTTCAATTCAATAAAAACAATTTTGACTTTTCTTGAATTTCCTTTTTTCTCTAAATAATACAACTGTATTATATACCATATATATATATATATTAACAATAATGACGCTTGACTTTTATTGTTGTCTCTATATAAGCCCTATCTTGGCCAAATCCATGATCATTGCAATTATCCAGCTTGCACTATGTATTAATTATTTCCCAGTTGACATATTGTTACATGCCAAATAATGAAGATGGATGTGGAAGTGCTTTCCCAGAGAATGATCAAACCATCTTCTCCAACCCCTGACCACCTTCGTCATTACCAGCTCTCTTTCCTTGATCAGATTCAGCCCCTAATTTTCATGCCTTTGGTCATGTTCTATTCGACAGAGCATGATGCTAGCAACTTAGAACGATGTAAAAGGATTAAACAATCTTTGTTACACTACTAGAAAAAAGGTCCATAGAAACGGAAATAGGGACGGAATATGATGGAAAAATCCGTCCCTAAAGCTCTTCCAACGGATTTAGGGACGGAATTTTTTCCGTCCCTATAAGGGCGTCCCTAATATTAAGGGACGGATAATAAAATCCGTCCCTAAATCTTTAGGGACGGAAACAAAATCCGTCCCTAAATCCGGGGGAAGTTACGAGACAAGGTAATGACATCTGAAACGGATTTTGCGACGGATATTGAAACTTTGCAGCGGAATTAGGGACGGATATTGAAACGGAATTAGCAACGGTTTTTCCCGCACGAAAGTGTAATCGCTGAAAGTTTTATAAACTGCTGTTGGGAGGGATTTAGGGACGGATTTTTAAATAGGGAGGGATTTAGGGACGGTTTTGGGACAGTTTTAGGGACGGATATTTATTGTTTTGTTTTTTAGGGACGGATTTCAGGGTTTAGGGTTTAATGTTTATTTGTTAGGGACGTATTTAGGGACGGAATCTGTAAAAAAAATTAATTTTTTTAAAATAATATTTTATATATTTAGTGGTGGTTTATTATTAATTTCTTATGAAGCAATAATAATAATAATATTATTATTATTATTATGATAATATTTAATAATATTATTATATTATAATAATAATAATATTTAATCGTATTAGTAATATTATTATTATAATTATTATTACTATATAAAATAATATTAAAATAGACCAAAATTAAAATTAAATTCTAATTTTATATATTTACTGTAAATGTTGTATACATGAAATATACAAAAATAAATCTAAAAATCACCTAAATGTGAGGCAATCTCATCGAAATCATCCTCGGCATGGGCATCGCCCTCGCGCTCGCCCTCGCCCTGGCCTTGGCCCTCGCCCTGATGGGCCGCATGATGGACGTCCTGGGGCTGATGCTGTACCTGCGAGATGGACTCTCCGGTCCTAGCCTGAGCGTACGGAGGTGGCTCGTCTGTCAGATGCGGAGCTCCTGGAGGCGGAGGAAAACGGCCCATCATCTGCTGCATCTGCTGTAAGCGCTGCTCCCACACTCTATCTCTCTCTGCCACTTGTCGAGCAGTCTCCTGTGCAGCCTCCACCAACAAGCGAGCAGACTCCTGTGCAGACTCCTCTAGCCTCCTCTCGACATCGGAGCGCAAGTCGGCCATCTGTTGTCGCAAGGAAATATTCTCTTGCGACTGAGATGGGATGGAAGAAGAGTCGGCCTGAAACTGGGGGTGGTGAACTAAGTCACCGTACCCTAGCATTCGACCGCGCTCGCCACCCGCTACCCCCTGAAAGACCGTATGCGGGTGGACCTCTGAGTCATCGGCAGCTCGTGCACGTGCCTCCGCAATCGCTCTGTCATAATCCTCCTGAAAAAAGAATATAAATTAATTTATGCATGTGTGTGAAGTATAATATTAATAGAATATTCTTATTGTAAATTGAATAATTATATAACAATAAACTAAATAAACGTTACAATTCTATAAGTAATTAATTAATTAAGATGATTATATATAATGAGTTATAATTACTTAAACTTTAACTTCAATAATTATATATTTAAGTACTTAAACTTACAGCAATGGTCTTCGCACGACCCTCGGGATAATCACCCGCCTTGGTCTTGTACAGCTTGCCGAATAATCTGGCAGGACCGGGATCACCACCCGCCTCCTTAACCTACAAAAGCGAAAATAAGTGTTAAATAATTATAAGGAAAATATTTATGAATTAAAAAACTTAAGCGAAATAAAATATGGATTTAATTATTACCATATCGGACCAGTGGAATGCAGTGCCCCTACTACCACCTCTATATACAATCGCCTGCTCAGTGCTGCGATTCTTCTTATTCACCTCGCTGTGTCGCCTGAAAGTAGGGTCGGCATCCCACTGTGCACAGAGGCGGTCCCAGACATGGTCTGAAGTCCAAGTAGGCGCCCTACGTATGCTCCGAGCCCGGCTGAACTCATGCCTGATGAATTTGCCGGCTGTGACATCGAAGAAGGCCCGTGCCGCCTTACGCTCCTCGGCGGGGAACAAGTAACACCTCTGTAATGAGAAAGAAATATAATTAAAGCGCGCAAATAATAATGTCATAATTCAATTAAACAAATTAAGCAATGGTAATAATAATTATTAAATAAAATAGTCAAATAATAATAATGTAATAATTAAATTATATGAATAAATAAATAATTGTGGCTTTGACTTACCATCCATAAATCGAACATACGGGTGCGCGTCTCGTGCGGAACCTTCATCCAGGACAACCACGGCTCGATCCAATGTCCGTAGATGATATGCTTGATCTCTGTCTTCGCCCTCTTGTTTGTCTTCTCATCCCTTCAAAATTCCATTATCAAAGGTAGTTAGTAAGAAAAACTAGTAAATATAATTAGGAATCATTATAAAATTAAAAAAAGTTAAGATTTTACTCGTAAATCTGGGCCACTGTCATCGGTGTCGGGGGATCTAGCTGAGATGGGCCGGACACATCAGGCTGAGATGGCTGGGCGGGCTGGGCTAGCTGGGGGGACTGGGAGGGCTGGGCGGGCTGGGAGGCAGGTGTAGGCATGAAAGACGACGGGGCCGTGTGGGAAGAGGAGGCTCGCTGGGAAGCAGGCGTCTGTGCTGGCGGCACAAGGCGGTATGTCAATCCTCCGACTGTCACCTCCTGAACTGGCGGTGGAGATGGAGATGGAGATGCACCATAACTCTGTGCTGGAGGAGCATGGCTAGATGTAGGGATGGAGGAGTGTAGACCAATATCCGGAAGCAACGGAAGTGATGGGGAATGAGATCGAACCGCTGATCCAGACGTCGGCTAAGTACGAAATATTATAACAAACTTGTTAGTTTAATTAATTATATATAAGAACATTCATGATAGTTAATAATTTTTTTGCTGAATAAATATTGAAAAGCACCTGTGTATGCTGCGGATCCGGAACAGGTGGGGATGGCAACGTCTCCTGAGGTAGAACGGTGGGTGGAGGTGGTGGTGGTAATCGCGAAGCAGGATGACCGACTGGGGGAGATCCTGATCCGAAATGGTGTGACTAAGTCCCGGAGCCCCCTCGACCAGAACTGGCCGATCGACCTCGACCTCGACCTCGTCCTCGACCGGAACTCGAGGGATGATCATCGTGCTGTGAACTCTACAAAATTGTGGCTTATCATTAATAATAAACTAGTTTATTACAATTATGTATTAGTTTTAAAATTAACAAATTTTATAATTACAACTAAGTAAGTAATTTAATTATTATTGAATAGTATTATTTAATTAAAATGATTAAGTAAATATAATTATTTAATTATTCAACCGATTAAACTAATTACTAATGATTTAATATTTAAAGTAATTCAACTAAGTAGTATTTAATGGTTGACATTATTAAACTATTTACTAATTTGAGTAATTATTAAACTAATTAAAGAAATTAGTATTTAATGGTTAAATAATTATTAAACTATTTATTAATGAACAACTAGTTAAAGTAATTAAAGAAATTAGTATTTATTTTTTAAATAATTATTATACTATTAATGCATTACTATAGTTAAACGTTGTTCTAATGAGTTTATATTGAAACTAATTAGATATATAATTACTTTATGTTTGACATTATTAAAGTAATTATACTTACTATAATTATATTAACAAAGTGATTAGATTTTAATTAATATTTAATATTAAAACTTATTAAATTAACTACTAATGAGTTAATATTTAAACTAATTTGACTAATTACACTAATTAGTTTAATTACTAAGTATTATATCTATAAATTAATGGTACTAATTAGAGTAATTAGTAATATTACTAATTATTTATTAGTTAAAGCAAGTTAAGTAATTAGAGTAATTAATAGTATTACAAAGTATTATTTAGTTAAACTAATTAGAGTAATTAGTATTATTACTAATTATTATATATTTATACAAATAATACTAATTAGAGTAATTTGTAATTATTATATATTCAAACTAATAATACTAATTAGAGTAATTAGTATTATTACTATTTATTATGTATTTAAAATAATTATACTAATTACCAAACTATGAAATAATCTAACTAATAATACTAATTATTGTAATTAGTATTTTTAGTAATTAATATATATTTAAACTAATAATACCAATTAATCTTTAAAGTTATTCAACATGTTAACAAACACCTTATTGACATCATATAACTCTAAATGTATCAAACATTGCATCAAACACCAAAACAAACTTTAAAAATTAACAACAAGAAAACTAAATTAAAGAAATTAGTTGAATTTATACCATTATTGTACGGAATTTGATCGGGCTTGAAGCAGGATAGCGTCGCCGGCAATCAGAGGAGCAGAACCGCCGCCTGTGACGGAGCAAATAGCGGCCGGCGGTGGACAGGGAGCGCTGCGCACGGCGACTGGTTCGCGGGGTGGGGGAGGAGGAGAAGGAGAGAAGAAGAAGAAAGAAGAAGAAAGAAATGGGGGGGAAAGGATCGGGCGCGATTTTATTTAATGAATTGGAGCGGATTTAGGGACGGATTTAGCTGCGGATAGTGCTAAATCCGTCCCTAAATTCGTCCCTAAAAGAATAAAAAAAACCTCAATCCGTCCCTAAATCCGTCCCTAACTAACAGCTGTCCACAACTAAAGACTGAAAGGTCGTTGCACCTAGGGACGGATTTAGGGACTGTAATTCGGATATCCGTCCCTGATTCCGTCCCTAAATAAGTAAAAATTCAAAAATCCGTCCCAAAACCCGTTCCTAAAATTAAGCTGGAATACAGAAAGCCGTTCAACACTGGGTCAGTTTTGTGACGGATTTAGGGACGGAAATGCAAAATACCGTCGCTAAATCCGTCCCCAAGCGGCTGATATTTACAAAAATATAGGATAAAAGAGCTCCATTTAGGGACGGTATTTGGGACGGAATTTTAAATTTCTAAATTTCCGTCCTAATTTCCGTCGCTAGTGAAAACCCAAAATAATTGGCGAGAACAAACGCGCCAATTATTTTCGCTTAGGAACGGACTTAGGGACGGAAATTTAGAATTCCGTCCCTAAATCCGTCCCTAAATTAAATAAGAAACGTTTGGCGGTTTAAATGACGCGCCATATTATTTCTTATTGGAACGGTTTTAGGGACGGAATTCTAAATTTCCGTCCCTAAGTCCGTTCCTACATGATTATTAATAATAGGCTGAGTTAGCGAATAGGGACGGTAATTGTGACAGATATTTCAGATAAGGACGGATATAGTGACGGTTTTATCTGTCCCTACTTTTAAAAATCGATTTTTTTCACCGATTTCCAATTAAATGAAGGACGTAGACAATTACTTTCAATTGTATATGCAATTTGGTCAAAATAACCCACTACCTAAGGGTAAACTTTAAACCACATTGAGGTTATATGAAATATACAAACGTATTTGTTAAATACTATACTTATGTTACTAACATATCGAGTACTCTTCGTTCCAAACAAATTATACACATTGTAGAGGCTTCCGATAAGTGATCCAACTTTCTGATACTCTCATCTACATACCTCTGATAGCTTATAGTTGGTGAATGGTAAATTGAAAGACGAATGAGCCGGTTTAGGCCTTCTATCAATATTATACGAGATTGATGAGTTCCAACGGTTATAGCAACGGAAATTGTGTTTGCAAGGGTTTTAGGGACGGATATCGTTGTTAGGGACGATATACAATTAAACCGTAGGGTTTGGGGTGCAAAAAAGTCCTTAAACCCTAACATCAATACATAGGGACGGAATTAGGGACGGAAATACTAATTTAGGGTTTCGGTTTAGGGTTTAAACCCTTTATTTTGGGACGGATTTAGGGAGGGATTAGACTATTTCCGTCCCTAAATCCGTTGCTAATATGCAAAGCTCATACAAGCGTTCCAACCAAATTAGGGACGGTTTTGTATTGCCGTTGCTAAAAACCGTTGCTAAGACCGTCCCTGAAATGACTTATGTCAGGGACGGATTTGGGGACGGATTTGGAATTTTCCGTCCCTAAATCCGTCCCTAATTGGTTTCTATGAAATCTTTGTAGAAGTACCTCAAGGTGGGTATTAGTTTATTCCCTTCGCACTATATAATTATAATAACATCACTTTCAGATTGCATGAACTTGTACATAACTTAACATGTTGCTAATGCAGTTGGTGGAATACCTATAATGGCATATGTTCATTACAATCCTGGTACAAAGCAAGTTAAAATTCATTTGGATTATATCCAGCATCATCATCAGTGTCATCGGAGCAACTTGTTGATTCTGCTGAATCGAACTCATCCTCCGAGTCGTCCAATTCCGCGATTGGTTGAAGCTCCCCTAAGTCAACAGCTAAGTTGATACCAGTCATGTCAAACAATTGTATTGCATCTGTATTAGTGGTAATAGCTGGGGTTTGCACGATCTCTTCATTTTGGTATGGAGCATCATCCTCAACTTCTTCAGTAACATTCTGAACAACTCTCCTCGATTTAGTCTCACAGACGGCCAACCAATTAGCTCTGTCTCTGATAGCTCCCGGATAATCACAGAAGTAAACTTGAATGGCTTGTTGTGCTAACACAAATGGATCATATTTCTGATACATCTTTTGCCGATGGACATCAACCAACTTGTAATCTTGATGAACCTTCATTTCATGGATAGGGTCAAACCAATCACACTCGAACAAAACAACTATGGCCATGCTGTCTGAAGAATTATACTCAAGGACCAAAACATCTTTCAGGAGGCCATAATAACTGGTGGAAGGATCGTCCGTATTTGTGCCTCGAACACAAACACCCCAATTCATTGTGGCTTTGCCAGCTCCACGTTGAAGAGTGTGGAAGTTATACCCGTTTATAAACACACCGGGCCAAGAGGTTGCCTTCCTTGAAGGTGGCCAAGCAAGTAGCATAAGCACCGGCAAGTCATCAATATGCTTTGCTCGATTAACCGGTGCATCAAGCTGTATGTGATAACCCAAGAGTTAGAATAATCAAACTAATACCCTTAAATCTCTAAAAATCTCTAAACAGTTTAATTATCAAAATCGAACTATACTAACATATCGCTTGAACCAATCGGCGAAATGGGCCTCAATTGAATCATCAATGGTACGCTGATCGAATCCATCATTCCGATAATATTGGACAAAGGAGCTGGGGTAAAAACAAATCGGTATAAGTGAAACAAACAACATATAATGAAATAAACGATTTCCTTGGGAAAAACTGCTATTAACTTACTTAAGGATGGGTTGCACCTCCGGACAATTTCGCAAAACATACGTATGCGCTACACGTTGTTCTTTCTCACCAAGCCACTTCGTTTTCTCCTTATCCTGAAATCGGGTTGGATAGTTAAAAATGGAGAACGGTTTGAGAGACTCATTGGCTAATCCTTCATCATTGCGCCTGGGTCGCTTACTGTGACAATACACGTCATAATTAAAGTAATTTTACGTGAAGTAGTTAAATTCCTGTGCAATGTAAGCTTCGCAAATTGATCCTTCAACGTGAGCCTTGTTACGAATTGTCTTCTTTAGTTGGTGAAGGAACCTATATGAATTCAATTAAACAAATATGTATTAGGATGCACGTATACACATTGTTCAAAGAAATCTTGAACACTCAAATTATCAGGTGTCCTCAAAATAAAAAAGTTGTTAGTTTACCTTTCAAAGGGATACATCCATCGGAATTGAACCGGCCCTCCAACTAATGCTTCGTACGGCAAGTGAACAACCACGTGTTCCATTGAATCGAACATGGCTGGAGGGAAGACCTTCTCCAAGTTACAAAGAATGACCGGAACTTTCTCGTTCAAATCTCGAACCTTATTAATGTCCAGCATACTCGAACATATGCACCGAAAAAAGAGGCTAAGTTCGGTCACAGGGTTCCACACACTAGGAGGCAACATCTCTCTGAATGCAATTGGAAGCAGTCTCTGCATAAAGACATGGCAATCGTGACTCTTCATGTCGGAAACCTTCTCTTCATTCATGTCAATACATCTCCCAATACTTGAGGCATACCCATCGGGAAACTTCAAATTCCTCAACCATCTCAGAATAGTTGTCTTCTGTGTTTTGGACAAATTATAGACAGCTTTAGGTTTGGTGCGTTGCTCACTTTCAGGATCAACTGCAATTGAACTTCGAAAGCATATAGCACTGATGTCTTTTCTGGCATTTAAAGTGTCCTTTGATTTGCCTTTCAAGTCCATGACAGTTCCGAACACTGCATCAAAAACATTCTTCTCAATATGCATAACATCAAGGTTATGGCGGATCAAGTTTGTTTTCCAATAAGGAAGATTCCAAAAAATACTCCTCTTAGTCCATTTGTGATGGGTGCCACAATATTCAGGCATATTAATCGGCTCATCCATAGCTGTGGGCATATGCCAAACGTGTCCATATATTTCTTCCCCTGTCAACCTTGGTGGTGCAGCCATCCGCTCAACTCGACCACGGTGGAAAGACTTCTTATCCTTCCTGTACGGATGATCCGAGTCAAGGAAGCACCTGTGGCAATCAAAATAAGTCGCCTTCCTACTATGTGGAAGCACGAATGCTCTGCTCTCCTGCATACATACAGGACATCCTAGTACTCTAGCGGTGCTCCACCCGGATAGCATGCCATAAGCGGGGAAGTCATTAATGGTCCACATAAGAGCAGCCCTTATGCGAAAATGCTCATTTCTCGAAGCATCGTATGTCGAGATCCCATCTTCCCACAATTGCTTCAATTCATCAATCAGAGGTTGCAAGAATACGTCTATGTTTTTCTTCGGGTTTTTTGGACCCGGACAGATCAATGTTAAGAACATGTAAGGGCTCTTCATGCACGTACCCGGAGGAAGGTTGTAAGGAGTTACAATAACTGGCCAGCAAGAATAGGTCCTTCCGAATTGCCCATGCGGTGCAAAACCATCTGCGCATAATCCCAATCTAACATTTCGAGCTTCTGAACCAAAATCAGGATATGTCCTGTCGAAATGCTTCCATGCCTCGGCATCGGATGGATGGCACATAACCCCATCTTAAGCTTCATGTGTAGCATGCCACGTCATTTGTTCAGCTATGCCTGCGGTATGGTACAACCGTTGCAGTCGGGGAGTTAGTGGCAAGTATCTCAAAATGGCTGTCGGAATTCTTTTACAAGTTCTATCCCCACGTCGACTTGTGTCCTTGAATCTAGGTTCACCACAAAACCGACAGAAATCAGAGTTTGAATGTTCCTTCCAGTACAACATGCACCCATTTTTGCACGCATGAATCTTTACCACAGGTAAACCTAATTCATTGATGGTTTTCCTATGTTGATAATAGTTTGGAGGAAAGTTATTTTCCTCCGGCAATACTTTCCTGATGGCATCACAAAAATAATTGAATGCACCTTCGGACAAGTTAAACTCCGACTTCCCATTTAACAAGGTGGAAGCAAAAGACAACTGTGACTCACTAGACCCCTCAAACAAAGGCCGATCTGCATTTTGCACGATGTCAAACCACTTGTCGTCCAACTGTGTCACAGGTTGCTCTGTGAATGGATCTTGCTCATATCCATACTGGTTTGCTGCTTCTCCACTAGGTCCGGGCTCGTCTTCATTATTTTGGGCAAAGCTCGATCGTGCAGCATCAAAAACCATACGCTGATCCCATGTCATGTCATCATAGCAACCCCAATGTGACATCTCATCCGGTAATGATACTTGTTCGTGCTGTTGCTGCTCGTTATTTTCAATACTACACAATGGTTCTCCGTGACTAACCCAATTCCAATAATGCTCCCTAAATCCACGTAGTATTAAATGTTGTGCAACCCTCATTGGTAAAAAGAAGTGCATATTATTGCACTTAGTGCAGGGACAACGAATTTTTTCCCCATTTTTCCAAGACGCGTCTTGACTTGATGCCCAACTAATGAATTCTCCAACACCAGCTATAAACTCGTCGGTTACACCCTTCTATCCTGGTTCCTTCCGATGATACATCCATTGTCGACTGCATATCAACTCTTCCATTTCTCCTGTCAAATATCCCACAAATTTAGTTCGATTATTATCCTCGAACCCTATTCGACACTGTTAACAACTGCAACGAAAATCTACAATGAATTATGAAATATATGAAGAAGTTCTTTTTACATTTTTCAACTCAATTATATTTGGTCATTTTAAGCGAAATAAAAACTACATTGCACACAATATAAAACAAGATACTTAATGTAAGTTCTTGCAATTAAATAATACTCAACAAATGCAATAAAAGTAATTCCGTTCAATCAAAGTTCTACAATTACAATAATCGAAATGTGAATCGTATTAATATCAAATACTAAGTTACAATTAATAAAAACAATTATACACAACGAAATAAATATTACACCTAAACCAAATCACAAATAAACTCACAATTATGTAATTCAATTTTAATTAGTTTATGTAACGTATACATAATTAAATTAATAAGCATCATAATAAACCTAAACCCTCATCAATTAACATTCACAGAAATCTAACAATTTTACAACCCTCATCAATTAACATTCAAAGAAATCTAACACTTTTACACTAACATATGGAAAAAATCACCAAAACTTAACATTCAAATTTACAAATAATCATCAAAATCTGAATATTATCTAATTCCTTAATTTATAACATATGTTAATCATCAAAATAAAATCATATACAAAGAGATTTGAAGAGATTACCTTGATTTCCACCAAATCAACACAAAACTTGACTTTTACTACTATTTTCTTATGGGAAAATTGAGAGAATCAAGAAGAAAGAACAAAGAAGATGAGGAGGGAGGCGGAGAAAATGAGGGTTCTGCTAAGTGCAGAACCCTAAAAACATGGCCAGTCAAAACGCACCGTTTTGGCTGGCCAAATATAATTTTTTTCGTTGTTGACATTTGGGACGGAATTAGGGACGGATTTTAAAAATCCGTCCCTAAAACCGTCCCACAGATATTCATCAATTTATCTCACCATAACCGTCGCTAAATACGTCCCTAAAACCGTCTCTAAAACCGTCCCAAAATTATTCCATTGTTTTTGCTCTAATTTCCGTCCCTAATTCCGTCCCTAACTTATTCCGTCCCTAAATCCGTCCCTAATTTTCCAACGGATTTTGGTACGGATTATTTTACCGTCCCTATTTCTCCGTTCTACTCTTTAGCAACGGATTTAGGGACGGTTGTTTTTTTCCGTTGCAAATTCCGTTGGTAATTTAGGGACGGAAAAATCCGTCCCTGTTTTCCGTGGCTATTTCGCCTTTTTCTTGTAGTGTTAGAGGCCTTAGCCGTGTATTATCTGCTAGCAGTGTGGATCAAGGGCAATACCTTCATCGAGTGCAACGATGAAGGCGTTCTGTTTGTGGAAGCTAAGGTAGTTGCCACCTTTAAGATATTCTTGAAAACCCGAATCTGAATAACCACAACAAGTTCATTCTTCTTGAGCTCGATGATGCCAATGAGTTACCTGCTATGGTACAAGTTACTTACCTTGAGAGTGGCGGTTTGGTGGTTTTCCTTGGCATGTCACACAAGGTTGGCGACGCCTTGTCGTTTTTCATGTTCCTTAATTGCTGGCCAACTTTTGCTCAAGGTGAAAGTGATGGTATTATAAGTCCTCGGTTTGATTCGGCCACCCTTTTCCCACCAAAGGATATATTCGACTTCCAGCCGAGGACTGAGATTACGAAGGAGGATTTAGCGGCAAGGAGATTCGTGTTTGATGCTTCTACAGTAGCAGCCATTAGAGCCATATACACTGACAACAAAAGCATCGATGCTAGGCGCCCAACTCGCATTGAGGCATTATCTGCCTTGATTTGGAGCCGTTTTATGGCTGCGACTCAGGAAAAAATGGATCGAGGAAAGATTTACACTGTGAATCAGGCTATGAATCTACGTACAAGGATGGAGCCGCCACTTCTGAATCACAAATTCGGGAATATCAGTAAACTAGCAATTGTAGTGCCTTTAATGGATAAGGAAGATGGATGCTATGACATTCTGAATCAGATGAGAGAAGCAGTAAGGAAAATGAATGCCGAGTCTGTGAAGCAGCTTTAAGAAACTGATGGGCACTTAGATTTCATCAAAAGCAGGGCTGCAAGTTTCATGAAGGGAGAAGTTATAACCTTTAGCTTCACGAGTCTGTGCAGGTTTGTAGTGTATGTAGCTCACTTTGGGTGGGGAAAGCCCGTGTGGCTTGGATCAGCTCGATTAACTTTCAAGAACTTGTGTTCTTTCTTTGACACCAAATATGGAGATGGGATTGAGGCATGGATCAACTTGAAAGAGGAAGACATGGATAAGCTTGAAGCTGACGAGGAGTTCCTTTTGTACATTTCCCAAACTTCTAGCGCAAAGGGTTCTGGATTTTAAGCCTTGAACAAAACTAGTCGAAATTGGCTTTTTCATTTCTGGTACTAAAATCTGAATTATCAATAGTCTAATGCTAGAACAGGAAAGTTCAATTATCGTTATTTCTTTACAAGTGTGAAAAAGCATTTAGTTTGATTTATTACATAATTTCTTAGCCTATTGTGTATATTAAGTTGTAAACAAGTTAATATTCGTGTATTTTCTTTGGCTAGAAAGAATTAACGTTTAGAGTTTAAATTAAGCTAAACCCTGTACGTACCCATATCAAATTTGATGTGCTCTCAGTTGACCAAGTTTTATTTATTGTTTTCTGCCAGGTATGACCATTGCAAAAACCTTCCTCCTATAAGCATGTATGTCTTCATTGATAAGTACAGGGATCTAGCCAAAAAATAAGTGTAAATATAATCATTAAGTTCAGCTTCTTTTTAAAAATGGTTGGTTTGGTATTTAGGGATGATATTGATGGATGCAAATATTAAGGCCTTAATTTGCTTTTAAGTGCAAGTATGGAGTAAGTGGATATCCAACAGGTGTTCTATTAAATTAAGAAGTTAATAAGTTTGAATGTTTTACTAAATGATACTCCCTCTCCTTCTGTTCCTATTTACTTGTCAAGGATAACTAATTCTCTTGAATAAAAAAGAAGTTGATTTTCATAAATTAATAAAACTTTTAGATGTTCTTTCAAAATTATCCTTATTTTTTCTACTTCCATCTCTCTATATTTAATGTCTTTGTCTCTTTCATTTTTCTACTATTTATATCTCTCTCATATATTTAAGGAAGGGTAAAATGGTAACAAGTCAACAACTACTTTTTTTATTTACTAAAATGACAAGTAAAAAGGAACATGGATTTATACAAATAAATAGAAATAGAGAGAGTACTATTAATTGACTGGAATTTCTTTGTTTCGTGGTTGTAGCCAATTGCATTGGCTCACATGCCGTTCTCTACCGTGCTGGCAAGCCCATTGTTCTCTATATAGACCACAAGGTTTGAACTTTTGTTTTTCAAGTGAAGTGAACTTCTTTACTGTTTAGCCGTAATTGCATCAGGAACTAATGCGTGTCATACTCTCGCTTGATCCCAAGCAGGGGGCTTTTGTTCGACAGACTGCAAAATTGAATAATTACTACTTCACTACTAGCAATCTACTAGTAATAATGACAATAGTGGTTGGGTTGGGTGCAGCCATAAAGGCCAGATGAATTGGAGAGGATTCGAGCGGCCGAGGGTAAGCTTATCCATCAAAATGGTGTTCGAGTTTATGGGATACTCAACATGTTGCGAGCCTTAGGTAACCTTTATCGTAAAAATGTCATCTTTTATTTATTTATTTATTTGGGTTCATGACTTTGTTACTAATTTGCATAAATTCTTGTGTTTGTAACGAATTAAGCATACCTGGTGTTTATACCCTAATTTACAATTTTGGGCCAATAGGGCAAGGAAGAAACAAATAGGCCCTAAAGTAGGATGAGGTATTTCGAGGATAATCGGCCTAGCAAAGAAAATTTGACTGTTGCAAGGTCAATAGGCTTTAATTGATAGTTAAAGCTGCGATAAGTATGCAGGGAAAAGAGCAAGAAATAGATCGGGTAGAGATCGAGCCTTGTTTTTCAATTTGAAATATTTGAATTAAAGATGGTATAATAACAGGACCTTGATATTAGCCTAAGAACAGCTATAAAAAGGCTTCGACCTAAGAGACAAGGACATCAACAACTCTTCAGACAACACAGACAACTCTCTGTTCAAGCTTGGCTTAGCCACATCACTTCCTTTGTTTTCAAAGTTTCCTTTTTCACTTGTTTTTGTCAAGTTTCCTTTCGACACCTTTTCTCGTTGAAGTTTTCAATTGTTAAGATTGTTAGATTTAATTTAGCCTTTCATTGACCAAGGTTGAAGTGTTTAGTTTTGACAAAAGCCAATTGGGCAGTGTTTGCAAACTTGTTATTAGAGAAATATCCAGTTAATTCAATGATTAAAACAGTCTGACTATAACTTTGAACTAGAACCTACACCTTCTCTTTTTTGTTGCGTTTTTCATTGCAAAAGCAACTGGCACACCCTGTAAATTGCACATCGGCCAACAAATCAGTCTAGGAGATTTTTGGAGCAACATCTCTTTTTGGCACATCAATTGCCTAAATCTGTAAGTGAATAGAATCGATATAGCACAGATAAAAGAGTATTCAAGGTTGTTCCCACTGAGATTAAAATTTGCTATCTAAACTAATTCCAGTCCAAAACATGTTTAAAGTAATAAGGAAGATAATAAGTAAATCAAATTAAAGGCTAAATTCTAAAACTAATCTGAATAAAAAAAGGATTAAATTCAAATTATGAGAATTGCTAGGGCTTTGGGATTCACTTAGATGGATATTCAATTACTAAACAAGATTAATTATAAAGGTTGAAATAACAATTACACTAAAATATATATGTCCTTTCTCAAGGTACAAAGGTATATTCAATTAAGTAATTATCATCTTTCGATGCACAATTTAACTTACTCAAATTCATTAATCACAAGTAATCATAAGTTATCACCTATGTAATACCCGTTCCAAATTACTGTTCCTCTTAGTTCGTCCGGCATGCATCATTTAGTAGGAAATCATGGAAAATATAGTTTAAGCCCTTACATAAGTTATGGATAGGATATAAATGGAATTAAATGAATTGTTAAAAAATTAGTAGTAAGGTTAGAAATTTAGACTGAAATTGTTAACAAATGACAGGGAATTTAAAAATTTCACTGCCAATGGAATAAAAGGAAATTGTCTGAAGAATAAAAATATACACTGAAAATTTTATTACACTGACTTAGGATATAGATGAAATTTTAGTGATTGTTGGAGGACAAAATAAGAACTAAGAACAAAATTTTCTTTTATGGACTTAACCATCTAGTGACAAGTGGCAAAGCCTTAGAAATCAATGGCAAAGATTAAACAAATTTTGTCATCTTATGGGCTTATGAAATCCGGCCATGCATGGTTAAAAGACTAGAAAATTCTTGAAATCACCATTGTTGTCTTCAACCTTAAGCTTAACCCATAACACATAAGTCCTAAATTCTCCAAACATGCCTATTAAAATTACCTATCAAATTAAACCTCTTGATTAGCCCATTAACATTCCTAAATCAATTTTAAGAAATTCAAGCTAAGTGAGGAGAAATTGCAATTGGAAAGTCTAGGGTTCTTGGTGGATTTTCACAAATCACGGTAAGTATGCCTAATTTTGATGTTAGAATGTAGATTATGGCATGCTTAATATGAATATAGGGTCAATTTAACTTGAAATCACTTGTAGGAGTGTGAATCTAGAAAATTAGAAAAATTATGGAGAATTTTTGAATTTAAGATTTTTGGGTCAAATTGAATTCATGAAACCTTAGGATTAAAATATGAAGTTCATGGAAGCTTACTAAACTAGGAAATGTCATTAAATTTCATTAGAAATGAAAATTTTAATTTTTCAATAATTTATGCAGAAATTTCAAGGAAAATAGCATCTTTGTGATTTTGGAATTTAAATGAAAATGTAGTTGTTTTGAAGTAAATTTAGTTAGAAAATGTTAAAGAGAAATGTTGGAAAAGAAAAATGTGGAAATTAGGTGAAATTAGAGCAAAGGTCGAAATTTTTTTATGCCATAGCTATGGGAAATTTTCAACCTATAATGGTATAGATGTGAATTTTGGAGAAATTAGATTGGAAGAATATTAGTGAAAAATGCTAATTAGGAGTTAGAATTCAAATTTAGTGCATGACATGCATGGCATTACACTTAGTCTAAGTCTTAATTAAATTTAGCAATGGCTATAGAAACCTAATAAATGTATGAATGATTAGGAGACCAGACAGTACAGAAGGACAAGGAACCGGTCGAGAAAGAGCCGGAATAGCTTGGACCTCACTGTGAGTGGATAACGAAATTTTAAATCTCTACTCCTTATTGTTTTGTTAAATGTGGTTTCATGAAAGTTTATTATTATGCTATGTGTTTAGAGAAATGGCTTATTTGAATGTGTATTGAATGATGCTAAATGAGAAATATATGGCCCATGGAATGTGATGGCTAATTTATGAAATTGGTTTTGGGAAATATGTTGTAAGAATAGTTTTAAAACAAATCTCTATTTTTGGTTTTGAAAATAAATGGAAAAAGGTTTTATATGGTTTTGAAACATGCCAATTTGTAGAAATGAAAACAAAGGGTTTATAAGCCATCACAATTCCAAGATGTTACTATACGGTGGCCTCCAAGGGAGGAATTTTGTTACTGCAGTAGCTAAGTAGCCACGGACCGTCTTTTGAGAGGCGTGGTGAGTGTGGTATGTACCTTGACGGGAGGCGCGGAGGGAAACCCGCAAGGTAATTTGAGTCCATCTTGTGGTATCCACCGTTCAAGATGGGACTCGCTACTCAGTTGTCGGCCTCGGCCAAGGCGACAACTTGAGTGAGGAATTGACGGATGAAATAGATGATACTTGGGCCAAAGTTGGTGAAAATCTTGCCTTATTTATGTTTATGTTTATTGTTTTATTATGTTTATGGTTTGACTTTTATTGCCTTATAATAAATATCGGTTTTTACATTGTTGTTTATATAATTATTTTATCCACTCATTGGGTAACTTTGTTACTCACCCGTGTTTTTAATAAAATATTTTTCAAGCTGTAGACATCTACCACGCTGATAGGTACGTTGTGGTGGTGGGAGAACTATTAGGCTTTTGACTCAAGCTTGACTGAGGGTGAAAAAGTCAACTTTTGTAGTATTTTTTTCAAAAATTTGTGTGGGACCCATCGAGTAAGTAAATGTTGGTCTAAATAGCTATTTCACCTTTTTAGTATGTTTAAAATATTTTGACACTACTACCATATTTTTCTAAATTCTACAACTTGGTTTAAATATTCACAGAAAAATATGTTAAATATCTAATGGTATTTTCGTAAATATCTTGAAGTTTTGGTGTCTTATGTTTACACGAATTTTTATGCCGCGACAGTTCAATATTTTATCTGTTTTGATTTGCCTGCGTGTTAGTTAAGTATTTTAACTATTGAACTGGATGAAAACTGTATAAGAGAAAAATTTGAAAAATGACCGTTTTAGCCTTGCAACCCTTGGGGTGTATTCTAACCTAATAGAATACATTTCGAGAGTTGCGGCGATTGTTACGTGCTCGACCATGGTGTCGGGGCGTGACAACCCTAATTTAGGATATCTCTATCTCTAACTCTATGATGTTTACTCTCTTAGTGCACAGATTATACTTCTCCTTTCAGTACTTCATATAATCCCTAAGAATGAATCTATGATGATCAGGCATAAATCCAAAGTTAAGATCAAAGAAAATAAATTCAACCAAAGCAATAATTGAATCATGCATTCATAATTGAATAATCCAACAAAAGCTAATCCCTAATCCTAACTAGGGATTTAGTTACACATAATTGAATAAAAACAAAAAACAATTGAATTAAGCATAAAGAAAGAGTGTATGAACAAAGTAGAAGAAAACTCCAAAATTTGCTTCTAGCTCTCCTTGATAGCAAAAAGTTCTAAAAAGAATAAAAACTTGAGTATTTATACTAGGTGTCTAAAACCGTAATAACTTAAAAGATTACAATGGACCTGGGTTTGAACTTTAACTCTTCACTTGTGGTAATTGGCCCATGATTGGAAATTGTCTTGTTTGCATGGGCCGTGACTTCCTTTTGTCCATGAAGACCATGTTTTGCTTTTGACTCGAAGTTTGACTTTTGCCTTGACTTCTAGTAAAGCTTCAATTCCATCAAAATCTTTTAAATATATTAGAATTCCTACAAAACAAACAAAAAACTAAAGTGAGAAGAAATAAATACATATGGATTAAAAACATAATTAAAAAGCCATAAAAGTGTTCTAAAATAGTCTCAAATATAGGTGTAAAATACACCTATCACACACCTAGTGGGACCAAAAGATATTTCTTTTACTTCATTTTGTTTAGTTGATTTATTATTATTTACACATTTGGATGGACATGGCTCCAAAGAAGGATTCAGGAAAAGAATCCAATGGATTGCAGTATCCCATGTTACGTTCCCATCATCAGTATTCTTCAAGTAGCCTTGATGGGAGTCCTACTTATGAGAAATTGCAAGATCCTAATGATGCAATGACAAGATCCATGAATGAGAATTTCACAAGATTATTGGATTCTCAGCGAGGAATCGGTCAGCAGATTGGTCAGGAAGTCGGATAACAGCTTGGCCAATAGATTGGTTAATTGCAGGCAACGTTGGTTTCAATGTTATAAAGACTTAATGGCAGAATCTTCGTGTTATGCAAAACAATGAGCACCTAGCACTTCCAGCAGTAGTCCAAGTTGGCCAGGATGGTCAAAATAATCAAAAGTTGGGTGAGGAAATGGTTGAAAATCATGATCGACCACACTAAGTTCAAGAAAATCAGGTCTTCATGCAAGAAAGATACGTGCCTCCACTTGTTCGAAATGGTAATGGCAATGGCCACGAGAATGGTCATGGCCATCGAGCTAATCACCCGGTGGCTGGCCAGGACCCAATACCACCTTGTCAAGAGCCAGCATTAGGTTTTGATTGAGGACAGATCGTCGACATTATTCAGGACGTTCTCGAACCAATAATGAGGAAGGTCAATGGGCCAATATTCCAGAAACCTTATACGGAATGGATTGACCTATTGTATCCATATCCAAGGAATTATATGGTCCCTGAATTCTCATTGTTTTATGAAGATTTGATTAGTCCACGATAGAACACATTGGCCGATTCTTAATCCAGTGCGGAGAAGCGGCCACTAACGGTTTTCTTAAGTTGAGATTGTTTCCAAATTCTTTGACGGGTCATGTCTTTACCTGGTATATCGGATTGCCACCCGATTCCATCAGAAGATGGAGAGAATGTTCCATACCCAGTTTTACAGGTTGGAACCAGAGGTGTCCATGGTTGACTTATCATGGATGTCTCAGAAAGGAGGAGAATCTGCCCAAGGCTATTTTGTAAGCTTTAAGAGAGCCAATAGCAAATGCCTATCGCTCTCCCTAAAGAAGAATTTGCCCATTTAGCTCAAAATGGGCTAGATATCGAGCTATGAAAGAAGTTCGAGGGAATGAAGTTCCGCGATTACTATGAAATGTCCACCAAAGTGTCCCAATATAAGAATTTGCTCAGAGAGGGGGCTGGTTGAAGGAGTTCATCTTATGGGACATACTATCAGGAGCGAAATTTCAAATTAAGAATTGCTAAAATACTAGTAGATCGGCTAGTAGAATGTCCATTGCTTACAAAGGCTGGTTTGAGACACCCTGTCAATCAAGAAGCTGTTCAAGCCAATTACCACAGGTAGGCTGAGAGTTTAGCTAGGAAGTTTCCACATGAGAACAATCAGACATACATTTCAATGTTAGAAAGGCCTCAGAGATTTTTGACTTCCTTCAGAAGACGGGCTAGATCAAGCTTCCTCATAGTCATAAACTACCTAGCCTGAATGATTTGAAGGGCAAAAATTACTGCAAATATCACGATTCATGGAGGCATTCGACCAACAATTGCTTGGTTTTTAGGAATATTTTACAGAAAAAGATTAACTAAGGGGTGTTCTGTTTTCCTGACATTGAGAAGAAGGAGATGAAGGTTAACAAGAATCCCTTCTTGGCTATTGTGAATGTTATTTCAGCCAACCTAACCTTTTTTATCCAAACCGGCCTAACTAGGGATAATATATACGGATTCTTAGAGGAAGAAATCTGTCCTTGGTTAGATTTCAAACAAGTAGCATATCGAGCTTAACAACAGAAATGAAGATTCATTTGAAGAGGTCAACCAGAACTTTAGCCTACCTAGACCTGATCCTAAGCATATTAGGATAGTAAAACCTCCCAACCATGTAAAAATTGACCTCTGGCAATGAGTGGAGCACCCAAAGTTCCTAGAGAAAAGGAATTAAAAGACTGTAAGAAGAAGATTGCTCCGTTAAAGGGCAAATAAACTAAATAACAAAGTCAAAAAGATCCAAGTGGCCAATTGATCAATCTACATGCCGAGGATGTCAAGTCCAATGGCAGTGTGAATTTTACACCTTATGAGATCATGTCTGAAACTGAGACTTTGACTTAACGATCCCTGGAGTAAGATGCGATATTGGAAAATGGTTGCTGCAAGCTAGAGACCTGAAGAAAATAGGAGAGCGAGTTAAAGAAGGAGTGAGACGTCAGCTTTTCAAAATGGAGCATTAGATAACTGAAGCACAATTGATAGCTCAGGGTTTTGAACCGAAAACAGCAACCTTTTTGCTTCGATAGAAAAAGTTAGAGCACACAAAGAAACAACAGGAAAAAAAGGTAGTTCTTGAATAAGAAGATGATAAGAATACCCTAGAAGCTGACGAGTTTTATGAGTCAAATGGTACCATTCAGTTCTGGAGTTTATGGTGAATCTGCATTGTTATACTTTGACGTTACCAAGGATCTTCGCTGCTTCACCACCAAGGAAAGAAGTTAAAGTATCTTTTTAGGCAGATTATATGGAAGAAGTGATAGAAGTCCTAGCCCGTGAAGATAAAAAGCCTGATCGACTAGAAAAAATCATCTTTGAAAAACCAGAGGATCGGGTAGCATATCACATAAAGCCTTTATATATTCAGGCATATTTCGATGATATCAATGTGCACCAGGTTCTAGTAGATAATGGGACTGCAGTCAATATCCTACCATATCGGTCACTCAAGCGGTTGAGTAAATCGATCAATGTTCTTATCAAGACAAATGTTATAGTGAGTGGTTTTGCTAGAACAATGAATCAAACAAAGGAGATTTTACCTGTGGAAGTAATGCTGGGATCTAAGACTATGCTAGTCACCCTGTTTGTGGTCGAATCTACCTTGGCTTACAGTGCTTTGCTAGGCCACGATTGGATTTATTCCAATATGTGCATGCCGTCAAGCCTACATCAACCCTTGATCGTTTGCGATTGAGATAAGGTGGAAATTGTCCATGCTAACCAGAGGACTTTTCGAGTTGAGTCCAACGTAGTGAAAACCTGATATTATGATGAAACAATATGAACTATCAAGTACCTCGATCAAAACAAGTATGGATGCCTTCGTCCAGTCTTGATGGCTACCCACCCAAAAGAAATGGATGTAAAAAAAAAATTTGAAAACCTACTACGGCCAAATGCAATCATTATATTCAGGCTGACAGATTCTTGTTCGATCATTGGAGACATTCCATGATTATTGACCAAGAAGAAAGGAAGTCCGCAATGAATGCTGCTCTGAAGAAATTCTTGGCATATCAGACAGAAAAAAGGATCTACCAGAAGGAGCATCATGTGAGGCCGATTCTACTCAAAAAATGGCCAAGCTTGATGAGATTACCATGAAGGAATTGGAGGAAGCCCTAGCCAAATTCGAGGATTCAAAAACAGAAGTTCAAGATCCTTTGATAGAAATCAACTTGGGAGAAATTGGGGAGCATCAGCCAACATATATTAGTGGTTTGTTAAGTAAAGAAGACTAGATTGATATTGTGGCAATCCTCAGGGAGTATCGAGATTTCTTTGTATGGAAATACTCAGAAATGCCTGGTCTGAGCTAAGAATTAGTGAAGTATAGTTCCTAATTTAGCCTAGCTGATGGCCATATCAACAGCCTCTAGAAGGATGTCCAATGATGTGATGCTGAAGATTAAAGAGGAGATTGAGCGACTTTTGAAGGCAGGGTTCATTTGACTAGCCCTATTTGTAGAATGGTTATCTAATGTGGTTTCTGTAGTCGAGAAGAACGACAAGTTGAGGGTTTGTATTGACTTCAAAAACTTAAATGCTGCTACTCCCAAGGATGAATATCCAATACTCGTGGCCGATTTGCGGTAGATAGAGCATCAAAGCACAAAATCATATCCTTCATGGATGACTACAGTGGAAATAACCATATTTTCATTGCAAAAAAAGACATCCCAAAGATAGCTTTCAAATGTCCTGGAGCCATTGGAACCTTTGAATGGGTTGTCATAGTATTCGGTCTAAAGAATGCTGGGGCAACCTACAAATAGCCATGAATACCATTTTCCATGACATGAATCGAAAATTCATAGAGGTCTATATCGATGATATGGTGGTGAAATCCCAATCACAAGAAGATCATCTTGACCATTTGAGGAGGTCGTTCGAGAGAATGAGGTAGAATGGCCTAAAGATAAACCCTTTAAAATGTGCTTTTGGGGTCACAACGAGCAACTTCGTAAGATTTTTGATTCACTAAAGAGGAATTGAGGTCGACTAGAACAAAGCCAAGGCTATCATGAATGCCCAACCTCCAACCACAAAAAAAGGATTACAAAGGTTTTTGGCGAATTAACTTTCTTCGGAGATTCATATCCAACATTGCTGGCAAAACTAGAGTGTTTTCACCACTATTGAAGCTAAAAACAGAAGAGGATTTCACTTGGAACCAAGAACACCAAGAAGCTTTTGATAAAATAAAAAGTTACTTGGTAAATCCTCCAGTCTTGATTCTGCCAGAAATGGGCAAACCACTGTACTTGTACATCTCGGCTACATATTCTTCGATAGGATGTTTGCTAGCCCATAAAAATGAAAAAGGGAAAGAACAGGCAGTCTGTTATCTCAACCGGGCTCTGACTAGTTGTGAAGAAAAATATAACCTGATTGAGAAACTATGTTTGTCTTTATTCTTTGCAACAATAAAGCTTAGAAACTATATGTCTACTTGACGTGTTTACTATAGCAAGAACTAATGTGGCAAAGTATATGTTGTCTAGACCCATCTTCAAAGGCTACCTTGGAAAATGGTGCTTAACCTTGTCCAAGTTTGATTTGGTTTACATTCCTCAAAAAGCAGTCAAGGGACAAGTCTTGACCCACTTCATGGCCGATCATCCATGTTTGGCAATCGGGCAAGATATAGATCACGACTTTGAATTCCTAACAGTTTCCTTATCACCTAGGTGCTTGAATTTGATTGGTCGAGTACGGAGCATTCTGCTGGAGCTGGGGTGATAATCATCTCACTGAAAGGTCTAAACTATGTGGTCGCTTCATTTAGACTTCGAATGCATAAACAATCAGGCAGAGTATGAAGCATTAATTATTAAGCTGGAGTTGTTTGGAAGCTTGCAAGTATCAACGGTCCATATCCGAGGAGATTCTCAATTAGTGATCAGCCAGCTAACCAGCGAATACAAATGCTTAAGTGTGATGCCTAGTTCTACACCAAATTTCATTGGAGCCATATGCTAATAAATAGACCATTTTACCCCTGCACAAGTTTAAATGCTAAAATGAGAAAATTTTCCCAATAGGTTAATGTTTTAAATATTTTGATAAACTTACCTTATTTTTATAAAATATAGCCAATTGGTTCTAGTTTTAAATTTCTTTTATTTTATCCCAATTTACATAGTTGCTCTTTAGGACGTAAAGGGAGTTTTTAAAGTTTAGTAAAGGCATTTTCGTAAATTGACACAAAAGTGTCTAGAAATTTCAAGACCAAAATTTTTAAGTTCTCTTCTTCCTTTTCCCTTTGCATGGCCAAATACCCTTGTAGCTTTCCCTCCATTTTCCTTGCCTTCAAGCTTTAAAATCTCCTCACCCAAACACTCTCTCTCTCTGAAATCTCACCATAGTTTTTAAGAAAATTCACCACTTTACCCTCCAAGCAACACTTATATCAAGAGAATTTCAAGAAGAGCTTTAAAGAATTTCAGCCAACTTACAAGCTTTCAACCTTCATTAAAAGCTAAAGGTTTGTTTTCAATTCCTTTTATCTTCTTTGCAATCCTAACTACAAAATGATGATTTTGAGCTTTATACATAAATAATTGGCAAATTCTCTAATTTACTATTGGTTTATGGCTCCAAAAACCTCATAATATGTATGCCCATAAGACTAAGGTGCAAATAGAGAAGCAAAGGATTTAGGTAGTTCCTTGGATGTAGAAAAAACGTAGTTGAGTGAAGAAAAACTAAGGCCATTAAGCCAATGAATAAGTTCCATGAAATTAACATTATGCCATCCTAGAGGAAGACCTATACTTTTGGTCATAGCTATAGAATTTTACTCCATAAAGGGTAGTTTTGCGATGTTAGAAAGTGTTGTGAATTGAGAGATTGAATGAAAGAATGATGATTAGTGTAGTTGTAGAGTAAACCTATATTTTGGCCTAATAGTGGCCACCTTGGGCAGGCACCGCATAGGGGATTCGTATGATGTCATTCAAGGGTGGCACAAGTCATAAATAGGTACAGAAACAAATGTAGGAGGTCAACACCCTTAAGCAAACACCACATCTAATTATGATCCCTTTAAGTGTGGGGAAAAGATGCATTTTTCCCTCCAAAACACCATGTAGGTGTTAAAATATGACCATTTTTGGTGTACAGCGCCCCTACGACATGCTTAAACTGTAGGAATTGGAATCACAAAATTCCCACGTCTCTAACTTGCCCAGCTTGAAATTCACCTACTCTAGGGGTAAAATCGTCCAACTTTTTCGTTATGAGGAGTTAGCCCGAACGAAAAGTACGTACAGGTGCCGTTTGGCGAAACAAACTTGCTCACATTGTTAGAACGTCCATAGGATCACTAGAACTTGATTTAGACCCTTAGACCCTAAATTGATGCATTTAGTCCATAACTAGTTAATTTTCACAAGAATAGCTCAAATGGCAGTCTAGTTACTTTAATCCATTATTTGGTCAATCATATAGGTGGTGAACCCTCTACTAAGGATCACGAAAAGGAGGATTAGTGGGAGTGCACACCCTCCCTAAGCTTGTGAGTGAGACTTAATGGACTTAAATGTGTCTTTCTTGTTTTTCCCTGCATTTTAATCTTGTTTGAAATCTTTATATGCAAATGATATAGTTTCTTGGATGATTAAAAACGTACCTTTATGAAATGAATGTTTTATCGAGTGTGGATGTTGGTGGATGATCAGAAGTCACTGCAGTGGCGCCTCTTACGGGCCGAGCTTGTGGAGCCGGCGTGAGTAGGCTTATCACTCCCACAAGGGGTGGATGGTACAGGGGATTTTCGTGCGCACAGTGATGGTAATGGATGACCCCTGTGGGAGTACTATGAACATAGCTACGTACCACCCATAGTGAAGGTTCATGCCAACGTCAAGAAATGAGCTTTCTTATGAAAAAGGGAGGAAAAATCATCTCGGCGGGTTCAAACTCCATCTTGGTCGAGTGAGGTTTGAACAATGTGTTTTGGCAAGCCCCTTTGGAACTCTTTGACTTGTTCAAATTATAAACCTTGAAAGATTTCCTTTTATTGAAGATTCCCCTGATTTGGTAAACAGAGACTTCTACCCGTCGACGTGCATGTACTTACCCGTCGACGGGTAGGCGGTTAACTTGATTGTATCGGAAGTCAGAAACTTTTGTCCGTCGACGGCTAAAAGACTGCCCGTCGACGTCTCTGCTTATTCTCCTAATTCAAATATTGGCCCAAGTTACCCGTCGACGTGTGCACCCTTGCCCGTCGCCGGATGACTGAATGACCTGAATTTACTCGAAGTCAGAAACTTTTACCCGTCGACATGTAGAGGGTTAGACGTCGATGGCTGTACAAGTACTTAAATTTCACTGAAGTCGGAAACTTTTACCCGTCGACGTGTAGAGGGTTAGACGTTGACGGGTGTACAAATATGTGAATTCCCCCGAAGTTAGAAACTTCCCTCCGTCAACGTTTAAGCTGGGAGACGTCGACGTCTAGGAGTAATTGCACTCTGGAAATTCTAGCCGTGGACGTCTGCCCCTTTACCTGTGAATGGATGTCTTGGTTTTTCGAAAACAACAGTCACCAAATCTCTTACCCTTCGACGGCTAAGGGCTTACACGTCGACGGGCATGCATGTGGTTTCTCCTTATATTTTCATCTGTATTTTCATCGATTTACTTTGAAACCCGCAAATAAATTTTTATAGTCTTGTCTCATTCACTGAGCATTTAATCATATGCTCACCCTCGTTTCTTCTAAATATATTTTCAGGTTGAAGAATTGTAGATAAAAGGTAGGAACTCGACGAGAAGTCAACCAGACCAGAGCCGACGTTTTCTACAAGTATGTAAATAAGCTTTTGTATACCAACATCGGGGGTCCACCGGCTGCGTTTTCCTACAAGTTTCTGTTTGATATGTTGCCAACACTATAAAATATTTCCCGCTTATAGATAAGAGGAAAAGTGTAGGAGCTGTTAAAACTATTAGTATTTTCCACAAATTGTAGAACTTCCACCTTATACCAAGGACCAGTTTAATATAAAACAAAGTATATTTCATATGTTTATTGATGGTGTTTTGTGTTCAATAGCTCGAGTATCATTAGCCTTGCGTGTTTAAGGTTTTGGGCAAAGCACGCCGTCCGAAATCTTTAATACGCGGCGATTGTCACATTTCGACCCATCGGGATCGGGGTGTGACATTAAGTCCTCAATTACGGTTATACTTTGCTCTGGCCATCCAACTCATGCACGAATTTGATGAAGTGACAGTCAAGCATATCCCAATTGAATTGAATGAGATGGCCAATCTGGCTGCTCAATTTGCCTCATGGATTTCTTTTCCTCATGATCTCTTGCAAAAAATTGTTATGGTAGAGCGACCGTCAATGCCGCCGATCTTACAAAGGGCCAACATCTTCGAAATTAATACGATCCCAGCAACCCCTATCGATTGGTGATTTTCTTTTATCCACGATCTGAACTATCCAAGTTGTCAGGCAGATAGGAGGGCCGGAACCTTGTCAGTCTACTACATGTTGCTTGACCGGGAACTATACAAAAAAGGGGTCGATGAAGTTTTGTTAAGATGTTTAGGCCCAAAAGAATCATACAAAATGGTTAGTCATGTTCACGACGGACTGCGTGAAGCCCATTAGGCTGAACAAAAGATAAGGTGGCTGATCAGACGTCATGGTTTTCATTGGCCAACGATCATGAAATGCTGCATTAATTATGCTAAGAGCTATAAGGCACGTCAAGTTCATGATCCGGTTCAGAGAGTACCAACCACAGAACTTCACTCAATTATTAAGCCTTGGCCATTTCAAGGATGGGTAATCGATCTAGTTGGAAAAATTTATCTGCCAATTTCTGGAGGACATTCTTTCATGATCATAGCAATGGATTATTTCACTAAGTGGGTAGAAGCTAAACCTTTTAGAAGGGTTGAGTAGGGAGACATGGTGAAATTTATCAAGGAGCATATCCTTTACCGGTTTGGCATTCTTGAAACAATCACCACTGATTAAGGCACTATGTTCATCGGTCAATAGACTCAGGCCTTAGCCGACGGGATGGGATTTAAGTTCATCCAGTCAACCCCTCACTAGGCACAAGCAAATGGCCAAGCTGAAGCATCCAACAAGTCATCCTGACTTTGATGGAAAAACTGGTTGATAATAACCCAATAAAATGGGATCAGTTGGGCTTATAGGATGTCACAATGGTTAAGCACTGGAGTGAGTCCTTTTACTCTAACACATGACGATGATGCTATAATCCCCATGGAGATTCTGACCCGATCTACCAGAGTTGCTTTTCAAAACCACCTCACATGAGAAGAGTACAGTGAAGCCATGATGCTCGAGTTGGAAGATTGGACGAAAAGAGATTGGTCACCCTAGAGCATTTACAGGCCTAGAAAAAGAAGGTAGAACATGGTTATAACAAGAAAGTTCGAGCAAAGAACTTTGCTGAGGGGGAACTGGTGTGGAAAGTGATCCTACCTATTGGAAAGAAAGACCCTAAGTATGGAAAGTGGTCACCCAATTGAGAAGGACCATTCCAAGTAAAGAAAGTGTTCAAAGGTGGTGCTTATTGGTTAGAAAATTTGGAAAGAGAATGGCATCCGAAGTTTATTAATGGAAGATATTTGAAGAAGTATTATCCTATGAACATGGAAAGAAGAATTGAATAAACGAAATTTTGTTTTTATTAATTTATCTTTGTAAATTTTTGTACAATTTCTTTTGTTCATCGGTTCTTAGAAAACAATTCAGGCCCTCAATTATCAAACCTTGCCCGCAGATTGTCCTTTTCTTACTTGTTGAGGAGAAGCTGCTGCCTCCAAACATCTATTTCTGACTTTTGAGGATGGAGTTGGTTGGTCCGATCATCTAAATCCTGGAGCTGGTCGAGTTTTCCTCAATCAGCAGCTTCTACCTTGGCAACCAGAGCTGTTTTCTTTTCCTTCTACTCATTCAATTGGGCTTTAAGTTGGGAAATATGAACGTCCGCCTGAGCATCTTATTGCCAGTGGTTATCCGATTCCTGAGCAAAAGTTTGCAGGGTGATTCTTTCTTCATAAAGCTTCTTCTGCATGGTCTCGAAGCTTATTATCTTGTTGTTCAGAGCTTGATCGTTGGTGACACACATGGACCTAATCCAACTTTTTCGTACAGCCAGAATAGTATAAGACGGCATATTAACTCAATAATACGTCTGTCCGGATGTATCTGATTAAGAAGAGAAGTGAAAACTAGGATAAGACGGTGTTGGAAGATGAGATAAGTAACCATGCATTGAAGCACTAATTGGGTTTTCTTAAGTTCATAGCCAATGGATTGGATATCCATTGGTGAATTGGTCAGAGGATTAGGCCAAGGATTAACTTTAGAAGAGGTTAAAAAAAGGGGAGAAAGTCTGACCTGGGGTCCGAGTAGGCCCGGTGTCAGGCTTGCCTATAAATAGGGGGAGTTGAGCTCTCCCCCTCATTTTCTCTTCTCCCTCTCTTCCTCTCCTCTCTTTTGCTCTCTCGGAGCAATTTTGGACTTTTGGCTAATTCGGACAAACCAATTGACAAATCAAGGTGAGATCTTGGTATATTATCCTACTCACCTTAATCTACATTTTACTTCATTTTCATGCATTTCCATGCATTGGTCTAGGAGAGATCTAACCTCAAAGTTAGGTTTAGCTTTTTAGCTAGATTTTAGTTCAGATTTGAGATTTAGGAACTTTGAGCTTGTGATTCTCGTTTTAACTTTTGGTAAACGTATCATGGGAGACGTGAGGAATGCTCATCTCGTATTTCAGGCGAAACCATCGACCAACGGGCTCAAAAACTGAGAAAATGGCTCGATTCCCAAGCCTTAGGAACGTCTCCCTCACGAGAGCCAAGGCACCCCTGCACGGGAGTGACCTAGGATAGCCATTTTGGCCATTATGACCATGTCCCATGTGGGACTTGGTCTAGTCCCACACTGGAGTCAAATTTTACCTTAGGGGCATTTTGGTAATTTTACCCCAAGTGTCCGATTTTGACCCCGAACCTTCCGAGAGACTTTTCTAAGCCTCGAAACACATCTAAACATCATCTTTGGTCATGCTAGAGCCCCATAGGTGCATTCATAGTTTGATTATGAATGCTAACACGAATTTCATGTGATTAGGGTTCGAGACGATCGAGTGCGACAATGCTCCAGAGGTTAAGCTACCTGGATCCTTTGGGAGTAGAGGTGTCAAATGGGCGGGTTATGGGTTCGGGTTAATCGGATCAGGTTAATCTGACCCAAAGAAAATTTTGGGTCATTCGGTTTCGGGTCACATGGATTTCAGGTCAATCGAGTTATGGGTCATTCGAGTTTCAGTCATTTGGGTTGGGGTTTTTCGGGTTTAACACTCTGGTCATTCGGGTTTTTGGTCATTTTGACTCCGATTTTTTGGGTTTGACCCGTGGGTCATTCAATTTCAGGTTTTTCATATTTATTCATCGGATCACTTTAACACGAGTTATGAGTTCGATTTGGGTTTTCAAGTTAATCCATGGATCGTTTTCATTTGAGTTTCTAATTATTTATTTTTAAAAAGTAAAATTTATAAGTTAACTCTTTAATAACAGATCAAGTAATTAACTAATCAAGTCAAGTAATTTTTATTATCTTCTATCAATATAAGTCTTCATGAACATATATTACATATCATTAAACTTATAATTTGTAAATCTTAATTCTTAAGTAACAAACTAGCAAGTATCTCTTCAATCTTCAATTCTTCATATTTCTTCTTTCCACTTTCCACTTCCTATTTCTAATTTAACAGCAACTTTTAATTTTACTAAGTTGAATCAAAGTAAGTAATTAAAAAAAATAAAATTATGCGTGCCTGCATTTTAATACCACTAGTTACTTTGTCCCGTACACTGCACGTAATACAACGTGTTATTAATAATAAAAAAAAAATTAGAAAAACAAATTAAATTAATATAGAGTAAATTTAAAATTACATATATGAAATTGGATGATAATTAAATTATTTTCTTCAAGATAATATAGTAATTGGTTAATTATAATGAAAGTGAAATTAATTAATTACAATCATCATTCAATAAATATATAAATAAATATTTAATAAAAGATAAATAAAGATTTTTAATTTAACTCAATAACATCAATAACATTTTTGAAATATAGAGAAAGAAAATGATATTTTAGGCAATTCAAAAGTTTTACAATATTCATACTTTTATATATACTAATCATCCTATCACGTATGCTACACGTGATACAACGCGTTATATATAAAAAAAATTAAAAAATTAAAAAAATTATATTAAAGTGGATGATAATTAAGTTATAAAGTAAGTTTTAAATTAAATTACATGAAATTGGACGATAATTAAACCATTTTCTTTAATATAATATAGTAATAAATAAATTATGATGAAAATAAAATTGTTAATTACTATCATCATTCAAAAATATGTATATATATATATAATATTTAGTAAAAGATAAATGAAGAGTTTTAATTTGACTCAACAATATTAATGGCATTTCTGAAATATGAAAAAAGAAAAAGGGTATTTTAGGCCATTTAAAAGTTTTACAATATTTATATTTTTATATATACGATTCTCTGTGTTACGTGCATAGTATGTAATACAACGGGTTATTAATAATTATAATATATTTTTTAAGAATCTCCTCTAATTTGTTTATTATTATATTTATTTTTTGAATACATTTGATTATAATAATTTATATAAGAGTAATATTTAAATAAAGTTAATTTATTTTTAATATTATAAAACAATGTGTATAAGAATGATATTTAAATTAAATTACAATGGTTTACGATATTTTGTACTTTTTAATTGTCCCAATTTAACCAACGGTATTTTTGAACACCAATGAGTAAAAATTCTTAAAAATCTTAATGTTTAATTATTTATTTTTAAAGTCCAATACAAAAGGTAGAGTCTAAATCTTTTAAAAGTTCAATATAAAAGATAAAACACAAATCCAATGGCATTTTTGAAATATGTTGGAGAAAAAATGATATTTAATAGGAAAAAACCTCTTATGCAACTCACATTTATATATATATATATATAATATAAATTTATATAACACGTTAACATATATATATATATATAAATGATAAATCAAATTAAAGTATTAAATCAATAAATATAATTGGATTATATCAACTTATAATTTATGAGGAATGTGACATGTCAGACGTTACATGTGATAAGGATTTAGGAGATTTCTACAAATATATGCTATCTATTATTCTATCTCTGATTAAAAGTATAATATAATGGACGATATATTTAAGTATAACTTATAATTTATAAATTATAGTATAAAGATTAAAATTTAAGAATATGAAATATGTTTTTTTATTTCAATTTAATAAAAATCTAAATTTAACAAGATTTTTATTTTTATTTTTTAACAAATTTATTAAATAAATTTGATAATATTTAAGAATGAGAAGGTAAAATATTACTTAAATAGATTTTCGGGTTATTTCAGGTTAGCCTCTCGGGTTAAAAGAGTTATGGGTCAAATAGGTTTCGGGTCAATCGGGTTTCGGGTCAGTCGGGTTTCAGGTTAATCGGGTTTCGGATCGATCGGGTTCGGGTCGTTTAATTTTTTTGGTCAAATCGGATTGGGTTAGTTTCGGATTCGGGGGGGTTGGGTGGGTTTCTCGGGTCGGGTCAGCTTTTGACACCTCTATTTGGGAGTATACGAACCTCCCAACATTGTCAGTGGCTTAGTTTTCATTACTTAACTACTAGGGTAAAATGTTTTCAAAATAAAAAAAGATTTTCAAAGGTTTTGGGATACGAGGAATCCACCATACACACGCACACACACACACACACTTATTTGGTGATATACCCACGTAGATTGTTAGACGTTTTCAAAGAAAATATAAAGATTTCTGTGTATGTGTTTATGTTTAAATGTTTTACATAAATATGTTTTATACATATATATATATATATGATGTTGATGATGAGAGGCGAGATGAGCGATTGAGTGGATCTCGGTACTCTGATGAGAGGGAACGAGTGGACCAAGCGAGACATGCATGCAACGAAGTAGCCGTGGACCGCCTATCAAGGGGCACGATGAGTGTGAGACCCTAGGAGAGGCACGTAGGGTAACTCATGAGGGCTTGATGTAACTATGTTCCACCCACAATGATTAGCACCATTGAGGGAACGGGCTAGAGAAAGAAAAATGTTTTAGAAAGAAAAGAGATAGCCCTCGGTGAAGTAAGGCATACGACCGACAGGTAGAGCCTTCAGTATGTTTAAGGCCAGCCCACTTTATTTATATACTTATTTAAATGGTTCTAAATCAAATTCTCACCTAGAGAATTTGAAAAGAGGTTTTGAAAACAAAATTATTTATTTTATTATTATGTTTTTGTATTACCCATGTTTTCCCTAACCCCTGGTGGAGATTCATTGAACCTCTGTCACTCACCTATATCCAATATGGTTGGATACAGATCTATGTTCGAGGACATCAGATAGATCAAAAGCTTACTAGGAGGCGTCGGTGGCTTAGGACTAGTAGTTTCCGCTGCATAAGTTTTCTTTTAAATAAATCCTCTGGTATTTCTTTTATAGTTAGTTATTTTATTAAATGATTTCTAATAAAATTTTTAGTATGGTTTTTCGGTGAAAATACTCAATTCATGCTTTGTGGTGCCTCGGGGGCATGGCTGTAGACACGTGCTTCGAGGTAGCGCAATAGTTGTCATACAGCCAGACCCTCCAAGTCGAGGTGTGACAATTTGATTGGTATTAGAGAAAATAAAAGATTTCAACTGTTTTAAAAGTTATAAAACGTTTTCAAAGTATTTTTAAACGTTTTCACAGCCGGTAGATTACTTAGGTTTAAAACTCCAAAGTTCAAGTATGTGATTACTTGACTGCGTTAAAAATGTCTAAACCTATTCTTAGAATACCTTCTTTAGCAGTAAGCCACCATGTAGAGTATTCGAGAGTGGTCTTTAGGTGAAATGACACCACGACCACCTTCTTCTCGAGATTCATGAAAGTAAAGAGAGCTTTCCGATAAACTTCCCTAATATCCACCCTTCGTTTTCTAATGCCCTTCCTACTCATTAGACAAACCAAACAAGGGATAGTGAGTCCCTTGAGATGACGAGGTATGTTATATCTCATCCAATTCTCCAAGATAGCCTATTTAGAGACACATAAGTGAAGAAAACTGGTTCAACGTCCAACCTTCAAGGTAGTGGACATCGAGACTCGCTAGTAAAGAAGTGAGTTTGACACCTAACCCAACCCAAATGAGACTTCCCAATTCTTTACACTTGTAATGTGTAGCAATTGGGAGGAAGAGAAGCAGTAAGACTGAGATAAGGAGCAAAGGTGGACCCGACATGCGGGAAAACTAAATCAACCTCTTTCACTCTCTACACCATTAGTGTGAAGACCAGGAAAGAGAATCGAGTTGGGATGGAAGAAGACAAAGAGATACAAGATCAGGGAGGATGGTTAACAAAACCTCAGAATGTGAGATAAAACATCCGAGTAAAGGAACGAAGGAGCAAAAAGGGCTCTGCCAAACGGTAGTCGGAAGGATGAGAAGTGACACCAAGAAAGAGCTAACCAAGTGTAGGGGTCAATGAAGGACCCATACGAGGTGAATTAACTCCTCTCACTCTCTACACTAATCATGTGAAGACTTTGAAAGGAAGTTCGAAGAGGAAAGATGACAGAAAAGTTAAAACGGAGAGGTCAACGAGGAATCCTTATGGGAAAACTCAAACCCCTCTCAACTTAGTCAGTGAGAAGCGTGCTCCTGGGAGTAACAAACCCTTGGTGCCAGGGTTTGAGGAGTGCTACCACGCGCTAGCACTCAAATGCCTGGGCTTTGGGGCATGCTTGAAGTGGTTGGGCTCGACCCTACACAGTGGCATGAGCCTACAGTTTGGAGGGATGAGCCCACAGATTGCCTAGAGAATGCTCATGGGAGTGAGTAGAAATAGAGAGAGATTGCAGCAAAGGCTAGTCGACTTTTATCATTCCAACATCATTTGTGTGTAAATGGTGAAAGAAAGGGGGGCAGAGGTGGACGAAAGAGAGACCACATGGAGTCAAGAGGATCGGCGCCCAAAGACTCCAAGATGTGAGACGAACAACCACAGTAACTCGAACCCCTCCAACGAAACAACTTGGCATCTCCCACCTTCTACACTATATGTGTAGATTTTGGAAAAGGTTCACTCGAGAAGAATCGCCCATAGATTTAGGAAGAGATCAAATGAGTCCAAGATCACGAGAAGTGACTTAAGGAAGGGTCACTCGAGGATGTGATGAGGGTTGATAAGAGGAAACCCTAAAGGACTCGAGAATGGAAAAATGATAGTAAGAAGGAAGAACATAAGTGAAACCATTCTTGGGAAACGGTGAGGAGGAATAAGGAAAAGATGACAAAACAAAGAATGAAGAATGGAAAGAGACTTCATATCCGCATGATGGATGAATAGTGGATTCCTCACTGTGAATTCATCCTTTGGATCCCAGTGTTAAAGGAATTCAAGGAGTGGAATTGGAAGAGAATGGTGGTGAGAAGAATAAAAAAAGATCACATCCATATGGTCGATGAGTAATATATTTATTACTACTTGTCCAACCATTGGATACCAATGTTAAGAAAAGATAGCGGAAAAAGAAGAGAAAATAAATGGAGATAGAGGAAATGGAATAAAGATAAGCTAGAAGGCTCCATACCCAAGGGGGTAAATAAGCAATGAACCCCTCAATATTAGGTCAATAACAATAAGAGTAACGAGGAGGAGACCCCCAAAGAATGATAAAAAAGGACCATGACAAGGTCATGGGAAGTAAGCAAGCGAAGAGAATGGAATGGATGACAACAATGGAAATGCCTGCTTGCGTGCAAATGAAAAGCACGAAGAGAATTTTCCCCATAATTGAAAGGACATCACCAGAAAGAACTGGTGAGAGAGAAAGAAGAAGTGGAAAAGAAAAGAAAAGCAAACCCTTAAATAAATGATATAAGAGATGTCGTGATGTAGTGCGGAAGCTTTCTTAATAAAGAAGGAAAGCATAAAACATTAGGTAAACGAAAATTCTAGGCTACTAAGAGATGAATAAGGTCTACAAAGAAAAGAAAGTTAGTTCAATTGATGAACTAATTATAGGCTAACTAGGAGTAGAGCCTTAAAAGGGGAAAAGAAAAGCATAACACACCATACGTTCATAAACCACTAGAAAACTTTAACCTTAATTAGCAATAATTTCATAATAAACCATAGGTTAATAAAAACCCAAATGACTAGGTAGAATTAGTAAAGAGTAAGGTGTAGGAAGTTAGAATTCAAGGCAAAACCTAGGCAAATAACCTAGGGATAAGTTGAAAGAAATGGAATAAAAAAAAGGGTTTAAAAGCCTAGAAAGAGGATTAAGAAAATCCAGTAAAGCAAAGCGAATAAAAGACTTAGAAACAGATATTAGCTAAAGAGAACTGAGCATAATGAACTCCAAAATCGAGTCAAGCCAAAGCACTACATCATACTACGAATAGATTAAGGAGAAAAAGAATAAACAAGGATAATTGGAGGCCAAAACTGTTGAAATAAAAAAGGGGTTAAGAATGTAAGTTTATGAAAAGAAAGGAAAATGCCCGACTACTTAAGTTATGAAGAAGATATAAGAAGGTTGGATAGAAGCAAAAAAATTGGAGAAGAGAAAAGAGAAGAAAGCACTCAAAGGAAACGAGTGAATGGAAGTGCTTGTGTCCTAAAGGATGACAGGTAGTAAGCTCTTACCACTTATCTACCCTCTAGATATAAGTAAAGAAAGAATGAAGAAAAATAGAAGAGAGATAAAGGAACAAAAGTACCAAAGTATGGAAAGCAAACAAGGTGAAAAAATGATGAAGATAATGGTGATAATGGAAATAATAAGGAGATTTCAAACTCAGTTAAGAGGAAAATTGATCGACTTAGGTAAGAGTCGAAGAAAGAACAAGGATAAATAAGATGATAATTGAAACTGGAAAAGATAAAAAGGTGAAAGCAATATGAAAGAGTGAGATAGAAGGAATTAAGAGTAAGGAGTTAAGAAATATAAAGGATAAGTTGAAAATCTAGAAGGAAAGGAGCAGCTCAACCCTAAGGATAGCTTCCCCGAAGAATGATAAGTGAAGAAAAGATGTGGGAAGTGAAGTCCAAGTCAAGGTAAATTAGAAGTAGCTAAGTGCAGACAAGGTTGTAAGACAATGGATGGGAGACAAAGGTGTTGTCCGCGACAAATAAGCCTTGATGTGGAGGACAAAGAAACCATATCAAGGAAAAGAGAACTGATGAAGGCTAATATAAAGGAGACCCACATGCGAAAAGTAAGAAATGCTGGAACAAAGACAAAAAGGATAATAAAGACAACCCCGAGTACTCAATGGAAGGAGTACAGGGATAAGGAAAGGAACTAGTCAAGCTCATAAGCTTCTATGAGCACAGCCAATATAATAAGAAGAAAAGAAATTCTAACACCTAAATGAAGTAAAGGTGTTAGAAGAAAAGAGAAGTAAGGAGGAGGACGATGAAGAAAGCTAGGAAAGAAAGCAAAGAAAGGAAGGAATGAAGCTTAAGTAAAGGAAACCTTGGATAAGTCATGAACGATCACGAAAACCAAGGTAGGATATAGTTGGCAGTGAACCTGAAACCCTAATGGAACGGGTATGAAGATAAAGAAAGCTGTAGACGATGCCAAAAGATGGCAATGAACCCAAAATAAGGGCAAATCAAGTGAAAGGATAGGAAACCCTAAAAAGAGGTGAATACGAAAATAGGGAGAGCTACAAATGATGCTGCACGATTACAACGTGCGTGGTTAACCTAGTCCTGTATAGATGGGAATAAAGAGAAATGTGGACTTACAATGGACTATGGGTGAATGAAAATAAAGAAAAAGAAAGAGAAGGGGAAAATGAAACCTCAGAGAGAACTGTTGATGAAATGAGGAAAAGAAATCAACCATTAGCAAAGAAGCTAAGGTGAACCAAGGAGGTCATAGGAAAGAAAAACACATGACACCTCATAATGTAAATACTCCAAGGGAGTGAAAGGCAAAAGAAAGCCCTAAGAGGCCAAAGAAAATGGCATGGATGAGCATGTAGTCGAGGCTCAAGTACAGATGACTTGGGAGCCATGTGAGGGAAGATCAGAGATCGAGATCTTAAGGATCTCTATAATGACCACTCGAGAGGACCGACCCAGAGTGTGACTGGAGAGAGCATGAGGCCACCCAGAGTTCTCTATCCCAAAGAGGATGAGAGATGAGGTAGACCGAGGGCCTTGTATGAGATGGAGATGGGCGGTCAGAAAGTGAGTCAAATTATGAGAGCTGAGAAGGCATGATCTCTGATTCTTCTGATATAGTATGGCCAAAAGTAGGCCAGTGCGTACAAGAGCTCGACTCATATACCACGAAAATAGAATCAGAAAGAATCAGAAAGAAAAAGAAGAGAACCAAGGAACGAAATAGAGAAGAAAACCAAGGTAGGGGAAGGATAACTAACTCACCGCACACCTCGCCTTGGAGGCGAAAGAATTAATCTAAAACCTCCATCGACATCTTGGTTACAAAGATAAGTACAAGATATTGAGAAAACAAGGAATGCTGCAAGGAATAGCCTCAGAGTGAGAAGCAATGTTAAGGAAAGAAGAAGAAATTTCTAAGGAAAAATAAGAGGAGTGGAACCCCAGAAGTAATAAGAGGATAATCTTGTTAAGAGAGACTTTAAGAAAAAGACAAGGACAAAGCGAAAGGATCGAGTAATCATAGCTGAAGTGGAGTATGAACCTTCAAGTGACACAACTGATGTGAAGTGTACCTAATCCATAAATGGATAAGGATAGGCTCTATTAAGCAAAAGATGAGGTTCAAACTCAAGGATAGAAAGGATATGAAGCCGTTTTTTAGAGAGAATGATCAGAAGAGATTAAGACACAATTTGGTTGGTGTCAGCAGTGAAACGAGGGAGCTCAGTAGCAAACAGTGGTGCGAACACTATTCGAAGACAAGAAGAAGGCTTGAATAGAAGCCAAATCTCCCCACAGTTATTTCAATGATTTCGAGGATGAAATTTTTTGAATGAGGGGAGTGTTGACACACCCGGACCTAATCCAACTTTTTTATACAAACGAATAGTATAAGACGATGTATTAACTCAATAATACATCGATCCAGATGTGTTTGACTTTTAAGGATGGAGTTGGTTAGTCCAATTGTCTAAATATTGGAGCTGGTTAAGTTTTCCCCAATCAGCTACTTCTGCTTTGGCAACCAAAGCTGTTCTCTTTTCCTCCTGCTCTTTCAGTTGGGCTTTAATTAGGAAATATGAGGGTTCGCCTAAGCATCTTGCTGCCAATGGTTGTTCGATTCCTGAGCAAAAGTCTGCAGGGTGATACTTTCTTCATAGAGCTTCTTCTGCATTGTCTCGAAGCTCATTATCTTGTTATTCAGAGCTTGATTGCCGGTGGCACACCCGGACTTAATCCAACTTTTTCGTAGAAATGGAATAGTATAAGACGGTGTATTAACTCAATAATACATCATTCCAGATGTGTCTGATTAAAAAGAGAAGTGAAAACTAGGATAAGACGAAGTTGGAAAAAGAGGATCATGCACGGAGTTGGAAAAAGATAATATCTTCTTAGATCAAAAGAACAATAAAGGGTTGGAGCTTGGAGGTCTTACCATGGAAATATTAAGAATTGATCAGCTACCATATAATATGAAGTTAATTAATATTTTGTTAACTATATTTGAAGGTAGTAGTGATAAGATATAATAGAGGATCATGCACCTCTTTGTTCAAAGTTCTATTAAGTTCTTTTTGTTTTTGTTTTTCCAAGCATCACATGCTAGTGCCCAGCTTACAGTTGGTTAAAACTTCAAAAAGAGAATTGGCCTTTTCTCGATTATGTTTGTTATAAGTGACTGGCATATGTGTTGTATACCATGTTCTATATCCAAGGATTAGCATTGCAGTAGACTGATTTTCAACTAAAAATATCCAGCTAATGAATCATCTTTCAAAGGAATGAGGGACATAGAAGAAAAACCGGTGCCAACTTTAGCTCTGTAACAGAGTGCTCGAAGCTAATTGCATGAGCTAAAAGGTGCCTAGAAAGGAAGGGTGTGTCCAAGTCTTTGCCTAACCAACATACTACTTCCTTATGGAGCTTAAGACAAAACTTGATAATCAAGGCAAATGAGATAGTTTAGTAGATGAGATAGTTTAATAGATATTACCTGATTTCTTTTTCCTAGTCCAAAAGATTTGTCAGCCATATGCAGCTTGTATTGCAACTATATGGTGATAATATGTTACACATTTGAAAATTTGATTGGTAATAGGAATATTCTTTAATTTTTTTCCATTGTATATTTTATTGTATCTTATATTAATATTAATCAATACTAAAAATGTAGTAAAAGTCATTGGTTGGGTAAACAACTAAATTTCTACCAATGTTTTGATTTAAAGGCTATTGGCAACAACTTAGTTAGTCATGGTCTTAAGTATTTAAAATTTTGCAACTATTTAGTTAGTCATGTCCTTAGGATTTTTATCTTTGACAATGACTTAGCAAGTTGTGGTTTTAGGCTTTTCATCTAAGGCCATGTCTCCAAAGTTTGTAGTCTATACCTAAGACTAGGAATGGCAACGGGTTGGGTTTAGGTACCTCAAAATTAACGGGTACCCTACCCATTGCTGTTCCTAAGATTAACTGCTATAGCATAGCTGGTACATTCTGGCAGTGGCATGTTTGGGATTAATTGTTATTTTTTTATTAAATAACATTGTGTTCTTTTATTAATTATGTAGTTTTTGTTAAACATTCAATAATGAAATTAAATTTCTTTTTACAGTAAATATCAATTTATTTTAGCTTTTGGTCATAAATAAATAAATATTTAAATACTATAAAAATAAATTTTCATAAAAAAAAGGCTTTATCACTTTTAATGACAAACAAATTAAATTATCATTTATTTGAGTTTTAATGAAAGGATTAATTTGGTCATTAATTGAAAGAAGGCTGTGACTAAATACTAAGTTGGTTACTAAATCAATCTCTTTAATCACAAGTTTTTATGTCATTAACTAATATATTTAATGACAAATTTCATTAAACTTGTCACTAATATTTTGGACATTTAATGACAGGTTTCAAAATTTTTGTCACTAGGTTATTTGTCACGAGGTTTTTAGTGATCGTAGGTTGATATGGACCATGACATTTGGTAATCAAAGCCAGCTCTGGGGTACTAGCGATATGCCACTGAGGGCAGTGTGCCCCTTAGTAATGAGGGCGTTGCTAGAATGAGTGGGGGAGGATGTCACGGTCTAAGGGGGATCCGTGAATCCCTCATGGACTATGTACTAGAGATGGTCTTGGTATATAAGTGTTTACACCAGCTTCAACTTGTGAGGTGCCTTTTATGGGACAAAACTGTGAGACTAGTGGGTCAAAGCAGACAATACCTTGCAAGTTGGTGTGGATGAATAGTTTGTCATTAAAATATTTAGTGACAAGTTTTTATATATTTAATGACAGATTTTCCCTTCACTAAAAGTGTCTCTACCGATCAAACTTCAATCTCCGATGGGCTTCAACCATGGCTCTACTCTTAATTTAGATTGAAGTGAAGACTACAACCGTCTAATTAACTCATTTCACTATTTATGGTAAGAAGAATATTGCCACTAATATTGTGTTCATCAGGAGTGAATTGTGTCTAGTAGGTGAGTGTCACATTATTAGCAAATAAGCCTCCATGGAGGAAAAGCTAAGGAGTTTGTGTAATACAAAAATTTTAGTTACCAATTTGAACTTTTATCCAACTTGAGAATTAAAGTGATTGAAGTTAATCTTTGATCAAAGTCTTGAGATATTGAGGTGTAACAAGTTGATTTGGAGAATTATGATTAAGTATGAAAATTCAAATTTCACCTTGGAGTTATAAAGAGTGAATACCAAATTATTGAGAAAGTGAGGATTAAGTAGTTTGATTATTATTTAAGTGATCTTGGGAGTTGTTGGTACTAAAGAAAATTGAGGTTAAATGAAAGAAGATGATCTATTATGAAATTATGATTTGATGATGGAAAAGAGTTAATGGGAATATTAAATTGATCCACGAATTAATTTGGAATCACAAGGTTAATTACTATTGTGACTTGAAGAATTAATGGAAATAAAGACTTAAGTGAAATTGGGAGTCATTTGGAGTTATGAAAATTATGGCAAATTGGAGAAAATGGCTAGATTGAAGATATATGTGTTTTGGGGGACAAAGTGGACATTTGAAAGGAGAAGTGAAGGGCAAATTTGGAAATTAAGTGGTTCAAATTGGAAGAAGAGGACTTTCTCCCTCATTTTTCTCTCATCTTCATCATCTTTCTCTTTTTCTCTCAAGTGAAGAAAAAATAAACCCTAAACTTATCCACATGAAAAACCCCACTAAATCCTCATCAAGTCTTCATGGAAATCAAGAATTACAATCATCAAAATCATTCATGAAGCTTGCAATTTCGTTTGTTAGGCATTGGAAGGAAGAACAACTAAGTTGGAAGTGTTTTAGCAAATTGAGCTAAAAAAAAGGGTAGAATCTTGTGGTGGATCCATCAAGCTTTGGAAAGTAAGCTAGAGGTATGTTATTCTAATCCATTTTAGCTTCCAATTGCCCCTTGGAATAATGTTAATTGGTTTTGAAAGATATGAATGTTAGAAGTTAGAGAGTGAAAATGGGTTTCTTGGGTGCATTTTGAGTTGATTTGAGATTAATTGATGCTGTTGATACATTAAGTGATGTTATGAACATGTTTTGATGATGTTTTGAGTTGAATATTATGTTGGATTGAATTGAAATGGAGTTTGGAAGTGTTTGGAGTGCAAATGGTTGAAAAAGGTGTGAAGAAAGGTGAGAACCCGAGGGGAGCTGGCCCCAGGGGTCCTTTAGGAGCAGGCCGCCGGCTGTGACTAGAAATAGGGGAGCCTCAGGTCTATGGCCAGACAGTGTAGGGTGTGCCAATAGCCTGCCACCAACTATGCCCAGCAAACTTACCTTGTTTTGCTTCATTTTACCCTGTTTCGAACCCGAATCAATTTTCATCTTTTCCGAGCACTCCGCGTCATCAAAAATACTTCTATAAAGACTAAAATGAGTGGGATAATCCTCTTAAATAAATATTGGATTAAGAGTTAGACATTTAACCCCCAATTTAATAAAATTTGGTGAAGTGTTAAGCTTAAAATGGCTTAACGGAGCTCGTTGCCAATCGAATAGCACACTTTGAGTGTAAAGGTGTAAATATGAATAGCATGTAGCCTTAGAATATTATATTGAGTTTTTTAAGTGTCTCAACATGTTGTTTACAATGTCTTGGCTTGTCTTATAGGAGGTGGCAGCTTCGTGAAGGGTAAGGCATAAGCATTTAGACCTACAGGGGTGTTTACCCTCCCAAAGTTATGAGTGGATAGTGACTTGATATTTTGAATGATAAATGATTATGTTTTCATATATGGATCTTGAAAAGAGATTTGAAAACCATGTTTTGAGTATAGATGCTTGCTATATTGCTTGATAAATATACGGTTTTAGACTGCGACCCATGGGTGGTATGCTATTCAAAATTTGTTTGTGGAAATTGTTTTAGGACATTTACTTGGATTTGAAAATGAACTTGATATATGGAAAATGATGATGAGTTTTAGAGCATGGCTTGTTCTTGAAATGGTTTTGTTAAGCATGTTTGGTAAAAATGTGACCTGAATGATTGTATATGCCATGTTTTCCTTGAGATACATTTGTTATCAACCATATAGCTTGTAAATGATTTTATGAACTATGACATGTACTTAGATTTTGTATTTGTGAGATTGGTGTGCTTGTACACCTAGGGAAATTGAATTCCAAAACTCAACCATGGTTGGCAATCTATGGTCCATTAAGGAGAATAGCATGGATTGTGGTATGTAATGATATGATTGATGCTGTCATATAAAGTTGATGGGAGAGGGCGACTCTTATGACTTAGTTATTTGTTGTTGGACTCTCTTTGCCTCACCATATCGAGTTATCCAAGGCCAACACCATCGAAGGGGTAAAGTTTTGGTTTTGATATGATAACTATGTGCCAAAACCCCTTCGTGGTTTCCTTCTCTACCTTGGCCAAGGTTTAGAGGTTGGGAACGTGGTTTACGGCTAAAGCCCATGTTTTGGGGAAAAATCAGGTCTATTTTGATATTTTGATCTTTATGGGAATGTTTGCTTTCCAAACATGTTTTTCAATTAATGAAATGGTTTGATTTCATCAAAATGCTTGAGTTATTATTTTGGTTTGAAAACCACATTATGAAATTTCGATTTGAGCCTAAGCATGCTTTGATGATCACGTCTTAGGACTACATGATTTATACATTCATTTATCAAATGGTTTGCTATGATCTTTTTATGGAAATACTCTTAAAATTATATCCTTACTCCTGTAAAGTGTGTAGATCTTTATAAACTATTACTATCACTGACTGAGTATGTGTTAGTACTCACTATTCCTTTTTGTCTACATGTTTTGTACCTTAGTCTGGTTGTGTCTTCATGCCTCGAGGTCTCTCTGGTGGGTTCAGATGTTTTGTATGGTTCCTCTCTCTTAGAGATGGCCCATGTACTTGAGTTTGGATACATGATTGGTAATGGACTCCACTAGAGAAAGAAAAGATAAAGGAGACAAATTTTCGAATTTTCGATGATTGAAGTACTTTAACGTATGTTTTAAAAGTTGTGGATTTATGAAAAGGGTTTTCCAAATTACTTTGTATTTCAAACTTGATAAATTTAAGGTTATAGAGACCAAACCTGTAGAATTGAACTGATTTTGATTTTTGGCTGACTTTGGTCAACCCTTATGGAAAATTGTTAAATTTTATTGAAACTTTATTTATAATTGCTTTATTCAAATTAAATGAGTCTCCAAATTAGTTTAAAGATGTTTTTATTACGATATCGTTTAATGTCATACGTGATGTCAAAGTGCAGGGCTGTAGACTTGTATTTCAGTGCAATGCAGCAGTTATCACATACTCAACTTTCAGACTGGGGCATGACAGTTTGATTCAAAGATGACATTACCGTTTCAACCATGAGATTAGTGGGATAAAAGAAAAATTACATAGCACACTATTTTGTTTCAAAAAGATTATGGCAGTAAACTCTACGCTAATTATATTTAAAGGCTTTGAACTTTGGTTTCATTTTGAAGTTCGGGTGGTGAGTATACATTTGAAAAAAATAATGAGACTTTGATTGGGGGAGGGATATACTTACAATTGAGAGGCTAATAACTTTATGTAGAAATACATAATACCCAAAAGTTGAACTGGTAGTTGTAATTGATAGCTTTATTATAAAGAATTAATGGTGATTAGAATGGTGTTGTAAACAAATGCAATGTAAAGAAATATATAGTGCTCAGAAAAGTAAGAAATAAGAATACTTTTGAGAATAGAGTCTGAAGAGTTAAAAAAAATAGAAGTATTATCATATATATATATAGAGTTCAGTGTATTATCGTTTTTTGAATTCGAAAATAAATTTATATTTTAAATTATTAAGGATAAAAGCATGTTTTGATATATTACGATTTAAATTTAAAATATTAGGAAACAAAAATTACCAATAAAAAATGAAATATGTTTTGGGAATTTGAAAATAAATTTACCATTTAGATATAATAATTAATTTATTGAATTATTATATCAAGAATTTTGGTTTGAATCTAAATCCTATTACACAAAATCTAAGTCCTTTAGTTTAATTAGGATAGTTTTGATAGTTTGCTTTTTTAATTTAAAAATATATCTTCCTTTGCTTTTATATATACATATATATATATATGAGATTTTTAAATTTAAAATTAATTTTAATTTTTTAAAATAAATCAAATGATTGACACATGATAATAAGATAGACATACTGTGTCAATCATTAAGCCTATCTTCCTTTGCTTATATATATATATATATATATATATATATATGTATATATGTATGTATAAAAAATTTATACTATTCCTCACCATCACATAAAAATCAAAGAGAAACACCTGGCTTCTCAACTCTGAAATGAGAAATGAGAAATGAGAAATGAGAAATGAAAATGTCTTAGCTACAAAATAAAAGGAAAAAAAAATCTCTCACAAAACATACTATTTGTATTTTCATTCTCAAAATTAATCCATTCATTCTCAAGGGAAAAATATTGCTAACAAAGGCCGCAATACAATTAATCTCTCACAAAATAATATCTTCTAGATCAAAATCTGCACATGTCAAAGAGATGCCTGAATGAAGAGTGCCTCTGCCTGTCAAATTTCAATCCTGTTACATGAAATCTAAGTCCTTCAGTTTATTTAGGATAGTTTTGATAGTTTGCTGTTTTTAATTAAAAATATATCTTCTTTGCTTTTATATACACTTTATATATATATATATAAGCAGCTTTTATATATACTTATTTATATATAAATATATATACATATATATATATATATATATATATATATATATATATATAAGCAAAAGGAAGATAGGCTCGAATTGATATATGGTCTCAAAACGTCAAACGATGGGCTCAAGTTTCTAACTAAGACATTTAAGTCAAAGACATATTATAACAAGGGAACATCCTGATTCCTCGGTATATATAAAATTCTATGCTAGTAGCAAAAAAAAAAAATCTATACGTGTAACAATTGGTTATAGCCAATAACTTTTCTTCCTGTCTTTTTTGTTGTATTTTTTCATCAAAAGAAAGATATAGATACTACTTTATTAATGTAACAGAGTACAAAATACAGGGAGAATGAAACAAAAATCATTACAGCAAGCTATGGAGATTTAAAAATAAGATCTTAAAGCTTGAGTTATGTTGACATACATTATACTTGGTTAAGTCGTCTGCAATGAAATTTATAATCATTGCTACGTATTTTGTGAGATGTTCTAATATGTTGAAGATGGTTTGAGAATCTCTTCGACTTCAAGCACCAGGGGACCTCTGATCTGAGAATTGCTATTGATGATAAGATGATGAGTCTTCGAGAATCTGATGGCGGCAACGATTGATCATAAATTCAGCAAAATTTTGAGCACATTGCCTACTGATCATTCGGAGAAGGTACCACGTATTGTGCCAGAGTCAGTCTCCTAGAACCCTCCATTTCTTGTTGGACTAAGCTTGCTAAACCATCAACATTGATTTTCGAGAACCATCTGATACGAGACTTTAACTTTTCTTCTTCTCCTAGGTATGTCTTTTCGAAAGGAAAATTAATACAATCTTGTTATGGAAGAAATAGAGTATATAGTTCGATATACAAATATATATATTATAATACTTCAGCAAGTGTTCTTGAGAGCAGGACGCTACCGCTATCGTAATCTACGATATTTAGTTAACGATACAAATCGCTGCATTTTGTTTAATTAAATGTCCTTTTTCAAGAAAGAAAGTTACTCTATTTTGAGAAAGAAAAATGCTTGGGAAATTAACTTTTGACACTTCCTACAGAACAAAGTTGCTACGCAAGTGAAGAACAAGGTTAATTTTCGTGCACGAAATACAAATCTAAGCTAAGATATTTGTGGTTGGTTAGAAAATCTAACGTCTCACACAAGCTCAAAATGTTACTCGAGTGGACGACTGACTGATGAGCCTGAAAATAATGTATATACATCTATAATCTATAAATACTCTGATTTTGGGCTGCAATAAGCAGAAGATCAGAAGGGTGCAGAGATCTAGGCTGAAAATGAAGCTTAAAGTAGAAATGATGTCCAAAGGGATTATTAAGCCATCATCCCGAACACCTGATGAGCTTCGCCATTACCAACTCTCATTTCTTGATCAAGTATCTCCTCCAGTTTACAACCCTCTGGTTCTATTCTACCCGAGTACCAAATGCGATATCCAAGCCAACAAAATCAAGACTCTGAACCACCTTAAGCAGTCCATGTCTCAGGCCCTAACCTATTTCTACCCTCTTGCCGGTCGGATTAAGGATAACCAGTTTGTAGACTGCAACGATGAGGGCATACCCTTTTTGGAAGCCCAAGTCAATTGCAAACTTTCCGATGTCCTAGAAAACCCTGTTCCAAGTGAACTCAACAAATTACTCCCATTTGTGCTTGATGATGCAGAGGAATTGCCTCTAGGAACCCAATTCAATGTTTTTGATTGCGGAGGCATAGGAATTGGGTCGTGTATTTCTCACAAAATTGCAGGTGCCCTTTCGTTTTTCACATTTCTGAATACGTGGGCAGCCATTGCTCGTGGAGAGAATTCCATAGCGACTCCAGAGTTTGTATCAGCCAAACTCTTTCCTCCAAGGTCCATCTTAGGATATGACCCTAGAATTGGCATATCGACAGAAGGTATTCTGACAAAAAGATTTGTGTTCAGTGCCTCCAAAATACAGGAAATCAAAGCAAAATGCACTAAGATTACTGCAAGCACGCAAAATGAAGAAGGCCCATCACGCGTTGAGGCGTTATCAGCTTTCTTATGGAGCCGTTTTGTTGCCGCAACCAAAGCAAAATCAACCCCAGATAGCAGCTTCCACGCAATTGTTCATTCAGTAAACTTACGCCCAAGACTAGACCCGCCGTTGCCAGAACATTCATTTGGAAATCTTTACCGAGTTGCAATTACAATTCCATCCATAAACCTTGGAGAAGAGTGCTCTTACAGTCTCGTTAACCAGATGAGAGAATCTATAAGGAAACTTGATATGAAATTTGTGAGGCAACTCCAAGATGGGCGGAGCCACTTCGACTTCCTCAAAGAAAAAGCTGAGAGATTCACTAAGAGTCCGTTTGGTACTTTCCTTAGAAAGTTATTCTAGGGAGAGTGATTCCATAGAAAGTAGTTCTAGAGAATCACTCTCTAGGGAATCACTTTCTCACCCCTCTCCCTTAGAATCACTTTCCCTCATATGAGGAAAAGTGATTCCAATATGACCATCACTTTCTCTAGTTTTAAAATATACCAAACCAAAGAAAGTGTTTCCACCCTTTTAAAATCCATAGTTTAAAACAAACCAAACCATAGAAAGTGATTCCATCACTTTACTTTTTAGGGAAAGTAGATTAAAATCCCCATACCAAACGGACTCTAAAGGAGAGATGGTTTCTTTCAACGTCACTAGTTTATGCAGGTTCCCTCTTTATAAAGCTGATTTTGGTTGGGAGAAACCAGTTTGGGTGGGTTCGGCGAGCCTGACTTTCAAGAATCTAGTGGCTTTCATGGATACCATATCCGGAGACGGAATAGAGGCTTGGATCAGTCTAAACGAGGAAGATATGGCTACATTTGAACATGACGAAGTGTTGCTTGCACATGCCGTTTACCCAAATTAAATTCAAGGCTGCTAAAGAATTAATTTTACTTCTTATATAGGTCTGTCCAAAAAGCGTAGATGAAGATGTTCTAGCATTTTGTAAGTGTCTATTTGGGTACTCTAAACTTAAAAGAATTTTGTACCAAAAGAAAACAAACTTAAAAGAATTTCATTTCTTTTCTTTTCATTAAAAAGAAAAATTTGGGACATATAGGTTGCGCTTTCCTATCCCAAGTTAGAACGTAGCCCAAAAAAAAAAAAAGGCTATAAGGCATAATGGTCAAAAGTTCCTTAGCGATTTGTTTTAATTGTGGGATTAATTAGAACAACATAATTTGTTAAATAAATCATATAATTGGAAATAAAAAAAGATATATATTTCCATATATTTGAGACAGTGTGTATAATTGTTTATATCTTAATATATAAAACTTCATTGTTAGGGATTGTTTGATTAACCATTGAAAAATTTCAAACCATTGAAAATGAAAATTTTCAATGCTTTTATTTTTTCAATGTGTTTGATAATAAAAGTTAAAGAACAACTTAATTGGAAATTTTCAATGAAAAAGCATTGAAAATAATAAGTAGCTTTTAGGTTACTTATTTCATTCAACAATTCCATTTAAGGAGAAAATCTTATATTAATTACATTTAATGTTGTATTCTTTCCTTTTAACCACTATTCTTTCCTTTTATTAATTATCAATGCATTTATTTTTTATAAAATTACATTTCTCTTATAATAGTTCAAAAATAAATTCGTTCAAACATAATAACTTATCAAACAATTTTTACACAATAAATTCAGTACTTAAAATTTTCAGAAAAAATTTTCAGCACTTAATTTTCAGTGCTTAATTACTTCAGTTTTATCAAACAGCACCTTAGTGAATGAGATAATTTTTCTCATATATATATATATATATATTATATATATAAGCGTAGACATTTTAGTTCATTATTAATTTACTTAAATACCCTTTCAAATTATCTCATTGTTTTATTAATTTTAGAGGCATAATAGTAATTTAACAATTATTTATTTGTTTATTTTAAATATTATTAATTCAATTTTGAAATTACATTAATAACCTTTAAAATAATCTTATACTTTCATTAAATGAAGAGGTGTAATGGTAATTTATAATTACATTATTAAATATCAATTATTAATTTTTCTATCTAATAACTATTTATCATTAATTATTCTTTATTACCAACAAGGGGTTGGATCAAGTGGTAAGCAGCTTGTTCCAGCTTAAGCAGGTTTCGGGTTCGAGACCTTGCGTACGCAGCAGCCCCCGTTGGTAGACTCACCCGCCATTCCAGGTGCGCGACACGGGTCGAATCCGGATTAGTCGGAGCAAAAGCTTCGGATACCGGATGGGAAACCAAAAAAAAAATTAATTATTCTTTATTAATTTTCCTAATTATAATTCATTATTAATTAAGATCCAAAATCCAAACATACAATTACTCTTAAAAACTAAATCCATAACAATTTAAGATCTAATTGAGATGATGACATAAAATAAATCATAAAAATAAATGAAACCAACGTAGCAAAATCATTAATTCATACATATATATATATATATATATATAGAGAGAGAGAGAGAGTTCTCGAAAAGCGAAAAATAGTATCAACTGATCAACTCAAATTAGCAAAAGAGTTAAAAGCCTAAAAGAATCATTATAAGTGGAAAGCGTTTCAAAATCCAATAAATAGAAAATAATAGGTCAAATTATGCAATTAATCCCTCTACTATATATATGAAAAATACAAATTTAGTCTCTCTACTATGAATTTGATCAAATTGTGTCTTTCTTCTATAATTTATTGTCAAATGAAGTCCAATTACTAATGATGTTAAACTTCGACTGTTAAATATGTTGACGTGGCATTGACCATGTTGACATGTGGCATTGACTTCGGTGATGTGTACATCTAGAAAATATTATAAATTTTTCATGGAATATATTTTGGTTGTGATAATGAATTTTTCACCCAAAAGAATGAAAATAAACATGGAAAAAAGTAAAAAATGACCAAAAAAAATGCCATGTGACACAACCAAACCCAATTAAAACTCTTTTGTACGATTAGACTAGTAGAAGAAGGTGAATTAATACGAAAGATATGTCCACCTGGGTGTGTCTTGATAAAGAAGATATCGAGGATATGAAGGAGACGGAGTTGGAGGACGAGACAATAGGTAGTGCATGGATTAACCAAAGAAACCCTAAGGAAACCCTAACCATAATTAATTCTGTACATGTAAGGGAACTTGTATGTGACCTAATCGAACTTTAATTGGATAAGCAATTAAGTTTAGGAAGGTGTTTGGAGAAGTGGATTGAAGTCTAGGAAAGAGATTGAATTGAATCGGACATGAAACGAACATATATTGAAGGTTAGGGTTTGAAAATGGGTTTGAACCTAAATGGGTTTTGATCTTAAATTCTCAATTTCTCCTAATCTACTTAACGAAGCAAATATCCAAAGCTTGACGAGTGTAGATTAACATATCTAAGAATTAATTCAATCCAATGGTTGGATTGGAAGATTGAGCTTGAAGAACAAAGTGTCTCCAAGTTGCCTCATTTAAAGATCATTGAGATTTTTTGTTGTTTTAGGTTGTTTAATCTTTGGACAAATTAAAGGATTGATTTAGAGTATTTGTGGTGGTTTAAGGTGGTGGAAGTGGTGGAGGAAGTAAAGGAGCTTAGAGGAAAAGAGGAGAAGTGAAAAGGAAGAAAAAATGGGGTGTACGGTTTAAGCATGCATCCCCTAACGAAGAAGTCCGATGCTAGACTTCCTTAGGTCCGATGCCAGACCTCATAAAGTTTATATGTATTATATTTATTGAATAGATTAAGGTCCTGTTCTTGATCCCTTATGTAATTAGACTATCTTGAGACTTAATTAGTGTTACTAGGAATGTAATTAAAGCTAAAGAAGGTTCAAAACATATTCTATGATGTCCAATTACTCAAATTTACTTAATAAACTAATATATTAAAAGACTTGACATATACGGAGTAGGTCCAAGCGTGTCAACTTGACTCTGATTTGAAAATTTTAGAGAAGAGTAGAGTGGTTCAAAAAGCAGAGGCAGTACTAAACTTTGCTTTATTTTGGGAAAAGTTTATTTGAAGCCATATTTGGCCAAAATAGCATTTAGGCATTGTGGATCAACTCTTAAATATATGATCATTGGTTTTTATTTGTGAAAAGCACACTGGGAAGAGCTTTGATATTGGAGAAAAAAGAAAAAGCTCAATGTTTGAAAATGGGTTGTCTAGCCTAGATAGCAAGGTGGACAAAATGAAGTAATATTTCAAGAATATGCTCTCTCACTTTATGGGTTATTTTTTATTAAGTACATATATGCTTTTCAAGTCAGGTCACCAATCATCAAGCTGACTGCATCTCTTCATGACCAAGTAACAATGGCATTCCATTCAATTCTCTCTCAATGGTGTATATATATATATATGGCTAAATACCCAAGTTGGCCCCTAAACTATACCTTTTTGGACATATTGGCCCCTAAACTTTTATTTGAGACAATTGACCCCTCAAACTACTATTTTGGGACAATTATCCCCTTAAATTATTATTTTGGGACAAGTAACCCCCCAAAACTATTATTTTGAACAATTAAACCCTCAAAATCATATTTAGGGACAAAGTAATCCTTAATTCAATAGAAATTTCCTTTGAAAATAAAGTTTGAGGAGTTAATTGTCCTAAAATGAAAGTTTGAGGGGTTATTTGTCCCAAATAAAAGTTTAGGGGCCAATTTGTCCATTTTGGTATAGTTTGAGGGCCAATGTAGGTATTTAGCCATATATATATATATATATATATATATATATATATATATATATACACACACACACACTTGTGGAACAATTAGGTTTGTGGATTAATTGCTTGCTTGGCCAACATTTTATATGCTATGAGATTCCATATATGGCCCACAACACTTGTATGGCTTGGTCGAATGACAATGAAGGTATCAAGAGTATGGAATAATTGGCTTAGTTAACATTAATGCCTTTTAATGGCTTAGTCGGCTTTTAATGCCTTTTAATTTCACTTTGTTTGATATAATCAAATTTAAAGTGCCCGAATGGCTATATGATCTGACTAGCTACCATGCTAATAAACAAGATGTCTTTGTTGCCAAGCGTTGTTTTTCCATGTTATGGAGCCACATTTTACAGGTCGCTGAGCCAAGTTCCCACACATTGTCAAGTCAACATTTCATCGATCAAGCAATGCAATTAGGCCTATAGCCGAGCAGTGATTTAAAGGCATCATTGGTAACAATAGGTTCGAGACATCTACATTATATTATTATGAGAAGATGATCACCTCCACAAAGAGCTAGGTTTTTACATCAAATTATAGATGACGACTGCCCTCACAAAGAGGCAGATCATTACAAATTTGACCGATAAAAAATCTATTAAATATTCAACGTAAATATTGCAATAAGTATATAGATAGAGATGTCAAACTTGAATATATAAATAAACTTTAAACTCAAGCAGTGGACAATGTAAAATTTAACATCCTCAATCATCAGAAACATGTCAAAATAGGAGAATGAGATTGGCCAATTAATGGAAACCCAATAAAAGATGCATGAGTTAAAAGGTCAAAAATTGGTTTATTCAAGAGCTGGATCACTCTACTTACTGACATCAATTGACTTTAGATTTGACATACTATGAATAAGAGTACGTATTCAACCTCTCCCCTTTGATAATCACTGCTAATGAAAATATATTTTATATAAATTAAGCTTACATGGATGTAATCATAACTTTTGACAAACAAAAGATGAAACCAAAATAAATTCTTCAAGGGTTGGGGGAGAAGGAGGAGAGGAGGGGAGCAACCCTCTTTCAAAGGACATCCATAAACCTGCCATGAAAGAGCATCCCTTAAACCTACCATTAATTCGATGTTTCGCATCACCCTATAATCTCAATTTTTGTATAAATCCCAAACCATCAAACCTCCTTACACGGCTAAAGAGGACTTTTCATGTTTTGGGCCTAAAAGGATTAGTCTCTTGAGTGAATAGATCTAAAAGTATCCTTAATTAAAAAAAGAAAAACTTTTGGGGAAGGTGTCTTTCAATGGCCCCCAAAGCCCAATGCCTATAATTAAGTTCAAGATAAAAGATCCGCTCAGAACAACATACACCATATTTGCACCAAACTAAGGCATGTACAGTTGGCTTAGTATGACTATGGACCACCTTGAAGTAATATAACTAGGCAAACGAGTTTGGATCACTTTTCCTCAACTCCACATTTCTCTAATATGATTTGATGCCAACCTAGAACCATATCACTTGCAGTTAGGGATACATCAATATTGCAGTTAGCCTATTATCGCAACACATAGTAATCCTTTAACGTTTGAAACTTAACTCTCGTGAGTTGTGACATTTTTGTTGATTTTGGAAGTTTACCCACTAAAGACAAAAAGCTGAATACTTTTTCGCTTTTGAATTTTATTTTTTTTAATAATAAAAATATAAGAGTTTAAATTATATTAAAATCATCCTAAAAAGTCATATTTTAGGATTTTATTAAGATAATGACACATCATCTATTTTGAAAGATGTTTATGTTTTAAATTGCAAATATCCTCACAAAATCAGTTTCTTAACTCACATTAACTCTAGTAATTAATATAAAAAAAATCAATCAATTAATTATTACTTACCAACTAACATCTTCTCTCTCCTTGTTGTCTTTCTCTCTTCCCAACCCTTTCTTTTTCTTTATTTCTGATTTTTCTGTTCAATCTACCGTCGTGTGATTTCTTGTTCTGATTAACTTAAACTTCGTTATATTGATGAAAAATAGCTGGAAGTTGTGCAAAAAGAATATTATAGTTGCTGAATTTGAAAGCTTAAAGGATGGCTACACGTGAGCAAGATTCACTCTTTTTTTCTCTTATACTGGTTTGTTATATTTCTTTCTTGGATTGAATAGGAAGACTAGAAATCAACGCGAAAAAAGGATGGGTTGGGGAAAGAGAAAGAGAACATGGAGAGAGAGGCAGTCGTTTGATAATTAGAAATTAACTGATAGATTTTTTTATATTAATTACCGAGATTAAGGTAAGTTAAGAAACTAATTTGGTGAGAATGGGTGCAATTTAAAACATAGATATCTTTCAAAATAGGTGATATGTCATTATCTTAATAGAACCCTAAAATATGACATTTTAGGATGATCCTAATATAATTTAAACTCAAAATATAAATGTCACGCCCCGACCCGCCTGGGTCGGTCATGTGGCAACCGTCGCGCTACCTTGAAATACGTGTCGATCGGTCACGCACCAGAAGCACTGCAAAACAACTAAAACTTTAATTAAAAATCTTTTAATAAAATAATAAACTTAAAAGCAAAACCAGTGGATTAAATTAAAAGAATACCTATGCAACGGAAACCGCTAAGCCTATGCCACCGACATCTCCTAGTAAGCCTCTATTCTATTTGTTGACCCCGTATGCGGATCTGCATCCATCCACATTGGATATAGGTGAGTAACAGAGGTTCAATGGATCTCCATTGGGGTTAGGAAAAACAGGGGTAATTCAAATATAATAAAAAAATAAAATAAATAAACTTGTTTTCAAAATCTCTTTTATAATTCTCCAAGTGAGAATTAGATTTAAAATCTTTAAAAATAAAATATACTAAACGGGCTGGCATCTAATACATTGAAGGCACGACTGGCCGGTCGTATGCCTTACTGCATCGAGGGCTATCTCTTTTCACTTTGAAACCACTTTCTCTTTTTCTCTTTCTCTAGCCCGTTCCCTCGGTGGTGCCCATCGCTGTGGTGGAACACAACGCTCTGGAGCCCTGGCAAGCTTCTCTATGCACCTCTCCCAGGGTCTCGACTCACCGTGCCCTCGATAAACGATCCACGGCTGAGTATCAAGCATGCTCTCTACCCACATATATTGGAGCCTCGAAGAGCCCACTCAAACACTCATCTCGTGTCCCATCCATATATTTATCATATATATATATATATATATGCACACAAAAAATATATATTTAAAACATTAAACACATACACAAGCTTTTACATTTTTAAAATCATCCCACTCTCTAAATTGGTGTATCACAAAATAAAATTGTGTGTGATGGATTACCCTTATCCCAAGACAGTTGTAAAACCTTTTTTTAAAAACAATTTATATTTTTTAAAACATTTAAAAACGTTTGTCCCTAGTGGCTAAGCACTGAACACAAGGCCACTTGCAATACTGGGAGGTTCGTATACTTCCAAGCGCTACATGTAACTTTAACCTCCGGAGCATCGCCGCACTCGATTTAACCGGAGCCCTAATACACTGAAATATATGTTAGCATTCATAATTAAATTTATGAATGCACCTACGAGGTTGTAGCATGACCTAAGACACTGTTTGGAAGTGTTTCGGGGTTTAGAAAAGTGTTCTGGAGGTTCTGGGGTAAAAATCAGACACTTGAAGAAAAATTACTAAAATGCCCCTGGGGGCCCGTGGGCCCCACACTCGGATTGGGCTGAGCCCCACGCGGGTTTAGGCTAGGTTCTACTCGAAATTGGGCCCAAAAACCACTCATACGAGATATTTATATATTATATTAATATAATATAAAAATATCTAAACAAGTACTCGGTCAACCCCTTCCTCGGCCGGTCCCTCCCCCAGTTTTCGCACTCGTTTCTCCTCCTTTCGACGGACAAACTTAGACAGGCAATTCTCATGGCACCCATGACGGATTCACCGAGGCAGAAACGAGAAACACCGGTCCAATCTCCGTAGATCTGAGATTTAAACTTAAATTGACCGGACCCAGATCTACTCTGACCCGGTACATGGAATTACTTGAAAATGGAGTATGATGTAGACTAAGGTGAGTATGATAACATACTAAAAACTCACCTTATTTCGCTAGTCCAATATCCGTAGATCTAAGTTTTAAACTTAAATTGACCAAAAATTTTAAACTCAAATCTACGCTAAACCGATGCATGAAAATATGTGCAAACTTAATATAAAGTAGATCGAGGTGAGTAGAATAACGTATTAGAAACTCACCCTGTTTCGCCTGCCGGTTTGTTCGGATTTGCCAAAAGTACAAAATGCCTCCGTTTGGCTCCAGAGAGAGAAAAAAAGAAAAAGAAAGAAAAAAGAAAAAGAGAAATGAGGAAAAGCTTCGGCTTTCCTCTATTTATAGAGGAGCCCGACACTGGGTCTACTCAGGCCCCAGGTTAAACTTTTCCCCATTTTTCAACTTTCTTTCATTTTCACCCGTTGGCTAAATCTTTTGATTTCTTGTGCCAACGGCCCATAATTAATTGTTAGAGACTTAATTGGATGCCTTTTTGGCATTTACTAATTTCCATGCATAGTTAATTACTTTATCTTTCAACTCCGTCTTATCTTAAGCTTAACTTCTCTTCTTAATTAGACACATCCGGACCGACGTATTGTTAACTTAAATACGTCGTCTTACACTATTCTGTTAGTACGGAAAAGTCGCATTAGGTCCGGGTGTGTCAATAAAACTCTGCCATAATAATTTTTCTAAAATTAAAAGTTTACCCCCTTAAATAATTAATTTTTTTTAATTTGGAGCTAAATTTTATCTTAAGTGTTAATAATAAAAGAATAGAACCCTACCATAATAACTTTTTCAAAATTAAAAACTTAGCCTTCAATAATTAATTTTTTTAATTTGGAGCTAAAATTTATTTTGCATGTAAATAATAAAAATCTAAAATCTACCACCATAATTTTTTTAAAATTAAAATCTTACCCTTAAATAATTAATTTTTTTAATTTGGAGTTAAAATTTATCTTATGTGTTAATAATAACAATTTAAAACCCTACCACTATAATTTTTTTCAAAATTAAATATTTATCCCTAAATAATTATTTTTAATTTAGGACTGAACTTGATCTTACACGTAAATAATAAAAATATAAAACACTATGACTATAATTTTTAAAATTAAAAACTTGCCCTTAAATAATTGATTTTTTTAAGTTGGGACTAAATTTTGTCTTATGTGTAAATAATAAAAATTAAAAATTTCTTATTTGTCAGCTCCTACTATTTAGAATTTTAGATATATTAATATGCTCCTTAAATAAGTATGGGATATAATTTGGAGTGATCACATCAAGTAAAATTCTCTTTTTCAACTCGTTACAAACATAATATTGCTTTAGCCGTTAAATTTGCTTTATTCGTTAAGTTTATACGTCAAGGGAATACTACGTGTTGCATGATAATAGGCCAACTATAGTTGTCGAAACGTACAGAGAGCCGTCCGACGGGAAATTTGGCGAAATAAACTAAGATTTGAAAACGAGAAAATAAGAAAAGGAGTCGCCACTAACCATTTGGTTTAGGTAGGTTAGCCACCTATTTTGACTCCATTTAACCTAACATAATCTACAAAGATTACCTTAGGTCAAACAGGTATTGGTCTATGAAAATAGATTTTGGGTTCGGGAGTCAGTTACGTTCGAGGAAGGATTAGCACCCCCGAAACGCCCGAAAATCGGTACCACAAAAGTCTTTTGAAAATCAATTTTAGGGTTAATGACAAAATGTTTTCAAGAAGAAGAGAATAATTTAGAAACTAAAAGTTAAAATGTCGGAGTAATACTCCTTTTACTACGGGTTAATTCACCCTTAAAGAAATTCGATTTAATGAGATCCGTATTGAAACTTGGTCAGAAAGTTCCCAATGTTGAATAATCGAATTGAGATCTTCCGAAAATAAACTTTGAAAATCAAAACGTTAAAACAAATAGTTTGCCAAAGATAAATTTTAATTTAAAGAAAAAATAAGTTTGAAAATGACTGAGTTAAATTTGGAAAGACCTCAATTGTTAAGAACTAAATTGAAATCTTTCGAAAATATTTTTTTTATTTTGAAATTAATGTCGGAATTATCAAATTCCTTTTATTGATATGTAGATTTTAAATAAAAGCAAGTTTCGAGAAAAAAAAAGATTTAAGTTTAATTAGAAAGATTTCAATGTAAATGTCAAATTGAAATCCTTCAAAAACATTTTTTTATTTTTGAAAATGATGTCGGAATAATTAAATTCCTTTTATTTTTGGATCTCATTTTTAAAACCTTGATTAAAGAAATTAACAAAAGTTTGATTTTGTATGAAAAACCTCAACTATTGATTAAGTTTGAGATTGTCCAAAAAAAAAAGTATTTTTGAACTTTTAAAACTATGTCGGAATTGAAATTCCTTTTGCTGATAAAGGGGATTTTCTTTTAAAATATTTTTTAAGGTTTTCTTGAAGAAGTGATATTTGTAGAAGAGACTTTTGGAATTTTAAAGAAATCATAAAATATGATGTGATATGCAAATGACCTGTTAAAATAATGGATAAAATCATTTTTTTTATTTTTTTTAAAATAGACGGAAATCTATATTGAAGCCTTCCAATGCCTAATCGGAATCCCGATAAGGTTATCTCGAAAAACCGTCACCTAAGAGAACCATTGAAGTCCTCGTAATCACGAGGTCCTCTCCGATTCCCTATCATCGGGATTTCCAATGCATATGATTCTTTTGAAAACGATGCACTAATTTCTAAATGCATGAAATGATGGGACAAAATAAACTAAGGACATAGGTTATCACAAGAAATATATTAAATATATATTAAACGAATAATTAAATATGCATGAACTTAATTTCTAAAATGACATAAATGATGTAAATGGTCCTAAGCTAAATGACATAAATTAAAATTCTAATGGACCTAAGTTAAATAGCATATTAAAATATTAATGGACCTAGGCTAAATGGTATAAATGGAAATGGGCCTGAAACTAAAATGCAAATGGACTTGATCCTAAAATGCAAATGGGCCTAATCACTATATGGTATAAATTAAATGACATGGGCCTAGACTTAAAATGCAACTGGACTTAATCCTAAAATGTAAATAGGCCTAAATAACAATGAGACAAATGAAATATGCATGACCTATATTAGAATGACCTAAAATAAATATGTATGGACTTAATTAAGACAAATTAAATATGCATAAATTTAAATTGGAATGATATTACTTAATTGTGCATAGGTCTAAATTAAGCATAAAAAAATCTAAATTAAAAAATGTAAATTAAATCAATTTCGGAAAATACCAGAAAAAATGGAAAAGGGTTTGTTGCGATCAGGTCCGGTCAGTGCGCGGGTCAGCACGCGGGTCACTGTAGCGGGTCGCTGTAGCGGGTCACTGTGCGGGTCAGCAGGGTTTTAATGAAGGTGAAAAGTCTTTTTTTTTACCCTCATGAGTATAAAAACACCTTCAGAAACTGTTTTTAACTTTTTTTTGCCATTTTTTCTGCCTTCACTCTCTCTCTCTACCTGAAATTTTTTTTCTCTCTCTCTCTACAAACATAAACAAACCCAGAAAATCAACCCCAAACGGATCAAAACCAACCTTCAAACTCAGAAAATTATGAACTTTCGAAGAACACCAAGAACACTAAGAACAATTTTTCTCTACAAACACTATTAAACCCAGAAAATCAACCCTAAATGGATCAAAACCAACTTTCAAACCCAGAAAATTATGATCTTTCAAAGAACACCAAGAACAATTTTTCTCTACAAACACTATTAAACCCAGAAAATCAACCCTAAATGGATCAAAACCAACTTTCAAACCCAAAAAATTATGATCTTTCGAAGAACACCAAGAACAAATTTTTCAAATTTTGTCTTCTGAACCACGAAATTAGCCACAATCTCCCCAAACCGACTCTCCTTGGTCCCCTAAACATGAATCAAACCTTCGATTTGTCAAATTTCAAGCCTAAAAATCCAGATCTAGCTTTTAAAATTTTTTCTAAAAAAAAAAACATACAAAAAAAAAACTTCTTAAATTTTTTTTCTCCTTTCTTCTTTTTTCTCTTTTTTCTCAAAAAAAAATTCTTTTCTCCAACAATCTTTTCTTACCATCTCCTCTTGCAATCTTCTTCCCTCCCCTTTTATTGATGATGAATTTATGTGAGTGGGGTGGTTGAAATGATGATTTTGTGAGTGGGTGTTGAAATGATGAGTGTATGTGAGTGGGATGGTTGAAAATGATGAGGTGAGTGGAGCGGTTGAAATTGATGAGTGTATGTGAGTGGGGTGGTTGAAATTGATGAGTGTATGTGAGTGGGGTGGTTGAAATGATGATTTTCAATCTTTTATTTTTTTATTTTATTTGTTTTTTGTCATATTAGAAAAAATAGTGTCTACAGTTGCCCCTCTTGACGCGTTTCTTGATTATTTAGAAGTGTATACTTCTCAATAATCAAGGAATGAGCCAAGACGTAAACACACTTTGCTAGCTTTAGACAAAACTAACCTATTTGAAATAAAACAATGAACGAGGACATAAACAAAATAGAACAACTATCTAGAATAAAAAGAACTTACCTGATGATAACCAAGATAAGGTAAAATGACGAAATGAAAACTGATGATAGGGTAAATAATTAAAAGATGACCTAGGATATAGTAAATGATTAAAAGACAGCCCATGACAGGGTGAATAATTAAAAGACAGCCCAGGACAGGGTGAATAATTAAAAGATAGCCCAGGACTGCGCAAGACATTAAACAACGGCCCAGGACAGGGCAAATGATTAAATGACGGCCTAGGACAGGGCAAAACCTTAAATGACGGCCCAGGACAGGGCAAAACTTTAAATGATGGCCCAGGACAGGGCGAAACATTAAATAACAGCCCAGGACAGGGCAAAACTTTAAATGACGGCCCACGACAGGGTAAACCTTAAATAACGGCCCAGGACAGGGCGAAACTTTGAATAACGGCCCAGGACAGGACAAAACATCAAATAACGGCTCAGGACAGGGCAAAAGGTTAAATAACAGCCTAGGACAGGGCAAAACTTTAAATAACTGCCCAAGACAGGGCAAAACTTTAAATAACGGCCCAGGACAGGGCAAAACATCGAATAACGGCCCAGGACAGGGCAATACTTTAAATAACGGCCCAGGACAGGGCAAAACATCAAATAACGGCCCAGGACAGGGCAAAAGGTTAAATAACAGCCCAGGACAGGGCAAAACTTTAAATAACTGCCTAGGACAGGGCAAAACTTTAAATAACGGCCCAGGACAGGGTAAAACATCGAATAACGGCCCAGGACAGGGCAATACAGGGCGAAACATTAAATAACTGTGATATTGACGAAGCGACGAAGTGAGTCAAAACAACAATAAGACAATGAGATCATGATAGAATGATGAAAAAGTAATGATATGGTAATGATAATGATGAAATGGTTCCGTGATGATGAAATGGGATTGCAACATGTCTTGACAAAAATTCATTCCTTTCTTTTAAGGTTCAAGATAGCACCCAAGCTTGAACTGAATTTGGTTTGGAGATTTTGAGCTTAAATTCTGACAATATTTTCGTTTAATCCAATCTCTCAGCACGTTGTCGGACACAAGCACCACCTCATTACTGATTTCGGAACCAGATTAATTCAGACCCCAATGGATGCCCCCATAAGTGTTGGTACCATTTTACAATCGTGCCATCGAGCAAATACATTTCGAATGCCAACTCATGACCATTCCTTTCGCCCTCACACTTCCTCACCATTTGTTTTGGTGATTGAAGTCAAGTATTATAGTATTCACTTACTTACACGATCATAGTTTATGATGACGATGTTACGCATTTCACATTTAAAACAAACAGATGAATTACCTTTTAAAGAAGACAAGAGATGGACATTCATAACAAGGAGTAATATTGAGTTCTAAAGGATTATGTATACAAATAGAGTATTAAGCTTAGACAATTACATGGATATATAGAAAAGTGAAGGATACATGGCCTCGAGACAATGAAAATGCAGACAACGAAGCTCACGCCATCTCAGATTCTTCCTTTGACCAATTCATGATTTTCATAATGACTCATTTAATACTGATTACTTCTGATTACCAGGCTCCTCATAACCAAACAAGACCATGAAAGTCTGGTGATCTTTTCCTAAACCGCCCTTTCGGGTTTTCAGCTTAGGAACCAACTTATTTGGATCTGAACCGCTATTTCGAGTTTTCACCTCAGACCTCACCTTTTCTTTTCTCTTTTTCAGACTCAAGCCGCCCTTTCGGTTTTTCAACTTAAGCCACTCATTTGATTGATTTTTTTTCTTCTTCTTCTCTTTTTTCCTTCTTTCTTCTTTTTTTTTTCTTTTTTTTTCAAGTATAATACTTCTTCACGGCATCAGCATTGATAGGATGTGGCAATTCATCTCCATCCATTTCTTGCAAAATCAGGGCACCTCCCGAGAATGCCCTTTTCACTACATAGGGACCTTCCCAATTTGGAGTCCACTTTCCCCGAGAGTCATGTTGGATATGCAGGACCTTCTTCAATACCAATTCTCCTTCTCTGAATTCGCGCGGACACACTTTCTTATCATACGCGCGCATCATTCTTCTCTGATATAGTTGGCCATGACAGAGAGCACCAAGCCTTTTTTCTTCAATCAAGTTTAACTGGTCAAATCTTTCTTGCACCCAATCTGATTCTTCGAGCCTTACTTCTCTGTATACTCTTAAGGACGAGATTTCTACTTCAATTGGTACAACTACTTCCATTCCATAAACTAAAGAGTACGGAGTAGCCCCAGTGGATGTTCTGGCAGTGGTACGATAAGCATGCAAGGCAAAAGGAAGCTTCTCGTGCCAATCTTTGTAAGTCACTGTCATTTTCTGGACTATCTTCTTTATGTTCTTATTGGCTGCCTCAACTGCTCCATTCATTTTTGGGCGATAAGGAGTGGAATTGCTATGCTTGATCTTGAACTGAGAGCATACTGCTGCCAACATTTTGTTGTTCAGATTCTTCGCATTATCGGTAATGCTCCTTTCAGGCAGACCATACCGACAAATGATTTCTTTCTTGATGAACCTGGTGACTACTGATTGTGTCACGTTTGCATAGGAAACAGCTTCAACCCATTTAGTGAAGTAGTCAATGGCAACTAGGATGAATTGATGCCCATTGGAAGCTTTTGGAGAGATTGCCCCAATCACATCTATGCCCCACATTGAGAAAGGCCAAGGAGAAGAGATGGCGTGCAAAGGATTAGGCGGCACATGAATCTGATCGGCATAAATCTAACATTTGTGACATTTTTTGGCATGACTGATACAATCGGTCTCCATTGTCAACCAATAGTACCCCAGTCTCATGATTTGCCTTGCCATTCTATGACCACTAGAATGAGTCCCACAAATCCCGCTGTGCACTTCTTCTAAGATTTTCTTGGCTTCGTCTGCTTCGACACATCTCAGCAGTACTTGATCACGGCTCTTTTTGTAAAGGATTCCTCCATTCAAAAAGAAATCGATTGACATTTTTCTGATGACCCTTTTATCGTTTTCAGTAGCATGATCCGGGTACTTTTGGTGCTTGAGGTATTGGACAATATCATGGAACCAAGGCTTGCCATCTGTTTCCTCTTCAATACTCATGCAATGCACTGGATGGGTTCTCAAATCCAACTTAATTGCCTCGATTTCAGCCCCCTTGTCGACTTTGAACATTGAAGCTAATGTTGCCAAGGCATCGGCCAACTGATTGTCTTCTCTTGGGAAATGATGGAAATTGATTTCATCAAACTGCTCAACCAACTCCATAATATACTTGTAGTAACGGATTAATTTCGAATCTCTCGTTTCCCATTCACCTTTCAACTGATATATAACCAGAGCAGAATCCCCATATACTTCCAAGACATCTATCTTCCTCTCTATTGCCATTTGGATTCCCAGAATGTAAGCTTCATATTCTGCCATATTGTTGGTGCAGTCGAAGTAAAGTTTCGTTGTTGCTGGATACTGATCACCATTAGGGGATATTAGCACAGCCCCTATTCCATGCCCCACTGCATTTGATGCTCCGTCAAAGTTCATTCTCCACCTCTTCTCTTTTTCTGTTTCTGTTTTAAGGACAGCCATGAGATCTTCATCGGGAAATTCAAACTTCATTGGTTCATAATCATCAACAGCTCTATCGGCCAAGAATTCAGCAATGGCACTGCCTTTGATTGCTTTTTGGGATACATACAGAATGTCATACTCTGAAAGTAGGATTTGCCACCGAGCCAATCTTCCTGATAAAGAGGGTTTTTCAAAAAGAAACCTGATCGGATCCAACTTTGCTATCAACCAAGTGGTGTTATACAACATATACTGCCTTAATCAATGAGCAGCCCATGCCAATGCACAACACATTTTTTCTATTGGCGAATACTTGGCTTCATAATCAGTGAATTTCTTGCTGACATAATAAATCGCTTGCTCTTTCTTGCCAGTCTCGTCATGTTGCCCCAGTACACATCCCATTGAATTCTCCAACACTGTTAGATACAATATCAAAGGTTTCCCTGACATAGGAGGTACTAATACGGGTGGATTGGAAAGGTATTCTTTGATTTTATCAAAAGCTCTCTGACAATCTTCATCCCACTCCCCTTGATCATGCTTCTTTAAGAGTCTAAAAATCGGATCGCATTTTGCTGTTAGCTGATAAATGAATTGGGAAATGTAGTTCAATCTCCCCAAGAAACCTCTAACTTCTTTTTGGGTCTTTGGAGGTGGTAAATTCTGGATAGCCTTTATCTTGTCTGGATCTACTTCAATGCCTCTCTGGCTAATAATAAACCCTAGTAATTTTTTTCGAGGTAACACCAAAGGTGCACTTGGCGGGGTTCAACTTCAACTGGAATTTTCTCAATCTCTCGAACAATCTTCTCAAATTGGTCATATGATCTTCAGGACTTTGGCCCTTGGCAATCATATCATCAACATACACTTCAATCTCCTTATGCATCATGTCATGAAAGAGAGTCACCATGGCCCTTTGATAAGTTGCCCCGATGTTTTTAAGACCGAAAGACATAACATTGTATCGGAAAGTTCCCCACATGGTGGTGAAAGCTGTTTTATCTTTGTCTTCCGGAGCCATTTTAATATGATTATATCCTGAGAAGCCATCCATGAAGGAAAATGTTGCAAACTTAGCTGTGTTGTCAACCAGAGTGTCAATGTGAGGCAAAGGGAAATTATCTTTTGGACTTGCCCTGTTTAGATCTCGATAATCTATCACATCCTTACTTTACCGTCTTTCTTCGGAACTGGGACCACATTTGCTACCCATTCCAGATAAGTGGCAATCTCTAAGAACTCGGCATCCAACTGTTTCTTCACTTCTTCTTTGATCTTTAACAGCATCTCTGGTCTCATCCTCAACTTTTGTTGTACTGGCTTACATTCTGGCTTAATTGGCAACTTATGGACCACTATTTCAGTATTCAAACCCGGCATGTCTTGATAAGACCAAGCAAACACATCAGCATATTCCTGAAGCAACTGCACCAATTCTTCTTTCTGCCCGATTGATAAAGAAGTCCCAATTTTGACCTCTTTCTGTTCATTGTCATCACCCAGATTGACTAACTCAGTAGCCTCCTTGTGCAGTAAAATCTGCTTATCTTCTTTTTCAATCAATCTCATTAGGTCAGGGGGAAGAGGATATTCAGTACCATCAACATCATCGAGATCATCAGAGTTAATGAATTGGTCAAAGTTAGGCTCGAGTTGGCCATCTCCATTGTCATTGCATTCATTGTCAAGAGTCCTGGGGATGAAAGAAAAAACAAAAAATATATATATACAGACATATACAGGATCCACGAAAAGCAAGAGATATAGAAAAACAAAGATACTGAGGATAGTTTGCATAAATGCATGAAGGATAGTTTGCAGAAATGCATATCATCAAAATCATAAACTATGAATAAGTAAGGAAATAAAACCCTTAATACATGAAATTAATCACCAACACTCTTGGGTAGAAGTGTGGGACGAAATAAGTGTTCAAGGCTCAAAAGAATTACATGTCTAAGTTTGCCAACATGACTGGCATTTCAAATGCTTCCCAATTGCTCAAAGCTGACCCAGACGCCAATTACTGAATCCATGGCCCGATGTTACCATTGCCCAATTCCCCTTTCTCTAGTACACTGATGGACAATCCCTTTAATGAACTTTCCAGTGCATCAACTGATCTTTTTGGGTTCATCACACCCGCGAAAACAAAACTATCCTTCAACGGTGGAATCTTTAGCTTCTTGGTCTCAAGCTCATTCCCCTTCAATGCAGCCATCCGCTTACGCTTCTTCTCTTCTCTTGCCTCGTTCTTTTCTCTCCATGAAGGCTTATATCCGAGGCCAAAAGTTTGTTCTGCTTTAGGAAGAACTATAGGCTTGTGTACACCATGACCATGCTTTCCCATTCCTTTACCAACACGGCAACCTTTTCCCACAATCATTTTGACTTGCATATTCAAACAGTCAGAGAAATGCGGTTTTGGTAATTCAACACCCTCTTTAACCTGTGTAACCTCCGCAATCTCAAATGATCTAAATGAGCAATCAACGGCTTCTTCCATGGCCTCAATATAAGGGGCATTAGGAGGTTGCATAACCATAATGTCTTCTTCCCCTAATACAGATATCATTTGATTCTCAACCCTGAATTTCACCTTCTGATGGAGAGAAGAAGGAACGGCACCAGCCATATGAATCCAAGGCCTCCCGAGAAGATAGCTATAAGTGGGGGCAATGTCCATGACCTAAAACAGTATCTCAAACTCAACTGGGCCCACAATTATCGGAACTGTTATCTCTCCTACGACCTCTCGCCTAGTCCTATCAAACGCCCTCACAATTAACTGACTAGCCTTCATCATCGAATGATCCACAGGCAATTTTGTTAGTGTACTGAGAGGCATTACATTCAAAGCAGACCCGTTATCAATCAGTACTTTGGCAACCATGTGATCTTTGCATCGGGTGGTAATGTGCAAGGCCTTATAGATACCCCTACCGCCTGGAGGAATTTCTTCATCAGTAAAAGAAACATAGTCAGCTGCAGTTATACCTCCAACAATGTGTTCCAAGTTTGCCACAGTAAAGTTCCGGGATACATAAGACTGATTCAAGATGCGAAGCAAAGCTTTCTATGTGCTTCGGAATTAAGAAACAGAGTCAATAGAGAGATCTTAGCGGGCATTTTATTCAGTCGCTCCACCACGCTATATTCGCTTTGTTTAATGAATTTCAAGAACTCCAAAGCATCATTCTCAGTCACAGGTTGGGCAATCTCTTTCATTGCTTGTTTCATTGGTTCTTGGTTTACCGGTACTGCAACCCTTACACCTTCTTTTTGTGCCTTCTCTTTTCCTTTTTGTGTAGCAATGGCCAATTCGGGAGAATAACACCTCCCACTTCTTGTCATACCTCCTACTCCCGTTATATTCGCTAAATTGGCATCACCATCTTGCTCTCCTACTTGCTGCACTGTGCTATCATAGTTCCACGGCACTTACTTATTGCTTTGATAAGGAAAAGGCAATGGCACATGGATCAGAAGTTTGGATTTTTGAACAGGGATAGTAAGGACCGACTTTGGGGCAACCGGCACTGTTAAGCTGGGTTTCTGTATTGGGATGGCCAAGGTCAGTTTGTTGGTTACTGGGATCATCAGGCTAGATTTTTGGGCTGTTGAGATTGGTACTATCAGACTTGGCTTTTGCTTGGGTGATTCCCCATATCCATCATTCATCATGTTGACCCCGGTGTCCTTCTCCCCTTTAACATAGAACTCTATTATGCCAGAATCCATCATAGCTTGAAGCTGTTTCTGAAGTTTCTGATGACTCAAAATTCCGTCCTCTTTGCATTGAGATGGTGTGATCATTTGGGCTTTCAACAATGCCCGGTATACAACCTCCAATGGTGTGGTCACTTCTTCTACCTTTCTCTTGACGTACACATGCCCCTCACTAATTGCATTCACTCCATTTCCACCATGATTAGGGAGCGGATTTACTCCCACATTTGGTTGAGCCCCCGTATCAAAAGTCAGCCGTCCCTCATCAATAATTCCTTGTACCACCCGCTTCAACTGATAACAATTTTCCAAATTGTGCCCTTTTGCCCCCGGATGATATGCGCGAGTGGCATTCTCATCGAACCATGCTGGATAAGGGGGTTGTGGAGGTTATGAATTTGGAATCGGCTCAATCATCTGACTTTGTAGAAGCTTGGAATACAGTTCAGTATAAGTCATAGGGATATGAGTGAATTGTCTCTTTTCTTGGGGAGGTCTGGGTCCTCTTTGAGTATTTCCTTGACTCCAAGTTGAAGGTCTTAGTGTGCTGTAGGTGGCATTGGATACTGGGTACTGATAGGTATTTTGGGGTTGTGCATGACTGGCGGTAGGGTATGGATGTCGGTATGTATTTTAGGGTGGTGTGTAGTTGTTGGAAGGGTATTGGTAGCAGTATGAATTTTGGAATGGGGTGTAATTGGTGGAAGGGTGTTGGTATCTGTATGGTCTATAGTTTTGCTGTGGGTATTGATATTGGTGTCCTCCATATCCTATGGCATGTACCTCTCCTTCCTTCTTCTTCAAGCTTCGGTCCCTTTTTTCCCCAGAGGAATCTCCACCACTTATCTTTCCACTTTTGATTGCCTTTTCCAAGCACTCTCCGGCAACCACAATATCGGCAAATGAGCCAGAAATGCTAGTAACCAGTCGATCATATGACGGACCCTTCAAAGTTTTAATAAAAGTATAATTTGATTCCCTTTCGGTCAACGGAGGGTCAACTTGAGCAGCCACATCTCTCCATCGTTGAGCATACTCTTTAAAAGTCTCGGTGGACTTCTTCTCCATGGTCTGAAGTGTTAACCGATCAGGAGCCAGATCTGTCATATGCTTGCATTGAGTGACAAAAGCTTTCACCAAATCTGACCAAGACTAGACCTTAACCCTATCAAGCTGATTATACCACCTTAATACTGCTCCAGAAAGACTATCTTGGAAGAAGTGTATCAAGAGCTTGTCATCATGTGCATAGGCTGCCATTTTTCTCACATAGCTAGTAAGATGTTCTTGGGGGCACCTGGTCCCATTATACTTTTCAAAATCGGGACCTTGAATTTAGGAGGAATCACAATACCGGGAACCAGAATAATGTCGACTGCATTCATGGCTCGATAATGCTGCGCACCTTCCACTGCTTTCAGTCTTTCCTCCAACATACTCAACATCTTGATATCAACAGCTGCTTCTTTCGAACTTTCCAGATCAAGTACTACCGGGTTTGCTGAAGTTGCGCCAACATTAGTGGTTGGGACATGGGTAGGTTGAGTAGTTTGAGTGGGTAGGGTGGTGTAGACGAAACCACTAGCATTCACACCGGTAGGTGGTTGAGGTGGGTAAGGATACGTCCCATGTGGCGGTGGAGATGAGTACTGATTTTGAGCATCCATTGGTGGAACCGGTATATGGAGTGTTGGGGGACCTTGGCGTGTCGTATCAGGAGTGTAACCAGGAGCATGAATCGGTGTCCCAGTATGAACGGGTGTATTCTCTCTGACCATCCTACTCAATTCACTGATCTTTTCCATAGCCTCATTCAGCTTGTTTGTCAGATCCTCATTAGTCCGTTTCAGATTTTCCATCTCTGTATTCTGTTCTGCCATTTTTCGTGCTCGTAATCTAGGGTAGTATCGGGGAGCTTGGGATGCTATCTTGAAACCTTTAGTTATTACAAACATGGATCAGGATATTTTATTATGAAAATAATGAGGTGATGATGCAACAAATGATGTAAATGATTAATGCTTGTAATGATAAAAACCTATTCGCAACAATTAAACCATAAAACAAAATTGACCATTAAACGAGGCTATCATCCATCATCCCCAAATATTATCTTGCTCCTTCTGACTTTGTCCACTGGCCATGATCAATTTCCCTTTATATTTTTTTTGTTTTTTTTTTGTGAATGAAACCTTAAAATAAAACGCAGAAAATGGGAAAGAAAACACAGAAAGAATAACCAATCAGTATGATCAATGTTCAATTAAATGGATATATGCTACGAAACAAGAGCGTGAATAACTCAAATGATGCATGCACAATGAGGCCCATCCATAACAAATTTATCACAAAGATATCCGATCATTTCAGAAGTGGGAAAAGAAAGCTCAATATTCACAAGATCATCAAATAAGACATCATCTCATCTAAGCAAAATAAAAAATCTATAATTATTTATAATGCCTTAATGTTCCAAATTCACTCTTAACCCAATTTCCTATTCTCTTGGCCCTCCTTTGAGTTGTTCCAGCTGCAGCTTTGTTTCAACACGCTCCTTCTCGGCATAGGTCAATTTGATCTTGAGTTCCTCAATTTGTCGCACCAAATCTTTCTCTGTTCGTGTCTGGACATCTTTCACCTTTTTCAAGGTGTCCCTCTCATTTTGAACCAAACGGTACTGCGTGAGGGCTGTCCTCCAATCTTGGGTGCAATCCAAGAGTAACTTCCTTCTTTTCACAGATTCCTTACTGACCTTTTCTGATTCGACCCTCCATCCTTTGACTTCGGAACTCAACTGGCCACTGATAGTACGTTCACTCCTCCAGTCACGTATCCAACTCTTTATCTTTAGCTTGCTCTTTGACAGCTTATCTTGCAACCGACGATTATCCAGTTTAAGCTGTTGACACTGTTGAGTTAATTCAGTTATCTCATCTCCTTCTCTCAACCTTCGATTCTCAATCTTTAACCTGTCGAACTCATCCACTGGCTCATCAACCGTTCGGTAGGTTTTTTCTAGCACTGGTGGGCTCTTTACATTTTTCAGCCTGTTGCTGTGCCATTCTGGATACTCAGGTATGACATCTTCAGTGTATATAGCATGACTTATCTTATGGGCTCTTTTGTAGTCACTCCCATGCTTTGCCGCTTCTTTGAATTGTCCTTTAGTCTTATGAGGAAAGTCTACAGAGTCAAGGCCATGAGTGAGTGGGATGAACTGTTTTGATCCCAGTTGTCTTCGGACCAACAGTGGAGAATAACTAATCGTTCCCCAAATGCCCACTAATGGAATCCAAGGAATTTCAACACTGATATAAGGAGTATCTTTCATCGGCATCTACCTCGCCTTCCACATGATCTGAGAATCTTTCAAGTTCTTGAACCAATCAATCCATGCTCCCTTAGGCTGCCTCGGTGGCCATTTGTTCCTATTGTACACCGCTATCGACTCTCGATCCCTCCGGAGAAAACATAATCCCTCCTTTTTGAAAAATCCGAAGTGACTCTTAAACCATACTGTAAGCAAGTGAGCACTACCCTGAAACCTCCCATTCTGACTTCTACAGTAGTTCAAAGATCGGATGGTTTCTGCTAGGATGGCTACAGATGGATCAGCTCCATGTTTAACTTCTTTAAGGAAAGTTGCCACTGCCGGATGTACATACCCCACTATTCTAGGAAAGATCATCAATCCATAAATTAACACAGCCCGAAGATCAGCTCCCGTTTTGTTGGTGATATTCAGATATGCCAATTGTACAAGATATTTGGCCTCTACTTGTCCATCTTTCATGGAATCCCGGACGTCTTTTGTTTCGACATTTATGAACTTCGCCATGTCTCTAGGATGATCTTTCCTTGGCCAAAATGCCTTGTCCTTCTTCACGTTTTGCAACATGAGCAGATCTTGATATTCTTCCACAGTTGGAACCATGTCATGCTTGCCAAACACAAAGCATCGGTATGAAGGGTCCCAAAAGTAAAGTGATGCTTTAAGCACCTCTTCTTCCACCGTTACATCCAGTAATAAGGCTATGTCACCATATAATTCTCGAAAATATGCCCGACCGTGCGGTCCTAGCTTTCCCCATAACTCTTTTAACTCAGATAAGTCATTCTGTGCGAGATCGCACTTAACTACCTCCGGCAACGTAGACTCAAAACCTTCTTGAAGACAATCCCCCCGAGCTTTCTACTTTTGTAAATGCTGTGCTTGTATCAGATTTGGATTGGTAGGATAAAAAATAACAGGCTCTTCCAGCTCGAACTCCATATGAACGACCTCTACTCCTTCTTCTACTATCTCTCCCTCTTCCGCCATGATCAAATTCCTTTAGTGATAACTTTGTTATGGATGAATCCGGCAAGAAATGCAAAATGGAATGTAACACGGAGAGCGAGAAAACAAAGAAAAAGCAAAATAAGACAAAAAGAAATGCGTCAGTATGAGGTTATGAAAGAAATAATGAAAGATAACTAACAAGCGATAATATATACAATACTAAATGAAAGGAATTGACAAAGGTAGAGAGCGTTCCTCCTTGTGTCCTAAAAAAAGTTCTCTCGAAAGATGGTTTTGCTCTACCTAGGCTTGATATCCTCACAAAGGTGCTACGTGCTGGTTCCAAGGTTCTAAGACACATGGGATCTCAAGTTATTCTTAAGGAACAAAATGAGGTGAGGCATTCCCCTAACTTTCCTAGAAAGGGTGACTACCGGAATCCCGGGCCTAAGTGCAAAAGGGTGAATCCGGAATCCCAGATTTTTGTGAATTAACGTGGTGTGTGGGAGGAACAACAAACCTTTATCAACCACTTTCATTGTTGCCTAAATAATGAGGGAACAAAGCATAATCACTAACAAAGATTGAGCAAATGATCAGTCCAATTCAAACAATAACCATAATGAATAAAATAAGTAAAAGAAACGGAAAACAAGCATGATTCACATTCACAAATATGCACATCAAGATATAATGAATAAAATGCAAGATGTGAAAATAATGAGAGGATGTAGATGCATCATGCAATTTGAAAAGTTTTTTTTTCTTCTTTTTTTGGAAAATGGATGCAATAAAGAACATGAGGTGCGATGCAATGCATGATGTCGTGTAAACATTTTATTATTAACCCCAAAATAGAACAAGACTTTGAAAATTGGCTTGACTCTCTTGCGTTCCCCAGTGGAGTCGCCAAGCTGTCGAAACGTACGGAGAGCCGTCCGACGGGAAATTTGGCGAAATAAACTAAGATTTAAAAACGAGAAAATAAGAAAAGGAGTCGCCACTAACCATTTGGTTTAGGTAGGTCAGCCACCTATTTTGACTCCATTTAACCTAACATAATCTACAAAGATTACCTTAGGTCAAACAGGTATTGGTCTATGAAAACAGATTTTGGGTTCGGGAGTCAGTTACGTTCGAGGAAGGATTAGCACCCCCGAAAAGCCCGAAAATCGGTACCACAAAAGTCTTTTGAAAATCAATTTTAGGGTTAATGACAAAATGTTTTCAAGAAGAAGAGAATAATTTAGAAACTAAAAGTTAAAATGTCGGAGTAATACTCCTTTTACTACGGGTTAATTCACCCTTAAAGAAATTCGATTTAACGAGATCCGTATTGAAACTTGGTCAGAAAGTTCCCAATGTTGAATAATCGAATTGAGATCTTCCGAAAATAAACTTTGAAAATCAAAACGTTAAAACAAATAGTTTGCCAAAGATAAATTTAATTTAAAGAAAAAATAAGTTTGAAAATGACTGAGTTAAATTTGGAAAGACCTCAATTGTTAAGAACTAAATTGAAATCTTTCGAAAATATTTTTTTTTATTTTGAAATTAATGTCGGAATTATCAAATTCCTTTTATTGATATGTAGATTTTAAATAAAAGCAAGTTTCGAGAAAAAAAAGATTTAAGTTTAATTAGAAAGATTTCAATGTAAAGGTCAAATTGAAATCCTTAAAAAACATTTTTTGATTTTTGAAAATGATGTCAGAATAATTAAATTCCTTTTATTTTTGGATCTCATTTTTAAAACCTTGATTAAAGAAATTAACCAAAGTTTGATTTTGTATGAAAAACCTCAACTATTGATTAAGTTTGAGATTTTTCAAAAAAAAGTATTTTTGAACTTTTAAAACTATGTCGGAATTGAAATTCCTTTTGCTGATAAAGGGGATTTTCTTTTAAAATATTTTTTAGGGTTTTCTTGAAGAAGTGATATTTGTAGAAGAGACTTTTGGAATTTTAAAGATATCATAAAATATGATGTGATATGCAAATAACCTGTTAAAATAATGGATAAAATCATTTTTTTTATTTTTTTTAAAATAGACGGAAATCTATATTGAAGCCTTCCGATGCCCAATCGGAATCCCGATAAGGTTATCTCGAAAAACCCTTAACTAAGAGAACCATTGAAGTCCTCGTAATCACGAGGTCCTCTCCGATTCTCTATCATTAGGATTTCCAATGCACATGATTCTTTTGAAAACGATGCACTAATTTCTAAATGCATGAAATGATGGGACAAAATAAACTAAGGACATAGGTTATCACAAGAAATATATTAAATAGATATTAAACGAATAATTAAAGATGCATGAACTTAATTTCTAAAATGACATAAATGATGTAAATGGTCCTAAGCTAAATGACATAAATTAAAATTCTAATGGACCTAAGTTAAATAGCATATTAAAATATTAATGGACCTAGGCTAAATGGTATAAATGGAAATGGGCCTGAAACTAAAATGCAAATGGACTTGATCCTAAAATGCAAATGGGCCTAATTACTATATGGTATAAATTAAATGACATGGGTCTAGACTTAAAATGCAACTGGACTTAATCCTAAAATGTAAATAGGCATAAATAACAAAGAGACAAATGAAATATGCATGACCTATATTAGAATGACCTAAAATAAATATGTATGGACTTAATTAAGACAAATTAAATATGCATAAATTTAAATTGGAATGATATTACTTAATTGTGCATAGGTCTAAATTAAGCATAAAAAAAATCAAAATTAAAAAATGTAAATTAAATCAATTTCAGAAAATACCAGAAAAAATGGAAAAGGGTTTGTTGCGATTAGGTCGGGTCAACACGCGGGTCACTGTAGCGGGTCGTTGTAGCGGGTCACTGTGCGGGTCAGCAGGGTTTTAATGAAGGTGAAAAGTCTTTTTTTTTTACCCTCATGAGTATAAAAACACCTTCAGAAACTGTTTTTAACTTTTTTTTGCCATTTTTTCTGCCTTCACTCTCTCTCTCTACCCGAAATTTTTTTTCTCTCTCTCTACAAACATAAACAAACCCAGAAAATCAACCCCAAACGGATCAAAACCAACCTTCAAACTCAGAAAATTATGAACTTTCGAAGAACACCAAGAACACCAAGAACAATTTTTCTCTACAAACACTATTAAACCCAGAAAATCAACCTTAAATGGATCAAAACTAACTTTCAAACCCAAAAAATTATGATCTTTCAAAGAACACCAAGAACAATTTTTCTCTACAAACACTATTAAACCCAGAAAATCAACCCTAAATGGATCAAAATCGACTTTCAAACCCAGAAAATTATGATCTTTCGAAGAACACCAAGAACAAATTTTTCAAATTTTGTCTTCTGAACCACGAAATTAGCCACAATCTCCCCAAACTGACTCTCCTTGGTCCCCTAAACAAGAATCAAACCTTCGATTTGTCAAATTTCAAGGCTAAAAATCCAGATCTAGCTTTTAAAATTTTTTCTAAAAAAAAAAACATACAAAAAAAAAACTTCTTAAATTTTTTTTCTCCTTTCTTCTTTTTTCTCTTTTTTCTCAAAAAAAAATTCTTTTCTCCAACAATCTTTTCTTACCATCTCCTCTTGCAATCTTCTCCCCTCCCCTTTTATTGATGATGAATTTATGTGAGTGGGGTGGTTGAAATGATGATTTTGTGAGTGGGTGTTGAAATGATGAGTGTATGTGAGTGGGGTGGTTGAAAATGATGAGTGTATGTGAGTGGAGTGGTTCAAATTGATGAGTGTATATGAGTGGGGTGGTTGAAATTAATGAATGTATATGAGTGGGGTGGTTGAAATTGATGAGTGTATGTGAGTGGGGTGGTTGAAATGATGGTTTTCAATTTTTTATTTTATTTTATTTTATTTTTTTTGGTCATATTAAAAAAATAGTGTCTACAATAGTATTGCAGTAGCCCAACTGCGGTGGATATAGTTCCTCTTTTTAACAAAACACGCGAGATTTAATGACACACCTAGACCCCTCTATACCTTTTTCGTAGGATCAGAATAATAGAAGACGATGACTACTATAGAAAAGGAATTGTCCAGCGATAGATAAACCTTGGTGTAGACAACAAAGAAGAGATATCAAGGATAGGATAAGACGGAGTTTAAAGATAAGGTATTCAATAGTGCATGGATTATAGAGGCAACCATGGACCTAACCAGACTCCCTTTAAACTCAAAACCAATGACCCTATGGCCTAATGTCGAAAGGGATCGAAGGATTGGGCCAAATAATGAAAAACAAAGAAAAACAAAAAAGAGGGAAGGAGGTATGGCGCGGGACCTGATCAAGTCCGATGCCAGACCTATTCTATAAAAGGGGGAGGCGCCCCCATTTCTCTTCCCTCCCCCCTCTTCTTCTGCTTCTTCTTCCTCCCCTTTCCTCCTTCACTACTTCTATCCAAACCCACCACCTCCTAAACACTTTCCTAAACATCTTTAAACAAACAACAAGCCTCCATAAGCAACGATGGAAGGAGAAATCAAGGCAAAATGCAAAATGAGCAAAGACAAGCCCTTGGAGCCAGTGGAAAGATCCGACCATATCTCATAATCCGGCTATCGGGTCGAGGTTAGATCTTAATATGTTGTAGTAGACTTCTTAAGTTTTCAAATACCCCTAGATCAAAAGCTTTGATAGTTCAAAGTATATGTTACATTTTTAGGTGTTAAATGAGCATAGGTTAGAAATTTATGGATTTTGAGCTGATGATTCTTATTTTTATTTCGGTGGATATGTTGTGGATTTTTGGGGAGTGTATGTTTCAATTTGTATGTCGATTCATGGAGAAACAGAGGAGAAACAGGCTCGGAAAGAGGCAGAGAGACTCGAATATGAGTCTTTGTCTCATATCCTACGCGGGAGTCAAGTTGGAAGGCCAAAATGGCCTTCCCGACCAGGTCCGACACTGGACGTGGTCAACCCCGCATGGGACCCACCCTGGTCACCTGGGGGCATTTTGGTAAGTTCACTTAAAGTGTCTTTTTTTTACCCCAAACTCCATCGGACACTTTCCTAACCCTCAAATCACTTCTGAACCTTAGTTTTTTCATATTAGAGCCTCAAAATCATTTATGAGAGTTTGAATTAGATTTCTAACTCATTTCACATGTAATTAAGGTTTTCGGACGATTAAGTACTGTGACGCTTTAGAGATCAATCGTCAAGGAGTTTTTGGAAGTATACGAACCTTTCAATACTATGAGTTGCTTTGTTTCAGTGTTTAGCCATTTAGTACTAAACTTTTTTATTATTTTATAAATGTTTTAATTATATTTTTGGGATTTGGGTATTCCTTCTACACGCACACACACTTTTAATTGCATATCATCACGGATGGGGTATTTTAAAAGTAAATTTAAATTCTTAAATTCTTAAAATGTATGTATGTACACGTATGTATGTAAGTATATATATATATATATATATATTTATATTTATATATATATGAGATGAGTGTCCGATGGGGTAATATTATATGAGATGAGAGACGGAATCCCAGAGAGGACAATATGAGACTCAGTGCTCTATGAGTGAGTGAGTGGATCGAGCGGAGCATGCATCTGACAAGTAGCCGTGAACTACCTTTTAAGGGGCACGGTGATCATGGAGACTCTGGAGTAAAGAGGCACAAAGCAACAGTCCCCGGGCAGAGATGTAGCTGTGCTCCACCCACAGCGAATGGCACCATCGAGGGCACAAGGTTGAGAGAAGTATGTATATATACATACATATATATATATATATATATGGATTATATAAGAAAAATTTTTAAAAGAATAGGATAAGATAGCCCTCGACGATACGAGATCTTTGACCTAAGTGGAAGGTCGAGCCTCGATGTGTTTTCACAGTCAACTCGTAGTTAGTTCATTATTATTATTATTATTGATTGAATTAAAAAGGTTTTGGAGAAAATGTTTTAGAAAGGTTTTCAAAGTTAAATAAAAAATATTTTCTAACCTATTTTGGAATTACCTGACTCCCTAAGTTCTATTTGACTTTGCATTCAACCAAAGCTACTCACTAAGTACACTGAAGTGTACTCACCACACGTTTACTATAATGTTTTTCAAGTTAGACATTCTGAGGCTCATTAGGAGATGTCAATGGCTAAGAGTTATTTGATTTCTGCTGCCTACGTATTTCCTCAAGTTAATCTACTGGTACACAATTTAATTTAAATTGTTTTATTACATGATTTTCAATAATTATAAATGTTTTCTTATTAAAGTTTTAGTTTAATTATTTTGCAATGATGATATTCAATCTATGCCTCATGGTGCTTCGGGGTGCGTGAGAGGCCGACACGTATTTCGAAGAAGCACAGAGATTGCCACGTGACCGACCTCCGGGTTGAGACGTGACATTTAAGGAAATTATCTTAAATTTAAATGACTTAATACACAAAATACCTATCAAACTTATACAAAATTGTTATTTTAATATTCTAATTTTTATTTTTGACTTTTTGTCCTTTGAACTTTAATTTTTTGAAAAAAAATAGAGCTTTTAGCACTGAAATGGCATAACATGAAAATCCACATGTCATATAAAAATTTCAGGTGTCAATGTCTAGGTAGGTTACATCAGAATCAATGCTACATTATTCAAAAAATCAAAATTCAATGGTCAAAAAATTAAAAATAAAAGTTGAAGAATTAAAATGACAATTTTGTATAATTTCGAAAACCACTTTGTGTATTAAACCAAATTTAAATTTACTTTTTCTTCATTTAAATTTAAAATTCACTAGCTACCACCAACCGAAGAGATGGAATAAATAAACAAGACATCATCAGATATACATACAACACAAGAAGTTAAAAAGACAAGACAAAAAGTATTTGACTTGTTTCCCCTGTTCTTTCTCGATACAACCAATACTATATTGGATCATTGACCCTTTTTCTCTGTTTTCACACGCAGCCGGCGGATCAAAAAGTTACTAAATTCCATGCATGTATAGAATATATAATCCATATTCTTAATATTTAATCTTGCTTCTCGTTTAATCAGCATGGAGTCAAACATAATAATGGTTGGCAACTGGCAGTTGGTAAATTCAAGGTATCACTTCAGTAACAAATTCCAACATTCTTCTTGCAGACTTTAGCCGAACGCTCTATATAAGTATATGATTGCATTCTGAATAGAGTAACACGAAGCCTCTTCCCGTTCAATTAAGAATTGGGCATTGATTAATTGCAGGCATGGAGCTTGAGGTTGAACTAATATCCAGAGAGATTGTCCAGCCATCCTCTCCAACTCCCGACCGGCTTCGCGCTTACCAACTCTCTTCCCTTGATCAATTAATTTCCTCAGTTTATAACCCTTTGGTCATGTTTTACCCTGAAATATGTGATATCGAAGCCAACAAAATCAAGACGTCCGATCAGCTTAAGCAGTCCCTTGCCAAAGCTCTAACCTATTTCTACCCACTAGCTGGACGCATTTTGACAGACAATCGGATTGTAGATTGCAATGATGAGGGCATACCCTTTTTGGAAGCCCGAGTCAAGTGCCAACTTTCAGATTTTATAAACAATCCCATCCCTTCCGAAGTTAACAAGTTGCTTCCCTTTAATCTATACGACGAAGTTGAAGAATTTCCCATGGGAATCCAATTCAACATATTTGAGTGTGGAGGAATAGGTGTTGGTGTGTGCATTACTCACAAAATCGGAGATGCCCTGTCACTTTTCACGTTTGTGAATATGTGGGCAGCCATTGCTCGAGGGGACAAGAAATTAATTGCCCCTGAATTTGGTTCAGCTTCGTTGTTCCCACCACGGGATCTTTCAGGGTATAACCCAACTATTCCCAGACCAAAAGACAAACTTATAACAAAACGGTTTTTGTTTACTGCCTCCAAAATAGAAGAAATCAGGGGAAAGTATACTAGCTTACAGAACCAAACACGACCAACTCGGATTGAGGCCTTATCAGCTTTCCTGTGGAGCCGTTTTGTTGCTGCCGCTGAGGTCAGATCAAGACCCGACACATTTTGCTTGATTACTCACATGGTAAACTTGCGTACAAGAATAGACCCGCCTCTGCCAGAATATTCAATCGGGAATCTTTTCAACCCTGCAATCACTTTTCCGTCCATCGACAACAGTAATGGAGAAAGTGGTCGTAATCTCGTGACCCAGATGAGAGACGCCATAAAGAAAATCGACAAAGAGTACGTGAAGAAGCTCCAAGACGGATATAATCGGGTGGAGTCTATAAGAGAGATCACTTCAAGGCATAGGGAGATTTTTTACTTAACTTTCACTAGTTTATGCAGGCTTCCTCTATATGAAGCTGATTTTGGTTGGGAAAAACCAATTTGGGTAAGTTCGGCTGCTCGGGGTATAATGAACCTAGTTGTCTTCATGGACACCGCATCGGGTAAGGGGATAGAAGCTTGGGTTTGCCTAGAAGTGAAAAACATGGAAAAATTAGAGTCTGACGAGGAATTTCTGGCATATTTTGCTTCAAAAAGCTTCTAAAGTTAAACTCCCAGCATTTGTAACGAAGCTTAAAATTCATGCTCTTGATGTCTGGGTTTGCTAATGCGTTTGGTTTCAATCAACGTTTGCGTGTTAACTGTCCCTGATTCAATGTATAGTTTTACTACTATTATCAATATCAATTACCCTTTTCGTTTCTCAATTCCTAACATGTGAAGCAATGTAAAAAGCGACTTGTTAATTTTTATCGTTAGCTAATAAGAAAGTTATATGTTTAATTTGATCGACCGTCCCAAAACTATAACAACATATTAACTTTGCACAGAATTGAAACTTGAGTTCAACTTTGGCTCTTAATTAAATTTTAATTAAAAAGCTTTTATTCTTACCAGGAGGATATATATGGGGTCTCCTCAAACTCGAAACCAAGTGAATTCCCACCTTTAATCAATATTTTGACTCTTAATTAATTGTTTAGACATGTAATGCTACATGATGTAAGTATGTGATGGTATTATTGCTTTGAAGTGTAGTGATCTCAAACGTATAATAAATTTTGTATCGTTAAAGAAAAGCAAAAGCATTAATTATCGTATGAATTGTGAACTTTTCCACGAAAACAGAGTAGGGATAACTCAGCATTCAAATTTTAATAGCACAAGAAAGGGATTGAATTCAAAGAAAATATAATATCATTGAAGATGCATGTATATAAGAAAAACAAGAGAAGTTAAAACAGTAAGACAAGAAATCAATTGCTCATTTCCCATTGTCATTTTTTCTCCGTTCTCTTTCAATCTCTTGCAGGCCGAACGCAATTCTACTAAATTATTCGATGCAGAACATATAACATATAGTTCTTAGTTATCTTTTAAAACTTCACACACTTACATGATACCATTCACACGTTTTGTGCGCCTTTTTGCTCGATAAATTTACGCACAAGAATGGATCCGCCTTCTGCCAGACAATTCTTTTGAAGATCTTGATAGCGTTGCAATGACAGTACTTCCAAGCTTGGACAGTGGAGAAAATGGTCATAATCTTGTTAGTCAAATAAGAGAGTCCATGAGAAAGTCGACAAAGAGTACATGAAGAAGGGCCAAGATGGATACAACTAGAGCTGTTCAAGGGTGGGGTACCCACCTAAACCCCAAGGCCTATTCGAAAAATGTGAGGGTTTGGACAAAAAAATAAAACCCGAATATCAAGTCCGGATAAAAGGAGGAGGCTCGTTTAGAAAACAGGCCGGGTTTTGGTCTTAGGCATTAAAGCGCGGTCCCTTTTTCATATAATATTTTTATATTTTTATTTCTAAAAATATTAAATATATATATAAGATTATTATTTTAAATATTACTCTTTAAATATATTTTTAATAAAAAATATAATCCTAAATTATTCTAAAAGTTATTCTATAATTCTTATTTATTCTTAAAGAAAATAATATTATAATTTTTATTTTTTAATTTTTTCTTAAGGTAAAAAGAATTTTGACGGGCTTCTATACGGATCTTGAACAAATATATTAAAATCTGTACAGGCTTTGGATATTTGATCAAACCCGAATTGTCGGGCCGAACCGGACTTAAACAAACCAATTTTTTGTTTTTCTTAAACCAAAATCCGACCCGAATCCGACCTCGCCCTGCCCATGAGCACCTCTAGATACAACCACTTGGACTACGTCAAAGAAAATATCTCAAAGACCCACCGAAGGGGTTCCTCGAATGGAGTTGCTTTCCTGGACACTGCTCCGTTGTTGGAATAGAGGCTCGGATTAACATGGAGTACATGGCAAAATTTGATTGCAACGAGCCAAAACCTACCCAAGATAATTAGTTTCTATAGTTTGAATTAGACTTAATACGTAAAATAACTCTCAAATTTATATGAAATTATCATTTTGACCCTTAAACTTCTATTTTATGAATAATATAGTCTTTATTGTTAACGTGACGTAAAAAAAATTTTCATATATCAATATTTGAATAAGTCACGTCAGCTTCAATAGTTACATTATTCATAAAATAAAAGTTCGAATGTCAAAAAATCTAAAATAAAAGTTAAAGGGTCCAAACGATAATTTTTTACAAATTTAAGGGCTATTTTATATATCAAGCTGTTTCAATTAATGTTTGCTAATAAGCTTTTAGCTCCCTAACATGATTTTTTTCCTTTCTAATTATATTGGAAGACGTTGAAAATACTTCTGAATTTATTGGAATTGCTAGTAAAATAAGATTCCTTTATTTCATTTTTATCAGCAAAGCTGTTTTTGTTTGTAGGTGCTTTTGGCTCCCTTTGCTATAGCTTCATGATTGGCAGCAATGAAGGAAAAGCAGCCATGGACAACCGCAGCTTAAGCGGTCATCCGCTGCACCCTCCCCTAGCCAGTGAAAAAAAGTTGCGATTGATTGTCCACGTATGACAACCGCACAACTGCTCCAAAATTCCTTTGGCAACTCTTCTCCGGTGAAAGGCAGAAAAAAGGTGCTTTTTTGTATCACACGGAGTTAGCAAAGGAACCCCCATTTCTGTGGCTGTCTCATGGTGGTAGAGGATAGATGAAAGTTTTTCCATGGCATTTCAGATTTCTGGTGTCTTTTGATATGCTCCTCTCGGCTGAATGGCTTAAAGCTTTAGCTCCTTCCCCTGATCATGCTCGACCCTTTCTTTCCAGGGATTTGGTATGTATGAAAAATATTTGGGGCAGTCTTTAATGCTATCTGCTTCCTATTAGCCTTCAATTCTATCTCATGTATATATTTTATACTTGTTTCACACTTCACAGTGTAATGCCATGTCTTTTCTTCATTGCTTTTGTTTTATATGGTAACATGAACAATAATAAAATAAGGGTATATTTATTACACTGGATTAGATTGGATAAGATGAGAAGAAAAATTATATGTAATTTTTAATATGATTTTATAGAATCGACATTATGTGGAGAATTATTCATAAGATGACTTAATCCTCTAAAAATGGAAAAGATTGACTCATCCTATGAATAATCCTTTCCACAATGTAAATCTATGTTAATACTCTAAAACTACATTATAATTTACATGTTTTTTTTCTTTCTTATCCTATCCAATCTAATCTAGTGTAATAAACTTGCACGAAAGGAAAAGAATGAAATTTGGTTCAACATTTTCAGCAGATAAGGCATAGAATTGGCGGAACTTGTTCAAATTCAAGCTCAAAAGTTTTAGCTACCAAACAAACTATGAACAAGCTATGTTCCCATAACAACCAAAAACTTGACTCTTACTTGGTGAAAGTCAAAATTTGAAATTGATCGGAAACATTTGCCCCGTTCTTTGGATTTTGTGGACAAAATAAGAACAGCAAGTCAAAGCTGCAACTAGATGTTGCTCTTTCCAGCACAGACCAAAACAGAACACTGAGCAGAGGAGCTAAACTTAAATATTGAAAATCTTTTCATTAAACTCAACATTGATCCATTCAATGTCTTCATAATATATATATATATATATATATATGACAAGAACAATACAAGTTGATCTCTAAGCCATACTAAATTAACTGTTTAGCACTAGAGTTTACACTTTACATCAGCTTAATCAAGGTTATGTCGCTGTTATACCAACCATGAATATAATCCACAGTAACCTTAACAGAAGAAAGAAAGTAAAACAATCCTCACATGCAACTATGAAACAAGTAAACTAATCATAATTCAATTATCATAAAGGCAAATCATATGGAGATGCTAGGGTTCAAGAGAGCCGATCCGAGAAGCTCTTTATCACATTCAAATATGGACATTTCTTGTTCCTCCAAAGTCACCCAAGCTTCAATTCCACCATCTTTTTTGGTGTCAATCAAAACAATAGTGTTCCTCAATGATAGGCTTGCACTACTTACCCATACAGGCTTCCCCCACCCATAATCCATTTCATAAAGTGGAAATCTGCACCAACTTGTGCACCTATAAAGTGCTGCATCCTTGCAGAGTTCCCTCCTCTCCTTGAGAGACTCAATAATCAATAAAAACCCATCATCGCCTTTGAACTTATCTGCCTTTTGATTGCAAAATTCGGTTACCTCTCTTCTCATCACACTCACCAACTCGTTTAACTCCATCTCTCCTTCTCCAATAAACACTGGCGTTGGCCAAATGAGATTTCCTACTGAGTTTTCAGGCAGAGGTGGGGCTATTCTCTTGCGCAAGTTCGCTGCTTGGAATAAAACCACTGGCATTGCTGACCCTGATTTAGCACGAGAAGCTGCGACAGAACATCTTAAGATAAGTGCCAAGACCACTTCCACACGAGATGGAACGAATGTTCCAGCAGCTTTGTCCTTGAGACTAGCAATTTTCGATGCTTCAAACACGAACCTCTTTGTGACAAAATTTCCAGATGGGAGTTTGAGTGGGGGCATGAAAGATAGGTCTCTCGGTGGAAGCAAAGATGCTCCAACGAAATCCGGAGGGGACACTTCTTTGTCAGAATCACGAGCGATTGCTGTCCAGCTTTGGAGGAAAGTTACCAATGAGGAAACATCGGTGTTCTTGTGCAATAGACAGACGCTGATAGCTGTCCCTCCACAATCAAATGTTGTCAATTGAATAAGCAGAATGCAGTTTGAAGCCGATTCCGATGTCTCGGGATCAGTAGTAGGAAGAAAAGCATTTAACACTTCCATGTCAGGTTGTTTGAGATAGTCTGAAAGTTGGCAATCAATGCTAGCTTCGACAAAATAAGCACCTTCATCGTTGCAATCGATGGAGACATCATCTTTGAGCCGTCCTGCCATTGGATAGAAGTGGGTGAGAGCTTTAGAGAGTGAACTCTTAAGAACATGAGATCTCTGGCTGCCTTCGTTGTCCCCATTTGAGGGGTGGATGCCTGGGGTAGCCTCATAGAAGAAGACTATAAGGCCATAAAAAGATGGACAAAGCTGATCCAAAAGGGAGAGGCCGAAGTTTCTAAGGTGATTAGGCGTTGGAAAGGATGGCTTAATGGTCTGTCGAGAGGTAATATCGAGCTTCATTTTATCTCCCTTTAGCTTATTCTTGTTGATCTGTTCGCATATGTATTTATTAGAGGATGCGGAGCAAGTGATGGTAGCAAATCCTGTTAAAAATTGGAGTTTTCGCTCAGATTGTTAGGTCCAGAAACACATTAATTTTCCTCTAGACATGCAACACGGTCATTCAACGGTAGTTCAAAAACAAATATATACCAAGCTTGATTTATCTTTTCCTTACTCACGTTATTATATTTTACAGATTTATATATATATATATATATATATATTGTTTCAGAAGATTATGATCGATTAATACAATATTACATTGGTTTGTATATATATATTTTTTGTTTGAAATCAAGTAAATTATTTCTTTTTTATTTTAAGTAAGAATATTCCAAGTTTATTCACGCAAATTAAACTACTACAGTCACCATTCTCACTGTTGTACTAAGGGACCAAGTAATAATTAAGGTCTATACAACCACTTTGAAAGAGGCTTATATAACTTCTTAATCAATTTTTATCCGCTTATTGGGGGCGTATTAACATTATTTGTGACAGAATTTGATGTTACATACAAGTCACTCTCGGACTACACGTTTAAGCTTTGACTTTATTACAATAGTCTTCCAAGAGACATCCACTGAAATTAGGTTCTCAAGCATAATTCTTCAATATAAGATTGAAAAATTCAGCCAAAAAAGTTAAAGTGTAAAAGCAAAGCCCCCTAAACTTATTTTTAAAATATCAATTTAAGCCTCTAAACTTTTATTGTAACCAACTAAACCCTTTGACTTTTTAATTCACAATTAAATAACCCTTAAAACTTTTATTTACACCCAATTAAACTCATAATGGGATTAAATTAATTGGTCAAGTGATCCAGTTCTACATATCTTTAACTGTCGTCGATTAAGAGATTTAGCAAATTTTAATAACACCTAAAGTTAAAATTAGATGTATTGAAGTTTTATATGAAATCTAATTACCAAGTCATATAAAGGGCCCAATTATCGGGAGCTTATTTTGATCACAATAAAAATTCAATGACTTAATTGATTTCTTAAAATGAGTTCAGGGAATTTTTTATATTTAAGCCAAAAAAAAAAAAAGAGAGAGGATGATGAAGATGAGGTTAGTATCAATGATTTTTCATTCAGTCATGGAGTACAAATTAAATAACAGAAATATCTCCTCTATCATGGTAGGCAATCAATTTTCTTTTTATTTTAATCTTGACCAATTAAGTGTGTGTATATAATAAAGATTAATTATTATTCTATTTTAAGCGAATTAATCAATGTAATCAGTTTAGGTTTAAGTTTTAAATTTCTTTATCGTATGCATTAATTGGAGGCACCATATGGTGAAGTACATATTCTTATAGAAAACAGCTCTACACAATGCATTTTATAGTATTATTATTATCTATACCATTAAAGGACAAAAAAAATCTTATGAAGGTTATAAAAGTGTTATAAAAGTGTCAAGTGAGATAAAAATAATTAAAGGTAATTTAAAAATAATTTTTATTATTTTTTTAAGTGTATTAAATACTTAATGTGAATTATTCATACTTTAACTAGAGTAAGATTAGAATGTGAGTAGAGTCTTTTTGGATGGAGTAGATCCTATCCTGATAAGAGATATTGTCATAATGATTGTCAATTTGTAATTCTTTTTAAATTTCAATGAAACTTTTCTTTTCCTTAAAAAGAAGAGAAAATTTGGTGTGGCCTATCCATTATATTTGTGAAAGAAAAAGAGGAAAAATATTTATATTTAATTTGAAAACAATCTTTTTTTATGAAAATAATTATTCATATTGATAAAAAATAAAATATATAATTATTTTTTTATTGATATGTTATTAATCAGAATACTTATATAATATTCTCTCTGTTCCAAAACTTGTGTGACCTATTTACTTACACATTGTTTAAGGAAAAAAAAGTCAAAAACTTGTTAATTTATATTATTGCCCTTATATTTTTATTATTTTTGAGATTTTATATTGTGATGTGATAAAAAATAAAGATAAATTTAAAATTTAAAGTATATTAATTATTTATTTATGATAAAAGATAAAAAAATTAAGACATTTAAAAAAAAAGAAAAACAAATAAACAACTATATTTATCTTCTTGACATAATAATTCTTCCAATATTTGGGTTAGTTGAAGTAAAATGTCATCATGCTAGAAAGCTACGTACATTAAAGGTTTCTAAGTCTACACGCTATCTTGGTTGACTTAAATTGTCAAAATCGATGGGCATCAATCCCATCACAATTAATTTTGACAATTTGCTTCTCGTTGCACTTGAGGAACCTAAATTAATTGAATTAATTTGACAAACCCCAAATTTCAAAGGAAAAAAAAAATCCTTCAAGAAGATGACAATAAAGTAGTGTGCCCGAAATCAACTTGCGCCCACCAGACAATTATCGATGAAATGTAACATCACGCCACATCATATCTTGATGATTTTTACAATAAAAACATTGACGTTTCTAGATTCAAATTTTAATATGTTTATTTATTAAAATTAATATACTTAAGAATGCGTATAATTTGTAAGTCTTCTAGATATTTTGAAAATTGGTGAATATGTCATTTTTTTTTAGCATTAAGTTTTCAACTCTTTATCCGTACCGAATATGATAAGATAACGAAAAAAATTATATATATTTTATAATATATTATTTGTTTTATTTACGAAGATTTGGATTGTCATTCTCCTCTAGTTTTTACAGAATTAAGTTATCATATACTAATGACTAACTCTTTTAATAATTAAATGACTTAATATCCAAATTGATCTATAAATTACATAGAAAAAAATAAATTAGTTCCTAAACTTTTATTTGAGACAGATTAATCCATCAATTTTTATTTTGGGATAGATTGGTCCCTCAACTTTTATTTTAGAACAGATTGATCCCTAAAGTTTTATTTTGAGACTGATTGATCCCTAAGTTTTCTTTGATTTTTTTTTTCATTCTAGGCCTATCTGTTTCAAAATAAAAGTTCAGGGATTAATCTATCTTAAATAAAAATTTAGGGACTAATATGTTCTTTTTTGTGTAGTCCAAAGATTAATTTAGATATTAAGCCATAATTAAATCTTATGTAAATAACTATACTATACAAATTATACATAATTGTCAATAGTTGGGTGCCCTATTGGTAGAGTATTAGACTCTTAACTTCAATGACTAAAATTTAAACCCGGAAAAATTAAACATAAATTTTTTGCTAATTTTATCTTATAAAATATATACTATCCAATATATTAAACCGGCTCTAATTATATATATATATTTTGGTGAGAAAACGGGGTCAACGACCCAACTAATCAATAGCCATTAATTTGGGGTGGCTAACACCCTTGATATCCTCCAGTAAAACATTTTGGAAGCCTTGCGGGGGCCTGCTAAGTAGTAATAAACCTTTTCGCTGAGAGCAACTCCATTTTGCCAGCCAATCTGCCGCCATGTTTCTTTCTCTCGGTATATGCTTCAGACTCCAGCTCCAAGAACTATCTAGCATCCCTCTAATGGCTTCCACTAGAGGATGGTACGGGTGGTTTGTGTTGACGCCTTTCTTTAGCGCTGCCACTGAGTTGCTTGAGTCAGACTCAATCTCCAAATAATTTAAGTAAAGCTGTCTCGCATATCTAATTCCGTGGAAGATTGCCCATAATTCAGCCAGGTCGATTGTACAGTCTCCTAGGTTGAGGCCGAACCCTCCTATCCAGTTACCTTGGTCAGTCCTAAAAAGACCCCCTGCTGCCGCCATCTTCTTGTCTTGGCTCCAGCTTCCGTCCACGTTTAGTTTTATCCAATTCAGTCTAGGTCTCTCCCATGATAGTTGGACAGTGTGTACATTCTTGTTTTTAGCACCATATCCACTCTCCTTATACCATTCTGAAAGAACTCTTCCAATCTTTTCCAGTTTGTTTTCAATGGGAATATCCCAATTGGAGAAAATTTTCATGTTTCTCCATTTCCAGATTTCCCAACATGAGACAGCAAACAAAATTGGCCAGGCCCATTCACCAAACTTCCTGTCCTTGCAGCCTACGATGTTGAATTCTATCCAATCCTGCAAGTTAAGAGTCCAACTTGATATGAAGTTAATATCAATCATAAAAATCTCCCAAATACCTTTAGCATATTTACAGTCTCTCAAGATATGTAGAACCGACTCAGAGACTGCTCCACAAATGGCACAGGAGCTGTCATTAGTGAGGTTCCTAATTCTTCTATTTTCATTTCCCAACACTCTATTATTCATTGCCAGCCATAAGAAAGTCTGGATTTTCGGTTGCACCTTTAACTTCCATATCTCCTTGGAATTAGAGCTTGAATTCTGTAACAGGGGAGACTTGATGCTTTGGTAGGCTGACTTAGTAGTGAACTTTCCATTTTGGGACAGGCACCAAATGAGTTGGTCTTTAGGATTACCTAGGAGTTGGACAGGGATACAACATGCTTTCTCAACAAGATGGATAGGGAGATATTCTCTGAGTTTGTTCAACTTCCATCCGTTCTCATTAATAAAGTCTACTACTGTAAGTCCATCAAGGTCCTTGCTGTGAGGTAGAAACACGGTCTCAGCAAGGGACTGTTCATCTTCAAGCCATTTATCATTCCAGAAACTTATATTAGTGCCATTTCCCACTCTATATTTCAGCCCTTTTTCAAGAATACTGCAGCCTTCGTTAATCGATTTCCAAGTGTAGGAGCTGTTGATAGTGGCATGAGGTCCAGCAAGCCTTTGGGGGTTAAGGTATTTCGCCTTCAGAACTCTTTGCCACAAACTATTTTCCTCTCCTAGTAGTCTCCATCCCATCTTCGCCAAAAAAGCAAGGTTCATATCTCTGGTTTTTTTAAGCCCTAACCCGCCTTCGATTTTTGGTCTACAAACTGTTTCCCAGTTCATTAAATGGATTTTTCTTTTGGTGGGAGAACTTCCCCAAAGAAAGCTCCTGTTCATTTTGTCAATCTCATCGCAGACAGTAATTGGGATCTTTGAAGATTGCATGGTGTAGTAAAGAATAGGAGCTGATGCAGTTTGAATGAGGATGGCTCTACCTGCTAGGGAGAGTTTGTTAATCTTCCAGCTAGCCAGTCGAGCTTGAACCTTTTCAACAAGACTCCAGTAGGTCTTCTTAGTAATTCTTTCATGAATTAAGGGCACCCCTAAGTATCTGCCAAGGTTTGTTGTTCTAGGAATTCCAGTAGATCTCACGATGGCATTGACTATTCTTCTTGGAGTATTCTTAGTGATAAAAAGCTTTGATTTTAGCAGACTTACTGTTTGGCCTGACCATTTACTAAAATCCTCCAAGGTTTGTTTTACAACTTCAACCTGTTCAAGGGCTGCAGATGAGAAAAGAATAAGATCATCAGCAAAGAAAATGTGAGATATACCAGGGCCATTTTTGGATGGTTTGACCGGTTTCCACTGATGGAGAGAGATTTTTTCCTGGATAAGATGAGATAGTTTTTCCATGCCCAAGATAAACAAGTAAGGAGAGAGGGGGTCGCCTTGCCTTAACCCTCGAGTAGGTTTGAATTCCTCAGACTTCTCACCATTCCAAAGAATTTGAAAGGAAGGTGAGGTAATGCAGTCCATGAAAAGTGAGAGCATATTACCATTGATGCCGATTTCCTGGAGAATTTCTTTGATGAAGACCCAGTTCATTTTATCATAAGCTTTCTCTAAGTCAACCTTCCACACCACTGCTCCTGTCTTCCCTTTTCGTTTCCTCAATGAGTGTATCATTTCCTGAGCAACAACTATATTATCCACAATCTGTCTGCCAGGCACAAAGCTACTTTGAGTGGGGGCTATTAAAGTGTTTAGGGTAGGCCGAATTCTCTCAACTAGAATTTTGGTGATGACTTTGTAAATCACATTATAGAGACCAATTGGCCGAAGTTGGTTGATATTGGTTGGCTGTGCTACCTTCGGGATAACCACTAACAGAGTTTTGTTGATGTTGGGGGGGAGTTTCCCAGTAGCAAATGTTTCTTGGACCAACTGAATTACATCATCCTTCACTAAGGCCCAGTTCCTTTGATAGAAGCAGGCCTGGAACCCATCCGGTCCGGGTGCTTTGTATGGGCCTATATTGAAAATAGCTCTTTCGATTTCATCAATTGAGACAGCTCTGTGAAGAGAGACCAATTCATTTTCAGGAATGGTAGGAAAAGAGATTGAGATTCCAGGTTCAAAATTGGATGAGTCGGGTCTCGAATAAAGTTGCTTGAAGTGTGAGACTGCATGGGCTTTTAGAGCATCTTTATCTTCAATCCAGTTGCCATCAACATCTTTTAAGGTTCTTATTTTATTTCTGCTTCGTCTAATTAGAGCCAGTGTATGGAAGTAACTAGTGTTCCTGTCTCCTGATTGAATCCATTTTGCCCTTGACTTCTGGAACCAGATCAGTTCTTCTCTTTTAAGAATCTCCTTGTACTCCTGCTTCAGATCAGTTTCAAGATCAAAAAGGAAGGGGTTTGGGCTCCTTTCTAAAGCCTTTTGGATTCCCCCAAGCCTTGCTTGAAGTCTTCTTTTTTGGTGGAAGACGTGTCCAAAAACTTGTTTGTTCCAAGCAATTAGATCTCTACTTACAACTTCTAGTTTGGAAGCAAACTCCCCTGAGTGAGAATTCCATATATTCTTCAGTATTTGTGGAAAATCTGAGTGGTTCTGCCATGCGGCTTCAAAGCGAAAGGGTTTAAGATGAGGTTGGGGTCTAGCTAACCCCTCGCAATCAAGAAGCAGGGGACAGTGGTCTGACTTGATGCTTGGAAGATGGAAGACTATTGCTTCAGGAAATGTCAATTTCCAATTTGAATTGCAGATCACTCTGTCTATTCTCTCCCATATAGTGGCTAGTCCCTTACCTCCTCGTCTCCAAGTGTATTTTTGACCAATAAATCCCAGGTCAACTAGTTCACATTGATTTATCACCTCTTGGAATTTCTTGCATCTATTCACATCTCTGTTGGAGAAATTAGATTTGTCGAATTCATATATTATAGCATTGAAGTCACCCCCAATTACCCAAGGCTTGTCTGTACGTTGACTTCTTTCACAAAGATAATTCCAAAGATGCTCCCTGTTCCCTGGAATTGGACTGCCATAGACTGTGGTTAAGTACCAGCTCTTGTTACCCATGCTGATTGTGACGGTTATGGCTTGGAAGAAAAAGTCTTCAATTACCAAGTCTACTACTCCATCATTCCAAAGTAGCCAAATGCCTCCAGCAAAGCCTGCTCCTTCAACAATGTGCCATTTAGAAAACCCGATCTTTTTCACAATTTCCTCAGCTCTATTGAGGTTCACTCTTGTTTCCATCAACCCAATAATAGCAGGTTTATGTTGACTAATCAAGTCTTTCAAACTTCTTACAAAATCTTCACTTCCTGCACCACGAACATTCCAAAAAAGAATTTTCATTGGAAACTAACAGAATGAGGGGGGGTTAGTCTTGGAGTTCAGTTACTCCTTCCATTTCTCTACTTTCATTACAATGCGTGTCTCCCATACAAGTATCGCTGACCCCTTCAACAGAGACATTAGGGAGAATGTCCTGCAATTCTTGATTACCATCAAGCCTAGTTTCACAGTCTCTGCTAGGCATATTATCTTTTTCATCTCTTAACTTATGATTGGTTGTTCCAGGAGGAGGGTTTTGGTGGGGTTCATCCACCGAGACTGGGACAAGGTTAGAAGATGGGTGGGATGGTTCTGAAGCAGGGTTGATAAATGGGGGGTTGGGGATTTTTACAGATTGAAGATGGGTGGTGAAGGGGTTTAGGTAGGAAGATTGTAGAGAAAATGGGGTGGGAGATGGAAGAGAGGCTGTTGGTTTCTTTAAAAGGCTAACAGGTTTCCCTGAGGATTTAGAAGGTCCACCAGAGAAACCTGTTACAAATTGCCCAATAATGGGTTGGATGAGTTTAGTGTCAGGAGTGGTTACCAGGATAGGATTAGAGGGAGTGTTGGTGATATCTTTTAGAGCATGGGCCTTGCCTTTCCCATGGGATGGGTTAGGATTTTGCTTGAGAGGTTTGCGAAGGGGGGGCTGATGGGTTGTTTGCTTACCTCTACTATTTGCTTCATGTGGCTTGGAAGGACTCTCATTCTCCCTTACAGAGCTTTCCTGGTTTTCCTGGTTTAAGACTGTGAACCGAGAGCCATTGGGGCTTACAGGACTGGCACTGCTAAATTGGTTCTTTCTCCTTGGGTTCCCTCCATTTCTTTTCTGGACCACCATCCATGGTCCGAACTGTGGGGTTCTCGAAGTATCTTCTTTTTGGACGTTTCCTGAAGTTTGCACATCTACGTTCATTCCTGCACTATCCTGTGTATCATCCTTCTGTTGCTCATCAGTATTAATAGGGCAGTAGCTCGAATCTTTCATGTGGCCGTAACTCCCGCAGTCAAAACAAATATTGTCAAGCCCCTCATACTCAATCGGCTGCCAGATAGGGCCAACAATAATCCCTCCCACAAGTGGGTTTTTTAGATTAATTTCCACACATATACGAGCAAATTTGCCTCTGAGGGACCCTTCTGTTGTGGCATCCACTTTAATAGTTCTCCCAATCAGATTACCAATTTCTCTCAGCACTTTTGTGTTGAAAAATTCAACTGGTAGTCCAGGAAGTCTAACCCAAACTGCCGTTGAAGAAATTTCTTCCTTATAGGGGTTGAACAAAGGTTTCCATTTACGGACTGTCAGATAAAATCCACCAACTACCCAGGGCCCGTCATTTAAAATTCTCATATAGTCTTCTAGCATGGATACTTTCACTAAGTAAAAATCATTTCCCAGATCAACTAAAGAAAACTCACCCCTAAGCTGCCATAGCTGACTCAGTCTACTATGTAGGAAGTTGAAGCCGAGAGACTTACCCAGTATTTTCACTATAAGGGTTTTGCGCCAAGGACTTCAGACTTTTTGATATTCATCTTTAGAAATCTTGAGAATGGGCCAAATGCTATTCTCTGCTTCATCATAAACAAGATTAACTTCAGGCTCTTCAACATCCTCAAGTACCTCATCCCATGTCAGACCCGAACTTACATCACCTTGAACAAAAGCATCCTTAAATGAGCGATGGCTTTGTGTATCCAACGTAGGAGAGCTTGGTTCGGCTTGGCTACTTTCAAGATCCATGGCATCATTTTCATGGATTCTGGACCTTTTGGTTGCCGTTGAACGGCGAGGATGTCTACCATTGGGGTCCCCAGGAGGGGAGACTTCCATGGAAAAAGGGGAAAGCTATCGTGCGCCGAGAGAATATTTTGGCTTTTGTTTTTAGCACTTTCCAAAGCCACTTAGTTTACCATATTACAATAACTAGATGGATCTTTGGGCTTCACCATAGGCCAAGGCAAACAGCATTTTAGTTTTGGGCTTCACTGCAGGGCTAGCTAGGCAACTTTTTTTCCTTTTTTTTTTGTATTATTATTTTTCATGTAGACAACAATATCAATACAATACCATATTGAAATAAAATTATATTTAAGCAAAAAAAAGTTTAGAAGCACAAGTCAAAAAGGAAATAATTAGATAAAAGCTCGAAAAAAATTCAAGGCCTGTTGCTATTGATAACTGATAGAGAATTAAGTTTGTTTGAAAGAAAAATAGAAAATAAGGAATTGTTAAATGGCACTTGAGGAGGAGGAGGCTGCGGGGAGTTTTATATGTTTATATATATATATATATATATATATTAAATTCAAGGTGTTAAGTTAGATAAGAATGAGGGAGAATCCTGATAAGTGCGCACAAAATCAGCATTTTGTTCTTTATAGACCTAATAAGTGTTTACAACTCCATAATTAGCATATAGTTAGCTATAGACATATCTATAACATATATAAAAGTATGAATGGTGTAAAATTTTTGAATTGTTTAAAATATCTTTTTTTTTTCTAAATATTTCAGAATTACCATTGATATTGTTTATTTAAATTGAAACTCTTTATTTATCTATTACTAAATATTATATATATATTTATTAAATAATGTTAGTAATTAACTATTTTTTTTCATCATAATTGAATTACTACTATATTATATTGAAGAAAATAGTTTAATTATTATTTAATTTTATGTAGTTTAATTTGAAGTTTGCCGATCTATATATAGTTTAATTATTATTCACTTTAATGTAGTTTTTTTTACATTTATTAGCGCACGTAACAGTGAATGACTAGTTTACATAAATACATACACACACATACATAGACACATATATGCGTATGTAACCGGGGTGACAATCCCGTCAAAAATATGCTGATTGACATAAGGAGTCTGTAAAATAACATGTGGCATAGGAGTACTAATATTTACATCCTGCAAACAGGTTGCATGTAAGGCTGGATCTAATCTTCATTTGTAGGGGTGAGCAGTGGCGGAGCCAGGAATTTTATCTAGTGGGGTCAATCTATTAATATAATAATATCATAGTTCAAAAAATTATGACATAAAAACTTTATACATGATATATATATTACAAATATACATACACAAACAACAAAGATAAATATTTAATAAAATTTTATTTATAATTGTCCACGACGAGTTTTCATAGCTTGAAACCATCGTATAATTGCTTCATTATCAACACTATTAAATACATCTCTTTCAATATATGTAATTAAACAATGATTCATCAAACTATCTCCCATTTGATTTCTCAACCGATTCTTCATAATTTTCATTGCCGAAAAGGATCTTTCCATACTTGCAGTTGCAACAAGCAAAATCAAAGCCAGCTTCACTAGTAAAAAGACTATTGGGTAAACAACATCTTTCTTTGTCTCAACCAATTTTTTAGCAAGTTGACCAACATCTTTGATACTAAAAAATTCACTATTAGAATGCATATCAATGATGTAAGTTTCAAGCTGATTGTCAAGTTCCATAAGATCCACTGTAGAAAACTCGAGAGGATAAAATTGAGCAAATCGAATCAATTTTCTTTTGTCAAAAGCTGAAAATGAGTTACTTGGATTCAAGCATGCCCTAGAGAGAAACACAAGGTTGTATTATAGAGCAAGTATCAAGTATCGTATATTGATGAGGCTTTATATACACTTGTACAAGTATTTGAAAATATTCAAAACATATAGATAGTATACAGATAGCAGATAAGATAATACTAAGTTTGAGTTTGAATGGCTGAGTCTAAGTTGGTTTTGGTTGGAACTGGATGTAGTTGAGTTGGAGTAGAATTCCTTCTAATATCCCTCCGCAAGATGGGGGAACCATCAGTGACACCAAACTTGGTCAAAAGAAGTTGAAACCGTGTCTTACTTAAAGGTTTTGTGAGAGCATCTGCAAGTTGATGATCTGTGGAAATATGCTTGACTGCAAGTAATCCTTTGGAAACTTTTTCTCAAACAAAAAAGTAATCCAACGCTAGGTGCTTCATCCGTGTATGAAAAACTGGATTTGAGTAGGTGTAAGTGGCACTAATATTATCACAGTAAACAACAGGCGTCTTATGTATAGGAAATTGAAGCTCATGAAGAATAGCTTGTATCCAAACAAGTTCTGAAACTGAGGCTGCAATAGCTCTATACTCTGCTTCGGTTGATGATCTAGCTACTATTTTTTGCTTTTTAGAACTCCAGGAAATAGGACTACCGCCAAGATAAATCAAGAAAGCGGAGGTTGAAGTTCGATCATCAACATTGCCTGCCCAGTCAGAATCGGTAAACACAGTGAGCTGAAGAGGAGAGGCCTTTTTAATGAACAGACCATGAAACAAAGTGTGCTTCACATATCGAAGTACTCGTTTTAATGCTGAAAGATGCAACTGAGTTGGTTTATGCATATACTGTGAAAGTTTATTAACAGCAAAACATATATCCGGGCGAGTAAGACAAAGATATTGTAAAGCACCAATAATCTTCCTAAACTCCTCGGCATTGGTAGCAGCGGAACCATCAAAATGACTTAACAAAGTTGAAGTAGATAAAGGAGTAGTAGATTCCTTAGCACCTGACATATTTGCTCGTTCAAGAATGTCAGTAATATATTTGTGTTGGGAGAGAAATAAGCCATTATTAGTGGAAATGACTTCAATCCCAAGAAAATAATGAATAGAACCGAGATCCTTGATGGAAAATTGTACTGATAATGCCTTCATAAAAGTGGAGAGAAAAGATGAACTGTTGCCAGTTATAATTATATCATCCACATAAACCAACATATAGGCGAGAGTTGACCCTTGAGCATAAATGAACAACAAAGTGTCTGCAACAGAATTTTTGAAACCATAGGAGAGCATAAACGAACTAAGAGCTTTATACCAGGCCCGGGGTGCCTGTTTTAAGCCATAGATGGCCTTGCGAAGTTTGCAAACAAAGTTCGGATGACTTTTATCATGAAAGACAGGAGGTTGCCGCATATACACTTCTTTAGTTAAATCACCTTGAAGAAATGCATTGTTCACATCTAATTGATGAAGAGGCCAGTTGTTAGTGACTGCAATGCATAGAACCAATCTGACTGTAACTGGTTTTACAACAGGTGAGAAAGTCTCTGTGTAATCCAAACCTGGCCTCTGAGTAAAGCCTTTGGCCACAAGCCGAGCCTTGTATCTTCCAATACTACCATCAGGATTCCTTTTTATTCGAAAGACCCACTTTCACCTAACAACTGTTCTGTTTGTAGGAGGAGGAACCAAGTCCCATGTATGATTTTTGGATAAAGCAGCTAATTCCTCAAGCATGGCAATTTTCCAATGATCAATTTTGATAGCAGTAGTGGCACTAGTTGGTTCAACAGCAGGAGGAATTGGATGTTTGGTGACAGCAAAAAGATGCTTAGGTTTGAAAATATTATTTTGTGATCGGGTAACCATTGGATGGGTGCGAGTTGAAGGAGCTGTAGTGGATGGAACAGTGCTAGAAGAAGAAACATTAGTTTCAGCAGTAAGATTATGTGAACCATGAGGAGAATTGTGAATACTTACCTCAGTTTGAGATTCTGATAAAGGTTCAGCTGAAGTTACCACTTGAGAATGACCAAGTAATGGAGTAGTTGAAGCATGTGACACCTGAGAAACAAAACTTGGGGCAAGAATTGGAAAATCAAGTGCTGCAGGCCACTTAGGAATGTCTTGAAGAGATGGTTTAGGAGTGGAGGTTGGAATTTTTGCATAGGGAAACTGTCTCATCAAATAGAACATGTCTAGAGGTATAAGTTTTGCCTGTCTCAGGATCTAGACAAAAATATGCACTTTGATGTTTAGAGTAACCAACAAAAATACAAGATTTAGATTTAGGTGCCATTTTATGATCTACATATGGTTTTGACCAAGGATAACAGAGGCAACCAAAACCTTTAAGCTTGGCATAATTAGGTGATTGGTGTAATAACAATTCATATGGACATTTATTATCAATAACAGGAGAAGGTAACCTGTTTAATAAATATGTAGCAGTGGAAAAGGCATAAGACCAATAAGTTAACGGCATAGAAGCATTCTGTAGTAAAGTTAACCCGGTTTCAACAATACTTCTATGACGACGTTCCACAATTGCATTGTGTTGTGGGGTATAAGGTGGGGTTTGGAGATGTTGTATGCCAAAGGAGCTGAATACGGTTGTGAGAAAATTAAATTCACCACCACAATCAGAAACAATGCAGATGATTTTTTTCTTGAAATAATTTTCCACCAAGGCTTTGAATTTAGGAAAGAGAGAAGAAACATCAGATTTATGTTTTATTGGAAATAACCATATGTATCGAGTGAACTGATCAACAAAGGCAACATAATATCTAAAACCATCAACAGAAGTGATTTTAGCAGGACCCCAAAATCAGCAAATAAAATTTATAAAGGACCTGTACTAACTAGACTAGAAACAGAAAAGGGAAGTTTATGACTCTTGTTACAACAACAAGAGTTGCAAAGATTATTAGAGATGGTGGTAGAGCATGGGAGAGAAGCATGACGAACAAGTTGTTGTAGGACTTTAGAGGAAGGATGACCAAGGCGTTGATGCCAGATGGATGAGGCAGCTTTGACTCCAACAAATGCAAGTGCTGATGGATGTAGAATAGGTTCTGATGATGAAGGAAATTCATATACTCCATTCTTATTCAGGCCTTTGACAAGTGGTGTCCTCGTTTGCAGATCCTTTACCAGAAAATGACAAGAAAAAAATTCACAAGAAACGTCATTAGATTCACAAAATTTAGAAACTGAAACTAAATTTTTGTTCGCTTTAGGGACACAAAGAACATCTTTTAATTTAAAAGAATTTGAAGTAGAGGATAAAGAAGCTGAACCAGTATGTGTAATAGGCAAACCAGTACCATTACCAACAAAAAGTTCATCTGGACCACCATAGGCAAAGTGGATACTAAGATTTGCAAGATCAGGTGTCACATGATGTGAAGCTCCAGTATCAGCTAGCCAGGATGACTTGGAGCGATCCAGTGAGACATTGTGAGCCAAGGGTTGAGTTGGTCGAGGCTTGATTTTGAAACAATTTTTAGCTGAGTGACCAGGCTTTTCACAATATTGACAAATAACTCTGAGTGATGATGAACTCCTAGATGCAGGTTTTCTCAGATTGGGAGAAAAATGCTTTGGAGTATAGTTGAAAGGAGAGTAATTGTTCTGCCTGCTTTTATCACCAGAGAAAGAAGACTTGGCAGCAAAATGTGCAGAAGAGACAATAACATCAGATGTTGTGGCTTGGTGTTTCAAACTATCCTCATAATCCGTAAACTTATCAAGCAGCTCTTCAAAGGAAACATAGGTTTCCCTAGCTCGAATTGCAGCAGCAATTTCCTTAAAATCAGAGCCAACACCATTCAAGGCATGTATGACTAAATCCTCTTTGCTTACTGGAAAATTGATTAAAGCAAGTTCATCAGCAACACCACGAAGATTCTAAAAATATTCAGAAATAGGACGAGCACCACGAGGTTTGGTGAATTTTTCACGCAAAGTCATCATTCTTGACCGAAATTTATTTGCAAACAAATGCTGAATTTTCTCCCATGCTTGCTTTGAAGTCTGAGCAGAAGCAATGAAAGGCACCACAGATTCAGAGGAAGAAGCAATCATAGCATTAAGAAGAAGTTGATCTTGTCGAATCCAGTGTTCATAGGCTGGATTATCAATCATTGCAGGTGGAGTGGTTGTAGAATCTGGTTGTGAGATTTTTGGGGAAGGACAAGACAGACTGCCATCAAAATAACCAGAAAGCTTGTAACCAAGAAGAATAGTGTTAAGTTGAGCCCGCCAAGAGGGGAAATTACTGGTAGTGAGTTTGAGTGGCAATTGAGTCGCAGCATTGATAGTGAATAATGAAGTGGAGTGACCAGTGAGGATGGTGTTTGAAGAAGAGACAGTTATTTGGTCTGACATGAGTGGAAGACAAAAAAATAGATTTTGTGAAGTCGAGGAAAAAAAAAAGAGGAGCAGAAGGCTTTCAAGCAAGAGAAGAAGAAGGAAAAAAAAAAGCAGATTTGCAGACTGATAGAAAAGGAAAGGAAAATAGGATCAAAAGGGCTGTTAAGCAAGTGCTCTGATTACCATAAAGAGAAACACAAGGTTGTATTATAGAGCAAGTATCAAGTATCGTATATTGATGAGGCTTTATATACACTTGTACAAGTATTTGAAAATATTCAAAACATATAGATAGTATACAGATAGCAGATAAGATAATACTAAGTTTGAGTTTGAATGGCTGAGTCTAAGTTGGTTTTGGTTGGAACTGGATGTAGTTGAGTTGGAGTAGAATTCCTTCTAATATGCCCCACAAAGAAGTAACTTGGTATTAATCTCAATGAATCGGTTGTTGAGCTCTTGAAGTTGCCTCTATATATAACAACATAAAATAAGTCAACTTGATTGTCGAAATGTCTATTGAGAGGTATGCCCGACGGAGCTTGGGACTTAAAAAATTTGATAAAAGGAGTTGCCACCAATCGTTTTATAGGTGTGATTGGGCACCTAATATGACTCCATTTAACTTAGGGTAAATCTAAAGAGATCACCCTAAATCAAAAAGGATATGCTCTATGAAAATGAAGCATTTTGAGTTCGCGAGTCAATTACATAGGGGGAAGGATTAGCACCCCCATAACGCTCGAAAAATCAGTACCACAAAAGTCTTAAAATGTTTTATTTTAGGGTTAATAATAAAGTGCCATTAAACCTCTTCTTGAAAATAAAATTTTAAATGTCGAAATAAACATTTCTTTTATTATGGGTCAATTTACCCTTTTTTTTAAAAAAAAAAAGGAACAAATGAGATTCGAGGTTAAATTTTATTCAAAAGGCCTCAATGTTTGATGACCGAATTGAGAACCTTTTAAAGACTTAGGGTTTTTGAAAATGCAATGTCGGAACAGATAGTTCTTTTTACTGATGAGATGAACTATAATTAAAAAAGATTTGAAAAAAGGATTTGACTGGACTTGGAAAGACCCCAATTACCAATGATCAAATTGAGATCTTTCGAAAATGGATTTTGGGTTTTTGAAATTAAAATGTCGGAATTGATAATTCCTCTTATTGATGACTGAGATTTCAATATAAATTGGGATAAAAATAAAATTAAATTTGATTGGAAAGGCCTCAATGTTAAAGGTCAAATTGAGATCCTTATAAAAAAATTTCAAAATTTCTTTCAAAATTAATGTCGGAATAGGCCAAATTTCATTTAATATTGGATCTCATTTTGAAATTTCAATTTAAAAGAAACAAATCAAAATTTGGTTTGTAAGAAAGACCTCAACTACTGATAATTAAGTTGGGACCTTCCTTAGAAAAATATTTTTTTGGGATCTTAAAATTATGTCGGAATTTTAAATTCCTTTTATTGATTATGGGTATTTTTGAGAAAATGGATTTGTGGGGTTTTCTCTTTGAAAAAAGGGATTAATTAGAAAACTTTAGAAATTTCAAAGAAATTAAAAAAGTGATATGACATGCAAATGATCTTTTAAAAGAATAGATTAAATCGTTTTTTACCTTTTAAAATAGATGGAAATCTATATTTAAGCCTTCCGAGGCCCGATCGGAATCCCGATAAGGTTATCTCGAAAAACCCTCACCTAAGAGAACCATTGAAGTCCTCGTAATCATGAGGTCCCCTCCGATCCCCTATCATCGAGATTTCTAATGCACATGATTTTTTTGAAATACGATGATCCTATTTTAGCAATGGATGTGGAATGACAAATTTAAATAATTAAGATAATAACAGTATATAATGCATGGACATAGCATAAATCCATGGGATGCATGAGCATAGTATAGGTTATATGAAATTAAAACGCACTTACTAAATCTAAATGACGGGAAGATATGATACTTTGATCTAAACTAAATGACATAAATAAAATATACATGGGTTTAAATTAAAATGACATAAATTAAATATCCTTGGATTTAAATTAAAATGTAATAAAGTAAATATGCATGGATTAAAAAAATATACATAAAATTAAATTAGGATGACATGAATTAAAATGACCTAAAGTAAATGCGTATGGGTTAAAATGAAACAAATTAAATATGCATGAACATAAATTGAAATGACATAAATTAGATATGTATGAAACTAAATTAATATGGCATAAATTAAATATGCATGTAACTAAATTAATATGGCATAAATTAAATATGCATGAAGCTAACTTATAATGACATAAATTAAACATGCATGTAACTAAATTAATATGAATAAATTAAATATGTAAGAAGCTAACTTATAATGACATAAATTAAATACGCATGTGACTAAATTAATGTGGCATAATTTAAATATGAATGTAACTAAATTAATATGGTATGAATTAAATATGCATGAAACTAAATTAATATGGTACAAATTAAATAAGAATGGACCTAGATTAAAATAATCTATAATGTAAATCAAATTAATTTCGAAAAATACCAAGAAAATGGAAAGCGGGTCGCTGCGATCAGGTCCGGGTCGTTGCGATCAGGTCCGGGTCGACACGCGGGTCAGCAAAGTGAGCAGTCAGATCAACACGCGAAGTTCCTTTTTAACCTTTTTGCCATTTTTTTGCTCTTCACTTTCTCTCTCTACCCGAATATTTCTCTCTCTCTATCTACAAACAACTAAAACCCAGAAATTCACCTTCCAAATAGATTAAACACACTTCCTAAACCCAAAAAAATATGAACACTAAGAACAACGAAGAACACCGAAGAACAACTTTTCCAAGTCTCGAAATCTAAATAGTGGAATGAGCCACGATTCTCCAAAACAATCTTCCTTAGTTCATTAAACACGAAAACAGCCTCTGATTCCTTGAACTCCAAACCCAAAATTCTAGATCTATCTTCAAAATCTTGAAGATAGAACCCTAAAAGTTGTAAAGATTCTGTCTTTTCCACCAATCGAGTCCTTTTTTCTTTTCTTCATTCGATTTTGACCTCAAAAAACTTCAAACAAACCCTAGATCTCTGAAAATCAGAACCTCTTCCTATTCCGGTGGATCTCAGGAGGAATCCCAGCCCAAGAACAACCGACCACTAACCTAGAACAAGCTCGGAATCCCGAGTTGTTTTCTATTCTCTGCTTTTCCCCTTGAAACTCCCTCATCATTTTTGTCAATAGCAACTTCAAAGTTGCGTTATATTTAGAAGGGCTTGATGTAAGTTTTGCGAACTCTTTCAAAATTTCCTAACCAGATAAAAATAATTAAAAAGTAAAAAATAAACCTAGGCACTAACTAAAATTTTTTAGCAGAGTAAATATATCTTTTAATAAATAAATAAAAAGAAAAAGAATAAATTGACTGAGTTGTAATAAGTGAAAATAATTTGAGCGCCATAAGATGAGACCCCGCCGTATTGATGGTATACAGCTTTTGGGTATTGGTAATTCGTATATAATGGAATACTTTATATGATTTTTGGACTGGATGTATGATAGGAAATTAGGCAGCGGAATCATGATGATGTGCAAGTTGTATTTGAGAACCAAGCGCATATATGGCAGAGAAGGCCGCTTTCACGTTCAAAGATGGCCAAAAAAAGTTTAGGTCGAAGGGGGTTAATTAATTTTTTCTTGGATATATAAATTTAACTAGAATTAATTAATAAATATATTAAAAATTATCTCATACTTAAAAAAAAGGGCAAATTCCTCACTCTCTTTTTTTTTGCCTTCTCTTGGTAAAAGTATCGCACTGGTCTCTGTACTACACAAAAATCTTCAATTTAGTCCATGTACTATAATTTGGGTCAATTTAATCCATGTACTAGGAAAAATTGAACAATTAAGTCCTCACAGGTAATAGGATCAATTTCTATTTTTAAAATTACTAACGTGTCAGCGCCATTTCAGTGCTGAGCATAGTGGCAGAGCTAGGATTTTCGGTCAGTGGGGTCAATATATTAATATCATATTATCATTTATAGTGCAAAAAACTGATATAAGAGCCACATACATGGTATATGCAATATCATCACAAAAGTAAAAAGCAAACAAGAAAGTTTTGTATATGTGGGTTATTCATACTTGAGTTATATAATTTTTACAAGAATAAATTTTAATTGACCCTCAATCAAATTATTTTAGTGGTGTCAATTTAAATATTTTCCTAAAATTTTTTCTTAATTAATATATAGGTTATTAAGAATTTTACCATTTCAGTGGGGTCAACTGACCCCACTAAAATGGCTTGGCTCTGCCACTGGCAGAGCATGTCAATTTATGGCTTAACTTGCCATGTCATAGCCATGTTAGTAATTCTATAGGAAAAAATTAGTCTTATATCAATAATTCTAGCGATTAAAATTGATTTTGTGACACTGAAGGACTTGATTGTTCTATTTTTAATAGTAGAGAGACTAAATTGATTCAAATTAGAGTACATAGATTAAATTAAACATTTTTTTATAGTACAGGGACCTACGGGTACTTTTATCCCTCCTCTTCAGATGTGTCCTCGACAGCATGCTTGCATCCCTTGTTGGAAAAGTGCATTAAGCATTCCTTTTACTTGGAAGACCAAACCTATGTTTGATATAAAAAAATATTTTTTATTTTTACTTTTTAAAAATACAAAGAAATCATCATTTAAGATATGTGTAGTTTATAAATTATATGCATGTTTAGAAAATAAAAGTAAAAATGAACCTAAAATTAACATTTTTTTAATATTATTTATAGATCTATTTTTATTTTTATTTTTTAAAATATGTATACATTTCCTCTTATAACACATATCTTAAATGATGATTTTCTTATATTTTTAAAAAATAAAAAAATAAAAAATATTTTCTTATATCAAATATAATCTTAACTTTTCTCGATGTCAGGGAATTCATCAAAGTCTGGTTGAAGGACCCATGGCTTTTTGACCCTAAGGTCATCTAGAGCCACTTTGAAGCAATTTATTGACCGCAATGTTGGCAACTCAAGATCACTCTTCCTTTTACTGTAAAAAACGTAGACTAACGATATAAGACATTCAAAGTTCAAGCTGTCGAGAGTTGCACAGAATATGAATCCTATCTTACAAGTTAAAAATCCTAAGAAAAAAAAAAGGGAAGATGTATCCAAATTACCAGCCCAACTTCCAAAGGAAAGTTAGGAGGTATAAAAAAAAAAGAAAAGAAAGGATGCTAAAGGACAATTGAAATTATTTTGCTTTACTTTGTATAGCATTCTTTCTTTTTGTATAGAGAGCATTAAACTATATAGCAAAATTTGTAAAAGTGTATTTTTGTCATGCCCCGACCCGCTCCGGGCCGGCCATGTGGTAACCGCCGCGCTGCCTCGAAATACGTGCTAGCCAGTCACGCACCTAAGGCACCGCAAGGCATAAATGGGCATCATCGCTGTCAAATAAAACTAAAACTTTAATTAGAAAATATTTAATGAAATAATTAACTTTAAAAGTAATGCCAGTGGACTAATTGAGAGAATACCTACACAGCGGAAACTACTAAGCCTAAGCCACCGACGCCTCCTAGTGAGCCTCTTTTCTATGGCTGACTCCGATCGCAAATCTGCATCCATCCACATTGGATACAGGTGAGTGACAGAGGTTCTAAGAATCTCCACCTGGGTTAGAGCAGATAAGGGAAATCCAAAATAAAATAAAATAAAATAAAATAAATAATAATAAAACAATTATTTTTCTTTTTAAAAAAATTCTTTTCTGGTTCTTCCGCAGAGAACCCACTCTTGAAAATATCTTAAATAAAATAATTAAATTTATATCATAAATGGGCTGGCACTCGTCTCATACTGGAGGCTCGACCCGTCGGCCGACTCATGCCTCATTGCACCGAGGGCTATCTCTTTTCTTTCTAAAACATTTTCTTATTCTCATTCTTTTTCTCTTTCTCTAGCCCTTTCCCTCGGTGGTGCCTCGCTGTGGTGGAACACAGCGAACTGGAGCCTGGCGAGCTTTCCTACGCGCCTCTCCTAACCAGGTCTCGTCTCACCGTGCCCCTCAATAGGCGGTCCACGGCTGAGAATCTAGCATGCTCTCAGACTCGGTCCACGCTCTCGCTGATTGGAGCCCCGAGGAACCCTCTCAAACACTCGTCCCCCAAGGGCATCGTACCCTCAATAGTCACAATAATAAAATTTTAAAATATATATAGGCATAAAACATTTATATTTAAACATATAAATCACACACACATAAGCTTTATATTTCTTTTTAAAACATCCCACTCACTATGTGGGTATATCGCAAACAAGTGTGTGTGTGTGGATTTCCCATATCCCAAAACCTTTTTGAAAAGCATTTATGTTTTAAAAACCATTTTTAAAATCCTTTCCCCCAGTGGCTACACGAAGAAGTCTAGGCCACTCACAGTATTGGGAGATTCGTATACTCCCAAGCGCTCCATGTAGCTCAACCTCCGGAGCATCGCCGCATTCGATTCACCCGGAGCCCTAGTACACGGAAATATGTTAACATTCATAATTAAATTTATGAATGCACCTACGAGGCTCTAACATGACCTACAACTAGGCTTGAATGTGATTCGGGGCTTGGAAAAGTGTCCAGGAGGTTCCGGGGTAAAAATTGGACATTTGGTGAAAAATTACGAAAATACCCCTGGGGGTCCATGGGCCACTCGGGCCGGGCCCGACACTTAGAAAAGTGTCCGGGAGGTTTCGGGGCTAAAATCGGACTCTCGGTGAAAAATTACCAAAATGCCCCCCGGGGGCCCGTGGGCCCCACACCCGGACTAGGCTGGGTCCCACACGGATTGGGCCAAATTCTACTCGAAATCGGGCTCAAAAAGCCCACCTATGAGATATTTATACATTATAATGATATAATATATAAATATCTAAGATATAATAATATTATATATAAATATCTAAAATATATTAATATAATATATAAATATCTTTTAATATAATAATAATATATTGAAAATATCTAAACAGGGACTCGATCGGCCAGTTCTTCGGCCGGTCTCTTCCCCGGTTTTCGCACTCGTTTCTCCTCCTTTCGACGTACAAACTTAGAGAGGCGATCCTCATGGCATCCACAACGGATATGCCGAGGCAGAAACGAGAAACACCGGTCCAATTTTTTCGTAGACCGAGATTTAGCCCAAATTGACTAAATCTCCGATTTACTCACACCCGGTGCTCAAAAATGCGTAAAAACGGAATGGGACGTAGAATAAGGTGAATACTATAACCCACTAAAAACTCACCTTATTCCACCGACCCGAAATCCACTTATTTGAGTTTAAAGCTTTAATCTGGTTAAAAGCTGAAAACTGCGATCTAGGCTAAACCGATGCATGGATGCGCGTGCAAACTTAACATAACGTAGATCGAGGTGAGAAGAACAACATACTGGAAACTCACCTTGATCTGATAGCCGGGCATGTCCCACTTTGCCAATTGTCCAAAATGCCTCCGGTCGGCTCCAGAGAGTAAAGAAGAAAAAGAAAGAAAAAGAAAAGAAAAAGTGAAAGAAAGGTTCGGCCCCTCCCCTATTTATAGGGGAGCCCGACGCCGGGTCCACTCGGGCCCCGGGTCAAACTTTTTTCCCTTTTTCAACTTTCTTCCATTTTTACCCGTTGGCTAAATCCTTTGATTTCTTGTGCCAATGGGGCCCATAATAAATTTCTAGGGACTTATTTGGAGGTCTTTTTGGCATTTACTAATTTCCATGCACGGTTAATTACTTTATCTTCAAACTCCGTCTTATCCTAATTTTAACTTCTCTTCTGACTTGACACAGCCGGACCGACCCATTGTTTAACTAATACGTCGTCTTGTACTATTTCATTCGTACAAAAAAGTCGTGCTAGGTCCAGGTGTGTCAATTTTGATTGTTGTGATTGTCTTTGCTAATCACATTCATCCAAAAAAGAAAGTTAAGATGAAGTATAAAAAAGTCGGCTAGTTGCTTGTTTCCCATACCTCATTATCTAATTGATTAATTATCCCTTCCCATGTTAACTGTGGTTGAGAAATCTTGAGAAAAATGGCAATGGAATTGAGCGTCGAAACCACTAAAGAGACCATCAAACCTTTTTCACTGACTCCTTTTAACTAGAAGATGTTCAAGCTATCGCTTCTTGATCAAATGGCTTCTGCGGCTTACATACCATTAATTTTTTGGTACTATGCCAATGATGTTACTACTGAAGAAAGATCTCGGCGGCTTAAGAAATCGTTATCTAAAACGCTGGCTTGCTTCTATCCTTTTGCCGGGAGGATAAGCAATTGCTTAATCGAATGTAATGATGAAGGGGTTGACTACATTGAAGCTCGAGTTAGTTGTCATCCTCAAACAACCTGACCTCTGGTTGCTGAATGTCATGGCCACACCATGTATAGGACCAAGCCATGGCCAACCTTGTATATGGCCATGGCCGGGCAAAGGCTAGATGATAGGTAGACCTTTGTAATCTAGGAAAATCACCTTCGTTTCAAATGTGTCAACGATTGTTAGTAAACAAGCTATAAAATCCCGTTAGCTCTTTTTAGGGGGGGAGGGGAGCCGAAGACCCGACGGGTAGGCTGGTTCCCTGGTTAAGGAATGCATCACCAACCATCTAGGGCTGCTCTCCTGGCCCTCAAGTGGTATGGTGATCCTTGTGGCTTAGGATAATCAATGCTGCCTTTTTGTGCGAGCTCGTGTTGCTTGTTGCCTTGCTGTTTGGTTGCTTTGTTGCCATGTTTCTTGATTGTTTGTTACCTTGTTGCTTGGTAGCTTAGTTGCCATGTTGCTTTGTTGCCTTGATATAATGCATGATACTATTAATAATAACCAATTTTCCCCTTTTCTAGATGGGGGTCACTGTGCTAGTTTGGGTTTGCCCTACAATCTATCTTTATCGCTTATGGTTCTAACCATGGTTGTGTGCTTGTGTAGAACCAAGCAAACTCTAGGCTGACTTGATCGGGAGAGCCCTTTCAAATGCCACACGGCCAAGCTAGACATCGGGTGCAAGGCTTGTTCGTGACACATGGTATCAGAGCTCAGAGGAGTGTTGCTAGCTTCCAACACAATCATCATCATGCGAGCCGGTGGGCTATGACACTCCCGGACCTAGTCCGCACGTGTCAAGTTATACAATTATGTATTGTTGTCTTGTCATTATAGCAAATTTGACTTCCCATGGATGTTTTAAACTTCAAGTAGCTCAATTTTAAGCTTAAAAACCCTAAAAATTGAAGTTTCGAGATGTGGGCCCCACTTGGAATCAAGACCCGAGAAAATTGGGCCGAGTTGACCGGAGTCAACCCAGAAAATGTTGACTCCGGCACTGGACAGGGGCGGGTCCGGCACCGGACCCGTTAATTTTATAAGGGGTCTCGGGCCCATTTTTACATTTCCTCATTTTCTTCATTTCTCTCTGAGATCTCTTCCAATTCTCTTGAAATCAAACCTTGAATCCCTCTTCAAACACTTCATCAATCATCAATATCAACTTCTTTTGCCTCCTTGAAGATCAAAACACCAAAGTTTCTAAGAAAATCACCAAATCTAGAAATATGGAATTTTGGCGACAGATTGTTCATCAGCTCATATCTTTTGATTCAACCGTGGGTTGAGGCTGAGAATTTGGTATGTTGTTCTAGACTCATCAAGCTTTAATTTCATAGTTTATATGCTTGATTTCATGGTCTGAGCTAAGAGAATTCGTTGATTGAAGTTGATATTTCTGTTTTGCCCGAGATATGTCAACTCTTAATGTTTTGATTCAAAATTCGAGCATGTTTAATGGATTGATTCGGTTCTTGAAGCTGTGAATCCATAGATCATGTGTTTAATTTGCTGTGTTTCAATTTTGGTGCGGATTGGTGATGAATCGAACTCGAACCGAGCTCGATTTGGTGCATGGCCAATCACGGCCATGTTCTGGAATCAGGTCTGGCGCCGGACCTGGTGTGTCCCACGCCGGAGCTGCCAAATTTTGGGAGATTCTCCCGATTTGGCTCACTCACGCCCGGGAGTGAGCCGCTAGCATGATAGGGTACTGTAGCATTAGGGGCATTTTGGTAATTTTGCAGCCCTATACCCTATTTGACTCAAATTAACTTCAATTGAATACCGGACTTGCCCAATTTTATTCCGAGACCTTAAATGGATTTTGATTTGTGATTTAATTGTTGGTTGAATGCCTTTATTAATCAAATTAGATTTTTAATTTGATTATTTAAGTACGTGATTGTACGAGTTTTGGACCGGTTGCAGTTTGAGCTAAGGCATTCGTGGGTAATCGGGGAGTATACAACTCCCCTCACTTGTGAGTGGCTTGGATTATATTAGTTGACCATTGAGGGTTAACCGTTTTCAAATTTATTTATAAATGCTTTATTAAATTGTTTATATATGTTTTGGGGTATGAATTGTCCACCCTTACACACCATGTTTATAAATGATTTAAAGGGTGGGAATTTCAATAAATTTTATATATTGATATTATTATTGATTATTGTATGGGAAACGATACCCCTGAGAGATGAGAGATTGAGCGTTTCCCTCGGGGCTCCAATATGTGGGAGAATGGACCGAGTTGTGAGCATGCATGTTACTCAGCCGTGGACCGCCTATCGAGGGACACGGTGAGTCGCTCCTGATTGCGAGAGGCGCGTAGGGAAACTCGCCAGGACTCCTGAGTGCTGTGTTCCACCATAGCAAGGCAAACGTCAAGGGAATGGGCCAGAGAGTAAAGAAAAATGTTTTAAAAGTATAAAGTAACCCTTGACGGTCCAGTGGATACCCCAGTGCACGGGTATACCTTATTGGGACGATTTCAGATGCCAGCCCATTTGGAGATGTTATTATTGAATTGATATTTGATTTGGTTTAGGATTTCATATATATTTCAGTAAATGGTTTATTAAATTGATATTTGGATTATTTCATATCCCCAGCCTGAGGTGATCGGTCTTTATAACCGAGTCTCTCACTGGGTACAAATTTATGTACTCACCCCATTCACTTTTGTTCTCAGATCATCAGACTTTGGACGGCGGACGTCTTGGTGGCCAGTGATCCCAGTACGACACTGTGGACACGAATTTGTAGGTGCCACCTCATTTTGTTTTGTGTATCTTGGCTCGGAATATTATTGCATCTTACATATACATTTATATATTTATATAATATTTTCCGCTGCATGGAGCACCGTAAGATGTGACACTTTAATTTGAAATATTTTTGAACTATATTATCTATGATAATTTCATATATTTTCATATATTGCTCGAATATCCTTTATTTTTAAACCTTGTGCCATCTTGGTTGCTCACCTGACGAGGCACGCATCTCGAGGTGGTATGGCGGTTGTCGCGTGGCCGAGCCCGCGGGTCGGGGCGTGACAGGCTAAATGAGTAAGAGATGCTTGATGAGTTGGAGGCCCTGGTGGCCGCCATTGAAGCTCAGATGGTCTTGAATGATAGATTGAATGCAATCGAGACAACCCAACGGAAGTTATTCGAGGTTGTTATTGACACGCTCGGACCTAGTCCACACGTGTCAAGTTATGAAATTTGTATATAGTTATAAAGTTATGTGGTGAATTGGAACTTATTTTGAACATTTTGAACTTCCTTTCAATAACTAGCTTAGCAACCCTAATTCATTGTTCGGAGTTAATTGGGTGCACTAGGGGGTTTAAAAATCGAGGTAATGGGATGGGATTGTGTGAGAGTCAACCTTTTCAGGTTGACTCCGACACCAAACCCAATCCACTCTGGCGCCGGAGTGGTTCGTTTAAATGGAAGGTCGGTTAACCGACCTCTTATTTTGCACAATTTCTCTTCTTCAATTTCCTCCAAATTCTCTCCACTTCCCACCATTTTCATCACTTCAATTCACCTTCAAACATCAACTTCCTTAATTGTCTTGAAGATCAACAACACCAAAATCATCAAAAATCCTCAAAGTTTCCAAAGAAACCAATTTGGAGCTCTTGTGTTCCTTAAGCGATATCTTTCAATTCAATCGTCGGCTTTGGCTGATTTCTTGGTATGTTGTTCTACACTCATTGAGCTTTATTCTTGGTATGTTGACTCTTATTTACTGAATTTAGTGGATTAAGCTAGGAGATATCTTGAATTGAAGATCAAAGTTTATCTTTGTTCAAAACCAATTGTACCCTTAGCTTTCCAATTCGAATTTCATGCATTCTTAGCCAATTAATTCAGTTTTTTAAGCTATAGTCTCTTAGTTTAGGTGTTGAAGTGTTTGTGTTTCGAATTACATGTTGATTGGAGTTGAATTGAAGTTGCATCGAGCTTGGAAAGATGAGGAAGCTTGTCTCAGCCTAAGGCCAGAGACAGATCCGGCGCCGGATCTACTTAAGTCTGGTGCCGGCGGACTTAACACAAATTGAGAGAAATCTCCCAATTTAGCCACTCCGCCATGGGAATGAGCCCAAGCCACACCAAAGCTACACTGTAACATGGGCAAATTGGTCTTTTCACATCCCTAAACCCCAATTAACTTTTGGACTTATCCAACTTAGTTCCAAGACCTAGAAATCCTAATTAGGGCATGCTTTTGATATTCAATTGTTAGTTGAATGCCTATATTGACCAATTAGAATTTTAATTTGATTATTAGTTGAATGCCTATATTGACTAATTAGAATTTTAATTTGATTATTTAGGTACGAGATTGTACGTGTTCGAGCAGTATAATAATTAATTTCTTTTAATTTAAGTAAAAATATAATTACTTAATATAATTATTAATATATATATATGTAACGCACCAATCTCATAACATGAGGGTGTGAGAATTGTATGTATTATATAAACTGATACTCAAACCCAACACTATGAGTCGTCTTTTATGTGAGACAAAACCATGAGGCTTTAGGGCCAAAGTGGGTAATATCTCGCAGGTTAGGCTGAGTCTCTATAGTTGGTATCAGAGCAGGCATCAAATGGGTTGGGAGCTAAGTGCTACATCATGTGAGTGTGGTCACTCCTGGAATCTCGACGCTTGATGCAATCCGAGAACTATGTGTGGTATGTGTTGGGCTTGCCGAGGATGTGAAACCTTTAAAGAGGCGTGATTCTAACGTTCCATTTCCACATCATGAGAATGTAGGTGATACACCAGGACCTAGCATGACTTTTCGTATAAACGGAATAGTGTAAGATGACGTATTAATTAAACAATATGTTGGTCTGACTGTGTCTAATTAAGAAGAGAAGTTTAAATTAGAATAAGACGGAGTTGGAAGATAAAGTAATTAATCGTGCATGGGAATTAGTAAATGCCAAAAAGACCTCCAAATAAGTCCCTAAAAATTTATTATGGGCCCCGTTGGCATAAGAAAGTAAAGGATTTAGCCAATGGGTGAAAATGAAAGAAAGTTAAAAAAGAGGAAAAAGTTTGACCCGGGGCCCGAGTGGACCCAGCGTCGGGCTCCCTTTATAAATAGGGGAGGGGCCGAACCTTTCTTTCATTTTTCTTTTCTTTTTTCTTTCTTTTTCTTCTTTTTCTTTCTGGAGCCGAACGGAGGCACTTTGGACAATTGGTAAATCGGGACAGTCCGGGCGTCAGATCAAGGTGAGTTTCCAGTATGTTGTTCTTCTCACCTCGATCTACGTTATGTTAAGTTTGCACGCACATCCATTCATCGGTTTAGCCTAGATCTCAGTTTTCAGCTTTAAACCGGATTAAAACTTTAAACTCAAATAAGTGGATTTTGGGCCGATGGATTAAGGTGAGTTTTTAGTATTTTATAGTACTCGCTTTAATCTATGTCATATTCTATTTTTACGTATTTCTGTCCACCGGGTGTGAGTAAATCGGAGATTTTGTCAATTTGCGTTAAATCTCGGTTTATGGGAAAATTGGACCGGTGTTTCTCGTTTCTGCCTCAGCGGATCCGTCATGGATGCCATGAGGATCGCCTCTCTAAGTTTGTAAGTTGAAAGGAGGAAAAACGAGTGCGAAAACTTGGGGAGAGACCGGCCGAGAAACAAGCCGATCGAGTCCTTGTTTAGATATTTTTATATAATATTATTATATTAAAAGATATTTATATATTATATTAATATATTTTGGATATTTATATATTATATCATTATAATATATAAATATCTCTTAGGAGGGCTTTTTGAGCCCGATTTCGAGTAGAACTTGGCCCAACCCATGTAGGGCCCAGTCTAGTCCAGGTGTGGGGCCTATGGGCCCCCAAGGGCATTTTGGTAATTTTTCATTGAGAGTCTGATTTTAGCCCCGAAACCTTCTGGACACTTTTCTAAGTGTCAGGTCCAGCTCGAGTGGGGCGCCATGGACCCCAGGGGTATTTTCGTAATTTTTCACCAAGTGTCCAATTTTTACCCCGGAACCTCCTGGACACTTTTCTAAGCCCCAAATCACATTCAAGCCCAGTCTTAGGTCATGTTAGAGCCTCGTAGGTGCATTCATAAATTTAATTCTGAATGCTAACGTATAATTCCATGTATTAGGGCTCCGGATAATCGAATGCGGCGATGCACCGGAGGTTAAAGCTACATGGAGCGCTGGGGAGTATACGAATCTCCCAATACTGTGAGTGACCTAGACTTCTTTGTTTAGCCACTGGGGAAAAAGGTTTTTAAAATGGTTTTTAAAACATAAATGTTTTCAAAAAGGTTTTGTGATAAGGGAAATCCATCCACACACACTTGTTTGTGATATACCCACACGGTGAGTGGGATGTTTTAAAAAGAAATATAAAACTTATGTGTGTGTGATTTATATGTTCTAAATACAAATGTTTTATATGTATAGATATAATTTTTTTCAAATATTATTATTATAATTATTGAGGGTACGATGCCCTTGGGAGATGAGTGATTGAGAGGGTTCCTCGGGGCTCTAATTTGCAGGAGCGTGGACCGAGTTTGAGAGCATGCATGATACTCAACCGTGGACCCCCTATCGAGGGGCACGGTGAGTCGAGCCTGGTTGGGAGAGGCGCGTAGGGAACTCGCCAGAGCTCCAATTCGCTGTTTTCCACCACAGCGAGGCACCACCGAGGGAAAGGGCTAGAGAGATAGAAAAGAGAAAATATTATTGAATGAGAAAAGAGATAGCCCTCGGTGCTAGAGATGGCAATGTGGGCGGGCTGGGCTGGCACGGCCCAAAAACCATGCTGCCCGCACAAATATGGACCGTGCCGTGCTGGGCCAAAAAAAAAATATGAGCCGTGCCGTGCTAGCCCATATCTTTTGAAGATTAAGCCCAGCCCAGCCTGTAGTCCACATGAATCATGCCGTGCCAGCACATGGGCTAAACTGGGCTGGCACATGGGCCAATAATTTTTATTAAATATTAATTTTGTTAATATTTTTATTTTTTATTTTTATTTTTTCTAGATTTTTTAATACTGATTATTAAATTAGATTTTAAGAATGAAAAATTTCACACAAATTTACGTGGTTCGGCTTACAATGCCTACGTCCACGGGAAAGCGGAACATTATTCACTATAAATAATAAAATTTACAAATACTAATTGATATTATAAACTAAGGAAAATCTATCACCTAAAAAATGAAAAAAAAATGAAAATCAAATTTATTCATTTTCATCCGAAAATTCCTCTTGGTTTTGTACATTTTGTAAGCGAGATTCTGCATCCAACCAATCTTTCAAAAGAACACACATCTCAAGGGTCTTTGGTGCCAATCTACTTCTTCTATCATCAAGAATTCTCCGACCTGCATTAAAATAAGACTCCGAAGGGACTGTGGATATCGGAGGTGTTAGTAGGTCACGGGCCATGATGGAAAGCACAGGCCATAATTTTGCATTACTTTTCCACCATGCCAAAACATCAAAATTTTCTAATTCTTGATCATCAGAATTATCTTTCATTTCTTTATTATTATTATGATATTATCTCATTTTGATGATTTTATTATTTACAATTAATTTCTTCATTAAAAATAATAATTTTAAAATTAAATTTAATAATTATTACTACTATTTTATTTAATTTTACCACTATAATATTAATTTTTTTCATTTTAAAATAAAAAATGAATAATTATATAATTATTATATTATTAATAAATTCTAAATTTACTAAAAATGGGCTGGCCCAGATAGGTACATGGGTCGTGCTGTGCTGGCACGTGGGCTGTGCCGTGCTGGGTTATTTTGGTGGGTCGTGCCGTGCCAGTCCATGTGCCACCAAATGACTGCCCAGCCCGTCCATGACTGATGGGCCGTGCTGGCACGGTCCACCCAAAAAATAATATGGGTCGTGCTAGCACGACCCATATTGGGTTGGGCCGTGCTGGGCTTCGTGCTGCCCGCCCATTTTGCCATCTCTACTCGGTGCAGTGAGGCATATGACGACTGACGGGTCGAGCCTCCAGTATAAACGAGATGCTAGCCCATTTGAGATATATAAATATATTTTATTTAAGATATTTTTAAAAGAGGGTTCTCAGCAGGAGAACCAGAAAAGAGGTTTCAAAAGAAAAATATTATTTTATTATTATTTTATTTTATTTTGGATTTCCCTTATCTGCCTTAACCCAGATGGAGATTCTTAGAACCTCTGTCACTCACCTGTATCCAATGTGGATGGATGCAGATTCGCGTACGGAGTCAACTTTAGAAAGGAGGCTCACTAGAAGACGTTGGTGGCTTAGGCTTAATAGTTTTCCGCTGCATAGGTATTCCTTTTAAATTAATCCACTGGTGCACTAATTAAGTTTTATTATTTTATTAAATGATTTTAATCAAGTTTTAAAGGTTTTGCAGCGATGGTATCCATTTCAATGCCTTGCAGTACTTCTGGTGCGTGATCAGTTGGCACGTACTTCGAGGCAGCACGGCGGTTGCCACGTGGTTGACCCTGGCGGGTCGAGGCGTGACAGTAGGAGTTATTTGTGCTATGTAAGTTAAGATCCAAACTTAACACTGTGAGGCATCTATTGTGTGGGACAAAACAGTAAGCTTATTCTGTCAAAGCGTACAATACCTCGTAGGTTAGGTCGGATCTCCACAATATATTTTTATATATATATAATAAATGTATGGTAATATATATTAAATGACTAATAAGGACATTTAAATTAAGAGCATATGAAAAGCTAAAGATTTGCTTTAAGAATTGCACTTTGGTTAGAAAATGACACGTAAAGGTATTGAAAGTGACACCATAAGAAAAGCTAATGGGTTCTTTGTAATATTTCATGTGGAGTAAAAATTATATTTATATAGATAATTAATAAAAGTTAATAAAAATAATTAATATAATTAATAATATACACCATAAAAGACAAAAAAAGCCAAAAGACTAAAAAGACAAAAAAGGTTTATTTAGGAGATTTCATAAATAAGCATTTAAATAATAAAAATACAAAAAAGGGTATCAAACTTGAAACTAAAACAATTAGAATAGGATTCTTTATAGAATTTTTGTCACGCCCCGACCCGCCGGGCCAGTCACGTGGCAACTATCGTACCACCTCGAGATGCGTGCCATGAAAGGCGAGCTATCTGTGATGGCATAAGGCATAGAAAGAGTATCGTCACTGCAAAACCATCAAAAATGAAGCTTTAGTTAGAAAATATTTATAATAATAAATAATAAAAAGAGCACCAGTGGACTAATTTAAGGGATAACCTACGCAGCGGAATATATTAACTCCTAAGCCACCAACCACTCCTATGAGCTTCCGATCCATCTAGCGTCCTCGCACGTGGGTACTGCATCTAACAACATTGGATACAGGTAACTGAAAGAGATTCAATGCAGAGTCAAATAGGTTTGGGGAGTTCGGGTAATTCCAAAACAATTTAGAAAACATTATACGTTTCTTTTAGAAACCTCTTTTCAAAACATTTTCCCCCAATCCTTTTTAGGAAAACAATAACAATATTAATAATATCAACATCTAACTATGGGCTGGCCGTGAAAACACAACGAGGCTCGACCTTGGCCATGGTGGAGGATCTCGTATCGTCGAGGGCTATTTCTTTTCTTTTCTTTTCTCTTTAAAACTTTCCTTCAATAAAGAAACTATATTCTTTTAAAATCTTTTTTTTATGAAAATATAAGTATATATATATAGAAACATATAGGTATCTCTCTCTAAACTCGTTCCCTCGATAGTGCCAATCGCTGTGTGGTCGCAGCTACATCAGACCCGGCGAGTCTCCCTCCGTACCTCTCTACTCTAGGTTGTACACTCACTGTGCCCCTTCAAAAAGGTGGTTCATGGCTACCTCGCATGCATGCTCCATCTCGGTCTACTTGCTCCATCACATGAAGCGTCGAGTCTCATCAAGTCTTCTCATATGTATGATCATGCCCCGTCGGGCACTTATGTCATACCTTTCATATACATACATACATACATACATACATACATCTTTTAAATTTAATTTCTCAAAACCCTGGCCCCTGTGGCATATAACAATGTGTATGGCGGTGAGAAGGAATACCCGAATCCCAAAACATTTAATTAAAACATTTTAATAATAGTAAAAGCGTTTAGCCCTAAATGGCTAAACACTGAACACAATGCCATTCACTGTGTTGGGAGGTTCGCATACTCCCAATTGTCCCACGAAGATCGATCTCCCGAATGTCGTCGTACTCGATCGTCCAGAAGCTTAATTACATGGAAACACGCGTTAGCATTCATAAACAATATATGAATGCACCTATGAGGCTCTAGTATGACCTAAGATGATGCTTGGATGTTTTTCAAGGCTTAGAAAAGTGTCCGGGGATAATCCGGGTCAAAATCGGACACTCTGGGCAAAATTACGATTTTGCCCCAAGTACAAGTTGAGTCCCTTGTGGGACTTGGCCAAGTCCCGCGTGGGACTTAGCAATTTTGGTCACTCCTGCGCTGGAGGCTAGCTAGGAGCTCGAATCCCGAGGTGTTTCCTTGATTTTTGGCCCCGTTTCTCCACGATTTCGTCCAAAATTCGAAACATACGCTCCCTTTAACTCCCACGATACGTTTTCTGAAAGAAAAATGAGAATCATCGGCTCAAAGTTCTTAGATCTAAAATCTAAATCTAAATCTAGAACTTTGAACCGAGATTTCTCCTAGACCTATGCATGGAAATGCGTGAAAACTAAGTATGATGTAAATCTAGGTGAGTAGAATAGCATATTAGAAACTCACCTTGATTCGTCGGTTGGTTTGTCCGAATTGACCAAAAGTCTGAAATTGCTCTAAAAGAGAAAAAGAGAGAAAAGAGAAATGAGAGAGAAAGAAAAATAGAGAAAATGAGGGGGAGAGGCTCGACCTCCCCCTATTTATAGGGAAGCCCGACACCGGGCCTACTTGGACCCCGGGTTAGACTTTCTCTTCTCTTTTCACTTCTCTTAATCTTGATCCTTGGCGTAATCCGCCAACTTTTACACCAATCGATATCCAATCCATTGGCTATGGACTTAAAGAAGTCCAATTGAAGTTTAGTTGCTTCCATGCATAGTCAATCACCTCATTTTTCAACTCCATCTTATCATAAGTTTAGCTTTTCTTCATAATCAGACACATTTGGGCAGACGTATTGTTCAAATTAATACGCCGTCTACACTGTTCCGTTGATATGAAAAAGTTGGATTAGGTCTGAGTGTGTCAATTTCATCAAGGATTAACTTTAATATATTTGCAAGCAGGTTAGCCCTGTGCTATGCTGTGGGTTCATATTAAAAAAATAATATATTCTTAGTATATTAAGAGCAAATTTTTCATATATTTTGCAATATAAACTAAATAATAATAATGTATATAAATCTTTATTGCTTAGCAATATATATATATATATATATAATATGTTGTACATGCATTAGGTAATTATATATAATTTCACAATTTTTTTCCAATCCCTCGACATCATTAATAAGTATGTGACATAAAAATTGAGTTATGATGGGTGACATAAAAATTGAGATATATTTTCTTAATCAATTATGTTAATAATTAAGTTTGAAGAAAATTGAGTGTTAAAATGAAAATGACAAAATTTACAAGGTTAATTTTTTAAAGTATATAGTATTATATTTTACAATATTTTATGGTAAGGAGCATGCTATTATTCTAAACATAACATTACTTCCTCAGTCCCTATTTATCTGTCTCTTTTTAGGATTTTTTTGTCCCTTTTTATCTGTCCCTAACTAACATTAATTATTAATTTTCCAAACTTACCCCTCCAAACTCATTTTCTCTCTCTTAAATGAATAGTTTCTTAGATAGGAGTAAGAATCAAAGAAGGAGAGAGATATGGATAAAATAGGAAAGTTAAGATAAATGTTTATGAAATTTTGTGTCTTAACTGCTTTTCTTACCCTTTATGAAGCGGTTAATGGGGATAGATAAATAGGGATAGAGAGAGTATATGATAAGAATAATATAATATTTCTTCATGCATATATATATATATATAATTAGGGGTGCTGGAATCCAAGCTGACCCACAATTTACGCATCAATGCACCCCGTTTGGAAATATTATATATATATACATATATGCATAAGGCTTTTTTTTTTTTTGAAAAATGGGGATGGGGCAGGGCGTAATGTTTTTTTTTCTATTAGAGGGTAGGACATGACGGTCCTAGTAAATATCTAAAACCGCCATGCCACATCATGATATAGAAATTACTTAAATATCCCTACATAGTATGTATGTCTTTTAGGGTTTTGTCCCTTTTCCAATTCAATTTCTTTTCTCTTCTTACCGACTTATTCTTCCTCTCTTCTTGCCAACTCATTTTCCTCCTTCTCGCATCTTCCATCAGGCTATCTGAACTCGATTTTTTCTTCTTTCTTTCTTTTTGCATCTTCTACCTTTTTGATTATCACTCTTTCTCTCTATATCTTTGGTGTTTCTTAGGCTATGGATACAAAGTAAGAGTTACTTAGCTCACCATTTGAACTTAGATTTTTTTTTCAAACTAAACTCCTTTCTACAAATTTTTTTCTCTATTCTTTTCATACATTTAAGCATTTTAAAGAGTGGGATCTAGATCTGTCGTGATTTTTTTTTCTTAAATTTACTTCAACTACTAAGCGAGTGAGTCATCTAGGAAAATTAGCTCACCTTAAGACTATTTGTCATGCCCCGACCCGCGGACCCAGCCACGTGACAACCGCCGTACCACCTCGAGATGCATGCCTTGTCAGGCGGGCGATCCAAGATGTTACAAGGCATAAATAAAGGGTATATGAGCAATATATGAAAACATATAAGAAATACTATAACAAATATTATTTAAAATATTTATAAAGTGTAAGTGGCACATTTTACGATGCAAACATGCAGCGGAAAAAGATATAATATAATAACGTGCACTACTATTTCGAGCCAAGATTCACAAGGAAAAAGGTTGGCACCTATAAAATCATGTCCTCAGTGATATACTGGGATCATTGACCACCTGGATGCCTGTCGTCCATAGCCTGATGACCTGACAACAAAAGTGAATGGTGTGAGTACAAATATATATGTACCCAGTGAGGGATTCGGTTATAATGACCGATCACCTCAGGCTGGGGATATGAAATAATCCAAAATTCATTTATTAAACCATTTAGTAAAATCATGTGAAATCCCACACCAAAGCAAATATCAAATATAATATTCATAAATGTGCTGGCATCTGAAATCATCCCAAAGGTACACCCGTGCACTTGGGTGCCCACTGGATCGTCAAGGGCTATCTCATAATTCAAATCCTTTATCTTTACTCATTGGCCCGTTCCCTTGACGTTAGCCTTGCTGTGGTGGAACACAACAAACTGGAGCCCTGGTGAGCTTCCCTACACACCTCTCCCAGGGTCTCGTCTCACCGTGCCCCTCAATAGGAGGTCCATGGCTGAGCCTCATGCATGCTCTTAAACTCGGTCCACGCTCCTACATGTAATAGAGCACCGAGGAACCCACTCAATCACTCATCTCCCAGGGGTATCGTACCCTCAATAATCGTAATAATTATATTTCATATTCTTTTGAAAATCCCACCCTTAAATCCTTTTATAAACTCGTGTGTGAGGGTGGACAATTCATACCCCAAAACGTTATAAACATTTAAATAAACCATTTATAAAGCAATTAGAAAACAGTTGACCCTCAATGGTCAACCATTATAATTCAAGCCATTCACAAGTGAGGGAGAGTTGTATACTCCCAATTTACCCCTCGAACGCCTTAGCTCAATGCTACCGGTCCAATCCCGTACAATCACGTAACTGAATAATCAAATTAAAATCTAATTTGAGTAATAAGGCATTCGACTAACATTTAGATCAAATAACAAAACCTAATTAAGGTCTCAATGGTCTAGGAACTAAATTGGACAAGTCCGGACTGTAAGTAGGGTTAATCGAGGCCTAGGATTACAAAATTACAATTTTGCCCCTCACTATAGTGCTCCATTATTGCTAGTGGCTCACTCCCGGGTGGGAGTGAGCCAATTTAGGGGATTTCCCCAAATTTCATTGAGTCATGTGCGGGATTGGGTGAGTCCTGCACTGGACTTGCCTTAGATTGGTGGCCGAGACTCAGACACCATACTTGTTCAGCTCGGAATGAGCTCAATTCTCCGTCAAATTGGCTAAGATTTGAAACATAAGTAGTTTGGCATCCTAACTAAAGGATCACAGCTTCACAATTGGAATTAAACAACTAGGCATGCTCGAATTTTGGATCAAAACACTAAAGGTCTAAGTGTTCTTGAGCAAAGCAGAAATTCTAACTTCAATCCATGATTTCTCTCAGTTCACTCAACGAAATCATGCGTATAAACTATCAAATTAAAGCTTGATGAGTTTAGAACAATATACCAATATCTCAGCCAATTCCTATTGTCGAATTGAAAGATATAAGCTGAAGAACAAACTGTCACTGAAATGATAGTTTTGGAGATTTGAGAATTTCTTGGTGAATTTGGGGTTTTTCATCTACTTGGAGGCTAAGGAGGCCGATGATGATGATTAGAAGGGAGTTTGAAGAAGGATTGAAGTGTTGAATTTGAAAAGATTTGAAGAGAGAGCTCAGGGAAATGTAGAACAAGAGAAAGAAGTAAAATGGGGGGTCTCGGTTGCATAGTTAACGGGTTCGGCGCTGGACCCGACTAGGTCCGGCACTGGAGTCAACTAAAAATTAGTTGACTTCGATCAACTCAGGCCTCAATTCCTCGGTTTTCATGCCCAAGTGGGTCCTACCGACTCCGGTATACAAATTAGGGTTTTTAAGCTCGGAATTGAGCTAAAGGAAGTTGAAAACATCTATGGGAAGTCCAATTTGATTTCTTAGCCACACAACTACACACAAATATAAAACTTGACACGTGTGGACTAGGTTCGAGTGTGTCAACTTTCCCCCTCTTACAAAAATTTTGTCCCAGAAATTAAATTAAACTAATCCTCAAACAGATGGGGGAAGTCATGTCTCTTATCGCTTTCTGGCTCCCAAGTCTGCTTCTCGATTTACGAGCTTTTCCATAAGACTCGCACCAAAGGACCTGATTTGTTCCTTAGGGATCAAATTTCTCGATCAAATATGGCTATAGGTCGAACCCTGAAGCTCAAACTTTTCTTCAGCTTCAATGGTGGAGTCTGAAGAACATGTGATGGATCAGGCATATATTTTTGAAGCATAGATACATGAAAGACATCATGTATCCGGGCCATGTCGAGTGGTAACTCCAAGCGATACGCCACTGGTCCAATCAGTTTTGTTATAAAGAATAGACCCATGTACCTCAGGTTCAGTTTTCCCGTCTTACGAAATCTAATAGCGCCCTTCCAAAGAAAGACTTTCAGGAAAACTTGATCTCCTACTTAGAATTCCATAGGCGTCCTCCTTCGTTGTGCATACTTTTGATCTCGATCTTGGGTTGCCTGAAGTCATTCTCGGATGAACTTTACCTTTTTAGCGGTGAGTGCAATCTCCACTTTGTCAAAAATTCGGTTCTTACCCACTTCATCCCAATATAACGAGGTTCTACACTTCTTTTCGTATAGGGCTTCATATGGAGCCATACCAATACTAGATTGGTAGCTGTTGTTGTAGGCAAACTCCGCTGAGGCTAGGTATGCGTCCCATCCATCGGTAAACTCAGGTGCCCATGCTTGTAGCATGTCCTCCAATATTTGGATGCTACGTTCTGACTGGCCGTAAGTCTATGGATGGAAGGCGATACTGAAACGAAGTTGAGTTCCCAATGCTTGTGAAAGTTGCTCCGGAACTAAGAAGTAAACCTCGTATCTCAATCCAAACCTATGGAAGCCGGGACTCCGTGGAATCTAACCATTTCATTCATGTAAAGCTGCGAGAACTGGTTTACGCTCCACCTCATGTTCACTGGGAGGAAGTATGCTAATTTGGTGAGTCGGTCCACAATCACCCACACAGCATCAATCCCACGTTTAACTCACGAAAAACCAGTCACGAAATCCATTGTAATGCGTTCCCACTTCCATTCGGGAATTTGAAGAGGTTAAAGTGTCCCGAAAGGTTTTCGACGTTCTGCTTTCACTTGCTGACATGTCAAGCATCTCGCCACGAACTCAGCAACTTCTTTCTTCATTCTAGGCCACCAATAATGATCCTTAATTGTTCGATACATCTTGGTGCTGCCTGGGTGTATGGCAAATGGAGAAGAATGAGCTTGCTGAAGAATGGTGCCTTTAAGGTCAAGGTCGTGCGGCACGTAAATTCGACTCCGAAATAGTAATACTCCATCACTCTGAACTGAAAACTCCAATGGTTCACCCAACAACAACTTCTAAAGCTCTTGTTGCAATCTTGAATCGAAAGTCTGGAGATCGCGAATTTGATTATCTAACACTGGCCTAGCTAAAATCTGGGCAATCGACGCACCATCGTGGTAATCATAGGCCAATCTAGTTTTAGTTGACCTTATCTCCACCAACTCTGGCAAGTGGATATCTCTGACTGTGGCCAACGAAGTAACTGCATTTCGGCTTAAAGCATTAGCAACTACCTTTGCCTTGCCGGGATGGTGGTCGATGACAAGATCGTAATCCTTGATGAGATCTAGCCATTGCCTCTGCCGCATATTCAAATGACGTTTACTTATAAAGTGCTTTAGGCTCTTATGATCGGTGTAGATGCGACAGGTTTCACCATATAAATGGTGGTGCCAAATCTTCAAAGCGAAGACTATGGCTACAAGCTCTAAGTCATGTATTGGATACTTGACTTCGTTCGGTTTCGATAGACGAGAAGCGTACGAAATTACCCATTCATCTTGCATCAACACGCATCTAAGCCCATCGTATGATGCGTTAGTATACACGGTGAACTCCTTACCGCTTACTGGTAAGGCAATTATAGGTGCTATCGTCAACTTGTCCTTCAACTTCTGGAAACTCCCTTCGCATTCATCTGACCAAAGAAATTTGGTATTCTTGAGGGTCAGTTTAGTTAATGGTGCAGCAATCGTGGAGAATCCATCCACGAATCTCCGATAATATCCAGCTAGTCCCAAGAAGCTTCGAATCTCATCTAATTGGTGATTGCCTCAATCTTGCTGGAATCCACACATATACCATCCCTAGACACCACGTGCCCAAGGAATCCGACTTGCTGCAACTAAAACTGACACTTGGAGAGCTTGGCATACAACTGATGCTCTCGGAGAGTTTGCAACACAATGCGAAGATGGTCGGTGTGCTCTCACCGGTTTCTTGAATAAATGAATATGTCATCAATGAAAATGATGACAAATCGGTCTAGATACGGATGGAATATAGGATTCATCAGGTCCATGAATGCCACTGGAGCATTGGTAAGTCCAAACGATATCACACAGAACTCGTAATGTTCGTATATGGTATGAAAGGCAGACTTGTAGATATCTTCCTCACGTATCTTCAACTGATGGTAGCTCAATCGCGAGTCAATCTTGGAGAATACTTCGGCTCCTGGAAGTTGGTCGAACAGATCGTCAATGCGAGGCAAGGGATATCTATTCTTCACAGTCACCACATTCAGCTTGCGGTAGTTGATGCAGAGTTGCATGGAACCGTTTTTCTTTCTCACAAATAAAACTGGGGTTCCCCAAGGTGAAGTACTTGGCTGAATAAACTCTTTATCCAACAATTCAGTGAGTTGTTTCTTCAACTCTACGAGTTCAGTGGGCGTCATATGGTATGGAGCCAGGGAAATTGGATCCGTACCGGGATAGACTTCAATGGGAAAGTCAAAGTCTCTCTTAAGCGGCAAACCAGGTAATTCATCGGGGAAGATATCCAGGAACTCATTAACTACCGGAATATCATGTTAGGCTCTTCCACTGAATTGTCTACTACGTGAGCTAACACGGTTTTGCACCCTTTAAGTAGTAGCTTACTTGCTTTGATGGCGGAGATGACATTTGGTGTGCCTCTGCGGTCGCTGTAGAAGTTGATCATACTGTCGCCAGGTCGTGGAATCCTCACCAGATGGTGCTCGTAGTAGATCTAAGCACGATGTCTCCCAAGCCAATTTATCCCTAAAATGGTATCGAAGTCGGACATTTGAAGTGGAATCAAGTCCGCTTTGAAAATAAGATTTTCCAGCTTCACTGCACATCCTCTGTACACCGTATTCCGAACCATCCTCTCACCTAAAGGTGTGTTCACCAATAACTTGTGCCCCAAGGGTGATAACGGTTTATCCGCATGCACAGTGAACTTGGTATTTACGTAGGACAAAGTAGCTGCAGTGTCCATAATCACATACGCCGGTTGATCAAAAATAACTACCACACCTAACGTCCAAATATTTTCTAAAGCGGTTACTTTTGCTCGACAATCAGTTACGAGCGCAATGATATCATTATTTGCAAAAAAAACTGTCAGTGAAAATTTAAATATATACTTACCGGTGACTACATCAGGACAAACGTCAGCGTCCTCTTGTGATATGACGTAAACCTAAGTATGCTGCTGCTGCTAAGGGGGTCGTTTCGGAGGTGTGGAACTGCTACTAACACCCGAATGTTGCTGACAAGAAGAGGAGGCGGCGTAGGAATGTCGTGCTGGCTAAAAAGGATGGAAACCTCAATAATTGCTCGGACTAGCCGGAGGCTGACCAAAACTCCGTCTAGAAGGTGCAGGGGGGTAAATGGACACGTGTACAACAGGTGACCTATACCTCCATACTAATAACATCGAGGTCCAGGCTGGCACACACCAGAATGAAAGCGTCTACAGATTGGACACCGTGGTCCAAACTCTCATCTCTTCTTCCTGAACTATCCTTTGAAGATGGACCCAAATCCCAACTTCCCTTTTTCTGGACCACTAGATAGAGGCGGTGGCAAAGAAAGTGACATTTGTGGTGCTGGGGACTTGGCTGAACTGCCTTTAGATACCCCACTGTAGGAATATGTGCTCCGAGTCTGTATCGGTGCCGGCTCCATCGGTAAGTCGAAAGATCGTTGACCTCTCGAGCTCGATCCTCCTGGCCGACGCTGAGCAATCATAGTCTCAGCCCACAACGCATTATGTCGACACTACTCGAAGCTGGCTCTGGGAGTAGGCGCCATGAACTGCACAATCTCCCACTGAAGGCCGTTGACAAACTGAAAACAAAGGGCCTCCTCGGTGATGGACGGAAAATGATGTGAAAGTCTCCGCAACTCCGTCTCATACTGCTCAATAGACCTAACACCTTGCTGCAGTAGGAGGAACTCGTTGTATCGCCTCATCGCTATCTCATTCGATAAAAATCTCCATCGGAACTCAGTAACAAACATCTCCCACGTCACTGGTCCGGTGGCTTGACTCTCAAGGTTGGTCCACTAACTCAGTGGTTGCCCTTGAAGGTATCGAGTAACCATGCTCAGTCGCTCCTCTGAAGTCATACCCAAACCCTCCGTGTTCTTGGTAACGAAATGCAACTAATCCTACGCTACATCGGTGGATGTGTCGGAAAGCTTTGGGGTGTCTAGTCCCTTCATGATACGAAGGAACCTCACTAGGCGATTCTCTGAAAAAGTGGCACCCGCAGAAGTGCTCGCTGCACCACTCGACTGAAAGTGCAGTGGTGTCAGTGTCAGCATCTGTGGCGACGGATGTACGGGTGGCATAGTGCCGATAGGTGGATACACACTAGTGGCCATTTATGAAGAAACAAATCTACTGGCCCAACTGTCAAACATCCGCTCAAGATCAGCGGGCATGTACTGCACTGGTATGGCAGTAGTCGGAGGTGGGGGAGGTGGAACCTCAGAATGAAGACCCTGATGATGCATCTCATCAATGGGTGGGATAGGTGGAATAGGCTCGTCCGGGATCGCTGTGGTCTCCGGGTCTACGCTAGGTTGTGTCTCAGGCTGCCTACGTGGCCGACCTTTCCTCCTAGGTACAAGGGGATCATTGATAGGTAAGGAAGGATCAGAGATATTCTTTCTTCTAGGCTGCATGGCGTAACACTACCTAAAATCTATGTCAGTAGACGAAAATATCTCTATACTAACCATACCTTTTGACTTTAACCCTAAAATCAGAAATATCAAAACTATGTGAACTCCTCGACTAGGTATAATATAGATATAACGTATACTTCAAAATTTGCTCTGATATCAATCAAATTGTCACACCCCGACCCATGGCTCGGTCACGTGACAACCGCCGTACCATCTTGAGATGAGTGCCTCATCGAGTGGGCGATCTAAGATGGTACAAGGCATAAATAAAGGGTATACGAGCAATATATGAAAACATATATGGAATAATATACCAAATTTATTTAAAATATTTATAAAGTGTAAGTGGCACATTTTACGGTGCAAACATGCAGCGAAAAAAGATATAATATAATAACGTGCACTACTATTCCAAGCCAATAATCACAAGGAAAGGGTGGCACCTACAAAATTGTGTTCTCAGTGATATATTGGGATCACTCACCACATGGACGCCTATCATCCGTAGCCTGATGACCTGACAACAAAAGTGAATGGTGTGAGTACAAATATATATGTACCCAGTGAAGGACCCGATTATAATGACCGATCACCTCAGGCTGGGGATATGAAATAATCCAAAATTCATTTATTAAACCATTTAGTAAAATCATTTGAAATCCCACACCAAAACAAATATCAAATATAATATTCATAAATGGGCTGGCATCTGAAATCGTCCTAAAGGTACACCTGTGCACTTGGGTGCCCGCTGGACCGTTAAGGGCTATCTCAGAATTCAAATCCTTTATCTTTAGTCATTGGCCCGTTCCCTTGATGTTAGCCTTGTTATGGTGGAACACAGCAAACTGGAGCCCTGGCGAGCTTCTCTACATGCCTTTCCCAAGGTCTCGTCTCACCGTGTCCCTCGATAGGCGGTCCACGGCTGAGCCTCATGCACGGTATCAAACTCGGTCCATGCTCCCGCATGTAATGGAGCACTGAGGAACCCACTTAATCACTCATCTCCCAGGGGTATCGTACCCTCAATAATCATAATAATAATATTTCATATATTCTTTTGAAAATCTCACCCTTAAATCCTTTTATAAACTCGTGTGTGAGGGTGAACAATTCATACCCCAAAATGTTATAAACATTTAAATAAAGCAATTAGAAAACGGTTGACCCTCAATGGTCAACCACTATAATCCAAGCCACTCACAAGTGAGGGAGAGTTGCATACTCCCAATTTACCCCTCAAATGCCTTAGCTCAATGCTACAGGTCCAATCCCGTACAATCACGTACTTAAATAATCAAATTAAAATCTAATTTGATTAATAAGGCATTCAACTAACAATTAGATCACATAAAAAAACCTAATTAAGGTCTCCAAGGTCTATAGGAACTAAATTGGACAAGTCCGGACGGTAATGAGGGTTAATCTGGGCCTATAATTGCAAAATTACCATTTTGCCCCTCTACTACAGTGCTCCATTATTGCTAGTGGCCCACTCTTGGGCGGGAGTGAGCCAATTTGGGGGATTTCCCCAAATTTCATTGAGTCCCACACGGGATTGGATGAGTCTCGCGCGGGACTTGCCTTAGATTGGTGGCCGAGACTCGGCAACCACACTTGTTCAGCTCGAAATGAGTTCAATTCTCCATCAAATTGGCTAAGATTTGAAACATAAGCAGTTTGACATCTAACTAAGGGAGCACAGCTTCAAAAACAGAATTAGACAACTAAGCATGCTCCAATTTCGGATCAAAACACTAAGGGTCTAAGTGTTCTTGAGTAAAGCAAAAATTCTAACTTCAATCCATGATTTCTTTCAACTCACTTAACGAAATGAGGCGTATAAACTATCAAATTAAAGCTTGATGAGTTTAGAACAACATATCAAAATCTCAGCCAATCCCTACGGTTGAATTGAAAGATATGAGCTAAAGAAAAAACTATCGCCGCAATGACAGTTTTGGAGATTTGAGAATTTCTTGGTGAATTTGGGGTTTTTGACCTACTTGGAGGCTAAGGAGGCTGATGATGATGATTAGAAGGGAGTTTGAAGAAGAAGTGAAGTGTTGAATTTGAAAAGATTTGACGAGAGAGCTCGGGGAAATGAAAAACAAGAGAAAGAAGCAAAATGGGGGGTCTCGGCAACCGAGACCCCTTTATAGTTAACAGGTCCGGTATTGGAGTCAACTAAAAATTAGTTGACTTCGGTCAACTCAACCCCCAATTCCTTGATTTATGTGTCCAAGTGGGTCCCATCGGCTCCGGTTTACAAATTAGGGTTTTTAAGCTCGGAATTGAGCTAAAGGAACTTCAAAACATCTATGGGAAGTCCAATTTGATTTCTTAGCCACACAACTACACACAAATATAAAACTTGACATGTGCAGATTAGGTCCGGGCGTTTCACTATTAACACAATTTCTTTGTGAAACGTAAATTTGAACTTAATTTACAGGTTTTGATATGCTGGGAATGGATAAACACTCAATATATATCTAATTTTATAGTTGAAAAAAAATAGCGGGGTAGGACAAGGCGGGACAGAGGGTAAGACAAAATAGTAAAGGTGGTTATGGTATTGAGAAAATTAAAATTCATGCGGGCTGAGGTAGGGTGCTGGGCATGGTAGGTGGTGTGCGAGGTGGTGGTGGATGAGGCGATCCCCGCCTCCACCCCGCCTCATTGGTATCCTTATATATAATCATATTAAGACATGGGGTTAAATTTAGTAATCTTTTAATTTTTTTTTTTACAAAATTTATTCCCCCTTTATCTAATTTTCTTTATTTTATTATTTTGATGAAACTAAGAGTTTATACATTCATTCATTGGTGTTTTTAACATTTTTACTATTAAAAAACATGTCAAATAATATGTTATTTGTTAAACTTACTAATAAAATGAAAAAATAGAATTACCTATAAGAATCTAGTACAAAAATCTGTCTAGTACATCTATTAAATGAGTACTATAGTTGGTATATAAATATGTTAACAGTAAGAGAAAAAGGGGAAAAAATGAAAATTTAATTTCTTTTTATTTTTCTATTATTTTTGCACATAAACAAGTGAATTTTTATTATTTTAAATATATGGTGTAAATGCATAAATTTTGGTCTTATAGGTTTAACTGTTAAAATTGGAGATAGAAAAATTTTGGGATAAGGGGAAAATATAATAAAAATAAAAATAATTTGACTCATTCTTCAAAACAACACATAAGTATGTGAAAAAAAAAACATAAATATATGAGTGAATTGGTGTTATGGAAAAATTATTTTAAAAAATATAATATATTTATATATACAAAACGAATATAATTAATATAATGAATAAAACTTAATATATAATTAATATAATTAATGTTATTGATAAATATAATTAATAATCTGTATATTAATTTAAACATAAAGAAAAAGAACAAAAAGACCAAAAGTAAAAAAAAAACCAAAAGACCAAAATGGTTGTTTATGAGATTTCACATATAATTATTTAAATAATTATAAAAAGATAAAAAAAGGACATTAAACTTGAGATTATAGGAATTAGTATAGGGTTTTTTATAGAATTTTGTAGGGTGTTAACTTTAATATATTTATATAGATTGATAGATTATATATATTATCATTTTCTTGTAAAAAATTATTTGGTCATTTTCCATGTATACTTTCATTATTATTCGACTTAATTAATTAAGTGATGATTAATATTTATAGTTTTGAGAGAGGATTCTCTCCACTACCACCTACTCCTAGAGATGGTAAAATGGGCGGGCAGCACGAAGCTCAGCACGGCCCAACCCAATATGGGTCGTGCTAGCACGACCCATATTATTTTTTTGGTGGACCGTGCCAGCACGGCCTGTTAATCATGGACGGCCTGGACAGTCATTTGGTGGCACATGGATTGGCACGGCATGACCCACTAGAATAGCCCAGCACGGCACAACCCACGTGCCAGCACGGCACGACCCGTGTTCCTATCTGGGCCAACCCATTTTTAATGTAAATTTAGAATTATAGTAATAATATAATAATTATATAATTATTCATTTTTTATTTTAAAATGAAAAAAATTAATATTATAGTGGTAAAATTAAATAAAATAGTAGTAATAATTATTAAATTTAATTTTAATTTTTATCAAATTATAAAATTATTATTTTAATGAAGAAATTAGTTGTAAATAATAAAATCATCAAAATGAGATAATATCGTAATAATAATAAAGATGAAAATGAATAAATTTGATTTTCTTTTTTTTTTTTTTCATTTTTTAGGTGATAGATTTTCCTTAGTTTATAATATCAATTAGTATTTGTAAATTTTGTTATTTATAATGAATAATGTTCCCTTTTCCCGTGGATATAGGCATTATAAACTGAACCACGTAAATTGTGTAAAATTTTTCATTCTTAAAATCTAATTTAATAATCAGTATTAAAAAAATAAAATCTAGAAAAAATAAAAATAAAAAATAAAAAATATTAACAAAATTAACATTTAATAAAAATTATTAGCCCATGTGCTAGCCCAGTTTAGCCCATGTGCTAGCACGGCACGATTCATATGGATTATAGGCTGGGTTGGGTTTAACCTTCAAAAGATATGGGCTAGTACGGCACGGCCCATATTTTTTTTTTGGGCCAGCACGGCACGACCCATATTTGTGCGGGCAGCACGGCATTTTGGGCCGTGCCAGCCCAGCCCGCCCACATTGCCATCTCTACCTACTCCCCTACTTAATTTAAGGGCGATAGATGCATCTTGACATCAATTTTTTTTTGGGCCAACAATTAATGGTTAAAAATTTATTGATATTAAATTGAGTAATAAAATAAAGAAAAACTTTGAAATCAATTTTGGCCATAGATAAGCTTCAAGATGCATTTCAGTTTTTGTAGTTTTTTTTTTTTATCAAAATGAATAAATCCTATGATCTCGTAATCCTAGTTTATATCCAATAGTGTCACTTGCTAAGAAGGAAATCAATTAATTAGTGCACTCAATTTCCAAGGACAACAGGATTGCCATTAAATTTTTTAAGTGCAGAATTGGCATTTCTTTAACACAGGGAACAGCATTTTCCTTTGTTATATAATGATGCTCAGTTCCCATAGAAGTCAATTAATCAGTGTGCTAAAGACTGAAAAGCCAGAAAGAGAGAGAGAGCGAGATCGCAATGGAAGAATTCGCAGTTGAAATCATCCATAGGGAAACCATCAAACCTTCTAAACCAACTCCCCTCAGCCACCAAAATATGAAGCTATCACTTCTAGACCAGCTCGCTCCTATGATTTGCGTACCATTCATTTTCTGTTATCCCAACGATGCTAAAGCTCCTGCTGCTAATGATCATTTTGCCAAGGCTGAAGGAAGATCCCAACGACTTAAGAAATCGTTATCCGAAATGCTGACTCGCTTCTACCCCTTTGCGGGGAGGATAAGCAGCTTCAGCTTAGTCGAATGTAATGACGAAGGGGTTGCCTACATCGAAACTCGAGTTAACTGCCTTCTCCAAGACATCCTCAAACAACCGGATCTCGAGTCACTCAAGAAACTTGTGCCTATTCAAATGGAACCAGCAGAAGCATCAAAAGGAGACCTATTTCTTGTAAAGGTCAACTTCTTTCAGTGTGGTGGTATGGTAATTGGTGTAAGCATGACCCACAAAATCGCAGATATGTATACGTTCAACTTGTTCATCAATTGTTGGGCTGCCATAGCTCGGGGCTCTTGCGACTTGGTCCTTCCAGATTTCGAAACTGCTTCATCGTTGTTCCCACCTATTGATTTACCGTTTCCAGATTCGGCAATGGACTTCAAGGTACCAAAGGTTGCTACGAGGAGGTTGGTGTTTGATGCTTCGAAGATTTCGATGCTCAAGGCTCGCGCTGCTAGTTTAGACGTCCCACAACCTACTCGCGTTGAAGCTGTGGCAGCGCTTATTTGGAAATGTGCAATGGCTGCAGCAACATCAAATCGTGGTGGGTTCAAAAGGCCATCTGGGTTGCTTCAAGCTGCGAACTTGCGTAAAGGCATGAACCCTCCCCTGTCTGAGAGCTCTACGGGGAATCTTGCAATTGGCTTTGTTGCTCGCTCGTCAGAATGTGAACAAGAGTTGAATGGTCTGGACCATCTGGTTACTAAATTAAGGAGTGGGATGAGTGGATTCAAAGAAAATTTATTAAGTAGGCTCCAGGGGAGCAATGCAGTCTCAGAAATTCTTCAGATTAAAAAAGAAATAGGATCCTACTTCTGCGAAAGAGATGTTGACTTCTATATCTGCAGCAGTTGGTCCGGATTCGACGTTTATGGAGCTGATTTTGGGTGGGGGAAGCCGAGATGGGTGAGCTTCGGCAGTGCCCCGCCCTTAAATTATTACAATTTGATGGATTCAAGGGATCATTCTGAGGGGATAGAAGCATGGTTGACCTTGACTGAAGCTGAAATGTCGTATTTTGAATGTAATAAAGAGCTCCTTGCATTTGCTTCTGTGAACCCAAGTATCACAGTTGAACTGACTTCCAGTTCATGCAAATCCACAGCTTCATCAAGAAAACTTAATTCTAGAATGTAGTATGCTTTTTGCTGTTGGGAATCTTCTTTTGGTAAGATCCAGTCAAGAGATACCCATTTTGGTGCTAATTAATTAAGATTAGTATTTGCCTAAAGAAACATTTGACAGCTCATGATTTTCTCTATTATAATAGGGAAAATGTTTTTCTTTTCTTTTTCATTGTACGATATTTGCTTATATGTAGTACATAGAAAATGAGTGATATAATAAAATAAGAATTCATGAATTATTAAATCGTACTATTCAAATATTTTAGGTGATTACATTCATGATGTGGACTTTTTGTGAAGAGAAGGAAACAAATCGTATGTGCAGCTAATTAAGTTTGGGTCGACAAATTAATTAAGGCTGTCTATTAATTAAGTTTATATACAATTAATTTATAATTACATTAATTAATCACAGTAAAAGTGATGGCAAAACTAAAATTAATGTCATTATATGTACTTTGGATTTACTATATTTTTAAAATGATTAAGAAGAAACCCTTAAAAATAATCTGCCATTTTATTATTCGTACTTTAGCAACCCTGATCTATTATGTGAGAGGGGTGGAAACTCAAGTCAACTCGATCATGTGTATGCATCAACATGTCAATGTTTAGATAAATAATTTCTTTATTTTTTTATTTGATAAATTCTCTGATATGTCGCAGTTACATTAGATCTCGATTAATTTGAAATAGAGTTATGTCAGATCATGAACGAAAGAAACTCTCTCAAGCATATTCACTTTATTCACAAGACTTGATCCGCTTGTGAAACCTTATTTTTAGGAGCATAAAACTCCTTTCACTTAAACTAACATGCATTAATTTTTTTTTTTTTAAAATCTACAAACAATCAATAATTAACGATAAGAAGAAAACATTACCCCCTTTGGTTTTCTTATATTTGTCATCTTCTAAATGTTATTTTTTTGTCCTTTTTATCTATCACCTTAGCAAATCTAGCCAGTATTAAAATTTTTTCTAAGTGTACCCTTCCTTTAAATCTATGAACTAAATAAAATTCTCATTCTGTCTCTTTTTATTTGTTCTTATTAACCGTTTCATAAAAAGCAAGAATAGGGATTATAGTGTAAAATTCTATATATATTTATCTTAACTTTCATATTTTGTCCTTATCTCTCTCTTTTATTTTCTTTGACTACATTTAAGAAAAAGAATCATTCAATGAAGAAAGAGGAGTTTGCAAGGATAATTTTATAAAGTTAATAATTTATATTGGGATAGAGACAAATAAAAAGAGATAAGTAAAGATTTTAGAAGAAGATAAATAAAAAGACTCTGTAAGTACTAATTACTTGCAATTATATTTCCAATTTTCCAATATTCGTTGCTATTACCGATTTGAACTCTTTGCTTTGAAGTCATGAATAGAGAATCAAAAGTTATTTTGAACAGTGAATAAAAAACCAGACCGGACCTGCCAGTTCCATCACAAATCGACATTAGTTCGGTTCGGTTTACTGTTTGAATCGTTTTTGAACCGGTTGGACCAATTTAGTAAAAAATTAATTTTTTTATTTTTTAAGTTATTTTTAATTAACTAACCCAAATTCAAGAAAAGCCCAAATTAATGAGAAGTCCAAATTTTATTTTTTTTGTTATGTTTGAACTTTTGATTTTGAATTTTTGACCTTAAATTTTTTATTTTTCTATTCTAATGTACTCCTATAATAAAAATTTAATTTGTGATGTAAAATCATTTGTATTATTTATTTATATTATGTGATGCACTAATATTTTAAACTTTTTCTTATTTTTATGAATTTTTTCAAAAAATTTTTAATTGAAACTTTGAAATTTAAATATTTTAAGAAATTAATAAAACAAAAATATTCAAATAACCGGACTAAACGGTTCAATCGGTTAAACCAATTAAACCATTGAACCTTTAGCCTCACCGATTCAAGCACCGGTTCAGTTTTTTATTCATTGATTTTGAACGTACAGGAACCATGAGTACATAAGGTGAAAATTTTTTGGTTCCTAAAACAAATTTTGGTGGGAAACAAAATTTTCAGACTAAAAGTTTCAAATTGAAAATTTTCATTTGAACAAATTTTATGGTGGCAAATACTTTTTTTTTGGAAAACATAAGAGAGAGAATCAAAGGCTAGTAGTAGTAAAAGTTTTTTTTTTTTTTTTGGAAATCATGGAGTATAAAGTAGACAAGGAAATTGATGAAATTAGTTGATTTTTTTTTTACATAATTTCAAAAATTTGAGGTGAAATTTTATTACTTTAATACAATTAACTAATCCTATGCTAATTTTCTTAAGGGATGTAAAGCAATTGAATTTGACAAATATAAAGGATCAGAGAAAGTATTAAATTTTAGCTCTTTACTTTGAAGCATAGTTATTAAACCTAACCCGAGCAATGACTCATTCAAGGGTTTTGGTTAAGGATCAATTATTGGTTTAATTGTAGGGTCATTCAGGGCAATGTTGGATTAATAAAATATTACAAACATTATTTATATATATTTAGTTATTTTATTAATTAAATAAAAAGTATGTTTTAATACTTATATAACAAAATTATTGAAATTTATAAGATAGAATAAACTACACAATGATATAAACTAAGAATTAAGATTTTGTAATGTAATTAAACTATATTCTTATTAAATTATTCGAACTTTGAACTTTATAGTGATTTATTTTTTCCTTTTGTCTTATTTTTCTTTTAGTTTTTATTTATTTATTATGTTAATGGGCTAATTACTCCTTATTTTTATTAAAAATTAAATTAGAACATGGTTTAAATGTAATACAAAATACTAATACTCAACCCGACCGATCAATAGTTTAAAACGGGTCACAAGCACAAATAGGTTAAATGTTGAACCAACTCAGATTAAATCCTGGGTCATCAAGTCAACCAGTACGACCATCAAACCGGTTCGAGTTTAATAACTATGCTTTGAAGCCATGATTAGAGAAAAAAAAGTTATTTTGAACATGCAGAAATCATGAGTATATAAAAAGGTGGAAATCTTTTTGGTTCTCAAAACAAAATTTGGTGGGAAACAAATTTTTAGATTAAAAGTTTCAAATTGAATCAAAATTTCATATTCAAAATTTTCATTTGAACAAAATTTATGGTGGCAAATAAGTTTTTTGGAAAACATAAGATAGAGGATTAAAGGTTAGTAGTAGTAAAAGTTCCTTTTTGGGAAATCATCAAGTATAAAGGAGACATAGAAATTATAAAACCTTAGGTGATTTTTTATTACTTTAATACAATTAACTAATTCTAATTGATTTTCTTAAGGATGTGAAATAATTAAATTTGACATATACAAAGAATCAGAGAGGGAGTAATTCTGACACACACGGACCCAATTCAGTTATTCTATACTTATCGAAATAGTGGAAGACGGTGAGTTAGTACGGAAGCCAGGTGTGTCATTCGATAATTAAACCTTAGTATAGGTGATGGAAGAGAAGATTAGGATAAAATTAGATAGAGTTCGAATATTAGGTTTTAAGCTATGCATGGATTGACCTAGGATAACTTAAGAAATCCTAAATCCTAATTTGGTCCGTACGATTTAGGAAACTAGTATGTGACCTAATCGGACTTCAATTAGAGAAGTAAAGAAGCTTAGGAAGGAGTTGGAGAAGAGTATTGAACTCCAGGAAAGATATTGGATCAAATTGGAGGCGAATTGAACCAATCGAAGGTTATAGAGACTTCCGATGCTAAAATTGAAGTGAATTCGCACTGGATCTTGTAAATTGTGGAAGGAACTTTGAGAAAATAGAGGAAGAAGAGATAGAAAATATCCAAGCCATAATTGGCACTGGATATAGCCACAATCGATGCTGGAAGTGAGCCTCAGGGTCGAGACCACTATTTTCTCCTCTTCCTTTTCTTTTCTTCCTTCTCCAAGCTCCTCCGCCTCTTCCACCCAAATCAACCCCTCAAAAACTCTTTAAACATTTTCCTAAACTTTTCAAATCAATTTCTTAGCCTCGTCCATCATGACACACCCAGACCTAATCTGACTTTTCCGTACCAACGGAATAGTGTAAGATGGCGTATTAACTCAACAATACGTTGGTCCGGATGTGTCTAATTAAGAAGAGAAGTTAAACTTAAGATATGAAGAAGTTGGAAGATGAGACAAGTGACCATGCATGGAAGCTCAAAATGGATTTCTTTAAATCCATAGCCAATGGATTGAATATCCATTGGTGAATAGGTCGGTGGATTTAGCCAAGAATCAATATTATGAGGGGTTACAAAGAGGGGAAAAAGTCTGGCGCAGGGTTCGAGTAAATTCGATGTCGAGCTTATCTATAAATAGGAGGAGATAAGCTCTCTCCATCTCAATTTTCTTTTCCCTCTCTTCCTCTCTTCTCATTTGCTCTCTGGGAGCAATTTTAGACTTTTGGCCGATCCGGACAATCCGACCGAAGGATCAAGGTAAGATTCTAATATGTTATTCTTAACACCTTGGTCTACATTTTACTAAGTTTTCACGTATTTTCATGCATCGGTCTAGGAGAGATCCAAGCTCAAAGTTAGTTTAGCTTTTTAGTTAGATTTTAAGTTTAGATTTGAGATCTAGGAACTTTGAGCTTGTGATTCTCATTTTTGCTTCGGTAAACTCATCATGGGAGGCGAGAGGAATGCCTGTCTCAATTTTCGTGCCGAGCCATGGACCGAGGAGCTTAGAAACTGAGGAAAAGCCTCGATTCCCGAGGCTGGCAGGCGGCTCCTGCACAGGAACCGAGTCACTCCCGCGCGGGAGTGACTATTTCGACCAAGTCCTGTGTGGGAGTAGGTGGCAGCCCACTTCCACCACGTTGGACTTAGGCCATGTGCGGCCCAGTCCATGTGGGAGGGCCTGCTTGGCCCAAATCGGGGCCGGGCCGGGCCCAGCTAGCATGGGCGGCCCACGAGCCCTCAGGGGTATTTTGGTAATTTTTTGTTAAGTGTTCGATTTTGACCCCGAAAGTTCCCGGACACTTTTCTAAGCCCCGAATCACATCCAAGCCTAGTCTTAGGTTATGCTAGAGCCTCATAGGTGCACTCATAAATGTGGTTACGAATGCTAACACGTATTTCCGTGTATTAGGGCTCTAGATGATCAAATGCGGCGATGCTTCGGAGGTTAAGTTACATGGAACGCTTGGGAGTGTACGAACTTTCCAATACTGTGAGTGGCTTAGATTTCTCTATTTAGCCACTGGGCACAAAGGTTTTAAAAACGTAAATGACTTTCAAAGGTTTTGGGATACCGGGAATCACATACACACAGTTGCTTGTTGATATACCCACCTAGAGAGTGGGATGTTTTCAAAGAAAAGTATAAAGACCTATGTGTATGTGTTTATATTTATATTTGTATGTTTTAAAAAATATATATGTTTTATATATGTATATATATATATGGATTGGATGCGAGATGAGTGATTGAGGGGGTTCCTCGGTGTTCTAATATGCAGGAGCATGGACCGAGTTTGAGAGTGTCACGCCCCGACCCGCAGGCCCGGCCACGTGACAACTGCCGTACCACCTCGAGATACGTGCCTCGTCAGGCGGGCAACCAAGATGGCACAAGGCATAAAAATAAAGGGTATTCGAGTAATATATGAAAACATACAAAAATATTATAGAAGATATAATTTAAAAATATTTATAAAGAAAGTGGCACGTGTTACGGTGCACCATGTAGCGGAAAGTAATATATATATATACATATATATATATATAACATGCACTAATATTCCGAGCCAAGATTCACAAGGTAAAAAGGGGTGGCACCTACAAAATCGTGTCCTCAGTGTCGTACTGGGATCACTGACCACCGGGACATCCGCTGTCCGAAGCCTGATGACCTGACAACAAAAGTGAATGGAGTGAGTACAATATACTTGTACCCAGTGAGGGACCCGGTTATAATGACCGATCACCTCAGGCTGGGGATATGAAATAATCCAAAATTAATTTATTAAACCATTTACTAAAAATTATATGAAATCCCATGCCAAAATAAATAGTAAACTAATAATGATATTACTAAATGGGCTGGCTTCAGAAATTGTCCCAAAAGGTACACCCGTGCACTGGGGTACCCGCTGGACCGTCAAGGGTTACTTTATATTTCAAAATACTTTTCTTTACTCACTGGCTCATTCCCTTGACGTTTGCCTTGCTGTGGTGGAACACAGCAATCTGGAGCCCTGGCGAGCTTCCCTTCGCCCCTCTCTCAGGGTCTCGTCTCACCGTGCCCCTCGACAGGCGGTCCATGGCTAAGAATCTTGCATGCTTCTCCAACTCGGTCCACGCTCCCGCAAATTGGAGCCCCGAGGAACCCGCTCAATCTCTCGTCTCGCAGGGGCATCGTATCCCAAACAATTATTAATGATATCAATTTATAAAAATATTTGAAATTCTCACCCTCTAAATCTTTTGTAAACTTGGTGTGTGAGGGTGGACATTTTATACCCCAAAACATATAAAAACAATTTAATAAAGCATTTATAAAGAAATTTGGAAAACGGTTAACCCTTAATGGTCAACCAATATAATCCAAGCCACTCACAAGAGAGGAGAGTTGTATACTCCCCGATTACCCCACGAATGCCTTAGCTCAAACTGCTACCGGTTCGAAACTCGTACAATCACGTACCTAAATAATCAAATTAAAATCTAATTTGATTAATAAAGGCAATCGACTAAAAATTAAACACCTAGTAAAAAAATCTAATTAGAGTTTCTAAGGTCTTGGAGTAAAATTGGGCAAGTCCGGAGGTCAATTGAAGTAAATTAAAGTCAATTTGGGTCAAATGGGGTCTAGGGCTGCAAAATGACCATTTTGCCCCTAGACCCGAATTGGGGCAAATATTGCCCAGCAGTGATGATCCGGCCCTGGAACATAACATGACCACCGCCGGTTCATTCCTGCACTTAAGGCCGAGTTTCGGCCTCCAATCTTCTTCAGCTCAATTCAAGTTCGATTCAACTCCAATCAGCACGAATTATGGAACACATACTCCTCAACACTTAAACTAAAATCCTACAGCTTCAAAAACAGAATTAAACAATCAACTATGCTAGGAAATTCAAATCAAAACACTAAGGGTTAACATGTCCTCGGGCAAGCAGAATTCTCAACTTCCATCAACGAATTCTCTTAGCACAGACCATGAAATCATGCATATAAACTATCAAATTAAATCTTGATGAGTCTAGAACATCATACCAAATTCCCAGCCACTTCCCACAATTGAATTCAGAGATATAGCTCGATGAACAAACTGTCGCCGAAATGACAGTTTTGAAGATTTGGTGATTTCTTGGAAATTTTGGTGTTTTGATCTTCAAGAGGGCAAGAAGCTAGTGATGATGTTTGGTTGAGTGTTTGAAGAGGAATTAAAGGGTTGATTTTGAAGAAGATCGAAGAGAGGGCTCGGAGAATGAAGAACCAGAGAAGAGAAGAGAAAATGGGGGTCTCGGGTGAACCGAGACCCATCTTATGCGGTTAGGTCCGGCGCCAGATCTGACCAGTTCTGACGCCGGAGTCAACAAAATTAAGGTTGACTCCAGTCAACCTAGTCCACACTCCTTGGAATTCATGCCCAAGTGGGCCCCGCAACTCGAAACTTCAATTTTAGAGTTTTTAAGCTTGGAATAGAGTTAAATGAAGTTTAAAACATCCATGGGAAGTCCAATTTGGTATATTGGCCAGACAACTATACATAAATACTCAACTTGACATGTGGGGACTAGGTCCGGGCGTGTCAGAGAGCATGCATGAGACATAGCTGTGGACGGCCTATCGAGGGGCATGGTGAGGGAAGACCCTAGGAGAGGCGCGAGGGATAACTCGTAGGGGCTCGAGGTAGCTGTGTTCCACCACAGCGAATGGCACCATCGAGGGAACGGGCTAGAAAAAGAGAAAATGTGAAAGTGTTTTGAAAAGAAAAGAGATAGCCCTCGGTGTAGTAAGGCATAAGATGATCGACGGGTCGTGCCTTTAGTATGATAGAGGGTAGCCCATTTGAGATATGTATATATTTATTTAAAGAGTTTTAAAATAGGGTTCTCGACTATAGAACTAGAAAAGAGTTCTTGAAAAGAAAAATATTTATTTTATTATTATATTCGGATTTTCCCTATTTTTCCTAACCCCGATGGAGATTCTTAGAACCTCTGTCACTCACCTATATCCTGTAATACCCGTTCTAAATTTCTGTTTCTTTTAGTCTGTTCGGCATGCATCATTTAGTAGGAAATCATTGAAAATATAGTTTAAGTTTTACTTAAGTTATGAATAGGACATAAATGGAATTAAATAAATTGTTGAAGAATTAGTAGTAAAATTAGAAGTTTAGACAAAATTTACAAAAAAATTGATAGAGAATTTTAAATTTCGCTGCCAATGGAATAAAAGGAAACAGTCTAAAGAATAAAAATATACACTGAAAATTTTATTACACTGACTTAGGATATAAATGGAATTTTAGTAATTGTTAGAGGGTAAAATGATAATTGGAAGTGAGATTTTATTTTTAAGGACTTAACCATCTAGTGACAAGTGTCATAAGCTTAGGAATGGATGGCTAGGATTTAAGCAAAATTCCATCATCTTTTTCACCACAAAATCCGGCCATGACTAAATAAAAGCCTAGAAAATGCTAGAAAATTGGCAAACCACCATTGTTGTCTTCAACCTTGAGATATTCCACCATTGATGAAAGCTTACAACCTTCCACCATAAGCCTAAAGTCCAAAATTCTCCAAACAAGCCTACCAAAATTTCCTACCAAATTAAACCTCTTGTTTAGCCCATTAATAATCCTAAACCAATTTTGGAAAATCTAAGCTAGTGTGGGAGAAAATTTGATTTGAACTTCTAGGGTTCTTGGTGGATTTTCATAAATCCAAGGTAAGTATGCCTAATTTTAATGTTAGAATGTAGATTATGGCATGCTAAACATGAATATAATGTCAATTTAACTTAAAATTCCTTGTAGAAGTGTGAATCTGGAAAATTAGAAAATTTATGGAGCATTTTTGAATTTAAGATTTCTAGGCCAAATTGGATTCATGGAACCTTAGGATTAAAATATGATGTTTATGGAAGCTTACTAAACTAGGAGATGTCATTAAATTACATTAGAAATGAAAATTTTAATTTTTCAATAATTTATGCTGAAATTTACATGAAAAATGGCATTTTTGTAATTTTGGAATTTAAATTAAAATTTAGTTATTTTGGAGTAATTTTAATGTGACAATGTTAATGAAAAATGTTGGAAAAGAAAATTGTGGAATTTGGGTGAAATTTGAACAATGGCCGAAATTTACAATGTGTTATGGCCATGGGAAAATTTTTAACTAGTTATGGAATAAACATGAATTTGAAAAAAAAAATTTAGTTAGAAGAATATTAGTAAAAGTAGAGATTAGTAGTAGACTACTAAATTAGTGCATGGCATGCATGGCATTGCATGTAGACTAAGCTTTAGTCCAATTTAGCAATGGTTTGGAAAACTAAATAAATTTATGGAAATTAGGAGTGCCTGCGCCAACAAGGGACAAGGAACCGGGCGAGGACGCCCAAGAGTAACGAGGATCTCACTGTGAGTGGATAATTAATTTCTAAACCTTTATCTTTTATTGTTTGTTGAATATGGATTTATTGAATCCCATGGTTTATTGTTGTGTGTGTAATGATGAGAAATAAAATGGCCTATGGAGTGTGATGGCAATTTATGAAATTGGTTTTGGAAAATATTTTATGGAAATGGTTTTGAAACAAATTTCTAATTTTGCTTTTGAGATAATTAGAAAAGGTTTTATATAGTTTTAAAATATGCCACTTTATGGAAATAAAATCAAAGGGTTTATAAGCCATCACAACTCCATAAGATATTACTATACGGCGGCCTCGTTGGGAGGAAAAATTGTTACTGCAGTAGCCAAGTAGCCACGGACCGCCTTTAGAGGGGTGTGGTGATTGTGAACTTACCTTAACAGGAGGCGCGGGGGGAAACCCACAAGGTACTTTGAGTTCATCCTGTGGCACCACCGTTCAGGATGGAACTCAATACTCGGTTGTCGGCCTCGGCCAAGGCGACAACTCGAGTAAGGAATTGACGGATGAACTAGATAATACATGGGCCAAAGTTTATGAGATTTTGCTTTAAGTATATTTATGCCCATGATGTTAAATTTTTATTGCCTTGTTACAATTATCGGTTTTCATATTACTGTTTTATATGGTTTTGTTATCCACTCACTGGGTAACTCTGTTACTCACCCTTTTTTTTAATAAAATATTTTTCAGGCTGTAGATACCAACCGCGCTCGTAGGTACATTGTGGTGGGAAAACTGCTAGGCTTTTGGCTCAGGTTTGACCGAGGGTGCAAAAGTCAACTTTTTGTACTATTTTTTAAAAATTCGTGTAAGACCCACCGAGTAAGTAAATGTCAGTTTAAATAGCTACTTCACTGCTTTAGTGTGTCTAAGAATATTCGAAACTGTTACCGTAGTTTTCGGAGTCTTGTAGCTTGGTTTAAAAATATACGGAAAAAAATATGTCGAATATTTAATGGCATTTTCGTAAACATCTTGAAGTTTTAGTGCTTTGTGTTTACATGAATTTTTACGCCATGAAAGTCCGATATTTTACCTGTTTTGAATTCCCTACATGTTAGTTAAGTGTTCTAATAAATGAATTGGATGAAAACTGTATGAAAGAAAAATCATCAAAATGACCGTTTTAGCCTTGCAACTTCCGAGATGTATTCTAATCTAATAGAATGCATTTTCGAGAGTTGCGGCGATTGTCACGTGCTCGATTAAGGTGTCGGGGCATGACATATCCAATGTGGATGGATGCAGATCCGTGTACGAGGATAGCGATTAGCTTAGTGGCTCACTAGGAGACGTCGGTGGCATAGGCTTAGTAGTTTTTTGTTGTGTAGGTATTCTCTCAAATTAGTTCACTATTATTACTTTCAAAGTTAATTATTTCATTAAATGATTTTTAATTAAAGTTTTAGTTATTTTGCAGTGACGATATCCATTTCTTTGCCTTGCGATGCTTCACGTGCATGTGTGGTCGGCACGTACTTCGAGGTAGCGTGGCAGTTGCCACATGGCCGAACCAGATGAGTCGAGGCATGACACGTCATCAAATCAAAGAGCAAACCAAAAGGGAGCAAAAAGGAGCAAATAAAAACCCTAGGTGTTGTAAGAAACATCTGAACATATCTCACAATTCGACAAGTGGTTTAAGGTGAGATTTCAATATGTTGTAGTAGAATTATAGGGCTTTCCAAAGCCACTAGCCTTGCTTAAATCCATTCACTAGATTGGAAGATATAGGCTCAAAAATTTAGGTTTAGTTTTTAAGTATATAAATGAAGATAGGTTAGAAAATTTTGTAGTTGAGCCAATGATTTGAAAATTGAGTTTAGTAGGATTGTTGTGGATGTTGAGGAGAATAATTTTCTGAATTTACAGCTGAATTGGTGGAGGAATGGATTGGATTAAAGCTACGAGAAGAAGATAAGAAAAATCGAGTTTTGAAACCTAGAACACAACTGGTACCAGATGTCTTGTTTGGCTAGAATGGCCTTTCTATCATAAAGTTCTGGTGCTAAACCTCACCAAGACTAGCACTGGATGTGCCCATTAGGAATGATAATATTTCGAAACCCTAATCAAACCCGAATTGATCCAAAATACTTCCAAACCTTCCGAATCACATCTAAACCTCATATTAGGACATAGTAGAGCATCATAGGTGCATTCATAAACTTGATTATGAATGTTAATGTGTACTTCTGTGTAAATACTTTTCCAGGCAATCAAGTGCGGCGACGCTCCAAAGATCGACCTTCGTGGATCCTTTAGGAGTATATGAACCTCCCAACACTGTGAGTGACTTTGTTTCAGTGTTTAGCCATTTAGAGCTAAACACTTTTATTGCTTTATAAATTGGTTTCTATGTTTTGGGATTCGAGTATTTCCATCTACACGCACACACACTTTAATTGCATGCCACTTGGGTGGGATGTTTTAAAGTAAACTTCATTTATAAAATTGTATGTATGTATGTTTATATGCCCGATGGGACAAGATTATATAAGATGAGAGACGTAGGCCATGAGAGGACAATATAAGACTCGGTGCTATATGAGAGAGCAAGTGGATCGAGCGGAGCATGCATTCAACAAGTAGTCATGGATAGCCTTTTGAGGGGCACGGTAAGTGTAGAGAGGTGAGGAGGGACACTCACCAGGGCATATGTAGTTGTGCTCCACCCATAGCGAATGGCACCATCGAGGGAACGGGCTTAAGAGAAGTATAATGTGTGTGTGTGTGTATATATATATATATATATATGTATGTATACACTATTTTAAAGAGAAAGAAAAGGACATAGGCCTTTGACAATATGAGATCCTCGACCTAGCCCAACGTCGAGCCTTTGTGTGTTTTCATGGCCGGCCCATAGATAGAGTTAATTGAATTAGAAAGGTTTTGGGAAAAGTGTTGTCAAAAGGGTTTTTAAATTTTAATATAAAATGTTTTCTAACTTGTCTTGGATATACCCGACTCCCCAAACCTTAGGTGACTTTACATTAAACCGGGGCTACTCACTAAGTACATCGACGTGTACTCACCCTGACACACCTGGACTTAGCACGACGTTTCTGTACGAACGAAATAGTACAAGATGACGTATTAATTAAACAATGGGTCGGTCCGGTTATGTCAAGTCAGAGGAGAAGTTAAAATTAGGATAAGATGGAATTTGAAGATAAATTAATTAATCGTGCATAGAAATTAGTAAATGCCAGAAAGACCTCCAAATAAGTCCCTAGAAATTTATTATGGGCTTCGTTGGCACAAGAAAGCCAAGGATTTAGCCAACGGGTGAAAATTAAAAAAAGTTGAAAAAGTGGAAAAAGTTTGACTCGGGGCCCGAGTGGACCAGGCGCCGGGCTCCCTTATAAATAGGGGAACGGGGTGCCGAACCTTTCTTCATTTTTCTTTTCTTTTTCTTTCTTTTTTCTTCTTTTCTCTCTGGAGCCGACGGGAGGCATTTTGGACAATTGGCAAATCGGGACAGTCTGGCCATCAGATCAAGGTGAGTTTCTAGCATGTTGTTCTTCTCACCTCGATCTACATTATGTTAAGTTTGTACGCACAACCATGCATCGGTTTAGCCTAGATCCAAGTTTTCAGCTTTTAACCGGATTAAAGCTTTAAACTCAAATAAGTGGATTTCGAGCCAGTGGAATAAGGTGAGTTTTTAGTGTGTTATAGTACTCACCTTATTCTACGTCCCATTCCGTTTTTACGCATTTCTGTGCACCGGGTGAGGGTAAAATTGAGATTTAGTCAATTTGGGGTAAATCTCGGTCTGCGGGAAAATTGGACCGGTGTTTCTCGTTTCTGCCTCGGCGTATCCGTCGTGGATGCCATGAGGATCGCCTCTCTAAGTTTGTACGTCGAAAGGAAGAGAAACGAGTGCGAAAACCGGAAAAGAGATCGGCCGAAGAACTGGCCAATCGAGTCCTTGTTTAGATATTTTTAATATAATATTATTATATTAAAAGATATTTATATATAATATTATTTTATTTTAGATATTTATATATTATATCATTATAATATATAAATATCTCATAGATGGGCTTTTTGAGCCCGATTTCGAGTAGAACTTTGGCCAGCCCGGGTGGGGCCCAGCCTAGTCCGGGTGTGGGGCCCACGGGCCCCCGAGGGCATTTTAGTAATTTTTCATCGAGAGTCCGATTCTAGCCCCGAAACCTTCTAGACACTTTTCTATGTGCCGGGCCCAGCCCGAGTGGCCGGTTCATGGGCCCAGGGGTATTTTCATAATTTTTCACAAAGTGTCCAATTTTTACTCCGGAACCTCCTGGACACTTTTCTAAGCCCTGAATCACATTCAAGCCCAGTCGTAGGTCATGTTAGAGCCTTGTAGGTGCATTCATAAATTTGATTATGAATGCTAACGTATATTTCCATGTATTAGGGCTCCGGATAATCGAATGCGGCGATGCACCGGAGGTTAAAGCTACATGGAGCACTTGGGAGTATACGATTCTCCCAATACTGTGAGTGGCTTAGATTTCAGTGCTTAGTCACTAGGGCAAAATGTTTTAAAAATATAGATTGTTTTAAAAAGGTTTACAAATGTTTTGGGATAAGGGTAATCCAAGACACACACTTTTTATTTTGTGATACGCCCACTTAGGGGGTGGGATGATTTTAAAAATACAAACCTTGTGTGTGTTTACATGTTTTTAATATTTATAAAGAAATATTATTATTATTATTATTATTATTATTATTATTATGGTTATTGGGGTACGATACCCCTGGAAGAGGAGTGATTGAGTGGGATTCCTCGGGGCTCCAATTTGCGAGAGCGTGGACCGAGTTTGAGAGCATGCATGATACTCAGCCGTGGACCGCCTATCGAGGGGCACGGTGAGTCGAGCCTGGTTGGGAGAGGCGCGTAGGGAAACTCGCCAGAGCTCCAGATCACTGTGTTCCACCACAGTGAGGCACCACCGAGAGAACGGGCTAAAGAAAGAGAAGATTTTGAAAATTTATTTAAAGAGGAAAGAAATAGCCCTCGATGCAGTAAGGCATACGACCGGCCAGTCGTGCCTTCAGAGTATTAGATGCCAGCCCGTTTTATTTATAAATTATTTTAAAAGGTTTTTAAAGGAAAATCAAGTTCTCACATGGAGAATTTGATACAGGAAGTGTTGAAAACAAAGTTTTTAATTTATTTTATTTTATTTGTTTTATTATATTTTCTATTACCCTGTTTTCCCTAACCCTGATGGAGATTCATTGAACCTCTGTCACTCACCTGTATCCAATGTGGATGGATGCAGATCCGCGTACGAGGTCAGCCAATAGATTGGATGCTCACTAGAAGGCGTCGGTGGCTTAGGCTTAGTAGTTTCCGCTGTGTAGGTATTCTTTTGAATTAATCCACTGGTACATCTTATAAAGTTAATTATTTTATTAAAATGGTTTTTAATTAAAGTTTTAGTTGTTTTGCAGCGATGATATCCATTTCAATGCCTTGCAGTACTTCTGCTGCGTGACCGGCCGGCACGTACTTTGAGGGAACGCGGCGGTTGCCACGTGGCCAACCCCAGGCGGGTTGGGGCGTGACACACCCCACGTTCCCTTTTATGTTTTTTGGGTTAGATGTCCGGAGCTTTACTAGAAGGAAAGAGTTTTTAGATTTCGCTGCATAGGTATTCTTTTAAGATAATCCACTGCTACTCTATTTTATATAAATTATTTTATTAAATGGTTTTATTATTATCAATATAAATTTTTTTTAATTAAAGTTTAGTTTAAATGTTTTGCAGTGAAGATATCTGACACACTCGGACCTAATACGACTTTTTCGTACAAATGGAATAGTGTAAGACGATGTATTAAGTGGATAATATGTCGGTCCGGATGTGTCTAATTAAGAAGAGAAGTTCAAATTAGGATGAGACGGAGTTGGAAGATAAAGTAACTAACCGGGCATGGAAATTAGTAAATGCCAAAAAGACCTCCAATTAAGTCCCTAGAAATTAATTATGGGCCTCGTTGGCACAAGAAATCAAAGGATTTAGCCAACGGGTGAAAATGGAAGAAAGTTGAAAAAGGGAAAAAAGTTTGACCTGGGGCCCGAGTAGACCCGGTGTCGGGTTTCTCTATAAATAGGAGAGAGCGAAGCTTTTTCTTCATTTCTCTTTTTCTTTTTTCTTTCTTTTTCTCTTTTTCTCTCTGGAGCCAAAAGGAGGCATTTTAGACAATTGGCAGATCCGGACAATCCGGCCTTCAGATCAAGGTGAGTTTCCAGTATGTTATTATACTCACCTTGATTTACGTTATATTAAGTTTACATGCATTTCCATGAATCGGTTTAGCGTAGATCTCAGTTTTCAGCTTTTGTCTAGTTTAATTTTAAAACTCAAATCTACGGATATCGAGCAAGTGAAATAAGGTGAGTTTTTAGTATGTTATAGTACTCACCTTAATCTACGTCATACTCCATTTTCACACATTTCTGTGCACCGGGTAAGAGTAAATTGGAGATTTAGTCAATTTAGGCTAAATCTCGATTTTACGAAAATTGGACTGGTGTTTCTCGTTTCTACCTCGGTGGATCCGTCATGGATGCCATGAGGATCAGCTGTCTAAGTTTGTACGTCAAAAGGAGGAGAAACAAGTGTGAAAACCGGGGGAGAGACCGGCCGAGAAACAGGCCGATCGAGTCCCTGTTTAGATATTTTTATATTATATTATTATATTTAAGATATTTATATATTATATTAATATATCTTAGATATTTATATATTATATCATTATAGTATATAAATATCTCGTAGGAGGCTTTTTGAGCCCAATTCGAGTAGAACTTGGCCTAACCCGTGTGGAGCCCAGCCCAGTCCTGGTGTGGGACCCACGGGCCTCGGGGCATTTTGGTAATTTTTTGTCTAGAGTCCGATTTTAGCCCCGAAACCTCCCGGATACTTTTCTAAGCCCCAAATCACATTCAAATCCAATCTTAGGTCATGTTAGAGCCTCATAGGTGCATTCATAGTTTAATTATGAATGCTAACGTATTTCTGTGTACTAGGGCTCCGGGTGAATCGAATGCGGCGATACTCCGGAGGTTGAGCTACATGGAACGCTTGGGAGTATACGAATCTCCGAATACTATGAGTGGCTTTGTTTTCAGTGCTTAGCCACTAGGGACAAACATTTTTAAATGTTTTAAAAATATAAATTGTTTTAAAAGGTTTTACAACTGTTTTTGGAATAGGGGTAATCCGCGACACACACTTTTTATTTTGTAATGCACCCATTTAGCCGGTAGGATGATTTTAAAAATATAAAAGCTTGCATGTGTTTACATGTTTTAAATATATATAAAAGAAATATTATTATTATGATTATTGAGGGTACAATACCCTTGGGAGATGAGTGATTGAGTGGGTCCCTTGGTGCTCCAATATACGGGAGAATGGACCGAGTGAGAGGCATGCTGGTGAGGTTCCCGTGGACCGCCTTTTTGAAGGGGCATGGAGAATATGTTGACCTGGAGTAAAGAGGCATGGAGGGAGACTCGCCAGGTCAGAGGTGGCTGTGTTCCACCACAGCGATGGGCACCACCGAGGGAACGGGCTAGAGAAAGAGAAATTGTGAAAATATATTTAAAGAGAAAAGAGATAGCCCTCGGTGCAGTAAGGCATACAATCGGCCAGTCGTGCCTTCAATGTATTTGATGCCAGCCCGTTTTAGTTATAAATTATTTTAAAGGTTTTAAAAATCAAATTCTCACTTGGAGAATTTGAAAGGAAGTGTTGGAAAAAAATTTTATTTTATTTTATTTTATATTTATTATTATATTTGGATTACCCATGTTTTCCCTAACCCCGATGGAGATTCATTGAACCTCTGTCACTCACCTGTATCGAATGTGGATGGATGCAGATCTGCGTACGGAGTCAGTAAATAGAATGGAGGCTCACTAAGAGGCCTCGGTGGCTTAGGCTTAGTGTTTCCATTACGTAGGTATTTCTTCTAAATTAATCCATGGTACATCTTTTAAAGTTAATTATTTTATTAAATGATTTTTAATTAAAGTTTTAGTTGTTTTGCAACAATGGTATCCATTTCAATGCCTTGTGGTGCTTCTGGTGCATGACCGATGGGTACGTACTTCGAGGCAGCGCAGCGGTTGCCACATGGCCGACCTGGGCGGGTCAGGGCTTGACAATATCCATTCTATGTCTTGCGATGTTTTGGAGTGTGTGGCCGCAGACACTTACGACGGTTGCCACGTACCTGATCTCCAAGCCAGGCATGTCAAAATTGCTGATAGGTGCAATTTACACCTATATCATGGACTATATTGGAATATTTTATATGTATACTGATCTTATTTTATAGTCCATGTTATGTAGTTTTACCTCATTTAGTTTATTGTTTGTTTTGTAGGGAATCAAGTTGGGAAATTTGAAGCAAATTGGAGCTATAAGGAATGAATAAGGCTAGAGAAGAAAATTGAATGAAAATTGGTGGTCATGTGATGTAGAGAAGGAGTTAATTGAAGAAGCAAGTGATGTCATTTATGAAGACAAAGCCAAGCTGTGAAGTTGCCACATAAGCTTGGATGATAGAGAGATCCAATTTGGAGCAAAATTAAGCCAAGAAATGCCCAGCAATGATCTTGCCCCATATATTGTACAAACAACACTGGTGTTGTTCATAAATAAAGCCAAGGACATGCCCAATGTGCTAATTTGAAGTTGTTAAAGACATGGGCTGGACTTAATTTCTAATAAGGAGTGGACGTGTTACAAACCTAATTTATTTTCCAAGTAGTTATATGTAATCTAACTTACTAGTATAAATAGACACCTTAGGGTTTTCTAAGAGTATCTTGAATTTTGGATCTTAGACCTTATTTTATTTTAGTTTATCAATTTTCTATTTATAGTTTATTTTATGAGTAATTAAATTCTTTGTTGGGGATTTAGATAGATCTTCTAGGGATGTTAATTTAATTATCATGTGAATTTGTTTCTTGGGGTTAAATCTATTTTCTTTGTATTTAATTCTGTTGTATGCCTGATCAACATATAATAGGTTTTTGGAATTGTATGATGTATCGAGGGGTGAAGTATAATTTGTGCTTTAGGAAATTAGACACAATTTAATTAGATATGAGAGTAATTTGATTAATTGTGATAACCATATTTGAATTAGGGTCAAGAGAAACTAATTTAATTATAATTCTAGGTTCTTATTGTTCTTAATTAATTAGTTTATACATTGAGAAGTGGTAATCACTTAGCTAGGAATTAAAGCTTATGATGATTTGAGAGTACTCCTAAGTTAATCAGTGATTATTATTTTAATCATGATAATTAGATTCAAATATAATTGGATTAAATACCTAGAAAAGAAGCCTAAAACCTAACACTTTTAACATTGATTTTCTTTTTAATTATTTATCATCATTCTTTTAGTTAATTATATTATAATTTCTTAGCTCTTACTTAAATTATTCCTTGCTTTTGTTAGAATTAGTTTTCTTCTTTTATTAAGCTCTACTAGACTTAGGAATTAGCAATTAACTAGTCCTTTTAGGTTTGACACTTTAGAAAACTCTAAGTTATATTATTTGATTTTGTACTCTTGCGAAAAATCTCGATCATTTACAAAGAATGAACTTATATCGCAAGGAAACCGCCTACATAAACCTATCTATATTCACTGCATGTAAAAGCTCACTCAAACAGTGGCCACTCATGAGTCACCTCCCAGTTTTTTCATTTTCTCTTCTTTTTCAATTTTTTTCATTGTCTTATATATATATATATATATATATATATATATATATATATATCTCTATCTCTATCTCTATCTATATCTATTTAGTTAACACTAGCACTATATAAAAGTAAATGCTTATTAGTGAGGGTAGGCATCTATTTGTCAAAAGTTGATTGGATGCTGACCTTTACTTCTTTTTTTTTTTTCAATTTTCCTGATAAGCAAAACGATGTCGTTTTGCACGAAAGATTGGAAAAAAAAAAGAAAAAAACAAGGTTAAAAGTAACAGAAGCAACCGAAATAGAGCTAAAAAGAGGATACAAGCGAAAGAAGAAGAGAGGGAAAGTACGACCGATTTGAGCCCTCGCTTCGCTAGTGGCTCTCTATATTTTTCTCGGCTAACCAAACACTATTCAAGGTTTGTTTCAATTATTTCTTTTTTCATGTTTGTATGCTTTTGCTGGTGAGATTTTTAACATTTTTTTTTGTGTTTTTAAAATAAGGACTTTCAATTCGGCTTTATAGGAAATCATTTTCATAATATTTTTATTGTGTCAATTCTGTTTGCTTCATGATTTTCATCGCTCAGAGGCTTTTGATACAATTTTTTTAGCTAAATTGAAAATGACAGAGATTATTAATTTAGAAGTAATTAAAGTTCCCTTGTTACTAACTTACATTATGCATTTTCTTTATCTTTTTTAGAAAGGTTTGAATGGGATCTACAGCTTTCTTTGTTGTTTTCAACCTTGAATGTCGTCCGTCCTTGCCCCTTTAGAAGCCCCCACAAAGTGCTTTTGATTCAAGAGCTAGAATGGTAACTTAGAATATTCTTCTGTTTTCTCAAAATTTTGTGTTTTTATTTGATTAATATTATTATGATTTATTGACAGGGTTTCTGATTCTTGAGTTAAGAAGTTAGATGTTTTCATATGTAAAATATGATTACGCCTATGCTTGTTCCATCTACGTCGGTTTTCACATCATCTTTGCAAGACACAGTGATGTCCATATTCTCCTATGTCCCTTGATTGGGTACTCTTTCCCTCTTTTTTAATAAATTACATTAGAATAAACTGATTATCTTTTACATGACATTTTCCCACAGTTGCTTTATTTCTTTGAAGGGATCTTATATTTGGAGGATTATTTGATTTTGGCTAAATGCTTAATTTGAGGCCCCAACCTTTGCGAATTTGTTCGATTTGGGACACAACCTTTCAATTGCAGCAATTCGGGGCCCAACCTTCCAAATTCAACCCTAGGGAGAATTGTGAAGTACACAACTTGAAAACAAAAATGAGATTGATGCAACTTGATCTTGACAATAGATCAAGGAGTGAACTTGAAATATTTGCTCCATGGCTGTTAGATATAGGTCATGGAAATTGTAGTCAGTAATTGATGTGGACGATGAAGATGGAAGTTGGATAGAAATTCCTGAACAATTTCTCATCAATTGCATGACAGAACCTTTTTTATCAATCTTTGAATTTATCTACAAAGACTTCGAAAACAATTATGCTGACGATTTCTATCTAGGATAAAGGGCTATAATCACTCCATATAATGAAATAGTTGATCTCCGTAATGAGTACACACGAACTTAATTTTATATTCTTCAAGAACGTATTATAGCTGTGACTACAAGTCAAACACTTTAGATGGACTAGTTGACCTGTACGAGCAGTATCTTACTAAATTTTTGAATGCTATTACATATCCTGGGATTCCTAACCATGCTTTAAACTTAAAAATTGGTAGGGTAGTTATGTTGTAGAGATACTTTAGTCAAATTAATGGCCTATATAATGGTACTATGTTTCTAATTTTACAAATGGCTCCTAATGTCATTGAAGCTAGGATTATCATAGGGGATCGTGTAGGAGAAAAAGCATTCATTCGTAAGATTATTTTCACTGTTAAGGATAGAAAGTGGCCTTTCATCTCAAATCAAAAACAATTTCTACTTAAGCCGTGTTTGGGAGACCGGTGCAGTCCGGTTGGAGCACTTTTTGCACCCAAATGGTGCAAGTGATGCACCAAACAACAAAATGGTACGGTAGAGTTCGCTTTGCTGGCAAACTCTTCACCGCACCAAACAATGAAATTTCTATTGGTGCTTTAAGCACCAATAGACACCGGTGTGAGTTTTTTTCCTAAAAAAATCCTTTTTTTTGTTTAAAGAATTGATTTCAATAATTGATATCCCTTTTGGTCATTTTTTGTTTTTATCTCACCGCCACTACTGTTTTTGCCAAAAACCTACTTCGTCATCGTTGGTTTTAATCTCACCACCACAATTCCAATCACACATGTACAGTAATTAATCTCATCATTTTAATCGCACCGAAATCGTCCGCACCACTCTCCGACCATTAATAAGAGTCAGGGATAAACTTTTGGTCTTGTAAGTGTTTATTTTGTGGAGACTCGACCCAACCTACGAGGTATTATCTATTTTAGCCCGAGGCCCCACGGTTTTGTCCCACTCAAAAGGCGCCTCCCAATATTGGGTTTGGGTCTCTCTATATATATCACAATGAAATCCCACATCCTCACGATGTGGGATTGGGGTATTACAATCACACCCCTTTAAAGGCTTAACGTCCCTAGCAAGCCCAACACACATAGATCCAAGTTCACACCAAGCGTTGGGATTCTATATGTGGCTCCCACCGTGCTCATACGATGTAGCACTGAGTCCTGCTCTGATGCCAATTGTGGAGACCCGACCCAACTTGCGAGGTATTGTCCGCTTTGGCCTGAGGCCTCACGGTTTTGTCCCACTCAAAAGATGCCTCTCAGTATTGGGTTTGGGTCTCACTATATATATCACAATGAAATCCCACACCCTCACATATGGGATTGGGGTATTACATATTTACCTAAACTTGTTTTTACACATAGACAATTATATGTAGCTCTTTCTAGGGTGACATCAAGCCGTGGATTAATGATTCTTATCACTAATGAAAATAGCAAGATAACCAATATAACGAAGAATGTTGTCTACACGGAAATCTTTGACAGCATTCATCGGCAACCTTAAATTTGAATTTTTGGGGTTGAATTTTTTTGATATTTTTGAATGAGGGAAGCAACCTTTTTATTTTTTAACATTGTTGCTATCTACTATGATAATCATGCATATTTAATGAATGACATCACTTTTTGTTTCTGTAATTATGTGTTTTTTTATGAATATTGCTTTCTTTAACTATTCTTTTACATGAAAATTTTCTTTTCTGTTTCGCTTCCTTTTTTCAATGTATTGATCAATGCAACCACACAAATCATTTTTGCTGATTGTTGCTCCTTACTTTCGCCTGTAATCTAACTTTACATTTTCTCTGATCATTGTTGCTTGTTTTCTCCTACAATTTGAGTTTCTATTTTTCTCTACCCTTTAATGCATTCGTTGTGTGCTATGTTTGCATCATTGATTTTCCTTTCTAAGTATTATCGATCATGTGAGTTCCTTTATCAGTAGTGCTACTATTACTCTTCACTACAAGAGATGACCAAACTCTAATGGTACATAATATGTTCATCAATTTAAATTTTCAGATCGAAGGACTAAGGCAAGTGAGACTTTAAGAACTAAAACGAGGTGGTCAGAAAGGTTATATCATTGTAAGAACAGCTAGATTATGGGACACCATCCGATTTGACCACCAAAGCATACATTTGTGAGTATAGACATTTTGGCCATTGATGATCAAGTTAATTCTCTTTATTTCATGAACATGTTATTGTTGATTACAAAACTGGACTTTGTATATCCTTTCCTAAATGTCTTTTTTTTTAATGTAAACATCAGGGTTTTGCAATGCATGGAACCATTGCCTATGACTATACTGGACCTTTCTGAGGTGTTTTGGTAGAAGGATATGTTTACACAGTCATCAAATTTCAATTGGCATTTTGCAAGGCTACTCACAACTCAGTCCCACTAGATGATATTCTATATTTTTACTATGCAACTAATATTGAGCAAGTCCTTCAAGGAATAAACAAATATCCCCGTCAGCATTTTCGCTTTGCTACAATTTAGTAGATCTAACTCATATCAGATCGACAAATCTGCATGATAGATTTGACAATGTTATCAATTTCCCTTGCATTTTATTAATAACTATTCTTATTATTATTACAATTTGCAATTCATTATTCTATCAAACATTTCATTCATAATCACCTTCATCAATCAAATTTATTAACAATGCTGAGATTTTATAGATGTCATCGAGATGCTAATTTCATATGCACCAATTAATACTGTGTAGCTCTCATCTCAGTCATCAGAGACAACTGACAAGAGAGAAATTTTCATAAAGCTTGTAAGGTTATCTACAAGCTAATTAGCTCATACGAATCCAAAAACTCATTAAGCACTAATTCAGGTTTTCTGGACATATTATATTTCTTTGACAATAGTGGCAGCAAATTGAAGATTCCTATATGGCAAAATTTGCTTGATCAATTGCGAATGAATGAGCTCATTTAGCAACAATCGAAACCCATTGTTGTATTTGCTAGAACCACAATTCGAGATTTCAACATTAACAATTCATTGGTTGTTAATATAAAATTCATTTTTTTTATCCTGACAAACATTTATGAAAATCTGATCATCTATTCCAGGAAAGAAATATCTGAGTACTTCTTCAGCTACAAAAATTTACATTAACTTAGATATTCCTTAAACAGCCGAATTAAGGGATAGATAAATTTTATTCCTACTCATGCATACATTACTAGAATCTCACATATATAGAACTGACAAACTAAACAGATTTATTCATTCCATATCAAACAGATTCCAACAAGAAGATTCGATTATTTAGTTCCTTGCAAATGATCAGTTTAACATATCACAACATGGAGAAGCATAAGAAACACTCATCTAGGAGTTCCACTATCTAAATCTAGAAGAAATCAAAGTGAGAAATTCTAAATCTACAGAAAACTTCATTTAATAATTATTCAAACTATAATTGGGTCATAATAAAATCAATATTTCTCTTCACAGGGAAAAAAAAACAAGGTTCATGCAAAGGTTGTTAACATTGATACAAAATCTGGTTGGTATTATAGTGCATGTAGAGATTGCACTCAGGTAGCAAGAAAAGAAGAAAATATCTTTAGATGTTCGACACATGGACCAAAAAGTCCAAGCTAATGTAAGCTAAACTTTTGAGAAATTTATACATATTTTAAACAGTCTACGACTTAAGTTTATGATAAAAGATGAAAGTGAACAACTTGAAACTATGGTGTTGTGGAAAGGTTGCTCAAAGACTGTCAGGAATTTAGTTGAATGCAACCACAATTTCACAAGGTGTTAGCACTATCAACCTCCCAAAAAGTGCTCAAGATATGCTGGGGAAAAATTCACTGTCACTGTGGGCATCATTGATCAAACTTTTGGTCAAGGCATCCTCAACTACAAGATTTTCAACTTCACTGTTGAAAATTTAGAGACACTGTCCTTTGTAACGTCTAAGGGAAAAGCAGTGACAGGATAAAGTAGCCAATATCCACCAGATATCGACTTTGAAACTATTCTCACACCAACTAAACAACCATCACAAAGCATGGACAATGAACTTATACTTCTCCAAATGCATCTCAGATAGCAGCTGATCTCTTTTCAAATCACTCTATATATAAAAGAATCAAGCACAGGTTCTGTTATCTCAAACAATCCCTAATTGTTACGCAAAACTTCTTTCTTTACTCCTAATGTATATAATTGATCATTAATGGTCTATTCTTTGTACATTGACAGTGCTGGAGGACTTTTCCAAGGCTTATCCCTAGTGGCGGAGCTGAAGCATTATTAGTAGGGTCAAATGACCCCATCGAAATTTTGAAACTCTTTATATATGGTATATAATTTTAAATATAAATTTAATATTGACCTCACTGAAAAAAATTAATGGGGTTCAACATGAAATAAAAATGTTAGGAAAAGATGTAAAAGCCCATGTGACTATGTAAGAAAGGGCCCATCTAATCCACATAAAATTTATAAAAATAAAAAAGGAAGCAAGAGCCCATGTTAAACTTGAAGCTGCAGAAGCTACCTTTGTTTTATTTTTTTTTTAACTCTTGTTGATCACGTGAGAGAAGGAAATATGAAGAGTTACAAGACTAGGAGTGGGACCTCTTGTGTCTCATCACTCTTTAGCTACCTCGAAGTTTTTTGAGGAAGTTAACACTTAAAACTAATAAAGGAAAGAAAAAAGAACACCATAGAAGGGACAGAAAGTAAAAGACTGAAAATAAAGAGAAAACATGAAAATTCATTGCCATTAAGCTTTGTTTCTTTCTTGATCATTGTGGGTTTTATCTTTTTAATGTGGGATTTATCTCTTTTATGTGATCTTTCAAGAACTCAAACAAAAAAGGATGGTGTATGGCCTCTTTGGAGTTTGGACAATATCAAACCTCGTAAGACAACATTTGAGAGCAATTGAGATATTTTAATAATTTTTTAATATCAATAAATTCTTGAATTATGATTGTTATATACCATTATTGTTTTACTTAATTTTTCTTGTGCTAGATTTATATTATTGTTTTATGTTATGTGTAATATAAAATATTGAATGTTTATGAAATATGAGATGAATTAAATTTCCTTTTTGATAGAGTTATGAATTGAAATTAAATGTAGTGTAAAATTAATTGTTATGATAATTTAGTCTATTTAATTTTTAAAAGAATACTAGATGTGTTGAAAAGAAAGAATGTGCTATTATTGTTACTTTTAATAATTTAAATAAATTTACATTATTATTTTAAACTTTTTTTCATTGAAAATAGTTGTTTGCTTTAATTTTAGATTAATGGAAAGATACTTCAAAAGAAAATCACTCTTGGAGCAACTAAATTTAAGTCAAGAAAGTAGTTATCAAGAAAATACACAACAATGTTCAAAGCAAGCTCTTCTTGAGATTGATTTAGAAAATCTACCTCCAGATCCGGATCTTCATACTAGAATTTCAGATTATAATCCTAATGATTAACATAAGGTACGAAGGTTTTACTTGCAAAAAGGACCTTGTCAACCACGTAATCATAATTTTCCACAATTAAGTATTGGAAACGTGTTACGTTGATTCAATCCTCATTGGTTTGATGACAATGGTTGGTTGGAATATAGCATATCAAAGAATGCGGCCTTTTGCTTATATTGTAATCTTTTTAGACCGGATCATGTTGGAAAACAAGGTGGTGGAGACTCATTTGTTCTTGAAGGTCTTACAAATTGGAACAAGAAAGATAGATTGAGAACTCGTGTAGGTGGTCCAAATAGTGCTCACAATCAAGCTTATAAGAAATGCAAAAACTTGATGAATCAAGATCAACATATTCAATCCGTTTTGGTTAAGCAACCAAATCAAGCTTGGAATGAATATCGAACAAGATTGACTGCTTTGATAGATTGTCTTCGATTTCTTCTACGTCAAGGATTAGCTTTTTGTGGCCATAATGAATCAGAGGAATCAAACAATCAAGGAAAATTTTTTGAACTCTTGTATTTTCTTGCCAATCATAATGAATCAATCAATAATGTTGTTTTGAAGAATACTCCTAACAATTTAAAGTTGACAGCTCATGATATTCAAACTGACATTGTAATAGCTACAATAGGTGAAACAACAAATGCTATCATTAATGAGTTGGGAGATGATTTGTTTGCGATCTTCGTTGATGAATCTCTTATATATGGAATAAGGAACTGATGACTCTTATTTTGCGCTTCTTAAATAAAAGAGGATGTGTTGTTGAACGCTTTTTAGGTATTGTATGCAGGTCTCTGACACAAGTGCTTTGTCACTTAAAGAAGCAATTGAGTCATTATTTTCTAAGCATCGATTGAGTTTATCAAGATTACAAGGACAAGGCTATGATGGAGCTAGCAACATGCGTAGTGAATTTAATGGTTTGAAAAGCTTGATTTTGAAGGAGAATGAATTTGCTTTCTATATTCATTGCTTTGCTCATCAACTTCAATTGACTCTTGTAGCAGTTGCAAAAAATGAAAATTCAGTTGCTTCCCTATTTTATAATGTTAGTTGTTTGCTTAATGTTGCTGGAGCTTCCTGTAATCTTCATGATATTCTCAGAGAAAAACAAGCTACTAGAGTTGTTGAGGCATTGAAGAATGGTGAACTTATAAGTGGAAGGGGCTTAAGTCAAGAAACTAATCTTAAATGTGCCGGTGATACAAGATGGGGTTCCCATTAAGGTATGTGAACATATTGTTGATGATGGTTTGAATTTCGAGCAAAGAGTTGAAGCTCAAGTGTTGTTGCAGTTGATTCAAAATATTTTGATTTCATTTATAACCTTCATTTGATGAGAAATGTGTTGGGAATTACAAATGAGTTGTCAAAGGCTTTGTAAAGAAAGGACCAAGACGTAGTTAATGCCATGGAATTGGTGAATGTTTCCAAGCAACAATTACAAATGATAAGAGATAATGAATGAGATGATTTACTAGGTGAAGTCACTTTATTTTGTGAAAAGCAAAGTATTTTGATTCCTTGCATGGATGACATTTACGTACTTCTAGGAAGATTATGTCATAAAGCTGCTAATGTCTCCAACTTGCATCATTATCAATGTAGACACTTTATTTTTTAGCAAGATTGTGCCTTAATTATGTATTTGCCTTCCAATGTCCATTTTAATTTCAATTTCGATTTTCATTTTAATTGCTCTTATCATGCTCATTTAAATTATAGGTTTTTTACTATTTTTATTACTATTATTGTTTTATTTTATTTTATTTTTGGGTCATGGTGCAAATTGTTGCTGGGCCAGTGGCCCAAATTCATTAAAAGGGAACAATACCAAGTTATTTACATTGTTGACTTTCAAAGCAAAGCCCAAATACAGATTCAAGCCCAATTTACAATATGGAAGCCCAAACCAAAATAATGACTCAAGACTCAAAATGCAACAAAAGTTGTCGTTGCAGAATTTTCCCATCTTTAGTAAAGTAGACGACTGCAACAGAGGCCAACTGGCTGAAAGTTGGCCATCTCCGGCAAAAAGACAGCCACCTGGAGTGTTTAATCTGTAAAGCAGGCAATTAACAGAACATCAATTCAAAGCACAATAGTCATAAGAGCAGATTAACACAAGATTATCAGGCTAATTAAAAAATAAAAAAGACAGAAAAGATCTTCCCCCATTCATGCTGAAGCTACCAGCGTAGCAAATTGAAAATTTTCAAGGGGCTTTTCTCCAAGGCCCATTTACACACCTACAAAAGAAAACAGAAAAGAGAACTTTTTAGAAAGTTGATTTCAGCCACAAGATTAAAAACCAAGATGGGATCTCAGCCCTCAAAAGACCATATATATACCTCACTATTTCAACAGTAAAAGGGGACGATTTTCGAGATTTGGCTAGGGTTTTGAAATTTGAAGCTTAGGGTTTTGTTTCAAGGGGAAAAGCAGAGAATAGAAAACAACTCGGGATTCCGAGCTTGTTCTAGGTTAGTGGCAGGTTGTTCTTAGGCTGGGATTCAGCTTGAGATCCGCCGGAATAGGAAGAGGTTCAGATTTTCAGAGATCTAGGGTTTGTTTGAAGTTTTTTGAGGTCAAAATCGAAGGAAGAAAAGAAAAGAGGACTCGATTGGTGGAAAAGGCAGAATCTTTACAACTTTTAGGGTTCTATCTTCAAGATTTTGAAGATAGATCTAGAATTTTGGGTCTGGAGTTCAAGGAATCAGAGGTTGTTTTCGTGTTTAATGGATTGAGGAAGGTTGTTTTGGAGAATCGTGGCTCGTTCCATCGTTTAGATTTCGAGATCTAAAAAAGTTTTTCTTCGGTGTTCTTCATTGTTCTTAGTGTTCATATTTTTCTGGGTTTAGGAAGTGTGTTTAATCTATTTGGGAGGTGAATTTCTGGGTTTTAGTTGTTTGTAGAGAGAGAGAGAGAGAGAGAAATATTCAGGTAGAGAGAGAAAGTGAAGAGCAAAAAAATGGCAAAAAGGTTAAAAAGGAACTTCTGAAGGGGTATATATAGTACAAGGGGGCAATTGAGTCTTTTCACGCTCATTAAAGAGCTCCAGCTGGCATGTCCCTTGTTTTGGAGAATCGTGGCTCATTCCATCGTTTAGATTTCGAGATCTGGAAAAGTTGTTCTTCAGTGTTCTTCGTTGTTCTTAGTGTTCATATTTTTATGGGTTTAGGAAGTGTGTTTAATCTATTCGGGAGGTGAATTTTCGGGTTTTAGTTGTTTGCAGAAAGAGAGAGAGAGAGAAATATTCGAGTAGAGAGAGAAAGTGAAGAGCAAAAAAATGGCAAAAAGGTTAAAAAGGAACTTCTGAAGGGGTAGATATATAGTACAAGTGGGCAATTAAGTCTTTTCACGCTCATTAAAGAGCTCCAGCCCGCAAGTCCCCGCTTTTAGCCAGCGTGTCCCCGCCTGTAGCCTGCGCTCCCTCATGCGTTGACTCGCGCGTCAACCCGGATCAGCAAGTTGACCTGCTTTCCGCACCGAAGACCCGCGCGTTGACCGCACCTTGCCCCATTGACCCGCAATCCGATCCGAGGATCCGCGTGTTGATCTGACTGCTCAATTTGCTGACTCGCGTGTCAACCCGGACCCGATCGCAATGACCTGCTTTCCATTTTCTTGGTATTTTTCCAAATTAATTTGATTTACATTATAGATTATTTTAATCTAGGTCCATTCTTATTTAATTTGTACCATATTAATTTAGTTTCATGCATATTTAATTCATACCATATTAATTTAGTTACATGCATATTTAAATTATGCCACATTAATTTAGTCACATGCGTATTTAATTTATGTCATTATAAGTTAGCTTCATACATATTTAATTTATCCATATTAATTTGGTTACATGCATGTTTAATTTATGTCATTGTAAGTTAGCTTCATACATATTTAATTTATGCCATATTAATTTAGTTACATGCATATTTAATTTATGCCATATTAATTTAGTTTCATACATATCTAATTTATGTCATTTCAATTTATGTTCATGCATATTTAATTTATTTCATTTTAACCCATACCCATTTACTTTAGGTCATTTTAATTCATTTCATCCTAATTTAATTTTATGTATTTTTTTTAATCCATGCATATTTACTTTAGGACATTTTAATTTAAATCCAAGCATATTTAATTTATGTCATTTTAATTTAGACCCATGCATATTTTATATATGTCATTTTAATTTAGACCCATGCATATTTTATTTATGTCATTTAGTTTAGGTCAAAGTATCATATATTCCTGTCATTTAGATTTAGTAAGTGCATTTTAATTTCATATAACCTATGCTATGCTCATGCATCCCATGCATTATATGATGTCATTATCTTAATTATTTAAATTTGTCAGTCCCCATGCATTGCTAAAATAGGATCATTGTATTTCAAAAAAATCATGTGCATTGGAAATCCCGATGATAGGGGATCGGAAGGAACCTCGTGATTACGAGGACTTCAATGGTTCTATTAGGTAAGGGTTTTTCGAGATAACCTTATCGGGATTCCAATCGGGCCTCGGAAGATTTCAATATAGATTTTCGTCTATTTTAAAAGGTAAAAAAATGATTTAATCCATTATTTTAAAAGATCTTTTGCATGTCACATCATATTTATAATTTCTTTAAAATTTCTAAAGTTTTCTAATTAATCCCTTTTTTCAAAGAGAAAACCCCACAAATCCTTTTTCTCAAAAATACCCATAATCAATAAAAAGAATTTCAAATTCCGATATAATGTTGGAAGCAATGTGCTCTCAATTCAAGATCAAGCATAGCAATTCTACTCTTTATCGTCCAAAAATGAATGAAGCAGTTGAGGCAGCCAATAAGAACATAAAGAAGATAGTCCAGAAGATGATAGTGACTTATAGAGATTGGCATGAGAAGCTTCCTTTTGCTTTACATGCTTATCGTACCACTGCCAGAACATCCACCGGAACTACTCCATACTCTCTAGTTTATGGGATGGAGGCAGTTGTACCAATTGAAGTAGAAATCCCATCCGTGAGGGTGTATATAGAAGTAAAGCTTGAAGAATCAGATTGGGTGCAAGAAAGATTTGACCAGTTGAACTTGATTGAAGAGAAAAGGCTTGGTGTTCTTTATCATGGCCAATTATATCAAAGAAGAATGATGCGTGCGTATGATAAGAAAGTGCGTCCGCATGAATTCAGAGAAGGAGAATTGGTATTGAAGAAAATCTTGCATATCCAACATGACTCTCAGGGAAAGTGGACCCCGAATTGGGAAGCTCCTTATGTTGTGAAGAAGGCATTTTCAAGAGAAGCCCTAATCTTGCAAGAGATGGATGGTGATGAGCTTCCAAATCCAATCAATGCTGATGCTGTGAAGAAGTATTACACCTGAAGAAAGAAAAAAAAGAATAAAACAAAAGAAAAAAATTCAAATGAGTGGCTTAAGTTAAAAACTCGAAAGGGCAACTTGAGTCCAAAAAAGAGAAAAGAAAAGGTGGGGTCTGAGGCGAAAACCCAAGAGGGCGGTTCAGATCCAAATAGGTTGGTTCCTAAGCTGAAAACCTTAAAAGGCAGTTTAGGAAAAGGGCACCAGACTCTGATGGTATCTTGTTTCGATTATGAGGAGCATGGTAATCAGAAGTGATCAGCATTAAATGGGTCATCGCGAGAATCATGAATTGGTCAAAGGAAGAATCTGAGATAGCTTGAACTTTGTTGTCTGCATTTTCATTGTCTTGAGGTCATGTATCCCTCACTTTTCTATATATTCATGTAATTGTCTAAGCTTAATACTCTATTTGTATAATAATCCTTTAGAACTCGTTATTACTCTTTGTTATGAACTTCTATCCTTTGCTTTCTTTAAAGAGTAATTCATCTATTTGTTTTAAACATGAAATGCGTAACATTGTCATCATAAACAATGGTTGAGTAAGTAAATGAATACTATAATACTTGACTTCAATCACCAAAACAAATGGTGAGGAAGTGTGAGGGAGAAAGAAATGATCATAAGTTGGCATTCAGAATGTATTTGCTCAATGGCAAATTGTAAAATGGTACCAACACTTGTGGGGCATCTATTGAGGTTTGAATTAATCTGGTTCCGAAATCAGTATGGAGGTTGTGCTTGTAATTGGGAACATGCCGAAAGATTGGGTTAAACGAAAGTATAGTCAGGACTCAAGCCTAGAGTATCCAAACCAAATTCAGTTCGAGCTTGGGTGCTACCTTGACCTTGAAAGAGAAAAATGAACTCCTGACAATATATTTTGCAACTCCATTTCCTCATCACATCATTACTTTGTTATCATCATTATATCATTGCTTTGTCATCATTCTACCACAATCTTGTCATCTTATTATTATTTCAAGACTTGTTTCCTTACTTTGTCAGCATCACATCTTTTAATTATTTGCCCTGTACTGGGCTGTCTTTTAAATCATTTGCCCTATCCTAGATCGTCTTTTAATCATTTGCCCTGTCATGGGCTGTCTTTTAATCATTTACCCTGTCCTGAGTCGTCTTTTAATCATTTGCCCTATCCTGGGCTGTTTTTTAAATCATTTGCCCTGTCATGGGTCGTCTTTTAATCATTTACCCTGTCTTGGGTCGCCTTTTAAAACATTTACCCTGTCCTGAGTCGTCTTTAAACATTTACCTTGTCCGGAGTCGTCTTTAAACATTTACCCTGTCTTGGGTCGTCTTTTAAACATTTACCCTATCCTGGGTCGTTTTTTAATCATTTACACAAACATGGATCTTCATGTTGTCATTTTACCTTATCTTGGGTTATCATCATCTCAGTTATTCTTATCCTAGTTTATTATTCCATGACTATTTATGCCCATGTTCATCGTTTTACTTCAATTAACTAAGTTTTGTCTAATGTCTACATCTTGGCTCATTCCTTGATTATCGAGAAATATACACTTCTAGATATTCAAGAAATGCGCCAAGAAGGACAGTTGTAGACACTTTATTTTTTGACAAGATTGTGACTTAATTATGTATTTGCCTTCCAATGTCCATTTTAATTTCAATTTCGATTTTCATTTTAATTGCTCTTATCATGCTCATTTAAATTATAGGTTTATTATTATTATTGTTGTTGTTGTTGTTTTATTTTATTTTATTTTTTGGTCATGGTGCAAATTGTTGTTGGGCCAGTGGCCCAAATTCATTAAAAGGGAACAATACCAAGTTATTTACATTGTTGACTTTCAAAGCAAAGCCCAAATACAGATTCAAGCCCAATTTACAATCTGGAAGCCCAAACCAAAATAATGACTCAAGACTCAGAATGCAACAAAATTTGTTGTTGTAGAATTTTCCCATCTTTGGTAAAGCAGACGACTGCAACAGAGGCCAGTTGGCCGAAACTTGGCCATTTCCGGCAAAAAGAATGCCACCTGGAGTGTTTAATCTGTAAAGCAGGCAATTAGCAGAACATCAATTCAAAGCACAATAGTCGTAAGAGCAGATTAACACAAGATTATCAGGCTAATTAAAAAACAAAAGAGACTAAAAAGATCTTCCCCCATTCATGCTGAAGCTTCTAGCGTAGCAAATTGAAAATTTTCAAGGGGCTTTTCTCCAATGCCCATTTACACACCTACAAAAGAAAACAAAAAAGAGAACTCTCTGGAAAGTTGATTTCAGGCACAAGATCAAAAACAAGATGGGATCTCAGCCCTCAAAAGACCATATATATACCTCACTGTTTCAACAGTAAAAGGGGAGGATTTTCAAGATTTGGTTAGGGTTCTGAAATTTGAAGTTTAGGGTTTCGTGAAACAAAACAAATTTTGACCAAAAAAAAAACAAAGCAAACCCTCTATTTAAAGTACCGTTGAGTTGAGTGATTAAACGGGGTTTTTAGGCAATATAGCAATCAAGCAATATGGAGTTTAATTACTTGCATGTGATAATGCAACTAATTACTTCGTTTATTCCTATTTATTTATCGCAAACACATGTTTCTTTTTACTTGTCATTTTAATAGATCAAAAAAGTAGTTATTGACTTTGTTATTATTTTACATTTCTTTAAATATGTGAGAGAGATATAAATAAAAAAATAAGAGAGACAAAGATATTAATATAGAGAGATAAAAATAAAAAAGGTAAGGATAATTTTGAAAAAACATCTCTAAAAATTTTATTGATTTTTGAAATTTTATTACCTTTTTAATATAAGAGAATTAATTGTCCATGACAAATAAATAGGAACACAAATTATTGATTTTTGAAATTTTATTACTTTTTTAATATAATAGAATTAATTGTCTATGACAAATAAATAGGAACACAAAGAGTACAAGACAACCAGCTCTCCAAGAAATTCCTTATTTTGATAGGGAGTTCAACTCCGAGAGGCATAACGGAGAATGGGCTAGAGAAGAGAATATTAACTCCCTTCTTTAAAGTTTGGCAAATGGGTTCACAGAAGCAAATGCAAGCAACTCGGAATTACGTTCAAAGAACGCCATTTCAGCTTCAGTCAAGGTTACCCATGCTTCTATTGCGCCGGTATTCCTTGAATCCATCAACACGTAATAATTTAAGGGAGTGGAACTGCCAAAGCTCACGCATGTCGGCTTTCCCCATCCAAAATCAGCTCCATATAACTCGTATCCACACAAACTGCTGCAGATATAGAAGTCAACATCATCTCTTTTGGACAAGTATTCTACTTCTTTGGCACCCTCAAAAATTGCAGAGGCAGCATTGCTCCCCTGGAGCTTCCTTACGAAATTTTCTCTGAACCCTCTGATTCCACTCCTTAACTGTTTAACCAGGTCACTCAATTCTGTTTCAAATTCTGAGGAGCGTGAAATAAAGCTAAATACAAGATTCCCCGTGGAGTACTCAGGCAGGGGTGGATTCATCCTGTTACGCAAGTTCACAGCTTGAAGCAACGCAGAAGGCTTTTTGAACCCACCACGATTTGATGTTGCCGCAGCCATTGCACATTTCCAAATAAGTACCGTCACAGCTTCAACCCTGGTAGGCTGCGGCACGTCTCGACTAGCAGCGAGAGCCTTCACCATCGAAATCTTTGAAGCATCAAAGACTAACCTCCTAATGGCAACCTTTGGTTTCTTGAAGTCCATGTCGAAATCTGGAAAACGTAAATCAATAGATGGAAACAAGGATGAAACAGTTTTGAAATCTGGAAGGACCACCTCGCAAGAGCCCCGAGCTGTGGCAGCCCAACTCTTGATGAATAAGTTCAACGTAGTCATATCTGCGATCTTGTGGGAAATGCTTACACCTATCGCCATGCCACCACACTGAAAGAAGTTGACCTGTACAAGAAATACACTTCCTTTTGCTGCTTCTGTTGATTCTACTTGCATAGGCGTAAGTTTCTCGAGTGACTCGAGATCCTGTTGTTTAAGGATGTCTTGGAGAAGGCAGTTAACTCGAGTTTCGATGTAGTGGACCCCTTCGTCGGTACATTCGATTAAGCTAGGGCTGCCTATCCTCCCTGCAAAAGGGTAGAAGCGAGTCAGCGTTTCGGATAACGATTTCTTAAGTTGTTGGGATCTTGCGTCAGCCTTGGCAAAATGATCAGCAGCTGCAGGGGCTTTAGCATCGTTAGAATAGCAGAAAATGAATGGTACGTAAATCATAGGAGCTAGCTGATCAAGAAGTGATAGCTTCAAATTTCTCAGGCTAAGGGGAGTTGGTTTAGAAGGTTTGATGGTTTCTCTGCGGATGGTTTCAACAATGAATTCTTCCATAGCCATCTTGCTCTTGCTCATTGGCTTTGCAGTCATAGAGATTATATGAGTACACAGATTAATTAATTGATTTCTATGGACCAAGCTGGCTTTTTTTCCTTTTAAGGAAGGTTGAAATCGAAATTGCTGTACATCTTGGAAAACAGATTATGGAAGGTTGGACCCCAACAACCCCATTAGGGTCCGACATGACCCGAAGAGGATTAATCATAGTAACGGATATGAATATTTATAATTATATTAAAAAAAATTATGAAAGGTTGTACTCACCAAAAATAAAAATGATGTAAGGTATAACTATTTATAAATAAAGCTTTTATTTTTCACATTTCCATATCAACATGTAGGGTTTCATCTCATCTATATGTTATTATGAGGTGTGAGTGCTAGATTTTTATTTTATTAAACCTTGGGTATTGAAAATTGAATTTAAAATTTTATATGTTAAGGATGAGATAGATTTTCATTTTGAAAGTTAGTTGGACCCATGTGAATGTTTAGTTGATAATAAGCCTTACATGCTTATGAGGCACGGCTCATAAGTGTATAGCGTTGTCACGTTTTGGGCCTTCGGGTTCGGGACCTGACAATGTAACTTACCAAACTTCTCCAAGAAATTCCTTATTATTTCTACAGGGAGTCCAACGTAACTCCAACAAGCATATAAAAGGAAAATTAAGTAGAGGCTAATAAATTTAATAACTTTATATCAAACAACAAATCCCTTTTAAAGTTTGGAGATTGGGTTCTTAGAATTCTAATCAATATATATATATATATATATATATATATAAAATCCTACTTTTGCAATTAAATGACATAACTCAGTTTTACCTACTAATAATGAGATAACTTTTGAGTTACCAATATTAATTTTACAATTAAAAAAACCTTTAAACTACCAATCCTAGTTATACAATTAAAAAAGACCTTGGAGCTCCTAATTTTAATTTTGTAATAACAAGGAAAATGAAAATGAAAAGTCGTTTAAAAAAATTTTTGAATTATCAATTTATTTCAATATCACTACTAATAATAAGATGACTTTTGAGTTACCAATCTTAATTCTAAAATAAAATAAAATAAAGAAAACTTTAAGCTACTAATTCTAATTATGTAATTAAAAAAAACCTTTGAGCTACCTCCTAATCTTAATTTTCTAATAATGAAGAAAATGAAACGTCATTTAAAAAAAAAACCTTTGAGATATCGAAGCATTTCAATATCACTATAAATAGAGAATTTGCGAACTAAAAATTTTTTGCAAAAGAGTACAATTGAAATTTTTTATTTTTTAATTTTAATTCTTTCATTTTTCATGTAATGATGATTTTTTGTATTTTTTATTTTCTTTTATAGGTTTATTTCATCGGGACATAATATTATCCATGAAGTTTGTTAGTTGATTTTTTTACATTTGAATATAGATATTTTTAAATCTCTTTCTGACCACTTCTCTCTCAACAAAAGAATATGAATTATAGTGTTTGTAGCTCTTTTTCTTTTTAATTATATTACAGTTTGATCATACAGAATAAGCAATTAGAATTCATAACAATAGATTAGTTATCATTTCAAATGAATGATGGGATAATCAAAATTTGTCTATACTAATTATGTGATATTTATAATTATAAAACCAAAAAGCATGTTAATATGGAAATGGTTCTGGTAGATTAATAGTAAATAATATGTTTAGAATTTTGTTATTTATCTTTCTATTTGCTGTTATTTTTATTTGTTTTGATTTATTTTTTTTCATACGAATTTTATATTCATGAGATGCTATGGAGTAATAATGCATATCAGTTGAAGAAAGTTATTTTTGAAGGAAGTTTATATTATATTAAAATCATTTTATTCTACAAGACAGAGATAATTTTCGAGTAATTTCTAATAATGGAAATATGATTTATTTTCATGATAATACCATTATGAAGGAGATTTTTTGGAAGAAATCAACATTTCAATACATGTCTTTAAGCTAACAGACTATGTTGATTTTAACGAGCGTTCAACAAATGTTTAGCAGGTTTTTTTCTTATTTTTAGACAGTTAACTATTAATTATGTGATTTTACAAACTAATTTTTTTTTTTTTGGAAAAATATGTAGTTTGTAAAATATTAATTTTCAATTCTAATTTCCTTTTTTTTTCTATGTAATAGTGAGTTTTTGTATTTTTATATAGTTTGTTTCTTTGCAAGGCATACATGAGGTTTTTTAGTTTATTTTTTGCATTTGATTTTTTTAATCTCTTATTCTTCTCTCTCAACTAAAAGATATGAATTATACTGTTTTTAGCTTTAATTTGTAAATTATTTTGCAATTCAATCATATCAAGTAATCAATTAAAACACATAATGATTGATAAGTTGTCTTTGAAAATGATGATTGGATAATTAAGGTTTGTGTTTATCGATTATGAGATGTTTATAATTATAAAATTAAGAAGCATAGTAGTACAGAAATGATTTTGCTAACAAAAATATAAATTGATTGTTAAGTATTGAAAAATTTAGTTTATTAATTTAATAATTTTTTTATATGTTGTTTTGTAGGTAAAAATTATATCAATCACATTTTTTTAATCTTATTTTCATGTGTTAAGCCGTTAAGGTAATTAAACTAACAATGAGATTTGTTTATTTTATTTTTATATTTTGTTAATTATTTTGTGTTTGTATCTACCATTTTACATTTTGTATAAAATGTTGATATTCCCTCTTTTTATTTATTATTTTATTGTTTATGAAAATATCATTTTGCATTTTAATATATATTTTATTTTTATGTTTTCTTTACCCTTATTTTAATAAGTTAAGGTGATTGTATTAATTAAACATGAGATTAGTTAGTTTATTTTAGATTCCTATACTATTAACTGTTTTGTGTTTGTGTCTACAATTTGGCATTTTGTATAAAAATGTTGATGTTCTCTTTTTTTCATTAATTATTTAATTTCCATTGATTATTTAATTGTTTGTGACGATTTTACTTTTATAATATATATTTTGATTTTTATGTCAAATTAATAGTGTAAAATTTCTTAAATATTATATCATTTCATTCATAATAGAGAAGTATTTCCAATGTAAGCTATTTATACTTTTTATTTTTGATTTTTTATATTTATTATATTTGTTCTGGGTATCGGGGAAGGGGAAGAGGACAAGTGGAGAGAGTGGGGGTTGGGGACGAGAAATGTACCCCTTGCATATTCCCCACCCTATTAAAATACATATATTTCTATTTATCAAATTAAAAGTCACTTATTAATTAACCTTTATAATTAAACTCATAAAAATATTTTTAAAATAAATTTTAAAGCGCAATGCGCGAGCCGATCTTACTAGTATAATTTAAATTCTTATTTTATCCCTCATATTTTTCTTCTAAGTAGTGACAACTAATTAAGTAAGAGAAAAGCTTATGTGGACATCTACATAGACTATTTCCAAGCCACGTAGGATTCTCTGATTTGGAAACCTAATAATTTAAAAATCTTATTTAAATTGCAAAGATCAAATTATTCATTCTTTCATTTTAAAAAAAAATTAAAGTTCCCTAATCCTTCCGAATGTAACTAAATAATTTCTTAGAATTAAAAATAAAAATAAAAATAAGAAAAGAATCAAAACAATTTGAAAGTAAATAAAATAAGCATTTCAAGTTATAAATATCAAAGTAGTTGTTTCAAATATTTTATCTTCACATGCTAAAATGCACATGAAATTTAAAATTCCATAATCACAAAATTACCAAAGAACGGGTGGGGTCGGTCACGGAGCTCTAGCTCAACAGAGCTTGAAACGGAGTCGTTTGTTACAATGCCATGTGTATAAATGTTGGACTTGGTGGTGACTGGCGACCGGTGAGGCCCGTGAGGCGAGGGTATTGGCAAAAACCAGTTGTTTGGTTGAGATCATGGTCGTCAGGATCTCTCCATTCCTTTTGGAACCGTGATTCGGGATTTTCGATTCGAATCATGATATTTTACATTATGGGATCCCTAGTTTCTGATACAATTTCATGAAATTAGCATTTCAAATTTTTCTATATGAAATTTAAAATTTTCAAGAAATTAAGATTAAAAAGAATGAATTTTAAATAAATAAAACCAAAAAAAAAAACTTATTCACTTAATTTTCTTACTAAATTTGACTTTTAATGTTTAATTCTTTTGTAGAAACAGTGGGTGAAATGGAGATGATGAGTGTCATGAATTGAGAAAAATAAAACTTATGGGTAAGTTTTTTTTATTACTTGAATAAAGATTAAAACATAAACCCTCTTCATAAATATTCCAATAATCAACTAATAAGTAAAAATCTTAATTCATATATTTATGTATCAAATTTTTTCATGTTTTGATTGCAATTGTTTTATATTCTTTAATTGTTTATGAAGATTGATTTGTATTTATAAAAATTTTACATGATATATGCTATTAACGATCCAACAAAATTTTTTAAACGTATCACGACTTGAAATATCATACCATCTAAATCTACCCCATTCGTACAAAAAATTTATAAGTTACGTACCACGATTTCGTATTCGTATCATATACCAGAACGTATCCCGTTCCAGGTAACTATTCATACCCGAACGTATTCGTACCCGTACCGCTTTGGTCTCAAAGACGAGATAAGTACACTAATTAATTGATTTCTACGGAACACATTATTCTAACTAGAAGCTGCCCGGGCTTCGCCTCGGGACATACTTTTAATTGATATAAAAATTTTATTTTAAAACATCTTTAAAGGTTTTTAGAGAGATTTTAGTATTAAATTAAAGATATAGTATACACAAAAAGTTGGATCATAAATTAAGTGTCAATGACATGAAATTCAACAATATAGAAAAGAAATATCCACTGCAATTAATAGATATGAACAGCCTTTTTTCAATGTTGAAAAATCCGGCCCGGTGAATGAACTGTCCAGGTCATTCGGTCATCGGGTCAACGGATCAACCGGTTCAACCAGATAAAACCGAAATAGTCATTTAAGTTTAAAAATATATGAATTTTGATAATTTTAGTTTACATATATTATAAAAAGTAAATTTTTAATAAGAAATTTAGTCTAGCATGGTGGTTAGTGTGCTTGATTCTCTCATAAGAGATCAAGAATTCAATTCTTATCGTTTTCAACATACTTTTTAATATAAAAGATATTAGAAATATATATATATATATATATATAAACCGGGTCAAACCAGTTTTTACTTGTTTTATCGAGTTTTTACCAGGTCAAACCTATCCCAGGTCATCCCCTCTCCTGACCGGATGACCCTTCGGGTCCCGGGTCAACTGGTCCAATCTGTCGGGCCGGGCCAAGTCTTACAACAATGCCTTTTTTTTATAATTAATCCTATAAATTAATTTCCCTTTCTATAAATTTTCATATAAACATCTGAACTTACCGAATACAAATTCAACGTTTAAAATAAAAAAGTTATCATATGATTTTTTTTTTCTATCAAAGAAACGATCAATGAAGTATCAAAATATGACCTTAAATCTTAATTGACCCAATTAAAGTAAGTTATTAAAAGATTTTAAAATTTTAGATATTTATTTTTTGCATTAAAATGTATAAATCAAATAATTAAATATTTTTCTATAATTTGATTTATATCCTTAATTTCTTATACGTCTAAGAAGTTTTAAATTGAAATTAGAATGTTTTAATATAATTAAATTAGTATATGTTAATTATTAAATTAATAATTGCATTAATACAAGCTTCATTTATCTAATAAATTATAATTTCCAATATCATCATCAATAATAATAATAACAATAATAATATTTCATTAAAAAAATACCCTATAATAAAAAACAACCAAACATTTTAATTAATCTCCAAATTAATCCTAGAAACAAACTTCTAATCTACTACCTCCGTTCCAAATTAACTGCCCATTTTTGGTTAAAATACTTTAAACTTTGATCATTAATTATAAAAAATTATATAAAATTAAATTTTAAAAAAATGAGTTTGGAGAAGTTTAAGATTTAATTTTTTAACTTTTTTTTTAAAAAATTACAACTTTATAATTTTTTTCATAATTAATTGTCAAAGTTTAGAGTATTTTGATCAAAAGTGATTAGTTAATTTGGAATGTAATTATCTATCAAATACCTATTATTAATAACTAAATAACCCCTCTAATTTCCCAAATTAACCCAAAAACAACATTAAAATTTCATAACTTGTCACGCCCCGACCCGCCTGGGTCGGCAACGTGACAACCGCCGCGCTACCTCGAAGTATGTGCCGGCCGGTCACGCACCAGAAACACCGTAAGGCATTGAAATGGATACCATTACTGCAAAACAACTAAAACTTTAATTAAAAATCTTTTAATAAAATAATAAACTTAAAAGTAATACCAGTGGATTAAATTAAAAGAATACCTAAGCAACGGAAACCGCTAAGCCTAGGCCACCGACATCTCCTAGTGAGCCTACATTCTATTTGTTGACCCTATATGCGAATCTGCATCCATCCACATTGGATACAGGTGAGTGACAGAGATTCAATAAATCTCCAGCGGGGTTAAGGAAAACAGGGGTAATCCAAAATATAATAAAATAAAAATAAAATAAATAACTTTGTTTTCAAAATCTCTTTTATAATTCTCCAAACGAGAATTTGATTTAAAACCTTTAAAATAAATATATACAAAACGGGCTAGCATCTAATACACTGAAGACACAACTGGCCGGTCATATGCCTTACTGCACCGAGGGCTATTTCTTTTCACTTTAAATTCATTTTCTCATTTTCTCTTTCTCTAACCCGTTCCCTCGATGATGCCCATCGCTATGGTGGAACACAACTACCTCGAGACCTGGCGAGCTTCCCTACGCACCTCTCCCAGAGTCTCTACTCATCGTGTCCCTCAATAGACGGTCCACAGCTGAGTACTATGCATGCTACTCCAACTCGGTTCACACTCTCACATACATTGGAGCCCCAAGGAGCTCACTCAATAACGCATCTCGCGTCTCATCCACATATTTATTATATATATATAGATATATATATATATATATATATATGTATTCAAAACAATATATTTAAAACATTTAAGCACACACAAGTTTTTACATTTTTAAGATCATCCCATCTTCGAAATGGGTGTATCACAAAATAAAAAGTGTGTCATGGATTACCCTCATCCCAAAACAATTGTAAAACATTTTAAAACAATTTATATTTTTAAAACATTTAAAAACATTTGTCCCTAGTGGCTAAGCACTGAAAACAAGGCCACTCACAGTATTGGGAGATTCGTATACTCTCAAGCGCTCATGTACCTTAACCTCCGAAGCATTGCCGCATTCGATTCAACCGGAGCCCTAATATACGGAAATATACGTTAGCATTCATAATTAAATTTATGAATGCACCTACGAGGCTTTAACATGGCCTAAGACTGGGTTTGAATGTGATTCGGGGCCTAGGAAAGTGTCCGGGAGGTTTCGGGGCTAAAATCGAACTCTTGACGAAAAATTACCAAAATACCCCCGGGGCCCGTAGGCCCCACACCCGAATTGGACTGGGCCCTACGTAGGTTAGGCCAAGTTCTACGCGAAATTGGGCCCAAAAAAACCTTCCTACGAGATATTTTATATATTAAATGATATAATATATAAATATCTAAGACATATTAATATAATATAAAAATATCTAAACAGAGACTCGATCGACCTGTTTCTCGGCCGGTCCCTCCCTGGATTTTCGCACTCGTTTCTCCTTCTTTCGAAATACAAACTTAGACGAGCGATCGTCATGGCATCCATGACGGATCCACTGAGGCAGAAACGAGAAATATCTATCCAATTTCCGTACAACCAAGATTTAGCTTAAATTGACTAAATCTCCAATATACTCTCACCTGGTGCACGAAAATATGTGAAAACGGAGTATGACGTAGATTAAGGTGAGTACTATAACATACTAAAAACTCACCTTATTCCACCAGCCCAATATCCGTAGATCTGAGTTTTAAAATTAAACCGGCCAAAAACTAAAAACTCAGATCTACGCTAAACCGATGTATGGAAATACGTGTAAACTTAATATAACGTAGATCGAGGTGAGTAGAATAACGTATTAGAAACTCACCTTATTTTGCCAGCCGGTTTGTCCAGATCTGCCAATTGTCCAAAATGCCTCCGTTTGACTCCAGAGAAAAAAAGAGAAAAAGAAAGAAAAATGAAAAAGAGAAATGAAGAAAAAAGCTTCGGCTTCCCCTATTTATAAAAGAGCCGAACACCGAGTCTACTCGGGTCCCGGGTCAAACTTTTTCTCCTTTTTCAACTTTCTTCCATTTTCACCTGTTGGTTAAATCCTTTGATTTTTTATACCAACGGGGCCCATAATAAATTTCTAGGGACTTAATTGGAGGTCTTTTTGGCATTTACTAATTTCCATGCGCGGTTAATTACTTTATCTTCCAACTCCGTCTTATCCTAATTTGAATTTCTCTTCTTAATTAGACACATCCGGACCGACGTATTGTTCACTTAATACGCCGCCTTACACTATTTCATTTGTACGGAAAAATCGTATTAGGTCTGGGTGTGTCATAACTACTCATTAATTACAACTTAATAACTACCTAAAAACTAACCTTATTCACTAAATTAATCCCAAAATAATTTTGAAATCCCATAATCACCCTTAAAACACCCTATAATAACAAAATCAACCTAAAATAATACCTATAAAATTCTATTTATATTACTATATTGCCACCAAAATTAATATCCAAATAAATCCCATTAATTACTAAATTACCATACAATTTGACACTTGTCAACAAATTGTGCCCTTTAAATTTTCAATTCTCTCCCATGATAGAAAGGAATAACTTTCATAGCTTGTATTGATTGATGTATTGATATTTGGATTTTAATTTTTCCTTTCTAGGAAGGTTGAACAAGTGAATAAAGAATCGAACTATTTCTTGAATCGGTTAAACAATCGATTCACGATTCAACCAGTCCAGCCGATAGAATTTTAATTTTGATTTATTTCTTAAAAAATTCAAAAAATCTAGAAAAGTACTTAAAAATAAGAAAAAAATAGAAAACATTAGTCTATCACATACTGTAAATAAATATTACAAAATAAATTTTTATTATGAAAGTGCATTGTAATACAAGAATTAAATATGTAAACTCCAAAATTGAAAATCTAAAATTTCAAACACAAAAAAAAAATTAGAGACATTATTCTCATTAATTTGAACTTTTTTGGAACTTGAGTTGTCAAGTATAAATAGCTCAAAATATTTTTTAAAAATTCTAAATTTTTAACTCAACCGGTTCTTGATTCAAAACGATCCAAAAACAATTCAAAGAAAAAACGATTCAATGATCCTTAAAGAACCAACTAATGGCTATTTCCGATTCAATCAACTAGTACGGTCCAATTTTTCATTCCATGGGTTGAACTTTGAAGTAGGAATTACTGTACTTCCTGGAAAACAAATCAAGGAATGTTGAAGGCATCATCTTTTCTGTACTTCCAAATTTGACAAAAAGAGAAGATCTCTACACCAAAGAATTTATTGAATAAATATTTATTAATTCCTCGTAAAATAAAATATAAAAATAATTGCGCCTACTAAGTTTAACTTAGACGACATCCACGTATCAAGAAAAACACTACCGAGTTGCATTGCTCAAGTTCCTGACAAAATAGACTCACCTAATGATAACATTCATTAAATCCATCCAAATTTATACATATTCGTATCAACAGAGACACCAAAAAGTTTTGATTTTGTAAGAACAAACAGTAAGCAGATAAGATAATACATACAAGTAAGAAATGAGATCAAATGGTTCAAAAAGTGCACAAGTGAGGAACAATTGAAATCAAGATTAAGAACATAAATTACCTGTGATTCTAGATCCTTCGTATAAATTTCTCTAAAACATCAACTATAAGAAGAGCAAAAATACTAGTTACGTCCCCATGCTAAAGTAGAGACCGGCTGCTAACTTCTATTTTCTTTGTATAAGTAACACGATTGCAGGAGTTTGTTGCCGCAAAAAACATGCTTTTGACCATCAGGCATTTTGGGTGCAAGAAGAAGACAATTCATGAGCATTAACTTCTCTTAGCACTTGAACAATCTTGCGGCTAGAGCACCCAGAAAAACTGGCAACTGACCGGAGAGTCGGGTCATTCCACATTCGTGCTCATAATGCTTGGAAGGCTACAATATAGGAACAGGAACTGCTTCACCACTAGCAGCTTTTGATATGGCAATCTCTTCTAAGCGCTTCCAGGTGGCTTCATGTTTCATTTTGATCTCTTCCATCTTTTCTTCATCTTCTTGAAACTTGTTCAAGCACTCGTCAAACAGTTCAGGATCATTATCAGAAAAAATCTTGCGAACATTAAGTGTCAAGCTCTGCACCACCTGATTCCAATGGTTATGCCCATTTTTCTCCAAGGCAGAGAATATAATGGGCAGTATAACTCTACGGTTTTGTCTTATTAAGTTCTCAATGTGATCATTGTTCCACAAGTACAAAGCCCTCTCTGCTACCTGTAAAAGCAAGTATCAGAAAACCATGTTATATGTAACTAAATTTTACAGCATCCCAAAATCAGATGTTATCAAGATATGCACAGCTGAAAGATTCAAGTTCACAGTTGGAACTTGAATTTTATACAAATCATACCAACCAAATTCCTTTATATGAAAGAAATCACAATGTGTTGACATAAGATAGTCATACAACTCGAATGACTTGTAAGGGAGAATAAGTGCTGTCTCCTGATTAATCACTATAAGAGTATGGTCCTCTAATGAAATGGAGCAGATTAAGCATTTATGCTCATTTTGCTTTCCTTGAAATCATTATGGAAGACCACATACATTGAAATGATTGCTTTTACAAGGTAACACCATAATGTAAAAACTAGAGTCATTGAACTATATTATTATAGAAATGCATACAACTGATCACTGAAACAAAGGATACCATGTCATATCATTCATTTGAGTAAGACTGAAGTGCTACAACATGTATAACCTAAACATATGCACACGCTGTGGCCTTGAAGCCAACTCCAAAATGTGCTAGAGAATAATGTAGCCCTCAAATGTCACCAAACAATTTATATACATAAACCCAAGTTTTATTAACAACCCACTAACTGGTTAAACCTCTTAATGGTAGTGTGTAACAAACTCAAGGCACACAATGCGGATCCTTCCTGCCACAGAAGAAGCAATCTTCACGTATGAACTAAAATCTGGGTGGTAAGAAAACAAATCTGCACTTTTTGATAAGCCAAGATAGAAAAAACTTGACCTGTAGCTAACTCATGAATATCTTGAACTATTTTAGCAATATCAACACCAGAAGTCATCAAGACTACATTCATCGCCATGATACCACCCCCATTCAAGTAAGAGTCAACTACTGCCACCAGAAAGACCACCACACTGCAATAACTGGAGAGCATCACTACCCAAAACACTGAACACCACAGTTGTATTAGCACCAAAGACACTATAAAATTGGTCATGATTACCATGCCACTAACATTTTCCAGTTTCCCGTAAATCAACTCATTATTCCAATCCACTAATGCTCTTCTACCATCATCTCAACTAGTGAATTGCCCACTGAAAGCAAAATCCAAAACCAATTCCATCTACTCTTTAGTAAGATTTTCAATTTTATAAGTTAGAGATAGCTAGATAGGAAATTCAAATTGTAAAACAAAAAGGACTACTAGGAAATGCATTAAAAAATGCTTCAAATCTCCAAAACTCCATAAGCACAGCCAAAAAGAGGCTCTTAGATGTATCAACTAATATGCATGCACAGCCAGGACATAGACCCTTTTCCATCTTCAAGGTAATCAAAGATGATCAGTAGAGTTTCTCGGCAAGTTCAGTAGCCAATTGACCTAAACATATATCTTACACAACTATGCCGGTAAGAACCTGGCTATCATAAAGTTCAGAAATTAGCATCTTTTAATTTGGACTCCATAGTCAAATCACTCATTAGAATATTTTTATGTTGCCTAACATATATAAAGTAATTTAGACAATTTCTACAGTAAGAAATCCTCAGGCTTAGGCGCAGAAATCAAAACTAGATAAACCCATACCAGACTAGGATACAGCTCAACCGGTTCAGTTTCGATTCTTGCAAACTAAAGCATATAAAATTGTGCACAACAGAGAGCAGCAGAGAAAGACGATTGAGAAATTAATGAGCCCTGATTTGCTAAGATACAGCACATCCTCTTAGCCATCTGATTGGAGAGAGGATCGCCAGTATCAATTGTAGGAATGTATGATGCAAACTACAATCAAAACAAGACAGCAAACCATCATCTTCAGTTTCGACTGAAAGATGATCAAAGAGAAGTAGAGAACGCTTCTGCCCAAGATAAAATAAAAAGGAGAGCGATGAAAAAACCACCCCTCCCCTCCATGTAGTTTATTTAATGTAAGTCAAACAGTGTTTTTAGGGTTCATTTATATTTAGCAGCGTAGAGAACCGTAAAAGAAACAACTGGGCAGATGAAACATTTGGTAGGGGCATTTCACACAATAAGGAATCAAGGGAAATTTGAAAAGTTAATGGCTTATTACCTGAAAGTGTGAACTGCTCAAGCAACGTGCAATTTGGCGGAACAACGGTACCATACACCTCTGAAATTCAGCAGGCTGAGTAGCTTCCAAAATTTCTTCCAGCTCACTGAGAAACATTACTTCCTTTGAACTGTTCGTTACTGGCCAGTACTTCAACAATCCCCTTATAACAGTGTCAGCTAGTTTGCAGTCTTTCTCAACAAACTGTGTGATGCAGTATGATAACTGTTGATGATACATCGGCAAGCATTTTGGTTTGTGCAAGGGTATTAGTGCCCGAACAAGGAACAACTTGTGTTCTTCTTTGAGTGGTAAAGCAAACCCATTGATTATACTTCCCAAAACCTCTAAAAGTTCAGCAATCCCATTATGCTTCTCCGTTTCAAAAATAAAATAGAAGAAGATATTGTTAATGGCTTTCCTGATAAACGGACGATGCACCATAAACTTGCCATAGATACGATGCAAAAGTGTTTTTAGATACTCCCTCTCCCTAGGATCTTCAGAATCAAAGAGATCCAATAATTTGAGAACAAATGAATGATCAATATACCTCTTAGCCAACTTTGCATCTGTCTCAGGAGATGCGACAAACCTCAGAAGGAATTCATATACAATTTGCAAGTGCGGCCACGCAGGGTCCATCATTGGCTCTTCTTCTTCCAAATCGAAGGCTGCCAGCACCTTATTTTCACGAGGCTGCGGAGTAAGGGATCTAAACAAGTTAACAGACACCATTTTTACAGCTTCTTGCATGACAGTTTCAGCAAATTTGCCATTTGGAGAACTAACGTAATCCACAAGTTCAAGCAATGTCTGCCGCTTGATGTCCTTCTCTTTCAAGTTCTTCATTGCGTCGGTGAAATCAAACACAACACAGCACAAGTTCAGCTTTCTAAGAAACAGGTTTTGCTTCTCGGAGCTAGGAACATCCTTAAATCCTGGTAATGCTTCATACGGAGCCAGAACTGAATTGCCATTGAATTTTTTATTTTCAAATTGGGCGGGTTTACTTCCATGGCTGTATCCTAAAGTAGAAGCAGAATTAGGGCCAGAAAGAGGAGCACTGTCAATTACCAGTCTATGATTACCCACAAAATCACTGCTCCTTGAGTAGGAGGAAGTACTTAAAGGAGGAGCTGATGAACCCCCAAATTCACGATTCTCAGACGACTTTGATGGCTTTCGGGGAAGCCTGCCTAGTATCTGCTTGATCATATCTCAAAACAAAAGAGAGAACAAAATCCAGAATGAACCCAACTGTGCTCGATTTCCTTATGGCAGAACCAAGTCCATTAAAAGAAAGGAACCTCAACTTCACAATCAGAGAAGACAACTCAGACACATGGAACTCAATTTCAAGCTAGGAAACAAATGGACCCACCCTAGAAACTATCTCAGATGTAGAAACTCCTATCCAGATAAATATTTGACAAACCCCAAAAGCATCTGTCAAAGCAAAAACTCTTGCCTTTACCAATCATCCTACACTAAAATTTGACAACTTTCTTTACTCTGAACAGTTAACAGAAAGACAACACTTTTAACTTAAATTCTGCTGAAACTGAAGAAAACCCAAAAAATCCAACCCAGAACTGGAAGCCAAACTACAAACTTTTAAGCATTAAAAATACTTATACCCTCACCCTGGTTTCTATGTGGTCCCTTGTTACAGTGTTACCTCTTCTTCCCAAAGTCAGCAGCCAAAGTCAGTAGGGACAAATGATGGCAGGATCTGGGTTTGATCAAATAACACCATATTAGCATCAACCATAAAACCCATGAAGCAAGAAAAAAAATTAAAGGAACTATTAAAAAAAAAAGGCTGAAACAGATCATTACATAACAACAACAAGAACAAAAGGCAAAAACAAGATAGAAGATAAAAGCAAACCCAGATTAAAGGAGAGCCTTTGACACTTACAGAAAGCTAATAACTCGATACAGAAGTTGAGCAAAATAAAGAAAAAGGCTTTAGATTTTTCTCTTATTTTATTAGTAATATTTTTCTTTTCTTCTGAATTTACTTTGCGCCAAGGGAGAAAAAGAGAGAACAAAGTGACCAAAAGGCAGCCCCTTGGCTTTGAGCCTTTGATACAAGAAGAACCTTACTTCACTGCCCGTAAACAGAAACATCGAAAACATTTAAAAATGTATTATGTATATAATAATAAAATAATAAAAATTTAGGCTCATTTACGTTGTTTAAGTCCATATATGAAAAGAATTAATGAGAAGATAATTAAGGAGAATTAAGTCAAGAGAAATTATTTAGGTTTACCTTTTATAAGTTACTTCAAAGTCTTTCTCAAGTATTACTTATACTGAGTTGAAAGAATATTTAGCTTGCAAGTTAAGTTAAAGTTAGGTTAATTTTACTGTTATAAAGTATCTTGTTTAGATTGCATTTTAGTGCATTTTTAATGTTTATTTGAGTGAAAAAAAAATCGAGAAGCAATATTTTAGAATCTAGGTATTTATAGACGCTTATTAAGATTAGTTAAATTTTTAGTAAAATTTGTTTATTTAATATACTATTTTTCAACAAATTTAAGAATATGGTACAGTTCATTTGTTCAAAAAAAAAAAGAAAGAAAGAATATAGTACCATTCATTAACACTCTTTTAACATTTACCTTTATTTTATTTCATAATGTTTATCACAAAGTCTACCAAACAAAATCTAATTGGAAAAAAGAAATTCTCACAAGTAAACTCTAACTGGGTAATCATTTGACCATTTTTTTTTTTAGAGGTCAAGGTTAAAAATACATATGTTTGCTCTCTTTGATGAAATTAACAAAAACATTTTAATTGGCATATATTTATCAACCTATGAAATGAAATGTAAGTATAAAAAGAAAGTCAGCAAAAGAAAAGATAAAGTCTCCTTAGCCTCCCAAAAGAGCACAATTAATTGTGCAAATTGCCAAACCTTAAACAACTTTTGAATTTTGTTGTTTTTTATCACCGACCAACCAACTTGGAAAAGGGTGTCAATCATACTGTCATATTAATCAGGAGACGATATCTAAATTATGATTTAAAAAATCATACTTAACATTAAATTCACTCATTGTGATTCTCAGCAATAGTTATAAAATTAAATAGATTAATATTATTTATGAATTTTACTAACGAGCGTCCTTTCAATTAAATGTATATATATCATTAAAGGAAAAAAAATCCTTACAAAAATTATAAGAAGTACCATGTAGGATAAGAGGAAGCAAAAAAAATTATTGTAGTGAAATTTGAAAATAATTTTTAATTTTTTAAATGTATTAAATATTTTATATAGATATTTATTGTATTGCGGGAGGGAGAGAGAAAATTGATATAATCTTTTATTAATGAGTAAAATTTTTATCTTTTTTTTTTCAATTGACAATTTCTTAAAAGGGAAATATAGAGAAAAAAATTATATTTACCTCCCAATTTGCATGTTAATTCGTAACATTAGTGTGAACATATAATTTCATGCTCTATAAAAGTTAATTAAGTTTTCTACAATAATAGATGCACTATGTGATACTAATATTAATGTATCGAAGAAAAATATATGTTATCTAAAGTGGAAAGTTTAAAGAGTACACTATACAGTAGACACTCCTCAATTAAATCAAGAACATCTAAATCTTATCATTATTATACCCTTACTAATATTAATATTAATATTATTTATATGAAAGGTATCTATATAAGCACCCGTTTAACAAGCAATTATTTCTTAATTATTACTTTATTTTTTGTGTGAAAAGTAAAACATATTTCACACTTCATTTATTTTACACTTTTATAAATTTTTAAAGACAACAATACCTTTAGTTTAAGTTTAGTTCCAAATAAAATATTAATTTTAAGGGTAAATTTTAATATTTAAAATATAATACTGTAAGATTTTAGAAAAAAGAAAAACTCACCAAACTTGTCAAAATTTAGCTTCAAATTTATAAAATTTAATCCTAAATAATTTTAAGGGTAAGTTCTAAATTTTAATATATATTATTGTAAGATTAAAAAAAAACTCAACAAACTTGTCAAAATTTAGAATAAAAATATTACAATATTTCAAAAAATAAAAATTTGATTAATCATAAAAATTTTTTTCTCCTTACTAATATATATATATAAGGACATTTTTACCATATAAATTGTTTTTGACAATAATTATCACTATTTTAAAATCCAATGTTACTTTTCAATGCCATTAATATTAATATCGGGTTTGCTAACGATATTAATGTTAGTACTAATAAATCCACTATTTCCTCTGAAAAGATTTTTGATGGCATTTATAATTATAATTTATTTACTTCTTTCTAAAAAATACTTGGCCCATGGCTCTGGTCAATGGGCAGAGATTTCCGTGGCGGTGGTGGGGTTAACGCGGTATGTGTCAGCAAGAGCGATTGCGGCGTTCACTCCACGCACTCGTGGAACTGTCCCCTACTTCAGACTTGACACTCGGATTGGATCACCAGCCCAAATTCTAAATCCAAGCCATCTTCATGTAACTGTGAAAACGTTCATTTGGGTGTCAGAATGAGACCTTCAAGCTGGACATGGGCTAGAAGGCGCCCATTGATGTAAAAAATTGTGTGAACTGATCGGCAACAAAAACTCCGACCATAGTTCACACAAGAGTTGGTCGAGATGATAACAACCTCTATCCTAATAAAAAGAAGAATATAAGTTCGAATCTCTCGGAACTGCACTGCCTATGAGGGTTTTACCTTTCACACCTCCAATCCAAAGGAAATTATTTCGGACCAATAAGGCCATGGATACCCTTGGTTAAGAAAACCAATGCATCTACTCATACAACAACACCTGCAAAGCGCCAGTAAAACAAAATTCGGCTGCTTATCTAAATTCCCTGACAGTGACTGGAAGAGAGAGGGTGTATGCCTTTTCATGTCAACGATGGAGATGGGTTCTTTGATAACTGGCAAATGGCAATTATGGCTGAACATTTGGTGGAGGACTGCTGCCCTAAAGATGTCAAAAAATTATGCACAAAGCAAAATGGAGCAGTTGCATTTGACTAGTTAACCATAAACTTGTCTGTTGTCAATTGGACATGCAGACCAAACAAACAACATAGTACAAATACAAGGTTTTAACTTATACTAATAACTAATTTAACACTTAAGTCATTCTTTTCTTTCCCTGGTTAATCAGATCTAAATCTAACCTAGGTAATTAGTGATAACACTTTTTCTTACAGTCAGACACTAATATGAGCAGCCTTAAGTCATTGCCTAAGTGTTTCTCCACCTCTTTAACTATGCATATGCTTGACACAATGCTCTTTAGTGCATCCGGATAAGGAAATTGAGTAGACAGCAACCATGACTTTTTTTTTTTCCATTTTCCACTTCACCAATGAATGAGTGTTTAGGGATATATAATTGATGCTAACCATGAAAAGGTATAAGAATAGAACAAAGTTCAAGAATAAATAGATTAATTTAAAAAAAATGTTTATTAGGCTTCACTAACCGGCTGGAACCTACCATACAGCAATCTTCAGATAGTAGCCAAGTAACTGACAACATTCAACCACCGGGGCAAGAGGGTTGGTACATCCATCCCAATAGGATTTCCGACACTCTTTAAGCTCCAAACGTGAACAAATCTCTCTCTATGTCTAACCTGATGAGCTGTTAGCGTTTGCTTTACGAGGAAGAACAGCTTCACTACCAGAAGCTTTCTTTTCAGCAAGTTCTTCCAACCGTTTCCACGTGGTTTTACGTCTTGCTTCAATCTCAGCTTCCTTTGACTCATCCTCATGAAACTTAAGCAAGCATTCTTTGCACAGCTCTGGATCAAGATCGTAGAAGATTTTGCGAACATTTAGAGTCAAGCTATGTACAGCCTGATTCCAGTGATTTCTAGCATTTTCCTCCAAGGCAGGGAAAATTATGGGCAGTATAACTTTGCGGTTTTGAATAATTAAGCTCTCAATGTGATCATTGTTCCACAAAAACAAAGCTCGCTCAGCTACCTGAGAAGCAAAAAAGAAAAAAACTTCAATAGTTGCAAAATAACATTCAGGAAGCAAAATCATCAGTTCTGTGAAAGACCAAAATTGATAGAACCTATCATCATCTGGCAAGCCAATATCACCCCAAATAAAAAGAAATTAGTACTCTAGTTCAGACTTCACTGGTATCATCCTCTTAAGTATATTATCCTACTTACCTTCACAGAGACCTTGCCAGCTGAAAGTATGTTTAAAATCACTTGAAAGAATAGTAGAATATCCCAAAGATTTTATCATATTTTCTTAGTTCAACTCCATAGTCCCATTCAATGTGAAACAAACAAGTGTAATGCAATTGTGTCTGCTATTAGCAACAAATCTGTTTGGTGTTTGGATTTTGTTTATCAATCATCACATAGTATAATTCAGCTAACTGTACCCATTAATCACGAACAGCACATGACTCAAATACATTCACGGTATGCTATCAATATTTGTCAACAAAAAGCAAATACAGTTTAATCAGCATATATTGCATCTTCTGATAGACAAGAAAGTTTCTTTTTGGCAATCTTATATACTTCACACCATTAGTAAACTCAATGACGAATTCAGAACTTGTTGACCTTAGGTTGTAGAAGTTAAGGTCTGTAGAAGGTTCATACAGCAAAGAAGATGCATGTAGCTATGAGACTGTTGACAAAGTCAAACAACAACACTTGAGAAGGTTAAGCCGTAAGCCAACTCTCTCCAACAATATTAAATATTGCTGTCTCCATTTTAAAATGTCTCAAAACAATGTCTTCATTCCTTTTCATTTGTTGGATTCATTTATTCCGAACACACTTTGAAAGTATGGTGAAATGCATTTCAAGGTTTAAGAAGATGGTGAAATTTGTTTCAAGGTTTAAGAAGACTAGAAATTTACAAGATTTTAAAACCCTTTCATAGCAAACAAAACTTTGGATGTGAAATATTAAAAAATAAAGTTGTTCAAAGCATAGGGAAGTAGCAATGGCAGGTGATATGATAAGTAGACATCATTAATTCCAGATTGCATTATCATAATATCAGTTACAAATTAAGGGTCTGTTTGGCATGGCTTGAGCTTATAGCAAAAGTACTGTTTTAGTAGAGCTATTCTATAAGTGTTGTTTAGAGAAGTTAAAATAGCATTTGGCAAATTCAACACAGAAATGTTGTAAGACGTAGAAAGCTGTTTGACAGTAATATTATAAAACTACTGTGAAATGTTAAAATTACAAAAAAGGACGTTTTTTTCTTTTTGTTTAAATATTTGAAAAAAAATACTACCTTTTACATGTTAACTATTATATATATTAATTATATAAATTATATAATAATAAAAATGATAAAAAAATATTTTTTAATCTATAGATTATTTTCAAATCATTTTACAAATAATTTATGTATAAATTTTCGACCAATTGAAATTCACATATATATATATATATACACCTTTATTACAAATAGAAATTATGAATAGATAAATTTAATACACATTCAAATAAAATATAATAATATTAAAAATCTAAATTATCAATTTTAAAATAAAATAACTATAGGTAAAAGTGAAAGGTGAATAACAGGGTTCTTTTGTTAGATGAGGAAAAACAAAGGGGTATTTAAGGTATATGGAAAAGTTTCATTAAAAAAAGCCAGCTACCCGCATAAGCCCAAAAGCGTGATTTTGGAGAAAACTTCAAATTGTAGCTTTGGCTGAAAGCTAAAAAAAACTGCTTCCCTGATAAGTTAAAAATTCAAAAGCAATACACCCAAACACATAACTTCAGCTTCTAGAGTAGAGAAGCCTTTTAAAAAGCTGGGCCAAACACCCACTAAGCAAAAACCAGTGTTATGGAATTGCATATTTAAAGAATCTCAGCTTAGGGACAGATGGAAAAAATAATAAATCTCCTTGGTCAAAAGCCACGTGGAACTAAATAGATGAGGTCTTTTTCCCCTTAAAAAAAAATTAAAAAACCAGGAAGAAAGAAAAGGTGGCAAGTGAACAACGAAAGAGAAATGCAGTAGCTCTAATACTGCACCCTCACTATATTTGCAGCAATAAACATTAAAATAAGAGGACGAACAATTATGCCTCACTACAAAATGACTTTCAGATTTTCAATCAACTGTGGTAAAAGGTGCTTTAGTTATAGACTTTTGACCTTCTGGAGGTATTCTTGCTGATATGTCCATCAAATGCTAAAGCACTCAAACACAGAAATAATGATAGTAAAAATGATTCCAATTAACCAAAAGATTTTGCTCTTAAGTTTCAGAATTGTTATAAAGGCAAAAAAGCAACAACATTTCATGGCGCCTCGACGGTAGGCCATTAGCAAATCTCAAATTTCAGGCAATCACTCAACTAGTATGCATCATGTACTATGTCTAAACAGTATCTTCCCACAATACAAACTTCAATGAGAATGGCACTAAACATGTTAAATGGCATTCGCAGTTGGACCATGCTTGACTTTGTGACCTATAACCTATCACGAATAGTCAAATTTGAGCTGCTCTAACATCATTAGACAAACTCAAACCACACATTGACCCCACAAAAAAAAAAAAAAAACCGATACTGACAACCTATTAAACCAATTACACAATCAATCATGTCAAGTATCAAATTTTTTTTTGGAAGAAATGTGAAGATTTCATTCCAGAAGCAGTATAGATACTGCTACAGTATACAATGTTTTCACAATGCTTCTAAAGAGCAGAGTTCAACCTGCTGCAACTATTTACAAAATGAATCAGTCAAGCAAAAAATTGTATCTATGTATCCTTTAAAATTTACTTCACCGATCCTTACCTTATACAGTCTAGGGCAAAAATGAAGCATTTCAAACATATGGTAATGAAACCCAAGTCGGTTGATATTAAAATTTAAGTAGGCAGCAGACTTGAATGTAAATCACTAACAACCTTCGATTGTACAAATTGATGAGTTCATATAATTGTAGAAAATTTTGCAACATGGGACATACAGAAATGCGAGAGCTTTTTTTTCTGAAGAAGGGTGAAGGGGTAAAGAAGCATATCACCTAAAACTAGTGCACTACAATCAACCAATCATAATATAGAATTGTGTAGCCCTACATAATTCTTTGTCCTAAATGGATAATTTCAGTAGAGATAATAGCAGCTGAAATGCTCCCCTTTGGGGCAAAATTTCTTTTAAATGTATCATTTGCATCTAAACGCATTAAGAAACTAAGGCAAAGCAGAATACAAGTTTCAAGAGCTTCTCACCTGAAAGTGCAAACTGTTCATACAATGAGCAATTTGATGAAATAAGGGTACCATGCAGCGCTGGAATTCTGGTGGCTGAGTTGCTTCTAAAACTTCCTCCAACTCGTTTAGGAACATGACTTCCTTTGAACTATTTGTTATGGGCCAGTACTTTAATAACCCCCTAATGACAGTATCAGCAAGCTTGCAGTCCTTCTCCACAAACTGTGTAATGCAGTAAGATAACTGCTGATGATACATCGCTAAGCATTTTGGTTTATGCAGGGGAATTAGTGCCCGAACAAGGAACACTTTATGTTCTTCTTTCAGTGGCAAGGCAAACCCATTAATAATACTGCCCAAAATTTCTAGAAGTTCAGCAATCCCATTATGTTTCTCAGTTTCAAAAATAAAATGGAAAAAAATGTTGTTTATAGCTTTCCTAATGAATGGTCGATGCACCATGAATTTGCCATAGATGCGATGAAGAATTGTTTTCAAATATTCCCTTTCTCTTGGATCTTCAGAATCAAATAAGTCAAGCAACTTGATGATAAAGGATTGATCAATATATCTTTTGGCCAGTTTTGCATCAGTCTCGGGTGAGGCTACAAACCTCAAAAGAAACTCATACACAATCTGCAAGTGTGGCCAAGCAGGATCCATTGAAGGTTCCTCCTCTTCCAAATCAAGGCCTTCTACAACTTTATTCTCACGTGGTTGAGGGGTAAGGCTCCTAAACAAGTTTGCAGATACCATTTTAACAATTTCTTGCACAATAGCATCTGAAAATTTCCCATTTGCAGAAGTCACATACTCCACGAGCTCTAACAACGTCTGTCGCTTAATCTCCTTTTCTTTAAGGTTTTTTGTGGGGTCAGTGAAATCAAATATAACACAACACAAGTTAAGCTTTTTTGTGAATAAGTTCTGCTTCTCTGAAGCTGGAACATCCTTGAAAGCAGGCAAAGCTTCATAAGAAGAGAACACATTGCTCCCATTGGGCTTTAAGTTCGAACCTTTCCGCCCACTATCGACCACAGAATTAGGTGCTGTAAGAGATGCAACACTCGAATTCCCTGACTTGCCAGTCACAAAATCACTGCTCCTTAAGCCACCTGAGACACTATAAGTATGGTTTCCACCATGTTCACGACTATCGGCTGTCTTCGATGACTTCCGCGGAAGCTTACTTAGAATCTGTTTGAGCATGATTCACCTCCCTTACTACCACAATGCTGATTCCAAAATCACTTGGACACGTCAAAATGCTAATCACTAATCAGAATCTATCATATACCAAAATCCACAATCGATGTTATCTACAGAGATAACCTGAAATCATCAGGCTCGCCTCAAAGTACCATGCTACAAAAAGCAAATAATTTGTGGCTTTGTGCCCATCTAGTGGAACCAAAACCCCCTACCATAAGAAAAACCAAAACCAAACTACTAAAACAAAAGAATTAGTCAAAAATTCCAGAATTTTTTATTATATCAACCATACAAAAAGAAACCCTTCTTCTGTTCTTCAGCTTCAAGCCCCGTCGTCTAATATAAGCCAAACTCTTTTCTCTAAAACAGTAGAAATTGTAAAAACTGAGACTTACAGGCCTAGAAAGCAAAACCCATAACTACAAACTCACTCAAAACAAAAGATCGGCAGCAGCTTCTCTGTTCTTCACCTAAGGAAAGGAGGAAAAAGACAAAAAGAAAAGAGGAAATTAAGTATATTTCACCACATTTGAGATACCACTTTCTCCATAAGATGAATTGAAGCAATCAAAGCACTCTAAGCAATTAAAAGCTCCTCTTCTCCACTCTTCATTAATTAAAGAAAGCAAAAGAAAAAGCACATGCAAGAAAATGCAGAGTTAAAAATTAGAATTAGAAAGAGAGGAAGGGCTGCTGCAACTACTTACCGAGGAAAGAATTTCAAAAAGTTTCCATCTTGGTTAGCTCGTTGTTCTTTGTTGACTATGATTATTAATTTTTTCTTTATTAATTTTCTCGTGATTTCTGCTATTCTTTCTCGACAACCAGTCAATCTCTGTATTATTTCAATTTTTCTACTCTTTTCTGGGATTTCTTTCACAGTCAAAAGTCAAAGATACAACACCAACCAGATAATCCAAAACTGCTGTCTCATAACGACGACGTCGTTTTTCCATAATTTTTCCTCTTTTTAAAAAAAAAAACTTTTTTTGTCTTTTTTCTTGTATTTGTTCATATGATTATCTTAATAATTTTTTTGAGACGCACTTACTAGTAGGTAAGTGTAAAAGCTAGAAAGATCTTTGATCCCTACCTCTTGGCCAGGCCAAGAGGTTTGGGAGGTCACAAGGCACAGGGGTTCGACCCCTGCCATCCTGACCCCCAGGTCCTAAGATCCCCTATTGTACCAAAAAGAAAATGTAAAAGCTAGAAAGTTTTTCATTAAAAAGTTTGAAAATATGTAACCCTATTAAATACTTCTCCTTTTGTGACAAAACTTTTAGGCGAAGGTCTTCCTAGACATCGAGGTTTTCTCCAGAGTAAATTATCGCTGAGGATATTTTTGAGGAAAATTATTCTTATTGAGTTAAATGTTCAATTATCATTATTTAATTTTTTATAATAAAATTAATTTAGATCACCCCAAAAACGCACTTATCGAAAGAATTTTACCTATAATATACTCTCAATCTGAAAAAGAATTAATTTTAAATCAATAAAATCTCAAGAGACCTTAAGTTAAACAAAAAAATGTTAATTTGAATCACACCCAAATATTTAATTTAATGATTGATTTCCCCGTTAAGATTTTTTTAAATCTTGTTAAATCATATCTTCACTTATAGATAGTGTGATTGCTTGGGGTATTTTTCCGTCAAATTACATCTTTTTGGGATCCTAAGATAAGAAGGAAACTAATTATGGTGAAGCCACCGTAAAAGAATATTCCTCCTTTTATGCGGCGGAGAAGTTCAAACCACATGAATTTGCAATGGGAAAAGAAAAGTATTCTGAATTAAATTGTAAAAAAATTAAAAATTTTAAGTAGAAAACTAACAGCGATAAAATATTAAATAGTGGAGGACAAATTAAGTCCAAAGGGAACAGGTGGAGAACACATTGATTACTACTATCCATCAAGAACCTAATTTCAATGGCCCACGGTCCTGCAAATAATCAAAATTTCGGGGGACACCAAACAAAGATCCAAGCTAAATTTTACTACAAAGTCTCCAACCATCATCCTCAAGAATGCCCCATCATTGTTCAACTTTTTCTTTACTGAAAGTACAGGAAATGGCAACTGGGTAGTCCAAACAACAGGTTTGATGGATAAGTTCAATCTGAAAATATGAAGTTCGTAACACCAACCTAAATGTCAACTTGGATAAAGACCTTCCATGACTTGATGGCAACAAATACCTACACAATTGACACCGACGCTATGGATATCTAAAATTCAAAGCATTCTTGTAATTACAAATTTACCGAATTCAAATGATTCTTCCTTATCAGGATAATGAGGTAATAGATGTCACAGCCTCAAACGATCACCCCTTAGCACTTTGCAGAGCTCGTAGAGGTTTTAACCAATCTATATATACAAAATCCTATACATACTTAAGTAATGCTGATAACTTATGGCAAATGGCTACAAACGGCAACAAGACGCCACACGATTATTATATTGCGGTTTAATAGGGAAAGGTATAAAAGATAAATTACCAAAGCTTTCAGTGTCACAAACTACATTCGATTTTGTTGCTAATAAATGTCTGAATTGATGGTTCTCTTCCAAGAAAGTCGGACAGAATGTCAACCGGATCCTTCGCTCCTCCTGGTGCCAAAACCTACCAAGGAGATTTAGGTAATAATAACTATTATTGTTATCAAAGATGCACGAGTGCATGTACCGGCCCATGCGTGTACGCACACAGAGCTGTATGTATAAATGATAGTAATGGTAGAGAGATTTCGATTCTATGTAAGCTTCTCGAAACTAAGAAATCTTGAAGGTAAATTTTTATATAACAGTAAACAGCATAGAAACATGTAAAAGAATGCATTTCATAAATTGTATACCAACAATTGTTACCTTATTCCTAAACTGCATACCGACATACTGGTTCAAAAGACCATCACGGAACTTTGATGTAAATATATCAGCTGCAAATACCTATAAATTTGGAGCATTACAGATTAATTTCCTAAGGTGCGCTAATCATCCAGAAACAGATAGTGGAAAATAAAATAGTAATGGTATACTGCACCACCACCTAAAGTTGCTAAAAAACCTCAACAATGTAGAACAATCTAGACAATAAAAGCAAAAACAGGCTAGAAAGGCTGGGTTGAAGCAATCAAACCTCACTCCATATACGACTGTAACAAGCAGCTTCATAACCAATAGCACAACGAGGGAAGCATGAAGCTGGATTGGTTCCTTCTAACATTGGCAATCCCAACATCACCTGCAGTTACCAAAAAGATGGAGGAAAAAGATAGTTATTCCCTCCTAAATGCACTAAGTAAGAAGCAACATTAGGAAAATGATATTACCTTTGGATGAAGATGCTTGAATAACTCAACGATATCAACATTTTCAGCAGAATGTATAATTTGATCGAAAAGACCTGACAGTTGAATACATTTTAGAGCTTATATGAAGACAAAGAAAGAATGCGTATTACAGACAAAGGCAGTCCATCTGTGTCAATGCACTAAATTTGAAATAATTTTCTTCCAAAACAAATGCAGGGCATTGACTCTATAAAGACATGTTTACTCAATATTTAACAAATCAACACAAAGTACCTAAATGCACATTTTAAAGTCAAAAAAGGAAAGCATATTTTTGAGGAAAAGTGGAAATCATTTGTAATTTTTCCAAACTGTGTGATGCACTCAAGAACCAAGAAGCCAGGGGGAGCAATTCGCCAACATGCCTGGACATTTTGCTTGCATTATTCTTATTGATCATAGAATTTTGCGAATCTCGGTTAAACTGTTGAAACCTGTTCAAGTATTTGCAATGATTTGTATCTCGTTCTAAAAGGATAGACATCACTCGAATTAATAGTTAAGAGGCTCGATCTAATTTCAGAATCTTATCAAATGGAGAAAAAGAAATGATTAACAGGTCAGTATCAGTGTATCACAAGTAATTTCCTTAAACACTAAAAATCAATGTGTCAACAGATTGTTGACTGATGACAATGTAGGAAGCTTACAGTAAAGAACTTCTTGCTTCAATTTAAGTGCTGAAAAGGAATATCGCCATTGTTTAAGTGATTTACATATTTCATCCTTGATGGGCTTCGTAATATCCTGCAAATTATAATGTCAAAGATATAACCTCAAGTAATTAGCTTTTATAGATAATATTGATTAGACTGTCCATCCTTCTCAAGAAAATAAACTCTGCACCAAGTAACAACCCTTCCTTTCTCAATCATTTTAAAAAAAAGGACCAACCAGACAGATTATAATAGCACATAAAAATCACATGAGCACCCCAAAAAAGACAAGCAAGTCAGTATAAGCCTATGCATACAAGAATAATATTGACACTAACACACACACACACAATAATACATATATTGAGTATTGAATATGCAGAAAATGTATCACCTGATGGAAACCGGATATCAACTTCAATGAGAAGCTCTCATAACACCTACATGTTAAAAAACCATTATTGGAGAGTTTCGTTTGTCCAGAAAATATAACAAATAGGTGGACCCATGACTTACCAATTCTCCAGCAATTGAGCAGGGATCTCCACAAAATCAGGATCAACACGTAGCCCAGAAAATCTGGCAAATGATGCACGGTTGCACAGATGCTGGACCTAAATGCTCATCAAGAGCAAAACACATAATATCTACCATGTAAATCAAAGTACAAAAATATACAATTTACTTGCTTTTTACCACAAACATTTACTATTAGCTAATCTAATACATAGATAATAAATGATAAAACCAAGAAGATAATTGAAAATTAACCATACCACATGGCCAAACTCATGGAAAAGACTGACCACTTCAGAGAATCTGAGCAAACTAGGAACTCCACCAATATCCTTCTGAAGTTGAGAAATCAGCAATGCCACTGGAATCTGGTAGAGAAAAGCAAGGAAAAAGAAAAGATTATTATCAGCCTCTAAGTTTCAAGATAATGCATAGAGTGTATCTAGTAAGACTTGAGCAAATTTATTCCATACAGTTGCTCAAAGACGATGGCAAGAAAACATTTTAAACATTTAGCCATTTATGGACTTGAAGCATAATGATGATGTTATATCAATCACCTGTCGGGCACCATTAAATGCTACTGAACCATTTTGAAGAGCAACCACACAAGTCTGACCATATTTCCCTTCCCTGTCCCACAATAAGATTAGAACCCATTTCTTTCTAACTAGAACAAGAAATGGAAAAACAAATAAAGAACAAAGTAATGCGAGAACCTTGTGTACATGTCAAGGTAGAAATAACCCAAACGTTCACCAGAACTCAAGTCAAAAACAGAAAAAGCTCGAGCATCACTGTGCCATACATCAGCATCTCCAATTTCCTCAAACCTTAAACCTGAAGGAAGTGGAAAGAACACATATTACAAGCCATCACAAACCATCACAAAGAGATGAACATTCACTTTGACTGCATAAGTCATATGCACATTACCAAAAAGATCTTGGAATATTTTGAAAATTCCAGATAGAACCAAATTAACAGGAAAATACTGTTTGAGAGCTCCCAGGTCCAGATCAAACTCCTGTTGTTCAACCTTCTTTACATAGTACAACAGATCTTCAACTCCAAAAGGAAGATCTCCCTCCTCTTGCTTCTGATTCCACAACAAAAGCAAATAAAACCAACTGCTTGAAAGGCAAAAGGAAAAGGGATTGGAAAATGTAGATTATGTTCTGACCTTCAATTCTTTCAACACGGCCAGCTCTTTATTGGCTAAGTCTGATAAACCGGAGGAAATGTCCTCTAAAAATTCCAACACCTACCACATTTGAAAAATCCTAACAAGTGAATATTATGTTGATTGTTTTAGTGTTGAGAAAAAATAAACTAAGAGTATGCCACTTTGAAAGAAATCTTTATATCAATGTTTTCATATGATCCTAGATTCCACAGAGCAAAACCCCAGTACTTATTCTTTTCTATGTTTCTAATGTCATCTCAAGGATGAGGCACTTGCATGATTATTTGTTGAAATCTCCATACTTAAATCCAACAGAGACGGAAGTTAGCATTCATAAACAATTAGCAGAAACCTGTCCCCTACAACATAATATTTTTGCTTAGTAGAGCTAATTTTACGTAGTTAGGTTCATATTACCCAAAAGGCAGCCTGCAAATTCTCATCAATCTTAGGGGAAAAGGTTGCATGTGGATCAATCTTCTCAACAGGATTAGATTTCTAAACAGATTATACAAACAAAGTTTGCCCTGGTTTCTGAAAGGGAAATTATAGAATGGGAGGGGAAGAGAGGTGGCAATATTTCAGTGACTCAATTTGAATCACAACACTGCATACCTTTTGGTTTCTCAGAATAAAAAAATAAATAAAAGAAGGTGAAAGCTGAAAGACATTAAAATTACATACCATCACTCATGGAACAAATAAGACATAATTATTCCCAAGAAAAAAAAAGATACTACACAAACCTTCGAGGATGTCTTAGCCATTCGAAGATTCAAAGCATAGTCTGCGTAGTTTGAATAGCCAAGTAAACGAGAAAATCTGTGACGAACTTGAACCTATAGCATAGGAAGATAAAAGTGAAAACTTATTAGTTTTCTTATACTCAAAACACATTTTAATAAGAAATGCAAATGGACGGATCAAGTGAAACTTTAGTTTTTGGATCCATATGACTAAGAACATCGCAGAAGTGGACACTTAAGATAAGAAAGAGTGCTTTACAGTTTATAACAGTTTTTGTTTAGTGAAGTCACTCACACTGCTACAATGTAAGTTAGAACAGTTGTGAACCAAGACATGGGTAGCCAAGAAGTTGTAACCAGCACATAATATTTTAATTTTTCAAATTACATATGATACCAACTTGGTAAACAAGACTTCGTGTTAAGAAAAACTTAAATTATGAAAACCCCCTTGTGAATATGTTGCTCTTATCCACAGAAACAATTTTCTTTCCACTTTGTTCAAAACAGGCTTCGATGTGACCATAGCCCTTGGTTTTAATCAGGAATATCATTCCTTTCCCAACCTAAGAAAGAAAAAGTTTCTATATGCTGATTTCTCATTCCTAAGTAAACACTTTTTTCAAAGAAAAAGAGGTGAGGAACCCATGGGGAATGCAATATTTACCAAATCTTCCAAGACAGAGAGATTGACTTTTGCGCATCTCTTTCCATATGACATAGCTACTGACCTTCTTGTCTTTCCTACCTGCAAGGGTTCAGAATGAAAATAGGAAACTCCACAATAGTCAATTTCATATTTCAGGCAATACCTCAATAGTACAAATCAAGCAAAACTGCATTAGATTGGTGTCATTCTTATAGTTCAGAAATACAGCAATAGTACAAATCAACAAAACAACACTAGATTTCCAATTTAATGTCAAAATAAAGACAACATACATACATAAAATGAAGGTTGTATTAGTCAAGCAAATGTCGTGATCATGCACATGACAAAGGCCCCCTTTAGTAACACTATGCAGTGAGAGCAGTGGAATTTTGTGCTTTGAATGGTTGCACAATCCCACAAAATAGCCTCAAGTGTGAGTTGCAGTGGGATGTGTTGGTCCCATGTGGATTAGTGCAAACTGCGGTGGGCAACAGCAGGGGAGGGGCTGTGGTGGGCAATCTCACCGCCACCGGCAAAAGCTGTGGAGTTACTAAAGGGACCCAAAGTCATGCTGTGGGCATGTTCACCACTACAGTGGCAACATGCATATAACGGAAATATGGGTTGGTATTATTGTCATGTTATTTTTGCATTATCAGATCAAAAACTTGCGATAAGAAAATTAATCAGGATTCCTTAAGCATTCTGCACTTCAAACTCCCCAAAATTTATCTCCTTAAGTTTTACAATCTCATAATTCAGTTTGTAAGTTTGTTCAAAGTTGTTGCCAACAGCAGCAAGGGCATGCCATTATCCACAATATTGCCAGCACAAATCAATCTAGTTGGATAACGATACCTTGCATAGCTCCAGCACTGCCGCAACATGATGACTTTTCAATGTGACTTTGAACATCCCATTTTCCACTTTTTCTAAAGTCTGCAAAAGAAGCAAAGCACAAAAAATTTAATGCAATGTCTACACTAAAATTTCCAGACAAGCTATAGCTGAGTCATTCATAGAAAAGTCCATCATAATGGAAAGCAGATTCCAGGCTTAAAACTTTTAAATGTGTTCGTAGACTGTATTTTCCATGTAATCAATAGCAGCAATATTTATGAATAGATCTGCTTCCAAAACGGGAGAGTTTTGCTCCCAGGACTTTTTGATACAGTAGCAATGCATCATTAAACAATTTTCTATTATTTATGTCTAAAATCTTCCTTTTAAAGCTATATTATGTTCTTGCATTAAACCAATCCAAAAGCTGAATGGAACTTAATTCTCAGAAAAGAAATGATATTAACAATTTAAAACACATGATCACCACCACCTTTGTAGAATATTAAAGTTCAACAAATTAAGCAGATATGAAAAGGATACACAATTATCATCATAGGAAAATTCATCTTCAGCAAACAAGCACAAATCCATTGCAAAAACCAATGTGAATTTGGAACTTTTTGTTTCAAGGAGATAGACAGAGTCATAATTTTCCAAATATTAAACTGATAAAGCAACAGCACAAGAGAGTAAATAAAAATATAGAAATGTAGAACCTTGAGCAACTCTGTTGGTAGTCCAGCTAGCTCGTTCTCACAGAACAAAAGATAAGTGCTATCATCATTTAAATTCTGAACGTATTGCAAACTTAGCTCATCAATTTGAGACCTCAACCGTTGCACTTCCTCTCTTTTGGTTGCTGTAAGATTCAATCCATTCCGTTCAAAGTCTCTGATCTGTCACTGGTCAGAAAGAAATCAATAATAGGAGTATTGGACTGAACAACTTACCAAAATGTAAATTGCAAGAAGATTCAAAACAATGAAACATTAGTATTTCTAAGCACAACACATTAAATAATATAACCTTGTATTTCTATATAAAACTACAGTTTTTATTTTCACTTTAAGGCAGGTGATTAGTTAAAAATTTGAACCCAATGTCAACACAAGTAACAAACTTGAGAAACTGTAAATATTTTCCTTACCAAGCACTGAACATAGTGTTTTGCTTCTGGGCCCATCCATTCCCCTTTTGCAGCAAAAGCTTTAACAACACGGTGTACATCTTCCCTCTTACTGATCAGCACCACATATAAAAAGTATAAATATTCAATTTAATTCTTAGTAAACAAATTGCAAAGTATAAATTTCATATCCATAAATACTTACAAGGGCATAGTAGATTAGTTAGATCAATAGTTTAGATCCTGTAGAGATAAAAGTTTGAATATACTGGATATGGCTATCTGAGCTTGAAAATTACTAGCTTATGACAGTTCATTCAAACTGATTGACTTACAACCCTTATAATTTTATTGTCAAGCTCACATTTTCCAAGCTAAAACTTCAAGCTTATTTACCTGTGAAATAACTTTGGTGAAATTAGCCAAATTAAATTAATTAATCCCCTAAAAAGTTAGACTGTTACCACAATCAAACTCCAAAAGCTTAGTAGTAATATTTTTTAAGAAGAAAAAGCATGAAGTCAATTGTCCTTTTCCTCTGCTGACCAGACTTGAGCATTTTATTCTTTACCTTGTTCTGCATTTTCTTATTTTTGTAGCTTTGGTTCGTAACTCCGTTAGTTCTTAGCTTCTTAGCTTCTTAGCTTTAGTCTTCAAGCTTGTTATCCTCATCTTTATCAGAGGTGAAAACCCTCCTTTGATCAATATTAATTGTATCCAAACTTTTATCTCAACATACTCAAAACCTGCTAACCAACTAAATCAAACTATAAAAAGATAAAAACATCTTCATTCAGATAATAATAAATCATAAACAGGTCAAATTCAACCTGCAGGAAGAGACATGAGCTTCTATTTTCTTCTCAGCTTCAGCACTTGCTTTTCGAACTTTATCTGAAGTAGAAACCAACTTTGGAACCACACATGATTGCACCAATGGGAACTGCTGTGCCTCCAATTCTGCCAGCGGTGATATAACATTCTTATAGGTAACCTGATAATTTTTTTAAAAAATATAAACAGATGAATGGCAACGTATTCGAATGTAGAAATAGGCCAAAAAGGAATAGCTACTGAAGTAATTTAAAAAAAAAAAAGCAAAAATAAGAACAAATAATAAAAAAAAAAACCTTGTCAAGCGGGATTGAAGCAACAGCATCATGAACTTCCTTTGATTTTGCAGTGATTCGGTCAGCTAACTTTAAAATCTCACTCGCCGACAAATTAACCCGAAAATTACATCCCGGAAGATCTAAAATTATACAAAATAGAGTATTAAACGAAGTAATATAAAATTCACTTAATTTAAACGGAGCAGCAAGCAAATAAAAGAAAAGAGCCAGTAAAAGTCATTGAAGAAGAGAAAACTGAAGTGACCTTTTTTCTTGTAGTTTCTTCGGTTGTTGATGACGGCGATGGCGAGGCTAACAGCGAAAGTGACAAGAGCGGCAGCTCCGGTGAGAGGCACGATGTTACTTCCTAACATCCGTTTGCGGCCCATTTTCTTCTCACCGTCTCCTTCACTTTCCATTTTGGTTCCGGATATTTTCTTCTTCGCTCACTGTTTTCCTGTTTATTTTTCTTTGGAGCCAAACAAAGTCGAGTAGGTAGATTGGGAGGGAAATTTCCGACATTCAGAGCGGAATAAAGGTTAAATTTAATTTAATTTAACGAATAGAAACAAAAAGGATTTTTGACTTTCCTCAAAAATGGAAGCCGCGCAATGTGGAGAAATTTTTGCTTCAATTTTCAAAATATTTCAATTTAAATTTTTAAAAAGAAATGGATACTTTGAGTTTTGGTAAAGCCGTAGAGTTATCATTTTCGATCGCCACATTTCAAGAAAAAGGCTGGCCAAAAGAAATCGTGGCCCTAGATCTAATCATCTTCTGGAATTACACGGGGCTTAAGGTCTCGTTTGGGAGACCGATTAGCACGAGAGAGGTGCAATTGAAAGTTCAAACAAATGAATGAAAAATTGAATCGTTTATTAAACTGATTGTTCAATCGTTCACGATTCAATTAATTTACCCTGATGGTTCAATTAAAATAAAATTTTTAGTTTAATTAAATTTCAAAAAAAAAATTAAAAAAAAAAGAAAAAAAATATTGGTATGTCAAATATTACAAATTAAATTCTTATTATGAAAATGCATTAAAATACAAGATATTAAAATTTTAAACTGCAAAATTCAAAGTTTAAAGTCTAAACATAATAAAAAAAATTAGAGATATTATTCTTATTAATATCTACATTTTTTAGCTTGGTTAGTAAATTAGAAATAGTGAAAAAATTTTAAAAAATTTCTAAATTTTTTGCTCAACCTATTTTACAATTCTCGATTCAAATCGATTCAACAATGATTCAATGAAAAGGCAATTTGAAAACCCTTAACGAATCAAACTTATGACTAGTTCTCGATTCAATTATCTAGTTCAATCCTTTTTTTTATTTATTGGCTCAAGCGCACCATCACCGCTATTCACTATACACAATTTTTTTTATCTATATAATAACTTTTTTAGAATTACAATCTCATCGCTCTTCCAAACAAGACCTAAAACAGTAATAGCTTATGAGATTCTCCTACCCGGCAACTTGCAAGCTCTAACTGTCTTCGTGGTGCAACCATTTTTCTTTTTCCTTTCTAATATTAATAGAGAAAATGTAAGAATAAAGCTTTCATTTTTTGCACAAATTGAATAATTGGAATATCAATATTGTTAAAATACTTTCATTAAATATGTAATTACATTAATTTTATTTTACTAATTAGTGATATTTAATTTCTTATTTTATGATTATTATTATATTTTGATCAAGAATTAGTGAACTAGTAGTTTTTGCTTTAGGAATGAGAACCATAAAATATTTTAATAAATTATTATCAATTTAATAATAAAACACTATATTTATATTAGAGTTTTTAATTTGATAATCTAAAAGGAAAAAAAATTACAAATCGTCACTATGTAAAATGAGGAGAAAATTTATGTATAATTTAAGTATAATTTGTATTATTTACATATGATTGAATTATCAAAAGTAGTCATTTTAGTGGTGTAAGATGAGTTAATCTTCTTTAATTCTAATTCTCTCCATAATTGAAATCTATGTAAATAGTATAATTGTTTTATAATGCAAACCATACTAAAAAACAAATACACATTTTTTGTAACAAAAAAAAGCCTTTTTATTTTATTTTATCTCATCTATCATATGCACCAAACATACCTATAAAGTCTATATGTTGCTAGATGTCTTTACTTTGGGGCAAAAGAGAATGTTATCGGTCAAATTAAAATTCAATTTTTAGTGCTAGACTAGATGTTCCATAACAAAACCATGATATGAAAATTATGAAATTAAATGTTTGGTAGTTCAACTTCAAACAAACTTAGGCTATATTTGGCACACCGATGACGATACGTTCAGTGTAATTGGAAGTCTAAATGTGCCCCTACCGTTGTTTACTAAACATATATTTTCTCATCTATACAGTAACTACTCTCATAATTTTCTTATATGTATAGCAATTTCTTCATCATTTTGGTTTGATAAGACCAATCTCAGCGCTCTCCTAACATAACTTAAGAATCTCACTCTCCCAGCATATAGCCCAAGAACCTGTTTGACTTCAAAAAGCTATTTTTCACCTTAAACATAATGCTAAACAATTTGTTATTTATGTCAAAAGTTATTTTTGACAACAAAAACCTACTCCAAATGAAAAGTTGATATTTAAGTGCCTTTGCGTTTGAAAAGTACTTTAAAGTTAAGAAGACACTTTTTTCATGACAATTCCAAATAGTAAAAATCTCAACTACACTTTTTCACAATAATTTTGAAAAGTACTATTCAAAAGTTTTTTTTCAAACTGAACTTTTTTCAAACCACAAATACAATATCAAACTAACCCTCAATAAAGAAAAATAGTTATAATATTAAACCCTATTAACCAGAATTTGGTCAATGATAGTTAGATAGGTAAATTGGTTTAAATACAAGTTATGTGCAATGTTTTGGAGCAGAATAATAGTTCACTTGCTAATAGTGAGGGGTAAAGGTAGTAAATTGAATTTGAGACTAAAAAAAAATCTAAACCTAAACCTAAATACGAATCCAACCAAACTCTAATTGATTCGAAAAGTAAAACTCCTAAACCTATAAAAACCTAAATCCGAAATTATAAAGTCCAATTAATTCGAACCTTAAATGACCCAACTCAAAACCAAACTTGAAAGTAACTAAATTTTGTCGCTAAAATATCGTTAAACCTAATATTGACTTGTGAACTCCTACCTCAATTTCACTTTGTATTAAGCTTCCAAATAGTGTATCAACTAAAATGTTGGGTAAAATTGAATATTTGTTTAAGTGTGATAAAGGAGCTTAATTGGTGTGGTAATGAAATTTTGAAGTTAAAGTGCAATATTTAAAAGTTGGGGGCCTTGTTGCAATTTTCCCAAAAAGGGAAAAACCATGTAATTTGGGATGTGGAGCAGGCTACCCATGCAACCCACTTCCTCTCATGACTCCCTCATCTTCTTCATCTTCATTTTCAATTTCTAACCCCTCTTTCTCTCTAAGGAAGCCATTTTCATAGTTCAAATTTCTCTCTAAGCTTCTTCCATTAAATTTGAATCGTTTTTAGCATGCAAATACTCTATTATAAATAATTTTTCATGCTCTACAAAATGATAGCGTTTATTTTTTAAGAGAATTGTTGAATTGAGCTCGGTGGGCAACCAAAGGCTTGAACCTTTGTAGTCATTGGAGAAAGATATAGCTAACCTTGGGCTAAATCATTAAAGTATGTTGTTAAGTGATTCAAGAGGCTTTGATTGCTGCAATTGCATGTTAAAATGAGGGATTCTTAAATAGGTTTAGTGATTATGAATTATTTTTAATATTTTTCATGCTCTAAGTTAGATTTATGTCTATGATGTTATGGTGGGTGTGGAGGTTGGAGTATAATATGTATTGTGGCCTTGAATGGCTATTAATAGGTTTAAAAGTGTGAAATTGGAGTTGTGCAAGGCATAAAGTAGCCAAAATCTGCCATACATAGCACTTGGAAGTCATCTAGCGTCCGATTTACTAATATCCAGCACCAGACTTCACTTGGAATTATCGATTAGGAATAGTCGAGTATAACTGATACTGGTAGTTTATAGGTCTGGCACCGGACTTGAACCAGAAACCAAGTTAAACTTCAATGCGTCATCTGATGCTGGATAAGGTTAGGATTGATGCCAGCCTTGACCGTTGACTAGCCAGAGTTGATTTTGACCAACGTTGACCAATAGTTTAACCTTAGGTTGACTTTTCTCAATTTAGCCAAATTTGATCCCGACAGAAGCCTATTTAGGTTATCTCAAGTCTGTATATGCCTGGTTTTGATTTTGAAAATGTTTTTTAATGGAATTTACACGATCTCAGAACACTGTGAAAGGTCGCGGCAAGACTCATGCTGTACAGTTGGACAAAAATTGGGAGTATACGATTCTCCCTTATTGTGAGTAGTTTGGCTTTAAGGTTTAGTGACATTGATGGTAACTTTGTTTTATACTTGTTTTATAATAAATGTTTATAAATTGTTTTGAAATAGTTTGGGATACAATTGTCCGTTGCACACCTTTTGATAAATGATTTACGCTGGCGGATTAGGTATATGTATGTACATATGAGATATATGAAATTTTTTTATGATGATTTATATGAGCCTGTCATGGCTTAATAAGGGTCCATGTATGCCATGCCCGACAGAGGCATTTGATATTGTCCATGAGAAACCAACCCATGAGGAGTAATGCTACAAAACTAAGTAGCCTATGGTCTGTACTTTTTATTAATAGCATAGGTGAGTGTGTTAAGTAGCTTGTGGATCGTCCATAGGGGAGGTACAAGTAAATGTGCTCCTAGGTTAAGAAGCACATAAGGAAATTCAACAAGAGGTTTGTAGTTGTAAGAACAACAAATGGCAACATTGGAAGAGCAAAAATTTTATTATATGATATTTTATGAAATGATATGATGATTACTTTCAACAGTTTGAGTCCATTGACAGTTGAGATTCGGTTAATTTCATCCCGCCCTACTATATAGTATAATTTAAATGAAATGATTTATTAGTGGGTATTTTTTTTTTGAAATAACTTGATGATTTATGAATATGATTTTGGATTAATTGTATCCTTCTACATCTTGGGTCTTTTACATTGTTTCGAAACCATATCACTGAGTCTGTGAACTTACCAAAGTGGTTTTTAATATTTTCAAGCAATTGATGCTCAGAGAGAAGTTGCCATTCCATAACCAGTGCAGGCTACACTTCTATTATAATAGGTGAATATCTTCCTAACGTCTGGTGATCCACTAATGTTTTCCATTCTACTATGCTTTATTTTCCTTTCAGTCCGCACACTATGAACTATGTTGTATTTTGATATTTCATGTCACACTCGAACTTTTTTTGTACCTTTTGTACGATGGGAATAGTGGAAGACAGTGAGTTCGTACGGAAGATGTGTTTGTTCAAGTGTGAACAATAAGGAAGATATTGAGGATATGATAAGATAGAGTTGGAAGATAAGGCGTTAGATAGTGCATGAATTGACTAAAAAAATTTAAGGAGCCTAAACCTTAATTTATGTTCGTACACTCAAGGGACTTGTATGTAACCTAACTAGACATTAATTGGATAAGCAATGAAGCTTAGGAAAGAGTTTGGATAAGTGTATTTAAGTCTGGGAAAGAGATTGAAGTGAATCAGAGGCGAAGCAAACCAATTAGAGGTAAGGGATACCTCCGGCACTGGAATTGACATCTATCGACGTCAGAGTTGAGTGGTAGATGGAAAAAGGTTTAAGAATTGGCTTGAAAAGAGAGAGAAAAATATTGTTTCCATTTTCAGCACTAGTTCATGCCATACCCTATTTCTTTCTTTTCCTCTTTCTTCTTGCTCCTCCCTTCTCCTCTACTTCTTCCAACCAAACCACCACCTCAATTGCCTTTAAAACACTCCTCTAAACATCTCAAAAATAAATCCTCAACCTTCTTAGGCCATAAATAAAAGAGAAAATAAAACAATATCAAAAGATGAGCTATATGAGCAATTGAAGCCACTTTGGATATCCGATTATATCTCCTAATCTAATCGATGGATTGGGTTGAATTTTTGATATGTTATTCTAGACTTCTCTAGCTTTTAAACTTATTTTACTTGCCTCAATCAATGCATTGGATCGGAAGTTAGGTTAGCTCAAAATTTAGGTTTAGTTTTTATAGTATAAATAAAGATAGATTAGAAATTGGGTTAGTTTAAGTTGAGGTAAAAGTACCCTATAGGTCCCTATACTATAAGAAAATGTTCAATTTAGTCCATGTACTCCAATTTGAGTCAATTTAGGTTTTTTATTATTGAAAATGGAACTAAGTCCTTCAATGTCACAAAATCAATTTTAATCGCTAGAATTGCTGATATAGGACCAATTTTTGCCTGTAGAATTACTAACATGGTAATGACATGGCAAGTTAAGCCATAAATTAGCATGCCCAGGGCTAAAATGGCACTGATACATTGATTTATGGTCTAACTTGTCATAATCACATAGACACTGTTTTGACATTTTGGTAACCTGTTAGTGCTACATCACTGCCAAACATGCTAGTTCATGTGTTAACTTACCACATCATATTAACATCATTGCCACGTCAGTAATTTTAACAACAGAAATTGATCTTATGACATGTGATAACTTAATTGTTCAAATTTTCTTAGTATAGAGACTAAATTGACCCAAATTGTAGTACAGGGGCTAAATTGAACATTTTTGTATAGTACAGGGACCTATGGGGTACTTTTACCTTTAAGTTGATGAATAGAATGATTAAAGTTAGGGTTTATTGTAAATGTTGAGATGATGGATTGTGTGAATTTTACTTGCATCAATCCATGCAATACGTCAATTGTCTTGTGCTCTAGTCTGTGGGTCGGGTGTCACATGACTTTATTTTAAGCCCAAAACATCCAAATCCAAAACAATCCGATCTGGAACTTGCATAACACGCGTGTTTGCCATATCTAAAGAAAGCAGCTAGTTGCCTACTTATACAGATATATGTAGATAAGTGGTTGAAGTTTCAATTTAGGACCTAATGTTTGTGGAAGATTTCGATTTGATTCTCAACCTTTTAGTTTTGTCAATTAAGGGCTCAACATTTATAAATTATAACCCCAAATTAATTCGTAACCTTTTAATTGTGTTAATTAAAGATTTAATGTTTCTGAATTGGGTCATATAAGGGTTTGATAGGCATATTATATTTCCATAATTAATATTGACAGTCTAAAATCTTTGAGTGAAGATGAAGTTTTGTTCTCCAAATCAAAATTTTTTATTCTTTTCGACCTTTTTTTTCGCTTAATTGTATCACTTATAAACCAAATTTTAATAATTTTCCTGTTGGACCCTTATTTAACCAAAATTGAAAATGTTAGATCTAAGGATGTCAACAGGGCGAGGAATATATGGGGGATGCATTCCCGACCCCAACCTTGATTTCTTCCACCCATCCCCGTCCCCGAGTTCAGGGAGGGATTTTTCCCCATCCCCGACTCCACTGGAAATTTGACAGGGACAGGAAATCCCCGATCCCGGGTTTAATATATATAAAATAATTTTGTTATTAAAGACATGTTTTATTATATTTAATTATATAAAAACTTCTATAAAAAACTCACATAAATATAATATTATTAATAAACATAATAATAAGTATGTCTTTTGTTATGAAAATTAGTTTTATTACTTGATTTTTATTTTAGATTTATTATATCTTGATATATATTACATATATTATATGAATAAACATAATATATATCTATGACAAAAAAATATACATCTATACTTTTTTTTGTTAAAAAATATATATTATACAAATAAACATAACATACATAATATATACAAAATTAAAAAGAATGGGGTACGAATCGGGGACGGAAGGGGGCGAGGAGGGTATTCCTGGGCACCACCCCCAACCCTAACAGGGAATGAAAATAAATCACCATACCCGCCCCCGTTCCCGAATTTCATCCTCGTTCCCAACCCTGTCGGGGCAAGAAATAGGGTTCCCCATCGGGGGCGGGGTGAATTAACATCCCTAGTTAGGTCTTGAATTAATAAAATTAACAGATTTAGTAACAAATCAAGATTTTATCGAAACATTTGCCTATTAATCGAGATTTTAACCTAGATAAACACTTTATATATGTAAACTAATTTAAATTTTGCAAAATTTAATTGCTTGCTCTCTCTAGTCAAAATTATTTCTCATTCTTTTCTAGAAAAAATGTTCGTTGCTCCCACCAAAGTATTCATCAAACTTATTTCGTGCCTATGTGTTAGAGTGAAACCGTGGCCTTTGAAACTATAACCAAAACCGAACCTATATATTTAAGGTTTCATTTTATTGGAACTAGAACCGGTAGTTCCCATTTGGATTTACATATACATATATATATATATATAAATTTTTTTACATAAAGTGTAGATATATATATATGTATATATCCTTAAAATGGAACAGAGAAGAGAAAACCGAAATAGTTTTAAAACCAAATCGTTGCATAAAGGTTCAAATTCCAAGAACTGGAATTGCTAATTTAAAATTGGAATCGAACCAAAACCAAACCACAGCCACCACTACACGTGTAAGGCCATTTCATGCAAAACATTGCAGTTACAAAGTTAAAGGCTTGCTTTGAATGAATAGCTAGTTACTATTCATACTAGAAAGCAGCCCGCGCTCCGCTGCAGGGTATGACTAGGACCTAAGAGTGATTGTGAAAGAGTAAATATGCAAATATGATGCAAATAAACATGCTTTATAAAGAGTCATGCTCTTTGATATATTTTTCATACATTGCAAAAATTGTTTATGTTTGCAATTCATATGTCATTGCAAGATTATATATACATAAGTCGTCAGAGTTCAAAGGTTTGTACACTTCTATTTACATTCATATATAGTATGATCGACCAAGAGATTTTCAATTACGATGTAATAGATCAACAAAAAAAAACAGTGACATCTATTCATAGGTAGGATATAGCTGACAAAAGGATGAAATTGTAGCATTCAATCCATAGAGTTGTCTCCTGCCCTGTATGTGAGAAAAGGATGAAATTTCAGTGGCAAGATAGTAAATTTTCTAATGAATAAATTAATTGTGAAATGAATGATACTTTGTTTGATGGTTAAGATTATTTATTTGAATTCAAGAGAGATAATGAATCTTACACTTATTTCTTCTTTTTCAGTAGAGATTCTTGAGGGAAAAGATCAGTGGGTGGTCGAGAGCTGTCAAATGAGGTTAGCTCTTGGTGAGTAGTGCCAGTAGTTGCAGAGCGCTTAATTGGCGTTGACATTATCTGACTGGTTAATTCTTCATCAGTTTGGCTTCATGATCCTATGATTGTTTTTCCTTTTGCTGTTGCTGGCAGAGGTGTATCTTCTTCTATGGTGGAGAAACTGTAGATCTTGAATTTGAGTTGGCTAGCTTTGACATTCTGGTCTGTGATCCAAAGAGTGAAATAGTATTCTTTGCCTACGATTTCTTGCATAGATGCAGGCAGTTGCCATCTGTCAACACCTTTTGAGATAACAGCAGGAGTTAATTCTAATCCTGAGATCTTTTTAGCCACTAATCCAAAGATAACAGCATCAAGGAGAGCTGTTTCATCTTGAAGCATTAAATTAAGCTTCATGCTGCATCACAAAGAATTAGGATGGGTTTTGTTATATGGCATTTTCTTGATTTAATAAGTAGTGATTTAGTATTAGAACCATTCGTTTACATGAGTCTTAGAGTTGTCTGTCTGTGGTTTAGGCAACCATATCCAACATTTGTTTCTCTGAGTGCGAGTGTGCATTTGCTGCATGATTCGTAATAATAGCCTTTTGATGCATTGATATGGACAATTTTTGCTCTTGCCATGTATCTCTTTCCCTGTGTAATAGAATCAGAAGATAGAATTTGATATTTTAGGGAGCGTTGATCTGAAAATGATATTTTATCTACGTGATCAAGGATGATGTTACCTTTGCGTCTGTTGGATTCAGGTAATATAATTGTTTGAGTGTAGTCTGTTATGGGTCAGGTATATTCCCTACTTCTTGATTTGTCAAGAGGTAAGCCATTGGATCCTCTTCTTTGAACCTATGAAAAAATTGCAAAAAATGATGGTAGTGTTAACCTTTCTCTTTCTTGTGTGTTTTTGAATTTAGATGAGCATGAAAAAAGAATAACCGCTCTTTAAGTTCAGCTGTTTCAGGAATGTCAAGATCTATATATATTTTTGTTGCTGAACATGTTGAGAGATACTTTTCATCTGTAAAAAAAAGATTAAATTAATTGTTGAACACTTATAGGTATATTGATAGTGCACACAAACACAAATATATATATATATATATATGTATTTATATGTAGATATAAGAATATTGAATGACAATTGGATTTAATAATGGTACTCACTCATGTATTCTCTGATTGTTGTTCCAGCAATAACAAAAACAGGTCTTGATGAACTTTTAAGCAGTTCTGGAATGTCCAATTCATCTGCGAAGTTCTTCCACAGCTAGACTCGCAATTTGTCATTGCTATAATATAGAAGAAATAGAAGCAATTAGATTACAACAAAAGCAAGTCTAAAGATTAATTTATTATGTTTAAATCGCTACTATAACAACCTGAGCAATTTGATATAGATGTCTCTTTTATCTGCAGTTCCTCTATTCTTTGAGAATTGAACAATTGTTGGAGGAACAATTGTATTTAGCAATCCAACAACATCTGTAATGTTTAATTGCAAAGAGTAGTAAGAATTGATAAGATGGAATCAATGATATGAATAAAATGATTAATACATTTGAACTGATCAAAGTATTCAAAAATTAAACTAATAAATCTGATTATGAGATAAATAAATAATTTTAGAGCTTATTGATTACCAGTAAGAAAGTATTCCTTGTCAATCCTTGATTTAATTTGCTCCATATCAGCAAAATGGAAAGCATGTCTGGGAAACTTGTCTATGTTCTCAGTTATCTCCTAAACTTGAGTCATTATATTAAACTGAATCATGTACGGCAAGGAAACTGAGAAATTGTACATAATTTTGCAAGGAGCAATTTCAAGCATCCAAATCTTGTAAACAAAGCCTTCTTTGAGAATTTCTTTAAAAGTGGCACTGTAGTCTGATGATATGGATCCGTGCATTGCATAATTCTGAAAAAATGCAAAAGTTAAATACAATATTTAATAATGTATGGAAGACACTCATGCAATATTGCATTAACATTATATTATGCATATAAAAGGGAAAACTTTTCTAGTATTAAGAAATTTTCACCTGATCATCAATTGCCAAGAAATCAATCCCTGGTAAACATTTTGATGAGGGAGGTGGAGTGTCCATAACCTGGTAATTCTGACAACAATAAAGTTTCTCTGTCCACCAAGTTCAGTTCAGACAATCTTTTCTCTACCATGTCCTCATCCTGCAATTAGAATATAGTGAAAATATAATTTCATTAAATGTTAATGAAACTTTGAGATACTATTTGTGTTAGTCACTACATGTATGACACATCGTTATTCACATTATAAGAATATTAAATCTTTAAGGGTTAACTCACACTAAGAGATCAAGAATTTAATTGACAACAGTTAAGATTATGGAACCCATACCAAATTACTTAGCAATGAAAGAGAGCTAAAGTAAAAGGGTCACAGAAATATAGACACAGCATTGGAAAAAAAGAAGGTTGAGATCATGTGCTAGCAAAAGCTTCTGAAAAGATAATTTGCCAAAAAAAAGAAAGCTATGCTCAAGATTTATCTAATAAGCATATTAGCCAGTGTTTCACACAATCATTGTAATAAAAAATATCATTTTGGATTTGCAAGCAGAGAGCAAAATTAGTTGCTGTATGGATTTGATTAAGAGCTAAAGTGTTAGATTGATTTCTAATTCTTAATCCACGGAAAGAAGACTTCACAATAGAACAATCAAAAAAGGGAATAATGTTTAGTTTTGCAAATGACATTCATCTAACAACACATCTTTCTTAAGTTTGATGATCAACAAAAATCAACAACCAAAATTTTGGAATGTAGGTGACATTTTAACTGCAAAAAAGAATCCAGCAAGAACCTCATAAAACATATAAATCAACAGTCTGTATTTGAAAGACAGCAAGTTGCTTGGCTAAAGATGATCAAAATCAAGAAATAAATTTGCTAACATTGTTTAATATTCTCTCATGTATCTCAAAAGTAATTTTAATGCTATGCAAGTATGGTGACTTCGTCAAGAACAAAATAAGTCAGAGTTTGACACAGAGTTGATTTAGAATGTCCAAAATTTTGTCAGGTTGTTTAACTGGAGCAAAAGATCATGATAAATGGCAGAGATGACTATCTTTTTATCTCAAAAGATTATTTATGTGATAAAAAAAAGTTGCAAAAAAAAGAGATCAAGCTAAATTTCTTTCAATAGTGTCAAAAATCTCTGGGTAGACGACATTCCTAGTGATATTTGTCATATTGCCTTGATCATCATGGATTAAAATCTTAAGTCCATGACTTGAAATAACTCTAAAAAAGGCAACATAGAGTTGGCCATGTGTAAACACTAGTTTTGGTAAGTAGACACCAACTAAGTCAAGAGTCTGCCATTGACTTTTATTAATGGTCATTGCATAAGATGGTGCAAGAGGAAATTGTTTTCTATTGAGAACAAAAGGCCATTTGGGATTTTTTATAGTGAACACAATCTTTGGGATGAACACTTTTTCACTGTAGACACCATTTTTTGTATAAAAAAATAAAAAAATTAAAAATTAAAATTAAAAATTAAAAAAAAATTAAAAATAAATAAAAAATAAAAAATAAAAGATAAAAAATAAAAAAATAAAAAATAAAAGAAATAAAAAATATATATAAAGCCATCCCAATCGTTGATTTTAGGTTTACAACATCTACCATTGGATTAAGTCCCTGGCTCTTATAAATATCTCACTGCTTCAACAGTAAAGGGGGGGGCATGATTTTTGAGATTTTCTAGGGTTCTGAATTTGGAGGCTTGGGGGTTTTTGTCTCAAAAAAAAAAAGGGCAGAGAATAGAAAACAACTCGGGATTCCGAGGTTGTTAGGCTAGAAACCGGTGGATTTTTGGCTGGGATTCCGCCTAAGATTCACTGGAATAGGAAGAAAAAGGCTTGGATTTAAAGTTTTTTGGGATTTTGGGTTTTATTTTTTTCAAAAATTTGAAAGCTAGATCTAGGGTTTTTGGTTTGGAGTTTGGCAAATCTGAGTTTGGATTTGTGTTTAAGGGATTGAGGAGAATCGTTTGGGGAGATTGTGTTTATTTTCATGGTTTAGGAGACAAAATCCGGAAAAATGTTCTTGGTGTTCTTCAGTGTTCTTGGTGTTCATCAAAAGTTCATGTGAAATAGTTGATTTTGATCCTTTTGGGGTTGATTTTCTGGGTTTAATTGTGTTTGTGGAGAAAAATTGTTCTTGGTGTTCTTCAGAAGTTCATGTAAAAAGAGGGGTTTAGATCTGTTTTAGGGGATTTTCTGGGTTTGTTTGTGTTTGTAGAGAGAGAGAGGAGAAAAATTTCGGGTAGAGAGAGAGAGAAATCTGAAAAAATGAAAAAAAGGGTTGAAAACAGTTTCTGAACGTGTTTTTTATACTGCTGGGGCAATCCTGTCAATTCACCCTCATTAAAACATTCAGGCCCGCGTGTTTCCGCCTCAGGCCCGCGTGTCCCCGCGCCTCAGCCCGCGCACAGCTACAGTACCTGCTACAGTGCCCCGCTGCAGTGCTTGCTACAGTGACCCGCTGCAGTGACCCCGCTACAGTGCCCCGCTACAGTGACCAGCTGCTGACCCGCGTGTTGACCCGGACCCGCTACAGTGACCAACGTGTTGACCCGCGCACTGACCCGACCCGATCGCAGTGATTTGCTTTTCATTTTTCTGGTATTTTCCGAAATTAATTTAATTTTTTTTTCTTTTTACATGCTTAATTTAGATCCATTTCAATTTAACTTCATGAATGTTTAATTTCATATCGTTTTAATTTTAATCTATCCGTATTTAATTTATGTCATTTTAATGTAATAATAATCAAGGTCAATTAAATCAGTAAATAATCTTTGGGCAAATATTTGTAAATATGGTTTAAGCTATGTAAGAGAAATGAGGATGCTATCGCGGGATCCGATTTGGGACGGTGAAAATTCACACCTAATACGGATTCCTAGACAAGTGACTATTTTTGAATTGGACCCAGAATTGGGCGAGATTCATAGAAAGTTTTGACAAAAGTCGTTCTCATTTTAAAATTAGTAAGTATCCAATAAAGATAACGGCTTTCAAAAAAATTAAAAAATGAAACAAAATTTGTTTTAAGAATGGAGTAATAAAAATAAATTTTGAAAAGGAGAAATTATTCAATGATTTTATTCTACATGTCAGTACAAATGTTTTAGCAAAAATAAAAAATGAAAGAATTTTGTTTTTTTTTTTTTAAATAATAAAAAGAAAAGAGAATATTTTGAAATTTGTTTTCATTTTAAATTTGCTCTAATAATAGAAATAATTAATACAAAAATAAAAAAAAAACCAAAAGAAAAAGGAAAATTATAAAATACATGTTTTTAAGGCCTAAGTATTATTAAATTAATCGGTACCGTCATCTTGATGGGCGTTGTGGGGGTGCTCATCCTTCCCCGCACGTAACCGTACTCCCGACTCCAGTTCTCCGTCCCGCAGACCAGGACCTACCCAACTTAAGTACGCCATCTAACGGCCAATGCTAAGTTAGGTAGATTTAATAGGTGACTAACCGCACCTAAACAAAAATGGTTAGTGGCGACTCCGTAAAATTCTCTTTAAATCCCAAATCCGTCGTCGTCTCGGGTAACGTTGCGACAGTTTGGCGACTCCACTGGGGAACAGGTTAGAGAGTCAAGCCGGGAATTAATTTGATAATTATTTAGGCCTTAATTTTATTTTATTTTATTTTATTTATTATTTATTATTATTATTATTATTTTTTAAATCTTATTTCGACATTTTGATTGCATGATTTTGAATCTCATTTTGGTAAATGTAAGATAATAAATTGGATTCTAGTTTGCATGTTAGGAATTTGATGCTTTATTTGCTCATGAATGTATATGTCTTCTTGTTGTTGCTAATCTCTTTGCCTTTTGTTGTGAATAGAAGTTTATTGCTTGTTGATTAATGTGGCATTTTGGATATATTGGTAAATTGGAAAGGTTTGTATGTTCCTTCACACACACTCACATTTGCATTACACGCATAAGTCCAGAATTGGATATCACCTATTTAGGATGGGGCAAAGTAGCTTACTCGCGTGGGGCAACTCCTCATAGTGAGTTTCTAAGCGAAAAACCCCCACTCAGATTGAATCCTTTCCAATAAGCCTATAATGGGCTAAGATTGGGAGCCTTATTAGCCTATGATAGATGGCCAAATAAGGACAGTCTGGGCACCTTCAGATGGCATGACCATAACCATCATATAGGTCACCTGCAAGTAGCCAAATTTAAGTAGGGCCAAACCCTTAATGAGCGCAACCTTGAAATAGGACACATGAAGGAACGACTCCTATCCCTTTTACTACTCGTGCTTTTGTAATGAGGGCTGTAGAGTGGTCGAGCATTTTTAGCCATATTAGGATGACTACCTGCCCCAGGGCATATTTGCTTAACCTTTTTTTTTTTTAAATTAATTAGAATGGGGCATTCGTGCAAAGTCTATTTATTATCTATCCTTAATCATTACTCATGGTTTTGTTACTAATTTAAATATCTCTCTGTCATCTGTATTCTTTACATCTTCATGCATCACTAAGTTTTTTCCAAATTACATTTTGCACCTTACATTTGTACCATTAAACTTTTTCCAAATTGCATTTTGCACCCCAAATTGCATCAATAAAACTTTTCAAAATTTTACTTTGCATCTTAAATTACATCAATAAAACTTTTCAAATTTACATTCTCGACCTCATATTATTTGATTCATTGCTTTATATTATATTTATATTATATCAGCATGATCTTGCTTTCCTTGTACATATTTGTATATCCTTTGTTTGATTTTCAATTTTCCTATGTTTATGTCTGGCATGATTATTCTCTATTCTTTGTTCATGTATATATTGTGTACATCTTGTATGCCAATCTTTGCTTTTAATTACCTGTATCTTGTATATACTTCTTGCCTGTTTCCCTGCCCTTTATTTCTTGTATGTATTCCATGTCTATTTTCTATTCTTTATTTTGTTTATATATTTATTCCTTTGAATTGGACTAACCGTTTATTTGATTTGTTGATAATATTTTCCTCTCTATCTTCCTATTCTGTTGAGCATCATGTGGTGAAAAGTGGTTGGTAAAGGAAACCAGTCATGGCAGAAGATGGAAAGGTAGTACCTGTGGAAGTGATAGAGGACCCTGATTTTAATTGGAAGAAAACTTTGAGTTTGCTTGAGTTGCCAGAGTTGAAAGATTGTCACCACCACGATGAGCACGATCCAAAGCGAATGGATTTAAATGCTCATCTTGCCCAGGCTTTAACCGTTCACCATGCAAGCTGAATGTTGATGTGGAACGAGGGCCAGAGAACCTAGGATCTAGCTGTCTATTATCAGCATGATAGTTCACCATGTTTGCAGAATGCTGCTGAAGCAAATGACCCTCAGGTGCATGTGATGGTGCACCATGTGATTCAAAAGCAGCAGGAGGCGGGGTACCAAATGGTGGGCCAGCAAGAGGTTCACCTTGAGATATCCTAGGAGCACCAGAAAGAGGAGGAGGACCCTGACTATAAGGCCCTTGAGCACCATAGTTACTTGGGCCTCTCACAAAGGAACCAGTCGGTAAATTTTCAGGTGGAACTAAGGCCTGTCCTTGACGGGCTAAATGTCCTGGGCCCTGAGGCCTAAATTGATTGGGAGGCCATCCTGTTTGCTACAACGTGTATGGAGAATTCATGAACAGGAATTTACTGTTGCTGATGCTGTCACCGAGGTAACAATCAAGCCAGCCAGCAAGCACACCGTTGAATTCTCATTAACCGAGAAGGGCCAGCTGGTTTGGGATCTGCGAGTTGTGGGGTAGGACTGGTCAAGGCTTTCCAAAAATCATTCTACAATATGAATGGAGGTGGAGCCAACACTCTTTCAGATGGCTACAACAAGGGAACTGCTTTGAGTGCTGAGATGGTTAGCACTTTCGTGCTTGTCTACATCGTGTCTTTGGCCACTGACCCTAAGAGAGCACCCGTGACCACGCCAGCTACACTTATTGGATGCTGCGCCCCTCGGATACTTTTACAAAGACAAAAAGCAAGGGAAGACAAGAAAAGGAGAGCCTGGTTAAAAAAATTAAAATTAATTAACAGCTATCATTAAAAAAAAAAAGAAGAAAGCCAACGGGTAAAAAGAAGAAAAAAAAGGGACTGGTTTGAATAAGAGGCTTCAGCCATTCTTTCAAAAGAAAACAGAAAAAAGAAAAGGGAGAGCACAGCGAGAAGGCTTCAGCATTTTCTCTTCAAGAAACAGAGGGAGAGCACAAAGGTAAAGGTTGGAGCATTTTTCCTCAAAAAATAAAAAAAAGAAAGGAGAGAGCACAACGAAGAAAAGGAGAGAGCTTCAGCCTTCCTTCAAACAGAGAAAAAAGAAGAGAACAGAGCAGAGAGACGACCAATCCCTCATTCAGAGATTCCACACCAGATTGCAGTCTAGAAAAATGGCTAAACAGAACTCAGAAATAGAAAATCTCCGACGCATGAATGAAGACTTAGCCAAGCAGTTAAGGGATGCCACCGGGGAGTTAAAGCAGTTAAGGGATGCCATGGATAAAATCAGGGAGTTAAGCCAAATAGTCAAGGAAAAGAATGCCAGTGCTTCTAATCTTCAATCTCCAGTTTACCCAATAAATTCTGGATCAAGTACAGTCCCCTCAGCTGCACAAAATCCTCCAATCCTCAACATGCCTATTCCACCATCTGCATCAGATACCCAAAATCAAAAACCACCCCCACCACCACTTGGAACATACTCTTTCGCATCTCTGTTGCCTACTACTAGTAGGGGATCTCCATCTACAACTCAACAAATTCCTCCTCCCATATACACCGTGGCACCTCCTGTTCCTAGATTTGCCCCAACCAATCCTGTAACTGTGCCTGATGAACAGTTTGAAAGAGAGATTGGAGGAGCTGAAAGCCAGAAAATATTGAATCAGATAGAAGAGCGGCTTAACGCCATGGAGGGCACTCATACTTATGGCACTACTGATGCATATGAGTTGAGTTTAGTTGATGGATTGGCGATCCCAAAGAAGTTCAAAGTGCCTGAATTTGAAAAGTACAAAGGGACTACATGCCCTAAAGACCATGTTGCCATGTACTGCCGAAAGATGGCCGCTTATTCCCGAGATGATAAACTGTTGATTCATTGTTTCCAACACAGCCTCACCGGGTCAGCAATACGGTGGTATAACAAGTTGGATAGGAGGGGTATTCATTCTTGGAATGATTTGGCTCGGGCTTTCATCGATCAGTACAAGCATATGACAGATTTAGTGCCCGATAGACTGACTTTACAGAATATGGAGAAAAAGTCTTCTGAGTCATTCACTGAATATGCCCAAAGATGGAGGGACATGGCAACTCAGATTCAGCCTCCTTTAACTGAGAAAGAGATGTCATGGCTATTCATTAACACCTTAAAAGCTCCATATTATTTCCGTATGCTAGCTGGCGGCATCATGAGTTTCAATGACACGGTCTTAATTGGAGAAATGGTGGAGAATTCGCTCAGGACCGGTAAGTTAGATGATGGGGAGTCCAGTGCAGCCAAGGAGAGTTCCAAAGAGAAAAAAGGCGAAGCGAGCACTAGCAGATGTGGAGGATACCAACAACACCAACAACCCCAATGCCAACAATGCCAACCCCAATACCATTCCGCCGATTTCACACCACCTCAGAACACTTATCAGTATCCTCCTCCCAACTATACACAACCTCAAAATGCTTGCCAATACCCAGTGTCCAGCACCATTTCCACTGCTCTAAGACCAAACACCAAAAACCGAAATCCAAGACCACCAAAGAAAAGGAAACAGTTTACTCCCATCCCCATGACTTACACAGAGTTATACACCGAGCTATTGAATAGCAAGATGATTGAACCGGTTCAGTACTCGACCCTTTTACAGCCTCCATATCCTACATGGTTTGATGAGAATGCAACATGCGCCTATCACTCAGGAGCCAAAGGGCATAGTACTGAAAACTGCACGAGATTGAAAGAAGTGGTACTTGAGATGATCAAGGAAGGTCATTTGACTTTTGATACCGGTGTGCAGTCCAAGCAAAACATGGGTCTGGCAATTAGCACCAGAGACCAATCTGAACAATTTGGAGGCTTTTAGGATGCCGATAACAGAATTTGACATGTGTTGAGCCTCGATTTCGTCTTTTATTCCACACTTCTGCCTAAGAGTGTTGGTGGTTGATCTCCATGTGTTGTGGGCTTAATTTCTCTGTTTGCTTATCATTTATGATTTAAATGTCATGCATTTTTGCAAAACGGCACTCAAAGCACATATGTATCAGAGAATGGGTTTAAGAAGCAATTACAAGAAATGTTTCACAGGTCTTAAGTCAGATTGAGCTTGGATGCTATCTTGAACCTTAAGAAAGAAAGAGACTGAGCATGTATTGAACACTCTCCAGCATTATCATCCTATCATGACATTGTCATTATCATCATTCCATTATCACATTGTCATTACTTTGTCATTAACTCATCATCGTTGTCATCTCATCAGTGCTATCATATTATCATAATCTTGTCATTTTATCATTCACTCTATCTAGGGTCATCAAATTTGTCATTTTTGCCCTAATCTTGGGTCATCATCATCATCTTGCCCTAATTTGGGGTCATCAGTATCATTTCTGCCCTAATCTTGGGTCATCATCAACATTCTGCCCTAATTTGGGGTCATCAGTATCATCATACCATAATCCTGGGTATCATCATCACATCATTCAAAAAAATTTCATTAAATGCATTTCATAGCATTTATATCTTACGCATATTAGTAATTTACATGTCCATACATTCATCCAACCATTCATACATGACATTTCATGCATACAAGTATGCAAGAGTTTTTGATAATAAAGGAAAAGATTGACATCTTTGCCAATAGGTGTCATCATGTCGTGATAACTCTTCATGGATCGTGGAACTCTGTAAATAGTATGCCAAGCAGGGGCAATTTCTAATCCATTTCACTCTTGTACATAATGTTACTTTTTCTTAGCCTTGTACATAGTGTCACTTGAAAGCAATAAGTTTTAGATATTTGAATTTTAAAGGGTAAACTTTAGATTTCGAAAATCATGTCATAGTGTTTTAACTTGGATTTTCATTGTAAATATTGACATCTTTTGGATTACATGCCTTTTGGAATAAATGATTTGTGTTATCCATTTTCCATTGTCACATTTAAAAAAAAAAAAAGAAGAGAAGAAGTGAAACCTTTTTTTTTTTCTTTTGAAAAATAAAAAAGGATTTCATGAAAAGTTGGTGATTGCTTTTAGAAATAATTCTTAACAAGTCCTTCAAACCATCTTTCTTGCCATTCATTGTCACTTGAATAAAATCTCATAAATTGAGACTCGAAGTAAAAATAAGGCATAAACCTTGGAAACCATTTGAGAGAGTCAATATTCTTCATCTGGGTAATAAACAAAAATGATTGTTTAACAAGATGCTTGCTTAACTCTAAAAAGTGACATTTTGATATGTGTCAAAACTGCACTAGAATTTTGAATTCATTGCTTCCGTGTCTTGAAATCAACCATGTTCTTTGAATCCATAATGCCCATATGCTTCCCAATTTCCTTGAAACTCAAAAGTGACTGAAATGAATGACTTTTGAACACATTACCTTCCTGTTTCAAAATGAGCTCACCTTGATTTTCTTGAAAATAAGTAACCTTTGCTGCCATGGTGTTCATTCACCCACCCTTGGGGACAAAATGATCAGAAAGACCAAAGTCACTTTGTAAGGTCCCGATACCTCTTTGCTATCGAGACAAATTGCTCAGATTGATTGCCTTAGGGTGGAAATGTCATATTCTGTGAAATTCTCATGACAAAAAAAAAAGAGAGAAAAAGAATAAAAAGAAGAATGTTGATTGCATCATCATGCACGTGATGTTTTAGGATTTTGAACAAAGTTTTCAAAAGCTTTCAAAAAAATTATTGTTACGTTTTTCTAAGGTATTGCTTTTCGATGAAGATAGCCGTACTTGAGAAGACAAATGGCCATTTTTCATATCCCCTTCACTTTGAGAAAATTATCCATTGCTGTCCCCTTTGAGCCTAAATGAATTTTCTTTCTAATGAACCCAATCAAGGATCACCCCTCACATTGGGGGCAAATGCAAAAAAAGAGTTTGTTTAAGCAAAAACAAGAAAAGCCTTGTATGTAGGCGAAGGAAATGATGCTCCAAATTAATGAAGAAGTGCTTGGTAAGTCAAATACGGAGAAAAGCCTTGAACCCATTTTGTTAAAAAAAAACAGAAGAAGAAGAAGAAAAGAAAAGAGACAGAGAAAAAAAAATGGCAAATTGAAATAAAAAGACTAATGGGATAGAGGCAAATGAGAAATCAAGCATAAAAAAATGAATTCTTCATATGGCCGAAAAGTGATCCTTGATTCAGTTACCTTGAAATACTTTTTGGGCCTGTTTATCCTTTCTTTCTGAACCCTCAACCATGGCCTACATTACGTGCCTTGAAAAGTCCATTTTGATCAAGTGTGGATACTTTAATTGAAGAGCATTTCTTTAGAAGAATGGATCTTTTACACTGAACCATTTTTTTTAAAAAAGACTATTTAAATGAATTTTGAATCTTCATGTGCATGATGAGGCAGTCATTGAGAAAAAAAAAAAGAAAAAAAGAGAAGAAAAAAAGAAGAAAAAGAAATGAAATGATGTGGCTCTAGGGTGAAAACTCGAAAGGGCAGTCTAGAGCAGAAATGAGAATTCATGAGATCACCCGAGATTTGACTAAGACAGCAAAGTGAGTTTTAGAAATGAGCAATACCACTTGGGGCATCCAAAATGATAAACCCCATAAGATGAGATATCTTTTTGAACTCTAAATATGGAAAGTTGGGTCACACCTCTCTTTGATACCAATCTCACAAAATCTCAAGCCTTTCATGTCCAAATTTTGACTCATATCAAGATTGTCAACTTAAGAGATTAAGCAAGCATCAACTTGATCTTGTTTTTCAAGACAGATTTTAATAAAAAATTCTGATTTTCAAAAAAAAAAGGGTTAATTGTAAGCCTAGATGAAGAGATATTGAAATTCTCTCTTTCATGAGACAATAAATAGCCTCTTTGGAACCCATTGCTGTTGAAACCCATTTAGGAATTTAAAATAGCCTGTTCACCCACAAGGATATTCTGAAAAGCAATCACCAACTTTCAAGAGATCTGAATTTCAAAAGATGAATAATAGATATTTGAATGGTTTGCAATTTGATGTTTTCTTAAATAAAGAGTGCTTAAGTGTAAAGTAACTTTTGATCATTATCAAGTTCATTTATTTAGATGTGAAATTGAAATTTGACTTGATGCACATATGAATTTTGAACCTTTATTGATGTCTATGTCAGGAAAAATTTAAGATGTGAATGGGGCAAAGGGAATGCCAAAGAAAGTCACGATCAGGACCAAAGATAGACTGAAGCTCTACTGACTGAACAAAAGGACTGAGTGTTGGGGCAAACGGCAAAAACAGGGAAGTCCAATGAGAATCACTCTACTTTTAAATTCAACTTTGAATCAAGCATACATGCATCCATGCATCCATGCACGTGACATCTTACATGCATTAGAAGTTCATGATGTTTTTCTTAGAAAGAAATTAATGAAAAATGATGATTATGGCATGAGGAGAATGAATGGAAATGACAAGCCTTTGAAAAGGAAATTCAATCATTTGAGATCACGACAATTGTTTCATTTAGAGACCAAATCATGGCTCTTGATTCATTCTGAGACCCATTGTAGGATCTCGAGATTCATTTTGTTCTTTGGGAGACCGAGTCACGGCTCTCGTTTCATTTGGTGACCGAATCACGGCACTTATTTCATTGAAGAGACCAAATCATGGCTCTTGTTTCATTTTGAGACCTAATTTAGGTTCTCTCAGTTCAATTTCTCAGTGGGAGACCGAGTCACGGCTCTCGTTTCATTTGGTGACCGAATCACGGCACTTATTTCATTGAAGAGACCAAATCATGGCTCTTGTTTCATTTTGAGACCTAATTTAGGTTCTCTCAGTTCAATTTCTCAGTGGGAGACCGAGTCACAGCTCTCGTTTCATTTGGTGACCGAATCACGGCACTTATTTCATTGAAGAGACCAAATTATGGCTCTTGTTTTATTTTGAGACCTAATTTAGGTTCTCTCAGTTCAATTTCTCAGTGGGAGACCGAGTCACGGCTCTCGTTTCATTTGGTGACCGAATCACGGCACTTATTTCATTGAAGAGACCAAATCATGGCTCTTGTTTCATTTTGAGACCTAATTTAGGTTCTCTCAGTTTAATTTCTCAGTGGGAGACCGAGTCACGGCTCTCGTTTCATTTGGTGACCGAATCACGGCACTTATTTCATTGAAGAGACCAAATTATGGCTCTTGTTTCATTTTGAGACCTAATTTAGGTTCTCTCAGTTTAATTTCTCAGTGGGAGACCGAGTCACGGCTCTCGTTTCATTTGGTGACCGAATCACGGCACTTATTTCATTAAAGAGACCAAATCATGGCTCTTGTTTTATTTTGAGACCTAATTTAGGTTCTCTCAGTTTAATTTCTCAGTGGGAGACCGAGTCACGGCTCTCGTTTCATTTGGTGACCGAATCACGGCATTTATTTCATTGAAGAGGCCAAATCATGGCTCTTGTTTCATTTTGAGACCTAGTCTAGGTTTTCATAGTTTATTTATTTCATTGGGAGACTGAATCACAGATCTCATTGCAGTTAGTGACCGAATCACAGTATTTATTTCATTTTAAGACCAAATCATGGCTTTTAATTCAATTGGAGACTTAGTTTAGGTTCTAAAGATTCATTTAGTTTATTGAGAGACCGAGTCACGGCTTTCGTTTCATTTAAAGGCCAATTTATGGCATTTGATTTGTTTGAAGACCAAAGTTTTGGCTTTTGAAAAGTTCAAAAAGACATGGTGTCTACGTCTTGGACCATTTCCTAATTATCTAGAAGCAAGCTTCATGATCATTAGCAAACGCTCCAAGAGGGGCAGCTGTAGACACCATTTTTTGTATAAAAAAATAAAAAAATTAAAAATTAAAATTAAAAATTAAAAAAAAATTAAAAATAAATAAAAAATAAAAAATAAAAGATAAAAAATAAAAAAATAAAAAATAAAAGAAATAAAAAATATATATAAAGCCATCCCAATCGTTGATTTTAGGTTTACAACATCTACCATTGGATTAAGTCCCTGGCTCTTATAAATATCTCACTGCTTCAACAGTAAAGGGGGGGGCATGATTTTTGAGATTTTCTAGGGTTCTGAATTTGGAGGCTTGGGGGTTTTTGTCTCAAAAAAAAAAAGGGCAGAGAATAGAAAACAACTCGGGATTCCGAGGTTGTTAGGCTAGAAACCGGTGGATTTTTGGCTGGGATTCCGCCTAAGATTCACTGGAATAGGAAGAAAAAGGCTTGGATTTAAAGTTTTTTGGGATTTTGGGTTTTATTTTTTTCAAAAATTTGAAAGCTAGATCTAGGGTTTTTGGTTTGGAGTTTGGCAAATCTGAGTTTGGATTTGTGTTTAAGGGATTGAGGAGAATCGTTTGGGGAGATTGTGTTTATTTTCATGGTTTAGGAGACAAAATCCGGAAAAATGTTCTTGGTGTTCTTCAGTGTTCTTGGTGTTCATCAAAAGTTCATGTGAAATAGTTGATTTTGATCCTTTTGGGGTTGATTTTCTGGGTTTAATTGTGTTTGTGGAGAAAAATTGTTCTTGGTGTTCTTCAGAAGTTCATGTAAAAAGAGGGGTTTAGATCTGTTTTAGGGGATTTTCTGGGTTTGTTTGTGTTTGTAGAGAGAGAGAGGAGAAAAATTTCGGGTAGAGAGAGAGAGAAATCTGAAAAAATGAAAAAAAGGGTTGAAAACAGTTTCTGAACGTGTTTTTTATACTGCTGGGGCAATCCTGTCAATTCACCCTCATTAAAACATTCAGGCCCGCGTGTTTCCGCCTCAGGCCCGCGTGTCCCCGCGCCTCAGCCCGCGCACAGCTACAGTACCTGCTACAGTGCCCCGCTGCAGTGCTTGCTACAGTGACCCGCTGCAGTGACCCCGCTACAGTGCCCCGCTACAGTGACCAGCTGCTGACCCGCGTGTTGACCCGGACCCGCTACAGTGACCAACGTGTTGACCCGCGCACTGACCCGACCCGATCGCAGTGATTTGCTTTTCATTTTTCTGGTATTTTCCGAAATTAATTTAATTTTTTTTTCTTTTTACATGCTTAATTTAGATCCATTTCAATTTAACTTCATGAATGTTTAATTTCATATCGTTTTAATTTTAATCTATCCGTATTTAATTTATGTCATTTTAATGTAATAATAATCAAGGTCAATTAAATCAGTAAATAATCTTTGGGCAAATATTTGTAAATATGGTTTAAGCTATGTAAGAGAAATGAGGATGCTATCGCGGGATCCGATTTGGGACGGTGAAAATTCACACCTAATACGGATTCCTAGACAAGTGACTATTTTTGAATTGGACCCAGAATTGGGCGAGATTCATAGAAAGTTTTGACAAAAGTCGTTCTCATTTTAAAATTAGTAAGTATCCAATAAAGATAACGGCTTTCAAAAAAATTAAAAAATGAAACAAAATTTGTTTTAAGAATGGAGTAATAAAAATAAATTTTGAAAAGGAGAAATTATTCAATGATTTTATTCTACATGTCAGTACAAATGTTTTAGCAAAAATAAAAAATGAAAGAATTTTGTTTTTTTTTTTTTAAATAATAAAAAGAAAAGAGAATATTTTGAAATTTGTTTTCATTTTAAATTTGCTCTAATAATAGAAATAATTAATACAAAAATAAAAAAAAAACCAAAAGAAAAAGGAAAATTATAAAATACATGTTTTTAAGGCCTAAGTATTATTAAATTAATCGGTACCGTCATCTTGATGGGCGTTGTGGGGGTGCTCATCCTTCCCCGCACGTAACCGTACTCCCGACTCCAGTTCTCCGTCCCGCAGACCAGGACCTACCCAACTTAAGTACGCCATCTAACGGCCAATGCTAAGTTAGGTAGATTTAATAGGTGACTAACCGCACCTAAACAAAAATGGTTAGTGGCGACTCCGTAAAATTCTCTTTAAATCCCAAATCCGTCGTCGTCTCGGGTAACGTTGCGACATTCACCTACATGATCTCCTGATACAATTCTTGCTTCAATGATATTTTGAGCCATTTGTGTCACCAAAAGCCTTATACCATTGCATAGACCATTTATTTAATTAATATTTCTTAAAAGCATGACAACACGTCCTATTTTTAATTTTAATTGATGGTTAGGAATTCCAGGCAAAGTTAAAGCATTTAAATGTTCAGAAAGATACAGAGTTCCCTTATCGTCTGATGCTGTTGATCCTCTGGCGACAGAATCATGGCTGTAGTATTCTTTTGATGCGGCAGGAATTAACGCCAGGATGTAGTCATTAAGTTCTGACACTATCTGATTGAGGGGAGTGATAATGGCTCTTTGTCTCAAGTAATCTAGTTCAGCATAATTGTCGTTAAAGTCTTCATAAATACTTTCAAAAATTGTTCTGAACCGATCTTCTGATGGATATAGTAGGAATTATGGTGGAATTTCTATCCAGGAGCTTCTTCATCATTCATTTGCATAATTGATTGCAACTTGCCATCTCAAATATCAAGCAGCCATGCAGCAAAAGCCTTTAGTTCATCTCTCATCATCGGATTGACATTTGCTTGGAGCAATCTCATATTGACAGTCAACTTCAGCATTTCACATTTCTCCCACAGTTTTGAATTGCAAATTGTGGCATTCAAAATGTCAGCTTTTGTACCGGATGGTATAACTGGCAATATTTGCCTAAAATCTCCTCCAAAAACTATTGTCTTGCCTCTGAATGGTTTTATATTTGTTTCTGACATTGCTGTATGAAAAACATCCCTCAAAGATTTATCCATGGCTTCCAAACAATGCTTATGTATCATGGGCGCTTCATCCCAGACTATGAGACTTGTTTACTGAAGTAGTCTAGCTAGTTGAGTACCTTTTTTAATTTCACATGTAGACCATTCATCTATAGTAATTGGTATCTTAAATCGAGAGTGAGCAGTTCGTCCTCCAGGTAACAACAGTGAGGCAATCCCAGATGAAGCTACTGCTAAAATGATTCTTCCTGTAGATCTTATGCCAGCAATGATTGTCTTCCATAGGTAAGTTTTTCCTATTCCTCCATGACCATAAACAAAAACATTCTCCCATGATTTTGATCAACTGAATCCCTAATCATGCGATAAATATCTCGCTGTTCTGCATTTAATGTGTGGAGCATATGTAAATGTTGTTCTTGAAGCTCAATAATATCATAACTCATTTCCTCCAAGAGTAATTGATCATGTGTAGAACTAACCAGGTTTGTCATTGGCTGAGGTAAGTTTTTTTCCTACAAGTGAAGAGTGATTTTTTGTGAGTAAATCTTCAAGAGCAACCAATACATAATTCCTAAGATCATTATCAGGCATGTTATATCTAGGATTATTTAATGCTTTTCTGAAACGATGTTCAATATTATCACACATGATTCGCCAGTTATTTTCAAACAAAGTCGTTGCGTTTGCCACCTGAGAAAAAATAAATTAGAAAGTTATAAACTTTCTGTTTTTAAATTTATTATGCTAGAAAATTTATTATGCATCAAAAGCAGGTAAAGTTGTAATTAATTGAGGAAAAGCAATTTGAGCAAATAAGATTAATGTAAAGACAGAAAGCAGAGACCAAAAGTTCTACATATTAAAGGTTTAACATATTTTACTGATGCTAGATAAAGTTAAAAAGAAACGAAAACAAATTAATAAAGAGAAAATCTAACAATTCTTGTTGCTTTCTGAATAAACTGAAGTTGTATTATGGTCAAACCATGGATTAAGTTTCTGTCAAGATTACATTCAAAAATAAATGCATGCAAATAAGAATACGTATGAAGAGTTTGATTGTTAATAATAACTGTAATGTACTTAGATAAAATATAATTAGAAATTTGGAAAATAAGTGTAATAGTTCTATGCATACATTAAATATCAAATGAGCAAATTTTAATGTTTAAGATAAAACTATATTCCAGTTTTAAATATCTTTGAACATAAAAATATTGACATTTTTCACAAATTTCATTAACTTTTTTGTTTTTGTTTTCATAATGATTAATAAACAATTGAGAACTAAATAGCTGCCATTATTATCTAACACGAAAATTAAGAGCAATAGTTATATGTTCACAGCGAAGATATACATAAATTCCTAAAAGTAAATCAGAGTAATAAACTTAAAAAAAATAGGACGTGCAACTGACCTCACAAAAAAGAATGATAGTCACAATAGTTCTCTTAGTTGCTTTGCTGTTGCCCACTGAGATGCTTGAAGAAAAGCGTCATCCCATTCTTTATCATTTCCTAGCAGACCATGTGCCTCACATGCTTCTTGAAACGTAGGATAAATAACTCCATTCACTGTTCTTATTTCTTCATAATTCCTGGGTCCCCTAACAACATTTAGCAGCAACCTTAAATAATAAAGCTCGCCAGCAGCTGGATTAATGTATACTACTCTCCCTATACTTCTCCCTCGCAATCTTGGCAACCATTTCATTGTATCACCATGCCATATGAACTCTATAGAAAAATCAGCATAGAGCAAAGACCTAGCATTGTCATACATTTCATTTGTAGTCATCCACTCGGTAAAAATGGTCTTTTCAATTTCAGGCCTTTCAAGTACCCTCCTCAGCGATTCGCTATCCCTAAAGTAAATGTTGTGTTGGTATGGCAAATGAACTAATAGCTTGATAACTGTTGGATTTCTATAGTGAATTGGAAATCTGAAAATTCTCCAGTAAGCTTCATAAGCAGAGACATATCTACAATGTAAATAAGTTTTAGTTTCATCCTGCTCATTAACAATTTGGTGTTGAGGATCTTGCCCGATTTGCTTTTCCTTTTCAACAATCACATGAGCTCGATCTGGACCCTTATTGATATACTTGAATAGATATTTAATGGCTCTTGTTTGACTACATACTTCTACATTAATATGCGCTCTATGTCGAACAATGAGGTCAACATTGTGTACAACAACAAATCTATTGTCAAGCGCAATTCCAATCTTAACACATGCAGCACCTGTATCTCTTCTACGATAGCTTGGAAAACCTGATTCATCAAGAACAGTGCTTGAATGAAACTTTTTTGGGAAGAACTTGGAACATCTACCTTCTTTCATGCAAGAAGCAGATAGATTTACAACGCTGCAAGGACCATGTAAGATAAAGGAAGTAACTGCTTCATAACCAATAGGATCTAAAGTTTCATCTGGAATTTCAGCTGATATGTACTTGTCAATATCACCAGAAGATTTAAATTTTGCAGAAGATTGCAGCCACAATAGAATATGAACATGAAATAAACCTCGTTTCTGAAATTCTATTGTATAAGTAACCGCAAAGAACAATGAGATTTCAAGAAAAAAAGGTAAAATAATATGTAATACATGCATTCTAGTAAATTCAGGTAATAATACCGCTATATTTAATAATATAAGACAATCACAGTTATAAAAAAGAGTGGGACAATCATGAATGATTAATTCAAACATAAATAAACAATAAATTGAAAGATATCATGTGACCTTAAGTTGATAATAGCATATAAGGGCAATATACCAGGGAAAAATATGATTAATTAGTGGCAATAGTCAATGTAAAAGATTTCCATACAAAGATTGTTTGAGTAGATTAAAGGTGGCAAAATGAACCCGAACCCGAAAACCCGCTTGAACCTGCCCGAACCCAAACCCAACCAAACCAGATTTGACTAAAAAAGTCAACTGTCCGAATTCGACCGAACCTGAAAATACCCGAACCTGAAGTAATTCGAATCTGACAATATCCGAACCCAACAAGGCCCGAGCCCGAACCCGACCTGAACCCGAAGTTGAATTTAATACTAAAAAATAGTAATCTTATGATATTTTCTATCAAATATAAAATATAAATTTAATGACAATAATTGTTTAAAATAAAACATATTTTTTCCTTTATTAAGATAATAAACCAAATACTAAATTATTAAAATGTACATTTTTAAATTCTAAAAAATATTAAAATAAATTAAATTTAGTTTGTTAATTTAATATTACATTTCTTTTTAAATTTAGCAAAGTAAAAAAACAATATAGGTTAAATGATTTCTTCATCATTTAACGATCTATTCACCATATAGTGATTAAAATTGATTAATTTAAATCATTTACTAAGGGTAAAATGAATTTATAATTTATTTATTAATTCACTGAAATATAATAGAATGAAATAAAAGTATTGGATTAGGATAATTTTTTATGAAGATAAACATATTCAAGACAAAGCTACTTGCAATATATTAGAGTAAAATTAAATAAAAATGCAATTAATCTAATTATTACATGAATCCTTACAAACAACTAAACAAGAAAAGATAAAAGATCATCAACTGTTAAAATCATGATTGCAACAAAACCACATGGATCCTCACAAGTGATAAAAAAGATCTTGATCTTGAAAGTATTCTTTGCAAATACAAAATCAACACAAATATTACTTTAAATTCAAAGTTTATAAACTTATTTATTATTTGTAAAAATATTATAGAATATCAAAAAAGAAAATAATAAATTATTACAACTTACATAGAGACTAGAATATCCCATCATTCCCATGGCCATAAGATAACTAACAATTCCTTTGCTTAATGCTCTTAATTTTCCTCCCAAAGGTATGTTCATTCTTTACTTCCTCTACAACAAAAAATATATAATATATTAAATCATTTAGAAATATTAGAATAAATTATTTAATTAAAAAAACTAAAGTTATGGATCATACTTTCATATCTATGTAGCCAATTTCGCGTAGCAAATCAACATTTCCGCATTTTTTGTGATAAGGCGACTTCTCCATTTGTTGATAACTCTACCACCCATACTAAATGTCGATTCCGAAGCAATAGTGGTAATGGAGATGGTTAAAATATCCTTTGCCATGCATGCAAGGGTGGGATATCGAAACTCATTTTTTTGCCAAAATTCAAGAACATCAAGTTCCATCTCATAGTCCTCTAAGTCTTCTTCCAAATATAAATCTAACTCTGACCTATTTGAATTAGATCGAGTACCAAAATTGCGAAATCCCTACATTAACAAAATAAATAAAGTCAATTCCTTGAAAAATTGTTAGAAAGAAATAAATACTCAATTTCTAGTAAAAAATTAGACAAATATTACTAACACTCATCAGATCTGAAGCAATTCTTCTTTGAGTGCTTCATTCAGCTTGAGAGTTACAGATAGATGGACGCCCCAAAGTGCTACGTTGAAGCTTGTACTCTTCAAAAAGCTTCCTCATTTCTTCAAGAATTTCTTGCCACCTAGTTTCATATTGTGGGCCAAATTGTGGAAAAAAGAATTGCAACAACTGTAACTTATATCGAGGATCAAGTATGGCAGCAAAGGCTAGCACCATAGTATGTTCTTCCCAGTACTTTGAAAATTTATTTTTCATGTTGGCAGCCATGATTCTCATGACTTCATCTTCAGACATAAGCTCTTTTTCAATATTCTTTTGAATTATGCACACATTTTCAAAATACAAGTTTTCCGTGGGATATTCAGCTCCAGAAAACAATGTGGTAATATCATAAAAAGGCTTCAAAAATTTGAAAATTTTCTCAATCCATGGAAACTCATAATCTTTAGGAAAACACTCACAAAAGATTTGATCTGTCCTTACCAAAACTTCAAAAACATCCCGATAATAGAGAAATCTTTCAAGCATCAAATAAGTGGAGTTCCAACTAGTTGCAACATCCAACCACAAACCCCTAGAATACTCCAATCCAACTTGTTGCACACAATCACGAAACTTAATCTTTCTTCCTTCCGAACCTTCAACATATTTCACACATTCTCTAACCTTCACTAATCCTTCTTTGATGACCTCTAAACCATTTTGAACAATAATATTCAAAATATGAGCACAACACCTAATATGGAAGAATTAACCATGAGCTACCAAAGCATCTTGTTGATCAAGTTGAAAACGCAACAATTCTTGCATGTGATTCATGTTAGATTTGACACACCCAACCTAATGCGACTTTTTCGTACAAACAAAATAGTGTAAGACGGCGTATTAAGTCCATAATACGTCGGTCCGGACGTGTCTAATTAAGAGGAGAAGTCAAGCTTAAGATAAGACGAAGTTGGAAGATGAAATGGGTGACCATGCATGGAATCACTAAAGTGGACTTCCTTAAGTCCATAGCCAATGGATTTGACGTCCATTGGTGAATTGGTCGGTGGATCGGGCCAAGGATCAAAGTTTTGAGAGGTTTTAAAAGAGAAGAGAAAGTCTGGCTCGCGGCCCAAGTAGACCCGATGTCAGACTCCCTTATAAACAGGGGGAGGCCGAGCCTCTCCCCCTCATTTTCTCTCTTTCTCTCTTCTCTCCTTTCTCTTTTCTCTCAATTGCTCTTTTAGAGCAATTTTGGACTTTTGGCCTATCCGGACAAACCGACCGAAGGATCAAGGCGACATCTTGGTATGCTATTCTTAACTCCTTGATCTTCGTTTTTCTAAGTTTTCACGCATCTCCATGCATTGGTCTAGGAGAGATCTAAGCTCAAAGTTAGGTTTAGCTTTTAGTTAGATTTTAAGTTTAGATTTGAGATCTAGGAACTTTGAGCTTCTTATTCTCGTTTCTGCTCTGGTAAACTCGTCGTGGGAGGCACAAAGAACGTACGTCTCGAATTTCAGGGCCACGGTGAACCGAGGGGCTCGGGAACCGAGGAAAAGCCTCAGATCCGAAGGCTGACGTGCGGCTCCAGCACGGTAGAGACCCGCTGGCCAAGTCTCGCTCTGGACATGGCCATTTTGGCCCAACTGCGGGGATGGGCCTTGTTGGGCCCAAGTCGAGTGGAGTACGGCCCAACCCGCAAGGAAGGGGCCTTTTGGGCTTAGAAACAGGCCGGGCCTGACCCAGCAGCATGGGGGGCCTGCCTGGATCAGACCCGGGCATGGGCCCAGCCGGAGTTGGCGGCCCATGGACCCTCAGGGGCATTTTCGTAATTTTTTTCAAGTGTCCAATTTTTATCCCGGAACCTCCCGGACACTTTTCTAAGCCCTGAATCACATTCAAGCGTAGTCATAGGTCATATTAGAGCCTCGTAGGTGCATTCATAAATTTAATTATGAATGTTAACGTATATTTCCATGTATTAGGGCTCCGGATAATCGAATGCGGCGATGCACCGGAGTTTAAAGCTACATGGAGCGCTTAGGAGTATATGAATCTCCCAATACTGTGAGTGGCCTTGTTTTCAGTGCATAGCCACTAGGGACAAACGTTTTTAAAGGTTTTAAAAATATAAATTGTTTTAAAAGGTTTTACTACTGTTTTGGGATAAGGGTAATTCACGACACACTTTTTATTTTATGATGCACCTACTTAGATGGTGGGATGATTTTAAAATCTAAAAGCTTGTGTGTGTTTAAATGTTTTAAACGTATATGTTTTTAAATATATATATATATATATATATGATGAATATATAGAGAGTTTGGAGATGAGTAATAGAGTGGCTCATCGGGCTCCAATATATGCAGAAGCGTGGACCGAGTTGGAGAAGCTTACTAGATTCTCAGCCGTGGACCGCCTGTCAAGGGGCATGGTGAGACGAGACCCTAGGAGAGGCGCGTAAGGAAGCTCGCCAGGGCTCCAGAGCTGTGTTCCACCACAACTGGCTACCACGGAGGGAACGAGCTAGAGAAAGAGAAATTATGAAAGTGTATTTTAAAAGAAAAGAGATAGCCTTTGGTGCAGTAAGACATACGACCGGCCAGTCATGCCTTCAGTATATTAAATGTCAACCCATATAGTATATTTTATTTAAAAAGGTTTTGAATCACATTCTCACTGGGAGAATTATAAAAGACATTTTGAAAAGAAGTTTATTTATTTTATTTTTATTTGATTCATTATATTTTGGATTACCCCTGTTTTCCCTAACCCCGATGGAGATTTATGGAACCTCTGTCACTCACCTGTATCCAATGTGGATGGATACAGATTCGAGTACGGGGTCAGCTAATAGAATTAAGGCTCACTAGGAGACGTTGGTGGCCTAGGCTTAGAGGTTTCTGTTGCGTAGGTTTCCTTTTAAATTAACCCGCTGGTATTACCTTTAAGTTTATTATTTTATTCAAAGATTTTTAATTAAAGTTTTAGTTGTTTTGCAGCAATGGTATCCATTTTAATGTCTTGCGGTGCTTCTGGTGTGTGACCGGTCGGCACGTACTTCGAGGCAGCACGAGGATTACCACGTGGCCGACCCGGGCAAGTCGGGACATGACAACTTTAATGGTATCAAAGTGTTTAAATGATTCTGACTATTTTCAAAATTTATAAAGTATTTTCAAAGTGTTTTCAAACGTTTTTAAATGTTTTCGAACCCAGTGGATTAAATAGGTTTAGAACTCTAGAGTTTGAGTGTGTAGTTACTCAAAAGCGTCATAAATGATCAAGCCTACTCTTAGAGTACCTTGTTTTGCAGCAAGCCACCAAATAGTGTTCTCGAGTGTGGTCTTAAGTGAGAAGACATCACAACCACCTTCTTCCTCAAGATTCGTGCAAGCAAGGCACGCTATCCAAGAAACTCCCCAAACCCAAATTTTCAACTTTTAATGTTCCTTCCTACTCGACAGCTAAACTGTGCAAGGGATAGTATTTCCCTTGAGATGACAAGATAGGTGATATCTCGTCTAATCCTCCTTAGTAGCCTAGCTAGAGGCTTATCAGTGGAAACTGGTTCGATGCCCACAACCTTCGATGTTCAATCTTTGAAGTTGTGAACATCGAGACTCGCTAGTAAAACAACGAGTTGAAACTTAAATCAGATGTTCTCTCATTCTTTACACTAGTGACGTGTAAAACTTGGGAGGAAATGATGCAACTAGAACGAGGCAAGGGGCCAAGGTGGGCATAACGTGCGTGAACACTAACCTCACTTCTCTCATTCTCTACATCGTTGGTGTGTAGCCTAGAAGAGAGAGTTGGGTTAGTTTTGAAGAATTTGAGGGAATCAATCATGGAGGATGTGGTTGACCAAAAACCTCTGGACATGAGATGAAGCATCCGAGTAACCAGATGAAGGATCGAGGAGGACCTCACAAAGCATCAAATGGAGATGAAGTGAAGCGAATGTCGAAGAGCCCATAGGTTGGCAAGTCTGGTAGGATAAGCCCACAGATTACCTAGATGATGATTTGGGGAGTGGGCATGAAGTGAGAGAAGTGGCAGCAAGGGCTAGCTAACTTCTTTTATTCTTACATTGTGGTGTGTAAGTGGTGAAAGAAATGGGGTATTGGTGGACAAAAGAAAGTTCGTCTGAAGTCAATCGAGGAGAGGCATCCAAGGGAATTGGAAGAGAAAGAGTAAACCCAAAAGATCCCAAGAGGTGAGATATGGGAAGATCACTTGAGGATGTGAAAAGGATTGATAAGAGGAAACCCTAAAGGATTTAAGGGTGGCAAAAAGGAAGAGGAAGGAAAGAGAACAACAAAGAAGCCACTCTTGGGGAACGATGAGGAAGAATAAGGCAAGGATAATAAGACAGATAATGAGGAGAGCATAAAAAGAAATCACATCCAAGTGGTCAAGGAGTAGTACGCTCGTTACTACTTGTCTGACCATTGGATACCAATGTTAAGAAAGGATAACGGAGAAAGAGAAGAGAAAGGAAATGAAGATGGAGGAAATGGAATAAGTAGAGAGATGAGCTAGAACCCTTCACTTCTAAGGGGTTAAAGGTGATCTACCCCTTATTATTGATTGATAATGAGAGTAAGGAGGAAGAGACCTCCAAAAGATGATATGAAATGACTTTGACAAGGTTAATGGGAAGTAAGCAAGCGAAGAAAAAGTGTAACGCACAGCAATGATGAGAATGCCTGCATGCGTGCTAATGGAAGGCACGAAAGGGAATTTTCTCCAGAGCTGTGAAGACATCACCAGAAGGAACTGTGAGAAAGAAGAAAGGGAAAGGAAAGGGAGAAGAAAAGTGAACCCTTAAACAAAAGATAAAGAAATGTCGTGATGTAGAGCAGAGGCTTTCTTAATAAGGAAAGAAAGCATAAAAACCCTAGGTAAAAGAAGATCCTTGGCTAATAAAAGAAGAACAAGGCCTAGAATGAAGAGAGACTTAGTTCAGTTGATGAACTAAGTACAGGCTGATGAGGAATAGAGCCTTAAAAGAAGAAAAAGCATAACACACCTTAGAGAACTATAACTTCAATTAGCAATAATTTCATAATGAATTATAGGTTAATAACCCCAAAATGACTAGATAGGATTAGTAAAAGATTAAGACTAGGAAATTAGGATTCGAGACAAAACCTAGATAGAGGACTCGGAGATAGGTTAAAGAAAAAGGATTAAAAAAAAGGATTAAAAGAAACCTAGAAAGAGGACTAAGAAAGATCTAGTGAAAGAAAGTGAATAAAAGACTTAGAAACAGATGTTAGCTGAAGAAAGTCGAGCATAATGAACCCCAAACTGAGTCAAGCCAAGGCACTACATCATAAAACGAATAAGTCAAAGTGAAGAAAGGAATAAACAAGAATTATTGGCGGCCAGAACTGAAGAGTAAAAAGGGGTCAAGGATATAAATTGGTTACAGGAAGAGGAAACCCCGACTACTTGAGTGTGAAATAAGAGAACAGAAGGATTGAGAATGTGAATTGGTGAAAAGAAGGGAAAGGAAAACCCCATGATTATTTAAGTGATAGAAGAAAAGATAAGGAGGTTGGATAGAAAGAAAAATTAGAGAAAACATAACAGAATAAGCACTCGTAGGAAACGAGTGAACAGAGATGATCATATCCTAATGGATGACGGGTGATAAGAATGATATCAATGAGGAATGAATGAAAGAGAAAAAGAGAGAAATAAAGAAGTAAGGATATGTAGGGATATGAAATCATGATGGAGTAAATAAAGGCGAAAGGATGATTGTTAAACTCCTTTTTATTGCTTAATTTGGGATTTAAGATCACTCCTCTTTCTCCTACTTTTATACTGGGAGGCCTAAGTTAGCTCAATTTTGCTTTGTAGGTGTACTTAAAAGGGAAAATGAAGTTTGAACTAAAAAGGGACAATTTCCATGATTAATTGAATCAACATGCAGAGCCGTCGACGGGTAACTCATTAGACGTCGACGGCTGCTCGAGTAATGGACACGGGATCACCTGCACCTGCACAGACGTCGACGGCCAACTCACTAGACATCGACGGACAAGCTACTCGATAACCATGATTTTGAAATTCAAAGCAACCGTCCATGGATTGAAGTTGGACGTCCACGACCAACATTTCCAGGGAGTTCATCATGCCAGACGTCGACGGCTAGACATTAGACGTTGACGGCTAGAAGTTTCTGACTTCGAATACTTAAAGGCTGAACACTTAGACTTCGACGTGCACATCTTTAGACGTCGACGGATCGATCGAGCTGGGAAAAATATGAAGAAAACAAGCAGAGACGTCGACGGGCAGACACTTAGACGTCGACGGCTAACAAAGTCAAAATGTCGGCAGACCCACTTAAATGCTGTCATTCCACTATCAAACTCTTGAAAAACACATTCCGGGGATTCAGTGGAGAAGAGCCATAACTAAATCCCCATTTTCCTCAGACTTGTCTCCCTCTTTTCCTTAATGGCCTCTACTTTAGTTTATTTTATTCTTAGGATTCCTTATTTCATCTAGAAGGAATTATTGAGGAGGAGTGGGCTGTGGGCTGGCAGATTGGAGGCAGAGAGCCGAAAGGGAAAAGAGGCAGCTAAATAGAAGGGTTAGTTCAGTTCTTAGGGGGGGTCTTTTGGCTGGGTTTTGAACTTCTTGCAATTTTCGTTTTTAAGCAAAACTCTATAACTCCAATCTATTATAAGATTTAATCACTTTTTTCTACATTTGTGAGATTCTTGTTCTTATGCTTTCTTGTTCATTGATTGTTCTTCTATCTCTTGAGCTTTAAAGATGATTATCATATTTATTGTCTTGTCTTTTGGATTGCTGAGTTAATTAGTTGCAAATAATTGATTGAGTAGCTCATTAGCATGCTAATCTTTGAACTCCAATGCTAGAGTTTGGTGATTTCTTAGAATTTGAGTAGCAAGAGGATGTTTTTACATCCAAAGAGATTTGAAGATGCAATTGAAATAATGAATGCTGGGTTTATTATTGACTGCTGTTAGCTTTTATCTTTCCATAGCTTATTGCTCCTCTAGGCTTGAATTTGGATCGCTAGGATTCAAGTTCGCCATAAGAGGAAGGATTAAAAGTGAACCTAGATTCAAGGTTAATCAATATTAGGAAAGGTCCATGAATTTGAAGCTGGTTTCAAATCCATGGGGTTAACCAATTGATGAGGAGAATGCTTGATTTGTGAATCAATGATCAAGTGTCAAGTTAAAAGGTTGATCATATAATAGATTGGAGGCTTTGTTTTACCATGTATTGCATTATTATTGTCATTCTTGATAAATCCTCACATATTATTTCCAACACCAATATAAAACTCCTCTTTAATTTATTGTTTAGTTTGATGTATGCTTAGAAAGTAGTGTGAAATAGAATAGCCCTTCCTCGTGGGATCGATCCTTGCTTACCCTACTACATAGTAGATTAGTAAGGTAAATTTTGTTGTGATATGACGCGCAACAATGATGATAATGAGGATAATGATGATGATAATAATGATAATGATAATGGAAATTGGAGAATAATCAAACACAGAGGAGAAGGAAAGTGGATCGACCTAAGTAAGAGTCAAAGAAAGGAATGAGGATAAAACAAGGATAGATAAGGTGACAATTGAAACTGGAGAAGACAAAAAGGTGATCAAGCATGAACCAGAATAATGGTTGGAACCAAGAGAGACGAGAGGATGAAAACAAAGAAGTAAAGTGAGATAAAAGGAATCGAGGTTAAAGAGTCAAGAAACAAAAAGGATAGGTTGAAATTTTTAGAAGGAGGGGAGTAAGCTAACTTTAAGGATAACCTCTCTGAAGAATGATAATTGAAGAAAGGATGTGGGAGATGAAGCTAAACCAAGCTAAAATGGAGTTAGCTTGGCGCGAACAAGATTGTAAGGCAATGGAGGATAGAAAAAGGTGTTGTCCGCAATAAATAAACCATGGTATTGAAAGACAAAGAAGAGGTATTAAGGTATTAAGAGCCAAGGACGGCTGAAATAAGAGGAAACCCATATGGGAAAAAGCAAAAAATAGGGGAATTGAGACAGAAAGGATAATAAAAGAGAACCCCGTGTACTTAATGGAAGGAGTACGGGAATAAGGAAAGGAACTGTTCAAGCTCATAAACTTCTATGAGCACAGCCAGTATGAAGAGCAGAAAGGAAATTCTAACACTTGAAAGAATCAAAGGTGTTAGAAGAAAAGAGGAATAAGGATAAGAATGATGAAGAAAGTCAGAGAAGAAAGCAAAGAAAGGGAAGAATGAAGTCAAGGTAAAGGAAATCTGGGATAAGACGTAAAAGATCACGTAAATCGAGGTAAATGAATGTGAATAAGAGATATGGAGATTACCTTAAAGAAAAGGGTATAGAGATGACAAGAGCTGCAGATGATGTCAAAGTGTGGCAATGGACCAGAAAGAATGTCAAGTTAAGTGAAAGGAAGGGAAACCTCAAGAGAAAAATGCAAAGATGTGGAAGCTACAAAAGATACCGCACGAGTGTGATGTGCAGAATTTGCTTAATCCCATGTTGATGGGAAGGGAAGAGAAGGTGGACCCCACAATGGACTATGGGTGAATGAAAAGAGAGTAAAGAATAAAGAAAAGGGATAAGGAAACCCCAGACAGCACTGTTAATGAAAGGAGGAAAAGGAAGTCATAGTGAAAGGAAACATGGAGACAAAGAGCAAGCAGTGATCACGACATGGTGCGACTCGCTACGTCACGTGTTGACGGGAATGTCAGTGGGAGAAAACCTCGTTTAAGAGGCCTAAGAGGCCTAAAAGTCAAATGAAAGCCCAAGAGGCTAGAGAAATGGCATGGATGGGTATGAGGTCGAGGCTCAAGTGTAATTGACTTGGGAGCCATGTGAGGTGTCCCTATGAGATGAAGGATCAAAGATCAAGATCTTAAGGATCTCTATGATGACCACTCGAGAGGACCGGCCCAGTGTGTGATTGGGGAGAGCATAAGGCCTCCCAGCGTTCTCCATCCCTGAGAGGGTGAGAAATGTGATGGGCCATGGGCCCTGTATGTGATATGATGGGCCGAGGGCCCTATGTGTAATTGTAACGGGCGGTCAGAGAGTGGGTCAGATTGTGAGAGCCGAGAGGGAATGATCTTTGATTCCTCTGAAATGATATGGCCGAGTGTGGGCCAGTGTGTACTGGAGCTCGACTCATACGCTATGAATTTTGAATGGAAGGAGATTGGAAAAGAGAGAATGGAAGTAAGGAATGAAATGGAGAAACAAACCAAGGTAGGGGGGAAAGACAATTAACTCACCGCATCCTAGCCGCGGAGGCGAGGGAGTTAAACGAAGGTCTTTCCCAATAGCTTGGTTACAAAGACGAGTACAGGGCCATGAAACGACGAGTAACGCGTCGAAAGATGGCCTCGAAGTGAGAGGCAGTGGCAATGAAAAAGGAGAAGGAACTCCTAAGAAGAGTAAGAGGTGTGGAACCTCAAAGGTAACAAGAGGATAGTCTCGTAAAGAGAGACGTTAAGAAAGAACAAGGATAAGGTGGAAGAATCGAGCAAGCACAACTAAAGCGGAGGAAGAACCTCCAAGTGTTATGATCAAAGTAAAGTGAGCCTAACCCATGAATAGGTAAGGGTACGCTATGTTAAGGAAAAGATGAGGTTCAAACTCAATAGTAGAAGAGCGATGAAGCCACTCTTGAGGAAGAGAATGATCAGAGTACGTAGCGAAAGCATGGTGTACTCCAGTAATGAATAGTGATGCGAACACTATTTGAAGACGAGAAGAAGGCTTGGAATAGAAGCCGAATCTCCCCAAAGTTACGTCAATTAATTTTGAGGACGAAATTTTTAGAATGAGGGGAGAGTTGAGACACCCAGACCTAATGCGCTTTTTCGTACAAACGGAACAGTGTAAGACGGCGTATTAAGTCGATAATACGTCGGTTCGGATATGTCTAATTAAGAAGAGAAGTCAAACTAAAGATAAGACGAAGTTGGAAGATGAAATGGGTGACCATGCATGGAATCACTAAAGTGGACATCCTTAAGTCCATAGCCAATGGATTTGACGTCCATTGGTGAATTGGTCGGTTGATCGGGCCAAGGATCAAAGTTTTGAGAGGTTTTAAAAGAGAAGAGAAAGTCTGGCCCAGGGCCCAAGTAGACTCCCCTATAAATAGGGGGAGGCCGAGCCTCTCCCCTTCATTTTCTCTCTTTCTCTCTTCTCTCATTTCTCTTTTCTCTCAATTGCTCTTTTAAAGCAATTTTGGATTTTTGGCCGATCCGAACAAACCGACTGAAGGATCAAGGCGAGATCTTGGTATGCTATTCTTAACTCCTTGATCTTTGTTTTTCTAAGTTTTCACGCATCTCCATGCATTGGTCTAGGAGAGATCCAAGCTCAAAGTTAAGTTTAGCTTTTAGTTAGATTTTAAATTTAGATTTGAGATCTAGGAACTTTGAGCTTGTGATTCTTGTTTCTACTCCGGTAAACTTGTCGGGGGAGGTACGAAGAACGTAAGCCTCGAATTTCACGGCCAACGGTGGACCAAGGGGCTCGGGAACCGGGGAAAAGCCTCGGATCCCGAGGCTGACGTGCTGCTCCCGCGCGGGGCATGGCCATTTTGGCACAACCGCGCATATAGGCCTTGTTGGGCCCAAGCCGAGTGAGGCTCAGCCCAACCAGCAAGGAATGGGCCTTTTGGGCCCAGAAATAGGCCGAGCCTGACCTAGCCGCATGGGGGGCCTGCTTGGCCCAGGCAGAGTTGGAGGCCCATGGACTCTTAGGGGTATTTTCGTAATTTTTATCAAGTGTCTAATTTTTACCCCAGAACCTCCCGGACACTTTTCTAAGCCCCGAATCACATTCAAGCGTAGTCATAGGTCATATTAGAGCCTCGTAGGTGCATTCATAGGTTTAATTATGAATGTTAACGTATATTTCCATGTATTAAGGCTCCGGATAATCGAATGGGGCGATGCACTGGAGGTTAAAGTTACATATAGCGCTGGGGAGTATACGAATCTCCCAATACTGTGAGTGGCCTTGTTTTCAGTGCATAGCCACTAGGGACAAAAGTTTTTAAAGGTTTTAAAAATATAAATTGTTTTAAAAGGTTTTACAACTGTTTTGGGATAAGGGTAATCCACGACACACACTTTTTATTTTGTAATGCACCCACTTAGAGGGTGGGATGATTTTAAAATCTAAAAGCTTGTGTGAGTTTAAATGTTTTAAACATATATGTTTTTAAATATATATATATATATATATGAGTAATTGAGTGATGAATATATGAGAGAGATGCGAGATGAGTAATTGAGTGGCTCTTTGGGCTCCAATATATGCGGGAGCGTGGACTGAGTTAGAGAAGCATGCTAGATTCTCAGCCGTGGACCACCTGTCGAGGGACACGGTGAGACAAGACCCTAGGAAAGGCGTATAGGGAAGCTCGCCAGGGCTCCAGAGCTGTGTTCCACCACAGCTGGCTACCACCGAGGGAACGGGTTAGAGAAAGAGAAATTATGAAAGTGTATTTTAAGAGAAAAGAGATAGCCCTCGGTGCAGTAAGGCATACAACCGGCCAGTCGTGCCTTCAGTATATTAAATGCCAGCCCATATAGTATATTTTATTTAAAAAGGTTTTGAATCAAATTCTCACTGGGAAAATTATAAAAGAGATTTTGAAAACAAGTTTATTTATTTTATTTTTATTTGATTCATTATATTTTGGATTACCCCTGTTTTCCCTAACCCCGATGGAGATTCATGGAACCTCTGTCACTCACCTGTATCTAATGTGGATGGATGCAGATTCACGTATGGGGTCAGCTAATAGAATGGAGGCTCACTAGGAGATGTCGGTGGCCTAGGCTTAGCGGTTTCCGTTGCGTAGGTTTCCTTTTAAATTAATCCGCTGGTATTACCTTTAAGTTTATTATTTTATTAAAAGATTTTTAATTAAAGTTTTAGTTGTTTTGTAGCAATGGTATCCATTTCAATGCCTTGCGATACTTCTGGTGCATGACCGGTCGGCTCGTACTTCGAGACAGCGCGGCTGTTGCCACGTGGCCAACCCAGGCGGGTCGGGGTGTGACAAGATGCGTTATCTAAGGTAATACTAAAAATCTTTTTCTCAATGCCCCATTCTCTCAATAAACCATAAATAGTATTATACAACAAAGTTGCATTATGTGGTGGTAGGACATGAAAGAAATTCAATATCCTAGAACATAACTTCCAATCATCATTGATATAATGAGCAGTCAAACAAAGATATCCATCAGAAGTACATGATGACCACATATCCGATGTCAAAGATATCCTACTTGAAACTTTTTGCAAATCGGATTTAACTATCTCCTTCATTTTCTTATGAATATTTAAGCAATCACCTTTACATGTGCTCCTACTAATAGGATTACAATCTTTATTTAGATAACAACATAAAGCTCTAAATTTTATATGTTCCACCCATTCAAATGGATAGTCATGTGCAATTACACATTCAGCCATCATTTCTCTAACTACATCAGCATCTATCTTATTTTGTCTCATTACTTCACCCACTTCCCCCAAATTGGCAGCACATTTGGAGCATTTTCGTAAGTGATGTTTCATAGAAGTTGTACCTGAATGAGAATCGGCAACTAGAGCAATACCACAATGATTACATCTAGCTTTGGCCTTTGCATCCCCATGTGGATTAATTCTTATTAGTTCTTGAGTAAGCATGGTAAACTCCTTCCAAACAGCTGACCATTTCTTTGAAGTGTTGTGAGGAGTATTAATGGTGGAGGATGCTATATTTTCAGTGTTAGAGTCCTCATGGCTGCTTGGAACATCCATTGTTTGAGATTCCATATCTAGAGCTACAAAAAATAAAAAATGAAATGAACATTAGTATTTCTCAAATCTCAATCATAATAAAATTAGAAGAGAAGCCACTGCCAATTGTTTAAAATAAAAAGTTCTGGAAGGGAACTTGGGTACAGGTCCACTGAGATTGTTATAAGACAAGTCTCTGAAAAACCAATAAGTAGACTTTGAACATTGAAACGGTAAACAGTAAAAAAGAAAAAACAAAGAGGTGGAATAGAAATTCACTCACAAGAAAGCAAGTTGAGGGATTTTGCCCAAAGCAGCAGGAAAAGGCCCAGACAAGCTATTGTTGTTCAGCCTCCTACTCTCATTACAAGACAACACAACACAGTATATAACATGTCACAAACACAGTTCGAAACAAAGATATCAAAAATAGGATTAGCAAACATAAAAGCATATGATCTGAATGTATAGGAAAATTGATACTATAATTTAGGAACCCCTCCCTAAAGTCTTGTCAACTAAAAATCCTTTTCAAAACGATAAAACATAGGACTCAAAACTTTTATTTTCCATTTCTTTTCTCCCATGCTATTCTTACATACAAACAGGAAACAAAGGACTAGCATAGTGAATTACTTACAGGTATTGCAAACTATTTGACTGTCCAAATGACCCTGGAATTGCACTGTAAAATCGAAAGATCTAGCGTCTGTAATTTTGGAAGAGTCCCAAGCTCGAGTGGAATTTCACCAGATAAGTTATTGTTTTGCAACAACCTTCAGAATTCACAGCATCAATTTACAACATTAAATTAGAAAAAAAAAAAAGAAAATATGATTAATTAGTTTAAATCAAAATACAAAACTGGAGAATAGGACGTTGGTGCTAAAGAAAATATAATTTACTTTTAATTGTATCAAAAGTAAAAGTTTGTTATTTGCTAAATACCTCTCTCTCTCTTTTTACCATTAGATATGCTTTAAGTATAGTGTTATTTACTTCATGGAAATAATCTCAGCATAACTTTGGGTTCTGTTTCTAGAGTCTATTCTCTATTCTTTCTTTATAGACAAATAAGAGTTATACCCTAGTATTAGCTGACTTTAACATTTCTACTATGCAAACTACTACTCAATCTTATTGTCACTTCCCTACTCTGTTTCCTTTATATTTCTACTACTTGTTTGGTTTTGTTTTTTGTCAATTAAAATTTTCATAGTGAGCTTAACTTATATATTGCACTGAACTTCAAATTTCTGGTTTGGGAGTGATGCTCTAAATTTTTCAGCCCAAAGGATGGAAGCATGCATAGACATTGAAAGTCATAAGCGTGCATGATAAGATTGGTCATTCATTCTTTTTTAGCTTATTTTTTACCTTGAAATCATTTAAATCAAGTAGCAGAACATGAACTTCCTCTACCCTTTGAAACTGAGACTGTTGATAGTAATCTAAACCCACCATCATTAATGAATCAAAGTAAACTTTTTTACTGTCTTTGGCTTTCCTTCCCCCCTAATCAATCGTGGGGCTTAGAGGAGAATTAAAATTGAAAAAAAAATCGATATTAGAAAAGCCACAATTTTCTGCAAGTTCTCTTTCCTACCAATTTGATATAATTGAAATTCTAATGAAAGCTTCCAAATTAATGAGCTTTTAAGTTTTTAAAGGACATGGGAGAGGAAATATGCAATTACTAAACTATACAAACATGTGAATATGTGTACAACAACAAAAGCAGAAACCAAGAGAGGACAGAAAATTATTTACTCAACTAAAGGCCAGAGGAAAACTTACGAGAAAAAGAAAATGGGAAACCCGAAACCGATAGGTTTTCTGCTGTTCGTTACTTCAAATGAGGAGCTATGCCGGCTACCAGTGGGTGTGAGTTCATCGATGGGTGTGGGTTTGCTAGTGGAAGGAAGATTGTGGCATGCTGCTGTCTAGAGAAATTTCTGCCAAGGGAAGGGAAACGATGAAAGAGTCGGGGACAGAGAATCAAATAACTCAGAGAAGTTGCGAAGAAACAAGAAAAGAAAGAAAGAAAGAAAGAAAAAGGGCATGCAATAAGGGAGTTAGGGGGAATAGGATTAGGGTTGCGCTAAAACGACACTGTTTGGTACCATTCAAATTTATGCGGGAAGTTATTGCAATTTTATTCAGACTGTTCAATTTTCAGTGCTATAAAACCCTCAAAATACTGGCGCCAAGCAAAAATTTTCAATTCAATGCAAATTCAGAAATTCCCCATTCAAATCCAGCTAGAAGTGTAATACTAATTTATGATTTTATGTAATACTAAATTATTAATTGATTTCTTTAAATTTTCAATTTAGACATTTAGTTAAGAGTTTTTTGTTTTTTGTTTTTTATTTTTTTTTGAAGAGGTATTATTAACTTTTTTGGTAAGTTAATTTTAATTTTTAACAACTTTCCAAAGAATAAATAATTATTAATATTCAATAATTATAATTTATATTACTAAAAATTATTAATTATTAATTATTAATAAACTTTTACCTTTTTATAATTTATAAATAATTGCCAATTTCGAAAAAAAATAAAAAATTAGTAACTTCTCAATTACCTTTTACATTTACGGGTAATAATTTTAAAATAAAATATCTAAAACATAGTATTTCTTAAAAAACGGCAAACTAAAATTAGTTTAAAAAGATTTTATATTTGATTTATAAAATAAAAAATAATGAATTTTCTAAATTGAAACTCAAAAGAGCCTAAATCCGAATTCAACTGAGTCAAATAGAATTAAACCCGAACTTAACCCAACTTAAGTCTGAACCTGACCTGAGCCCGGACTCGAAATTACCCGAATCTGAAAAGACCCGAACCCGAAAGTATCCGAACCCGACATGGCCCGAACCCGAAAGCGTCCGAACCCAAAGTGATCGAGCTCGAACCCGACCGAACCCGCCCAATTGCCATGTCTAGGGTAGATACACAGCAAAATTGACAAAAAATATTAACAACTATGTCAATTGAAAAACACACTAAAACAACAAAGAAAGTTCACAATTTCTATCAAAACAATATGTTATTGAGAGCATTGATCTTGCATGAACAAAAGAAATGGAGGGAGGAATTACATCAATAAGTTAATGTCCTTAAAAGCTATATGTAAAAAGTTATGAATGAGCTCATACATTTAAGAGCTGTCTTTCTGGGTTCTTTTTTCTTTTTTGAACATATAGATCACAAGTGCGGCTTAACAATGCTCAAAGACATTAAAAGAGTAGAGGGATGATCTATTGTTTAAATTAATTGCAAAAAGTCTAAACATAAAATCAGCAAAGTAGACAAATAACTAAGACAATAAAAAGTAGGAAATAGAGGCATCATGAACTCTTTTTTTTATGTGAAAAAAAAGAGTAAACATTAATCACATGTGGCCAAAACTAATGACTGTATAGATGAGTAGAGAAAAAAAAGCATAATATTTTCAAATGATTTTATCAGCAAAGGAAAGCATCAAGCAATTGGCGTGTTGTAATATAATAAGAAATTTTACATGCATGACATGTTCAGATATCTATATTTAATCAAAGATTATAGCTTCTATGAACAAAATATAAATAATCAAAAACCAAAACTATACAGTTTATAATGAGAAAAAAATAAATCTTAAGAGATAATAACATACTTGCTAAAGCAGGACCGAAGTGACCTTTCTTGTAGATGTCATCAATCAAGTAAGCAAGTTTTATTTTAAACACCCGACAAACCAAATCAGGTCTATCCTCTACCCATTGTCCTCTGATCAAGAAAGAGCCTGCAGAATTTCAACCCATTGAGCGTTGCATGTAAATGTGATGAACAAATCTGGATAACCAAATGACCTGCATATGGCCATGGCATCCTGGTAATTTTGAAACAAATACCGAGGACCAGCAGTAAAACTCGCTGGTAATATAATCCGTTTTTCGACATGGTCCCCGAAAGTGTCCATGGCATCCCTCACCTCTCTGTACATTTCAGCTCGCATTTCTGTTTGATGATCCCATATATATTTAAGCTTGCTTTCCTCTATGGGGGAGAAAGCATCGACACAGAATTATTGGAAGAGGCGACCTCCTCTAAGTAGAGTGTTTTGCATTAAGGATCTCTGTGGAATTTTGTACGCATAATATTTTCACATGCTCACTGTTGTTCTCTTCATTGCCTCTCTTACCGGTGACTTAACAAAAGGAATATCAGTAACAAATCCATCTTCACCATAAGGAAAGAGTAATGGATATTGCACGAACATATACAAAAGGTGAATGTTACTTATTCGTTTCAAACCTTGCTCTCGATGCTCAATAATAACATCTTTCTCGCCATCCCCCTCCCTTACATCACCAACAATGAGTCCAGCTATCTCAAATGCTGTAGGGGCAGAGTAGTTTCACATATCTTGATTTCTATTTAAAACCAATCTGATATGCATTGGAACATAACCATCCCGCTCGAATCTGTCTCTAGCAAAATGAAAAACTTTAACTATCTCATTGTTCTCATCTAGCATCCTCATTAAACCATGCACAATCTCTATATCTATATTTCCACTTTGTTCACCAGTGACAGCAGACACTATATTTCAAACTTCATTTGCTATATCATAAATATATAACTGCACAAATTTAGCCTTATGTCCAGACACAGGCAGCAGAGAACCGATTCTGTGATGCGTCTGCCCATTAAGTTTGAAAATGTAAGGGCCAAATCCAGAGTTAACTGAGTTGTCTATCCTACCTCCCAAAGAAGTGAATTGAAAGAGAGAATTATACACTATTATGTTATCTTTGAAACTTCGAACAATATTCCCTGACTGACTATTTAAAAGATTATCCAAATATGGAGGAGTCGGTTTAGAAGAAGGCAAGCTGACCATCCCTTGCCTACAACATAAAGAGAACACTACGTATGGTTGTCGCAATGTAACCTCAACACTTTCCTCCATCCACATATGAGCTTGACAAAACTGACAAATCACATTTGGAGCTCCAAACGAATGAATCTCGTAATAGTGTCCTATACAATATCTTAAGCAATGTCAAAAACCAATTAAAAAAAAAGAGATAAAAAAGGCAAAGGAAGAAAAAAAAAGCCAAAGCAGTTTCATATAAAAAGTTAAATTTAAAGTTTTTTAGAATACCAAACATACATGCACTTAGTTTGTCATTCACTTACTTGAATGTTTAGCAGTAAAACACCATGATGATCGAGAATGTAAATCATTATGTGAGCAATCTTGGTGAATGGCAGAGTGAGAAATTCCTTATAGACAAAAATCAAGGCAAAAAAGACTTAACAATTGTGAGAAAGATAAATGATAGAGGTAAATGCAAATAACCATCTTGAGAACCATAACAAATTTTATAGACAAAATTGTAATTCATGTGGAAAGTAGTCTCAAGTTGAAGAGGAAAACCTGGCTGAGCAGACAATTAATTTCGTTGACTTGATGATCCAAATTGATCAAAAAATGAACTTTGTTGTCCATCTAAAAATCTTGACTTGATAGATTTTGCCACCTCAGCAGACCACCAACTTTGAACATGGACAGTAACCAAATCGCCATTATCATTGGCAGCTGAAACTTGAAAAACATGATTTGTTCCTTGATGTCCTTTAAACTCACGAAACAGTTGACCAGAATTTGCAGATCGATCACATACATTTTGCCTTAGCAATAGCTCATTTTGGTAACAAATAGGACCAGAGATACAAACGTTATTCCTTCTCTGTCGAATTCTTTTCATCCTAATGACATTCATCCTAAGAAACCTATTTAGCCTTGCCTGAATAGGATGAACTCTAAAATCAAGAGGAACATGCACACGGGTCCTCGCTCTTTTCATCAAGTGAGACAAAAAGATGTATCTCAAGAAAATCAAATAAGTAAGGAAGTACAAAACAGAGAAAAAACATATAGAAAAAGAAAAATAGATAGAACATATGCACAATAGTAAACAACCAATGCAAAGGCCACAATATCAAAGAATAGACAATTTACAAATAGAGGAAAAAAAGCTAAAACAACAGACAATTTACAAATAGAGGAAAAAATACTTAAAAAAAAGTCTAACAAATTACACGTATATATACATATACAAAAACCAAAAGAAATACATTAAGTAAAAAACATCATCAATAATAAATTTCAAAATCAACCTGTCATGACAATTCAAATCCATGATGTTCAAACGCTACACTAAGTACAACAACAAAATAAATTTAAGCAAACCTCCTTCCAAACAGGTCGGGCATCCATGCATGATAAAGATATCTAAGAACAACAAAAGACCTAAACAGAATAAAAAAACCAAATTGAACAAATTTCTCATAATCATACCAAATATATACAGCGAATTAACAAACATAAAAATGCATGACAAAAAAGATCAATAAAAAAAGTTTTATTCCCTCATCAATACTACAGCAATTATGCTAAACTGGTTGAGCTCAAAAAGTTAAACACCATAGATATTATCAAACATCAGTAATTCCTCAACTGAACCCATTTTTTAGCTTCATAAACATCAATCCACTAATGATCTCCTGAACTGAACTTGCGATCCCTCGAAGAGAGAAAATCCTTTGGCTCATGACTATAGTCATCTAGAGAAAATAAAGAGAATTCTTTTTTGTATTGCTTAATATATAGTCACAGTAACCAAAAAAAAAGAATCAAAAGAGCATGCTGCAGATTGTCTTTCTCTGAAATTGGCTCAAAAAATAAATAAAAAGAGAAAATAACTTTTATCAATAAACATATCAGCACATGAATTGCAAAGCTAACAATTATTGTAAGGAATTTCTACTCCATCATCTAAACCTTTCCAAATTCACTCAAGACTCTTGTGAATAACCCTGACACAACTACAAAAGAGAGACCCAACTATATAGTACAAAGCAGATCATGTATTGCGCCAGCAAAAGTGCAAAAAAACCATTAAAGGTCAAAGCTAAGCACAAAATGGGCATCATAATTATTCTCAGTTGACAATGAGTTAACAATACTTTTATCACCACTATCTCTTTTGTCACAATCCCATAATCAAAGGTAAATGAATATAATTAGACAAACATGAAAAAACTTGTGGATTTCACATAAACCCCATTGAACTAAACACCCCCAATGAAATCCTTTTAACATATAGACCAAAAGAAAAGCAGCAGCTTAGAGACAACTTAATAAACCTCTCCATATTGAACATGCACCAACATCCTGATCAAACATAATGAATATCTCTTACTTGTCTATTCAAAACAAAACATGAATGCCATTATTCCTATAAAAAAATTTACAAAAACAACCATAAAATAAAATCTCTTAAAATAAATAAATAACTATAGAACAATGTTCAATAGAAATAACATCAGAAAGTCATACATAATTTCAAGAAATAAATAACTAAAAATAAAATGCACATATAAGAAAATCAAATTCAAGAACAACCACAACAGCTATCAACAATAAGAAACCATAACATGAAGGAGATAGCTATGACCTGTAAATGAGTGAGTTTCCAATACAGGTCGAAAAAAAATCTACAAAGAAAACCCATAAATATGGAAATCAGAAAGAGAAAATAGCTGAAAACCATAAACCAATTTACAAAATCAAAGAAACCCCAAAAGCAGAAATAAAAAAAAATCCATAAATAGGCAATAGGAAATTTAAACAAAACCACCAGAAAAGCTTAAACCCAGTGACCCAAAATCCAACCAACAGTGAGACCACCAAGAAAGAAAATGATCAAGAAGCAGAGAAAATTCTAGAGATATCGCTGAGAAAATAACCCACTGCTCACACCAAACTTGAAATGGCCAAAAGGAAAAAAAAGGACAATATCAATGACGTTCCATATCATCCATGAAGAAGAACACAATTCCCAAAATAACAAAAAGGAACTAGAATCAGTCATGAACAGTTGTTTAGCTGAGCTTATGAGAAATCCAAAAAACAAAAATCCCACCGATCAACAATGTAATAATGATGTAAGGAGTAAACCAAACTCTAGGAAAAATTAATTGTCCTCAACTGCTCCTGTCCTGACAAAATATATTTTCAAGGGCCAAGGGACAAAAAATACAAAATGAGACAAACAAAATATAGCCCACAACAAATAAAAGCCCATAAAATAAGTAAGGAATATCAATACCAAACAATAAAATAGTTAAGAAATCAATAAACTAACTAAGAAATATTTAATAATAATAATTTAATAAGAAAAAATTCTCAACCAATCAAATGTTGACAATTGGCCAAAATCTTCACGAATAAATGGCCTGCACTTCCTTTTTTATTGTTTGGTATTGATTGATATCTTTCCTTTTTCCTTTTTTTTTTAATTCCAAGTTCATAATTTGCATCTGTTTCATCCTATGTACCCTCTACTTATATGTTGAGTGGAGTTGGTTCTATCACGAATTTGAGCAATTAAATTTTGAGTAACTTTTATTAATATCTTGAGTTAGAATGAGGTTATTTAGGGTGTTTATTACCTCAATTCCTCTAAAATCATGCATTTTATAATAAATAGTCATCATGTTATATGCGTTGCACGTGATACAATATGTTATAAATAATAATTAAAAATTAAATAATTAAAAATAATTAAAAATTTAGAAAAATAAACTATATATATTAAAATGGGTGCTAATTAAACTATAGAGTAAGTTTTAAACTAAATTACATGAAATTGAATGATAATTAAAAATTTAGTAAAAATATTTATTAAAAGATAAATGAAGAGTTAATTTGACTCAATAATATCAATGGCATTTCTAAAATATGGCAAAAAAAAAAAGGAATTTTAGGCCATTCAATAGTTTTATAACATTTGTACTTTTATATATACTAGTCACTCTTTGTCACGTGCACTACAAGCGATACAACACGTTATTGATAATAACAAAAAATAATAAATAACAAAAAAATTTAAAAAAAAACAAACAAACACATTAAAGAGGATGACAATTAAATCATAGATCAATAAACTTCAGATTAAATTATACATATGAAATTGAATGATAACTAAACTATTTTCTTTAAGAAAATATAATAATAAGTTAATTATGATAAAAGTAAAATTAGTTAATTACTAACATCATTTAATGAACATATAAAATATATATATTTAGTAAAAGATAATAAAGAGTTTTAATTTAACTTAACAATATCAATAATATTTCTGAAAAATGTTACAAGGAAAAAGTTATTTTAAGTGATTCAAAAGTTTTATAATATTCGTACTTTTATATATACCAGTCACTGTTTGTCACATGCAACAATATGTTATTAATAATAAACAAATGGAAGAAATAAGAAATTTAGAAAAAATTAAATTAAAGTGAATGATAATTAAATTATAAAGGAAACTTCAAATTAAACTAGATACATGAAATTGAATGATAGTTAAATTAATTTCTTCAAGATAACATCGTAATCAGTTAATTACGATAAACATAAAATTACTTAATTACTATCATCATTTAATAAATATATAAAAAATATAATAAAACATAAATAAAGAGTTTTAATTTAACTCGATAATATCAATGACATTTTTTAAATATAGGGAAAGAAAAGGTTACTTTAAATGATTCAAATATTATACAACATTTATACTTTATATATATTATAGATTATAATTTATAGATATAGATATAGATATTCATCCATTTGGTGGACTTTGCTTTGGCCCTTGCCTTGCAAACAGAGGCCTCCCCGACTCTGACCCCTTGTAAGCAAGTAACAGAGCCGTTTTCAAATTTGTAGTGGCCAAAGTTTGTGTTCTTCACAATTAATTCGGCAATCAATTTCATGTTGAAGGAAGGGGTCCAAGTGGAGGTATTGTAGGTGAGAACCTCAACCTCAACCACAATGGATCGAATGCGGAATTTGGGATTTTTGATACGCATTACTGTGAGTGCATAAACTAGAATGACGGTAGTTTGGAAGGTAGCAAAAGCAACAACGTAAGCTAATCATTTCATGTGTTCATTTCGCTTCAGCTCCTTGGACTACTACTCTGCGGCTGACTCTGCATCACTTTTAGCCATAATTTTTACTCTCTCTTTTAATCACCAACAAAATTTCCTTCTAATTTGAACAAAGTACGTAGGATGAAAAAGGGTAACTTTTGAAGGATAGAAGGATATGGGGGTGAAGAAGTGGGAGGGAATAGGCTATATATGTGTACGTATAACCGGAAGAGATCGCAACTTCATCGGAAGTGTCTTGAATCTCGACTAATGTGGCAGGATTTGTCATCTGACATCGACAGTTTGGAACACGCCTGAGAGCTTTGAATTTTGACTTTTGGCCTAATGGAAAGCTTGGGTTTTAACCGTTTGACTGTGAGATTTGAGTACAGTAGTAGAAGCTTTTGCTTATGCCATGACAAGTTGAAAAGGACTCAAGAAATGTAATTGTTTGGTGCATATATTATTACTCAGCTCATGTATTAGAAGCTTCCCTTAGTCACCACTGGATTAATCCTTTTTTTTTTCTCCCTCTGTCCTTTTCATCTTACCAATTAAGCAAAGTCTAGAGGGGAAAAAGTTCAAGTGTTGCTCAAAAGCGTTCAAATGGCACATCTTGTCTCTCATCCTTCTCTATTTTTCCACACGTTCCCTTCTAGTTTGGGGCAGTCGACCAAATTTCCTACTTGCCCTATCCTTTACATTTTCTTTTTTCTTGCTTGATGAATCTTCAAGGAAGCTGTAGTGTACAAGGAGTAATAATCTTACAGGAATAATTAATTGACCACCTGTTTCACCATCAAAATTAGGAAAATCTACATTTTGTTCATTCTATAGAACCATAATTTGTAGCAATGATCAAAGAGGGAACATGAAGGGTTTAGCAGCCTATTTGTGCTGCCCTTGAGGCAAGCATATTCCGCTTAGCCACCGGCTAGAAGGTGTATAGAAGGGCAAAAAAGAAAAGCACCACATAACATTTTGTAAATAACGTACTACTACCAATACGCAAAAAATATATATTTCCATTAATATTAGATAGATTGTCATTATTTTTTTTTATAAAAATATGAAAAATTACCGTCAATGTGAGTTACTATTAATTGGAAATTCATATTATAAAGGCTCAGTTAACAATTTGTTTCATTAAAAAATCTATTTAATTATTTGTGGACTTCGTATTATACTTTTCCTTTTTTATCTCTCTTTCCTTCAAATCTTCCCTGATAGTATATTTTATTTATCTCAGATTTCTCATGTATCAAAAGTGCCCAACAATAACATATTCTTAACTTCTTTTGAGAGAGAAAAAAGCTGTTGTACCATAATTTTGTGAGCATAAGCATTAGTTTCTAACTTTCTATAAAGGAAGAAAAAACAAACGAAAGAAAAGAAATGAGCACTACTATTATTTTATTTTTATTATTATTAAATTAAATTAAACTAAACTAGCCCTCTTGAAAATCAACCTTATTACTTTTTGACTTTGTGGCCGAAAGAACGTTGACCCCGTGAGTACTTGTCCAATTTCCATACGCCATCATAAAAGTAGGAAATGTTTAGAATTGTGGTGAGATTGGTTTGACATGATTAAAATTATGGGATTAGTTATAATATATGTAAGATTAAAATTGAAGTAGTGAAATTAAAATCAATAATAAAAAATAGGTATTTGACGAAAACAATTATTGCAGTGAGGTGAAAACATGAAATGATAAAAAATGATACTAATTAACAAAAAATTATTTTAACAAAAAGTAAAAAAAAATGATGGGGACTTGTTGGGAAAAAATTCCTCAATGATCTCAAAAGGATCATAAAGCTTTAATTAAAATTTTGCACCTCAGTGCGTAAGAGTGTTCGCCATGTTGGCAAACTCCAACGAGCCTTTAAGTGTACATCTAACTCGTTGGAGTGCTTGCCACATTGGCAAACTTCGAGCCGAAGCACCAATCCATTTGCTATAATGGAAAATAAAAACTTTTTATGAATTTTAAAAGGTTGAAAAGACTTTTTCTAGCTTGATATATGGCTTGATATATTTTAAAAATAAGAAAAGTTGTAATCCCTTTAAAATCACTCTTCCTTATATCAAGAAATTGATTTTAGCATAGGGGTGAGAAAGTAGATTTCTTGATATAAAGAAAAGTACTCTCTCTAAAAAAACATTCTAGAGAAAGCACCTAATTGGCTATTAAGGCTCCTTTGGAGCCAATTCAGCACGTTCAGCCACCAAACATATTGAACTGGTCTCCCAAACAGACTGAACTAGTCTTCCAAACATCTGTTTGTTAGAACGGTGAGATTGGCTCTGTTGAAGTTGAAATAGAGAGTTTCATCTAAACAAAGAAGTTGTAATTGAGAGATTAATTATTGTACAGGTGATATTAGAATTATAATTGTGAGAATAAAATTGGAGTTAAAAAAAAGTGTTTGTAAAACAACAATGATGATAAAATGAGAATGAAAAATGATCAAATGGGCATTAATTTATAAAATAGTCTTTCAACAACAAATTGAAAAAAAAAAATAAAGGGACTTTTTAGGGGAAAAGTCCCCGCGGTGAGTCCACTGGTGCTCTAAGCACCATTGAAAAATCCCCCCACCCAGTGCAGTTGGAGTGTGCTTGGCAAACTACACTACACTACACCAGTGGAGTACTTAAGCTCCGTTTGGTAGAGCGGTGAGATTGGTTCCAATGAAATTAAAATAAAGAGATTAGTTACTGCAGTTGCGAGATTAAAATTATAATGGTGAGAATAAAATTAATAGTGAAAAAATATGTGTTTGGTAAAATAACGATGACGGTGAGATGAGAATGAAAAATTACCAAAAGGTATTAATGAGCAAAAAAAAAAAAACAAAGAGTAAGAGTAAAAAGAAAAAAAATAGTTTTTTTTGGTAAATTCAAATCCCACTGATTAGGGATGTCAATTTACCTCGTCCCTGTTGGAGAATCCCCCCGTCTCGTTGGGGTCGGGGTCGGGGAAGAAATTCGGGGAACAGGGTCAGGGATGGGGGCTTTTTCTTATTCCCAGGTGGGGTCGGGGATGGGGATGGGGAATACCCTCCCCGCCCCGTTCCCCGTCCCCGAATTTCTTTTTATATTTTATATATATATTATATTATGTTTATTAGTAATATATAGATATAAATTTTAAACAAACGAAAAAGTAAATATATATTATGTTTTTTTAGAGAAAAAATATATAATATTTTTATATATAATATATAGTAAATATATATTATGTTTTTTTAGAGAAAATATATATAATATTTTTATATATAATATATATTATATTTATATTAAATGCAATATCATGATATATAAAATTTTAAAATGAAAACCAAGTAATAAAATTAATTTTATTAGCAAAAGACATATTTACAATTATGTTTATGTAATTTTTATGACACTTTTTTTATAATAAAATAGTAAAATATATTTTTAATAACATAAATATATATTTTATATATATAAATCGGGGTCAGAGATTCCTCATCTCTATCAAATTCCCTACAAGGTCAGGAACGGGGATGAGTTAAATGAGTCAGGGTCAAGTTAAATGAGTTGAGATCAGAGACGGAAAATATACCACCCGCATTTTCCCTGCCCCGTTGACATCCCTCTGATGGGGATCCAATTGGGGCTCAAACCACCAGCCACTTGAACGGCGTTGCGGGGTTGCCATGTAGGCAGCCCAAACGTGATGCAGCAACACTTAAGGCCCTGTTGCCTATTTCAGCGCGTTTAACCCCTCGAATGCGCTGAAATGGGCTACCAAACGGGGCCTTAAGCTTGAGCAGCAGTTTGGTGCGTTTAGCCCCTAACTGATGCTAATCGCACCGAACTGGTGAACCAACGTGGCCACAGCCGTAGTCAGCGCGGTAGACTTCATCTTCTACGTTATTCTTCTTGGAAAGCGCACGGATGAAAAAGTGATGTGCGAGTAATTGCTGAGATAGTGTTAGCTTGTTTTCCTTGGAAATTTACTAGTGTCAATTTTCTTTAGTTAATTCTCAAACTTTATATAAGAGCTGTTTCGAAAACCAGGTCGATCAAGACAACTTCCTCTTCTTCCTCGTCCTTAATTATGTCGTGTTCACCATCATCATCATTATCATCTTCCTATGTTTCTCCAAAAAAGTATGATGTTTTCTTGAGTTTCAGAGGAGAAGATACCCGTAAAAATTTCTCCGATCATCTTTACGACGCTTTAAGAAGGAGTGGAATAATCATTTTCAGGGACGATCCAAGGCTTGAGGCTGGCGAAGCGATCGCATCGGAACTCTTTAAAGCAATTCAGGAATCATGGTGTTCGATGATTGTATTCTCGGAAACTTACGCTTTTTCAGGTTGGTGCTTGGACGAGCTTGCTGAGATTGTCAAACAGAAAAATGAAGGAGGGCACAAGATTTTCCCCATTTTCTATGATGTGGATCCATCTGATTTAAGAAAACAGACAAGGAGAGTTGCAGAAGCCTTTGCCAAACATGAAGAGAGATATAAGGAGAACAGAGACAAGACAGAAAGCTGGCGATCTGCTTTAACTGAAGTGGCTAATTTAAAGGGATGGCATCTAAATGATCGGTAAATCATCCTTGTATGTTTTACTCTTGCTCTGTTCTTTTTCTCCCAAAGGCATTACTAAAAGCGTCTCTTTAATTGAAATGGTCACGATATATAATTATAACCTAAATGCATTTGGTAATATAGTAATTAGATTTAGTTTTCCAGACTATCAGAGATGCTATTGGATCAGATTTTTTCTGTTTTGCAGTATATTTGCCTGGGATGTACCAATAGTGAATCATGCACTTAGTTTTAATTCATTCATTTAATTTCTTGTTTGTGTTACAGCCTACATATGATTTTTAGTTTGCAGCAGGTATTGATACAGCCTGCTTCTCTTGGGTATCAAAGTTTCAATAATCCACCAGAAAATTAAAGTTACTAATTAGCAAGTAAAATTAATAAGATGAACTTGAGGTCCTAAATGATTTTCTGGTTGGATAAAGATTTTGCCCTTAAACTTTGACGACTCCATTTCTTCACTAATTTTACATCACATGAAGTCATTTCATTAATTGCCTTTCTTAGCAACGATGGATTTCATCTCTTTCTCGTGTTTGTAGGCACGAATCAGAATTCATTGGAGACATTGTTAAAAAGATATCAGCAAAGTTATGCCAAATCTATTGCAGTGTTCCTGATGACTTGATTGGGATTCATTCACGTTTGGAAGAGTTGCATTCCAAAATAGACATTGGGGAAGATGACATCCGCATTATAGGAATTTGCGGCATGGGTGGTATTGGCAAAACAACTCTCGCAAGGGTTGTTTACTCTCAGATGTCACCTCATTTTGAAGGTAAAAGCTTTCTTTCTGATGTTCGTGCAGATTCAGCTAAGCTCGGACTTGCATCTATACAGAAACAGCTTCTTTCTCAAATCTGTTCAGAAGAATGCTTCAATTTTTCTGATGTTCATGAAGGAAGTCTCATGATTCGTCGTAGGCTATCTCACAAAAAGGTTCTTATAGTTATTGATGAAGTTGATAACATACAACACTTAAAATGGTTGGTTGGAAGGCGTGATTGGTTCGGGTCGGGTAGCAGAATCATCATAACTACTAGAGATGAACATGTGCTGCGATCGCACAGAGTAGTGGATGATGTGTGTAAGCCTACAGGATTGGATTACAATGAAGCACTTCGTCTTTTTAGTTTGAAAGCTTTCAATAGAGATACACCAGAAAACGGCTTCATTGAGCTTTCTAAACGTGTTGTGGAATATGCTGATGGCCTTCCCGTAGCACTTGAAGTTTTGGGTTCATTTTTTTGTGATAGAGATGCAGCTGAATGGGAAAGCGCAATTGAAAGGCTTAAAAGAGATTCCAACCAAGAAATTCATGAGCGGCTTCGAATAAGCTATGATGGATTAGAAGAAACAGAGAAAAAGATATTTTTGGATATCGCATGTTTCTTTAAAGGGGAGCAGAAAGATTTGGTAATAAAAGTACTGGATGGTTGTGGGTTTTGCCCGGATATTGGAATAGGTGTTCTCCTTAAGAAATCTCTGATAAAAGTTTATAACAACACAGATATGAGGAAGCATGGCACGCAATATGATGCGAAGGGAAGAAGAATTGTTACGCAAGAATCTCTTTATGGCTGCAAATATTTGGGGATGCATGATTTGCTAGAAGAGATGGGAAGAAAAATTGTAAAGCAAAAGTCTCCTGATGAACCTGGAAAACGTTGTAGACTATGGGAGGAAAGTGATATCGATCACGTGCTTACAAATAACACTGTAAGTCATTCGACATGCACATGCATATAGATTGCATATGTATATTTTAATTAGGATTTAGGATAGGAGTAAATTAATTTCAATTGGGTTAACACATACGAATTAACAATTTCACTGTTTAAATTGAAACATTGTTCATCTGTTTTGTGCAATGACACCATCAATTTTGTCTCTTCTCTTATGCTTTACTCTGGATATTGTTTTTAGGCCACGGAAGCAATTGAAGGCATGGACATCGACATTAAATGGTACAAAAATATCCATAGACAAGTTTATATGTATACATGGATATTATTATAATTACTCTTGCAATTTATGACCCATATCCTCTAATTCTTAGCATTTTGAAACCCACAGTAATCAAAATTAATTAAAAGTGTTAATAGTCACTTTATTATGTCTGTGTATGTGTTAATATTAACTCCACCCTTTTTACTGGTCTTGAAATGCTTGGTCTATTTGTGTGATGCTCACTTTTGTTTTGCCCTTGGAATCATGATCAGCTGGGAAGAGAAAAAGATGTTTACATCGAATACTGATGCCTTCTTGAAGATGAAAAAGTTAAGATTGCTCAGAGTCTTTAGTCTCCCAAATTCTCATGATGTCAAATATCTTTCTAATGAATTACGACTTTTACATTGGACTGGATATCCTTTAAAAACATTGCCCTCAAGCTTCCAACCAGGCAACCTTGTTGCACTTCTTCTGCCTTGTAGCCGCATTGAACAGCTATGGAAGGGAAACATGGTAAGAATTAAGTCATTTGATGTTTGCCTTTTTGGCTTTTCTTTGAGATGAATAATATAGGAAAAATAACAAAAATGAATATTTTTATGTTTTCTCATTTTTTTCTTTTTATTGTTGTTTTCAACAGCGTTTAGAAAAGTTGAAATTGGTCAACCTCAAAGGCTCCGAAAACCTGATCAGGATACCAGACTTTACAATGGCCCCGAATCTCGAAAGTTTGATTATGGAAGGTTGTATCAAGATGAAAGATGTTCATCCATCCATCGGACTGCTAAGGAGACTTAAACTTCTGAATTTAAGAAACTGCAAAAGTCTTAGGAGTCTTCCGAGCAAAATCGGTATGAAATCTCTTGAAACATTGATTCTTTCAGGTTGCTCAAATCTTGAACGGTTACCGGATCAGATTGATGGGGAAATGGAATGTTTGGCTGAGCTTTATTTAGATGGGACGGGCATTCGAGATCTTCCCTCTCTAATTGGACATCTGCGTGGTCTTGTTTTATTAAATCTGAAAGATTGCAGAAACTTAGCAAGTCTCCCAAGCAGCATAAGTGGGTTGAAATGTCTAAAAACTCTTGATCTCTCTGGATGCTCTAAAGTTGAAAATTTGCCAGAGAGTTTGCAGCAAGGAGAATCTTTGGAGGACACTGAATTATGTGAAACTACCAGAACAAAACCAGCATCCTCCTTTTTTGAATTCAAAAATCTTACACGTCTGTCTTTCAGGGGATGCAAGGGATTGCCATCTAAATTACGACCAAATCTGCCTACTCTTGTCAAGGTAATGCAAAGAGGAGGCAGTATCGTGAAGTCCCAGGCTCTAACATTACCTCCTTTGTCAGGTCTAACTTCTTTAACACGGCTAGATATAAGTTACTGCAATCTTGGTGAAGGGGCTATTCCTAGTGATATTTGCCGCTTATCATCTTTGAAAAGTTTATATCTTCATGGTAACAATTTTATTAGCCTACCTGCAAACCTTGATCGACTTCCCAATCTTCAGTTTCTCGGATTGAGAGATTGTATGCAGCTTAATTCATTGCCTGAGCTTCTAACAAGCACAGGCATATTGACCGATATGAATCCAACAGTACGCAACTCAATAGATAGGGAATCTGTAAGGTTTATGGATAGTCATTTGGCAGGACTGTTTGCGAATGCAACAGTACGCAACTCAATAGTTAGGGCATCTGTAAGGTTGACTAATTGCTACAGAATGGGTGAGAACACAAATGTATTAACATTGCTGAAAAAGCATCTTAAGGTCCGTCTCTTCATCTCTCCTGTTCTATCTGAAACTCATATTAAGAATTTATGGTACGTACTAGTCGCTAATCAACAGGGGATTGATTTTATTTTGTAGGCACCTGCAAAGGCAACGAAACAATTGGACATCATCCTACCTGGAAGACAGATCCCAGAATGGTTCAGCCGTCAGAGGGATGGATATTCAATAAAGATACCTCTTCCTCGCACTGATAGTCAGTGGATTGGAGTTGCTTTCTGCTGCGTCTTTGTCAATGTCGATTTTATGAGCTGGAGAATTTTTATCCGTGGTAGAAAATCTCGGGTAATAAGTATTCCGCCTTTTATTTTTAACCTGGGCAAGGTCACAAAGTACCACCTTTGGCTACTTTATTTGTCTCGTAACACCACAGAGGACAATTCTGGTGGTGAAACCGGACATTTATCGAGCATAGGATATCCATCCGATGAACTTGAGGTTTATGTGGAAGTCAAAAATGGCGCAGCGATCATAAGTCAGCCGTATAAAGAGGTGAAGAAGTGTGGGATTCGAATAGTTTATGAGAGAGATTTGGAAGAGACGTAAAGCATAAAAGGCCACCTTCTGCAAATTCGCAATCCAAACAGTGCAACTTATGAGGATACCCCTCAAAACGCTGATGAATCAAAAACAGGGAAGGGAGGTCTTGTAAAGCGAAAACGCAACATCTATGAAGAGGAAGCAGGAGCAAGTGAGAGCGAGAGCATCCAAGAGAGACCACAACCAAAACGGCTTGAACAAATTCTAAATTTTATGATGCGGAACAAGCATTAATTCTGGTAAATTACTGAAATGTAAAAGCCAGTCACTACTCCATCCTTATAATTTTTTCCTTTTCCAGACCTTTTATATTGTTTAATTAATAGTAGTACTTTGAATTATTATTCAAAATATATTTTTTTCAATAAAGAATCAGTAAAAGTATGTTATATCATCATGGTAGCTCAAAATCTTAGTGTATGCAATATTTCCTATACGTGCTTATACAACAAATGGATTTTTCTATTCTGAAGTGGAAACTTCCTCTCCAACTTTCGGCCATGAATCTGTATGCAACTTGGCCTTGTTACCAGAATCATTATACCTCAGCAAGATTCCGAAGAAAATCGTCCCTGAATCCATAAGATTTAAAATCAATTGCATTGAAGTTTGGCAAGCAAGAGAGGAACGTATTTATTATTTAAACTTAGATTATTACCATGGCCCACTTTCACTCTCCTGTCCTGTATGATGCTAGAGTTGCCAGAGGTTCATTTGTCTCCAGCTCTCGCCCGTTTGATGATAAATATTTATCATCTGGCAGTTGTTGCATGCAGCTAAAACTCTTTTATTTCCGAACTGCAGGTGATGGACAACAGCAAGAAAACTTCATACTGGTAGGCAGCAAAACATGCATTCCGAACTTTAAGATTTCTCCATCCATCTTCGGATATGGTTTGCCTCCAGTTATGACAACATTGGGCCGAAATCTCATTGGACTGACGCAATAAGGTGGGGCTCCGCCACGGCGCTTTTGGGTTTGCAGATGTAACTGTAACATATTACTTGGAAGAACAGAAACAAGTTACTTAAAATGCATGTGCATGAATGCTGACACAAAGGCTGTGATGTGATTTAAACTGACAATATCTATTTGAGATATTTATAAAGAGATCAACCTAAGAATCAAGAACAAGAAGTTTGTGACTACTAATGAGTCTATAATAAATGCAAATTTGAGTTTCTTACATGACAAGAAAAAGTTCACTTCAAATCATACTTGAGCATAGTCAGTTGTTAAGGGCAGATATGAGACACTCTGCTCAGGACTTTCTTATCAATAAGAACTTAGCTTCATTTGCAAAATTCACTTTGCTGTCAATGTTTCTGCACATGCCCATACTACTACATAATAATAAAAAATTTAGAAAAATAAATTAAATTAAAGTGAATGATAATTAAATTATAAAGTAAATTTCAAATTAAACTACATACATAAAATTGAAATTGGATGATAATTAAATTATTTTCTATAAGATAATACAGTAATCAGTGAATTACTATGAACGTACAATTAGTTAATTACTGTCATCATTTAATAAATATATAAAAAAATGTAATAAAAGATGAATAAAGAGTTTTAATTTAATTCAATAATATCAATGATATTTTTTAAATATAGAGAAAGAAAATGGTGTTTTAGGTGATTCAAAAGTTTTATAATATTCGTACTTTTATATAGATAGTCACTTACTGTCACGTGCGTTGCACGTGATACAATGTGTTATTAATAATAACAAAAAATGAAAAAATAATAATAATAAGTTTAGAAAAATAAACTATATTAAAGTGAATAATAATTAAACTATAGATTAGTAAACTTCAAATTAAACTACATAAAATTGAATTAATAATTAAACTATTTTCTTCAATATAATATAATAGTAATTTAATATTTAATTATGATGAAAATAAAATGACTTAATTACTAACATCATTTAATTTATTTCAATTGAAATTCTTTATTTATTTAAAAAAAGTATTTTGTTTTCAATATAATATAGTAGTAATTTAATTATGATGAAAATAAAATTAGTCAATTACTAACATCATTTAATAAATATATAAAAAAAAATATTTAGTAAAAGATGAATAAAGAGTTTCAATTTAAATAAACAATATCAATTGCAATTTTGAAATATTTAGAAAAAAAAGGGTATTTTAGGCGATTCGAAAGTTTTACACAATTCGTACTTTTATATAGACTAGCCACTCACTGGCATATGCGTTGCACGTGATATAATGTGTTATTAATAATAACAAAAAATAAAAAAATAAATTTTAAAAAATAAAGTACGTTAAAGTGAATAATAATTAAATTATAAATTAATAAACTCCAACTTAAAGTCCATAAAATTAAATAATAATTAAACTATTTTCTTTACTATAATATAGTAGTAATTTAATTATAATGAAAATAAAATTAGTTAATTACTAACATCACTTAATAAATACATAAAGAAATATTTAGTAAAAAATAATAAAGATTTTCAATTTAAATTAACAATATTGGCAATTCTAAAATATTTAGAAAAAAAAGAATATTTTAGGCGATTCAAAAGTTTTACATTATTCGTACTTTTATATAGTGCGTTGCACGTGATATAGTGTGTTATTAATAATAACAAAAAATGAAAAAACAATAATAAGTTTAGAAAAATAAACTACATTAAAGTGAATAATAATTAAACTATAGATTAGTAAACTTTAAATTAAACTACATAAAATTGAATAATAATTAAACTATTTTCTTCAATATAATATAGTAGTAATTTAATTATGATAAAAATAAAATGAGTTAATTACTAACATCATTTAATAAATATATAAAAAATATTTAGTAAAAGGTAAATAAAGAATTTCAATTTAAATAAATAATATCTATGGCAATTCTAAAATATTTTTAAAAAAGGTATTTTATCTTCAATATAATATAGTAGTAATTTAATTATGATGAAAATAAAATTAGTTAATTACTAACATCATTTAATAAATATATAAAAAACATTTAGTAAAAGATAAATAAAGAGTTTCAATTTAAATAAACAATATCAATGGCAATTCTGAAATATTTAGAAAATAAAGGGTATTTTAGACGATTCAAAAATTTTACACCATTCGTACTTTTATATATATTATAGATATAGATTATAGATATAGATTATAGATTATAGATTATAGATTATAGATAGATTATGACATGTGATATTTAATTATAACTCAATAACATGATTAACCATAAAACTTCCTTATCAACTAAACCAGTTAAGACTTTATAAAATTTAATTTAAAAAATGGAATTTTTTGGGTTTAATCAAGCTAATCCTTTAAATTAGAAGCGTGAAAAATAAAACCTCTAGACAATTATTATTGGGATAGAAATAGACGTACAAATACAATTGTACAAGAGTTAGATTACTCGCCAAGGACAGACCCAGAATCCGCCACTTCCTATTTCCTAACAAATATGGACGTTAGGCCCATAATGTATACAACAGGCTTAGTATCTCTTCAAAGGCTGTCCAATTCAAGAGGCTTGAGGCCCATTTGAAAAAGGAATGGAGGAGGGAGAAACGCAGGAGAAAACTGAAGACCAGAAAAGAAGTGTCAAATCAAAACCCTCAGAAATCCCATTTTATCATTTCTTTTTCATCCGTTTGGTAACCGAGAAACGAAAATAAAAAGAAAATCTGATTCCTCCATTGGAGGAAATCCATGGCTCCGAAGCCCAAAGAGAAGCCAAAAGCGGCTCAATCGCCGTCACAGCCTCCTCTGCCAATCGAAGATCTCTTCACTTCTCTCGACAGACACATCCAACGATCCGAATTCACGCAGGCCGTCAAAGTTGCAAATCAAGGTCCATTTTGTTCATAGTTTTATTTGTTTTCCAAAAAAGAAAAAATGATCACATCTCTTAAATTCGATTTTTGTTTTTGCAGTTCTGTCAGTTGCGCCTGGAGATGAGGACGCCATCAGATGCAAAGTGGTGGCTCTGATAAAAGGCGATGAAATTGGGGAGGCTCTATCGACAATTCAGTCTGCTCCGAAAGTTTCTTTTGATTTCAGTTTTTACAAGGTTGGTCGATTCCTGCAATTTAATTTTCCCTTTTTTGGTTCTTAGTTTGAATTCTGTGCGATTACTGAGTGGTTCGCTTTCACTGCTTTACTGAACTGATGGTAGTAGTTGTTTAGTTGAATGCTGCTATTGATTTTAACTTAAAAGGTGTTGTTTTATTGTAGTTTTTCTTATATGCATTTCGATATAGAAACAAATTTATTCTTCAATCATAAATAAATCTTAAAAATTTGAGTGTTTGTGAGTAGCAAAATGTAGGATTTTATTCTAATAAAAAGCAGTTATGTTTTAATGCACATACATTTTTAGTTACTTACACGTTTTGAAACATACATTGTTCTTGCTTTTGCTTTTTATCATTCATGAGAAACCTAAAGTTAAGTAGCAAAAAAATGATAGAAGATTAAAATTAATGGCATTGACTTTGATTGATCTATTTTTAGTAGAATATTATGGAATTTACTAGTCTTGATGATTCACAGTTCGACTTCTTAATCGTGTTAATTGCTTGTTGCAATTTTTCACACTCTAAAAGTAACAAGTATAGAAACAAAAGAAAATTAGCAAAAGAAACCCTTAGTTATTTGATCAAATAATAGATTACCATATCTTGGCTGCATTAGTGTTCGAAAACTAAATTGCATTTTTATATTGATATATTCTTCTTTTCTATCTTGCTATCTCTAAGGCATATTGCCTATACAGACAGAACAAGTTGGATGAAGCTTTGGCTTTTTTGGAGAAGCAAGAGAAGACTCATCCAAGCATGTTGTTAGAATCTCAGATTCTATATCGTCTAGGAAAAGTGGATGCTTGTGTTGATATCTGCCGTAATCTTCAAAGAGCAAAGATTGATTCCTTGGAAATAAATTTGGTTGCTGGTTTGGTTTCGGCTGGGAGGGCTTCTGAAGTTCAAGGAACTCTGGACACCCTTAAAGTTAAGGCTACTAGCAGCTTTGAGTTGGCATATAATATTGCTTGTTCTTTAATTGAAGGAAACAAGCACAAGGATGCTGAACAACTCTTGCTCACAGCCCGAAGGTACTGCAGCATTCTCTGTTTGGATGTTTGTTATGATGGGAGAAATTTTCTAGTAACTTAAGAGTTGTTGGTGGGATGGTTAATGTTTAATGCCACTAGTAGATCCACAGATTGCTTAGGGCTAGTAATTATGTTGGGATGGTATCTTCAGAGAAAGTGAGAAGGGTATCAAGCATATTTTATAGCTTGGATTTTTTTTGTGTGGTACATATTCTGTATCTTGGATTTACCTTTACAAAAATCGATTAAATATGCTAACTGTCTGTACTTGTAGTTGCTTTATTTTTAATAGGATTAAGGTTTTTGACTCTAGTGCACTGGATTTTGAGTGAACTTATATTTTTAGAATGTTATGGAGGTCTCTTTTAAGCACTTATTTCCAAGACTTATTATAGCTTGTAAGGTTAATATGCTAATCAACAATTTCCTTAAGTTACATATTTTTCAATTTGTTCTGTTCTTGCTGGTTTTTCTTTTTTTGTCTTTTAGGAAATTCGTCTATAGATCCACAGATTGCTTAGGGCTAGTAATTATGTTGTGATAGTATCTTCAGAGAAAGTAAGGAAGGTACCAAGACTATTTTATATCTTGGAAAATTTTTTTTTTTGGGGTACATGTTCTGTATCTTGGATTCACTTTTATAAAAAATCAATTCAATAAGCTAACTGTCTGTACTTGCAGTTGCTTTATTTTTTAATAAGATTAAGGGTTTCAACTCTAGTACACTGGATTCTGTTGGAACTTATATTTTTAGAATGTTATGGAGGTCTCTTTTAAGCACTGATTTCCATCTTTTAGTCAAGACTTCATATAGCTTGTAAGGTTAATATGCTAATCAACGATTTCCTTAAGTTACATATTTTTCAATTTGTTGTGTTCTTGCCAGTATGGCTCTTTTGTCTTTTAGGAAATTCGTGGTGCTATTATTTTTGGTATAAGATAACCTGTTTTTAGCTTGTGCACTGGGTATTAAGATGTTTCTCTGTAGTTGAGGATTATAAATTTACTGAGATTAAGTGCTGATATGCGTGCCTTTTCTTCTTTTTATCTGTTTTTGTTAGAATTGGCCAGGAAACGCTGACGGATGAAAACCTTGTTGATGATGATATAGAGATTGAACTAGCTCCTATTTCTGTCCAATTAGCTTATGTTCAGCAGGTAAAACAAACAGCATCATGCAAGCATTTATCTTATTTTTCCCCTCCTTTCTTCTCCTTTCTGTGAAGGAGGTGACACAGCAACCACTAATCTACATCAGCTTGCTTTATCAGCTCCTTGGTCACACACAAGAGGCTGTTGGAGGTTATACAGATATTGCAAACCGAAATCTGGCTGATGAACCATCACTTGCAGTGGCACTGAACAACCTTGTTGCAGTGAAAGGTCCAAAAGACATATCTGACAGCTTAAGGAAACTTGATCGGCTTAAAGAGAAAAATTCGCAGAAGTTTCAGCTTGCTCAAGCTATAGACTTAAAGCTTTCACCAAAACAAAAGGAGACAATATATGCAAATCGAATCCTCCTACTTCTTCATGCAAATAAGATGGATCAGGTTTTTAATTTTGCAATTTGCAGTTTACTTCTGATTTTTCTATTTTTTTTCAGCCCTTTTTATTTGAAAACAAAGAAAGCCGTTAATTAGATTACACTTCTTGTTATTTCTTATATTTGTTGGTGAAATTCTACAGGCTCGGGAACTTGTTGCTCTTTTACCTGAGTTATTTCCAAATAGTGTGATGCCACTACTGCTTCAAGCTGCTGTCTTGGTGAGAGAAAACAAGGCGGGGAAAGCAGAAGAAATGTTGGGTCAATTTGCTGAGAAATTCCCTGAAAAATCAAAGATCATTTTCTTAGCAAGGGCACAGATAGCTGCTGCTGCTGGGCACCCTCAAATTGCAGCTGAATCCCTTGCTAAGGTGCCTGATATCCAGCACATGCCAGCCACTGTTGCCACTCTTGTTGCTCTAAAAGAACGTGCTGGAGATATAAATGCTGCAGCTGCCGTGCTTGACTCTGCAATCAAATATTGGAAAACTGCCATGACTGAGGATGACCACCTCAGTGTTATAATGCAGGAGGCTGCTTCCTTCAAGCTCAGGCATGGCAAGGAAGAGGATGCTGCTAGTCTGTATGAGGAGCTTGTGAAAAGTCATGGAAGCATAGAGGCATTAGTTGGGTTGATAACTACTGTTGCTCGTGTGAATGTTGACAAAGCTGAAGCTTATGAGAAGCAGCTGAAGCCATTACCAGGTTTGAAGGGAGTTGATGTGGATAGTTTGGAGAAAACTTCTGGCGCAAAACATGTTGAAGGTGCTCCTCATGGTGGGCTTGCTGAAGTTCAAGAGGAAGGTAAGACTAAGGAGAAACAAAAGAAAAAGAGGAAGAGAAAACCAAGGTATCCCAAAGGGTTTGACCCGGCAAATCCAGGTCCTCCGCCAGATCCAGAAAGATGGCTCCCCAAGAGAGAAAGGTCAAGTTACAGGCCCAAGAGAAAGGATAAGAGAGCAGCTCAGGTGAGAGGCTCTCAAGGTGCAGTAGCTAGGGAAAAGAGTGAAGCTAGTGCCTCAGCTACCAGTTCTAATAGTTCTAACTTGAAATCAAACCAAGCAACTGGTTCCAAAGGAGTTTCACAGAATGCTGAGCCATCCAGACCTCAATCCAAGTCATCAAGAAAGAAGTCAAGAAATTAATTTACTATGAGTACACAACATTTTTGGGGTCAGAAATTTTCAAGTTGTCACTTTTAACATTATGTGTTCTTCATTAGTCTTGAGAGTTTAACTGGTCTGCAATGTTGTTTTTATATAAAGACCTACGAATTTCAAGGATGGAGGGGGCGAACTGTTTCATAATTCAGTTGGATTTTGCTCTACCTATTTGTTCTTTTCTTTTTCTTTTTTTTTCACTGTTATTTCCACAGCAGTGTGAATGACCTCTGATTACTCTTCGAAGGCATTTTTTTTCTAAGAAGCTTAAAACAGTTAAGAATATTACTCATTGTTTCTCTGATAAATAAGGTTGATTTAGCTGTTGCAGAGTCAGCATATGATAATATCACCCAAAAAAAAAAAGTCAGCATATGATAATGCTCAATTAGGATGACAATAGGGTTTTAGACATTATTGTAAAATGCCATTTTTCCCAGGTGTCAACATTTCTTGCGAGTCACCCAAAGATTTTGTTCTTTGAGTTTGGGTTAGCTTTCGCATAGCCGAAGCTACTGTATATGTATGGGCCTCTGGTGTTGTAACTTTGCAGTTGACCTTGGGCGCTTTGGCTTGAGGAAGAGGGAAATGTGGCGGGAAGACAAGTGCTTCTGCGGTCTGGGGAAGGAAGGAGGTTGAGGTTGTCTCAATGACAATGATGTTCTAATCTTTGGCTTCAAGAATTTTCTTCGAGATTTCCTTCCTTGGGCAAGGGGTTATCCATGGCTGCAAGTTTCGGGAGGATTCTTGTATACCGGTGTTGGGAAGCAGTAATAACTAATAAGCGAACATGGACCGAAGGTGGTTTTCGTTGAACCTTCGACATGGGTTTCCTTTAATTTTCTTTACCCTGTAAACCGTGACGGCCACGCAGTTCAAGACTTCCTCGCTAAGGATGAATATGATAATTGGACTTTTTCAATAATAGCAATGATAAGTTATTTTTAGTAGTAGTATTTCATTTCACATCATAAATACTTAGCTCCTAAATTTTCCTTATCTTCTTGTTTTTTTTTATTTCCATTGAGCGTGATTTTGATTTAAATGTAAAAACGATTTCTTTTCCTCATGTCACTATCAAATATCAATCTACTTTCCCAATATAATAATAATCTTGTTGGAAATATTTTTCTGGTCAAATCTTTTCTTTTCTAGATTTATAAATATAGATAGTACTATTTATTGACTTGAAAATAAAACAAAAAATATACTCAACCCTAACATTAAAACAAAAATTATTAATATCTGTTAAATGGAGTAAAAAGAATTCAATATCTTTTGAATAAAGTTTTCGAATTAGAAAAGATAGATTTGGAAGAAATTTTTTTTATTTAGAATCCGAGATAATTTGATTTCGAATTAATTAAGATTTAATGTAATTATCTAATATCTTCATAATAATACATGTCACTGATTTTTAAACAAAAAAATCCAGAAAAAATATTTTTTAAGATAAAAAAGGAACTAAATCCTTTTTTATTTGGAGTTGAAAGAATTTAGAATTCCCAATCACTTTCAAAAAAAAAAAAAAAGAGAAGGAGAAAGGATTCTCAATGACGCAAATGGTGACCCAAAATACACGTAATAATAGCAGTAATTATTAATAAATATATAAATATATATTTTTTTGGTTTTTATTCAGTATTTAAAATTTTGTTCTGATTAATTCAGATTCAATCCACATTACATATCTGAATATGATGGATGAATCTTTCAACGGGGACAATTACGTATGTAAAGTCTCAAACCTGATACTTATTTAAATTAAAATAAATCACTTATCACTCGATCCAATTACACGTTGATAAATATATAAATATATACTTCGTGGACTTTGGAGATAGTACACTATTTTGTCAAACGAAAAATCCAGTAGTTTAAAAACCTTCTTTTTCTGTCTGTGGAGGGAAACGGTTCGGATCCGAATACAATATCAATAAAGTCCAAAATCCACGCGGCTGGCGTGGGTCCGGGTGCGGACATCCCTAATCCAATCACTGACCCGTTCGCTCATACATACTGCGAAGACACTTACACGCCGTCTGCCAATCACATCCCATCTTATCCCCAGAAGCCTTCTTCTCCACCGTCGATTAAAATCCAACGGTCAAAACACTCTTTCCTTTTATCGGAATAAGAATTAAAGGAAATCGAGAGAGAGATTAGGGAGGGAAGGAAAAGAGCGTGACATTTGGATTCCCCGCCTCCTTCTCCCGCCACATCTCATTGCGACGAAGAAGCAGTAAATAATAATATAACAATAGTAAAAGAATTTTACTTTCACCCTGACACGTGTATAAATTTACCGCTTCATTTTAATTAGTAGTAGTACTTCTAAAAATAGGAGCCAAACGGCCCCAAACTTAAACCGATTTCGCCGTTGCCCTTCTCTCTCTCTCTCATTCTTCTTTTGTTTTCAATTGCCATATCGATTTCCTCTCTCGAGTTTTCTCGCTCTCGACAGAACCAAAAAGAAAACACTTCCTTCTTCCTCCTCCTTATCTTTGTTGGATCGAGTTTCCCAGTTTCTCAACCACCACCAAACCAAAAAAAAAAAAGCTGCCAATTTTGACCCTGAATTCGAAGAGAGAGACTCTTGGTATAAATAAATCTCTGTCGATTGCGTTTCGCGGGAGTTGAAATTAGGGTTTTCTTGTTTTGGGTGGTAATCTTGATCTTAATGTGGATCTGATTATATCGCCATCCAGGTTTTCTTCTTTGATCTATCCTTTTTTTTCCTTTTTAATTTCTTTTAGTCTCTTTCATTCGTTTGCAAACCCTAGTTTTGGTTAGGTTGGTTTTCAGGGATTTAGTTGAAACTCTAAAAAATATATAAAATTTTTGAGATTGAGAGATTTAATTGATTCTTTTTTGTGTATACCTAAATAAGATTACGGCAACCTTTTTTGGTATCTTAGCACAAGAAAAACTCTGTGAAATTTTTGGTGCGTTGTTTTAGTTTGCCATCCAAAATCGAGGGTTTCTCTTGTTAGATTAGATCCTCTAAACAGTTATTTCTTTCTCTCCTTTTTTCCCTTTAGTTTTTATTTTTAAATCTCTTTTTAGCTCCTTGTTTATCTCAGAACCCTCCAAAGGACCCAAAAAGAAAAAAAGAAAAAAGATTAAATTAGGAAGAGAAGAAATTTTTAGGGTTTGCATATATTTTAAAAAAAAAGGATCTTTAGGGTTTTGGGTAAAGTTTCAATATCTGTTGAGGAAACGAAAGGTTGGGAATTGGTTGTACATAGATCAATGGCGTTGAATTTTTCCCATAGGCCGATCTTTCCTGCTCATTTGACTGAAGATAATCTGGTTTCTCCGGTGAGAATGGCGAATGGGTACCTTGTTGAAGGTATCCCGGAGAAGATTGGAGATGGGTATTCAAAATCTTGGCATGCAAATCACGAAATGGGAGATTGCTTTGATTATGGAAGGGATAAGAGTGGTGATCGGTGTGGTTCTCAGGAGTCTGTTTCTGAAGACATTCTTGATCTTTTGCCATCGGATCCTTTTGGAATGGATATCACCACTACTTTCACTGCGATTACTGGTTGGCTTGAGGATTTGGAAGTTGATTATGGCCGCTATGTGAGAGATGAGGTGGGGAGTGGTGATGGTAGCTATCAGTTGTTTGCAGGATTGAACTTTATTTGGAATAACGCCATGAGGTTCCAAACATTCCCTGGAAGCATGGGGTTTGAATGTAAAGGTAGTGTATCTGGTGTATTTGGTGGGTCTTCACAGGTGAAAGGAGGGGATGGGTCTGGTGGTTCTGGTCTTGGATCCTCATCTAATGTAGAGGATATGTTGTCTTTCAGTAATGAAGATACGGTTTCTGTTGATCAGGAAAATGAAGAATTTCAAGATTTTGAGGTTAGTTCTGATGAAGATGAAGGAGCTCCTCATGAAGCTATGATCTTGGCCCTTGGTTATCTCGGTGTGCGGGATCTTTTTGTTGTTGAAAAGGTTTGCACATCTCTGCGATATACAGTTCAGAATGATCCCCTTCTATGGAGGAATATTCACATAGAACCGCCACTAAATGAGAAGCTTACTGACGATATTCTTTTGGAAATAACTAGTAGGGCTCAAGGTAGCTTGCAATGCTTGAGCCTGGTAAAATGCCAAAGGATTACTGATGAGGGCCTTAAGCGTGTCATTGAAAATAATCCAAAGCTAGTCAAGGTTAGTTTGTTGCTTTCAAACATTCATCTAATATAGGTTTCTGAATTTTAGGTTATGTAGGTACTAGGTACCATGTTATACGTGCATTTGCTCATGCCTGTATGCATTTGTGTCTGCGTATGTATTAATGATGTCATGCATGAGATTATATAAGGTTGAATATATGCCTGAAGTGCTTTCATGGTGTAATATGAATTAAATTCTTTTATGTTTTGGCGGAGTGGTAAGGCTATCTACTTTATGTTTTGTCATCTTATTTGTTGGCATGTGTATATAGGGGGATCAAATTACACTATTTGTAGCTTTATGTACTACTAATATTTTAATAAACTGGTCTTTAGATTTAACGACTTACTCATTTTTGCTTTTAATGTAAGTTTCAAGTCAAACCAATATCCCTATCATATTTGATCAATTAAGACAATTTATATTTGATGATCAAAAGTTGATTATATCAAACTGTTACAAACATTAACTTGAAATTTGCATATCTACATGTATAGAATATGTTCAAAAAGACATAGAATTGAGTTTTACCCTGATGAAAGAGTATCCCTTCTGACGAATATGCTTACATATATACATATGTATGGATTTATACGTCTATACGTCTAGCAGTATTTAGACACTGCATTGATTGTGATGCTTCTGCTGTTGCATTAACCTGTGGGAATATAATCAACTGAGCCAGGCAAAGTTACCATTAGGTTTGTTAATTAAATGTCTTACCTTCTATTTGTCTAACATAAAAGTTGCTTAACTACTAGGTAAAACTATAGTTTTGCATTGTATTGCAAGATATGTTGGAAATTTATTTTGAGAACTTTTTAGTGCGTGAAAAAGGTATGGTTTGGAAGAAACAAACATATATTAGCTGCTAGCGTTTAAATTGTTTTTTTGAACTTAATTGGGCAATTTCACAGTTGATTCTGTTTACTTTGGGAGAGGAATTATTATTTTTTTTAATTTTTATTTTAGTTGCTATGACTATGAGTATGAGACGTTTTAGTTTGCTTCAATTTCTGTGCATCCTTATACTTAGTTTCAAATATTTTCTTTCTATTGTAAGCTAATAAAGATTTTTCTCCTCCTTGTAGCTGAATGTACCTGGGTGTACAAAGCTAAGCATTGAGGGTATTGTGAATTGCCTAAAGGCTTTGAAGTCTACGGGGAGTCATGGGGTGAAGCACTTGAGGATTGGTGGGCTCTATGGTGGGACACAACAGCAATTTGAACAGCTGAAGTTGTTGTTGGGCATCGACAACCAGGTTCAGCAGTTTGTCCGTAAGCCACTTTTTTTCAACAGAGAAAACGAGTATATCTCTTGTGAGGATGATCGTCTCCTTGATATTGACATGTGCCCAAGATGCCAGAATATGAGGCTTGTTTATGATTGTCCTGCAGAGGGTTGTCAGCGGAAAGAGCATGCTGCTCAGTTATGCAGGGCATGCACTATCTGCATAGCACGTTGTGTTCAGTGTGGTCGGTGCATCAATGACAGTGAGTATGAGGAAACTTTTTGCTTGGAGGTGCTTTGTTCAAATTGTTGGAAGCTACAACTTGCAAGGCAGAATGGGGTGATTGGTCCATCTAATTTACCTGCTCTCCAACAAACTGGCAATCTTCATCTCCATGGCTAGACTAAAATAGTTACAAATATTCTGATTACGAATTGTGGTTAAGAAATTAAGATGTGTTTGTTATAATTCAAGGCAACCAGGAAGAAATGTGAAGAATTATGGTATCTCTTATCTTCATCTCCGTATCTCTTTAATCTGCTAACAGTCTCACCCATTACTGGATGTAAAACATGGGTTATTCATATTGGATCCTATGTGCCAGCTTTGGTGATATTTTAGAGAAAAGGTGGGGAAGACCATAAAAGACCAATAATCTTGTTTTGGTCGTTTGGCTTTGATAGTTGACATTGGCATTTGGACATGTTATTTGCCTATGGATGGTCAATGCTGAAGTTGGGGAGGTCATATCATAAGTAAAATCTTTGTGCGGTGAAGACTGAGGTTGAAAGTGAGGTGTTAACTAGAACAAAGGTTCACCTAAGCACTCGTATTTGCTACTGTAGATTGAGAAATGTTTTCTGCCTCTCTACTGCCTGGTGTATTCGTTGCAGTCAGTTTCTTGGTTTGTGCAGCACTTTGCAAAGCAGGCCATACTTGGTATAATCCCGTATCTGGTTGTCGCTGGAGTCTGTTTGAAGGACCTTTCTTCTCTGAGCAGCTGCATGCAATTTCTGTTCTCTGGATCCTCGCTTGTTTCCTTAATAATTGGAATTTAACTTTATGTTCCATGTGATTGGAGTTATCAATGTTATAATGTTGTACTCGTTTCTTCCTTGAGTATGAGGAAGACGCACTTATTTTATTGTTTGATGTAAAATTGTAAGCTTTTGCTTTTACTTCCCATAAAATGTGAAATAAAGTTTCAGTCTGCTATCTATTTGCTTCTTGTACTAGAAAATAAAAGAGATGTTGGATTAGTTCAATTTGGTTTAAAACTAAATTATTCGGAGGGAAGTCTACTGTGAATTCAGTTTGGGTTCTCTTTGATGTTTCCTTTTTAAGTAACTGTGTAGAGCAGTTTCATACGATTTTAAGTATTTTAATTCGCCCTTCCTATCAGCCATTAAAATTGATCACTTTGGGCTGCCAGTTCTGGGCGTTGAACGGGAAATGGTTTATTCACAGTAGCTTAAAAGCTAGGCAACTTATGGGTGAAGAATGAAGAGCTGGCCTTGGATTTGACATGGCCTATGGGATTCAATTGAAAATCCGAGTTGGGTTTGATATTATAACCATAACAATAAATATACTCAGTGTGCTATTCTTCTTCTTCTGTTTTTAATTTTGACATAAATGCAAGTCTCGTTCAAATACATATATATTTTGCTTGAAATGAGTTTCTGAATCCGACTTATACTTTGAAATTGTGCAACCCAAATTCACAACTCTATTCCCTTTTGACAAACCTCCCTTTATTTGTTCTCAAAAGATTTTTTTTTTGGTCATGTCCACCTTATTCGGCTTTATTACTCGAAAAGGAAGAGACAGTGTGAACGAACAAATGAACTCAGAATTGTCCTCTGATTTTGATAGAACACTCCACAAATAAATTTTGCCCACTTTGAATTTGAACAATGATGCACACTATAGGATCAAATGAAAGACACACGAAAAGAAGGAAACTAAAACATTAAAACAAGTAAAGAAGATGCTAATAATGGTAACTTTTTTCCTTTTCTTTTTGTTCATTTGATGAAATTTGCTACTGACAACAGAATCAAAGGAACGACAATGATGTATATATAAGAATGAGGTTGGAGGATGAGCATAAGGGCCATGAAGAATCACAGCAGATGATGGGCTTCTTATTTGCAGTCATCTTTCTGCTGAGGTTTCTTGCGCAGTTCTTTCATCCATTTGAAACTTATTATGGACTTGCCAAACTTGCTCTTGCCCGAACCATCCTTCTTCTTCTTGTCGTCGGATGCTCGTGGTGAAGGGTCAGGTTGGTTGTCCCATTGATCAGCCCATGACAACCCAGAATCCATCTCTCCTTTCTTTCTCTTCTCTCTTCTCTCCTCTCTCTTAATTTTTTTAAATGCTTTTAGATCCTCTCCACTCTCTTAATTTCTTAAATGCTTTTGAATCACCTTGTCCTTTGTTAATTATTTTCCTCTCTGTTTTTGACAGGAGGAGACGAAGCATAGACAAGTTTGGCAAAAGTTTGTTACTTTTGGGTGAGCAACATTAGCATTTTCTCTTTAAAGGCCGTGAATCTGCTCATTTTAGCCAGATGTTTGATCTGGCTCTTTCTCTTTCATTTGACTAGAGGTTCACATTGCCGTCATTTCGGTCGTTTGGATGATCAGCTTCAGAAATTTATCGTCCAGGGTTTAATTTAATCCTAAGCCAGTCATTTTGGGGAATAATGTTGTCATTTACGATTTTATGTTGACCGCATCTCTACAGCTTAAGCAACTGTAGATCCAGCCATGATCCATATTTAGAAAAAGAAACAGAAATAAACGTTTGACAGAGAACTAATTCAGAACTAATTAACTTACAATCTATGTGAATGCCATTCCACAAATAGATGGGGAATAAATCAATAATAATTAAATCAGAATAGGTTGCAAGATGCTTTAACTTTCAATTAGGATCCATTATCTATAGAATTCAATATGACCTGCAATCTCCCTACATAACATCTTTGCTTCACTAGCTAACTTTATGCTCTTAGAAATGGCAAACCCTGTCTGCTTGTGCGTAGATGCAGGCTCATATGTCTTAGCTTCCTCTTCCTTGCCCAACAAAGCTGCCTCCCTAGCGGGGACGACATTCTCCCACCAAAATTCACGTAACATGCCATGTATAAGATCCCAGTAACTGCGTTCTCTATGCACACGGAATATTGTGCTTCCATTAGGTGTCCAGCAATACAGATCAACCCATTCTCTGTCCATTATCTCCATTTGTCCCTGAACCTGAGGCATGTAATAGAATGGCATAGTTGACCATGGCAGAGCAGTCTCAGGTTTGCCTTTGTTGTATGGGCACTTCACTTCCAGGATGCCACCTCCAGGAAAGCAACCAAGAAGACCATCTGGGGATGCACCAAGCCAATCAAACTGCTCCTTTGCATGGATAGCAAATCCTAATGAGCTAACCTCACGACCTGTGATACTTCTGTAACGCTCAATGGCTGCTGCTTCATTGAGCACACCCCATGCCATAGCATACTTTTTAGAAGTTTCTAGCACCTGAGTCTCTGATGCAAATACTTTCTCATGCCAGAGCTCAGAGCGGCGTTTTCCTTTCCAAAAACCCAGAGCAGTACTGAAAGTGCTTGTGGTCAACTTGTTCCTCCGAATGGCAAACCATTCATCTGAGCGTTGAGGTGCATCAAATGGGGTGAGGTTAACAGCTAGCACTAGTGATGATGGGGCACGAACAGTAAGTGGGGTGGCCAGAGAGATATGTGTTACAATGGCGGTGGAAAGGGTTCTTTGACATCCATTTCTCCACCTTTTGCTTATGGACAAGGGAACCACTGCTTTACGGTTAATGGCACAAAATCTAGTCATGTTGCAATTGCTCATTGCAAGGAACTAGGCTGTGATGGCTGCTTTATTCTGATACAAAAAAAAAAAAAAAAAGCCACGCCCATGCAAAGTTAAATGGATTCCACTTTCAGGACCAAAAGAGAAAACAATAAGATGGATTTGGTAATTCTGTTTATAAGTAAAATAGACATAGATGTAAAGCATAAAAAATCTACAGAAAAACTTATTATGAACTAGTATATAATGAGCCGGTTACAAATCCCTAGTACAGTAAACAAAAGAATCAAGGCCCCGTTATAATCCCTAAAGAAATGCCCTATATTCTGTCCTTACTCATTAAATGATCAATATTTCATCTTGGCTGGGAAATAGGAAAACATCAAAATATCTTTCAAACTTGAGTTCATGTGAATTTTGCTATTCTTCACATTTATGTTTTCACAAATGAAACAACACAACTTTCAAAAAACCCGAGACATCAGACAAGAAGCCTACTAAAACTATTTTGTTTGCAAAAAAGTGGCGTAGAACCAACTGATCATTTCTTTCCTAACAATGCAATCACTTCCTCCCAGACAATTACAACCAGTAAGTACCTATGTCAGGATATATATGCAAATCGTGAGCCTTTCCTCCCCCCACCCAAAAAAACTCTGAACATTTCATACAAAAACATTTCACCCAAACAAATATATATAGGAACACTGAAGTAAGGAGCAAAATAACAACTTTCCACTCCCAGCTAAATGAACTAAACCTGGGATTCTCACTAACAGGTTAAGAAACCATGAAGCAGAGGAATAAGCAGCTTTTCTTCTTCTTCCATCAGACAACAAAGATGGACATTGAGAAAACGAAAAGGAAAACTCCATCTACACCACAAAACTCACATAGATAAAATCCAGGAAACCCAAAATTTTCAGGAATTGGCCAAGAGGTGTTTGGTCATATACCTGAAAGAGAGCTTGAATTGCTAAATGAGACTGAAAATGGGAGCCGAAAGAATGGCTATGGCTGTTGCTTGATTTATAATAATGGAACTCTTATCAGCTGGACCAACATAACTGGGGTACAACCATGGCCTCTTTTCCCTCTAATTTTGATGGTTATTTAATCCGGGTTTTTAGGGTTTGTCTCCAAAAGAAAATACTGGAGACATGAAAATTCAGGAGGACGCAAATCGGCATTTGAAGAATGCATCATTTCTCACCCAACGGTGTCGTTTTGGTCCGGGCCTAACAACGGAATATTGGAATTTACTCTCATATCCCAGTCACCAAAGACCCAAATTCCCATCCCTTTCAAGTCCAATCCAAGAAGCATTTGTAGTAGGAATTTTTGTCGATATATCTTATGACTATGAACTTCCCTTTAATGTGGAAATTCATTTTCCCTAAAGTTATCATCATTAAAAAATAGAAATATAGAAAAATCTCACCACTATTTGTCTTCTAATTTCTACTTTTCAATTTTAAAATAACCAAGTTTAAACTTTTTTTGTTATATAAATTTTAAAAAAATCTACAAATTGAGTTTAACAAAATAGTACTATTAAAATATTGTAATATTTGGAAATATAGAATTAGATATTACATTGTTGCTTAACCCAAATAAGCATTCATCTCATCGAAAATATATTAAAAAAAATTAACAAAAAATTGTTTCAAAAGACAAGATCCCAAGAGAATGAAGTCAAGTTATCATTTGAAAGACCTTTTTAATTTAGAAGCAATAATATGTAATGGGTCATGGGTGGTTAGTCCTTTTGGCAATGGGAAACATGATTGGCCGAACATTCAAGGTGGAAGCTAACATGAGGTATGCCTCTCGTGGGAGATTTGCTAGAGTTCGTGTGGAAGTGAACATTCATGCGTTTTGTTGAAAGTATATATTTACCCTTAAGGGTATTCTATTATTTCGATTGTACCATTGTATATATATATACTTATAGCTTCTTTTAGGGTTAATTTTTCTTAATGGAAGAACACACATTTTCTCCTCTTCTTCCTTTTCTTCTAGTTTAACATCAACTACTTTTTCAAATCCTTTTAACATGGCATCAGAGCTTGTTAGATCTTAGGATTTCTATAGATTGTTTGACTGGTCGGAGGTTCCATTCTCAAGGAGTTTTTCTTTCTTTTTAAAGTCATTATTTTCTGGTTTTCGTCAAATTTCATTAAGAATCTCTCAGATTGAAGACCATATTTCTGCTCCTTGTCATCTGAACGTCCACCGGCGGAAATTTCATCGCCGTCGACAGCTGCACGCGCCGGCACGCGCCATCGTCGGTTTCTCTCTCCTTTCACTAGTTGTCAGTGAGATTTTGCAATCTCTAAGCTTTATTTTCGAACATCGCCACCGCCATTCGTCTCAGCTCGTCGAAAGGAGGCCACCAAGCGCCGGCAGCCTCTCGGGTCACGCGCTCCACATGCCGATTACAGCTTCCGCCAACTTTCTGCCACGTGGCCGGTTCTAATTCGTCCACGTCACCCTCTTTGGTCCACGTCATCGGTCCACGTCACCAGTCCACGTCATCGCCAACTCAGCCTTCTGTCCAACCATATTCTGACACGTGTCTGCCACGTCATCGTCTCTGCCACATCATCAAGCCACGTCATCAGGTTGACTCTTATACGTTGACCGGTTCATTCTGACTTTGACCGGCCGGTTCAGCCATTTTGACCGATTTTTTGCACTCTTTAACCTGTTCCTTAGGTTTTCAGGTGTGCTGATTCTGATTTTGTGGTCCATTTTGGCTAATTCTATCTCCATTGTTGACCTTTGGTTTAATATTGCTCATTTTATTGCATTTATGGAGAAATTAGATTACTCTAAGCCTATTCAAACTACTTTTGATGGCTTTAACTATTTGATGTGGGCTAATGAAATGTGTAGTTTCCTTAAAGGGAGGAAATTGTGGCGTTTTGTGACCGGTGATGAACCTAAACCGGTGAAAGAAGATGATGAAACTGAAAAGCAATTCTTTGAAAGATTTGAAGATTGGGATTGTAAAAATCATCAAATCTTGTCATGGCTTCGTAGCACTATCTCATCACAGATCAAGAAACAGTTTGGATGAGTTGGTAGTGCAAAGAAAGTTTGGGACTTTTTAGCTAGGAGATATTCTGTCAAAGGGCGAGCTTTGGGTTACAAATTATTCTGTGATCTGGCCCATCTTAAACAGCAGCCTGGTCAGTCTATTCATGAGTTTTTGTCTCAGATGCAATCTATTTAGGATCAAATGACTTTGAGGGAGCCTTCATGGGATTGTATTGGAGATGCTGAGAAATACGCCAAAGAGAAGGAGGAATTCCAAGTTTATCAATTCTGTATGGCTCTCACTGATGAATTTAAGTTTGTTCGTAGTTCTCTACTTCATAGAGATCCTCCACCTTCTCTTGATGTGGTTATTTCTGAGATTTTATCTGAGGAGACTAGATTGAGTACTTTGAAGTCTCAACATTCTATGGTATCTACTGACAGTTTGGTTGCTGTAGTCTCGTCACCTTCAGTTTCCTTAGTCACATCATCTTCTATTGGATCATCTTCTCCTTCTTCAAAGAAGAAGATATGCCGATACTACAAGAAATCTGGTCATGTTATTTCTGAGTGTTACCGTCTGCAGTCAAAGAAGGCTTCCGGACTAAATCCTCAAACTCCAAGGAATACTTTTCAAGGCTCCAACTCAATCACTACTGCTGCCGCTTCTGCCACCGAGGAGTCTCGTTCTTTGACTGTTTCTATGTCTGACCTAGAAAATATTGTGAAACAATTGATTGATAAAACAGGTTCATCTTCTGTCCTTTCCACCTTCTCAAATAATAGAATACCCTTAAGGGTAAATATATATAATCGAAATAATAGAATACCCTTAAGGGTAAATATATACTTTCAAAGAAGCTATAAGTATATATATATACAATGGTACAATCGAAATAATAGAATACCCTTAAGGGTAAATATATACTTTCAACACCCCCGTCAAACTCAACATGGGAGAGAAGTAACCATGTGGAGTTTGGAAAGAAGGTCACGAAACCGATTAGGAGGATGAGATTTCGTGAAGAGATCAGCAATTTGTGCAATAGAAGGAACAGACTCAAGGCATAAGATGCCAGAGGAAAGATGCTGACGAATAAAGTGACAATCAATCTCGATATGTTTAGTGCGCTCGTGAAAGACATCATTGTGAGCAATTTGAATAGCACTCCGATTGTCACAAAATATAGGTGTGGCAGAGGAAAGAGAGACCCCAAGATCTTGAAGCAACCAACGCAGCCATAAAAGTTCGGAGCATGTGTCAACAAGAGCACGATATTCTACTTCAGTGCTAGATCGGGCCGCAACAGTTTGTTTCTTGCATCGCCAAGAGATAAGTGAGTGGCCTAAGAAGAAGCAATAACCAATGGTAGATCTTCGATCAGTAGGATCACCAGCCCAATCAGCATCAGAATATGCTTGTAATGTCAAAGATGAATCAGAGGAGTAATAAAGACCATGAAAAAGGGTGCCTTTGACATAGCGAAGTATATGAAGAATAGCAGTATAGTGAGTAGTGCGAGGAGCAGCCATAAACTGATTAACTATATGGACAGCATGAGCTATGTCAAGGCGAGTCACTGTGAGATAGATGAGACTACCAACCAACTGTCGATAGAGAGTAGGATCATCCAAAGGTTTGCCGTCTAATGGAGTAAATTTCTGATGTGCTTCAAGAGGAGTGGAGGAAACCTTAGTATCTGTGAGCCCTGCACGAGATAAAAGATCTGTGGCATATTTGGCTTGGGAAAGAAAATAACCAGTAGCACTAGAAGTGACCTCTAGGCCAAGAAAATATGTAAGATGGCCAAGATCTTTCATCTCAAATTGCTGACTAAGATAACGTTTAAGTGCATTGATTCCTTGAAGATCGCTTCCAGTTATGATCATATCGTCAACATAAAGCAGCAGGAAAATAGTGCCATTATGTGAATGGCGAATAAAAAGAGCATGATCATAAGGACTGGAAGAGAAACCAAACTGAGTGACAATGGAACTAAACTTAGCAAACCATGCACGTGGAGCTTGTTTAAGACCATACAAAGCTCGACGAAGGTAAAAGACTTTGTCAGATGGATGATCATAGCCAGGTGGAGGTTGCATGTACACCTCCTCAGTGAGGTCACCATTAAGAAATGCATTTTTAACATCCATCTGAAAGAGAGTCCAGCGCCTAATAGCAGCCACTGCAAGAAGACTGCGAACAGAAGTAATGCGTGCAACAGGTGCAAAAGTTTCTTCATAGTCAATTCCATACTCCTAAGTAAAACCCTTGGCTACTAACCGAGCCTTATAACGTTCAATAGAGCCATCAGAACGGGTTTTAATTTTATAAACCCATTTACAGCCAATAGCTGACTTTCCAAGAGGTAAATCAACTAAATCCCAAGTATGTGTCTTTTCTAAGGCTTGAAGCTCTTCTGCCATTGCTTTCTGCCAAAGAGGATCGGACTTTGCCTCTCGAAAGGTGTTAGGTTCATGTAAGGAAACAATAGCAGAGTAACAATGATAGTCACGAAGGTGAGATGGAGGTTGACTTACTCTAGTGGAACACCGTAAGGATACGGATTCTGGTAGAGAGGTGACAGACTCAGGAATTGGTGGAGTGCTCTGTGTGGGACCATCAAATGAGGTAGATTCATTGAGTGAGGCCGCAGTAGGATCACTTGAAGAACTAGTTGAACAATCTTTGCAATGAGATAAATCATCTAGGAATAGATCAATGGAGGGATTAGTAAAGTATGAGAAATCAGGATTTTGAATTTGAAAGTTGGAGAGAGAGGAAAACATTTTGTGCTCCCAAAAGGTAACATGTCGAGAGACACGAAGTCGTTTTGAAATAGGATCCCAACAGCGATAACCTTTATGCTCAATGCCATAACCCAAGAAACAACATAAACGAGCTCTAGGTTTAAGTTTGTTGTGCTCATGAGGTTGAAGTTGTACAAAGCAAGCGCAACCAAAAACACGCAACAGGTTGTAGTTGGGCAAAGAACCATAGAGTCGTTCATAAGGTGAAGTGTTGTCAATGGTAGGTGTGGGAATGCGGTTGATGGTGTAGACAGCTGTGAGTGCAGCTTCTCCCTAGAAATATTCAGGACAGTTGGAGGAGATAAGCAAAGCACGAACAGTATCAAGAATATGTCGGTGCTTTCGCTCAGCACGTCCATTTTGTTGAGAAGTTCCTGGGCAAGACCGCTGAATCACAGTGCCATGATGAGAAAGAAAATTGAGAAGATGAGTTTCCCTATATTCCATGGCATTATCAGTGCGAAGGATTTTTATAGTGCGAGAAAACTGAGTTTTTACCATAGTTGCAAAGTTAGAGATAATGTTAGGAATCTCAGATCGATTTTCAGGAGATAAATCCAAGTATAACGAGAGAAATCATCAACAAGTATAACAAAGTATTTAGAGCCTCCCATAGTGTCACAAGGTGAAGGCCCCTAAACATCAGAATGAATCAAATCAAAAGGAGCAAAAGAAGTAGTTTTACTCAAATTAAAAGGAAGAGCATGATGCTTAGCAAGTTTACAAGAGGTACAATCAACAGTTTCTTCTTTAATTGATCCTAACTTTCCACTAGAAACTAAAGACTTCAATCTTGGAATAGAGATATGACCAAGACGAGAATGCCACAAATCAAAAGAGGCAGAAGCAACAAAAGAAGTCAAATATTTTTGTGGAATGTTCAAAGACACCAGTTCAAACAAGCGTCCCACTTTACGGCCTGTCCCAAGAATCTCTCCCGTCTGAGGGTCTTGCACACGACAACCATGGTTGGAAAAGATAACATCAAGGTTAAGTTCAGTCAGTTGACCAACAGAAATTAGGTTCAAAGATAGTTTTGGAACATGAAAAACATCTGACAATGTTAAACCAGAACTAGACACATTGCCAACATGATCAACAGACATAATGGAATTGTTTGCAGTTTGTATAGCAGGAATATGACAAACGTCAGTTTTGGTGACAAGAAAATCATTGTCATGAGTCATATGATTGCAAGTATATATTTACCCTTAAGGGTATTCTATTATTTCGATTGTACCATTGTATATATATATATATACTTATAGCTTCTTTTAGGGTTAATTTTTCTTAATGGAAGAACACACATTTTCTCCTCATCTTCCTTTTCTTCTAGTTTAACATCAACTACTTTTTCAAATCCTTTTAACACGTTTGATTCTGAAAATGGGTTTCGATGGCTTTTCGCAGCAGGTTAAGTAGGAAGGATTGTTGCTTGTATGTTTTCGATGTGGTAAGATCGGTCACAACGCTGGCCAAACGGGTTGTCCTCTTGCAAATAAGACCAAGATAACACAACCACCACTGATGGACCAGGATAGTGGCTCAGCGGTCTAAAGGGTTGGTTTAGAGAAAGAGATAGCTCTACAAGAGGTGTAGATGCATATGACCCTTGGATACTTGCTCAGCGCCGTAAACCTAGGTAGGAGATTGTCGAATCCAAATGATAAGGGTAAGAGCATACAGGAGTGAGGAAATCAAGCGGGGTCAAGATTTGATGCATTAGCGGGATTATGAGGGAAATATGGAAAATGATGTAATTATAGTCGAAGGGGGAGAATCAAGGGATATCAGAAGGTAAAAGGAGTAAGGATGTGAAGGGCTAGGCCTCAAATGTCGGTCTTGCATGTAATAGTGAAGCCTAGGTCAAATCGTAGCCTAAGGCTAAGAAAGTTGTATCTAATATGAACTTAGTTATTATTAATGCTAATAGGCCTAAGCCTTTGGTTCCTCAAATGGGCATAAGCCAACATAAGGCTGAGAGTTTACAAATTAAAACAAATAATATGTCGAGGGATGGGATTGAACTTGTTAAAACCAGTATGAAGGATGTTACGTTACAGTCAGAGTTGAGAAACTATGATGATTGCATGGAGGAGGATATGATATCAGCTACTCGACTCTTATCGGATCATAAGAGCCGTAATCCACTTGATCTAAATGTAGGAACTATTGTTCCAGAGACGCAACATCAAGCTATGGAGGAAGATGATATCGTCTCGGATGAGGTACCTTACATGGGTTATGGTGGGGCTTTTCTTAGGAAGTCGAATAACCTAGAATCCTTCAAATTTAATCGTTAGTGAATATTCTCCTTTGGAATGTTAGAAGGGTTGGTAGCAAATGCTTTTTGCGTAATGTTAGAGAGTTGATAAGGGTGTATCACCTTGTAATCTTGGTAGTGGCAAAACCAAGAATATTGGGCAATAGAGCAAAGGAAGTGGCTAAGAAGTTGAAGTTTAAAGGGAGGTTTCTTGCGGATCCTGTTAGGTTTGTAAGAGGTTTATGGTTGTTATGGTATTTAGATGTAGTCTCCTTGGATATGGTACACTTCTCACCTCAAATGATTCATGCTATTGTAAGCTAACAAGGACGCACGGATTGGATGTTGGCAATCTATGCCAGTATTGTACCTATTAATAGAGTCAGGTTATGGGAGCATCTCTAGGAATTTGCTTTGATGATTACTATCCCTTGAGTGATGGTTGGAGACTCTAATGAGCTGTATGATAGTTCGGAGAAGTTTGAAGGGTCTACAATATCTTTGTCACATTGTTTTAAATTCAAGGCTATGATGGACGCATGTGGCCTACTAGACTTGCGTTTCCAAGGGCCTTTTTTTACATGGTGCAATGAAAGGCATGGTCAAGTACGGGTCCAGGAACATTTAGATCGGACATTATCCAATATGCTATGGCGTACTATATTCCCGAAAGCGGCTGTTAAACATTTACCTTGTACTCATTCTGACCACTGTTTTACCTTGGTTCAATATGAGCCGTTAAGTGGATTCTACTAAATAGCTTTTTCACTTTCAAGTAATGTGGTTATCGTACCATCTTTCTTGATGATGTGGTCCTTAATAATTAGGGCAGGGGATGATTTGAAGTGACAGATATGATATAAAGATTGGCTGATTCTTTAGGAACATGGAATAGAAAGGTTTTGGGGAATTTATTTGGCAAGAAGAAGAGTTTGAGGGCAATGTCACGCCCTGACCTGGAGGTCGACCATTTAGTAACTGCCGCATTACCTCAAAGTATGCATTTGTAGTTATGTACCCCCAAGTACCATAAGGCATGAATTGAGTATCATCATTACAAAACAATTTAAAATTTAACTTTAATTAGAATAATATTTATAATATAAAACCATCTAATAAAATAGTTTAAATCAAAGACGAGTACCAGTGAAATAATTTGAAGAAATACCTAAGTAGTGGAAATAATAGAATTTCTAAGGGCCATCGACTCATTTAATGATCCTTGCTCACGGAAGTTGCATTCAACAAAGTTGGTTACAGGTAAATAACAGAGTTTCAATGAGTTTCCAATTAAGGTTAGGGAAAAGTGGGAGTGATACAAAGGAAATTTATAAAATAATTATTTTTTTTGTTTAAAACCTTTTCCCCAAAACCTTTTTATCAAATTCTAAATAAGTAAATTGAAATGAATCGAAATAAATTTAAAATAAAATCTAAAATGGACTCGCCCCAAATACTAAAGGCTGGACCTCACAATGGTTGTATGCCTCACTACGTGGATGACTATCTCTTTCTCTTAAAACTATATATATAAACTTTTCACATACTTTTCTCTCTCTAGCATGTTCCCTCGATAGTGCCATGTGCTGTGGGTGGAGCACAGCTACAGTTTAGCCCTGGCGAGTTTTCCTCCGCGCTTCTCTGTCCCGGGGTCCATTGATCACACTACTCCTCAAAAGGCGGTCCATGGCATGTCCCGCTCGGTCCATGGCATGTCCCGCTCGGTCCACTCACTCTTATTAGAACGTCGAGTCTCTATCTCATTTACTGCACTTCTCATCAGGTGTCGATTGATCATCGTTCTCATCTCACATATAAATATATAAAATATAAACATAAAACATACACATATAAACATTTTTAGTTTCTTAAAATCATCTTACCCACTAGATTAGTGTATCACAAAATAAAAAGTATATGTGGAGGATTACCCGAATCCCAAAATATTTATAAAACATTTTTGTAAAACATTTTAAAATAATTAAACCTAATGGCTAAGCAATGAAATCTAAGCCACTCACAGTACTGGAAGGTTCATATACTCCCAAAGAGTCCTCCAGGATTGGTCTCCAGAGTATTGATGCACTTAATCGCCCAAAGCCTAATCATACGGAGAAATGAGTTAAAAAACTAATTCTAATCTATGATGCCTTAAGATAAGGTTCGAAAATGATTTCGGAGGTTTAGAGGTGTCTTGGGTCAATTTGGGGTCGCTTAGTGTTTCAAAATGTAAAATGACCATTTTACCCCCAACATTCATAACTAGTGCCTGACTTCTTCAAAAACAAAGCCATTCCGCCTTTGTACATATCCGAAGTTGGCTCTAGCCAAATCTGGTGCCAATTATGCCTCAGGTTTAGCCCGAGAGTTTGCTTCTTCACTTCTTTATCCCATTTCTCTTTCAACTAAACCATCACACACACACACTTCGAAACATCCACAACAATCTTACTGATCTTGATTTCTAATTCATCTATCCAATTTCCACAATTTCTAACCTAACTCCAATTATGCACCTAAAACTAACACCTAATTTTGACCTATCATAACTTTTGATCTAGTGCATGGATTGATATAAGGTAAGAGGCGTTGGAAAGGCTAATGAGTCTACTACAACATATTAAAATTGCACCTTGATTCACCTACTAGATTGTAAGATACAACTAGATCCTCTTAGCAGTGCCAAAGGCTCCTTCTTGCTCCTTTTTACATTTTCTCTTAGGGAGTTGGAGATTTGTTTTAGGATGTTTAGGGAGTGTTTAAAGGTTGGTTGAGGTGGCAATTTTTTTAGAGGTAGAGAGAATCGGAGAAGAAAGAAAGAAAAGGAAAAAGAGAGAAATAGGGGTCTTGGCTCACTTTTAACCTATAATTTTGGCACCAATTATGAACAATCCTAGCACTGGTTGTGCCCAAAATATCTTTCTCCACTTTATTTTTTTCTCTTCTCAAACCTTCTTCCACTAGCATCCATATCCGACGTCGATTCATTTCAATTCTGACATTGGAGGTTCCCTTGGCATCCATTTTATTCGTTTCGCTTCTGATTCGATCCAATCTCTTTCTTGGACTTTACTACACTTCTCTAACTCCTTCCTAATCTTCATTACTACTCTAATTGAAGTTCGGTTGAGTTATATACAAGTTCTCTTGCTTATATGAACTGAATTAGGGTTTTAGTTCGAAATAGGGTTTAAGCTTTTCTTAATCTATCCTAGAACAATCCATACACAACCTAATACCTAATCTTCCTATTCTATCTAATTTTATCCTAATCTTCTCTCCCATCACTTATACTAAGGTTTAATTACCTAATGAAACATCTCATTTCCTAGTAACTCATCGTCTTCCACTATTCCGATAAGTATGGAAAAGAATTGGAAAAAAATTTGCTGTTAAGCAAGTGCTCTAATTACCATAAAAATTTAAGATAGAATGGTTTTGAAAACCTATGTATAATCTATATTGCCTTAGTGTAATATATAATTACAAGAGTTGTAGTCAAAGTGAATTATAACAAGTCTCCTAAGGATATATAACTAAGGGATTACAACAACTTAAAGAGATTAACTTAATCACTATCTCTTAGAGCTATCTTTATTTGTACAACCAATGTTAATCCTTCCAATACAATGTGCATACCAAAGTCAATTGGTGGGTTAAGCCTATGTTGCATGGATTTACATTACATGGCATTATTGCAAAAAACTACATGGTGGTTCTTAAATGAACTAGATAGCTTGTGGGTCCATGTATTTCATGCTAAATATAGGTTGGGTATTGATTTTGTGAACTATGCATTAAAAAATGTCAAAAGGGCAGCACCGTGGTCTTCTCATGGCATGGTTTAATGCAGAGGTGTGTGGTCCTAAGCAATAGTCTTAAATAGAGAATTGGTGACGGCAAACACGTTAATTTTTTCAAGGATGATTGGTTGGATGGTCCTTTGATAGTGATGCTTCAAGAGTATGCGTTTGATACTCTGATTAATGATGTTAAGGTTGGTGATTTTCTAACAGCCACATGATGGAATTAGGATGCACTTTTTCAACATTTACCAACTAAAATAGCTCTGAAAGTCATGGGGTATCCATTACCGAGGATTGTCACCAGCAAGATCATTGCATTTGGAAGTTCACTGCAAACAGATAATTTTCTTTTTAGTTAGCTTACATGGCATTGACAAGCTATGGAGAAAGAGGTAGTAAGGTTCCTTGGGAAAAATTTTGGAAGATTCTTGCTCCTTTAAGATGGTTGTATTTCCTTTGGCTAGTTTATAGGGATCATCTTCTTACAAATAGTTTATGTTTTAATCGTAATATGTGTGCATTTGATGCTTGTTCAGTTTGTGGTAGTAATGTGGAAACTGCTTTCCATGTTTTGAGAGATTGTGATGTTGCTTCACAAGTTTGGAGGTCCTTGGTTCCAACAAGATATTGTAATTTTTTTTCTTTAATTGCACTTTGGCTGTTTGGGTAGTGGAGTATATTTTGAATTACTCGAAAAGAAGCCGTGTATGAGGAATTGGAATTTTGTTTTTGTTTCGGGCCTCTCAAGGTTATGGATGAGGAGATGCAATTTTATTTTTAGACCTCTTAACCTGCCTCAAGATTGTGAAGCTTTGGTTCAATTTATCCTTGCATCTACTAAGGAGATATCTCTGATCATAAAGGGAGGTAAGAATGTTGTTGCAACTAAAGGTAATATTTACTAGATGCCTTTCTCAAACTCTTGTATTGCAATTAATACGGATGAGCCTCCAAAGGCAATCCTGGTCTCTAAAGCTAGTAGAGTGTTATGAGATGAAAATGGAAGATGGCTTCTTAGTTTCATAGCTCATCTAGGAGTATGGTCTAACATGGTGGCGGAGTTACATGTATTGTGCTATGGGCTTCCCGTCGCATAGGAGGCTGGATATAGAGAGGTTGTGTGCGAGTTGGATGCCTTGATGGTGTTACTGTGAAACCCAGACCTAATTTTCTAGGTCAATTTTTGACTGTAAATTTTTTTTTCACGCCAAATTGACCACACGTGTAGTAGTGCACACATATAAATGTAGATTAATTTAAAATTTTGTATCAAGAAAATTCCAATTTGGAAAATTTGGGAACGTGAGAAAATTGATTACTTAGAGGACAACTAATTTAGTGAGATTAAATAAAAGTCGAAAAGCTAATTTGAAATAGGAAAATTGATTGAGTATAATATATTTGAAGATTTAATTGTGAAATTGGCAAATGGGTGCAACAAGTAGACCTGTCTAAGGGCCGGGCTACCCGCCCGAACCCGTAAGCCCGCCCGATATTTGGGAGGGTTTGGACAAGAATTTTAAATTTAAGGGCCGAGCTTGGACAAAAATTTTAGGCCCGTTTAGAAAACGGGCCGGGCTTGGTCATAGGTATAAAAGTCCGAGCCCGGCCCGTTTTACTATTGCTTTAATATAAATATATTTTTATATATTTATTTTATTTGTTAATGTGTTATTTTTCTTATTTTTTTGTATATGATATTGATATTTTCAAATATTATTAGTATTTAGACTTTGTTAAATTTGTAAAAATTGCTTAGATAATAATTTTTTAAATGTATTGATTTACTTTTATTTATAATATAAATTAATATAATTTAATTTTTAAAATTAGTGTCCGAAAAAAATTAAAGACGGACTTTTGGACGAGTCTCGGGCTTATATAAATATTTTAGGGCCGGGCTTAGACAGAAGAGTAGGCCCGAAATACCGGGCCGGGCTTGGACAAGCAAAGATTTTGTAAAATTTTACTCAAGCCCGGCCTGGCCCGACCCGAACCCGGCCCATGGACACCTCTAGGTGCAAGTAAGAAGAGTTGTGGGTCTAATTTGGAAATTTGAAGAAATATGGGGGTAAGAATGGAAAGAAAGTGGGTGAGTGGTGGGAGGGCCTCACCACCCACCATACGTCGGCAAGTTCAAAATGGAAGACCATTTTTGGTCTTCTTCCTCGGACAACACATACACACACACACACACACACACACACACACTCTTTCTCTCTCTCTCTTTCTCTTTTGGCTCTTACATTTCTTTCTTTTCCTTTCTAAGCATCATCTCCTTCTTCTTCTTAGAAAGTTACTGAATGACCTCACCAATTTCCCTTATGTCCCATGATTGATCCTTGTTAGAACTTAACATGCAATGTTATATTTCTAACCTATGAAACCTCCTATTCAAACCCATTATCATGGTTTGTTAATTGGGAGCTAGTAGTGCAAGCAAAATAAGGTCCACAAGGAGCTAAAGTAGTGTAGGTAAAAGAACTTCCATTTTTGTTAAGTTTCAAGTCTTGATTGGTTATGATGTGCTAAGCATTATAGTAATATCTTCCTAGGCTTTGAAAATAGCTTTTGAAATAGTGATTGACTTGTTTGGAGCAAACAAAGGCTGCTGAAAAATCCTAGTTAAGGGTAAGAGTTTCACACTCCAAAACTCTCAAGTATAACCTTAGTTTTTTTTTTTGAATAAAATGCACTTTCAATTTATTAATAAAGAGTTCCAATACAAATATACATCATAATAATTAAGACAATAAAGTGAAAATAAATCATTCTTTCGATGAAAATCTTCAGCCATCTGAAACTTATTTCAATCGCCATAAAAACTGGGTCTGACTTGTAGAACAGCACTTTCCTAAAAGGATTACGAAAGTTAGACCTAGAACCTTCTTCATCTGCCAATATCACGCCCATTGTCGTCTTGCTTTCGCTCTTTCCTCTGAAAGAAGAGCTTTTACAAGCGATGGAGAAACGATTGATTCGTAGATCTTTGCAACGAGCCTGTACCTCCCAAGGCAGGCAATTCTTTTGACGTTGAAAAGAAAGTTGAGACAGAAAAAGAATACTCATCATAAAAGAAATACTGTTTTAGACTCTACGTAAACCAAACAAACTAAACGATTCGAAACCCACAGATCTAAAAATCTGGGGAACTGAAAAAGAAAAATTGATACCACAGATCAAAAGATCTCGGACTACCAACCACCAAGATCTGTAGATCTGGGGAGAAACTTTATTCCAATACTAGAAACTAACTGAAAAACTAAAACTACTACAAAGTTCCTCCTCCTCCTTGGCAACAAAGGCTAAGAAGGAGGAGAGCCTTGGACTAGAAAAGAAAAATCAGAGGAATTTTTTTTATGAGAGAAGAGAGCCGGCCAAGTATAACCGTAGTAGAATGGCCATTTTAAACTTTAATTTTAATTGGGTTAAAGGTATGCTTTAAATCTGAATTTGAGATATCTTAGAAACCATATATTAAGGTTAAAATCAGGAGAAAATGGTATAAAAATAATGTCATGAAGGTTTTGTAAATATGGATTGAAAATCAAAAGAAAAACTTGAAATAGTATGCTCTTATTGTGTTTCTGGCAGTAGAGTTTAAGGCACCTTAGAGGGGACCTAGGAGTGTCAAAATAGGGTGAATGAGTAGTCGTTGAAAAGAGCAAGATGTCTTTTAAAACTTTTTAGAAGAAACATTTCCCAAATTTTGGTTTTAAAGGGGTGAAATATGGTTATTTCTGGAGTGTAGCCAAACTGTCTCAATTCTACAACTCTACTTTATAAAATTTAATTGAAAATATTAGAGGCTGAATCTATCTTTCAGTAAATAGAGAAATGTTAAAAACTCATTAAATTATCATGTGATTTTGGAATTGAGTGATTTGAAGTTAGGATTAGGGAGATATGATCTCTTGAAGTTACTGTTTGAATAAGGGAAACTGGCTGCAAATGCACAAACCTATTGCCAAGAGGGGCCATGCCCTTTTTGGGGCACCAGATATGTGCTGGGACACAGGCCCAAGTTTTGCCCATTTGGGTGCATAATAATAGCAATTTCAAATATTGGTCTGTTTACAATCATATTAGCTCATAAAGCCCAATGGATTTTAAGAAACTAAAAATTATTATAGGCCTATATTAAATAGTCAACCTAGTTGGTTTAGTAAAATATGTAATTTTCCATTTAAAGGTTGAATTTATGAAAATGCCCATATTTATCAAAATTTCCATTTTACCCCTAGAGAGAAAAAGACCATTTTACCCTTAGGGTGTAAAGTCGCTTAAAGACCAATCTTAAGTTCGTTAGAAGCCTGTTTAGGCTATCCCAAGTTTGCATATATATGTATTTGTTTTGAAAAGATTTTCTAATAATTTTCACACGAAATAGGAGCATCGGCGAAGGATTGTGGCGAGGGCTCCTACTATGTAGTTAGGTTAGCGCATGAGTATACTACTTTCTCAATTTGTAAGTGGTTTGACCTCAATGTTTAGTGACATTAATGGCACGTGTTTTTAATTATTTTAAATTAAATGTTTTATATGTTTTGGGATATAGTATGCCACTGCACAAGTATATACCTTTTTATGGGTGGGTTATACGTATTGTACATATATATATGATGATATAAATATTTTAAATAATTTTATACAAACCCGATCGTGGCGTGATGAGAGTCCGTACATGACTTGCCCAATCGAGGTATATGTTTTTATATAAACCTAATCGTGGCATGATTACGGTCCGTGTGCAACCTGCCCGATTCAGGTATGATATTCGCCCATTAGGGACTGCCCTAAAGGGGTTTATTGCTAGCTTAGTTATGGTGGCTTGTGACCCGTTCTCCAGAAGGGAGACACAAGTACACTACTCTGGAGTAGAGAGCCGTAGAGGGTGACTTGCCAGGGGTTAGTGTTGTTGTTTTGGGACAACTATGGCAACATTGGAAGAAAGGGCATAGTATGTATATACATATATATATATATATATATTTTAAAAGATGATTTGATGAAGAGTTCTCCCAACGATTCGAGCTCATCGACGGATGAGGCTCGTTCGATTTCAGCTATTCTAACAAAATCATTTTATGAAAGTGATTTTATTGGTGGGAATTGTTTTAAAAATGAAAATGATGATTTTTAATATTGATTTTGGTATTATTGTATTCTCCACCATCTTTAGTTTTTTACATTATTTCCAAATCACATCATTGGGTCCTTGGACTTACCCCATGGGTTATTTACATTTTTCAGGCATTATGACTCATTGAGGAGCAGTTACTTTATGAAACATGCGGACTAGCATTCGGCTTATGTAGGTTCTCTATTCTTAGAATGAGTGATCCATTTGTTTGTTTTAAATTCTGTTATGCTATATTTTATGATTCACTTCGCACACTTGTAAACACAACTTGTTTCAATATTTTATTCACGGGAAACTTTATTTATTATATTTATATATTGTTTAAAGATATATTTTGAATATTGAAATGTTCTTTTATAAATGATATTTAGTATTTATATTTATGCTTAATATTCAATGCATTGTGCTGTTTCTGAGATGTGGCCGGTCGACACATACTTTGAGGTAGTACTGCGGCTGTCACGTGGCCGAGCCTGTGGGTCAAGGCGTAGCAATTACATCTTATTCAATCAGCAGATTCATTATGCCACCCTTTAGGAAGTGTGATTGATGATATTAGACAGTTGAAAGGCAGAATTGGCATCGCTCCCTACAACACACTTTTAGGGAAGGGAATTTTGTAGCTAATATGCTGGCCAAGGAGGCATGTGATTTGGACAATGAGTTTGAACTACAAATGGCTTCATTTTCATGGGTGCTTCAATATTTGCATGCAGATGCTAGCGTGTTTGTTCCCTTAAGGGCTTTAAGATCTCTTAGGGCTTGTTTAGTTCAAAAAGGGGGAAGGGAGGGGAGGCGTGAGGGAGGGAAGGGAGGGGAGGATTTTAAGGGAAGAATGTCTTTTTTTCCTATTTGGTTGGAAGAGGAGTTAGGAGAAGTTTAATGTATATTTTTACCAAATTATCCCCATATGCAAAATCTTTATTACTATCATTATTAATATTAATATATTTTTTCTATATTGTCATGCCATGTAAAAAAAATCTTTGTCAAATAATCTTTATTAATTATTATTATTATTATTCTTGAATTAAAAAAATATAGAATATAAAATATAAATCAAATATAAATTAAAATATATAAAATATAAAAAAATGTAGGTAGTGAAGATTAAGAAAGAGAGGAAGCAAAAAACTAATAAAAATTTACAGACCATAAATAAATAATTAATTAAATAAAGCAATCAAAATTAAAACATGAAAATAAAAAAAATAGAAAGAAAAATTAAATAAACATTAAAAAATTATTTGGTAAAATATATAATTTTAAAAAAATAAAAAAAATAAATGAAACAAAAAGATGAATTTGAGAGAGAGAGAAAAAAGAGAGAGAGATAAATTATACTAGGATTACAGCCTGCGCTAACGCTGTGGGTACACCGATAATTTATGTTTTTTTATCTTTAACGCGTAGAGTCTTAAGAAGCAAATGAAATACAAAACAGTTAAAGATGTATGAATTATAATATAATTCGTTCTAAAGTAATTCGAGACTATCTTTTTTACCAATCTTTTATCTATTCCAAATTTTATTAACATATTGTGATAAAGGCTTAGGAAAATTGTCATGTTTCATTAGGCTGTCGTATAAACTATAATGTATTCTTTGCAAATAAATTCAGATAATGGAGACCAACCTGAACAAATGAAACACATAATTTTAGGGACCATAGATTTTCAGTAAAAATTTTACTTTGGAATACCGAATTAAAGAGGTATAAATTAAGCTATATATAATTCCTTTCTCTATCATTTCTATTCCATAAACCCTTAGCCTTTCATATTAAATCTGAAAAAAAAAACCCCCAAAAAGAGAAATATTAGAAAGGGGGAAGGGAGAAAAATCAAGGAGAAGTGAAGGTAGAGACATGGATCGGAATGAAAGAGAAATAGAACGGTAGAAAAAAAAAACCAAAAGGAAAAGAAAGATCCACAATAGAGATATACGAGAAAAAGTTGATAAAGAATGGAAGAGTTGAAGTCAAAATACACTGAACTGACAGTGGAAAGTGGATCGCTGGGTTTTTGGGAAATTAATAAAGGAGAAGAAATAGAGAGACATAAAGAAAGAAAGCTATAATTTTTTTATTAAAAAAACCCAAATTATTATTAATAAAATAAAATTACTTTGTTAGCAATGTCACTGGACAAAATTATAAAATAATCCACACTTACAATTACCAATTGCTAACTAAAATGGTAATAAAGTCATTTTTGCACAACATTAACTTCATTGGCTTGAAATTATCATTTAACCTAACAAATAAGTCACTATATACCAGATTTAAAGGGTAAAAAAGAGATTAACTCGGAGATAGAATTAATATTATAATAAAGTACATGCATTTAATAAATATAAATAATAAATAATAAATAATAAAGGATAATAAAAGGTTGATGTGGACATCTTAGGAGAGCTTCTTTGGGAATAGATTTAAAAGAATGTATAGATATATAGATAGTTAAGTAATGATAGAATTATCAATAATATTAAAAGAGGTAAATTTGTCAAAAACTTACCACTCCCCTAAAAGACCCTAATTTGAGAGAGTAGAATATGACGGGTTAGAAGGAGTTTTATCCTCCTCCCCTCACTCCTCCTCCTCCATACTTCCAACCAAACAAAACAAGTTCTTCCTAACTCCTCCTAAATACTCCAGCCAAACAAGGGGTTAGATCCTCCTAACTCCTCCTAAATACTCCAGCCAAACAAGGGGTTAGACTTTCTAGTGTTTTGTTTATATCTTGTAACAAAAAAAAAACTCTTATGATTAATCGCATTTTTATTTTTCAAAAAATATAATGCTATTTTTATTCTACAGTTTTGAAAATTTTGTTGAGAATTTTTTTTAAAACCTTACAATAATATATTTTAAAATTTAAAACTTAACATTAAAAATTAAAATTTTTTATTTGGGGCTAAACTTATTTAAGGTATTGTTGGCTTTAAAAAATTGTAAAAGTTTAAAATAAATGAGGCATGCATTAACTTCTTACTTTTCTCATACAAGTCAAGATAATAACTAACAATTTTGATCCACGCTAACGTCGCGGGATTATATAAAATTATAATATATTATATTTTTTTATTTGTTAGAGCATATATGAAAAAAATTAGATTAGACTTATACTAATATCATGGATTATATAAGTATTGTATATTTATATTGAATTGTAATAAATTCTTTATACTTTTTAAAATATATATGTTTTAAACAATATTATTAAGAATAATATTATTATAAAGAAAGAACATTACATGACTAATACAATAGTAGCAAATCAATTAAAATAGTCTGTTAGTGCCTTTAAAAAAAAGTATCTTAATACCTTTTTCTTTTTTAAAAAAAAATTTTAAATCATGCATATTTTTCTTTTTTTTAAAGACTGTATAATCTATTTTTTGAATAAGCATAGTATAATCGTAATGGTGTTTTTAATTCATATGTATTTCCTTTTTTTTCTAGTCTTAATAGTTTTTTTAATAAGAATTGAATTTTTTTAACAATTTAAAATCCATTTCTAATGATGTTAACTTCAATATATTTAATTAATAGATATTAGAAAAGACAAATTAAAATACCTACTTTAAAAATATATATGCCTTTAATGCCTATTTCTTCTCTTTAATTTAAATCATGTATATTTCTCTTAAAAAAAAGATTGTATATTCTATTTTTTGAATAAGGATAATATAATCTTAATAGGGTTTTTAATTCATGTGTATTTTCTTTTTTTTAATAGTATCGGCTTAATGGGTTTTTTTTAATAAGTATTGAATTTTTGTTAAGAATTTAAATGAAATTTGTAATGGTATTAACTTTAATATATTTAATTAATAGATATTGTAAAAGACAACTTAACACACCTACTTTAAATATTTTTTTAAAAAATATTATGGTTTTAATAGATTTTTTTATAAGAATTGATTTTTTTAAGAATTTAAAATCCATTTTTAATGGTGTTAACTTCAATATATTTAATTAATAGATATTAGAAAAGAAAGATATTGGAAAAGACAAATTTACACATCTAACTTAAAAATATATATGCTTTTAATGCATATTTCTTTTTTTTGTTCTAAATCATGCATATTACCCTTTTTTTAAGGATTATATAATCTATTTTTGAATAAGGATAATATACTCTTAATGGGGTTTTTAATTCAAGTGTATTTTCTTCTTTGTTTTTTTTTAATAGTGTGGGCTTAATGGGTTTTTTATAAGTGTTGAATTTTTTTTTAAGAATTTAAACAAAATTCTTAATGGTATTAATTTTAATATATTTAATTAATAGATATTGAAAAAGATAACTTAATACACATACTTTAAAAATATAAGGATAATAAAAAGGTTATTTATGAGATTTCACAACAATCATTAAAATCTATACTACTATATAAAAAAAAGAATGTGAATTTACCATAACACCCATTTTATCTAAAAAACCTCTTAATTGACTATGGAGTCCATTGGTTTTTTTGTCATTTTCAAATAATTATTTTGCCTTTACCTTATTTTCCTTTCTTTTCCTTTGTGGGCCCACTTGGCATTTTTTTTAATGAGAATGAAGGTTAAAATATAAATAATATTTGTGGTGAAGGAAATTTGGTTAATTTTTTATATATATATTAACTTTGGTCAATTAAAGGCTTATTTTTTATATATTAAATTTGACTAATAAAATATCACCAAAAAAATTTGACTAATAAAATTTGATTAATTAAAGGATTAATTTAAAGGTATAAAGGGACATTTGACATCTTTTGGTTGGTTGATAAGAAAATAAACATATAAAGTTATTAAATTAATATTTACCTTCAAGAAAATTTAGTTAATTTTTTATCTATTAAATTTGATTAAAGGATTATTTTTTATTTTCAAATAAGAAAAAGGAAATGGACACAAGGGAAGATTAGAGAGGTAACAACCTTGACACAAGATATACGCATTTATGGTATTCAATATGAATAAAGATCTACGAACTCAAGATAAATAGGAATATTATTAATAACATTTCCTAGCCATAGTAGAATTAAAAGCATTTTGTTTTGCTTAATTATATTTTACATTATTATTATGACTCAACATCTTAATATGATTGTTAAGATATTAATGTGAATTTCACATGTACATTAATACAAATTAGAATAAATGAAATTAATTTTATTTATATTTATATACTCTTATCCTTTGTCTTGATTCTTATATTTAATTATTTTTTACAAAATGTAAAACTAAAAATTCCGTTGCGAAGTGCGAGTACACAGTTAGTTATTGTAAAAAGACCAAAAGGGACATTATATTTGAAACTACAACAATTCACATGGTTTTTATGAAATTTCATGAGGTGTTTAAATTAATATATATATATATTTATATTTATATAGATTACTTGTTAACGCATTAGCATTTTTCATATGTAATTATCCATTATTTTTATTTTTTAAAAAATATATTTCATCAGTCCATTTTTTTTATCTATCCCTATTCTAACATTAATTATTAGTTTTTCAAAATTACCCTTTTAAATTCTTCTCTCTCTCTCTCTCAAACAATCTTTTTATTAAATACAGTTGGAGTCCTTTACTTTTGTTTAGAATTAAAGGGGGAAAGAAATAAGGATAAAATAGGAAAATTGAGATAAATATGTATAGAATTTGTCACTGTAACCGTTTTTCTTACTTTATATAAAATAGTTAACAGGAATAGATAAAAAGGAATGAGAGAATAATAAGTTATCCACTTATCATGGAGCTATTTTCATTTATCATTCACAACATTTCCCTGAAGAAAAACCGCCATGTATTGTTTTCAGGGCTCATCTAGGAGCATGTTCTGATATGGTGGCCAAGTTACAAGCATTGCATTATGGGCTTTTAGTCGTATGGGAGGCTGGATATAGGGAGATGGTGTGCGAGTTGGATGCCTTAGTGGTGTTACATCTTATTCAATCGATAGATTCGTTATGCCACCCCTTAAGAAGTGTGATTGATGATGTTAGACAGAAGGATAGAAATTGGCATTGGTCCATGCAACACACTTCGAGGAAAGGGAATTTTTGTGGCAGATATGTTGGCAAAAGAGGCATGTGATTTAGACAATGAGTTTGAACTGCTACCTGCTCCACCTTCATGGGTGCTTCAATATTTGCATGTAGATGATGTTAGGGGCGTAGGGGTATTCGGTTCCCTAGGGGCTTTGTTCATCTCTAGTGTTTTGACAAAAAAACACCTTCATGTAGTGTTTCTAGTGTTTTGTTGATCTCTTGTAACAAAAAAAAATTATGATTAATCAAATTTTTATTTTTTAGAAAATATTGTACTATTTTTATTCTATACTTTTGGTAAATTTGTTGAGAATTTTTTTCTAAAATCTGACAATAATACATTTAAAATTTACCCTTAAAATTACTCCATCTGTTTCTAAATAAGTGTCGTTTTAAGGTAATATATAAGGATTAATGTTTGTAATAAAACTCCTAAAATCTATCAAAAAAATTATAAAATGACACATTTACCCTTTTATTAGGATTATCTATTCTCATTTAGAGATGACAATATGGGCGAGCTGGGCTGACAAGGCCCAAAAAGTTGGGCTGCCAGCAAAAAATGTGGGTTGGATTGTGCTAGCCCTAAAAAAATATGGGTCATGCCGTGCCAGCCCATATCTTTTGAAGGTTAACCCAGTCCAGCCTGCAGTCCATATAAATCGTGCCGTGCCAGCACATGGGCCACAGTGGGCTGGCACATAGGCCAATGATTTTTATTAATGTTAATTTTGTTACTCTTTTTTGTTTTTACTTGATTTTATTTTTTTAATACTGATGATTAAATTGGATTAAAAATGAAAAATTTTAACACAAAAATTTACGTGATTCGGCATACAATGTCTATGTCCACAGGAAAAGAGGAACATTATTCATTATAAATAATAAAATTTACAAATACTAATTTATATTATAAACTAAAGAAAATCTATCACCTAAAAAAATTTAAAAAAAAATCAAATTTATTCATTTTTGTCTGAAGATTTCTTTTGGTTTTGTATATTTTGTAAGCGAGATTCTACATGCAACCAATCTTTCAAACACATCTCAAGGGTCTTTGGTACCAATCTGCTTCTTCTATCATCGAGAACTCTCTCTCTTACACTAAAATAAGACTCCGAAGGGACAGTGGATATTGGAGGTGTTAGTAGGTTATGGGCAATGATGGAAAGCACATGCCATAGTTTTGCATTACTTTTCTACCATGCCAAAACATCAAAATTTTCTAATTCTTGATCATCAAAATTTATAACTTGGTTTAAATATATTTGAAGCTCGGTATATGAAGATAAAGAAGATGATGATATTACTATTTTATTTAATTTAAATATATTATTATTTTGTTTAATTTTACAACTATAATTTTAATTTTTTTCATTTTAAAATAAAAATGAATAATTATATAATTGATATATTATAAATTTACATTAAAAATGGGCTAGCCCAAATAAGCACACGGGTCGTGCCATGCTAGCACGTGGGCTGTGCCATGCTGGGCTATCTTGGTGGTTCATGCCATGCCAGCCCATGTGCCACCAAAAGGCTACCCAGCCCGTCTCTGACTAATGGACCGTGCTGGCAAGGTCTACTAAAAAAATAATATGGGTCGTGCCAGCACGACCCATATTGAGTTGGGCGATGCTGGGCTCCGTGCCGCCTGCCTAATTTGCCATCTCTATTCCTAGTAATATAACACTCTCCCTCTTTAGATAAACTTCATTAATTAAGAAAGATAGTAGGAGAGGGACAAAATTGAAAAACAAGTAGTTAATACTATATAGAATTCTAAAAATGAGATATTTTGAAGCAATTTTTTTTTTCAAAAATGACACTTATTCAAAAATAGAGGGAGTAAATTTTTTATTTGGGGGTAAATTTATTTAAGGATATTATTATCTTTAAAAAATTGTAAAAGTTTAAAATAAATAAAATGTGCATTAACTTTTTACTTTTCACATTTCACATAAAAGTCTAGGTAATAATGACTAGAGGCACTCGTTTGCATTTTTTATATGTAATTATCCATTGGTTTTTTGACCTCCACCTCTTGGCCTAGTGGCCAGAGAGGCTAACGGAGGTCATCAAGGTAGGGGTTCGACCCTACCAACCCCCTCCCCCTTAGGTAGAATTTCCCCCTTCCCCCACGTTTGTACACTAAAAAAAATTATCCATTGTTTTTTTTTATTTTTATAAAAAAATATAATAAGTTATCCATTTATCACATGGAGCTATTTTCATTTTGTCATTCACAACATTTCCCTAAAGAAAATGAGGAATGATAGGATTCGATAGGATTAGATAGATGCATTAGATTACATTGGAATTCCTAATTTAAATGATTAGGGTTCAATTTAGATCTAACTCTTATTTGATTATGGTTTAGCATTGGTGGATATGATTTTTTTTAAAATAAGGATCTTTTCCATTGTCCACAACATTCACTAATTTTATGAACCATAATTTATAATTAAAATATAATCAATTTTACAAATGCACACATGACTAAACTATATAATGACTAGTGAGATTAAGGATATGTTTACTACACCGGATTGAATTGGATAAGATAAAGAGGAAAATTATATTACAAAAATTTTGTAATGTGGTTTTACAGTATTAACATAAATTGACATATATTTGTATTGTGAGAATGATTATTTATAAAATAATTTAATTATCTAAAAATGGAGATGATTGTCTTATTTTATGAATAATCATCTCAATTGGCAAAAAAAAAAAGAATAATCATCTCCATCATACAGATTTTTTATTTTAGGGATCTCCACAATACAGATTTATTTAAATATATATCATCAATACTATAAAATCACAATATAAATTATATATAATTTTCACCATCATCTCATCCAAACTAATAATATGTCCAATCCAATAGTAATGTGTAACAAACATGCCATAAACGCAACGCTAACCAAAAGAAAAGAACGCAATCACAAGACAAGGCAAAGGGAAACAACGGCTGAGAGGCGAAGAAGAGAAGGATCCAAGAAAAGACAAAGTCCATATCAGCTCCTCCCTCTTTCTCCGCTAATCATACACTCATCACTTCCCAAGCTTTTACTTAACGCTCTCTTCTTCTTCTTCTTCTTCTATCATCCTCTCTCTCTGCTAAATACTTCTAAAAAGATTAAGAAAAAAAACCCCATCAAACCAAATCAAATCCCCCATGATTTCACTTCTCCTTCTCCTTGTCAAAACCCTCACTTTTTTTCAACTCCTAAAAGCCTAAACCCTCTTTTCCCCATCAAAGAGACCAAACCAGAAAAACCCGTTTCCCATTCAGATTCAAAACCGCCATGTATTTGTCGGAGAAGCCCCGCCCCATAGACTTATACAAGGAGGAAGGTCCTGCCACCGCCCGTGACATGATCATCGAGGTCACCACCAATGGGGATTTGCCACCTCACCACCACCCTCCTCCCCACCAGCAGCAGCAACAGCAAATGATTCTAGGTGACAGCAGCGGCGAAGACCCGGAAGTCAAAGCCCCCAAGAAACGGGCCGAGACCTGGGTCCAAGACGAAACCCGGAGCCTTATTGGCTTTCGAAGGGAAATGGACGGCCTTTTCAACACTTCCAAATCGAACAAGCATTTATGGGAGCAGATATCGGCTAAGATGAGAGAGAAAGGGTTCGATCGATCCCCAACTATGTGTACTGACAAGTGGAGGAACTTGTTAAAGGAGTTTAAGAAAGCTAAGCATCAAGATAGAGGGAGTGGGTCAGCTAAGATGTCTTATTATAAGGAAATTGAAGAGATATTAAGGGAGAGGACAAAGAACGCTTATAAGAGTCCAACTCCTCCTACTAAGGTTGATTCCTTTATGCATTTCTCTGACAAGGGTATGTGCTCTTTTTTTTTTTTAGGCTTTCATCATCTTCTTCTCTCAATTTAGAACTGGAAATTTTATTGATTTCTTTGATGTTTTGTTAATGGATGATGATTGCTTTATTTTTGAAGGCTTTATTTGGATTTTACTGTCTGCTTTGTGGTGATGTCTGTGATGGATTTTTAATCTAAATACTGATGTATTTGGCTTTAGACCTTAAGAATTTTTATGTCTAAAGTTACTCCGTAAAGTGACTTGAGATGGTTTTACGGGTTGCAGTTTAAAAAAAGTAACAGAAAAAGATTTTGGCTCTTTAATTGTGGGAGTTTCTTTGATTGAAGATGACTTTGAATGAGTGGGCTTCCCTTTTTGTTGTGCTTTAATCTTTAACTACTGGAGTTTCTTTGATTGGAAATGACTTTGAATGAGTAAGCTTCCATTTTCTACTGCTGTTTGGCAGTTTTTTGTTTGCATTCACGTTCACTATGAAAGTAAACGTAGTTACGTGAAGTTGTAAACTGCTTCTTTGAAATGATATTTTCACGTGCTATTTAGATGGGTAAATACTTAACATGTATTGTATCTACCCGTGAAGCAATTGTCATGCCTAAAGTACAAGTGAGGGATTGAAACTGTTATATGTTTAGTTAGATACTTGAAGTTTTAACCATGAATCATGCCAAGCAGACCATGAATTAGTATTCTGTAAAAGCATTAACTTCAAGATATGGCATATAGGCAGTAGGCTTTTCTGTATTCTGTTTCCTTACCTCCTTTAAATAAGAACATGGAAGTAGTATGTCAAATTAATTAAGATTCAGATCTTTGTATAAGAAAATTATATCTGCATAACAGTCTATCGATTTCCTCTCTGTTGGCTGCAGTTGGATGTTGTAATGTTCTATATTCAAATTGCAACGAACATTCATTTTTTTCTCTGTTATCATTACGTTAATAATGGTGAGTGATTTGGTTTGACTCATGCAGGTTTTGAGGATACCGGCATATCATTCGGTCCTGTTGAAGGTATGTGCTTGTAGTTTGAGTGTGTTCTGGTTTCATCTTGATTTTTTCTTTTTCAATTTTATATAAGTATCTTGTTATATTTTCTGTCAAATTAGTGTGAGTAATGAGTGAATCCCGTTGGATACAAATTCAACAATCTTATCAGCTTCTTACCTGTGTTTGGGAGCTGTATGAGGCATAATCAGAGAAGGTATCTAATTGGAGTCCTATATCTATAGTATCAAGTCTTCCATACTTTTTGTCAGACCTATGCTACAACATGTCATATTAATCAGAAAGTCTTTAGTTACTGTCACCCTCTATTTATTTTCATTAGTTAGACTGCGGTTATTCTTTTGAACTTTATACCTGAATGGCTGCCTTTTTGTGCACTAACCTCTCTAGTCTGTATTTTTAACATCCTTCATAGAAGCCAAGACATGTTTTTTGCTTGTTTCTTTTCCGTCATTCTCAATACCTTGCAGTGAATTCTATAGCTTTTAATTGTAATGAAGGTGTCCTTAGCCAAGTGGTGAGCCAGACATACCACCTGCTTCTGCCTAGGATAAGTTCTCTAAGCATTATCTGTCTTACTCCAATGGTACTATTATTCAATGGAGTACTCAACACAGTATCATAATGGCAACTAGATGACTATTCTTCATAACAATGTCTTTGACTGGCTCCTTTACCATCGCTAGACGATCAATAATGTACTTGATCATATCTGCCGTTATATTTTCCATTTTAAGGATATCGTTAATGTTTGTAGATGGCTATAATCAGTTTTTGTGCCCAACAGCTGATGCTTTTGGCACCGCAACCTTTAGCTGCATCCAGTTACATACTTTTACTGGGGGCACATAATACATAATGTGATTTATTGAATGCTGACTTATGTGTGATTGACATTTGTCTCTAGGGCTCATAAGCATGCAATATATATTAAGGCAGTTATTAATCTTATCTGCCTTCAATTAATTTTCAATCCTGATACATTTTTATATTACTAAGAAGACTTAGAATGGAATGTGAGTTAAAAAATGAAAAGCACATTAATTGTGCATGTTGATGGACTTCCACACTGAACCAACATTTAAGTTAATAAAGATTATAAACTCTTATCGAATTACTGTCTGATCTGTACCAAACAACGTCGCACTGAAGTGTGTCTTCCTTGTACACATCGTAGCATACGTGTTTTGTTTTCAATTTGCTTTTTCCTTAAACTTTCTTAAAATTTATGCATTTCCTTCTGTTTATGCTTTCTCGTTTGCAGCTAGTGGCAGGCCGACACTGAATCTTGAAAGACGTTTAGATCATGATGGACATCCTCTTGCTATCACTGCAGCTGATGCAGTGGCAGCCAGTGGAGTTCCTCCGTGGAATTGGAGAGAGGCTCCGGGAAATGGTAAGTTTTGTGAATTAGAATTTTTTGCTCAAGCCATTTTACGAACAGATATTATGGTTTCGACTGTAGCATAACATCACAGTGGGTCAGGTGTTTTGATGGTCCTTCATGGCCTTATTTTCCTTCACACTTGCTCAAATGAATATGATCATGCAAACTCTCATGATTATGAGCCTTGTCTGAGATGAAAATTTTAGTTATCAAGGAAGTATAAGGACTCTTCTCATTTTGTTTGCCACCTTTTTTTGGTAGGTGGGGACTGTCAATCATATGGAGGAAGGGTTATAACTGTCAAGTTTGGCGACTACACCAGAAGGATCGGTATAGATGGCACTGCAGATGCCATAAGAGAGGCAATTAAATCTGCTTTTAGATTGAGAACTAAACGTGCATTTTGGTTGGAGGATGAAGACCATATTGTTCGTAGTCTCGACAGGGACATGCCTTTAGGGAGTTATACTCTCCACCTTGATGAAGGTAACATTGACATGCATGTAGTTTCTTTACAATCATTCGGACAAAAAATTGTTCAGTAATTGATTGTAAAAAATTACAATGAATACATCTCTGAATGATGTAATCTTCTATCACAACTACAAAGCATGGTTAAGGGGCCGTGGAAATCTAACCCTTCTATTTTTATAATGTGAGCTCGGCCTTCGTGTGTCGGGCCACCCTTTGATGCAGGGTTCTGCTGTCCATTGATCAAAAAGAGATAGCCTGCGCTTGGTCATCCAGAGTTGCTCTCACTGGAAAATTGAATAAAAAAATTCTACGTGACTTCTAGCCAAGGCTCTTCATTTTACTATCAAACATCTCAGGGCCACATTACTAATAGAAAACACCTTTTTCATTGATCCACATTACTAATAGAAAACACTTTTTTCATTGGTTGACATAAATAACATAAAGGTCCTTTATAGTTTTGTGTTTAACCATTTATGTTCGAACTGCTGTATCCAGGTTTGGCTATAAAAGTGTGCCTCTATGCTGAGTCAGATCATATACCGGTCCACACTGAGGAGAAGATCTTTTACACAGAAGATGATTACCGCGAATATCTGGCCCGTCGCGGCTACACAGGTCTCAGGGAAATTGATGGCTACAGAGACATTGATAATATGGATGACCTTCGACCTAATGCTATATATCGAGGTGTGAGCTGAAAGCTGCCACATCTTGCTTGCCGAGATGCAATGCTCTCCGGAGGCTAGACTATAAAGCTTGCCCTATCTTGACAAAAGTGTGCACATGGGATTCTAATATTTGCTCCGATGGTTTCTGAAGATTGTGATTATGCTGTTCACATAAGCACCTGAACGGTATAACTCGGTTGTTTATAGCATGTTGTATAATTTTTCTTCTTTGGAGATGGACTCCTGTACAATTCCTGTTCATGTGGCCTGGAGGTCTCATGTTTGTAAATATGCATTTCAGATAAAAACAAAGTATTTCTAGGTTTTCAATGGGATCAATTTTATATAGCATTTAATTGCAGTTAGCACCCAGCAACATGGCTTGAAGTCCGACGGGTTTGAGTCTTATTTTGGTGTTGATTTTCTCCTCAAAACAAATGCTCCATGCCTAAACCACGAACACTCCGAATGTGGCCGTGTTTCGACAATAATCAATGGCACAAAGTGCTGAAGCAAGCAAAATTATGGTTTCCTTCTGTTTTTTATGTCGTGACTCGTTCGAGCTACTCCTTGATCAAGAGTGCATTGCCAAATTTGGACAACACAGTATCTGCGTTTCGACTACCATTGGTATCTTCCTCTTTGTAGGACTGTTGACTTGTTCCTGTCGGATTGATCAGAACACTGTGGCTGGCTGAGAAAAGAGTTATTTGATCTGGGACTGTTTCAATTATAACTCGCTATTTTCATAATTTGATTCAGCCATTCAAGTGAAAATCAAGTACCCTGAGATGGGAAATGTGTAGTAAATTAAAGGAATGTAAGATAAATGAACAGAACTTCATTCTAAAGAACAGTAATGACACTCTTCAGCACCAGGTCCACTACCATTTTCAAGATTCCAACAATTCACTACCATACAAAAAACAGACCCAAAACATACCCAATACATCTATCATTCTTTTATCATCTTTCATGGCAATATCCGAAATATGTGAATAGAAGATTCACAGATTATAAACCCCCCAAAGGTGAATTACAAGGAAGGGGTTTAATCAATCCTACTCCTCGTCCCAATCATCATTTTTGTATGATACAAGAGTGTCAACCTTGTGTATCTGCATAGACCCAGACAGACAAATTAGCATTGTGAAGAAGCAGAACAATAAGTTTGGTCCCCAGTTTTATTAATGTAACTAGATTTGTTTTTCCAAAAGTACCTTGGTATCAAATGAATGCAATTTCACCGTCTCAGGATTTGCAATCAACTTGGGGTCACTCTCAATCCAAGTGAATGGTACTGCAACATCTTTATCGGCGTATGCTAACACATCAAATACACCTAGAAGAAGAAGAAAAGTAAGAGAAAGTGCGACGTCTGATGAGGAAGAAAATGTCCAAAATCCCAGACAGACAGGAAACTTTACATGGTTCATCAAGGCATGGCAAGTAAGTGATGCTGGAGGCTATTTGTCTCATGATTGCCTGTATTTCTCTCATAATTTCCTTGTCACTTTTTTCCCTCGACACACTGCAATCAAAGTGGAATCAGTGAAATCCATCCCTCATGTTTAACACACACAAAATGATTGTGAAGTGGGAAAAGATCATCAATGTAATTACCCTTTCTCGACAACCTCACTATCAGTCTCAATTGTAAAGTTCCACCTTTCTAAGACCTCATTGCTTGCTTTGCTCATGATTACCAACACAACCCTCTGTAACTTCCCAGCTTCCAGCCATTCTTTTGAACCATTTCAAAACCAATTCATCAACAATACTAATCATTTCCAGAATTTGAAAAAATGATTCAATATGAATTTAATCTATTATCATATTTCCTAACATTAGAAGCAAACAGAGAAAAGAAAAAAGGACCAAGGCAGGGGTTTACCGGAAAGTTGGGCCGTGAGGTTAGAAATGAAGGATTTAACAGCTTCATCTTGAGTAAGCAACATTGGAAGCCCATATTTCTTCACTTTAACAAAACTTTCTTCTGGGTAAACTCCTCTATTATACAGAATGCTAAACAAAAATTTTTTTTTTATTAAACCAACAAAATCAATAGGAAAACAAGGAAAGAAACCCAGAAACAAGCATCAATCATCATTACCTATTCGCTGCATATCCTGAAAGAAACGAAACGAGGAAAAAAAATACAGTCAAAATTTCTCAAAAAGCCCTTAAAACCCCCCAAAAATGAAAGTTACATTTGAAAATTACATACCGAAAAACTCGCTTACAATTGCCGCTGAGCCTCGGAGAGTGATTATATCCTTGGCAACTGTTCTTGACGCCATTCGACTTCTTTCTGCGATTGAAGTTGCTACTATAACCAAAAACAAAGAGAAAAAATGTCCAATGCCCTAATTATCAGGGGAAAGGGTAAGCGGAAATGAGGATTAAGGAAGCAGAAAATTAGGGTTTAGATTAGATGAAGGGAATTGAGGGATGAATTTTGAAGAACTATGGGGTTTGACAGAAAAATAAAAAATTAACGAGAGGGGGAAAAAGGCAGAGTAACGGCTAGTTTCTTGATGTGGATCTTGGGGCAACGGTTACTTTTAAAATTGCGCCTTTAACGGTAACAAAGCGGGTCCGCATTTTTCCTTCTAATTCTAAAGAAAAAGAAAATAAGTATTACTTAGAGGGAACATAATCCCTTAACTTTTTTTATGTGAAATAGTAGCTTAATCAATACTTTCTCTATTCTAAAATATATATCACTTTTAACTATTTTATAAAGACAAGAAAAAATAGTTTTTTTATTAAATTTGATGTATTTTTCATTTATTATCCTATATTACCCCTTATTTAACTTTTCTCTCACTTATAGTCAAAAAAAGATAATAGAAGAGACATACATTTCATGACAAGGGTAATTTTAGAAAACTATAATAATATTACATTGATTTTGTAAAAGTAACAAATGTTTTGGACTAAATTTTTATTTCAAAAGGGATATATATTTTAGGACAGTGGGAGTGTAGTTTTACTTGAGATAATAACTGTCTACTTGAGCTAGTAACGGTCGATATCTTGATAAGAATATGAGAGTATAAATTCAAATATTCTAGAAGCACATTTATCATGAAGAATTTACCTTTCATAATCCCTATTCGAAAAAGATTAGTCCCACACCAATAACGTACGTGAATATCCTTAGTTGAAAAAAAAATCAATACTTCATCTGTTACTATTTATTTGTCACTTTTAACCATTTCACACTGATTAAAAAAATTAACTAATAATCTTAAATTCACAAAAAATTTGTATCATCTTTCCAAACTTACCCCTAATTTAGTACTTCATCAAAATTATTCATATACTAACATTTTATCCCGCGCTAACACTGCGGGTATATATAAAATTTGATTTGATCATCTTGTTATGATGTTCATCTATAAATTGATAAATTACAATTAAATAAAATTTTAAAAAATTAATAAACTTATATATGAGAGAAAATAAAAGGAAATTAGAAAGTTAAAAAAGAAAGATAAATGTTAGCACAATTTTTAAGACATTAAATTAGAAAAAAAATTAAATTCTCGCATTTAAGTATTTTCAATAAATGCAAAAAGTATTAAAAAAAGAAATTTTTCAGACAAAATTATAAAATAATCTACCTCTGAAACTACAAATTGCCAACTTAGAAGTTAAAAAGGAGATTTTCACATAGCATTGATTTCTTTAGCATAAAATTACAATTTTTAACCAAGTAAGTAAGTTGTCTTATGTAAAATTAGAATGGTTGAACGAAAATTTGCTATGAAATAAAAATATAAGTATATATTTGATTTCTCTCTCTACCTTTATATATCTCTCTCTTTCATTTATTTGAGATAAAAAAAAGTAACATCGGAAAAAATATTTAACACTTCATTGTATTATAAAGTGATAAATAAATTTCATTTATTTGAGATAAAAAAAAGATAACATTGGAAAAAAAATATTTAATGCTTCATTGTATTTATAAAGTGATAAATAAAAAGAAAAAAGAAAAATTTCTAAAAGGTGAGAGAGAATAATTCTCTTCTTAATTGTGTCTCTTTGTTTGGTTCTCATTAATTTCTTTCTAAAATCATTCTAAGCCTGCTTTCATGAGTGCCAAGTTGCCATTAAGATGTCCATTGGAATTACTTTTAGTTTACTTAAACCTTAATTAAGATTACCAACTGGTTGATTCAAGTGGTTTGACACTTATTCCCTTTAAACAAGGTCTTGAGTTCAAGTCTTATGAATTGAGAAAACTATTGTTGGGAGAGCTTTACCCCCTAGTGGGCCAATCCGGCTCAAAAGGAATTAATCTTGGACCAAAAACTTAAGATATCCTTACTTATACAAAAAAAAAAAAAAAAAAACCTTAACTAAGATTTTATGTTAGATAAACTAAGATTTTATGTTAGATAAAAGAGTTGTTCATCCTTTTTTTTTTTTTGAAAGGTAAATTTTATAAATAGAATAGAAAGATTACAAACAAACAACCAAGTTTTTAATCCTACCAACTAAAATATAAATCAAGTTTTTTTTTATCTAAAAAAAAAACTCTTTTTTTTTTTTTTCTCTACGTGGATTGGTATTTACAAGTTTATGTACACTATTGGTCAGGGTTCAATTCGAACCCATACCAATTGATAACCAACCCAATAAACTTAGCCACCAAATCAGGACCATTTTATTGAGTCCTAATCCAACAAGAGGCTCTACTAAAAGTTGCTAGATTCTCTTTTTATCATCCATAGTAAAACAATAACTTTGTATAAAATCTGATATGTAAAATTATTTTAATGTTTTACCTTAAATTTTTTTTTAAGATTTTTTTTCTCTTATACTCCTATATAGAGGTGTCAAATCGGGTTGATCGGGTAGGTTTCGGGTTCGGGTCAATCAGGTCGGGTCAGTTTGGGTCAAAAGAGATTTTTGGGTCATTTCGGGTTTCGGGTCATTCGGGTTCGGGTCATTCGGGTTTCGGGTCATTCGGGTTTCGGGTCATTCGGGTTTCGGGTCATTCGGGTCTCGGGTCATTCGGGTTTCGGGTCATTCGGGTCTCGGGTCATTTGGGTCTCGGGTTTTTCGGGTTTTGTCCTCGGGTTTGTCGGGTTTCGGGTCATTCGGGTTTCGGGTTCGGGTTTTTCGGGTTTGACCATCGGGTCTTTCAGGTTACAGGTTTTTTGGATTTTATATCATTTGGATTCGATTTTTTTTATTTAACTCTCGAGTCATTCGGGTTATCGATTATTTTAAATTGAATTAAAGTTTTGATTTTACAAATTAATACTTAAGAGAGATTTTATCAAAAATATTATTTATTAGATTTGTTATAAATTGTAATTAAATTAATTAAATTTGTAATGTTATAAATGCATTAATTACATTAGTAACATTTATAACTTTTTTAAAAATTTTCCTATAAATTATCTATAGTTTTAAATAAAATAAATATTTAAATTTTTATTATTTACTAATTCATTTCTAAATTCTAATTGATATATAATAAATTCATGATTCATACAGCTATGGCTACCATGAACCACTAATCTTAGTATCTTATTATCTTAGTGCTAATGACCTTGTTTTGTTCTTTCCTTTCTAAGACTTGTATATAGACTATATTTTATAGTGATTAGTGATTAACATCACATACTTCTGCATAATAGAACAACTTGCACACACACTACATTCGGCATTCTCATTAAATTATTTGTTTTGGCGAGAACTAAATTATAAGGAGAAAATATATGACAACATATTAAAATTTTAATTTCAAATTTTTAATGTTTAGATACTTTTTGTTGGATAGATAATTCACTAATTTGATATGAATATTAGTAATTTATTAATACTACTGTAATTTATAAATTTTCTTAATTAAAATGGAAAATTGTCATTCACATGAAAAAATTTATTTATTGATTTGATCAGTAATGATGAAATCAACATGGCCTTTTGTAAATTCTCAAATTTTCCTTAATAATGTTCATAATTAATATTATTAAATTTAAGTAATAATATTCTATAAATTCATATAATTCAATCATAAATTCATAATAATAAAATTTAAAAACCATAATTATGAAAAAATATTTTTTTAAGTTCACTTTGATCAAAATTTTATCAAATGTTTATTTTTATTTTCTTTATCAAATTTATTTATTAAATTTGAAGTTTATGAGTTATATAAAAATACTCCATCTGTCCCTATTTGTCTATTACAATTAATCATTTCATACAGGGCAAAAAAAATAGTTATGGTACAAAATTTCATACATATTTACATTGACTTTCTTATTTTATCCTTATCTCTCTTCTTCTTTAATTATCTCTCCTATTTAGAAAAAATATTTATTTAAGAGAGAAAAAAAGTAGTTTAAAAGGGTAATTTTAAAAAATTAATAATTAATGCTGGGATATAGACAGATAAAAAGGAATAAATAAAGTTTTTAAAAACAAATAAAGCTTCTAGCAGAAGGCAGATAAATAGGGACAGAGGGAGTATTTCATTAGTTTGTCGGGTTCTTTCGGGTTAGATTCTCGGGTTTTTCGGGTTAGATTCTCGGGTCAATCGGGTTTCGGGTCAATCGGGTTCCGGGTTAATCGGGTTTCGGGTCAATCGGGTTCCGGGTCAATCGGGTTTCGGGTCAATCGGGTTACGGGTCAATCGGGTTACGGGTCAATCGGGTTTCAGGTCGGTCGGGTTCGGGTCGTTTACTTTTTTTAGTCAAACCAGGTCGGGTTAGTTTCGGGTTCGGGTCGGTCGGGTCGGGTTATCGGGTTCGGGTCAACTTTTGACAGCTCTACTCCTATATATACTAAAAAAATCACTAAATAAGTCATATTAGTCATATCATTAGACCTGGCAATTCGTGCTTCGTGTCGTGTAAACATATGTCATCAATAGTCATTAACCCAAACACTAACACAACAGGATTAATTTTTGTGTCATGTCATGTCGTGTAAATATGTACCATTAACAGCAATTTGGCCAAACACTAACACGACACGATTAGCTTTCATGTTGTGTTATCGTGTCGTGTAAACACGCATAATTAATTAAAATTACTGTATTATCCCTATAATAAATAAAACATTCATAAAATTCAATATATTTTCAATTATATTAAAGGTAATCGTGTTTAACGTGTTTTAGGCGTTCTAATCGTGTTTGACACGCTTAAGATACGAAACACATTTAATCTTAATCGTGTTGACACGATTAAAACACGGAACACGTTAAGGCTAAACACTAACACGGTAACTTCGTGTCGTTAACGTATCGTGTCAACGTGTCGTGTCCAAAACTGTCAGGTCTACATGTCATTGATAATTAAAGATACTACATGATAATGTCTATGAGCACTTTCTTTTGATAATCATCGGCATGCCATTTTAATGATAATTGTGGCTCACATATGCTTGTAAATCAATTTTAATTAAGTGTTACATTCTAACTGATCGCGTTTATAATTGATGTGATAAGAATGAGTTATCTAATAATTTCTCTAATTCCCGATCGTAGACCATCATATGATATAGAATATAAGGTGAAGATAACTGGGGGAAGAGGATCCTTTCCCATGTCCTATGCTTCCCATGTCTTATGCCACCAAATAATTGTGATTAATTAGATAAAACAAAAAGTCATACAATTTTCATATCTTCCGGATCATGGGCTGGAAAATAGGGTCAATCATATTCGTATTGATCCACTTGAAATAATAGCCGTGGCCTGTGGCACATACATAGTTTGCTTTCCTTTTTTCATCAAACAATACGAAATCCACTCAGAACTCCAAAGCTTAATTCCTAGAAGCATCTTCATAATAAATCGATACCCCAAGACATGAAGAACTATTATTCTTCTCTCAACCTGGTTTTGTTGGCAGTCGTGATGATCTTGCTTGTTGCATCTTGTTAGTTAATTTCTCCCTGTCTATATATAGATCGATCTCCTTGTTGCCTAGAGCTATAGTGTATAATATTTCAGGTTTAAATCTTACATTTTTTTTTCAAACAAGTTTGTTGTGAAATTAAAGATAGTTAACGAAGTAAAATTTTGGTTTGCAGATTCAGAGGCAAGGGGTCCTATCATTTCATTTAGATGCAACAAAGCTAAAGATTGTGGAAGTGTATGTTCCAAATGCCCGAAATGCGTTTGCAGACATCATATATGCGCATGCTCCGCCGATGACTTCCCTCCGTCGTCGGCGGTGGTAGCGGCACCGGCACTGGCTGACAAGAAACAAGAGATTCATAATAACTGAACACTCAAAATTTGCAGGTGGATGCGCGCAAAATTACTTGTGTAAGTCTAATCAAAATCACTCGTTCTTCTTTTATTAATATCCAAATAGGTTTACCTTTGAGTTCTTGTTCTTCAAAAAAAAATCTGTAAAACTGTAATTATATCACATTAATATTGTTTATGGTCTATATTGCTAAGAACTAACTAAATTTAGTCAATTTTATGGTTGTAATCTATTACATAGCGTAATAATATGTTATTATTATACTTCTAATATAATTATATCCCATATTAAATTCCCTTTATAACCTTCTAATTAATCTAGCACATGGTAGCTTCCTTCCTAAACTATGTGGTCATTTCACTCTAAGAAAATTAATGTTATGCAGAAGAATCATTTTTACCCTCTTAGTTGGGAATGTGTGGTTTTAGATGGTGAATTATTTTATAATTTTTATCCAAAAAATTCTTTTGTATAATAATTTCTCTATTTTTAAAAAAATAATTAAATGTGAGTAATTAATTCAATGTCTTAAAAGTTGTGCTACCATTTATCTTCTTTTTTTTTTTTGTGAATTACCTTCTGTTTTCCTTTTATTTTCTCCTACATATATAAGTTAATTTTTTTTAATTTTTATTTATAGAGTTATTTCCTTTTCTCTTTTCTTTTAGGTTTTTTTTCCATCAATTTATTAAATGAGTCAATGTTTTGGTCAAAGGAAAAAAGTCAATGTTAATCGTTGTGTTATTGATAATTACGTAGTAAAAATTATGTGATAAAATTTCATATAATCCGCAGCGATAACACAAGATTTATTGTCTAGTATATCTTATTTTTGTCTCATAGCAAATCCCCTTTCAATCCCTCTAATCTTGTATAAAGCAGCTTCCTTAATTGGTTGAATTGTAATTTTATACTGAAGAAGTCGATGTTGCATGAAAATCTCCTTTTTGACCTCTAAGTTGGCAATTGGTAGTTTTAGAGGTGGATTATTTAGTAATTTTATTGAAAAAATTTTCCTTTTTAATAATTTTTACATTTATTGAAAATATTTAAATGTGAGAATTTAACTTTTTCCTTAATTAAGTGTCTTAATTGTACTAATATTTATTGTTTCTTTTTTGACTTTCTAATTTTTTTCTCTCATATATAAGTTTATTAATTTTTTTAAATATTATTTAATTGTTATTTGTGGAATTATAAATGAATATTATAATAGTATTTTTTCTCTCTCAACAAATTCATCAAACCAAATTTTATATATACCTACAGCGTTGGTACGGGATAAATTACTAGTTATTATTATTATTATTATTAGTAGTATATACCATTATATTAAAGTGAAAGCCTTATGGAGGTTACAGATAGTGCTATTGAGATAAGAGGAGAGAGAGAAAAATATCATAATTAATGTAAAAATAATTTTTATATTTTTAAGTGTATTAAATATTTTGTGTAGATTATTTATTGTAATTTTATTGTATTAAATACATTTAACGTATGATTTTTCATTCCCTCACAAAAAAAAAACCTATGATTTTTCATTTTTCACAAGTTTTTTTTTTCAAAACTTTTTTTGGTTTTATGATTATATTTAAATTTTTTTACCTCAAATGTTATTTAATTTGTCATATATATACATTTAAATTTCTTATATAATATAGTTTAATTTCGTATCTATACAATTAAAGAAAGGAATATTTTATGGTAATCATAAACAGTATCAAATAGGATAAAAAGTGAAGTAAAAAATAATTATATTTAATCCAAAAATATTTTGAGGAAAAATTTTGATTATTTATGTACGTTAAATGTTTTGTGTAGCATAAACCTTTATTTTCCTGGTAACTAAAAAGCTTATGGTTGTTTCATTTTCTTGATAACTAAAATGTTGATGTTCATTCTCCTTCAATCAATGTTTCCGTAAATTTTAACCATCACTTTTCCACCAGACCACTATTTTTCTTTTGAGAGTTTTCCTCTTATAATTATTATTATATTCAATATATAGTGAAAAAAAGCACAATTTCGTCTATTATATTACTCTTATTTTTGTAACTTGAAGCGAAATTAGTTTATTTTTACAATTGCTATTTTATGCACAGTTAAAAAATTAAATTAGTTCAATTTCATGTATTATATTATTTTTATTTTTATAATACGAAGCAACGCGAGGGGTTTTCTTCTAGTTATTAATATCTCCTACGGAGTTCTAAGAAAGGTGACACATAAGAGAGATAAATTTTTTTTATTTTATATTTGTTTTTTTTATTTTTTTCCAACATTAATTTATATAAGTTAACAACTTTATATAACTATTAATTATTCTTTATTTATATTTAATTTTCATTTAATGATCTCAAGAAAAAAGAAATAAAGAAACTTAAAGCTAAAAATTTAGAACGGTCACCCAGCTAGAGTTGTCCAAGGGCCGGGCTACCCCCCTAAGTCCGTAAGCCTACCAGATATTTAGGAGGGTTTGGACAATAATTTTAAATTTAAGGGCCCGACTTGGACAAAATCCATAGGCCTGTTTAGAAAACGGGCCGGGCTTGGTCATAGGTATAAAAGCCCAAACCCAGCTCGGCTCGGCCTGTTTTACTATTGATTTAATGAAAATATATCTTTATATATTTATTTTATTTGTCAATATGTTGTTTTTCTTATTTTATTTGTATATGATATTGATATTTTCAAATATTGTTAGTATTTAGACTTTATTAATTTTGTAAAAATTGTTTTAGATAATAATTTCTTAAATGTATTGATTTACTTTTATTTATAATATAAATTAATTTTTTAAATTAGTGTACGAAAGAAATTAAAAACGGACTTTTGGACAGACCTCAGGCCTACATAAATATTTTAGGGTTAGGCTTGGAGAAAAGAATAAGTCCGAATTGTCGGGTTGGGTCGGGCTTGAATAAGTAAAACTTTTGTAAATGTTTGTTCAAGCCCGGCCCAAACCCGGCCCATGGACACCTGCTCTTCTTCTTCCAAAATTTTATTTTCTTCCTTTTTATTTTCATAATTTACTTTTCTTTCTTTTTTTGTTATATATATATATATATATATATATATATAAAAGGAGTTTAAAATCACTTTCATGGTTGAAGATGATGGGTAAGGAATGCAAAAGGTAGTTAACTCACTTTGAATATAAATTGATTTATTTATTTGCTTTTATGTGACTTTTATTTTTATTAGAAATTTTTCCTTTTTTTCCTAGAAAAAGATAATACCTAAGCAATTGTTTTATTGACCTTTCTAACTCATTCATAGAATTTAAAATTAGATGTTTGAGATGTTTTGATTTTAAAATACTAAATTTTTCTTTCTCTATTATTAATTAGAAGATGCGGGTTGTTCATCGGCCAGAAAATATGAACAACAAAATAAATATATCTTTCAATGTCTACTATGTATGCTTCTTTTAACGTATTTACAAGTTTTGTACATATTTTGTTTGAACTCGTAGCATCTATGAGGGCTGCTCGTCTAGTTTATAATCAAATATGCTACTTCATAGCTAGACCATATTGGATTTGGAAAAAAAATTGCTCCTATAGCCCTACCAAACGGACTTTCTCCCTACCTGAATAAAAATTTGCCCATATATAGTACACTCATAGACTTTTAGCACCTAAATCAATTGCCATTTAAATTACAACATGACTTTGAGGTGGACAAATTAAAAGGGCAGGCATGCAATTGTCCATATCATGAAAAACAAAAGGTTATCACATTCACATCACAACTTTGGAGATCTCCAACATTGGCCACTGGGTGCTTAGTTTTTGCTATATATCTCTATAGCCTCAAAAGAATATTAAGGGCTGAAGCTCAAAGTATATAAGTGGTCCATATATATATATGAATGAACGTGAATCTTCTTTAATATTTTTGGATGCAAATCAACGGTGAAATTTTTGGGCAATTTTCTTCCCTTCCTTTTCTCACTGATGGTATATTACCAAGGGAAAGAGTGTCGACACTGTGTTCATTCATTTCCTCATTTCTGTTAACATCTTACTCCATATATTGATTCCACACCCAGCTACCTAAATATCTTGCTAAGGTTATTGTCGATCGACACATATTCCGTAATGATTTGTGTTAATATATATGATTACTTTCTTTTTGTGAAAAATTAATTAATTTTAAGAAAAAGGTCGTTTTCGCACAAATCTAATTATCATTGATAGACAAAGTCGAAACTTCATAGACAAAATTATCAGCATATATCTTCGAGAAGACATATTCGCGACTTAGAAAATACAAATATATGAATCCATCTACTCTAATTTTGATCAATTCAATTAATCTCTTTATTAATTAACTTCCATGGACATTGTTTAGATGGTAAGTCAGAAAAAAAATATATGGGTAAAATTAATTAACACATGCATGTATGACAAGTTCCCAGGATATATTCTTCTTTCCTGAAAGCGGTTCGGCAACTTACATATTAAAACCTCTAAAATCTTAATTAATTTGAAGTTTGGATATGATAAAGTAATAACAATTGTTATGGGGTTATAATTATATTTTTAAATCAATTCCACTATTGCACCAAGGAATATTTGTCCCATGCCATATCATGTGCTACATTTGAGAGAAATGATAAACTTTTCATTCATCTTATCTTGTAATGGATCATAAAATTAAAAATGTAGCCAACTAGCAATTTAATTTACTTAATAATTAATTGCAGACCGAGAATGCATCTAGTTCTTGAAGAAATTAAAGAAAAGCCGTATGTCGCTACTGCAGTTTTTTTTTTTTTTCCTCTTTTTGGGTTTTGGCCAATGGCCAAATAGGAAAATTATTAGAATTAAATATTACTTGTAGGGTATCAGATTCTTAGTTTCTATAAATAAGGTTCAATAATCTCTTACGTCTTTAAATATAAAAAAAATATGTGAATAATAAAAATTAATTATTACAATAATTATAAAGATCTGACCCAAACTTTGGATAATGCTTTCTCCAAAATAAAAATAATGTGCTTTTGCATATTTACATACACTTATCATCTATCTACTTAACACGTGAATAATAATTAGTGTCTATTTAAGCTGCGGTCAAGGACTATCTATTTTGAATGAGCCTTCTGAAGAACTTCTTCCTCTATTGGATCGTGATGCTAATGAAAGTCCCATAAGGAGAAATGAGGCCTGTTATGGCCTCTTATGTAAAAAAAAAAAATTAATGTGTACTCGAACTACAATAACATTTTCAAACTAAGAACTTAATAAGGATTATTGAGATCCTTTGACCGAACCCAACATATGCTCATATAATCTCTTACATCTTTAAATATATAAAATATGTGTTGTGAAAAGTATGTTAATTAAAATTGACTAAGCAAGAACAATAAATAAGAATAGGAGAAATTGAGAATTAAAGGAACAAGAGAAAGAGATAGAAAGAGATGGAAATGGAAATAAGATTGAAGGAATTGTAAGTATGTATCATTAGGGAGAATGAATCCCAATTTATAGGCATCAAATGGTAGGCTATACAAGTTGGCAATTTGCACATATTAGCCCCATTATTTTCATCACAATAATCACAATTTGGACAATTTGCACAACTTGCATTTGTCCACTTTCATAACATAATTTGCATAATTTGCATTTGTCCACTTTCATAATAATTTGCACAACTTGCATTTGTCTACATTCATAATACTCCCCCTTGGACAAATGCTACTATTAAAATTGGACGTATACTGCCTCGTTAAAAACCTTAAGTCAGAAAAACCCAGTGGGAACAAAAACAGAACATAAGGGAAAAAGAGTACAATACAATTAAGTCCGTCTAATATGTCTTCAGGACAATATGTGCTTGTTTTCAAGACAATATAAGTGGGCCTACTTCAGTGTCCTGATTGGACGTGCTATTACTGCCTCATTAAAAACCTTAAGCCGGAAAAACCCAGTGGGACAAAAACCGGACAGAAGGAAAAAAGAGTACAGTGCACTTATGTCCATAATCGCTCCCCCTGAGATAAAATAAACTGCTACTTCTGGAGCATCTAAACATTTCCACTTCTGGGGAATTCAATCTTGCATTTTACTGACTCGCCGCATACCAATGCCATAAACTAATTTCTCAAATGTTGATGTTGGCAAAGATTTGGTAAATAAATCTGCAAGATTATCGACGGAGCGAATCTGTTTAACATCAACTTGTCGACTTTCCTGGAGTTCATGAGTATAGAAAAATTTCGGCGAGATGTGCTTGGTCCTATCACCTTTAATATATCCTCCCCTGACTTGTGCAACACAAGCAGCATTATCCTCATAAATTATAGTGGGAGAATCTATCACCGGTTTGAATCCACTAGCATTGTGAATATGCGATATCATAGATCTTAACCAAACACACTCTCTTCCGGCCTCATAGAGGGAAATAATTTCAGAGTGGTTGGAAGATGTAGCAACTAGTGTTTGCTTAGTGGAACGCCAAAAAATGGCTGTGTCATTATAGCAAAATAGATGACCGGTTTGGGAGCGAGCTCTGTGCGGATCAGATTTATATCCTGCATCAGCATAACCTACTAAACCAGAGTTAGTAGTATTATTAGAATAGAATAACCCCAAATCAATGGTTCCTCGGAGATAACGAAAGATATGTTTAATCCCATTCCAATGTCTCCGGGTTGGCTCAGAACTAAAACGTGCCAACAAATTTACCGCAAAAGCGATATCTGGTCTCGTGCATTGTGCCAAGTACATCAAAGCCCCGATTGCATTGAGGTATGGTACTTCAGGACCAAGTATATCCTCACTAGATTCTTTAGGACGAAACGGGTCCTTTTGGGGGTCAAGAGACCTTACAACCATAGGGGTGCTCAATGGGTGAGCCTTGTCCATGTTAAAACGTCTAAGCAATCTTTCAGTGTATGCTGACTGATGGACAAGTATTCCATTCTTTTTGTGTTCAAGCTCTAGACCAAGGCATAGTTTGGTTTTACCCAAATCTTTAACCTCAAACTCCTTTTTCAAATATTCAGCAATTTCAGATAACTCTTCAGGAGTCCCAATTAAATTCATATCGTCGACATAAACTGCTATAATAGCAAATCCGGTTTCAGATCTTTTAATAAACACGCATGGGCAGATAGGATCATTTATGTACCCTTCCTTAGTCAGGTATTCACTTAAACATTGGTACCACATGCGGCCGGATCGCTTTAACCCATATAAAGATCTTTGCAACTTTATTGAGAATAAGTTGCGGGGAGTGCATGCTTCAAGCATTTTGAAACCTTCGGGAATTTTCATATAGATATTGGAATCTAATGAACCATATAAGTATGCCGTCACAACGTCCATAAGACGCATTTCAAAATTTTCTTGGGCAACCCAACTTATAAGGAAACGAAAGGTAACTATATCCACTACTGGTGAATATGTTTCATCATAATCTATCTCAGGCCTCTGCGAGAAACCTTGGGCTACGAGTCGGGCTTTATACCTCACGATCTCGTTTCTCTCATTTCGTTTCCGGACAAAGACCCATTTGTATCCAACAGGTTTTACATTGTCGGGGGTTTTAGTAATAGGCCCGAAAATATTACGTTTGGCAAGGGAAGCCAATTCAGCTTGGATTGCTTCCTCCCATTTAGGCCAATCTCGCCTATGACGACATTCGGTTATAGACCGAGGTTCATAATCTCATGAGCAACTGAGAGAGCAAATGCATCATCGATGATTATCTCATTTCGATCCCATATCTCATTACAATAATTGATGGAAATTTCAGTATTCCCAAGGTTGGTGATCTTTTCATGGGTTTGTACCACTTCAGGGGCAACATGCTCATGAATTTGTGCCACTTCAAGGGCAATATGCTCTCTTTGAATATTATGTTGTGGCACTTCAGGTGCAATTTGCTTTACTCGAGAAAGATTAATGTGCTCATTTGGAGCAGAAATATGCTCATCTGGAGCAGAATTATGCTCATCTGGAGCAGATTCTAAATTCCTCCCCCTTCTTTTTCGAGGAATAGTGTCCTTTGATCCCATCGGTCTACCACGCTTCAGGCGCGGGCCATTTAGATCCATTTCGGGTGGTTCTACAAGAACATCTATCCTAGCTAGAATATTCGCAGCTGGGATGTGAGACTTTGTAACTTTAACAGTCTCATTAAATGCATTAGGCATTTGATTTGCAATAGCTTGTAAATGGATCAATCGTTGCACCTCATTTTCACATTCAGATGTTCTTGGGTCTAAATGAGACAAACTTTTCTCATTCCATGAGAAAATCTAGACATTTTTCTGCTTTCCATTTGTGGAAGCTTTTGGTATCCCAAGTGATGGGAATACTGTCTCATCAAAATGACAATCCGCAAATCTAGCGGTAAATAAATCACCCGTCAATGGTTCAAGGAACCGAATAATAGACGGTGAATCAAACCCAACATAAATGCCCAAACGGCGCTGGGGACCCATTTTGGTCCTTTGCGGTAGTGCTACAGGCACTTGTACCGCGCAACCAAAGGTGCGAAGATATGAAATGTCTGGCTCCTGGCCCAAGACTAACTGAAGAGGGGAATATAAATGAGAAGTAGTAGGGCGCAATCTAATTAAAGATGCAGCATGTAAAATAGCATGACCCCACGCTGAGGATGGGAGCTTTGTCCTCATCAATAAAGTTCGAGCAATAATCTGAATGCGCTTAATCATGGATTTTGCTAATCCATTTTGAGTATGAACATGTGGGACATGATGTTCAACTTCAATTCCTAATGAAGCGCAATAAGCATCAAAACTCTTTGATGTGAACTCACCAGCATTATCCATTCTTATGCTTTTAATTTGATAATCTGGGAAATGAGCTCTACGCTTTATTATCTGTCCAAGCAAACGTGCAAAGGCTACGTTGCGCGTTGATAATAGGCAAACATGGGACCATCTGCATGATGCATCCACTAGTACCATGAAATATCTAAATGGTCCACTTGCAGGCTGAATTGGCCCACAGATATCACCTTGGATTCTCTGCAAGAATGAAGGGGATTCGTAATCAACCTTTATCATGAAAGGTTTAGTAATGAGCTTTCCTTGTGAACAAGATTCACAAATGTAATCTTTGGACAACAACACCTTTGTATCTTTTAAAGGGTGTCCACGAGTATTTTTAAGGATTCTTCGCATCATTGTAGCTCCTGGATGACCAAGGCGATCATGCCAAAGTCCGAACACATCAGGGTTCACTAGTTTCCAGGGCATCGTAGCATATGATTCTATAGCTCGTATTGGGACACAATATAATCCCATACTAGAAGCTTCCAACTTCTCATGGATGGTCTTCTGGCCCATCTTGTAGGAAGTGATGCAAAGAAATTCCTTATTTTGCTTATTAACTGTTTCTAGATGGTACCCATTACGGCGTACATCTTTGTAGCTAAGTAGATTTCTTTTTGATCTACCGCTCAACAATGCATTTTCAAGATACAATGTTGTGCCATTTGACAAAATAACTGTGGCAGTCCCATAGCCATCTATAATATTAACAGGACCAGATATTGTCTGAACATTTGCCTTGCGCAATGTCACATTTGAGAAAAAGTGTTTGCCACAAAGTATAGTATGCGTTGTAGCACTATCAAGCAAACATATATCTTCCTTTTTCTCAATGTGTCCCATTTGCATTTATCTTGACAACTTCAGGTGTCAAGTTCCATAAAATTTAACAAATTAATAATATGATACAAAATATAAACCAACAAATATGGAATAAAACTCATGATTTTATTGACGACCATATTTATTTAATATCTTCCTTGATAACATAATTATCCAAGGGTATGACAAAACATAGATGAAAACCCTCAAGATCTATTTCTGGGGACTTATTATTTTCATCAACATTATAAAAAGAAATCAGAAACCTCAAAAGGTTTTTCATTGACCAAAACCTTATTGACTTCAGCATCAGTCTCAGTTAGGTCAATGGCATGGGTCTCAACATGCTTGCTTTTCTCCTTCTGGGATGCTTGGTATAGATCAACCAAATGTTTGGTCGTACGACAGGTACGTGACCAATGACCAGTCATTCCACAACGATGACAGGTACTATCATCATGCTTCTTCATGGGCTTTTTACCTTTAGGGTTGTGTGGGGAGTTATTTATATTACGGTTAAATCTCCCACCACCCTTACGGAAAAAATTCCCATGCCTGCGCTCACGGCCTCTAGGACGGCCAACATTCTTACTTGAGCCGGCATTTGCTTCAGGAAATGCCTTAGAGCCAGCAGGTCTTAAATCATGATTTTTATGCAGCAACTCATTTGTTTGTTCTGCAGTCAACAGGACTGAGATCAATTCAGAATATGTTTTAAACTGGCGCTGCCGGTATTGCTGTTGCAATACAATATTCGAAGCATGAAAGGTGGAGAATGTTTTCTCTAAAAGCTCAACCTCAGTAAGCTTAACACCACAAAGTTCAAGCCGTGACACAATATCATACAAAGCCGAATTATAATCGGACACGGACTTGAAATCCTGCAACCTTAGATGGTTCCAATCATATTGTGCTTAAGGGAGGATGACAGTTTTTGTGTGATCATACCGCTCTTTCAATCTTGTCCACAAGATCAAGGGATCTCGGACAGATAGATATTGAACTTTTAGGCTATCACTTAGATGCCGACGAATAAAAATCAAAGCATTTGCCTTATCTTTATCATTAGCATTTCCATTTTCACCAATGGTAGCTGCAAGACCTTGGCCTTGGAGATGCAGTTCAATATCGAGACACCATGACAAGTAGTTATTGCCACTTACATCCAAAATTTGGAATTTGGGCTTTTCAATATTTGCCATAATTCTGAAAAGAATTGTCTCAATTAGTTTGACAACTTCTGGTGTCAAAAATGTTTAGAAGGAAATCTTTACACAATGAAAATTAAAATTATCTTGTGTATAGAAAATAAATTTTGTATGGAATCAAACCTTCAGAACTTACCAAACTTCAAACTTGCTTTACTTTAGAACACTCGTGCTGATAACGTGTTGTGAAAAGTATGTTAATTAAAATTGACTAAGCAAGAACAATAAATAAAAATAGGAGAAATTGAGAATTAAAGGAACAAGAGAAAGAGAGAAAGAGATGGAAATGGAAATAAGATTGAAGGAATTGTAAGTATGTATCATTAGGGAGAATGAATCCCAATTTATAGGCATCAAATGGTAGGCTATACAAGTTGGCAATTTGCACATATTAGCCCCATTATTATCATCACAATAATCACAATTTGGACAATTTGCACAACTTGTATTTGTCCACTTTCATAACATAATTTGCATAATTTGCATTTGTCCACTTTCATAATAATTTGTACAACTTGCATTTGTCTACATTTAATAATAAAAAATTTAATTACAATAATTGATCTGACCCAAACTTTGGATAACGCTTTTTCCAACATAAAATGTGCATTTACATATTTGCATACCCTTGTCGTCTATTTAACACAGAAAAAATAACGTGCCCTCAAACAAATAACATGTTCACACATTGTGTGCCAGTGTGCATACAAACATGTATACTTCAATTGTCTAATTGTTTGAGATATTATATATATAAACACACATTAATTAATTATTAAAGTTAATTAGGCGACATATATAGAGACAATTAATTAAAGTTTATGTCTTATTCGAAAGGATTTTGCATAAGGGATAAATAAGCATGTGGTTTGAAATCAAAATATCAAAAAAGTGAACAGAGAAATTAGGAAAAGTGGGGGGAAAAGTTAATGGATAAAGATAACGTTTGTGCACTCAAAAGTGGGAAGTATTATAAAGATAAAAAGTCTTGCATAAATTGATGTTGTAGAGTATTTGAATTGAATAAAAAAATAAATAAAAATGCAAAAGCTCCTTTGTTTTATTGCAACAGGGCAACAAACGACAATCCACAATCAATCTTTAAAGTTCCCAAAAGCAAAAATTAGAAAAAGATGGGTGCCGGAGGTGGGCTCTCGGAGCTTGGAGCTTTTGCCTTCCCGACCACTACCTAGCTATCCCGTTTACATTTGCAATAATTTAACCATTTCTAACGTTAGTACCCTTTCTTTTTTTTCTTTCATAAGAGAAAAGGAGATACATTTATGTTTATGATCGATAGGTACTAAAGTATGCTAGTTTCCAACAATTTTATCTAAAGTTCCACCTTGTTTCTTGGCCGAAATTAGGAAAGGTCCATTTAATGATTGAAGGGGTTTTGTTTTATTTTGAAAAATTATCTCATACTCATTCACGAGTGGAAGTTTTGGTAATGAATTTTATTGGATCCGTTTGATAAGAAAGAAGGAAAAGATAATGAAAGAATTTTTTTTCAATTTATGGTTGAGTTATAAAATAATATATATAAGATTATAAATCATAATTATATTAAATTGAAGCAATTTTTCATTTTTCACATGCTTCTTTACCAAATAGACCATAAAAGAAAAACAAAGTCTGTGCGAGATTCCATTCTCCAGCTAGGATGGTAAATCTGATCATTTATGGCAAATGAAACCAAATGGATCAAAATGTAATTGATGTAATTACTGCTAATTTGTTTATAATTTCTTGATAATGGAACCAATATTGCCCTTGGGTTTTTTTTGGCAATCATGGAATCAATATTTACTTTATTCTACATTCAATTTATTGCGTAAGACGAGTAGTAAATATTTGTAGTCATAGATGGAGCTGACAACCAAAGAATCTGAAGCAAAAGCAAAAGATTCCCTTGCTTTTCAGGCCAATCTGCAGTATGGCATTGGGATTATTTGGCTGTCAGTCTTGGAATTGGAAGAGGCAACATTTGTCATGATGGAAAATCCCTCAAATCAAAACAAGTTTGAAAAACCCTCCATTTGGGCTTATAAAATCCCATCTTCTTATACTATAATATAATCATCATTAGAACTTATGGTGACCACGAAATCTACACACAACAGCACACTTCCAAGCATACCCTCCACGTGTTCGACTGTCGGTCGCCTTGCCATCATCAGTCTCAACTCGTACGGCCCACACACGCCTTGCCCCCATTCGACAAAAATCTTTGCCTGCTGACAGAAAAACCCAAACCAAAACGAAAGTCATCTTCTGATCCTGTGGTCCTTATCACTCACTCTCTTACTCCTCCCTTAGTCCTTGCCAAAGTTCACGGCCAACAACTCCTTTGATCGTGTCAAAGAACTCAAAGGTCATAAGATTCCCTGTTGAAGCAATATTTCCAGGCTTCCACGTGCATGCACTGTAACATCATATCATCCAATGGGCGTGGATGTATCTGTGGGCCTCCTCTTCAGGAATCACTTTTATAAGCTTAACTTCCAGCACACCATTAAGCAAAGAAGAACTGAAATAGAATCAGCATATTTCGGGACGCTGATGAGTAGGGGTGTAATCGATCGAGTTCGAGCCGAGCAGTGAGGTGCTCGAGCTCGAGCTCGACTCAAAACTCGCTGCTCGAAACTCGACTCGAACTCGATTGAGTTTCATTTTCATAGCTCGAGCTCGACTCGTTGTATGAATCGAGCTACTCGAGCTCGCTCGATTAGGCTCGATAACGGCTAAAAATCTCAATTTCATCATATTTAATTTTTATGCTCGAGCTCGACTTGAGCTCGAGTCAAGGTTCTTTTTTTTTTTTTTCATTTTCATCAGTTAAATCTAATAAATTATTATGTTCTAAATACCATACTAAAACAACAACATCATTTACAATAAATTTATCTGCGAACAATAATTCCACAAATTAAAAGACAATACCAGCAATACAAGAATTCAATAATCACATGGACATCTTTAATGAGATAAAAAAGAAAGATCAACAAAATTAATCTATCATTATACTTGTATTTATATTTGTCCTATATGAATATCATCTTCCTTAATTAAGAGTAACCCAACTTCTAGCTCCAAGTATGGATCTATTTTCAACTTCCTTGACTAATTGCTTCCTCAGAAATTTGAAAGAATGAAAATATTGAAAATATACTTGGTGCAAATTATAGTTGCTTCTTCCGGATCCGGATAGTTCTCACCATTGGCTTGTCAATTATTTTCATCTTTAAGTGGCCTAGTATTTTATTCCTTCAACAAATCTTCAGCCTGCAAGTGAGGCTAGTCAATTTCTTAAAATAATTCAGAAATCAAAAAATTGCTTCAAAGAATCAATTGGTACAAAACCAAAGAAAAAAAAAAGAAATAAAGAAATCAACATTTAAAGTAAGATATACGTCTAGAGAACTAATATACAACTTTTAAAGTGAAATCATTAAAATTTAGAGAGAAATTATGGCAGCCAAAGACGGAAGCAAAAGAAAAATATGAAAATGTTAAATGTGTCCTTAAAGTATAAACTATAAGTTAGACTTAACAAGTTCATCTCCACAATAAAGATCATTACCTTGCAGTTCGAAACATCTACCAAGAAAACACTCATGAATCCCCTCTATTCCAAAATAGGGCTCAAATCTCCTGTGCCCAAATTAAAAAAAAAAGTTAGAAAAAGAGGATAATCCTAAATATAAACAATAAATGGAAGTTAATGTTGAATTAAATAAATTACCCACCTGAATCGAAGCTTTTAACTCAGAATGAGATAGAGATAGACGGAGCAAAAATCAGCTCAAATCAGATTTGGTGAGCCATCAAACCAGCGTGAGGAGATAAGCTGAAATAAAGGACTTTGACAGAGGGGAAGAACGGCAGAAGTGGGTTGTGTGCATGGGTGGAGGTGGGGGCAGCAAGAGCAGCGTTGGGACTATGGGTGGGGTACTTGGCCGGTAGCGCCGCTGGGGTTCATAGAGAAGAGTCGGGAGAGTCAAGGGAAACGAGAGAAAAGCTTTTAGGGTTTGAAGAGATTAAGGGTCATTAGTTTTAAGAGGGCCATAAATGTAATTTTACATTAAAATAATAAAAAATATATATTTAGGTACTAATACTCGATTAGGCTCGCGAGTATTCGAGCCGGGTATAAAAGTACTCGAACTCGGCTCGATTAACTACTCGAGTAGCTCGAGCTCGAGCTCGACTCGACAATAATCGAGTCGAATTCGAGTTTTCTTCGAGTCGAACCCGAGTAGCTTGCGAGTATAGGTGTATCATTTACACCCCTACTGATGAGATTATATATCCTGGATGCTATATTGCTTGGCCGATCGAGATCGAGTTTATGGTACTAAATCAGGACACGAGTAATGCATGCTGTTTCCTAGTAAGAATCTGTTCATATGTAGATTCCGATATGCATTAATCACCTAATCTGAATGAGATTATAATGGACACGTTTATATTTCTTAAATAGTGAAGGATCTATTCCCATTATTGCTAATAGCTTGACCAAGTTCATGCTATTTTTTTTTTTTGTCTTTTTTGAGTTTAAGGAGCCAGGAGGCAGGGCTAAAATCCGCACCTTGCATAACTTTCCTCTATCTCTCAACCGCAAGGCTAAGAAGATGAAATAACTTAAGTGAATTAATTCAATTGGTTTCTAATCAATTTATAAATATAAGATACTATGTAACAAAATCAATAGATCAGTATCACAATATCAAATAGTGAGAAGGGGAGACATTTCATTAATGGAACCTGCGAGGAAAAAGAGATATGGAGAAAAAAATAGGTAAAAAGTGGCCACTTACAATGTATGTTGACTTGATTTTAAGGTTCAAGAATGGCAGGCAATTGAACTCGTTTGCTAGTTACAATGTATGTTGAATTGATTTTAAGGTTCAAGAATGCCAGGCAATTGAACTTGTTTGCTAGAATAATAGGAAAGCTAATTAATGAAGCTTTGCACACTTCCTTCTTATCACGTTGCTTTGGTGCGTTTCCCAGAAAGATGGTTGTGAAAAAGCAAATACCGTACGAATTTTGGAAAAAAGTTGGGTTGGCTAAAGTTGGCAACTTGGCATCGGTCCAATCAGCATAATAATAATATTCATGATATATATCCAGAAAGTTATACTACTAATCGACTTTAGTTATATTTTTCATCCCTTATTACTACTCTTCAAAGTGAAAATCCACTCTTATTATTCTACAATCATTTTCTAAGCTATGTGAAAATTCTCATGTACGAGCCAAAGTTTTTTTATAATTGGGTTTTTAGATATGGATTCTTTCATGCAAAAAAAAAAAAAGCCAAAGATTCCTGGATTAGTGCCAGTCAAGCTTAGTAAAATATTGAGATGAGTAGGTAAGATAAGAATAGAGACAGAATTACTGTACCAATGTCATAGAAATGACGACATAATTGCAGGCAATCTTAGCCTACTACTTTTAAATTGACAGCTCTTATTTCCTGATTTGACATAATTTCCTAAGTCATTGAAACGTTTTTTGCAGAAGATAGTAGCAGTATTAAGACACCAGTCCCAAGGAAAAATTTTCTGTTAAGGCAATAAAATAATAACCAAGAAAGACTCAGAGTTAAAAAAACTCAATAGGAAGGATTCGTGTTTTTTGTTTTTGGACAAAGAAACAGTGAGGGTCGGAAGATGCCGAGGTGGTGACTGCTTCTTTTGTGTGCTTTTAAAAATGCTGCCGCAACTCTCCCATTATGCGTAAAGCACTCAGCCTTCCTCGTCAGCAGTGTTAAAAGAGCCACGTGCTTTGTTCATACCTTCAACAGCTTAGCTTTTGCCATTTTGCATTCTTTTTTTGGCTTCCAATTTAAACCCACCGCAAATTTTTGTTCTTATATGTCATTTATTTATCTGAGTGCTTTGCTCTCTGTTTTCGATTCTTTTCTTCTTACTTAAATCTGGGTGTTCCATATTTTTGGCTGATAAGAGGCTCTGTGTTTGCAGGCTACCTATCTTTTGTCATAACCTGAGAGACTTTCTTCTGAGTGTCTTCGGACGTTTTTGATTGGGGAGAAACATAGGATTCTGAGTCAGCTTTGATGGAGGTCTCTTTGGAACTTATAGATATACCATTTGTCATTGCCTTACTAGTATGGATTTCCATGGACATTGTGAAACGTAGGAGACATGACAATGATAATGACAGTGATGCTCTCAGACAACTCAAACGTAGACTAGGCAGAGAAGTAAGAGTTTTTGCAGTCATAACTATTCTGGCCAATGTTATAATCTCTATTCTTTACTTGGGTTTTGGGTTTTTTATTTATTGGAGTCGTAGAATTGTCTCTCCCAGACCGGTCTGCTTAGCTTTCACTTGGTTTCTAGCAAGTGTAGTCACAATCTATGCGAGAAACACAACTTTCAGGCAGCAGAAGACGTGGCCTTTAGTCCTGGTACTATGGTGGGTGTTTTCCAGCGTTTTTGTCTCAGTTTCTGTCGCGGTTTATGTTATCCACCGCTTGAGAACCGTACAATTGCCTTATCCTTTGCCAGAAGCTGACATTGTTGATATTGCTTCCTTGCCTTTTTTGGTGCTGCTTTGTGTCTGCGTACCTCTTGCCTCTATTAGAAAAAGCAATGATCTTGAACATCCATTGCTTCACAAGGAGGAAGAAAATTCCACCAAAGGTGATAGTAGTTTCAGGAATGCTGGAATCTGGAGCCAACTTACCTTTCGGTGGCTCAACCCCCTTTTCGAAAAGGGTCGAGTTGAAAAACTTGAATTGCACCATATTCCTTCGGTTCCTGAATCTGAAACGGCAGATAATGCCTCTTTGTTGCTTGAAGAATCACTTCGAAAGCAGAAAACTGAATCTTCTTCATTGCCAAAAGCAATAACTCGTACTATTTGGAAGTCCCTGGCTGTAAATGCGGTTTTTGCAGGTAATTTTTTACTTTTTCAATTCATTGAATCTTTTTTCAGATTCTATATGCAGGCAGCAGATTATAATTTACAATGCTTCTCTTTACTTTTTGTAGGACTTAATACAATTGCTTCCTACATGGGGCCCTTATTGATCACCAGCTTTGTCAATTTCTTATCGGAAAAGCATGATGGTTCGAGCTACCAATATGGCCTGGTTCTGGCATTTATCTTCTTCTTCTCAAAGACTGTGGAATCTCTAACTCAACGAATTTGGTACTTTGGTGCTCAAAGAATTGGAATAAGGGTCCGAGCAGCTCTCACAGTATTAATTTACAAGAAATCTCTGTCCATTAAGTTTGTTGGTCCTAGCAATGGTAAAATCATAAACCTCATCAACGTGGATGCTGAGAGAATTGGAGACTTTTGCTGGTACATACACGGAGTGTGGTTGCTACCAATCCAAGTCTTTCTGGCCTTGGTAATTCTGTATATGAATCTGGGAGCTGCTCCTGCCATTGCTGCGGTCTTTGCTACAATTATTGTGATGGTGAGCAACACACCATTAGCCAACAGGCAAGAGAATCTTCACTCCAAGATCATGGAAGCGAAGGACTCAAGAATAAAAGCAACCTCAGAGACTCTAAAAAGCATGAGAGTCTTGAAACTCCACGCATGGGAACCCACTTTCCTGAAGAAGCTGCTTCAACTTAGAGAAACAGAGAGGAACTGGCTTAAGAAGTATCTGTATACATGCTCAGCTGTTGCTTTTCTGTTTTGGGCTTCACCAACTCTAGTCTCGGTCCTAACATTCGGTGTCTGCATTTTGTTAAAAACACCATTAACATCAGGAACAGTACTTTCAGCTGTAGCAACTTTTAGGATTCTTCAGGAACCCATATACAACCTGCCAGAGCTCATTTCCATGATAGCTCAGACAAAAGTCTCAGTTGATCGAATTCAAGAGTTCCTTGGAGAAGAAGATCAAAGGAAATTCGTACCAGATAGGGGTTTAAAAGCATCTGATGTTGCAATTGAAATTGAGACGGGGGAATATGCTTGGGAAACAAGCAGCCAAAACTTTAAGAAGCCAACCATTAAAATCACCGAGAAGATGAAAATAATGAAAGGTTACAAGATAGCTGTTTGTGGCTCCGTTGGATCAGGTAAATCAAGCCTACTTTGCAGCATACTTGGTGAGCTCCCCAGGATTTCTGGTGCAGTTATTAAAGTTTATGGGAAAAGGGCTTATGTTCCTCAGAGGTCTTGGGTTCAAACAGGCACCATCAGAGACAATATATTGTTTGGTAAGGGTATGAATAATGCCCTTTACGAAAATGTTCTTGAAGCATGTGCCCTGAAACAAGATATTGAGACACAGGTTAATAAAGATATGACTGTTGTTGGGGAGAGAGGGATAAACTTGAGTGGCGGCCAGAAGCAGAGGATCCAGTTGGCAAGGGCAGTCTACAGTGATTCTGATATTTATTTCCTAGATGACCCTTTCAGTGCAGTTGATGCTCATACAGGAACACATTTATTCAAGGTGAAAAAATATCCCAACTCTCCTTTCAATTTCCTATTTGTTATTCAAGGGTTAATATTCTTAGACGAAGTAGCTTCACGTGTGATTTTTTCCTTTTTTGGCAGAAATGTCTCAAAGGATTGCTGTCTCAGAAGACTGTCATTTATGCTACACACCAATTGGAATTTCTAGATGCAGCAGACCTTGTTCTGGTAAACTCCTATGATTCTCCGTCATAACTATTATGAAATAAGAGAACTAACAGTTGCACACTCTCTTTTCTTCCCTTGTGTACGTGTTCTTGTAGGTGATGAAAGATGGTCTCATTGTTCAGTCGGGAAAATATGAGGAGATGGTTGCTGATTCTGAGGGTGAACTTGTACGGCAAATAAATGCTCATAGAAAATCACTAGACCAAGTGAACCCACTGCAAGAAGAGGAGTCCATGACTGCTAGACCATGTCAGATAAGTCAAATTGAAGTCATAGAAGAAAAATATGGGGAGCCCATCTCCTATGGCAAGCTCTTTGAAAGAAATCAACAAGAAGAAACTGAAACCGGTCGTGTCAAATGGAGTGTTTACTCAACCTTTGTTACTGCAGCTTATAAGGGAGCTCTTGTTCCAGTCATCCTTCTCTGTCAAGTTCTCTTCCAGGGACTACAGATGGGCAGCAATTACTGGATAGCTTGGGCAACAGAGGAAAAACACAGGGTATCCAGGGAACAATTAATAGGCATATTTATTTTGCTGTCTGGTGGAAGTTCCATCTTCATACTGGGAAGGGCAGTTTTACTGGCAACTATTGCAGTGGAGACAGCTCAACGGCTTTTCCTTGGAATGATAACATCAGTTGTCCGTGCACCCATTTCATTCTTTGACTCCACTCCCTCAAGTCGAATCCTCAGCAGGGTCAGTTAGAACTGCTTTCTCTTTCCATACTAATGCTTAATTCATTCAGAAACCAGACATTAATCTTCTTTCTGTTTTTGGATGTTACAGTCTTCTACAGATCAAAGCACATTAGACACAGACATTCCTTACAGATTAGCAGGACTGGCATTTGCTCTAATTCAGTTATTCAGTATCATTATCCTTATGTCCCATGTTGCTTGGCAGATCTTCCTTCTCTTTCTTGCCATCCTTGGTATCTCCTTCTGGTATCAGGCAAGTAACAAATCCATCTGAAATTTATATTCTACTTGTCTAAGAAAATACACAAAAAAGGTGCCAAATAAATTGCAAAAAATAGTGACTACTCTAACATCATTATGCAGAAATTATTTTACTTCATGATGTTTCAAATTCTACTTACACCCTGAAATTATGTGCAGAACTATTATATTACCACTGCTAGGGAGCTAGCGAGGATGGTTGGAATTAGAAAGGCTCCTATCTTGCATCATTTCTCAGAATCTATCACAGGGGCAGCAACAATTCGCTGTTTCGGCCAGGAAAACAGGTTCATGGAAAAAAACCTGAGCTTAATCGACGACTATTCTCGTGTAGCCTTCCATAACTGCGGCACAATGGAATGGCTGTGCATTCGAATCAACTTTCTTTTCAACTTTGTCTTCTTCCTGGTGTTGATCATCCTGGTGAGCTTGCCCAGGTCTGCCATTGACCCCAGTAAGCTCCTTGCCTCCTCCCCTCTTCTTTTCTTATATTTATAGCTCATTTGTATTGAAGTTTCTTCCATTTCAAATCTATAACATAGACTCTAACTAGAGAGCATGTTGATGTGGTATCAGGCTTGGCGGGATTGGCAGCCACATACGGTTTGAGCTTAAACGTACTGCAGGCATGGGTTATATGGAACTTATGCAACGTTGAAAACAAAATGATATCAGTGGAGAGAATTCTTCAATTCACAAACATACCTAGTGAAGCTCCATTAGTGATCGAGGATTCTAGACCCGAGCCCGAATGGCCAACAGAAGGAAGAATTGAACTTGAAAACCTTCAGGTGCAATATACTCCTACTCTTCCTATGGTTCTTAAGGGTATAACTTGCACATTTCCGGGAGAGAAGAAAATTGGGGTTGTTGGCAGAACAGGGAGTGGGAAGTCCACTCTAATTCAGGCTCTTTTCAGGGTGGTGGAGCCATCAGGAGGACGGATCATTATTGATAGAGTAGATATTTCTAATATTGGTTTGCAGGATTTGAGGTCTAGATTGGGCATAATCCCACAAGATCCAACATTGTTTCAAGGAACCATAAGGACCAATCTGGATCCTTTGCAACAGCATACGGATCAAGAAATCTGGGAGGTACAACTCTTAACTTGGTTTCTCTTAAAAATATTATATCAAGTTGTGGTTTCACTGAAACAAACTCATGGGCAGGTCCTCAAGAAGTGTCGACTTGCAGACATAGTGAAGCAGGAGCAAATGCTTCTTGATGCTCCAGGTATAAAATTTTGCCAATTTCAAAGTAAATTGTGTTCCACTTCATATAATTGCCATTCACCAGGCTAGTCAATAATTAAATCTTGTAAATTATGCAGTGGCTGAAGATGGAGAGAATTGGAGTGTTGGACAAAGGCAGCTGGTTTGCCTGGCTCGGGTGCTCCTAAAGAAAAGGAGAATCTTGGTGTTGGATGAGGCCACAGCTTCTATTGATACAGCCACAGATAATGTGATTCAGAAGACAATAAGAGAAGAGACAAGCGGATGCACTGTCATCACTGTCGCACATCGGATACCAACTGTTATTGACAATGACTTGGTTCTGGTTCTTGACAAAGGTAAACCCCATTGAAAAGCATAGGTTCCACTTACCAAAAACCTGAAATAACTAATGGAATCAGTCACAAGGAGTAAGTAATCCACCACTTGATGCAAAACTATTACCGGCAATGTTAGTATGCATAAAAACAACAAATTTATATAACATATTTAATGTTACTCAAGAATGCAGAAGGCAAATATCAGATCGCATAAAGTCCAAGAGCATGAAAGTAGCAGTACTTTGGCTTTAAAATAATGCTGCATAGGAGAATTGGTTTTAGCTGATGGAAACAAATATGTTGCTTAATGCAGGGAAAATTGTAGAGTACGATCGGCCTGGGATCTTACTCGAGGACAGTACTTCTTCATTCTCCAAGTTAGTGTCTGAATTCTTGAGATCATCCAAGAGCAAAAACCATAGGCATCTGCCTTGAGGATGGACACAGATTGCACATGGACTGCAAACAAGTGGAAGGTTTCTAATGATAGACTATGTGAAGGTTTCTAATGATAGACTATGTCCCAACACAACAGCTACTTTAGTGAAGATATTTTCGTGAAGAAATCCTGAGGATCAACTTCTCTTTGCGGGCTTCTGTCTCCATTTTTGTACAGTTTCAAATTCAATTAAAGTCTCAATTTTATGAAGATGGACCCAGAGGAGGAAAGATTCAGCATCACAACCATCGACTAATCCGAGTTTTAGCAATATATAGTGGACATTGCTAATTATATTTACAAGGGGCTTTCTAATGTTGTCTGTACAGCAAAGTTGCCATATTCCACCTTCCACTTGAGTTTTGCAAACTAAAAATCTGCTTAAAGCCCTTATCAGAAATCCCAGGAATCGCCTGCACCCTAGGCAAAAATCCACAGTAATGGAAGAAGATCAGAAATTGCATGGCTAAAATGGAAGAAGTTTTGAACTAGAATTGTAGGGCTCATTCTAAGAAGAGCCCTCCAAAAATACAGCGTATGCCGCTGTCTGCAACGAGCACACGGTATTCTTTAGTAAAAGGCGAAAGAATAGTTCGCTCTGTGCTCAGTGCGCGGCTGCGTGACTTTCAAGGGGAAGCTGCCACAACTTTATAGAAGTTCTTACACTATTACATTTCTCTTTGCTCGATGTGGGAGAGTTTTGAATACTGGCTTAAGTAAAGTTCAGTACTCCATTTACTCACGGCTTTCTCTCGGAACTTGGAAAAATCGAAATGCAGGAAAAAAAATTTGGCGTAGAAACTTCTTTGTATGACATATAATCAAATGTGCCTCTTTCTTTCTTCTGATCATCTTATAATATTCTATAGCTTGATACTCAAATTATAAACGTTCAGATTCCCAATCTGGGTCCTTGGTTATCTTAAGAAAATATGGGAAAACGTCAGATATTGTTCCTGGCATACAAATGAAATAAACCTGGAGACTCGAATCCATGATCTAGTAGTTTCTTGTAACGCAGAATTCCATTCTGAAAACGTAAAACAGAAACTTCAGCCAAAGGGAAAATAATTATTTTGCATCCCAAGTAAAACAGAAACAAAACAAATCTTGAAGATGAAATGTTAAGATTTAAACTACTAAAATTTTAGGGCACTTCCGGAGGATAGAAAAGCCCTTCAAAAATTGGCGTATGCCGCTTTTGGCAGCGAGCACACGGTATTCTTTAGTAAAAGGCGAAAGAATAGTTCGCTTTGCGCTCACTGCACGGCTGCGTGGATTGGAAACATGGTGCGGGCAAATCTTTATGGTTGTTTCGGAGCTAACTGATTCTCTCGCTTGTCAGTGTGGGATGATTGTTCCAATCCTTGTTTGGTAAGTACTACTAATTTTCACTTTGTAGGGAAAAAACAAGAAAATCTTGTAAACAAGAATTAGCTTGAAATTACTTTTAACTCAAAAAAACAAAGTAGCTGAATTAACATTTTCAAATTTAATTGAGGTAAAACTCAAGATTCATCAAGTATATTTTATGCTTACAGCAGCGTGTGACTAGTTCTTGCTATTTGGCAAATTCTTCCACTTAAGAATCAATTGCTATCTGCTGAATGCATAGGAGATCCGAATTGATCTCGATAGCCATATTTCATCTTCAGCCTACTTCTAGAACGGAAGAAAGATTGCCACTGGAAGTTCCAACATGCAGCTCCACAGACCGCTTTCCTTTGCTCATTACAGTCTTCCACAGATCAATGCACCGAAGACGCCAACAGATAATTTTTAGTATAGATTTTAACAGATTATTTTCCTACTGAACTCCGTCGCATTGGGGAAGATAACATCAGGCATGGAGGAAAGCCACTTGATCATTCACCTCCCAAACTTTGATGCTCCTCAGATTACAAGAATTTCTTTCCAACATCTTTTGGATGGTCCATAATTTCACAGTTCAATCGGATGCTAATGCTACAAACTACATAGAGTTGCAATGTTATACAACTCCTGTTGTCAACTAGGATTCAATTCATATCTCCTCCAAGCTATTTCCAGTAGCTTACCGGATAAATGTGCTCTCTTAGACAGGCATCTGATCTGAACTAGGATATCTATAATCAGGAAGAAGACCAAGTTCAGAACGGTTAAATGAGGATTGTCTCATTTGGTTTTAGCTGAAACTTCATAGATCAGCGGAATACCCCAAAATATAAACCTTCTATTTTCAATGCAATATATAAATCCCAATTCTCCTCAAATTCTATACAGCCATGAAATTTCTAGCCGGGAATCCTGCTTTGCTGTGCATTATAAGGCTATATAGAGCTATATAGAGCAGCCAAAACATGTACTATAATACTCAGAAAAAAAAAAATGGATGAATGAGACATTATATGAGTTGTAATAAGTTTTACTTTTATTCAAGGATGATATCTCGACAACTTTGTCAATCAACAATGCAATTGTCTTGTATCCTTTCGTTAGAACAAAACAATATCTTTGTCCTAATTTCTCTGAATCAACAGATCTCATCGCCAGAAGGCCCAAAACATTAATTATCAAAGTGAAAGGTCCAAATTTTCAGCATTTGCTTTAATAATTCGGGTCGGAAAAGAAGTTATTGACGGATGGCATAATCTGAGGAGGCCTCTTCCGGACAAACTTCCTAAGACCATGTTCCGCATATCTCTCACCTTCTTCAAAGTTGTCAAGAATTCCGGCTGCCCTGCGCTCCTTGGTGACCCTGAATCAGGTTCTAAAATGTTACATTGATCTAAATTTGTGCATTTGACTTGATTTAAAGTAGCACTAGCACACAGTACTCAATAATATAATGAAATGAAAGATGATGCATAGCTAAGAACAGGGATATTATTATGTTACCTCACTTCAGGGTTGGTGGTGATATTCCTCACAAGTTGCATGGCGCAGATGCCCACAGCAACACCAACAGCCGCAAAGAGTGGATACACCTAAACCCAATGAAAAAGGAGTAAACCGTAAACATTGATGTGGGTTTTCAGACTGTAAATGCAAGAAACATCAATAACATTATGGAAGAAACAGAGTTCGCAAAGTAATGGTGTTTAGTTCTGAACCGATCCCTCATCCCTTACATCCCAATGGTGGAAGATTATATTCGAGGCCGGAGAAAAAAAGGTGGGATTTGAGTTCTGATCCAATATCAGTACTAGTATATTAACATGAACATAAAGATTTTAGCTATGAACAGCTCTATAATTCTCTAATAGGAGATTTGATGCTTCAATGCAGAGAAGCAATGATATGAACCATAGCAAATCTTGAACCCATGAAAACTACTGGTACTTCTGTGTACTTGTTTGTATATTAAAGTCTGAACGTAATTGAGGCACAAGGACAAACAACCTCGGGACAGAGATCCCAAAAGAATATCAATCATACCCGTATTTGCAATTAGTTAGCCTATAAAAATATAAACCCCAAAACTATTTATTATCAAAGTATCCATGCCCTCCATTTTCCCGTACATGAGATTTCGTTTAAAGAAAACAATATCCCCGGTGGATTTTCATTCTCCCCGAAAAACAAAATCAAGAAACATGGCTATATATCCAACTTTACCATGTCTATTGTTATCCCCAATGGAACCAACATAAATACCATTCAATAACAAAGAGAAGTTGGAAAGTATGAAGGAAAGTACCTCAGGTTTGAGCCATCTGTTTGTAGAAGCCATGATAGCTGCTAGATATCTGCAAGGGATTAGAGATGAGAGAGACAAAGGGAGAAGGAGATCAGAGATGGACCAAAATAACCAATGACCCCTTCTCCAAGAAACTTGTTAAAAACCCAAGAAAAAGAAAGGGAAGTTTGAATCAAACTCTATTTAATGCCTATATTACTGGATTTGACGCTGACACATTAAATTCAAACCTCCTAGAACATGTGTGGCTGGCTGTTTTCACATGAAAACGTAAACGTTTGTGCATGTGTTTGTGTGTTGTGTACGGTAAGGAAAAAGAGTCGCGGTCAGCAAACCGCAGCCGCCGCCAACCATTGTGATCTGTGTGGTGTGGGTCATATTTTTTGGTCAGGTGCGGCCCTTGAAAAAGGAGGCGTAGGTGGGGTGGGCTCTGGTCTATCTCTCTTTATTCGGGTTCAGTTTTGAGCCTTTTATATTTGGCCATGGAATATTCTGTAATAAAGGAAGAAACAGTGGTAATGATGGGATTTGCTTTGTTGTTGCGTTTCAAATTCAGGAATTGAAGTGAATTTGTTTATGGAAGCAAATCCAGCAATTGCATACCATCTTATATTAGCTGGAATTCACGAGTCTACTCTTCAAGCTTCTATATATGTGTTGAGTATTATGAAAAGAAAATAATGCATTAAAATAGATTAAAGAAAAGTTCTAAACTCCAAATATCTTACTTCATCCAGCTGAAACAAATTAAAAATACAACTCAGAGGTTGAAGAAATAGTTCAAAGGTGGCACATATAGTACATATCGGACTATACATTTGTATTGATATGCAATACTAAAATCATTAGAAAACATGAATTATAGCTTTTAAATTTTAGTTGATTTTTGTAAACAGTTATACGCTACTTGACCTACCATTTTTGTTATTATTATATCTATAATTACAATCACTAAGATCCTAAAAACATGTCCTAAATTTTAGAAGTTATACCCTATAAATCAATTAGTTATTGTTAAGCTTGTGACTAAACTTTATGCCATGTTAAACGAAATAAGAATGGAGTGATAATAGGGTGGGTTAAATAATATTTTTCTTTTTGTAAATAATAACCTCCGAATTCAAGAGTCAATTTCTTTGACTACCGGTAATCTTCTATACCATTATATTAAAGGAATGTATTATGGAGGTCATAGGTAGTGCCATGTAGGATAAGAGGAGAGAGAAAAATAATTATAAGTAATTTTAAAATAATTTTTATATTTTAAGTGTATTAAATATTTTGTGTAAGCTATTTATTGTATTTGTGGAATCGAGAGAGAAAAATGATTATATTTAATTTGAAAATAGATTTTATTGTTTTCTTTTTTTTTACAAAAATTTTCTTTATATTGGTGTGTTATTAATTGGTATGTTTTAAATTATTATAAATATTGAATTTCATAAGAAATTACAATACATTTAATCTATAATTTTTCCTTTTTCACAAATTTTCTTTTTAAAAATTTATTACTTTTATATTATATTTAAATTTTTTACCTCAAATGTTTATTGAATTTATTATACATACATTTAAATTTCTTATATAAAATAGTCCAATTTCATATGTGATATTATATTTATTCTTTAACCCTCCACCAGTCGACATTGTTTGAGTTTTTCTCTTACTATTACTATTCTATGCATAGTAAAAAAAGAAATCAATACTATTTCGTCTATTGTATTATGTTTATTTTTTTAATTCGAAGTGAAGCGAATTTGCTTTAACAATTGTTACCCCAATATACAATAAAAAAACAAATTAATCCAAAAGCTACACGAGGGGTTCTTCTCTAGTATTATATATTATATAACCGTGAAACAAATCAAATGAATCTTTTTCCCTAATTAATGAAGCATGAAGTAAGGAAAAGGATCAGTTTGACCTTTGACATTTGGCGCTTTGCATGCTGTGGTGTTTTTTATTTTTTGTTAAAAGTTATTATATTAGTAAATTAGATAGCAAGATTTGATTGTCAGCGGTGTCGTGGTGTAGTTGGTTATCACGTCAGTCTAACACACTGAAGGTCTCCGGTTCGAGTCCGGGCGACGCCAATACTCATTTTTATTTTTGTTTGCCCTACCCCCTGGGCTGGGCAATGGCTTGTGGTTGTGGGCTTGTGGCTCTTTGCTTGTGTTCAGTATTGAGGTTTCACTTTTGTTTTGTGTTTTTTTTTTTTTTGCGGGGTAATTTTAAATCTGGTTAATGGATAATGGTTGACTAGCTTTTGTTTGTTGGCCTTCAACTATTCGCTGTTAGAGTGTTAACATCAAATCGACCGAAACAAAATAGTATAAAACACGAGAGACCAACAAGAACAAGTAACATCATCATCCAATTTAGATTTTAAGGCAAAAAATGATTTAATTAAAACTTTAATATTAACAAAATAATATAATTTAATATTTTTTGAACAAAATCAACGTCAAGGATTCGGTCATAGATTTGTATTTGTGAGCTGAATTGCCTGAGGTTTCATGCACGCCTGAGTTGGAAGAATATTCCATCTTATAAATTGAACATTGGTTTTACTTTTAGGTAATAGAAAATGGCAACAAATGCATCAGAATTTCAAGTCAAAGCAATGAGTGGCATGAGTGGTGAGCGTTTGTATATCCTGCCTGTATGCATAATAAATTATAGCGTTTATTCTTTTTTATTGATGTTTTTATGATAATAATAATAATAATTTAATAATAATAGTATATGTATAAAGAAAGGAATTATGCAATTAATCTTTTGTTTTTTGGGTAGTTGGGTTATGGTGTGGGCACATTATCATAATTTGATCTCAGTTCAAGCCTGGTTCTACAGAACAAATGATGTCAAGCTTCAAGCTCTAAAATTGATGTCAAAATAAAGTACGATTAATGTCTAATGATTTCTAAATTCTTTTTATGGCCAAGATGATTATAGATTGAAATAATCCTGAAAACGGTTTCGAATTAAAGAACCCTATCTTCCCCTTACCCCCCACCCAAAAAAAAAAAAAGAGTATGATGATTTACATCAACACTTGTAGTGTATTGAATTATTCTTTATCAATAGCCTTGATTGATAAATTACAATGACTTCTTTTTGTAGATAATGGAATGGATGAAAACGAAGCATCTCTAAAACATAAAACGGTTTACTTTTTTCTAGTTCTTATAATGTTATTTAGTTTCGTATAGTAACTTAGTAATTAGTAGTCTAAGAAAAAAAATTTTCAACTTGCAAGTAACTTATTATATGTTTGGGAGAACAGTAAGATTGGTCCGGTGAGATAGAAATTTTTTAAAAAATACTGTACAAATAAAAAAATTACTGTATAGATGAAAAAGTTACGAGAATAATTATTGTCTAGATAAAAAAAAAGTGTTAAGTAAACAACGGTGACGGTGCATTTGCCTTTCAATCGCACCGCATCGATACTAATAGATCTCTCAAACATAATCTTATGTGACTATATCTCTTTTTCATTTTTTTGGTCAAAGATGAAAATTACTTACCCAAAAAAAAAAAAATCAAAGATTGTATTTTCTATAACTCAAACCACAATTCAGCCATTTTCTTCAAGAGGGTTGAATGTCGTAGCGGTAGAAATCAAATCTCCTCTCTCACAAGTATTATTCCCAAAGTATCTTAACTCTAATTGGAGTGGTATGAGTACACCTTTTGAATTTTGAGGTCTCAAATTCAAGTCCCATCGTGTTTAAATCTTGTATGAATTTTGTCTAATTTAAATATTAATTTAATTTGTTTGTTTCTTAATCTGTAGTGATTTAATTTTTTTGTTTGATGTTTGATGATATTTCAATAAATGTTTGTGTATAAAAGATTCATTTGATAAAACGAGAATTTATTATATTATCATAAAAAAAAGTATAACTCTTCAATTTTTTTATTTCAAAAAAGATGGACATTTCTAATTCTATTATTATTATTATTATTATTATTATGCCATATATGATATATGATGAGAATATTTTATATTGTGATTCTGGAAAAAATGGACAAATATAAAACAACAATGACTTGGAAAATTAGGGAAAAAATGGCTAAAAACTGTTTACGATTTCGCAGATACCTTGAATATTCTGTCAAAGAAAAAGGGCAAAGAACATTCGAGATGAAACTATTTGAATTACAAAGTCTTTGTTACTTTTTTTCTTAGGAATTGAAATTTCAAAGTTAAATTTATACCGGAAAAAAAAAAACACGCATACCAAAATTTTGACGAAGGGTGCGGCTCACGTGAGCCAGCAGCTATGCGAGGGCTCTCATTGGGCAACAGTCAAAACTTCCTTCTTTTCAGACTCCTCTAACCAACGGCTTCGAGCCGCTGAAAGTTCCAAGCGAGAAAACTCCCATTCCCATTATCAACCAAGCAAGTGAGCATTACCGCCTTCCCAAATTAATAAGATTGAGCTCACTTCCGATTATAGCGCGTGGACTTTCCGTTCCTACAACCTCAGTAAATCCAGCAGCTAATACAAGATTCTTAACCTCAAAAAATCAGCGGCTCGTACCTTTCCGCCTTTTCTTTTTCCGCAAGGAAAACTTGTAAAAAGCTTGAACAACAGTTAAACCCCTCTCCTTACGTGACACAACGTCGCCTTCACGGTTTCTCTCCTTTAAATAACCTCTCATTTCCTCCTCCTCTCTTCGCTAAATCTCACTCTAAAACCTCTCTGCTTAGCTCTAAAATCCAATCTCAACTCTCCTCTCTATCTCTCGTTGTCATCGCTAATGGGTAATTTCTTAATTTCTAAGCCTTTTTTTTTTTAATTTACTAATCATTTTTTGTGTCAATGTTGGTCAATTTTAACTCTTTGCCTCATTTGTTTGAATTGATTTAAGCAGCTTCAGACAAGAAGATTAAGATCGGGATTAACGGTAACTTTCCGATCTACTAATTTTTTTACTATGGTGGATTTTTACGGTTAATTGGATTCTAACCATGAGAAAATTGAAAATGCGGCAGGATTTGGAAGAATCGGACGTTTGGTTGCCAGAGTTGCTCTTCAGAGGGACGATGTTGAACTCGTTGCCGTTAACGATCCCTTTATTACGACCGATTACATGGTAAATACCGTCTTCGATTAATGTTTTTTTTAAAACAGTGATTAACCGTTAATCGGGATTTGTTTTTCTAATTGTTGGCGGGGAAAATGTAGACATACATGTTCAAATACGACACCGTTCATGGTCAATGGAAGCACCATGATGTTAAGGTTAAAGACTCTAAAACACTTCTCTTCGGCGACAAACCCGTCGCAGTTTTCGGAATCAGGTAAAGTTAACTGTTCTGTTACAAAAGAATTTCCCATTTCTGAAAGCTGCATTCTTTTGGGGTTTTAATTTTTTTTATGATCCTTTAGGAACCCCGAGGAGATCCCATGGGGCGAGACCGGAGCTGAGTTCGTTGTTGAGTCAACTGGAGTGTTCACTGACAAGGGGAAGGCTGCTGCTCACTTGAAGGTTTGTTGTTTTTGAAGAATTTTAATTGTTGGGTCTTTTTTATCTAAAATATTAGATATATGGAGGTTTGAATGGAATATTGCTGCTGGTGTGGTCTGTTTTCAGGGTGGTGCGAAGAAAGTTGTGATCTCTGCTCCAAGCAAAGATGCACCCATGTTTGTGATGGGTGTGAACGAGAAAGAATACAAGGCAGAGCTGGACATCGTCTCAAATGCTAGCTGCACTACCAACTGCCTTGCTCCCCTTGCCAAGGTTATCCATGACAGATTTGGAATTGTTGAGGGTCTCATGACTACTGTTCACTCCATCACCGGTAACTTATTCTTTTGACCATTGAATTCTATTCGAATGGATTAATGGGTCACTTTCTAAAATTTATAACTCTTCTGGGTATTACAGCCACACAGAAGACTGTTGATGGACCATCAATGAAAGACTGGAGAGGTGGTAGGGCTGCTTCCTTCAACATCATTCCCAGCAGCACTGGCGCTGCCAAGGTATAATTTTATATGTTCGATTTGATTTGATTCGATTTCATTGATTCGTTCTTATTTGGCAATTGTTGTTGAATTAAGATGTTTGTGATTATGTAGGCTGTTGGAAAAGTTCTACCTGCTCTCAATGGTAAATTGACTGGAATGTCCTTCCGAGTTCCTACGGTAGATGTATCGGTTGTGGACCTCACTGTTAGACTTCAGAAGTCTGCATCTTACGATGAGATCAAAGCTGCTTTCAAGTAATAATTCTTTCTGATGATGATACCATTTATGAATCACACTGACTGTCTTTATGCGATTCTTATTTGATTTCGCATCCACGATCTGATATTGCAGGGAGGAGTCTGAGGGCAAGCTTAAGGGCATATTGGGTTACACAGAAGAAGATGTTGTGTCCACTGACTTTATTGGTGACAGCAGGTAAATTTAAATGATTTTTTTTTTATTTTTTATCTACATTGAAGAAGAAAATTTATTTTCTTTATTTTTATAGTATAATTAAATAACATACATAGTCTTAGATTTTTAGAAGATTGAAATGATTTAGCAATGTAACCCCCCTCTTGGGCTGTACTCTATAGGTCGAGCATATTTGATGCCAAGGCTGGCATTGCTTTGAATGGAAATTTCGTGAAACTTGTCGCCTGGTACGACAATGAATGGGGTTACAGGTAAATGCGGAGCGGCCTTTCTCTTTATTTTCCTTTGAACATTATTGTAGCCTTGTAAATGCTGGCTATGCTTACACATGTATTGACACTTCCTGGCCCTCTCTTGTTTTGCAGTTCCCGTGTAATTGACTTGATTGTTCACATGGCATCCACCGCAGCTTGTTGAAGTTAGTCTGTGTTCTGGTTTCAAAGATGGGTTTCTGGAAAGTTTATTATGCTTCGGAATAAACCTGAGAATTACCTTCTCGGCTGTTAATTTCCATTTTTCTCTTTTTAATATCCAAGCAGTCTGTTAACGGGTTTTCCTTTTTGGCTCTTGTGGATATCTAAGATGGAGAGAATAATTTTGCCAATTAAAAATATTATAAAGTAGATGGTGCCCATATATCAACGGAGATGTTTTCTCTAATTATATGGCTTTCAATTTTTGGTCTTGTATTTGGTAACTTATGATAATGTCTCTGTTTAGTCTGTAATCCATTTAAATCATCTTTTTGCACCCTGCCGGCCTAAGAAGCATGGCCTAACCGTTGCAAGAGGCCAAGGTGGAAGGGTGGAATTAAACATTTGCATTAATCATTGTAAATCCGTCCGAAACCCGGGTGACACCTCTAAGTTTGCTTGCTTAATTTCCTACTAATATCAGACTAAGTATTCTAAGCTTCTTGGCCAAAAACAAAAAAACAAAAAGAATATCAGACTAAGCATTCAAAGCCTTCCAAGTTAAAACTGTTATTAACCATTTTCAAAATTGGTTTGTTTGGTCGTTCAGAGATGTTAAAAGAAGTAAACCCTGACTCACCTTATCCCGATGTACGGATTGAATCGCTGACTTTTTATTTATAAACTAAACTCACTTGACAAGGTGGAAGGTATCAATTTTTGAGATGGGCTTTAATGAAAATTTCACACGGTCGAAATGGATATACATCCTAAAAAAACACATATTGAGGACTGAGAAGGAAGAGGAAAAATACATCGAAATGAAATTTTACTCTACGCTCATTGGATTACTTTAGCCGGCCGTTTGATTTGCAGTTATGAGATTTTATTAAGTAAAGTGATATAGTCGAATATATCACTTATTATATAATATTACCTAATATCTCATGTCTTTTTTTTTTGCCATGTTTGGTTCAAAACTAATATTACCATGATTTTCTTTTCTTCTTGTTTGGTTCATTATAACACAATGCTTCTTGTTTGGTTCATTATAACACAATGCTAGACATCCACGGTCTATAACAATAAAATTTCAAAAATAACCTCCCTATAATAATTGAATTATTGTGATTAATTAATTAACTACTTGTTTTTATTAGTTAATTAATTATTTAGTTAATTATTTCATTCAATTAATTAATGATTTCATTTTATTATTTAATCTAATTTAATTATTTTTTATTGATTAATTAGAAATTAAAACATTAAATTAAATTAAATAATTACATTAAATAATTAAATGAGATAATTAATTTAAGAATTAATTAAATAAATAAAGCAAGTAATTAATTAATTAAATAATCAAAAATTAAATAATAAAAAACTAAATAAATTAAATAATTAAACGAAATTAGATTAAATAATTAAAAAATAAAATTAATTAATTACTTATTTTATTATTAAATTAATTATTTTATTTAATTGTTTTTTATTTTTAAATTAAATTAAATAATTATTTAAATAAATTAGACAATCCTATGCATGTAAAATCCTTTGCCTTATTAATGTCAATTACTAATATTTACAAAACCAGAATGACTTACAAACTATAAAAATTCTCTATTAAATTTTTAGATTATAGGCTTCAGGAGAACATTAGTAAGTAACCTTTATATTTCCATAGCTTGGTTAGATATACAAAAATGGTGCCATCCTAATCAAGTTGTCTTCGTCCCAAGGATTGGAAGCAAGACCCCGATAGATGATGAATATTGTTGAAACTGCAATCATAACCATTTTGATCAGTTTCAGCTCAATAGCATCAAAACTTCAAGCTTCTCATATATCAATTAAACAAACGACTATAAACTTGAACTCAGCATAAGACAAGACGGACAAGTTGATAGAAATAATTATAAGCTTTCAGTAATTGACAAAAGGGCAAAAATCCCTCCAATTACTGGAGTTGATATATGTGCTTCTAAAAAGCCAAATTTTGAAAAACTAGCATCTTTTTGTAACTCGAGCTTTGCTAATAATCCTACATACTGTTTGAATTAACCAAAGGACAAATTCTCAATTTTTTTGATAAGCACACATGTAAGCAAACATTCAAGGTGAAAATCAGTGATGTATAATACCTGCTTTACAACCTCTTCATACTTACTAATTAACTCCTGGACTTTAGCAGCTCCAGATTCTGTTACCATACTGATCTTTAACGTTGTGGAATCCACCTTAAAATTCAAGAAATTCAGAAAAGGGAAATTCAGAGGTTGAGCAACTTCAGGTAGACAAAACGCAGCATGTAAAATTAGAAGACAATAGGATTACCTCTGCTACCACATCTTCAACCTTCAGTTTCCTCGCTTCCAGATCACGCCACTTAGATTCCACCTCCAACGTCATATCATTCAAATGTTTAGTAGACTCCTCAAACTTGAGGTCTCTTTCTTTTTGGAGCTGCCTTTGGAGTTCATTCAATTGCTCAACTGGTGAAGGAATAAAGCTAAAGGTTTAAGCACCTACGTAGTGGTTTATGTATGGACAATAATACTGTAACATAGCAGAAATAAGAACCTGCCTCTGCCTTGCCGTTCAATAAGTTTAGCCACAAGTGACTTGTCTAACACAGCATCATCACTAAGCTTAGCTTTCAAACCCTTGCATACTTTTTCAACTGATTTTGCAGAGTTCATCTGTTACAAATAAAGGGTTTTTAACAATGAGTAATTCTCATGCAAAGTAAATGGTTAGGGTTAAAAAATAAAATCATTTCCTTTTAAAAATATATGTTTTTTTTCTCTCAGTGGCGGGTGGGGTGAGGGGTGGGGGTCTGTGAGAGATTTCGTTCAACAAGCACAAGTAGAGAACAAAGACATTTTTATTCAATCACAGAGAAAAGGTACCGAAGGGGAAGAGGCTAATTATCCATGTAGCTACCTGTTCATGTATAGCTTGCATCAAGGCAAAGTGCTTTGCCATCTTTTTAAGAGCCTGTAAAAGCAGCCAAGAATATCGAGAATTAGTCATCCTTCTTTTCTAAATCTATGAACATGCAAGCATGTTCACATGATGCACAAGCACTTTAGTGCTTTTATGGATATTCAGCTTTCTGAATAAACCTGCGCAGCAGGCTCTTGTGACTTACGGTTACCTAGTAATGTTCCTTTCAGCTATTGGAGCTATAAAATCGCCTTTTAAAAAAAGTACTATGTTTTTGTTCTCATTATGTCACCCAGATGGATTGGTAAGTGAGGGGAAAAAAGTGCCTATAATAAGAACATAAAATTCAGATTTAATAGTATGAAATAACTATAAAAGCAAGCTTTCCAAGGAAATTCCATGCTTTAACAACCCAATGATAGGAGCATTTGTTCATAAACTCGAGATTATACATGTGAACATCCCTGATCTCTGCTCAGATTTTATTTGCAATTATAAATCCAGGACCACTAGGTACCCATCAGTAAATAACAAGCAGAGAGAACTAGTTGCCAAGGCCTAGTCCCAACAGAATCCAATCTTGAAGGAACAATACATGATTCTAGATTTCTAAAACAATAAAGGATACAAATCAAAGGGGTGGAGTGAGAAGTTCGGCAACAACAGACAATTGAGCACTTCCAAGGACAAAGAGAAGCAGTAGAGCACGCACAGCAGAAACTTGGCCATAAAATGCGAGGTATGGAAGTGTTAAACTTCTATGTAAACAGATAAACTTGCATTCCAATATTATTAAGGTTATGGAATTACGAACCTTCTCATCGGGCAATTCTTGAATGGTTATATATCATATGTTCGAATGCATTTGAATAAATATCATCAAGCAAACTAAACTCTTACAGCCAATCAGCTTTTAGATGAATGACAATAAGGGGCTGAGAGCCTGAGGCCTCACATTGTAGTTTATGAGGAGGTTGCTAACCTTACTATAGACCTCAACAGTGGCAGTCTTCTCATGAAAAGACTGCATAGCTAACTTTTCAATATTCTTTGCCTCGTCTCGAGCTAATTTCTTCTCCTCTAAAGTTCTCTTTCATGAAAAAAGAATGAAAAATTAAAACATAGAGGAAAAGCGTCAAGCGATGATTAAGGTACATGCCACATGCCTGCATGCCCAAAGATAAAGTAAATTGAAAACTAAAACTTTTGCATGCAAGATGAAATGAACAAGTATAGGCACCTTTTCTTGACGGTTGACAGGAATAGAATGCAATAAGTGAAAATAAAATCATCCCAAAGTTCAGAATTGCATGTAAAATTTTATGGCACAAGCACTGTAATAACACAAAGGTGATTTCATATTCAATCTTAGCAAGCAAGAAGATGATACCAAACACATATATGGGGGCATGCATGCATATTTGCATATCCATGCCAGCAGAATAATTAAATTTTCAGTAAAGCAATTTTCAAGAACCAGAAAAATTAAGTCTCTGCTTTTCTCTCTAAGATAGATGCACGTAGCCATGCATGCACAACTACATTATACCTTATCTATTCTAGTATTAAATACACAAAGCCATAAATCATGCTCTCAGTTCAAACTTATAGACATCCCTTTAGGAAAGAATCATTAGCCTATGGACTTGGTTTATCAAAATCATTAACAGCAATGTGTTACATATCTCATGATTACTTAATGGAACTTAACAAGAGGGAGTATGCACCTGCATTTTATCTGGTGACTGAACTATTTTTGAAAGTAGATTTGCATTCTCTTGGACACTTTGTACCAGGTCAAACTCAGCCTTAGAAATCTGTCAAGAGAGGGCATGTCAACACAAACAGAAATAATAAGTAATTCTAACACTTAAAGAGGGGAATGAAGCAAATATGAAAGCAAAAAGTCATGGTGAACTAAAAGTTTAAAAACATGTTGATAAACAGGATGTTACTGTTGGAATCAAATGGTGATGTAACCATCCAGAAAAGAAAGAACACACTCTAGACAATGAAGAATATCAAGTATGTACCAAGACTACAACTTGATCAATAAACCTGGGATCCCTGTTGGCAGCAGCAATGAAGTTTAACAGAAATACTATATCTAGAAGACTAGAGCAATGACAATGAAGTAAGTATTTATTGGTGGAAAATTAAATAATCAATCAAGAGAAAAAAGACTTGAAAGTTAATACCTCAGCAAACATACAGGCAAAATGCAAAATTTAGATGGAGAACATCTCAGCATTTTAATAAGAACCTACACCAAATATAGTATGAAAAATCCTTCAAGTTCAAGACATGGGACGGTTAGGTGAAAATCATAGAAAAAAATGGCACGAAACTTCTATAATTAGTCAGAATTTATAGACACAGATCGAACTCTAAGCACATCCTATGACTGACAGTTGAAGCATTGAATACGAAAATTTTCTCCAATGTCAAATACTATAAAAAAAGTTAAATTGGAAAATTTTCTCCAATGTCAAATATATATAGCTCTCCTCACAAAGTTGAGTACTGTGTCACCATGTCTACATCACTGAAGCAAAGCTTTTGTAAGGAGCTACTGGGAACATCCTAACCTTCTCATCCATTTGCCCAGTCTTATCCTTCAAATTCCGGAAAGAGGCTTTCAATGACATTTGGCTACTGTTGAGGGCAGCAATCATCTTTCGAAATTCTTTGACTTTTGAGTCTACCACTTGAACAAGGGGTAACTCCCTTTCTCTAGCTTCACTATAACCCACAATCTCTGCATTCAACTGCAAGGCAGAGATATGGTTAAAATTGATCTTTACCCTAAACCTTTAGAAGTCCTTCAAATACCTGAGAAATCTTAGCCTCCCACTCGTTTCGCTGCTCATCTAGAAGGGTCAGTTCCTCCGCAATCGGTCTCACAAGATTCATTTTTGCGTCTCTGAGATGGAGGTCAACAATCAGAATACCTTAATGCATGAAAAAACTGGAAGCTAAAGGAGAACAGATTAAAGGAAATTTACTGTGGTAAAATGTTAATTGACAAACAGAATTTCTCATGAAAGACAATCAAAGGGAAGGACTAATCTAAAGAGAATTGAGATTGGAAATGTAAACAAACCAATAAAAACTATTGTATTGGTCACTAGCACTTAAATTTGCTCATGTCTAAATCCATTCCAATGGCTGTCCTGTAGGTTCTCAACCTAACCAAATCAAAGCTTTCATACTAAGAAGATTACTGGATTAGTATTAACAATATCAATAATAGAAAGGCAATGTTAGATGGGTCATCATGGAACACTGCCCTAGACTTTCCTATAGATTGAACTGTGATAGATAGTCCAGCTAGACACCAAAGAGCACTGCTATAAGGAATAATGACCATTACATGAAACCAAGTCAGACCATACGGAGGAAAGGTACGGACAACCAAGACACAACTTCTTACTGTCATCTGTCATCCGTCAACTGTTAATGCATGGTTAGAAAACCAGTCAATCTACAATGCTAGCGCTTAAAAAATCACGGCTAACACCATTGTTCATCACATTCAGAATGCTACATCTATAATCTCAACAAATCATGACACAATACATTATTTACAGTTTTCCATCAACATGCAAGGCTCCTCACAACTTGATAAATAGTACCACAGGTCCATAATAACCTTATCAAACTATACAAACCTATTATTAACCGTCTATGCTTCATACTGACATACTGAATTTAAATAAACATTTCACATCATAAATAGATGAACCTACGACTGAGGGGATAAGAAAAAGGGGCCTATGTAATAATTTCTTGTTTACTAAACGAAACCATTTCACATTCATAATGACATGAAAATTCATCCCACAATTCAATTTTCACTCAAGTAAATTAAAGTAAAGCGACACTATCAAAATTCTTTAAGGCAGGAAAATGTTTACTTATAAAGACAAAAATTGAGGATTGAGCTGATGAAAAACTCCGTTCGACCTGGATCGGGATTAACCAAATCCCTAAGGTTAAACTGCATTGGACAATGAAGAGAAGCCACCACCTCCCTTAACCTGCAGTACAAATTCATAACCTGGATCGACCCAATAAGAAGATCCGGGTTCTCAAATTGCTCCAATGCCGAAAACTCAACTTGCCCTTGGTCTTCCCTGCAGACGCAGTAGTCCTAATTATATAATTATTATAATAAAAAAAGAAGAAAAAAGAAATTGCTCTAATGGGGAAGTTCGCGAACTCGTGGAGAGCGTCGAGGTAGACAAGGAGGCGAGAATAAAGATCGGAGATGAAATCTGGTTTCACATTCTTGAAATCGTTGTCGGTTACGACGGCAATTTGTGACTCCGCCAGGATTGATATTATGTCAGCCCGAGAGAGTCTTGGGTACTCGAATTTCGACATTTTCTTTTTCTCCTTGAGTGGAAATTCCAGTGCTTGGTTGCCTGCCGAGAAGGCGAGGGAACAAAGAGGAATCTATCAGTAATAAAAAAGTTTAAAAAAATTATTTAAGAAGGAAAAAGAAGCATGGATTGTTATTATTATTATCCCATATACATTGCAAGCGTCAGAGGGCCTGATTGCTGAACCATTTGGGCTCAAGCCCAGCTAATTTCAGCGTGCTCGAGAGGGTCCATCCACGTTGTAACCGGGTTCCCATTTTTTAATGCGGACCCGGAAACTCTGTCACTGAAACTTGTCTAGCCGTCTTTCTCCTCCGCTAGTTGCGACTCCTGTCGTTGAGCAGAAGGTTCTTGTTTTTTGCTTCAGAATAACTTCCAAACTCAACAGGTAAACTTTTGATCACTTCTTCCTCAAAACCAATCTGAAATGGAAAAAAATGGGGAAATCTTACTGTTTGGACTTTGAAGTTTACTTGCTGAATTTACTGCTAATGTCAGACTAAGTATTCAAAGCTTTCTAAGTTAAACTGTTATTAACCATTTTCATATTTGCTATGTTTGGTTGTTCAGAGATGTTAAAAGAAGTAAAACCCTGGCTCGCCTTATCCCAATGTAATGGATTGAATCGCTTAATTTTCATAAACTCGCTTGATAATAAGATTGCATGTATCAATTTTTGAAATGGGGTTTAATGAATTTCTTGACATATCAATAGTTTCTGGGAAAATTTTCATCTTCGAGGTACGCGTGGTAGGGAAGGCCAAATTTCAGTTTGTTTAGTACTTTACTTGATTTGAGATATTTGAAAAATGGTATCTTTTATGTTCTTTATTATATTTAATTTAATTCTTATTATTATTGGAATTGAATTGGACAGCAGAGAAGCTAATGTTTTTATTCCTTTGGAGATGCAGCTTTAACGGCCCTACTGAAGTTTGGTTTTGAGGTGCTTCTTCATGATCTGTCTTTCTCAAAATTGCCTTAGAAGTACTTGGTTACTTATCAAACCATTGGTATCCCATGCCCTTTTCCTTACTTCTTGTGAAAGTTCCACACTTGCCGTGCCTGCTGAATCTTCTCACTTCAGAGCAACTGGATCAGCTCACCAGGTAGTAGGACAGTGTGACATTGATATTCTCGTTGGTAAAATTTGTGCTGCAAGCAGTGATGATGAAGTCTTCCAGTGCCTCACGGGTGATCGAGAATGTAATTCTGTACATCTTTCCCATGACCTTGTTGATAAGTTGCTCAACCGGTTCAATGATGATTGGAAATCTGCATTGGGTGCTTTTAGATGGGCAGCGTCACACCCAGACTACAAACACTCACCTCAGGCATATGATACGATGGTGGACATCCTAGGTAAAATGAAACAAATGGATCGAATGAGGGACTTTTTAGAGGAAATGCGTCAAGGTCATCTTGTTACGCTTAACACGATAGCCAAGGTTATGAGAAGGTTTGCTGGTGCAAGGGAATGGGAAAATGCTGTGAGAATATTTGATGAGTTGGAAACTTTTGGACTGGAGAAGAACACAGATTCGATGAACTTGCTGCTTGACACCCTTTGCAAAGAGAGACATGTTGAACAGGCCCGTGAAATTTTCTTGTTGCTCAAATCACACGTTGCCCCTGATGCTCATACATTTAATATTTTCATCCATGGTTGGTGCAAAATAAATCGCGTTGATGAGGCACATTGGACAATTCAAGAGATGAGAGGACATGGTTGTATCCCTTCTGTCATTAGTTACTCAACTATTATCCAGTTTTACTGTTCCCGGTATAACTTTAAAAAAGTTTTTGAACTTTTTGATGAAATGGCTGCGCAAGGTTGTCCTCCCAATGTTGTTACTTATACCACTGTCATGTGCTCATTAACAAAGGCGGAGAAGTTTGAGGAGGCTTTACAAATTGTTCCAAGAATGGAGACTGCTGGATGTAAACCTGATACACTTTTTTATAACTGCTTGATCCATACACTGGGACGAGCTGGCCTAGTGAAAGATGCTGTTAAAGTTTTTGAGGTAGAGATGCCAAAGACTGGCAGTGCCCCGAATACATCTACATATAATTGCATGATTGCTATGCTTTGCCATAATGCTCAAGAACAGAAGGCCCTAACTCTTCTTCAGGACATGGAGAATTTGAAATTTTGCAAGCCTGATGTTCAGACATATTATCCTTTGCTGAAGTCATGCTTTAAAGCTGGGAAAATAGATAATCTGTTGAGCAAACTATTGAATGATGTGGTTAATAAGCATCATCTTAGTCTTGATATTTCAGCCTACTCGCTATTGATTCACGGGCTTTGTAGAGCAGACAGAACTCAGTGGGCTTACAGCCTGTTTGAAGAGATGATTCGGAAAGATATAACACCAAGATATCAGACATGCCGTTTGCTTTTAAATGAAGTCAAAGAGAAGAATATGCATGATGCAACTGAGAAAATAGAGGGTTTCATGAAGAAATTATGAACTTGGTCAGGTGAGCATTTATTCCTATTTTTTCCATGAAAAGTTCTCTGCTTTTGCTAGCGTCCAAACATACACCTAGAACAGTCTGTATTTGATGACTAGGCAATAGTGAGTAAAGCCTTGGTGGTCTGACATGTTGTGTTAATATTAACAAAATTGAACAGAAGGAAAGAAAAGAAAATCATGTACTAATACATAAATATTGCATTGAAGGGTTATCAATTTGACCTTAGATGTACCTCACAATGCATCTATGCAGACACGCATGGTGTGTATATCGTATGTCTAAGTATTTGTACAGGCTCATACACACCCAATTTGCTTGTCTGTATATCTAAAACTTTTGCTAGAAATTTTGGTTCTGAATCAGAGCATAGTTTGCTATACCTAAGGCTGATGTAGATAGTGAGAGAAGCTGCTACAACATAGTTGGTAATCCTGTTAACCAGTTTAAAGGATTAAATTGTTTTTAGGAGCAATATTATAGAGAAATCAAGATTGAAAAATAATGAAACCATGTTTACATGGGAGATGGCATTGCTCATATTTTCGATCGTGATGGAGTAATGACAGTTGAGTTAGTACTATATCTGAAGAGGGTAAAAGTGACATACTGAATTTTTAGTCCAGTGTTGATCACATTGTGAGTGGAATGAACAAGGCACCCATTAAAGGAAGCAATCTTTTAATTTTTTTTTTCCTTTTTTTTTTTTCCCAGTTGAAATCTGGGCGTACTGGCTCGTTAAGTTACAATTTCAAGGTGACAGAATTTCTTAACATGTATCAGCTTGGAGTATACTGGAACTTTAGGTAGGATAGAATGAAAATCTATGTTATTTTCCATCTGAGCCGCTTCATAACTATGGCCATAGTTTAAAAAATAGATATGTGGAGGTATTTCTAGCTTTTTCTGATATTGACTTTATATTTAGCATAGAGACCTCAGTCTCTCGATACAATCAAAGGTCTTTCTATGAATAATCAATTTTCATTTGCAGACATTGTGAACAAGCAACTCTCTATCCCAATTACCATCCACCTGAGATTACCTGGTCTGCCGATACCGAAGTACCATTTCATGCCCTGCTTTATTATCATTCTTTGCTTTCATACCAATACGAGTTATGGCAAAATAGGTGTCACCAAAAGTGAAGGAAAGGTTGGGGTTATAAAACATTTTTGAGTGTTATACTGCTAGATATATGATAGTAGTTGTGATTTTGTCAGTAACTGTATCTTGATATCCTCAGTAATTGTGATTGCAGAGTGTAGGGCTGCTTTGCCCTTGAACAAGATCAGGGAACATAAACAAGCAGAATAACATGATGAAATCATCAATTTGGCTCATGGCGGTGTGCTTAAACAATTGAAGAATCAATTTTTGTGAAGTGTGAGTGTGAGTCATAAAATTAGATCTCATAGTTTTAAGGTTGCCATTCTCTTTCTTTCTATTATTATTTTGGCTGTTAAATTTGACTATTTGGTAAACATTGGGGAATGGGGAGGCAGCTTCACATGGTCTTTGTCTTTTTATTAGATTTCTTTAGATGTAAAGTAGTGGCATTTTACTGAAAATCATAACCTCGTGATCCGATGTTGTAATTTTCACAAATAAAAAATAAAGAACCCCCAAGCTCTTGGCCCCGCAGGCTTTCATACCTTCTTCTCCCAGAATGAAGTGAAATTGCATTATTAGCATGTTCAAAGGTTTGTGTTGGCTGAACAGAAAAAAAATGTCATATCAATCCAACTTTTTCTCTTAAAATCCTGTTATCAGTGATGACCAACGAGGTTCTCAGTAGGGATTGAGAAGAAAAAGAAGAAAATTTGAAATTTCAGGAAGGAAAGTATGGTCTTTGTCATGGGAAACTTCAATCTGTCTAAACAATGGAGTAAAATGAAAATTTTAGCTTGGAATGGATAATTAACAAAAAAGATGTCCATTTCATAATCAGCCAAGAGATGGGTACAACAGCACGTCCAAGGCTGTGCATAATAGCTGAAAGAGCCGGCAGTGCTTGGAAATGTACGAAACTAGAAACAGATATTTCCCCGGCTAATTCAGATGATTATAAAGCGTATTGGTATGTCAATTGGTTGACAATTTCCACGGCATCTGAATTCCAATTTCCAATTGATTTTTCTTTTACTGTGAAGAAAGAGTTTGCGTTTTTTTAGGGGGCATATCGATTTCACCAAACAAATTATATGGCTTGAGATTGTCAGGATTTGAATCTTGGTCACACCAATTGTGTGACTTTGGCAATAATACAACATTTAAGGAGGAAGGACCAATAATCACTATCATGGACTAAACTAGATTCACATATCAAGTTTTTCATCGGTTTAATATTTAAATTGGTCTTTGAATTATACCAAAAAGAATAAATTAGTCCCTGAATTTTTATTTGAGACATATTAATCCCTGACTTTTATTTTAAAATAGATTAGTCCATGAATGAAAAAAAAAAAAACTAAAGAAAGCTCATGGATCAATCTGTCCTAAAATAAAAGTTTAGGGATCAATCTGTCCCAATCCTTTAAGTTTTTGACTATTCAGGAACTAGTCTGTCCCAAAATAAAAGTTGAGGGATTAATCTGTTATTTTTTGTATAATTCAGAAACTAAATTAGGTATTAAGTCATTTTTCACCTTATCTTTGCCAAATACATTACTAGACTCAAATCCAACCATTCAACAAGGAAGAAAGAGTGTTGATCCCTATCACATTGGCTACAATTTTGCAGTCTAACTAAGGCCACAAAAAAATAGAGAGAAGAGGACTTTATCAATCTTTCTATAATAACTTATAAGCCAGTCAAGGAACATTGGTAATTTGGTATAGTTTGAACTCGAAGCAATAAAAAAAATTAACTAAAAATAGGACCAAGGTTGCACTCATCAATGAAAAAGTGAGTAATAATTCTACCCTTATAAATGTTGAAATCAAAGGCTATAAAGAAAGCCATGCAGTTGCTTCAGATAGAGTCGATTGCCATGATTTTGCAGTAATGAGAATGGTCTCCACATCCTGAAAGAACTGTTCCCATAACTATTCACCAGTTGCCAGCTTCCCTTACTATACTCCCAGACAGAATGTTAGGTTCCATACTCAACTCTGACATTAAACATTTATAATCCAGCACAAGTTTTCAACCTCCAATATCCAGAGAAGGCAAAACAATGCGAGCAACCAGTCAGCAGCAGCAGCTTTACTTTGGGGGAGCTGGAGAGCTGCCAACTAAGATAAACGCACCAAATACTTTAATACCCTCACAGCTGAATGGGAAGCCACTTCCAAATGACATTTTTAACTTTATTATATATAAAACTTAATTGAAAATGATCAGCTGAGGAGGAGATGATTGCAAAATTAGATTCATTAAACTAATTTTTTAACTGTAGAATTTCAATATTGAAGAAGGGAACCATGCAAATGGCCTGAAGCTAAAAGGGGACCTTTTTTTCTGCATAAAAGGAACCCAAGGAAAATCATCAATGTGCGGACCCAACTGTCATCTTTCCCATTTCCCAACTGAAACTTTCTGATTTTAGTTCATTATGTAATTTACTGTCTCTCACTGTTTCTCTCTCTATGGTCACTGGGCTTTCACGGACAAAGACAAGGGGAATCTGAAAAGAAGAAAACATTTTTTCCCCTTTCACTTCCCTGGCTACCTTTTTTCTCCACCATAAAAACCCCACCAAAAATATAAACTGCAATTGGTCATTTATTCTGTTTTGTTTCCATCTGCAAACAGTGCAAAGTTGTTATACTACATCTTAGTCTTTGTATATGCTTATCCGTAAGAAATCCACAACTTTACCTTGAAAGAACCTTCTTTTATCTCCTCACGCGTTCAGCTTCAACCTCATCTTAGTAGCTATAGCATGGGTGATGGTCCTGGCCCTCGTATTCTCTCTTCCTAATTCTCTACTCTTAACTGTTCTTGGAAGTAGAATCGTATATCATGATATAAGCTGTCTTTTAACTGCCAACTTCAAGCTTCTAGCTTGCTCTGTCTCTTTTAGTCTTTTCCAATTTCCTTTCGACATGTTCTGAATCTCTCTGAAGCCAAAGAAATCTTGCTGGTTTTATCTTTATTCTTGAGTTTCAGCTCCAACTTCCAAGCTTACTTCTGTAATCTTCTTTTGTCTTCTTTCAGTTTCACTGTGCTTCTACTTCCACTTGAACTCTTGAGTCTTGAGTTCTCTGTCGTTTTCCCAAGAATCAAAACTCTGCTCAATCTTCTGAAACCTTGTGAGAGCTGATAATTTTAGTGAATCAAATACTGTAATGCCGCCTTCTTACTTCCCTCTGCGTTGGGAGAGCACGGGCGACCAATGGTGGTACGTCTCACCTATTGATTGGGCAGCCGCAAATGGCCTATACGATTTGGTCACCGAGCTTCTCCATCTTGACACCAATCTTCTAATCAAGCTCACTTCCCTCCGTAGAATCCGCCGTCTCGAAACCGTGTGGGACGATGAGGCTCAGTTCGATGATGTTGCCAAATGCCGCTCTCTTGTTGCAAGAAATCTTCTCCAAGAATGCGAGACCAAGAAAGGAAACAATTCCTTGATTAGAGCAGGATATGGAGGCTGGCTTCTGTACACTGCTGCATCAGCTGGTGATGTGGATTTCATTAAGGAACTGTTAGACAGAGACCCTCTTCTTGTATTTGGAGAAGGAGAGTACGGTGTTACTGATATATTTTATGCGGCGGCTAGGAGCAAGAACTCTGAAGTTTTCAGGCTGCTGCTTGATTTTGCCATGTCTTCCCAGAGTTGCCTTGGCAGTGAAGGAGAAGGAGAGGATGAATTGAGCGAAAGTCGTTTGGTTTTTAAGTGGGAAATGATGAATAGAGCGGTTCACGCAGCGGCTAGGGGCGGGAGTCTGGAGATTTTGAGGGAGCTTCTTGGGGATTGCAATGATGTTCTGGTTTACAGAGATATGCAGGGGTCTACCATCTTGCATACAGCATCTGGGAGAGGGCAGGTTGAGGTAAGACTTTAAATCTTACGCGCCCTATTTGCCTTAGTTCAATTTCAATTGCTGGATCATACTTCTCTAATGTTTCTTTTATAAGCATTTCAGCAAGTTTGAAGTAGGATTTATCTGTGTGAGGGCTCAAAGGATGATCCATAACAAAACAAATTAGATTTTTTCAATTTTCTGCAGATATTATTTATACTTCAAATGAATACTGGCATCTTGAGTGAGTTTAGACTTTAGATAATGTTTTTGTGTCGGTCGGGGGTGTTGAAGCCTAAAGGAGAGAAAGTCCTGATTGGTAGAAACTGTTTACCACTAACTTTAGTACTTTACAGAAAAGCAAATTTCTGTAATTGGCATCATTGAGAGATTCTAATATTCCTGTGCGATAATTAGGGTCTATCTCAGGGCAAATTGAAGTGTGCTTGAATTTTTCTATCTCAGAATGATCATTTTCATTTGTCTATTTAGGAACCAGATTCAATTTTCTGTAAGCAGCTGTACCAATATTCTTCCAACTCTATGAAATTGCCATGTATAATTTCTTGTCTTTTCAAATGCAGGTAGTGAAGGATCTTGTATCATCGTTTGACTTCATAACCTCCGCGGACAATCAAGGGAACACAGCATTGCATGTGGCAGCTTACTGGGGTTATTTAAAGGTTGTGCAGTTTCTGATTCAGGCATCTCCATGTTTGGCATCTTTGAAAAATAATTATGGGGATACTTTTCTTCATTTGGCTGTAGCCGGTTTTAGATCCCCAGGCTTTAGAAGGATTGACAGACAGATTGAGCTCATGAAAGAATTAGTACGAGGTGAGATTGTGAACATTCATGAGATCATCAACGAAAGAGACTTGGATGGAAGAACTGCTCTACATATGGCTGTAACTGAGAACCTTCAATCTGATCTGGTGGAACTACTCATGACTGTGCCATATATTGACGTGAATGTCCGCGATGCCAATGGCATGACCCCGTTAGATCTCCTAAAGAGGCGGCCTAAATCAGCATCTTCTGAAATTTTAATCAAAGAACTAATTGCAGCTGGAGGGATCTCCAACTGTCAGGACAATGTGGCAAGAAGTGCCATTGCTTCCCATCTAAGAGGGCAGGGCATAGGTGGCAGTCCAGGAACTTCATTTAGAATTCCTGATGCGGAGATATTCCTGTACACTGGTTCTGAGAATGCATATGATGTAGGTTGTGATCAAGAAAGTGTGGGATATAGTTCATGCCTGAGTGAACTAGGTGACTTAAATATAAGCAACTCATTAGAGAATAAGAAGTTAAGCACCATAAATCACACTGCAAGGCGCCTGAAGTTTTTTCTCCAGTGGCCCACGAAAAAGGAGAGAAAAGCTGCTGCTACCACAGAACCAGTAGATTATGATCCTGTGGACGTTATGAGTACGTGTAGAAATTGGCCAGATGGTTATGAGTACGGTCATATTCCACTTCGCCAAAAGTACTCTAAATCTGTATCTCTTCCCAACAACAAAAGGACATTTTCTCTTAGGAGTGATCTTCCTAGCCGATCCACCAGAAAGAAGTTTACTGCAGGGCTAACACATGGTGTGATCCAGGCGGTGCCACATTTAGCAGCTCCTTTTAAATCTTCTCCAAGTCCCTTTTCGGGGTCATCTGTGGGCTCACCTATTTCAATGGATGAAGAAAAGGGTGTTCATTTCGCCCGACAATCTTGCTCAAAGCCATCATTTAATGGTAAAACAACAGAAATGAATCAAAGGCAAGCTTCACTTGATAAGAGGCTAATGAACCAGTATTTCTGTTTTGGAGCACAAGGCCTAGCTATGGAAAACAACAGAAGCTGCACACGACTGGATCGCAGCATTAAGAGTGTCGGTTCTTTAGTTGCTTGATGCAGCTTCATGGAAGTATAGCAGTTTTGAGTAAGGCCACAGACACGCTAAGTAGTTAGTTAGTGCTCTATGAGCTTCCTACTCTTTATTTTTGGCTCTGCAATTTCCAGTGTTCGAGTTGAGTGCATAAAGTGATGTATAGGTGATCTGAATAATCCAAAGGGATATATTAAAAAAGACCAGAACTTTTGAAGTATTTATGAACATCCCAAGCTGTATCATATGGTAATTTAGAACTTTTGAAGTATCTAAATTTCATGAAAACGGTCCAGACATCTAATCAACAATATTTTCATTTTCTTGCAGGTTAACTGGCAGTATAAGTGAAGCTTCTAAATACTAACTTTCATGTTCATCATTGTAGATGCAATCTTGCCTCAGGAAGCAAGCGGCAAACTTAGTTAAAGATTGTCAAGAGGAATTTCTTCCCCCCACCCCGTGAAAAAAGGTTTAGGAGCATGGAAGGTTACTCCATCTCCAAAGTTAACGTATAAACTACCAGCTCATTTGGGGATTTACGGACTCCTTTATTGTGGAGCTTTTCGAACTTATCGCCTACAAATAGGGGCCTGAGAGCTCTAACCCGGATAATTTCCATCACAAGTCCAAACTCATATCACGTTTGTCAAACCTCATTGTAAGGAAACCACCTTTTGCGTAAATGAAGTCAGGAATTTCATAGACGGGTTGCTTAGTTTTTATTAGAGAAAAATAATAATACATGTAAATTTGTAAAAGTTACTAGAAAATAACCATTTTGACGTCACTGATGACACTGATCAATTACACCATAATAAGCATTGAATACCTCATTCCAAACATCAATACATGCTACGAAACTAACGTTTTCTGGTTAGTTGAGGGGAATTGAAAATTTTGATAACTGACCTAATTAGCTGACATGTGTCCAAATTTTTTTTGCATAGATGAACACTCGTGTGATAAAGCCAGCCAATCCGGCAAAAAATCTGTCTCGTGATGCACAAAAACTAAATAAGTATTTATTTGTCCAATTGTGAAATTATAAAAAATTTGGGTTATTTGACTAAATGAAATTGGGTTTTAAGAAAGCCCAAGGTCTGGTTCCAGTCTATCATCAATAGGATTTTAAGAATTCCATTCCAAAATAAACTCGGAATATTTTTTTCTAGTTCTAGTTTAAAAAGGAGTTTTAAACTGACAAGTATATAAATTAGTTGAAAAACGGAAGTACAAGCCTAAACACTTTGTTTATGTGTTCTTCGTTGTTAGTCTTCTCTCGATAACGTTCGCTCGACTCTGCCACCTTCAATCGTCGGATTGCATCTGCTACTGTCTTAATAAAGACCCCACAAACTCACAGATTATTTTTTAAAAAAATTAAGGTTGCCAGTTTCTTGTACTTTGTCGAGAAGAACAAAAGAAGATGGAAATTATGGTGTATGACGAAGCAGGAAGCACTGGAAAAGAAGCTGGTGATAAAGCTATCGATGATTGGCTTCCCATCACTTCCAACAGGAAAGCAAAATGGTGGTATTCGGCTTTCCACAATGTCACTGCCATGGTTGGTGCTGGTGTTCTCGGCCTTCCTTATGCCATGTCAGAGCTTGGATGGTATGTTTATTTATTTTCTTTTCCTTGTTATAAAGGATTTTGAACATATACAGTATGATTAAACATGGCTATTCGTAATCATCTATTAGCTTGATAGACTTGTCTTCAACTCCACTGAGTTCGAAAGATCTTAGGTTATCTAACTTCTGCCACTGGTTTGTTTAATAGATTCATGTCCTTAGACTGCAACCTATTGCTAACTTGGATGATTAATTACAGGGGTCCTGGGGTTACTCTCTTGGTTCTGTCATGGATCATCACCTTCTACACTCTTTGGCAAATGGTTGAAATGCACGAGATTGTACCCGGTAGGCGCTTCGATAGGTACCATGAGCTTGGTCAGTATGCATTCGGTGAAAAGCTTGGGCTCTTCATCATAGTACCCCAACAATTAATTGTAGATATCGGGACCAACATTGTCTACATGGTGACCGGAGGCCAATCCTTGAAGAAGTTCCTTGATATAGTTTGCCCCAACTGCAAAAACATTAAGCTCACTTATTTCATTATGATCTTCGCTTCTTTCAACTTCTTTCTGTCGCTTTTTCCTAATTTCCACTCCATATCGGTTCTCTCTCTAGCTGCAGCAGTCATGTCATTGTGGTAAAATCAACTAACATCACTCAAAAATGTTTTTAGTATATTTCTTAATTGTTTCATCAAGTATTGATACGTTCAATATTTCTTGTTTGATGCAGTTACTCTATGATTGCTTGGGTAGCTGCAGCTAAAAAGGGTGTTCAACCAAATGTGGACTATTCATACGAAGCTTCAACCAACAGTGGGAAAGTGTTTAAATTCCTAGCAGCAATGGGAGAAATGGCTTTTGCCTTTGCTGGTCACGGTGTGGTGTTGGAGATCCAAGCAACAATTCCTTCTACTCCTGAAAAGCCTTCCAAGAAAGCAATGTGGAAAGGCGCTGTTGTTGCGTATCTAATTGTGGCATTCTGCTACTTCTCTGTTGCTTTCATCGGTTACTGGGTGTTTGGGAACGCGGTTGATGAAAACATCTTGCTCTCATTGGAGAAACCTGCCTGGCTCATTGCTGCAGCTAACTTGTTTGTGGTCATCCATGTCCTCGGTGGCTATCAGGTAGGCCTAATTTGATACTCCATTTTGTTGGTCTAACCATGAATTTCCCTTTGATCTGATATGAAAATCTGCATGTTCAGGTATACTCAATGCCGGTGTTTGACATGATAGAGACTCTTTTGGTGAAGAAATTGCTGTTCTCTCCTAGTTCACGGCTGAGGTTAATCAGTCGCACTCTGTACGTTGGTAAATACTCTTAAACCCCAACAACAAATCAATCCCATTTCTACAAAAGATAGCTTCCGCTCTTGCAAGGATTAAGAATTCTTAATGATCATTCTTCTGTTTTTGCAGCATTGACAATGTTTATTGCGATATGCATCCCATTTTTCGGAGGTCTTCTTAGCTTTTTCGGAGGATTTGCATTTGCACCATTAACATATTTTGTAAGTATTCTCTCACTCAACTGATTCAAATGCTCAGGGTCCTCTTGCTCGTACCCTTACTTGCAAATAAATTAACAGAAATACTGTCTTGCTTTGCTTTCCAGCTCCCTTGCATCATCTGGCTTATCATCTGCAAACCCAAAAGATTCAGCTTATCTTGGATAATGAACTGGGTAAGTTATCAGTAACCTAGGCAGTTTTTCCTTCAACCTGGCAAGTGCCAAATTCAATTAACTTGATTCCAATTTCCTGACACATTTTCATGAATTGAATGCATTTTTCAGGTGTGCATAGTTCTTGGTTTTTTGCTGATGCTTCTATCACCCATTGGAGGGCTAAGGGAAATCATCATCACAGCCAAAGATTACCAGTTCTTCTCTTGATTAATTCTTTTCCCAGTTGGGTCACTAGGATAGAAATCAATACAACTAACAAGTGATGATTGTGATTCTCATATGGCACTTTTTAATTGGCAGAGATTTTTGTGCATATGTTTGATTATTAGATGGATGCCTAGGAAATAGGGAAATTTTTTTTTCAGGCCAAGGCGACCATTTCGGGATTCTGATACTTTTCTTGTAGTTGGTTGCATTAGTCTGTCAGAATTTTAAGTTTAGTTTTCTTTTTTCAAAGTTCATTTATTTAATTAATTTATTGCATTTTTTAAAAGAAAAATTCAATCAGTAGTTAAATGTAACTAAATTACTTTCGATTTGATTTATAATTTAATACTGTTTTGACTCTTATATATGGTTATTATTATAATTTAAAAAAAAAAACAAAAACAAATCACTTCATAAAGACACTTTGGCCCGTATATCTCAAAATATATTTTTTTCCCTTTGACTGCTAACGCCATTAGTCAAAGGTTAAAAACAAATAAAGAATACTAGTTGAGTAAAGCATTCTTACCATGTACTTATGGTTCGAACCAATGAATAAAAAATCAAATCGGTATTTGAACCGGTGAGGTTAAAGGTTTAATGATTTAATCGGTTTAATCGGTTGAACTGTTTGAATCGGTTATACAAATATTTTAATTTTATTAATTTCTTAAAATATTTAAATTTCAAATTTTCAATTAAAAAAATTTCAAAAAATTCATAAAAATAAGAAAAAGTATAAAATATTAGCGCATCACATAATATAAAATAAATAATACAAATTATTTTGTATCACAAATTAAATTTTTATTATAGGAGTATATTAGAATAAAAAAATAAAAAATTCAAGGTCAAAAATTCAAAATCAAAAGTTCAAACATAATAAAAAAAAAACTAAAATTTAGACTTTTTATTAGTTTGACCTTTTTTTAGATTTGGGTTAGTTAATTAAAAATAACTTAAAAAATAAAAAAATTTAATTTTTTTACTAAACCGGTCCAACCGGTTCAACCTGTTTAAAAGCGGTTCATCACAAACTCGGGTTAATGACCCTCATCGGACCGGATTGTGGCCGGTTCCCGATTCAACCGGTTGAACCGGCCGGTCCGATCCGGTTTTTTATTCCTTGGTTCCAACCAATAATAAAATCCTTTTTCTCAAACTTTTAAAAAGGAAGTTCACGCTAATTAACACCCGACAAAACGGAAATTAGGGTTTACCAAAAGTAGTTTAATTTTTATAGTTCGTAGGTAAATTCTTTGTAGGGTAAATCTCGATCTTATACAAAATCAGTATACCTTTGTTCTTATGCCCATAATTAAAAACATGAACTTGTACGTAGTAGCAGTTTTATTGCTTTGCCTGGAATGAAAATACAAATTTCATCCAAATAAAAAATTAGGGTTTGCCTTCATATTTTAATTCCCTCCCTCTCTACATCTTGTGCGTATACTCTATCCTTAAACCTGACTCTTTGTGGCAAAGCTTCTGGCTTCTACCCCTTTCCTGTTAAAGACTTATAAATGACTAGTGCCCTAGCTTAAATCTGAAGTATAACCGTATCCATGGGTGGGGTGGGGTTTATCTAAAAATGAATGGTAGCCAATGGTGAGGTTTTTTTGCTCTCATTGCTTCGATAATTTTGCATCATATGACTGTGAGTATTCACTTTCCTTGCTCTGCATATATAAATTGGGAGAAGAAGATTCTTTTTTTTTTGTAAGAATAAAAATACTAGAGAAGAAGTTGAACCTTGAACCCTAACCATTTTTATTGACCATGATAAAGAGTGACAATTTAATAATTTTTTAGTGAAAAATATTGAATTGAATCAGTTTAGGTGACATGGCATTGCGCCCATATCTCTTAACATTTATGATTTTTTTTTGGTACATTATGAGCCCGTTTGATACATTGCAAGAAATTATTTTGCATGCAAAGTAATTCCCTGTAAAATTTAGGACTGCAATCACTTTGCATGGAAAGTGAGTTTGTAGTGTTTGGTTTAGCACATAAAAATTTAATTAAATTATATGTAAAGTTTTTTGCAATGTTTAATTAAAACACATTTTCCCTGTAAAATTTATTTAAATTTCAAATTTATCCTTCTATTTTATACTCCCTCCTTTTCACAATATCTGTAGTTTTAAAGTTATGCACTGATATTAAGATTTTTAATAAAAGTCCTAACATCTCAAAAAAAATTGACAACTTTACCCCTTTATTAAAATTATTTACTCTCATAATAAATATAGACACTCTCTTTCATTAATTAAGAAAGATAGTGGTCTCCTACCTAAATTCCAACACTATCTAAATCACAATCAATATCTTTTTTTGGATGAGCAAATTTTTCATTCATCCAAAAAAGCAATAAAACTGCTACATATCAATACAAAAGCTGTCTAAGAAGACAGTAAACTATACATGTCACCAAATAAAAGACCATACCATCAATATCAGTGCTCTAAAAAATGCAAAAATTTTCTTCCGTCATATTTTCCACCAGGCTTCAGCCATATTTCCTTCTCGTGAAAAGCTTCTGCTCATTCCTAAGGAAACTTGTTCAAATCAAACCCGAGATCTGCAGCTACATTCAAATCGAAATTTAATAGTTGTTTAAAATCCGCACCTACATTTGTGGAAGTTTCTTCCTCTTTTTTTATTGTAGGCATTATATCAGAATAACAAAAAGTTTTAGAATTTTAATCAATGGAGTCTTGCTGATCTCTCTTCATTTATTTGTTAATGGAGATTAAAACCTGTTGCTCATAACAAATTTATATGCGTATGGATGAAAAGTTATATGCTACCGCCATTAATCCGTTATTGGGAAAGAAATACTTAAAGATTCAAACTAGTTGAAGATAAATCTATGTTGAAAATTGAAGAGCGTAATAAATTTTTTTGACCCAAAAAGTAAATTTAAGTAGTTAATGCTTTGGAGAAAGAGAAGGGTAAAACTGAAAAAAAGGTAGTTAATGCTTTCTAAAATTCTTAAAATAATAGATAATATGAAACAAAAAATTTTTTAAAAAACTACAGATATTATGAAAAGGATGGAGTATCTTTTTTAAAAAATAAGGGATAACAAAGTAATTTAAATGCGATGTAAAATACTTTCACACCTCTATCTGTGCAGATACTTTATCTGGTGAAAAGTAAAACGATTATAATTGATTATTTACTTTGCATCCTTAAAATTGAACAAAACGTGATAAAATTTTTACAACCCTTAACTTTACATGCAAAACGATTAAATTACATCAAACCAAACGGTATCTATGATCGGTGAAATGGCCAAAAGATGCATTTTGTTTAAAATAAAAAGAGTCCAAGTGTCTTTATAAGATGATTTAATGGGGTTTTTGGATTTTACCCGAAAAATAACAGCTTAAGGAAACTCCTAAGTAGAGTAAAATCAGCATACGTACTGCTAGTAATAGCATTCAAGACACACGTGTGAGAGAGCTAAACAAACTTTCAAGCCAACAGATTAGATTAGCAAGCCTAAACAAGGATGCTGATAGGTCTGATTAAAATTAAATCGTTTTTTTATTTTATGCGTTATCTTGCAATCCTAACCATATTTTGGATATGTAATCTACACTATAAATTACCTAATGAAACAAGGAAGCTGCTCTTCCTTTCCTCTCATCTGCAGTCTCCTTCTATATACTCCCTACTTGAGCGGTGAGCTATAGCACAGTCATTACTCAGAGATCTGTTTCATTAAGGTTGCCATTTTCTTCTTGTTGAGGAGAATAGAAAGAAGGGAAATCATGGTGCATGATGAAGCAGGAAGCAGTACTGGAGGAGAAGCTGATAAAGCTATCAATGATTGGCTGCCCATCACTTCTAGCAGGAATGCAAAATGGTGGTATTCAGCTTTTCACAATGTCACTGCCATGGTTGGTGCTGGTGTTCTCAGCTTTCCTTATGCCATGGCAGAGCTTGGATGGTATGTTTCTTTATTTTCTTTTGTTGTTATCAGGTTTATCACCCTGAGGGACTTTTCCTCAACTTCCACCGAGTTTGTGGGATCTCAACCAAAATGAAAACCTGAAGGCTTCTAACTTGGATGAATCAATTACAGGGGTCCTGGGGTTGCTATGTTGACTATGTCGTGGGTGATCACCTTATACACTCTCTGGCAAATGGTTGAAATGCACGAGATAGTTCCCGGTAAGCGTTTCGATAGGTATCATGAGCTTGGTCAGCATGCATTCGGCGAAAAGCTTGGGCTCTACATCATAATACCCCAACAATTAATTGTAGAAGTTGGTACCACCATTGTCTACATGGTAACTGGAGGCAAATCCTTGAAGAAGTTCCATGATATAGTTTGCCCCAACTGCAAAGACATCAGGCTCACTTATTTCATTATGATCTTTGCTTCTCTCCACTTTGTTCTATCCCATCTTCCTAATTTCAACTCTTTATCGGGTATCTCTCTGGCTGCAGCAGTCACGTCATTGTGGTAAATCAATTAACATCACCCAAACATGCTGTAGTTTTCATCAGTAATTCTTTGTTTCGTCGGATATTGATACGTTTATCTCTTGTTTGATCCAGTTATAGTGTAATTGCTTGGGTAGCTGCGGCTAAAAAGGGTGTTCAACCGGATGTGGACTATTCATATAAAGCTTCAACCGAGGGTGGGAAAGTGTTTAACTTCCTTGCAGCATTGGGTGATGTAGCTTTTGCCTATGCCGGACACAATGTGGTGTTGGAGATCCAAGCAACAATTGCTTCTACTCCCGAAAAGCCTTCCAAGATTGCAATGTGGAAAGGCGTTGTTGTTGCATATCTAATTGTGGCATTCTGCTACTTCCCTGTTGCTATCGTCGGTTACTGGGCGTTTGGGAACGAAGTCGAAGATAACATCTTGATCGCCTTGGCGAAACCTGGCTGGCTTATTGCTGCAGCTAACATGTTAGTCGTCATCCATGTCATCGGTGGCTATCAGGTAGGCCTATCGATCCTCCATTCTTTGGTCTGACCATGAATTTCCCTTTCACCTGATATGAAAAACTGCTTGCTCAGGTATATGCAATGCCGGTGTTTGACATGATAGAGAGTCTTCTGGTAAGGAAATGGCAGTTCACTCCTTGTTTAAGGCTGAGGTTTATCTGTCGCACTGTGTATGTTGGTAAATGCTCTCCAACCCCAACAACAAATCCTCTCAAAAAATGCCTTCTGCCTATTGCAATGATTAAGAATTCTTCATTATCATCCTTCTGTTTTCCAGCATTGACAATGTTTATTGGGATATGCTTCCCATTTTTTGGAGGTCTACTTAGCTTCTTTGGAGGATTTGCATTTGCTCCAACATCATATTATGTAACTATTTCTCACTTAACTGATTCAAATGCTCGATCGGGTTCCCTCCTACCCTTACTTGCAAAGAAAGTAACCAAAAATTGTATTGCTTTGCAGCTCCCTTGCATCATCTGGCTTATCATCTGTAAACCCAAAAGATTCAGCTTATCTTGGACAATAAACTGGGTAAGTTATCAGTAACCAAGTGCCAAATTCAATCAACTTGATTCCAATTTCCTGACACATTTTCATGAATTGAATGCATTTTTCAGGTGTGCATAGTTCTTGGTGTTTTGCTGATGCTTCTATCACCCATTGGAGGGCTAAGGCAAATCATCATCTCAGCCAAAGACTACCAATTCTTCTCTTGATTCTTTCCCCAGTTGGGTCAGTAGGATAGATAAAATCAGCAGAACTTATGATTGATGATTGTGATTCATATGACACTGTATTGGCAGAGTTTGATTATTAGATGAATGCCAAGGAAATTGGAAACTTTTTTCTGGCCAAGGCGACCATTTCCTCTTGGGCATTTCGGGATTCTGTTACTTTTGTAGTTTGTTGCATTAGTCAGAATTTTAAGTGTAGTTTATCTGGTCATTTTTTTATTTATTACATTTAAAAAAAAATCAAACAGTAGTTTTTTTTTTTGGCCAACAAAAAATCCATTCATTTATATGAATCAAGGTGAACAGATATGTCCCAGATGCAAATGAATCAAGAGCTAACAATCCAACTATCCACCTGGATATATGTAGAGGTTATGCTCAAAATGAACCCTTTCTATCCCTAGGTTAACTATATACAGACTACATTGGAGGAGCAGGAAGCCCATCTCTGCTCAGTCTGTTCACAAAGGAAAATGGGGGTTGATTAACCCAGTTCTGAATGCACATTTTCCTCTTGGCCTGGTTCGCTACCCAGTCCGCTGCTTGATTAGCACTTCTTGCCATCCACCTAAATCGACTGAGTTTTAGCCATCAGGATGGCTTCCTGCAGTTTTAGCAAAGGAAGGCTAAGAAGGATGACTGAGTTCAGCTCCATTTGGCAAGCCGGAAAGCTTATATATGTCTGGGCTCGTGGACGGTACCCTATCGTCGTTGTTGGACAACATAACAAGCCCATCTAGACACTGGAGGGGCATTGTTGTGAATAAATGAAAATTACGGGACTAAAAGTAAATCGGCAGACCAAAACCCCGCGAAACTGCGAAAGGGCAAAGGACCCTCACACTCCTCAGTTAGTATTTAATTTTATTTTTATTTTATCCCAAAACATGTTCCCGCCATTTTCCCCATCAGCGGAAAGGAAACCCTAAATTGGTTGAAATCGACTGAGAGAAAGAGAGGGAGGAGAAGAGGGAGGGTAGGAGCCATGGAAGAAGAGATCAAAGCAGAGTTCTTGAAGAGCGGGTTCACTCTTGAAGACGAAGAAGAGATACTCAAGAGATGTGAGCTTTTTTATTTTTTTTAAATTCGAATTTTGTCACTTAAATCTATCACTCTTATTTTGGAAAAATTGAAGCTTAACAAAAATCTCAATTCTTTTTTCATCTTCTCGTGATTAGGCCATACCTTTTGTCTGAATTACAGTCTCGAGCCTTCCGATCTCGTCTCAAGCTGGGAGGTTTATTATCTCAATAGGTAACTTAGCTGCTTTAGCTAACCATCTTTTCTGTAATTCTTTTTGCTGGTATTAGTGGGCAGGGGGGAATGGTCGGAGTAATTTGTTATAATGGTTCTTGTTTGGGTTTGATTTTGAGGATTTATTAGTCTAAAGTAATAATTTGTGTAAAAGCTAATTTTGGTGCAGACAACTTGATGAACCAGTTGTAAAGGATGAGGAAATGGATGGGTTTTTGGGGCAGCTGCAGAATGAACAAGTAGAAGCAGTTGTTAAAAAGGAGACTGGTTTGCATATGTACTCTTACAAAGATGTCGACATGTAAGCATTTTATGTGTTAATCTTGGTATGCAATGTAATCTATATATTTGCCTATTTTGTAATGGTACATTGTTATTCGGAAAGAAAAAGAAAAAGAAAAAGCACCCGCTTGCTAGATCAAATGTGTGGATAAGCATGGGGCTTAAGAGGATAAGAGTTTTATTTGTCTCCTTGGGGTTAAATGCCTTAGGATAATTGACATGGCATTAGTGGATGCTTAAAAACATAAATCTTTTAAGTTTGCTATAATGGCCATAACCAGGCATCTAGTGCTGCATTGTGGTTAATACTGTAGAGTTTCAGATATGAGTGTAGTTTTAAATTCATGGGATGTGATTGCCCAGGATTTTAGAGGATGAACATGAAGACACCAAAGAAGTTATTCTTGGAACTCCAACAAACAAATCTGAGATTCATTCAGATCTATATGACTCGGTGCAAAAATCAAGTTCTAACATTTATTCTTCTGAGAGAATATCAAAACTAGTGACACCTTTTGGGAAACGAAGTAATACATTTGTGGTGAAATTCAGCATGGATAATCTTCCTATGACAGAGACTGTAAATGGAAAGCATGATGACAAGAATCTTGAGGATGACATTATTAAGAGGAACCAACCTCATAAAATCTGTTCATTGGTTATCCAGAAATCAGGGCCAGAACCAGGCTGCCGGTTCCTGTATGACAGCACTGAAGACCGGGTATCTTACAGTTATTATGGCTTTTTTTTTTTTTTCATCTGGAATATGTATATTCTAAGGTGGCTTATTTTTGGTACAGTTCAATGCACTTGAGAACCGCATTAAAAGACATGCAGATGCACTTGTTGCATCCGGGCTCTTTGAAGAGCCCATGGATCCATCAGTTGCTTCACAGGTAGTTTGCTGCTCCTTTCATTTCTCAGACAGTCTCTATTGCCAATGTATTAAAAAGCTTATTGCTTCAGAGGAGCATATTTGCGGTTGGGATGATCTGCTGTGATGGCGAGGGTCATTTAAATGATAAATCCATCTTGTTGCAAAGCAGGTAAATTGTCCCTTCTATTTATTTTATTTATGTACATCAATCAGCCAAGATGGTAACAACTAGGTGTTTTTGGTTTGTTAACTTTGTTACAGTCAAGATTGCTGGATTTGTTGTTTATATTCAACTGCATAACAAGTCAATCATTTTAATATTTATGCCTATGAAACTAAATTTTGAATGGAACTATGCTTGCCAAGTACTGTGGGGCCAAATTGCGGCCACATAATAGTAATGCTTTTTTAAGCGTAAATTAGAACTGAGAGGTGTTTACTCTCTCAATTTATGAGTCACCCAAGATTAGATACTCAGCATTTTTCTGGCACATGTTAGTTTGTACTTTAGAGCAATCACAAGGTAGGTGAAGGCCCTGACTACTCTCGACATCTCGACTGGAAGTGCTATTTATGCTATGCTGTTCTAACTTTCTTCTTTTGTTGTTTAATATTTGATTAAGTCTCCTATCCATTTGACAGTGTTGAGCATTCTGGAGGGCAACGTGTTCGACTAGAGTTTAATAAACTGAGCCACTTCTCTATTTTCCCAGGCCAGGTAATAAACATAATGAAAGATTGTTGATATTTTTTAATGTGTTAAAAGGTTCCCAGATCAGCGTGGAAAGGCTTCTATTATGTAGGTGGTAGGCATCAAGGGTCACAATCCTAGTGGGCATTGTTTGATTGCATCAGAGCTGGTAGATTCTGTTCCTCTGTCCATTGCTGCTGATACGCATTTGCCTCCTGCAAAGAAGCGAGCTTTAGAAGAGGAGATTCAGGCAACAAATGGTTCCTGCATGCCATCAGAGACATCAATGGTGTGTAGGATAATCTTCAATATTATATTAAAGATCTTAAATAAACTGTTAATTGCACCTCATCTTAAATTTCCAGCACCACCAATTGAACCTTGGGTTTTAATTTTCAGACACATGGAATCATGAAAATGTTGAATTCTCTCATTGTGAAGATTTCTTTTCTATTAAGACTTTATGTTTTTATTTTAACAAATTATATGAATGTGATGAATGTTTGAACAGATTATTGCTGCTGGGCCATTCACTACTGCAGACAACTTATTATTTGAGCCACTGGTTGAACTACTTAAGTATGCAACAAGAAAGTGCCCACAGTTGCTTATACTGGTCTGAACCCGCTGCAATTTTTCCATCCCATGCTGTAGAAAAACTTTGCTGTTTTCACTAACCGGGGAACATTTTGTGTTGGCTTATTGATAATTTTGCAGTTAGGACCTTTCATTGATTCTGAACATCCACAGATTAAGAAAGGAACTGTTGACCTGAGTTTTGATGAAATATTTCAAACAGAGATTCTTAGAATGGTACCTGTAAAGCAAAACTCCAATTTGGGGAAAATCTAGTAATGCTGTTTAATCACCTATCTTTCTCATTGGTATTTTCAGGTGCAAGATTATTTGGCATATATGGGATCCACCGCGAGTGTGGTTCTCATTCCATCTATACGAGATGCTAATCATGACTTTGTTTTCCCTCAGGTCATTTTTTTGCCAAATATAATGAAAGATACTGCTCTATTTGATGATAATAGGGTAAATTCTAAAATTAGTATTTAAATTTTGTGCAGCCTGCTTTTGACATTGATTCACTAGATCTTAAGGACCAGGTACATGAAATCTATATGTATCCATAGAGCTGTTCCTTTAGTGACCAAATATTCCTGTTTGTTTCCACAATTAACTTCCGTAATTAACAACAATGTCTTGTTCTTTGTTATCCAGATAGCAAGTCTCACAAATCCAAGCATTTTTGAGGCAGATGAGGTAAAGCTATGGAGACCTCTGTACTGAATTATATACCCCTAAAACTTCTGCTATTCTGTTGCTAAATGTATCATTTTGTCAAGCTTGTTTGTCCATGACACAACCCATTTGAATTTATAGTTTATGTTCAATATCTGGATAAGATGGTTTTAAAACTTCGAATCTATTTATTCAAGTGAGAGAACATGTATCAGAATTCTGTTATAATTTCGGGTTTCAGGTCAAGATAGGTTGCTGCACTGTAGATATTCTTAAACATCTTAGTGGAGAGGAGATGTCACGACATTCAGTGGATGGAACACCAAGTGATCGCATGAGTAGACTAGCCACTCATATTCTTAACCAGCGCAGGTATGTTTGAAAGTTTAAGATGTATTAACCTATCAATGGTATTTACTGACGACGGATGTTTCTGAAACAGCTTTTATCCACTGTATCCACCAGCAGAAGGTGTCCCGTTGGATTTCTCGCTTGCTCCTGAAGCTCTTCACATTTCTTCAATTCCAGATCTTCTTATCTTACCTTCAGACATCAAATACTTTGTCAAGGTTAGTGCTGATGCCACTGTTTCTCAGTTCGAACTTCAAATTTCAAATAGCAAAAAGAAGAATACGTGGCTTTAAGATGCTGGTATTAGGCTAGAGATGAGCTATAACTTCCTACACAAATGTTGAGATACATTGCAATTCATAAAAGAATGTAATCCTTTTGCATCTTGCATATTCTCTCTGGTCGCAGGTGTTATCTCTTGGGGGAACAAGTGATGGGGCGGAAGAGATGAAAAATTGTGTTTGTATTAATCCAGGAAGACTGGCTAAGGGAGAAGGCGGAGGCACCTTTGCAGAGCTCAAATACCAAGGGAGTCTTGATAAGATGAATGCTTCAATAATTGCTATATGAGTCTTGAATCATCTTCATTCATTAATGCCATTGGTCCATCACAAGGGAATAAAATGCCCATCTGAAAGCAAAGAACATGATTTCATGGATCATCGATCAAGTTCAAATGGTACTATGGATATGATCGAGCGCACTTCAGCATCATGTCATTTTTCATGAAGATGAAACCAATTGCATGACGAGACAGAAAAAGAAGGGATGGGATGTTTACATGTCCCTACCAGTTTTAATGTTATGTTCTTGTATGATGTAACCATTATGATGCTAACCATCAGTTGTATCTCTCCCAGACTTTTGTTATGTATTTTAGCTCAAACCAGATTGATAACCATTGGTACATATATTTTGCCTTCTTTTTGTGTAATTATCTACACTTTGAAGAGCCAATGAACGAATTTTGCTGCCTATTTCCACATCACAGGCTTCCACAAGTAAGATTATAGTAATTGTCTAATTGAATTCAAATAGCACACAGTAAGCATTCAGAATATCGAATTTTATATTTACTCCAAAGTGAATGATGAAAGTACAAGAAGAAAACTTCTGTACATATTCCCAGAGATTTGAGTTAGATTCTAGACCACTTTCTTCGCAGCTTTATAGTTTCTTCCTTTAAACCAATCTACCCAGTGATCAAAAACCCAAACTATGCTAACCAAGATTGCTGTGCCGATGACAAACATCCAAGAAGCCCAAGCCCATCTGGGAATCAAATTCTCTGCCACCCCACTTAGATAGAAGACCGCCATCTTGTACACAAACAAGGGCCCTAGAATCCCTCTAACGACGGTATAGAAAGCGTAAAATGGAGGAGACAAAAACTCGTACAGGTTTGCAGCGGCAGGTACATCAGCTCTTCGGAAACCAGCAAGGCTCCAAATGTTCTGACAGAGGCTCGTGACTTCAGCGAGAACGAGTAGCACGAGAAGGGCAAATGCCCCGTGATGAACCATGTAACGACATGTCAAAAACACATACAATGTGGCCAGATGGTGGAGAATAAAGAGAATATCATTAGGGAAAAACACCAGATAATGGAGGAGGTCCATTAAGAAGTAAGAAATACTGTATTCAAGAACAATGTTGTCTAGAGCAGAGTTTGGAGCATCAAAAGTAGGAGATTGGGTATTTATTAATGCATTAGCTGCCATGAGAACTGCTGGCGTTCCATGAGCCAAGGAGATGAAGCAGCTCGAAGCTTCAGACCGGTGCTTGGGACCCCAATTGCGGAAGACTATAAAGTAAGCGAAGAGATAAATGAAAAGAAAGAATAAGAAAAACGTCGGCAAAGTTGGAGTGTAAAGGAATAGTAAGGCCTCCATGGAAATCCAGCGGCGGAAGTAAATTTCAGAGTTCCTGAGACTTTTTGAGCGTGTCGAAGCAGGATGAGGTTGGGGAATAATAGTGAAGCAGATGTTGGGGGCTTCAGGATTTGGAGTAAAAGAAAGGGGAAGCCGGGAATTGTAAGGGGACTTTGTAATCTTGTAGACTTGAGTATTTTTAACGTTAAAACCGTTTTACAAGTTACCGACAGTAATGAAATCAGAGCGGGGCCTTGAGGTGTGTAACATAAGCGGGCTAAGATATCAACGGTGACTAGGGGGGGTATGGAAGCGGTGATTGACTCCTGGTCCGATTGAAGCTTGAAAGTGGAGAAGGGAAAAAGAACTTTATTTGTTTGTTTTCTTGACGACTCCAATCTCCAGCCATCCATCACCCATGAGCCAACCAAGGAAAAGAGCTTGTACACGTGACCCGTTAAGCTTTTATGCTCCATGGAATATTCCCCCTACTCGGATATTTTCAAGAATTTCTGAAAAAGCATCTTCCGTTCCTCCCTCTCATTCTTCTCTCTTCCCGTTTTTTCCTTTTTCCATTGTCCACTTCCCCCTGGATCCGAAAAACTCCCGCAACAAAGTTTTCTTCTTTAACTTGAACAAGTATTTATTTATAATAATAATTTTATAATCATTGCTTCCTCCACCCATCTTCTCTTTACGATAGAGTTGCTACGTAATTTTGACTCTTGAGGCGGAATCATTTTGCCCATTTGAACACGAATCCAACTTTTTAAATTGGAACCAAGTTCCAGAAATCTGAACCAAGAAACAAAGAAACAGAACAATCTAAGCTGTAGTAAGGGCCAGCCTGTTCAAATTCAGAAACAGTGTAAACTTCATGGATGACAAATGACGAACTGCTCAAAATTCAAAAAACAAAATTCTTAAAAGCCAAATCAAGCCCACAAACTGTTGCATAGCTCTTCGTTTGGTTTCACAGCATGCTTTAAGTTAAATGCCTGCCAAAAATCGGAAATTCTCGTTTATTAGGATAAAAGAAACAACTAAAAAAGGCTAGAAACTGTCTAACAACAGCATACACTAAGAAGCTAAATTAATTAGAGCCCAGTGTAGTCATGGAACGTCCCGCTGCAAGCCTAATGAAGGGCGGTAGCAAATCTACATGACCATTCCCCCATCAATGGCAAAAACCTGCAAGACCATAATTCCCAGGCTATTAGCTATGGGTCAGATAAATAAGACAATATCTAATCCAAGACATTGCCATAAGATATGAAGTGTCACGACCATGGCATGCAAATAGAGGAATGGGAAGCAAGCATATTACTTGCAATTCGTTTACTACAATTAACCAATCACAGTTTAGAATTTTGTAGGGTCCCTTATCAAGCCTACATGTGTAAGTCATGGAGCCCTCATAATTCTTTGTCGCAATTGGACAATTGTAGGATTGCAGGAAAAAGAAGTATAAGTGCCCCTAAATGGGAAAGCTAAGGTTGATTGAACAGTAAAATCATTAAGGAAACTCCTTGCTTTAGCATATGTAGAGGTCAATCCCACCTTACTGAAGCTCATGAATTACTAGGTAAAACAGCGCAATACGAGCACAAGCAAATGCCAAGGGTAGCAAAACAGGCAATAACCTTGGCCTAGCACATAGCTAAGAGACGAGTGAGACATGAGGAAAATATTAAAGCTGGACAAAGGCAATGCTAAGCAAAGACATGCAACCAGTTCAGATTCATTAAGCCAGGTCAAAATCATCGAAGCATGTCAAGCCCCAAGGTTAAATTACCCTAATCAAGTGCCTACTGGCACACATGTATAGTAAATCGATAGCCTTTGGACTAGTGAAGTAGTTAATCTTTAGGCATCATTATAGCAAGCCAGTGTGATCATGAATGCTGGTGAACTGTGGCACAGCGCAACTTGATCAAGTCCACTGTTTTAGATTCTATTATATACAAAAGGTATCATGATGAAATAGATCAGTAACCTGTCCTGTGATGTAGCTGGAAGCAGGGTTTAGGGCCAAAAATTCCACCAATCCGGCAACTTCTTCTGGCCGACCATACCTTCCTGTATCCACAACAAACAATAATTACTACTGCCAAAAATATCACTAAGGATTACTATCACATTAACGATATGAGTTTATAGGAAATGATAAATGATAAAGAAAAACGGATGAAAGATGCAGGAGCACATTAAAAATCAACAAAGATTCAACATATTAGGTCCATTGCAAGATTCGCAGCAATAAGAACTTCCAACCATTTCACATGAAAGCTAGTAATATTGGGTGACTATTAGCACAGGAAAAGCTAACAATTGGAGAAGCACTCATAAGAATTTGCAAAGAGGATGGAAATCGATAACTTTTACAATCATCTCTCACCTAAGGGGATTGTTTCCAAGATCTTCTTCTCAATGTCTTCGCTAAGTTTGGCAGTCATGTCAGATGCAATGAACCCAGGGGCGATAGCATTGACCTGAAAGAATATATAACATTATCGGCGTGAACATACCTGGCATTAGCAGGATGAATAACTGAAGAGTCAAGACATTAACTTTATCTTTTTTCACCTTATCCCACATTGCATATTCTAAAACTCTTCCCTCTTATGCAGAAGGGGCAATTTTGGACAAAGAGAAGAGTGGGAGGTCTTGATATATCTATTACATCTTGAAAACAGTGTGCATAATAGTTCCAAAAATGCTTAACCACGGATTTTTCTCACTGCTGGAATGGAAGCGTAACCACTCTGGAAAACTTACATTAATGTTCCTGCTGGCATATTCCTTTGCGACAGTCTTTGTCAAGCCAATAACTCCTGCTTTAGCAGCACTGTAGTTGGCTTGCCCAATATTGCCCACCAGACCAACAACTGATGCCATATTAATTATTTTTCCCTGAAATTATAACATATAATGAGACTTAGTACATAAGCTAAAATCAACACTCTTTAAGCATGCTTAAAAAACTATTCTGACACTACAAAAGAGAGAGTATCAACAAGAAAGATAAAACTTTGAAGCTTTGCCATGTTGAGACCTGAAATATAGAGCCTTGAGTTTCAGGCAATAGCTCAGGTGGTTGATTTAGAGGTACAATGAACAATTCCAAACAAATTGACAAGGCAAGTAAACTACCCATGACCTTGAAATCAGAAATATCTTATTACCTTTTTCTTCTTCATCATGACTTTGGCTGCTGCCTGCAAAGAGCAAAGTAACATAGTTCCAATAAGTAACTTAAGCATCCACTAGAATAATAAGTCAGATGTTCAGCATTTCAAACCTGTGTACAAAGAAACACTCCCGTAAGATTCAGATCAATAACCTCCTGCCACTGTGATTTCTTCATTCTCATCAACAGAGTATCCCGAGTAATTCCTGAAACCAAGCTCACCAGATTGAGGGACTGAATTGAAATAAAAAATTAAATACAAATGAGAAAGACAAAGGAATTTCCATACCTGCATTGTTTACCAATATATCAACAGTTCCCCATGCATCAACAGCCTGCAGATATAAAATTTTGAAAGATGCAACTACCGATGAAGTACAAGACAGGAAATGAAAGAGAAAACTCACTCACAGTTTTAATCATTGACTCCACATCAGCTTCTTTTGAAACATCTCCACCAAAAGTAAGAGCCTGACCACCATATGACTCAATCTACAAAAGGCACGAACTATTGACATTAGTCATTTCCACTATTCATTACAATTTAACCACAGCCTACAGTATATTACAAAGCCAAAAAGATAAATAAATAAAGGCACTCTGGTAATAGCTTGTTTGGCATTGCGTTTGGATGTCAAAAGGCTACTTTTCACCTCAAACGCAATGCCAAACAGTTTTTGGTTTGGGCGAAAAGCTAGGTGGGATAGCTAAAAGTCACCCAACTTGAGAAGTTGGAATTTTGGTGCTTTTGCATTTCAAAAGTGCTTTTGGATATTAAATGAGTAAAAACTTTTTGAATAATTTTTTATTTTCTTTTCAAATTTTATCCTTTTTAGACATTTTACGTTTCTACCACACTTTTTCACAGTAATACCAAAGACTTATCATTTTTTTCACAGCATTTTCACAAAACACTTTTCAAAAGCACTTTTGACAAATTGAACTTTTTCAAACCGCAACCACAATGCCTAGGCCTAAGAAGTTCTAAAGCAAGATTCAAGTAAAGAATAAAGATGACAATATGTCAAGTAAAGAAAGAAAAATAAAAATCCTTATTATATCTGGAAAAAAGTCATATGTCCTTTAGATGCATAGAAGGAAAATAAAAATGAGCGCATATGGAATCCAATAATTAGATTTTGGGCAGGAGTCTGCACAGTCTTGTCTGCCAGCAAACAAAAGACTCCAGTCTCGCAGACATAACAGCAGTTACTAATAAGAATTGTTACACATTAAACAATAAATTCTGCAACAATTAAAGAAAAAAAGATTAAAAGCATTACTTAATATCACACTCACGTGTTCACATAAATTTTTTCTAACGCAAATTATTCACCTCTTTTGAAACTTCCTCAGCTTCCTTTGATGACCTAGCATAATTTACTAGCACCTGCAATAGCACCAAGGCATTGACAACCATCGTATCCAAAAAGAAACAGTAAATAGTAAATATTACTTCACTTAATAAAACACTTTTTCTTAACGTGCTTAATAGGACAATTGAAATGCAATAATTATTATTAGGAAAGAAGCATGAAAGGCTTCAGGACAGTATAGATTGGACCATGAGTTCACTCCGTTACTCAACCCTTGAAAGTTTAAACAAGACTTGACAAATGAATCATGAAAAGTTTAATGTTTACAACTGATGGGAATGATAACTTTAAATATCAAGAAAATGTACCAACCTAATGCAAAATCATTCTTTAGTTAAAACCAAATTTAAATATCATATCATATGATGAAGTCATCCAAGAATTCGTTGTTTTAGGCACGACACCAGCCTGCCCCGAACTTAACCGTCATTCTATACCTTTCCCTCAAATTTTATTTAATGATAATAGTAGGGAAACATGTATAGTAAGATCTTAATAAGGAAAATATCACTAACCTTGCAACCGGCTTTCCCTAAAGCCAATGCAACTGCTTTACCGATGCCTCTAGAAGCTCCAGTTACTATGGCTACAGGAGCTTCCACTTGTAGAGCTGCTTCAGTGCTAGCTTGCTCAGCAGTGGCAACCTGAGCTCTTACACCTGGAAAATGACAAAAATAACACACAGAAAAAGGCATCAAAAGCCAACAAAACTAGATCAATTCTTAGTAGCTATTAGTCCTGTTAAAAGATCTCAAATTCCAAAAGCTGCAACACGAAATTAGACTAATACTGAGCATCCTAAATTCATAAATATACTGAGATTTTCAGCGAATTGAGCACATAACATTCCACTAAGATAAAAATGACCGCTTCAAAGCAAGAGAAAACAAATACCGGAGGAAGCAAACGATCCCGTTGATCTGCACTGTAGTCCAATGCATGGACGAGTCTGAACCGATCCAACTCCCCCAGGAATTGGAGACCATTGGCGAAGCTGAACAAATTTCTGATCGCTGCAATCCCGGAGTTGCGAGACGGATTTGAAGGCAACGACTTTGGATCCGGTAATAGCAGCCATCGCAATCGAAGCTTCGTAAAATCCGCGAACAGCGAGAAGAGAATAAGAACGAGAAGTGAAAAGAGTAGCCAGAAATGAAGCCCAAGAAGAATTATGACGATGCTTTTTAAAAAGCCGAAACAACGGAAAGAGAAATTGTTTATTGGCGCGTGGTTCCTAGTTTGCTTTGAGAACTCCGGAGAGTGGCGATGCTAACGAAGTGAGTGTGGGCTGTTTATTCAATTTCGTTTCGCAGGGACATATTTTTCCAAATTGTGGTGGGTGGTGATTGTTCAATTATGGGTCTCTGTTTCCCTGATAATTACTATGAAACCCAATGCGCTTAAAATGGTCGACGGTATAGCTGTACTACGTGGGTGGCAATATGGTAATATGAACGGTGTTGTCTGCACTTTTAAGGCAATTTGATAATTAATTAGACGAAAGTTAGGCTGATCAGCTCAACGGTCGCCAATGGAGAGACCCACCATTCGTCATTTCGTCCTCTTCACAGGTGAGGCGTGAATTGATGAGCGCAAAACGACGCCGTTTACCAGGAAGAAGTCGTTCACATCCCCCCTGCCGGTTAACCAGGGAAAGAAAAGGGGAAGAAGGAAAAATACACACTATTTTTCTGTTTCTCCTACCACTCCCTTTCTTTCCTCCTCCCCTCTAACCAGACTCAGTTTTCCACTTTTCCTCTAACCAAACTCAGTTTCATAAGCAGCTGAGTCTTTCTTGGGTTGTTGCTTTCGAATGAATCTTTATGATAAAGACTCCTCAGCTGAATCCAAATGGCTAGCAGTAATAAAGAAGTATTGGGTGGAAAGAAATGGGGAGAAACAGATTGTGGTGTTTCTCCTTCATAAACAGAACGCAGAGTATCAAAAGGCCTCAATATAGCAAATACAACACAATTTCCACTAAGAACTATTGATCAGATATCAATTTATAGTTTTCAACTTAAACAAGCAAAGAACATTATCACATAACAAACTACACTGCCAAAATCCGGGTGTCAACTTATACATAGAAACCATTGATTAAGTGCTTCTCTGGGCTGGCTTTTTTGAATTATTGATTCGACGAACCTTTACAAAAGCTTTTCCCAACTCCTGAAAGGAACGAGAAGGAAGATTAGTTTGAGAGATTGACAAGCTAAGTATATTTTGCATCTGCAGAAAAGAACTGACAGAAGATGCTATGAAAAGCAAGAGGATACGAGCCGTTTTTCTCAATTAACTAGTGAACTGACCTATAGGTAATCAGCAGAAAAGGTTCATTAGACAATCTTATGGGTCCGCAATATATTCTGCTTAATTTTCCTCAAAAGAAGATATAATGATTAATTGATTATTTTGCTTTTGTGACTCAAAGAAGAGTACATCTCTACCCTGTTAGTCTATACATCTCTTTCAACATCTAGAAACCAAGTACAGGTAAACTACACCAAGATAACCAGACAATTACCAGAAAATGGTAAGAGAACTCAGAAAGGCTCACAGAAATTCAAGCTACTAAGAATTTCATCTCTTCTCCAGTTTTCCACTTTCTTCGTTCCATACAGAGAGCACAAAGGGAAAAAGGAAAATATCATTCATCAAGTCTTTACCCTTCCAATGTTTGTTGAATGTTCTCCAGGGTACAACACCAGAAAACCAAGGGAATTGCATGATATTAGTCGGTATCATATGGTGGAGAAGCTAAACCTAACTAGCTCTGGTTATCTGGGGTCTAAACTAAACAATTTCATAACAAATTTACACCAAAAGATTGGAAATTCATCATTACAGATAAGTTTACAGACTCACCTCAGCAGGTTCCTTCTGGGCTGTCCTTGCAGTCCAAAGATTTTCCAAATTGTAATAAGCCCTTGCCTTCTCATCAAGAGCATGAACTATCACTCTGCCTAAAAAAAAGAAACAACCCATAAAAATAAATCATCAACAAGGTCTACAATTTCCATGAAACTAAGAACATCCACAATTAGATACCATCATTCAGGAAGATGTTGCTAGCATTTGGGCTTCTGAGTGAAACTGCTAACCAGATGTGTTAAGCTCAAAGATAAATCCTCAGAGGAGATCAAATCCATTTCATGCTGAGCCCTCCTCAACAACAAATAAATTACAGGTATAACAAAAATTGATAGTACGATTTTGCATTTTGCCTAAAATGCATAAGCAAATCGCGAACCTTCTACGTGACATTTTTCATTTTTGCACAAAAGCAATTACCAACTGCACTATCCTCATAACCTTGCATTTCATTTTATCGTTTTCAAAATAAGTGGTATCTATCCACGCAATACCATACAAGCACACAAAGAAATAATTCAAAACAACAGAACTAAAGATAAAAGGAAATGCAGAACGAACCAGAGTCAACAACAATCCATTTTCCCGTCTCTTGCCCTTGCACACTGGGTAGCACCAACCGCTTGGCTCCTTTTTGCTTCTGCTTAACCTGTTGTACCAAATACCAAATAGACAAAATTTATGAGTTTCTTCTGTTCTTCATACACTCAACTTCGTATAAAGAGCATAAGATTTAGCAGTTATCACCTCCAAACAATCAGAAACAAGAAAGAGAACTATTTTCTATTTTATCGAGGAAAGTAGAGAAGCGTGCCTTGTAAATTAGGGCTTGAGCGATGTTCTTGATGTGCCACGTGGACCTACCGGTGGCAATCACCATGAAATCGGCCCAATCGCATTGCTTCCCCACCGGAACTACCGTCACGTCATCTGCTCTCACGTCGCTCAGAATCTTCTCCACCTCTTGCAAGCTCAGTAACTCTTTGCTACTGCTCTCCGCACTGGACGAAGAGAACCTCTGATATAATCCTGAAAACCCTAGCTTCCACGACTGATTAGAGAGAGAAGACGATGGCAACGGCGTTGCAGATAGATGCAGATATCGGGATCTTAATGCCGCCCACATGAGACCGCAACTCCTCAAGTTTCCTTACTGCTACTGAATCGCCTCTTCCTCGTCCATCCCCATCACTTCGGGACTCAAGAAGCCAGAGCTGAGAACCTTGCGACGTCGTTTAGCTTTCTTTCTTAAAGAGATATTAAAACACAAGCGTTTAAACAGCGGATAAAAAGGTCAAACAAGGTGTTTCGCATCTCAGGGGTCAATGTTAGGTTCGATGTTAAGAGAATGACACGTGAACGGTATGAATTTTTTTTTTTGGCCGCCGCTGCGTGATGACTGATGCGTAGTATTTAGCTTTCGAGAGACATCCCACCTTGAAAAAGGAAAGTCCGACATGATCTATAGTTAATGGGGTTTATTTACCGTCCGATCTACGCTAAAGTACGATCTGACTTAGGAACGAACCATTATTTTTACACCACGTGTATTGGGAGAGAGACTGGAGTCCAACTCCGCTTTCTGCAGCTGTAATTAGATAAACGGAAACCCACGAGCCTCACGTGCACCACGAAAAGCAAACTGTAAATTCATATTTTTTAGCCAAAAAGCAAACTGTAAATTCAAAGTGAGATCGTTTGAACTTTTAACTCAAACAAACAAACCTCGCAGTTTCTACTTTTCTCCTTTTGCAAAATTGAACAACAGTAACAACAAAAGGAATTAAAATTAGGAAAATTATTTCAGCCATTAATAATAGAATTTTTAGATTTTAAAAGCAGAATTAGAGGATTGACATATACTATTTATATAGAGTTTTTTTAATCTTTTTTAATTAATTAATTAAATAATAGATGTATATGATATTTTCTTAATCTCGTTTGTTAATGATGTATGAAATAATAATCTATAAAAGTAACAGAAATAAATAAATTTGTTTATATTAGTATAAGATATTGAATATATTACCAATTTTAATAATTTAAAAAAAAATTAAGGGTCTGTTTGATAGAAGAAAACAGTCCCATTTTCTGTTTTCATTTTCTTAAAAAATAAAAATGAGGTGAAAAACTTGTTTGGTTTACGAAGTGAAAAATAAATTTTAACAAATTGAAAATGAAAATGATGTGAAAACGGAAGAAAGAAAAAAAGATGTTTCCAGTGTTTTCCGAAAATATTTTGATCATGGACCTCCAATGAAAACACGGGATTTTTAAACATTTTTTACAATGCCGTGGTTCGATTCCCAACAATGACATTCTATATATATATTTTTATTTCTTTTCAACTCCTACAAAACAAAATCGTGAGCCCCAAAATGTTTGTGGGCTAATCCTTGCCGAACCATTAGCCGCCACGTCCCTCAACCCCATATATTATATCTGTTTCTATGGCTTCCAATGTCCATTATATATAAATTAGAATATAAAATAACACTGCTAGGAAATATGCTAATATTCTTTGTTATGTAGGATAATTGTCCAATTAAAATGTAAATATATTTGCATATAGATATAGATTAGAGAGAAGGAAAACAATACATTAAATTGAAATAAAAACAATAGTAGTAAATTATAGATAATATAAAATGTAAAGAGAATTTCTTACAATAAGGAGTTTTTTTTCTCCTTTTAATATTAAAATAATTACTTGATTATTTTTATTTCAATTTATCTAGATATTAAAATAATTAATAGTCAAAGTTATAACATTTACCATAAAAAATAAAATTAATATTAATGTTAAAATTATATTATGTCCAGCTTTTTCTTGTTAATTGGAACTATTTTTATTTTTGAAAATAATTTTCACTTTCATATACCAAATAAGTTTTTTAGAATTTAAAAAATAAAAACAAGATTTAGAAAATAAAAAATAAAAAAATAAAAACAAAAAATATTTTCGCATACCAAATATAATCTAAGATAACTGCTACATACCTATTTTAGATTTCATAATATAATATTTTAAAGAGTACGACTAATTAATTCCGACTTGTTCAGGAGGATTTTTTTTTTTAATTATCTCAGTTGGAGCCTGGAGGGGGAGTTCGGAACAAATAATGGTTTATTATTTGGTGAGTTGTACTAGTAATTAATTTGATTTCCAAATATTTAAAGGAGCTAAAACTTAACCTACTGTATTATGAGCAATCGAGCACTACATATTTTATTGCAAATCCAGAAATCCTTATCCATCTAGAAATGATTCTTTTTCTCAACCTAACCCGAATGGAGTGCTTCGGAAGAAACACTGTCTGAAAAGCTGTACTGATGTTTTTTAATGTACCAAATCCATATTCCATTTTTTTTTTATACATAAAAGTTTTGGAGAGGAAGTTACTTTCTTTTTGAGGGGTTGAGTAAGACGGTCGAGGATACAAGCAAGGTGATTCGAATTTAAAACGATGTTTGTTTTCTTTCTAAAAATATATTGTAAATGATGATTAATTTCTTTGTGTTTTAAATGCAAAATTTTACTAATAGAAATCAAATATAATCTAAAAATTTTGTCCTTGCCATGCCCTTGATTCCTATTCAATAATCCATCATCAGTTCATGAACATTCTTATTTTTCACATAACTTAATGTCCATTTTTTTTTATGTACTAGGTTTTTATTTAAAAAAACCTTCACCTCTTGATCTGATAGCCAAGGGGCCAGAGAGGTCACCACGGCATAGGTTTGAACCTGTGCCATGCCCCATTCCCCCTCCCCACCCGTACATATATTTGAGAAAAGTGAAAAGAGCCAAAAAAAAAAATAAAGAGGAAGCTAAACCCAAATTCATCTCCACCTCGGAAACCTTTTATGGCATTGAGGACAGGGGGAGCGGAAAATCCCAACCTAGTTAGACCTATAAATTGATACTAAACCTGACCTAATAAGTAGGTTATTTTAATCCATAAGGGTTTGTTTCATTGTCAAAAATCCAAATGATGAGATGACAATAAATTAATGATAAGCCTAATAAGACCCACAGCCTACAAGGCTCCATCTAACTTGAGTTATCTTAAAAGCACTTTGTGAAATATTTGACGATCACTTTCATGCATTATTTTAATTTTAATGATACAATAAGCTTTTTGCACAAAATAAATAATAAAAATTGGAAAATCAGCCCCTTTGTTTTGGTAAAAAAAAATTTAGAAACATGGTAAGTTATTTCATCTTCAAAGTCAGGCCAAACTGTCAATTTTTTTAAGGGTTTACGGACTCCAATTTTATAGAATTTTTCGAACTTATATATTACCTACCAAATGAAGTCTATGAAAACTCCAATCCGAATGTCTTATACCACTATTTCAAACTCTTACCATATTAACCAACCCTATTGACAAAAAAAAAATCAGCCGCTTTTGATGGATAGGAAAAGCGTAGTTATCATTGATTCATTGTAAGATGAAGGCTTTTAAGTTTTCTCTTCTCTCCGCCTACACCCACCGACCAATAACAAGGACATCATCCTAAGCCTAAATCTTTCCATTACTGGACATTGCTAATCATGACTTTGGTTCTCAATTTTTTGGTAGCCTCTTAGATTCTCAAGCCTAATGTCTGCTCATATTTTTATTCTTCTTCTTTTTTTAATTATCATCATCATCATCATCATCATTATTACTTATTCCATATAATTTTATTGTATGCAACCTCATAAAACAATGATAGACAACTTTCAATATTCCATTAATATAAAAAATTCTATGTCCCTCAAAAAAAAAAGAATTCTAAGTGTTCCCATAAAATAAAATTAATAAATGTAAAGACTGAACTGACACAAATGATTAAGATTATGATGTTTTGTTATAAATCGTGATATACGTTGCCAATGAGATAGTAATTTCCCATACCTCCATACTTTTTATGTAAATAATTGAAGATAAATTTTATGTAAACCTAACTACTCCCACAACTCGAAGAAGAGTTAAAAATGATTTTTCTGGCAATTGACATTTATTTGTTGAACCAGCATTGTATGGTGAAAGGAGGCCACTAGAAAATTGTACCTTCCATAGAATTTATGAGATGTCCATTGTTTCTGAAACCAATGTCATGCTGTTGGACATACACCAATGTTGCTATATCAATGTATTATTATAAGAATAAAATAAAATACTAAAATTTCTAATTATTGATTTTTTTTGTTGACTAATAAATAGTATCATATATAACATATTACGTAATCTTTAAAAATGCCCTAAGCAAAACTTTATAAATATATTCATTGATTTATATACCTTATATGATGTTTTGTCAAAATTTTCTCAGTAGAAACATATTTGGCCAAAAAAAGAAAGGAGAGAGATATATGAATAAAATAAAATGAGACTCACAACCTTAAATGTTGAATTCTTAATTTCAATAATAATGAATATTCAAAATCATGATACTTGATAATATTGTTAAGTTAAAAAAAAATGATGGGGTTAAATAGTAAATAAATTGATTACTTTTAAAATTTATCACTAAATTTATGTTACTTCAAGTATGATTAAAGCGATGGATCTATCATTTTTGAGCTAGTAGATAGATTTGTTTTTGAAGAATATACATAAGATTCCAGATGTTTATAATTACAAAAAGTACAGTACAGAGATCTTATTGCAAGATTTTATTATGACAATATTTTCTACTAATACAGATTGATTATGATTAGAAAAGGAAAATGATAGTTATAAGACAGGTTTGCCTAGCTAAGCATATCTTTTTTTTTATATAGATATTCTTATCCTTTTATAGTCTATTAATAATTTTATTCGAATTATGTCGGAATAAAAATAAAGAAAACTCTTCTAAATTTATTTTTTATATTCACAAGATTCATCACTAAGCTTTCTACATTCATAAAACTTATCACCTAAGTTTAAGTTTAAGAGAAGTTTTACTTATTTTGATTCTGATTAAGGTGTCATATAATATTCAATAATAGTAGAAATTATAATTAAAAGATTTTCATTTTTTTAAAATCTACTTATAAATTAACCTCACCGCTAAACACTTTTTTTCTTTTTTTTTTCAGGTGAAGAAGAAAACGTGGAGAAAAAATTGGCTGCGGTGAGAGACAAAGATCCAATTAATATATTGTACGGACCGTTGACAAATTCCAACGGCTACTCACAGTGCTTTAGTCCCCGTGAAATTACCGCAAGATCGAACTAAACCAGTAAAACAAAAATTAATTAAAGATAATTAAAAGTTTAAAACTGAAACAGAATTAAAGAGGAAGAAAAGAAAACGAAAAAACAAAAATGGGAAAACGAAGCAAAAGAATTAGAAAGAAATTAAAATAAAGAGAAAAAAAAAGGAAAAAAGAAATACCACAGAGCATAGAGAGAGAAAGACCGAGGAAAAGAAAAAGAAAACGAAAGCTTGCTGCGGAGGAAAGAAGCAAATCTGAACAACAGCCAACCAGAAAAAAAAAGGAAGGGGGAAAGATTAGCTACTAATTTTACTCGCTTCTTCGACATTCTATTTTCTATCATTTTCTCGGAGGAGAGAGAAATGCTTGAAAATTCCAACTATCTGCCTTCGAAACCGATCGGCCTCTGCTTTGTGTCACCGATCTGAGCTTTCAACTCTCATTTTCTCAAAGGAGAAGAGAAGGCACTAAATGCCATTAGATCCAGGTGTCTCATTCAACACTCTTCGCATTGTAATTGGCATTTAAGCTCCTTTCTTTCCTTTTCCAATTTGGGATCTTAATCGCAATAAAAGCTAGCTCCGTTTTGATACTAGAGGTTTTTTTTTTTTTTTTTGACTTGGGATTCTTCGGTAAGTCAAAGACACTTGACTTGTACTCTTTCGAGGTGGTGAATTAGTTTCTGCACTCTTATTTTGAGTAGCGCTGTAAGGGCTTTGCTTGGCGGTTACTGGTGGCTGGCTGCAAAATTTTGAGTTTTGAGTTAGGGTTTATTCAATGAAGGCGTTTTCACTGTTAAATTGATGGAAATCTAGGGTTTGGAGGTTTTGTTACGTTATTAGTATCTCAATTTGGTTGTTGTCATTCGGTTATTGGTGCTGAAACTCTCCTTTTGGAATGTACGGTTATTTCAGTTATTCTCGAATTTGTGGCAGTTTATAAAGATTTTCTATCAAGTATTTTATTTTAGAAAGAGGCGTTGTGCCCGTGTTTGATGTCATTTGGAAGTTTACTGCACTAGTTTGTTGGAGACTTGAAAAGGCAGCTAATTGGGAGTAAATTATGGGGCATGATGGTTGGTTAATTTCTATAAGTGTGGAGACATTGGGTTGACTGTCTCAGAAGGGTAGATTAGGGCAGCACAGATGCCACCTTCTCCAGCATTGAGATACTCCCCTGGGAGGGAGCTGAGAGGGGAAAACCACAAACGAGGGCGGAGTTTAGAGAGCGGGTTGATTGTGAGAGATAAAGAGGATGACCTCGCTTTGTTCAATGAGATGCAGTCCAGAGAAAGGGAGAATTTCTTGCTTCAGTCTTCAGATGACTTTGAAGACACATTTTGTAATTTTCTGCTTTGACTTTTCATTTCAGTTATTTGGTTCTACTTGCCTGTGAATCAAGGAATGTAGCTTAGCATCTGCAGACTAACATTACTGCTTGTTTTACTGGGTTTTGGATTATTTCTTACAGCTACAAAACTAAAACATTTTTCGGATTTCAAGCTTGGAATATCCATTCCCGTTCGAGGGGAGAGTAGCGAACTGCTTAATGCAGATGAGGAGAAAAATGACTATGAATGGTAGGCCATGATTTTGTATTCTAGATTTTAAACCTTTTGCTTCCAGAACTGTGACAAGATCAACAACCTTTTTAGTTGGCGAGAATGCAGAAATAGTAATGTAATCTGCATGTACATTGTGCTGCCCATGTATAGTGTATGTCAGACTAAGTCATTGCCCCAAGCAAGCAATATCATTATGTGGTCATTTTAATTTATTCATCTCATTTATCATGCTAATTAGCTGTTATTGTACTTTTCCAAGTTTTGGGTCTGATGAGGTGTCCATCTTGGTATTTTGAAGGTTATTAACTCCACCCGATACCCCTCTTTTTCCTTCACTGGATGATGAGCCACCAGCAGCTAATGTTGCCCACAGGGGTAGGCCTCGGAGTCAGTCTATTTCCATATCAAGATCATCCACGGTAGGTTATCATTTCCCTTTTACGGAATGACAAGATGTATATTAATGTTACTCTGTTTATTAACAACCTTTCTGGGTTTCCTTTGAAATTCATAGCTTACTTTTTGAATCATCATCCCATACCCTCTATGTAAAATCGATATGCAGGTGGACAAGAGTTACAGAAGCAGTAGAGGTAGTGCAAGTCCCAATCGTTTAAGCCCATCACCAAGGTCCGGGAATAGTGCACTCCAGTCTAGAGGACGGCCATCTTCAGCACCTCAGTCGAGTCCAGTACGGCCAGCTACTCCAACCCGGAGACCATCTCCTCCCCCGAGTAAAATATCCACACCTACTCGAAGGTCTTCTACACCAACACCTCGAAGGACAAGCACAGGCTCAAGTGGTACTGTGGCCTCATCTGGGGTAAGGGGAACTTCTCCTATAAGAACAAATAGGGGGAACTCTGCATCACCAAAAATAAGGGCATGGCAGTCAAATATTCCTGGCTTCTCCTTAGAGGCACCGCCCAATCTTCGTACTTCTCTGGCCGATCGACCAGCATCATATGTGAGGGGTTCCTCACCTGCATCCAGAAATGGAAGGGACGCAAAATTTGGCAGGCAATCAATGTCCCCAACTGCCTCTAGAAGTGCTAGTTCATCACGTAGTCATGATCGAGACCAATTTAGTTCATACAGCAGAGGTTCCATAGCATCATCTGGTGATGATGATGTAGACTCTTTACAATCTATTTCGCTTGGTGGATCAAGCCATTCAGTCTCAAGGAGGCTTGGTCCGCTCCCAAATAACAAGGCTCCAACCTTTAACAAAAAATCTGCTAGAGTGTTATCACCAAGTTCTGCTCCAAAACGATCCTTTGACTCTGCTCTTCGTCAAATGGTATGTTATTACCTTTTCTTTTGGTCAATATGCTTCTATTAGTGCAGTTTGGCTCCATGTACAACTATTAGATCATAAGAAGTTAATATCTTTGCTGTTACAATGCCTTAACATACGGGACCTACCCTGCATTGTCTGCTACTAGTTTATGTAATACCATTCTAATTGCCATCTGAAAATTTAGTGCATTATGCAAAGTCTATCTTTACTAATTAAGCAAAAGGAAATTGAATCCATGCAGTTCCTTGTCCTCTCTACCCTTGCGCATGTACTTACATTTATAGGTATCCATGCATAGTTAATGTAAATTTAAAGTGGCTGGTCATTAGCATGCATCTTATAGTTTATGTAATCAACATTTTGACACAGGATCATCGGAAGACTCCTCCAAATATGTTCAGACCTCTATTATCTAGTGTTCCAAGCACCACTTTCTATGTTGGGAAGGGAAGTTCTACACATCGTTCTTTCATGTCAAGGAACTCATCTATTACCAGCAGCAGTAACGCAAGTTCTGATCAAGGTACAAGTGCTGTGCTTGATACTGAAGTAAGTGACCACCAGCATGAGGATATGGCAAGTGAATCTGGAAAGGGACCTTATGCTGATGTTCAAGAAGAAGTTTTTGCCTTTGATAAGATTGATGGATTAAACCAGGATGCTAGCTATGAAAGACGTGATGGCTCACTTAATATTCTTATTGAAGATGCTGATAGAGACTCTGCAATTCAGTATGACCCTGACCACTCTGAAGAACCAATTCGCCATGGCCTTGAAGCGGAATTGTCTTCAAATTCTGATGCTCTGTGTTACAGGGGTGACCTTTCAGAAGTTGACAGTTTTGAAAATACAAAAATTTGTTCCAAATGTGGTTGCAGGTATCGTGTTATTGAACAGGTTGAAGAGGAAATCAGTCTTTGCACAGATTGCAGTGGGCAACATGATATTGTCGCTGTTGACCTTTCTGAGAGAACAGCAGTTACCGCAGAGATTTCTCCAGGGCTGTCTATTGAAATTTGTGAAGAAGATAAACAGGTTAATGAATTGGAAACCTCCATTCCTCCATCTGCTTCACTGATCCAAGTTACTGATTCAGTTGCACCTGGGGTTTGTCAGCATGATGAGAATGCCAAGCAAAGTGAAAATTTCTCTGAACAAAATTCTCTCAGAAGGTCTCTGGCAGAGGGAGGTGAGCAGAGGCTTGGTTTCCAGCAAGAGATGGACCAACCAGCTGTTGGTTATTCCCTACCTGATAGGGACACTGGAAGTCAGCAGTTGCAGAACTCTTCTGGTTTGAGGGTTAACACCTCAGAAGTTGCAGGCATTCCAGTGCTGTTAAAGAGGTCAAGTAGCAACAAGGGGCCTGTTGTTCAAGGTAGGACCTTCGCTACCATACCTTACGAAGATCTGTCTTATGCAAGAGACAGTTCTAACAGTTTCAGAAGCTCTATTGGACATGGCAGTATTTCTGCATCATCATCTGTTGATCTTAGCTCATCCAGACATACAGATACACGTGTTCTACGACAGTTAAGTGGTAGAAAATCTGACTTGGAGAATTACAGATATGACATGAATTCAAAGCCCCACAGCATTGCTTTGTCTTTGTCTCGAAGTTCCAGCAATAATTACCAGGCCTTGAGTCTTGCAACCAGTACTAATGAAGAAAATTTTGAGGGTTCTGTTGGCAGTCTGAAATTTGACGAAGCAGAGGACATAGCTGTAGTTTCTCAAGCCAAACCGGTTGCTTCCGAAAATTCTGAAGCTTATGTTACTGATTCATCGTTCATTGGTTCTGGCATTCCTGAGAAAGATGGTTTTGAATGGAATGAAATCAGTAGAACGATGGATACCTTAACCTCAGAGCTATTAGAGGACATTTCAGCTGCACCATTTCCTCCTTCTGAAGACTGTGTATATGAAAATGGAGATGACTTGCCAAGTAATGCCAGGATTGTCGCTGGTGTTGAAGCATCAGCTACCATTCTAGATCCTACTATTGAAGAACATATGCTGAATGCTACACTTAATGGAGTAGATGTTGCTGAGCTTCCTGCCCTCAGCTCTTTGGCCACAATCTCGGAAATAGAAATCGACAGTTCCTGTCAGAGTTCCTACAGTTCAGAAAATGATGGCTTGTCTCCAAATTCTGAGAGAAACAAAAAGGGATCTGTGGATCTGTCAGTTGCAATGCCTGTAGATGTGGAGACTACGGCCTGTGTTCAGGAGCGTAACGCATCAGATAATGCAGATGGCATTTTAGGTATGTTATTTATTTCATTGTACTTGTCATGTATTTTGGGTTTTGCTCCTCTAAACCATCTCTCATGTATGTCTGCTCTTCCTGCCAGCATGTGCTCTGCCAAAGTCATGAAAAATTTCATCAAAATAATTTCAATTGTTTTCCATACTTAAGGATGAAATGGACTCGGCCATTGTGTTTACAGCTAAAAATGATATTACTCAGTAGATTGCATGACATTCTATTCTGTTTCTTGATGTTGGTGCCTCATAGATAGTGGTGCTTTCAGCCTTTCATATTGAATGATTCTTTGCTAAAGTTTTGTTCTGATGAGTGGAAATCAGATTTTGGTTAGTTTCTGATGACCTTATATGCTTTTTGACAGAGGAGTCAACTGTCTTGGTAGAATGTCAGGGAGGAACTAAGGCCAGAAGCTTGACACTTGAAGAAGCGACTGACACGATACTTTTCTGCAGTTCCATTGTCCATGATCTTGCCTACCAGGCTGCAACCATAGCCATCGAAAAAGAAAGTTCGGTGCCATTGGAAGGTTCCAGGCCAACAGTTACCATCTTGGGCAAATCCACTTCTGACAGGAAGGACCTAAGGGGGAGAACTGTTGGTAGAAGGACTTCAAAATCTCATAAAGTCAGGCAGAGGCGGGTAGAAACCGACACAAAATCCCCATCCCCCAAGACTGAAAATGACGAGAATGCCGATGAATCTTCGTTTCGCAATGTTGGTCTTCCTAATAAGGTGGACGGTATGAAGCCTCCAAAGCTAGAATCCAAGTGCAATTGCTCAATAATGTGATAAAAGTGCTCCACCAGCCTCCACTCATGACTTTGCTATTCCCTCCTGTCATATTATGGAGAGAGACCGGCAAGCGCTTTTGTATTTTTAAATGGTTGTGTTTGAAAGGCTGTTTTAAAAAAATCTCTTGCCAATTGGTTTTCTCTGGTTCCCAAAATTTATTTGTAAGAAACGCCACCTGATGTTGGTGACATAATTGTAAAGTTGTTTATTACTTTTATTATTCTAGGTTGATATTTAGTGAGAAAAGGCAGTGGGGGGTTTGCGTTTTTGCTCCATCGCCAAATTCTTGTTAGTTAAAATCCCTGTTTGTTTCGGGTCCTCCGTTGGAGAAAGTGTGAATTTAGACCCCATCCTCATTCTTAATTCATTATTATGATTATTGGAAAAATATAGCTCCATTTGGTTAGCTTTCCTCCCTGCCCTGGCAGCCTCTGCTTCTATACTTTTTAGGCTCCAAATTCAAAAATAATTTTTAATCAAATTTGTGCTCCATTTTTTCAAAATTATCTTTATTACACCAAGATCATCCTACCGAAAACTTTTTCGTCAATTTGATATTTTTAGTGTGATGGGCTTGAGGTTACTTTACCAAAAACATGGGCAAAGAAAACGATAGGGAGAAAAATGATTTGCAAATGTTTTAGGAAAAGGTCGGGCTTGGGCTTGTCCCAAAAACAGTGGATTCTCATAAGAACAACAAGCCTGAGACGGAGGAGTCCAGAAGCCCAAGGGCAATTTAGACATTATACAGATATTAAAATAATACAGAAAATCTCCTTGGCGGGAAAATTTGAGCGCGGAGTTGAGAGCAGAGCTCTCCTGACAAGCTGCTTCTATTCTCCTCTCTCGGACTCAGTGACTCGATTTACATTTTACACCAATGGACTCCGATTCAGGCTCCGATGGCTCTCACATCTCCGCCACTCCTCCACGTGACCCCCTCCCTCAGCCGTTGAGGCCGGTGCCACAGCCGCCACCTCCAAAACCTCCCACCTTCCCTTGTAAATCTACAAGAAAGATGAAACCCTCTCTTTCGGACACCATTTCCAAGCCCAAAAAACCATTTAAAAAACATAGCAAACCCGAGACCCAGCCCCCGCCCCAGTCCGAACCCGTATCGAAACCTATTCAACAGCCGGAGCCGCGGCCCCTCCTTTCTCCCCTCGGCACTTTGCCTTTCCAGATCCGCCGTCCATCTGATCAACTCCATCCAATCTCCACCGTCCGTTCCCTCGAAACCCTTCCCGCTGGTTTCTTCTCTACACATCGCGCCTCCTTTTGCAAAATTCAGAAGCCATCCCTCAGTTTCGAACCCGAAATCACACCAGAAATAACCGCGGAACGGAAAATAAACGGCTCTGATTGCGCAGATTCCACCAAAGCTTCCAACAAGAGGCTTCCTAATTTGATAAGAGGTGATGTCCCTTTACCTCCAGTTAATTTACAAAAACGCAGTGCCGAAGGTAATTTCGTGAAGCTCAATTTCAACTACAAACGCAAGTTCGCAAGCAAAGGTAGAAAGACCAACGGTTACTCTTCCAAATCAAAGTATTTCAAAAGAAGCAAGAGAAGAGTCAAATCCAAAGTCGAAACAGAGAGCATTTGCGACGAAGAAGGTTTAGTTGCGGAGCTTACGCAGCAGCCTAAAGTAGAGAAAAAGATTAAGTTTGAGCCTTTTGAAGAGGCGGTTTCAGCGGTTCGAAACGAGGCGTCGGATGAGAACCTGGTAAGATTGTTGAAATTGATGTACGGCTACGATACGTTTCGTGATGGACAGGTGGAAGCGATTAAGATGGTGCTTGCTGGCAAATCGACAATGCTGGTTTTGCCTACTGGAGCTGGGAAGTCGCTTTGTTATCAGATTCCGGCGGTGGTTTTGCCGGGAATTACTTTGGTCGTGAGTCCGTTGGTGGCTTTGATGATTGATCAGTTAAAACAATTACCTGCCGTGATTCGAGGCGGCTTCTTGTCTAGCAGTCAGGTAGAAATCGCTTATCTTTCTCTTATGAATTGATTAGTAATTGATAAATGCTGTAATGTGGTGTTTTTGCATCCAAATAGGGACCTGAAGTGGCTGCTGAGACGCTGAGCCTGATTCAAGAAGGGAGCATAAAAGTAAGTTTATCCAACATCATCAAAATTACTACCATGGTTTTCCTTGAAGGCCACTATACGGTTTAAGATCTTAAGTTTAATGTGTCCCAAAACTAATGTTTTCATAGCTGGTGTTTCAGGTGCTTTTTGTTTCACCAGAAAGGTTTCTCAATGCAGAGTTTTTGTCAATATTTTCTGCTGCTACCTTAGTATCACTTGTTGTGGTAGATGAAGCTCATTGTGTATCAGAATGGTGAGTGGTTGAGCTACCTCTGTTTTGGATTGGTGTTGTTGGTTCTATCCATTCACTTCTCCACAAAACTTGTTTTATGTTACATGTAAGTATGCAATGCATTGAAGTGAATCGCAAATATTTAACAGGTCACATAATTTCCGGCCCGCATACATGCGGCTTAGGGCATCTTTACTTCGTGCCAAACTCAATGTTGAATGTATTCTAGCAATGACTGCAACTGCCACAACAGCAACTTTGCATTCTGTTATGTCAGCTCTTGAGATTCCTTCAACCAATCTTATTCAAAAGGCACAATTAAGGGATAATCTACAATTATCTGTGTCTTTGAGTGGCAATAGGCAAGTCCCATGCTACTTTTTTATTTTGGTTTTACACTTTTACTCCATGGTTTAGGTTGTCCTATGAATTTTTTAATATACTTGCTAATAATTTGACCCTTAAATAGAATGAAGGATATTCTAAAGTTGATAAAATCCTCTCCTTTCTCGGAAGCTCAAAGCATTATAGTCTACTGCAAATTTCAGGTAATGCTTTTGTTTTGAATGCTTTAGAGTCTATGGTTCTTATTGTCTGTTGAATGATCCTATAACTCTGTTCAATTTGCTAGCTGAAATCCATGCTTAGTTCTGAGCAGTTTTATTTTTGGACAACCAAATTTGTGCTAATTCTGCAAATAGCTTACACTAGCAAATTAGCATGTTCTGCACCTACGTTAGCTGGAATGGAAACAAAATGTTTCTGAAATGCTTTTGATCTTGGATTGCTCTTGCTATTGCTTTTATTCAATCAATGTATATTTCTGAGGCCATCAATAATTTATACTTGCACTGGTTTTTGCAGTCTGAAACTGATTTCGTAAGCAGGTACTTATACGATAACAATATTTCTGCAAAGGTGAGTATTCGTATTTTCAACTGTATGTTGTGATAACCTTTTCCATAAAATTATACGCTGAATGCCAAATAGCAACTATGGCAAGCTTATTTTTAAATTTCCATGTAGAGTTACCATAGTGGTATGCCAGCGAGGGATCGCAGCCGTGTACAGGAATTGTTTTGTGCTAACAAGATTAAAGTGGTGAGAATTCTCCTGGTCCACTCTGATTGTGGTACAAGAATTATGCACCGGACATGTTTCTTTTTCCTTTTAAATTCTTTTCAATGGTTAATCATTAACTCAATCACGGTGTATCTTAATTGTGTAAGGTTGTTGCAACTGTGGCGTTTGGCATGGGGCTTGACAAGAGGGATGTTGGAGCTGTAAGAAGCAAAACTTTGCTTAAGAGTTCTGTAGCTTCTTTGCGTTATATTCACATAAAATCTAGTCTAATATTTTGCACTTGGGCTAAGCTCCGGTGATAAAGTTGGGTGGGGAGCCAAAGTTCGAACCATGGTGCTTCATCTTGTGCTAAAATGAAAAACCTTGTCTAACCTTTGTCATCAGAATAGTATGAAGGTATAATGGTTGTGTCATAACTTATGATGGTATGTAAAAAGTGTAGGCCAGGGCTGATCCTCTCTACTCTATTTCTCCTTGTTGTCCATCTTCACTGACTTTTGACTCCATCAAGTAGAAAGATAAGTCAGTGGAAAATTGTATTTAGTGATTAGGATTATATAACAGAATGAGTTTGGTTTAGGTCTTAGGGAAATTTAACTCCCGTAGGCCTGGTCATACATTACTTTCACTTTGTTGCCTTCATCTTGTGTATATAAAAACTTTCTAGGCTCTCCTGGGCTATATATCCGTCTTGCAAATTGCTTGCCTCAAGCATTTTACCACCTTGTGTAGTAACAGAAGACTTTCTTGATTCCTTTTTTCAGGTAATTCATTATAGCTTGCCAGAAAGTTTGGAAGAGTATGTGCAGGTGATATTTGCTTCTTAACTAGGTTTTATCCCAGCATTCTATATCTCTGTGTCTGCTCAATGAAATAAATAAATCACCTCTTGTAGGAGATTGGGCGTGGTGGACGAGATGGAAGATTGTCCTATTGCCATCTCTTTTTTGATGACATTACATATTTCAAGCTCCATAGTCTTATGTACAGGTGTTTAGCACAGATTTTATCTTCCATGAAACATTTATTAAAAGAATTCAAGAATTCTGGAACTGATATACATTATTGTGTTGTCAGTGATGGAGTGGATGAATATGCAGTAAACAAATTCCTTTGTGAAGTTTTTGCTGATGACAGAAATTCACGTGGGAAAGTTTGTTCACTTGTCAAAGAAGCTGCATCTCGAAAATTTGATATGAAAGAAGAGGTTCTTTCTTCTACCATGCCGCATGAACTTTCAGAGTTTCATTATAATATTTGCCATAAAAGAAATAATATCTATGTAACCAAAACATACAATTCTCTTAAAACATTTGTGTTAAAATTTTGCGTAGGCTAGTCAGTCTTACTATATCACAATTCCTCTTTTCTTTTCATTGTTTAAAACTACGTTGGTAGTGGTGTGAAAACAAGCAAAGTATTGACAATCATTCATCTAATCTGTTGCACAGGTAATGCTTACACTCCTAACCCATCTCGAGTTGGGTGAAGCACAATACTTGCATCTGCTTCCGCAGCTAAATGTTACTTGCACTCTAAATTTTCATAAGGTAATGAATTTTTATGTTTATATCATGTCTCCCACTTCTGTTGGACATCAATTATATTTTCATGGCTTCTGGCAATTAGATTGTGGAGATTGTATAAGCCCTAAGAGTCTTGTCCTAAAACTTGGAAACTATGAACTATGAAGTTAGGTATTAACTAAAGATTGAAACAATTTGCATAAATGCAGACTTCCCCACCTTTGCTTGCTGACAAGGATACTGCAGTAGCAGCCATTTTGAAGAAGTGAGTATGTTTTTAACACTTGATCATGATGGCAGTTCTTCTTCCAGTATAGCTCGGGGCAGAGCAAGTTATGTTTCATGAAATTTCCAGGTCTGAAATTAAGCAAGGGCAGTATGTGTTCGATGTACCCACTGTGGCAAATAGCATTGGAGTTGCACCTAGTGATCTATTGAATCACTTGAAAAATCTAAAGGTTGGAATTATCAAAAGAAACCAGTTCTTGTTGATTCTTAGCATGTTCATCTTATGCCTACGAATGAGTGGCAGACAGAGTTCATTTGTGTGGAAGACTGCTCAATACCAAACCAAAGTCATCTTGAATTTTCATCATCTGCCAATAAATTTATGCATCATTTTTCTGTTAAGATGACAAAAAAGCCCATGCATTGAAGATGATTGCATCGGCAATGTTTCTGTTGAGGTGCTTTATCTGTATGCTTCAGAGCATAATTATGACTTCAATTTGCTTTTCAATAACCTATCAATAATTTTCAGAAGCAAAACCTCATTTGTCAGACAATATGATGAAGTGTTATTCTTGTAGTTATAATTGATTGCTACCCTACTTTTTTATGAAGTTGATTTATTGCCATCCCTTTTTTCCTCCTTTTCTTGCTGGTTTCTTGTCAGCATCAAACTTATTGTTTGGTCTCTTGCATCTAATTATTAGCAGTATCATTTTTCATCCTATTCTTTTATGGATTATCTTAGGTAAAGGGAGAAATAACATATGAGCTGAAGGATCCAGCCTACTGCTATAAGATTCTGGAGGTTCCTGGTGACTTTTGCTCTCTCTCAGCACTTCTTACTAGATGGTTATTGGACATTGAAAATTGCAAGGTAATTGAATCTTAGATTAATCTTTAAAAGCTATTAGCAGTATATTGGATTTATTACATTAATAGGAAACATTGTGCTGCTGAGTTCAATGGTGTAATATACTTTATGGTTGTTCTTACCCTCAAAAAGATCTTTGTCATAGGCAATGTGGCACTTTCTTTCCCTTGACTAGTAATAAGAACCAAGAGTCAATGGGCGTCTACATGTGGTTATAAAGCAGCCTTTCTTTCCCTCTCAGTTTTTTGAGGTGCTCTTCTGTTTTCTGATGTCAAGGAACAGTGGGATGTTATGCTTCATCACAACCAACATATCTACTTGTTTGCAATGCTAATTTCCAGTGGACTCTACACTGCCGGGTGCTAATACTTCTTTTGTCTTTTAAATTAGGTACGGAAATTGGATGCTATCTACAGTGCTGTTGTCTTTGCAGCAGATGGATGTGAGAAGGCAGATGGCTGCAATGTTGCCCAGCAGACATCATGCTTGCAAAAGTGGATTTTGGATTATTTTAAAGGGGATGATAATCCTGATGTCCTTGATAAGATGAGTTACAACAGGTAGATACAACTTCTTCGATCTTAGGGTTTATGACACTGAAGATGAATGACATTTAACTAGTATACAAGATGGTTCTTGAGTTAAAATTAAGTCCATACGAATAATGTGCCTGTTTTATGTGTTTTTCATGCTGAATATGTCATATGATTCTTTATCTCTTGTAAGTTTTATTTCACCATAATGACAAAATTATTATTTATGTTTGCAGTCCTTTCTTGCGAGCAGATATAAAGGTGAGACTATACAGCCAATGTGATTCTGCTCTCAAGCAAACCCATTTTTGTAGATTTACAAAATTTTCATTTTTTGGTAAATAGGTCTTCCTGCAGAGCAACTTGCAAATTAAGTTTACTCCAAGAGCTGTTGCTAGGATAATGCATGGCATTGGGAGTCCAGCCTATCCTTCTTCAACTTGGTCAAAATCTCATTTCTGGTATCTCATATGTTTCTTAGAAGTCCTTGGCATTAATTATTTTCTGTTATTTTTGGCGCGATTCATTACCATTAGTCACTAATTATAGTCAAGCAGCCAGTGGAGCAATCTAGATGAACATCTTGGGCAAATCATATATCTATGATTGATTTGTTCAAATGATGATTCTGGTATTTACGCATTTGTTAACATGAAGAGCAGCCGCAATTCATGAGTTCCATGCTGCTGCATACTGTAAGATTGGACAACTCATGAACTGTCTAGAGAGACCCCTTGGGCCTAATTTGGTGCCTACTAGGCCACCACCCATTATAACCTTAAAGGAATATTTATCCTTTTCAAGATGTCATCCTCAAAAGATTTTTAGGTGTTCCTCAGAAATTAGAGAAAGTGATTAGTACTTGTGTCACATATTATCTGGAATCTTGTAGATGATAGTCCTATGAAGTGTTGGAACAGCCAGGTGGTGCACCAAGAAATTGGACTGGTTCAGTTGTTGCGTGATGTGGGCTAAATTCCGGCCTTTGTTAAACTTTCCACTTTGAGATTAAGTCCAAGGATGTTAATTGTTATTTTACTGCCCTTTAGCCATTTGCTTGGGCAGTGTGTTTTATCAGTGCATATCATGGTTGAATAGTATTTTTGACGAAGTTGGAGCCAAGTTGATTATTCTAGTCCTGAGTTGCAGGGGAAGGTATATACAAATAGATTTCAAAGCAGTAATGGATGCAGCAAAGGTAGAACTCATGAATTTTGTTGGGAAAGATGCACCTTAACTGCTCAGTGTCACGGTTAAAATGCAAGCAACTGAACTAGAGAACCATTTCAAGGTACTGGCTGGTAATTTTATTAAAAGATATTTTAAAGTTCATCACAATCTTCTGTGCTGCTATTTTTATAAGCTCAAGAGAATTTCTCGCATGGCATCTGTTTCTGATACATCTTTTCCGCAATTCTGGTGGTTTTGAAGTGGGTGTGCTGGACAGAGAAAACACAGTAAAAAGGCAAGGACATCAGGTGTAATTTATATAGCAGGTAAGCTGCTTCAACCTTCTTCCATTTTTGGTACCTAATGAATTTTGTCAAGTAACCTTTTCTTTATGTTAAAATCTGAATTTGCCAAATCCAGTACAAATAATAGGTAGAGCATTAGAATGAAATAGAAGTGTAGGGCTCAGAACTTTGAGGGATGTCATGAATGCAGATAGTTAAACAAGGTAGCAAACAAGCATGTAACATGGTGAACTTGTGCCACTGTTCCCACCTCATCCATCCAAAAATCGACACAAGACGGTTGCTGTCTTCGAGTTTCATGCATGTTATTAAGCACGTTTTATATTATCCTTGTGCACTTTATTTGGCTTCTAGATTGGAAAACTGGGAGCGCCAGAGCGCATATAACAATAAAAAGTTTAGAACAAGGACTAATTGAAAGAAAAAGTCTTAATTTTAAAAAGAAGGGAAATTAAAGAATCCACTAGTCTTTTCTTTTTAGTTTGGCCAGTGAGAATCCACTTGGCTGAAATGGGATTATGTTATATGTAATTGATCTAGTATGTTCAGTTTGCATGATCATGCACTTATCAAGATGGAATATTAGATGTGCTCTGAACTGACTTTGATTGTGTATTTTGTTTTGCTGCTGGCTTCTCCTGCATTGGCAATTAGGCTGCTTCTTTTATCCCTATAAAATATAGGCAATCACAAAGTGCGAACCAGAAAATCAATTTATGCAAAAATGATTATATTCCCCCTTTTTTGCCCCTGCAGCCTGCATATTTGAAGATTGAGGCAAGTTCACTTAATTTTCCTTGGCTTTGATCCTCGCCCCCACCATGAGAGAGGGCTGGGTGGTGAATTGAGCGGCTGTTGAGGTGGGCAGAGAGTGAATGGGGGATCATCATATTTGTTCTTACTCACTCTGTCATGTGTTCCATTTTATTAATAATAACAAAACAAAAAAGAAAAGTTAAAAAGAAAAAACAAACTACGTTAATGGATGATAATTAACCTATAGAGTAAGTTTCAAATTAAACGACATAGAAAGTTGATTATGATTAATTAAGCTCAATAATATCAATGATATTTTTGAAATATGTTGAAAAAAATGGTATTTTACATGATTCAAAAGTTTTATAACATTTGTATTTTTATATAGATTATAGATTATTATTTTTAATCATTTTTATTTATGTATAAATATGGACCGTGATTGTTATGGAATGAAAAGTTGGGAAATTCCTTACTTGGCGATCCAGCATTCAATGTATGGATAGTGATTTATGAACAAAAGAAAGGAATCTGGATTATCCCAGAATAATTAATTTAATTAATTCAATTTTATTAGGAAACAAAAGACCGTTTAGGGGAGTTAATCATGGTTTAACCAACTCAACGGTCAATCCAAGACTCGAGACCCATCATAATCTGCAGTGTTGTGCACGCAACGGTTTGTTTCTTGAATCAAACCATCACAAAGTAAATTTCAAGCTAAAATGAAAACTTGCCATCTGCTCATATCCTTATTTCTAAATCACCTTTCAAATTTCCCCTTAATCCTCCACGTCCTACTTAGATGCTGCCGAGAACGCCTGAGAATCCTTGCTTTTTTTTAGCAAACTTTAGGGGACAAATATGCTGTTGCCTATTGTTTGTGCCTTTGTTGTCCTTTTTCCAATCAATTTTTCCGGCCATTAAGTTGGAGTGGAAGCAAATTGCAAAGTTCCAATCACATTGCTCCAAAGGAGAATTTCTGTTGCTCTCTCCATTATTTGATGAACCTTTATATTTGGGGAGACATGAACTTGGTGCAGACCACATTCTTCACTGATTGTTAGTGGAGGGTTTTCATTGGACTATGATCATCGACAGTGTTTAATTGTTATAAGTTAAAGAAGGCAAGTCAAAATTATCATAACGTCGACCCAAAATACCAAAATTAAAGGGACTAACTTGGACCAAGATATCAATATTACTACTATATGAAGAAAGTTCAATGAAATCATTATCAAATCATTTATTAAACTTTGATTGTAGAAAATAGATTTGAGAAAATTTATTTTGTTTGAGCCCTGAGTCCCCATTATTACAAATTAATTGAAATCTAATGTAATTACCAAATACTATGATTAATGCAAGATTTTGTTTTTTGTTTTCTTTTCCTACCATATTAGGGAAAAACTTTGATGCTTCAAGTCTTATATTTAAATCTCACCATCTGAATCATAATTTTCATTTTATATACATACAATCTTCTTTAAAAGGAAGAAAAAAAAATCAATACATTAATAGTTGAATAAATTAATTAATCATTTTAATTTCTGTAAGTCTCAGTATTTTACCCATCTATCAAAAGTCTAAAAGAAAAATCAATTGAAAGATCACCAAAGAATGTGACAATATATATATTGTTGTGAAAAGTATGTTAATTAAGATTGGAATAAGAAGCAAGTATGAACAAAGGAGAGAGAGAAAAAGAGAGAGAAAGAGAGAAATGATCAGAAGAGAGAGCTCTCTTCATTTCTTCATCAGCGCTTCAATGCGCTTCAATTTATAGACGAAATAATTACTATGCAAACTTTGAAAATTTTGTACATATGGGTCTCACGGTTTGAAATTTTCATATGTGGGCCTCACGGTTTGAAATTTAAAATTTCTGATTGATATTCATCCTGCACTATACGCCAAATGTTACTATTCATCCTGCACTATTCATCCTGCATTTTGTCCACTTTCATAACACTCCCTCTTGGACAAATGCCACTATTAAAATTTGGACGTGTACTGCCTCGTTAAAAACCTTAAGTCGGAAAAATCCAGTGGGAAAAAAAAAACCGAACATAAGGGAAAAAGAGTACAATACAATTAAGTCCATCTAATATGTCTTCAGGACAACATGTGCTTGTCTTCAGGACAGTATAGGTGGGCCTACTTCAGTGGCCTGATTGGACGTGCTATTACTGCCTCATTAAAAACCTTAAGCCGGAAAAACCCAGTGGGACAAAAACCGAACAGAAGGAAAAAAGAGTACAGTGCACTTATGTCCATAATCGCTCCCCTTGAAATAAAACAAACTGCTACTTCTGGAGCATCTAAACATTTCCACTTCTGGGGAATTCAATCTTACATTTTACTGACTCGCCGTATACCAATGCCATAAATTAATTTCTCAAATGTTGATGTTGGCAAAGATTTGGTAAATAAATCTGCAAGATTATCGATGGAGCGAATCTGTTTAACATCAACTTGTCGACTTTCTTGGAGTTCATGAGTATAGAAATATTTTGGCGAGATGTGCTTGGTCTTATCACCTTTAATATATCCTCCCCTGACTTGTGCAATACAAGCAGCATTATCCTTATAAATTATAGTGGGAGAATCTATCACCGGTTTGAATCCACTAGCATTATACTGTCTTCAGGACAATATATCATAGATCTTAACCAAACACACTCTCTTCCGGCCTCATAGAGGGAAATAATTTCAGAGTGGTTGGAAGGTGTTGCAACAAGTGTTTGCTTAGTGGAATGCCAAGAAATGGCCGTATCATTATAGCAAAATAGATAACCGGTTTGGGAGCGAGCTCTGTGCGGATCAGATTTATATCCAGCATCAGCATAACCTACTAAACCAGAGTTAGTAGTATTCTTAGAATAGAATAACCCCAAATCAATGGTTCCTCAAAGATAACGGAAGATATGTTTAATCCCATTCCAATGTCTCCGGGTTGGCTCAGAACTGAAACGTGCCAACAAATTTACCGCAAAATCGATATCTGATCTCGTGCACTGTGCCAAGTACATTAAAGCCCCGATTGCATTGAGGTATGGTACTTCAGGACCAAGTATATTCTCACCAGATTCTTTAGGACGAAACAGGTCCTTTTGGAGGTCAAGAGACCTTACAACCATAGGGGTGCTCAATGGGTGAGCCTTGTCCATGTTAAAATGTCTAAGCAATCTTTCAGTGTATGCTGAGTGATGGACAAGTATTGCATTCTTTTTGTGCTCAAGCTCTAGACCAAGGCATAGTTTGGTTTTACCCAAATCTTTAACCTCAAACTCCTTTTTCAAATATTCAGCAATTTCAGATAACTCTTCAGGAGTCCTAATTAAATTCATGTCGTCGACATAAACTGCTATAATAGCAAATCCGGTTTCATATCTTTTAATAAACACGCATGGGCAGATGGGATCATTTATGTACCCTTCCTTAGTCAGGTATTCACTTAAACGTTGATACCACATGCGGCCGGATTGCTTTAACCCATATAAAGATCTTTGCAACTTTATTGAGAATAGGTTGCGGGGAGTGCATGCTTCAGGCATTTTGAAACCTTCGGGAATTTTCATATAGATATTGGAATCTAATGAACCATATAAGTATGCCGTCACAACGTCCATAAGACGCATTTCAAAATTTTCTTAGGCAACCCAACTTATAAGGAAACGAAAGGTAACTATATCCACTACTGGTGAATATGTTTCATCATAATCTATCCCAGGCCTCTGCAGGAAACCTTGGGCTACGAGTCGCGCTTTATACCTCACGATCTCATTTTTCTCATTTCGTTTCCGGACAAAGACCCATTTGTATCTAACAGGTTTTACATTGTCGAGGGTTTTAGTAATAGGCCCAAAAACATTACGTTTGGCAAGGGAAGTCAATTCAGCTTGGATTGCTTCCTCCCATTTAGGCCAATCTTGCCTATGACGACATTCGGTTATAGACCAAGGTTCATAATCATCATTCATAATCTCATGAGCAACTGAGAGAGCAAATGCATCATTGATGATTATCTCATTTCGATCCCATATCTCATTACAATAATTGATGAAAATTTCAGTATTCCCAAAGTTGGTAATCTTTTCATGGGTTTGTACCACTTCAGGGGCAATATGCTCATGAACTTGTGCCACTTCAGGGGCAATATGCTCTATTTGAATATTATGTTGTGGCACTTCAGGTGCAATTTGCTTTCCTCGAGAAAGATTAATGTGCTCATATGGAGTAGATTCTAAATTCCTCCCTCTTCTTTTTCGAGGAATAGTGTCCTTTGATCCCATCGGTCTACCACGCTTCAGGCGCAGGACATTTAGATCCATTTCGGGTGGTTCTACAGGAACATCTATCCTAGCTGGAACATTCGCAGCTGGGATATGAGACTTTGTAACTTTAGCAGTCTCATTAAATGCATCAGGCATTTGATTTGCAATAGCTTGTAAATGGATCAATCGTTACACCTCATTTTCACATTCAGGTGTTCTTGGGTCTAAATGAGACAAACTTTTCTCATTCCATGAGAAAATCGCGACATTTTTCTGCTTTCCATATGTGGAAGCTTTGGTATCCCAAGTGATGGGAATACTGTCTCATCAAAATGACAATCCGCAAATCTAGCGGTAAATAAATCACCCGTCAATGGTTCAAGAAACCAAATAATAGACGGTGAATCAAACCCAACATAAATGCCCAAACGGCGTTGGGGACCCATTTTGGTCCTTTGCGGTGGTGCTACAGTCACTTGTACCGCGCAACCAAAGACGAGAAGATATGAAATGTCTGGCTCCTGGCCCAAGACTAACTGAAGGGGGGAATATAAATGAGAAGTAGTGGGGCGCAATCTAATTAAAGATGTAGCATGTAAAACAGTATGACCCCACGCTGAGGATGGGAGCTTTGTCCTTATCAACAAAGTTCACATTGCGTGTTGATAATAGGCAAACATGGGACCATCTACAGGATGCGTCCACTAGTACCATGAAATATCTAAATGGTCCACTTGCAGGCTGAATCGGTCCACAGATATCACCCTGGATTCTTTGCAAGAATGAAGGGGATTCATAATCAACCTTTGTCATGAAAGGTTTAGTAATGAGCTTTCCTTGTGAACAATATTCACAAATGTAATCTTTGGACAACAATACCTTTGTATCTTTTAAAGGGTGTCCACGAGTATTTTTAAGGATTCTTTGCATCATTGTAGCTCCTGGATGACCAAGGCGATCATGCCAAAGTCCGAACACATCAGGGTTCATTAGTTTCCAAGGCATCGTAGCATATGATTCTATAACTCGTATTGGGACAAAATATAATCCCATACTAGAAGCTTCCAGCTTCTCATGGATGGTATTCTGGCCCATCTTGTAGGAAGTGATGCAAAGAAATTCCTTATTTTGCTCATTAATTGTTTCTAGATGGTACCCATTACGGCGTACATCTTTGTAGCTAAGTAGATTTCTTTTTGATCTACCGCTCAACAATGCATCTTCAAGATACAATGTTGTGCCATTTGGCAAAATAATTGTGGCAGTCCCATAGCCATCTATAATATTAACAGGACCAGATATTGTCTGAACATTTGCCTTGCGCAATGTCACATTTGAGAAAAAGTGTTTGCCACAAAGTATAATATGCGTTGTAGCACTATCAAGCAAACATATATCTTCCTTTTTCTCAATGTGTCCCATTTGCATTTATCTTGACAACTTCAGGTGTCAAGTTCCATAAAATTTAACAAATTAATAATATGATGCAAAATATAAACCAATAAATATGGAATAAAACTCATGATTTTATAAACCAACAAATATGGATATTGTTCGCTTTGGTACTTCAGGACCTCACGGATTTTATTGACGACCATATTTATTTAATATCTTCCTTGGTAACATAATTATCCAAGGGTATGGTAAAACATAGATGAAAACCCTCAGAATCTATTTATGGGGACTTATTATTTTCATCAACATTATAAAAAGAAATCAGAAACCTCAAAAGGTTTTTCATTGCCAAGAATATGACAGTTTTCATTGACCAAAACCTTATTGACTTCAGCATCAGTCTCAGTTAGGTCAATGGCATGGGTCTTAACATGCTTGCCTTTATCCTTCTGGGATGCTTGGTATAGATCAACCAAATGTCTGGCCGTACGACAGGTATGTGACCAATGACCAATCATTCCACAACGATGACAGGTATTATCATCATGCTTCTTCATGGGCTTTTTACCTTTAGGGTTGTATGGGGAGTTATTTATATTACGGTTAAATCTCCCACTACCCTTACGGAAAAAATTCCCATGCCTGCGCTCACGGCCTCTAGGACGGCCAACATTCTTACTTGAGCCGGCATTTGCTTCAGGAAATGCCTTAGAGCTAGCAGGTCTTAAATCATGATTTTTAAGCAGCAACTCATTTGTTTGTTCTGCAGTCAACAGGACTGAGATCAATTCAGAATATGTTTTAAACTGGCGTTACCGGTATTGCTGTTGCAATACAATATTCGAAGCATGAAAGGTGGAGAATGTTTTCTCTAAAAGCTCAACCTCAGTAAGCTTAACACCACAAAGTTCAAGCCGTGATACAATATCATACAATGCCGAATTATAATCGGACACGGACTTGAAATCCTGCAACCTCAAATGTTGCCAATCATATTGTGCTTGAGGGAGGATGACAGTTTTGGTATGATCATACCGCTCTTTCAATCTCGTCCACAAGATCAAGGGATCTCGGACAGATAGATATTGAACTTTTAGGCTATCAATTAGATGCCGACGGATAAAAATCAAAGCATTTGCCTTATCTTTATCATTAGCATTTCCATTTGCACCAATGGTAGCTGCAAGACCTTGGCCTTGGAGATGCAGTTCAATATCGAGACACCATGACAAATAGTTATTGCCACTTACATCCAAAATTTGGAATTTGGGCTTTTCAATATTTGCCATAATTCTGAAAAGAATGGTCTCAATTAAGTTGACAACTTCTGGTGTCAAAATTAAGTTGACAACTTCTGGTATCAAAAATGTTTAGAAGTAAATCTTTACACAATATAAATTCAAATTATGTAGTGTAAAGAAAAAGGTTAAATAAGATAATAATTTTTTTATATGGAATCAAACCTTAAGAACTTACCAAGCTTTAAATTTGCTTCACTTTAGAACACTCGTGCAAACTTCAAAATTGCTTCTCTTTAGAACACTCGTGCTGATAACGTGTTGTAAAAAGTATGTTAATTAAGATTGGAACAAGAAGCAAGTATGAACAAAGGAGAGAGAGAAAAAGAGAAAGAAAGAGAGAAATGATCAGAAGAGAGAGCTCTCTTCACTTCTTCATCAGCGCTTCAATGCGCTTCAATTTATAGACGAAATAATTACTATGCAAACTTTGAAAATTTTGTACATATGGGTCCCACGGTTTGAAATTTTCACATGTAGGTCCCACGGTTTGAAATTTGAAATTTCTGATTGATATTCATCCTGCACTATACGCCAAATGCCACTATTCATCCTGCATTTTATCCACTTTCATAACATATATATATATATATATATATAGACATTATAGTGGTAGTAATAATTAAAAAGAAGAAATTGAACCCAAAAAACTAAAATGAAAATAACAAAAATAATAAAAAAGAAAAAGTGAAAAAGAGTGGGAGGCCCGGGCAAGTGAAGAGAGAGAGTATATTCGACAGATGATTGGGAACGAGGTGTGGCATATTCAATTGGAAGAAACCCCCGAAGACCGTTAGTTGTTAAAACGCCACTTGAAAACAAAACACGCAATTCCCTGTCTTCTCCTTCAACTTCTCTCTCTTCTGCTTCCTAAGAATTAATTCATCGAAGTCGCCATCTAATCCGCTCTTCTCCATTATTATTGTACCCTTAGACAAAGAACCAGTCTTTGTTTACTTTTTCTTGTCTCCCAAACATCCATCTTTCTTCATTTCTTCATCTTTTCTCTGTTCTTTTTTGGTTGTTTCATCAACAAGATTTTTAATATATTACACGTTCAGAGAAGGAAAGAATATCGAAAAGAGAGAAAAAAAAATTATGAATGCAATGAAAGCTGCATCAGGGACTTTGGTTAAGAATACTTCAACATTGTCTTCATCTTCTTCATCAATGTCTTCTTCCTCCTCCATTTTTACAAACTACCCTCTCCTTTCTGCTCTTGCTGCCTTCACTATTGCCCAATCTATCAAGTTCTTCACGTCCTGGTAAGTATCATAACCCTCTCTTTCAATTGTTTTTCCTTTTTTGGCTTTAATTAGTCTTAAATCTTTGATTTTGTTCTTTGCAATTCCCATAATTATTTTTACTTTCAACCGCAAGATGTCAGAATTGTTCATTGCATGCACTCTCTCTAGAATGTTTTTTATTGATTGTCTTTCAGTTATGGACTCGTTGCCAATAATTTTGAACTGGGTAATTACTGTTTTGATCATTAATGGAGGAAAATAGTACCTAGGGACCTTCATATTTGTTGGCGTCATGATTTGATCCGATTCTGAGGCTGAAGGTTTTGTAGTAAGATAACAAGTGATTGATTACAATACAGTGGTCAACATTATTTTAACAGATCTCGAAGTGATTAAAATGATGTGACCTTGTTTAGCAATCAATTTTAAATAAACTTAAATAGTAAGTCTTAAATCCAAGTTCATAATTGTGCAACCTTCATCTTGAATCGTGGGGTTGCTTTGGTTATCTTCATAGCCTTTGACCTGTTTCTTTGAAATTTGTAGCAGCAATTCTTGTCATATCTCGCTTGTCAGCTTCTGTTCTGTAATTTTATGCCTTTTCTTTTATTATTTTCATCGTTCAATTGCTAGTTGTTTGTTATGGAAATAGGGGGCGAAAATCTTGGTACATGAAAATATGTTGGGTACTCATGTAGATAATTGATAGATTATAGAATTTCACTGGGAAGCTTGTATAACCTGATTAATGATACATCAGTTTCTGCTTTGCTATTTGAACAAGTTTTTCCAGTAAACTATTTATTTAGTTTTCTGCTAAGAGTCTTAAGGTTTCCTAGATTTGCAGGTATAGGGAAAGAAGATGGGATATCAAGATACTTATAGGATCTGGCGGGATGCCTTCATCCCATTCTGCTACAGTTGCTGCGGTTGCTACAGCCATCGGATTCCAAGAAGGCTTTGGAGGCGCACTATTCGCAATTGCATTGATCTTAGCATGCGTTGTATGATCCCTTTTTCCCATTTTATGATTGGCATATAAGCTATGTATTAATGTAGGATCAGCATCCGAAGACATGATTTTCATGGTTTGCAATATTGGTTTCTTTGTCTCTGCTAGTGCTAATCTAGGTTTTCTCCTGAACACCTTAGAAAAGTGCAATATGCTAGAACAAATGAATATGTTTTCTTATGTCACCGCATATTACTTACATCATAGTTGAGTTTGATAGGGTAAATCGATTTGCAGGTAATGTATGATGCAACTGGTGTGCGATTACAAGCTGGACGGCAGGCAGAGGTTTGATTCTTTTGCTGGGTTTTTTCTAAATATTCTTGTCCCCTATGGCTATCTTCTCCTAAATGCCACCCACAACCCAACCCCCCCCCCCCCCCCCCCCCCCCCTCCTTCCCCTCCCCCAACATGTTTCTCCCTAGCCTTTCCTAGTACTTGAAATGTTACAAAAGCTTTAATTTATGACTGCATGTTCTCTTTTTAAATTAGGTGCATGATCACTTTGTTTAAACTTGATTGTTACGTGTATTCATTTCCAAATCTTACACTTTTTAGCTCCTGAATCAAATTGTTTACGAACTGCCTGCTGAGCATCCTCTGGCTGAGAGCAGACCGCTACATGAACTTCTTGGTCACACCCCTCCCCAGGTATGTTTCCTTAGCAGAGATTATTGGCAATACTTACTTGATCCACATGATAATTGAGAAGATGTTGTCATTCCAGGTTCATCATCTTTGTTTCCTAGAAAAATATCATAGTCAATATGAGGGAAAACCGTCATTAAATTTCCCTCTAAGTAATGTTTTAACATAAATGTTAAATCTACATGTCGATTTTAAAGCTTTCAGAAGTTAAAAATGCAGAGGGTGTAAAGGGCAATAATCTCTGCTCTGGTTTCTGATAACTTCTGGCACTGCACAGTCATCAGACTTGGTTGTTAATTTCTATGGAAGAACTAAATTTAAAAATAATTATTTATAATCTATAACATTTTATTTTAATTGCAGGTTATTGCTGGCGGATTGCTTGGAATTGTTACCGCAGTTGTTGGCCATTTGATTATCCTTGCTATTAGTTGAAATTGATGCTCGTGTAGATAAATATCATTCAACGATTTTATGGTTGAACTTCTACTGCCACACAAAAGATTTGCAGCTTGCAGATCTTTGCCCTCAAGAAGGATCTCAGATTTGAATGCTAAGTTTGAGATGCTCACAGCAGCGTGTTGTTCCATTGGACTACCTTCCATTCATTTAACCGGTAGCATTGTTAAGACGAAAATTTTAATTGATTGTATGTCTGGTGTAATAAAAAAGGTTTACATGATACATGTGAATGGAATCTGGGACATGCTCAATCTGATCAAATGTAAACTGTTTCTGTGATACTTTATCAGTTATGGGATTCTAGCACTCTCTTTGCATTTCTTAGAAACTTTTAGTTAGGATACATTGCTCAAATCAATTTTTGGTTGATTTGGAATTGGTGTTGAAAAACAGAAACATTTGATTTTGATTGCAGCACTAGTACATTTGCGCTGCCAGAAGTTATTATAAAGCTAAAAAAACATAAAACTCATGAGTGCAGCGTTCCCCGGCTCTCTTCATTTGAGCCATTCCAGAAACTCGGCTAATGATAAAGAAGAATTGTCTTGCTGAGTTATTTTATTTTGTATGGAGCAGTAGTGAACAGTATTTCCAGTCCTGGAACAGAATTTTGACAAAAATCTTCAAATATTCATTGCATGGTTTCTTATATCGGTTCACTTGATCCCTAAAATGGTTGAAAAAACCATTTTCATCTCTGAATAAGGATCGCCTACAACACTAGACTTTGAACGCCAAGCAATATGCTCATCTGGCCTGACTAAAAGGGCTCCCTTCTCTGTCATCTGACAAGTTCTCCACCACGACAATGAACCTGATGATCTTTTAACCTCTATGACGTCTAGGTAGTTCTTCCAAGGTGCCAATTTTGCTTTGCTCCCTGGATGACCTCCAGAGACACTACCGGCTGGCCAGAGTACACTCACCTTTGTAGAAACTTTATATTCCTCAGCAACCTTGAATGTAGCTTGAGCAAGATTATAGGACTCCTCCACTGGTGCTATCATGAGAAGGAACTCAACTTTGTCTCCAGACACGAGATCAAGTGTAGAGAAGGTTTCCTGCAATAACTTTAACAGAAGTAGATAAAAACAAAGATGCAACATGCTTCTGTTCAAAACACTGCTGACCCTCTAGCAATCCAGTAGCTGAACTTGGCATCACAACCAAAAAATCTAATTTCACTAGTATAGTGAGCAATTGAAATAAAGCTCATCATTCTGGGGAGAAATTTTAGATTGTAACATGCATAGAGAGAAAGAAGACAATGGGCAACTCCAACTTCACAAACACTACAAAAGCAAAGTGAAAACATAAAACGGTAAAAGCCAAAGAAAGGTTCATAATAGGATTATATACCTCACTGGGAAGATTTGACAATAACCTGACATTGATATGAGGCAGCCTTGATCCTGGATCTGCACAGGGAACATAATCCCTTCGACGACCGGTAGGAACTTCAGGAGCAGGGACAGCCTCTTTGCTGTCTGGAACAAGTGCTCCTTCAATGTACCTGACACCCATGCATATATTAACAGACAAACCATAAAATCCAGTATTTCTTTAAAAGATTATTAGCATGGGAATTAGAAGCTTAGATTAAGAAGTTCCACCTACTACAATTATGGCAAGTTTAAAATAATTCTACAACATGTCATCATACCTAAAGCCAAGATCCTCAGCAGGAAATTGGAGTTGAAGGCTCTTTCCTTCATCAAATATATGCCTTAGTTTCGAAAGCCTTGATGATCCAAGTGGGTTATTTTCATTTAAAATGAATTCTGAAAGCTGTGAACGACCTATTGAAAAAATTCCATCCAAAATAACCTTCTGCATGCTAGATGGTAAAACGGAACCAACCGCCTTATTAATAATTTGATGCACTGCACAACAAGCAAAAGGAAGAATAATATGTCACTGATGACCTGTGCCCAAAATATCTACCTTCACAGGGTTAGGAATTAATGGCTTAAGAGGACCAGTAGGATTTTGAGAGCAATGACCACATTAATTTACCTGAATTTGCAACAGTTGGATCGAGGCCAAGAGTTGCAGGAATTGCCATTGCTGCTCTGAAGTTCTGAACACTAAGAGCTGTATTGAAAATGGCAATCTGACAAAAAAATTATCATGGAGGTCAAGGATCGAGGAACTTACAAACAAAACAGAATGAGAACACAAGCTGAGAAAGATGAAACAATACCGGCTTACGTTCTGTTTCATATGTGGCAAGTATTGAAGATGGTGCAACACCTTTTAAGAGAGAAGCAATTTTCCATGCCAGATTATGAGCATCCTGGATTCCAGTATTCATCCCTGCATAAACCATGTTAAAATCCTATAAATGGTTTCTGCCATATTATAACTAGTATGCAAAGGAACATCATTTTAAAAATCCTCACAAATATTGTTAATGGTGCAACATTAGTCCTTATATTTTATATAAAATGTAGACATGGTGCAACACTAAGAGCCATCACAATAAAAGTATTTTAGAACCCAATCCAATTACAGTCCAGTACACTTCACTTCAGTACTCAGCGGCTCTTTTTTTCACTTAATCATAAAAATTAGTTAATCATTAGTTCCATATGCATAAAAATCACAGTAGTGGCAGTAGGTGCTCATGAGGTTAAACTTGTCAGTACGACTTGCACATTGGTCAATGATAGACATATTGTCCCTTTCAATATGTTCTTTACTTTTACCCTTCATAAACAAGAAAAAAAAATAAAGGGACAAAAAGTATTGCATAAAAATGTTATAGAGTTGTCAGCAGCGAGAGAGAAAAACGATTTGATCCTGAAAGATTGCTAGGCATGTTTTTACTGTCAGCAAAAGAAGAGAGCAACTAACCAAAACCACCAGCAGGAGGGAACCGGTGAGCAGCATCTCCAGCAAGTATTACTTGATTGTTGCCACAAACAAACTTCTTAGCAACTTCAGCATGCATCGACCATGGCTTAATATCAATCACATCCATATCTGAAAGCTCTCTACCAACCAATTCGAATATTAACTTCTTGCATATCTACAAAAAGTTGCATCCTTCAAAGAAACTGTTGTCAACAACTAAGGCATCCAAATTTACACATTTCATATTTTAATTAATAAAAAGTCAATCATGTACTTTATTGAGTTGTTGATTAAGATGCTTAGGTAAGTTCATCCCTTAAATTAACTTACGATTGGTCCCTGATACTATATTATGAAAAGATACCATACATTAGCTTATTACATGTACTGTATCAATGATGTAAATCGGTGTCACTCAGAACCTCTTAAATATAAAGCTACCCTTCATCCATCTGGCTTTATTCCCCCTGAGGGAGGCAGCCAGAAGGGGAGAAAAAAGGAGAAAAGGGAGGAAGGTGCCGTTTGGGGTTCAACTAACCAACCAAATCAATAATGAAATACCTCAGGGCTAAAATCTTCCAGGTTTTGTTGAGGAGGATAGAATGGGACCTGCAATATTGTGAGCAATTAATTATCTTCAGTACATTGTGCATGTTAACATAACAGTTGTAAGTCAAACGAAATGCCAAATATTTCCTAAACCCTCAAATACCTGTAATACAAATTCCCCTTGCTTAAGATCATGAGCAACTAGAACCCCAATAGCTTGAGTGTTGAAAATGAAAAACAGCATACCAGGTCTCTCCTTAAGCAGGTATTGCCCAAGGTCTTTGCTCAAGAAATGAACACTGACAAGTTTTTGCAAGTCTTTATCACCTTTCAAATCTATTCCGACAAGCTTTCTTACAGTACTTCCAGCACCATCAGCACCAACTAGAATTTTAGAATAAATTTTTCTTGTCATTGACTTTCCTTCCTTGGAAAAAGAAACAGTTGCAGTAACACATTCATCAGTCGTGTCGATGGAGACACACTTGTGCCCCATCAAGATTTCCCTACCCCCAACTGGCTCATAATCAAGGCCTTCTGGACTTTCTGATGTGCAAAAATGGAAGCCAAGGTTCTCCTCCAACATCTTAACAAGTAACCTAGTTAACTTGTACTGCGAGAAGTGCGCAACAGATATTGGACTAACAACTTTCTCGAAATCTGCAATAGATTATAAAAGAATGGATTTGTAGAGTAGCGTTTAATCAAGTATTTAACATCCAGAAAAGCACAAACATAAATATCTATACTTTAAGCAGTCTAAAAGCTCAATAATTCACAAAAATGGAAGTAAAATTTTTATTAAATATCAATAAACATGTCCTTGCAATCCATGTTGAAGTGTAACTAAAAGAGCCGAATGATAAGCAGTAACTGGCCAGGCAGCAACGTATATAAACTATAGAATCAGTCAAACCTTGAGGATGCATATGGTCCACTGAACCTAGAATTGAACCAGTTAGTGAAGTACAATATATGAATTTTCTCCAGAAATCCACTGGTGGTTGTGACCTTTGAATCTCCCCTGCTAATCCATCCAATTTCCGAAACACCTAAGAATAAAAATAGTTACAATAAGCTCAACACTTCTTCTATAATAATGCTATTACAATCAATCTTCCATAAAGAAAGAAAACCAACCTCCATGGTTCGGTTATTGATGAAATGAGCTTGAGGGTGCTTGGAAAACCCCTTGTTTTTCTCCAAAACCGTGCATTTTACCCCTATAAGATATCATTATTCTTAATTCACTCACCATATAATTGAACATGGAAAAAAAAACAATTAGACACTTTTTTCGGCTAAATAACTAAATAGACACTTTCCAGATAATGAACCTCGTGAAAGTTCAAAATTTACTCTCTTTACTTTTCCTTCTTAAAAATCATATGGGAAAATCCAGAAAAGAAAAAGAAAAACTTTGGGTTAAAGAAGATACCAAATTTGGTAAGGAGAATGGAGAGAACGAGGCCGACAGGTCCTGCACCAACGATCAAAACAGGAACAAGAGAGTCATTGTTGTTGAGAATGCTGGAGTCCGAGAAAACTCTCCTTTGGAGGTAGGCAAAAGGGTACGCTCTGCTTCTGGGTTTGGTTATGTGGAGGAAGTTAAAACCCCTGATAAACCCTGAAACCCCCATCTCCCAGATGAAGAAACTGAAACAGAGAGAGGAATAGAGGCTGGCTCATTGAAAAAAAAAAAAAAAAAAAGCAACCGGCAGTTGGATTGGTGGTTGCCCCGGTCTTCAAACGTTAGAGCAAGTTTGTGTTTGGGACTTTGGGTAGCCCAAGCCCATTTTGCCTTGCTAGTTTCTAGACTACAAACCCGTGGCACCCCAATTCAGAAATACTATTATCTTTTGTTCACTGTGGGATTGGGAGGTTTACTTATCCCATTTGAAAGGCTTTTTATCAATACTATTTGATTTCAAATTAGTGAGAATCTAACGCAATTACTGGATTCTGGTTAGTTTATACCCAAAAAAGGCCAGTTACGAATTTATTAGACTTTTTTTATGAATTTTTAAGATTTATAAATCATCAATGAGAGACTGTCGTTAATGAAACTCGAATTTGTGCATTTGAGATTAGCATGAGCTAATATATTAAATATCAATATGACAATCCATCAAAGCTAACAAACTCATTGATTCAACCGAGTCTTCTTTTTTAATTTGACAGGAGAGGAGTGTTTTTGAAGTCAGGATGAAAAACCCAGCATGTATTTTGGCATTAAAATGGGATACTTACCCAACATTCAATTCACTTAGGATTGGACTCTGTCACATTAAAGTTTTGGATCAGTTTCATTGGGGTTTGGCTCAAAAAAAATTAACCTCAAGGGTCAAGGTTCAATCTCATCCCCAAATATCAATGGGCGTTGGTAAAAGTGGTAAGAGTTTAGACTAGTAGTGTAAGACATTTGAGTTCAAATTCCTATAGACATCCTTTAATAGGTAAAATGTAAGTTCAAAAAATTTCATTAAATTAAAGTCCGTAAATCTTCAAAGAAATTGATTGTTTACCTTGATATTGATATTGAAAGTGAAATAACCTACACTACTCTTAAACTTTTTTTCAACAAAAAAAAACTCATCCCCTGGCAGCACCTCATGAAGCACATGCAACATTTTACATTTGTTGTTAAATTTCTAAAAGGAGAATAATGGTGGTGGCATTGGCAGGCAATGTGAAGTGTATGTACCCCCGAGAGACAGGTCAAAAACTTTACTGACAATTACGCCAACAAGTTGAATTTAATACTTTCATTTCACTCGCAGAATGCGGCCCATCACACAGCCACGTGAATTACTTCAGACTCACAGTCTCACTGTCATTATTAAAATGAAAAATCTTCTCTATCTATTATCGATCTCAGGCCCGACACCCTCTCTGGTTTTTCTTCTGACAGTCTCCTCCTCCATCCTCCACCGTCCACGTGTCACCCATCTAACCTCACTCTCTCAACTTAGTAGCCGTTAACAATCTCAACTCTCAACCCAACAGTATTTTGGAAAAAACACCTTTCTCTCCAGGAAGTAAGTGATTGATATATTTTCAGTAGAAAACAAATTCTTTGTCCACTTAAAATAAAGAGAAAACAGTTCCCATTTCCAAGATTCCCATTGTGGACTGTGGAGTGAGTGTAGGCAAAGAGTTGAAACTTCCCATTTCCCACAATATTTCCTTTTGTTCATTTTTACCATTAGTTACTGTGCCAGAGAGTGCCTTACTGCCTGCCTTATGCTTGGTTCTTGGTTGGTTCAAGTTACCAGCCATGCAAAGTTAATTTTATTTTTAGTATTTTAATGTTAAAATGGATCTGAAGTTCTGAAACAGCTCTGTCAATCTGTCTCAAAGATCCATGGTTTTAAGGCATTATTCTCTGTTGCATTACCACCTTTCTTCTCCTGCAAAACCCATCTGCTTTTTCTCTTCTTTCTAGACTTTTTTTTTTAAATAATAACATGAAAGTCTTGTCCAATCTGTTTATCCAGTCTGTTGAAATTACTATGCTTTCATTGCCACCAGGAATGCTCAACAGATACAGTTTTTTAGTAGCAAGTTGTTTTCCATTAATGGTTGTTTAGTGTTTTGATTATATGGTGATTAGTTAGCTTACAGTAGATAAATCCCACATGGGTGATGGGACCCTTTGCTGCGTAGATTCTAGTGAAGGAAGTTTCAGATATTTCAGGGGTTCCTGTTGAAACATTATTGATTTTTGTTTGCTATGGCTGCTCTGCCATTTGTGTTCTAATTGCTCGTTAAAATCAACTACAAGTTCTCTCCATGTAGTTGAGTAGAAGCTGAAATGTGTACTGGCTGGAGAAAATTTTTTCCAAGGTTAGCAGGCTAAAAGTTTTTTTGTGCTTATATTTTAGTTTGGTCAGGATTCACAAAGTATCATACACTAGAAACTAAGTGCTTGTGAAGCATGGAGTTACTATCTCAACTCTTGGATCTGTTTTGTAATGGGGAAGTGATTCTCTGTTGGCTAGCAACCTCCATCTCAAGATAGGATCTGAATGTTCTTGCTTTGCAAAGGATTTTTATATCTGCAGATCAAAGTTTCATTTGTGGTACCTTTGAGGCCGAGTGAAAACAGAAAGAGAGAAGCTTTTGTCGGTTAAAAAATGAGATCTATTGAAGATAAAGGATGCTATAACCTTGGACCTGCTCAGGGAATATCGAGCAGCAGCGCCATTAGTTTCGAGTTTCATAAAGGGAATGGGACTAACCGTACTTCTCATCATCGAACAGCCTTAGGCAAACCAACACCTTCAAAATGGGACGACGCTCAGAAATGGCTAGTGGGATTTTCAAGAGGTAGAGAGAAAAGTCAATCCAAAACGCCTCCTCGGAACTCCAATGCTGATGACAGAAGACTAATTGCACCCGTTCCGCAGAAAGAACAAGATTATTCAAGCAGTGAGGAGGAAGGAGCAGTGCAAGCTAATGGATTTGCTGCTTCATTGTCATCTAAATATGATGGGGACACCAAGAAGGTGGACTGTGATGAGTCCATTTGGCGAATCAATAGGCCTGCAGAGAACTCAACCTCAGCTGTTAGATCAATCTGTGTGAGAGATATGGGGACCGAGATGACCCCCATCGCAAGTCAAGAGCCATCAAGAACAGCAACACCTATCAGAGCCACGACTCCGGCTGCAAGGAGTCCTATTTCTTCAGGATCTTCCACGCCAGTAAGGTGCCAGCACGGGGTACCGGGTGCTGATCGGGGCTATCAAGCAGGTCTGACTGAAGGCAGGGGTGAGACTAATGCTGCTGCCAGGGCAAATGGAGCAAATGGACTGTATGGACAAGATTCGAGGATACATGAGAACAATAATTCAGATCAAGCTAGAAAGCAGAATACTCTAGAAACTCGAGCTATGGCTTGGGATGAGGCCGAACGTGCCAAATACATGGCAAGGTGATCTACCAGTTCTTTCTGTTTCTAATAACTAGCTGTAACTAATTAGCATAAGCATACAGATTTCTATCAGACTAGATGCAGCTAAATATGCTGTAATATAGAGTGTTTTCCACTCAAGCTTATCTGATAAGCATATTTCTTGCTGTTTAGGTATAAGCGAGAGGAAGTGAAGATACAAGCCTGGGAGAATCATGAGAAGAGGAAAGCAGAAATGGAAATGAAGAAAATGGAGGTAACTAACTAGCTGGATCCATGAATATGACATAGTTTAAATTACTTTATAGGCACGGCTATTCATCCCAAGATCATCAAACCTGCGTCGAAGTGGTTGAGTAAAAGTAGCTCTGCCTCTTAGAAAAATATTTGTTACACCCTTTGTTGGACTTGGCAATTCAGAAAATAACTTCTTTATTGGTTACTAAGTAGGACTAGATTCAAAATTGGTGAGCACCCTAGCTTATAAATTATAGTAGGCACACAGTCACAGTCTGTAGTTTCATTCACATCTGTTACATACACCTTCTCTCACTTTCTCTCTTTGCAAAGTCGGTTTACCAATCGACTTAGATCACTCTAAAAAGACTCACTGCCCTGGATGGATGGTTTGTAAACAAATGAACAAGCAAGTAAGGCATAGTGTGCGCAAGTAAGAAACAGCAAACTTCAAATGAAAGAGTTGAAATTTTTCAACGTAAGCGTCTATCTTCCATGTTTGTATTTATCGTACTAAAGAGATTAGGGTAGTAACCAGGCAATGGTTCTGAAGTAATGCTGAGAATGACTTTCTCAGTCTGTGCATATGTCCTTTGGAACATTTACTTCTGAATTTGAGCCATTCGTTCACTGTTATTTGTCCGCAAATCCCAGAAAACGTTGCTGTTTACTAACAGTTTAATGTCTTTTAGGTGAAGGCTGAGAGATTGAAAGCCCGGGCACAGGAAAAGTGTGCAAACAAACTTGCTGCCACAAGAAGAATAGCTGAAGAGAAGCGTGCAAATGCAGAAGCCAAACTAAATGAGAAAGCTATGAGGACTTCTGAAAGGGCAGATTACATAAGGAGGACCGGTCACTTGCCCTCTTCATTCTCTCTCAAGTTGCCTTCCCTTTGTTGGTAGCAGTAGTAACTGTGCTGCAAAAGTGAAATGCCAAATCCAGCTCCAATCACTGTTCTGCCACATTTTCAATTTTATATATAAATGTACCTTTGGTTTGGATTGCTTGGATGTGAATAATGTTTCAAAAGTGCAGTAATGTGGTTAGTTCCTTCAATAAAAAATCCCCAACCAATTTTTTAGCGACCATTAATCAAGAATCAAGATTATTAGTCTTGTTAGTAATCATTTGCAACTCAAGAACATGCTGCTGCTGTGTTCGTTCAATGAAGCAAATTACTGAGACAAAAACTGGAGGTCAGGGCATTAAATGTCAGCCAAGTGTAGATCAGAATTGAGATTCCTTATATTTGTTCATTTCTATATCAAAAAATTTGTTTTTGCTAACATTTTGATCTCATGGTTTGGGCAAATTCTTAGATAAAACGGCAAATTGGAGGGAGAAACATTTTCTCCTGGAGAATTTAAGGAAAGCATGGGGACTCTGTTGAGTTGTTGGGTGTCGCACCATGCACCAATCAGTACACAATGCCATGAATACCACAGCTTCATGATTTCAAGAGTTTCTTCAATTTTTAATTTTGTATACTAATCCCTCTAAAATGAAAATAGAATAGTAGAAATATAATTCATTGATCAAATATTCAAGAATAAATTGATGACCAGACAAAAAAAAAAAAGGGCAGATTTTGCGGCTTCCCATTGTTCAGAGGGGCTAAAAACGTAATTTCAAGGCAAAGTGCATTGAATGTTGGCAACAATTGGGGGGCATGACAGTCTTTTCCGCTTCAGAGACGAATAAATCATTAATTAAAAAGCAAATAGCAGATCCATTGTTTCGGGCCGAATCGCGATTCGCAAAGCCGAAGAATAAAACACACCGTTTTGCATCACAAAGTTTTTCTGGCCTTCGCTTTCTCTTCTTGTTATCTCACGACTTCGAAGGATCTCTTTTCTTTCCTCTTTTGTTATATTTTTTTTTTCCTTAAAAAAATTATCTCTTTCCTGCTTTCTCTGTGTCTCTCGAACCAGCGATCGCCGACTTCTATCTTTCTGTCCCGTCTAATCGGTAAGCCCTAGCCGCACTCAATTTTCTTTACGCTCCTAATTTCATGGAGAGATTGAGAAAAATCCAAGCATAGCTCGCACTCTTTCCAATATTTCTAGGGTTTATCCTCTTCCTCCTTTTTTTTCTTCTTAATTCTTCTAGCTTGACTCTTCAATAATCCATTTATTTTTCCCCTAAAATTTTCGAGCCACATAGCACGGAAATCGAGGATCTGATATTAATTTTAGCCGCTTTAACTGCTTTTATTGGTTAATTTTGTGCTGATTGCCCTAGAATTTGGGCTTTTTCTTTTTCTCAAAAATTGGAAAAAATTGGTGTGGCTTTGGTTGTTTTTCAGGGTTTAGGGTTTTATAAGTAAATAATTTAGAAGGAACTTCTTGAATTGGGAATTAGGCTTTCGAATTTATCAAATTTATATATGGCTGCTGGGAGACATGGGGGTTATCGTGATAACGAAATTAGGAGCAGAGACTCTGATTTTGAGGTGACAAGGCGGGAATTTGCTAGTTCTAAAGAGTATGAGCCATCTAGGAGTGGCAGCCGTGATAATGAAAGGGATCGAGTGAGGGAAGCTAGGGATAGAGATAGAGCTAGGGTTAGACAAAAGGATATAAAGGAGAGGGAAGTGGTAAATGGTGGGTACCGTTCCTCTTCTAGTAGAAGTGATTCTGGAGGCAGTAGTGGTGCCGGTGCCGGTGCCGGTGATGGAGGTAGTCGTGGGCCCCGGCGCTGTGATTTCTCTCTGAAGGTTGTAGATAAGGAGCCTGGTGAGTTGTCTAGCGAGAGTGGGTCTGAGGACGCCATCGAGTCTGAGTCGGTGGTTAAAGATAGTGAGGTTACAAGGGTCATGGAGAATGGGGCTCAGTCTCCTGTGGGGAGGAAAAGAAAGTTTTCACCTATAGTATGGGATAGAGATGACAAGGACTTAAGTAATTTGTCCAAAGGTAGGAATTCACCAGCAGTTACTGCCCTACCTCCGCCACCACCATTGCCAAAAGCTTACCGCAAGTCACCTAACAGTATCCCTGGTCGGGTTGTACAGATAACCCCTATTAGAGACAGTAAAAGTCAGAAAGCTTGGTCTCCTTCACCAATTGCAGCTGCTGAAAACATTGAATTCTCTGCACCACAGTCTCCACTGGATTTGGATTTGTCACCACCGAAAGAGCAGGCTAATTATCAGGATGCTGAGCAGCTAGAAGATGAAGATTATGTACCGACCAGACATATATCTTCCTCAAGATGGGCAGCAGGTGATAATTCTCCTGTTGATGAGGGTGAAATTTTAGAAGATGAGGAATTGCCTAAAAGGAGGAAAAAGTTGCCTCTTTCGGAAGCATCTCATAACAGAGTACGGAATAAGTCTGTAACTCCTGAGCTTGGTGAGGTTAAGAGAGAAGGCTCTGAAGGAATTAGAGCCAGATCATCTGAATCTGATGAACGTAGTGTCCGCTCTAAGTCTGGAAGTGGGGACGATTACCCTGGTAATGATTCAGAGAAGGATGACCCCATGGAGATTGACAATCAACATGATAGAGATGACAGTAGTGTTAGCCAACCTGATACGGATTCTGATAATGAAAATGATTTGCGTGGAACGCCTGAACCTCCAGTTCCTCCCCTGAGAAGTGTAAACATGCTTCAGGGATGTAGAAGTGTTGATGAATTTGAGAGACTAAACAAGATAGATGAAGGAACTTATGGTGTTGTATATAGAGCTAGGGACAAGAAGACTGGGGAAATTGTGGCGTTGAAGAAGGTAAAGATGGAGAAAGAAAGAGAAGGTTTTCCGCTGACCTCTCTGAGAGAGATAAACATTCTTCTGTCTTTCCATCACGCTTCAATAGTAGATGTTAAAGAAGTAGTTGTGGGAAGTAACCTTGATAGTATTTTTATGGTGATGGAATACATGGAACATGATCTGAAAGGGCTGATGGAGACGATGAAGCAACCATTCAGCCAAAGTGAGGTTAAGTGCCTGATGCTTCAATTGCTGGAGGGTGTCAAGTATTTGCATGATAACTGGGTTCTCCACAGAGATTTGAAGACATCTAATCTACTTTTAAATAACCAAGGTGAACTGAAGATTTGTGATTTTGGGTTGGCTCGTCAATATGGAAGCCCACTGAAACCATATACTCATTTGGTCGTTACCCTTTGGTACAGGTGAGTCATGCATGATGTCACAGCTAAATCCTCATATTTGTTGACTGAAATAAAGTATGTGGGGGATTTTACTTCTTCAGTTTTTTTTTTTTTTCTTTGTTTTGTTTATTGTTTGTTTTTGGTTATTGGAAAATTACTCTGAATTTGCGTTTGAGCCGGCAAGTGTTGATTGTTGTTGAAAACATCATTTATTTGATTAAACTTTGTTTTTCTTATCTGATTCAATGTTGAATACCTCCCTCAAAAATCATGAAATCACAGTTCTATGGCGAAGCCATCGACAAATAATGAGTATGACTTGATAAAATTGTGATTTGAACTCCATATTTTTGTGGTGGTTATTGGAAAGTATGAACCTCGTATGCTGTAGGATACTAACTTATTTTTATTGTTGCTAAACTTTAAGGCTTAAGCTTTTTCTTTTGTGCTGCCGATCTGTCTCAACTCTGCCTGATCGGTTACCCAAGCATTTATCATTTTGGGATTTAAGTAGTTAGTAGCTTTTCATGTTTGGTTTTTCAGGGCACCTGAACTTCTTTTGGGAGCGAGACAATATTCAACTGCAATTGACATGTGGTCTCTGGGTTGTATTATGGCTGAACTGCTCTCCAAAGAACCACTTTTCAATGGGAAAACCGAATTTGATCAACTTGACAAGGTGAATTGAATAAGTTGCCTCACCTTGCATTAATCATTACCATCTAGCTGTGCTAGTGCTGGTATGGTTTGATCTGTTCATTGGCGGTTAATGGATCTTTGATCTTTGGTATGGTCAATTGCAGATTTTCAAAATCCTTGGCACGCCAAATGAGACAATATGGCCTGGTTTTTCCAAGTTGCCTGGAGTCAAGGTCAATTTTGTCAAGCACCAGTAAGTATTACAACTTCTGTAAATTGATTTTTTAGGTTCAGTTGAGATATTCAGGTCTTCTTATTTTTGCCACTGTTTTCCCAGGCTTCCAGCTTTGGGTGATTCTGGTCTGGCTTTCTGGCCTCCATTGGTGACAGTTCAGTAACACAGCATTTACTTTGATCTGTATTAATTACTGATATTTTTTCTTTCAGGTATAATCTTTTGCGCAAGAAATTTCCAGCAACATCATTCACTGGAACACCGGTTCTGTCTGATGCAGGATTTGACTTGTTGAATAAACTTCTTACTTATGATCCTGAGAAGGTAAATAACTTAGTTTGCTTAAAAGTTTTGGTTACCTTGGCATTTTCTGTGTGGATTACTTATTGAGCCTCTTGGTATCACCTTCAGCGTATAACAGCCGAAGCTGCTCTTAACCATGAATGGTTTCATGAAGTTCCACTTCCTAAGACGAAAGCTTTCATGCCCACTTTCCCTGCCCAACATGCTCAAGACAGGTATTGACCTAAAGAAAGAAACAAGTAAAAATCACAATTACTAATTTGTTAAGTAAATTTGGGTTTTATTTTTTTGTTCATTTTAAAGAAGTTCTTTTGGTATCATGCTTAGGCGTATGAGAAGAATGTTGAAGAGTCCAGATCCTTTGGAAGAGCAACGTAGAAAGGAGTTGCAGCAAGGAGAATTGGGAACTGGTGGTTTGTTTGGCTGAGAAAAAGTTCAACCATCAGTGCATTTGATCTTCATGTTTTAGATTTTCACATTATTTTTAGATGCCATGATTGAGGTGAGAGACATGCATTCAACGGAAGTTGCAAACTTTGTTTGTCAGACGATCATTCTTGCTGTTTTTTAGCAGGCACTGATGATGATTTGGCTGGAGATATTGTTTGCCACTTCCTGTGAACCAGGTGTTTTGCAGGTTAATTTGTTTTCCAGCTTTGGTCATCATATAGAAATGCTTCTAACACTGGTTGCATCGCAAGGTGTGGCATATCAGCCTTTCTTCTTTAGAAATCAGTTTCAGCTGAAACTTCTGTAACATATTTTTATTGGAACAATGATGTAAACATTCCCTTTATAGCTGGTTTTGAATATTAAACAATATGGATTTCTTGCAACTATCAGTTCCTTCTTTTTTAATATTGACATTGTGTTTGCAAGAGACTGTTGGTGTGAAGTGGAGGGGACGTTCTTTGCTTTTCATTGATGAAGAAATTGACAGTAACCATTATACATCAAAGGTAATTTATTAATTCAATATCTGTGAAATATTTTATGGGATTAGGTATATATTGTCCATCCATGAGGGATTGTCAGCAGTTGATTATGAACATTGCGATGGCAGCGTACCTTTATTAGTGTTTTTCTTCCTTTTACTTTTCCTTTTTCTTCCTTTTTTTGTCATATCCTAATTTTCTGGGACAACTATCTGTAACTTCATTGGAGATGTGAAGGAGAATTGACATAATCTGAAATTGCTACTATAACAAATGTTATGTATACAGTTTTGTATGACTGTTTTCTTGATTTGAAAAGGAAATATTTTAAAGAGTTGAAATGTTGCAAATGTTTCCTCCCATATCACCTATAGTGTCGTGTTCATGATTTGTTATTTTGTTTTTTTGTCTTCATTTATGGCGAGAAATGGCATAAAACCCAATTATTGTTGCCAATAATAAAAGACTTCTTCATAAATTCTCTATGTCTATTGATTTGACAAATCCTTTTTAACTATTCGTTTGTCTTTAATGATTGTTTATCTGTAAATGTGCGACTTTTCATGGGAGAAGTATTCCTCACTGATTAAGTCAATGAATATGTAGTTTTTTTGTGCCCGTTCTGTCTGCTGATACCAAAAAATAGAGCTTGTACTTTTTAATGAATGATTGATTTGATTTATTTTGACATTTAATTGGGCTTCCCTCTAACTAACCACACCTGGAGTAAGGAACTCCTTAAATTTTAGGAAGAATTGAGTTATTGCTGGGAGACTGATTTCATTCGGTTCAGGTTTTTGTAAATACCTGGAGCTCACTAAGTTTAAGCTGTGACCTTAGTTTGAGTGGTTTTCCAGTTTTGTTTGAGTTTTGTAATGTTGCTAATTTGAATGCATAGGGTTTTTACCTTGACTTGCTTGTCTACTATTTAGTCTTCTTTTGTACTTCATTGATTTAGTTTGCCTGTTGAGCGCAATGTGGTTTGGCAGCAATTGAAGCATCTCTTAAAGACATTAAAGTTTAACATGTAGTTTGTTATTTCCTTTTTCATTATGTTTCAATTATGGTCTGAGAAGATTCAAGCTGTAATGAGCTCTGGAATCTTTTATGACATGTCTGCGAATGTCACTGCAGTCTCAAAGCAAGCAGGTTGGGGAGGTTACCTGCATATTGTGGATTTTAGTTGATAACTTCCAATTAGTTGGTCCTTCAGGCTCATTAGAGGTACCATACAAACTTTGGTTAGTTGCACTATCTTAGATTAACTTTTTCACTTGTATATTTCTGTCCTCAATTAACTTGTTTACTTTATTTTTTTTTTCTGTGGTCTGCTTGCTGGGGATTTTTTTTATCGTTTTACGTAATGCTATAGTTGGGATACTTCTCATTCTATGTAATTGTAATGAAAGCATTTTTTAAGTTGAATAAGAATGAGTGAACTGTATCTATCTTTAGCAGTTTTCCTGCCTTATGGAACAGTGCGGTAAAGTTATGTCTTTATTCGTGTTCTTCTGTCACCTCCCATTCTCTGTGTTCATAACAAGTCGGAATGTATGGGATCCTATTGATTATTAGAATCTGTTTAGTGTTGTGTTCTTCTGTGGCTATCTGTGGCCGTAATTCATGAGGATCAAGAATACTTTGCATTTAAATATATTCATTCTGTTAAGAATGTTTTCTATTTCATGAATACTAACAGTTAATAATACTGGGGGGTGGGTGTTGATAGATGTAGAAGAAATCTTATGGAGCAAAGGTATTGTGAATTATAATGTTTGAAGTAAACTAAAATTATTGAGGGTAGAGATATTGTCAGGAGAATATTTCTAATATAAGTTTAGGGCAATTGAGAATATTTCACTAGTCTACCCTGAAAATGACTCGCCTATAGAAGGATTCTACCACTCAATAACTGTAGTTTATTTTGGGGTCATGGAATTCTTTCAATCATTCTTGATATTCCTGTGCTTCCAAGACTGCATGGTGTAATACATACTTGTATGATTTGCTGTACTGAGCCCCTCCCTAACTAGATGATAGTATACTTTTTGGTATCGGTTAACTCCCATCATGTGCCCTTCAACTATCAACAAGTTAATTGATTGTTACGCCCTATTATTTCATTACTACTAGTAGTTTCAAAAGCATGTTTTAACATACAGCTTCGTCCTCGGGAGACAAGACTGGATGTTGCTGTGGCCTCAATCCTGTTTCTGGTGGGTTACAAAATGTTACTTGGGTTTCTTGGCATTTTCGTTTTTGCTGGCATTGCATTGGTTGCATTTCTGGTCACAGTTGTACGAAGAACTTCAGACTTCGGGGTGCACTTTGATTGTCATGCATCCAAACAAGCTGAAAGCACAACGGTTACAAAAGGTTCAAAGCTAATATTAACAGCAAGAGGGAGACAATCACCATTGATATGTACCCATACGGACTGGTTATTTATTGAGAATTTGTTGAAGGCTCCCTTGTTGAGAATGCAAAGCGATGAGATGATCATATAAAGGTTTTGGCTAAGAACCAATACTTTTCCTTTTTTCACTGGTTTTTTCTTTTGGCTAAAATTCCAAAGCGAAAGAAATTAGTTCTCAGCAATTTTGTTTTGTGACAGTGGTTGTCAAAGCTCCAGAAGACATCCAGAGGCTAAGAGGCTTCGCACTCTGAAGTGCGAATTTGTTGCCAGTTTTGGGCCAAAGGCATCCCCACTACGATATGTATAGTGTCGCTAATAGCAACCGGTCATATCAAAGTCAATGACCTGAATGCGCAGTTTCCTTGGTATCGAACACGGAATTTGTATGGTTGAGTGTATATATATATATATATACACACACTAAATTAAGTGACAGAAGAATTACTACTCAGCCAAAAAGGGAAAAAAAAAAAAACACGAAAGTATATGAATTAATCAAATCAAATTGAAGACCGAAGGTAACGGCTTTGCATACGTGCGTCTTATCCTGTTATAATTTGGGGGCCGTCATCCGGCCATGATGATACGGCCTTTTGTACAGACCATCATTCATGGGATTCATGGCTGGACGGTTATGCTTTCTTTTAAAATTATTTAAATTTTCCTTCTCGTTTTTTCAGTTTTAAATAACTTATTTTTTTAGTTTAACTTTGATTAGTAATGTGAAAAAAAAAAAATTGAAGTTACTAATCAAACTATAAATTTGAACAATTTATTTTTACTTTTTTTATTAATTTTTTAATAATATTTAACTGTGTTGATGAAAATTTAATGAAAATATAAGTATATAATATATTTAAGTTTCATACGTGTATTCTTAGGGTTAATTTCTTTTTCTTTTCAAAATTTTATTTTGGGATGAAAGACATGATTTTGGATATAATTAACACTATTTGGAAATGGTGAATATATTTTTGGGGAAGAACCTTCTATTCTTTTTTTTTACAAAATTTTTTTATGATATTGAATTACGGGTTAATGAAAATATAGTCATGACATATTTAAGTTTAGAAAGTGTATTATTGGAGTTGATTTTTTTTTTCAAAAATCTATTTTTAAAGGAAATAGTTGGTTTTAAAGATGATTAACACTATTTGGGGATGGTGAATATATTTTTGGGGATGAATCTTTTGTTTTTTTTTTCTAAACTTTTTTGATGATATTGAATTATAGATTTATGGAATTTAATGAAAATATAGGCATATGACTATGACATATCTAAGTTCAGGAAGTGTATTATTGGAGTTGATTTTTTTTCTAATTTTATTTTGGAGATGATTAATACTATTTGGGGATGATGAATATGGATTTTGGGATGAACCTTTGTATTTTTTTTTTCAAATTTTTTTTATGATATTGAACTATAGATCCATGAAATTTAATGAAAATATAAGTATATGACATATCTAAATTCAGGAAGTGTATTATTGAGGTTGATTGATTTATTTTTTTCAAAATCTATTTTAGAGATGATTAACACTATTTAGAAATGAACCTTTATTTTTTGTTTTCCAAATTTTTTTTTATTGTCAAAATTCTATTTTGGAATGAAGAATATATTGTTTTGGAGATTATTAACATTATTTGGAAATGATGAATATAATTTTGAGATGAACCTTTATTTTTCTTTGATGATATTGAATTATGTATTCATTTATTAAATTTAATGAAAATATATACGTATGACATCTAAATTTTGAAAGTGCATTCTTGGGGTTGAATTTTTTTCACAATTCTATTCAGAGATGAATTTATGATTTTAGAGATGAATATCTCAATTTGGGAATGGTGAATATAATTGTTGGATGAGCCCTTGATTTTTACTTTCACAAAAATATACTCTAACTACAATTTTATTTTGGGGATGAAATATAGGGTATGGAACACCATTTTTTAATTTAGCGAACAATAAAAATGGCTAATAACAGAATCAAAAGAGTAAAGGGATTTCGATCAGTGCAAATACATTGGCTAATGGAACAGAAAGAAAAACATGAGACGAGGGTGGTTATGGGTGTGTAAAAAAATAAAATACAAATCATTAGTCTAAATTAAAGAATTAATTAACTTAACTTAAATAGAAAGGAAAAAATTAATTAGAAACTTGACATAGGGGGTATAATGGTCTAGCCAATATGGTCCGTACGGAAGACTGGACAATATTGGCCGGATTGCAGGCCCCACCTATAATTTTCCAGAAAGCATTGTCGAAACACCGGTGTCGCTGTCCGCTGGACGATGGATGACTCTCTCTTTGTCTATTCACCATTTAGATGTGATAAGGGCAAGGACCAAGATGCCCCCACATTCATTTCCACCCATTGTAGCATACGGATCAACAGCGAAGGTAAGGAGGTGGCCTTAAATGCAAAAATTAACCGTGTGCTAGCCTAACTCAGCTAGTGACAACTTGTATGATATAGAAGAATTCACCTTTTAATAACGCACAATCTGATAATTCCCTGGAATTGATGATGGAAGTCCATGAAAACTGAATTTTGCCAGGAACCATTATGAAGAACTGAAAACTATGGTCACTCCAAGCACAAATGTAATCAGGGTAAGTTCAATGAAAAAGATTGTGTTGATGAGACCCCTGTCAACTGTCCATCCAAATATAGTAATGCCTCCAGGATTGGCCTGCAAATACATCACTGCACGCCCCCATAATATGAGTAAGAATAAGAATCCCATGCATAAATATTCCCACCCATGGTGAGAGCAATAACGACTAGGTGAGTATCTACTGAAAGGAGTGATTTTGCTCAAAATTAATAAACAAAGTCAAACGGATTCTCAAATACATCGCTATTATAATGACCTTTGATCAAAGCAAAGCATTTATGTTCTACAGTGAAATTCAAATCTGAACTTCCAACGAAAAGGATATAAACAAAAAAACAAAAAAGGATACGAGGGAAAAAGGGACTTAAATGGTAGAAGTAAAGATCTTAGCTTGTGTAGAGGTACACTACAACTGATCTGGTAATGACTGCAAAACTACAATGCAAGGCTTGTGGAATAAATATAGGCTGCCCTCTAGAAGTCACAATTGATGCATGCTACAATGGTTCTAATGGTAGATGGCAAGTATAAATCCAATTACTTGCCAGTGTAACAATTTATTTAAGTCAGAATATCCACTAATATTAAATGGTAATCAGTGAGATAAAACTTCATGCTTTTTTCCATGTTCTGGTGGTTGACTACTATTGCATGGAGTATTGGAGCTACAACTTAACATATGTTAGAAACCTTATGATCAGCAACTTTTCATACCTTGTAAATTATTTTTTATAATTGCAGGTAGGCTTGAATAAGACAACAAATTTGGTGATGTCTAGGAGGTTCAATTTATAATTTCACATTACTTTCATGTACATTATGTGTTATCACAATGTATTCGGGTAAAAAAATACCACAAGTGTGCTTGTCTAGTGTGTGTCTTATTTCTATGACTGTGAAGGGTTAATTTGTTGCTTCATTATACGAAAATGGTCCAAATAATCAATGGATGAGAAATAGAGAAACAGAATAGATAGAGAGAAATGAGATAAATTCCATACCAAAAGCTTGTCTCCTGTGATATGAAGTCATATAAGAAGCCAACTGAGTATTTGTAGGCATGGAAACATAATCCCCCGACTCCAGATCACTTTCAGAAAATGACAAATATATCGAGTTCGATTGATTTAAAGCTTCCATGTTCCCCACACTGTTTGAACCTCTCAGGGATGCGTCAGTTGAAGTGCATGTCACCAAGGCATGCCATCTACTTGCAATTGATGCAACTCCTTGAGCTCTATGAGAAATTTTTGTGGCTGCATGCAAGCAAAGAATTATCCCAACAACCTGAACAATAGAGGACACCTAGGAAGACATAAAAGGAAACAAGCGACAACAATTAAGACTGAAAAGTATTAAATGGACACAATTAAGAAAATATGCCACTAAAGTAAGAGAATTCCAGAGAGCTAACATTCAAATTAGCAACTACTGTTGCTTTGTAAAGCTTATGGAGGGTAGGGGTTAAATTATTTAATACAATTTTAAAGATATAATTTATCCATATAACAAATAAAGAAATTAGTATTTGCACTTACTGCAAAATCCCCGCCATTAATGAAATTAATCATTCCACTATATCCTGTTGTCTGGAAAAGAGTAACAAATTGGCTAGCCGTGACAACCAAGAACTGTAAAAGAAGAAACATTCTAAACCTATGGCTTATCTTGGAGAGATGATGCCGTAGTCGAATGTGCTCCTCTATAAATACCAAAACATCAGATTCTCTTTCCAAGAGCTTTGCGTAATCATCAAAGTGAATAACTTGCAAGTTGCAGACTAAATGAAACAAAATGCTGGCAGATAGACTAATTGTACTCACGTAAGTCCAGGACAAAATCAAAGCAAATAAAATAGCAACAGATATCCACCATGAATCACGTTGCACGTATAAAACACGGATGATCTCACGCGCAGTCTTCAAAAGAAAGCATGGCAGTGCCCACCATATCAGCAGGCGCATGGAGTCCTATATAGAAGTAACTTGTACAAATCAAGACAGTGAGCAGTGAAGCATTAAAGCAAAAGTTTCAAGTGCATAGAAGTAACTTGTACAAATCAAGACAGAGAGTGGTGAAGCATTAAAACAAAAGTTTCAAGTGCATCTTCGATTCATTATCATTAACAAAATTGCCGGGGAGTCGTATCTAGAAGTAACTTGTACAAATCAAGACAGTGAGCGGTGAAGCATTAAAACAAAAGTTGCAAGTGCATCTTCAATTCATTATCATTAACAAAATTGCCGGGACAACAACAATATTATATGTAAGGAGATGATCATATTTCTAGTTTCATAAATGATCCATGTATGATTCAATCAGCAGAAAGCCCATCTGTTTCAATTATATTATCAAATTTTTTTCCCTCTGCAGATCTAAAATACTATATCCTAGTAATTTCAAATCCATAGAACAAGCAAAATTGAAAAATAAAAGATCATTTCTAAGGTTGGCAATCATCATCTACTTCTATACTCATAACTGCAATCAATGCAAGAACACTAATCCATAATTTAACATAGAATTTCAATCAAAGATCAAAACTTGAATGCGTTAATTTGATTAAGCTCGACTAATCAATCTTAACGTACAAATTTAGAAAGAAAGGGACTTTACCCAAATCTGCTTAATATAGAGGTCGGAAAAACGAGCCATTTGACCACTGTAGCGATCAACAAACAAAAACCTCCTAATACCATGCTTTCTGAGATTAAACGCAACGCAAAACAAAGAAACGGCCGCCAAACAAGCCTGAGAAGCCACAATATCAAGCTCGAAATCCTTAATCTGATACGTCTCGCAACCGTCGCATTTGGAAAGTTCCAGCACCAAAACCGGAACCAAAACCCCGACCACCGAGAACGCGGCCCAAGACAAGGAACAGCTGAGCAAAGAAGATTGACTGAAGCCGAGAAAACTCAGAAACCTCTCCAACTTCTCCAAGGAATCATCGAGATCATCGCTGGTTCTGGCTTGTCGGTCCGGTGGTGGCCGTTGCTGGTGGTTCTGAGCGGCGTCGTTTTGGTTGTTTGAATTGAGCAAAGGGATTTGCGCGGGAGGAGGTTGCTCTGCCTCTGTTGTTTGTACCTGAGAATCCCCCATCAAAAATACCAAAAAAGAAGGAAAATTTTCTAAGGCTTTAAATCAAACAATTTCAATGGATTTTATTGTTCTGCTTTTGATGATTGAACTGAAGCTCAAAAATCAGATTTTCTGTCGTTTATTTATTTATTTGGTGGAGAGATAGAGAAGAGAACAGTAGTAGATGAATATTGGTGGAGTGCATCGGAGGCTATCCCTGGGGCTGGCTGGGAGGAAATTTTTGAATTTTTAATTTATTTGGGGTGGGATAATTATTGACTGAACTCATTTTCATTGATTTTGCAACGGTAAAGCTTAGGGTTTGCGGGGTCAGGAAACATCGGCCGTCCGATTTGGCGAAATTAAAGACTCTTTCTTAACATGTGAATGTGATTGTGATCAACATCTTCTTAATGACTCTACCGGCAGCCTGCTTCTCCCATGAGTGTGACCACGTGGTACTTGAACATTCGGAATCTCTTTATTTATTTTTCTTTTGAAAAAAAATTGGAAATTGAGCAAAGAAGAGACAAATTCAATTGGTAAGTGGACTAATGTCGTCTGGCCCCGCCCAAAAAGAAGTAGACTAATGTTGGATCTGATTTGAGGGGTCTGGATCCAGTCCAGTACCATATCCCTCCAGTAAATTCCAGTATGGGTCTATATTTTGACACTTGTTAAAAAAAAAAAGGGCACTTTCAATGGCTTGGATTAAAACCTTGGCAAGGTCCATTTACATTGTCAATTACTCAAGTCTATTTTTATTGTAGCTCTCTTAAAGGTGTTCATGGGTCGGGTCGTGTTTACGCAAGAATTTGTAAGAGATATGTTTGTTTAAACTTGGCCTGATCTAATTATTCAAGCCTCTTCTTTTATATAAAATATTTATATAAGTTTGAGGTCCGTTCAAAAGCTCATTTAATATATTTTAAAAATTATTTTATTTTAATTTATAATATAAATAAAAATAAATCAACACATAATAAAAAATTATTATCCAAGACAATTTTATAAAATTTACAAAGTCTAATACTACTAATATTTGAAAAAACTAATATCATGTTAAAAAAAAGAAGAAAACATCAATATTAATAAAAAAAATAAATATATAAAAGATATATTTATATTAAATAATAAAAAACCAACCGGGTTGAGCTTTTATATCTATGACCAAGCCCGACTCATTTTCTAAACAGGGCTATATATTTTGTTCAAGCCTGGCCCTTGAATTTAAAATTCTTGCCCAAACCATTCCAAATATCGAACGGACTTACGGGTTTAGACGGGTAACCCAGCCCTTGAACAGCTCTAAGCTCTTTTCCTACCGCTTTACCTCGTTGACTCTATTATGTGGTTTTGCTTCTCTCATCGTCTCTATTTTTACTTTGCTGCCAAAACAAATCCCATTATTCTTTCTTTTCTTTTATTTCTCATTTCTTCCCCATTCAAACATAGAATTTTCATCATTCAAACAAAAAAAATTTAAGGAGAATTAATATTTTTTTGAAAGGTTAATATATCCAAGTTACAAAAACTGCTAGAAGATTGCAAGGCAGTTTGATTTATATTCATTTTAAATACAAAAAATTTATCTTAGAAACCGAAACTGCTGCAACTTCTTCTTTGATAATGATCCTCATTCTCCTCCATTTTGGTGTAGCCACTTCAACTTAGTCATGCAAGCCAATTGAGTAAACTGAGTCAACTCAGTTGGCTTGCATGGCTCAAGCTCCTTAACAATATCAATATTCATGGTAGCAGTACTGCTTATGTAGGACTCCTAGCAATTACATAAATTGAATATCATGTAAGATTAGATTACATAGGATGTGTAAAGTTATTGTTTGTAAGATTTATAAGGACATATGATTAAATATTGATGGATCCAATCCTCGAATGTGAATTCAACATGTGAATAAACATTCCCATTTGGAAAATTTACCTATATCAGCAAAATTATAGAACATTTGAAATTATTCAAACAAATAAAATTTCATTAGTAACATCATTACCTACGTTTAAAAGAATCCTAAAAGGAGTTTTGTGAGGCTATCCACGTCAACCTCTTTTGTTTATTTTTTCTTAAATTTTTTGAATTTATTTATTATTTTCTTAAAAAATAAATTAAATATTTTTGGGAAAATAAACGCCCAATGTTCCGCTTTTCCATTCCAGATTCATCGCATATATCTTTCCCCTCCTCATTTTCTTCTACATTTCCTCTTTCCTCCTTCTCTCTTTTCTTGTACATTTTCTTGGGTTACTAGAATAGAGAGTTGGGTGGCCTTTTCCGTTTGATTGCCGCTGACTACATCCATGATGATTCTTCTTCTCCCTTTTCTGCTCATCCGTAATAAGCTTAATGTGATTTTGTATGAAAGATTTTTCTTTTATTAATTTAAAGATTTTTCTTGTTGTTTTCTGACTTTTTTCTTCTATTTGCTTTGCCGAAGTAAATCTTGGTATCATAAATCGATTGTGGTTCTTCTATCAGGCAGGTAAGATTCAAGATAGGTTAAATATTTACTTTTGGTTACAAATGTTCGGCATGGTTCGACATTGTTCTCCTATGTGATTCGTCCCCTGAGTTTTGCTATATTTTGGAAGTCAAGGATTCTTGCTTTCTTTACGGTGATCTTTGTTACTTCTTTTCATTATTATTTAGATTAATGTTTTAATTCTAATTTTTGGAGATTGTTTCAGTTTCTTATTTGCTTTGATATGTTCCATTTTAATACACTTAATGGGTATTATTTCTTGCGAGTAGTAGCACCTTAGAAATTAGTAAAAGCTTTCTCGGAACTGCTTTGCATGGGTTTGAAAACATTGAGTTGATTTTGGCATATATAGCTATTCCCCTTATTTCTCTCTAGCCCATTTGGAACCTTAGGAAGTCGCTCAAATAAAGATATGTTAGCCATCCTTAATAAAAAGAATTTAATTAAATGAGTTACTACTGGAGTTTCTCGAGACAGATGGTCGTGTTGGTCATATATTCACAATAAGCTGAGTTTAGTTTAGAGATGGCAGAATGGGCGGGCTGGGTTGGCACGGCCCAAAAAGTTGGGCTGCCCATAAAAATGTGGGCTGGATCGTGCTAGTCCAAAAAAAATATAAATCGTGTCGTGCTAGTTCATATATTTTGACGGTTAAGCCCAGTACAACCTGCAGTTCATATAAATCGTGCCATGCCAACACATGGGTTACAGTGGGCTGGCACATGGGCCAATGATTTTTATTAAATGTTAATTTTTTAATCTTTTTTGTTTTTACTTGATTTTATTTTTTTTAATACTGATGATTAAATTGGATTAAGAATGAAAAGTTTCAACACAAAAATTTATGTGGTTTGGCTTACGATGTCTATGTCCACGGGAAAAGGGGAACATTATTTATTATAAATAATAAAATTTACAAATAATAATTTAGATTATAAATTAAAGAAAATCTATCACCTAAAAAAATGAAAAAAAATCAAATTTACTCATTTTCGTCTGAAGATTCCTCTTGGTTTTTTTATATTTTGTAAGCGAGATTCTACATCCAAATTCCAACCAATCTTTCAAACATACATCCTAAGGATCTTTGGTGCCAATATGCTTCTTTTATCATCAAGAACTCTCCCTCCTACACTAAAATAAAACTCCAAAGAGATAGTGGATATCGGAGGTGTAAGGAGGTCACGGGCCATGATGGAAAGCACATGGCATAATTTTGCATTACTTTTTCGCCATGCCAGAACATCAAAATTTTCTAATTATCGATCATCAAAAATTTCTAAATAAAAATGAATAATTATATAATTGATATAATATAAATTTATATTAAAAATGGATTGGCCCAAATAAGCACACGGGTCGTGCCGTGCTGGCACGTGGGTTGTGCCGTGCTGGGCTATTTTGGTGGGTCATGCCGTGCCAACCCATGTGCCACCAAAAGGCTGCCCAGCCCGTCCATGACTAATAGATCGTGCTGGCACGGTCCACTAAAAAAATAATGAGTTGTGCTGGCACGACCCATATTGGGTTGGGCCATGTTGGGCTCCGTGCCGCCCGCCCATTTTGCCATCTCTAGTTTATTTTCATGTCCGTATTAATATCTTTGCTATTAATGATATTATTGTGTGATTATAGTCTGCTGAGATCTCAAATGTAAATGAATGGGCTGAATAGATATGAGGATATTGACAATTACAAATAATAAGCTATCTTTACGTTTTTCTTTGCTTTTATTTTTAGGAATATTTCTAGATTTGGACTGTAATACCCGTACCAAATATCTGTTTATTTCCGCCAATTAGGGCGTGCGCTAGTTAGTAAGAGAGAGTGTGGTAAAGCTTTACTTAAGTGGTGAAAAGGACATGGGTGTGATTAAGTGATTAGTTAGGAATTTGTAGTAAGGTTAGAAATTTAAACTGAAATTGTTAACAAATGACAGGGAATTTGAAAATTTCACTGCCAATAGCTCAGAAGCAACCCGCCTGAAGAATAGAATTCTGCACTGAAAATTTTATTACACTGACTTAGGATACGGATGGAATTTTAATGATTGTTGGAGGACAAAATGGGAACTAAGAACAAAGTTACGTTTTATGGACTTCATCACATGATGACAAGTGTCATTGGCTTAGGAATGAATGGCCAAGATTTGGGACAAATTTCATCATCTTATGGAAGAGTGAAATCCAGCCATCAAGCTTAGAAAAGCCTAGAAAATTCAACAAGCTTCAAGTTGTCTTCAACCTTGAGAAAAGATGAGCAAACCTCCATTGTTGAAGCCTTGAAAACCTCACTCCATAAAACATAAGTCCTAAATTCTCCAAGCAAGCCTATTAAGATTACCTATCAAAGTAAACCTCTTGATTAGCCTACTAATATTCCTCAATCAATTTCACTAAATTCAAACTAAGTGAGGAGGAATTTCAGTGGGAAAGTTTAGGGTTCTTGATGGGAAATTGAGATTCCAAGATTGTAGATGGGAGATAGACAATCACGGAGGAGCAAACCCGACCGGAGCCAACACTCCTTTCGAATGGCGAGTCCTCTTTTAAGGAAAATTTGCTTGTGGTATAGTGGGAGTGTATACCCTCCCCAAACCTGTGAGTGGGACTTTACCGACCTAAATAAATATATTGCTATTTAAATTGTTTTCCTAAATGCAATAGTTTGATTCCCTTGGATTTCAATTTGTTTATAATGGCTGTTTATGATCTTAGTATGAATTGACGTATTTTATTATTTTTCGATCAAGTATTTGGGTCTTGTGATAAAGTTGATTGGAATCAATGTTATTAAGACTGACTTCGATAATGGAACAGTTGGTCAAATGATATTCAATTGAACTGTGATGTTTACATTACGATTTTGGTGGATGAGATGTTAGTCACTGCAGTGGCGCCTTTCACGGTCCGAGCTTGTGGAACCTGCGTGAGTAGGCTTTTCACTCCCACTTGGGGTGGATGGTACAGGGGTTTTGTGCACACTGAGATTATGATTATGTGACCCCAGTGGGAGTACAGCGGACATAGCCACGTACCACCCGTGGTGAAGGCCAGTGCCAACGCCGAGTAGAGGGCTTTATTTGATAAATAAAGTAACCAAAGAAAAACCTCGGCGGGCTTGGATCTGATCTTGGCCGGGTGAGGTCTAAGCAATGTGTTTTGGTGAGCCCTGAAATGTTTTCCTACGGATGATTGTTCATTTCGATTACTATTGTGTTATGAAAATCCTTAAAGGTTAACTTGAAGTTCCCATATGTTGTGGTAAATAATTCCTTGATTGTGAATAAGGCGACTAATTGAAGATTTCCGAAATATTATAATATTTCAGTTCAAACTTATACAAAGTGCACATTTATATTAATTTTGTTTATTTAAAATTTGATTGATGGTTTTGTCTCACTCACTGAGTATAGAAAAATATACTCACCCCATTCTTCTTAAAATTTATTTTTCAGGATAATTAACTGTACAAAAAGGGTAGACCGCTAAGTGTCAAGACTCGACTCCGGACACCTCACAGTAAGTCTACATGACTTATGTGTGTTTATTACTGGATCCACTGGTATAATTTGATTCAATTGAAGTATTATTTATCTATGCTTATTTATTTAAAAAGGGGTGCTTTCTTTAAAACTTTGAACCGCATAAATGTTTTTCTTTAAACCCTATTTTTGTTTTATTTATTAAATGGGTTCAGGATACTGTAAGCCTTGCGAGCCTCGAGTTGTGGGTGAAGCGCGCCATTCACAATTCGTGGCACGCGGCGATTGTCATATTCTCAACCTTTGGGTCGGGGTGTGACAAGTAAAGTGCAGCTTAGATGGTGAGAGGCGTGCTCTTAGAAGCAACAAAACCCCTTGGTGCTAGGGTTCGAGGAGGGCTGCAGCCACGCTGGGACTCGAATTTCCTGGGTCTTCGGGAGACAATACCTTAGAGTGGGCAAGTACAGTGGAGCTGGACTACGGTCCTGACCTGGCTAGCTGGGGATTGCCCCTGAGAGCACGGCTCTCACATGGACAACCATTTGGTTTGAGGTAATCTGTATGTTTATTTTATTTTCCATTTGAAAAACTATTTGTTGTTACCATTAGCTATTACTACTATAGTAAGAATGGCTTGCAGGTACTTTTAGAGAAAGGGAGATGTTTGTCACTCTGATTGACCGACAATTCCTTTCTTATTTTTTTATGACTGGCTCTTGTTTTCCAGTTATGTATCATTTTCTCATGAACATCAATGTTAGATAATTAATAAATGAAGTTAACAATATCATCATAAGAAAATGATAATAATTAGCAATATGGTTGTGCCTTGATTGTGTTGTTTTAATCACTCAAAGTATGATTTAGTCATTTATTTAAGCAAGTTTTTGTGAAGTACATCTCTCTGTCTTTAACCATAACGCTTAAAAGATTCAAAAACTCCCAAATTGAAAAAGTAAAAGAAAAAAGTTGAAAAATACCAGTCAAGTTACTTACTATATGGGTCTGAAACATGACTGCCTAATGTGCACACTCTCAACTCTTTTTGCTACAAATGGCACTAATTTCCACCAAGCGATGTCTTTTTGTGATGCAATATATTAGTTATGGTATTGATTTCTACCCATTAGTCTGTTAGATGCTAATTATTTATGAGTTGTATCCCTTCTTTTTTCAAGAAGCGTCTATAAATGTTAAATTAAGATTTGGGTTCTCTATTATTCAATCAAGTTTTTTTCTTTTTTTTACATAAGAAAGTGGAAGGATGATAGGGCTACAGGTGGCTTTAAACTATTGTGAAATTGGTTGCCTTTTGTGTTTACAGACATTGTTTTTAGCCTCTAATTTATAGAGTTTTAGCTTAAAAATGATTTGTAAAGTAGGTCAAAGCTATAATATGAAGAAGTTATGGACCTATGCTATAAACGGTGTTGTTGCATTAGCAAATGAAGAGTAAGTAGATAGAACTGAAAAGTAGCTCACTGCCAAAAGAGCTCTCTTGCCTCCATAAATCTTGCTCTTACATTTCCCAAATTAACCTGAGTGTAGGTTCATTTTCAATGTTTTGTAGTTCATATGGATGGTGGTTTTAAATTATTAAAGCCCAATCTTACTCCAGTGAACACTTCCTTCTTATTGTTGCACTTTAATATATGTGATTATTGTTCTGATTTCCTATGCAAATACTTAATCTGTGATTTTGTGCATGCAAAGTGGTTGTCTTAATTTCCATATAAGGGTTATTGCTACATTAACTTGTTATATGTAGTTCTAATGAAATTGAATTGTTAAGTGAACCTTAATAAAACCTCAAAGGATTATTTTCTACAGATATTTACCTTATTTTCTGAAATGTAACATGCAAAGGCGTGTGAGGGAATTTCATGATGATGGATGAGTCATCCTTTCTAGATGCTGGAACACGGAAGCAACTTATTTGCCAGGTAGAAGGATGTGGAGAGGTGCTCAAATTACGTCAAAACTGAGAAAGCCTGAAGATTCTAATAAGAAGTAGCTGTCCCTTTTTATTTGTCAGATTTCTCTCAATTCATCTGATTTGATGTGTCTCAATGTAACTAAGATGCCCGATTTTATACCTTAATTGAATTATGTGTTTTTCAAAAAGAAAAGAGTAAACATTATTGATTGGAATAGGCAGAGATCTATCTATAACAGGTAAGCTGGATTCAATGGATGCCTTATGCTCTATACTAAGTTGCATGAAATACTCTTTGAGATTCTAATAGAAATTGAATTTCTGATAGCAGGTCAAAATTGTGCATGAAGATCTTATGCCTTTGCATGTAGCTTCTCTAGATGGAATAAGATTTTCGATGGAGCAAGTTAAAGATAACCATGAGAAATCAAGGTGCCACGTTTGTGTTCCGGTAAGTTATTTAGTTGTCAATGGCTCAATGCTATTGTGAGTTTTTATCTTGGGTTGTTAGTTGATCATGCTAAACAGATTCATGATTAGTTTTAAATTGTTTCCTATTTATGGAGATTTTCTAGAGTTAATGAGTAGTTTCAGTCAAGGTCAATGGGTGGACGGAAAAGAACATGCCCTACTATTGAAGTACTTACTCGAAAACGAGTAACTTCATTGCAAATTGATACAATAATAGGTCCAAGGCCTCACCTGAGTTGCTTTTAACAGATATGAGAACTAACCCTAAGACTGAATCTATAATATTATAGATCAATGAAAAAATGATTATAATGGTTTCTTTACATAAATAGTATTATTAGTTTCTTCATATTTTATTTTGAGAAAGTATTAGTATTACTTAATTTTAAAGTTGTAGTAAGTGATATTTTCCAACTACATGCCTTCCCTGATACTGGGCGAACTATGTTGAACTCTCATATTGATATTTTTCTTATTAAGATACAAGTTATTAAATGAATGATTGACAAATCAAATAGTCGAATTGACCCCCGGTGTGGTCAAGATAAATAGCTCATAAAATTTTTTTGAAACATTATTATTTATGCATATATAGCATTGATTATCTTTTCTTCAATTTTGAAAAAAAGAAATCATACAATGCAATACCTTTAATTCTACCCTCAAATGAGCTTTCTTAATATATCCAAATCGCCTTTGTTTCTTCAACTTTTTTAACTTTTAGTCTCTCTAATGATAAAATAAATATTAATAATTTATATATATTTATTTATTTTGTGAAGCAGGACAAAATTAGAAAAGTCCACAAAATAAATTGGTTTTCCAGTTTTATTTTTGATGGCCCTATTGATTGGATGTGCAAATTTTTCTTCGATGGTAGAGACTAAGTGTATTACATCTGAATTCCAACAAGTAATATCATATAGATATGTAAGAGCTTTCATTTTCGTTTCAGATAGATCTCACTCCTATCTTTTCTACGATAAATGAATTAAATCTATAATCAGCACTACTGCTTTGCCTGAAACTTCAATTTACACGTAACATTTTAATACCTTTTCTTCACTTTACAATAACTTATTTAATCTATGTTTCCTATTGCTTACTTACTATAATTTAAATGTCTTTTCTTCAATATTGATAAAATATCGCATAAATTTACTGACTTAAATGGTAAATGAATATATGATTATTATATCATTTTAAAAAACATTTAAACAAGTATAACAAATACATTAGAAGGCCTCCATAAACCCGCGGCGTTGACACGAGCAGATTCACTAGTAAATATAATAGTATATAAACTAGAAGGATGCCCGCGCTACGCTGCGGGATTGAGTGTAGGTGTTAATTATTGAAATCGTAGAATAATAAGGCACTAAAAAGGTAAAGGATTTAGTGACCATAGCCATAGGATAATGTAGATGTATTACATCACACATGTCTGCATATATATATATATATATATATTATATGAGTCTACAAAAGTGTGGCTTTCTATTCATAATATATACATAGAACGTGCAAAAGTCTGGCCATTATAATATTCTAAAGACTACAAAAGTGTGGCTTTCTATACATGATTCCATATTCGCAAAAAAAAAAAGTTTTAAGCCAACTGATCGATGCCACATCTGGAAAAGTCTCAAGTCCTAGCTATAAGTTGCAGGCACACTTGTGTAGTGATCATCAATCGCTGAAAAGTGATCTAGCACTAAAAAAAATAAAGTAAAGAATATCAAGAACAAATTTTTTCTACATTGTAATATATGATAATATAATCTTAGAAATAATTTGAAAAGCATAGAAATTATACCTTTGTCTGGGTCTTTTGATTGGTGATCCATCATTGGAGAGGTCATCATGCACTGATGTTGATATTGGAGAAGGTTGGAGTTGTTCATCAAAGGTGGTGCCAGGTAGTTTAGGCGGCGGTGTACGTATTGTCTCAATCTGGTTGTCACTTTGAGTTTCACTTGATTCTCCGATTATTGCTTTTCCTTTGAATCCAGAGGTAGGGGTTGCAGGTGTGTTCTTTTTTGTAAAACTATATATCTTGAAGTTCATACGGCCACTTTGAGATCCCTGCTCAGTAATGCCGACTGTGAAGATATAGTCGCCCATGAGTTTTTGTCTAGCATTTTCAGGCAATTCACTATTGATAGTTCCTCTAGATATTGAAGCAGGATTAAGCTCAATTCCTGTCATTTTTTCTGCCAATGTTCCAAAGACAACTACTGGCAATCGTCTTGTTTCATCTCCCAACATGAGATTGAGACGCATGCTGTGAGAAGAAAAAAGATTGTTCAGTTCATTATTTATAGAATGGTTAATAGTATTTTTTTTTATATAAAAAAAAATATGAATCTTACATTGGTCTGGGTGTTGTTGGACCATGTTTGTCACATCTATAGCAATCATTGTCAGTTTTGTTGACTCCCAATGTGCATTCAGAGCATGCGAGATAGTACCAACCTCTTTTCATGTTAATTTTGATGACACTTGCTTCAATTTTGTATTTTAATCCCTGTTAAAAAAAGGTTTTGATAGTTATTAATTGAATAAAAGCTTATTATTAATAATGAATAGTTTTTTTGAGAGTGTTTAACCTTCATGTCTGCAGTCTTTATATAATAAAGCTCTTGAATGCACATTTCTTCTGTGTCTACATTACTTAATGCCTGTGACAACCCAGCCTCTTCATTTGACATCACTTGAATAGTTGCTTGTTCTTTCTCATACCTATGGGAAAGAGAAAGCTTAACAAAGATGATTAATTGTAATCTACATATTTAATTTGTTTATCTTACATGTGCTTGAGCTCATTTGTTTCAGGTACGTCCAGGTTGATGTAGAGCGTTGTTCCAGAAGTAGTGGTCAGAGCTTTTTCTCCTACAATTACTTTGATTATTATCAGCTACAAAGAGAGAATATTCATTCATTATTAAAGACAACTGAAGAAATCATATTGATTGCAAGAAGTCTAACCCATAAAAGATCTAATTGTGGTTCCAGCAATGATAAGTACAGGTCTGGATGGTAGTTCTTGGAGCTCATTTACTTGCAGTTCGTTGAGAAAGTTCTGCCAAATTGTAATTCTCAACGTATGACCACTGAAATAGAAAGAAAATATTATAAAGGGAAGTAATATGAAAGAAAATCAATCAAAATATTTGATTGAAAGCTGTATTAATTACCTGAGTAATTTTATAAAAATATCTCTCTTGTTTGCAGTTGTTTGTGTAGAAGATATGTTTCTCGCAGCATGACTTTTCTATTTGGGAGAGATTTGTATCGTGTTTATTGGCGCCACTGATATAAGGATAGCAATAACATATGTAAATATGGAATAAAAATCAAAATTTTAAAGTTTTATTTTTTTCATGCAAAACATGTAAGGTTAATTATTGAAAGAATAATTTTGAACCTGTCATGTAGTGTTCTTTATCTGATCTGTTGACGATATCTTCATATGTGGCAAAACGAAAGTAATGTCGAGGGTAGCGATCAATTCCTTCCACAATTCTTTCAACATCAGTGGCTGCTGTAAAGTATAGAATATGATTTCCTGGAACTGCATTATGAGTTGCTTTTCGTTCTATAACTTGGAATATCTTAATTTTGTAAAGATATCCTTCAGAAATGGTATCTTGAAAGAAATCAATATAATCTCTATCTATGGTTGCATGCATAGCACCACCCTGTTGATAAAAAAAGTTATATATGTTAATAATTAAAATGTTTGATCAATTAATCATTTTTGGTTAACAATGGTATTTGCTCACCTGATCATCAACCACCAATAGGTCTGCGCTAATTGGTTCAACTTCTCCTGGGAGGATTGTATTCCAGAACCTAGCAACTCTGATAATAATGTATGCTTGGATTCTTGGTTTCATCTGATATAATTTTGCTTCAGATAATTGAATAGGCTGCATGGTAACAATAATAAGTTTGAATTTATTATTGAAAATTCAGAATCATAATTTTTCAATAATAAAGTAATATGTAACTTACATAATTTATGATCATTTTTAAGAACAGATTACATAATGATTGCAAAATCAAAACTTTCATAACACATCAAGTTTACTCAGAGAACTTGAATTTCTTAACATATTATGATCACTGACAAAAGATAGTGTTTATGAAATGATGGAGCATCTGAGAGAAATCAAGATGAATCACAATGACTGAAAAGAGTAAAAAATATATCAGCATCGCTCATTCAAAAAAAAAAGGCGCCTCATCATTTTTTTGACAGTGCACAAAAGGAGCTTGAAGCAATATAATTTGGTTTCATAATCTCTTGGCATATTGGAAACAATATCATGAATTTTAGACACCAGAACAATGAAAGTTGTATGTACATGACAAAATGAGTCAAAATCATGTAAAAAACAGCAATACGCTATAATGGACTCCATATTATTGACCCAGACTTTCATGTGAAATAAAAGACTAAAAAAAAAGGAGAAATGTTTATCCCCATATGAAATTTTGATTCATCTCATAATAGCTTAAAAAAGTGGCACAAAAGAAGAGAGCTTCCAATGGCATGGATAACAACAAAATGGAATAAAAAAAACTAAAGCAAAAAGTCAAATTTAAATCATGTTTGAATGTTGTTAAAGATTCCTCTATAAACAACATTCCTTGTAATGCTTGTCATAATGCCATACTCATCATGGATTAATATTCTTAATCCATTTTGAGAAGTAACTCTAGAGAATGCAACATATAACTGACTATGTGTAAAAACAGGTTTAGGCAAGTAAACACCCACAAAATCAAGAGTTTGACCCTGACTCTTGTTAATGGTCATTGCATATGATAACTTAAGAGGAAATTGTTTTCTATTAAGAAAAAAAGGCCATTTATTATTCTTAACAGTAAAAATTATCCTAGGTATGAAAACTATTTCTCCTAGATGATCACCAGTGATCACTTTGGCTTGAATGACATTTGGAGCTAATTGTGTAATCAAAAGTCTTGTTCCATTGCATAAACCATTTATTTGACTAATGTTTCTCAAAAGCATGACAACTGATCCTATTTTTAGATTTAATGCATGATCAGGAACTCCAGGATAAGTAATAGCATTTAATAATTCAGAAGGATATGGGTCATTCTGATCAGGTAATCCTGTTGTTGCTTTGGAAATAGAATCAGAGCTATAATAGGTTTTTGTAGCAGTTGGTATCATCTCTAAGATGTACTCGTTCAATTGATCAACAGTATTATTGAACGGAGTGACAATAGCTCTTTGTCTTAGATAAATAGGATCAGCATAATTAAGTTCAAAGTTTCCATAGACAGCATCAAAAATGGCTCGAAAAGGATGTCCCGAACAATTGATAAGCAAGTTGCTAGGAATGTTTATCCAGGAGCCTTCATGATCTTCTACATTAATGACTGATTGTAATATTCCATCTCCAATGTCTAATAACCAGCGAGCAAAAATTTCAAGTTCATTCCTCGATTGTTCATCAAGCTCTGGTTGCAAAAGCCTCATATTTGTTGTCAATGTAAACACTTCACATTTCTCCCAAAGTGTCGAATTGCAAATAGTTGCATCAATGATGTCATTCTTTGAGCCAGATGGAATGACATGAAGGATCTGTCTGAAATCACCACCGAGAACAATTGTTCTGCCACCAAATGGTTTTTCTTCTATGTTTGATGTTGAATCTGTAAAAATGTCTCTCAATGACTTGTCAAGAGCTTCAAGACAGTATCGATGTATCATTGGTGCTTCGTCCCAAATTATCAAGCTTGTTTGTCGAAGCAGGTTGCCTAGTTAAGTACCTTTCTTGATCTCACATGTAGACCACTCGTCAATATTAATAGGAATCTTGAACCTAGAATGAGCGGTCCTCCCTCCCGGTAATAACAACGAAGCAATGCCAGAGGAAGCTACTGCTAGAACAATCTGGCCTGTCGAACGAATTCCTAAAATTATTGTTCTCCATAAGTATGTTTTGCCTGTTCCTCCGTGGCCATAAACAAAAATCATTCGCCCTTCATTCATATCAACTGAATGTCTTATAATCTGATATATGTGTCGCTGCTCAGGGTTCAAGCTTGCAAGCATTTGTAAATGCTGTTGTTCTAAGTCAGCAATGTTATAATCTAACTCTTCAAAGATCAATCTGTCATGGATAGAATTTCTGGAATTTGAAGTCATGGTTGGTTGAGGGAGTTTTTTTCTTCAAGTGATGTGCAGTTTTTTCTTAGAATGTCTTCCAATGCGATGAGAACATAGTTTTGAAGATCACTATCAGGCACTATATATCTTGGAGAATTTAACACTCGTCGGAAACGATGCTCGATGTCATCAGACATAATTCTCCAATTATTTTCAAACAATGTTGCCGCATCAGCCATCTTAGAGTTATCCAAGATAATAAAAAAAATTATTATTAGGTAATAATGTGAATTCAATTACAATAAATGCAATCTTTATTAAAAATTGTGAGCAAATAAATTCTAAAAGCATTGAAGAAATGCACCTGCCTATGCAAAGAGAAAGAACATAAATGTGAAATGTAATATGTTAATTATTTATTTTAAACAAACATGGGAAACAAAAATATATAAGCTTTTTTTAGACATGATTGTCAAAAGGCAGAGCATATCTTTGTTAATTTCACTTATTCTTAAAAGAGAATGAGCATAATTGCTGCATTAAAGTTGGTTTTTCTTTTTGCAGGATAATAAATGTTTTGTTTATTAAAATATCATGGATTAACACAGAAATTTCTAAATGCAGAAAGCATGTTATCAAATATATGGTCTGGAATTTTCAGGAACATGGTAAATGATCAAAACATATTTTTAAGTGCAAATGCATGACAACAATCAATGAATATACATCTGTATTGCGGATAACAATAAAATTGCAGCAAATATATGAAAAAAATTTCTCACAACTAAAGTATTCTTATCCATAGAATAATCTCTTGAATAATGTAATTGGAATTGTCTAACAACAAACGAAACTTTAAGGAACAACTTTTACTTAAGCTAGTATAATAATTTATTAAAGGTATCAAATATGTATAACAACTTTCTTTGTAGCAGTAATTGTGTCAATATATATTATTTAAATGATAATGAAACCTTTTTAACACTTATTGTTGAGAAGAAATTAATTAATGACATGGAGCCTGAGGAAATCTTAGTTTTTTCTAAGTCAAAATCAAAATTGTCTTTGTGAACAAAACAAAAGAAATTTTTTTTTACTTTATGAATGCATGGAATAAAAAGAAAAAGCATATGAGATTTTGCACAAACAAATAATACGCACAAACAATATAAAGCAAAGCTGAGTTAAGTAAAAAAGTAATCACTGACCTCACAAAATATTAGAAGAGTCACAAATAGCTCTCTAAGTTGTTGTGCTGAAGCCCAATGAGCAGCTTGAGTTAAAGCTTCCTGCCATTCTCGATCATCACCCAATAAACCGAGAACCTCACATGCCTTTTGAAATGTTGGATACAGAATTCCATTGACTGTTCTGATGTCTTCATAACTCTTAGGACCTCTAACAACATTTAATAACATCCGAAGATAATATAACTCACCAGCAGCGGGATTAATAAATATAATTCTTCCGATAACACTTCCTCGCTTACGTGGAGTCCATTTCATTGAATCTGTATTCCATCGCCACTTTGTTGGAAAATCACTGTATAAAAGAGTTCTTGCACTTTCATACTTCTGGTTGGCAACCATCCACTCTGTGAAGATTGTTTTCTCAATGTCTGGCCTATTAAGAATTCTTCTTATCGGCTGACCATCTGCAAAATAAATATTATGTTGATCTGGAAGATGTAGTAAGAGCCTAATCACAGCTGGCAGTCTAAATTGGATTTCAAATGCAAACAAACGCCAGCAAGCTTCAAAGGCAGATAAGTATCTACAATCTAAATATGCCTTAATCTCATTCCGTTCATCATTTGCATGTTGTTGGTTACTCTCTTCTTCATTCATCTGCTCTCGTTCAACAACTATCTTGGCACGATCAGGCCCTTTATTTATATATTTAAACAAATACTTGATAGCTCTTGTTTGGTTACATAGTTCAACATTGACATGGGCTTTATACTTAACCACTAAATCAACATTATGAGCCACAATGAACCTATTATCTAACTCAACACCATTTCTGACACATACAGCACCATTGTCTCTTCTACGGTACACAGGATAACCTGAATCATCAATGGTTGTTCGAGGCTAAAACTTCTTTGGGAAAAATTTAGAACATTTACTTTCCATCATGCAAGGTGCAGATTTATTTATAGCACCGCAAGGTCCGTGAATCATGAAAGAGGTTACTGCCTCATACGCTTCTGGATCAGATTCCTTGTCTGGAAGCTCAGCAGAAATGAATCTATCAATATCTGTAACTGATCTAAACTTTGCACTACTATCCAACCAAAGTAATATGTGAACGTGAGGTAATCCACGTTTTTGAAACTCAATTGTATAAGTGACTGCATGGAAATAAATAAGTAAAATTTAATGCAATTAATCTTAGAAAAATAAATTTGTAATTAATATAAAACATGCTATCATAAAAATTGCAACTAATATAAAGTGAAAATAATATAAATTACTAAAAGTTCATATATTGAAGATAAAAAAACAACATTAATGGTATAACAAAAGATAATAATAAAAAGCAACAAATAAAGAGATACCTGCCAAAGCTGGACCGAAGTGATTGTTTTTCATGAGATCATCTATAAGTCTCTCAACTTTCAATTTAAAAACTCGAACGACCAAGTCTGGTCTATCTTCAGCTCTTTGCCCTTCAATAAAGTCTAAAGCTTTTTTAATCTCTATCCAGTTCGCATTGCAAGTAAAAGTTATGAAGAGGTTTGGAAATCCATAGTGCCTACAGATAGCCATGGCATCTTGATAATGCTGGAATAAGTATCAAGGACCTCCAGTGAAAGTTGCGGGCAAAACAACTCGCTTTCCAATTGAAATTCCTTTGTGTGTCTTCTCTATGCATTGCATCCCTAACATCTCTATACATCTCAGCCCTAATCTTTTTTTGATTATTTGCAATATAATGCAACCTATCCTCGTCGACAGCAGAAAATGCATCAGTGAGAAATTGTTGGAAAAGACGCCCACCTCTCAAGAGAGTATTTTGAAGCACATATCTTTGCTGAATTATGTAAGCATAATATTCACGCATGCTGACTGCCTTTCGAGTAATCTTCTCTTTTACAGGTGACTGAACAAAGAGAATCCCAAGTTTATACCCATCTTCACCATAAGGAAACAATAATGGATATTGCATTGCCATGTATAAAGGATGGAAAATACTGATTCGTTTCAATCCTTCTTCTTTATGTTCAACTATAACATCTCTATCACCATGTCCTTGTCCTATGTCCCCAACAATTAATCCAGCAATTTCTGAAGCTGTAGGTGCACAATAATTTTTCTGGTCATTGTTCCTAGTCGATATAAGTCTGATTCGCATTAGAACATATCCATCTTTTTCACATCTGTCACGTGCACATCTGAAACTTTAACAATTTCATTTGTGTGATCTAACATCTCGCTAAGTTTCTCAACAATAGTTCTATCTATGTTTGCTATGCTTTCATCCTCGGTAAGAGCAGAAATTCTATTTGAAACCTCATTGGATGTATCATATACATATAATTGAGCGTATTTTGCTCTCTGTCTTGAAACTGGCAGCAAAGATCCAATCCTGTGATGAGTCTGACCATTCAACCTAAAAATATACGGACCATGACCATTGTTAATTGAATCATCAATCCTCCCACCAAGTGATGTTAACTGAAAGAGTGAGTTGTAAACTCTTATGTTGTCTCGAAAATGTCGGTTCACACTTCCTCTCCTAAGAGTTAATAAATCTTCTAGTAAATGAGGAGTAGGCTTAGGAGGTGGTAGGTTGATCATTCCTTGCTTGCAACATAAAGTAAACACCAAAAATGGTGTTCTAAATCCTATATCAACACTTTCATCATGCCACATCCGTGCTCCACAGAAAAAGCAAATCTGGTCAGGTCCTCCAAAGTTATCAGTCTGAAAATATTGTCCTATTTGATGAAACACAATGAAAAAAAAATCAGATGTATAGGTAAATAGCAAATATACAAATATACAAATATAGCTCACTTACTTAAATGCTCATCACCATTTGTATGCAGAGATTCTGATCAGTATTGAGAAAGATCATGCTGAGCACAAACTATAGCAATAACATAAAAAAAATTTGGTAAAAACAATCCAAAACAATATATATAGCTGAAAATATTAGAATTCAACAATCTTCAATAATGATTACCATATGAACTGGCAGTTTGAGAACTTGATGATGAGCCATTTGGTGCACTTGATGTTGCAAAGAAGTTTGGAAACCATGAATGATGCTGAGATGCAGCATTTCTTTGACTGCTAGAAGCAGATAGATCGGGAGAAAAATCCCCTTTAGCTGAATCGAATCTCATTTTAATGCATTGAGAAACATGTTATGAAAAACCACTTTCCAAACTAATAGTTTTCAGATTCCCATTTTCCGTAACGATTGATGTAAGCACAAAATTGTTAGGCGCTTCAGCTAGTTGTGAGACTTGATACATAGGATCATGGCCAGTTCCTGCAGGAGAAACATGCATGGGAGCTACCCCATTCCTATGCCTGTGTATTCTTTTAGATTTAAGTTCCAAATATCTTCTAAGCCTATTAGATCTCGCTTGAACTCGATCAATGACAGGATAAGAAAAAACAGGCAAATATCTTTTTCTTTTGGGCATTGATTCAATCGATAAAATAATTCAACAGCAAACAAAATAAATTTGAAAGCATCACAACAAACAGATGCATAAAGTCAATAGGAGATTGGTTGACGCAAATGTCAAAGAGAAATACTATGACAACAGTCACGTATAGACTTGCAGTTAAAAGAAAAATAACTTCAACCTATGTTAATGGTCACCTTTCTTGAAACAACTCGACGACTCATGATGAGAGGATCAACCGCAAGAAAACAAATGAACTCAAAATCATACCAAAATATGTCCAACTAATATCAAAGACCAATGAATATTACCTGTTCTGAAATATTCTATTGTAAGGTGCAAGAAAGCTAACACCTGAAAAAAATCAAATCATTAAAAGAATCAAAAAATTCAAAAAAGTCAAATCAACAAAATAAAAATTTGCAAAGGAATATAAAATCTCAATAATTAATTCCATGAGGAAAATAAAAACCTGTAAATGAGGTGCTATTAGCATCTCACTAATTAATCTGACTATAAAGGCAAGCTTAATAACAAAAGCAAAGTAAAGTAGGAATATTTGCACCATCAAGCATAAATCATTACGTATTAATCAACAATAACATCCAATGATAGTTAGAAATAAAGTTATAACATGGTGTGATGATGATGAAAAACCAAGAAAAAACCACAGAAAGATGTGAGACAATAAAAAAAAGGAACAAAAGTTAACAAAGTCATAGATAATAAAAGAGAGAAAAAAAAAAAGAAAACGTGCCAAAAGTTTACAAATTGATAGATCATAAAAGAGAAAATAGAAGGAAAGAGCTGAAGAACTTAGAACATACCTGATAAAAAGCCGAAAGAGGAAAAATGAGAAATGTGAGAGAAAGACAACTTTTTAAGGAAGAATTGAGAAACCAATTACCAACCACATCAAATCATCTTGAAAAGTAAAATAAAAAAATGGAGAAAGTGGTTACATTTTCTAAGGAGAAAACAAATCCATCAGGCAAATCAAGGAGAGGATTTTTTTTTTCCTTTTTCCCGGCAAAATCATTTAATTGTTCTCAATCCTAGTTGAAAAGGGCAATTCACACAATAGGCCCAAATATAATCCATGGTCCAAACCCAATATAAAACTAAAGCTACATCTGAAGTCCACCAATGAAATAAATATAAATAATAATAAAAAAAAAACAACCAATGGGGAGGTGACAATTGCACCTCCCCTTGCTCTAACATGCTTGAGTTTTCAGTTAGGGGGTTATAGATAACTAATGGATGCTATTAGAGAGTTCCATTACCTATGTTGCATCACCTCCTAAATGAGAAGCTGTGTAAGGACTCATTGGCATTTGGGATGAGTTCATCTTTGATCTCTTTTTATGGATGTTTCTCAAAGTCCTTTCTTTTTCTGGAATCCTTTTTCTTTATTGGCTTTTGAAGTGATGCATACCCTTATGTGTGCTCTGTTTTTCCTTCAATCCTTTAGCTTTTATGGCTTCATCGTTGCTTGGACTAATTTATTCTCTTTCAACACTACATGTTGCACTATCACCACAAGCTTTTCCAATAGAGATTTCTTTTAACTTTGCAATGAGTTCATTGGCATATTTGGCAGCCAATCTAGAACTAACTTAAAACTCACAAGCAATGGTTGTAATTCTAACAAATGTAGAACATAAAATTCTGTATCTATAACAAATCTTCATCTTAAGATTTTCTTCTTGTTCACTCTTTCATTTTCCATAAAACCTTTTCCCATTAGATCATTTTCCATAAAACCTCATATGTCTCCAGCATAGTCTCCTAAGCCTTTAAAAACTTTTCTTCAGTTTCATATTCATATATGAGTTTGTTGAAGTCACTACCAAAAGAATCTGAGTTCTTATATAGATGGCTAAGGTACTCAAGTGCATTATTCCCTAAATGAAAAACACATAGTTGATGGTATGATTCAAGTATCACCAGTGAAATTTCTTTACTCATTGCTGCATCTTAATATGTTAAAATTGTCTTTGGCTTTTTCTCAAACATAGCTCTAAGAAATATCCTAAACAATCATTCAAATGAAGCAAATGTTTCATCATACAACAAAGCGGCACCAAAAATCATCATTCTCCTATGATTGTTCAGTCCAACAAGAATAGCAAAAGGCATGTACTTTTTATTGGTTTGATATATTGTATCAAACGAGACCACATCACCAAAATGATTGTAGTCTAAAATCATCTTTGCCTCGGCCCAGAATATATTGGTAATTAAATCATCAACATCTAATTGCATAGAAAAGAAAAATGTAGGGTTTTCTACTTCTTTTTTCCTCAAAATAATCTAACAAGCTACTTGCTTCTCCATACATTAAGGACCTTTTCCGTTTATTGCGCAAAAAGTTTTTTCTGGTCCCTTGTAGTATCCCAAGTTGTCTCAACCACCTGTTTTTAGAGAAATCATTTCAAAAGCAAGCTTTGGAGGTAGACCAAAGTCATCAGTTAAGTCCAATACATATAATTGAGCTTTTGTTATTTTTCTTTGTGAGGGTAACAAATGAGAATATGATTTGGGAGAAAGGAGATGATTATTCTTCTCTTCAAATTTAGTAAATTAATTGATATTTACCATATGGTTGAAGGCTTGATTACAATATGAGTTTAACAATTTGTTCCAGTCTCTTTGCGATGAGTTTTGACCTAAACATCTTGGTTTTTTGCCTCGCGATTACCTTATTTAAAACATGTGAATTTCCTTGAAGTCACATGGCCATATTTTTTGTTTCTATTCACATGTTTTAAAAAAGGCCATCGTGAGGCAAAAAACCAAATTCTTTTTTTGATGAGCTAATGTTGCTTGGTCTATAGTTTCTATGTTTGAGTGCTCTGTTTCATGTTGTTGTTTGGTTCATTCCTTCTATTACCAATAAAACTCTTCTACCTTTCAAAAAAAATACAAATTCTCTGGCATAATCATTATAGTATTCATAAGCCTCATTTTCAGAACTAAAGTCCATTCCAAGTTTAATTGGTTTCAAAAGTGTTAGTGGCAGACTATCAACCTGAGGTAGTTCAAGGAAACTTTCACTTGTTGAAGTAAGCAATTCCTTGTCCATGATATCTGTATTTTGCAATGTCTACCACATGAACAAAAAATAAAGCATAGTGATTAAAAAGTTAAAAATCAACAAAAGTTCCGCTATAGATAACATACCAAAATCTAAAGCAATCGTGAAGGGAAAATAGGGGAATCCAATTGACTAACAAAATCAATACAAGGGAATCAAATTGACTAACAAAATCTAAAAGATTTTTGATTGTATTGTATTGGGTTAACTAGGTAACATACCTGGATTTTCAACTCTTGTTGTAAAAGCTTTTACATTGTCGTAAATCTTTCCTTGAGAGGTTTCAATGAGTGTTTTTCTTTTTCCAAATTATTTCAAGCTGCTGTTTGCTTCTTTACCAACAGGGAAAAAAAAAAGAGAATAAAGTGCAAACAAGGTTAAAATGGAGTGTGTCTAAGTATCAAATGTCAAAAACCCAAATATAAAGAATTACATCACTTAGGTTTAGGTAGTCTTAAGTTTTGGCATTGAATTTTGGTGCTAAAGCTAAATGACATGAAATGCAGAGAAGACGGAGTCAAAAGAGAAGGAATAATGTCTATCCATTTTAGCCTTACCTTAATCCAAGCCATTGAAATTGTTTTTTATAGGTGTCAATAATCTAGCACTATATTGGAATTCACTAGAGGGATATGGTACTGGATTGGAGCCAGATCCCTGATCGGAGAGGTAAATGGTGATTAGTACTACATATAACATAAAGAAATCATTAGTTCGAGTTTTAGTATACTATTATTAAAGTCCTAATCTAATCATAATTGAAAGTGAAATTGAAATCAAAATCCCCTCTATAAAGCCTTAATTTCTTGATATTAAGTTTTTTGGATTCATAATTTTGAACATATGAATTGAGAAACTGTCTAAACTTTAAAGTTTTGGAGATTCTCGCCAAATTTGGAGTCAAACTAACTAACCATGTAAGTTTTTTTTTTTATTGGGGATTAGTAGTAGTAGATTCTTTTTATTTGTTTTGGCAATTAGATTCAAGTTTTTGGAGTTAAAGTAGGTAATTAGTAATAATGATTTACGGTAGCTAATTGAAACTACTAATGTTATCTTCCATCCTCTTGATGCTTTGATTGCGGAAATATGAGAACTTAAGAATCAAGTTTGGTTGTGTTCTTTTTCCAACACACTCTTAGAGAAGATAACTTATATGCTGATATGCTCTCAAATATGAGATGCAAGTTCAAAGTTTAATATGGAAGTGATGAAGACCTTACCATCATTGGTTTCTCCACTCTTGTAGGTAGATGCTCAGGGCATTGCATTCCCCATAGCCTTAGACTTACCTTTTTTTTTTAGGCTAAACCCAAGGGCAAAACCAATGCATAAAAAATCGGATTGGATCAATCGTTTTAATCAATTGGATCGTGAACTGGCCACTAGTTCAGTCCTTTTAAGAGTTATAAAACCGCTTTTCTTTTGAACCATTGCTGAACTGTGAACCGGTTGAACCATTTAAACTGAAAATTTAAACTTTTTTTAATTTCTTTAGGCTATTTTTACTTCACTAAGTCCAAGTTACCCAACCCAAGCCCCAAAACTTGCATCTAAGGCCCACATGTCATCTTAGTCTCTTTCTCTCATCAATCATCTCACTTTACACAGCCCCAAGTCCTATCTATGACTGCTTGTTTGAGGTATCATAGTGAATGATCCTTCTTCTGGGCTTATCTTGTTTGATATTGGCGTTGCTCATTAGCAACTCTCTTTTACTCTTTTCAAAAGCCCTCCTGTTTGCAAGCCTTAAGGTAGAAACTTTTTTTTTCTCTCCCTATTCCTTTTAGATTCTTATAGATATGTTTGGGTTTTTTCTTTATTGATTTGAACCACGAATTTTTTTTGTAATTATGGGATTCTTTTATTCTGCTTATTTCCTTTGTTTTGGCGGTAGAGAAATTCTGTGGAAAAGTAAAACATTATTGTGTGGAGTTTAAATTTTTAATTTCCTGTATTGTTAATGTAAACTAATTTGTATATTTATTTGCATTATATAATCTAGTAATGTTATCTATTTTTCCTTATTTTTTAGAAAATTTTCTGACTTTTCCCTTTTTTTTTCTAATTTTTGAAAAAGAAGTGAAATTAAAAATCTCATTTCATTTGAACCAGTGGTTGAAACGGTTAGACCGTAAACCAGTTAATCAAACGATTCATGAAACCGTCCGATTTTTTATTCATTGGCCAGCGCTTTCATTTAGCTCATTAATTTTACTTTTCCCTATTTTCCAACAAAGAAAAAGAAAAAGAAGAATAGAATAAAGACTAGTTTGGTGTGGAAAAGTTTAGGAATAGCGAGGTTACTCCATCGACAAGATCAGGGTAAAATGCCAATATTTGTGAGAATTTAGGGATTCATTGAACTTTCACGGTACAGATTTTTGAATTTACAAATCGTCTATCAATAAAAAATTATGAAAGCTTAAACCTGAATGTCTTGCACCACAAATCCATGCCTTAACTTTTTTTTTTTGTTTAACCAAGGGTATCCCCGAACCTTTGATCCAAGATTAATCCCCTTTAAGCCGAGTTGGCCCACTATGGGGGTAAAACTCTCTCAATAATGATTTTTTTTATTCACAAGACTCAAACTCGAAACCTTACTTAAGCGGAATAAATACCAAACCACTTAAAGCAACCAACCCAGTTAGTTAGCAGAATAGAGAGGAGTTGTTTAGATTGATGCCGAGCAAAAAGGATGGGGCCGGCTAGCTTGTGTTTAACACTGTGTTTGGTAAAAAGGAAATAGGGAAGAAAGAAAAGGTGTGGAAAGAAAGTGAGTGAGGAAATATAACTTTCCTTTGTTTAGTAGGATAGAAATACATCTAAAGAAAGAAATAGGAAGGAAATGAGAGAGTCAATTTCTTTAGAAATAATTTCCTTCCAAATTGAGAGGAAATAGGAGGGAAAGAAAGTGGTTGTTGAGTCTAACAAATAAAAATTATTATTACACCCTTAAAATTTATTTCTAATTACAAAATTTACAATTACAAGTAAAAGATATTGAAAGTGAATTTTTAACTAAAGAGTAAATAATGGTAAAATGGTCATATTAATTAAAATAAATTTTCTTTCTTTTCTATTTCTTAGTTATACCAAACAAAGGAAATAATAAATTTTTTTCTTTCCTTCTTATTTCTTTTTTTATTACCAAACATGATGAAGGAAATATAAATTTATTTCCTTTCCTCACCTATTTCTTTTCTTTATTATTTCTTTCTCTCCTACCAAACATAGGCTTAGAGTTATCGACCACATTTGGCCCGAATAACGGAAGTTTCCAGTTTCAGGCTGTATACCTCAAACCTCAAAGACTAGGGTATATAGATGAGCAATGATTATTTCCAATGATTTTTTCATGTTAAATTTATAATTAAAATTTTTAATTTAAATGTGTACTGTAATAAAAGTATTGTTTTATTATTAAAAAAAAATCAGTGAAAACTAATAAACAGCGAAGATGAATGAATATCGTAAAGTATCCTTCCTTATACATAGTGGTCCAAAATCCAAATCTATTGTCAACATTGTTCACATATACAAATTGAAAATGTGTTCCTCAATTGGACAATAAAACATGTGCAAAATGATTATCATAGATTTAATTAATTGGGACCATTCCGGCCCTATTCCAAATGGTAATGGTTTCTACCTCAATAATAATGAAAAAATGAGTAAGGGGAAAAAATTCTGAGATATTTGATTAATTGTGAGAATAAAGATGGCTGCTTGACTAAACTCGACAGCTTAACAAAAAAATTTTAAAACATTTACCAGTTTTATCAAGAGATTCTCTTTGTAAATCAAAATGCAAATAGTTCTGACTTAAGAATTTGGAGAAAACAATTGCAACAATATCCTTGAAAATATCTATTCAGAATTTTATTTTTTTAAATAATTCAATTATTGATATACTATATTTTTAGTTGACATTTCCCGCTCAAAACAACTTTTTTTTAAAAAAAAAATGATTAATCTTCTTCTATGGAACGTTTACAGGTTAGACAAAAAGAAAAAATGAAAATGGAGATGCAAAATAGGATTTGTAAAATCTCATCCGGTAATGGTTAAGTTAAATAAAAATCTATAAATTAGTATTAAAAATCAATAGAAAAAAATCATCCACTAATATAGTTAAAAAATTAATTAAAAATAATGTTCATACTACTTCATACACAAAATTAAGTATATAAAATTTAAATTTAAAATAAAAATACAGACCAAAAGTAAATAAAAATGAATATTTAATTTTTTTTTTTGAAGAAAAATATTTAATATTTTTGGAACCTAAGGAAAAGTGAAAAACGTGTGATCTCGTCCTGTCCTCCTTTAGCTTCCTTTCTCCAATTGGAAATGGAAAATAAAAAAATAAATAATATAAATATTCAATGACAAAGCTCTAAGATTAATTAAACCAAAACAAATTCCGTCCTCCATTTAAAATTCAAAGAGTCCTCCATTTCTTTAAAATTCAAAGGGCGGAAAAATACCCTCCAAAAGATACACTCCGATGGCCATCTCCATCGATCCAAAATCTGGCTTTTGCTCTCAAACGATGACGTTCCATAGCCTCCGGCCTCCGGTTACACTCCCATCCGAATCCGCACCCGTTTCAGTAACTGACTTTATTTTCTCCCTACTCCAATCTTCTCCTCCATCCGCCACGGCCGTCGCTCTCATCGACGCCACCACCGGGCACCGTATTCTCTACCCTGACCTTATCTTCCGGGTGAAAAACCTAGCCGCCTCTCTCCGCGCCCGCTTCGGCCTCTCCAAAGGCGATTCCGCTTTCATTTTCTCCCAGAACAATATTTACACTCCGGTTCTTTACTTGTCTCTCTTCTCTATCGGTGTAGTCGTCTCTCCCGTCAACCCAGCCGCCACAATCCCCGAGATTGACCACCAAATCCGACTTTCCAAGCCGTTGATCGCTTTCGCTTCCTCGGATTCAGCTCATAAAATCCCTTCGCTTAGATACGGGATCGTTATAGTAGACTCGATTGATTTCGAGTCATTGATGGAAAGTCGAAGCGAGAAAAAAGAACAAGAAGGAACCATAGTCAAACAATCAGATGTCGCCGCTATTCTCTACTCGTCCGGCACAACCGGTCAGGTCAAAGGGGTTGCTCTGAGTCACCGTAACTGGACCGCAAACATCGCGTCAGGTTATTCGCCGCGTCCGGTCGGGAAGCCCCCCTCGGTTGCTCATTGTACGGTCCCGTTATTTCACGCCTACGGGATGACGTACTGTTTCAGGTTTCTGGCGATGGCGGACTGCGTGGTGATTATGGGAGGAGGTGGGAGATTTGATCTGAGAAAAATGTATGGAGTCATCCAGGAGTATCGGGTTAACCACGTGGCGCTGGTTCCACCATTGGTTGTAACGATGGTGAGGCACGGTGAAATAATGGACGGCTACGATTTGAGGTCGCTTGCCGCCATCTCCTGCGGTGGAGCTCACTTGAGTAAGAGTATAATTGAGAGGTTGCGGAAACGGTTGCCCAAAGTTCAGTTGGCTCAGGTCAGCACCAAATATTTGTACTAATTACTAACTCTTAAGCCACTCTTAATATCAGAGAGCTAATTAATGATGGTTTCGGCAAATTGCTAAATTTAATTCGTTTACAATTTGTAATGAAGGCATATGGGCTAACGGAAACAACGTCACGAGTGTTTGCTACAATAGGTCCCGGTGAAAGCCGAATCGAAGGGGCGACGGGAAAGCTGTCGCCAAATTGGGAAGCTAAGATTGTGAATCCTGAAACTGGTGCTCCTTTGCCTCCTTCCAAGCCTGGAGAGCTTTGGGTTAGAGGAGCTTGTGTAATGAAGGGTAATCATAAATTTATGTTACCATATATATATCTTAATTAACTGGCAAGAAAGGAGTCCATAACAGTGTTGAGATCTTTTTTTAAAGGTTACGTTGATAATGAGGAGGCAACTGCTGCGACTTTGAATTCAGAGGGATGGCTAAGGACTGGTGATCTTTGCTATATTGACAACGAAGGGTTCCTCTTTTTTGTGGATAGGATAAAGGAATTGATCAAATACAAAGGCTACCAGGTCGGTTCTAACTTCTAAGCTCTTTACAGATGTGCAGATTCAAAAAGCTTGTTCAAGCTTTGTGGTAGTAATCAAATGTTATGGCTTTGGCAATGGAACAGGTTGCGCCGGCTGAATTGGAGCATGTGCTTTGTTCTCATCCAGACGTCGTCGAGGCTGCGGTGGTTCCGTATGTGTTCTGTAACTAAATTTTGCATTAGTTTGACCAATTATTCGACTCATTTACATTTGCTTGCCACAATTGACACTCCCAAGTCCAAACTAACAGGTTTCCGGACGAGGAAGCTGGTCAAGTACCAGTGGCCTTCGTGGTCAGACAGTCAGGCAGCAGCATAAGTGAATCAGAAGTCAAGGATTTCGTTGCTCGACAGGTATGAAAGGAGAGGACATACTTCTCTTTTTCAAATAATTTTCTTCCTTTTTTTTTTTTTTTGGGTACAAACTGGGGGGGGAGGAAATTATACCTAAGGGGGAGGGGGATGCCAGGGGTTGAACCCCTGCCTTGGTGACCTCCCTAGGCCTCTTTGGCCACTAGGCCATGAGGTGGAGGTCCATTTTCTTCTTTTTATACTATGCTCTAACATTTGATCCGATAATCAGGTTTCCCCTTACAAGAGAATCCGAAGAGTAACACTCGTTGATTCGTTGCCCAAGAATGCCTCCGGTAAGGTGCTACGGAAAGAGTTGGTGAAATGTTTAAGTGCCACCTCCAACTCCAAGTTGTAAAAACTTCATACCTATTGATGTTAGCTTATTTTGTGTAACTGAAACATGGTTACGCATAAATAGTTACAAAAATGATCAAACATCAAAGTAATAAAATAATTGGCTCAAGTGAATTCTACTTTGACTAGAAAAAATGTTTTAGAATGACCCATGTTTCCCCGCTTTATCGATATAATAATTCTTTACTATAAGTTCGCCGCCACAAGATGGCAGAGATTAAAGTTGGGCCAATTCGTTGACACTAAAGGATCTCATAAGATTCACCAGTAAAAATTTTGATACCGGGCCAAGGCCGCAGTTCCTGGAAAAGCACTGCCTAAGCCCCAGGCCAGGCAGCGTCGTGCCACCCATCATCTGTTGATCAAAGTAAATATTGGCGAAATTATATCACCTATAATTATTTTTATGCAGACTCTTTTTCAATCATAATAAAAAATTATGTAAGAGTCAATTACTTATAAGTGTGGGTTTAATAGATCCTCACATAATTTTTTATCGTGATTGAAGAATTGCGAGATTTTAAGAAAAATAATTGCAGGTGATATGAATACCATATTGGCTGAATTGAGACAGCTTTTATTCTTTCGTTTTGATCAAGAACTTCGTCAGCTCATTGAAAACCAATCTAGCATTTTGACTTCAATATCAGAAAACTTCATCGTAGCTTTCATGGATTGACCTCCCCTCCAGTGCACTAGACTAGGGGTGTAATCGATTGAGCTCAAGCCGAGCAGTGGGGTGTTCGAGCTCGAGCTCGACTCGAAACTCGGAGCTCGATACTTGGCTCGAACTCGATCGAGTTTTATTTTTAAAGCTCGAGCTTGACTCGTCACATAATCGAGCTAATTGAGCTTGGCTTGATTAAGCTAGATAACTGATAAAAAAGTTGATTTTACCGTACTGGAGTTCTACTAGACTCGATAAAGGCTAAAATAGTAAATTTATAACTAAAATATTAAATATATATATATATATACACACACACACACACATACAAATACTCAGATTAGCCTCGATGAGCACTTGAGCTGGATAATGGGATACTCTAAGTCGGCTCGCTCGACTTGATAATGACCGAGCCGAATTTGAATTTTATCTGAATCAAGCCCGAGTAGCTTGCGAGTATAGGTGTACGTTTACACCCCTAACAATGCACCTTTGGAGGGTGAGAGATGAAAACACATGAAAATATGAGGATTCATGTATCCCCATCTCTCACCCTCCAAGGTACACTGGACTATCTAGTGCATTGGGTGAAGCCGAACCCAGCTTTCATATAATCATTGTTTCTGAAACATAGTACGGTTGTATTTTCTATTTGCCTTTTAACAAGGTAAAAATAGTAGAAAGAGAATCAAGTATAAAAAAGAGAAACTCAGAATAGAGGTAAGCACCCAATTTAACGTGCCTATCAGAATTAGCTCCAAATTGTTTATCGGATACGATTGGGATTTACAAGTATGGCTCTTAGCCCTGCACAAAGAAAATCCGTGCACTATCTATAGTAGCAAGTAAAAGAAACCTATTATTACTAGTTACTAAAACTACTAAAGAAACCTATTATTACTAGTTACCAAAAGTACTAAACACCTGGATACAGCTTACTAAATTCATCAGATAGAAATGCTATTGGGTATTCCACGACCGGTTACTCCAGGGCCTGACGAAGGAAGCAGCAGTTCATATGGGGGAATGCCAGCACCGGTTCTGTTTTTAAGGCGGATATCCTTATTTCTATTATTTATCGTTTCCTCTATCTCCCCTAGTTTAGCAGAGAAGTTTTCGAACATTTTCAAGACTTCATGATCATTGATCCAACTCCTGTGTAGATGGTTCATTTGACCCAGGTACTCTTCATCTGCGGAATGAGTTGACAGTGTGTCTTGAACGGCCATCACTTTGGTTGCTTGAAGCTTTGTTGGCAAAGAGGATAGAAATGTGTGCTGAGGGTTATGCATAAACTTCCCAAAATCGGGGTCAGTCTCTTGCGGGATGAGTTTCCGCATGAGGGTTGGACGGTTTGGCACATATCCTCCAAACGGATACTGCCCGAAGTTTATAGCTGCATGCTGACCTGAAGCTGTCCAGATCATTGTGGTAAGTATGCCAGACAAGTCTTCTTTGGTGGCAAGTTTAGGCCACCAGGGTTCATTCCGTTTGTCATAGTGACCTCTGTTCTTGATCTCGTTCCACCAGGCTTGGAGCTCAATATCAGATGTGACGGAATCAGGCTCATTATAAAAGTGTTCAACATAGGATTCTACCCATTCTTTGATGGCAGACCAAATAAGCAGCCCATCTGCTGCGTAAGGGTAGTCTTCAATCACAAGTTTCAGGCCACCAGGCGCTGAAGGATCCTCAACTGCCATTCCCCTGAAAATTTCATCACGACCTAACCATTATTGTTCTTAAATGGGGATAATTCAATCACACTAAGCACCCAAGAACAAGCATCTAAGAAAAAAGGGTCAAGGTTTTGCCACAGAAAATAGAAACTTACCTCCGAATGAGATCTGCAGGCAATGCTGCCATGTCAAACCGCCAATTCTCATAAGCAGCAGAACTTATCTCCATGGCATACTTTCCAGGGCTGAAACAAGCTTCAATTATTCCACCTCCATTAATTAAACTTTGTCGCGCAAGTGCATTAATTTCCAGCGTGTAGCGCATATGAGGGTGAAGCAGCTTGTAAATGGGGTGCATTGAGCTAAGTTGTCTGTGTGTTGCAATTATACAAGGCTCCATGCAAGCATGAGTTTGCAACCTAAGATTTTCAAGTTGCCAGCACATTAGAATAGTACATCTCTCATAATATTAGTTAATGAAAAATGCAACAAAATATGAACTAAATGAAATCCTGCTTTACCATAACCATGTATGGTGTTAATTTTTTCCCCTTAATTCAGTCTCAAATAATAATTACCCCTATTTAGCTAATCAAATATGAGCAAATTTAAAATTTTCACGGTTTTGAAACTGTTCAAAGCATTACCAGTGATTTACTAGTTGATGGACACCAGCATCATTAGAGCAAACATGAGCTTTGGCTAGTTTCCAAATCCAATGTGTTGTAGCATCATGCCCATGAGTATAAACATATTTATTCCGGGATGACAAAGGAGTGGGAGGAAGTGAAAGCTCAATAGCTATTGGTGTCAGGGCACCATTTCTGCTGTAGAAGAAAACTGTCCTGGAAGCATAAGCTTTTCTCCCGGGTAAGTCATTCATCCTCTTGATAAATGGCAAAAGCATGTCATGAAAATCAAGTATAAACAATCTTTTTTCCTCAATTGCCTGTAACATCACACCGAAAGAGCAGCCTTAGAGAATAGGAAATGATTTTCTTATTTAATTGATCTTTAAGAAACCCAACCGGGTGAATGTATTACAGTAATGCTTTCAGATGTCAATACCTTGTCCACACTCATTCCATAAAGTTCTTGCTCTATCAATTCCTTTGTGATTGCTGATTCTGGAGGGCCGTGAATGGCAGGGTCTAGTTTGCTACGAATCGGAAATTCCTGTAGAGTTAGACAAACTTAAGGATTCCCAAGAGGCAATTGTAAAGCCTAATCTACAGAGATGGAAAAATATCTATATAAATAACCTTCAAAATCTCAATGTTCACAGGATTGACCCCAGCTAGAGCCTGGCGTGCAAATTCATTGTCTCGCAACCATGCAAATCTGTCCCCTGGAAACAGACATTACAATCATATGCAGAAATGAAATGATGCTCCATTAAAGAAGAACGTTTTTAATATGAACGGATGTGCTTGAGGGTTGAGATTAGTGCAAGCATAAGCTATGAGCCTCATTTTGGTCTTATTCACAAAACTGACTGACTTGGGGCATTAAATAAATGCATACTTACTTCTTATAATAGCCGGGATTTCATATTTCATCAACTTTTGGCCAACACTAAGGGCTTGTTTCATCATATTGCCTGTAAATAGATCGTCACCTAGTTCTCCTTGCTCATCATTTTTCAAGATGAAGCCATCATTGTATAGCTTATCTATGTCGGAGAAGCATGTGAATGGGATATCAGAACTAGACAGTGTAGCAGCAATTAATGGTACAAGATTGTGAAGAAGTGCTTTCAACCTCCCAGCAGCAAAAGTGTCCTGCTTGATCTCCTCAAATGCCTCATCTCGGGGTACATAAACAGGATGGGGCTTTTCGATTCTACTCTCAGAAAGTGCATCTGATGATTCATCAAATTTGGAGCATACAGAACTACATGTTAATACTTCAGAATATAAATTTTAGTACATCGAATTGCATTGTATTACTTTTAACAAAATACCTGTCTTAGTATGTGGTCGGCCAGTTCTACAGCGTCTAGGATAAGGCCTTTCCTCACCACCCAGAACCGGTCTAACAAGATCTCCATCCTTATCAGGGTTGCCTAAATCATTATAGACATCATAATCATAAATTCTTTCGTGAAGCTTTCTCTCGCCTTTCCCATTACCACGAACACTCAATAAATCTTCATGACGGAGATCTTTAAGTCCAGGTGGTGTTTGTGATGGTAAATATGCCTGTTCATGACAATAAGGGCACCGCTGAAGTAACCCCCACTTGAAAAACCTCATAGCAAAGCAAAAAAGGAAAGTACTAGTACAAAGTTCTTACTTGATTTCTGAAGATAATTCTACTTTGTGGATTATCATTCCGTGAATGGATCCATGTATTTGCAGGGAAGAAAATGGGGCCTCCATCAAAACCATGAACAACAATTTCCAACAGGTGGAATTCCTTGCCATGAAGGTTGGTTATCAGAACAGCTCCGGGCGTACCAAAGTCAGATGGAACAGTAAAATCAGCTGCATATTCGAGGATGTGGGTATGCTCTGAAGGCTTAGGGAACCAACCTCTTACAGAAGTCTCTACGCTCTTCCCAGAGTTAGTAACTGTAGAAACAGATCGTTTCCTTCTCAATCAACAGCAGAATTAATAGGAGATTCAAAAATTAAGTTCCTAGTACTTAGGGGATCTAAAGAATCAAAGCAGAAAAATGAAAAATGCTTTTAAAGCAAACGAGGAAATAAAGTAGATAAACTTTTTAATCTTTCCTTTTTCCCTCCAAGATAAACTTGCCTTATGACTTGACACTGAAATATCCACAACTAAAACTATCATGAACTGTTTGGCCCAAAAAAAAAAAAACTATCATGAATTGAACTTTTAACGATGCAGTGGTATCAGTAAATGCAGTTCAAACTTCAAAAGCGACCAAAATGTTGTTCTGTCTTGTCATAGTCAAGCCACATAACCAAAGTATACCTTGAAGTACTAAGAAACTACTAGAACAACTGCTACTCAAAACCAGAACAAAAACAAGGAAAAAAGAATCAAAAACAGATTCAGTAAAAGAAATGATCAAGAAAACAAACCAGGATCAATCTCTTCACTGACGAGCTGAATCAGGATCCCTTGACCAATCCCATTCATGAACTGTTCCCATTGATTCTCAATCTTCTCAACGAGCTTCTCCTTGATCTTTTTCCTTATAGTTACAACCGCCCTCACTTCCCTAACTGAAGAAGAACCAGAAACCAACGACCCGTTAACCGATGATAATGATGAGTCTTTTGCTGACTCGACCGTCTTGTCATCACTTAAAACAGCACGAACCAGGGGCCTTGCCCTTACTGTCCAGGAAAAGGGGAGCAACCCAGGAACCCCATTCGGCCGTGAAGGTGGCCGGAGGACGTGGCCGGAGAAAGTTGACCTGAAGGAAGAGACTGGCTTCAAAGCTAACATACTTGTCTGTTGGTTTGTCAATATCAAAATACTTTAAAAAAATGTTTTATACTACAATAGAATATGTATAGGAAAAAGGTGGAAATGGTCATATTGCCAGCAAACTAAACCAAGCCTTACGTGATGATTTTAATATTTTTGCGTTGGATAATGAGTGATGACATTGACCCTCTCTGTCTCATAAAGAATTTTTAAGGGTTTTTTTATCATTAATTAATGTAACATTTTTTTTCTATTAATTTTGTCTGAAACGACTCAGCTGTCTTAAAAACTGTGTACTCTTAAAACTTAAAAAATTTCCAGACTCGGCATGAACTGTGTTTGACGAGCACGGTCCAATGGAGGAAATGGAAGTAGGTAGGGATTGTAGGGAGCCTGTCGCTGTCTGCTTTTGAGTCAGACCGAAAGTATAACTAAGTAAGGGAAAAGCGAGTGTCAAAGATCGCGTGGACAACGTGATTTTGAATTTCAGTTGTGCTCGGGAAATGGCAATCCGTATCATCATCAGTCATCATCCTCGTCGTCTACCCCTAATGATTTTCCACTAAAAAAAAGGTATTCACTCAGTTTTTCTAGGAGAATATATACCAAGTAAATTCTTTTTTCTCAGAATTAAATCAATTATTTTTTTGTCAACTTAAAACAATTATGCCCCTAATCTTCAAGCCAGGATAAGATGTAGTACTTTATTCAACTTTCTAAGTCGTGAGGTAATTATTGATTGTTGAGTTGAAAAGAAAATTTATATTTGAGTATTGTAAAAAAAAAAAATTATGAGAGTTTTTTATAATTTAGAATTTGGCACGATTGATTATAAATCAATCGAAATTTAATGTAATTAATAATTATCAAAAGGTCTATAAAAAAGGGTAATTGAAAAAATTCAATCTTTAAATCAATATGTTAAGTCCAAAGATGCTTGTCAATTGAATTTTACTATTACAAAGTTAAGTTGCATCAATATCTAATAAGAAAAACTGTTCTAAGTCTATTTTTTCTGCATTCACAAAATTTAAATAATAAAATAATAAGTTAGGATGATATATGAAATTTATCATCAAAAGATTGTTTCCACTAAAATGAACATTGAGTGATGAGCTTATTACTATATACGATATAGTTTGTTATACTTTATTTTACAACTCAAATGGGATATATGAAAATGAAAAAAATTAAAGCTTATCTTGACATAAACCATTAGGCTACATGTTTAATTTAGTGTCCAACATTTACGTAATTACTCGATTTAGTATCTAATTTTTCAAAGTATTTAAATAAGTTTCTAACATTTTTTAAAATGTTCAATTAAAGGTCTGTTGAGAATCTGAAGAGGGTGTGAAATATAAACACAATTCATTTTAACGGTATGCTGACGTATCACCCCTAGTTGCTTAATTTATTTTTAATTAATTTACTATTATTAAAGAATAAGAAAATAAGTTGAATAACCTATTTTTCCTCCTTGGTTTCTTTTTTCTTTCCTTCCTTTCTCTTCGACAAAATCTTCTTTTCTGTGCTTTTCCTTTTTCGAATCCCCTCTGTTTCAAATCCCTTTCTCTACTCGATCTTCACCTGTGATGGGCACTAAGCCCTTTCACCCTTCCGACGAAATTTCGGCCATCTCTTTTCTTCAACTTCTCGAGCTTTAGTTTCTCTCTACCTCCCTAAACGAAACCCCAGCCGTTACCTGTGATGTCACCAGAGCACTCAATCTTAGCGCTGCACCTCCAAATCCACTTTTCCCTTCCTTTTTATTCTCAAAACCAATGCTCTCTTACTCAGAAAACTACCAATACTAATGGGATTAGGAGCACTAACTGTTATTGATGAAGTGAGGACCGACAGTTACCACTAGCTCTTCCACCTAGAGCAACTCATCAGCCGTAAGGAAGACGCTGCCAACAACTTTGCTCGTGGCTACTATACCAGTAAGTGCCTCTAACCTTCTCATAGCCTTAATTACCCTATGATTTGTTTATTTGTTTTGGCTGGAATCAATTAGTTGTTTATTTGTTTCAGTTGGCAAGGAGATTGTTGATCTGTGCTGGGACGACATTAGGAAGCTTTTTGATAACTACACTGGTCTCCAATGGTTCCTTAAGCGTTGTTTGCGAAGGCACAGGATCTGGTTTTGGTTTTCTTCTTTTGAAACGTTCGTCTGTTGATTATGGCAAGAAATCCAAGTTGGGTTTCATTGTCTACCCATCTCCCCAGGTCTCCACATCTGTTGTTTGTGGCTCAGATATGGAAATAAGGTGTTTGTGTTTAAGAAAAATGGGACTGCATTCTGTTTCCTTCCTGCCTGGTTCTAAAAGGAAAGTTGAGATGGTTAAATTGATTTGGGCAAAAGTCATTGAGTTTGTGGCTAGCTTAAGTCTCGTTTTGGGAAAAGGTGGAAATGAAATTCAGAAGTAGAGGTGGTAGGGCTGCTGCACTCACCGGAGGAGCTGCTGGAATTTTCAAGTAGAGGGAGGCTATCAGGGATGGAGAAGAAAGGGGGTTATCCACGTGTCATCTTGTTATTGGTTCACATGCTCATTGGTAGATGTCTAAACCACGCAGTGTTAAAACTAACAGGAGACCAATTGAACACTTTGGAAAAGTGTTGGACTTCAGCACTTTAAAAAGTTATACACTAACCACGTAAATGTTAGGCATGAAATTAAACTTTTGGCCAAAGCATTATTAAGATATCCTAATACGACCTTTTTGTTGTCTTTCTCATGTCGTCGCATAAGGGCTAAGGCAAAAAGGTTTTGAGACCAAAAAAGTCAAAATAAAAATTAAAATTAAAAAATTAAAAAGGTCAGATTTTTAGTAACACGTCCTGTTAAATTATTTTAAAATTAACAAAATTGGCTTACCTCATAAATTTTTTTTGAAAAAATGCAAGCAATGGTGCATGAAAAAGATTTAGGTGACTGCTATCCTACACTATTATTGCATTGGCATTGCGTGGAGGATCTTATCCGTCCATGTATAAAATATCTTAAAGACGAAGATTGATTTTTTCAAAAACATATTAGCTAAAGCGAAAATGAACTTTTACTCCTTTTTAATTTAGCGATAGAAATGACAAACATAAAATCTCAAAGATTGTCTATAAATTTAATTTAACTATCAATAATTGACTGATTTAAATGGTTTGATATTTATTCTTTTTACATAAGATCTTGAATTCAAATTTTATAAATAAAAAAAATCATTGTTAAAAAAATTTTATCTTTATAATGAATCAATCCAATTTGAAAAAACTTAATCTTAAATCAAAGACACGAAGATATTCTCAGTTCAAAAAAAAATATTTAATTTAACTAAAAGAAAAAGAACATAAACTTTCTGGAGCTTGTTTCATTAAAATAATTTACATGGCTTTATAAAAGAACAAGAAAGACGGACTTCTACCGAACCCGTCTTATCTGTCTCCTCCCATTTAAACCATTATTAGAATAATAGTTTCAATATTGTAATAAAATTTGTCTATATTCATATTATGTCCAAACAGTATCCTACAATATCATTTAGAAATAAGTTATAAAATGTTTTTTAAACTTGTATGAAATTGTAATTTTAACTTTTTAATTTTTATTTAAAAAATTTTAATTATCATATTTTAATTTTTAAACAATATTACAATTGTTGTTGAAGTATCGATTTACCTAGATATTGACACTTGTAAATTTCCATGTTACAATAGTATCATTTCATATCATCTTATTTCAAAAATCAAAATATGAGAGTCAAACGTTTCAAAATAAAAATTTAAAAATTAAAATGATGGTTTTCTATAAATTTAGGGAACATTTTGTACAATACTAGGCGTTTTATTATCCTCTCAAGGAACTATACTAAACTTTTAGATAAATCCAGAATTGGGGGGGTTAATGATAATATTATTTATTATTTAGTCCACTAAGCGTTTGACACGTGAAAACAATTTTTCAACAACCCATAGGCCTTATTTAGAACTTAGAGCTAGTGTGCTATTTACTAATTTTGTCCTTCCCCAATGCAAGACCAACTAATTAATTATTATAGGTTGAAATGTCACATGTTGGACAATTGATTGTTTTCATTACGCTACGGAGTAAATAATTAAATAAACCATCTTATATATATTTTTGTTTATTCAATAGAAAGTGGTTTCTTGTTTCACAAACCTGGAGGAGCTAGGAGCTTCATTTCTTGCAGGCTCACAAGTCACATGGCCTCATATTATATTGAATCATTCAAATTAATTAATTAAATTTTTTTCATATTTTTGCATCTACATTATCACTGCACATGCATGTTCCACACTTGAAGATTCGTTTTTGGCTATTTTTCTCACCATCATAGATTATTGTCTCAGTTCAGACGGAACCAACAGTACAGATCTTGTCTCAATACAGAATCAACATCACAGTTCTTATCAAATATTCCCTCCATTTTTAAATAAAAATCATTTTTAAAGATATTTTTTTTCACAATAAGTGTCGTTTTATTAATTTTATGTATCATTAATTGTTTCTTTTCCAATTTTACTCATCTTCTTCCTAATTAAATACATTGAATGAAGTTTGTTTACAAGAGAGAGAGTGTGTGTGTGTGTTTTAATAGGAGTTAATAATTCCAATGCAAGGGTACAATTGACATAAGAAGAAATTTGTTTCTAAATTTTAAGATTTTTTAATTCATGTGCCAAAGCTAAAAAAAGACACTTATTTAAGAATTGAGGGAGTATATGTTTTTTTGAGTTTATCTCGGTTGGACGAAATCAAATTAAGATGAATCTTTGAATTTCCTTTTTGTCATTTGCAGTAGAGTCTTGGACAAGGATTTTGTTTTTAATGAAAAATTTAGGGTATGTTTGGTTTGAGAAAACAGAGGTGTTTTCTGTTTTCATTTTCAAAGAGAATGAAAAATATCAATGAAAGCATGTTTGGTTGAAAAATTAGAAAATGTTTTATAGAAAATGAAAATGAAATAGTTTGAAAATAAAAAACGAAAAAAAAATGTTTTCACTGTTTCTTGAAAACATGAAAATACGGGATTTAAAAAGTATTTTTACTTACACGCCGGTCGAATCCCGTCAACGACATTATATACATTTTTTTATCATTTTTCTAAACTTCTGCATTGAGTCCAATGCTACCATGATGGCCACGTCCCTGGTCCCATTAGGATAGGTGATATATTATTTTTGTTACTGATTTACTATATAGATAATTATCTTATAAATTGATAGTATATAAAATGTAAATATATTTACATATGTTTTTTTTTGCCAGAGTATTTACATATAGATCAAATAGAAGGAAAATGATACAAAAATTAAATTAATATATAAAATTATATTATTTCTTTTTAATTGGAACAATTTTATTTATTTTAGTTTCATTTTACTATTATAAAGTATCACGCATTTATCTTTTATGTTAGTATTTTATTTTTATATTTACATATATTTAATTTTGAAAATATAGATACCAAACACATTTTCACTTTGGCAAAAAAAAAAACATTTTCATAGTTTCTATTTTTGAAAACAATTTTTCATTTTTATGTACCAAACATGTTTTCTAGAATTTAGAAAATGACAATAGAAAATGAAAACAATTTTTAGAAAATGAAAACAGAAAATGAAAATAGAAAATATTTTCTCATACCAAACATAGCCTTAAATTTTGAAAAAAAAAATGGTGCTTTGTATTGTGAGATATATTAGAAAAGAAAATCACATATTTAACAATTGATAAATCCTACATCTGGATTTTAACAAACGTAAGATTTTAGTTATGGAAACTTACCTCATACTGGCACTGTCAGTGAAGGTTTTTAACTTTATAACACGATTAGAAAATTGACAAATGTTTTAGTAACAATATAGTTATTTTAATTAATTATTCACTATAAGTTGTTCTCCCTAATTTTCCCTAATAATAATTGAGTGTCAGCCTTCTCAACTGAATTTGCAACCAACACTGTTCCTAAATATTTGTTCTAGGCAAAAGGATGTGGCAGTGGTACTAGTTTAGAAAGCAATGCAAAATCTTGGAAATGATCGATTAGCATTTGATCGTTTGGCCATAACTTCAGAAGAGTTGGCATTGGCACGTGGAACATGCGGTGCTGCAGAATATACATATCATTATTATGAAATAAAAATAAAAATAAAAATAAAATCGGGCTATAAAAGTAAAGATACGGGCACTTAATTACCCAGGTGCATGCTCAATTGCTCAGCTGAAAACAATAGATTTGTAGCAGTCCACCATGCTCAAGGGTCGAGACATTTTCTAGAGGGTGGAAAGTTTGCGTGAGGAAATTCTGGTCCAGGATCCTTCTTTTTCCCAAAATTGCCATCCATTAAATTAAATTAAATTAGGCAGTGCTTTTGGGGACCCAATATTTTTATGCTCCGGAAAGTGTGGTGGACCCTTTGTACCCATTGCAGCTGACACTGAAAGGGACTTTTCCCACTTGAAAAATATCCCCACATACCCACTTTCACCTGCATCTGCGTCTGTTGTAGAGAGGCAGATGTTGATCCCTCACATGCTGAGAGAAATATTGTAGATTTCATGCGAAAAGTTCAAGGAATATGGTGGTCAATCAGAACAAAAGTTTTCAAAAAGTTTGAAAGTATTATTAGGTACGCAGTTTTAACTGCATTATTCCTCCTACCCCTCTGGTGTTCTGCTCTCCCGTTTTACTTGCTAGATGAATTGTTTGTTTTTCTTGACATCATGATCATATAACTTCCCATAGCTAGCATGCTTATAATTCTAAAGACATCCTGAAAGATGAGAGCATTATCTATGAAGCCTAGAATAGGAAATAATTCCGAGACAGTGGAATTGTAGTTGCTGCAGCACAAGTGAGGACTTCATTGTCAGCTGTCACTATATATGTTTCAGGGTCTACTGTGATATTTGGGAGGGCATCATTGAGCTTCATGTCAAGCTTCGATAGACTTCTGGTATTGCTAACAGCTTCCACCCTTTTCTTGAGTCCGTATAACTCTTTGATTCCAGAATTCACAGCAGCCTGTATGCAAGGGTAAAAGATATTCTACTCATTTATCGATTTCTACACATATAGAGGGAGATAGGAAGCAATGGAGAATGAGATTCATGCCTTGCTGATGAAAGCAATGGAGTTAGCGCTTCCAGCCTTGCCAAATGCTCCAAACATCGGCCTTGATAACACCTGTGGCAACTCATGTCTTCAATAAAAAGTGAACTTCATTGGGCATTTCCAGTGATATCACTAGAAGCCCTGAGTATTGTTGCATTAGCTAGCAACAGTGCTTATACATAATTTTTCATGAAGCTTCGAATATTACAGATGATTTAGGAATATGGAGAACATTTTGACAGGCCATAATATTTATAGTAGGTTTGTTCTGTATAAAACTAGTTTAACAAGTCGGTGTATAGTACTTATAATAATTTCCAAAGACTCCAAACACTATTCCAAAATTTTGCAAAGCCATATTCAAGAAGTTAATGCTCTTGATAGTCCATATTGGGCGACTTGTCAAATGAAGAAAAAGCAAAAATAGCCAGAGATTCTACTTGCTTCTATAGGAATAAAATAACATATAAGAGTTTACCGGTTGAGGGGTTGGTATGCTTGCATTAGGATCTCCCATATTTGCCCAAGTAACTTCACCACCCTTGATTACCATTTCAGGTTTTGCTCCAAAAAAGGATGGCTTCCATAAAACAAGATCAGCCAATTTCCCCACCTGCAGATGCATACATTGTTGATGTAAGGAAATTTGTAATTGTTAGAAAAGCCAAAAAGAAAAAACCATAGTTAAAGTTTTAAAGATGTTGAAAATATCATACCTCGACTGAACCAACAAATTCTGCAATCCCATTGGCAATAGCTGGATTTATAGTGTATTTTGCAACATAACGTTTGATCCTTAGATTGTCATTTTCTGAGCCTCCAGGACCAATTGGCCCCCTTTGTGACTTCATCTTATGGGCAGTTTGCCAAGTTCTGCATATCACCTGATAAGAAGAGAAATGCTACTAGTTACAGCCTTAGATCACTGAACTATCAGATCTGTCATTTACAAGCACATGCAAAATGTAATATAGATGCCTGCGAAAGTTCAAGCATGCATACCATACTACACAGAATTGAGCATTATCAAAACAGAATTATATGTTTGACTAGTATAAGGTGTTCCATGTTCTGTCTGTGTTTTAGTAAGTTCATCATGCGAAGGTTGAATTTGTTGTGTTGTGTCTGGTGCCATCTTCCTTTCTTCGTCCTTCAAAAATGATTTGTTATTACCTCATCCTAAAATTACTGCCACTTCTGTTATTAACATAACCAGACATGATATTAAGTAATTCTAAATTCTTATGTTCAAGTCTTGTTGACAGTCATTCGATCAAAAATGTTTTTCATACCAATACAACTACTAACACAAACTCTTTCCAATGAAATCAAAGTATGTCAAGAAGTTAAAGTGCTAGAATTCAAAAGAAGACCTCTCCAATGCGACCCATGGCCTGTGAATCAGATGATATAATGCTGATTGCTCCCATGTCATGCAATATGTCTTCTGCAGCAATTGTTTCAGCCCTAATCCTTGATTCAGCAAAAGCTACATCCTCTGGAATATCTTTGTCAAGGTGATGGCAAACCATCTGCTAAGATAGGAACGCATGAGAATAGGAAAGGCAAAAATCCTGTAGACATAATTGCATTATCTTCTCATACCAGCATGTCAAGATGTTCATCTACAGTATTGGAAGTATAAGGGCGTGTGGGATTTGTTGATGAGGGGAGGGCATTTTTAACACCACATACTTTGATGATATCTGGAGCATGACCACCGCCGGCACCTTCACTGCTCAAAATTATATCAATCATGAATATCAAAGAGCTAAACCTGACTGGTTAACATATAAAATTAAGAGATTAGAAAATATACTCATGCTAAGTGAATGCATAAAAGTAACAACTCCAGACCAAGTAAGGCCTAAGGCATTCCAAAAGGCCTTTAGTGAAATTTGTGATTCACAGTTATCGCATTGCGTATCTCATTTCACCTGATTGTCAACTTATTAATTAAAACTCAGAGGAAAATGGAAGAGAATGTGGAAGTAAGAGCAAAAGTAAGCCCATATTCCTTAGTAAAGGTTTCTTTTGGGGAGTTTGTTTTGGTTTGGGGGATGGGAGACGTGCAGTTTATACCTATGATAAGTATGAATAGTTCTTCCTTTAAATGCTGCAATTGTATGTTCCACAAATCCAGATTCATTCAAGGTGTCAGTATGTATATTGACCTGCCAAAACCGAAAGATAAAGAGGAGGGTAGTATGGTTAAAAATGCAAAATTTCAAAAGAGCTTGTGATGCTGAGAAAACTTTCTTTCTGACCTGGACATCATATAGGTCTGCGACATTCAAACAATTGTCTATTGCAGCAGGAGTAGTTCCCCAGTCCTCATGCAACTTCAATCCCATAGCTCCAGCCTTGATTATCTCATGTAGTTCATCAGGTTTGGAACCATTCCCCTAAGTGAAAAAACAAAATTGAGGGCAAGTGAGGGACTTCAGAAAACAAAAGTTAAAGCATCAAATGTGAACTTAGAAAATAAAGAAGTTAGGTCCATCCTTCAGATAAAACATTAAGAAAATTTAAGCTTACCTTTCCTGTGAAGCCAAAATTTAGAGGGAAGTCATCAGTAGACTGCAACATCATTTTCATCTGCGACGGAGCTGGTGTACAAGTAGTTGCGCGTGTCCCTTCAGGAGGTCCAGTTCCACCTCCTATTAGTGTTGTGATGCCTACATAAATTTGAAAGTTTCAAGATATAACATACTAATATTTAATAAAGATGTACGATTTTATAGAATATGTTTCTCGATGTTTTTGTTCATAAACTTTATGCCAACATGCATTTCCAAACTCTCAGATGTCTAGAAATATCTTTTGTCCGTATGCACTATAGAATCTCTGCATAATCCTGAAAAATAATGATTACACACCATATTTTTAACCATCAGAGGAAATTTTGGTGTCTTGCCTTAGTAGATTAGATTTAATTTCTCAATAAGCTGCCCAAGAGTGTCTGAATTGGTGGCAAAAGATGGAGAAGAAAGCTTAATGGTACAAAGTGAGGCTGATCAATATAAAACTAACTGGAATCAAATCAGGTATGGCAGCCATAGCTTGTAAACAAAGGATGATTCTAAGTACTAGCTACTAGTAATAAGAAACAACTTCCAACTTCATCGACATGTTATTCCATCTAGCAAGATCTGTTTGCATGAAAGTAATAAAATTCCCAACATAATTCACTTTTTTTTGTGGGAAGGGATAAATTATGATGCTCATATCTAACATGGTTCCTTCAGAATGCTCTGAAACAAACCAAACCAATCAAACAGATCTGATGGGGTTCTCAATCTCTCAATTCAAGAAATACAATCTGCTGTTACTTCTCTGAGACTCAAATTGAGAGAGATGTGTATATCTTAGCAACTTTAATCAATTCATGCACAGCTAAGATATAAGTATATGATGTTCTTTTAGATACTACTGTTACTCTAAGATGGATACTTGAGAGAAAATCTTAAAGCATTCTAGTCTCTTCTTTCTAATAGTCTCAACACTGTGAGGTCCTAAACTCGGGATCTAGAGGTGGTTCCATCAGCAAATGAAAGCAGGAGAGCTTTACCTTGAACTAGATAATGGTGGGGAACAATTAGGACAATTCTTGTCAAAGAAAAACATATACATATTCCAAAGGTCTAGTACAGAAAGCGGCATGGTCTATAGAATCTTCAATACACAGAGGTGAGATGGTGCCTCTCAATCTCATGTGCTCGCATACAAGCATATAAAGTATATCTGGGAGTGGGGAGCGTACATGTTTCACTAGCTTCTTTAGCTAAAATATGACAGACAGAGTAGCTTACCACTTGATATTGCTTCATGAACCAACTGAGGGCATATAAAGTGCACATGACAATCTATAGCCGCTGCAGTTACAATCGATCCTTCCCCAGCAATGACCTCAGTGTTAATCTGGGAGTTGAGAAGATATCAGCCATTAGTACAGCAGCCAATTATACCTTGGGTACTGCTTTCATACAAGAGAACTTACACCGATGATCATATTAGGGAAAACACCATCCATGGTATCTGGGTTTCCTGCTTTCCCAAGTGCGACAATTAGACCATTTTTAATACCAATATCGGCCTTAAATATACCAGTGTAATCAATGATTACGGCATTGGTTATAACCATATCTAAAGATTCAGTGGGTGGATGCCCACATGATTGACCCATGCCATCTCTTATAACTTTTCCACCCCCAAATACACATTCATCACCATATAGAGCAAAATCTGTTTCTATTTCAGCATACAAATTTGTATCACCTAGCCGAATTTTGTCACCAGTAGTAGGACCGTACATGTTACCATAGGCCTCAGAAGACATTATTGTGCTGAAAGTAGAATTTTCTCCGGTGACACCTTCACTGCAAAATCAGTCAAGTCAAGGCATCAATTTTTTCTTATTCAATTATTTAAGTAGACAAGGCTTAATAATCAAGAAGTCCTTTTGATGACATAAAATAGAAGTAAAACACAGTACTAATTCTAGCCAAAGTCGTAAACCTAGCGTTTGGATCTTCATGATTCCCGTAACCTTCTCTCTTTACAATTTCCATCACCATTTCGACATTGGCATCATCCACAGGACCATCAACAATACCATTTCCTCCTCTGATCACTTTCCCACCACCAATGCTGACAAGCACAACACTTTTAGACTCTCCAGGCTGGCAAAAGCAAACATGTTTCAGTCAAGAATAAAGTAGTAGATTTAATCAATAGCCAGTTCTTAGCCCATCAATACACCAAAGAAACATTTCTTTCAGTTTGCTTGATAAAAGTTCATGCATGAACTCTAATCCTAACTCCATATCTGCTAAAGTAAAAATAACAATCAGAACAACCCTATTATACTTTTAGAATGTTACTTCCAAATGCTTACAAATTTTCAGTGATGAAATCTTTTGGTTAATGAATTTTTATCATTGTAAATTCTGAGGCCTCCTCAAAATCACAATACTATCAGCTCAGTTTCATAACTGCACGCATGAAACACATCAAAACCTTCTATATGTCATCAATTCCTCTACCAGCATCTACTATTTCTTACCACTACTGGAGAAAAAATGTAACTCCTAAGTAAATGATCATAAGAACAACTCTATTAGAAATAGAGTGAGAGAATCGCGATTGACTTTTACAAGAAAGAGATTAATCTACCAGGATATCAATACTTTTAATTCCACTTAATTGATGGAGGTTAAAATGCTCAACCTCAAATCTGGTAGCTGTTCCTGCTGGTATATTTAGGCGCATGCCATATGCCTTCCTTCGATCAAAAACCATGGAGGGGTTCACCTCAATAAAGTGATAATGACTTCCCACCTGAAAAGATGCTGAATGATTAACACAAGAAACAAAAAGATCTTTTGATTCTTCCTCAGAAAAGTAGCAACGATTGAATTGCTTTTCTTGGCTATTATATTTTTATAGTAGCTACAAAGAAATGTAGCTAGATTCTCTAAACACATTGATAGAAATGGTTTGCCACTAGTCCAAACTCTGACGAAGTAAAATAAATCATATCAATTGCATGAAATAAGTTTGCCACACCTGAATTGGCCTGTCTCCAGTGTTGGTGACCTTGAGACTTACTGCTTTTCTTCCATGATTAAGTGTAATACTGCCACCTTTGAAGATCACATCACCAGGAATCATTTCATCTTCAATTTCAAGAAATTTTTCAGGCGAAGGCACTGTAATATCAATGTTCTTCTGTTAGTTCCCATTGGACTCTTCATATGGTACAAATATGGTAAGCCAATACCAGTACTAACCAAGCTGCATAAGCAATTAATATCTTCTATTATAAAAGTAAAGTAGTACACAAGGCTTAATATATTCAATTTTATTGTTACTGGCCAGGTAGGTTTTTAACAGGAATTATATCTGGGGATGAATGCGCTTTGAGCTGAACCTAGTTCGTGTACCTAAAGGTTAAGCATGCTAAATGCCTTTTGAAGAAAACAAAGATCAAAGGTAAGCCTTTACCGGGTAGAAAAGAACCATGTAAAGCAAGCTCCAGGTTCCCATTTTCACTAGCAATTGCATCGTGAACAGTGATTAACTTTGTCCCATCAGGAAATGTCCCTTCAACCTGCACTGAAACTCCTTTTAGATTATGGAGCTGCTGGTTTTCATTGTAGAAGAGTTTTAGAAAATTAGCAAAGAAAGTCCAGCAATGATGCCCGATGCATTGCATTGCATACATTTCAGGATATCCGAAAAATTCATTGTAGAGTTGAAAAGAACAGACAAAGTTAATGCAAGAAAACCACCCCCTCCTAAAGGGAAAACATATAAAATAATGTATAGCCTCTAGAACTACTAAGGCTAAGAAACTACTAGAAGTACCATTCAGGACGGATCTTCAAAAGATGAATTCAAACTCCATTTGCTGTAATTTTGTATTTACAAAACATTGAGCTAAATCACTAGACAAGCTGTAAAAACTTTCAGGCATGAAGTTAAACACCGATTATATGAATTGGAAGGAAAATTCACTGTCAGCTTTGAGTAGTGAAGAATAATACCTGAACAGAGTCCAATAAATGTGGAACAGCCGGAAGAACTTGTCTCCTGTTTAAACTTTATTTATTGGTACTATTTCTTTAACAAAGCTTTCTTATAAATAACAAAGAAAACAGGATAAATTGCATCATACCTTCCTAAAAGTTGTTGCCCAATGTCCATCAGTTCTGCCACAGTCTTATCACCATCACGAACAAACTCCAGAATCTACCATGGAAACCATATGAAGATATTAAAGCTCAAATTTTCTTCAACTGTCATTAGGATGTTCCACATAATCCCATGCCCCCACCCCTCAGAAAAAGAAAAAAGAATAAACGAAAATGAGAGAAGGAACATTTGCTCACAGTAATTACAGGCATATAACTCGCTTAGCTCACAAAATTAATGACCAAGAATTGCCAATGAAGTCCTTATTTACTACTCATAGTAAGGCAATAATCTAAACGTCCTGAAGCATGACTTCTATCAATTGTATAACTAACAACACACAGATTTAGCAACGGAGAGAAATTTACCTGAGTGGCTATGAGGGCAACAGCTTCAGTATAATTGAGCCTAAGCCCGCGTGCTAGACGCTTCTGGGCTAGGTACCCTGCATTATGAAGGTCTAGCTTCTCCACTTCTTTTGGGGTTAGTTTCATTCTTCTTTTCTCTTAAGTCTGTTTTTCACTTCTTTCTTTCAAAATCTGTGCCTCTCAGTTCTTCCCGTCCACCATCAACACTCCCACTAACCAAGACAACTATTTTAAACCAAAAAGCAAAAAAAATGGTATTAAATACAAAAAAGGGTAAATTTTATCTGCTGGACCAACAATGGCAGAGAACTGTATAATCTGAAATTTTGATGGAATAAGCAGATAATGATGATGATGATGATAAACGATAAACAGGGCTCAATCAGAAATCATATTTCCCAAAAGAAAATGGTAAAAGTAATTAAAGGAGCAAACGTTAAATTAAAGTCTTGCCTTTGAAAGGGCTTGAAGGTTTGCAGGAAATGCAAGCGGACGAATGACGGCGCTCTGGCTTGATGGTCTATAGAGTCTAGAGAGCTCGCGCCTGGCAATGTGTACACTATACATGGATGGAATCTTGAAAGGTAAGAATTTTTTTTTTTTTGTGATCATGCTTTCCATAAAAGGTGAAAAAAGAATTACAGTAAACGGTAAAAAGCATTAGTTACCCTTCCCCTTCCCCGTATAGGGAAAATAATTAAAAATGAAAAAATGAAAAAGGCCATGAAGGCTGACTCAGATCAACCAATGATTGCAGCTGAACGTGCCAAACTCATTGGAAGAAAAAAAATAAAGAAAAATTGCAGAGGGATTAAGGGAGTGCGCATGATGAGTGATGACACCAAAAAGGACAAGATTTGAGACAAAACAAATGCTAGTTTAGTTGTTTGAGTTTAGCTTGTGATGTGACATTAAGTGATTCTTTATTACAACAAAGCTCACACGAGGAGGACCCTCATTGGCCAAACTTCACATGTCCTCTCTTTTAACTTTAGAAAGTCACTTTGCAGTCCGCTTTGAGCCGTCGGATTACAAGTTAGATGATCTGTCCGAGGTTTGCAAACTACCGAGATGGATCCAAGCAAAGCAAAGCAAAAGGCATTTTTTACATAAAAGGGTAATCATAGGCTTTTCTGGTAATTTTATTTCTTTTATGGGTTTTTTTTTTAAATCAAAGTATCCCAATCTTTTATACATCTTTTGTATATTGATACGGTTAAGAATGAAAGAGAAGAAACGGAGCAGAAGTGAGAAGAAGAATAAAAGGGGAAGTAATAGAATATCAGAAATCAAAGAGTCTAAAGGGAAGGTAGTGTTTGATTGTCAATCTTCATGATGATATTTGGTTACAGTGGTGATATACATATATATGGCCAGATGAGGCCCATCACATACAATGAAAAACTAAAAGAATGGAAAACTAATATAATAGTATGGGCTAACATAATGGTATAAGTGTGGGCTAAATATAGAGCAAGCATCATTTGGCCTGTAACAATACCATCTCATTCACAGCATCCTTGTCCTCAAGGATGGAAAGCAAGGAAACACTATCGAAGGTCGTTGAAGCACTCTTAGGTGACGTCCTCAGGAAAGCAATTACTCCATTAAACCAGAACTTCTGTGACAGCTCAGCCATACTGCTTGCCAATTTTGTCGATCAAGGATAGCTACAGGTTCCTTAGAAAGAACCTTATTGTCAGCATCAATCATGGGTAGTTGCCTCTAAACAGGAGATGTCCCAATGTGCTTCTTCAATTACAAAACACGCAAAATTGGATGGATACGAGCATCAGTAGCTAAGCTCATCTTATAAGCGACAGCACCAATCTTTTCCACCACTAAGAAAGGTTCAAAGAACTTCACTGAAAGTTTCAGACATGCTCTGTTAACCACTGACTTCTGATGATATGGCTGTAACTTCACATATACCAAGTGGTGTGTCTCAAAAGATCGCTCACTGCACTTGCAGTTAGCTTGTTAAATAATGCAGTCACGAGCTTCGTCAAATTAAACAATTTGATTGCTGCCTCCCTCTTCTGCAAGTTGAGGTCAACAACGATAACAGTCAATTTTCCAGGCAAGTAGGGAAGATGGACTAATGCTGGTAACCATACACCACTTCATAAGGTTCGGTGTGAATTGCCAAATGAAAGGTGGTGTTGTAACAGTGCTCAACCAGGGGTAGCGAATGAGCCCAATCTCTACTTCTCTCTCCAGTCATACATTGAAGATAGGTTTCCAAGTACCGATTTACTACCTTTGTTTGGCCATCTGATTGGGGATGGTATGTGAAGATAGTTTAAGCTCTGTTCCTAGAAGCTTAAAGAGCTCTTGCTAAAATTTACTGACAAAAACTTCGTCTTTGTCAGAGACAATGCTCTGAGGAATTCCATAGAGTCTATAGATGTTATCCAAGAAGATCTGAGCAACAGTCAGTATAAAGAAAGGGTGAGATAAGGCAATAAAGTGACTATATTTACTAAGACGATTGATTACCACTAAAATGGTGTCCTTGCCATGGGATTTTGGGAGCTACTTGATGAAGTCCATAGAGATATCACTCCAAACATGGTCTGGGATAGGGAGGGGCTGAAGAAGACCAGGATAAGCAACCATGTCATACTTATTTTGTTGACATACAAAACATTCGCGCACAAATTACTTAACCTGTTGCTTCGTTCCCTTCTAATAAACTAAGGCTACTATGCACGTAATAGTAACTTCTATCCCAGAATGACCATCTGTAGCTGATGAATGAAAATAAGTGAGTAAATCACAGCATAATTAACACTGGATCATTACCCTCCACCAACTTCTTTTTTCTTCGTAACTGTCCCCCTTGCCAATTATAGTTTGCATTGCCGGTTGTAGGTCATTGGGCCTTATGAATAATATAGGGTATAACTAGGTCTTGGAGCCAAGATTGTTTGATTCTGTCAAGAAGATTTGACCCTAAAATAGAAATGGCTAGTATAGTTGCCTGCAGTCTCCAAGATAAAGCATTTGCAACAGTGTTAGTGTTTTCCTTTTGGAAAAGACGTTCATAATCATAACCCATCATCTTGAGAATCCATGTTTGCTGGCACTGGTGTGTGTACATTATGGTCAAGTAGAAAGCGCAAGCTGTAATGATCAGTCTTGATCTGAAAATGACGCCTAACCAAATAAGAATGCCATTTTTTAACCGTAATGAATATCGTCATCATTCCTTTTCATAGACAGAGAGTGTTTATTGCCTTGAAGATAATGTTTTACTGAAGTAAGCAATATGATGGCCATCTTGGCTCAACATAGCTCCAATGCCGAGGCTAGAAGCATAAAATTCCACCACGAATGTCGCATCAGAGTTTGGCAAAGCTAAGACAGAAGCCATGCTCATTCCTTGCTTAAGCTGTTCAAAGGCAGTTTAGGAGTTTATGGTCCATAAAAAGGCATTCTTTTTTAGTAAATCAGTGAGAGGTTGAGCCATCGATCTGTAATGCTTCACAAAGCACCTAAAGTAACCCGTAAGACCTAAGAACCCTCTGAGTTCTGTTATAATAATTAATCTAAATTTTCATAGATATATAATGGGTAGTGAGATTGACTTCTCTTAAGCTTTAATATTATGGGGCTTTACTTTACTGCCCCCCTCAAAGGCAAAAATTTAGTTGGATTTCCTGGTGGAGCATATATATATATAGTTCCAACAGCATCATCATTTATTTAAAGAGACAAGTCAATTGAACACACCATTAATGGTTGTAGGCACTGCTGCTGCTGTTCACACACAAAACATATCTAGATAGAAGTTGGGACAGTATATCTATATATAGAGAGATGCAAGTGAATATCATCCTACAAAGCCAAGAAAGAGATTATATGTATGATTAATGTTTGGTATCCCAAATCATTCAAATTGTTAAGTTTTAGGCTCAAAACTTACCAACTCAAAGATCATGATCTTTTAGCTAGTTTTATTTTCAGTTTGCCTTTTTTTCAATGTTTTAGTTGTTCCTCTGGGTTTTGTCTTTCATCTGCTGCTTTCCCTTTCACATATGGTTTCATTCATTCTTTCTTCTTTTGGATAAAAGCATTTGCATTTATTTTCTCTTCTATACACATAACAACATCGGCTAGCTGTTGTTAGTCTCACAGATAGAGATATTGGATCATGTTTTTATTATGTATAAAACGGCCGTCATTTGCAAAATTTAGCTAGGAATATCAAATATGGGAATATGGAATTACAATATGAAACAAAAAACATGCAGTATTTTTAGAAATGGGAAAATGAACAATGTTGTATAAGGTGATCGGGTTAGTGGTTAGCCAATCTTTATTCTCTAAGATAATCATAATAAACTATTATCGTATATTATTGAGGTTTTTTACAGATTTTTGGAACTTATAAATCATCTAGCAACGAGAGAGACTATGGTTAATGGAATTCGAATTTGAATATTGAACACAAAATTTTGTAAATCTTAAGTCTTAATTAACCTAAAATTTCTCTATAACTCAATACTGTTAAATAAACGTATCAAATATGATGAAGAGTTGATAGTCATGTAAGTTACCAATAAGTGCCGATCGAAATGATAGTGGTCTCTACTTAGATAAGGATGAGGACGTAAGTTCTATGGCCTGAAAATGCATTTGTTGAGAGAACTTTATCTTTAACGCTCCCAGCTCAAACTAGATTAGTTTTGAGTGGAAAGTTTAGAGCTACCTTTAGTTAAACCAAAGATAGTCACCTAAATTAAAGATTACTTCAAAAATGGGTGCCTGTTGCGGTGAGACCAATTATGGTGAGATCATGTTAAGGTTATTTTTAATTGGGGGCCAATAGATCTTAGTTGACAAATAAATACTGTGAGATGCAATTAATAGAAATTAACTTATAACTTTTACCTACAAATACTGATATCAAAGAGAAAAAGGAAGAAAGAGAAAAATCACCCACTTTAAATGTCAATGCCTTGTGTTACTTTTTATCTTTGCAACTTTCTATGGAAACATGTACAATGAGATTTGTTAAGGCTTTGGCTAACGGGTGCACGATGTTTTATATTTTATGCTATTAATGATAAGGTAGGTTCCATTATAAGTTAATTGATGTTTGTTAGAGGATAATATTTCAATGGGCCTATAGTCCACATTCTCTATAGACCAAATATTTTTTACATCAAAATCTTCTAAATTTCACCCAATAATTATATTATAAATCTCACAAATTTAACTCAAAATTCAACCAAAGCCCAATGCTACACATATAACCATTCTTTAATGTTCACCATGCTAGCCCAATTTCTATAAAAGCCTAAAAGCCTTATTCTTCCAAGCCTAGAAAGTATTCATAGCCCAGAAAGTATCTTCTTCTTCCTCGGTTAAGTTTCCATTTTCACCAAAGGAACAGGCCGCCTATTAACAACTACTAGGCTCTGCTCGCAATCTTTCATGACCATTGCTAATGCAACCAAACATCTCTGCAAGCACCATGATGAGGATGGCTATCCTATCCTCTGGTCACTAGTATGCGTGGTAACTCCACCAGCACCAACACTTCCCTGGACATCAACAAGTGACAAGCAGCTGTGATCATTTTCAATATTTCTTATTGTCCACTAGCCAAATAGTGCCTTTAAAATGGTAAATCTCCCATGATTTTCTCATTTATAAGCATCACACTAATGGCTATGCGATTGGGGTGTCCCTCAGATGACACCCACTAAGCCTTAACTTCACTCAAAGATGGTATGGCAATCACAGTCGAGGTACACCATTTTGTTAGCCACCTTCACTTGATTCCTATCATGAAGCTAGGACTAGCCCTTTTGGCTCATAGCAAATTTAAACACTCAACAACAAAAGAAAACTACATTATTTCCTTATTCCTAACGCTGACTAATGCTTCAAGTATCATTCGTTGAAGCTCCTTACCTCCATCAACAAGAACGGCATGATAGGGTGTAAAGAACAATGCATGGCAGTTAAATATTTTTAGGAAAGTAACGTTACTCAGTTCTTTTCCTTTTTTATTATTAAACCAAGTTTATTCTATGGTTGTCCGATGAACACGACTAACATTTCTCTTCATGCCTCAGGTGCTAATGCATGGACCAAGCCCAGGTAATGGGGGAACTAAAATTGGAAGTGTGGTTTGGTTGGCCATGAAAGGCTTGGCTATGTTCTGGTTGGCTTCAAGGCAATGTCTTGGTGATGAGCTTAGGCCACTTTGAGTTCGTTTAGAAGCCAACTAGAAAGAAGGAAATTTACTTAATCATGCATATTATATCTCCTAAATAATGGCACTGGAAAAGTATCTGTTAAGACCATTGGAAGGAGCCTCAAATGCATTAAATATGATTGGAAGTTCATATGGTCACAATGGCTATACACGGCAAAGAAAGATGATACAAACTGGACAAAGGTGGCACACAACATTTTTAATCGAGAAGCTGCTGATGTCAGCTGCTAATGATGAGCACCTGACAACATACTCCCTGTCAACCGTTAAAGATGCAAGGGGTAAAATGAAGGTACGCCAGACAAGGGTGTTGGAAGTTCACTTGCCCAAAGAGAAGGTAGAATTACCCGACTAAAGACTTGTGGTTCACCAGTAAGCAATAGCTAACATCCCATCGCTGTAAAAATAGCTCATCGGGCTCCTCTTCATGCAACAGTGATACTCTTTTTATACCAACATGCAACATTATTACTTGGATTATTCAAAGTCTCATGAGGGCTTATTGTACCTTTTCTGCCAAGAGCTTAACATACACAGACACATAGACAAGAAGAGTGAACAAAGTGGAAAAGTAAACATTGCCTTTATTAAGAAAATAGCCATTAGTTTAGTGAGATATAGCTTGAGTCACTGAAATTCCTCCAAGAATAGCCATTTCTTTCTCCTCTTCCAAATCCTTCCAATTTTCTTTCTAAAAACAAGGAAAATGGATTAATAAGAAAACAAAGATAGTTTTCTAAAAACCTTGTTTTCTTTCTAAAAACAAGGAAAATGGATTTACGAGAAAACAAAGAGAGATTTATGAGAAAACAGAAATACTTTTTCATGTTCATGTTTACTACTGGAGTTGGCTGCTGGAGTCCATTATTGAAGAGGGCTGTTGGGACATCTTGTATGCATGACTTGCTCACGTTAGTTACTAGAGTCAGTTAGTGAAGACCAATATCAAAGTTAGCTACTAGAATTCGTCATATCTACGATGGTTATGCCTCAAGCTAGAAAAGGGATGGATTTCTTGGCCCGTTTCCCACAAGCTTTAACCGAGGGCCTTGATTTCCTTCTTTTCGACTAGAGCCTAGAACAAAGGGGGTCTAGACCAATTCCATTTTCTTTTTTTTTTTGCTAGGTTTTGTCCAGTTGGCGACTTCACCTTACATGTGACCTGATGTTGCATCTTGCTTGTCAGGCCACATGTCCTTCACCCAAAACAATCCCAAAAGTGATGGATCGTAATTTTGAGTTTAAAATTTTTTATGTATGCTTAACATTGGTGAACTTATAAAAGCCATAAGAAGAATTCAAGAAGAATAACTCCTCTTCAAGTAGATGAGATCTTTATTTTCTATTGGTTTTGAAGAATATACACTAGGTTTATGCAATAGCTTCATTTTTATGAAAATGGGGGCTTTGGCTTACTTTTTACGAGAAAATTTGATTAAAAGCTTTCTTGAAGAAAATTTTCGTACTTGAGAGTAATGGGTTAGGTTGTCATCTTGATAGTTGTTTGAATTGTGAGTGATTTTGCAATAGTTGAAAAAGTTTAAAACAAATAAAAAATTTTGGCCTGAAGAAGGAAATGGTAGAAGAGCATTATTGGTTCATAGATAAAATCCATAACTTTATCGAGCCCATAAATCTTTTGTTTTTGGTGAAATTGAGCCCATGAATTTATGGATCAAATCTATTAATCTAGAAATTAATATAGGGGCTTGAAATCCTAAAACTTAAACTTTAAAATCTCCAAAATACGTATTTCTGGAATATACATGTAAAGATGCCTATGAGATTGTCCCCATAAGAAAAAAATTAAAAGTACCAATGTAAGAAATAAGAATATAATTTTTAACATATTTATAATAACTCTAACTTATAAAATTAATTATTTTTTTATAATTATAATATACTTAAAAAGATAAAATTAATTATCTTGTAAAATATAGTCAATGAATAGAAAATAGGTGAATATCCAAATGATTAGATTTGAAGAAGACATATACTATAATATAAGAGATTATCCATAAACGTTATATATTATATTTATATTAGCAATTAAGTAATGAACAATAAATTTGAGATAAATAAATGATTAAATTTGAAGAAAATATGTATAAGTCTAAAATTCATAAATATTATACTAGTATATGAAGTAATGATTAATGAATATGAAATCGATAATGATCAAATTTGGAGAAGACTTAGATTCATAAACAACATTAGTAGAACTTTTATGAGCTTTTGAGAACATATGTACAAGATTAAGATCCATGCACATTTCATTAATAATATGAACTAATGATCACTGCATTGTAAATTTGGTAAATAGTTATATTTAAAGATGAGATATTTAAGATAAGATCCAAGTACACTAAATTAGTAATATTCAAGGATTAAATATTCACTACAATATTTAAAATTTTTGCCTTAAAGTGATTTATTCAACGATTATTTGAAGTTGCATTGCCTCAAATAGCATTTTATGCAACAATGTTTGGACAATGACTTATAATAGTTGTCTTTTAAGAGATTAGGCAACAAAAGTTAGCAATATTTGTTAATATATTGCCTTATGTTGTGAGTGCATGTAATGATTGCAAAATTTTTTGCATTGTATTAACCATAACTTTGATAAATGCAACTGAAAAAAATTTTGTTGATTAACATTGAATTTAAAATAACAATATAAGAATGTTACATATATAAACTTAAATGTTACAAAGAATCATAGATATAAAAAAAACATTTAAATTGTTGTTTTAATTGCATCCTTTAATAAGACATTTAGATTTTAGTTTTATATACTAAAAAACTTTCTTTGGCCAAAAGTGCATAACACTATATTAATATCTATAAGTATAAATTAACTAATGAAGAATTGATCAAATATATATAAGAGAAATTTAAAAATTTTAAAAATGAAAACAGTATAATGTTATACATATATATTTTGGAGTAATGGTGAGTCTTTTATGTTTATTAATTCATCATAATAATTTGTAAAATTTTCTAAAATTTATCATGCTAAATTTTTAATTTTGTATTGAAAAATTTTTCTTTAATATATATGTATTAAAGTTTTACTTATTTTTTATACAAAGAAAATTACTAAACAATATGAGAAGTAAATTATAAATCATAAAAACTCATTACATAATTAAAATAAAATTAGTTCAATATTATTAATCCATTAAATACATTTTAAATCGCAACAAGTGATTAATCTTGCTTATATTTCAATTTTATTACTACTATAACGAGGATATATAATTTTAAATTAATTAATTGAATTGATATCTTTCTCTTTCCAAAACTATACTATATATAAGTAATATATATATATATATATATATATATGATAATAATCTTACATTCTTTTAAAGTAGTTATAAAATTTGGTTTCAGAGAACTCCAAATGATAATTTGGATTTTTTTTAAATATTTTTTTGAATTAAATGATTCTAGAAATTTTTTTTACAATTAATATCTTTAGATAAATATCCAAAAAGATAACAAGCAAAAATATTATAATAATATTAACAAACAAAAATATTATAATAATATCTTAAAAGACTTTTATTTTTCCTAAAAAGATTTTAATGATAATTTATTTTTTCTCAATGTCATACTTTATTCTTGTATCATCTAATTTTTATATAGGTATTATAAAATTTGATGATAATTATTTCGTCACTTATTTTATTGATTTGTTTGAAATTTTAATGTTAAATTGTAATGATTCCAACGTAAAGTGAGGGCTTAAACCTATTAATAATAATAAAATACTAGTAGTAAACCAAAAGAAGAACAAATGAAAAAAAATAAAAAATAAACTAGCAAGAATTGACGGGATAAAAAAAATTGAAAGACAAATCCAAAATTACAAAATAAGAGTTTTTGTTAAAAAAGAAAAACAAAATAAAAATAAGTGACATGATAACGTGATAAAAATTAAAAAAAAAATGAAGTAAAAGAGAGTTCAATAAAAAATTGATAGACACGTTTTCAAAATCATTTTTTGCACTTTTACTTCCGGTTACGTTTTTTCTAGTCATCAATGATTTATTAATGTCTAACTGTCTCTCCATTTTATCTAATATCCAACGATCAGATTATGTGATCTTTCTTAATCTCACTATAAATAACCTCGTCGTAGTCAATACCTAAAAATGAAAAAAGTGTTCCATTCCCACAAATTAGTGATGGTTAAGTGGTCCTGACTCGGTGAGAGATCCCCCTACTAGACAAGGAGGCCAGCTAATCTTTCAGCCTTTCTGCATGGCAAAAGATGGAACTGCATGGCCCATTGCTACACAATGTAGGTTGCTTTTTTGCAGTGATAATATGGACCATTTTGAGCCACAAATTTAATTACAAACTTTTTTTTGGAACTACAAATTATTCTTAATCTTAAGTATATTATAATTTAATATAATGAATTTTATTGAATTCCAATCAACAACAAGAAATTAAGAAGAATCTTGACGTGTCAAAAGCTGATATGATTCGAGAAATTCATTCAATTTATCCAAATTTAAAACTAATCCAATATGATTAGACTAGAAAAAGTAAGTAACCTAAATCTAATAGATCCGAAATCCAATTAATCTAAAATTAAATGACCAAAAGTTGAATGACCTAAAACCCGATTAATCCAAGAGATTAACTCATAAAACACAAAAGATTACCCAAAAATAACTCGAGATATTAACTTAAATAGCTGAAAACCTAAACCTAAATAACTCGAAAGAGTCGATAGCCAAACCCTAAGGGGGCATTTGGTTCGGGTCATGTTACATTCCCTGTGGGAATGTACACCATGTCAAGTTATGTGTCCTCATTTGGTTGCTCTGACAATAGTGTTAGAGGACATGTGATTACCACAGAGGTGGTAATATGGGTGGAAATGTGAATACCACCCCCCTTTTAGATTATGTTACATGTCCTACCATTTTGGCTCCAATATTCCTATTTTACCCTCACTTATTTCTCATTATACCAACAAACAATGATATTCTTTTTTAGTTTGACAATATTTATATTTAAACCAAAAATAATTGGTAATTTTAATTGAAGGAATTATAGATTATTTGTATCTTTATATATTTGTCAATTATAAATCTTATTTATCAAATTATTATTTTTATTGTTAATTTTTTGATTTTGTTAATGTTTACTTTTTGTTATTGAATTTATTTAATAGTTTCAAAATGTGTTAATTTAGTTAGAATATTAATTAATTAGAATATAAGTTTAGAAAGTTTTTTTACATAAGTGAGGGCAAACTAGGAAAATAGTCATTCATGTATGTCATATTCCCACATCAACCAAATATAATAATCTAAGATGTCCATTTTTCCAACCAAACACAAAATGCACACATTACCAGGACATCACATTGCTAGGTAATGTGGTGGTAATCTTGTCACGCCCCGACACGACAGTCGAGCACGTAACAATCGCCGCGACTCTTGAAATGCATTCTATTAGGTTAGAATACACTCCAAGGGTCGCAAGGCTAAAACAGTCATTTTACACATTTTTCCCTCATACAGTTTTTATCCAGTTCAATAGTTAAAACATTTAACTAACATGTAGACAAATCAAAACGGATAAAATATCAAATTGTCATGGCATGAAAATTCATGTAGATACAAAACACCAAAACTTCAAGACATTTACGAAAATGCCATCAGGTTTTTCGACATATTTTTGTAGAATTTATTTACGGACTTCCGGAATTTAGAAAAATATCATGTCAGTTTCGAAAAGTCTTAGACCCATTAAAAAAGAATTGGCTATTTAAAATGATATTTTTATACTCGATGGGCCCTACACGAATATCTTAAAAATAACACAAAAGAGTTTACTCTTTCACCTCTGGTCAAAACTGGTACAAGATGCCAATTACTTTCCCACCACAACGTACTCTAGTAGCGCGGTCAACTAGCTACAACCTGGAAAATAAGTTTTATGAAAACGAGGGTGAATAACTAGGTTATTCAGTGAGTGGATAACCGATAAAAACATTTATAGTAAAATTGAAGTTCACCAGAAATAAGGATAAGTTTAAATACTTTAAAAAATCAAATATTCAAAATGATATAAAAGAGCCATTAGGAAAAGAGATTTCCAGAAAATAGGCCCATGGGTCAAAGATACTGTCCGTCAATTTCTCTACCCAAGCTGTCGCCTTGGCCCGAGGTCGACACTGGGTGACTGAGTTCCATCCTGCACGGTAGTGCTACAGAATGAACTCTCGAATGCCTTGTCGGTTTCCCTCCGCGCCTCCGATCCAAGGCTAAACCATAAGCACCCGCGCCCCTCAAAAGGCGGTCCACAGGCTACTTAGTTACTGCAGTAACAATAAATTCCCCTCGTGGGGCTGCCGCGAGTAACAACTTATGACCCAGATGGCCTTTCCACAGTATCATTTCATCGCACAAAATATTAACATCACACTTTTCAAAAACACAAGTTTCTTTCTCAATCCATAAATTAAGAAATAATTTTGTCTTAACACAGTAAGATTTTATAAAATCTCATAAACCGTTCATCAATACTTTAATTTGAGAAATCCAAGTAAACAGAGGCATTAAATCGAAAAATATTAAATCAAGTATAAAAGCAATTTTGAGTTAGTCATCCACTCATAGTGAGGTCCGAACTACGCTTGCTCGTCCTCGACCAGTTCCTTATCCCTTGATGATGTTCAAACTCCTAATTATTCATACCTTGATTAGGTTCCCATAACCTTATGAAATATTGGATTAGAACCTAAACTAAATGCAATGTTATGCAATGTGATGCAATTTCTTGGCAATCTAACACTTAATCAATCTCCCTCATTAATAATCTCACTTCAATTTACTCCAAAGTAACCACATTTCACTTAAATTCACAAAATGGCCAAATGCCATTTCTTCTAGACAATTTCGGCACCCACCTCACATATTTGCCAATTCTTTCTTCAATACATCTAACAATCAAATTCTAATAATTAAATTCTCCACATTTACACCCAAATAATCCCAAGAATACAATCAACTAATTAAAATCTTACAAAATTGAAATCTTGCATTTTTCTCCTAAGAATTTCGGCTTAACCATTCCATGTTACACTTTGTCCATTTAGCACTCTCCAAGATCAATTTCTAGCAAATTCAAACATCTCATATTATTCTAATTCAACTTATAAACTTTCTTGCCAACTAAATTTCATGAATCTAAAATCCATAATATAGCAATTCCTTTCCTTCCTTAATTTCATGTACCTAACTCGCATTTCCATATTAATTCACTTCCAATTCAACTACCTTTCCATTAAATCAACCAACTAACCAAATACCATTCTTCCTTTGTGAATTCGGCACTACATTACAAAATTGAAAGTTTCTTTTTCCATATAATTTCATCACATTTTCTAGTGTAGTAAACTTTCATGAATCTCATATTCCAACCTCAAACTTTCTTGAATCCAAATTTGGCCTAAATCTCAAATTCAAGAATTCTCCATAACATTTCTAATTTTCTAGATTCGCAAGCCTACAAGCAAAATCAAACTAAATTGACTTGATATTCATGTTTAGCATGCCAAAAAATTATAATCTAAGATCAAAATTAGGCATGCTTACCTTTGGATTTTGGTTTTCCACCAAGAACCTTAATTCTTCAAATCCAAATTACTTCCAACCAAGTTCGAATTCTTCAAAATTGATAGAGGGCTATTGATGGGCTTGTTGAGAGCTTCAATTTGACTATAAACTTGTGGGGATTTTGATAGATTAAATTAGGAGAAATCAAAATAGGAAGAAGTTGTGAAATTGGAAGGAAAATGGAGAAAATGAAAGAAAATTCAAGAATTGTCTTGAATTTTCCAAGACATGGCCGGCCACCACCCTATATATATATATATATATATATATATATATATATATCCTTGTCATGTGCCATGCACATGACAAGAAAAAATCTTTTAGCAAAATTACTATTATGCCCCCATGGACGGTTTTGCCCCCCAAAATTTTAAAAATTCCATTTATGTCCTCAATCAGTCCCAAACCTTATACACTATCTCAATTTATTTTTCAAGCCCTGTCGAGTCATTTTGCGCGAAACTGAATTTTTAAATTCCTTACCGTTTGTAAACTATACTATTCCAAACTTTTACCACCTTTACCACCAAATTTCTTAACTACCCATCTTCCACTATAATATTTTTCCATACCCTAGATCATGAAATGCTTGATACCATCTACTAAGATGAAATTCATGGAGCAGGCAACTGAAAAATTGCGGAGCAAGTATTATAAATCTTATGTCCACAAGTAATGTAACATCACCCCAACCAAACACACCCTAAAGATCTAATGGCCAAACTAAACAAACTCGAATCCGAAAACCCTGAAAACCTAAGTAACCTGAATTGGAATGACCAAAAAATTTCTTTGGATCAATTTGGCTCGAATCTGTAATCCGCCTAACCTGTCAATTTGACGTATCTAGAAAAAAGAAATGATCTCACGGAACTAAGACGTGGCATCAAGTTTAACCTTAAATAATTTTTTTTTTTAATTTCAAGATAAGTTTCTAAATTATTTGTGACATTTTATTGGGTAGGATTTAAGTTAAATATATAATTACAATTATATCACATCTTGATTTCATTATAATTCTTACGGAACCAATTTCATGAGATCATCGTTCTTCTAAAAAAGCTTGAGAGAGAGAGGAATAACATGTTGCACACTACTTATTCGGTTATTGACACACTCGGACCTAGCACGACCTTTTCGTACGAACGGAATAGTGCAAGATGGCGTAATAATTAAACAATATGTCGGTCCGGCTGTGTCAAGTCTGAAGAGAAGATAAGCTTAAGACAAGACGTAGTTGGAAGATGAGATTGGTGACCATGCATGGAATTACTAAAATGGACTTCTTTAAGTCCATAGCCAATGGATTGGACGTCCATTGGTGAATTGGTCGATGGATTGGGCCAAGGATCGAAATTATAAGAGGTTTCAAAGAGGGGAAAAAGTCTGGCTCGAGGCCCGAGTAGACCCAGTGTCGGGCCTTGCTATAAATAGGGGGAGATGAGCTCTCCCCCTCTCATTTTCTCTTCTCCCCCTCTTCTCTCCTCTCATTTGCTCTCTCGGAGCAATTTTGGACTTTTGGCCGATCCGGACAAACCGACCTCAAGTTCAAGGCGAGATCTTGGTGAGTTGTTCTTAACTCCTTGAACTATGTTCCATTAAGTTTCCACGCTTATCCATGCATTGGTCTAGGAGAAATCCAAGCTCAAAGTTAGTTTCAGCTTTTAGTTAGATTTTAAGTTTAGATTTGAGATTTAATAACTTTGAACTTGTAATTCTCGTTTCCGCTCCGGTAAACATGTCGTGGGAGATGAGAGAAACATCCATCTCGAATTTCACGACGATCGGTGGACCGAAGGGCTCGAGAACCGAGAAAAAGCCTCGGATTCCGAGGCTGGTGCGCGGCTCCCTCGCAGGAGCCGCGTCTCTCCCGCGCGGGACATGGCCATTTTGGCCCAACAGCGGCTGGGCCATTTTAGGCCCAAATTCGAGGGGCTGGGCCTGACCCAACTACAGGGGCAGGCCAGCCTGGCCCAGAACCGGGTCGGGCTGGGCCCGTAGGTGTGGGGCCCACGGGTCCCCAGGGGCATTTTCGTAATTTTTCACCAAGTGTTCAATTTTTACCCCGGAACCTCCCGGACACTTTTCTAAGCCCCGAATCACATCCAAGCCCAAATCTTAGGTCATGTTAGAGCCTCATAGGTGCATTTATAAATTTAATTATGAATGCTAACTTATATTTCCGTGTACTAGGGCTCCGGTTGAATCGAGTGCGGCGATGCTCCAGAGGTTGAGCTACATGGAGCGCTTGGGAGTATACGATTCTCCCATCACTGTGAGTGGCTTAGATTTCTTTGTTTAGCCACTGGGGAAAATGATTTTAAAAACATAAATGTTTTCAAAAAGGTTTTGGGATATGGGAAATCCACACACACACACAATTGTTTGTGATATACCCACACAGTGAGTGGAATGTTTTAAAAAGGAATATAAAACTTATGTGTGTGTGATTATATGTTTTAAATATAAATGTTTTATGTGTATATATATATATATTTGAAATATTATTATTATTATTATTGAGGGTACGATGCCCTTGGGAGATGAGTGATTGAGAGGGTTCCTCGGAGCTCCAATTTGCGGGAGTGTGAACCGAGTTTGAGAGCATGCATGATACTTAGCCGTGGACCGCCTATCGAGGGGCACGGTGAGTCAAGCCTGGTTGGGAGAGGCGTAGGGAAACTCGCTAGGGCTCCAGTTCACTGTGTTCCACCACAGTGAGGCACTTCCGAGGGAAAGGGCTAGAGAAAGAGAAAGAGGAAGAGAAAATATTTTTAGAAAGAAAAGAGATAGCCCTCGGTGCAGTGAGGCATAAGACGACCGACGGATCGCGCCTCCAGTTTGATAGAGATGCCAGCCCATTTTATGTATATATAATTATTTATTTATTTAGCGTGTTTTTAAAAGAGGATTCTCAGCAGGAGAACCAGAAAAGAATTTTTTTTAAAGAAAAATATTTATTTTATTTTATTTTATTTTGGATTTCCCTTATCTGCCCTAACCCAGATGGAGATTCTTAGAACCTCTGTCACTCACCTGTATCCAATGTGGATGGATGCAGATTCGCGTACGGAGTCAGCTTTAGAAAGGAGGCTCATTAGAAGACGTCGGTGGCTTAGACTTAGTAGAAGTTTCTGCTGCATAGGTATTCCTTTTAAATTAATCCACTGGTGCACTATTTAAGTTTTGTTATTTTATTAAATGATTTTAATCAAGTTTTAAAGGTTTTTCAGCGATGATATCCATTTTAATGCCTTGCGGTGCTTCTGGTGCGTGACTGACCGACACGTTCTTCGAAGCAGCACTGCAGTTGCCACGTGACCGACCAGGGCGGGTCGGGGCGTGACAGTTATTCCCCGGTTGCACCGTTTGTCCTAATTTCCCCAGCTGATCTCCTTTCCTTTTTTGTCTTTTTCATTTATTTCCTGAAAAGGAATGATTGACTAATTGTAGTTATATTAGGTGAAAATAAATTTTTAATGTGCGTCGGCAAGCTAATCAATGTGCCAATATCATGACTTACCCAGCTCCGTACGGGGAGTTTAATGTTGTCACATATGTCGACCCACCTACTACTCTTTCGCTTGATTCATAATGACATTGACACCTAGGGTTTGTACGACTTAAATAGTTTTGTCTATTCCTTTAAATAGAAAAAAAAATAGACACTCCTAAGTATTTTTTTCCCCCTTGAAAGCAATTCAAATTCACATCTACATTTATTAGAACGTGTTAAACGTAGTATACTACATATGAACACTTGGTCCCCTGAAATTACGGAAACCAGAAATCCAAAGCAATATTTAGCAAGAAACACGACAAATTTGGGTAAATGATGATGAGGACGATTTTAATTTGATCGGATTAATGGACCCAACATGATTATTATAGTAGTATTTTGGTTTACTAGGAGATCATTTCCCCACGAGACAGGATGAGAAAAACGAGGTGGTGGGTGCAGCAACAAACTTTCAAGGTTTTCAGATGTCAAGTTGGACAAAGGGAAAGTTAGTTTGAGAGCTCATGCAAAATAGCTAGGACTGGTAGATGAATATATAGGATTTTATCCTTTAATCGTCACATCTCCTTCAGTTAAACTTAATTAAATACAATTACTTATGTATTTTATTACTACTAACAAATTGCATTCATGATGAGATGAGATTGTTCCTGACGAAATTCATTTCCCCGGTAATTAAACCAACGTTGAGCCATGCACCGGGAATCATTAAATCCTGTCAGACAAGCTTAATGTACATCCATATTTAATTAAGTTTTGGGGGTCTTCTTCTGCTGATTTGCTTGACTTCACAAGAAACTATATATGTCACGTTGAAAACTTGTATTTTATTGTTTGTTTATAGATGCTAATACGTCCAAATCAATTTGTTTAGTGTTTCGTGGGCGCTAGTTGCTTGATGACCCACATCATTAATTTTTTTTTCCTTTTGTTTTGGTCGGACACAGCATTCCTTTGAACGTGAAATTTAAAAGAACGAGGACGCATCTACAACTCTACGACTACATCTATATAAACCACCTCGGCCATTCTATAGGAAACAACTGTCAATTTTGGATTGAGATTTGAGAGTTTAGTGGCAGTTTTCCATCATAAATAAATACATATCTCTAAGCACAAAAGCGTCGAGAGATCGATAACGACCAGGTCACCGGACTCAATCAGCAGCATATAAAAATGGGTAGGAAGCCATGTTGTTCAAAGGAGGAGGGGCTTAGTAGAGGAGCTTGGACAGCCAATGAAGACAAAATCCTCACCGATTACATCAAGGTCCATGGCGAAGGAAAATGGAGAAGCCTTCCTAAAGCAGCTGGTAAGTATAGAGAGAGACTTTGGGCGATGGAATGCAACTTTGGCTGGTAGAATATTAACATTGACACAAGATAGTGACGGTTAACACTTTCAATTATGACAATGTCATCCATACAGGTTTAAAGAGATGTGGGAAGAGTTGCAGACTTCGTTGGCTGAACTATCTGAGACCTGATATCAAGAGAGGAAACATCTCCCGTGATGAAGAAGATCTCATTATCAGACTTCACAGACTCTTAGGCAACAGGTCTTTCTTGATCTTTACGTATGTAATGATTTGTTGACTTTCATTACTTAGCCTATAACTCCAAAACTTTGAAATTTTGTAGATGGTCTCTGATAGCCGGAAGGCTACCGGGGCGAACAGACAATGAAATCAAGAATTATTGGAACACTGTTTTATCAAAGAGGGCGCCACAAGTGAAAGAACTCGATGGTCTAGATCATACTAGTAAAGATGAAAAGAAATTCAAGAAACAAAGAATCATGAGCTGCCCTAGTAAGGCCCCAACTGTTGCTAATGTTATCCTTGCGAAGGCAGAACGTTGCACCAAGGTATTTATCAGCCAACAACAACAAGCAACTCGGAAAGATGAGATTACAGCTCCATCCATCGATTTCGAGTCCAAGTTCGTGCATGAAACTGCTGTAGAATGTGAATCCAGCGATGGGTCATTTACATTACCGTCCTCCAAGGAGAAAAACAATGCTTCATCAAAGTTCAGAATGGATTTTGACAATGGGGAAATCAGCAGTACTGTTTCAGAAGGTCTTGCTTCTGATTTGATGCAGCTTTGTGATTTTAACTTTTCTGATATAAACACTTTGATATACGAATATGGTAATGAGACAAACGATTGCGGTGAAGAGCCTTTGGCACGGCCGGAGCAGGGAACGGTGGAAAAATATTGGAGCGGCAATGATTGTGTCGAACTTGAAGCTAATAATAACTTGGATTCAGATTTTGGGTTTTTGTCTGCGTTTCTGGAGTCCAGTGAAGACTTAAACTTTTTTGATTATCACAATATCTCTGAAAATTCAAATTGGATTTTGTAGGTTGGTTGCGACACGTTTTAGTCGTTTGTCTATCTTTTTTTTGTACAATTATTCAATCAATGTATGTACTGTGAAGCAGAAGCACATGCGCTTTCACAAATGTAGGAAAATAAGTGTATCTTTTGGCCAACGACAAATAAAAATAAAATAACGGAAATTTCACACCAATAAGAAATTGACAACAGCGAGGGACTTTATGTACTTTTGTTGTTTGGAATCCTTCGTCCATGGTTTTTTACTTTACAAATGTCTTCGAACCTGCATTTTTCCGAACCATTCTTTTTTATTTGCCAGGCTGCATAAGAATGTTATGTGTGGAGAATAGGGAGAAAAAGGAAAATAATCAAGGATGCATGAAGGGATCAGAGGTTTATATTTGTAGATGTAGATGTAAAACAAAGTTGTTGGTTGAGGAGTGAGGAAACGTCACAGAAATATCGTAAAGAGGTGCAAGAGGCGGTGGAGAGAAAGACCGAAGCAGATCTTGAAAGAGTGTGTGATGGCAGGTGGTGGTTTTAGCCTTCGAAGATTACTGGTTTAAAGTTTGTAATGTATTTTTAGTTTTAGAATTTTTTGGATGTCAAATGTGTAAAGTCTCTGGCTAGAATTTCATCAATCCTTCTCCTTGTGAGAAGGGATCTATTTATAGCCAAAAGAAGTAACCACCATTTGGAAGTTGCTTCAAGTAATATTAATAGAACGTGAGATAATAGGTTATGAGTAGTGAGTAAATCCTGGGATGATGGATGTATATGTGCTATAAATAAAGATATATTACTTGAGAAAAATCAACTAACATAATTAGGAGGGGTTGCAAGGAATGTAACATCACTCTCTTTTCAGGAAAAGTTCGGGAGAGGGTTTCCAACTACCTCATGATTTGAGCATCTAAGTCATCTAACACATCCCATGATGGGGTTGACCCTAAGACTCTAAGACCGTGCCACACATCTTGGGTTAACACCGTCAATTATATGAAGTTTATAACAATCACAACAATCAACATCTGCAATATTCAACCTGGTAGCCGAAACGCTGGATGGAAGATTGAAGAGTTGTGGTTCAATACTTGAATTCCTATGTTTGGCCCGGCTTGAGCTTATAGCAAAAGTGCTGTTTTAATAGAGCTGTTTTATAAGTGCTGTCTAGAGAAGTTAAAATAACGTTTGACAAATTTAACGCAGAAGTGCTGTAAGTCGTAGAAAGCTGTTTGGTAATTTATATTGTAAAACTGTTGTGAAATGTTTAAATTACGAAAAAGGATATTTTATCTTTTTGTATAAATATTTGAAAAAAAAAAGTGTTATTTTGTACGTATTAACTAATATATATATATACTTCATACAAATTATATAATAATAAAAATGATAAATAAATATTTTTAATTTCCATATTATTTTCAAATTATTTTTAAAATAATTATGTATAAATTTTCAACCAATTGGAATTCTTTTATATATACCTTTACTACAAATAGAAATTATGAATTAATTTATTTAAGGTATGATCAAATAAAATATAACAATAATTAAATGTAAATTATAAAATTTAAAATAAAATAACTATACAAAAAAGTTTGATAATATAAGTCAAATAAAACCTAAATAATAACAAAAGAGAGTGGGTTTGCGGCTTGTTGATGAGAAAAAAACAAACAAGTGAGAAAATTAGGATAGGGTTGTCATTTTAAGAAAAATATAAGGGTATTAAAGGCGCATAATAAAATTTCATTAAAAAAAGCTAGCTTCCCGTATAAGCTCTAAAAAGTGATTTTTGGGGAAGCTTCAAATTGTAGCTTTGGCTGGAAGCAGAAAAACTGCTTCCCTGATAAGCTAAAATTTCAAAAAGCCATACACCCAAACACCTGACTTTAACTTCTAGAATAGAGAAGCACTTAAAAAAGCTGGGCCAAACACCCACCTACTCTTCGGATCCACTGGAGTTCAGATACTGCCAGCTGAAACCTATCCCAACCTCAAGGACCATATGGGTCTAAATGAACTATATATCGTGTAAGTTACAATTTAAACCCCCGAGACTCTCAAGCCACACAGTACGTTACTGGCAAAGGTGGCTATATATGGATCCCTGTGCACGTAGGGAGATGATAAGAAAGTGGCTGTGCTTTACAAATTGCAAGGGAGTTGGATGCGAAATTTGCCGCTGGAAGTTGAAAGCCATTATTAGAATCACAGAGCTACTTATATATCCTCCCTCCTTTGCAGGCTGAGGGTGTTCCACGTCCCTATGACGTTGGCAGCTTGAATTCAAACAATGACTTCTTTATATTTTTTAAAGAATGAAAATGAAATTTGTTTTCTCCTACCGATCATAGCCTAAATATATTGAAAAGCTAACTTGGTTCCCTGCAGGCTGCATCATGGCCAGAGCAAGATGAAATTGATAGACTGGAGCAACTTAAGGAGATCGTTTCACTAGAAGAAAAAGAGATTGATGGACTCAATCAAGGGTCTAAACAGCTGAAGAACAGCCTTTTGATCTCCAGAACTCTCTGTAATTTGTGGGAACAAACGGCTAAATGGTAAACATTAAGAATGTTGAAACATAGGGAGAAGAAGGTAAATACCATTAAAATGTAAACCCTCCCCCCACCCCACCCCAACCAAAAGAAAAAAGGCTAAATATTAAAAGGACAGTGGTCCCGTTCAAAAAAAATGCGAAACAAAATTGAGAAATTAATCACTTTAAAAGAAGAAACGAGAAAATAAAGCCCACTGGCGATAAATTAGATATTATCATGTCATAGTATTAATCACCACAATCTGCAGTAAAAATTATTATTTTGTTGCAAAAACAGCTCTTGGGCTCACAAAACCAGCACATGGTCAAAGTCTTAAGATGAAAACTACTGATTTGCCGATCCGACAATGTATCGGATTAGTTTGAACAAGTTACAAAATGTGGAGAAAGTGAAAAGTGAAAGATGAGCTCCTATGAAGAGAGAACGTTCTGAACCTCAGAGGTGACCTCTTTAGGAGGTTTCTCCGCATGAAGATTGGCAAGAATACCGTTGCTACCATAATAATCAATGACCTGCACGTCAAACAAATCGAATTTTTGTATACGATCATCATGAGAGAGGAGAACACAACACTAAGTGAAAAACACCTGAAAGTGAATAAAGGGGGCTCCAAGGCTATCCAAAATTGGTCATGATGCTTGAGAAGTGCATGTTTGACTGTTTTATATGATGAATACAACAGAGAAGAAGCTCTAAAGGTAGAATGCAGTTACGAATTTTCTACAACAGGACAAAAAAAAAAAACTAGAGGCAGTAAAAAACACCCAAGTTGCATAAAGTGATTTAATAAAAACAAAATCAGTGACTTCAAGAAAACTAGATATTGCATAATCTCAATGATGAAACAATTTTGCTGCAGAAAAAAGCACAAGGTAGAAACTACAATCTTAGAATGCAGTTGTGCAAGTAAATTATGAAAACCCTATAACAATAACTAATGCAGGAATACATGGACATATAGCAAACCTTCGATGACTCTGGCAGGTTAGAGTAAAATGACTAAAGAGTCAACCAATCTTACTGTTATTTTCCACAAATGAAATAAAGAGCATACCGGTTCAGTCTGCCTGTGAAAAGCCTCCAGCCTTGACTTGAGAACTGCAGGGGTATCATCTTTTCTTTGAATCAAAGGCTCGCCAGTGACCTTAAGTGGACAGTAAAAACAAGATGAGACAAAGGGTGCAACCACAAAGAACCTGTGACTGGCAGCAGAATACTTCGCAAAATTCAAATAAATATGGTGGTCAAGTATGAACATTAAAGTTTTAAAGTGTACAGATGCCAATGATTCCTAAGTCAAGAGGGGCAAAAGAACAGGCTGAGGCCTTAGAAGGTCTCAACTCCCAAGGTCAGATCCCCCATCCCTTTTTGAGAAAGTGCATCATCACATCTCAAAATAAACAACCCATACAATACACTGTACATTCATCTTGCATTTGGAATGAAAATTCTTGGAATTTTCTAAACAAATCATTTTAACTTTTAAGAATATATATCCTACGTTCTTAATCCTTTACCCTAAGCAAGAATTTTAGGTGAATTCAAGGAGAATGCATGTATTCGCCAAAAAAAAAAAGGAGAATGCCTTTTATACGTTTTTGCTTAATGAACTAAAGAGATGTTTGCAAACACAGACAAAAAGCATAAAGGCTGATGAATGTCACTGTGCATCGAACAACCAGTCTAGGTATCTAAAGTAACAGAGCTTGAATATTTGCTCAATGTTGACAATCATCTTATACTTTAGAAAAAGAGAAAGAGTAGAATGGATGTCAAAAACACCTACATCATCAACACCGGGAACTTTGGGAGGTGCAAATTTTGTGTGGTAGGTTCGACCACTGGAAGGATGAATCCAACGACCGGTGATTCTCTCCTCTAATATCGAATCATCAATTGCAAAGTTCAACACCTTGTCAATCTTAGTTCCCTGCTTTTGAAGCATCTCATCAAGCTGTATGAATGATAACAGACATTTGTTAGAAATGGAGACAAAATCAAAGCCAGAAAATAGATATATATTAAAGAAATAGATGCACAAGGATTTTAAGCGACATTAAAAGCAACAGCACCTTCTGTGCCTGAACCACAGTCCTTGGGAAACCATCTAAAATAAAACCCTTTTGGCATGAGGGTTTCTTCATGGCTTCATCAATTATCCCAATCACCAAGTCATCAGAGACAAGTTCCCCCTACATGACCACGACAGAAGTACTAATACTATAAATTACAATTAGCAATTAGATGAATACAAAACAAGTTACAAGCCTATTGGAATTAGACAACGGGGGGGCAAAATGGATTTACTTTATCCATAGCTTCTTTGGCCTTAATTCCAAGAGGAGTTTTAGCAGCAACTGCAGCTCTGAGCATATCACCTGTGGCTAAATGGCACAAACAGTAGTCATCCTTAATTATGGGTGATTGTGTACCCTTTCCAGATCCAGGCGGACCTGCAGTTCATTAAATTTGTCAGTTCAATCACCCTGCACCCTTCCCAGAAAAAAGCACGGAAATTTGCGCATCATTGGTGTTTTAGTTCCACGGAAATCTAAGTTGCGGCGGGCTTGAGGTAAACTCCAGTCCCTTTTAACGGTCAATTGATTGGTCTTAAGTTATTATAAAATGGGGAAGTTCGTAAAATTCAGAGCCTTGTACAAAATAAACACAAAAAGGTTTTTAAACTTGGAACCACTACTGTAATTAAAGCCAAAGTCAGGTCCCAAACCAACAACAAAAGGGCCAATAATCACTCATAAACTGAAATAAACAGAAAATTCAGATAAATATCCCTAGAACCCCACAACAAAGCTCTATAAATAAACAATTCCTAAAGGAGTGCTACCACAAAAAAATATACATGTAAACGTTAACTTTATCGACAAAAAGAACAACACTAGAAAACAAAACAAAACCAAGAAACGAACCAATGAGAACGAGGCGTTTGTCAGGCTGGGAAGAGCACTTGAAGCGACGAAGCAGTTCAGTCAAGATATCAACGGAAGGAACATCCTCCAAAGCCACTGCAGAACCCGCCATTTCTTTTCTGAAAAAACTAATTCAAGTTAAAAAAAAAAAAAAAGGAAGCAAAAAAGCAAAGACACCAGGCTGAGGGAAGGAAGAAGGATGAAAGATTATGGCGAGAGAGACTATATACGAAGAGGAGAGTAGGTAGAAGGGTGGAAGGTATATTTATTTTTTTCGGTAAGAGAGGGACTGTTTTTGGTGGGTTTGGGGAGTTTGGGTTGGTATTGTTGGTAGCATTGAAAATATTGACGTTGTGTGTCCGGCGTTGGGGTCGGTCTTTGTTTCTCCCTCCAACAGTCCCACCGCCTTGTTTGTTTTTGTTTTGTTGCTACCCTTGTTAGATATGAAGTCTTGAAATATCCAAGATCTTAAGTAAATATTAGAACACCAATATGATAATAAGATAATATACATATCTGATTAGGCAGTCATGATAATTTAGCAGAAGTAAATGTCTCTGGTCAAGCTATGGTCTTCCTCTTCTTCTTATTCTTCTTATGGCAGATCTCAATGGGAAGAAACTGACGTTATGAAGAGAAGAGGGGACCTTAGCCAACTATTTATATTAACCTTAATTATTCCAGTAGTAATCCTCCCCATAAAAGGCCTACTGGGCCAGGCCTACACAACTGTCATACTACACTAATTCAAAAGAGATATGCAAAGCCCATATAATAAATATCACTTATCAAAATTAGGCATTCATGCTTGTTTCCCACATAGACCAAATTACTAGTCTGTTTTAATAAATAACAAATGACCAATTAATAGTAGCCCACAAAATAGAAAATTCTAACATTCTCCCACTTGGGCAATATTAATTGGTGTTTATTTTAAATTTTAGAAAATATTTTCAAAAACATGACACCAGGCGAGTTAACTTAATTTTTGATGTGGCCACAATTTGAAAACAATTCAGTCCATAGAAACAACATCTCATGATCCTGTCCATTAAAACCAACAAATACTGAATCATGGCAGCCTTTGTACCCTTTAATGATACAAGACCAATCCATGGTTATAAGTATAAGTGATCTTATCGACAATGGATCTTAGTGTGGTTGTGTAGCAAAAAAATAGCACCAAATGTGATCTCAATATGCTACTTTCATTGTCGATCCTCTTTATGATTTCTCTAAACAATATGAGAAATCTCTTTGGCATCAACAATATGCCTGTATGTCTCCCACTGATCCTTGAGATCACTATATGGTGCCATTTATGAGACATACCCAATTGACAAAACAGTCCTACTTAAGATAGACACCAAGTCTTAAGATTTTACAACATATATAAGCAAATCTTCATCAAAGTACATGTGCATATGAAAATAGAAGATAGCATGGATTATTCTCAATGAGAATCATCAATCAATCATCATAATGATGTTTGAAAACATAAATGAGTCTCAATATAAATAATGTAAACTATAATGTGAGAATTCATAACTCCCACTAACCAAGTACATTAAAAGACTCAATAATACCCATGCTCTCAACATGTCTACTAAATACTATAGGTCTCAACCCTTTAGTCAAAGGATCAGCAAGCATACTATTGGTGTCAATGTGCTCACCAACTATGTCACCATTTTTCACAAAATCCCTCACCTTAAGGTATTTTATCTCTAAATGTTTAGACCCGCTAGTAGTTTTGTTGTTCTTAGAAAATAACACTGCAGATCTATTATCACAGTAAATCATCAATGGTCTAGAGATAGAATCAACAACACAAAGGCCTGAAACAAAATTTTTAAGCCAAATAGCTTGTGTAGCAGCCCCATAACAAGCGACAAACTCAGCCTGCATAGTTGAAGAAGCTAAAAGTGTTTGTTTAACACTCTTCCAAGAAACAGCTCCTCCGGCTAACATAAAAATGTACCCTGAGGTGGACTTCATATCATCCTGACATCCAGCAAAATCAGAATCCGTATGCCCAATAATCTCAAGATTATCCACCCTTCTATACACTAACATATAATCTTTAGTCTTCTGCAAATACCTCATTACTTTCTTAGCAGCAACCCAATGATCTAAACCAGGGTTAGAAAGATATCTGCCAAGAACACTTACCTCAAAGGCAATGTCAGGTCTGGTGCAAACCTGAGCATACATGAGACTCCCCACTGCACTGGAATAGGGAATGCTCTCCATAGACTTCCTTTCCAAATCATTCTTTGGACACTGATTGAGACTAAGCTTATCACCTTTAATGATAGGTGCATCTCCAGGCTTACAATTCTACATATTAAACCTTTTAAGCACACGATCAATATAAGCCTTCTGAGAAAGTCCCAATAAATTCCGAGATCTATCCCTATGAATCTCAATCCCAAGCACAAAAGAGGCTTCACCAAAATCTTTCATGTCGAAAGTCTTGGTCAATATCTGCTTAGTTTCATGCAACAATCCAACATCACTACTAGCAAGTAAGATGTCATCTACATACAGTACAAGAAAAATGAATCTACTCCCACTGATTTTAAGGTATATGCACTGATCAACCTTATTCTCCTCAAAACCCATGGAAGTAACAACCTTATCAAATTTCAAGTACCACTGTCTAGAAGCTTGCTTAAGCCCATAGATAGACTTTTTGAGTCTACACACCAAGTGTTCACCTCTAGGCTCCTCAAAACCCTCAGGTTGCTTCATATAAATCTCCTCACTAAGATCGTCATTCAGAAAAGCTGTCTTCACGTCCATCTGGTGAAGCTTTAAGTCAAAATGTCCTACTAAGGCCATAATGATTCTAAAAGAATCCTTGGAAGACACTGGTGAAAAAGTCTCATTATAATCTACTCCTTCTCTTTGAGTAAATCCTTTTGCCATCAATCTAGCTTTAAATCTCTCAATTTTCCCTTTGGAATCTTTCTTGGTTTTATAGACCCATTTGCAACCAATTGGCCTACAACCTTTTGGAAGCTCAACAAGCTCCCAAACATAATTTTGAGCCATAGAGCTCATCTCATCTTTCATTGCATCCATCCACATATCAGACTGATAACTATTAACAGCTTCACTAAAGCTCACAGGATCCACAACACGACTGATATCATAATCACTTTCTCCAAGAAAAACAACATAATCATCAGAAATGGCTGACCTCTTTTGCCTAATAGATCTTCTCAAGGGAACATCAACCTCATTATTTTGAACAGGAGGAACTTCAATTGGAGCATTATCAATATTTTGAGGAGTAAGATCAATAATGTGTTGCCCAGGATCTTCTCTCTCAACATCCATAGGCACCACACTACCTTGTGAAACAGGCAGAGGAAGATCAACATGTCTAGAAAGTTCACTATCAACATTATCTACCACAACATCACCTGCCACATCCCATTCAAGAAATTTCGCCACTTGTGACTCCACAACTTTAGTGCCACGTGTAGGACAATAGAACATATATCCCTTAGAATGGGCTGGGTATCCAATGAAGAATGAACGAGTAGTTCTAGGTTCAGTTTTCTTTTCAAAAGGATTATAGATTCTAACCTCAGCAGGACAACCCCAAACTCGAAAATGGTTCAAACTAGGTTTCCTACCAGTCCACAATTCAAAAGGTGTTTTGGGAACAGATTTACTAGGTACTCTGTTAAGAATATACAAGGCAGTCTTAATGGCTTCACCCCAAAGAGACTCAGGAAGATTAGTTCTACTCATCATGTTCCTCATCATATCCTTAAGGGTGCGATTACGCCTTTCAGCCACACCGTTTTGTTCAGGACTACCAGGCATAGTATATTGGGCAACAATCCCACACTCTTGCAAGTATTTGGCAAATGGACCCATTTGCTGCCCAGTTGTACCATGTTTGCCATAATACTCGCCACCACGATCAGACCTAACAATCTTGATGACTTTCCCTAATTGTTTTTCTACTTCAGTTTTAAAAACTTTGAACTTTTCAAGAGCATTAGATTTTTCATCAATCAAGTAAAGATAACCATAACGAGAAAAATCATCAATAAAAGTAACAAAATATTTGTTACCACACAAAGTAGGTGTAAGAGGTCCACTAATGTCAGTGTGCACAATTTGCAAAAGGTCAGAACTTCGAGTTGCCCATTTCTTCTTAGTCTTAGTCATTTTCCCTCTAACGCAATCAACACATGTGTCTAAGTTTTCAAAATCAAGAGAAGGTAAAATGTTGTCTTTTATGAGTCTTCCAACTCTTTCATTAGAAATGTGACCTAATCTTTTATGCCACAACAAGGAAGACTTCTCTTTAATCAAAAACCTTTTAGACACAATGTTTTCAACATTCATGCAACTATACTCATTATTAGGAGATAAACTCAATTTGTAGAGACAATCAACAAGTTTAAAATTTCCAACAATATTTGAGTTTAAAATCAAATCAACATTTCCATTTCCAATGCCAAAATAGTATCCAACTTTGTCTAAAGCAGAAACAGAAATCAAATTTCTCCTAAAAGATGGAATATAAAAAACATAATCCAAAACAAGTTCAAAACCAGAACTTAAATTTAAACCTATGGTTCCTACATGCTTAACATCTACTTCAGCATTATTTCCAACTTTAAGCTTGACCTCACTCTCACTTGGCTTCCGTTTGCTTTTGAATCCCTGTAATGTACAAGCAACATGAACAGTTGCACCACTATCAAGCCACCAAGAATTCGGTGGGGCACTAACAAAATAGGATTCATAACAAACGAGAGCTAGTGAGTTGAGAGTTAATGAGTTACCTTCTTGTTTATTCTTTTTCTCTAACCAAGATTTAAACCTAAGGCAATCGACCTTGATATGACCTTTCTTTTTACAAAAGAAGCACTTGACATCTTTCTTAATGGCAGCATTTGGACCTCTTATCCATTTAGTCTGACCACTAGCCTGTCCCTTATCGTCCTTAACCTTATTAAGAGCATTAAACCTAATCTTCCCAGGTTTTCCAAGGTTCTTTCGATAATGAGGTTTGGAATGAGTGGTAAGTAAGGCAATCTCATTTTTTTCTTTCTTGAGTTTTTCTTCCTCAGAAACACATTTGGCAATAAGGTCATTGACACTCCAGGTTTCATTCACAGCATTATAGGCAGTTTTGATTTGGGTGAACTCATGAGGTAAAGCATTCAAGGCATGGTGAACAAGGAATTCGTCAGGGAAAGAAATTTGATGGGCACCTAGTTTGGTTTGAATGTGGACCAATCTCATAATGAAATCTCTAACACCTCATTCACTGTTGTACTTCATACTCGTCAGCTCACTCATAAGAGCCCCAGCCTCAGACTTATTAGATTGTTCATACCTATTGCCTATAGCAGCATAAAGCTCCTTAGCATTTTCAATCTTTTCTAGACCACTCATCAGATGTTCAGCAACGGTTCTCCTAATGGCCTCTACACACATACGGTTTGCTCTATCCTATTGAGCAAACAACTCCTTTTCAGCAGCAGTGCTTTAATCAGTGAGAGCTGCAGGCTTATCAACACGCAAGGCTATGTCTATCTCACTCATAACAAAAGCAAAGTTCAAGTCCTTAGACCACCTCTTATAATTAGAGCCATTCAGAATCTCAACAGTAGCTTGATTCTTATTCACACCAAAAGTCACTGATTAAAACAAAAACAATGCAACTTATTAGTTAATGGGAAAATATATTAAGCAACAATTCATAATGTGCCAATGAACAACCAAGAGCCCTGGTGTATCATCACAGACTCCCCTTTGGGCAGAGAATGTAACATACTAATAGGTACTTTTCATATAAAGCTAACATGAGATATTCCAATTTTGAATAGCTATCCCCTTTAGGCATATAGAAATTCTAAACCAGTTTATCGCAATCATAATGCTTTATGTAACATACCAAATTGACTTACATAATAACCCCCTTTGGGCAGGCGATTGTATAAAACAATCAAGGTACAATCCCGTAGCCAATGAATGAGATAATCTTCTATTAATATTAATAAGTGAGCCACTTTGGCAGCCAAACACTTATATCAACTAATAAAAAACTTTCTTAAACTGGGAAAAATTTAAGTTTGCCCAATACAAAATTTGTATACTTAACAAAATGTATACAATAGACCATTCAATATGAGATACGGATACCAAATGTATCTCATGGTCTTTCAAAAGTTATACGTTGCATTTAATCACAATGTCTTGATCCTTAACAAATTAATAATAACAATTTTGAGATTCCAACAAGTCATGCACATGGAATTAAGTCTAAAGACATATATTTTGGCTTAAATAAAGATAATACATAAATGCCAAAATATTTCACAATCAAACAATTTTAATAGTGACATTTGTCGGGGAAGTGTTATGAAAGTGGACAAAACGCCACAAAAGATTAAATGATAAAGTAAACAAGGAGTCTTGAAATAATTGCCGACACAACAAGACTTGTTTTAAATAATTAAATAATCATAATAATTAACAATGATTACTAATACCAACAAAAGGTTATGGAAAAGTAATAGATGAATAATTTGAATATAATATATAAAACAAATGTCAATCGTCTTCAACCTCAAGACAGGTATAGCTCAACCCGCTAAACCAGTTTTTCGACCCATTCGGGTCAGCTTTATTTTCAATCAGTTTTAATAAATTTTTGACTACCGAAACTTCATGTAATCTCAATTTCGACATATTTATACAAAACCCATATATCAAAACTTATTAAAACATCAAGAATTGAAATAATAAGCAATAAGTATTATGGGTTTTAAGCTAATTCACAAGCCGTATAAAAACTTGATTACCAGTCAAGAAGAAATCAACTTTTATGCAATCTAAACTTATTATTCGAACTAAATAAGACTTGGGTCCTAATATCACTTAAGATCTAGCTCTGAATACCACATGTTAGATATGAAGTCTTGAAATACCCAAGATCTTAAGCAAATATTAGAACACCAATATGATAATAAGATAATATACATACCTGATTGGGCAGCCATGACAATTTAGCGGAAGCAAATGTCTCTGGTCAAGCTATGGTCTTCCTCTTCTTCTTATTCTTCTTATGGCAGATCTCAATGGGAAGAAACTGACGTTATGAAGAGAAGAGAGGACCTTAGCCAACTATTTATATTAACCTTAATTATCCCAGTAGTAATCCTCCCCATAAAAGGCCTACTGGGCCAGGCCTACACAACTGTCATACCACACTAATTCAAAAAAGATGTGCAAAACCCATACAATAAAGATCACTTATCAAAATTAGGCATTCATGCTTGTTTCCCACATATACCAAATTACTAAACTGTTTTAATAAACAACAAATGATCAATTAATAGTAACCCACAAAATAGAAAATTCTAACAGCCCTTTCATCGTGCTTGGAATTGCCGCGGTTTCCCCCTGCGGCTGCCCCTCCCCTGACTTTGTTTCGGGACCTTTTGAATACTCTTTTTTTCTTTTTTTAATTTCATTTCTTGTTTTTTGCTTAATTGAGGAAAGCTTGAATCCAGCAGCAGGCCGTTGAGCAGTCAACCCCATAAAATACTAAAAAAATGATAGTGCTTCCAATAATGAAATCAGGATTAGTTTAATTACATTTTGCCGTGACTCTGACTCATGCCATACTGAGAGAGAGTTGGCTCTTTCATTGCTCAAGATTTACTCTAAAATGTCAACCAAAAATATAGAATTACATAAAAATGAAAGTGTAGAAAAGAATAAAATTCAAAAAATGAAAGCGCAGAAAAGCATAAAATTCTGTAGGCCAAGCCCAAAACAAATACAGACCGACCAAGAGCCAATGTTTTTTTCATCCTTCTTTGTTTCCATGGCCCAACCAAGCTGGCTTGTCATCTTCTTCTTGTTGTTGTGGTGGTAGCTACTAGCCAGAGTAATTTCGTAAGTTAATATTTTATTTAAGTGTTGCTGTCAAATAGAAGATCTTCTAAGGGACATCCCAGAAAAAAAAGAAAAAACAAAGACTTATAAGGTATGGATTTGTTGAGAATTCATGGCCTGGGATTGTGTGATCTCCTGAAAAGGGGCTATGGCAAATATTACCATTCCCATTTCCCAGTTCCCCCAAAGGCCCACTACTTTGCATTGGAGTGTGAACCTAGGGGCTTTCAGCAATCAGCATCCGAAACAAATTTAACAAACCCTATCTTCTTGGGATGAACTGATGCTGACATTTCTCCCTCCCATATGAAGCAACTCAATTGAACTCATCCAATTAAAACACAACTGCATATGAGAAGAAAAACAGAACCGCAAAGTTCATGGCGAAGTTAGCCTTTATCCATCTCCATTTCATCTGTCGAGGCAAGAATTTACTTCCAGTTATAATGTGTATTTATCAAGAATTATATCAACAGTAGAGTTCTCACCATCAGCGTATCCAAACCTTTGCTGTGTGATTTTGTGCGATGAAGGAACAAATTTGCTGCTTCACCAGAAAGAAATATCATGTAGCTTGCCTCTGGCAGCATTCTGGATGCCAAAAACTCGTATACTGTGTAAGCATCAAATCATAAATAAGGTACACATGCCACTATAAAAGTGCAAAATAATAGATACATGGGAAGACGGAGCATATACATGATTCTCAGGCTCGTTAGCATTTTTCCAAATTGGCAGGTTCCATGAGTAACCAAGCAAGCAGCCATTATGCTGATGTGTTAAGTGACAACAGAATAATATCCAAGCTCATTTTTTTGCCTTGCGAGCAAGAAAACGTTCCCTAGCTGCCTGAATTTTACTTTGATGATCTTCAGGAACTGTAACAGCTTCAGCTTGCCTATTCGCCAATTCTGACATGTTTCCCTTAGCTCCCTCTTCTACATGAACCAATACGCCACCACTTCACAGAAAAGGAAAGGGTTAATATCAAATATGTTCACACTACATATCTTAAATCAGAGAACAGAACCATTCTCTCACTAGAAGTCTAGAAATCTAATTTACCTTAATTTACTGACATTAAGCCTTTCAAGCTTATCCAAAATTGGCCTCACCCATTGCCTCTCTACAACACACACATTGCGCATGAATGGGCGTGAGGTAGTAATAAGTTCGTGGTAGACAACATAATCTGGATACAATCCGTCGCCATTAGGCTTTAGCACAGCAGAAGGATGCACCTACCATCAACAGCAACTACTTTAGGGATATTTAAAATCAACATAAGACTTGAAAGATCAAGAATCATCAAAGCATGGTTTTGGACTTCAATGCTCCAGCTATTGGTTTTCATGATCCCTTTGCTAACCATGTATCTTCAAACACAATCTTCAAACTAAGGAATTATAGCAACCTTATTTACACAAGACTCTCATATGCTGAAAGAAACTAGTACAACTACCACAAGACTAACTATTAAAAATTGATACCTGCACTAACTGGGGCTTAAAACCCAATGTTCGATATCCATTATGATGCCTCATCCGCTCAGCAAGCTGACTTGCATAGCCTACACACAATGCCTTTCTCAAATTCCTATAAGTTTGGTCTTCTTTCCTACTTCGATTTGCTCGCACATCCGAAGACCCTGTTTTCCAGATTAAAGATAAATTACTGCCGCAATAAAGAGACTTCTAGGCAGAAGGGAAGTGGCAAAGATTTGTAATAGAAAACTGGGTTATTAACTGCACGATTTCCGAAGAGAGGTTTCAATGCATTTCCCTGTTTCCAAACCTACAGAGCATCCAGTTGCCATCGCCACAGAATATGCAAGTGATGTGAAGCAAATTTCCTCTAAATGTTTAACTACTATCTGGATTGAGAAGCTAAAGCTACTATACCAGCCCATAACTGTGATTTCAATCAAGAATTATTTTTCTGGAAACCAGACTTATGGTGCAGAAGGGCAAAGCCATCAAATACACCTACTTGTTGAATATGTGAGTTATAATTATGTAAAGTAAAAAGCCAGGTCAAAATCAACCAGAGCAATATCTCCAGAAATCACCAGTAAGTCAAATCAAGACCAACCTTTTGCTATATTCTGCATTATCTGTGATAACTGCTTTCGAATTTCTTTGACAAACGTCATTCCTCGCACCTACAAATAGTAAATTCAGCATATATTATTCATCATCACCATGAGAACAGGATAAAAGATATTTCATCGTAATAAATCCATTAAATCCAGGGCACTTCTGCTCATCACAGAAAGACCCGTATGAATATAGAATGACAGGATATGCACATGCATCCAGTAGTTAAATGGATTTCTACAATTTTTCAGATCAAAGCAATTAATTCCTTTATAAAATACAGGGAAAAAGTCAGAAGGCTAAATAAATTTATGGCAATAACATCACACAATTTGGTGAATTTACAGGGTTTAGCATTAAAAGATCCAAATGAGATGTCTAATATCTTACAGTTTATGCATACATGCTTTCTCAATTGGAAGATAAGAAGGGTACCTGCAAGTCATAATCTTTGCACCAGCCAATATCATAGTCATTTTCATCCCAGCATTCATAGATCTGTAGCAACTGAATGTGATCACCGAGACCAGAACCATCAGGAAGGTCCAAAGGAGGGTGTTTCCTCTTCTTTTCATTACTTTTGCTGCAAGTAGGGAACAAGTACATTAGCATTTAATTATTAGAATCTATCACTAAACATTCAGCAATGATGAAAAACAACTTTGCAAATATAGAAATACAGACTTCATTTCCAACCTTCCTAACCCCTAAAAATCAGGTCTGTCTCTGAAACAAAGGAAAACAATTTCGTTTTCCTTTCCAGTCAATCAGAAGGGCCTTAAAGATGAAGATTGAAGAGCATGAGGATATTAGACCTAATAAATTAAGAACCTAGAGTATAACATTTAGTGGAAAACAACTAAGTACTTTTTGGTTTGAGCACATAAGGTATTACATCAGCATGCAGTAGGAACTACAATATATAATAACCACTGTTTAAGAAACATAAGTTCAACCAGTTGCTCATAAAGATAAAAGCTAACAGGAACAGCTATAGACAACATCCCATTAATGGAGGATCTCATTAAGACTTTCATGACTTAACCTTCGACCAGGAAGCAAATTTGTTTCTGCTGATAACATGGCAGCAACAGTCAAAGCCTGGGATAAGCAACCATTTTCATTTGCCTCAAGTAAGGTTCTCGAAAGTGAAGGTTCCAATGGGAGCTCTGCATGCAAATACAAAGTTGTTCAGTGAGCTCACTTGAAAAAAGGTGCAGTTTCTGTCCCTTAAAAAAAATCCACCAATAAAATTATATATGTATGTAAGTAGCTACCATAAACACCACAAAGAGTGACAACTTAACTCCAAGACAAATAGTAATCATTAGGCAAACAAAATTCGTTCACATTACAAATAGACAGTAACTCATGCCTGCCAGTTTTAGATGTGAGTTAAATAAGGAATCTGTGAAGGTGGTTATTCTGAGTTTAATTTCAGGGAAAGGTCGGTAATTTGTCATCAGGATGCTGAATGCACACGATTTGATGTTCAATTTCAAGTGTTAAGACATCCATAGATATCATAAAAGCAATTGAGCAAAGCATCTGAAAACACTAGCACTATATACCACAATAAATACATGGCAACAGACTTTGTTAGCATGGTAATACTTGGTAAGCAGGATAAATCCTTACCAGCCATTCTTCGCCCAACACTTGTAATTGATCCGTTTTCATCAATAGCATCAATAAGATATAGTTGCTTTAAAGCATCTTCTAATGACTCAGCTGCAGTGAAACCAGTCAGTATAGTCAATATCCTAAGTCTATAGGAAAGGATTGGCTGACGCTACACCAGGGGCGGAGGAAGGATTTTGAGTCAAAGGGATCATTACGTAATAGTGTTTTTTTATTTACACTAAAATTTTTATTAGTACATATAACATTAGATTAAGTCTATATGGAAGAAATACTACTTTTATTGGTGTCAAAAGAACTAAGTTTAAAGATGACAAAATAAAATAAAAAGATACTAATTTTGCTATTGACACATATTTAAAAGATTAATTTTCAAATTTTTTTAGGGTCAAATACATTTTTTACTGATTTTAGTGGTGTCAATATAAGAAATACCATCAAAATTTTCATTTACTGCAAGTTTATAATATAGATTTTCATAAATTGAGTGGGGGCATTTGACCCCACTGAATGTAATGTGGCTCCGCCGCTGCACTGCACAATTGAGAGATTGACAGAATGAAAATTTAAAACAGTGACACTTTAAAAGCATGCACTTTCTGTATGCCCAAACAAAAAATGAACATAAAAAAGGATGCATTCTCACTAGAAGGGGGGTCAAGAAAATCGAACTTCAGAACATTGATATCAGGGAGATCCAATGACTTTAGATAAAGAACACTGCCAGCAAGAGAAGATCGCTGTATTTCAGGAACAGTTACATCAAGGAATTCATCATTGTAAACCCTTGATGGGTATAATCGATAGCACTTCCCAGGACATGTCCTTCCAGCTCTTCCAGCACGTTGATTAGCTTGTACCCTTCAATCGTGCGAAGAAAAAATGATGTCAAAGAAAAGGAAAGAAAAAAGAAATCATTCACAAGAATTGAAACAATTGGTCAATGGTCATTCAAATGACAAAAGAAAGACAAGAACATATAATTTGTTAATGCAACAAACAGAAAAAGACCAAAAAAGTATCAGAACTGTACATTTTGCTATAAGGACACATGAACTCGCCGTGAGGGAAAAAAATTAAGACTTCTACTTACTTGCTAATTTGAACAACATCGAGGGAATACATTCCAGTTGCTGGGTTGTATTGTCGTTGCTTTACAAAACCAGAGTCAATAACATACCTATCAATAGACAGATAATTAATGAAGGGACAAATCAAAGTATCCATGAACTAGATCTTATTAACTAAAAGCAACTGTAAAAGCAGGTGGAAAATTAGATACACAGGAAGAAGTTCAAAATATATGTAAGTTTTAACACTGATCAGGAACTTAGGACCAAAGCTCAGTGTCTTCCCTTAAGTAGAAGTAGAAAACGTATGCCAATAAAATTAAAAAACAGAAACAAAGTAAGATAGCAAACAAAACTATAACATTATTTTCTCAAAAAGAAGTATAAAAAAAAAAAAAGAAACTTTCTTCCTTGATATGTTCGATCATGCCTTAGAACATTACATATATAATACAAAAATCTTCACTAGATTTACAGAATAGCCTTGTCTCTGCTATGTTTAAACTGTACTAGATTTATTTGTACGTGAGACCAAGGATTGCATCGCTTCTTGGTTTTTATTTGGCCATTTTGTTTATTCTTCATTTTTATTTCAAATGTCTACATATTCATGACTGTAGTAATAACCTTGACAAATCAGAAATATCTCAAATAACCAACCAAAAGAAAAGAGATCTTTCACATGATCTTGGCAAATTAAGTAGGAAAATTGTTGGTTCAATTGAACCAAATTAAGGAGCTTTCGTACACAGTAGTAGCATTCATGCAATTGATTGCCCATACTATCTTCTACTCTGAAGGCAAAAGGAAAAAGAGAAAAGCAAGATTAACAACAACCTGAACCTAATGCTCTCTCCTCTCTGTTAAGCCCCCCATCTCCATAGAAGAATCATTCAAAGTGTTGCAACAGATAAAAAGTCATTGATTTTGGCAATGATTCTATGGAAATTTCATCACTGCATACGCACCTTATAAGTGCCAATCTCTCATGATATGTACAAACTGGTAGATGATAGAGACTGAAAATGGTGCATTCAAAAATTCTCTCCACCCAAGCAGAAACAACACTGAGAATATTTTGACCCTCAACAAGCCTCTTAAAATATAAAAAAGAACTAGGGTAGAAACAAATAATTTGAGCAAGGAGAGAGATTATATCACAGAAATGTAAATATACAAAACAAAGACAAGCATTACCAACCAACATTTTGCAAGTGCTAAGTTTGCTTACACAACACCATCAACTGTCAAAGAAGTTTCGGCTATGTTCGTGGCAACAATGAAACGCCTACAGTTTGGAGGTGGAGGACTGAATACACGCACCTACGGGATCACAGAAAACACAAAAATGTCAACCACAAGATTATGCAGGTTCAAAACCACTAATATCTGCATCTCAAGACCAACTAGCTTAAATTATTTTCATTTCCAATGATACAAAGTAGGGACAATTGGGCCATATTGCTGATACAAATTGAGAAAACACTGTACTACAGGACAGAAAGTATACCTGCATTTCAGGTGGCAAGGAACCATGGAGAGGAAGGATTATGGCATCCATGCAGGAGCCTTCCTCTAGACTTCGAACTTTATCCTCCAGCTTTGATACCAACTTCTCTATATCATCCTATAAATGCCCAATCAAATTCAATAAGCAAGCAGAAGTTACAAGTTAAACAAGTCCAATGGCACCCAAGAAGAAAGGGATGGAGGGAGAGAGAGCAAAGACTTGCCTGTCCAGTCATGAATATTAAGATGTCGCCCTCTGGTTCCCGAACGTGTATATCTGTGAAACCATTAATTAGTAGAATACTAAGATTTCACAGTATCAAAATATGATGGCTAGAAAATTTTCAAGACACCTAAAATATTTTCCCTGCAACTCAAGATTAAGTTATAGTTGATATGTGTTGTCACTGCTGAGACTTAACACATAGGCAACACGTAGCCATGCAACTGAGCTAAACTGATAAATACTATCAATCAACGTATGCCTAGTGGAGGGATAACGGAAACCAAGAAGTACAACAAAATCTTATGTCCTTTTGTATTAGCCATGTAATAAGAGCAGATCTAGATTCAGACAACAATGACATCGACCTAGTTAACAAGAAGAAATGGCTACCATATATGCATAATAAAAGCTTGCAACAGTGGAATCTGTAGTAAAGACTCATACCAAGAGCTGTTTTAAGTGAAGACTCAATGTAACTGGTAGGGCGCTCCTTACTGTAGAATATTTCCACAGGAAATAGTTTTCCTGGGACAGTTAGCAAGGGACAATCTAAAAAGAACTTTGACACTTTTTCACCATCAAGGGTTGCTGAAGTGATCAGAACTTTTAAATTGGAGGCACATCTTTTAACCAAGCGTTTCATCAACCCCATCAAAATATCCCTGAAAATGAATGATCCAATAAATACAGCAAAATCCAAATGAAACAGATATACAAACAAAATACATACACACACAAAAAGAAACAGCATAAAAGGTAAACCTTACGTGTTCAGACTTCTCTCGTGAGCTTCATCCAAAACAATGACAGAATACTGATTTAGTTCTGGATTTGACAGACTTTCACGAAGAAGCACTCCATCAGTAAGGTATCTATGCAGTTTCCATAACCTCATAGTCAGGAAACCAATAGATTCGGAAATTGAAAACAACAACAATCAATCAATAATAAAATTAACTGAAAGTTAGACTAAGCTAAAATTAAATACTTGATTTTCGTTCTTTCCGACGTCCTATCTTCAAACCGAATAGCATAACCTACTTCTTCCCCAAGCCTAACACCAAGCTCCTGCGCAACTCGCCTACACACATCAAGAAGTAGTAGAGAATAATTCATGAAACACCTTCCTTCAGCAAGAAAAAACCGACCCAGTATTGCCAAACATTTTCGTAGTTTTAAATTCCTAAGAAGAAGAAGAGGGAGCTTGATTTGAAAGAGTACCTGGAAACAGAGACGGCGGCGACTCGGCGAGGCTGAGTAACGGCGACGATTCCGGAATCGGTGTAGCCGTTTCGGTGAAGCATCTGAGAGAGCTGAGTGCTCTTTCCGGAACCAGTCTCTCCTATTATCACCACTACTGGATTCTGCCCCACCGTTTCTACAATCTTCTTTTCGAATTGCACGATTGGAAGATTCGCCATTTAATTTTCCTTTTTCCTTGAGTAAGGTTCTTTAGGGTTTTAGGAATTTTTCTTTCGACCGTTTTCTCTATATTTGGAATTGGAGATATAGAGTGCGGTAAAATCTTGAAAAAAGGAGTGGCAAGTGATTAACGTTAACGGGTAACGGACTTGTTAACGTTAAAGGATTTAGTAAAAAATACTTTGGACTTAAAAGCTTTTTTTCCCATCAAATTGGACTTAATAATTGGATAAAGTGAATTAATTCAAGGATTAATTATTTGGATAAAGTGAGTTAATTCAAGGATTTCGACCCTTCCCCTCAAATGACTTTTTTTTTTTTATTTTGTTAGTTGAACTATGTTATTAACCAATTAATTTGATTAGAAAGAGTTTAAGATCTGAATCCTTTTACTCAAAATCTAGAATAATTCGAACCGGACTTAAACTAAGCTAGATATCATGGACAATCCGAATGTCGAATCGAATAAAATGACTCAAACTTAGAAATATCAAATCTTTGATTGTCATGGATTGAATTATGATTCTTGAAACCAAGAGTGAAGCATTTCAACAAGAACCTACACGGCCATTGACAACTTCTTTGTTAAGGCAGCTGTTGTTTGCCAAAAATTTGTTAAACAGCATTTAAGCCAGACTAAACCATTTTTGTTTGCCAAAAATGGCTTCCCTAGTCACAAGTCTAATCCCTCTCACCCACAATTGGGCCATTTCAACCCCGCCATCACAAACGAAATGAACCTCCTTCTTCTTCGTAGTAATCACATGGAACATACCCGCTTCGTCCACATCAGACTTCCGCCGCCGGTTCCATCGAAACTTTTCACTGGCACCAACCTCTGCTGCTTTGCAGATCACATTTCTCCGACTTGATTTGCCCCATCGCAGAACACCAGTAGATTCTATCATCTTCAGAACTTTATTATGGGGTGACCCTTTGCCGCATCGAGTGTGCTTCTTCACTCTGGCTCCATCGACAACGAGAGCTCGAGCAAGCTCATTGAGAATTACATTCTCTGCATTATTTCCGTACCCTTTCTTCCTTGTAAGCATAGCAGCTGTTTCATGCCTAGCATTTTCGATGTCACATTTTGCCCCGCAAGAAATTAGTAGTTCACATACCGCACCATAGCCTTCCCTTGCTGCTAGCATTAATGGGGTATATCCATCAGCGTCGAAGGCATTAACGTCGCAAACTCTACTAGTTAAGATGTGAACCAAATTCAAGTCCCCGCGCTTTGCTGCACGATGTAGAGCATAAAAGCCGATTGGGAAATCGGGGTCTTCGAGTGCATACTCCAGCATTATCTGGTCAAATATACCACCATTCTGGTTTAACTCTAATAAGCTGATGGCAGTCTCGCCAAATTTGTTAGACAACTTTACTTGAGCACCAGCACAAAGAAGTAATCTGAAAGCCTCCACATGGCTACCTGATGCAGCCATCATGAGAGCTGAGTATCCATCGTCATCTTGTTCATTAAGGTCAATATCTGCCCGTTCAAGGAGTTTTTTCAAGGCCTCAATGTCATTTGCTTGAATAGTGAACATCAGAGGAGAAAAAACGGAGGGATTGCTTGATTGAGGTGTCGTCCCCGCTTGAATCACATCCATAATTGCCTGTTGGAAGCCATGAATCCACCTGTTTAACCCTGCAATGGAGCTTGCACTTTGGCCGGCAGAGTTCACCAGTCCAAAGTCAGCCCCAGCTGAGGCCAGTGCTTTCAGGCAGTCCTCATGTTTGTATCTGGCGCAAATCATAAGCGGCGAATCTCCAAAAGCTGTTTGAGAATTGATATCACAGCCAGCTACAATCAGGCATTGAAGAACTTTAGCAAATCCTAGTTTTGCAGCCACATGAATGGGGCGTAACTCTGTTTTTGAAGTTGTTTTAACCGGAAATTCAACATCAGCACCACAATTCAAAAGCACTTCAACAGCCAGTGCATTGTTACATAAGATGGCATGATGGATGAGGGTCCTGCCATAGTGAAGCGTATTAGGAGAAAGGTGTCGCAGGAGCATTTCCAAGATGACACCACCGGCTTCAAAATACTCCACAGCACACCATGTGACAGAATAAGCATCAGCTAGTCCTACACCTACCCTAATTTCTTCACCTGTATCGATATCCCAGGACCAGGCTCCTAGTCCCACCTTTAGGTCCATCTTGATGCCAGCCTGTTTACCAGTTTCAAAAGGTCAGTAATGGTACGATGACAATGTTCCAGTTTTACAGATAACTAAACATTATTGTTTAACTAGTTTGTTTTGTCCCAAATCATCCTGGTGCAAGAAATTATGAATTTATGGATCTTCATTGACTGTTTGACAATATGTCTACCTGCAAAAGTAATCTGACAACTGATGTCTGTCTGCTAACAACAGCAGCAGCTAGTGCATTGCAGTCAATATTGCTATGTAGAGAAGGCTTGGATGATCGAAGGAGCACCCTGTCAGTTGCATTGATATCAACTCCGGACTGTCATCAATAAGAGCACAGAATGTCATAAAACAACCTCAATTTCAGCTAGATGATCAATTTCGGAGGCTGATTTATTTAGGGGAAATCATACTTAGCAGCATTGTCTTTTACAGAACAGTGATTCTTAAATGACAACTAAAATTCTGGGAAGAACTCTTTTATCAAAGAAGTATCACTATCAAGAAATATGATGATGAGTAAAAATATGTGATGCACTTGAACAGAATTTCACCTTGATAAGCGTGTCAACCACATCAATAAACCCCCTGCAGCAAGCAGAGACAAGTGCTCGTAAGGCAACGTGCGGGCGGATCATGTCCGTCGCCATTAGCCGCTTGGCGTGCCTCGCATGCCCGAGGTAGCTGGCCTCCAGCAAAGCCTCCTCGCAAGCCTCTTGAGACGCACCAGCATTTAGGAGCACCTCCAATATTTCCATATGACCTTCCCTGACCGCTGCCGTGGTTGCATAGCCCCGAAACAGTTTATGGTTCACGTTGGCTCCTACGCTCTGCCAAATCAACATACCAAACATTTCACTTTAACAGCTGAAATAAAATTAAAAGTGAAAAAAGGCTTTGCTTTAGTGCTTTGCCTTTCTATAGACATATAAATGTACTAACTGTTTACCAGCAACTTCTTAAGTAGAGACAGGTTTCCGACATGAGCAGCGAGAAACAGCGGAGTAACTTCGGTCTTAAACTCCTCGTAATCGACGAAAACCTCGTGCGCAGCCTCTTCATGCAACAAAACCTCGGTCTTCTTCGCCTTCAAGCTCACTGTTCCGACAAAGTTCACGTCCACGAAAGGATCAGCTAGACACGCAGACGTTAACTTCACATCATTTCCATGCAAAGCATCGACGAGTCTCTGAGAAACCTCCTCTTCGTAATTTACCGGGAACACCGGTTTCCGGAAAATAAATCCACCGCCAGAATTGCCGTGCACTGTCATTCTTATTCCAACCCGGTAAAAGATTTTCCGGTTACGTTTTTCTCTTTTAACAAAACTCCGTGCAGGAGATACCAGGGACGTGCTTTACTCTTGTTTACCCATATATCTGGGCCGTAATTAGCGTCTCAAAAAAAAAAAAAAAAAGAAAAAAGCTTGAGTTTGTTGGTGAATCTTATTGGGTAAGAATTTGATTTTACAGCGACCACTTAGGAGAGTTTCGTTGAGCTCAAGTTTCCCCTCGATTGTTGAACCAAATGAAATGTTTTCGATAACCATTTGTTTATTAATTCCATGTTAACTGAAACAGTTGGCCTAATCCAAAGCTCATTTTGTCTAATTTGATTGAACTTAAATTAATTAAGAAATTAATCTAGTGCTAGACGGATCCTTGTCGCGGACAAAAGTTTGTCCTCGTATTTATGCAAGCCGGATTTGGCCTGCATGACAATGACTCTCTCCAAAGCTACTTGTATTTATTACAGAAGGCGATAATTTAGAGAAGAATATGAAATTCATTGTAAAGCATATGTTAAAAACAGTTGAAAATGACTGAAAACGGAAAACCAAAATGTGAGATATATGGATGTTGGCTTATTTAGGTGAAGACTTGATAGAATTAAATACATTATTATATGATCACCGTGGGGTTGGATCGAGTGATAAGCGACTTGTTTTAGTTTAAACAGGTCTCAGGTTCGAGACTTTGTGTACACAGCTGTTCCCGTTGGGAGACTCACCCACCATATCCAGATGCGCGACGCGAGTCGAACCCGAATTAGTCAGAGCGAAACTCTGGATACCGGATAAGAAACAAAAAAAAAATATTATTGTATGGAATTTGTATAATTACGAACTAATAATCTACTGCTTTTCCCGTATCAACATTTCAGTTAAAAGCATCCGAAAATTGATTTCCCTGAATAACAGGGATTCCATTGCCCCCTTCCCCTAATAATAATATTGTGCTGTTAACATATTGCATTGTTTCTTAAATCTATACTATATATACTTCTATACTATTATATTTAAAGAAATTATGTGAACCTACAAAATTACTCATTTATCTCAATTTTTCCTTTTTAATTTAATATATTTGCTACCTTGGTCTTTTAGTCATTTTACATTCCATCATTTATTCTATTCTTAAAAGGATGGGGCCCACACCAATGAATAAAAAACTGGATCTATCGTTGAATCGGTTAATCGACCAGATCATAGTTCAACCGGTCTAACTGGTTCAACCGGTCAGTTCAATTACATAAATAATTTAATTTTATTAATTTCTAAAATATTCAAAAAAATTGATAAAAATAATAAAAAAATTCAAAAAATTCATAAAAAATATGAAAAAATAAAAAAATTAGTGCATCACATAATCTAAATAAATATTAAAAATTATTTTAAATCACAAATTATATTTTTATTATGGAAGTATATTAAAATAAAAAAAGTTAAAAATTTAAACTCCAAATTTCAAAGTTTAAACATAATAAGAAAATTAAAATTTAGGCTTCTCTTTAATTTGGGCTTCTTTTGAATTTGGGTTAATTAATTAAAAATAGCTTTAAAAATAAAAAATTTTAAAATATCCGGTTGAATCGGTCCAATCGGTTCATGATCGGTTCAACGATTCTCAGTTCAACCAGTCGAACAGGCCAGTCTGGTCTAATTTTTTATTCACTGACCCACACTCATACACAATCATTATTATATTATATATAAATACTTTTATATATTACAAATGCTACTAATACATATATACGCACATAAATACATACAATATCCATATATACATGTATACATATATACATATGATAATACTTCTAAAGTTGAGAGAGAAATGACATAATTACTCATAATTTTTTTAATTTTGAGGCCATCTTAAATCATTTATGAAATGAGTTAATAGGGACTTGTTTAATATTTTAATATGTTTTAGTGAAATCTACGGAAGTAGTGATGAAGTTTATAGATTTTGAGTTTTAGAATTTTTTCTTGGGTTTGTACTTTATGAGTGTTGTTTTTCTATTTTATTTCATATGGTTTTCAGTTTTTTTTTAGTATTAAATTATATTTATGTTGTAAATGCATTAATTTTCATTAGTTTACTTATAATATACATACACATTTAAACACACATATATATATATAAATATACATAAACATATACAAATATCTATCTATAATTTATATATCAATTTCCTGAAATGAAGTGCAGGCCATTTCCTAGATGAAATAACAGACAATATGAATAAAAATAAAGAAATAATTTATACATAAAAAAAAAAACACTAATAATAATACTTTAAAAAGTATGAATTCCAGTGAAGTCATTTCAGTTAGAATACTCATAATATTTTTTTTGCTCGAAATAACTATTTATATGGTATGTTAGAACATTAGTACAAGGATGGGGCTCCCCTCCACCTCCAGTGAACATTGGAGGATGACAAATGGAATATTTTACCATGTGTCATCCTCCAAGGTGCACTAGAGTGTCCAGTGCACTGGAGAGGAGCCTGATCCTTAGTACAAAAGTTACAAAATATATATTCCCACAACTATGCTGTTTAGGAAGGCAGTTTACAAAATGTAGTACAAGGAATGCTATGGAACTCTGCAGACAAGAGATCAAGTAGGAACTGGGGTAGAAAAGAAAATGCAAATGAGTCCGTTTGTGTTGTATAACTCTTCTCGCTAGACAGCCTGCAACTCGATTGCCTTCTCGGTAACAGTACTTTTTTCTTATTTTTGCTCACAAAGAATCTGCCACATTTGCCTTGATCCCCGTTTGCTGGGTCATTTCAGTGCGTTTTGAGTCCACACATACTGGAACATTGGTAATAGTGGGGTTTGCGAACGTGGCAAGCTCCCCACCGCACCAAAGGCCAAGTTTTCCATTGGTGCTTTGAGCACCAATCGAATCCCGGTGAAATTTTTTTCCCAAAAAATCCTTGCTTTTTTTTTAAAGAGTTTTTTCTTTTATTAATATTTCTTTTGGTCAATTTCATTTTCGTTCGCATTTTACTGTTATTTTTGTTTTACTAAATATATATTTTTTCCTTATTGTTACAATTTTAATCTCACCACTACAGTAACTAATCTTTTCATTTTAATTTGAACAAAACCAATTTCACCGTTCTATCAAACAGAACTAAAGTAATATATTATGTGGGAGAGTAAAATGGGAAAAGTTTGCTTAATGGGATGAGTAGGAAAGAAAATGACAGATCAAAGGAGCAGATTGTTCCACTAAGGCTCCTTTTGATAGAGTGGTGAGAAAAAAAAAATAAGAGATTAAATAAAATGATGAGATTAGAATTATAACAGTGAAAATAAAAATAATAAAAAGAAAATATTTATTTGATAAAATAATGATAACGGCAAGATAAAAATATGAAATGATTAAAAGGAAAAAAATCTTTAATAAAAAGTAAAAGGGGAAAAAAAAGTGTAAGGGTAAAATGAGGCAAAGGTGCTGTGGTGGAAACGTGAGTTTTCAATTGGACCTTTCCTCTGCAATGAAAAATCACGTTTCAACTGGTAGATAAGTTTGCCATGTTGGCAATTTGGCTCCAGTGAAAAAGCGCACTTAAGCCTACATTTGGCCCATTGCAGTGCCTTTAGGCCCCAGTCTCACTTAGGCTTCATTTGATAGAGCGGTGAGATTGGTTTCGGTGAGATTAGTTTTTATAATGGTGAGATTAAAATTATAATGATAAGAATAAAATTAGCGGTGAAAAAATATGTATTAAGTAAAACAACTATAACGGTGAAATAAGAATGAGAAATGATCATATAGCGTACTATTAGAGAGAGAAAACAAAAATAAAAAAATAAAAATTTAAAGATAAACATGGTAAAAAAGGAAGGAAAAAAATCCACTGGCCTAGCCTTAATTGGAGCTAAAGGCTCCAGTGAAAAACCTCCGTTTGAAACGGAGTTGTGGCTGGCCACATTGGCCAAAAGTGCTGCATGGCAGAGCAGCACGGTTTGTTGGAGCAAAAAGTGCTCAAATCGTGCCACGTTACCCTGCCAAACGGGGCCTTAAACGCTCTGCCAAACGGGGAAAACAAGACCAAATAAAGCATACAATATTACATGCTCATGCTCCCTTTGCTATAGCTGCACGATTGACTGCAATAAAGGAAAAACAGCCACAAGCCTAAGCCTGGTAATTTTGGATACGACAAGTAAACGACACGAAGTTACTGTATTAGTGTTTAGCTTAACGTATTCTGTGTTTTAATCATATCAACACGGTTAAAATTAAATGTGTTCGTGTCTTAAGCATATCAAATACAATTAAAACGCCTAAAACACGTTAAACACGATTACCTTTAGGGGCCGTTTGGTTCGGGGTTATCTTACATAACCCCAGTAATGTGCACATTGGAATGTAACATTACTTCGATTGGTTTGTGATAATCACCTTACTGAGATAATGTAAGATTACTGACACGTCAGTTTTTGGTGCACATTACCAGGAATCTCATAACTTTTAAATTCTTAGGTAATGTGAGATTACCAGGTTATGTTAAAATTTTTTCCTACTTTACCCTTAGGGGACGTTTGGTTCGGGGTTATCTTACATAACCCCAGTAATGTGCACATTGAAATGTAACATTACTTTGTTTGGTTTGTAGTAATTACCTTACTGAGGTAATGTAAGATTACTGACATGTCAGCTTTTAGTGCACATTACCAGGAATCTCATAACTTCCAAATTTTTAGGTAATGTGAGATTACCAAGTTATGTTAAAATTTTTTCCTACTTTACCCTTAGGGGCTGTTTGGTTGGGGGTTATGTAAGATAACCCCGGTTATCTGGTCTTTGTTATTTTATATACCCTTGTTTGGTTGGAAGTAATGAGATAACCAAGGTTATATCATATTACTGCCACGTCAGCATATAACCTCAAAATGAGGTTATGTGATAACCTCCAAATTCTTAGGTAATGTAAGATAACCAGGTTATCTTAAAATTTTTCCTAGTTTGCCCTCAGTATTTTACCCTTTTGGACCCTAATAACCTTATGTAATTGATAAATTACAATGTTTTTTTAAGCATAATTTATTTTGATTAAGAAACATAATTAAACTTAGCTTATAGAATTGCTAAATTAATAATTATATGTTACTTCAATTAAACTAAAAGCATAATTTCCTTTTTGTTAAAAGTATAATTAAACTTAACTTATATAATCATTAAATTAATTATACAATATTTTACTAAGTTTATTACTTAAATAACTTTTATGTTAGTCATGTTTAATTACCTTAGCAAAATTACAACAATTGTACAAAATATTGAACAAATAAGAAATAAGCTTAAGTGTTGTATTGAGGGCATTATAGTAAACTATCCATTTTAACAGAACATATACCCTCCAACCAAACAGGTTAATCTTATATTCCGGGAATCTCAACCAAACAAAAATTGTGCACATTCCGGGAATATGCACTAGGTTATGTTATAACCTGGTAATCACATAACTTTGGTAATCTAAGATACTTTGAACCAAACGCCCCCTTAATATTTTACCCTTTTGGACCCTAATAACCTTAAGTAATTGATAAATTATAATTTTTTAAGCATAATTCATTTTGATTAAGAAACATAATTAAACTTAGCTTGTATAATTACTAAATTAATAATTATATATTAGTTCAATTAAACTAAAAGCATAATTTCTTTTTTGTTAAAAGCATAACCAAACTTAACTTATATAATCATTAAATTAATTATATAATATTTTACTAAGTTTATTACTTAAATAATTTTTATATTAGTCATGTTTAATTATCAAACTTAACAAAATTACAACAATTATATAAAATATTGAACAAATAAGAAATAAGCTTAAGTGTTGTATGAAGGGCATTATAGTAAACTACCCATTTTAACAGAACATATACTCTTCAACCAAACAGGTTAATCTTATATTCCGGAAATCTCAACCAAACAAAAATTGTGCACATTCCGGGAATATGCACTAGGTTATGTTATAACCTGGTAATCACATAACTCTGGTAATCTAAGATACCTTGAACCAAACGCCCCCTTAGTATTTTGCCCTTTTGGACCCTAATAACTTTATGTAATTGATGAATTACAATTTTTAAGCATAATTTATTTTGATTAAGAAACATAATTAAACTTAGCTTATATAATTACTAAATTAATAATTATATGTTAGTTCAATTAAACTAAGAGCATAATTTCTTTTTTGTTAAAAGCATAATTAAACTTAACTTATATAATCATTAAATTAATTATATAATATTTTACTAAGTTTATTACTTAAATAATTTTTATATTAGTCATGTTTAATTATCAAACTTAACAAAATTACAACAATTGTATAAAATATTGAATAAATAAGAAATAAACTTAAGTGTTGTATTGAAGGCATTATAGTAAACTACCCATTTTAACAGAACATATACCCTCCAACCAAACAGGTTAATCTTATATTCCGAGAATCTCAACCAAACAAAAATTGTGCACATTCCAGGAATGTGCACTAGGTTATGTTATAATCTAGTAATCACATAACTCGGGTAATCTAAGATACCTTGAACCAAACGCCCAATATAATTGAAAATATATTGAATTTTGTGAATTATTTATTTATTATAAGGATAATATAGTAATTTTAATTAATTATGCGTGTTTACACGACACGAAAGCTAATTGTGTCGTGTTCGTGTGTTGGCCAAATTACTATTAATGGTACATATTTATATGACACGACACAAAAATTAATCATGTCATGTTCGCATTTGGGTTAATGATTGTTAATGTCATATATTTATGCAACATGGAAACACAAATTGCCAGCTCTACCTAGCTGCACGATCCACAACCGCAGCTTAAACAGCTATCCGTTGCACCCTCGACGATCAATGAAAAAAGTTGCGATTGAGTGTCCACGTATGACAATCGCACGACCACAAAAATTTGGCAACTCTTCTTCGATGAGAAGCAAAAAAATATGTTTTTTTGCACCGCACCGAGTTAGCAAAGGGAGCCTTAGAAAAGGAAATTAACTTAGAAACTAAAATACAGTACAATAGCTTGGGAATGAAATTCAAGTTGCGAACTTGATTCAACCTTCCTATACAGAGTACTCAGAAGGAGAAGGGACAAGTTGGAAGGGCAGCATGAGCACTACAAGAGACTGGAGCATATGTGCCATTTTTGAGCTTTGTCGATGGGTGCTGATTTTGGTCGTCTTACATATGGTTTCCTTTTAAGCAAAAAGAAGAAAAAAAATGGATTTTGGTTGCCTTGCATATGGTTTGCTTTCGTGGCTCTCTCCCATTTTTACTTCTTTGATGTTCTTTTAGCACTTGTTTTGCTTTACTTTATGTTATATCATTATACCATTTACCAACAACTTACTTCTTTGTCTTTCTTTTTCCCTCTAGATCAAATGGTATTTACAACTTTCTCTATGTATAATTGGTTAAGTTTCAAATCGAACCTGCCATTAGGTAATCAGCCTAAAAAGTCTTGCCATCAGATCAGGCGGGACTGTTGTACTTCTTTGTCATGTAGGAAATTTTGTTAATTCCATGTCAAATATATATTACTTAAAAATTATCTTTTATATATATATAAATTTTTATTTAAATTTAATTGAAATATAATTTAACAATATTAATACTTATATATATATATTTTTAATTTTTTTTAATTTTTAGTTTTCATCTTACGGTAGGCTAGTAATTAATAAGTTCAATAAAAAATTAAAGCGCTGAAAATTTTCCAAAAAAATCGTTATTTATTAGTATTACTTTACTAATATCATAATAACATGGGAATTTGCAAGGATTTAAATATTGAAAAAAAAAAAAAGCTAAACCTTGGTAGTTGGGCCTCAATATGCAGACTCAAACTAGATTAACCCTGGCCCAGATCACGAAACTTAAGAAGCCCATATCCATCAGCAACAACAGACGTTGCCCATCATAGCCGTCGATTGGTGGCTCAAACAACATCCACGCCATCGCTACGTATCATCAATAACATCACCAACCTTCTAAAAGATCTCAACCGTTGGATGTCCCCCAGCTCCATTTCCACGTAGCTTAGGGAATCATTTCTCTTCTTCAAATTCTTCTTCCCATTCCTCTGTTTTGTATCTCGATTCTGTAGTCAAGAATCGCAAAGCATCAAGGCTCATCCGCGATTATTTCATGCTATGGTACGCTTATTCCCCCAATTCTCCCATCTCATCATTTATTTAGCTTCGTTATTGTTTATTTGTCTGGAAAAAATAAAGTTTTTTTCGTTTCTCACTGACTTAGGGCTTCTCTTTGATTCATGTAATTGTTTGATCGTAAAATGTTGTTTGGCGTTTGGTTCTAGATCCAATCTATTGATTTTTCACTTTTTAATTTTCCTTTTGGATGCGATGAAGCTGAGTGGAAAATGAGGGAACGGGAAAGAAAATTTTAGTTATGAATGCGCTTGTTACTTTGGTTCTAGTAGCGAGAAACTGAACTCAGTGAATCTGGACTTTTGTTTAGGGTTGTTAAACTAGTTTTAGAGAGTCCTGGATTGTTCATTTGCATATGCCTCGGTGAACCAATGCACCTTAGATGATTATTGAGGAATCAGAGAATTTTGTTTAATCGGATGTGGCTGTTATTTTGGCGTCAAGGAAGTAATTTTTCAGTTTAATTAATTAATCCTCAGAATGTCTATCTAGAAAATTTCGGATAGAGCTCGACCTACAAACTTGTAAATTCTAATTGATGATGTTTTGTTCTTTTCTTTCCTTTCTTTTGGTTGGCATTGGCTATAGTCAGTTAAACTGGAATTATTGCTGCTCATCTTCATTGTTACTATATGTTAGTGGTAAACACTGGTGTCATCACTACTCAGTTGATTTATTATTGAATATAACTAAATTGGTATCCAATGGTCTTTTAATTGTTCCAGTGGGACTGTTTCTATAGGCTCTTTTGATGTTAGTTGCATCATTGACATCTAAACATGATTGTTGATTCAACTTTGCTATTGTTTACTTCTCTCTCAGGTGTTTGTGACTAATTGTTAGATTTATTTCTGATAATTAGATTATTACCTTGATTACTTTATGCCCTTGGGGAATAGTATTTAATGGAAAAGAAAAAAAATGATATTAATAGTCGTTTTGCAATTCTTTGCTAGGCACCCATAAAGGGCATTCTCTCCCTGCAAAGGGCTGCTTTGTTCAGGAATAGCAGTGAGAGGTGGGGTCTGGGCACTAGATCATTTAGTACTCAGGGAGCAACAACTGCTGGTGCTCCACAGCCTCCCCCTCCTCCACCACCTCCAGAGAAAACTCATTTTGGTGATCTAAAAGACGAAGACCGTATTTTCACCAACTTGTATGGGTTGCATGACCCTTTTCTCAAAGGTGCTATGAAACGTGGTGACTGGCATAGAACCAAGGATTTAGTACTCAAGGGTACTGATTGGATTGTCAATGAAGTTAAGAAGTCTGGACTTCGAGGCCGTGGGGGTGCTGGATTTCCATCAGGTCTGAAGTGGTCTTTCATGCCAAAAGTATCTGATGGCCGTCCTTCTTATCTTGTTGTGAATGCTGATGAAAGTGAACCTGGAACCTGTAAAGACAGGGAAATCATGCGACATGATCCTCACAAACTATTGGAGGGCTGCTTGATTGCTGGAGTTGGGATGAGAGCTTCAGCTGCTTATATCTACATAAGGGGTGAATATGTGAATGAACGTAAAAACCTTGAAAGAGCTAGAAAAGAAGCTTATGAAGCTGGACTTCTGGGCAAAAATGCATGTGGTTCTGGTTATGATTTTGATGTTCATATTCATTATGGTGCTGGTGCTTATATTTGTGGGGAAGAAACAGCACTGTTAGAAAGCCTTGAGGGGAAACAAGGGAAACCTAGATTGAAGCCTCCTTTCCCTGCTAATGCAGGGTTGTATGGCTGTCCCACCACTGTCACAAATGTGGAAACAGTGGCTGTTTCACCTACAATCCTAAGACGTGGCCCTGAGTGGTTTGCCAGTTTTGGGAGGAAGAATAATTCTGGGACAAAATTGTTTTGTGTCTCAGGTCATGTAAACAAGCCTTGCACGGTTGAGGAGGAGATGAGTATACCACTGAAGGAGTTGATAGAGAGGCACTGTGGAGGTGTCAGAGGTGGATGGGACAATTTACTTGCAGTAATACCAGGGGGTTCATCTGTTCCACTTTTACCTAAGCACATCTGTGATGACGTCCTGATGGATTATGACGCACTCAAGGCTGTCCAGTCAGGACTGGGAACTGCTGCTGTAATTGTGATGGACAAATCAACTGATGTTGTAGATGCAATTGCAAGGCTTTCTTACTTCTACAAGCATGAGAGTTGTGGACAGTGCACGCCTTGCAGGGAAGGGACTGGATGGCTATGGATGATCATGGAAAGATTAAAAGTTGGGAATGCAAAGTTGGAAGAGATTGACATGCTTCAGGAGGTAACGAAGCAGATTGAAGGGCACACTATTTGTGCTTTGGGTGATGCAGCTGCTTGGCCTGTGCAAGGTCTTATACGGCATTTTAGGCCAGAGCTGGAGAGAAGGATTAGAGAGCATGCAGAAAGGGAGTTGCTGGAGGCCTCTGCTTAATTTCTGCTCAGGTTTCTTCTGTTACCTTTCTGGGTTGTTTTTTTGGTGCCTTTTTTCTTCCAAGTACGACGTATTCTTAAATGATTTGGCATTTATAGTTACCGATTCCCATTTTGTTATTTGAAAATGTTAGCTTTCATGGTATCATATCATCCATGGGTGGTGTTTTTGTCCTGTCATGCACAGTATGCACATATTGTTACAGGCCAGGTTATTTATTTCATGGAGAAGAAAAACAGAAACGTGCTGGATTTGTAATACGACTGCAGATGAATGATCGAGAATCAATTTATTTCTTCTATATCCTTCAGGAATTTATGTTGTTTTCCCCTTCATATCATATGGGGATTCTACCACTAGTTGCCTTTTTGGCTTTGTCTCTAAAAAAGTTCCAAAGAACTGTATGTGTTTTCTTTAATGCCTGTTTCCAGTCACTTGACCATGTTTTTCTTAAAAGAATGTGGAGGAAACGAGTTAGAAGAGAAGGCAGAGGAAAGGAAGCTATGATACCTATATTATTTTAGTCATTTTAGGGGAAAGTGGCATGGAGACACAATACACACGTTTTAGTTTTTAACTAGGCAGTGCGTAGTCTTACATGCATAATATTTGGCTCCTTCTATCTTAACACATGGACGTAGCTTATCCGCTACCAGTTTTCTTATTATTTTGCATACTCTTACTGCATTGCTGCTGTGGCATGTTAAGATGCGGTAAACACTTAACGTTCTTATAACCGGGTTTTGTATTCTATTAGGGAATTTCCTGCGCAAGCGGCTTCTTCTAGAATAAGATTGAAATACTCAAAACTCGGAGGATAGGCGACTCGGGCATCTGGCGGTCTGTTAGTATTTCGTTTGTTTTCTCCTAAGCTGTATAACAACATTTGACTGTTATGAGAAAATAATGAATGTCTCTAATCTCTGGGCAGGGATACTGGTTTCACATAGCATCCACAACATTTTGTTTTTGGCCCATTTGAGGAACATTGTTAATGATATCTGTATTCTTTTTATTACTAACTTGTAATGAATGATATCTATATTTTGCCGTGTTAACTAGAAATTAGGTAAAAAAAATGGTACCGGAGAATTGGAATGAAAATGGAATTGACATGAATACACAATTAAAATCTGCCAGCAGCAGGATAGCCTTGGATGGATTAGGCCTAAGGCAGGGGTCAAAACCAAGCTCAACCTACCTGAGGAAGTTTGGATCTTAATTCTAAAAAGTCTGAGCTTGTTAAAGGAGCAAGATCCAACTTGAGTTTTTCCTTTTTCTTAACCAAAACTATGGCTTTTTGTTGATTAGTCAACGGATGTAGGTAGAAGTAGAACTCGAAGAATGCAATTTTCTATGGTGAGTGAAAACTTTCAACCCTTTTCAGCACATGGATTGGGGACCCTTCCACGAGGCATTGGGCCACCGCTCTTGAATCTTGAATCCTTGATCGACATAAATAATAGTAGTAGTAATTAAAGAAATTATTAACGCGGCGATTAGCTCAGAAACCTGTCTAAAATTTATGAATGAATCTGTGAAAATATGTACTGATGTCCTACTTAATGCCCTATCAAGCTAGCATAGCAAGCAGCATCTTTCATTAAAAAACACCTTATGACGCTTACTTCTGAACCTCCCCTTTTACCAAAATTTTCATTTTTTATTTTTATAGTGCCATTTCATAAGAAAATGATTAGTTTAATAAGATTTCGTATTAAGTTTAGTAGTAGGCTTTTTCCTCCTTTTCATGGATATTCGAGATTATCAGAAATTGAACATATGTATTTCATTTGAAAACTTTGAATTTTTGGATAACTTAACCATAAAATCATTCCAGTGATTAATTAATATGAACAGCAATTCACTTTTCACTAACAAACAAAAAAAAATAAAGAAAGAAAAAGATTAGTACTAGCAATGAATTGGTTTGCGATCAAAATCAAAATTAAAGAAGAGAGTAAATTTGCTAGGCATCCGTATGGCTTTGATTTCACATCAACTATCAACTAGAGTTGTAAAAGTTGTCAAGCTGTTGTCCATTCAAGTGTCTTGAATGTGTTTTGGCCGAAAGAAAATGGCCTTTTTTGTCCCATAAAGTATGTTCTTATCCCCCTTTTTTTCTTATTTATTTTGATGATGTAATCTGGGTTCTTCTTTTTAATTTTACCTTTAAACTTTTTAACCAGAGTAAATTGGAGGGATTAAGTAGGAAAAAATTGTGATTAGAGATGATCAAATAGATTATGATGATTTAATAATCAATTAATCATGAAATTAATTAAACAGGCACCACATATGTTACCTACCCTAACTGAATTCAATTGAAAGCTTGTTCTTAAATATGCAGCAGCTTCGTAATTAAAATTTTTAATTTAAACAACCCAAATTCTTTTTTAGAATCATTTGATTTATTCCCCCCATTTTTACCCATTTATTTTTTTAAATAGATAATATTTTTATTCCATCAACCTTTAAAATTGGATATTGCAGGATCCAAATTTATACTAGCTGTTAACAAAATGATAAAGATAAAATAATTTGACTTTTTAAAAAGAAAAGGATTTTTTTTTAAAAATGGCCGGTTCTTGGTGGCTTTCGTTATCATGTGCATGGAGATGTAGTAACTAAAAATGGATAGAAAATGGAAGAAACATCAACAAACAAAAGAAAAGACTGTTTGATTTTATTTAAGTAACTTAACCAACACAGATTAAAAAGAAACCGCCTCTTTCTCCTCCGAGAATTGCTACCTTTCTTTGCCTCTTTTCTTCCTTTCTCTGTTTCACACTTCACATCGTTCGCCATTTGACCCTTTCACCGTTTCAAACAGTAATACTTTTCCTCCTTCATTTCTCTCTGATTCTTCAGCTGCCCAAACTTTCTTTACTGTTACTCTTTCTCTCCTGTACGTACATTTTTACTTTGTTTGTCCTTTTCTGTATCTTCTCTGGATCTGATGTTTAACTCTGTTTTCTTTCTTACTTGATGTTTGCATGAAGTGGGTTGCTTGTCTTTTCTCTACCTGATTCATAGATCATGAGCTTTGTTTGATTGCAACTCAACTAATATTCAAATGTAAATTTCTGTTTTCTGCTTGTTGCCTTATTTTTGGTTTTACTGTTTCACATTGACACTTGGTTCCTTCTTCATCTGATCAGCCATGTTGAATTGAGACTTTTTAATCTGTATAAAGTATATTTTTTTGACTTGTTCTTTAGTTTTAGACAGCAAGTGGTAGGTTGTTAACTTGTTTTCTAAACTTTTTTCTTGGTTTTTTAGTGGTGGGGGTCCTCTTCAGGTTCATCTACTAATTGAATTAAAAGAAACATTTTCTAATGAACTTGATGGTGGGAGGTATCATACTAAATTGTATTAGGACCCATGTTCTATTTTCAATTTGATTCTTTCTCTGTTATGCTGTTTTGGTTGTTAACTAGTCAGTTTTCCTGGCTAAGCCTCTACTCTATTGTTGTTCCATTTCAATTACTTTTCTGTTATTGAATATTGTAATGTATGCTCTTTCTGATTTTGGTTTTCTTCCAAGTGCAGATCTTTAATGTGTATAGTTATCATTAAGTTGAAGGCTTTCTGAGTTTGATTGATCATATCAATCAAGAGTGAAACCGGTACTTCTTCAAGGTTAGAACAATGGTTCTCGGGCTAAGAACTAAGAACAGAAAAGGCAGCTCATTTCAGGTAGATTACATTGTATATGTAAAGGAGATTAATCCTTGGATGCCATCGCAGTCTCTGCGATCAGTTCAGTCTGTTTTGCTTCAATGGGAAAATGGTGATCAGAGTTCTGGGTGTTTAACTTCTAGCATTGGGAATGGAAAAATTGAGTTCAGTGAGTCTTTCAGGCTTCCAGTAACTCTGTGTCGAGAAGCATCCCGTAAGAGCACCAGCCGTGATAGTTTCCAGAAGAACTATTTAGAGTTTTACTTATATGAACCTCGGAAGGACAAAGTGGCAAAAGGTCAACTTTTAGGATCTGCTGTTGTAAACCTTGCAGATTATGGGATTATCAAGGAAACTATAACCGTTAGCACTCCAATTAACTTAAAGAAGAGTTCAAGGAACACAGAACAGCCAGTCCTTTATCTTAATATCCAGCCAATTGATAAAGATAGCTCTAGCTCGTCGACGAAAGGCAGCTTATCAAAAGAATTGTCACTAGACAAGGATGGAAGTGAATCTGTTTCTGAATCAATAAATGAAGGAAATGATGAGGAAACTGAGATTGCCTCTTTTACTGATGATGATGATCTTTCTTCACATTCATCCCTGACCGTATCTTCTTCTGTTTTTTATGCTTCTAGCGAGTCACATAGTCAACATGACAAGGTACTTACGGTCTTCATTCCCTTTTTATTATTGTTTCCATTTTCATTGAGTTGTCTTTCTTCTGTTTGTGTATATATTTGGCAATGCAATGATAACATTTGTCTGTGAATTGGGGTTTTAGAATTGGATGGATTAGATTTTGTGAAGTTGACTTGGCAGACTTGGAATCTTTAGCTAGGCATTGCCATAATTTTAAGGACTTAAACACCATATGCAACTGGTGCTGAAAAAAAACGTCATATACAACTAAGAAACACGCTTTCACATTTCTATATGCTGTTCTTGTTGGTGTTAGTCTGAAAGCTTAAAGCTAAGAAATTGTCAGACAATGCTAATTGTATAATTAATTTGGGAGAAGGGATTCTACTTGGGACCTTTTTCGAGGTAAGGCATGGATGGAAATCAGACAATGCCTTGGCCAGAAATCACAATGAGCCAGGGCAATAAAATGAACAAAAAATTTATTTACAGTGATTAATTTGCAGGCATGATCCCCCTTTAACCATGACTCAAGCATATCTGTTAGTTTTGGGCAGACAATGGATGCCAGTTTCTTTTCCACCAGCGTGATTCTATTCTAGGAGGACTGCAGTAGTTCTGTTTAATTTGGACGCTGTCATCCTGGCAATGTTAGTTTTTACGAATGTTTAACAGCTAGTCTTTACTGACTACAGAATGGATCAGAATCAACAAATGGTGGAACAGGAAGGCTTGGGCCCACACTTCCTTCTGCTGGAACACGTGAAAACTCAGGGCTAAGTCCGGTGGTTGAATCATTCAATAAAGTAAATAGGAATACGTCTCCTCCATCTTCCATGGACTTGTCCTCCAACCTTGTCAATCCTGTAAATGATCCCGTGACTAAAGTTGCATACTCAGAGGCATGGGTTACCATTCCAGTAAATATGAACTTAGACCATGTGAAAGATAAAGATGCGCATACCAACAAAGAGGGTGATAGAAAAGCATGGAAGCAAGACAAAAGCCTTGTTGACAGATCTCTAAGTAGCAACTTACATGTTGGTCATGGGAAGGAAAGTGAGGGAAAGACACTGCTGGAAATTGAACTGGATAGCCAGATTTTGGATGCCAACGAATATTCTCTGAAGGACAGGTTAGGTTTTAGACCACCTCAAGATCCTATCAGAAAGCAAATCAAATTGAGGAGTAATACTTTTACATCTGGCTGTGCAACAACTGAAGAGCAAAGTGGTTTCATTGGAAGTAATAGACAAAAGCATGTCCCACCTGTTAAGTTACATTCTGACAAAGCTAAGAATAATGGGTTGTCAAACAAGATTCAGGTCATGGAGAAGGCAAACGAAAATGACATTCGGGAGCCTACTCCAAATTATACCATAAGTGATGCACTTGGTGCAAGGGAAGAAACTACAAATAGCTTTTCTAACAGCAAAGGTGACTCAGCTCAAAGTAATGGGCTGCTAAACAGGACTCAGTTTGTGGAGAAGGCTAAGGAAGCTGATATTTCTGAAAAGATTCACGATGGTACTAAAACTGATACACCTAATGAAAGCAAAAAAACTGCAAACAGCGTTTCCTGTGGCAAAGTTGAATTGGAGTCCAAAATTGAAATGCTTGAAGAAGAACTGAGAGAAGCAGCCGTTGTTGAGGCTAGTCTTTATTCAGTTATTGCAGAGCATGGGAGTTCTACAAACAAGGTTCATGCTCCAGCTAGACGACTTTCTAGATTCTATCTTCATGCTTGTAAAGCCAGTGTCCAAGATAAGAGGGCAAGTGCAGCAAGGGCTGCAATTTCAGGAATGATTTTGGTCTCTAAAGCTTGTGGAAATGATGTTCCAAGGTGTGCATTAACACTTTCTGTGACTATTTCCTATGAGATATGAATCTAGTAGATTTTAGCTTCTATCTTTGCTAGATGGTAATGTGGTTTGCATATTGTAGAAAACAAAATTTAGTCGTCTGTGGCACTAAACGGTCAGCGTGCAGATAGATGTATTTATGTTCTCATACCTTTGGATCTTTGTTTCCTATATTCTCCTCCTATATATTAAAATGCTTCTCTGTTTGTGTGCACCTTTCTTTTACCTGATATACATGATTATTCCTTTTCCACTATTCGTAGGTTAACATTCTGGCTGTCAAATGCAATCGTATTGAGAGCAATTGTCAGCCATGCTATTGAGGAAATGCCACTATTTTCTGGACTATGCTTAAATCATAGTATGGGGGGGAAAGTGTTGGAAGATACCTATCCTCTTGGTAAAGAGGAAAACAATTCAATTGAAAGTTCTGATGACTGGGTGAACCCTCAAACATTTCTACTTGCATTGGAAAAGTTTGAAGCTTGGATCTTCTCCAGAATAATCGAGTCTGTCTGGTGGCAGGTCAATCTTTTCTTTTAAAGCTTACAGTATAATGTCATCAGAGGTCATGCCTGACATTATTTCCCTCTATGTGCTTTCTAGACTTTGACTCCGTATATGCAGTCTGCTGCTGCAAAGAGCTCAAACTCAAGAAAAACCTCGAGCAGGAGATACGGAATAGGTGATCAAGAGCAGGGCAATTTTTCAGTTGACCTTTGGAAGAAGGCTTTCAAAGATGCCTGCGAGAGGCTTTGTCCCAATCGAGCCTGTGGGCATGATTGTGGCTGCTTAGCTGTGCTGGCTAAATTGGTATTATGATATATTGTAGCCTTACTTGGATCCTTTTTTCCTTTTTTGATAGATAACCTTACCTGGATCTTATGCTTCTAAAATGTTCATAATGTTTCTTTGTAATATGATGGGCCCATGTCCTTGTTGTTATGATTGTAATAATTATCCAATTGATAATGTGTTGAAATGCAAACTGAAAAAAGTATTGTTTTGTTTCATCATTAGGTCATGGAGCAATTGGTGGGTAGATTAGATGTTGCAATGTTCAATGCTATTCTTCGTGAATCAGATGAAGAAATGCCAACAGATCCTATTTCTGACCCGATAAGTGATTCAAAGGTTCTTCCTATTCCTTCGGGAAAATCAAGCTTTGGGGCAGGTGTGCAACTGAAAAATGCTGTGAGTAACAGATTCCTCCTTCTATCTACTTGTTTGCCTCCATGATGTGCAGGATCTAAACCTGTTCCACATATTGATTGGGAACTCCTCCCCACCCAGCCCATCTTACCTTTGAACAGATGTTAATATTTTGTACATAAAAGAAAAATGCATTTAAGATCCTTAGTCCTAAAACTGACCTGCTGCAGAAGTCAATACCTGCATTTTTGGCTTATTGAAGCGATTTACCTTAGATTTTCTTTCTCCCACATATCTGACTTTGTTTGATTGTTTAACAGAAATATTATTATGCATGCACCTTATGATTCCTCAGGCAATGTAATATCAACAGATAATAAAAGATTGAAATTAGGCTTTGAAATTGCTTCATGGAGGTTCCTTTAGTAATGACAAAGGAACACAAAAGTTATCAGATTATAGCATTTTAATATAATGATCCTTTTCTGTTGATCTTCTTACTAGATTGGGAACTGGTCAAGATGGTTAACAGATCTATTTGGTATTGATGATAATGATGGTCCTGAAGATAGCAATGAAGCTGGTGATGACAACAATGCCGGATGTGAGGCATCCTTCAAGGCTTTTTCTCTCCTAAATGCATTGAGTGATCTCATGATGCTTCCATCTGAGATGCTTTTGGATAAGTCCACAAGGAAAGAGGTATAGTTCTTCTTATACACCTCATTCTGCCTCTTATATATTCCTCTCTGTTTATCTCATCTGCCCTTTGAATTTTGTTGTTGAAGGTATGCCCCAAGTTCAGTGGACCACTGATCAGCAGGGTTCTTAACAATTTTGTACCAGATGAGTTCAACCCTAACCCAGTTTCAGAGGCAGTTTTTGAAGCATTGAATGAGGTTTGCACATATCATAAAACAAAAAAGTTTGATTGAAGTTGCATTTAATTTATCACCCTACATTAGTGCAAGTTTATGGTGCTCAACTTTAGGTTTTCTGACTGATCTGTTTTCTTTTGTTTAGGACCTTTTGGAAGCTGGGGAAGAGTCTATCACAAACTTTCCATGTATCGCTATTCCTACAGTCTATTCACCACCTTCTCCAGCTTCACTATCAGGCATTATAGGAGAGGTTGGAAGTCAAGCCTTGCAAAGGAGTAGATCATCCGTGCTTAGAAAATCATACACCAGTGATGATGAGCTTGATGAATTGGATTCACCCATCACCTCAATTATTGAGAATCCCCGGGGTTCTCCCACTTCAAAAGCACCGGATTGGTTGCAAATGGGAAAGGGAGGCCGGAAAGTTGTAAGATATGAACTACTCCGAGGGATATGGAAGGATGGTGAATAGCAAAGTTTCTTGAATCCCCCACTTGTTCCTTCTTGTCTGAACATGCTTTGTACATATGTAAGCAGGTCACTATAGGCTTATGTATTAAAGTTGGTGAGGTGAATTTTCTTGAAGTTTACATTATCGTAAATATACTAGAAACTACAAGCAAGTCCTGTTATCGATGCCATTTGGCGACTAATAAAGTGGAGAAAATGGCAAAAGAGAGTATTATAAATCTCCCTTGCACACGATGAAATATTTAAGTGATCTTTTCCTTCAGTGCTCTCGCCAGTTGGCCTTCCTGCACCATTGATTCTTCGAATGCCAAATTGTTCAAGCATATCCTTGAGGCTTAAGGGCCTTCCATTGTTAGGACAGTTAATAGCTTTCATCTTCAATATGTCTAAAGTCTAAACGTTTTCCATTTTACAATGAAATGATCAACAATTTTTTTGTTCCATACATAGGTCAAGATTGTCGTTGGTGGAAGAGTAGAGTCAAATTCAAGTAGGATGGAACGGAACATTAAACAAAAGCCTGGCAAATATGGAGAAATTTTAGAAATCCATTAACGAAATACCTCCTAGAGTCCTAGTGACTAGTGAGTACTGGCTAGAAGAAGTCCAGATATTGGAAATTAAAAAGAAAAAAAAAACAAAGGACCATGGAACCAGATTCCTGAATCAATCAACTACAACAAGTTGATCATATTCCTCGCCTGCTATGGCTAATTCCATGACAGGCACCGGGTCCAACACTCCACCTTCCTCTAGAAACAGTTTGAGGAAATTCTTGGAGAAGCCGCTCACCAAAGCCACTCCTTTCTGATGGCTTGGAACAGGAGTGGCAGCCGAGTTTCTGAGGTTCCAAAACACTATCTCTGGCACGGATGAGTACCCACTCTCATGAAACTTTCTTGTAATTGCTTGGTAATCGGTTTCCCAAGAATTTGCTGATGCCTGGTCAAATTCCATGTCGCTAAACACAAACAACCTCTTAATCATTTGATCTTCTGTAAGATTCTGTTTCCTGGCAACTTCCAAGATTGTATCGAACACCTTCTGAAAGTCTGTGTTCATGTCCCAATCCATTCTCTCTATGCAATTAATTTTGGCACGAAGATCCTCACCCTTAATAACTTGAAGTTGAGGGTGTTCGCTGAATGTGATGAGCTTTCCTTTCCAAGGCTCTTCACTCAAATCTGAAACCAGCAGCCCAAGTGCAACACTTACATCAAGTGGTGTACCATACATGCTCCCTGAAACATCACAGATTGCAAGGCAATTATTCAGTTTGCCTTTAGCAGAAAGATCATCCACCACTCTCTGCCATTGTAGGACTGCGACTTCAGCTCCCCCGCCTTCTCTTAGCGAATTAATGATCTGGTGCGGAAGCAATGCACCGGCTGCTATTTTGGACTTGCCCTTCTTCACACTCTCCAGGTATTTCTCAAACCTTTCCCTGTCATATTTGAGGAATAACTCTGTGTAGTTCTTCATGGCGATGGAGGCAACTCTGTTGTAAGGAAGTATGCTCCACTGTTTGGCTCCAATGTAAACTTCTGGTAACTTTAAGGCCTTGCGTAGCGGAACGAGAACTTGTTTGCGAAGACGGTCTCGAATTCTGTAAGCATAATGAGCATCTTCAATGTCTTTGTACTCGGGGTCCGAATCACGAGGGAAAATCCTCCTGGCTATGCTCTCGCATAAGAGTGTCGAATAGTCATACGAAGAATACAGAGAAGGGCACCATTTTGCCGCAAGGCTAAGGTTGTTCAGTCTGCCCGCACTCAAGTTAGCCAAATCAGATAGCAAATGCGTTGCAAAAACATCAGATATCCTATCATGTAAAAACCGATAAACTGGATCATTGTTATACCTATCAACAGATTTTCTGGCTGCAGCGAGTGATTTTTCTTGTCTTGAAGTTTTTGACAGCTCTGTAAGCCTTCGGTAGCGTCGTGCAGTTAAATATGCCCACCTTTCTTTCTCCGAATTTTTCCGGACATCAAGACCATGATGCACTCTATGTATAATTTCTGGCAAGTCCTTAAAATAACCAAATTTGGCAACAGAAGCAGCGTTGGAGGCCAGTGTTTTGGGGTGGTTTTCGAAAAGCCACAAAGCTGAGGCATAAAAGCCTTCTCTGTCCGACTTTCCTGTTCCTCTTACACCTCTCAGATTGCAGACGAGTTTGAGAGCTGTCAATGGATTTTGCTCCCAAGCTAACTTCAATCTTTTTGCTACTTGATCTGATGGTGTGTCCGGAACGACATGGAAGAAGAAATCCAGGCAAGGGTTGCCACTGGAAAGAAATGTTGGGGAATAGTTTTCGGTGAAGCCCATTGGAGGATATGAAATTGGTGGCGGTGAAGTACAGCAAGCAAAATCATTGAAGTTAGAAACCATCGAGTCCATGAAAGGATCTGCAGCACCGGCAACTGGGCTCTGAGTCTGATCCACATTGTTAACAGATTCTGGCTCTACAGGCAAAGGAGACTGATATATTTCTGGCGGTCCAAGCAGTCGAAAGGAAGGATAAGAATCTGCCATTTCACCGCTGACTTGAGACATGCAACGGTTCAGTGAGAGGCGAAACTTCAGTGGCCTAACGGTAGCCATGGCTGCTTTAGGTGAGAACACCAACATAGCCGAACTCAGGTTCAAGAATCTGATCAGCCAACCAAAGATCCTGTTAAAATCCATGTATCATCAAAATAATAACGGTTCCTATACTGTTTCATTGATCATCAATATTTATGCTGCATACATGAGACATGCGTAAAATGAACTTGACCACGACAACAGGATAAATCACTTTCAGTTTGGCCATCAAAACAACTATCTAAAAGGCTAAAACCAGTACTATACATAAAGCTCAAAGGGCAACTGCTTCACTGGGGATTCTCCTAATTGATTTTCCCAAAACCTACAGCCAAGGAAACAAGTAATACTTGATCAAATATAAGTGAATACTGTAGAAAGATTTGGTTTATAGAGGTGAAAGCCGGATATACTTACTTAGATCTGGAGAGAAAAGAACAAGGGCGGAAGGAATGTAGATCAGATCAAGCTGACAACTGGAGGGTTTAAGTAGGGGATTAGGGCTTTTAGGGGTATTTGATGGCAAGTCTCGACTTTGAGTACGTGAAGCACAAGTAATTCCATAAATAAGATCACTCTTGTTACCGTGCTACATATCAAGATTTAATCTTGATTAACATAATAATTTTCCTTTTTTCCTTTTTTTTTCACTTTAGAGATAAAATCATAAAAATAAAACTACATTAGCAAACAATATAATTTTATATGAATATTATAAAAAATTATGAAATTTTAATACAAAATACACTTTTAAAAATCAATTTTGGAATTCCAGTTTTTCAAAATTTACTCTTATTTAATCATTTTATTTTTAATTTTCATTTTGAGTTTAAATATCGTGATCTCTCCCCTTAATACAAAATAAAGATTATTATTATTAACAAATCATAATAACTAGCATGTATGCCGACGTTTACGCTTCTGGTTTTATGAAAATCAATACTTTATTTTAAATTTGTTGTACAATATTGTAAGATTTTGCATTAAACTATTTGTTGTAAAATTTGTCATTCAACATATTTGCATTGAAATAGAAGTTCTCTGCTGAAATAATGATGAAACCAAAATAACAATTATCAACATTAACTTTTTTATTAGGTAAAACATTGACAAAAAAAAAAACACTAATATGATATTCATTGATAACTTAACAAATAATAACTAAATAAAATTAAAAAAGTTAACAACCAATATATATAAGAGAAAATAAATGAAAAACTAAAAAAAAGGAGTAAATGTCAGTACAACTTTCTTGTTAATTTTAATAGTTTTTTAATTTTCATAAAGAATTACTTTCAAATATGAATTTTAAATATAAAGAGAATTAAAAAAACTAAAACGTATAAAAAGATATTATTGGTTGGAAGACCCCAAATCAAGGAAAAACCTCCTTTTTCTCTATTGAAAAGGTAAAAATGACATTTTCACACCACATTAACTTCTTTCATATGAAATTACCATACATGTCAATAAAAAAGTTATTATATTTAAAATTAGAGAGTCTAAAAGGAAATTTGATAAGGGATATAATTAATATATACTAGAGGTTACTCCGCGCCTACGGCTGCGGGTCTTTGCAAAGATATAATCTGTTAATCATATTTATGAAAAGATCAATTAGTGCAAGAGCAGCAATCTAAGAGAAATAATTCGAGCAAAGTCCACAATAATAATAATATTTGAAATTCTAAATGTACAGTTTTATCACATTCCTATTTTCAAATGAATAAACGGTATTAAAAGGATTCTGGCAGAACTAAGTATTAATAAGGAAGAACTAAGAAGGTTCAACAGGCTTCAGTCTTCTCCCTACAAACACTGGAAAAAATGACAATTAAAAAAATCAAATTGTATGGTATACAGATTTAGAAGGGATTATAATTAATTAATTAATACCTAACCAAATAATGCAATATTAAAGGAAATGAAATAGTGTGGTCAAATATTCCCAACAATTACAATGCTAAAAGCTGAAAAAGAATTACAATCATGAAAAAAGAAGACTGCTATATAAGCCTTCTAAGAGTAGTTATAAGGTAAGACTGATCATGCAATTAAAAGCGGCTAAATTTGTATTAGAGTCTAGCAAATAAACAGAAGAGTGGGAGAGACAAATTCCTTAGTAAAAGGACAGGTTTTGAATTAATATAATGTCTTGTTAACTTAAAAAAGAAACATCAACAAAGCAAATATGCCAATCAATGCAGCTATAGCCAATATTTCAAAGTAAATCTAGTAGAGATGATGGAACAATTTCCTCACCTTCTCAACAACAAAACATAGACACAATTAACATTATTACCTTTCATAATGTCAAGTTATGCTCGTTCCAAACCAAAGTAAGTCTAACAAAAAAGGAATGAAACAAATAAGTATGACAGATAGTAAATCCACTAAATATAAGATAGAATTTTTTCCACTACTAACTTTCTAAGGCCACTTTTTAGTAAAATGGAAAATTTAGATATTGGATCTGGATCGACTAAACAAACTAAATTAACGAAATGATAATTCTAATGAGTCAACAACGTTAGAAACAATATGACTTCTTTCTTTTGTTTTCTCCACCATAAAAGTTCTAAACCCTACTACTCTTTGAAAAAATATACTTTGAAATTTATTTATAAGAAGAACATAAAAGAAAGCCAACTAAAGCATTCAATCATATTAACCAAACCAAGAAATCCTATTAAACTTGCCTGGTCCTTCTGCTAGTTGAGAAATTGTGCGAAACTCATTCTTTAAACCTGCACAAAACATACATTGTCAGGTAACATATTCTCTTTCTTCCATGATAGCACCAAAATTTACATTTTGCTCATGTGAAGAGGGAACATCCAAAGGAATTGCTTTTCATATATATTACAAATTTTGGCACATTTTCATTACCATTCAATAATTAACTATGCAGTACCTGTTCTGTGTTTTTTTTCTTTAGTCCTAGTCTTTTGTACAAAAGCAATTCCTTTCTACTGTAAAAGCATTACAGTGTTTAATGCAATCATTGACTCTACTAAGTGAAAGATTTCCTTATAAAAGTAACAGCCATTGCTATAGTAATTGTTTAAATCAATTTATTATTTACATGTACAAAAGTAGCAAAATAGGAGAACTAATCAGAAGAATATCAACTAAAACGAAAAACAAACTGGTCAAATAATACAAACATTATTAAATCAATATGTTTCATTATGCAATATGTCTATTCAAACACTAAACATGCTTTCATTTATGGTTCTGACTTCTTAACTAAATGGTAGGGCAACAGATAAGAACTACTTTGGCTACTAACCCAAATTACGAACAACATATCAAGCCTACATACTAAATCTAGACACAATCAACACAAAATAAATCAAGGGAAAAGTGAATTCAGAAAAAAATTACAAAAAAAAATCCACATAATTAAACAAATCACCAAAAAATCGAACATCATTGAACAAACTTGCACAATATTCAGATACCCACAACTACATTCTTTCCAGTTCTTGTAAACCATGGTTACTTAGAAGCTAGAGTGAAAGGCTAAGGTTTAACCCTTTTTTAACCTTCTCTTTTTGGTCATCACATGATTCCTGTTGCTTGGAGAAGAACTCGCGAAGTTGATAGCAGGCGGCTTCTTCATCAACTCATACCCTGTTCCATGAAATCTTAATCAAATAGGAACAAATTTCAGGAAGAAACCATTATTCATAAGATGGAAAAGAACTCAAACAAATAAATCAAACAATTTCATTTCAATACATAAAGCAAATGGCAGAAGCTTGCTCCATTTCAGCCAAAACCCTAACTCATCTTTGAACATCTTAATTTTAATCAATCATTTAGAACGAATAAAATTCTTCAATACTATTACCTCCTCCTTCAGCAATCGAGCATTCTATTCTTCCAATTGTATCACCAGACTCAACCGTATAAGCCTAACTATCAAAACGGAATAAGGAAAACAAAAATGTTATGTGAAAAGGATAATTCAAACTCACCATTTAATCGTAGAAAGCAGGAATATTGATTAAAAAAGAAAAACCCATAAAGCGTTTTCATTAAACACTAAATTCCATCGCACACAGAACTAAAAGATAAATTATATCTACAATCATTTCATATCCTACTATAACAAAATTAGAATTGAAATAACACTCGGCAATCTGAAATGATTTCTAGGCAAAAAAAACAGAAGGAAAAACATGTACTAATAATTCTAAAGCAACATAAGCAAAGCAAAAAGAGTACTAAAGACTAACCAATTCAGCCAAGAACCTCCTCGAAACATCTCAAGTCCACGAAACTGGGCAATCTTTGTTTCTTCTACCACTCAGGGGCTAGCGCTCGCCGCATGGTGGGCGTACATGGTCAGCGTGGTGAAGGAATGGTACTCAGGAAAGAGTGATCAAACCAGTGAGGTGGTGGTGGATGTGAAAGCGTTTGGGAGATGATGAGGCAATTGGACTTAAAGGACATGAAGTAGAATGAGACGCTGAAAGGGTTTGTGTTGTTTAGGTAGTCGAGGTTGTCAGTCATGCCGGTGCCTGAACCCTGAGGAGGTTTGGAAGAGAATTTGCGAATTGGGTAATGGAATTGAAGGGGATGGCATTCGCAAGGATGATGGTGATGGCGATGTTAATGAGAACTAAAAAGGAGGAATTGGGTTATGGGAAGGGTTCATTAGCGGCGGAGAAGAAAGGGAGAGATAAAGAGACAACTTCTAAAACAATTTTTCTTTCTTTTTTGCTAGACTAAAACCATTTTTCTAAAAGGAAATATAAATATTAATATATTACAATAGATTTTAAAAATAAAATAATATATGACGTGGATAGCCTGATAGGGATCCTTTTGGGGATAATTTTAATAGGAGGTTATAAGTATAGATATATATCAATAAAAAAGTTATCATATTTAAAATTAGAGGGTCTAAAAGGAAATTTGATAGGGGATATAATTCATATATAGGCATAGATAATCTTTCCTTATATTTTAATCCTTTTTACCAATGAAAAAAAAGGAGACTGGACCGATCGGTTAAATTGAGAACTGGCCATACCTTTAAGGGTTATTAAATTGCTTTTTCAATGAATCGTTGTTAGACTGTTTTAAATTAAGAACTGTTGAACAGGTTGAATCGGTTGAGTAGGAAATTTAGGAATTTTTTTTATTTATTTGGGCTATTTTTAATTAATTAACCAAAATCCAAAAAAAGTCTAAAATAATGAGAATAATGTCTCTAACTTTCTTATTATATTTGGACTTTAAACTTTGAATTTAGAATTTAGAATTTTCAATTTCTTATATTGTAATGTACTTTTATAATAAGAATTTAACTTGTAATATTTATTTGTATTATGTTATGTACTAATGTTTTCTTAATTTTAGATTTTTTCTAATTTCTTAGAATTTTTATTGATTCTATGCAAAAATTTTTGAAAATTTTCTAAGGTACTTATTTAAGATGATCCGTCCAATTGAACTTATTGGACCATAAATTAGTTGACCAACGATTCAAGGAACAATACGATTTTTCATTCATTGCTTTTTAAGAGCAAAACAAAAAGAAGTCAAAAACTATATCTAAATAAAATTTTGAACTTTAAGCCTTGAAAATGCCAAAACCAGGCCTTTATATTTGCAGCCCAAATCAGTTTAACACTTAAATTAAATGTGGGCCCGAAAAAGCCTAACTATAAATGCCCCGATTTCTCTCTCTCCTTTTTGCGCCTTTTTCTGTATAAAATGTCGCTTTTCTCGCCGACACGGAAGCCAGACTCAGTGACTCACACTTACAGTCAGGAAGGAAACAACTAGGACTTGCCTGGGGAGAAATTGAGAAAGAGGGAAAGGAAGAAAAATGAGGGGGAAGTCACTTTTCCGTCCATCTCTTCTCCGTCAATCATTCAATTTCCGTTCGCTTTCTTCTTCTTCTTCTTTTCCGCAGAACCGAAATCACAAAGGTTCAACCCGCGAAAGAGATTCTTCAAGCTCCGAAAATCGGTCGTCGATTTTCACCCAAGAAAACCCTACTCTTTCCGGGCCACCCACTTTTACTTTTGTTCCCAAAAGTCTTAGCGAACCGCCCAAATTCTCATTCGAGCACGAAACCGAAGAACCGCCAGGTAGTTTCTTTTTTTCTTCTTTGTTATTTCATTTTTGTTACATGAAATGTAGAATCTGCTTTGAAGTTTGAACAGCGGAAGCAAAGGGAAATGAAAGAGTAAGAATTTTTAATTTTTTTTTCAAAATTTGGTTCTTTAATTTCAGTTCCACCGAACGTTGTTCCGGTTAACTCAGACGGAGAGTTCGAGACGGCACTTGGCAAAGCAGAAGGCGAATCGCAACCGGCTGTTTTCTATTTCACAGCCAAATGGTGTGCCCCTTGTAAGTTTTTTCCTTTTAGCTCTTTTTCTTGTTTATTTACTTATATTTTGTAATGTCAAAGGCATTGGCTTTCGTTCATTAATATTATGTTGTATTCCATTCTTTTGTAGGCCGATTTATCGGTCCGGTCTTGGAGGAGCTGGCTCGGAGAAACCCTCATGTAACAACGTATAAGCTTGATATCGAGGAGGTAAAAAATTATTTCTTTTGTTGTTCGAATTTATTAGCCGCTGTGATTTACAGATTGCGGTATACATTTAATTCTAGTTCCGAAAAGCTTATGTATGGTTGGGAATGTAGATGGTTTTATGGAAAGGGCTCATTTTATATCCCTGATAGCAGTGAGGACCAGTCTGTGTCCGGGCTGTAGCGGTGCTCACTGTTATTTTAATATTTTGAAAAAGTCTTTCTTGCTCATCCCTGACTTCCTTAGTCACTCATAGAGCAGCCTATTGAGTACGTTTCCCACTGGGAGTCTGGGGTCGATATTAGGAAAGACCAGGGAAGTTGCGAGTTTTCGCTATCTGGAATGCTTTTAGACTTACTGGATTGTCATGTAATTAGACCCTAACAATTCCGTGTGATTTTTTTGGGAATGCAATAGTAGATTCATGATTGAGATTGAAAGGATTGTTTGTTAAAAAGGGATTATCTTTATCTTTTTGGAATTGAGAAGCACTATTCTGACAATAAATATTAACTGCAACTAATGTTGTTGACATGATGCAGGAAGCCCTTGCAAGCACAGTGAAGAAGTTAAATGTTACAGTTGTGGTAAATAATTTCATTCTTCTTATATGGTATTTATCTGAATCTTTATTTTACAACAAATTGAGCTGCAGAACAGGCTTGTGTGTCGCCATATGTATATATTTAGTATATTTTTACTACAAAATCGTTTTATATCTTATCAACTTGTGTGTCTGTGAGCGTGCCCGTGTGCTGTGTATATATAATACTCTTTCAAAGATGCTTTCTGATGTAGAGAGGTTCAGTAAACGGTTTTGCTACTATCTCTTCTTCTGAATGTGAGAACCTGGTTAAACATTGTTTTGGTAGTAATTTTAAGCTATTTTTATAGTTATGATTAGTACGCTGATAGTTAGTAATTTTATAATATATATTAATATGTCTATATGAGTTATAATTATTGGTTATACAGAGTTCGGCGATAAGTTTCTTCTACTTAACTCTTTGAAGTGTTTTGAGTATCTCAATTATCAAATTAAATTGAAAGTGCTCGTTCCTTGCCTGCATTTGCAGTGTTACTGTTCAGATTTTTTTTGTTTGTTTTGTTTTTTTCGTTTACAGGATATTAATTTCAGTTTTAGCTTGGTATTAAAAAGTTTCTAAGAGTGCTGTCCGTCCTTCATATAACTCGAATTTTTTCTTCCTTAACTAAGTCTGCGTCTTTGGCTACAGCCTACTGTCCATTACTTTATAGAAGGCAAAAAGACAACTGAAGTTGTTGGTGCTGATGCTGCGGCTATAGTTCAAACAATGAAGAAACTGTATGCAGGAGGAGTAATAATTCTTCCCTTTCTACTCTCTTAATTTGTCTTAGTTCATAAGGGCCAGTGCAGAATTTGTTGCTTTCTCAACATGAGCTTCTGAAGTTGATATAATGTTTTCCTCAATTATCCATTCCTGTAATCTGGTTGAACTTGTTCTGTTCTGCATTAATAGCTTTTCTATTTGGTCAGAAGCTAAATATGGTTAGAAACTCTTCTGAACAAGGTTTAGTAATTTTGATTCTTAATGCATGCTAATATGTATTCTATGCATGATAACTTCACCCTTATGCACCTCCCTTTAGTTGTTCATATGAAGGTTTCTTTGGACCAGATAGCTTCTAGAGGTTCAGGTTGAAATAATTGTAATTTTGACCAATTTGCAGCATGGATCAACTTTATACTCTGGTATCAGAAGCAGAACTGATACTTGATGTTTTAATTCTTTGCATATGTGGTAGAAGAATTCGTTTTTTAATTAATTAAGCTAATTACGAAGCTCCTTATATAGTGGAAATTTAGTTGATTTTGTTTGGAGTTGTTATTGCGGCTTGAATGTCAATAGGCAGGGTGGCATGGTCATTGCTCTCTGTGTTATTGTACGTTTGGATTCGGGATAGTTTTTTTATTCTTTTATTCTGTCTTCCAGGTAGAAGTGAAGAAGGATGAAGGAGAGGGTGAGAAAGTAAATGAAGGAGAGGGTGAGAAAGTGAATGTTGAAGCCTGATTTGATGAGCAGGAAACCTTGGGGAAGAAATAGTATTCGGTTTCCTTTTCTTAAAAGATTGTAAGATTTCCCTCGGATAGTGGGCGTCTTCTACCTCACAATTCTCTATATAGCTGATCCTCATAGGGGTCGACTCTAGTTTTTTGTGATTAAGATTTTCATTTTACAAGCAAAAGTTGGTATACTTTTTTTTATGGTATATGTGCATGTTTATGATTCGTATTTCCAATTTAATAATCATTTTGGCTTTTTGTATGTATTTCTTTGGAGAATTGACAAAGATAATTTTTTTTTCTTTTTTACATTTAAACATAAAAAAAATGATTTTTAAAACTTTTTGACATTAAAAATCACTGAATATATTGTTATCAATATAATATGAAAAATTATGAACCATTTTGATAAAAAAATGCACTAAATTCAAACTTATTTTTGGCATTCCAGTTTTCTAAATTTTACTCTGATTTAATCACTTTATTTTAATTATCCGTTTTGGGTTTAATATTAAAAATGATTATTGCTAACAAACATAAAAATTAATTAATACCATAATAAATAAATCATAATAATAATCTTTCCTTTCTTCCTTTTAATCCATTTTAAGGGGGCAGAGCAGAACCATATCTAAGCAAACAAAAATTCGCAATTAAAACCCTAAAATTTCAAGTAATACAATGAAGAAATATAAACAATTGCTGAGTAGTTACCAATGTTTAGCTTTTAATTCAAAATTATAATCTTTTTTCTTTTTTTTTTCTTTTTGGTTTTAACAAGGATATTCTCATGCTTTGTTAGTTAGAGATGTTTTTTTTTAGAGGTGGCAAAATTTGACTGAATTCGAAAACTCGCCTTCACCTAAATCTATTTGCGAGTTGCGATCAAACTTGATCCGATCCAAATTGATTAAAAAAAGATACAATTGCTGAGTAGTTATCAATGTTTAGCTTTTAATTCAAAATTATAATCTTTTTTCTTTTTTTTTTTCTTTTTGGTTTTAACAAGGATATTCTCATACTTTATTAGTTAGAGATGTCTTTTTTAGAGGTGGTAAAATTTGATTGAACTCGAAAACTCGCCTTCGCCTAAATCTACTTGCGAGTTGCGATCAAACTTGATCCGATCCAAATTGATTAAAAAAAGATAAAGATCCAAATTTGAAAAATATCTGAATTTGAAAAGGTCTGAACCCTATTTTTATCTAATCCGAAGGCAACTCAAAACTAAAATAATCCGAATCTAGTACAATTTGAATTGATTCAAACCCGTAATGATCTGAAATCTAAAATCAATTCAATCTGAAACTCGTAAAAATCCAAATTTATGAGTCGAAAAGACCTGAATTTAATCAATTTTTTTTATTGATAAGTTATATTCTTATAAATCTCTTAAACATTTAGACTTAATTATTAAGATAATTCCAAATTAAAATAATACTTAATTCATTAATAATTTGAATATGATAAATTATTATTAGGATTAGAAGTCACAATATATCAATTTAATTTTACATATCATTATTAATTTATTATATTTTTTACAAACTTAAATTATTCATGATTGTCTAAATTACTCTCTTCACTTGTCTTGATCGATAAATGCTTTGCATTTAATTTAATTTGACAACGTTCGAGAGCTAGTACTTACATACTATCAAAAATTATTCTTGTGAAATTAATTAATATATTTTATACATTACTATGTTATGTTATTCTTATTTACTTATTTCCTAAGTTAGGAATTTTTTTCCATTAATAGCAAAATGCAATAATATTGAACATATAGTCAATATTGAAAGTTTGAATTTTTATAAAAAATTTTAAAATTTATAAAAAAGTAAATATTATCAATTTTTTAAAATTTTATTAAATCACTCAAAAAATTAGTGTTTAATTATCTTTATCTATTATGAAAAAGAGGAGGAATCCACTTACATCCGATGTAAAGCTTTTACACCCTTTTGATAACTAGGTATATAATTAATATTTTAACAATCCGACCGTTAGATTTAAAGATATATTCGAATCTATCATTAACATAAAATTTCAAGTCAGTTCGATATTTTTATGATATCGATCTAAACGTTAACATTTTTAGATATTTTTAATATATATTTAACAGTAAAAAATTCTATCGCATTAAAAGATAAGCTTGACATTTTAAATTAACTTAAAATTTTGCATGCACACACGATATATATGAATAAAGCCTAAAATTAAACTGTTGGATTAACTAAATATTAATTGTACCTTAAATTATAAATGAGTGTAAACTCTTTATTTACACCGGGTGTCAAATGATCAATCCTCTATGAAAAATATTAATAAGAAAAAATTTTCTTAATTTGACATTAAAAAATTAAAAAATTATTGATTCCAAATTGACCCAAAACCCACTCGAAAATCGTCCGAAACCAAAATTGTTTGAATCCAAAAAATGTCCGAACTCGAAACACTTTAAATATGAAAATATGTGAATCTGAATTAGTCTAAAACCAAAATTATCCGAATCCGAGATAATTTAAACCTGAAATAAATCCAAATCCGAGATGATTTGAAATCGAAAACAACTTGAAAGGTAAAACCCTCTTTATGAGGTATCAAAATTGTATTCTTACCTTGCCAAGATAGAGATCACTATCACTTCAATTAATATGTGTTGGTAATCAATATATATATATAATCCAACTTTTGTAATTAAATCACATAACTCAACTTTACCCTATTAATAATGAGGATGATTTTTGAGTTACTAATTTTAAATTTTCAATTAAAAAAAATTAAGCTACAAATCCCAATTATGCAATTAAAAAAAACTTTTGAGTTTCCAATCTTAATTTTGTAATAATGAGGAAAATGAAGAGTCATTTTAAAAAAAATCTTTGAGTTACCAAAGCACTTGAATATCACTATAAATAGAAAGTTTGTAAACTGAAAAAATTTTTCGCAAAAGAGTATGTTTGAAAATTTTAATTTTCAGTTTTAATTTCTTTCATTTTTTATGTAATAGTGATTTTTTTGTGTTTTTTATTTGTTTTGTAGGTTTATTTTATTGCTGCATAATATTATCAATGAGGTTTGTTAGTTGATTTTTATATTTGAATATTGATGTTTTTAAATCTCTCAACTTCTCTCTCAACTAAAGGATATGAATTATAGTGTTTGTAACTTTTTATTTTTTTAATTATATTGCAGTTCGATCACGCCGAATAAGCAATTAGAATACGTAACAATTTATTTGTTATCTCTCAAATGGATGATTGGAGAATTAAAATTTGTGAACTAAAAAATTTTTTCATAAAAAGTAAGTTTGAAAATATTTTAATACCATTATAAGTAGAAGTTTTCAAATTGTTAAAAAAAAAAGGGCAAAAGAATAAGTAATTTGAAAAATCTTAATTTTCAATTTTAATTTTTTTTTTCATCTTTCAAGTGATGGTGATTTTTTGTACTTTTGATTTTCTTTTGTAGGGTTTTTTTTAGTAGGGCATAATACTAGTCATGAAGTCTTTTAGTTAATTTTTTACATTTGAATATTAATGTTTTAAATTTATCTTCTGTGTAGCTTTTGAATTTTTTTTAAAAATTATATTACAATTCGATCATGCTAAATAAGTAATTAGACTATGTAACAATTGATAAATTATCTTCTCAAATGGATAATTAGAGAATCAACATTCGTGTTTGCCAATTGTGTGATATTTATAATCATAAAACCAAGAAAAATGTTAGCACGAAAATGGTTATGGTGGATAAAAAGGTAAATAATATTTTTAGAATTTTGTTATTTTGTCTTTCTATTTGTTCTTGTTTTTATTTATTTTGATTAATTTATTATATTTGTTTTGTTTCATAAGGATTTTATATTCATACGATACTAGGGAGCAATGATACATATCAATTAAAGAAGGCTATTTTTAAAGGAAGTTTATATTATATTAAAATTTTTCTATTCTAAAAAATAGAGATAATTATCGATTACTTTCTAATAATGAAAAAATGATTCATTTTCATAGTAATACTATTATGAAGGAGATTTTTGTTGAAAAAATCAACATTCCAACACATATCGTTGAGCTGGTAGATTATGTTGATTTTAACAGCAATTAAGTGTTAACGAGTTTTTTTCGTTATTTTTAGATAATTAGCTATTAATTATGTTGTTTATTCATTTTAAAAAGAAAATTCCTATTATATAAAATATTGCTATTATTGTAAAATAAAAATCCTATAATATTTGACAATATTGTTATTGTTATTGCTATTATTATAATTTAGATATTACCGGTATTGTTATTCGCTTAGATTTGTCTCGACATCAATCGGTTGATGAAGAATTTATAAATTGTATGGTATAACGCCTACAAGATTAAGGAATGGTTTTAATCTAATATACTCATGAATGTTTCAAATTTTTTTTTATGTAAATGTTATTGAGCGTTTCTTTGTTTTTCTTTTTATTTTTTTTAAGTGAAAGGTCAATGAATATTACTCTGTGAAATAAGTTTATTTCTGAATTTGAGCAAAAACACTTAATTTTGGGCGATGAACCTCAAGTTATTATACTAACTTCCTTGATTGCAAAGAGTTATCCAGGTTAGTTATAATATACAAAATTATTTTCTTTCTTTTGTCTGTTTAAAAAGAAATGTTTAACTATAATGTTCAATATATTTTTTGTTTAATGTATTATTGAGTTCCTCTCTTTTTTTAAATAATTTGATATGTTTGTTAATTTTTTTTCTTTTTCAGAAAAAGAGAAGTAATTAATTTGGGTACTTTGGAGGACTCTATAACATCGCTTAATATAGATTTCAATAATGAATATAAAAGTGATGTTAAATTTACTTTGATATTTTGTTTCTACTCTATTTAGGATTGTCAATTATTTTTTCTTTTGAAATTTTTATTGTTCTTCTACGTTTTGGAACAAATATTATATTTTAATAAGTTTCACTATTCTAAGTTTTTTCTTTTCCTAATTCAATTAAGATTTACGTTTTAAATTGAGCCGTTTCTAAATTAAACAAAATCTATTTTGATTTCTTCGAGGTTACTATTTTTGAGCTAATAATCATATCATTTTTCTTCTCTATAGTGTTTCTTAAATTAAACAAAATAAATTAATTAATTTAATTCAAACTTGACATAGATACTTTTACAATTAAATCACATAAAGTTATAACAATAAAGATGACTTTTGATCTACTAATCTTAATTTTGTAAATAAAAGAAAACTTTTGAGCTACTAATACTAATTTTACAATTAAAAAAAAACCTTTGAGCCATTAATATTCCTAATTTTTCAATTAAAAAAAAACCTTTGGGTTACTAATCTTAATTTTGTAATTAAATTACATAAATTATTACTTTTACCCAACTAATAATAAGGAAAACCAAAAGACATTAAAAAAAAAACTTAAACATTTACCTTTTCATATTCCTTATAATCAAACATCAAACATGATTTGAAATTACCTTTTTATTTGTCTAAGAATATTTAAGCTAATTTTATAATTTTATAAAAAAAATAAATATGGATAACAAAAAAGACATATTCATGATTTTTATATTCTAGATCCTCTTGATCATTACTTTTGCAATTAAATCACATAAAATTCTAACAATGAGGATAACTTTTAAGCTACTGATCTTAATTTTACAAATTAAAAAAAAGAGCTATTGATGCTAATTTTACAATTAAAAAAACCTTTGAACTACTAATCCTAATTTTGCAATTAAAAAACAAACATTTGAGCTACTAATCTTAATTTTGTAGTTAAATTACATAAATTATTACTTTTACCCAACTAATCATAAGGAAAACTAAAAGTCATTAAAAAAAACCTACATATTTGCTTTTTCATATTCCTTATAATCAAACATCAAATATAATATTAAAAAACCTTTTCGTTTGCTTAAGAATGTTTAAGCTAATTTTGCAATTTTATAAAAAATAAATATGGATAGCAAAAAAGACACCTTCATGATTTTTAGTTTCTAGATCTTCTTAATCATTAGATTTTTTAAAGTTTTGCATCAATTGAAATACAAAAAGCAAGTGAATAGGATTGCATTGCTCACGAAATTACAAAAGATATATGTAACAAAATTTTTACTTCTTTTTCCCGTGAAACTTTCTTTTTTTGCATATAAGAAGCCGGGAAAATGGGCTTACTTTGAGAAATGTGAAAGGTTTACGAACTAAAATTTTCTTCGAAATTTATGGTTTAGTAGGAAAAAGGAAAGTAATCATTTGTAGATGGTTTAGTTACTTTCAGTGAAAATTGTGCTAATAAAATGACAAAAAGTATTTACAAAAAGATTTTTATTACCCTATATATGAAAGTTTTTCTAATTCTCAAAAATTTCATAAGAATTTATTCTTTATGATTTAAAAGGAAAGCAACTTTTGTTGATGATTTAGTTACTGTAGGAGAAAATTGTTCTAATAAAATGATAAAAGGTTAATGCAACAAGATTTATTTCTACTAATTTATGTGATATTTTTTACTAATTTTTCAAATCTTCCATAACAATTTGTTGTTTTATAGGAAAAAGAAAAGCCAACTTTCTTGATAATGATTTAGTTCATGTGAATGATATCAATGTGGATGCGGGAATATTTACTTCTTCAGATGGAAAAATAACATATCGGACTACTTATGTGCTAAATAGTTGGTTTATTTCAATTTAGCATTTAACATTTTCAAAACTCGGCATATTTCAATTTGTAAATTAATATTTATAATAGCAAGTTATTAATCGATTTTTTAAAATCAAATTCAGACAGTCACAATGTCACGCCTATGGAAACAATTAATTCAGATTAGAAATCTTTGAACAATGATGCCGTTGAAAATTTTTTTGTTTATTTTTCATTCCTAATTACCAGTGTCATCTATGGTTATGTGTATATAAAACTTAATTTTGTCATTATTCCAGATATTAGTGATTTGTCATCTTCATCTCAAACATCAATAGCTTCGAGTACTATGGAAGATAGTTTGGATGAGTTTTTTATACGGAAGATTTGGAAAGTGGTAATATACATGATCTTTTTTTTTTTAAAAGGAAACCTATATGAAATTATAAGTTCGTTAATTTGTTTGACTTTTTTATTAGATAATGATTTTATTTATATTTTATTGATAAACAAAAAACTCATTGAGATACTATGATCTTGGTATTCCGACTTTTGAGTATCCTTATTGCATGGCAGTAGTTTGGTATAAAGAGAGATTAAATTTGGGTAATAAATTAAAAAAACCTAAATATTCAATTTGTTGTTGTCACACCCCGACCCAAGAGGGTCGGAATATGACAACCGCCGCGTAGTAAGAATTTTGAATGGCGCGCTCACCCGAAACTCCAACCACGCAAGGCTTATGCTGTCAGGAGTCCACTTACATAAAATATTTCATAGATTTTCATATTTCTCATGAAACCAAAACTTCTACTTTACTTAGAATAATCATTTAGGACTTACACATTTCATATAGAAATGAAGGGTTGAAAAATATATATATATATATAAATCGTTTTATAGAGTCAGTGTAAAATTCTTAAACGTTACCGAATAACAATTTAGGTTAGGAAAAACATAATTGAGCAACATTTGAAAATAACTCGAATCAGTGCCAGTGGGTCCGCTAGTTTGGAGTAAAAACCTTACCATTTGTAAGAGAGGTCCGGAGTCGAGTCTCAAGCTTCAACTGATTACTTTTTGGTGCATAATCTATTACCCTGAAAAATAAGTTTTTACAGAAAAGAAAAAAGTGAGTATATTACATTATACTCAGTGAGTGAGGCATGACTATATAAATTATGAAGATATTACAAGTCACCCTTTAAAGAAAACAATTTCATTTTCATAAAGAGTTTGAGGAAGACTTGAAATAAAAGAACAACTATGCCACCATTATGAAACTCGAGCAATGCGTCTCAAATCATAAAAAGGTAATATTTCCATAGCCTGTGAAATCCAATCAAGGCAGTAAGAAAAATCATTCTTCTTGAAAAAGGGCTCGCCAAAACACATTGCCTTAATCCCATCCGGCCACGATGAGATCTAAGCCCACCGATGTGGTTTTCTTTGTCACATTATAAGAAAAAACCCTCTACTCGGCGTTGGCATGGGCCTTCACCATGGGTGGTACGTGGCTATATCCATAGTACTCCCACAGGGGTCGCAAATCACAATCACAGTGCGCACATCAATCCCCTGTACCATCCACCCCAAGTGGGAGTGAAAGCCTACTCACGCCGGCTCCACAAGCTCGGCCAGTGAGCGGCGCCACTGCAGTAACTCACATCCATCCACCAATCAATGAAAATCATCACGACACATTCATACCCAAAATATACATTTCGGCCATCAGGCCTAAATAAATGCAAAAGTCCTTTTTCTCAATGTTCAAGCCAAATCAAGTGAAATGAAGACATTTACTTTAACAAAAATCACACGGATACCCGTCGGCGTGCAGACTATTAGACATCGACGGGTAAGCCGTCCAGTGACTACAATTCTTGAATCTAAACCATCCGTCCACGGATTAAGGGCGGACGTCCACGGCTAGACTGTCCAGGATTCACTTAGTAGTAGACGTCGACGTCTTTCAGCTTGACCGTCGACGGGTAGAAATTTCTTACTTCGGTGAAACTAACTTATTCACACACCCGTCGACGTCTAAGCATGTGTACGTCGATGGGTAAAAGTTTCTGACTTCGAGTGAAATTCACGTATTTGAACACCCGTCGACGTCTAAACCTCTACACGTCGACGGGTAAAAGTTTCTGACTTCCAATAAATTCAGGTCATTCAGTCATCCGGCGACGGGCAAGGGTGCACACGTCGACGAGTAACTTGGGCCAACACTCGAATTGGGAGAATAAGCAGAGACGTCGACGGGTAGTCTTTTAGCCGTCGACGGGTGGAAGTTTCTGACTTCGAGTGCAACAAGGTTATTAATCCACCCGTCGACGTACACACCCCTGACCGTCGACGGCTAACTGGGTGCTGAGACATTTTTAACTACTAGTTTAGGGAAATTTTCAATAAAGGGGAGGTCTTCCAAGGTTTTTAGAAGAAATAAGTCAAGTGAATTCCAACCCTTTGAAATCATCTAGTTTTCATGTTCATAATGTAATCACATCATCCATCATTCAAGAAAATAACTTGTTTGCACATAGACACTCATAATGTATTTAAAAATAAAGTAAGAACCATAGAATATTGTTTTAGTCCCTAAAGTTTCACTCGCAGGTTAGGGAGGGTGTGCACTCCCACTAATTCTCATTCCTTTTCTCCCTTGGATCGACTTTACTACCTATACAATCAATCCAATAAAAGAATAAGGCGTGCGATAAAGACATTTGAACTAGTATGCAATATTTACTTGGCTTGTGGAATTTGTTTGCTAACTTGGAACCTAAGGTTCCAAATCGAGCTCTAGTGATCCTTTAAGAATTTTCAAGATGTGAGCAAGTTTGTTTCATCAATTAGCACTTGTACATATTTTCCGTTCGGACTAACTACTTCTAACGGAAAAGTTGGACGATTTTACCCCTAGGATAAGTGAATTTCGAGCTAGGTAAGTTAGAGGTGTGAGAATTCCGTGATTTCAATTCCTACAGTTTAAGCGCGTCACAGAGGTACCGTACACAAAAAATGGTCGCGTTTTAATCCCTACATGGTGTTTTGGAAGGAAAAATACATTATTTCCTCACACTTGGAGGGGTCATAACTAGATATGGTGTTTGTTTGAGGGTGTTAACCCCCTACATTTATTTCTGCACTCATTTATGATTGGTTCCTCCTTTGTTTGGCATCCAATGAATTTCCTAGATGGTACTTGCCCAAGGTGGCTCCTATTAGGCTATTGTAAGGATTTACTCTACAGCTACTCCTCCTAAACCTCTTTCCACCCATTTCTTGATTCGCAACACTTTCTAATATTGCCAAACTACTATTTATGTAATCAAATTCCGGGGCTATGACCATAAATATAGGGCTTCCTCTAAGGTGGCATAGTGGCATTTTCATGAAACTTAGTCATTAGCTTAATAGACTTAGTTTTTCTTCATTCAACTAAGTCCTTTCTACATTCAAGGGACTGCCTAAATCCTCCTATTCTCTATTGGTTCCTTAATTCTATGGGCAGACATATCATGGGGGTTTTGGAGCCATAAACCAGTAATAATTTGAGAATTTACCGATTAATTATGCATGAAGCTCAAAAATCACTATTCTATGGTTAAGATTGCAAAGAAGAATAAAGGAATTGAAAACAAACCTTTAGTTTCTGATGAAAATCGAAGGCTTGTAAGTTTGCTGAAATTCTTTAAAGCTCTTCTTGAAATTCTTTTGATATAGGTGTTGCTTGGAGGGTAAAGTAGTGAATTTTCTTAAAGATTATGATGAAGTTTGGAGAGAGTGTGTTTAAATAAGAAGAAATTGGAGCTTGAAGGCAAGAAAATGGTGGAGAAGTCATAAGGTGGTGTCCGGCCATGCAAGGGAAAATAATAAGAAGACACCAAAGAGTTGTCTTGAAATTTCTAGGCTCTTTTGTGTCAAATTACGAAAATGCCCTTACTCACTTTAAAAATTCCCTTTGCATCCTAAAGAGCAATGATGTAAATTGAGGCAAAATAAAAGAATTTGACAATCAAAACCAATTGGCAAAAATTTACCAAAATAAAGTGAATTTGTTGAAGTGCTTAAATCATTAGGCTTGTGGGGAGAATTTTCCCAATTTGGAAATTAAGATCCATACAAGGGTAGAATGGTAAATTCGTTAGCATATGGCTCCGATGCAAATTAATATAGGACTAGGTATTACAGTTGTAATAAGGAAAAATAAAGTTGCCACCCAAGAAGAAAGCACCTAAGTCTTTGAAAAGTTTATTAAATTCGAATGGAGGTCATCAATCAAGAAAATACAGGGAAAATATAAAGGGCTAAAATAGTATTTTTTGCATTTATGTCTATGGAAACAAGTATAGCCAATTCAGTGAACACCGAAATTGCCCCATATATTTTTAGGATAAATGGGCAAAATTATCATTGATTGGGATCTCTCTTACCTTTGACTAATCAGATGCCAAAATACTCTCAACTATATGTTTATGATATCGAGAATGAAATTGACAATAGAATATGTGTTTTGAAAGGTGAAAAATGCTCTAACAACTTGGATTCTTACATTGTTAAATCATTAGTTAACATATTTGATTCTAACAATCCTATGGCTTAAGTTTTTTGGATGGCTAGGGATCGAGTTACAGAATCAAATCATTGAAGTTTTAGCATTCAATTGGTTAGAACTAGACACCATGGAATGAGATCTTATGATGCTCCATCCTCCTCAAAAATAGGAATGCCTGTGCTTGGAGGCTTGGGCCATGGAGATAAAGGAAGAGATGCTATTATACATCATAAACATGATGGGTTACAAAGAATTAGAGGTGTCCATGGGCCGGGCCGGGCCGGGCTTGAGTAAAATTTTACAAAATCTTTGCTTGTCCAAGCCCGGCCCGGCCCGGTATTTCGAGCCTACTCTTCTTTCCAAGCCTGGCCCTAAAATATTTATATAAGCCCGAGGCCCGTCCAAAAGCCCGTTTTTAATTTTTTTCGGACACTAATTTTAAAAATTAAATTATATTAATTTATATTATAAATAAAAGTAAATCAATACATTTAAAAAATTATTATCTAAGCAATTTTTACAAAGTTAACAAAGTCTAAATACTAATAATGTTTGAAAATATCAATATCATATAAAAAAATAACATATTAACAAATAAAATAAATATATAAAAATATATTTATATTAAAGGAATAGTAAAACGGGCCGGGCTCGGGCTTTTATACCTATGACCAAGCCCGAAAATGAGCCTAAATTTTTTGTCCAAGCCCGGCCCTTAAATTTAAAATTCTTGTCCAAACCCTCCCAAATATCGGGCGGGCTTACGGGCTCGGGCGGGTAGCCCGGCCCTTGGACAGGTCTACAAAGAATTAATGAGTTTCATTCCCTATTTATGGCCCTTTAGTATCCAATTTTCTTCCCATTTGGAGAAGATGAATATCACACTGAAATTCCTTACCATCGAAATGAGGGAAAGAAAAAACCCAAAAGGACTTTTATGACAATGAGAGAGTTATATGCCTATTTAATACACTTTAGAATACTTGATGGTTAGACTCTTCTCTTGGGAGGACGATTATTCCAACAGTTCATTGTGGATGCATATACAACAATTGAAGAAGAAAGGCTAAGATGGGTTCGAAATCATCAAACACAACTTAGATCCGATATTTATCGAAATGTTACCCGATGCTGTTCTTAGAGGTGACACTATAGCTAACTCCATTAGAAAAAGAATTGTTTTACCGTCAACCTTCACCGGTGGTCGTAGATACATGATACAGAATTATCAAGATGCAATGGTAGTTTGTAGACATTTGGGTAACCCAGATCTTTTTGTAACCTTCACAATTAATTCTAAATGGCTGGAGATAGTTTTTATGTTAAACAGTATAGGAAAACAACATCCTAAAGACCGTCTAGACATTGTTTCAAGGGTCTTCAAATTAAAATTAAATCAAATAATAAATGTGCTGGTCAAAGAGAGACATTTTAGAAAAGTTTTGGGAGGTATGTTTGTTATGTAATATTATATTTACTTTTATAATTTCCTTTAAGGAATGACATGTTTTCGTATGTAAGTATAATTTTTATTTGGTTTTTTCTCTTGATATAGTTATTTATATAATAGAGTTTAAAAAAAGGTTGCAACCACATGCTTGTATACTTTTATGGTTGGAAACAAAGGTGTAAAACTCCATCAGTCGAAGGTATTGATAAGTTTATATCAGTTGAGATATCATCAAAAGATAAATCTAACATACTCAAATTGATGAGAATTTCGTTGTAATAAAGTACAAATATTTATAGTTTTGTCTTCATCAAAGATCCTCAACTAAATTAACTTATAATCTATTGGGAAAGCAGTCCTACTCACCTCAACTTGGAAGGCTTACAAAACATAAGTCGGTAATGAACATCAAAATCATTATCCAAGCAACATCCTATTTCCAAGAGTTCAAAATTCTACATTTAAAAAAAAAATGGCGCAAGGCGCAAGCATAAAAATCCTAGTAGGATATAAACTCGATCAAATGGTGCTTAGACCTTGAAAATGCCTAACCAGGCTTCCTTATTTGACGCCCAAATTCGCTTTTCGCTTTTAAAATAGACCCGTTAAAGCCCAATATAAAGCCTCCGTCGGATTTTCAACTATAACCAGTAACTAGAAAAAGAAACTTTGAGAAAAGAGGGAGAGGGCAAAATGAGAGGGGAGTCAGTTTTCCGTCGTTTGCTTCTGCGTCGGTCTTTCAATTTCCGCTCTCTTTCTTCTTCGTTTCCGCGGAAACCAAATTATACGATTTCAACCCCCACCAAAACAGATTCTTCAATCCCCAGAAAGCCCTACACCATCTCCATCCAAGAAAGCCGTAATCTCCCCCACCGCCTCTCCAACTTTGCCAGAACTTTTTGCTCACCACCCTCATCAGGTATTTTCCCCTTCTTCTTTTTTTGTTATTAACTTTTGTTACATAAAAAGCAGAATGTGCGTTGAAGCTTGAACAGCTAAAGAAAAAGAAATGAAAGGGTAAAATAATTTTTATATATTATTATTTTTTAAAATTTTGGTTCTTCATTTTCAGTTCCACCGAACATCGCTCTGGTTAAGTCAGCGGGAGAGTTCAACGATGCATTGGGTAAAGCTCAAAATGAATCGAAATCGGCTATTTTCTATTTCACCGCTACATGGTGTGGTCCTTGTAAGTCTCTCATGTCATTTTAGCGCTTTACTTAGTTATTTATTTATTTTATAATTTCAAAGGCATTGGCTTTGTTGCATTTATATATATATTGTATTCCATTTTGTAGGCCGAATCATTGCTCCTAAGATGGACGAGTTGGCTAGCAAATACCCTCACGTAACAATATATAAGGTTGATATTGATACGGTAAGAAATGATTTTGTTTTGTTGGCTTCAATTATCTACAGATTTCCGTGTTCTAAAAAGCTTCTGTGTAGTTGGGATATAGATAGTTATATGGAAGGGCTCATTCTGTATTCCTGAATCCTGATAATAGTTCACTCTGAATTGACTTCTTGGTTTTTCATGTAATTAGACCATAACAATTACACTGGGAATTTTCTGGGAACGCAACAATATATTTTGTTTGTTCATTTGAGATTGAAAGGATTGTTTGTTTATAGGAGGGATTATCTTTGGGATTTTCATGTCAAGTTTTCTTGTTATCATCCTTACCATAGGGGATTTTTTGATGGTGTCTCCGTATTTAATATTTGCAAAATACCGCGGAGAAAAGATTTGAATGACATGGACAATGCATATTTGGTTGTATTTTTAAAATTCCACTTTTTGCTTTTTTTTCTTTGTGTTTCACTGATTCCAATTTACAAGCTGAAGCGTTTATTCTATATTTTTTTGGGATTTGGGAAGTACTATTCTAGCAATAAATATTAGCTGCAAGTAATTTTTTTAACATGATGCAGGAAGGCCTTGAAAGCTCATTGGCGGAGTTAAAAGTTTTTGCTGTGGTAAGAAATTTCGTTCTTCTCTTATGTCATTTATTGTTGTTTTGATTTTCAATAAATTGACCTGCACACCTGGTCATTTGCCACAGATTTCATTTTTACTACAAAACTGTTATGTTTCATGCCAACTTGTGTGTGTGTCTCTGTGTGTGTGCACATATGTATAATATGCTTTCAAAGATGCTTTCTGATATAGAGAGGTGCGGCAAATGGTTTTGCTAGTTGCTACTGTCTCTTGTTCCCCTGAATGGTGAGAAGCTGGTTAAATATTTTTTGAATAAGTTCGGTTTCTATTTCTAGTCTCAGCTGAAACCTTGGTTTTGTTTTGGTAGTAATTTAATGTTCTTTATGTTTATGATTATTATAATAGTAGTTAGTAATTTTATAAGATATATCAAGATGTATATATGAATTATATTCATTGGTTATATCCGAGGTCAGCAGTAAGTTTCTTTTTCTTAGCTCCTTGGAGATTTTGAGTATCTCATTTCTTCTTTTTGATGCAAGAGTATCTCAATTGTTAAATTAGAATGTAAGTGCTTGTTCTCTGCCTGCCATTGCCATGTTACTGTTCAGATAAGATAATTTCAGTTTTAGCTTGGCACTAAAAGTTTCAAGGACTGCTGTCTGTTCTTCATATAACTTCTTTCATCCTTAATTATGTCTGTATCTTTGGCTACAGCCAACTTTCAATTTCTTTCAAGAGGGCGAGCATAAGTCTCAAGTGGTTGGTGCTGACTTCACGAGCTTAGTTAATAAAATGAAGACACTGTATGAGAAGTAATAATTCTCCTTTTCTACTCTGTAAGTTGTCTAATTTCATAAGTGCAGTGTGGATTTTGTTGCTTTCTTAACATGAGATTCTGATGTTGATATAATGTTTTCCTCAATTATCCAATTTTTTTTATTCTGGTTGCACTTGTTTTTTTCCCGCATTAATGAATTTTCCATTTGGTTAGAAGCTAAATAGAACTGGAAACTCTTATAATGAGGTTAAGTAATTTTGATTTTTAATGCATGTTTATATGGATTCTATACAGCTAACAGCCTAACACAATCAGTGCAAAAGATTTTGCATATTTAAATGATAACATCACGCTTGTGCACCTCTCTTTAGCGGTTCATATGAAGGTCTTTCTTTTGACCAGATCTGGTCTAGAGGTTCAAGTTGAGATAATTGTAAATTTAATCGATTCTAGCATGGATCAACTTTATACTGAAATACCAGAATTGAAAGTTGGTGTTAATTCTTCATATGTGTTAAATGAATTTATTGTTTAATTACTTCAGATGAAAAAAAAAAAAACCTCCTCACATAATGAATTTATTCTCTGGAGTTGCTGTTTTTGTGACTCGAATGCCCATGGGAAGGGTGCATGCTGTCTGTTATTATAAGTTTGGATTTGGGATAGAATTTATACTTTTTTTTTTCTGTTTTCCAGGTAGGATGAAGAAGGATGATTGACACTATGAGATGAATGAAACTTGATGCTTGACTTTATGAGCATGGAACCTTTGGGAAAATGTAAAATGGTTAAGGTTTCCTTTTGTTAAAGGATTGTAAGGTTTTCATTTGTTAAATAATTGTATGATGTCCTTTGGATAGTGGGCTTCTTTCTACCTCTCAAGTTTCTGTACACGATATTCCTGGTCTTCGTAAAGCTACTGATCAAGCAGAGACTTTTGTGATTAAAATCATGATTTCAGAAGCAAAGTTCGGATGTCCTGTTGGAGGTTGATTTGGCAACAAATCTTAAATCCTCAGATTCTTCCTTTGTTTCACAAACCTACGAGTAACGAGTTTTAGAATGTCAATGGTTCTCCCCAAATTATCATTTTGGGTTCCAACTCCATATAGATGAATACTTTATCTCAGTTATCTGCAAGGTCAAGGACCATTGATCTGATCACTTTTTCAGATCCACATGCGATTTCACATTAGAATATAAGATTACTTAAAATACATGAATGACTATAATTTATCCCTAAAACTAAACAGATATGATTACAGCACAGACAAATTCCTAATATCACCAGATTTACAGAGCAACTATCGCTGGTCATCTTTTCCTGCACCTGCCAAAACCAGCAGAGACTACCATTAGTGTGTTTTAGAACTTTGCCAGAACCAATACTTGTCATCAAATTACAGCACAGTTTAAATGTGTGCTGGTTATCCAAAAACAGGCCAAAATGATAAAACATAATACAGGGCTACAAGCCTACAACCATATTGCAGCAACAGATGCGAACAAAGAAGAAATGCTGAAAACTTGGGGGGATGTAATGACAGAAGACATCATCAGCAGTCTTTGGGTTTCAGGAAGACCCATGCCATTATGAATGTAGCCAGTTATGTTTATAATGTCACCTTGCCAATCGACAAAATAAACAAGTGAAGCAAGATATCTTACAGCTTAGCAACGGCGTTGCGTACTGGGTTCCGCAACACATCATAGTGTCCATAGCCATGATACAGGACTCGGATGGGGTTTTCCTTACCGTACTCTTGACCATACTCAGCTATAGTTTTGAGGCTGCCAGGATTCTTTTCTTTCATGTAAACAGTTATCGGCAACCTGTGGAAGAAATATATAGATCGACAGAGGCAAGTTTTGATATTTTCATAACTAAAAAGAGTTATGTAACATAGAATCTCTGAAGGTTTGACCCAAATTACACATTCAAGGACGCTACTTTAGGAAGCCTATAACTTTAATTTAGTTGCAAAAGCACACCCTCAGGAAGAGTAATTTGAAAGCAGAAACTAAGAGAGAGATAAAACTCACTGTAGTACATGTGAGCACATAAGCAGCTCTGGTTCTCCTCCCCAAATATGAGGCTGCCGAATCTGCACAACATAGTGGTCAAAATCACCCTCAACGAACCTGCCAAAAAATGTGAGGATTTATTTGCTTGAAGCCACAGAGAATTGGAAGGCAGCTGGTAATCATGACTTTGACAAGCTTATGTGGGACAAACAGTGTTCTACTTATCAGCCTTAATAGATGATAATACTACGATTAAGCAAAACAGAGATGGGGTCTCCCTTTTTGATAAAAATCTTGATCATATATCCAAGAATCTTCCAAATCACAAAAACTTACCATTCAGTGTCTGCTCGCCTCTTGATGAATTCATCTGCAACCTGTCCAGACATATGGTCTTTCATTGTTAGAAAAGTCAAAAGTAAAACTAGATGGGAGGAAAAAAGGCATTATAGAGCTGTGAGCTAACGCAGGATGAAAAGGGATTGCATATAAATCAAACTCCGGCAGATGGTATGACTTAATGAGTTATACAAAATATAGCAGCAGGTAAAAATGCAAAAGATGCTTAATGCAAAAGAGCAACATACACAGGATAAAATTTAGAAAACTGAAGTTTGCAGCAATAGAACCAGATGGAAATAGAAGGAGAAAAGGATAAGTATGTACTTTAGCCCTGAGCTCATCTGCAAGCTCTTTCTGGAGGCTCTCACTTGGAGACTGCTTCCCTGCCCTCAGCCAAGCACCATGAGCCACCGAACGAAACAGACATCTCCCATCACCAGGAATGCCTGCATTAAACAACAATTCAAGCATATTTAAACTTCACTAGATTCATGCTGCCAAGACCAATAAATATATTTTTCATGCATAGGTTCAAAAGCAAACCAATTTGGTGAATATGGAACATGAAACTAGAGAAAAGCAAAGATTTCAAACATCATAAGAAGTTTGCAAGGCAAACAATCTATATAACTTCATCATGAAGTTGACCAAAATGAAGAAAAATGATCAAATGCAGGTATTCCAGAATCCCCAGTAAAACAAATTGCTTATGATGAAGGAAGTAGGAAGAAATTATATGGACTAGAGGCTCTTCATCTTACCAATAAGACTTCATAATTAATTTAGTAAGCTTTAAAAATTTTTATCAGAAAAAAGGCATTTTTCTTTATCATTCTAAGGAACTTCATTCAAAAGATACAGAAAACAGTAATCCAACAATATGAACAGTGCAAAGTTAAAAACCCAAACAATCATACAAACCTTCACCGTATTCCATAATAATTGCAACAACCTCACAACTTGAGCAAGGTAATTATAAGGGGAAATAAAGGAGGAGAAAAATCAGCAATTCCGGAAAAAAACAAAACAAAGGTGAAAGCCAAAAATTCAGATTAAGCATCACAAACAAGTCACGCCATAACAAAAGACAAGGAAAGAACCTAACTTATAATCTCCAAGCTAAGTATCCCAGAGTTATGTGACTAAATTTACGTTTTTCTTTTAAAAAAATGATTCGAAATTGAGGTGGAAGGTTACCAGTACCACTCACCAATCCAATTTTCTTGTTTGGCTTTGGGCATTATTTTCTGTTTCATTTTAATTAAATTTAGAAAATAAACCCTAAAAATAATTCCATTGTTGAGCACTCAAGCTTTCTTTTCTTTCTTTCTGGTGATTGTACAGAGAAGAAAACAAAAAAAACAAAAAGTTTACCGGTGAATGAAACTTGAGACGAAATTTGAAAGTGATAAGATCAGATTTCACAGAATATTGTTCAAGTTTGTGGTTCCGTCGCCAATATTAGAGAATCCAATTCCAATTCCGTGCTTTTCCTCTTTTTTTTTTTTCATTTTTTCAGGTAATTTCAAATTTATTCAAGTAGAGAAAGATGAGACTGGCGGTTTCTGGGCCCGCCACGTAGAGAGGGAATAAAACCGGCGGGACCAAATGATCGTTGACCCTTATTCCCGCTAAAATTTATAACGGCCGTTCATTGGGCTCGACTAATATAGCCTGAAACTGTCCTAAAAAAAAATAAAATTACAGTCATCAAATTTTTGCAGTTCTTTTTTATTCTTCAAATCAAAATTTTCTATTTTGAGAAATATGAATCCTTTTTGTTTAATATAAATAAGTGATTGGTCGATTTGGGTTTCAATTTTCATCTATTTTTCACACTAAATAAATTAATTAATTTTTCCAGGGGAGAGGAAGCCATTGTTGATTGTCAAAGTGTTTAATTTGCAGCATCTGGCTTGATAAGATGGTATGATTCTGAAGAACCCACTTCTTTTCTTTGTTATAATTAGCCTCTGTTGCTTTGATTAATTGCATCTTTCTTTCAAGAAAACTTTCCTGAATTTTCCAGGAAGCCAAACACCCTAATCTGTGAAATTTCCTTTGTATCAATGATGTAGACTGTGCTATGTTGTTTTAAGCTATAGTCTAACTCTCCCTTGGCCTCGATACTGATCAGAAATCTACTAGGCGCCGTCCATTGCATACCTGCGGAGTTTCGGCCTTCGCCATTGCTCACAAATCATACAGAAAGGTTCAGAATTTGAATGAACCATTACGGTCGAAGGCGAGAAGCGTAACAACATTAGGCTCACTGGTTTCCTCTCTTGTCTATGCCCTGCAACATCTCTGGTTGGCTGTCTTTTCTTATGCTGATGATTGTATCTTGGCGCTCGAAGACGCGGTTGAGAGCGTTTTACCAGCTTCAAAACATGTTTTTAACAAGGTTGATGAGGTTGTCCGGATCATAGAAACTCTGCCTGGGAAATTTGATGATATTTTGGACAAATTTCCTGTGATAATTGAGCAAGCCTCATTTCTGGATTGGGCATTAGGCCAGGCCATATCTTGGCTGAAGCTTTTAACATCCATATTAACTCACTGGGGTCAAGAAAGTGCAAAGGAAAAAGAGATTGGTGTTGATACGGGCTACAATGAAAGCAATTCTGCATCGGCAGCAGCAGTTGGTGAAGCAAAGCGCCCAACGAAATCCCCAATTCAAGTTGGCCTTAACAATGAGGAAACATTTCCTCCTGTATCCGAAAAACCAAAAACTCAATCAGAAAAGGTTACAGACAAAGCTAAGCCAACTGCTGCAAAAGGAACATACAAAGAAGTATTAGAGAGGGGAAAAGGAGAAGATATAAAGAAGAAAGAAACACAAAAAGATGCAAAGAAGGATGAGAATCCAAAAGGTACTGATGTTGTGAAGGTTGAAGCTAAAGTCGACAAAGCAAGTGAGGAAGATGGCACTGGACTGAAGAATGATTCCATCTTAGACTTATTTGATTCTGGATGGCTTATGAAAAGTTCAGGAAAAGACTCCACCGATAGCTTGCTACCTTGTTCCATTTCATACGATTGAGTACGTAAATTAGAGGAAATTTCAGCTTCTGGTCATTCTAAATATTATACTGCCAATATTAGCTTGTCGATCTTATACATTTTAGGGTAATCTAATCTAATTTTCTTCGAATTGTTAGAGAAGATCGGTTGCTGCTGCTTCTCTTACATTATGTAATTTTGTGTACTGGCTGGATTTCAGACAGAAAGCTTGTATGTGTTCACTGTAAATTTAAGTCCTGAACAGAAATCTACAATATTGTAGCTTATTGTATCCTACTTTTTGTGTTATCAAATGGGGAGAAAACTGTACAGATATGAACCTGAAATTGGTATTGTTAAAGCAAGTTCCATTTATCTGCTCAAGTCAGTGGAAAGACGATATTATCAACCTATGTATAATTGCTCTCTGACTCTTCCAAATCTGATTGACCTAAGTAATTACCAATATAAGGAGCAGCGAACAATATGAATTGGATTTCTACCTTTGATGACAGAAAGTTTCGCTGATGATCTTTTGGTTGAAGTTATGACCAACTATGATTAGGATCAAACCAAGGAACTATAAATTCTTTTATTTTCACAGTTTGATATCAGCAGAGTGCAGTACTCGAGGGGTTACAAATTGGAAAATATGAATGATGTTTTCAACTTTCAGGGAGTCTGGGAGACAATAATCCAGCCCTCCTCCTCCTGTTAGAAAACTTGCAGGGAAAGAAACGATATTTTCCGTTGACTCTGCTTAAATTAAAATAAACCTTCCAGCTCTGAACAGATTCCTGAAAACTAATTTAGATTTTAGAGTAGTAAGAGTGGTTGGGCAAAATTATTTAAGTTTTTGGCCAATAAAGAATGTATACATGCTTCTTAAAAAAAAAGAGTGCTGACCACTTGCAAGAATTGTCTGAGAAGATTGCCCCCATGCTAGTTCGGCCATGGCTGATTGACTTCATAACTACTTGATACTTCAAAGATTGCTTGTTCCATGATTGTATAAAAAGCCAATGGTATTCATGATTCCGGAAGACAAGCAAGGAGCGAAGCATAACGTTTCTACATTTGAAATTCATTTTTCCCAAAAGATGTTCTCTCTCAAAAGCATCCCTTCAACAACATCAGTCCTATCAGCATACACCACATTCACAGCACCAGCTATGCTGGTTCAAGGGGTGGTCTGCGAAGTTCGGGCCATAACCAGCCAGCTCATTCCAAAACAGCAAACATTGTTGCTGTCCAAGCTTGGAGGCCTTTATTCAAGCCCGTCTTCTCAAATGACTCTCCTCATTGATGAATATGATGGCTACTCCGTCAATGAACCGTATGAAGTTTCTGAGATCTACTTACAGACAAAAATCACTACATCTATGGGGAGGTTTCCAAAGCTCCACGAGACAAGAAGGTTGCAGTAACCATAAACAAAGGCGAAAGGGTTATTGATGTGTTTGAAGGAATCCAACTCAGGTGGGAAATGACATGTGTGGAGACAAAGGAGAATCATCAAGGCGAACAAAGAGTGATTGAGCTCAGTATTCATAACAAATGCATGGAAAATGTACTAGGTTCTTACTTGCCATATGTAATGGAGACATCAAAAGCCATCAAAGAGAAAAATAAGGTGGTGAAACTTTTTTCCCTAGGAAACTTGTGTGGATCAGAGAGAGATGGAGCATGGGGATCCACCAATCTTGATCATCCAGCCACTTTTGATAAATTGGCAATGGATCCCGTACTCAAGAAAGGGTTAATAGATGACTTGGACAGATTCGTTAGAAGAAGGATTTCTACAGAGCAGTTGGAAAAGCATGGAAACGTGGGTACTTGCTATTTGGGCCTCCAGGAAGAGGTAAGTCAAGCTTGATTGCTGCAATGTCCAACTACCTAAAATTTAATGTCTATGACTTGGAACTTGCGAGTGTGTATGGCAACTCAGAGTTTCGAAGGTTGTTAGTTTCCACCAGAAACCGATCAATACTTGTGATTGAGGATACCGATTGCAGCATTGAGCTCCAGGATCGACAGCTGGGGGATATGGGCAAGGTAAAAGCCAGGTGAGATTACAGGATTAAGGTACTGTTTCATTGCTAGCTAGTTACTTTAACAAGAAATGCATCAGATAATAGAGGTATCAGTTCCTACATTGCTAAATTGTTGTTAATTCTATCATGATACATTTAACTTTATCTGGGTTGCTTAATGTCACTGACGGGCTATGGTCAAGCAGTGGTGATGAGAGGATCATAGTGTTTACAGCCAATCACAAAGACAAGCTAGACCCAGCTTTGCTAAGGCCAGGCCATGGACATGAACATCCACATGTCCTACTGCACCCCTAGGCCCTAGTGGATTCAGGATCCTTGCTTCCAACTATCTTCGCATAACTAGTTATAATTTGTTCCCTGAAATCGATGAACTTATGATGGAAGTTCAGGTAACTCCAGCATAAATTGCAGAAAAGCTTATGAAAAGTGAAGATGCCAATATTGCCCTCGGAGGATTCATCAAGTTCCTCCAGAACAAGAAGTTGGGATCAGGAAAATTTTCTGATAGTCGAGAAGCCAGTTTTGAGGAGGAAAATGAAAGCAACGAATGTGACACTGAAGTTGGGAATAAGAGAAAGACCACGGGAAACATTACAGGAACTGATGAAACTGCTAAGCCAGAAAAGAAGCCAAAAAGCATGAAAATTAACATGAACGATTGTACATGTCTGACAAGATAAGGGCCACCAATGATTTGGTTGGAAGAATAAGTCAGGGCATTTCTAAGATCTGCATCCACTAGCAGATAATTGGCACACAACCCTTCACTCTCATTGGTGTTATTTATCACTTGTCATTTCCAAACGAGTCTTGTATTCCACTGAAGTCCGAACGCCTTGATGAATCTATGCAAATAAATTTCACTTTTTCCTTTTAGCATTTGGGTCTTGCAAATCATAATTATTTCTGGCAAACAAATTTTCCTGTAGGTGTTGTGCCGGAACTACCAGTAGAGTACCACGTTGGGCATTTATATACAGAACAGGTTAAAGTTATCATGGAATATAGGATATGGAAACATTGAAGATTTCGAAAGTTAAAACGCATGAAGAGCAACTCATGTTGGTTGGCCACTACAAAAAGATAATATTTCCTCCAATCCCTACTTACACTATGTTCGGTGGGAGGGAAAAGGGCCGGAAGGAAAAGGTATGTACGGAAAATCTACTTTCTTTCTCTCTTAGTATTTCCTTGTTTGTTAGGAGGAAAAAGCGGGTTCTTTTGCCACTTTCTTTTCCTATTAAAATCATATCATATCTTTCCGAATTGAGAGGAAAGTACACTTTTCCTAGTTTAACATTTTAACTTGAATAAATTATACTATTTTATACCTTTAATCTCTTTCTTCTTAGAAATTATTGGATAAGTCGAGTGTATAGGTTTGACTAATGAAGTTGTAACAACTTAAGGATTTTGATATAATTACTAAAACCTATCACAATTATAGTCTAAATTTAAGGATTTATCCTTTAAATTCTCTTTATTTATAACGTGAGGCTAAACCTTTGTCAAATTAGTTTTTAATTTTAGAAAAAATTTTAAGTTGACACAAATTTATTGATCGGACCTATAGATAACATGGTACACCTAACCTCCTTAATAATTTCTCCTTTCTACTCTTCTAATTTCTACCATCTTTCTACTCTTCTAATTTCTACCATCTTTCATTCCAAACAAAAGAAGCCAAAACAACTTTCCTTCCTCTCCTTTCTTTCCTTACCTATTTCTATTCCCTTTCCTTTCCTTTCCTACAAGTAATATAACATCTGAAGCATCAAAAAAATAGGAACAGAACCTAAAAATGAGGAGAAAATGTAGCAAAAGCATAAGAAGGAAACGTGTTAATTGAGATAACGCGTCGAAATAGAGTCCTAAACAGTAAACAGTAAAACTAAAGCACCATGTTCTCCAGAAACTCAATATATACTCCCAAATCAGTAAGGATTCTCTCCATTACTTGTAAATTAATAATCTAGGGTCATAATTTAATCATTTTATTACCCAATTTAATGTAATTAAATTTTGGCCATAGATTGATTGAATCAAAACAGGTCCACATATTTTCAAGTATCCTCCCAAAAACCCTTAGTGCATACATTGCTTTCGATATATATAAAGTTTCAGAGAACTAGATGCTAGACGGCGCAACAAAATTTGCAAGCCAAACCGATTAGAAACAAAGTCTTCTACCCAAAATATCTACAGGATGTTTTCTCTCAAAAGCAGCCCTTCAACAGAATCAATCCTGTCGATGTATGGCACCTTCGCCGCATCAGCAATGCTGGTTCGAACTGTTGTCAGCGAACTTCAGGCCATGGCGAGCCAGCTCGTTCCAGGAAAATTCCGAACCATATTACTATCGAAATTTGAAGGCGCCTTTTGGTGGTGGGGGAACCCTTCTCGAATGACTCTTCTTATTGATGAATACGAAGGCTTTATGACCAATCACCTCTACGAGGCTGCTGAAATCTACTTGGCCGGAAAAGGTATTGCATCGTCTGCCAACAGTCTTAAGGTTTTCAAAGCTCCAGGAGACGAGATCTTGTCGCTGAAGATCAACAAGAATGAAAACATTACCGATATTTTTGATGAAATCCAACTCAACTGGCAATTGCTCGCATGTAAAGAATCAAACGAACCAATCCGAAACTCAGGAAAAGATGAAAAGCGGGTAATCGAGCTCAGTTTTCATAAGAAGTATACAGACAAGGTTGTAAACTCTTACCTGCCTTATGTAATGGAGAGAGCAAACGCCGTCAAACAAGAGAAGGAGGTCTTGAAACTTTATTCACTCCAGGGAGGATGGGAGTCGACCAATCTCGACCATCCAGCCACTTTTGAGACATTGGCAATGGACCCAACACTGAAGAAAGAGTTAGTAGATGACTTGGACAGGTTTATCAGAAGAAAAGACTTCTATAGAAGGGTTGGAAAAGCATGGAAACGTGGCTACTTGTTGCATGGACCTCCAGGAACAGGTAAGTCAAGCTTGATCGCAGCCATGGCCAACTACTTAAAATTTAGTATCTATGACTTGGAACTCTCGAGTATCTACGGAAATTCAGATCTTCGAAGAGTGCTTGTCTCGACAGAGAACCGATCAATACTTGTTATTGAGGACATCGATTGCAGCATTCAGATCAAGGACAGATCAGAAGATGGAGACAGCAATAACCACGAGGACCGTGTAAGATATATAATCACTTCAAACTAGCATCTAACTATGTCTTTCCTGCATTGCAAAACATATTAAATTGTTTTGGCATCTATTCTGACAGTTCACTCTATCTGGGTTGCTAAACTTCGTTGACGGTCTATGGTCAAGCTGTGGCCATGAAAGGGTAATAGTTTTTACGACTAATCACAAAGACAAGCTAGACCCTGCTTTGCTGAGGCCAGGCCGCATGGACTTGCACATCCACATGTCCTACTGCACCCCTAGTGGATTCAGGATCCTAGCTTCAAACTATCTAGGCATAGATAGTCACAATTTGTTCACCCAAATTGATGAGCTTCTGAAGGAAGTAGAGGTAACTCCAGCAGAAGTTGCAGAAGAGCTCATGAGAAGTGAGGATGCTGATGCTGCCCTCTCGGGACTCATCAAGTTCCTGCAGAACAAGAAGAGAGGATCTTGCAAGCTTGATCCTGATGGGGAACATGATGAAGATGAGGTGTCGATGGCATCCATGGAAGAACCAGATCGTACAGAGAACATATCGAATACTTTAGCGGGAGGTAGAACTAGAATCAAATCTTAGCATTATAGAGGCACGCAATCGGTAGCTGCTGCCCAACAGTTTCTCAATTAGAGGTATAAAATAATAACCGAAGTTTGTAGCTGGAGGGCAGTCCTCTCAAATGTAGTAATATTTTCAAAAGCCGAGTTGATTCTTCTTAGCAACGCAATTTATTATCATTAATTTGGCCATTCAACTTTTGGGCGTTAATCACGTCCACAAGATCAGAAAACGGAACTAAACTGATTGGACATGGCATCTCGCATCGTATGCACAAACATTGATACTGTACAGACTCCCAATCAAAGAAAGTAGCGACCTCAGCAAGACAAATACTATAAAAAATTTGAAAAAGCTACGCCCACCGTGGGGCTCGAACCCACGACCACAAGGTTAAGAGCCTTGCGCTCTACCAACTGAGCTAGACGGGCAACTTGACGAAAAAATTAAAACTTGGATTTCGACATTTCGTACCTCTGGGGTTAAGTGTTGCACCTAACCTACATCATCTGACAATTCACAGGATCTGTAGTTTGAGAATTCAACCTCCCACCATGAGTAAATTCTAGTAGTATCTTAAATTTGGACCTCAGAATAGGTGATGTTGTTAGATTAGTTAGAATCTTGAAGATTGTAGGTATATAGTCCATGATATAAAAGATTCACCTGGAGCTACTGCCAGGCCTCTTCGAAGATGAATGTATCCATTCTAACCCTCAACTACGATTCATGACATACATGGTAATAATATATGTATTCCTACACAGGTGGAAAAGACACAAAAATCCATAGATTACAAAGGGCCTGTACATTTCTGCTTCTCTATGTTAACCAATATATTTAAGGGAAAAAGATAAATACCGTCCATTGGAACAGTACACGAGAAAATAGAAAAGAAGATACAGGGGAAATGTACAATATAGCTGGCCATTTGCCACGCTTTAACACTGGTAAACAGAGTAACTCTTGCTCTTCCATAAAAAGCTGAAGGCTTTACCCATTTTTCTTCTCGATACCGATTTGCAGAGTGGCTTGGATTCTGGAGCTGGGGCTGAAGCAATCCTGGGCTCTTGACTGCTTTCTACCCGCTGAAGAATGTCCGCCGGTGGATGATCCCGTTGCCGCTGCTCCCGAAAGAGCATCAGAAGTTTTTGCGACTTCTCCTTCCCTCTTGTTGTCCCATTTACTGAAATTGACACCAATGCAGGAATCACACCTTCTTGTAGGACCATTTGACTACATTTCTCATTTCCATTACAAAGAAGCAGAAGGCACAAAACAGCTTGCTCTTGCTCAATTGGTTCACCTGCATCCAGAACTGATGCCAGACCGCTTATAAGACCAGAGGCTGATATCATCTCATCCTTTCCTGCTTGATCTGAAGCTAAATTTAGCAAAACTGCAATGGATTTCTCTGTCCATGCATGGTCACCGGAGACCACAAGTGACTGGAGACCATTGATTATGCCAGCAGAAAGAAGGCTTGGAATATTGGAATGCACGGTAGAGAGGTTATAAAGAGTGTGAAGGGCATCAAGCTTGCATTGTGGGTCAGTATCACCTCCAAGTAGCTGGACTAAAAATGGGACAGCCTTACTTGAGCCTATGATAGGCTTGGCTTGTTCAAGGCAAGATAGATTGAGATAGAGGGCAGTTGCTGATTCATGAGCATCAGAGTTGGAAAGCATGTCCTCCAGCAATAGAATCACTCCTGCTGCTAACATCAATTCTTTGTTCCTGATTTTTTTTTTTTTTTCATTCAAAAGAAAAAGGGAGAAGAAACTAAATGAGATTCAGCTTAATAATTACATATATAAGGTCTACCAACCATTAGGAATAAAAGTGTAAAAATGAAAGACATAACAATGTCCTTTGCCCCTCCTATTCATTTGATAGGATCCTGTCCAATACACTCATGCATATGGTGCATCCATTAGTAAATCAAAGAAGGCGCAGCATTTCAAAGGTTAAAAGAAAAGGAAAACCCCACTCACAAAGTAATAAATATCCATTACTCGATTTAACTAAGCAGAGGCACAAAACATGGGTAACAAACCTGTTATTGTTGACAGCAAGGTTAAAGAGAGCCATAGCCCCAATTCCCTGAGCCATTGCATTCCCTTCACATACAGCTGACTCTAGAAATCGCAACAATCCTTCAACAAAGCCATTGGCCCCAAAAAAAATCCTGGCCTCCTCATCATCTTTGAGCAGGAGCCTTATTTGTTCCACAACTTTGCACCTTTCTGTCAAGTTCTCTTCTTCATTCAAGACAGATAGGAATTCCTGATATCTTTCAAGCACATTAAGCTCAGAAACTTCCTCCTGTACACATGAAGGTTCATTTCCAGCTTCATTTCCTTCCACTTCCTCAATGGTACCACTCTCCTCTAAAGGAACCACCTTAACCCCCTTTAAGTTGCATGAACCAACACTATCCATTGATCTTGAATTTGCAGTCTCAGACTCTGACAAGGCTAGTCTCCAATAGTTAAGATCAAGAGACTCTGGGGGACTATCAGGAATAGGAACCCCGCTCTGTTCACACCAACTAGCAATGAGACCCTTAACACAGTAATTAGGAGTCAAAGAGAGATGTGGGAGCTTCTGTTGAGTCTTAGGACAGGTGTCATGGCCATCACTAAACCATTTTTCAATACAGATTCTTTCATATGTCTGTCCAGAGGCAATTATGACTGGATCATACATAAGCTGCAATGATATTGGACATCGTAGTTCTTCAGGTGGGAGTGCTATCTGCCCAGATCTCCTAATAACGATATTTGGCTTGAAGTTGAAAGAACTGAGCTTTGATAGCTGCCGTTCAAATGCCTGGCCGTTACCAGCTGCCCCTCCATCCTCAAGAGAACCCAGAACAGTGGGGGAACAAGGTGTTGAACCTTGTGAATCATTATCATCTGAAACCTCACTTCGAAATAACTTGGAGTACTTTCTCATGAGATGTAAGAGATAAGCCACGATAGATTCCTTCCTCTTGTCTTCCTCTGCTCGAGCTCTTTCTATTAGCTTCTTGAGAGCCCTTCTCTCCGTTAGGGCTGCTCTAGAAGAAGTGATACCAAGTCTTGTAGCAGCCTGGTGAAAAGACTCAAGCTCATTGTTGTCATTACATTCCTCAAATTTTCTCCCATGTTGAAGTAATGTAATAATTTCATCACCAACTTGTTTCTCAGACGGAATGAGTGAGAAAACAGTCCCCTCAAGTTCACTTACAATCTCCAAAATCTGAAGCCAATTATTTACAGACATCAGGGATACTGTGAGTATACAGACAAAAGCACTAGCTACTAGAGGTTTTCAAAATTGCAAGGATCCTATTGGACATAACTCAAATACAAGAATGACAGAGCATGATTCCTAAAACGTAAAAGTTTCATCTTGATTTGAAGTGCAAGTAATAGGTATTATAAGGATGCATGTGGATAATGTAGACAAATGTCACCAGCTGAATAACACGTAGTGAAACAATTGCAAAAAAAGATATTTACTTCTTAAAATGCCACAAACAATCTTTGCAACCTCAAATCAGGAAGGGAGGAATCATTACCTGAGATCCAATGGACTCTGGAACTATATTTTCTACACGCCTAAGACTATCAATCAGAGCACATTTTGCCTTCTCAAATTTTAAAAGAACAGAGTCTCCAGTAATAGCCTACATGAGAAGAACAATACTGTTACTAAACATTATCTAGAAGAGGGGAAAAAAATGGTCAAAGCAACTAAAAAAATCAAAAAATCATTCAGTGAAAGTACAAATGAGTACATAAACAATTATGCATGCATATATCCTCTCTGTATGTGAGTTTGTGTGCACACAAGGAACTCTTACCAAGTAAAGTTTACTACATGTTGAACAGTGTTGAAGAACATTTTTGGCCTTCTCCAGTGCTATATGCAAGGAGCATAGAGCCTGAATGCCAGATTTGCTCCTAGGCCGTGCTGCTTCCAAGGAAGGGAATATTGACAAGACTTTGCAAAAAATTGCTGAAAGTGTCTTGCACATTTCTCCATGTAACTGAATAAGAAAAAAAGAGCATCAATCATGTTGTCTTCTTTCTCCTAAAATCAGGAATGCTACAAGATTCAACCATTACTGCTGCTCTATGACAAAAGGCCTTCACTTTTCAGAAAAATAGTTAAAAACCATAAACCTAAGAGATATATTGATGCCAGCAAATGGTTTCGCAAAAAAGAACGCTCAACAAACCAACAAGCAGGCATATCCCCAGTGGTGTGAAGCATAGTAGTGTGTGGGAGGGGGGGAGCAAATGTAGAAAATATCAGGTCCAACACTTCGAATTTAAAATATCCAAATGCTATCAAATTATTACCTTGGCATCACTAGCTGCAAATAGGTTCTCTTCAACCTCAGAAATGTCCATAATTGAGCATTCACTGCAGGAAACCACTAAAACGCAAATCTATATCAACTGAAATGCAACAGGAAAATAGAACAGAGTTAGATACGTTGCAACCTCACCTCTAAAAAGTACTTTAAAAATGAAAAACACACACAGACACAACAAAAAGTTCGAAACATATCCATAACTTCAAAAATTACTCCCCTAACTAACATAACAATCTGGAAAAATCCATTTTCTCTCTTTTTGACACAAAAATTCATGACCAACCATGCTTCACAAATACCAACAGAAAATTCCTCAACCTCTCTTTGATTGCATTACAAATGAAGCAGTTTTATGTATTTCAATTTTATTAGAAAGCCACACCTCAAAACAGCAAATAACTTATTAGTCTCCATTCAGCGGCTCCTTTTTTCGAACATTTCATTCGAATGCGTGTAATAATATTATTAAATATAAAAGATCACATACGTGAAATGGATAAGGGAAAGAGACCCAATGAAAGGAAAAAAAAGGGCAAAATGAGCATTTTTGAATAACCAATTCATCTGGACCTCGTTGGAAAGTTGGAAACAAAGGAAAATACTATTTTATATTAAAAAAAGAACAGCAGAATTTTGATTCTGATTTAGACATTTCATCAAACACCGGAAGAAGAAACTCGAAAAGAAGATTTCCAATAAGAAACAAAAACTTGAGATTGGTATTAAGGAACAACAAACGATTTGATTTAGACATCTTATCAAACAACTGAAAATTCAAGATTCTCAACAGAAATTTAAAACCAAAACACAAAAATAAAGAAACAGTTAAATCAAAAGAGTACTGTTCAAGAAAAAAAGAGGAAAGAATCTAAGATTGTTCGGAAAATGACCTTGTGAAAGCCCAGAGATCTTAAGCGAAGACAAGACACGAGAATCACTGTCAGCTTTGCCTTTAATCGATAATCCAAAAACAGGCAAAAATAAACCAGAAACCCACAAACATAGCAACAAATTAAAAAGACTAAAGCAACTAAAAACAACCTAAAAATAATGCGAATTTTCCTACGGAATTTGTGAATGAGTGAAAAAACAGAAACGCACCAGACACGGAATTACAAAAAAAAAAACCCAAAAAAGAAAATTCCTTCCTATTTTCCAACTCACATACCGTTATAAAAAAAACAGACAACAAAATCAAATTTCATTTTTTTGACGAAAAAATAAATGGCACTGAATCTGAGCTAGGTTTCGAACTAGGGAAAAACATACCGGGAAAAAAGGAGGGAACCAAGGAGGCTTCATATAAAAGAGCATTTAGAGAAAAACTGAGGAGCCAAACAGAGGATTAGGATTCCGATGATCCCATCTCATTGTACACTCAGGTGTCCGGATTCAAAAAATTTGTTTTCCGAAGAAGCGAATTTCTCGGAGTAAAGAGAAGCAGAAGCGGGGAGAGAGAGAGATAGAGAGAGTGGGCGTTTGGGTATTGAAAGTGAGGGTAAATGGGAAGGAATATTTGGAAATAATTTTTTAAAGGGGGGGGGGGGGGGGGGGGATATAAAAAAACAACTGTGAGACTGATAGACTATCTTGAGAAATGAGAAGCGAGGGATTATGATTTAAATGTTAGTAGTATGATTATAAGTAAAAATGTTTAAAAAATGGTTTTTTGAAATTTGCGGGGAGAGGGTTTGGATTTCATCGTTCAAGTCTCCCCTGCTTCGCCGGCCGACAATTGCCGACCTCCTCGTTTGTCGGTTAGCAGATCTGTCATAAATGCTATCAAATGACTCAATTGTCCTTTTAAGATCTTAAATAGTAATCATTTTCTTTTCTCTTTTTTTTTTTTCCTTTTTTGTTCTTTGTTTGTCCTCTTCGAGCGGTAACTTTCTTTCTTCACTATTTTCTTGCATTGCCCACACTTGAATGACATTTTCAATTTGGCCATTAACAAAATGCATTGTGGATTTGTGATTCAACTCCAAAACACCAATAAGGAATCAAGAAATCATTGATAACATAAAAATAATAATAGAAAAATAAAACAAGTATAAAAATAATAGGGTTTAAGCAACTTTTCCGAAGTTACTTAACTGAACTCTTTCTCCAACTTAAGAATTCTGGATAAACAATTACTTTTTATTGACTTTGATATATAATTGTTTTTCCTACCCAAAAGAACTTTCTCTTTTTTCATTTAATAAGCTTTTTGGTTTGGGTCTTCATTTTTTTATCCAATAAAGTTTCATAAAATTAATTAATGTCTATTGCTAACTTAGGTAAATGCTAGTTTGGCATTACTATTATATTATAGTTGTAAAAATTGCATTTGAAAAGTGTTTTACTATAAAATTATTGGGAAAAAATATGGTTGAAATTTTTAAAGATTTGTATTGTTGTGAAAATTTGTTATTTTAATTCAAAAACACTTAAAAAAAATATTAGCTTCTCAAGTTGACTGGCCATCTATTGTCAAAAGTCAAAACTAACTTTTGATACAAATAAAAAATTATTTGGTATTGCATTAGAAGTGAAATATAGCTTTTTAACACTTAAATGCAATGCCAAATGACTCAATTAGTATAAGTGTTAGGGTTCATTTAATAAACTTGATATTATTAAACACAAAATATTTTTAAGTTTGGCAAGTCAAAGAATGGCATAAAGTAATATGACAAATTTACACATATCAAGCTGGCTCGAAAATTTTTTATAAATATAATTTCCTTCCTTTGTTTTTTTTCTCATTTTCGAGAAACACCATAGTTTGTTTCAATTTCTTTATTAACAAGAACATTGTACTAATTTCTAATTTTGGGTAAAAGGTACCCTAAAGATTTTTTTAGCTAAACTAACCAATTTTATACATTGGATCAAGTCTAGTGGGCAAAGGACTCACCATTGGACCTTTGTCTTTTTGAAATAATTAAGGGATATCAAAACTAGATAATTATAGTAATTAATAAAAACATCTTTCATAGAAAATAGTAACAACACCCTTTTTTTTAGTACTTTCGTTATTTATAAAGAGGTATTGGAACTAACAGAGTGCTTAACATAACCATTTGAGCAAGTGTAGGCTTAACATAACAAACAAGTATGTTTTGATTTTAGTTAATTATTTTGCGTGTGTGTGTCTCTCTCTCTCTCTCTATAGATATATATATATATATATATACACACTGATGGGTATTGAAATTCATATTCTTTTTTTTTAAACAAAAGATATCGTCGAGTCTTTAGTTAAAGATAGTTCATTTCAAGTCCGAAATATTAAAAGTAAAGCCTTCCTAACAAATGTGCTTTCGGAAGATCAAGCTTGTGTCCTCACCCTCCAGGGTAGAGGGCTCTACCATCTCAACCTACACTTGTTGGTAATGAAAGGGGAACATGAACTAAGAACTTGGACTAAATGTTCAAGTGTGGTAATTGTATTTGTTTATGTTGCCTAGAGAACTTGTTACTCCCTTCGTTCTATAATAAGAGTCGTTTTAGAGAAATTTTTTTGTTTTAAAATATCTATCACTTTTAGAAATTTTATAGATTATTAACTATCTCTTTTCAATTTTTTCCCTTCTTTTTATTAATTAATGATATTTATTTAAAAAGAGAGAGTTTATAATATTTATGAGAGTAAAAGAATGAATCAGTCCTTTTATAAAAAAGAGTTATCTAAATTTGAGGAATTTTATTCGGTTCTTAATTCTTGTACAAACTCTAAAAAGACTCTTATCATGGAATGGATGGAGTATTAACTAAACATTTTTCATAGGTTTTTGCTATTAAAAGCAAACCTTAACAAAAATTGGTACTTAGATTGTCTCCATATTATTAATTGCAAACCCCTTTTTTAATTAAATACAATTTATATATATTAAAAGAATACATATGAACCTTAACAAGTTAACTTGTAACTACTTTTTAGTTTATGATGGCAAATTAATGATATTAATATCAATTACTAAAAAATACATATCACAACTTAACAACCTTAATAAACAAGCTAAAATTAAGCTTAATTAATTAACAGATAGCATTAATCCCTATTTTTTTTATTTTCTTTAAACTGCTACTCATAATAATTTTATCTTAGTAATGATGAAGATATAAATTTAATTCCTTAAAATACTTTCATTGAAAGACTTTATCTTTCATTCTTTTAACTCGGAAGAATTAATTTTAAAGAAATAAAATTTTAAATACCTTCGATTAAAAATAGAAAAAAAATACTAATAGTAATCAACCTTTGTAATTATGTTACAAAGATCGGTAGAAGCAATTTCTTGATATCTTCTAACAAAAATTTAAAATTCCTTTATATGAAATACGAAAAAGGCAAAAATCCAATACCAAACGAAGCATTGATGAGGGTATTTTGGAGGAAAAAATAACTGATTTTATTGGCTGCAGAAATGTCTCCATGCAGGAGTACGGACGCGGGAATCTCATATTCTGTTCTGATTATAATAAAATACATGGGCCCGCACCCTTCCACGTGGGTATGTTTTAATCACCAATTTTAACCGACCCCAGCAAAATTGTATATTTAACCCCACCACTCAGATCCGACATTCACGGAATTTTCTGTTGTTTTGCCTTTCCTCTACTCTTCACCGCCGGCCCAATCAACGGTGAAAAAACCCGCCAATCTCATCGAACAGAACCACGTCCAATCACGCGAGCACTTCTCGCCACGTGCTCTACGAACAGCCCCTGTCCCCCGCATTTACTCATAGGCTCGGATGGGCTTTCAGGTGTTAGTCCCCGTCATTTACCGTTGCGATCGTCACGCAATAGCTAACAAATCGTACTATTTTCCTACGGATGGGGTCGAAGAATCCACGTGCCGCCTGCTTGTTGGATATTCGGTTTTGCTGATATAGTAAGACGGTGAGATTCTGGGCGGAGGGCAGTTTTGTTTCTATATATAGAACAAGGATCGCATTCATTCATCTTTGCACATGTTACCAAAGACTTTGGAGTTCGTGGGCGGTTTCATCAGTTTCAAGAGACTAAGAGATAGCCCGCCTAACTTTTCTTTTTTCATTTTAATTGTTGTTTGTTTGAAATAAAATTTAAAACTTTGGACCATCTTATCCGATTGCATTTAGTCTATCATTATTATTATTATTACTATTATTATTGTATATATTAAATGAAAAGTCTTTTAAATCTTAAAAATGGTTTGGATCATTCGTTAACGAGAAATATTGGTAAGAGATTGGGACCTAAACCTTACAAGTAAAAGGGCGGTGCTTTATCAACTCAATTAACCAGCACTGATGGAGAGATATTTTCGTTTAGAATCTACTGTGCCCGAATTTGAAACGAGTTAGGTCCATATTAGACCCACCACTAGAAGTCTAGAACCCTCCGATTGTCAGTTGGTTTATGATAGTCTAGTTTCCACCAGCTAAAATCACATCATTTTGTTAAATTTTTCAAACTTCGATTGATCTTAGAAATATGATAATACTTTATAGATTGAAATATTCTTGGACCGATCATGAGTTTTGAGTCACAAAAGTTTTGTTAATGCAAATCGGGGGTTGATCCAAGATATTGCATTTAAGAACCCTAATGAAGCTAATAAACACAGTTTGGTACGTACGTAAAATATTGGTATATGTCACATGGAGCAAGCATTGTTGTGATAATTGACCTTTTTCGGCCTTGTCCTCGAAGCCAAGCATTCATTTAGATAACAATCAAAGATGCCTTTGGGCTTTGCTTTGCTTTGCTTTTTTCATATCTTTCCCTCTCATGCAAGATATATTAACTATATTTATTATTATTATATGTGGAGAATATATAACAGCATATGGGTTGTTCTACTTTTGTTTTCTTTCACTTCACTGCAAAAACCTTCAACAAACCAAATATTCTTAATTCTCACCAAACTTAATTTCCGAGCTCAAGCTGCAATTGAGACGATTGGTCAATCGACATAGACTCAACTCCAAGCTATTCCTCGTAGACATATATGTTCTTAACTTATTCACTCGAGGTTGATTTATTCAATGAATGCTCGAAAAATACTACGTTTGTTATTTGTTCGTTTGTTTGTTTTGTTTCTGTTATTTGTGTTTTTATTCGCAGTTTAATTAATTAGGTTGGGAGATTAAAATTAGGCCAAACGTGTCCGAATCCGAATTTGATTAGTCGAGAAGATTTGGGTTTTGTAGAGACGTATGAATCCATGTTTAAAGCAGGACGTGAAAAGCTATGGAAGTCGTTCGTATTCCGATAATGATTTTGATGGAGTTGCAATTTGCAAAGCAAATGGAACATGCATCATCCTCCCAACAACGTTAATGCTGTTCCATTCACTTTATTATATTGGTTTGTTTTCTTGTAGTGGGGCACTACTTAAATAATGGTTTGCCGATAAAGTTTAAGAATTCCTCTTTCTCATCAGCCTCTAATTATATGTCAAACGGGCAGAACCAAACCCCATGCATTATAAATCCACTTTAAATATCTCCCAAAGTCCTCCATATGAATTATTACGAAGTTCTCTTTCTCTTTCCACTTTCCTTTTCTTACAAATTCTCGGAGATTCTTTTTTATAATAATGCTATAGTTTTATATATAACTACCAAAACTTTTAGTACTACCATTCACTGAAAAATTATTTCCAACAAAAAGTCCAATAATTCAATAGGTTAACTTCCAATTAATAACTTCTAACAATTTTGAGGTGATAGTGGTTATTATCTTAGTAGAAGGATGTGATGAGAACATAAGTTCTATTCTTAGGAAGCATACTTGTTGGGAACGTTTTAATATTTGAGTTAAATAACTAGGATTTATACCCTTGGTTAAATTAACAAAACTTCCAAATTAACATCGGTTATAGGTGGCATCTGATCATTTAACTTTAAATACTTTCTGCAAATTTCATTCCCCACATCCCCAAATATATAGATCATTTAACTTTAAATACTTTCTGCAAATTTCATTCCCCACATCCCTAAATATATAGAAAAGTCGTTGGTGGATTAATCAGAGTACTACTGCCTATAAATGTTGTACACAATTCAAGATATAGAAAGATAGGTTAGACCAACTCCAATGGAGCGGCATAACGGCATAATGGTGTCCATTTTGCCGTTTTTGCCGCTCCTCAATTCATCCCACCAAAATGGTAGGATGTTTTTTCCTTTCAAAAATGATCTTAATTTTTATTTTAAATTACATTTATATCATTTTAATTTTTTTATATTTATATATTTTGGATTTCATTTAAATTTAATTTTTGAATTATTAAGAAAAAACATATCATTAGAAAGATCTCATTGAGACCTTTAAATTGAGACCAATATTAAAAATATTTTTATAAATAATCATAAATATAAATTAGATAAACTATGGAAGAATTCAATGAAAACAAAATAAAAGTAATTAAACATCAATTTACTTAAATTATAGTCAAAACACAAGTTAAACAAACATAGAAATAAAATTAAAACATAGATTAATCCACCAACAACTATTACAACAAAAACTAATTATAACTAGTTCACAATAATATATGCTAAATAAACATTTAAAAATTTGGAAGATCATCACCATTTCCTCCCAAATTAGCAAAATATTGGTCAAAGTCATTTGATGAGCCAACCCTTTTTTGAGATTGTTGATCACAAGCTCTCTTTGCACAGATCCTAATTTGTTCATTTTTAAGAGCTTCACGTAACACTGGATATTTAATATTATTATTTTTAATTAAATAAATATATTGTTAGAATTACATATAGATTAATTTAATTGTTTAAATAATTATTTAGATAATTATATTAAGTTAAATATTAGATGTTATATTATAATATAATTGATGTAAAAAATGGTGTAAAAAATGGTGTAATACATTGGAGTTGAACAAAATTTGGTGTTAGAATATTCTAAGAATATTCTCTTTTTACACCAAAATGGTGTAAATTTTGGTGTAATGGGTTGGAGATGCCCTTAGTTATATCTATTTGGTGAAAAAAAAAATCTAAATTACTCCCCTTGTCGTTACACCAAAAGAAAAATGGTCAATTCCCACAAAAAAAATTCATACAGGAAAAACAATTGGAATTTTTCCATTTATATTCCCACCACTATCTACAAAAACAAAATACCATAGTAAAATCCATTTCTAATCATAACCAATTTATCTAGCAAAAAATTCATTGCAAAATTTGTAGGAATTTTTTCTCGGTACATGGGATGTACACAAAGCGGCGGCAAATCGTAACGAAATTCAAGGAAAACTAGCGAAATTTTCCGCGAAAACTAATAGCCGTTGGAATTTTTCACAAGAAGCCCTGTGAATTTTCATAGGAAACCATGAGATTTCTATTGCTTTGATTTTCATCACTCTGATCGAATTTTTCAATAGATTTTCTGACAGTTTATGGATATCGGTAATTTTTGCCAAGAATTTTCTTAATCCGTGGGAGAATTTTTCTCACGAGTTTATACCAGTTGAATTTTTTTATGTTGTAAAATCAGTGGTAAATGAATTTTGCGACGGATTTTTTTATCATTTTCCTTTGCTATATCCGTGATTATAGGCAATTTTCTTATAGTGTTATATATCTGTCATATTTAATCGAATCACACATATTAAGAAAATTATTTAAGATTAGTTATTGTTAACATTAATTTAACTAATCTACACTTATATCTTATTTTTGTCCCATAATAAATTCCCTTTCAACCCCTATAGTCTTGTATAAGGTAATTTGCTTATTTGACTGAATTGTAATTTCGTGTTAAAAAAATCAATGCTGGGTGAAAATCTTCTTTTTAACCTCTAAGTTGGTAATTGGTAGTTTCAAAGGTAGATTATTTTGTAATTTTATATAAAAAAAACTTTTTTAATACTTTTTACATTTATTGAAAATACTTAAATGTGAGAATTTAACTTTTTTTTTCTAATTTAATGTCTTAAAAATTGTACTTACATTTATTCTTTCTTTTTTGATTTTCTAATTTCTTTTTATTTTCTCTCATATATAACTTTATTAATTTTTTAAATTTATTAAATTGGTATTTGTGGAGTTATATAGATGAACATCATATCAGTATCTTTTTGTTTCTCTATCAACAAATTAATCTAATCAAATTTCATATATACTTGTAGCGTTAGCGCGAGATAAATTACTAATTTATTATAATTTTCCACTATTATCATTTACTTTACTTTACCTAATTTCTATTTTTAACTTTAATGTTTAACTTCTCTCCCCAATTTATTAGGGGTAAAATAAGAAAAAATTAATTAATACTTCATGGACTTTACAAAATGACAAAGAAATATTTTTTTTTTATAATCACATATATTCATATCTATTTAACGGCATACGATTAATCTTGTTCGAGTCCTATAGGATCTCAAATAGAGGAAAGTTTCTCCAAACATATTTTTTCTATTTATAAAACTCGAATTTGAGACCTTAATTAAAAAATATTGAACTTTTTTTATTCAATCCAACAAGTGTTGGTATAACAAAGAAATATTTTAAAATATGATAGTATATGTATAGGGACACATGTAGTATATACAATATGGTTAAACAAACCCATAGATAAGATGATAGAGCAAACTAATATTAACCTAATTTTATAACAAAAAAAATAATATTAATAAAATTTATTCTCATAAATAAAAGTAAAAAAGAAAAAGTATATTTGCTCAAGAATAAATATATACTACCTCATACAAAAAGTTAGGGGAATCTCTACTCTCCTTTCCTTTCAAAAGCATACGGTTGAAAACATAAATGTAATTTTCCTTTTCGGGCCTAGGGCTAGAACCAATTAAAAATAAGCTTGTAAAGCAAGAATTTGGACTTGAAATCAAAACCATAAATTCAAATTATTATTATTAGAGCAAGATATTAACGGGTGGAAGGAATGGCGTCTGGTGAGGACAAAACAGTAATTTCGGAAAATGAAGCTAAGCACTTATGCAGTCGGGGCTCGAAGTTGGATCAAAGGACCCAAGCTACATCAATGAAAAGGTGGGGCCAACGGCCCATGCATCTTGACCGCAAGCTGAGACGATGATCTGAGTCGTACAGGAAGCACAAGAAACAAATATGTCACGTCCTTTTTTATGCATATTTTCTTCAGTCAAAAAAGTCAGATTTAATTGATTATCTTTATGGAGAGGGAAAAATAATAAAAGGCGTCTTAACATGCGGCGCCATAATTCCCTTCCTTCCCCATAATATAAGGAGGGATGTGATGTTTCAGCTTTTAAGTTTTGACCTATAACTGTCAGTAATTAAGTAGTCGACTTACAACATGTTAAATCAACGATTTTTGTAGAAAAAGTAATTAAGATTCTAAAGATTTGAATTCTGAAATAGTACTAGATGGATTACTGTTTTTGTTTTCCCTAATCACGGAAATAAATAGTGTCCTTCGGGACCAAAACGGGGGAAGAAAGGATTAAAATTTAAAAATGGGCCAATAGGGTTTGCTTAGAGCTGGTTTGGCATTGAATTTACTTTTGGTGTTAAAATTTTTTTTTTCATCTCTGATTGTAATATGAAATTATTTTTGATTTGTACAAAAAAAAACTTTTTCTAATAACTAAAAGAAAAGTTTTTTTAACGGCTAAAAATCACCCAATTAAAAAGTTAAAATTTTGGTATTTCTACATTTTAAAGGTACTTTTAGATATTAGATGATGAAAAAAAATTTTAAGATAATTTTTTATTCTTTATCAAATTTTATCCTTTTAAGATATTTTACTTTTTTGTCATTTCATAGTAATACCAAATACTTATCAAATTTTTTTCACATAAATTTTACAAAACATTTTTCAAAAGTATTTTTAACAAGCCGAGATTGTTTAGGCCTTAACAACAATACCTAAACTAGGCCTTAGTCGGAGGGTTCGACTATTTCTATCTTCTGCTTAAAGGTCTAGGTTCGAAGGCTGCTGTCATAAATTTAGTGTAAGACCAATGTCCGATAGGTCGAATACATATAACTACATGCCTTTAAAATAAGATTTCGAATTCAAATTTTATAAATAAAAAGATATATTATACTTAAAATAATTTCTTCTTTAGAATCTAACGTAATTTAATTCTAAATTAGTCAAGTTTAATAGTATTACTAGTTACTAAAAAGACTCGTTGCAAAGGAAATTTCAATATAGGTCCACTTTTGAGACTTGCGGGCGGTGGCATAGCCTGACCCAGAATGAAAGGATTTGAACTCTATACCTTGGAAGTGACATTGAATAGCGCTGCCCCTGCAGCCAGCCCTTCAAGGATTCCAAAAGGTCCATTTTTTTTTTTTCTGTAGTTAGAGTGGAAACACCCACTGCTCTAATTATTTGTTTTGTCATGATGTTGTTTGGTTGCTTTTGCTAATTCTTGGAGTTGAATTTGAAGCATAGATGAACCAATATACATCTAGAAAAAAAAAAAAAACTTATGTCGGTTTCATTTATCTTGTGCATAAATAAAGTCATTTCTAAATCTTGAGCTAGGAGCTCAACCAGAATTAAAGCATAATTATTAATTATATAAAGTTTGGTATTAGAATACAATAATTGAAAAATGTTGGTTTCTAAAAGAAGAAAAATAAAAGAAAATCTTTTGACACAAACTGAAAAATAAGATCATCTCATTATCATAATTCATAAGGAATTATATACTATACATTCTCAAATACCCCACGAGAAAAAAAAAAAGAAAAATATCTGATTGAACAAATTAATCGAAAGTTCTCAACATTCATGAAAGATTCCCAAGAGACGTTAGAATTTGAAATTCCAATTCAGGAAAAACTCAAGTACTTGAGAAAATATATATAGCTGCACAAATCCGACATAAATACTGATTATGAAAAAGAAAAAAGTCAAGTATGTGATAAGAAACAGGTCTGGAACAATATTTGATGATTAAAAGGGTAAAAAAATTAACGTAAAGAAATTATCTGAGTCCCGTGTGGTGAGTACAAAAGGTTACAAGATTAACTGGCCATTAATTGCAAGACATTACAAATGCAATAAACACACGATCTATCTATGAACTTTTGGAATGTCGGCATCTCCAACTGTACCTATGTTGTATTGTTGTTCTTACAATGCTTGTCATAATCATCTCATGCTGGCATGGATTCGAGAAAATAAAGTTTTCTTTCGCCTCTCCCCCCTTTCCTTTTCTTTCTATAAATCATGTGAATCCTCCATGAAAAGGATCGATCAATCCAGTTAAGTATTTAATAATGGCTGATTATTATATATCATGCATCCATCCATACTTCTCTATATCTTTTTCGATAAAGAAATTAATTTGCTCTTTCTTGTTTTTAATTTGGGAAAAAAGAGACTCAAAACCTCCTATGTTTTAAATGAAATAGCAAATACACAATTAATGAAATTTATGTAACTAATCAAATCTTAATATTTGTGTACGTAACCATTTTGGGTTTGAGTATTGTGAAATTGAAAACATAAGTTTAGGAGAGTTTCTCTCCCCATTTAAAATTCGACATTCAACTCTGAATTTGTCATGTTCGATGTAATTATAAGATAATAGCAATAAGCTTATTCCCCCCAAAAACGGTTGTGGAACCATTGACTTTTTAGACCAAAAGGTTAATGGCTTAGTATCCAAATCAACACTCAAACTATATCAAAAAGGATAAATTGACTTCTAAACTTTTATTTGAAACAATTAATCATTTAAACGATTATTTTATGATAATTAACCCCTCAAACTTTGTCTAGGGACAAAGTAACCACTAAAAGACGAAATTTCAAGGGATTAATGTAACAATTTCATTCAATTAAGGGTTATTTTATAACAATTTGAGAGGGTTAATTATCCAAAAATAATAGTTTAATGGGTTAATTATTCCAAAATAATAGTTTGAATGGTCAATTATCCCAAATAAAAATTTATGGGTCAATTTGTCTAAAGAGATAGAGTTTAGGGAATAACTTGAGTATTTAATAATCAATGATTAATGGAGTACCTATTAATTTCTTTTCTAAAAGATCAAAGAGATTTCAATTAATCTTTAGTGATAACGATGTTAAGGTACTCTTAGGTTTATGGTGATCAAGAATTTTATAAGTAATGTTATTGTGATTAAGGTATATATATATAAATATAATTAAAAAAATTAGGTCTTAGCTATACTTAATTAATCAATTAATCTACCACATGCAAAAGGAAAAGAGTAGTCGAACATTCACAGTTAGGCATTATTATTAGCAGTACTAAAAATTTCTGTAGCTGCAAAATCATATCATTAGGTGGGACCTCGGCCAATCTGGTCGGTCCTGCAATCTGCATTTGACCACGGACGGTCTGGATTACTTTATGTTTTAACAAGTTGCCGTTGGGTTTTTACTCATGAATCATGATTACAAATTCACAATGTGCGAAGGCGGCATTGACCCCCTATTCCCCTAACTACTTCCCACAGTAGAAAATTATAATAACTAATTATATTTAACTAATTTAGTTCAAATATTGTCCAAATGTATACCAATATTGTCATAGTGTAGTAATTAATTTAGGATAAATTACAAGTTTAATGATCACTTAAGTTTTACTATTTTTGTCACTTAATTATGAAACTTGTAATTAATTTGGTTATTTATATTTATAAAATTTAATATTTTAATCACTTAAACCCTTATTAAAAAATAATGACGTACTAAATGATGTCGCATGCCATCAACACATGTCGGGTGTCATCATACCACTAATAATGTGGTTCTTTGAAAACCCTTTTGCGACGTTTATAAAGGTTACTAAAAACTTCGCTAATAATGTATAGAATATAATTAGAGTAATTAATCGTAGTATTATGTGTTTGGTAACGAATGAAAGTTAAAGCTGGGATAGCAGCTGGAAACAAGCTGTGATAGGTAGGGTAGTGGATAACTGGATATGGTTGTTGACGGCGTAGTTGTAGAGTTGCAGTTGTAGGCACAATAATGTGGGGATTGTGGGAGTCATCACCTGTTGCATGTGATTTCTCAAAGTGTGCTAGCTTATTGGTTGCTGCTGCTTCCGTCCACGTTCTTTGCATGAAAACTACTTCTGCATTTAAAACCCTCCTCCCCTTTTGATCTTTGATTTGATGGCTAGCTAAAGGGATCCTCGTTTCCTTTAAGTTCTGCCCTTATTTGAAGGGCTACTACTCGTAAGTAGTCGGACCCAAAACACTAGGATATATAATCGATCGATCCTTTAGTTGATTTCATATTCTATCTTTCATTTTCTTTTCCCTTTTTTGACGAAACGATTGCAATTCACACATGCAAGTGGGATGGCTTATTTATTGATAGAAATATCGAAAGGCAACTGTTGACCCGAAACTGTAAACATAACTAAAAGGCTTTTTCAAAATAAAAATCGATATGTCATAACTAATTATATTATTAAATGAAAAAGTTACTTGAAAATTGTTTAACTTTTAGTTATTGTAGAACATCAAGTAAAAGCTTAAGTATATTGATTCGCTTTCATTTAGCTGAAAAAGATTATATATAACCTAAAAGTGAAATGAGACGTCATCGAGAAACTTAAAAACATTTAAAATAAAAGGATATATATTGTTAGTACGCAAAGTATACAACGTAATTGGCTGGTTTGCCCGAGAGGTTAAGGGGGCAGACTTAAGATCTGCTGTACATAAGTACGCATGGGTTCGAACCCCATAGCCAGCATTGTTTGTTTATTTTTTTTCTCTTATTTTTGTTGAATCCACCTAGTCCTTTTCTGCAAGCCTAAACTAACCCTTGAGGCCCAGCTTAGACTAACCCACACGGCCCAACTTATCAAATTGAACACTTATGTAAAATATATTTAATATTTTTATTTAATTGTGATTTAAAAATAAAGAGAAAATATTTTTATTACTATATTTATATTTATAAAAATAATTAAATTTGGACTGTTGGAGTATATGAGCAAGTCCGAACAAACATTTCAAAATTTAAGAGAAGGAGCGTTTTTGTTTTTTTGGAAAAAATCTTGAGAAAATTACAAGTAACATTTTGATAAAACACTCACTTATTTCAATTAATTATATATATATATATATATATTTACTGGGGCTGTATTTGCAAGTCTCATAGTTAAATTTCTAAATGAAAAAAACCTTTTTTATAATTAAAAAATCTTATCTTACATACTTTTTAAAATTTAAAGTTATCCCTAAAGCTCTTCATAGGGAGCTCCATATGGTTTTTTAAGATTTCTTAATTATTTTTAAAAAATACTTTTTATCTCTTCAATTTACTTAAATTTACATGGTAATAAATGCCTATCCCTTTTTAGTTTTTAATTATTATTAAGATGCATGAATTAGTATATAAGATGAAAAGTTTGTGTTTTGGAACTAAAAAAAATTAAGATTGATAAAGTTAATTAAATATAACATTCATTTTTTTTCTTTTTCCAAAAATTCCTCTTCAATTCCCATAATTGTTTTATAAAAATTTCTCTTCCTCAAAATTGAAGGCTTGAACGTGGGCAAAAAAATATGAAAATGTTAAATTGGGAACGGATTAAATAATATTGAGTGAGTTGAATAAAATTGTTTTGAACATAAGAACAGAAAACTTTTAGGTTGTTTGGAAAATAAACGGTTCATATATTCTACTTTAAATTATATATATTGTTTTAATTACTATTTTAATTTGTGCATACCCATGTTTATGTATTCATTTCATATAACATTTAATATCATCAACATCAAAACTCCTCCCATACCACGTGTAAATAAGTTTACCAAATATTGTTAATTTTACTTGTGACTTTAGCCTAAGTTTATTAAATATTACTAATTTCACCCATAGCTTTAGCGCGGAACAACCTATCTAGTGACATTTTCATATTTTTATAAAACAGTTATATTTCTTTAACACCTAGGATTTTTTAATATATTAGTAATTGTTGTGAAATAACGTGTTGCGAAATAGTGCATATCAACAAACTTGTGAAATAAATGAGAGAAAGAGAGAGAAAGAAACGAATAAAGGAGAGAGAAAAATAAAAGAAACGAAAAGGAGAGAGAGAGAGAGAATATCAAAAGAAAATATAAGAAGAGAAAAGCTGATCTTCATTCACACTTTCATCAGCGCTTCAATGCGCTTTTTATAAACGAAATAGTTACTGTGCAAAGTTTGAAAATTTTTGCATGTGGGCCCCACGGTTTGAATATTTTATACATGAATAGTAATATGCACTATTCATCGATAGTGATATGTACTATTCCGTCGGCAGATTTGTCCAGATCTCATAACACTCCCCCTTGGACAAATGCCACTATTAAAATTTGGACGTGTACTGCCTCGTTAAAAACCTTAAGTCGGAAAAACCCAGTGGGAAAAAAATCGAACATAAGGGAAAAAGAGTACAATACAATTAAGTCCATCTAATATGTCTTCAGGACAATATGTGCTTGTCTTCAGGACAATATAGGTAGGCCTACACCAATGGCCTGATTGGACGTGCTATTACTGCCTCATTAAAAACCTTAAGCCGGAAAAACCCAGTGGGACAAAAACCGGACAGAAGGAAAAAAGAGTACAGTGCACTTATGTCCATAATCGCTCCCCCTAAAATAAAACAAATTGCTACTTCTGGAGCATCTAAACATTTCCACTTCTGGGGAATTCAATCTTGCATTTTACTGCCTCGCCGCATACCAATGCCATAAACTAATTTCTCAAATGTTGATGTTGGCAAAGATTTGGTAAATAAATCTGCAAGATTATCGACGGAGCGAATCTGTTTAACATCAACTTGTCGACTTTCTTGGAGTTCATGAGTATAGAAAAATTTCGGCGAGATGTGCTTGGTCTTATCACCTTTAATATATCCTCCCCTGACTTGTGCAACACAAGCAGCATTATCCTCATAAATTATAGTGGGAGAATCTATCACCGGTTTGAATCCACTAGCATTATACTGTCTTCAGGACAATATATCATAGATCTTAACCAAACACACTCTTTTCCGGCCTCATAGAGGGAAATAATTTTAGAGTGGTTGGAAGATGTTGCAACAAGTGTTTGCTTAGTGGAACGCCAAGAAATGACCGTATCATTATAGCAAAATAGATAACCGGTTTGGGAGCGAGCTCTGTGCGGATCAGATTTATATCCTGCATCAGCATAACCTACTAAACCAGAGTTAGTAGTATTCTTAGAATAGAATAACCCCAAATCAATGGTTCCTCGGAGATAACGGAAGATATGTTTAATCCCATTCCAATGTCTCCGGGTTGGCTCAGAACGTGCCAACAAATTTACCGCAAAAGCGATATCTGGTCTCGTGCACTGTGCCAAGTACATCAAAGCCCCGATTGCATTGAAGTATGGTACTTCAGGACCAAGTATATCCTCATCAGATTCTTTAGGACGAAACGGGTCCTTTTGGGGGTCAAGAGACCTTACAACCATAGGGGTGCTCAATGGGTGAGCCTTGTCTATGTTAAAACGTCTAAGCAATCTTTTAGTGTATGCTGACTGATGGACAAGTATTCCATTCTTTTTGTACTCAAGCTCTAGACGAAGGCATAGTTTGGTTTTACCCAAATCTTTAACCTCAAACTCCTTTTTCAAATATTCAGCAGTTTCAGATAACTCTTCAGGAGTCCCAATTAAATTCATGTCGTCGACATAAACTGCTATAATAGCAAATCAGGTTTCAGATCTTTTAATAAACACGCATGGGCAGATGGGATCATTTATGTACCCTTCCTTTGTCAGGTATTCACTTAAACGTTGGTACCACATGCGGCCGGATTGCTTTAACCCATATAAAGATCTTTGCAACTTTATTGAGAATAAGTTGCGGGGAGTGTATGCTTCAGGCATTTTTAAACCTTCAGGAATTTTCATATAGATATTGGAATCTAATGAACCATATAAATATGCCGTCACAACGTCCATAAGACGCATTTCAAAATTTTCTTGGGCAACCCAACTTATAAGGAAACGAAAGGTAACTATATCCACTACTGGTGAATATGTTTCATCATAATCTATCCCAGGCCTCTGCAGGAAACCTTGGGCTACGAGTCAGGCTTTATACCTCACGATCTCGTTTTTCTCATTTCGTTTCCGGACAAAGACCCATTTATATCCAACAGGTTTTACATTGTCGGGGGTTTTAGTAAAAGGCCCAAAAACATTACGTTTGGCAAGGGAAGTCAATTCAGCATGGATTGCTTCCTCCCATTTAGGCCAATCTTGCCTATGACGGCATTCGGTTATAGACCGAGGTTCATAATCATCATTCATAATCTCATGGGCAACTGAGAGAGCAAATGCATCATTGATGATTATCTCATTCCGATCCCATATCTCATTATGATAACTGATGGAAATTTCAGTATTCCCAAGGTTGGTGATCTTTTCATGGGTTTGTACCACTTCAGGGGCAATATGCTCATGAACTTGTGCCACTTCAGGGGCAATATGCTCTCTTTGAATATTATGTTGTGGCACTTCAGGTGCAATTTGCTTTCCTCGAGAAAGATTAATGTGCTCATTTAGAGCAGAATTATACTCATCTGGAGCAGAATTATGCTCATCTGGAGCAGATTCTAAATTCCTCCCCCTTTTTTTTCGAGGAACAGTATCTTTTGATCTCATCGGTCTACCACGCTTTAGGCGCGGGACATTTAGATCCATTTCGGGTGGTTCTACAAGAACATCTATCCTAGCTGGAACATTCTCAGCTTGGATATGAGACTTTGTAACTTTAGCAGTCTCATTAAATGCATCAGGCATTTGGTTTGCAATAGCTTGTAAATGGATCAATCGTTGCACCTCATTTTCACATTCAGGTGTTCTTGGGTCTAAATGAGACAAACTTTTCTCATTCCATGAGAAAATCTCTACCTTTTTCTGCATTCCATTTGTGGAAGCATTAGGTATCCTAAGTGATGGGAATACTGTCTCATCAAAATAACAATCCGCAAATCTAGCGGTAAATAAATCACCCGTCAATGGTTCAAGGAACTGAATAATAGACGGTGAATCAAACCCAACATAAATGCCCAAACGGCGTTGGGGACCCATTTTGGTCCTTTGCGGTGGTGCTACAGGCACTTGTACCACGCAACCAAAGGTGCGAAGATATGAAATGTCTGGCTTCTGGCCCAAGACTAACTGAAGGGGGGGAATACAAATAAGAAGTAGTAGGGCGCAATTTAATTAAATATGCAGCATGTAAAATAGCATAACCCCACGCTAAGGATGGGAGCTTTGTCATCATCAGCAAAGTTCACATTGCGCATTGATAATAGGCAAACATGGGCCCATCTGCAAGATGCGTCCACTAGTACCATGAAATATCTAAATGGTCCACTTGCAGGCTGAATCGGCCCACAGATATCACCCTGGATTCTATGCAAGAATGAAGGGGATTCATAATCAACCTTTGTCATGAAAGGTTTAGTAATGAGCTTTCCTTGTGAACAAGATTCACAAATGTAATCACTGGACAACAACACCTTTGTATCTTTTAAAGGGTGTCCACGAGTATTTTTAAGGATTCTTTGCATCATTGTAGCTCATGGATGACCAAGGCGATCATGCCAAAGTCCGAACACATCAGGGTTCATTAGTTTCCAGGGCATCGTAGCATATGATTCTATAGCTCGTATTGGGACATAATATAATCCCATACTAGAAGCTTCCAGCTTCTCATGGATGGTCTTCTGGCCCATCTTGTAGGAAGTGATGCAAAGAAATTCTTTATTTTGCTCATTAACTGTTTCAAGATGATACCCATTACGGCGTATATCTTTGTAGCTAAGTAGATTTCTTTTTGATCTACCGCTCAACAATGCATCTTCAAGATACAATGTTGTGCCATTTGGCAAAATAACTGTGGCAGTCCCATAGCCATCTATAATATTAACAGGACCAGATATTGTCTGAACATTTGCCTTGCGCAATGTCACATTTGAGAAAAAGTGTTTGCCACAAAGTATAGTATGCGTTGTAGCACTATCAAGCAAACATATATCTTCCTTTTTCTCAATGTGTCCCATTTGCATTTATCTTGACAACTTCAGGTGTCAAGTTCCATAAAATTTAACAAATTAATAATATGATGCAAAATACAAGTATGGAATAAAACACAAATCAATAATATGATGCAAAATATAAACCAACAAGTATGAATAAAACACAAGATAACGTGTTATAAACAGCTTATGGATATTGTCCGCTTTAGTACTTCAAGACCTCACGGCTTTAAAACGTCCATAAGTAAAGGCTTCAGGCCCTGTTTATAAGCACGCACACAATCCCGTGTGCGAGTGATGTAGGAACTTCAGGTTCACAACAATGATTTTATTGAAGACCATATTTATTTAATATCTTCCTTAGTAACATATAATTATCCAAGGGTATGGCAAAACATAGATGAAAATCCTCAGGATCTATTTCTGGGGACTTATTATTTTCATCAACATTATATCAGAAACCTCAAAAGGTTTTTCATTGCCAAGAATATGACAATTTTCATTGACCAAAAACCTTATTGACTTCAGCATCAGTCTCAGTTAGGTCAATGGCATGGGTCTCAACATGCTTGCCTTTATCCTTCAGGGATGCTTGGTATAGATCAACCAAATGTCTAGCCGTACGACAGGTACGTGACCAATGACCAGTCATTCCACAACGATGACAGGTACTATCATCATGCTTCTTCATGGGCTTTTTACCTTTAGGGTTGTGTGGGGAGTTATTTATATTACGGTTAAATCTCCCACTACCCTTACGGAAAAAAATTCCCATGCCTGCGCTCACAGCCTCTAGGACGGCCAACACTCTTACTTGAGCCGAAATTTGCTTCAGGAAATGCCTTAGAGCCAGCAGGTCTTAAATCATGATTTTTAAGCAGCAACTCATTTGTTTGTTCTGCAGTCAACAGGACTGAGATCAATTCAGAGTATGTTTTAAACTGGCGCTGCCTGTATTGCTGTTGCAATACAATATTCGAAGCATGAAAGGTGGAGAATATTTTCTCTAAAAGCGCAACCTCAGTAAGCTTAATACCATAAAATTCAAGCCGTGACACCATGACAAGTAGTTATTGCCACTTACATCCAAAATTTGGAATTTGGGCTTTTCAATATTTGCCATAATTCTGAAATAAATGGTCTCAATTAGGTTGACAACTTCTGGTGTCAAAATAAAATAACCAGATCCAATTTGACAACTTCAGGTTGTGATATGAAATTTTGCACAACTTTCGGTTGTGATATAAAGGAAAATATTCTCAATATTAGTATAATGGAAATAAGGAATCGAAACAAAATAATTTGAATAAAAATAAGTATGGAGAGATCTGACCTTCCACCATAGAATCAAACCTCAAGAGAGCTTCTTCGTGCTGATAGAGCCTCGTGCTGATAACGTGTTGTGAAATAACGTGTTGTGAAATAGTGCATATCAACAAACTTGTGAAATAAATGAGAGAAAGAGAGAGAAAGAAACGAATAAAGGAGAGAGAAAAATAAAAGAAACGAAAAGGAGAGAGAGAGAGAGAATATCAAAAGAAAATATAAGAAGAGAAAAGCTGATCTTCATTCACACTTTCATCAGCGCTTCAATGCGCTTTTTATAAACGAAATAGTTACTGTGCAAAGTTTGAAAATTTTTGCATGTGGGCCCCACGGTTTGAATATTTTATACATGAATAGTAATATGCACTATTCATCGATAGTGATATGTACTATTCCGTCGGCAGATTTGTCCAGATCTCATAACAGTAATAATTATATTATTGTTATGTTATATCCTAACCGGACCAGGATTTGCTTTAATATATTAATAATTATATTATTGTTATGTTATATTCCTAATCCGACTAGGAGTTATACTCCCAATCGGAGTGGGACATGGGTAACTAGTATTTATAAGCCAGCTGTTATTCAATAAAATAGCTTGATTCAATAAAATTATCAATGGGGGAAAGAAAAGTGTTGAATAAATATTTCCCACCGGACTTTAATCCAGCAAAGCTTCCAAGGTTTTGACTGTCCCCGAACCGGCTAATCAAAATCCGAATGATGCTTCCGATGAGACTTGGTTGCAACTCCAAAAAATGCAGCAAGGAAGGCGGCACGTACATGGGTGAAGGCACCAAGATCAATTGCTTTAAAGAAGATGTCATTGGCGAGACATATTTGGGAATCAAAATATTCAGGTTTTATTTCAAATGCGTCAACTGCTCCGCTCAGATTACAATAAAGACTGATCCCCAGAACTCTGATTACATTGTGGAATCAGGGCCGGTGACAAGAGTTTATGAACCTCGGCCTGCGGAGGATGAGGAAGCAGAGAAGAAGAGAGAGATGAGGGAGTTTGAAGAGATGGGAGATGCCATGAAATCTCTGGAGAATAAAACTTCGGATTCGAAAAGAGAGATGGACATTCTTGCTGCACTCGAAGAAATCAAGTCTCTCAAGTCTAGACATGCTACGGCGAATGTCGATGCTATGCTCGAGGCCCTACACCGCACCGCTACAGAAAAGAAGAAGAAGCTAGAAGACGAAGAGGATGAAAAGCTTATCAAATCAATTTTCCAGAAGCGAAAGGATGTTGTTGTTCGAAGAATTTCAGACGAATATTTCAACAGTGGCGACATAAAGAGGCGAAAGGTGTCAAGTAACCCTACAGATGCTTTGATAAATTCTAGTATTCTTGATGGCCGCAGCAGGAAAGTAAATCAAAGTATTACTGGGACTCGTACAGCTAAAGCTCCTTTCAAGTTCTGTTGTCAAGAAACCAGTTCAAACCGCAAATGGTAACATTCCAGGAAAATCGCAAGACAAGAAAGAAGAAGGGAAAGTTGCTATCAATCAGAGCGGGATTCATAATATGAAATTTTAGATCTTTCTTTAGTCTTATGTTAGTTGCTATCGAAGTTTAGTTAGTGTGACAAGAGTTGCACTCTGAACTACGACAATGCGTGGTGGGGTTTGGCCTTTTTTATATGCATGGTCTTCGATTTTCAAGTATATGATATTTCGTAGTTGGTGTCTGGTAGGTACAAGTTACAACAGAAGGTTGCAGCTATTTATTTCAAAGACTTGCGATTCAGTTTGACCATGTATGTGCCACTTGGGCTATTATAATATGTATGTATGTGCGCTTACAAACTTAGAAATTAATTTCAACTTTTGAGTATTGATCCTCTTTTTTCTTCCATCCATTTATGCCTTTGGGTGCTTGAGGCTGGTTAATTTTGCTGCTTGCTCTTATTTGTATTTGGTGGAGTTTGTTATCAGTTTTTCTTTGTTTTCTTTGGGCCACTTGAAATTATGACTTGAGACTTGAGAGTTGAGATGACAAGCTTGCGACCTTGCATGGTTGTCTAAATACTACTCCCTCTATTAATATATATCTGTCACTTCTAACTGTTTTACATAAATTAAGAAAATTAGTTGATAATCTTAAATTTATCAAAAATTGTATCATCTTTCCAAACTTACCTCTACTTTAATACTCCATCAAAATTAATTCCATTTGATTCCTCTCTCCACCTTTATATATCTCTCTCATTCTCTCTCTTTCATTTAATAAAGACAAATAAGGGTAACATTGAAAAAAAATAGTTAATACTTTATTAAATTTCTAAAGTGACAAATAAAAAGAAGTAAGAAAACCTTTTAGAAGGTGATAGATAAATAGTAATAGAGGGAGTATGTTGGAACAAAACTTTTACAGATTGAGCTTTCCAAGCAATAATAATAACTAAGATTTGGTGTGTCACTTGGAAGACAGACAGCACTGCCGCCTTAATAAAGTACTAATCAGTCAGCCAATTAGTCAGTTTTAACAGGTTATATAATCAAACATATCAATTCGAATCAGCACAATATAAATTTGTAAAATCTTACAATCAAGTTTGAATCATAGTTACCGGGATCCCTTCACTCTCTTGGAATCGCGATCTGGGATCCTAGATTTGAATCGTGGTACTTTTACGTTTCAAGATCCCTGGGTTCCTGATATAGTTCTATGAAATTAATGTTCTGAATTTTTCTATATAAAATTTAAAATTTTGAAGAAATTAAGATTAAAATGATGAATTTTAAATAAATAAAACAAAAAGAACTTATTCACTTAATTTTCTTACTAAATTTGATTTTGAATGTTTAATTTTTTTTATAGAAACAATGGATGAAATTGATATGATGAGTGTCATGAATAGAGAAAAATAAAACTTACGGATAAATTGTTTATTACTTGAATAAAGATTCGAATATAAGCCATCTTCATAAATGTTCTAACAATGAACTAGTAAGTAAAATTCTTGATTCATATATTTATGTACCAAAGTTTTTTTATTTTTTGGTTGTAATTGTTTTATATACTTTAGTTTTTTTGTTTATACAAGGGGGGGAGGGGTCGACCCCTGCCGGGTGACTTCCCTCAGCCTCTTTTGGCTACTAGGCCAAGAGGTGGAAGTCTATACTTTAGTTGTTTATGAATATTGATTTGTATTTATAAAAATTCTATATGATATATACTATTAACGATCAAACAAATTTTTTTAAGCGTATCACGATCCGAAATATCGTACCATTTAAGTCTACCCCTGTCATACCACAAAATTTATAAGTTACGTACCACGATCCTGTATTCATACTATGTACCGCAACGTATCCCGTTCCAGGTAACTATGGTTTGAATCTCATATACCAACAATTTGTAAAATCTTAATGTTCCGAAGGCTTTAGGCAGCTTTAGAGATCATTTCCAGATCAATAGGTAACTATGTTGGTCTCGTACCAACAATCTGGCCACTCATCATCTTCTAAGGCTATGTTTGGGAGGACAGTGAGATCAATTCCGATGATATTGAAATAATGAGATTAATTACTGTACATGTGAGATCGGAATTGTGGTGGTGAGATTAAAGTCGGCTGTGAAAAAATATATGTTTGACGAAAACAACGGTGACAGTGAGGTGAAAATATAAAATGACAATTGCAAGTATAACTGAAAGGTAGAATTTAAAATATCTATAATCTATAATATATATAAACGTATGAATGTTGTAAAACTTTTGAATGGCCTTAAATACCCTTTTTTTTCTATATATTAAACTTTTGAACTCTTCATTTATCTTGTACTAAATATTTTTTTTATATATTTATTAAATGATGATATCAATTAACAATTTTATTTTCATTATAATTAATTTATTACTATATTATATTAAAGAAAATAATTTAATTATCATCCAATTTCATATAGTTTAATTTAAAGCCTACTTTATAATTTAATTATCATCAACTTTAATATACTTTATTTTTTGAAATTTTTATTATTTATTATTATTATTTATAATACATTGTATCACGTACAGAGCACGTGACAGAGTGACTAGATATAGTAATATAATACATTGTTCATATAGTACGTAATATATATAAACGTACGAATGTTATAAAATTTTTGAATGGCTTAAAATACCTTTTTTTTTTCAATATATTTCTAAAATGCCACTTAATATCCACTAACAAATAGGGCCAGCTATATGCATATCAAAAATGGCTTAGGCAATCGGTTGTATATGGCTTAAGCCCAATAATAAGATAATTTCCTTCTTAAAGAAGGAAGAATATTGGTTGCCGATGAAGTCCAAATATTTTGACCTATAACAAAATATTATATTAAGTGTGAAGTTCAAAAAAGTTTGTAATTGAATTTGTGGATAGAATACTGCAAGATATTATGAGTAGCAAAGAACCATTTGGAGGAAAGGTTATTGTTTTTGGAGGAGATTTCAGGCAAGTACTTCCAGTTGTACCTTGAGCAACAAGGCAACAAACAGTAAATCAAAGTTTGGTTAAATAATATCTTTGGCCAAAAATGGACTGAAAAGAAAAATGAGGGCAAGAGGAGACCAAGAATTTGGAAAATGCCTACTTCGAGTGGGTGATGGAGATGAATCTACACATGTCGACGATTTGATTCTCTTACTGGATGAGATGGTTATAAACTCTGAAAATGAAGAAAAGTCTGAAGATCATTTAATAACTACAGTCTTTCCAAAATTGAAATATAATTCAAACTTTGCAGAGTATATGACCAACCGTCGTGCAATCTTGGCAACATGAAATGAGTATGTCGACAAGATCAATGAGCGGATGATAAAATTTTTCCCTGGTGAAAGTAAAACATTCAATAGTTTTGATGAAACAGTGGATGACACAAATAATAACTATCCAGAAGAGTTTTTAAATATTCGTTTGCCAAATGGTCTACCATTGCATAGTTTGGTGTTGAAAGAAAATTGTCCAATCATACTTTTAAGAAATCTGGACCCATCAAATGGTTTGTGCAATGGAACAAGAATGGTTTGCAAATATTTTGGCCATAATGTAATACAAGCAGAGATTGCAATTGGACAACATGCTGGAAAAAATGTACTTCTTCTCAGAATTCCACTTTCATCCGCAGAAAATGAAGGATATCCATTTCAATTTAGGAGCTAGCAATTCCATATTCGACTTTGTTTTGCCATGATCATAAATAAAGCTCAAGGGCAAACAATACTGAATGTTGGAGTATACTTGCTGGAACATGTTTTTTCACATAGACAACTATATGTTGCACTATCTCACGGAATATCAATGTCTTCAACAAAAGTTTTGGTTAAGCAAAAAAATACAAAGAAAGAAAATGGAACATATACAAAAATGTGGTATACAAAGAAGTTCTACTTACATAAAGGTAATTTACCATTATCATTTTCTTTCCAAATATATAATATTTATCAAATCACTAATATTTAAACTCAATTTCTAATATGCAGGCGAGCCCATAAATAGGAAAATAAATGAAAACGATGAAGGAAGCTCGAGGAATTGGAATCTTTGCAATTCAAGTTTTTTTCTAATTGAATGTTTTTAATTATAGTATTAAATTCGAAATTGGTTCCTATGGAATTCAAAATACTCTATTTTTACTTTCATTATTCTATTCAGAGTTTGAAAATTTTTAAAAATATATATGTTTAATAAAAATAAAAACTAAGTAAGAACACGTTGGATCACGTGCATCGCACGTGAACGGAAAAACTAATTTATATATAAAAGGGTATTATAAAGGAAAAAAAAAACAAAAAGGAACCAGTTGCTCCACTGGAGAAAATTCCTAGGAACTCTATTTATATTTGCCATTGCAATACGTGAAGGAATTGGAAGTGACAAGTTAAAATATGAAAGAATAACACTATGTCAAAGTACTTACAAGCTATTTTTAATATGGATATTGATTTTCTTTAAAAATTTTACAAGGAAAAGGAAAAAGTCGAATAAAGCTACTGTCGTGGGATGAAATGTGGAACAAAAGTCAAGATTATTAATGTTTAGGACTTTGGATTGTATTGTGGGATGCGTAATCATTTATTTAGATTGCTACAAACTAAACAACTGCATTGAGTATTTCCTGGTATGTGCAGACATTTGCTCTTTTATTCTATTAATGACTAGTGATTAATCTTTATCTACGGTCATATTTATAAATGAATAATTATTTGCCACTTCTCCTCCAACATTAACAGAAATGTAATTCTATTTCCTTCTCTTTTAAACCCGCGCGTAAAAGAATTTTAGAAATTAATTTGTTTTATTAAATTGGAAACAATTGTTTGTTTTACTAGCAGAACCTGGATGCATCTGCCTGGCTCCAGGCATCCCAGCTATGCTTGATTGAGGATTACCTAATCCTCGGCTCATCTTTAATTTAGAAAACAAAGCAACTTGAGCTTGAGATGGTAGTGTTCCGAAACGAAGCTGCCCGCTTGTTGCATTAATATTTGGAGCTGGGTTAAGATTCATAGGGTTCTGGCCCACATTACCTATGCCACATATAGGTGCCACCGGGGGCTGAGATTCCAATTATTTGTTTTATATTTTGTACGGTATAATTGCAAAAACTGATTTTAGAGAGTTTTAAATGATAATTTTGATACTTTTTAAATATTTTGTTAAATTAAATGATTCTAGAAAAAATTTTTTATAATTAATATCTTTAGATAAATACTCAAGGGGATAATAAATAAAAATATTATGATAATATCTTAAAAGACTATTGTTTTTTTTAAAAAGGTTTTAATGGTAATTTATTATTTTTTCTTTTGTTTTTCTTAAAAGGATTTTAATGGTAATTTATTTTTTCCTCTCAATGTCATGCGTCACTCTTATATCATCTAATTTTTTTGTACAGGGATTATAAAATTTGATGATGATTATTTTTTCACTTTTTTGTTGATTTGTTTGGAACTTTATAATTCAATTGTAACGATCCTGAAGTGAAGTGAGGGTTTAAATATAATAATAATGGAACTAACAATCAAGGATGAATTTCTGAGTGACACTTCCTATATTTGTTTTATTATTATTTTTGTTATAATAATAAGGATTATTATTTTATACATTGTCAATGGAGTTTTTAAACAAACAGTGTTGAAAGATTGACATATATGCCCACAACTTTTTTAACTAATTAATTAATATTAAAAAATATACCTTACAAGACAGATGTCAACTCTTTAACCCCGCTTGTGGAGTTTAAAAACTCCACTGTTCCTAATAATAATGGTATTAAGTGTTAACAACCAAGACATACCAATACCAGGTAGGTTGAGTAGAATGAGTTCAATATCCTTTAAGTAAGATATTGAATTCGAATTTTGTGAATAGAAAAACTGAATTTAGAAGAGTTTCTTTTCATTTAAAATCCATCACGGCGATTAATCTAAATGAATATAGATATATATGATCATAAAAAAAAAAGAGAAAAAGCCAAGACACTTTCGCAACGTGAAGTCCCATTATATATCCTACCAAAAAAAAAAAAAAGAGGAAGAAGAAAGAAATCCCTATCATATAAGGCTTTGAGAAGATGGAAGCCCAGCATTTGAGGGCTTTCATCTCCTTTAAGACCTAAGCCTTTCATTACTATATTTATATTATTATTTTACACTTAAAATTAATTATTAAAAATATTACACTATTCATTTATTTGTTCTCTCTCCATACACTAACTCTAATTTTTCCCGTTTCCCTTCGCTCAAGAAACTCTCTTATTATTCCTTCCATCAGAAAGAGTCCCACTCTACAAGTCGATTGTCGCTCGGATCTCTCTTCTCAGATTGCCTGCATTTGAAAAGGTATTCTTCTCGACCCTCATGCATGCTTTTCTTTGTATATTCATTCTCTTTTAAAAGGTTGTAATTCTGTTTTACCCTAGGGTTTATATTTTGATCTTTAATTTTGGGGAAAAAAAAATACCATATAACATCTTATTTCCTAATTTAATCTCACTGTTCTGTAGATTTTTCTACAAAAGCCGAAAATGAATCTTGACGTGAGCGGTTTGGAATCGGTTCTTCCGCCTGTTTGGGGAGCTCCCTGTGAGCTTGGCGATGCGTTTTCGGCTGCTCCGGCGTTCGAAGTCCCAAATACTACTGACGTGAGTTGCAATCTTTTAGTAATTCGTAGTATTAGACTTATTCTTCTGACGAAAAAGGGGAGCTTTTTGAGGGCTTATTTTATTGTTTGGTGTTGCAGTTTGATGGGTTTCAGAAGGAAGCTATGCAAATGGTGAAACCTGCTAAGGGTACCACCACGCTTGCTTTCATTTTTAAGGAGGGCGTTATGGTTGCTGCAGACTCTAGAGCTAGCATGGGAGGCTATATCTGTATGTTTTTCTTTTTTTTTCTTTCTTAAAATTTTTGATGGGTTTCTTGAAATTGATAAATTTTGTTCAGAAATTGCATTGTTAGCGGAAGTAAATGATTTATGGCCTTTGTAGATTACACTTGAAAGAAAAAAAGTTCTGGAACTCTTGCATTGTTCTGTTTCTTTTTGTCATTGTTTGAATTATGCCTTTTGCTTCTGTTATGTCTGTTTTGCTAGAGTTATTGAATTGAACTGATTGATGAATTTTGTTAAGAAATTTCTTTGTTAGGACTATTGCCATTGTAGATTACACTTGAAAGAAAAAAATTCTAGAGCTTCTTTATTGGTCTTTTCTTTAATTTCGTTTTTTCCTTTTTGGATGGTGATAACAAACTCTAAATTTTGGCAGCTTCGCAGTCGGTGAAAAAGATCATTGAGATTAATCCCTATATGCTTGGCACCATGGCTGGTGGAGCAGCTGACTGCCAATTTTGGCACAGAAATTTAGGCATCAAGGTAATGAAATAAAAGATTGCCCTCTTGGTATTGTGGTTGTTAGTTTTGCATATTGGCTAATGTGTAAGGTATTTAAATGTAGTCTACCATTGTTCTCTTTTTATCTTATTTTGGTTTTCTTTCCTGCCATTTTTCATTGAATCTCGTTCAATTCGGGTTTATAAGACATTGGTTATCAAGTTTTAAAGTGAGATTTTTTCCATCTCAAAAGTTTTGAATGATCTTTTTTTTTTGTTATTGATAGCTATGGATGCGTTTGTATTTACTTGTGCACTCTTAGCCCAAGGCCCTAGGTGAATGTAGAGTTCAAGTATTATGTCTTTTTTCCCAGTCAGAAACAAAATTTTAGGATGAACTTTGTGAAATTGAGGTCAGGTTCACTTCCTGATATCTTAGCGGTTAAAGTTGAAGTATTTTATTTGCCTCATGGCCTTGCTGTGAGAATTGAAAAAGGTCATAAGAGAGTGGAGCAGTTCTCTCTTTCTCCTATTGCTCTCGTTTGTTTTATGATCATTGAATTTTGTTCTAAAAAGAATAATACTGTTGTCTCAAATGAAGAATATGAGGTTTTAACTTTCTTATAAGGATAAACACAGAAATTTCTCATTTGGTTCTTTTTCTACGTTGATGGAATAGAAATGCATATATTAACTTTTAAACACTGGCCATGGCAAATCATGGGAGTTTATTGCCATCTTCTTTTTTCTTCTTGAGCCCTGCAGCCATCATGTTTTTGTGGTGCTTCTCTATTTGCTGTTCAAGAAAAGGAAATTCCCAGGTGGTCAACTCCATGATTTCAGATAATCTTTCCCTCCATCTAAATCTCGGCCATAGGAAATTATAAGTAGTTAACTAATTTCAGCAATGCATGCATGTGTGTGAACTCATGCACACATTCTCCCAGAAAGAGTATCTTTTTCACCCTGTAAGGTGTACTGCAACTTAGAAAACTCGTTTTTTTCTGCTTTTATAGACTCTGTAGCTTCTGCCCGATCAGTGGTGGTTCTATAATACCTGGTGGCTGGTAGGATGAATGGTTTGATTTATATAGTAAATCTGTAGAAATACAAAGGAATCAATGTCTTTGCTATTAAGCTCTTTCCAACATTGTTGATGGCATATAAATATACAAGCACTTAGTTTTTACTGGGTACCTATCCGTCAAGTCATGAGTCCCAGAGCTCCTTTCAAACTCCATTTGATACAATTTCTTTTGTGGCACCTAAGACCAGAAATGGTTGTTGTTTCCTTTTGATGTGCCATTTTTTCTGTAGGGACTGAAAGATTTGAAAGTTACTATGCTTTTTAGCTTTACTCTCCTTGTCTTACTTGCATATACTGAACTTTTCCTTTCTTTTTATTGTTTCTTTTAAGCTCTTACATATGACAACAAAAGGCAACCTTCCTGACTTTCATTTATTGATAGCACTGTTAGGCTCTTCATGTTTGCTGCTTACGTTTCCCTAAACTTATATCAAGTGCTAATTGATACTTCATTTGCCATATGATGTAGTGCCGTTTACATGAGCTGGCAAATAAGCGGAGAATTTCTGTTACAGGAGCATCAAAACTTTTGGCAAACATCCTCTATTCGTACCGAGGAATGGGGCTGTCAGTCGGGACGATGATTGCCGGATGGGATGAAACAGTATGTCCCTTTCCCCCTTTTTCTGCTGCATTCTGTGCATATGCTTGCATGTTTAACTTGCTGTGTGATGTGGATTCTAGGGTCCTGGATTATACTATGTGGATAGTGAAGGGGGAAGGTTGAAGGGGATGCGGTTTTCTGTTGGATCTGGCTCGCCGTATGCTTATGGTGTGCTAGATAATGGGTATGCGTTTCCTCCCTCTTCTTTTATAACCATTGTATCATTGCTAGGAAATGCAGAGATTGAAACATAAAAGTCATCATTAATTCATCATCCCCTAGTAAAGTTAGATTTAAGAATAAGTTCATTCTTATTAAGCAGACAAGCCAATGAAAGAGTGCGTAGAAGAAACCTATTAAAAGCTTTGAATAATTGTATTCATGTGCTGGCTCTAATTTACTCTCAATTGCTCCCGATGAAAACATTGGTCTGCCATGCAGTTGCAAGCATAAGCTTTGACTTGTTTCAACTGTTTTTCAATGGAGTCTGTTTGTCATCGTTAATGAAAGATTGGATCCTGTAATTATTTTTAACTGCAATGTTTTACTACTTTACCTTGCTTGGTTCATTTCAAATAAATCAAAAGATTCTCGTGTATTCTGCACAGTTTTTTGGAGTATGCTTGACAATTGTATTCTCGTCTGCTGTTCTCATGTTTCGAGCTACGTGTACTCATATTATGAATTTCACAATCATTTTCTATTTTTGGGTGACATTGGTGCCAGATATCGCTACGATATGTCAGTTGAGGAAGCTGCAGAGCTGGCCAGGAGAGCTATCTATCACGCAACATTCCGTGATGGTGCCAGCGGTGGTGTTGCAAGCGGTACACTCTCTGTCTGTCTAGTCTCCAATAAAAATGAGTTAATTAGTTTATTAAAGAACCTGGCTCATCTGATATAATGTTTAATGTGTTTATACACCGTACTTATGTGCTTAATTTTTAAACAGTCTACCACGTAGGGCCACAGGGCTGGAAGAAGCTCTCTGGGGACGATGTGGGAGAACTTCACTACAAATACTATCCGGTAACGCCAAACACAGTAGAACAGGAGATGGCTGAAGTATCTGGGCAGTAAGTGGCTTTCTTATGAGTAAGAAGAATTCAACTGGGTTTATTTGCATTTATAGAGTGCAAATGCTATGGAAAAAGATTATGAGACACTATGAATGACAGTTTCATCCTTGTACTTGGGAATTAGTTTTAGACAATTTACTGAGACCTGGGTGCAGGTCAATGTTGTAAGAATCCTTTTGTGATTACTCGATTGCACCATCATGTCAAATTCAGTTGATGTTGAAAATTTTCGATGAATCTCTGCTTTTGGCTACCCTAGCGTTGGAATTACTCTGTGTCACCTACCAATTTCTATGAAAGATCAGATCTGATTGCACAAATCATTGGGGTGGGAAATGGGGTTAGTGGAGTTTCCACTCGACTTGAGCACGGTTTCTTGCAAAAGCGTCGAGAAAAAGAAAAGACTACGTGCTTTTGGTTTCAAGTTTTTGGTTTCCTCCAACAAAGCACTGGCCCATCACCCGTACAATCTGTGGGTAATTCATGATCGGCTTGTGGTTGTGGAGCTGGGCGATGAAGTGAAAGCGGAGTTGACAGCAGCAGTGGGCTTAACTGATTTTGGTGATGCAGAAAGAATGAATGGATTTGGGGTTTGACGGGCTTCTTATAGCCCATTTTTCTAGCTTAATAAAGAATTATATACGGTAGACTTAACTGTGTACGTAGAGAAAAAACTGAGTATGTGATGGGCTTCCTTCCTAGCCAGTAGGTGGTCGCTTCAGCGTTCTCTGAACAATTAATTTAAATCCACAAGCGATTGGACAGACGGTCCGACTTGCTATGCCTCTTATCAGGGAAAAAAGAAAAAAAAAGATAAATAGTAATAAGATATTTGTGGAAAAGGGGTCCATGTGCTCATGAGAAAAGTAGAATTTCCAAATCCATGCCCACATCCCTTTGGCACCAAGCAAACACTTTTTTTTTTCCAAGCTTCCATATCATCTCTCTCTCTCTCTCTCTGGGAACGAGCAACTTTTTTGTTTTTTTTGGGTTCATATTGTTATAAATTGCAATTGAGAGTAGAATAAATGATGATGGTATACATTATAGGGAAATCTGATTGGAGTAGGAGTTAATATCTCTCCCTTTTTTGTATAGATAGATGTAATCCTCACGTAAGTATTGAGAGGCGGCTAATAAAAAGAAGAATATTTGGAAATCATTGTTTAATGGCTGCAATTCTTTCTTTCTTGTCAATTACTACTACTACTATATTTCCTAGTTCCTAGTTCCTACTGCTCTGCCTATGAATCCAACAAAACACAACAAAACATAAATAACCAAACACTAATGCCTTGCCAGCTTCAATAAACCTACTCTCTCTCTCTCATCCTTTTGTTAGCTTCTAAGCATGTTTTCATGATTGAAAAGTGAGATATATATATATATATATATATATATATAATCATCACTGCGTTCTCCATTAAACAAATGCAAAAAAGTTTAAGGAAAAGAATTAATGAAGGCAAGAGTAAGAGTTCGATCTTGTCTGTCTCTCAGTCTCTGTCCTTGCTGGAGAACAAGGATTTCCAGCAGTCTGTACCTTGACTGTCAATTGAAAAAACAATGAGATAATAATAATTACTATGTCCAGATTGAGTTCTATGATGATTAAGTTGCCTTTGTTACGCGAAAGTGATGTCCAATTCTAATCATAGACCAGAATTTTGCCTAACATTTCCCTTATTAGTCTCACTGGTTTATTATTATTATTATTGATGATTGAAAAATGAAAATTAAAGCAGCAGAAGATCATTATAACAACAACAGCAGCAACATTCAAAGTTGAAGTATACTACTACTTTACATGAAATGAGTATTAATTGTACATTTCATTGTGGGGTATATGTACTGTCTTTCTCATTAAATACTTGAGCTTAATTTGCTTCCTCTTCCTGGAAAATATGAAAGGAAACAAGACCAACCGTCCACAAAACTTTTGTCTTTTCCATCAGCCAGATAATTTGTCAAACAATGATGGATCTTAACGACCTGCTAATATATTTCTTGTTTTTTTTTTTTTTTTAACTTTCTTAACTGAAGTGTATAAAAATAAATACTTGGTCTGAACAAATTGGTAATTGCCGCAGGCTTCTTTATTATTGATCTGAGAGGTCAACTACATTCTTTAAGTTGGTTATGAGTCTGTGACTTACGGGCAAATTCGGTAACATGCCGCCTTGCTTTGTAGGTCCCTCTTATGAGAAAACATGTCTCTTGGCCTTTGCTTTTTACCTGCCCCGATACCTTAATTTACCTTGTGTCTGTGGTTAAAAAAAAGGCTCTTAAGTTGAGCTGTAACTTTCTACTTTTACATGAAAAAAAGGAGTACGGTAATCCAATTTAGGGATGTTAAATTGGGTTTAGTACCCCATTAATTCATCACTAATTCCAAGCAAATCATCATTATATATATCCAAACTATTTTGCCTATTTAGAATGGGTTTTATATATATATATAGTTCTTTTCTTAAGAGTTAATCACACTTCACACATAATAATTGTTTAGCACTATAACACTTTCCTTTTTTAATCATGAAAAGTTCAAGAGAAAGAAATATTACTCTATTTCTAAAGTCAAAACAAGCTGTTAATTCATTCGGAAATCTACAAACTCTATTTTTTTTTGAAAACTTTTCAAATTTAAAGATTTATGTTAGATTTGAGAAGTCTACACTTTATATCCAAACTCTTATCATTTAGCACTATAACTTTTTTTTTTTGGGTGTGAAAATTTAGCACTATAACTTTGATAACATTAATGATTCCTTTCCTTCCTTTCCAATTTCCATTTGAGGCAATTATGGAAGGTAAACCTTAATAAGTTCTCCTGCCAAACACCCAAAGTGCCATCTGAAGAAAAACTACATTCCCGGTTATGATGTTCTCAAAATCACTAAAACTATACTTATATTTTTTTGGTGGGAACTGATTTATATGGCATAATTTTTTTTCCTTTTTTTTTTAAAGTTTGCCCAATTAGAAAAAGGAAATTTGGGTCATTTGTGGTCCAAAATTGTCAAACAAAACAAAGTAGAAACCCTTTCCAAAACTCCAAAAAGAAAGGCAGAGTTTTTAAGGATTTTTTCCAAAGTACAAGAACAAACTTCTAAATCAGTAAGACATATAAACAATCACCATCCAAAACAAAAACCCACATAACATAACATTTTCTTAAATTTTTTCTCTCTGTCTTATTGGTTTTTTTATCTTTTTATTTTTGCAATTTTCACTTCCAACTTGCTTTTCTTGTACTGCAACTCCTCCTCCCCCTCATTTCTCAAACTCAACTGAGTTCCCACTTCCACTCTCTGTCTCTCCTTTTGGCGGGAGGTTGGGTCCCACTCTAATCAAAATCTCGTCTTTCTCAAGTCTCTTTCTAATAAATACCTCCCTCTCCCTCCCAACAACTCTCCTCCTTCCTCCTCTGTAACAGCCCCAGAAACCAAAATATTTTAACATTAAACAAACAAATCCTCTCTCATTTCTCAAATCCTCCCTTCTTCTCTTTAAAACCCACATTTTTTATTCTCGCGAAAAGAGAAAGAAAGAGAGAAAATTAATCCACTCCTTCGTTTACTATGAAGAAGAAGCCGTCTCTGTTTCTACTATTCTTTCTCTTCTTGCTCTTCCGAAACCCGAATACCGTCCTTTCACTTTCTCCTGACGGCCTTTCTCTTCTATCTTTGAAGTCCGCTGTCGACCAACCTGCCGGGCAGTCCGCGTTCGCCGACTGGAACGAGAATGACACGACGCCTTGCCGTTGGTCCGGCATCTCCTGCATGAATATAACTGGTTTTCCTGACCCACGTGTCGTTGGGATCGCCGTTTCCGGGAAAAATCTCCGGGGATACATTCCGTCGGAGCTTGGAACGTTAAAATATCTCCGGAGGTTGAATCTTCACAACAACAATTTCTACGGTTCGATACCTGACCAACTGTTCAATGCCACGTCACTTCATAGCATGTTTCTGTACGGCAATAATCTTTCCGGTCCGCTTCCTCCTTCGATCTGCAATCTTCCAAGGTTACAAAACCTCGATCTCTCCAACAATTCCCTCTTGGGTTCTCTGCCTGACAATCTTAAGAATTGCAAGCAGTTGCAGAGGTTGGTTCTTGCTCAAAACAAGTTTTCTGGTGAAATTCCTGATGGAATTTGGCCGGAATTGTTCAACTTGGTCCAACTCGATCTTTCTTCCAATGAATTCAGCGGACCGATTCCTAGTAAACTCGGAGAGTTAAAGTCATTGTCGGGTACTCTCAATTTGTCTTTCAATCACTTGTCTGGTAATCTCCCGAAAAGTTTAGGTGACTTGCCGGTTACCGTCAGTTTTGATCTTAGAAACAACAATTTGAGTGGGCAAATCCCTGAAACAGGGTCGTTTGCTAATCAAGGACCAACAGCATTTCTAAACAATCCCCTTTTATGTGGGTTCCCTCTTCAAAAATCCTGTAAAAGTTCCAATATAAGTCCTTCGGGAAGTCAAAATTCGGGTCCAAATTCCGGCGAAGGCCCCAAAAAGGGGCTCAGTCCCGGTTTAATTATACTAATCTCAGCAGCTGATGCCGCTGGTGTGGCTTTGATAGGATTGATCATAGTTTATATTTATTGGAAAAAGAAAGATTCTTCAAATGGCTGCAGCTGCACCGGTAAAGGCAAGTTTGGTCAGAACGAAAAAGGGAAGCTCTGTTCTCTCTGTTCCTGCGCGTGCATCAACGGGTCCCGAAACGAAGATTCGGAATTCGACGACCAGGAAAAGGGAGAGAGATCAGGGAAAGGAGAAGGAGAGTTGGTAGCCATTGACAAAGGGTTCAGCTTTGAGCTGGACGAGCTGCTTAGAGCTTCAGCTTACGTGTTGGGAAAGAGTGGGCTTGGGATAGTGTACAAAGTGGTGCTAGGTAATGGGATTCCCGTGGCTGTACGGCGGCTGGGTGAGGGTGGAGAGCAGCGGTACAAGGAGTTTGCGGCTGAAGTGCAAGCAATTGGGAAAGTTAAGCATCCCAATGTCGTGAAGTTGAGAGCTTACTATTGGGCTCCCGATGAGAAGCTTCTTATCAGTGATTTCATCTCCAATGGCAACTTGGCCAATGCCATGAGAGGTTAGTTTTCTTACCATCTTTCTCTCTTCTTTCTCTTTAGTTTAGTCTCCATGTGATCTCAAAAATATTAAATAATTCAAGATAAACAAGTTATGAGCAAATAGTAGGAATGTTTTCTCTGTATATTTTTCAGTAATCTTTCATCCAAGTTACTGTTTCTGATAATCTTTTATGTGGATGTGATGTTGAAGGTTTAACCCGTTCTTCATTCCTTAACGTCTACTTTTACCTCATTTTCTTCTTTTAAACGTGTCTTATAAATTTCGTATCTTCTTGCCATAAGTAGTAGTTTTAGAGGCATAAATGGCAATTATCTAACATGGTCATGCTTAGTGGTCCAAATGGCCGGACCCCTTATTGACCGTAATTACGCACCGAGCAGGGTGGACTGGGGGGGACTCATTAGGCCTCCAGTGGAGTCCCTTTCCGTTATAATTGTGCTCCGAAAGTGCCGAAGCTTTTGTTAGGGTCTTCCACTTTTCTGTGGTCATTTTTGTTGCTCATATGAAAAAGAACCGAAGGAAATACCGAAAGAGGATAAGAGTTTTGATCCTAAAGTTATGATTAAGTTCAAATAACTGTAGAATTTCTACTTGTTTTTGCTACTGTATTATTTGCCTGAAAGAGGAAAATTTGCTAAATTCTTGTGGGGTTAAGGGGTTTGTAGCAGCTTAGTGTAGAGGTATATTTTGTTGCTTTTAAATGAGTACCAACCAAATGGTAGGTCCCTCACCATTGTCCATGCATCATAATTAAAAGAAAGGGAAAAAGGAAAAAGAGGATTGACAGACATGGCGGAGAAATAATTTTGGCTTTGAGCATTCCAAGATTTCAATCACAAGGTGATGGGTCATGAGTCATGGTGATGAGATGACTCTGTTGTATCTTGGATTCTTGGTTTAGATTTTGGGGTTCACTCGAAATAAATGCTGCAGCCTTCCATTCCCTTGCATGCTTTAGCTCGTGATTGTTGGTTTTAAGTATATTAATCTTAAGTAGGTTTTGACTTTAAATGTCTATTGGTATCAGCCTTAGTAGATCATGACAATTTTTTGAATATAAAAATTTTGATGCCAACAATTTAAAATGTTACATTCAGGCTTTAAATAAAGTGGCTTTGGTCTGGGTATCTTCCTAAACTATAATTTCCTTTCTCCTTGACGTTAGTCTTTAAACAAAGACAGACTTTAGCCAAAGAAAAAGTTTGCTTTTGATTCCATTTTCATGTTCATTTTCTTCTCCTTTCTTTTATCTCAAATCTGAAACAAAAGGGTACTTTGGTTTTCTTTTCTTCCAATTGAAGGTCCACTGTGCTTTGTTCTGTAAAAATCACCCTGGTGGGACCTGTGTGGTCTTCCTGTTACTGCACTCTTTGTCTCCATTCCCTCAGATAATGCATTGAGTATTTGACTACTAAAATGGAAGATTGTGAAAGGATGGATTTAGACCCAATCTGTTTAGCCAGAAAGACCGAAGACACAAATTTGCTGCTTGCTGAAAATACAGAGTTCTAACAAGTGAACCTTTTGATGCAGACTTTGTACAAGGGAATAAGTAACACCTAGAACATGCAAGAGTGTGGATAATTATTAACATCTTGTTTAGAATCTCAGTTGAGGGAAATCTCTTCATGTTCTTCTTTTTCAAACAAAATAAATTGACTCATAAATCAGGTACTAGTTTCTAAGCTAAAGAAACTTTTTTTTACAGGCAGAAATGGTCATCCATCAACAAACCTGTCATGGTCAACAAGGCTGAAAATTGCAAAGGGATCAGCCCGTGGCTTGGCCTATCTTCATGAGTGCAGTCCAAGGAAATTTGTACATGGAGACATCAAACCATCTAACATCCTCCTCGACAATGAATTCCAGCCTTACATTTCTGATTTCGGACTCAACAGGCTCATTACCATCACTGGTAATAATTCTTCTTCATCAAGCGGATTTATTGGGGGACTTCCATATAAATCAATCCAAACCGAACGAACTAACAACTATCGAGCTCCTGAGGCTCGAGTCCCTGGCAACCGTCCAACACAAAAATGGGATGTCTATTCATTTGGAGTTGTCTTGCTTGAACTGCTCACTGGGAAGTCCCCCGAGCTGTCACCGACCACATCGACTTCTACGGAAGTACCAGACCTTGTAAGGTGGGTGAGGAAAGGGTTTGAAGAAGAGAACCCGTTATCAGACATGGTTGATCCCTTGTTGCTGCAAGAAGTGCATGCCAAGAAGGAAGTCTTGGCAGTTTTTCACGTAGCTCTTGCATGCACCGAAACAGACCCCGAAATTCGACCAAGGATGAAAACAGTTTCTGAAAATCTTGAAAGAATTGGATCATAAGAAGAGATCAGATGATGGATTGTTTTTTAAAAAAAAAACATGGTCAATGGTGTAGGAAGTTCCGAGTTTCACTGATTTTTGCAAGGGGCTCTCCGGTTTTTCCCGCGGTAAAATTTTGCAAGAAAATGCTCGAGATTAACTTTTCAATCCCCCCTGAAGTTATTCGAATTAGGCCCAAATTTTTTTTCCCGAAAATTCACCAGCTCCTTCCCAAGCTCAGTGGAGACCACATGTGTCCACTCCTTTGCAGGCTACTGTTGAGATAGCTAAATTTTTGTATAATTTAAATTTCTGTCCCACGCTATGTGGGATGTGATTGTAATAAAACAGTTTTCCCTTTCTCTCTCATTAATCTTGTCTTTTAAGCAATTCAAGGTCGTGTATTTCAGCTGATTTTTTAATAGTGCTAATGCATTCTACTTTATAAAGATCTCATGATTCTGATCCACCAATGATGAAGCATGATATCAGATTGATAACTTTCTCAGTCTTTCGCTCGGCTGGCTGGATTCAATGAAGGATTTTATTTTCTCAATCAAGGGGATTGGAACTCTATAATTTGTGCAGATATTTACTAATATTTTTTTGGTACACAATATTAATATTCAGTTGCTTTTATTTTCTTTACATCTAAACTCTAAAGCATATTTTTCTATGTATTGTTTAACTTAAGAGTTTTTAATTTTTATAAAATAAGATTAATTAAACCATCAAAATAGAAAATAAAAATGTTTCCAATTTCAAAAATTAGCATGACTCATTAAAAATAATTAAATTTAGTTTTTCAAATAAAATTTTAAAAAGTTTTCATAAGAAAAACTATTGGTAGTGTCAAAGATTTCAGTTTTTTTTTTTATTTTTTATTTTGTGAACAAAAGATTTCAATTTTGTTTTAGCGAATGAAGGTCTTATGTTAAACTATAGTACAGTTTCGAGAATTTAATGTCTAATAACAATTATACAGCCAAAAGAAAAAAAAAAGTAACAATTTCAAGCATTAATTTAGAGTTGTGATATTTTTGACGTGGCATCGTATGATTGGCTGGGTGAGTATACTAATTATTACTAAAAATAAAAAGGCCCAAGGGCAATTAGCGCTTTTTTCTTTCCCTTCTCGGTCTTTTATTAAAAACTGGATTTTGATCGAAGGCCGAGGCTGAAAACTTTCTACAGGGTATCGGAAGCGGGAAATTAATCAATCAATCCAGGAAGGATCTCCAAACATGGTAAAAAACCCTAACTTTCTACTTTTCCAATTTTGAGAACTTGGCTTTCTTCTTTTATTAGTTTCGAATCAGTTCAAATTCTGATGGTGCGTTACTGATTTTGAAAAATTTCAGTCGGCACTCTTCAATTTCCATTCGTTTTTAACGGTAGTGTTATTGGGAATCTGCACCTGCACTTTCTTGAAGATGCAATTTCCAGCAATCCTTGAACAGAGAACTGGGTATGCTTCCTTCCCCCACCCTCTCTTTAATTTTCTTCTTTTTGTTGTATGATTTATTGGTAAATAGTTCTCACATTACTATATTTGTACTGATTTGAGCTTAACTATTTTTCCTTTTTCATGAAAACTGAACTTTATTTATTGGCAATGAATTATAGAGTGTGTGCCTTGGCATAATGTGTAGATCGTCATGTAGTTAGTTTCCCAAATACTGGAATAGTTGTTTATAGCTTTGTGATTTGGAATTACTAACTTTGAGCTAAAATTTGGGATGGAGGATGTTGAGGGTGGTTGAAATAACCTAGTTTTTTTGGAACTGGATTTCCCCAATTGTATACACAAAAGGAATTAAAATAGAAAAAGAAAGGAAGACAGAAGATTCCTGCTAGGCTACTCAGATTTGCATCCCAGGTCCCTCAGCGTTCAAGATTTCTTCCCTTTTTATTTAAAAAAAAATTATTTTAACCCTTTTTATCAGTTTTACTGCTGGTTAATTTAAAAGTATAGCTCTCAAAATTAGCAGGAAGTGTTTGCATTTTTGTTATTCTCCACTTCTTCTTAGATTACTTGAACTTCTTGCTTTCTTTCTCTCTGAAGAGGTTAGAGTTATTATACTTGGATGAATCCAGTTAATCCTGGACTTAATGGTGTTTTCTCTTTGGTATCAAAATTGGTTATTTATTGTTTGCAAATTTATCATCTATAGGTGTTACTTCAGCCTCACAGTTCATTCATGGAAATTGGTGAGAATGGGAGCTAATACTTTATAATTTGACTATTTGACAGGTTCCGAGGTTTCTTCTGGAAGGCAGCCAGAATAGGTGGGAGCTCCTTTTCTGCATGGTTACTTTTTTCTAATATCATTTCAATGGTCATGCTTATATTTTCCTCCTTGTGAACCTTCTTTGCACTTATATGATTTGTAGTGCACTAATTGGTAACAAGGATGATTTCCTCTGGATGGAAGTCAAGGCTAACATAAAATGAATATTAACTTCAAGTTTTATTTGCTATAAAGCCTCTGGATGGAAGTCTAGACTAACATAAAATAATATTAACTTCCAAGTTTATTTGCTGTAAAGCCTTCAAATTAGTTGATCAAATATGGTAGTGAATGGCACAAAACGCAGGACAATAATTTGTATGATACCAAAATGAAGCTGGAAATGAGAATAAGAATTGAATATATATGGATCTATGTTGTTTAAATAAAGAAATTATAGAGCACTCAGACCTTATTTCGGGTGATAAATTGGTTAGTTGCATTCCAATGGTGTTGAGGTGCAATGGTAAGCGTGCAGGTTTACATGTAAAATGTCATACAGGTGCAAGTTGGAATAATTAGTGATGATGCTTTAACTGAAAGTGAAGGCACAACTAATTTTGAAGTTCAACAGCCATTATTTAGGTCAGGTTATTTTATTATAAGAATCAGGGTTTTGATGCTCCATCCCTTTTGCAATCATTGGCATGCTTGGGGCTGCATTAGCTAGAAGCGAACTGCATCCTTTTCCATGTTTTAGTCAATATAACAATTCAACAATTCACATGTCAGTGACCCCTAGTTACAGCATCGTTTGTTCTGAATGAACAATGATTAACATCAGATTTTGTTTGTTGGAAATCCATAATGAGATCTGTTGTATATTTGAGCCTGCAGCCATATCTAGTTCTATTTGTGTAACAGGGCTGCAGCTTGCCATTTTCTTTTATGAACATATATGTGCAAATGGGCATGTTAATGTGTGTATATGTATAAGGACCAATGATAAATTTCATTTATATGCACCAGAAAACAAGGATAAAATTTCCGTTTCCATCCACAAGTATTAAGTTGCTTTACTAGTTTTTTGTGTAGTAGTATCTATCCTGCATTTCCTTTTCATTTGAAAATTTGTTTCTTGGAGAAAAATTAGGAATGCTTTTGGGATTTAATTAGTGAACGTATGAACAATAAAGGATGTGGAACTTTAGTGGAACATTTTAGAATGGAGACAAGGGAAAAAAAGATCAAATTGGCTTGTTGTTACCCTTTTATTAGCAACGTGTTACTGCCTCTGAGACTAACATGTATGTTTCCTGAATCAGGTGAACGTTTAAGTCCTTGGGTGGCTGTAGGATGCTTCACGATGGGTGTGTCAATAATATTTTTCTGAGTGACAAGCACAATCCAGTTTTTCAGAACTAGGCTCCAAATTTTTCCTTGTGGGCAAATGTCTCTCTTGTCGAAAATTGACGTGATTAAAGGGTTTGTATGATGAAAAAGACTTGATAAATGCTGTTTTAAATTCAAACAACCATAGAAACTTATTTGAAAAGTATGCTAGCATTATTTGGCAGATGATTTATTGATTATTTTTTGGTTTGTCTTGTCTTGAACCACTACAGTAGTGAATCTAAAGGTTATGATTGTTCCACTACGACTATAATTGCCAAATTCGATTCATTTAATTTAATGTTGTCAAATCTCCTAGCCTTTTTTTTTTTTTAAATTTTAATTCCTTCTCTGCAACTGTTATATTGAGCTGAATGCAATTTTGCTTCTTTTCTATAAAGTCAGGTTTCGCTGGTAGTAGGATATTTTTAGTTTGAAAAAAGATCATGACTAGAGAAGAGGGGTGGGGTGAGAGGGAGATAAGACAATAGAGAAATAGAGGGTGTAAGTTTAATTATATTATGCTCTAATGAAGCCTGATATTGTACTAAGCATTAATTTTTCTATTTTATGATAATTGTTACATTCATATGCCTATTCATATACTTGATGCAATACATGGAATTTAGAAGAACATAGGAAGAGGAAGAGAAGATCAAACTGAAAGTAGGGTGGTTAGCTACCTAAAGCGGATGGGAATACAAGCAATGACATGAACAGTGAGCTTATGTTTGAATTTCCTCAGAATCACCACCTTTTCACCACTCCAGTGAAATACAGATAGGATAATCTTCTTGGCAGGTTTCCTTCCAGTGCTTTCTTTGTTGACTCTCACTGTGTCTTCATTCTTTCCTTCATCTTCACCCCAGTCAAGAGGATAGCTCCTTAAAAACACTCTTCTATTATTGTATTCTTCATGGCGAAAGCTCCTAACTCTCATCCCATTTCCCTCTATGCCTTCACAATCCATGTTGAGAATCTGCTTAGTGACGGAGAATTGTCAAGATAAAAGCAGGCTTTATATATATATATCTTTGGGGAAGGCATGAGGACATAAAAGTAGGAGAACCTGAAAATGATGGCAAAACCTTAGTACTTGATTTTTCCAATGTTCTGTAGGAAAATTATATTCCATAAAGATTTTGATATGCTCTTGATTTCCTGCATGCTAAATGGATATGGTACTTTGGTGGGGTATCCTTCTTTGTCCTTCTGAATTAGATATTCATCATTTCTGGACTTTTGTTGCGTGAGATGTCATTGACATTGCAGGCCATGAAGATCACTGATTCGGCTTTTGCTCCAAGGAGCGTGCCGTAGCAACAGATTTGTTACTTGTGAAAATTGTTTTATTATTGCTTCCGTGTAATCCCTTTTCTGCTGCTGCTCTATAAGTTATTTTGAAGTTCCAGCAACTTTAGATAATTATTTCTTTCCTAGCAGTTTGCTCATGAAAGGTATTTCATCACCAGCAAAGATATCTTCAAACCAAATATCCTCTTGGTTGGAGACTGATTGAATTGTACCCCTGACAGAAGGAAATGGTGACGGTTCATTAGTTTGTGTCATAATCTCCAGCTAGATTGTTTTGTTTTGTTCTTGTGGTGTCCAATTTGTTTGGTTGGTGTCGATAGGCCTACTTAGGATTAATCAAACTTTTCAGCTTCATATCCTTTATCTTTTACCATAAGCAATGAAAGGATAGAAGACAAAAAGTTTATGATAACTTGCCATTATGGGACTGCACGCATTCAAAGTATCCTTAGGGGAACCTAGTCACGGAAAAACACACAGAGCAGCAGGTAAGGCACGTTAAGATTTAAGAATAATAATCATATAATTTGTTGGCATTACAAATTGGTTGACCACCAATTTGTAAGATTACTCTCTCAAACCAATAGGTTTCATTTCCCATAAATATCTAATGCCATATTCTATCTTGGGGCTGTCAGGTGTTCACCATCTGATGTCTGCTTTACATTAGCATTGGCTTTGTTTTTCTAAAAAAAAAAATTTAATGGTATGTGTTGCACTAAAATCTCCCTAGGCTGATCTGTTAGGTCGAGAGGCTGGTTGTTAGGTGTGTCAGTTACTTTTGTAACAAAAAACAACAAAAGGTAATAAAAATGCAGGTTCTTGTTAAAAGTCACAGTCGGATTGTTTTAATCATTGAACAAAAAGGGGATTTCTTTAATAAATAAAGTGAGAATGTTGTCCGATCAGGTGCTTACAATAGTCTGAGCAAAAGGAAAACTGGCCGATGAAAGGCTGAAAAAAATTCTAAAAACTCTTAAAGACTGGGAATTGTTTGTAACAAAGGGAATGACAAGCCAGAAACAGAACGAAACAGGAATAATCTAAAAAGAAGCCTTTTGGTTGACAGAGCAAAAGAGGAGAAAGTCGTCCCAAGTTTGAACAGAGTGTCTGAAGAAGTGTTGATGCCTTTGTTATTTCAGGTTCCCACCTTTTCTAGCTGCCCTTGGGCTAAAATCTATCTCCTGTGATTATGCTATCTTCAATTTCAAATATCCTAGATTAATCACGATGCATAATCCTTGGTCGATCATATGCTTGCTTCTTTTTCTCTATGATTATTGCGGTCATTTAACTCACAATTAAAGACTACTTGATTTTGTGATAACCATTTCTTTCAGTCAAACCTATAATAAAACCCCATTCTCCTTTTCCTAGCCTATTTGACCCAAATTTGTAAAATAGTTTCTCTTTTGACCTATTAGCCCAATTTTACAAATTAGGTACAAACAGTATGTTACGAATTTTAGTTGTTAATTGAAACTTGAAGAGTATAGTGAAGAGGAGCTACGCTACACTACAGTCCACAGGGCTGGGTCAGTGGTCTTATCAATAAGCCTTTTGGTGGGTGAGACTGAGACACTTACAGGGCCTAGGACCACTTCCATTTTCCAAGTACAACTTAAAATCTCCACCTCCATAAGCAAATTGGATAATTTGCTTTTGAAATTATGAGTAAATATTATCTGAGCCAAGCATTTGGTTTAATGGTAATGGCTTCTAAACCTCCTTTTCTTCCAAAAAACTAAGTACTTGATAATAAAAATATTCTCTGAGGAGAATTATTCCATACATCAATTAGAATAATGGCAAAATCAAAATCAAAATCTATAGACTATAGTAGGAACTATAGATGGTAACTTGAAAAGAAAAGAAGTTAATAGGTTTTGGTTAATTAGCGATGTCTAATTATGAGTCATCTGGCGCAAGGCATGGAGATGGAGGCAAATATATTGGTCAAAATCCAACCAACCCAACAAAGGTACAGTCTGTCCGAATCAGAAATTCTATGGGTTTTGAAAAGAAGGGTAACTAACCCTCACTTAGAATTTAGAAATGTTAACACTTCACCAGCAAAAATCCCAACGATGTGAGACAAATGATTATATTGTTGCTTCACTTTAACTTCCGTAACTACCACTACCAGTCACCAGGCAGTATGCTTTGGTAGGCGAAATTCTCCTCTCTAAAAAAAAAAAAAAAACGTAACAAACTTTCCACAAACAGAGAGAAACGAAGCTTAATTTTGGCAATTGGTGAATGGATGTTGATTGATTATTAACAAATATATTCTAAATTAACTAATGCTTCATTCCATTATAATCGTGTACTCTCTGTAAAAGACTAAAGTCAGGTGGTCCAATTAATGCTTCCATCTTCCTGTAGAAAGCGAGCGATCATCGTGAGTTCCCATCATTGATGTTGATGTCAGAGGAAAGTCTTCAAAAAGATGTCGACTAGTGATTTTCGTCCTCGCTCAGGTAAAAGAAATGGAATGGATTCAACTTCTGTCACTACCCTTTTTCATACCAGAAGGTAAAATTTAGAGAAAATCAAGGGCACTGATTAAATCCATCATTCTTATAAGTAAACAAATACAGTTCCTTTGCTATTGCTGCCGTGCTGGCCAAACTGGATCAACAGTAGCAGCAGTTAGGCCTCTGCTAGCCTTGAATGGCATCTATCTAACGAAATCCAAATAAAATTAAAGACTTTGTGGAGGATGCAACGTGGAAACTTGATTCTGGAATATGTTGGCAGTTAAGCTTAGTTTTCGAGTGCTCTGGTTTTTTCAAACATAACCATTTATTACTCAAAAGACTAATGGCAATGCAACCGCCTGAAAGAGACGAGTGAAGACTGCCCTAAAGTTGCAAACAGTTAATCTGGTGGACCTTACCCTTTCATCATTGTTGCAAAGATTAGGTCAACTTACCAATAGTCCAGCTTAGTAGTTAATACTTGCTTTGGTATCCCCCCTCTCTCTCTCTCTTCCCCTTTTTTTAATGGCACTTCCACACTTTTGGGCTGGACCAAATCACTGAATCAACCAGAAGCTTGTAGCTCTAGAAAGTGGTTTAAATGGCAACTGCAGTTAGGCTACATGGGTCAGGGTTGGCATTTTTCTTTATACTTTTGTTGGAAAAAAGCAATGCTCAATATCTTAATCTTGTGAACATGAACATTTGCCCCAACAATAGTGGGTGCATATATTCCTCTTTACAGATTTGGGTTTAGATCTTCATACCTTTGTAATTTAAATATGACAAAATGAATTCAAATCAGAAAATCTCCCAAAGAAAAAGATTCAAATCTAATCAAACAAACTCAAATAGATTATATCTTTTCATAAAATATAATATGACCTAAACCCAAAAGGTCTGACGTTGAAATGATTAGAACACTAGTACTTGAAGTCCTCATCTTAATAAGCAAAGATATGCAAAGAAGCGCAAAGTTGGTTCTTAGTTTCAGGTCTCCATATAGTATATACTGAACGTAGGAATACAAAGTTGGAAATGAGTTCAATATTCAGTGGCAAAGCAAAGGAAGCAAAGAAGTTAACAAATCCAAAAGAGGAATAATGGAGCCACCCAAAAAGCAGACTTTTATTTCTTTTCCAGCTGCTGCAGCCTTAAAAGAAAAATACTAGTACCAGTCCTGTAAGAAAGATATCAATCAAACAAAGATACAACACTATACAAAAATAAATAAAGAGATCATAAGGATATGGACCCACCGCTGCAAGCGCCATTACTTTGCTTTCAAGACCAATCAACTCCTCCCACCATTTGGTTGAGTGAATTCAACTATTCAAGCATAAAGCTAAAGCCCCATGTTCCCTGTTCCTTTCTCAGTCTATTTTTCTCTTTTCCTTCCCTTGCATTGAAGAAAATAGGCTTAGTTGAAAGTGGTGCCTCATGATTGAGTAGAGAAGAGGCTGTTGTTGTCAACAAAAGACATGGGCAATTGTGTTACAGTTTACAAGAACAAAGATCCTGCAGCCATGAATCTTAGTGCCCAAATTCAATCACCCAATAAGGAAAACTTTGTCAGAATGGAGAACTCAGTTGCTGAACTCGGTTCCAGGCCTCAGCCTTCATCAGTGGAACAAGAAAGTAGTTTCCGAAACTTGAGTATGTTTCTAACTTAGCTATTTTGATTTATTTATCATCATTCTTAATTTGTTCTTATTTTAGGCTTTCATTGGTGCTTATGCTTGCGCTTTGGATGGTTTGATCTAAGATATCAGATTGGTTTTGACTTTTGATTTTGTTCTCTTTTCGCTTATAAGTTTATTCTTCGGGTGAAAATACTAGCTAGTCAACGATTAACTGACTTATACTCTTGCTATATGTTGTATTTCTAATTTGGTTCTTGCTCATTTCCTTTATTCCTTCCTTCGCCAAGCCTTAATAAGATTTTGGATTCGGGATGGCACTTTATCAATGTATCATCCAATCATTTCCATGATCAAGTTCGAATTGGCTATCAATTGTCTCCTAGGAGATTAGTAACTCTGTCACTGAGTTCCTGGCAATAGAAGACTCATGATCTGCCTTACAGCTTAGCAATTTTCTGTGACCATTTCTGTGGCAAACTAAAACATAGTTGCTGGGAAAATTTTCATCTGCAGGTTGCTCCTTTCTTTGCTCAGTTAAATTGTCAACTGCCTTCCACCCGCTTGAGTGATGGGGGAAGTCTTCATAGCTACAGCTATGCTCAAAAACCCATTTGGGGTACCCAAATTACCAAAATTAGATTTTGCGGTCTATTTTGTTTTACATTGGAGATAAGATAACAGTTTTTATTCATGGAACCCTCCTACTTTTCCGTCTTTTCAGAGGTGAAATTCTATCCTAACAACTATCCAAGTAATAAAGAAATGATTTGAAGTGGACACTTTGAATTAAATGAACCAGCTCTGACCTACCTGTCACTCATCACTTACCTGTAATCTCTTCCACAGTGTCTCCAGCTCAAAGTTTTCCTGGTTAGGGAGGAAGCCGAATATTCTGATTTTTTCAACATTCTCTTGCAGAGGAACGCTGTTCTTCCTAGACCTAGAGTACTCTCTGAATTAACAAGATTATCTGAACTGATTGGATGCCATCTCAGTTGCCACCTCTGACAATGTCAGCAACTATAGTCTGTTCTACCGTAATGTCACAAACTATTAACATGGTGCTGAATGGTTTCTCTCGTCTAGATTCTAGAACGAGCAAATAGTTGGAAGCTTCTTTTCAACTAGGAAAATAGCACCTTGGAGAACATCTTTATTGATGAAACCTTAGATAGAAACTCATAGCAACTATTATGTGCTTTCTGATTAGCACATAAACGTCTGATTATTGCTCCCGCACGCAATGACAAACTCTTTGCAGGACGAGATGGAGGATTGTTTGAAAACAAACTGCTACATAACAGTTCAAGATTAGTGCTTTTTTATTGTAAACAGATATCTACGTAAAGAAGAATGGGTCATTGGGTTGTAACTTTTCACAGATTCTTTACCCTTTCTTCTTGATCAGAAATTCACTCATGTTTGTGGCCTGTAATTTATGCGCCTCTAATTTTATCCAGGTAAAACAGAGAATTTTTTCGATTCCCAGCCCTGGTTAGAATCTGATTGTGAAGATTTTCTCAGTGCCAATGGAGGTATGATTTCCCTATTTTTTTTGTTGAGATAAAATTATTCACATTTCCCTGTTATAATCGCAGGAAAAGATGTACATGAACTGGGAATTTTATTGCTAACTTTCTTAACATTTATCAATGGCGGAATATCCAAGTTACCCCTTAAAGTATATCTTTTTAAACATATTAGTTCCTAAACTTTTATTTAGGACAATTGATCCCTTAAATATTATTTTAAGACAATTACCCTCTTAAATAATAATTTTGAGATAATTAACCCCCCTAAAATTATTATTTTGGGATAATTAAACCCTCAAAATTATTATTTAGAGATAATATAATCCTTAATTCAATAGAATTTTCTTTTGAAAATAAAGTTTGAGGGGTTAATTGTTTCAAAACAAAAATTTAAATGGTGAATTGTCCCAAATAAAAGTTTAAGGACTAATTTATCCTTTTCAATATAGCTTTGGGAGCTACTTTAGGTATTTAGCCATTTATCAATGGTTTTGACAAGCTTGTTTTCATCCAGATTCTACCTCTTCTTGCGGTAACAGCCCTACCCATCAGAAAAGCTTCAGAGAAAGTTCTCTACATGATAAAAATAATTCTATGGACCGTGCACAGGGTGCAGTACCTGAACATTCTCCAACTGAAGCCAAGAAGCAACTAAGAGAGTTATTTCGTGAGAGCTCCGATGATGATGCTGTAGATATTGATTCAAGTTTAAAAGGGCAGCCAGAAAACAAACCAAAAAATTTCAACCTGCCTCCAAAAAGTCCACATGAATCTATCCCAGACTCTGTTCACAGTAGTGAAGCAACTCCGAACAAGGGATACCTCCCGAAGAAAGGAAAATCAACCCAGTCTTCACAGTGCTGCCTTCCAAGTTTGGTGCGGAACCTGAGCTCTGGTGAAAGAAAAAAGAGGTTGAGCTCCGGAAAAACTGATGGATGGTGAGCCTATATATTTATTCTGTATAAATCTCCTGCATAGTTATACTTATTAAGATTAGCATGGCTAAACAAGCTACAATCTCAAAACCTTTTTGCAACTTGGATTTTTTTATCAGCAGTTCAATTGTAGAGTAATGCAAAAACTGGAATTTTGTCTTAATATATTGTTTGAGATCCTTGCATCTCATATATTCCTATGGTGGCCGAAATGGCATCTGTAAAATGAGGAATTAGTAAATTTCTATATTTCGACTTGCTTGGTGGTGTGGCAGTTTTGAATCATTCGTCGTTCCTTATTATATGATCTTGCACTGTACGGTAGAGATTCTTGTTTCTCATTTTATACTGCAGAAAGTTTGAAATCATACTGTTGGATGCCTTTTCTACTGACGAAATGAAGTCAAATAGCGAATATATTGGTTATGATTACAAAAGAGAAAGTTGTAAAACCTCATCCTGCAGCTTTTCTTTTTGTCTTTTTGTTGTCCAATTTCCTTTGGTTTGAGCCCTTGTAGGCATTTTGATTTTGCCAACTTTGGAAATGTCTTCCAATTATTTATAAAACAAGAGAGAAAGCTTGTGATCCTTCGCATTGAAATCCCTATATACAGGATAAGCTGGCAAAGGCAATATAATTTCAGCTAACTAACATGATCATGATTTAATGAATATAATACATGACTCAACATTTTCTTTCACAAGCCATCATTTTCTGTCGAGGACACGATTCACTCAAATACAACATGGTGGAAATCAGAAAACCTGTACTTAAACAGAACGAGTAGGAAAGAAAAATCAAATGGGCCACAATAGTACAAGCAGAAGCAAATGCTACCTTGGTTGCCATTGTTTTAAGTTCTTACCACCTCCATTTTCCTTCGCAAACGAGCTACCTTCACTGCAATTAGCCCCAACAGCTTATCCTTAATCTTATCCAAGTACTGGAAATAGGCACGCCTGACAGACTTCTTTATCACCAACGTGCCGAAAACAGCACAAAATCCTACAACAAATCCAAGTACTGCACTGATGTAGATCCAGAGATCTTTCTTCATCGTCAGCATCCTTGTCTTTGGAAAGCCCATTTCCATCACTAGATATTGAGCAGTTGGTTGGCAGTGGAGGCCCACAGAGTCCTGGATTACCCTCATAAATAGATGGATCAGCTGTGGTTTGCAGTTGGTTAGATGATGGAATTGGACCGGACAGGCTGTTGTAAGACAGGTTCAAATCATTCAAGAGAGTCATTGAAGTTATGCTTGGAGGAATAGGGCCTGAAAGATGGTTATGTGAGAGGTCTAGGACTTCTAACCGTTGCAAACTTCCAATATTTTCTGGTATATTTCCTGTTAATTGGTTCCAAGACAGATTCAAGGATCCCAAGGTTGATAGATTTGTAATCTCCTCAGGAATCTCTCCAACTAAACTATTGCCAGACAAGTCAATTGTGTTGACAAGTGAAATTATTTTGATAAATTCAGTTTTCTTCCCCTTAATGACCAATTCCGTATGCTCAAAGAATGATGCTTCTCGTGTTGTTGGTGCGAGTTGAAAGAAATATCCGCGCGGATATCTCAAACGCGCTAAACCACCTAGGCAAGTAGGAACGGGACCTGACAAATTATTATGTCCAAGGTCCAAAATGTGGACGTTTTGGAGATTACATATTTGCTCAGGAATAGTCCCTGTTAACTTGTTGGCTCGCAGGTTCAAAAGATAGACAAAATTGGGATAAGCTAGGATTGGCTGGGGAATGGTTCCTGAGAATCCATTCCCTCCAAGATCAAGTGCAGAAAGGACTTTGCATTGCCCCAAGAATGTAGAGAGTTCCCCAGAAAGATTGTTACCGCTCAATTTCAACCAATAAAGCATAGGAAGTGAGCACAAGGAGGTCGGTATGCTACCTGACAGATTATTCTCAGAAAGATCTACTGTCATTAGATATTTCAGGCCCTGCCACTGCCTTGGAATCTGTCCAGATAAATAGTTACTAGATAGATCAAGAAAACTTAAATTCCCCATATTGTTTATAGATGCTGGAATTCTACCATTTAAAAGGTTCCTCGAAAGATCCAGGTTTTGCAACACAGACATGTCATGGCCTATGTTCAAGGGAATTGGTCCGGAGAACAAATTATTTCTTAAAGACAGATTTGTCACATTACGCCAAAGAGGGATTGAACCTTCCAGGTTGTTGAATCCCAAATCTATCCATGCTCCTACATCGAAGGGAAACCTTATTGAATCAGGAAGCTTGCCTCTCAACTGGTTACGAGAAAGATCCAACCAGAAGATCCATGGCGATAATCTCCACAGCCAATCAGGTATGGTGTCTGAAATGCCAACATCTGATAGTGTTATTTGACTAGTGCTGTTCAGTGTTCGGAGCCATGCTGGAAAATCAGGTCCCAATTGGCAATCACTGATTACAATATAAGACAGGTGAAACGGAGGAATCCAATCCTGTCTCAAGCTGAAAGCCAAAGATTTGTTTACAGATGATATGGAGAGATCATTTAAATGTGTAAGATTCTGCAGATGGATCTCCGTTATAACTCCTTGTAAAACGGAATTCCCATACAGACCAAGTCTAAACAACCTTGTAAGTTGTCCAATTCTTTCAGTGACGAACCCACTCAGCATGTTGAAACTGAAGTCCAGTACTTGTAACCGTGACAAGTTCCCCATGGATTCCGGAAGCAGGCCTGAAAAAATGTTATGCGAAAGATCAAGCTCTTCCAAATTTCTAAGGGACTGCAAGGAATCAGACAACCTCCCTTTGAGTTTATTATTGGAGAGTCTAAGTGATTTCAAATTTCTAAGCAACCATAAAGAGTCAGGCAAATTCCCTGTGAGTTCATTAAAACTTAAATCTAATGTCTCTAAGCTTCTGTTGCTACATCCAGACAAAGCCTCCAGAAAATCTGTAACTTCACCTTCAACAGAATTACCTGACATGTCTAAAATCCTTAATTTGCAAAGCTTTCCAAGCAAAACTTTTGGAATGGGACCTGTAAAGTTAGAACTAGCAAGCTTAAGTTGCTCGAGGGTACTGATATTAAAGAGCCACTGTGGTGTTGAAGAGCTGAATCTATTGTATGAGAAGTCCAGAGCCTGAAGAGAAGTGAAATTCACAAACGGAAAACTTTGAGGAAAGCTGGAAAGTTCACAGAAGGACATATCCAACTGCAACAATGAAGGAAGCATATTGACATCTTGAAACCAATTTGTTGTTACTTTACTGAGGTTTACGTTTCCTAAACTGAGATATTGCATGGAAGACAGGCCAGAGAACCAGGTTAGATCAGACACCCAAAGATAGTTCGGATATGCAAACGCATTGAGATCAAGATAAATCAAGTTTGAAAGATTTCCAAGGTGGGGAGGGACCATTCCGGAAAAGTTTGCCCAATAAAGATCAAGATACTTCAAATTTTTGAGTGAACCTAGGAAACTTGGGATTGCAATTCCTAGGAAATTGTTATGACTCAGGTCCAAGTATTTCAAAGATGTTAAGTAGAGCAAAGAAGGATTTAACGTACCACCAAGCCTGCAGAAGTAATAAGGTGATTCTGAACTGCCTAGTGTCGATGAACAATTATACTTTGTTCCCAGGTCAAGCGCATAGACATTCCCTGTCCGATTGTCACATGCTACACCAGCCCAATTGCAGCAATCTTTGCCAACCCAAGAAGAAAGTCGACCAAAGGGATCTATAAGACCTTCTTTAAACTTGACAAGGGCTTCCCTCTCCATCTCGATGCAACCTCCACCGGAATTAACTCCAACAGCATCAAGAAATTGAAGATGATAAAATTTATAAGAAAAAAAGAAAATGAAAAGAAGTTGAAGGAATGCATTCCTGCTAGCCATCCTCGCTCACCTTGCAGCAAAATTATTCTCTATACAAGGCAATATATAATGATGAGTAATAAAACAAATGATGTCATGAAATTTTACCATGTAAGATTACAATTTTTATATATGCTGTTTTCTAAATACATGAGGTCAGGGTGTTGCTGCTCAATGCTCATACATTCTCAAAGTCAACTTCGGAAATTTGTTTACCAGAATTCTGATGATGTCCCAGGCTACCTTCAGAATGGTGGAAAATACGGATAAATTTGTTCATAGTGAAGATTTCCCATTTCTATATCACAAAACTAAATAAAAATTTCTCGGCAGCTGGTATGTGTGCTACAATAAACACCAATTTTCTGACCAGTCACTAGTCCAAAAGCCTGGAACTTACCGAGTATCTTAAAACAATCAGACTAAATTAAAAACAAAGGAAAAGGTTGCAATCAACCGGCCTTGCGATTGCTTTAAGTCAATGGTAAAATAATCTTAAACTCATCACTTACCATGTAAAACACTGCATAAAAATGTAAGAAAAGAGATTAATTAGTTGTAAATAATTAGTTCTTGCTGCTATTGCTTGGACTTTGACTGCCCAAAACCTCATTTCATAAAATCTCAAATAGGATAAGGACTTTGTAATAAACAATGAGGGATTATTCGGACTTGACCAAGTTCTTTTACTGGGAAGGACTACATATAATATATAATATATATATATATATATATATATATATATGTATTTATCTTGGTAATAAGTTTCACGGAAGTTGATTCTTCAATTTCAAATCAGGACTGTTTCAAAAGACTACTTATACAGATCCAAATTTTGACAGATATGTCTCACTGCTAAAATTTGATCATATGGAATCAAAGCGAAGCAAACATATGCACATGCATTTCCAAGCAAGCTCTATGGAAACAAGGCTATTCAACTTTTTATTCATGACTAAATTCATCCAAAAAAAAAAAGGAATTTTAAGTACATCACTTGGCAGTGATAGTATATAAGATGTACAACTAGAGAAGTGAAGCAGACTTTTAAGAAAAAGGTAAAAACGCAAAAAATACACATCAAGCTTTATTTATCCATTACCCTTATTGTGAGCTTAACATTGACGTCCCTACACAACCTTCTTTCAGAGACAAGATACAGTTACTGCAATGATCACAAAGAGCCTATCTTTCATTGCATCCACAAACTTGAAATAGGCTCGTCCCCAAGACTGTTTGATTACCAAACTGCCACAAACAACCCAAACTCCTAAAATGAATCCCAGCCCCATGCTTATGTAGAACCATAGCTTGTCGTATCCGTCTTCACGTGCCAACTCTCCGTTTTTACCTTCTCGTTTTCCATTGCTTGGTGAGGAGCAGCCGGTTGACAATGGAGGACCACAGAGCTCTGCATTCCCTTGATATATTGAAGGATCATTGAATGTTTGGAACTGGTTGCTTGTTGGAATCTGTCCTGATAAGTTGTTGAATGACAAATTCAAAGTCCAAAAATGTCATCGAGGGCATGCTAGGAGGAATTGTACCTGAAAGATTGTTATGTGAGAGGTCAAAGAGTCTCTAACCTGTGCAGGTTTCCAATGTATATAGGGTAAAAGCTTTGAAATTGCCCAAGCATTCAGGAATAGCCCCTGATAAATTATTTCGAGCAAGATCTATGTGTGCAAATAGGGAAACTTACACAGTTCTTCTGGAATGCTGCCCATCAATAGGTTGGCACGTAATCCCAAGTAGGACAAAAATAGCAGATTATCTGGAATCAAGTCAGGTATTGTCCCAGAAAATTGATTAAAATTGATTTTCTCTAAGATCAATAGAATATAACGGGCCTGAGCAGTTCTGCAATGTTGCGAAAAGCTCTCCAGAGAGATTGTTACCACTCAGTTTCAAAAAGATGAGAGAAGGTAATGAACAAACAGATCTTGGACCGCCACCTGACAGATTGTTTTTTGACAGATCTAAGACCATTAAATTTTGCAAGCCCTACAACTGCTTGGGAATCAATCCTGATAAAGCATTACTAGAAAGATCAAGAGAACTCAAATTTCCCATATTGTTAATGGAAGCGGGAATGGTACCATTGAGAAAGTTCCTGGAAAGATCCAGATCTCCCACTTTCGACATTCCGTGGCCTATTCTTGAGGGAATTGGTCCAGATAAAAGATTGTTCCTCAGAGAAAGATGTGAAGCATTTAGCCATGTAGGGATTGAACCCTCCAAGAGGTTGAAACCCAAATCCACCCATGCTCCACGGATAAGATATCCGAAGCTAACTGAGTTAGGAAGCTTTCCTATTAATCGGTTATCAGAAAGATCCACCCACCAAAGCTCAGATGTTAGGTTCCAAAACCAGTCATGTATGATGTCTGAACGACCGGTACTGGAAAGTGCGAGTTCTGAAACACCAATTTGAGCTCTGAGCCATGATGGAAATGCAGGACCTACTTGGCAATCAGTAACTACAGTGACTTTCAGACTGAAAGAAGGAATCCAGTCTCGACTCAAGTTGAAGATCACAGATTTGTTTGTGGATGATAAGCAAAAACTAGTTAATCTTGAGAGGTTCTGAAAATGATTTTCGTTGATGAACCCTTCCCACGAATTTCCATATAAATCAAGATAATGTAGCCATGTGAGCTGTCCAATGCTTTCTAGAATTTTCCCATTCATTGAGTTGAAATACGGATCTAGCTCTTCCAAACTTGACAAGTTCCCTATAGACATAGGAAGTGAACCTGAGAAAGAGTTTTCGGAGAGGCGAAGGGAAACTAAATTCGTCAGGAAGCCCAAGAACTCAGGCAAGTTTCCTTCGAGATTATTTGAACTCAAATCTAAGTCGGCTAAGCTGTTATTGCTGCACCCCGCTAAAGCCTCAAGGAATTCATTTACTTCACCATTAATCATGTTAGAAAAGAGAACCATTCTTTGAAAGCTGCACGGGCTTCCCCTTGAAACCTTGGGTATGGAACCTTTAATGTTACAGTAGGAGAGACAACGTCTGTAAGTGTGCTTATATTAAACAACCAAGAAGGTATCGAAGAGCTGAAGTTGTTATAAGAGAGGTCAAGGACTTTAAGTGAAGAAAAATTTACAAATGTCAAAGACTCAGCAAAACTGTTTAGTTCACAGCTAGACAAATGCAACTCTGTCAGGGAAGGAAGCATAGTAACAGATTGCAACCAATTAGTTCCAGCAGCGCTAAGGTTCATGTCGTCAAGACGAAGATACTTCAAAGAAAAGAGACAAGTTGTTGAAGCTTGCTGGAACCATGGTTGAGGAGCAGCAAGGTTCTCATTTTTCTGTCAAGACCAACCTGCTGCAGTTTAATGAACCTTTTGGAAGACTTGAAGGCACCTTGCTTGAACCATGAAGACGTGAAGATTTTGAAGGGAATTGGTTAACTTGTTGAATATTTTTAGAGCCAATTCTCATAGTTTTTTAAGCTTATTTTATTCATGTGATTGTATTAGCTACCAAACTCCATTTTGTAATGTTGTGATGACAAGATTGAGTAAGGTTAGTTTGTCAACAGCTACCAAACTCTATTTTGTAATGTTGTGATGACAAGATTAAGTAAGGTTAGTTTGTCAACAGCTACCAAATTCTATTTTGTAATGTTATGATGACAAGATTGATGTTCCTTTAGTATTTTGAACAAGCAATGGTTGTATATGTTCTGAATTGAAAATAATGAAGTTGATTTTTCAGCCTTTCATAACTTCATTTTCACATTGTTCTCTCAATTTTCTTAGCTTTTCTGAAACTTCTTTCCTGTTTCTGCAGAAACTAAGTTTCTGTTTTATGCCTTTGCTTGCTACCAAGCCAACAAATGGTATCAAGAGCTTTCATTGGTCTTTAAGGGGCCTGTCACCGAGAGAGAAAACTAGAAAGTTTGTGAGGCACAAAATCCTTTCATAATCACCAAGCATTACCTGTTAAAAACCCAAAAATGTCATCCTCTAGCAATGTAGTTCCTCTGCCACAAACTTTTACCGGTGAGAACTATCACATATGGTCTATGAAGATGAAGACACATCTACAAGCTCATGACCTTTGGGAGGTTGTTGAGACAGGTAGAGAACCTGCACCTCTTAGAGCTAATCCAACATTAGCTCAAATGAAACAACATGCTGATGAAGTGGCAAAAAGGTACAAAGCCATGGCCATTCTTCAAAATAGTGTTCGGATGCCATCTTCACAAGAATTATGACTTGTGAAACTCCAAAAGCAGCCTGGGAATTACTCAAGGAAGAGTTCTAAGGTTCTGAAAAGACAAGAAAACAACAGCTTGTCAATCTTAGAAGGGAGTTTGAGAACCTGAGGATGAAAGAAGAAGAGTCAGTGAAGCAGTACTCAGATAGGGTCAATGAAGTTGTAAACAAAATCAAGATTCTTGGTGATACGACTTATTCTGAGAAGAGAGTTGTTGAGAAAATTGTGAATACTCTTCCAGAAAAATATGATCCAACAATCTCATCAATTGAGAGTTCAAAAGATATCACTGAGATCTCACTTTCTGAGCTCACTAATGCCTTGTATGCTGTTGAACAGAGAAGAGCAAGCAGACAACAGCAGGCTGTTGAAGGTGCATTGCTGGCCAAAAGCAATAAAAAAATTCAGTTTGGAGGTAAAAACAGGAAAGCTCAAGGTGATAAAAAGGAAAAAGAAAAGAAAAGTGGTGAGACAAACAAGGTAGGAGGTAAAAAGAAGTTTTCTCCTTGCACTCACTGCAAAAAGACAACACATACTGAAAAGTTTTGCTGATGGAGACCTGATGCTCATTGCAATGCTTGCAACCAAAAAGGACATGTTGAAAGGGTTTGCAAGAACAAGAATCAACCTCAGCAGCACCAAAATACTCAAAATACACAAGCAGGGGTAGCTGAAAACAACCAGCAATCAGATGAACAGCTCTTTGTAGCTACATGCTATGCAATTTCCAATGTCAACAAGCATGATTGGCTCATTGATAGTGGCTGTACACACCACATGACCTCAGATGAAGGTGTGTTCAGATTCCTTGACAAGTCACACTATTCCAGAGTCAAAATTGGCAATGGTTGGTTTCTTGATGCACTTGGCAAGGGTGATGTAGCTGTCCAAACTACTTCAGGTACTAAATTTATCTCTGATGTGTTGTTAGTACCTGATGTTACTCAGAATCTTCTCAGTGTTGGACAACTACTTGAAAAAGATTATGCTTTGGTTTTCAAATATAAGAAATGCACCATTTATGATCCTGCTGGTATATTGCTTTTAACTTTGCCTATGGTGAATAGAGGTTTCTATTTAAGTCCTAAAACTAAATTTGCTTATGTTCATGATGATGATGGTTCAGTTTTATGGCATAAGAGGCTTGGTCATGTAAATTTCCAATCTTTGGATCACTTACAGAAAAATGATATGGTTAGAACATTACCTGTTATTAACACAAAGCAGAGAACTTGTGAAGTGTGTCAGCTTGGCAAGCAAAGTAGATTGCCTTTTCCCTTTGGACAAGCCTGGAGAGCTTCAGAAAAACTCCAGCTTGTGCACTCTGATGTATGTGGTCCTCAAAGAACTCTGTCACTTAATGGCAGTAGATATTTTCTTCTGTTCATAGATGATCTGTCTAGAATGACTTGAGTTTACTTTATGAAACAAAAGTCAGAGGTAGCAGCAATCTTTTAGAAGTTTAAGGCTTTGGTTGAAAATCAAAGCAACTACAAGTTGAAGGCTATCAGAACAGATAATGGTACTGAATATACTTCAACTCAGTTTGAGAAGTTTTGTACTGATGCAGGCATCGAGCACCAGTTGACTGTTGTTTACTCCCCTCAACAGAATGGAGTCTGTGAGAGGAAAAATAGGACTGTAATTGAGATGGCTAGATGCTTACTATTTGAAAAAAACATGCCAAGAAAGTTTTGGGCCGAGGCTGTTAACACAGCTGTTTACTTGTTAAACAGAATGGTCACTAAGGCTGTCAAAAGCAAAACACCATATGAAGTCTGGTTTGATGCAAAACCAGCCGTGAATCACATCAAAGTATTTGGTTGTATTTGCTACTCATTGATCCCAAGTGTTAAGAGAGACAAGCTGGATAGAAAAAGTGAACCAGGAGTGCTAATTGGCTACAGCACTGTTTCTAAGGGTTATAGGGTCTATAATCCTGTCTCTAATAAGATTTTTATCAGCAGAGATGTGGTGTTTGATGAATCTGGAGAATGGACTTGGGAAAAACATGAAGTTCAGTTCCAAAAGTCAGCTCAAATTGAGCTGAAACAGTCTGGTAATAGCTTTGAATTTGACAATGTAGATGACATGCCTGTTAGAGGCACCAGATCACTTATTGATATTTATCAGTCCTGCCATGTTGCTTTGTTGGAACCTGTAAACTTCAATGAGGCAGTGAAGGTTTCAGGTTGGAGAAAAGCAATGGAGGAAGAGCTACACATGATCGAAAAAAATGAAACTTGGCAGTTAGTGGACAAGCCGAGTGATGCTAAAGTGATTGGTGTGAAATGGGTGTTTAGAACCAAATTGAACTCTGATGGTTCTATAAATAAGCTTAAAGCCAGACTTGTAGTGAAAGGCTATGCTCAACAACAAGGAGTGGATTATTCTGATACTTTTGCTCCTGTGGCCAGACATGACACAATTAGGTTGATTGTTGCTTTAGTTGCTAAACTTGGTTGGAAAATTTTTCATCTTGATGTAAAATCTGCTTTTCTAAATGGATTGCTTGAAGAGGACATCTATGTCGAGCAGCCTGAAGGTTTTGAAAGAGCAGCTAGCAAAGACAAGGTGTTTAAGCTTCACAAAGCACTTTATGGCTTGAAACAGGCACCAAGGGCTTGGTATAGTCGAATTGATACTTTTTTGCAGCAACAAAGTTTCAAAAGGAGTGAAAGTGAAGCTACCTTGTATGTAAAAAAAGTTGATGATGAGGTTCAGCTCATTGTGTCTTTATATGTTGATGATTTGCTTGTAACTAGTGGCAATGAGCACACTGTGAAGCACTTTAAGGTCTGTATGCAGGAGGAGTTTGAAATGTCTGATCTAGGTGAGATGAAGTATTTTCTCGGGATGGAGATTACTCAGTTTGATTATGGTATCTTCATTTCACAAAGAAAGTATGCTCTGGAGATGTTGAAAAAGTTCAACATGGAGAAGTGCAAACCAGTTTCCACTCCACTGGTTGTTAATGAAAAGTTAAGCAAAAATGATAATGATGCTTCTGTTGATGCCTCTCTGTATAGAAGTTTGATTGGGAGTTTGCTGTACTTATGTGCTACTAGGCCTGATCTCATGTATTCAGCTAGCTTACTTTCTAGATTCATGCAAATACCCTCTCAGATTCACTTCGGAGCTGCAAAAAGGGTTTTGAGGTATATCAGGGGTACAGTTGATTATGGTTTGCTATATTTGAAGGCTGAGAGTGATGCTTTGGTTGGATTTTCTGATAGTGACTGGGCTGGTAGTGTGGATGACTCTAAAAGCACTTCAGGATATGTTTTTTCATTTGGCAGTGCAGCTTTCTCCTGGAATTCAAAGAAGCAAAAAGTTGTGGCTCAGTCCTCAGCTGAAGCAGAGTATATTTCTGCTGCAACAGTAGCAAACCAAGCCATTTGGCTTAGAAAAATCTTGGCTGATTTGGAACAGCCTCAACTTGAAGCTACTGATATCCTAGTTGACAACAAGTCAGCTATAGCCATTACAAGGAATCCGGTTTAGCATGGAAGGACCAAGCATATCAATGTTAAATTTCATGCCATCCGGGAAGCTGAAAAACTTGGTTACATTCATGTTGTTTATTGTCAATCTGAACTGCAGCTTGCTGATATTATGACCAAAGCTTTACCTAAACAAAGGTTTGAGTTTCTGAGAGAACAACTTGGAGTTTACTGCTACTCAACCAAGGAGGACTGTTGAAGCTTGCTGGAACCATGGTTGAGGAGTAGCAAGGTTCTCATTTTTTTGTCAAGACCAACCTGCTGCAGTTTAATGAACCTTTTGGAAGACTTGAAGGCACCTTGCTTGAACCATGAAGACGTGAAGATTTTGAAGGGAATTGGTTAACTTGCTGAATATTTTTAGAGTCAATTCTCATAGTTTTTTAAGCTTATTTTCTTCATGTGATTGTATTAGCTACCAAACTCCATTTGGTAATGTTGTGATGACAAGATTGAGTAAGGCTAGTTTGTCAACAGCTACCAAACTCTATTTTGTAATGTTATGATGACAAGATTGAGTAAGGTTAGTTTGTCAACAGCTACCAAACTCTATTTTGTAATGTTATGATGACAAGATTGATGTTCCTTTAGTCTTTTGAACAAGCAATGGTTGTATATGTTCTGAAACTTCTTTCTTGTTTTTGCAGAAACTAAGTTTCTGTTTTATGCCTTTGCTTGCTACCAAGCCAACACAAGTTAGCCACTTCAAATCTGAAGCCCATGAGGACAAACCCATTGATAGATCAAGACATTCCAATTTTGACAGATTTCCTAGACTGTGAGGAACCTTGCCAATAAAATTATTTTCGGAGAGGTCAAGGTACTGCAAATTCTTGAGTGAACCTGTGAATTCCGAAGTAGGAATTCCTTGGAAATTGGTATGACTCATGTCGAGGTAACTCAAGTATGTCAAATTAAGCAAAGAAAGATTTAACGTACCGCCCAGTTGGCACTGGCTTGGTGGTACCTCCAAGCTACAAAAATTGGAACTGTTGAGGTCAAGCTTGATAACGTTGCGCGTCTTATCGTTGCAATTGTAAGAGAATCCAAATCAATAGTCCATGATTCCAGCAAGCAACGGTCGGAATACTCAGCAAAGTCAAATCCCAAGACTTAGCAAACATCACTCAAATCAAGGATTTAATATTTTTACCGTTGTACATAATGTTCCTTCCTTTTTAGTTAGCTCTTGTATATTCTGAAACCAGTATAAATATCTTTGTATAGCAAGAACTACTCACCACTTCAGTGAGTTCTTCTTATCAAATCTCAAAACTCTTCATGGTATCCGAGCAGGTTTTGTTAATTCATTGAAATCAGTCTCACCTTCTCTCTTAAAACAATTTTTTTTTTGTCTCTCTCAGCCATGGCCTCTGTTTCATCTCAAACAACAATCTATCCTTATCCGTCCATTCTTAATGTTGGAAATTTTGTAACCCTTAAACTGAAGCAAACCAATTTATTGCTTTGGAAGACCGAAATCATGGGACTCATTGAATCTCAAGATATGATGGGATTTATTGACGTGAGTCTTCCCATGCCAAAGCAATATGTTGAAGCCTCAATGGCTGAAGTTGCTGCCGGAAAAGATGAGACTATCAATCCAAAATATTTAGCATGGCATAAGTCCGACTGCCTTCTTCGTGGTTGGATAACTGGAATGCTTTCAAAAGAAACACTCGGGATTATTGTCGGACTTGACACATCCGCTGAAGTATGGAAAGCTCTTTTTGATACATTTGCTCAAAGCACTCAAGAGCGAGAGTTTGCTCCGGAGCAAAAATTACGCCGTCATCACAAGAACAGTTATAACATGGCTGAATACATTTGGATATTTAAAGAAATATGTGATGAATTTTCAGCCATTGGAAAGCCTATCAGTGACAAGGATAAAGTGTTTTCTCTCCTCACTGGATTGGGCCATGAATATGAGTCCTTTGTCACAACTATGTTGAAGCCTCCAAGACCAACTTACACTTAACTGGTCTCTTAACTCCAAAGCCATGAAATTATTCGAAACATAAACTCGGACACAGGTACAGGTGCAAATCAAAATATGGCCTTCATGGTCCAACGCCAAGGAGGGAGAGGAAGAAACTTTTCACGCAGAGGAAGGCAACCATCAAGTCAGTTTACATCCAAAGGATGAGGATTCACTCACTCTGGCCAATTTCCAAACAAACTTGGGAGCACGCAACCTTATCAACTAGCAAATTCCTCTCAACATGCTAAGCCAGATAAAGATAAAAATATGGTGTGCCAAATATGCAAGAAAGCAAACCATACTGCACTTGAATGTTATCATCGATTCAATCACTCTTACCAATCTGAAGATACTATTTTTATTGATGAATGTACTAGATTTGCATGGTTTTTTCCACTATGCCATAAAAGTGATCTTTCAAAATGTTTTATTAATTTTCATAAATTTATCTTTAACCAATTTGGTAAGAAAATTAAAGTTTTTCAATCAGATGGTGGTGGAGAATTCGTTAACAAGGATCTTCATCAATATTTTGTAGAACATGGAATACACCATCAAATGTCATGTGCAGGTACTTCAGAACAGAATGGCTTAGCAGAGCGTAAACATAGGAATATCACTGAACTTGGTTTAACTATGCTATTTCATGGTGAAGTACCTAAAAGATTTTGGGTTGAAGCTTTTAGTACTGCTGTTTGGTTAATTAATCGATTACCTTAACAAGTTTTGGATATGAAATCTCCATACGAGAAATTGTTTGGTAAAATACCTGATTATTCATCTTTAAGAGTTTTTGGTTGCAGGTGCTTTCCTTATCTTCGTGACTATGCAAAATCTAAATTTGATCCTCGATCCTTGTCTTGTGTGTTTCTTGGGTTTAGTCATCAATACAAAGGTTATAGATGTTTGTTTCCTCCTACAGGTCGTATATATATTTCACAGCATGTTGTCTTTGATGAAGGTATTTTTCCATTTCGAAAACCTGAAAATTTATATGCTATCTCTAATACTAACCTTGATCTTACTGTTTTTAAAGAATGGTTTCCAGGAAATTTGTATGCTTCAATCCCCACCAATTCTTTAGATAATGGACCACTAGATACTACATCTCTTGACCCGCCACAACCCATTGACGAGCCCATTAGTATCACCCAATTTGATTCTCAAAGCCAAGTGCCTTCACAGGACACCTCCCCACCATCAATAGGTGACACATCCCTACCAATTCCAGCAAGTCCAATTCCGACTCCTTTAGAGAATGGCACCCCGGACTATACTACTCATCCACCTCCAGCCACAAGTCAACCCATCTTTGCTCCCATTAACGACATTCAGACGATGAATGCCAACAATGAACATAGTAGTGCGGCACCCAGTATTACCCAATCAAGTGATGGTCATCCTATGGTCACTCGCTCCAAAGCTGGAATCACTAAACCAAATACTAAGTATTCATTCTTTGCCACTAGTGTTCCCCTAGAACCAAAAACTGTCAAGTCAGCTTTACAACATCCGGGTTGGCATGCTGCTATGCAAGAAGAACTAAATGCCCTCCATTATAATAATACTTGGGATTTAATTCCTAGAACACTTGATATGAATATTATTGGATGTAAATGGGTATTCAAAACTAAACTTCATGCAAATGGAACACTTGAGCGACTTAAAGCCCGTCTTGTGGCAAAGGGGTTCACCCAAATTCCAGGTATTGATTTTTTGGAAACTTTCTCCCCAGTTGTCAAGCCAGCTATTATACGAATTGTTTTAGCAGTCGCATTAGCCAACAACTAGGATATACGATAATTAGATGTCAAGAATGCTCTCCTTCATGGTCATCTTAGTGAACCAGTATTTATGGAGCAACCACCAGGGTTCATCAATAAAGACCATCCTAATCATGTCTGTAGACTTAAGCGTGCTTTGTATGGTCTTCGACAAGCACCTAGAGCATGGTTTGATCGCTTTGCTTCCTTTCTTTTATCTATGGGATTTATTTGTAGTTTTACCGATTCTTCGCTTTTTATATATCGTGGTAACCATGGAATTATTTTCTTGTTACTTTATGTGGATGACATTGTCCTTATAGGTGACAGTGCTGAATTCCTGAGGTGGTTTATTACTCGTCTTGGTAAAGAATTTTCTATGAAAGACTTAGGGCCACTACATTATTTTTTGGGTGTGGAGGTCCAACACAATTCTGATGGCCTTTTTCTTAATCAAGCAAAATATGCCCACCAATTATTGGACAGTGCTCAAATGAATGGGTGCAAGCCAATTTCTACTCCTATGGTAGCTAAATTAAGACCATCTACTAATGATTCAATTTTTGCAGACCCTCAACTTTATCGTAGCATTGTGGGTGGACTTCAATATCTTACTTTCACACGACCAGATATATCCTTTAGTGTTAAATATGCTTGTCAATACATGCATCAACCTACAAATTTTCATTTTCAAATTGTTAAAAGGATACTTCGTTATGTTGCTGCCACCATTAATTATGGTGTCCAACTCTACTCACATAATCCATTAGTTTTATATGCATTCTCTGATGCAGATTAGGCAGGATGTCCACTTACTCGACGCTTTACAACCAGCTATTGCACCTTTTTAGGAGGCAATTGTATATCGTGGAGTGCAAAGAAACAACCTATTGTGTCACGCTCTAGTGCTGAAGCGGAATATCGTGCTTTAGCATCCACAGCAGCTGAATTAACTTGGATTTCCTTTATCCTCCGTGATATTGGGCTTCACTTACCCAAGGCTCCAATTATGCTTTGTGACAATTTGTCAGCTCTCCATATGACCATTAATCCTATCTTCCATGCCCGTTCTAAGCATGTGGAGATAGATTATCACTTTGTTCGAGAAAAGGTCTCTAATGGTTCGCTTGTTACTCAATTTGTCTCGTCTTCCAAGCAGGTAGCAGACATTTTCACCAAGCCATTAATCAAACCTTCATTTGAAGCTTTGCGAACCAAACTAGGACTTCGACAACTCTCTCTATCCAGTTTGAGGGGGAGTGTAAGAGAATCCAAATCAATAGTCCATGATTCCAGCAAGCAACGGTCGAAATACTCAGCAAAGTCAAATCCCAAGACTTAGCAAACATCACTCAAATCAAGGATTTAATATTTTTACTGTTGTACATAATGTTCCTTCCTTTTTAGTCAGCTCTTGTATATTCTGAAACCAGTATAAATATCTTTGTATAGCAAGAACTACTCACCACTTCAGTGAGTTCTTCTTATCAAATCTCAAAACTCTTCAGCAACTTCCGCCTTTCCAATTGCAACAATTCTCTCCGACCCAAGTAGAAAGCAAGCCCTGAGGGATCTTTCAGACTTTTTTTAAATTCAAGCAATGCTTTCTTCATTCTCAACACAGCTGCCAATATTCCCTAAACCGATTTGGGACTGATCCGTAGCTTAAAGGAAAAATGATTTTGTCAGGAGGAGGAAAAGAAGTACAATTTGACCTGCCATTCTCCAGCTAGCCATCAATTCAGTTCCTTCTTCCTTGCAAAAATGGAAAAACTGGTAACAAAGGTTCAAGGATCGAGTTACCGTTTGTCAATCTCTGAAATAGAGTTTTGTATTTTTGTTGGCTTGGTTTTCGCCCCCTAATTTCATTATATTTTATTTTGTAACTTATAATTTCTAATTCTAGACCAAAGTTGTCATGTCATATGAATATTTAGATGTACGATGAACAAAAACATGGTTCAAAGACTCTAGAATTTTTTTTTTTGCGCCAAAAAGACTTTAGAATTTTGAATGATACCGAAGTTTCCAAGTTGTCCAAGCGAGAACTGCCAATGCTGCTCAACTTCCTAAAGCTTTGACTTACAGTGTCATCATGTCAATCCATATTACTTGAATGGTTCCAGCTTCAGTAAGTCCACCTAGACCCAGTTGGGAAATGCCAAATGAATGTTGCCAAATGCATCTCATTTCTACATATATATATATATATATATGGCTTAATAGCCAAATTTGCCCTCAACCTTTCATAAATGAATCAAATATGTGCCAAATCTTTTTTTTGACCCTAATTGGCCCCCAACTTTTTATTTTTGACCATTTTTACCCAATTTGGATGGAAATTTCAAATTTCACCAACGGGCCATTAAATTATTTCCACGTCATTTTCAGGTCATTTTTTATTTTCCACGTCAGGTGAGACCCACCATATGAAAAGTTGAAAAAAAGGAGCTGAAGTCAATTTTCTCTCTCCCCTATTCTCACTCTTTCTCTCTCTCTCTCTCTCTCTCTCTCTCCCCCCGATTCTCACTCTTTCTCTCTCTCTCTCCCCGATCTCACTTTCTCTCTCCCCTATTCTCACTCTTTCTCTGCAATATGTTGTTGGCTTCATAGATGCCACGAATTGCAGATATGCCAAGCTGCTGGTCCAGTGGTCCTGTGCAATTTATTTGTGTTTTTTGAAATTTATTCACAAGCTATATGATTTAGTAGGTAGGTGGCCACTCGATCATGGCTATCAGTATCTTGGTTCTGAAAGATTGACTTAGAAGCTAACAATCACTCCAGGAGATTCTATTTGCCTGTTTGCAAGCATCTATAGCACTAGTTTGTACGTGCACCGGCATGTTGATTGTAGCTTATCTTTCAATGTTTAGAGCAAATTATGCTTAGAAAATGACTACTTAGCCATGTAAGGCTTCTAGTTTTAGACAATGGTTTAATGACACAAATTTTCTGGGAGACTAAATTGTCTGATATCTTTTTCTCATTTTTGTCCTTGGAAGGTGCAAAATAGTCAGGACTACACCAACATTTCCAGCATAATTGATCAGAGGTTGTGGAGTAGCTTCACGGCTGAAGGTATGGAAGAATTGATAAGGTTAATGGTGCGATGTTTGGAACCTTCAAGTGAGAGGAGACCTCCAATGAGTTATGTAGTAATGGAACTTGATAGGATACTTGATAAAGAGATGAGTTTAACAGCAGTCATGGGGGAAGGAACCCCAACCATGACCCTTGGAAGCCAACTGTTTAAAGCTACAAAATAAAAAACGAAACTTGTTTTTTTTTTTTCTCCAGATTATGAGTGTGATATTGGTGAAGTACAAATTTTTTACCCTTTTTCTTACCCTTTAAAAAGGTTAGATAGGAAATTCAGCTGTTTGCTAAGTGTATAAAGAACAGCTGTATTATTTTTTTTTCATCATAATTGTACGAGAAATCTTGTTGTAAACCATTATTTGTTGTTAATAGCAAAGTGGTTGGTGTGATTAATTATACATTTTTTTATTTCTGATGGCTAATGATATTGACTTGCAGGAACAATCATTTTATGCTAAGGTCGGTCTTGGGTTCGTTAATTATGAATGGAGAAAATTGACTTGGGCTTACTTGTATCGGATTCCCACACTAATAATCCGGATTCATATTGCCATTGATCTTCTAGTTTTGCGGTGGTACTAGCTCTGTCCTATTCAAGTCTGGAGGCATTTTGTAAACTTGCATTTGGAAAGATGACTTCATTGCAGAGAAAGAGTGAGAATCGGGGAGAGAGAAAATTGACTTAAGCTTTTTTTTTTCAACTTCTCAGATGGTGGGCCCCACCTGACGTGAAAAATAAAAAATGACCTGGAAAAAACCTGGAAATAATTTAACGGCCTGTTGGTGAAATTTGAAATTTCTGTCCAAATTGAGTTAAAATGGTCAAAGATAAAAGGTTGGGGCCTAATTAAGGTAAAAAAAAAGTTTAACACATATTTGGTTTATTTGTGAAAGGTTGAGGGCAAATTTGGCTATTAAGCTATATATATATATTCCCTTTCTTATATCTTTGCCAAATGAGTTGGCCATAAACTAATGGACAAATTTTGAATTTTGTTACTATTATCTGCTGCTACTTAATACTAGAATTGTTGATTTTGCTCAGATTCCACACGCGGACTTGAAGGACTCATTCATTTTATTATCTTTTTGTTAGGGAATCGTTGGGACATTTTCACCAATATCCCACATTGATGAGATGATAAAGTAAAGAGATATTTAAATATAGTCACTTCTAATCCTTTGGTTATTTGGTGGTAGTAAGTAAAAAGTCATTTGGGTTTGTACTAGGTGTTAATTGTCCTCCTCGTGGATCACTAATTATCAATGATCAATTTTTTTTTCAATTTTGAGATTATTATAATAACAATAAACGGTTTATTAATTTTTTCAATTTTGAGATTATATTAAAATTGAAGGATATTATCCTCTGAAGGATAATATATTAAAACATACTAAAAAATCAGATTAAGTATTCATTGCAAGAAATTTATGTAGATATAAAACTTTTTTTTCAAGGATATAAATTTTTGTTAATTGGTTGTGCCAACATTTGATAAATTTTCTTATTTCATTTTATTTTTATCTAACTTTAAAGTTTGAAAACGTTAAAAGATTTCTTTTGATCCATATCCATATAGATAATTTGAGAAAATCAACCATACTTTAGTAGATTAGTACAACTTATCATAATTAAATAACTTATAGTGTATATTTTCTTTCATATTGTTTCATTAATAATTAAACTTTTATTATATATTAAATATTATACTTGATATAGGATAAATAATATGAGAAATTATTATATATACATCCGGCCTATTATGTTAAGGTTGATCCAACTACTAAAATTGTGTCAAATTAAAATAACTTTTAAATTTTAACTAAATAATTTTACAAATAATATAGATTATAAATTTTAATTATTAACTAAATTTTATGACTATATTAATTGATATTTTGTTTATTAATCGAATTTTTATAAAAGTATTAATTTTTTTGGCCAAACTAAAGTGTTAATTTAATCATATGATTTTTTGGAAAAATATCTTTACTTATAATTTAAAACAAATTTTTATTTTTCTCTCCAATAGTGACATTTCATATGTCATTAAAATAATAGATAAAATTCAAATAATTAGAACATTAAAAAATTAAATTAAAAAAGAGAAAATCAAAAGAAAAGAAAAGAAAAGAAATAAAAGAATACTAAAATATTAAAATAATTAGAAAAATAAGGCAAATTAAATAAAATTAAAGTAAGTTAAAAAAGTAAAAAAAGAAATTAAAGAAAAAAGAAATCAAACAAAAGAAATTAAAAACTAAAAGACATAAAAAAAAAAAAGAAGAAACACTTTTACTTCATTGCAATTTCAAAAAAAAATTGAAAAAAAGAAAAGGGGAGAGCCAATGGGGGGATGACATTTACCCCCAAAGCTATCTCAAATCTTACAATCTCCTTAAGAATATAGTTTAAGATTATTATATTATTAATATAGTTATAGATTAATTGCACCGTACCATTTTTTTATTTGTTAGAAAAAAAATTAGATCTGTTTTTTATTTAAACTTTTCGTTCTAATACTTATTACTATCTATATCACATCTAAAATATAAATAAAAGAATAAATTTATAAAAAAAAAGATTAAAAACGTTGGAATGTTGATTGACTAATAAATAAAATTGCATAATCAAATATTAAATTCACTAATAATAATTAAATTGTATCTACAATAATTAACTTTGCTAATAATAATTATATAGTATAACAATATAAAAATAAAATAACCAAGTCTTCAAATCCAAATTTTTATGTCTTTTCCAAGCTCAAACCCCAAAAAGATAAAGAATAAAGAATAAAGAATAAAGAATAAAGAAAGCAAAATAAAATTAAAAAACAAATCAAATAAAAAAACAAATAAAGAAAAAAAAACAAATCAAATAAAAACAAAACAAATAAAGAAAAAGAAATTAAAGGACTAATGGAAGGGTCTCAAATATCCCCACCCATGGTGCACATCGAAGCAAGGGGATCGATTTAATAAAATAAAATAAGATTGACCAAAAAAAGAAAAGAGCCGTTTCGGAAAAAATGGAGAGCGAGGTGATGAGTACGTCTGGAGAGGAAGATGATCTGTTGGCTCGTAGCACCAAGAAGGTTAAGGCTTCTACTGACATGGGAACGACGTCTAACACAGGGGCTAATGCCTTGCCACAATCCTCCTTTAAGGACGTGATGATGGGGGAGAAAGATAGTTTCAAAGAGCATGATGAATTTTGATCTATGGATTCCTTACACACCCGGACCTAAATGGACTTTTCCGTACCAATTGGAATAGTAGAAGACGGTAAATGGATACGGATAAGATGTTAATCCGAGTGTGTCAGATAAAGAAGAGATGTTAAAGTTAGGATAAGACGGAGTTGAAAGATGAGGTAAATCCCAATGCATGAAAAACAACTAAATACCAATTGGACTTTCTCTAGGTCCATAACTATCAATTGGATTTCTCTAGGTCCATAACTAATAGTTATGGAGTCCATTGGTGTAAAAGGTCGGAGAATGAGTCAAGGCTCAAAAATCAACTAAATACCAATTGGACTTTCTCTAGGTCCATAACTATCAATTGGATTTCTCTAGGTCCATAACTAATAGTTATGGAGTCCATTGGTGTAAAAGGTCGGAGAATGAGTCAAGGCTCAAAAATCAGAGAGATTTTCGAAAAAGGGAGGAAGTTTGACCCGGGATCCAAGTAGGCTCAGTGCCAGACCTACCTACATAAGGGGGGAGGCCGAGCTCTCCCCTTTCATTCTTTCCTCTCCCTCTTTCTCTCTTTTCTCTCTTTGGAGCTAAAAGAGGCATTTTGGAGTTTTGGCCGTCTTTTCTCTCTTTGGAGCTAAAGGGGGCATTTTGGAGTTTTGGCCAATTCAACTAATCCGACCTACGAATCAAGGTGAGTTTTTAATATGTTATACTACTCATCTCACTCTTCAATTTGCCTAGCTATGCACATAAATCCATGTATTGGTTTAGAAGGAATCACGGCTCAAATTTAGGTTTAGGTTTTTAGTTAAATTTAAGTTTAGATTTGAAATTTTAGGATTCTGAGCAAATGATATGGATTTTTCTTTCAATGAAATTGTTGTGGATATTTTGGGGATTATCTATCTCAATTTGTAGGACAATCCATGGAGAAACGGGCTTGAAAACCAAGGAAAAAGCTTGTTTTCGAGCTTTCTGTCACTTCTCCCGCGCAGGAGACGAGCCACTCCCTTCCCAACTTTCCTGGCTCTTGAATCTTTTCCCTCTGAAGGGTTCTCTCATAAGGTGTAACTAACTCTTCAAGAAAATACCATACAATCACACATATACATTAAAACCCTAAACAAAAACTACCTATTTATACTAACCTTAACTTGGCCTTTAAGCCAACTTACCTACCAAGTAATCTTGCCAAACTTTCTCACCACGGAAATTAATAATTACTAAACTATTTAATTTAATTTGAGTTAAAAATCTTAACAATTTCTTGATGGGGAGATTATCTTGATACTTACGAGATAATTGAGTTAGTTAAGTCTGTTATAAAGTCAAACTCTTTGACTTGTATCTTGGCAGTTGATTCTGTTTTAATAGGTACAAGTTGTTAGAATCATCAATTAGTTACCATTGAATTGATGTATATAAGTCGAGAGACTACTTGTAAATAACCTTTCAAGAAATATACCAAATCAGCTTCCCTCTTTCTCTTTCAATCTCTTTCATTCTCTATTATTTAACCATTCTTGTTCTTGAACTTGTTCTCGAGAGCTGTTCTTTCTTTGTAGTTTTCCTGAATCTTTTCTCCTTCTCATTTACTCATATCATTGGGATTAGAGCTGTTTTCTAGCGCCATGGTAAAGACGAGAGCTGTTCTCCCTTCCCAGCTTTTTTGAATCTTTTCTCCTTCTCATTTACTCTTATCATATCCTCAGTCTCGATGACGTTTCCTCAGATCCACTTTGCGAAGGGTTGCTTGATAAGAAACTTACCCTTAATGTTCTTGAACATATCTGTTAGAGCTTAATTTGTTCATGTATTTTTTTACATTATAATTTGGATGAATTAGACACCTAAGTGCTTTAATTAATCACTAATTGAGGTGTTTTCCAATTGTAGGTGAAATAATGGAGAAAATGCAGATACATGTTAAAATAGTCCATTTTGGGATTAAAACAAAGAAAGAAGTTCGAGCCACTTAGAGGCTACTAGAGAGCCTCTCAATGGCTGTTCACGAGCTCAAAAGTCAGGAAGCATAGAAACCTAGCCATTTAGAGGCTATGCGAGAGCCTCTCAGTGGCCGAGTTCTGACGTGGTACAGTCAGGTGCGATTTTTGCGGGATCAGTTGTAACAGAAAATTCAAACTCGAATTTGACATGTTCAAAGCCGTGAAAATCGTTCCATTTGCAATTAGCTGGGCTAGGGAGCTGGAAAAGACACATTTACCCTCATTTAACTTTGAAATCATGATTTAGGAAAGGATAGATTAGAACTTTTGCATATTTTTAGCTAGACTATATAAGGAAGCTTTTGGAATTTGAATTGTAACTTTCAGATCTGAGAAAAGCACAAAAATTCAGTTTTCTCTCTTTTAAGACTTAGTTCTCTAAAGATTGAAGAATTCTCTCAACTTCCATGGAGGTTTCTTCATCTTCCATGAGTGGCTAAGTACTTCTAATCCAATATAGCTTGTAATTGTAATTTTTCTTCAATTAATGGTAAGATCTTGAACTTAAGGCTTCCAATTCTATTGTATTCTTCAATTTCCTGAGCTTATTAATCTTGGAAATGTTAGAGATTAAGTGATTTTGGGGATTCTTGATGCAATGATGGCCACATTGCTTGGGTTTCTTCAATTCACTAGCTATTCTAGGCAATTTGCTATCCGTAATTGTAGATTTTGCTTGGAACCGAGTAGCAACCAAATCTTAGATTAGATTTGGGGAAATTGAAGGGGAGAGTTACATGGAGATGCGCTGAGCTCACATGGCTCTAGTTAGCTAATATTGCTCTAGATCGTAATGCTCTCTTGTAATTTAAACTTATAGCCGCTAAGGAATAGGTTGATTACGAGGGAAAAGAGTTAGATTGAGTGACCGAGCTTGCTAATCTCAATGATTAAGGAGTGATCGGGCTTAGGCGAAACTGGAGTACCTTAGGCTACGCTAACTATAATAGGATTGGATGATTATATTGGAGATCAAGGATCAATGATCCATTAGTTGAAGTTGATTACAATTACTTGCTAGATTGGAGTTTCTTTAATCTGAAATCTTTGTTAATTGCCTTTAAATTCTTGTCATTTGATTAATTCTCTTGTTAAACTCAACATTGCAAACCAATCTCTTCAATTTACAACTTTCAATTTAGTGGATTTGTTGATCTAATCACTGTTTTGAGTTTCTTATCTTGTTTAAAGGTGTTTTGTTGTGACAATAGTGAAGAGAAGATTGTAGTATCAAGCTCCCTGTGGATCGACCTGAACCGCTAAGCTACAAATCTTTAAACGTTTAGTTAATACTTTTGGAGCATCTCGACAAGTGCCTACCAAAATTTGGCGCCGTTGCTGGGGAACAAGGCTAACCATACTCTCTTCGCTTTTGCTGCGATATTCTGTTTTCTGTTCTTTTTGTGTTTCTGTTTGGCTCTTTAGTTGTCTTTTAAATTCCGTTCTTTTAGTGCTTGATTGTTTGCATAAGTTGGCACTACTTGTTGGTAGCTGAGTTTAATTCAATTCTTGTGAATATCTTTCTGTTTGGCTAAGGTTCGAGTTGATTTTGCTGCTATCGTATTGCTGTTTGGCTCACATTGTTAGAATTTAGTTTGTGCCTAATTTGCTTGTGAACATTTGCATGCTAGATTGCGATACCATAGTTAAGCTTAGAAATATCAGAAATTTTGTTGAACAAGTCAAAAGTTCATCCATATATTCTGAAAATTCTTTTCCATCTGAATTTCAGGACTTATCTCTAGAACATTTTGTCATTGAAAGCAGATTTTCTGATCAAGAATCATCAAATATGGCTCAACAAGTTGTACCAGCAAGAGAGCTTACCATGCAAGAATATGGTGCTCCCATCGTTAACCATCAACCCCTTTGCATTCGGTTGCAAGAGTTGGCTGCACCATTCGAGCTAAAATCAGGGGTGATACATCTACTCCCCAAGTTTCGTGGCTTGGCAGGGGAATGTCCCCATGCTCACTTAAGGAAGCTTCGAGTGGTGTGCTCAACCACAAAGCCGACTGGTACAGAGGAACAAGAAAGAAAAAGAGAAAAAGAAAGAAAAAGAAAAAGAAAAATGAAAGAAAAACCGTCGGCCCTCCCCTATTTATAGGGGAGCCCGACGCCAGGTCTACTCGGGTCCCGTGTCAAACTTTTTCTCCTTTTTCAACTTTATTCCATTTTCACCCGTTGGCTAAATCTTTTGCTTTTTTGTGCCAACGGGGCCCATAATAAATTTCTAGGGACTTATTTGGAGCTCTTTTTGGCATTTACTAATTTTCATGCACGGTTAATTACTTTATCTTCCAATTCCGTCTTATCCTAATTTGAACTTCTCTTCTTAATTAGACACAGTCAGACCGATATATTGTTTAATTAATACGCCATCTTACACTATTTTATTTATACGAAAAAGTCGTGTTAGGTCCGGGTGTGTCACTATTTCTATTGTAAATATTGATAATGGCATTGGGTATGAAATGTATATTTATGAGTTTATTTTTTGCAATTTTTTTTAAAGAAAATATCTTATTTGATAATTTAAGTAGTTTGATTAGGTATAAAGATTTGTTGACATTTAAACCATAATTGAAAAAAGTAAAAAATAAAAAGGAGACCAAAGGGATTATGACAAATAGTTAGATAGTTTTTTAAATCCCTTAAAAGTCACAAAATCTACTAATTTCCATTTAATCCTTAAAAGTAATAACAAAATCTCATAAATACCTATAACTAACCATTAAATGTCAAAATTACCTTCTAATTTTGGGTCACATGTCAACCTCTCATACATTTAAATTTTCAATTCTGGTCAATTATCCCATGGGAATAACTTTCGTAATAGGTATAGAGGTATAGATATTGATATATTGATATATTGATATTGATGTATTGATGTTATAGTAGGCCAATAAATCTTGGTAATAAGTTTTGGGGAAGTTGTTGATTCATGAATGTCAGATTAACACCATTTTAAAGACGACTTATCCTTATCAAAATTTGGACAGATATATGGCTTTGATGGTGTTGTAGTCGAAGCGTTAAAATGGAAAAATTTCTCTTCATTCATTTATTTATTTCTGTACTTATAATGGGGTTGGTTCTTTCGTGTACAAGTTAACAAGCCAACTATTTTACAGTAAGAAGTGTTGGGCATTGACCAATTGCAGGAAACAAAGTAATCGAAACATACGCAAATACATATCCAAGCAAGCATTGTAGGAACAAAGAAGGCAAGTAAACCTTATTCATGACAATCACGTTCCTTGAAATTCATCACTCGGCTGTGGTACTTAAGGCACAAATGGAGAAGTGAATCACAATTTAAACAAAAAAAAAACGAGGAAAATGCAAAGAACATACACGTCAAGCTTTATTTATCCATTACACTTGCAGAGCCGGTGAGCCTGTGATCGTCCCTAGACGACTCTCTCGGAAGAAATTATCCCAAAGAGCCTATCCTTCATATCATCCACAAACTTGAAATAGGCTCGTCTCCAAGACTGTTTGATTACCAAACTGCCACAAACAACCCAAAATCCTACAACGAAACCCAGCCCCATGCTTACATAAAACCATAACCTTTCATATCTGTCGTCAACTTCCAACTCTCCTTTTCTATCTCCTCCATCTCTATTGCTCAATGAAGAGCAGCTGGTTGACAATGGAGGACCACAAAGCTCCGGGTTCCCTTGATATATAGAAGGATCATTGAATGTTTGAAACTGGTTGCTTCTTGGAATCTGTCCTGATAAGTTGTTGAATGACAAATTCAAAGAGTTCAACAAAGTCATTGAGGACATGCTAGAAGGAAATAGACCTGAAAGATTGTTGTGTGAGAGGTCAAGAGTCTCTAACCGCTGCAAGTTTCCAATATTATTCGGTATCTGCCCAGTCAAATGGTTCCATGATAAATTCAGAGTGCCTAATGTTGAGAGCTCTGTTATGTGATTCGGTATTTCTCCCACTAAATTATTGCTTGATAAGTCTATGGCATTAACGAGCGAAATTATCTTGCTATATTCATTTTTTCTGCCTTTGGCCACTATCTCCACGTGCTGGGAGAATGATATATGCTGTGTTGAGGGCAGTTCATTGAAATAAGGACCCACATAAGTAAAAGCTTCTAAATTGCCCAAACATTCTGGAATAGTCCCTGATAAATTGTTCTGAGCAAGATCTATGATATGCAGATTGGGGAACTTACACAGTTCTTCCGAAATGCTGCCTGTCAAGAGGTTGGCTCGTAATCCCAAGTAGGATAAGAAGAACAAATTATCTGAAATCAAATCAGGTATTGTCCCAAAAAATTGATTTCCTCCAAGATCAATAGAAAACAACCCTGAGCAGTTCTGCAATGTTGTAGAGAGCTCGCCAGAGAGATTGTTGCCACTCAGTTTCAAAAAGATGAGAGAAGGTAATGAACAAAGAGAGCTTGGAACGCCACCTGACAGATTGTTTTTTGACAAATCTAAGACCATTAATTTTTGCAAGCCCTGCAACTGGTTGGGAATCAGTCCTGATAAATTATTACTTGAAAGATCAAGAAAACTCAGATTTGCCATATTATTAAGAGAAGCGGGAATACTACCATTGAGAAAATTCCTGGAAAGATCCATATTGACCACTTTTGACATTCCTTGGCCTATGTTTGAGGGAATTGGTCCGGTGAAAAGATTGTTCCTCAGAGAAAGATTTGTAACGTTTGGCCATATAGGAATTGAACCCTCCAAGAGGTTGAATCCTAAATCCATCCACGCTCCAACAACATAACCGAAGCTAACTGAGCTAGGAAGCTTTCCTGTTAATTGATTATCAGAAAGATCCACCCACCAAAGCTGAGATATGCTCCAAAACCAATCAGGTATAGCGTCTGAAATACCGGCACTAGAAAGTGTGAGTTGAGAAACACGTATTTGAGTTCTGAGCCATGATGGAAATGCTGGACCTACTTGGCAATCACTAACTGCAACGTTTCCAAGACTGAAAGAAGGAATCCAGTCTCGACTCAAGTTGAAGATCACAGATTTGCTTGTGGATGATAGGGAAAAAGTGGATAATTTTGAGAGGTTCTGAAAATGATTTTCAGTGATGATCCCTTCCCATGAATTTCCATATAGATTAAGTTCATATAGCCCTGTGAGTTGCCCAATGCTTTCTAGAATTGTCCCATTCATTAAATTGAAAGATAGGTCCAACAATTCCAAACTTGACAAATTCCCTATAGACATTGGAAGTGAACCTGAGAAAGAGTTTTGGGAAAGTTGAAGGTGGTTTAAATACTTTAGGAAGCCCAAGGAATCAGGCAAGTTTCCTTCGAGATTATTTACACTCAAATCTAAGTAGGATAAGGTATTATTGCTGCATCCCGCCAAGGCATCCAAAAATTCATTTATTTTCCCACTAATCGTGTTATAAGACAGATCCAATCTTTGAAGGTTGCACAGGCTTCCCCTTGAAACCTTGGGTATGGAACCTTTAAAATAACAGTTGTAGAGTTCAACCTCTGTAAGGGTGCTTATGTTAAATAACCAAGAAGGTATTGGAGAACTGAAGTTGTTATAAGAGAGTTCAAGGACTTCAAGCGAAGAAAAATTTCCAAATGACAAAGACTCAGGGAAACCATTTAGTTCACAGCTGGACAAATGCAACTCTGTCAGGGAAGGAAGCATATTAACAGCTTCCAACCAATTACTTCCTGCCGTGCTAAGATTCATGTTGTCAAGACTAAGATACTTTAACGAAGAGAGACCCGACAGCCAGTTTAAATCTGAAGCCCATAGCTTCAAAGGGTACAAAAACATTGATAGATCAAGATGTTCCAAGTTTGACAGGTTTCCTAGAATAGGAGGAACCTTGCCATTAAAGGAAGCTCCAGACAGGTCAAGGAATCTCAAATTCTTAAGTGAACCTATGAATTCCGGGATAGGAATTCCTTGAAAATTATTTCCGCTAATGTCCAGGTAACTCAAGTATGTCAAATTAAGCAAAGAAGGATTTAACGTACCGCCCAACTGGCATGTCTGGTTTAATGGTACCAAGAAGCAAAGATTGAAGCTTTTGAGGTCAATCTTGACAACATTGCCTGTCATATTGTTGCAGCTTACACCCGTCCAGTTGCAGCAATTCTGTCCAACCCAAGACGAAAGCAGGCCCGAGGGATCCTTGAGACTTTTCCTGAATTCAAGCAATGCTACTCTCTCCTTCTCAATACAGCTGCCCGAACCAGAGTTGGACTCTGCAGCTTCAAGGGAATATGATTTTGTTAACAGAAGGAGGAAAGCGATTAGAATTTGACTTGGGGTTTTCCAGCTAGCCATGAGCTCTTCTTTTTTGCATAAAAGCAAAACCTGGTGACAAAGTTTAAGGATTGAGGTGGCTTTCGTCAACTTGTGAAATTGAGTTTGTTGACTTCCATTTTCTCCCTCAATTTCCTTAATTAATGCAACTAAATTTTCAACTCCAGGCTATAGTTGTTATGTCATACGAATCTTTTAATGCACCATTAACATGGTCAAAAGACAATTTATAGCTATATGATACATTTAGTGGTGCACTATTGTAATTCAAATTATAAACTAAAATCTTTTGTTAAGTTTGTTTCATATTGATTTTAACATTTTTTTAGTTTGGATTCCTTGCATCACGTCTGTTAAAGCATAAACAAGGTGCCAAGACAGATAAACCTGAATGGAGAAGAGACTGTAGTGTCGAACGAATTTCCTTGAGGTGCACAAATTAAGCAACTAAGTCAAGCCCATCCTGGGTACAGGTTTATGGTGTTGACTTATAAATATCAATAATCATTGCCAGATAGAATTCTTTAGAAAAAATTATCCAAAAAAAAAGAATTCTTTAGAAAGAGATTAACAAGGAAATCTATCCGAGTCATCACCCTGAAATAAACATTAACAACTTTGAAGAAAGAACCAGGGAGATTTCTACTGTAGAAAATTGTTAAGAATGGTGAAGAAAGACACATGGTAGGTTCATCAGATCAGTCAAATAATAATGGAATGAGAAACAGCACATCTATGTTTTGTTTTAATCCAGAGATGGCACGATTTGTGGCGCAGTTTGACAAGTTGAATGGTCAAGGAAGACGGTAATTATTTCTATTTTATTAATATATTAGTTTTTTTATTTGAGATATTATTATTAATATTAGTTTTTTAACAAAGGATATCCTCATATCTATTGACCTTGACCTTGACCTGAGGCTAATCCATTTTATGTCAAGAATGAAAAGTAAAAGTTCTATGAACAAGTGTGTTTTCGGAATATCAAACTTTGTTTAGCATTTTATTATTTTATTGAAATTCGTAAATTACTTTTATCTCACATTATCCATTTACTTACTTGAATAAGTCCTCTTCATCTTAAACCCAAACAATGAGACTCTAGAACGTCTTAATAATTGTTAAATGTCATCTAAACTAAACTCAATTAGGATGAATATTTGTCAATGGAGATTGGTTAAAGTAGTAAGAGCTTTGCCTTTGACCAATAGTGTAAGACATCTAGATTCGAGTTTTCATAGATCTTCTTTGGTAGATAATCTATAAGTTCAAAAAATTTCGTAAAATTAGAGTCACCTAAACCCTCAAAAAAGTTAGTAACTTACCATAACTTTGAAAGTAAGATAACTTACCATACTCCTAAACTTTTATACACCAAAAAAAAATTACAATGGATATTTGTTTATTCACAAAAGTTTATCGTAATGAATCAACAAGTATAGATTTTCTTTTTGGTTTTTTTCACCATCTGGTATCCGAAGCTTCGCTTCGACTAATCCAGATTCGAGCCGGGTAGGACCACAAGGGCGGCAAAGCTCTCCCTTCCAGGTTTTAAAGCAGCTGCGTACCCAAAGATTCGAACTCGAGTCACTTGGTTAAACTAGAACAGTCCCTTACCAACTGATCTACACCCCTGGGGGTAGAGGTGTCAAATCGGGTTGATCGGGTAGGTTTCGGGTTCGGGTTAATCAGGTCGGGTCAGTTTGGGTCAAAAGAGATTTTCGGGTCATTTCGGGTTTCGGGTCATTCGGGTTCGGGTCATTTGGGTTTCGGGTCATTCGGGTTTCGGGTCATTCGGGTCTCGGGTCATTCGGGTTTCGGGTCATTTGGGTCTCGGGTCATTCGGGTCTCGGGTTTTTCGGGTTTTGTCCTCGGGTTTGTCGGGTTTCGGGTCATTCGGGTTTCGGGTTCGGGTTTTTCGGGTTTGACCATCGGATCTTTCAGGTTACAGGTTTTTTAGGTTTTATATCATTTGGATTCGATTTTTTTTTATTTAACTCTCGAGTCATTCGGGTTATCGATTATTTTAAATTGAATTAAAGTTTTGATTTTATAAATTAATACTTAAGAGAGATTTTATCAAAAATATTATTTATTAGATTTGTTATAAATTGTAATTAAATTAATTAAATTTGTAATGTTATAAATGCATTAATTACATTAGTAATATTTATAACTTTTTTAAAAATTTTCCTATAAATTATCTATAGTTTTAAATAAAATAAATATTTAAATTTTTATTATTTACTAATTCATTTCTAAATTCTAATTGATATATAATAAATTCATGATTCATACAACTATGGCCACCATGAACCACTAATCTTAGTATCTTATTATCTTAGTGCTAATGACTTTGTTTTGTTCTTTCCTTTCTAAGACTTGTATATAGACTATACTTTATAGTGATTAGTGATTAACATCACCTACTTCTGCATAATAGAACAACTTGCACACACACTACATTCGGCATTCTCATTAAATTATTTGTTTTGGCGAGAACTAAATTATAAGGAGAAAATATATGACAACATATTGAAATTTTAATTTCAAATTTTTAATGTTTAGATACTTTTTGTTGGATAGATAATTCACTAATTTGATATGAATATTAGTAATTTATTAATACTACTATAATTTATAAATTTTCTTAGTTAGAATGAAAAATTATCATTCACATGAAAAAATTTATTTATTGATTTGATTAGTAATGATGAAATCAACATGGACTTTTGTAAATTCTCAAATTTTCCTTAATAATGTTCATAATTAATATTATTAAATTTAAGTAATAATATTCTATAAATTCATATAATTCAATCATAAATTCATAATAATAAAATTTAAAAACCATAATTATGAAAAAATATTTTTTTAAGTTCACTTTGATCAAAATTTTATCAAATATTTATTTTTATTTTCTTTATCAAATTTATTTATTAAATTTGAAGTTTATGAGGTATATAAAAATACTCCATCTGTCCCTATTTGTCTATTACAATTAATCATTTCATACAAGGTAAAAAAAGTAGTTATGGTATAAAATTTCATACATATTTACATTGACTTTCTTATTTTATCCTTATCTCTCTTCTTCTTTAATTCTCTCTGCTATTTAGAAAAAAATATTTATTTAAGAGAGAAAAAAAGTAGTTTAAAACGGTAATTTTAAAAAATTAATAATTAATGCCGGGATATAGACAGATAAAAAGGAATAAATAAAGTTTCTAGAAACAAATAAAGCTTCTAGCAGGAGGCAGATAAATAGGGACAGAGGGAGTATTTTATTAGTTTGTCGGGTTCTTTCGGGTTAGATTCTTGGGTTTTTCGGGTTAGATTCTCGGGTCAATCGGGTTACGGGTCAATCGGGTTTCGGGTCAATCGGGTTACGGGTCAATCGGGTTACGGGTCAATCGGGTTTCGGGTCAATCGGGTTACAGGTCAATCGGGTTACGGGTCAATCGGGTTTCGGGTCGGTCGGGTTCGGGTCGTTTACTTTTTTTAGTCAAACCAGATCGGGTTAGTTTCGGGTTCGGGTCGGTCGGGTCGGGTTATCGGGTTCGGGTCAGCTTTTGACAGCTCTACCTGGGGGTAACAAGTATAGATTTTCTAATTTAGAAAACAGAAATAGAAAAGCTAAAATCATAAATAGGCCTTTATTTATGGGCCTATTCTCTCATCTAATTACTATTTCGAATAATCCATTACTAACATTTATGGTGACATCCAAACGAAGAGCCCAAATCACTACAAATCCAGCCCGGGAGCAATAACAAAAGAAACGACCGAAAACTGCCTCGTGTCGTCGCTCCTATTTTCCAAACAGCCTTTGGAATTTTCCGTTGAAGGAAAAAAGAGAGAGACTTTCATAAGGACCTCGCATTCACTCTCCAACGATCGATGCAAGGAACAATGTTACACTTTACTTACTAGCCAACTGAACCTCCGCGACCAGTCAACCCTAATCTTAGAATGACCGGAGGCGGTCGGCGAGCCGCTCGGAGCAGAAACAAGTCCTCCACCGACGTCAACGAGGACGACGATGCTCTCCGCAAGACTAAATCAAACTCCAAACTCCGCAGAGATAAAACTAAAGATCACGGCAACGCTCTTCAAATCCTCAACGCTAATCTTAAAATCATGCTTGGCTTCAGCGTCGCGGCAGCCTTAATCATCTTCTTCTTAGTCAATCATCTCATTAATCCAGCTGCGGAAGAAGCTAAGACTCAGAGACCTAGAGTAGTCACTCCATTTCCCGCTCCCAAAATCATGGACTTACCTCAGGTATACCAAAAATAAAAGTCTACTACTGTTTTCCATTCCTCTCCCTCTTTTTTTCTTCTTTTTTTTAAATTTGAAAATTTTAAATGTAAATGTACATGCAAGCATATGTATTTGTTTTTCTATACGTATATGTACGTATTTGGTAATGGAAGATTGCATTTGTGGCAGTTTCAGGGAGAGCATAGAGAGAGCTTATACTGGGGAACTTATCGCCCTCATGTTTATTTTGGAATTCGTGCCAGGTACCGCAATATCTTTTATTGAGTATGTTTGGCGTTATAATTTTGAATAGAGGAGACAAATTCTAAAACCATCTGAATAGTTGTATGCTATTTGTTCTTTCCCTGAAATAGATTGTGAATAATTATGTGCTACTATTAGCATTCCCTTAGTTTTTGTGTATTTTATTTGATCCATCACTTAATCTTAGTTGTTAAAACCCCAATGTGGGGGTGTTACTTAGCTATTGTAACCGGCAGGACTCCTCGGTCATTAGTCGCGGGGTTAATGTGGCTTGGCGTGAAGGATGGGAGGTATTTTATGCGACATGTCTGCCAAGATTCTGATGAGCTGAGCACATATGGTTGGACAAGTCATAACGGACGTGATTTTGGACATCAGCTTCTGGTTGACCAAGATATGACTTTAGCAACAAGTTTCTTGAAATTTAAGGAGGATGGCAGTGGCTATGGAGGAGACTGGTCAGTTCGAATTAATGTGCAAAGTCAGGGGTATGTTGGCTTTCTTTAATTTATTCTTAGGGGATATATTTTGAAAAAAAGACCTTTTTCCTTATATAGAGTGCCATATGTAAACCTGATTGAGGTATGGCACTTTTTATGAGCTGACTTGATAATATGGGTTTCCCCGGTAAATTAAGAGCATTTTTTAAATGTTTGGTTATATTTCAGTTTACTGTACTATTATCAGTTGGTCAATGCTCATGCCAAAATGTGCACTTTTATTATGGGAGAAATTTGGTATTCGAGATTATATGGCTATTAGGTATTAGGTAAGAGCATCTAGAAGGACAAGGATAAAGTTGATTTTTGAAATAACAACAGAAAGATTGAATGAAAGAAGAATATGTAAGAGCTAGTTTGGTGCACCGGATTGGATTGGATAGGATGAGGAGGAAAATTACATTTAATTTATGTGAATAATCCTATGAATAATCCTCCCCACAATGAAAATCTATGTGAATACTATAAAACCACACTACAAATTACATGTAATTTTCCTCCTCATTCTATCCAATTGAATCCAGTGCACCAAACGTAACCTAAATGTATAAATCTGACAATGAAGTCTGAGGCCTATAATTTCTGGTGGTTTACAGAATCTTAGGTCTCGAATTCTTTTGGGAAATTAATGCATTGAAGTATATATTTGCCTTTCATTATTAGAATTCTCACATATAGCCTGCTCCACTCTTTGGAGATTGAGGTTTGAGTCCATTATTTAGTGAGGTTAAGCGAAGACCTGCTCAGCTGTAGCTTGGAGAGAAACATTTCTCACTCTCACATTCCTCCATGCACTCGTACTTGTATGTTTGCTTTCAAGCTAGAATAATAGGGTCTGCTGAGAATATATCTACAAAATGTATTTATTTGCACACAGAGCACAATGTTAAATTTTGAGAGTGATCTTGAATCACTATTGAATGTCTAATGCAATCACCATAATCACATATCCAGGTGGAATGACGAGATGCAGAAAAATGCACACCTCTTTTTCTACTTAGCAGATGAAGATGGAAATGCTCTAAATTTAGGTAGAGATATCTTAGATCTTCGAGAGACTTCTCTCTTGGCATCAGGGTCGAGAACAGAGATTGGTGGTTGGCAGTTACATCTAAAATCAAAGGTAAATGGAAATCTGATGACATAGTTAGAGGACCAGACGTGCTTCTATTTGAATGAAAGCTGATGCTAATGACAGAAATTTAGTTCATGTGGTAGGAAGTTCTCTGGTATACATGCCATACAAGCAACTAATAATCATATGGCTTTTGCTGGTTACCATTTAGGGAAGAGACTGATCTAAATTTTCACTTGTATAATTTGTCTTCTTTCTCTTCAAAGTCGTAGTTCTCACGACTGCCCGATTTTTAAGCAATTACAGGTGAGTTTCTTAGTCATGTTACAAATTTGAGTACTCTGGATACAAACGAAACTAGTCTATGTTCTCATCAATTGCCTTTGAAGGTTCATATTAGTTAACTAGCCTATCTTCTCTGGCTTAATGTCAACCTCCATGTAGCTTATATGCTTCCGTTATCTTTCTTGAAGTGTTAATGGACTAATCAAAATTTCCTGCCTAAGTCTCTCACCAATTGCGTTTTAAGGTTTCATTCAATAATAATTCTGGAGTTTAACGAACTTTTGCTTTTCTATAGTTTTTTACCTGATAGTTGATGCTGATCTCAAGTCAACTTTCTTATGTTCTTCCTTTGTAGGCTGATTTGGAAGTCCATTATTCTGGTTTCAGAACACCTCATATCCACAATTTGTCTGATCTTGTCCAGCAAAGCCTTGCATCCCAAGTATGTTATATACATGCTGGAGAGTGGATTTTTAGACAAAGTATCATCTTAATCTTTAGAGGTTCTTTTTTTGACTTCCTTTGGTTGTTTATGTTTGCCAGTTAATAAGGTTTAATCAGCTGCAGCTACCTGATATGTATGAGAGTTCTTCAAACATTTTAGTTTTTCAGGTATATTATGTATACACAACAACTTGTCTTTGAACCTTTTGCATTGTTGAAATTAACTCTGATTTGTGTTTCTTCTCTACCTACTCCTTGGTTTACAATTATTATGCAGATTTCTGGGAGAATTCCACTGGAAACAGATATTGTCTTTGTATCTGGAACTGGCATAACTTCGAGAGTAGAAGAACGCATAAGCAATCTTGCAGGTTTCTTTATTGTAATAAAATTATAGTTAATGTTAAGAAATTAGAGCAGCACTTAGGCTATTGTCCTTAGGCATAGGTGATCTTCATGCTTTTATCTTTTATCTTTAATATTTCAGATTTAAAATCCTTGGCTCCACTTTTCAGGTTCAAGTTTCTTTGGAAATCAGATTTTATAATACCTCTTTTCTACTTTGATTGTCCTCTTTTTTTTCCTTTTAAATAATCATCTAAAATTTTGTTCTGGGGACTTTCCTGACTTTGCAGGAACTTTCCCAATCACAAGTTTTTGTAATTTTCCTTCATAATCTTTTTTCTTTTCTGTGCTAATTTAGGTCTCTCATTGACCAATAAACTAAAAGAGAAACAACAAGAATTTGATACCAAATTTGAGAATTGCTTTCAGCTTGCTGACAAGGTATTGAATTTTCTATAGTAATTTCATTCTTCTGCATATTCTTCGGTTCTTCACTTTTTGTTACTTATTTCTCTATATCTACCATCATTCTCTTCCCTAATCTTTTTGCTGCCACTTTGAATATCCGTTGTAGTCGCTATAGGTCATGTAGGAACAAATATAGTTGGCTTTTTTCTCTCCATGTACTAGGTTATCATTGTCCGTAGTTGTTGAGAATCTTTAGTCCTGATCAAAGCTGCTATAAACTTAAGTTATTTGATCATCTAGAACATTTGTTTTTTGAGTATGTTGAATAAAGAGATTCATTCTCTCATGTCAGACATTTTTTATGCTACTGTCCCCCATGCTACCTGTAATTGACATTGTTCTGTCTTACTTATCAATCCTGACATTTACTTGGAATAGGAATTCTTGCTAGTTGCATAGCCTTTGGGCAATTATTTTGCAACTCAACAGAACAAACTATTATTCCGCTCTCTTTTTGGGATAAATTTGATTGACATGGTGTCATGACATGTTATGTGGCAATTAAGTGTTCAACAATGCTCAATAAGATGCCCTCTCCTCGGCATTCAAGGTTACATCAGTAGCCATTAAGACTTTTCTTTTCCTTCTGCTGTCTTTCCTTTCTGTTGAGTGTGTTAATTTTCTCTTCAACGAAGACTCTGATGCTGTATTCTTATGCCTGCAGCTTGATTCCAAATCCATTACCGTGGGCAAGGCTGCTATTGGAAACATGTTAGGTGGCATTGGCTACTTCTATGGCCAATCAAAAATTTCAGTTCCCAGAAATTCTAATGTGAGTAACTTGCATTTTCCTTTTTACTTCCTTTCGTTAAATGTAATCAAAGGTCTTTTCATAGGTACATGTACTTATTATTCAATCGTTCTAGTCAGTATATTTCTTTGATGGCATAATTCACGTTTAGGCTTGCATATCTGACCTGAACCCAACAAACCCTCTTGAGCTGCTCAAACTCAAATTGACTGGAAAAGTTAACAATCTGCGCCCGCCCAACCCAAATTAAAAAGCAACTGATCTTGAAAATTACCTGAACCAAAAATACTTGAATCCAAACAGCCAAAGTAACTAACTTGGAACTGATCCAAATCCAAAAAGTCCTATTTGATTTGACTTCTAAAAAGCCAAACCTGAATTACACAGATCTGAGATGACTATAACCCGAGAGGACCGGACCCAACGTACCCATTTACCACCTCTATGACATTCCTCAGCAACGTAGTTTAAGTTATGGGCTATCAGTTTTATGCTTAATTTTGCAAGAGCCATATATTCAAGAAGCGGAGTCAGAGAATATGTTTAAATTAGATTCTGAGAGCTCAATTATGTATGCTTGCTTGTCTCCAAGTAACAAGTTGCCAGTTGGAGTGTCTCTGTTCAAATGCTCCCGAAGTTGCAGTAGTGATATCATTCTTTGTATTCCAGGTCGACTGTAAAATTAAATCCAGTGCCACATGATGGTATATCATTCAGCTAAACTTACTTTAGGATCTCCTTTGAGTAAATTGCAGGCGGTTTTATTCTCAAAGAGAAAGAAATAACAAAGATCAGGAAAATAGAGTGATCCGATACTAGGTGCTTTCTGTTTGTTAAATTGGTTCATGTTGGTTTTTATGTACGTGTCTATTTGTGTGCTTTTAAAGCCTTTTTGCCTTTTCAGTGTTCACTTTGCACTGAACTAAAATTTTGCTAGAGCTTGTACTTATAATTAACAGTCACTTGTTTATGTTGACAAACAAAGTTATACAGCGAGCTATATCTCTTGCAGGTTAAAAGTCATGATGATTTTCTTCTATATTGGCCAGCTGAGCTATACACTGCTGTTCCAAGTCGACCATTCTTTCCAAGGGGATTTCTCTGGGATGAAGGTTTTCATCAACTACTAATCTGGTTAGTTGTGCAGTATTGTAAGATAAAAGTTCTTGCACCATTGCCTAAGTTTATTTCTGCAGTTTGCCACAATCTAGAGTTGATTAGGATGTATCTGGCTTATCATATGCTTGGGACATGTGCGTGCTCATATGTCCACAAATGTTGAGCAGGCGTTGGGATCTTCATATAAGCTTGGATATCGTAGGACATTGGTTAGATCTGATAAATATTGATGGCTGGATTCCTCGTGAACAAATTTTGGGTGCTGAAGCGCTAAGGTAAGTTGCAGTAAGCTCAAAGTTCCAAGTTTTATTAGGTGATATAATTCTGAGGTGTTGTCTGTTTTAATTGCAGTAAGGTTCCTGCAGAATTTGTTTTACAGTATCCAAGTAATGGAAATCCACCAACACTATTTTTGGTTTTACGTGGTAGGTTGTTTTCAGATTAAATTGAGCTATAATACTGTTAAGAGGGTAATTTAATTCCATCAACTCACGTTTTGGGGAAAGGTTACTTCAGTGTCATGAAATGGAATGCCACAATAATGCAACAAGTTGAATAATTCATGAATCCAGTAGATTTGGTCCAAGGCTTTCTTGCAGTGATATGCTTTTCATCATGGTCCATCACCAGATTATATGTGTGTGTGTGTGTGTGTGTGTATATATATAAATAATTGAAATTAGGCTATTACTTTGCTTGGGTTTCTTATGCATCAGGAGTTACATTATATAGATATGTTGTTCTGATGATTGCCAGATATTAAGTAATCTTAAATCTTTTTCCTTTCTGTAGTCTGTTATCTTTTCCTGGATTAAGATTCTGTCATACTTTGTAGATGATGTGAAATATAGAATGAAATTGTCTATTCCAGATCTGGTTAATGGTATCAAGAAGAACAAGTTCACAGCCACTGAAAGAAATGAGATTATTTCCTTTCTAAGACAGGCTTTTGTTAGGCTTGAAGGATGGTTCCAGTGGTTCAACACTACCCAGTCAGGTATGTTTATTAGTTTGTTATCTTTAAGCAGGGTAGGGTGTTTCATGTTAAATGTGATTGAAGGTTATCTGGTACTAGAATTGTTTTTATCACATTTGCTTTATCTGCATCTGCAATGTCATTATGATATGCTGTCAAATTTGAAGCTGTCAGATTCAGACCAAAGTTACCCAGATTTTAACATTTATACTCAACACTTTCTCCTTTGTGTCGTATATCTAGTTGTAACTTTTCTCTAGCAACTAGTTTGGGACGGATGCAGACATGCTTGGCATTTTAAGCATTGTTATTGACAATGTAGTTTAAATTCATACAGATATAACTTATAAGCAACTAAAGATTCTTTAAATTTGCCAATAGAATGGTGATAATAAAATGTTAACATGTAGAAACAGAAAATGTGGCTGGGCTTAAGGCTTTCTTTAGTTTGTTACACAAGTAACTTTGAGGAAGAACATTCTTTGGACTATTTTTTATAGAAATTATTATTAGATATTTACCAGGGTTTTTTAGTTCTGTTAAATGCATTTGCAATGGATCACAGAGAACCGAATGGTTGAGAACTCCTCTCTACCCAACACCACCCCAGACGCCCACACCACATCGACCGTGCCGCTCCCCCGGCACACAAACCAAATATATATATATATATATATATATATATCCCTGGCAAAACCTCTATTTTCTTTTAATTGTGCTATTATTTTTATAATCACAGGGAAGGATGTTGGCGGCTATTATTGGCATGGAAGGGACAAGTCAACAACTCGTGAGCTAAACCCAAAGGTTCTATGGTTCAGCATTTTGTAAATTATTGACAATTCTTAGTGAACAGAACTGCCATGGAAGCGCTGTGTTTCTCATAAACCACATGTTTTGCTTAATGAGCTTGCCCTTGGAGTCAAAGGAACATAATTTTTCATCGATAGGCTGCAGTTGTTTTGCCCATAATGTGCCAGAAACTTAGGCGTGCAAAATCTTTTCCTTGAACTGTTGAAAACCAAATATATGTTTGAAATCTTTGGATCCCGGGCTACTCATTGGATGTTTTATATACAGTTAGACTTTGACCTTGTCTAAGGTTTAAAGGCTTTTCAAATGAATGACTTTTCTGATAAGTCTGCTCATCCAAGCTTTCGGAGGTGCTTGGTTTGTGCAGATAGTTCACCACTTTACCCTTTTATTTTACATCATATAAGTTTGAGTTAGAAAATAAGAAATAAAAAGGTTCTTTTTAAAGACATCTATAGTAAATGGAAATGGTTTCTGCTGTCACCAGACGCTATCCTCTGGGCTGGATGATTATCCTCGTGCATCACACCCAACTGAAGATGAACGTCACTTGGATCTTAGATGTTGGATGCTTCTTGCAGCAGACTGTATGGATTCCATTGCAGAATTAATTGATAAGGAAAATAAGCCTGGAAAGGTAGAAATACAGTGGTTAGAAAAAGCATCCTCACAAGTATCAAAATTTTACCTACTAACTAATAGATCTTCAAAATGAATTGATACAGGAGTATGCTTCTACAGCTAAGCTGCTTTTAGACTTTGATATTCTGAATCAGGTTTGTCTTTTTCCATCAGGTTTTCTGAATTGCTTTCTTTTTATTTGTCAATGCTTTTAGTGGGTGATACGCAGTTGTTGAAACTATAAAATAAAGCTTATTCTTTGTAGCAGATTTTCTTTCTAATACTGCCTTTCTTGTTTGCATAGAGCAGAATGCTAGAATCTAAAGTGTGTGTTCGAATATTTTCATTCTAAATGAGACAGTTCTAATTGCTCTTGGAATTCAGCATTTTCGTGTCTCATTCATCTTGATGTTTAACCAGATGCACTTAGACCATACATCTGGAGCTTATTTTGACTTTGGGAATCATACAGAAAAGGTATGTTGCTTGCATCTTTCTTTTAAATGTGTAGTATTTGTCCGTTAATTTATTCACAAATGAATCATGCATGTTAGCATGTTATCCATTTTATTTGGCATTATATGCTTTTTATACACAGATTTAATGCACGTACTTTTTCAACTGTTATTGATATATTTTTGGTTCCTGTCGTTTTTTGCTTTTTAATTTTTAATTTGGACAAGGCTTGCTTATTTGATAGACATGCTTTATCTTAGGCAAACAATTTTCTTTTGGGCATTGAAATTTTCTGGGCTGTTATGCGCCTGCTATGTCCCAAGTGGGGTGTGCAACCTTTTTGATTCGACATGCTAAAATGTCCCTACATTGGGATGTGAACATGGATTTTCTTCTCTTTATTTGGGTGTCATGTCGTTGGCTTAGATCTCTGAATGTGAACTAGGAGTACCTTTTCTAATTTTGTTTTCTTTGAAATCACCTCTCTACTGTTAATTATAGGTTCGTTTAAGTTGGAAAGAAGTGATGGTAGGAAATAATCATGTTGAACGAGAGCTTGTTCGGGAGGTATTGGAAAGGCCAGAGCTGAAATTTGTTCCTCATGTTGGTTATGTCAGCCTTTTTCCTTTTATGGCAAGAATTATTCCACCTGTAAGTTTCCTAGAGGGTTTAATGACCACATTACTTTATTATCAGTTCTCTGCTGCCTTTGCTACGTTACATGCGGTTTAAAGCTTTTTTTATCTTCTTTTTTACAATTTTCATTCCTCATTATAGATTCTAGTCTACATGTTATAAAAAAATTTTTGGATAGAATTCTCAGTTTATTCTTTGCTTGTACAGGAATCATGGATTCTGGAAAAGCAGCTAGACCTCATTTCAAACCGTAGTATCTTATGGACTAATTATGGTCTCCGTTCGCTTGCCAAAACCAGGTAATCTTGAGCAGCGTACTGGATTTTCTGCTAGGTTTTTAATGCTAGGATTTTATTGATCTTTTTCGTTTTATGTACTTTAATCAATCTAAGTGTCTTCTTGCTTGTGTTCTTGTATTCTATAGCTCCTTGTACATGAAACGCAACACAGAGCATGATGCACCATATTGGAGAGGTCCAATTTGGATGAACCTAAACTACATGATTCTTTCTTCGCTCCGGCATTATTCGTTGGGTAAATGATTCTCACCTGTCACTGCCCTCTCTTCCTTTGCTCATCTTCCTAAAACCACTAGAAAAGTTACGAAAATGGAAAAATTTTATGATAAAAATGAAGAAATGATTCTCACTTTTCCATCATCTTTGATGCCTCTGTTTCTGCTGATCTATCAAGTAATTTTCCGCAGAGAATGGGCCATACAGAGACAAAGCCAGAGCCATTTATGATGAATTGAGACACAATCTAATAAGGTACAATTCACATTCTGTCCACCCTAGGTCTGTCAGTTACCATGCTCAACCATATCTTAGGTTCAATCCAAATACTTTTGCTACAATGTTGCAGAAATGTTGTTCAAAACTATCAGCAGACTGGGTTTTTATGGGAGCAATATGATCAGAAGCAGGGGAAGGGAAAAGGTGCACGTGTATTTACTGGTTGGACATCGCTCCTGGTATTAATCATGGCTGAAGTCTACACTGAGATTTAGGACGTTTTCAGATAAACTTTTTTGGTAGGAAAAATGCAGTTATTTCAATAGTAACAAAGTCCTATATTCTGTACATTATTCTGAGAGATAATCATCTGGAAGAAAGGGAAGCATTTCTGGAAAAATAATCGAAAACGTGATACGATCCCTGAAAATAATCAATTTGTAAGATTTCAGGGTATATACGACCTCTTCCTTCTGGGAGTATATCACCTTCCCATTTCCCTCAATTAGAAGGAATGCTGCTTGAGCTCCATTGTAAACGAGTAATACTTTTTGCTAGGCCTTGCTTTTTAGCCCATCATGGGAGTAGCTCAAGTAAACAAAAAAACTGTAACCTTTGCCGGCCTCTCTCTCGTGCGTTTTCATTTATATAAATATAAATAATTCTTTGGCCAAAAAAAAAAAAATATATATATATATATATATATATAAATAATTCGGTAAACTTGCTAGTGAGGTCTAATGATTCCATTTGATTCGATTTCTTTACAGTTTGACCAACTTGAACTGGGCCCAGCTGGTCGATCAATTTTTAAACTTGGATATAAAAGGGTCAAATGCCTCTAAATGTGGAGGTGTAATTTTGTGAAGTGTTAGCCTGGCCCGAATCCGGTCGGGCTGGGTCCGTCATGTCTTCACGTTGGGGACCTAAGCCTGGGCCAGCCTTGACACTCATTATTGATTTGCATTAAATTTGAAGTTAATTATCTATTTATTAGAAGTATAAAAATATCCATCCCCTAGTGGAAGCCATTAGAGGGATGCTGGATAGTTCTTGGATCTGGAGTCTGAAGCATATACCGAGAGAAAGAAACATGGAGGCAGACTGGCTGGCCAAATGGAGCTGCTCTCAGCGAAAAGGTTTATTACTAATTAGCAGGCCCCCGCAAGGTTTTCAAAATGTTTTACTGGAGGATATTAAGGGTGTTAGCCACCCCAGATTAATGGTTATTGATTAGTTGGGTTTTCAAAATGTTTTACTGGAGGATATTAAGGGTGTTAGCCACCCCAGATTAATGGTTATTGATTAGTTGGGTCGTTGACCCCGTTTTCTCACCAAAAAAAAAAGAAGTATAAAAATATAATTTTGGGATTTAACCTTAAAATTAACCCAGATTTAGCCTGAAGAAAGTTGGGCTTTTTAAGCTTGAGTTAGCCAGACCTTGCGCCACATACCACTAATACCTTTTTTGGCACTAATTTCCTGAAATAAAATGATGATTTAAAAGCGAAGGAGATTCACATTAGGCCAAAAAATTAATAAAAAAGAAGGCGAAAGAGAATTCTATTTGGATCTCATTATAAGCAAAGACCTCGAATGGGCAAGCAAAGTTTTTAGGAGTCTTCCATTACTAGATATGATCAACTCAGGATCTTACAGGTTGCCTTAATCAGGATCGACGAAAGAAATTGGAATCTGAAATTCAACCATTTGAACTCGTTGGACTATGATTTGCTCCCAGAACCAAAACCGAAAAATTCCTATCCTACCTCCATATTCCAGAGTCCAACTCTTTGATCCTCTTCAGGGGCAGAAAATTCTATTTATATAGGATAAGTCTAGTTCCTAAAACTCCAGGGTCATAAACTGATCATTGAACTCCAGTATCACTAAAAATTGGTGAGCACCGTCAAAACAGCAACTTTATATTCTCTCTAATTTAACTACAAAACTTAAAAGCAATAGGAAAGTATCAACAAAAGATGCATCAGCTATCTAGCTCATATCTTCAGTCATATCTTTGTCTTCAGCCATTATTATCTCCATATCCCTGATATCTCGCTTCAATACATTACCAAGCCTTGCAATGGCCTCTGTCTGCTGTTGTAACACCTGTCCCCAGGAAAAGATCATTTATCAGTATTCAAAATGCAGATTTAACTTCTTATTATCATATATAATAAAAGGCAATACAATAATCTTGGATAATTGGTGCAAATCCAAAAGTAGATTATTTGAAGAAGTATTAGGATTGTTCGCAGAATCTAAATTGTCATCGCAAATATCTATACACATATATTTGATATATGTGATGCTGAGCTACGCATCCGGAGGTAGCCCTTTCCTATGTCATAAATCCCCATCCGCCCATCTCAGGATTTGAACATGAGACTTCAAGATGAGGTCTCCAGCTCTAAACAGTAGTATGTCCCCTTAGTTGATGATAGGTAACTATCTGTTCAAATCCAATATCGAAGGATGCACTTGTAAAATAAATTGCTTCAAGACATATAAGGCAAGAAAGCTTAGAATTGCTCAATCTTACCTCCTGCATATCAGCAAGACTCTGCTCATGTATTTTAGTTGATCCTGGAAGATAAAGTGAGCCTCCAGCACCAATAGAATTTGCTTGAACACGGGACACTGTGAGCAAGCTTTGAACTCTCCTAGAAAGTTCTGCTCCGGATCCTCTTAACTGTGATTGTATCTGCTAGTCAGTGCAAGCTCTAGATGACAGTACAAGAAACTCAGAATAACATGATCAGAGGAAAGGGAGACTAGCCTGCCTAGCTATCGCAGCTAACTTCTCAGCCAATTCAACTTCCCCCTTCATTAAAGGCAACCGGCAACCCTTACCCTCCAGTGCTTCCACTATTCTCATCATCTTAAGTCCACCATAAAACAGTAAAAGTAAAAATTAAGTACACCAAAAAGATGAATAATGGGCAGAGTACTGCGAAAAAGGCCAAAAAACGTCAAATTTACAAAATTATATTTCTGATCAATGCCTACATCCATGCCAATCATTTTTAATTAGTAGCTAAATATGAACCAGAGTTTGTTCCCACCTTTAAGAGGCGCCTTTGAAGGCTTTGCTCCTTTTGTCTCATTCTCTGGATCCAAGGAAGAGTTTCAGCTTGAAAATGCCTTTGGAGCTGCAAAAAGAATAGATTGTGAAGAACAAACTCCCGAAAGGGATGAACAGAGATCAATAGAGGAGAATACATTACCATTTTTACATTGCTCTGGGTCATTCGCAATCTCTCAGCATCTGAAAGGATGACTTCATCTTGTAGCTGCCACCATACCAGAATACAAAATCAACAGAGGCCACTCAGAAAAAAAAATTGACTGAAACGGGAAAATGCAGTCAGTAGAAAGATATTTATCACCTTTTCTTCTAAATGCTACCAACAAAAATGATAACACACTAATTACCATGTCCAACAACAGTACTAAGAGCTCTCACATTTCAGTACCTTGTATATAAATCTACTTGGTTTTATCCTTAACAGCATCTTTCAAAGTCCCATGCTATTTCTTAATTCTTAAATTCCAAAGTACCAAAAAGAAAGCTACATAAGTTTGACAATGCAAGTGCAGAGAACGGCACATTAGATTATTCCCTTAAATTAGTTCTAATAACCAGTTTCCTAATCTTAAAAAATGCATGCACACGCTTGCCATTTGCATCCCCAACTGCTGATGATTTTCCAGACAATAACAGTAAAAAGTACCAAAATAGTTAAGAAAATCACTCTCCACATCTCAAATTAAAACTATAATTACCTTCAACCGCTGTGAAAGATCCTTAAAACCCTGAACAAGCTGAGGCCAGAGTCTTTCTCGATCACTACTCTCCATACCCTCCAGTTTTGTCATTGCTTCTGCCCACATGATCTACAATGTAACTATCATCCAATCTTAGTAAAGTCGTATTCAATAATCCCAGCCAAAAACAGAAGGGGGTGCGGTGGGGGTGGGCGTAGGGGTGGGAGTGTGAACTCCGTGCAAACAAGTGTAGAAGGAGATGCTAGTAAACTTACATCCGATACACCAGCAGGCTTCACCCTGAATTGAGGATCTATCACACTAAACAACAAATGCTGCATAACCAACAGAAACAATGTAGCTTCAATTCAAACCATAAACGAACAAAGGAAACAGAAACAATGTAGCTTCATGATAACAAATTACAAGCGTTCTTCCTCTTAATTAGAATTCAAAACAACTAGATTTTGAATATCAGAAGAAAACGAACCTTGAAAGCATACTTAGGGTTCCCGGGCTCCTCCTTGTAAGCATCCACAATCGCCTAACAAACAAACAAAAAATTGAGTGACCAAATAACTATGAACTAGGGTTTAGGGTTTAACAATTTTAAAAATTAAAAAGAGAAAGTACTTGGATATCACGATCTGCGAGAGAGAAGGGGAGAGGAGCAACGGGTGCCATTTGAGTTGTCAATTGAGCATTAGGGAAAGGAGTGGACAACGGAGTCTGGAACCCGAAACCAGTAGAAGGTGCTTGTGCGGCTGGTTGTTGAAATAACGGAGTCTGTTGCAGCTGTTGTTGCTGTTGCGTTTGAGAAGCGAACGGAGAGGAGAAAAGAGAAGAGCCCCCAAAACCCGTGGCGAAAGATGGAGTCGAGGGAGTGCCAAATGCCGGCGTCGAAGACGGAGTACCAAAAGCCGGAGTCGAGGACGGAGCCCCAAACGCCGGCGTAGAAGATGGAGCGCCAAACGCCGGAGTCGAAGAGGGAGTGCCAAATGCCGGAGTGGAAGAGGGAGTGCCAAACGCTGGCGTAGAAGAAGGAGTGCCGAAGGCTGAAGCCGAAGCTTGAGCCCCGAACATTGTTCGTTTTCTTCGATTCTTGGGAGCTCAAATCAGAAAAGAGATTTCGTGTTGTTTTTTTCTTTCTATTGGGAAGGCGCCATTAATTTGCTGGCTCGACTTTCGTCGTCGGGCCAGGGACTGAGAGAGTGTTTTTCCTTTTTCCTTTTTCCTTTTTCCTTAACATAATAGTAGAGTTAGAGGGTGTTTGGCTGATGACTATATTGCTGGCTGGGTTTGGAATGGGATACAAAAAGTCTATGTTTGGCTTAGACGAAATTTTTGAAAGGCGAGCGCTAGCGCCAAACCAAAAAAGTGGAAAACCAATTCTCGCTTTTACTCTCAGAATTACAATTTACAGGAACCATACGGATATGAATTCAATCCAATTTTTATTCTAATTACAACATTATTCTCGTATTGTATTTTATTAGTTGTAGTATCATTTTAACGTTGTAAGCCTGCAAAACAAGATGGTTAATTAAATTATTGCTAGTATATGTTTCCCTTCTTAAGTTATAACTTATAACCAACCAAAAATGTGAATATATATCTTATCATGACATTTTCATACGGGCAAAGCATGGCTGGTATACGCAAACTAATAGCGCATGACGACCAAGACCAACATCTGTTTAGTCGAATGAAAGGAGATTAATGCCCTTCAAGGTCGTGAATTCAAATTTAATGAATGGAGAAATAAGCTTGATAACTTCCTGGTCTAAACCAACTTGACTCCAGATTGTCGAAACTCAATGCGACTATGGATAGGGGGGCTTAATCCATAAAAAAAAAAAAAAGGCATTACAACCAGGAAAGGTAGTAAAAAGTACCCGGAAATCCAAGTAATTAGTTCAACATAAGCAAGATTATCCAACAGAAAGTTTAGGGGCATGACATGTTCCCACACAGAATAGTACTAACTCCCTTATTGCCATAACAAACTTAATACGGTCAAATTAACTTTATGAAAGGATGCCTAGCAAATGCATGAATACATTTTATACTTCATGAAGACCATTGGATATCAGGCAATGATTGTTGTCAAGTGTCAAGCTTTGATGGTCACACTGCATAGGCACAATCCAGAAGGCTTTATATCAGAAGTCTGCCACTCTGATCCAGGGGCTGCATTTGGATCATACAAAAGGGTATGGTAACTAGGGTCTCCCTCCACTGAGAAGAGTAAAAGTTTGCCATCAATTATCCCGAACCGAAACCCTATACTTGTGCTCCCTGTCAATGGAACAGGAACCATCTTCCAGGAATTGTCATCCGGATTGAATATTGCCAGCTTCCGCTGGTTCTTCCACTCCATGCAGAAGAGCTTCTTCTCCAGCACAGCATGAGCAGTCACCATGACACAACCATTTTTCATCTCACACCAAGTGTCCTTCTCAGGATTGTACACATCCACAAACCTTGAGTTTCCAATAGTGAAGCTTGACCTTCCACCCAAGACATAAAGTTTTCCATTCAATCCACATGCAAAACATCCCCAGCGTGGCCGGCGAAGACTCTCTATAAGGTTCCATGTGTTTGTATCGGGGTCAAATTCCTCCACAGTGTTGAGGCTCTCCCCTTCAATTCCGTAGCCTCCAACAACATAAACCATGCCATTTACCTCCGCGCAAGCAAAATCATAGCGAGGAATATTCAGGTCTGCTAATTTGCTCCACCTGCAATTATTAAGATGCTTAATACCAACAAGAATGGAAACTGTTACAATGATTCTATTCACACATGTATTGGGCAGGGGAAGGAAGTGGAAGAGGGTGTTTCATTGGCTGTTACTTCTAAGAGTAACGTGGAATTGGGGGACCACTCCTATACTCAGTTGTGGTCTAACTCAAATGGATGGAGACTTCCAAATAGTTATGGAACTTCCTTAAAATTTCCGTAACCAACTAGTAGTTGTCTATTACAAATTTAATAATTGTTCAAAAAAGATGGTTCAGCTGAAATACTTGACATTCATTAAAACCAATATAAAAAGAGGGGCCATTTAGGTAACCTTAAATTCTGTTCAACTTTAACCAATCTTACCGCAAGCAGCCCTAGGGAGAACTTTTAGCCTCACACAAAAAGAGCAAATAAGAAACAAACCTGTTGAGGCAAGAATCATATTGGTAAACATCTGCTGAAGCTGAAGCAGTCCCATTGATCAATGAATAGCCTGCCATGACAAGAAGCTTTCCGTTAAGGACAGCTACCCCAAATCCAACTTTTGCAGGACCAGGCATTGGTGGAAGAAGCTGGTGTTTCTTTCCCAAACAATCCAACACCTCCCAATGGCTTTCTGTCCCTTCACCATCCATAGTTAGAACATAAAGCCACTCTTCAAGCATTCCAGCAATTTTTCTCTCAGTTAAGAATTCTCTGCTTTGGATGAAAGACCTCCACCTCTTGCATACACCACCCATGGCAGGGAAGCTAGAACGAGGAACAAGAGCAAGGCAGTACTTGGCCACATCATCTGGAAGCCCAGGAAGCAGTGGGCTGTCTAAATCATCAACAGCCCAAGAAGACGAACGAGGATTGCCTTTTGAATGAATCAGTATCTCTTGCTTAACAGGTGCAGAGAGACACATATTGGGTTCTGTGATTCTCTTCTTTGCTCTCACAAAACCAGGCATTTTCTAGATTATTCTTGTAATACAAATATATCTCCCAAAGAATGCGTCAATACTTCTAAATGCTAGACAACTAATTAAAGAAACTCATGAAATCCATCACCTATAGGAATTTTACAACACCAAGGCATAAGAGATGTCGCAGAACGGATCACTTGAGCTGTTAATGCTGAGGAAATTCTATGCTTCGTCCAGTCTGATTCATGTTCCATGCCAGAGGCCTGGCTCTTCGAGTAATTATTCCCTGCTGCACTATGTGAAGTTCTTTGCACCCCTCTGTACCCTTTCCTTTGCCCACACATTGCCCAAATACCTAAATAAATCAGCAAGAGAGTCAAACAAAGTAGCAGTTAGAAACCAAGGAAAAAAAACTTTACCATGGGTCATAATCAAAGAAGTCAGAAAAACCATACCAGTGAAGGCCATAAAATTCAGCAAGTTTTAGCCCCCGGTAACTTCCATTTTCATGGAACCAGTAATCACCTGCACATATTAAAGTTAAATGAAGAAAGGTCAATTCAAATAGTTCCAAACCCAATTCATATAGAATATAAGAAGTTAATAACAGCAATAGTGACAGCAATAAGAGCTATTTTACCACAAAATACGCAACTTATTTTGACTACTGTTTTGCAGGCCGGTACCAGCACCAGCGAATGCTTGGAAACATCCAAGTCCAATCACAAGAAATAAGTAATAATGTTGATAAAACAAGTCCTCCTCTATGATTCTAAACTCAAAGAGTTCAACGCGTTGCCATTTGGGACCTCAAAGGAAGAACAAAAAGCATTACTTTATTTGCAGTGGTAGATAACAGGAAACAGGTAGAACAAATAACTCAAAGGCCTTATTATATTCCCTTAACTTCAAGACGCCCAGATCTCGATTTCACCTACCTACCTACCAGACAGAATGTGCAAACCAACCAAAACTTGGAGCTAAAAATTATGTCTACAAACGTAGAATTATTACCTCTCTCTTGATAAACAAAAAAAATCAAGAATCAACAAGAATGAGTTCTTAGGCTAAAACCATAGGGAGATCAGAGATCAGATGCAATTTCCTCAATCATGAAGCAAGAGGCAGCAAATAAATTGAGGAAGAACTTGATTTATCTTGGGTCGTAAACAAAACAGAAAAAAAAAAAAAATATATATATATATATATATATATATATATATATATATAAACAACGAAGCCCAGATTCAAAAACAACAAAAAGAACACAGTTGTTCTTCTCTAAGCTTGTAAGGACTAGAACAGGTTGGAGCGAAACACATTAGATCTGAACATGAACACTAAACACCCACAACAACAAAAACAAAATTATACTAGTAATTGAAAAAAAAAAAAAGACAGAACCAAGTTCATGTCTGAACAAAACAAAAAGTTACCTAAACTAGAACGAGTAAAGAACAAGAAAATCTCTGTCTGCAACGCACCAAAAAACCAACATTTCAAAACGAAGGGAAGACAGCAACAACATTTTGGATAAACCCGTGTAAGAAGTGAATCTACATCTAACTAGGAGAGTAGATAGATCTCATATTGAAGTTTAGATTATTAGAAAGGGAAAAGAAAAGAAGAGAAAAATGAATAATAAAGGATAATAAAAGATAAAGATAATGTTGAGAAAAGTTACCTGAAAAATAGGCAAAAAAATGTTGAGAGTTAACAATGTTTTTGGTTTATAAGATATGTGAGAGGGGAATTGGTGTATTGGCGTTGATGCAAATGAGCGTTGAATGAGGAAATGAATGAGAATTGTATTTATATTTATAGGCATTAACATAGCAGCGAAGATAGAACTGACAGGGAGCGACCACGTCAGTATGAGATTTCCACCCATGACCCAACCTATCAGGAAGCAAACCGGCATTGTTTGGTTCCCAAAGGAAAGGAATTAGTTTTTTTTTTTTTTAATTGTTCATTAAACTATATGATTTTTAATTTGTTTGTTTGGTTTGGATTAGGCTTAACTGATGGAAGATCTTATCAACAAGTATCAGTCAAGGTAATAGTGATTTCTACTCAGATAAGGGTGAAAATATAAGTTTAACGGAAGTACATTTATTAAAAAAGTGAAGAGCATCAATTCGAAAATGATTAATTTCTTCTAATCAATAAGACCTAATAATAACCCTTAATTAAATAAAAAAAATTAATGGGAGATATTTGGGGTGGGTCTAAAGTTATTGAGAAGGGGTTTTTTTTTTTTTTTCTTTTTCCTTGTTCTTATGAGGAACAATAATTAAAATTATTATTGTATGGAACATACAAATTAATCAACGAATGAATATCGGTAGATAAATCTAATTAAAATTTGACTAAACTCACATTTAATTAGATTTGAACCTAAAATATCATAGCACTCGAGAATTTATTTGTGAGTTGTGAATTGTGATTACCCTACGCAATTCCTCAATGATTTTATTGTTTTGCTTTTTTGGTTGAACGAATCCTACATTGGTAATTCTTTTTATTAAAATTCATACTAGAAGTTAGAAAGAAGAGAAATTATCTTGTTCAATTAAACCAGTTTAATTGAAAAATAAATATAGATAGGATCTAACTTAGCCATTTAAAAGATACTAAAGATGGTGGTACCACTTGGACTCAAACGTTAATGGTAGGTTTAAGAATCAAGAAGTGGAGATATTAAGTTCAACCCTATAGCATGCCGGTAAAAATAATTAGTAATAAAAGGCAAGTAGCCTTTGGCCTTTTCAGTCATACCATTTTCATTTTCAAATAGGTTCAAGATCAACTGGTAAAAGATTTACACTCGTTTACATTGACATAGACAAATAGTAATTCACTAACAAGTTCCACTTGATGTTGTGACATTCAAAATCAAATTACCACGAGTTTGAAAGATCAAAAGGAGGGGATTACTCAAAGGATTCCCTTATGTCAATGGGGACGGGTTAAAGTTGTAAGAGCGCGAATCAACTATGTAAAATACTCGGATTCAAGTTTTTACATATTATAAGTTTAAAAAATTTTATAAAATTAAAATTTGTAAATTTTTAAAGAGATTGAAGACTTATCTTGACCTTGAAAAGTAAGGTAGACTCCTGATCTAAACATTTTTTTGAACAAAACAAAAAGATTCCCTCATCAATTTTCACAGTGTCATTGTCTGTTCATTCTCGTGGTTGGCGGTGGCTGATTTTCCTGTTACTATCCACTGGACAGTGTGTTCTGCAGTGACCAAATTATCCTTGACGCGTTTGCATTCTTACTAGCTTTGTTTTGCTTCGAAAGATGCCTAAAGATGTTTATGTCTTGTAATAGACTGCTGTTTCTTCTTCTTGTGATTTCTAAAATTAGAATAGACGCATTGACTTCCAATGTAATGAAACAGAAGCTTCATTTTCATTTAATTAATTAATTAATTTAATGATCCGTTGTCTGATTTCAAAATTCAAAGCGCATGCTCAAATCTTCCACTACTAATCCTCCTCCATTCAATTTATAATTGACTTTAAATTATGTACGTCCAAAATCCAATAATGTTAGTTCTTCTTTCTCGTTGGATGCTCTCCAATCGCTCACTAATTTATATTACTGTACTTGACTTGACTATTAATTCTAAATTTTGCAACTTTTACAAGACTGGTCATCCCTTAATATTTCGAGTTCAGAAATAAAAAATCATCCCAATCATTTTGACTAATATTTATTGATTTTCGCTATCATTAAAAAATAAATATGTACTAATTACCAAATCAAACTTTCAGGTAACTTTATATCTTTTCACTTCTAGACTCTGGTAGATCAATGAAGTTCATGGACGATAGTATTTTAGCATTGGAGTTTGACATAGATAAATGATTTTCAAGGGTTTTGACTGCAAGCTGTGTTCACCCCAAGCTATACTTGTGGTATCTTAGGATAAAAATAATCAAATTCAAAGAGATTTAAAGAGTTTTATTTTTATTGTTGGTCAACCTGAATGGAAATGAATTAATCTTATACCAAAAACTGAAAATACCCCTCATTAAATAAAGAAAAAAATCAAAGAGATTCACTTGCGGTTTGGGATCGGCATTTTTCCTGCATGCCACATGGACACTTCCAGAATCTCAAACCCTCCTGGCTCCTGTGGTTAAGGATAAATCCCGCGACCTGGGATGTTGAATTTAATAAAATTCTTGGCAACGAGCTTTGGATGTGCACGTTGGTGGTCGCGCCCCATCGACGACGACGACGACGACGACGACAACTGTGGCAGTTTGGTTACGGGTGTTGTGTGTGGCATTGACGTAATATCTGGCAAGATGCTTGGGCTTGTTTTGGGAGAAGACAAGGTTTGTTAAGTATTTTTCCTTTTTGACAATGGGTGGAGTCGGGTCGAAGTTGACGGCAAATGGGGCCCTTTTTTGTTTGATATTTTTTTCAAATCTTGGTGGGACCCGGGTAGAATAGGGTAGGGTAGCTGGCTTACGGCACCCTTTACGGCCTTAAAGGGCAGCCCTTTTTTGGTTTTGGTAAGCATGGCACTTTATAAGGGAGAGGGTATGGTCGGTACAGTGGCAGGATAGTGGTGCATTATATATTCAATTAGTCATATACATTTAGGAAATATTTCATGGATTTCTTTTAAGTTCTCAATGTTTGGCAACTATATTAAATTTTGACTAATGCAAAGTTAAGTAGTGTCGGATTTAATTTTGTAATAATCATCTAATTACAAGATTCACCGCTTATTTATTCAGAACTATAATTGATTTTTTATTTAACAAAAGATATTCTCATATTTTTGACTCAAGAATCATATTTTTCGAGTTAAGTTAGTTTAATATATAGATAAAACTCTCTTAATAATAATTTTCTTCATTCACAAGATTCATCGAGATTTTCCGTAAGGAGAATAAATATTAAATTACTTGAACCAATCAATTATTAATGAATTCTAATTAATTAATACTGATAAAAGAATACATATAATTTAGTAACCATTTTTTTTATAAAAAAGGACTTCATAAGAAGTTGTAACACTTGCCAATTCCTCAGGATAGTTTAGTAATCATTGATATATGCATATGTATCTTGCAGAAAAAAACTTTTCAACTTGCCAAATTCAACCCATCAATTGACCTACTTAATATGACTACATAAGTTTAACCACAAACTTTTTCTTGATGAAACAAGAAAGAGATAAAATTTAACTTAATCTAAAACCTCTGACGAAAGCAACCCCCTAGCATCGGCTTGTAAAGCACCAACAGCTTGTACTGGTGGAGATCTCAGCAACTCATAATCATCATCCATGCTACTATCTGCACAGTACAGAAGTTTTCTTCTCTGAGAGTGTGGCGGAAATAACACTCCCAATTTCTATCTCGCAACTCCCTTATCCAGGATCAATACCCCAGCTGGATGACAAACTTTAAAAGCAATTCATTTAATGGATAAGTTCTAAATTTTAAAATATTTATTATGCTAGAGTTTGAACGGTTGTAATTGTATCACATTGAGTGGACAAAAAATGTTTAACTCTCAATTTAATCCTTAAATTATAGTATCAAAAAAGACAGATTGATACATTTTTTTTAAAACATATTAGTTCCTAAATTTTTATTTTGTGGCACATAAATCTCTGAATTGTCGAAAACTTGACAGAAACCGTTTGATTCTTTATCTGACAATGATACGACTTTTCTATGTCAAGTTTTTAATTTTAAATGAGAGCCATAGTTCTTAATTTTTGAAGGTTTTTATTAAGTTTTCTTTTATCTAAGGATTTATATATCTTAAAATAAATATTTAATAACTAAGATTGTCTCAAATAAAAGTTTAAAAATTAATCTATATTTTTTTATATAATTTAGAAATTAAGTTGGATAAAAAGTGATGGGTTAGATAATGTAACTCTTCTCATAGTCTCTTGGCACTCAAATCGATAAAATTGGTTAAGGATAGCAATGTGGTCCAATGTATGGCATGGGCACTTGGGCATGGTCACAGCGAGAGTAAATCAATTAGCTTTCAATTAGTAGGTTCCTTTTTCAATTCTAGTGGTTGCAACATTAAATGGCTTGTATAGTTAACACTACATTTAGAAATTAACTACAACTTAAACTTTACCTTATTTCGGGTACCGTCACTTTTCCTTAGTTTTGCAATGATAATTTCTTTACTTTCACAACCACTTGATAACGAGATTTGTTTGTTCAATATGGGAAACATTTCCTTGGCCATGCCTTCCTTCAAATATTCTAACCGTCAAAGGCAAAAACTGAACATAAAATATCTAACCTTGGCTCTCCCGACGGCTGATATTTCATCACAACAGTTGGCGATTGGTGAAAAGTGGCTGACCTTGTCGGCTTATATATGTTAGTGGAGAATATATTTCAGAACACAAAAACTTAATTAACAATATGTAAATGAGTGGCAACTCCAAAGAAAAACCAAATCGGGCAAATCTTTTCTAATTGGGAAATGAATATGATGAGACTAAATTATAGGGTAGCCCACCAAAAGGGCTTGAGCCAATTAGCCAATCCGTATTAGTGCCATAACCGATATTAAACTCGAAAATGAAATCTAAAAAGGCAGACAAAGTTTATGTGCCGTTCTTTTCATCTGTGGTGCAATTTTATATGCAAAAATGTCGTTGCCATAGTTGCTTTGTGGACCAACTTCCTTGGGAGACCAAGACCTAACCCACATTGTTAACATTTTTAGATGCTGTCATTGTTGTTTGATTTTTCTCGCCCAGGAAAAAGACTAAATAAGGAAAAAAGGGTTCTCAATTCGGAGCACAATTAAAACAAATATAACCCTTCCTGTTAAAAAAAAAAAAAATACAAATATAACCTTTAGGGTTGATATTCTGTATAATATAAAAATTTCACATGTCAATATCTAAAAACGTCTTATTAGTGATAATGGTTACAACGTTTAAAGAATCAAAATACAAGGATCAATAATTCTCCATCAAACAGAAATGATTAGATGTTAAAATTTATATAAGAAATCTCAAGTTTAACATCATTCCTCTCTCATGTAAACCTTTTTTCCTATCTCTTATATATATATATATATATAAATTTCAAAATAAAAATGAATTATTAAAATGATAATTTTCTATAAATTCGACTATTAAATTATTTCGTATATTAAGTCAAATAAATACTCGAAATAACCCAATTATTTTACCTGGAGAATATATACTAATTAAGAGTTTGATCTTATCTTCTTGGACTACCCCATTATTTTGATAGGTCAAGCACGTGGTTTCGTTGAATATGATTCACTGGTTTTTAGTTTGACTTCATTCTCAAATCCAATGCTGATTCATCACATCAAGGATTTGGATTTGGGTAAAATCCGATTCTTATCCCTTGGACGACTATAACAAATTAAGTGGTTGCCTTTGTTATTACCCTTTCAACTCTATGTAGTTTCTTTTTTCTTTTTTTTTTTGGAACGTCACTTTTGGCGCATGAACTGAGAAGGTTTTTCCTAGAAATTGAGAGTTTTTTTAAAAAATTATGCTGATCGTCCATTACTCCCGGGAGATAAAGTCGTTTGATCAAAAGAATACAAATATTTTAGGGGACAAAAAAGAATGAATGACCCTTTGTCACGCCAAGAGGGCCTTATTCCTTCTAATTCTGTTCTACGACAGATAATGATTTGCAAAATCCAACGTTGCAGCAGCTCATTTCTTAAGCAAGCAATCTGTTTGGTGTTTATCTGATTGATCATTGTCCAAGTCAAATGTCGTATAAGAATCTAATAAAGGGATTGTTTAAGTTTGTCATAACATTTTTTTTTTCAATCATATAATAAAAACCAAATTGATACCAATGAAAGTAAGAGACAAGTTGAACCATAGAAGATAAACTGTTGAACAAAATGCATACATCATTATTCATAAAATAATTATTTTTTTGGGTAATTAAATTTATTTATTTTTTGTTTAACTAAGGGTATTTTAAATCTTATTGACTCGAAACTTATCTCTTTCAAGTTGGAACATGAAAAATAAAACTGTCTGAACGAATATATTTCCAACGAATTGAACTTTTATTCTTATTCTTATCAAGTAGAGGCCACGCAACCAACACTTATTGATCTTTCATTAATTAAATGTAAAAGACATAATCAAATCAATAACCATAATATGTACATTTTTTTGTATGGAATCATCATCATCATCATCATCATCATCCAGGAATCCTGGCCTCTGATTAAATAAGAGTGCATGCTTATCCTTACTTTCTTGGATCTTGTGAGCCTGCCTCCTCCATTCACTTCTTACAAAATCTCCAAAAAAATTAAGAAGTTCTTAGTTGAAGATTAGGAAGGAAGGAGCAACTAAACATAAGCAAGTAGGCGACATCTCTAAAATATTATCACAAGGACAAGGATATGCAAAAGTAAAAATTTAAATTTAACTTTCAAAGACCAAAAACGACTTAGATTAAGAGCATGAGCTTCTTCTTAAGAAGGCCATTTATAGAGAAACGATGTCAACAAAACTTTGTAGCAAAAATTCTGGAACCGAGTTTTAGCTCACTGGGCCTTGTCCCTAAGGTGGGCCGCGGGCCGTTGGGTGGTTTCAGCTAGTCTGGCTTCGCATTCCAATCCGAGATCTTGCGGCCCTTTCCCTAGGGCTTTGCTTGCCCTTCAACTAACCCAAAGACTCTAAAGAAATGCTATACAAATGGGCCTGCTGCTCTCTTTCTTCCTCCTCTTATTGTTGACGTGGCCCAATACTTTCCCATTTTTATCCATAAATAAAAGTTTGGATGTAACGATGTCGTTTAAAGGCGAACCCAAAGCACTCGGGTCGTTGTATAAAAAATGCCGCGCCCTGAAAAATGCGAGGGGAAGCTGCTGGAGACTCCCTCGCTTACCAGTGAAATGGATAAACTTGAAAAAGAGCTAACAGCTTCTCAGTTCTCACGCTTTTCTTAACCCTCCATACATGAAATAAATAAAACCAATAAAAAATCAAATCAATTCCCACTTTGTTTCCAATGCCGATCACTTCATTTTCTCTGTTCCGCAACCGAGCACCCGCCTTAACCACCACTCTCCTCCGCCACTTATCACCCAATCGCCACCTCTCTATCCTCGCTGCCAAACAGTCCCCCTCTAATCCAAGACAGAACGTATCCAGAAGGCCCCAGCCGAACAAGAATCTCCTTAAAGCCAAACATACCTTCAAAGACTACTCCTCCCTTGCCCCCGTCCTTACTCCTAATGAAACCCCTACCCTCTCCGATTCCCAAGCCATCGGCACCGTCGCCGCCGCCCAAGCCAACTTCATGCGCGTCATCGTCCATCAGGAGCAGAAACCTCAGAAAGAAGAACCTTCTAGGCGCCCTGGTGGAGAAGAAGATTCCGGAACTAAAATCGGGGTGGAGTTGCTGTGCGTGGTGAGGGCGGTCTTGAAGAAGATAAAGAGGAGGGTTCTGGTAGGGGACAAGGTGGTTGTGGGGTCCATTGATTGGGTGGACCGACGTGGCACAATCGAGAATGTGTTTCAACGGAGCTCAGAGATCTTTGACCCACCCGTCGCCAATGTCGATCACTTGCTCGTTCTTTTCTCGATGGAACAGCCGACGATCGACCCCTTTATGCTTACTCGATTCTTAGTTGATGCTGAGTCCACTGGAATTCCCCTCACTCTTGCTCTGAACAAATCGGAACTCGTTGATGAAGAGGTTCAAATCTTTATGCTCTTCTCTTTGAAGTTATCACAATTGCTAGGTTTTCGTTACTTTATTGTTATTTTACTTGTTTTAGTAATTTTTCATTCGTTGACGTGATATTTAGTTCTCTAATAACTTCAGTGGTATTTGTTTACAGAATTTATAAATGAGACATTGGAAATTGGAATTGAGCAATAGATTATAGGGCAAATACAGAGAAACGTGCTGGAGCAAATAGAATGTTCCACAATTTTTCTGAAATTTGTTAGTTGTGATGCATGGTAATGTTACTCGCCTTGATGTGGATTCAACTTTGGGAAAGAAATGAATGGAATTGTGGCTTAAAGTAATTTTTGTTGCACGTTGTGTTGTTTTTGGTTATTGAATATCGAGTCCCCCAATTTTTCTCTTATGGAATTTTTCTGTTATATTGAATATCAAGTCTTCTAATTGTTTTGTGCGGTTTTCTTGGCAAATAATAAGTTGGAGTTTTGAAATGCATGTGCAGACAATTATTGCATGGAAGAATAGGTTGCGAAGCTGGGGTTATGAACCGCTTTTTTGCAGCGTTGAGACCAAACATGGCCTTGATTCTCTTGCATTTTACTTGAGGGATCAAACGACTGTAATTGTGGGTCCAAGTGGGGTTGGAAAGTCTAGTCTTATTAATGTTTTGAGAAGTAATCAGCATGCTTCTGATGCCCATGAAGGAGATAATTGGTTTGATCCTGTGGGTTTGTTTCCTTATTCTTCAAGACTTCTTTTTCGTTTCTCTTTTCTGTGTTGAGAATGGTTAAGTGAAGTATGTTTCTCTTCCTTAAAGAGCATTTCTTTGCTTAGATTTTGGGCAGCAAGTGGTTTGAAGATCAGAGGGTTGGGGAGGTTTCGGCAAGAAGTGGCAGGGGAAAACATACTACTCGACATGTTTCTTTGCTTCCTTTATCAGGAGGGGGCTATCTGGCTGATACTCCTGGGTTTAACCAACCTAGTTTGATGAAAGTGACAAAGCAATCTCTTGCCCAAGCTTTTCCTGAGGTTGTTTGCCCACCGACTGTAGTATTATACACAATTTTGTAGCACTTTACTCTCCGTGTATGCTGCACCAATTTCAAACATAGATCTGCACTTGTCTCCACATGTTTGTTTCATCTAATATCTTTCTTTCGCTATCCTTCCAGATTCGGAAAATGCTAAAAGAGAGTGAACCTGCGAAATGCTCATTCAATAATTGCTTACATCTTGGTGAGCCAGGGTGCATTGTGAAAGGGGATTGGGAAAGATATTCATACTATTTTCAACTTCTTGATGAGATCAGAATCAGAGAGGAATTTCAGTTAAGGACATTTGGGACCAAGAGAGAGGGTGATGTCAGGTATGTGAACTAAATATAGAGCATATGCACATTGCTTAAAAGTTATCTGCTTCAACTCAGTGTAATTTTTGAGCATATGCACTTTTTCTTATATTCGTATATAATCTCTAGGCATATAGGTCAACTAGAGCCAAGAGTAATGGACAAATAGAAAGCTAGGAGCTTTATTTTCATTGTTGTTTACATTGATATATAATATTTTACTCTGGATAATCCAATTAGAGTATTAACTTCGTTTTCTAGTAATTAAAGTTACTACATTATGCATGAACATATTGAATGTTCATGAATTCCCCCTCCAGCCAAAATGGTTAGAGGTTGGAGTTCATGCAGGTCTCAAGTTCGAAGCCTCCCACTACCCCTAGGTCTGTAGGCCCCTTTCCCTACCTCCTATGTACCAAAAAAATATTGAATGTTCATAATTTTGTTTCTAATAATTATGAAAACTGCCGAATGCTATGGTGTTTCTCTAATAAGATAATTTAGTTCCAAATCTTGCTATGGGGGGGATCCTTTACATACTTCTCCAATGCTTTTATATCATCAGGAATTGTTACTTGTTGCTTGCATAGTTTTCATAGTTTTGAAACAGTTGTCTAGTGGGAGATACTTAGATCTACGATTCTCTAAATTTTACATTTCTAAACAATTTCTTTCTTCAAGTTGGTATACTATGAGAAGATATTCTCCTTCGTGAAAACCGATATAACAATATATCTGTAGGAAATTACCCAAAACCATATATTATTTACATCCACATTTTATGTTTTGCTGCTCATGACATGTTGTTGATGATAAAAAGGAACTTATTTCTTCTTCTTTTCTTTAATTTTGATACTTTTTCAACTTATCATCGAGGTATGGTTAAGTTTTATAAGTAACTTGCAAACAAATCCTTTGGTTCTGAAATCTAAAATGCCATTTGCAGGTACAAGGTAGGAGATATGGGTGTTCAGCAAGCTGAACCTCGACTGGAACCAAAGAAATACAGGAGACCATCACGAAAAAGGATTAACCAGTCAATATTAGATGAATTAGATGAACTCGATGACGACGATAGCTTAGATTTAGAAAATGACCCAATTATAAGAGCAATAGAGAAGGAAAACCAGTAGAAATTTCACTGCCTTGTACTGTACAGTGTAAATAGTAAGGTTAATCCTTTTTTGTGTGGAAGAGAATGGGCATTTGATGTGCCCCGTTGCTGCTAGCATCAGACGCGGATGAGAATTGTCAAGCCATTACTGATTTTTGGTATAACCCTTGTATGACAGCATGCTTACGGTTTTGCGCTGCTGCTGCAATGCATGTAATTAACTTTTTGTCAATGGTTGGTTTTTGTATAGCTGTCATTATCATTTCCAAGTTCCATGAAGCGAAAAGTTCCCTTTCTCTAAAATGAAATAGAAAAGCATTAAACCTCAAGTGAACAGTTAGTCGATGTTGTTCGTCTGTGCCAGCCAGATTGACCTGCCCATTTTCATTGCTGTAAGATTACCGTTGCAAGCAGTAAGAAAAATGTCTTCTACTGCATTTCCAAAATTCCAATCATTTTCATCTCGGCTGAAATATATGAATGTCCGGCAGGTTTAAACAAAGCAGATTCCCATTTTATGCACATCTTCCAAAATTCTATTCCCTACTTATCCTCATAAGCGGAAAAAAAAGGGGGCTTGAAGCCGTTCTATGTTTCGGCCCAAACTGCTGAATACCAATCTCTACATAGAATTCAGGCATTTTCTTTATTGATTCAGAATTCCTATCAAAGCCAGCAGCATAACAGCATATGAGGTCCCTATGTTCGCCAAGCCAACAAATTTAACAGCCACCATAATGAAATCAAGGCAATCTACATCACAACCCAAGAATAAAGAGAAATTTCTGCTAGAGTTTGGCGGGACAGAACAAAAGCTCAGGCATGCTGATACTGGTTATTCACCTCAGTTACAAGTACCCGTCATGGCAGGCATAGTCATCAGATATCATTCATTGACATGTTGAGCGACCCTAGCGAGCGTAATTAACAAATTTCTTTTCCGTTTCAAATATTTGATAGCAAGGCAGTAACATCTAACAAAATATATTAGTTATTAGAAGCGTCAAGATGAAAGAGATGCATAAGAAGGATTCCCTTGAACTAACTGTTTCAGAGTTCAAAAAATTCAGGGAAACAAGAAAGACTATAGTATCCCGTTGTACACACTCAGGCAGGAAAAAAATCAATTCAGCCCCTTGACAAATTGTATCGACTGTAAAATCAAATAGAAAAACCCCTACTTCTTGGTGGTTTTCTTCTTCGAACTCACTGCCACCTGAGGCTTGGGATGCTTCTCAGCTTCACCCGCATCCAACCACTTGAGTGGGTGGCGGTTGAAGAAAGGCCAATTTGGAATAGTAATCAATGTGGTGAGAGTCACACCACCAGCATATACCAGGATCATCATCTGAAACGATCCCAAAACATAACCCGTTGCAAATGCAATCACCGCAAACACCAATAGCATTATTTGCATTATCTGCTCGGCTAGCTTTTGCCCTTGCCAATCCATCTACAATGCAATTCAATTATCAATATAAGCCAAACTCTAAATAACCACAAAGACACTGACCGAAAACAATTAAAGAAACTATATTTAAAATTCTATCCATCCTTTACTGAAGCTTTATCAGAAGTATGAAAACCTCCTAGAAGAACTTCTAAAGCAACTTGGATAAAATGATTTAGTTTTTCTGCAATGGATTGCTCTTTGCCAATTAAAGGGACCTCGGACAATTGATCTTCTTCCTTCCCATTATTAATCTATGAATCCAGATCCCCAAATTGCTATCATCAAGAAAATTCTTTGCTAAACCCTAGAGATCATTGATCGTGACATGGGAGCATATATCGCTAAATCAAAAGCCCAGGATCCTGTTTGGTTACCGAGAAAGAAAAAGAGAACTTAGTGTCACTGACAGTTAATTGCTTACCAGAATCTAAGATCATCAAAATCACCCGCGATCAGAAGAAACAATAAGAATTTGAGAACTGAACAGCAATGGCTAAACCTATGGGGCTACGTTGGGTTTCAGAGGAAATAAACTAAAATTCTACTCGGCTGGAATGCGGGTACCCTTTCCATTTTTCATTATGGTTCTCAAAATTCGATCAATATGCAAAAAAAACTCATCAGAAAATCAGAAGAGAGAGAAAATAAATAAATAAATAAATAGCCGAGATGAATCAGAAAACCCTAATCCTAAAAGTACGATTTGGCAATGAAAGAGAAGAGCAGAAAAAGGTAAAACTTACCGGAAAGTGAAGTGAAGAGCGAGAGAAAGAGAGCGAGGAAGACGATGTCCGAAAGACTGAAACTTTTAACAGGAAGTCAATCAACAACAAAGAAGAACGAAACGAGAGTAACTGAAAAATGCAAGTACGGAATTTATTATAGCGTGCACTAACAATAAATCATGGCCGAACGATCCAAAGCAAGAATGGATAGATAGCCGTTGGATATGTAAGTGCAACGCTGTTTATTTACTCTTTTGACTTTTTCGTTGCACTTGTTTTGTTTGTCATTAAATATGTCTATATTTTCTCACAAAAAAAAAATATTGAGTTATTTTCCTTTTCATGGATTAACCCCTTGACGGTTTTTTTTTCTTTTCTTGTGTTTTTAGAATTGTGTACCAAATATCCGAATCCTACACTATTTTTACCAGCCCATCTAGAATTAGCGAATTTCAACATTTAACCTTCATTAAAATTAATTTAGCATAAATATTAACAATTGGATTAAGGAAATTTAAATTAATTACTCCCTCTGTCCCTATTTAACTGTTTCTTTTTGATCAATTTATTATAACTTTGACAGTTAATTATAAAAAATATATATAAAATTAAATTTTCAAAAAATATATTTTAAAAAGTTTAATATTTGTAATTTTTAAATTTTATCTTAAAAAATTTTATAACTTTATAATTTTATCATAAATAATAATCAAAGTTGTGATAAATTGACCAAAAAAAAAAGTTAAATAGGGACAGAGGGAGTATTTATCAATATACATTATACTCCACCAAAAACTTGTCACTTGCAGTATGTATGAGACAATTTTCCATAACATAACAGCATAAAAACATGAGAAACACTTGAAGCTTATTTGCTGAGTTTCACTCATTAAACGCAGATTTAATTTAATCCTGCCATATTTAAGAATCCTCGGCCAAATTTTGAAGGGGGAAAAAAAAAAATCATGACATCTTTCCTGTAATTATGGGCAAACTACCGTCCATCTTCTTAGAGGAAGACAATTTTGTCCAAAATGCAACTTATATTAATCATTTTCAACTGAGAGAGACTAAATCAAACAAAAATCTCCAACATAAACAACATTTGACTAAACATGGTTTGAAAACAAACGATACCATCCAATACATGACATCTAAATGGTAACTCAAAAGCAAGAACCACTCCATCACTGTCCAAAATTTCAGACTTCCATTCAAGAGGAAGCACCACTTCGCAGGGCCTGGGACTTCTTAGACTTGCTAGCTGCCAGTTGAGTCTCGGGCTGAAAAATGCAAAGGAAAATTGTCAACAAAATATACAGTAACAGCAAGGCTTCCAGTCATTAAGGAAATTTAAGTTTAACTGAATTAATACCTCTTTCTTAACAGGCTCTTCCTTCTCAGACAAAATCAACTCAATGTGGCAAGGAGAAGACATGTAAGCTGAAAGAAGAACAGTCCTATCAAAGTTAGAACAGGTAAACAGGATATGTATACAACAGTCAAGTGCACATTTCAAATACATACGGTTTATCCTTCCATGGGCTCGGTAAGTACGACGCCTCTGTTTCTGTGCTTGGTTCACCTGGATGTGTGAAATATAGAGAGTATCGACATCCAAACCCTTCACCTGAGAAATTAATTTGCCATTGTCAGAAAAGAAAAATAATACCAACAAAATATATAGGAAAATAATACCAACAAAATATAAAGGCCAAAAAGTAGGCATACCTCGGCATTGCTCTCGGCATTCTTCAGCAAATCCAGAATAAACTTGGCGGATTTTACAGGCCAGCGACCTTGTCCATTAGAGTGCCTGTTCTTTGCCTGAGCTGTGCGTCCAACGCCACCACAGAAGCGCCGGAAGGGAATGGCCTGCTTGTGGGCAACTACATCTTCCAAATACCTCTTAGCCTTACCCAAAGGTAACTTTCTGATGGCAAAGGCAGTCTCCCTTGTGTTCTATTAAAAAAAAAAAACCAAGTATGATACTCATTAATTAGTAATTGCAATCAAGAAAGTCAAAACAGCATAGAATAGCCAAAAACACAGAAAAATAAGTGGAATACATCATAACATCAATCCCATGATAAAGTTTAGAAAGTAACCAGCATCAAGGCACACAAAAGAAACAATCAAACAAATTCATTCTTATATCATAATTAATCCAAAATCTTTTTTTTTTCAACGAATTATAAAATGTGGCATCATTTACTGAACCTTCAGTCACCAAGAAAGTCCAGAGGTTCACCCAATAACAGTGCCAATAATTTTCCTGAAGTTTACGAGAGCCTCGTCCACAAAAGGCAACAAGACCCTGCTTTTATCATCAGGTTTACAAAACCAAATACTCAGCCAAAAATTAAAAACAAGTATAAACAACACATCCTAAACAGGCTACTATAACTTTGGCCAGAAAAAAAGGATACCATAACAACTTGAAGAGTTCCCACCGGAATGAAATAAAAAAAAAATAAAGCAAATTTAACAGAAGTTCCACAGCAGCATTCAATAATCTAATCCAAAAGAAATACAATCATTACCTACTATGATAATGCTAAGAACTTGCATGCTTTCAAGAAAACTACTATACCAAGCTAATCAGTATAATTTTTTAACTATCATTCATTAGTCCGACATCAGCTACTAAGATAGATCTTCACCAATATATACAATAAACAGAGCTTTCTCAACTACAATCCAAGCAATACCCAGAGAAGCAAATCGAAAAAAAAAATCAAATCAAATAATATAAAGTTAAGATAAACATACCTTGAAATGAACCCTGAGATCAGAGCCCCTAGCCTTGCAGGCTGCAAAAAATCAACAAAAAACATAATCAATTTCCAACCAAAAAGAAATGAAACTTATAAAAGAAAGGAAAGAGCTCGAAAAAACAACAAATGGGACTTTACACTTGGTGGGATTATCGGGCTCCCTTGAATACTTCACCTGAAAAACGGTTCAAAACAAATTCAGTTCGTTGTCATATATTAACATGAAAACAAGAATATTTTAAATTATAGATTGAGGAAGCGATTGAAGAAAAATGAGTACCATGGCGGCTGATCCGGTTGCTGCCTTTTCTTTCCGGGGTGAAGGTGTTCTTCCTTGGGTCTGCCTAGCAGAAGTGAAAGAGCGGCGAATTGAATTGCGTTATAAAGGATGACAAATCTAAAACCCTAACCCTAACGCTGGTTGCGGATTTGGATTTTTGGAACGGGTCAGGCCTGCTGAAGGCCCATTAATCTCTTTGCCCTTATAACGACGACGTCGCTTTGTTCAACCGACCAAGCCCGTACAGTACGACGGCGTTTTATCATCTTTTGTGGCCTGGCTGACTTTTGAAATTGCTTTTGCTTTGGATTTAACCGTCAAAAAGGAAAATTGCTTTGTGTTTACCTGAACAACAAGTAACTGTTAACTGCCAATTTTCAAGTTTTCAGAAAATGTTACAATTTGCTAATTTCCGTCTGGAAACAACAATTCTACAGTGGGGTTCCTTTTTTCTATGATTTTGATATATTAAATACTTACTAACAGAATACTAAATAGAGATTCTTTTTCCAAGTTTAAGTGAAACATAATTTTCCTATAACTAAAAAATAATAAATTCCAAAATTTTTTCTTGATCTGATCTAGATAAAAACTACTCTACTAGGAGCTCAGTAACAAGTGAAATACATTTGCAGAAGAAAGAAAATAAAGGCTTGAAAATTGTGGAAAAAAAAAGTGGAAATTCTATTTCAATAAATTCTGTTCGTCAACATTCATTGACTCAACGGCTAGTTACTGTTTACGAAAGAAAGAAATGAGAAAATTAAGAACATCAATGAAAAAATCCTACTACTGCTTTCTTGCGGCTGCAACTGATATGCCTCCAACAGAAACCATCTTCATACTCAAAATAAGTCAAAACTGGTCTTCTTGATTGATGACTTGAACTGTAATTCCTCCATGGCTATAACTCAATTATTCTTGTCTAAGAGTTGGTTTGGGACTTTAACGAGCACAAAGCACAAAGTTGATTCAACTCGGAAAGACCAAAGCTGCACAACGTCGTCAACTTGGAGTCCATTATTAAGCACAACCGAATTCCACTGGGTGGTCAGGACATACATGGAACTTTTCCGCATGTTCCATCTCTTCAGACTCAGAAATTTTTCCTTCATGGAGGGTTCTAACAAGCATACTTTGATGGAGTTTTGGGCGTCTAAATGCGCAGCCTCTTTCTTGGTTAAAAACCCATGTGTTTGGATTTGAGAGAAGGGGATGGAGAATCGACTTGCTTGAGAGTTCACGTCAGATTTAAAGAGGGGTTTCTGTATCACCAAAGCCAAATCCGAACCACCCTTCTCAGAGATATACTGCTGCAAATTTTCAGGCAAGAATGGCGGTGGGCTGGGGCAAACTGGTTGATGATATTTCTTGCTTCTTTTCAGTTTCAGCTCTTCCCCTTCTCCTTCTTCGTCTTCTTCTTCTTTCCGCTGCCGTTTCCTCTTGATATTGTCTTGCTTCAAACCGGCATCTTCTTCTTTGAAGACAATAATATCACTGAAATATTTCAAACCCCAATGAGACTTTTTCTTTTCTTCTCTTTCTCTAGTTAGGAGGTTTTCTTCGTGGATTTTCTCCTCAGCAACCATTGCAACCTCTAACAGGCAATCAAAACGAGTCCAGTCGGAACCAATCTTGGTTTCCTGGAAATCTTCAAGACTCAGTAACTTCATCTTCTTCCTTCCTTCCTTCCTTCCTTTCTAATTTCCTCTTTAGTTTTTTCCAGAGAACTTTAGCAGCTGAACACAATTTTTTTTTGGCCGTTGGAAGTAAGTGAACTAAGACGCTCTGCTTGTTTAAATGGAAAAATTAACCGACATATGTATTATGGAACTTGTAAGAATTTATTCTTCAAAAAAATTTGTAAGAATTTATTAAATCAAATAGAAAACGTTTAACCCTTGATAAAATCTAATTCGGTATCTTGTAGTAAAGAAGACTTCATACTCAAGTAACTAAAGACTTACTAAATCTTATTGATATGAGATCCTCAAGCACATAAATTCTAACGGTCAAGGACAAAAGAGGAAAAGGAAAAACTAACGGTCAACCCACAAATGCAAAGACTTGCCTAGAGATAAAGAACGCCCAAACAAAAGAAATAGATGCTCCCTAGGCCCAAAAAAATGCGATGAAGCCCGATAGATAACCAAACGAAAGAAACATGGCGTTAGAGATTTTAATTAATTGAAGTATGATTTGATTTCTTAATTATCTTGTGCGATAAATCTATTTTCTTTGTGCTTAATTTTAAATTATGTCCGGCCAAAAATCAACATAGAATTATTCATAGGAATTGTGTGATGTACTAAAAGGTAAAGCATGATTTTTGCTATAGGAAAATAGACAGGATTAGATTAAGTTAGAGAAAATCTAATTAAGTATGATAACTTTGAATCACTTGTGTGTAATGTTCTTGATTAATTAGATTTGATACTAAGAGATGATAGTCACTTAATTGGAAAAATTTAGGTGAACTTAGAGAGTTTTTAAATAGACTTGTGTGATCATTATTTTAACCCAATTCCATCTCATACTTAGTTAATTAAATACTTGGGGGAGAAACCTAAGCCTTAACCGTCATCATATTGATTTATATTTTTTATCATCTCTTGATCTTATAATTTCTAGTTTAATTTCTTAGTTCTACAATTCAATTGATTTTTTTGCTCTACTAGTTATTCTAGTTCCTGCAGGTTCGACGCCTTGGAGAACTATGTTAATTATACTGCATAAATTCCAGTCACTTACGGATTTGTGCCATCACTAAAGTTAAGGTGGAATGAGAAAATGAATGAAAGGGAATTTCTCTTTATAAAATGGTATGTAAAAATGAATCTCATCTGTTGCATAATTTCAGTAAGGGAACAGTTTTGACAATGACAATGGTACATGAATTTTAAAAAAGAATAACTTCCAGTATAAACACCTAAAACCTATAGCTGGACAAAAAACTAGAACCAGCAGTCACATCTGCCCAGGCTGGGAAAAGCCCCTTCAACTTCTTTGTTTCATCCACCAAAACTTGGTCTAGCACCGCAACATCTACCCGTAAATCTCCAAAATCACTGGCCTGAAATTCCATGTAAGAAGTCATATATATACAATAATACAAAGGAAAAACAAAGTTTCTTTTAGGTGGGAAGCCAGGAGGATATGAAAAAGAATTGTACCTCCAACCAGAATGTCCAATTTTCATGACTAGCTCCGCTAAGTCTACATATATACGACGGTGGGCCACCTTCAACGGTTTCCGGGACTGCAAAATTTGTCATTTCAACGAGGAGTGAAACCAGAGGATAAACTTCAATACAAAGCCGAAATAGAATAGAAAACTTATTAAGAAGTACCTGGTAGCTTATTTTCTGCGAATGACCAACTAGATAAAGGGCCAGTAATGTTAAGGACTGCAACCCAAACTTCCTCCAAGGAGCTGCAAAGATTAAAATGAAAAATTATAAAGTCTATAGATAAGAATCTGCATATCTAATTTCTAATGCATGTACATGCAGACCAAGAATAGTGCACAGATTTCAAAAGCCTTAACTGACCCTAAGGAAAGTTCCAAATAAACTCTTCGTGATCCATCGCTAGATGTCACTTGTGGCTTATAAGCAGACAAATGAGGAAAATGTCTATATTGCTTCAGAATCTGATCACTTCTGGCAGGGAACTTCAAACTTCTTGAAAACAAAAAGGACACTGGAAAAAGAGCCTGCAAGGAAATAAAATTAGTCAAATTCAGTGATTGTCCGATTGCTGGTATTTAAAAATTCTCTTAGATGTAACAAATTCCCAAGAATAGAAATGTAAAAGGGAATGTGAACCTAAGATTCCATAAACACTGCTTAGAAATTAGAAACCAATAAAGTAGATAAGAACAAAAGTTGATATTCCATTATTCCTCCATTTATGTGACAGAGATATACCCCTGGAGTTTTTATGCATGAATTAGAAACATCACAAACTGACTATCATTGAATGAAGCCCTAATGAGCCTTTTCATAACTTAACAAAGAATTAGATATCCATCTGCATATGTATCAAGTTATAAGGGGAAGGACAATGTTTAACTATCTAATCTATGAATCACAAGTTATGCAAAGTATTTTTAAAAAAACACGGCATGAGAACTAGGTATTGCATACCATAAAAGTTTGTTGGTTAGACATGTTAGCAGTGTCAAAAGAAAATTCTGGACCAATCTGCAACTCCTTTGCCACTTTGGGTGCATGTTTAAAAAGAAACAGCAAGGAATTGGAGTCCACCACAGAAAAGTCATAGCTTGAATCAGTAACCTGATTTCCATCTGTCATGTCCAGGAGTAAAGCAGTTTTTAGCAATTAAAGCATTACAACTAAACAGAAAGAGGACATAAGAGTTCAAAAGATCAACCAGGAATTAAGTTACGAACGTCACAAATAAATGTAGGCATCAAATCAAGGCAGTAAACTCATACAAGTTTCCAAGAGGCTTCGTTATAATAACTGCACTTTTTAATACCTGCAGTCAGAATTGTATGCTGCAAAACAACTCTCTTAGGTGCATCTCTGCTATATGGAAAGAATTGCGAAGACAGAGCCAAAGCAATCACAGTAAGATGAAGCAAGAACTGCAAGATCAATGACCTGGCTAACCACTTGCCACAAATAGGTATTAGGGGACCAACACACAAGCCAGTAACAATGCCAACTATTGCTGCAACTACAATATCAGGAACGTAATACCCTGCAGGCAGACAACTAAGATCATTGGACTTTTCCATTGTGGATTATGAATGCCGTTGTAGCAAAACTCTTACACAGCATAATCAACTGTTATAAATTATCGATTCCTTTTGGAAAAAGAGGCCAGAAATAAATTGATACACATTGAAAAAAATTTAATGCATAGCTACTTGGACAAAAGCAGTAAGCTAAAACTTGTTTATGATATTAATTCATGAAAAACATACATGAAGGTTATCCTTATCCATATGAATCTTATAGAACCAAAATTAATCCAGAAAAACTTACCGTAAGGGGGTGGAAGAGCACCCATCATACCCATCTTCTCAACCAAGAATTGAACAAGAAACACACCAAAATAAACAGAGTATGTAAGGCATGGAGTTAGAGCTATCACATAAAAAACTGTTGACCTGAAAGAAACAAATAAAAGTCTAATACTTCAGTACCATATTGAAATTTATGACTAAAGGAACAAATAAAAGAATGCAAGAGCAAAGTTAACTTCCAAAAATGAGAAAAACTTCCAGGAATAAACAATATTTAAAAAAAAAAAGGTATCAAACTGCAAAACAGAAGATCTACAGAATGACAGGATATTGTTTATCCAATGAAGAAGAAAGGAAATGGAATCTAAAACTAGGTTTTATTATAACTGAAAGTCATTGGGCCAAAACTTCATTTAATGTTATTGAGCAACTTTAAGATGTATACTTAATAGGTATGGGAGGCAAAGTAATTCTTAATCCCTCGAATTCTGCTTTTATACTTTTCATAATCCCAAAAGTGATCGCTGTTTCTACTCAGAAGTAGTTTGGAGATCATGCGTGATTGTATAATTTCTTCTATTCATTGATTTCTGTAAGCTAATAAGTATATGCAACCGAAATACATGGATAGACACAACGATGGCAACGAAGGAAGAAAGAAATAAAGAACCGGTGTATAAGCAACTGGAAATGACCACGGACTCATAGTTCATTATGAGGATATGTAGTTGCAAATTCATTGGAACTAGTACCTGACAGATTGATGCCCACCAAACTTTATTGATAGATAAAAGGCGATCCATGCAAAAAGCATAGAAGCTGACGTGTAAAAGGTCAAGAAACCCCCACTTAACCCAGCTACAAGATAAGCCTGCCAGTTCAAAAGATAATTAAACAATGAAGACTCCATGATTTTAACTAGCAAATGCCAATGATCACACTACATACCGAAGTTACTGAAGCATAAAACCCGAATGCTCCCCAGAATCTAGCCTCATCAGATAGTACCTGTAAGACTCATTTAGTCATATACCCCTTCAGTGCATATGCCATACATATAAATACACAAACAGTTTCAGCAAAACACACCTAAAACTGTCACAAGCAACTTAGCTGGGCATAATTTAGTGCATTATTATGATTCTTGCAGATACAGTTATAATTATACGTCAAGTATAGACTGAAACGTAGGTAAGTTAACAGGGTATAACAGTATAAGCTTTTACTTTACAAAACCACAGAGGAAAAATTTATGCAAACGAACACCATGCAAAAGGCTAGGTCTCAGTATATTTCTTTAAGAAAATTTGAATCTACAAAGTTTACTTCTCTTGATATCTTGAGATCTGCAATATCTTGGGAGAGGGGGAAAAGGCGAAAAGCGATTCTTGGAATCAACAGACCAACAAGTGAAATGGGCATGAACATCATGAAAGCCAAGTAGGGATTCGCAAACCTACATATCAATTTCACCGCATCAATTCAGCTTTCAAACATTTGATTGTTAATTAATACTAAAGCAAAATATCCCATGTTCATCTTCAGCTTAAGATATACAACCAACCAGTTCATTCCATAACTAGAAAATAGCAGTCTCAGAATGGAAAATATAACTGGCAAAATAATAGCCAGCATGATTCCACTAGCATGGAGGATCATTCCTGCAAAACAAATTTGAAAACATTATAGCAGTCCTCAGCAGCTTGAACTACCAAGATGCTATTAAGCATACAGAAACAGAACATGTTAAAGGAAATTATTGATTAATTACAAAATATATCGCATAAACAATCAATACAACAACACAATGTATAATATGCAAGGACTGTCAAAGAAAAGTTTAAAATAAACTAATCATTTGCGGTCATCTTACCTTTTACAAAATCATAGAAGGTTGCAAAACAACAACATAGCCCACAATTCAGCAACCGTAAAAAGAAAGGCATAATGAGGAAGATAGCAATGGGAATGCTATGAAGTATAAAAGCCACCCTTCTTGAGTAGAATATCTGAAACATTTATAATCAGAATAAAGCAAATTTAACATACCATCACTTACGATGATTAGATAATTATTATCCAAGTAAAGTAACTCTAGAGCAAAGTGCGTAGTACACATGCACAAAACCTACCATGAACCAAGTCAAGTAATCAAAGAAAACAGCTCTATCATCATTGTAGTCATCACTACCACCAACTGATTCTCTTTCACGAGCATTTTTAAGCTTAGAAGACTCTGCAAAGGCCTTCAACGTTCTATACAAATTTTCTCCACGTGCTTGCATGCTACCAGGTCTGTGTTGAAACCAGGCACATAAATGAGTGAAAATGCTTAATAACCAAAAGACATAAATTTGCACTAAAGCGATCCTATACCACAGGAGCAGATGTAATGCATACAATAGTCTGTCCACTGTATCATAGGAGGTATGGTAATAATAACCACCAAGAAGAAAAATAATGTCCAGGCCAGGAATATTGCCATAATCTTGCGAAAACATCCTGTAATCCGTATCTCCAGGAATAACAGGGAAGACATCCTGCAAGGGATGTAAAATATATTACTAACTCAGTCGCATCATCAACATAAGTGACAGAATAGGAACCAAGTGTACATAATTTCAGGGTCAGCCAAAAACAAATTACACCATGATAACCTTTGCTAGAAATATGTTTAAATTATAAATGATAGTTATAGAAGTACTCCTACAAAATAAATGCTCACCACATCAAAAAAATCTAAACTAGAAAAGGATAAAGTAAAACCTGAGCTGCGCTATGTGCCATGGGATGTATTGCTGATTGAGCATAGACGAGAGAAGGCCAGGAACCAGGTCCAGATTGGCAGACTAGATCTGTAATGTCAACAAATATGTGACTTAGGAATGTAAAATAGAAAATGGAACTTGCAGCTATCTTGCTGGCAGAATTTTTTATATTTATCTTGCTTAAGGTCATTTGAAGAAACCACAATGATGATACTGTAAGAGAATATTCCATAGTATAGGCGGTTATGTCTGAAACAGGTTGTCACTTTATTCCTCACACATTACTCCTGAATTACTTCACCCGAACCAAAGTGAGCTTTTACCAGGCAATGGCAACAGCACAAAGTAAAGATATCATCTTAGCACTTTGGGAAAATCATTAATATAGGTTTATATCATACCAGGACCTCCTGTTCCAGATGCTTCCACATTTATAGAAGCTCCTATGGAATCACGCCATTTATTAGTCCTCATGAAGCCATGTGAACCCTGAAATTTCAGAAGCAACAACATATCTTAAGTCTATACAAGTAGGATGTTCAACAAGATTTGGATATTCAGACAAAGTTAAGAGAATAATGTCGGCTAGTGCAATTTTAAAGTTTGGTTTAGATTTTCTTTTCTCCCTGGCGTAGCCACCTTGCTATCCTTCTTACAGAGAGGCTAACATTCATGGTTCCACCATTTCTGGTTCTCCCACAAAACTTTCTTCTTTGTTATGTCTGAAAACATGTGTCTACTACCACAAATTTAGGCATCATCTCTGCAACTTCGGCAATCTATCACTCATTTCATAATACTACAGCAGTCTAGTTGAAATAACAGTTACTTAAATAAAGCATTAGAATATTTCTTACCAACATAAAAAGTTCTTCTGCACCATTAAGTAGTAAAATAATGGGCCGAGGCGGGACCCAGCCAGAGTCTATAGTTAGTCTTGCAATTTCCAAAATTGATGCTGCAAAAACATAAAGCATTAGGAACATCTTCAACAAAATAGACTCCAATATCCGCAATGAAGCTAAGATATTCAATGTACTCACCAACACATGAACCACAATCACCAGCACCAGGGGAACCAAGTGGACTATCAAAATGAGCATTCATTAAAACTGATGGATCGGTATCTTGAGAATCTGTTGAGGATATCCTGTAATTATAAAAATGATAGAAGATAATGCCACTTGCCAAAAAGTTGCTAGCCTAAAAACAGAGTGCTTCATCATCTCCAACTTAAGAATTTAAAACCTAATCAATTATTTGACACTGAGTCCATGATAAAGATAAGCCACTAGTTCCTCATGATTTCTACAATGCCTTAAAAATGTATTATATCAATAACAGCTTTTTTTCCCTTCATTTTTCAAGAGTGGAACACTTTAATCCTTTGTGGTATCATGTTCAATTTTCTTGTCCACCATCAAGCTTAAAATGGAAAAGTTTCACGCACTACTTTGACACCCTACACAATATAGCAGATACAAGTGCAGCTAAGGTTGATCATGCAGAATAAAATCAGTATCAATGTATCATCGTAAAGGATATAGATTTTCACCACTGTTATTTCGTATACATTACATTATAAAGGGACTCAAATCATGTAATAGAATGAGCTGCCAGAGATTTTACGCAGGGCCCATAGCTAATAGTGGTCCCCACTTGCATCCAAAGTGGATGCCCACAATAATAACTACTGTAGGCAAAAGAAAGGTAAAGAAATTGTCTCATTCTTCCGTAATAATTGGCATAATAGTAATACTATATGAATCCGATCCAATGAAGTCTAATCAGTTAGAGGAAATTACCTCATTACTATATTGGTATGGTTTCTGTAACCAAATGATATACTGTGGCCTAAAAACATCATATTGAATGTCCCACCGACAACATTCTCTTCGATCTCAATTCTGCAAATTAATGAATTAAATAAAGTTAAGTGAGCAACGTTCAAAAGTTAGAACTACAAAACCCACTTGAAAATCAAATAATTCAGCTTTGAAACAAATGTGTACCAACCTAATATTAGGTCCAGCTCTCTCCTTCACCATTTCCAACTGTGCCTTAATATACCGAGCTGCTTCTCTCAATCCCGGACGCCCTTCCTATTCCAAGAGAAAAAAAAAATGTTAACTTCCTCTATATCACTCAATACAGCAATAAAACATATGGTTAGCAGTTCCAATTCCATTTTTCTTTTTCCATGTCAGTTTCGTTCTGATAAATTCAACTCCCGGAGAGTTCATCTCCACACTTCAAGTAACCTCCCAACAATGAAATATAGAATTTTGAAATTCAATTAAAAAAAAAAGACTGGTAGTTGAAAGTTAGATGGCACAAAGAACTAGATAAAAGAGATTAAGACTGACTTGTCGACCGTCGATTTCATGCGATAAAACTCGAACATGCTCGATAGCTCTGGCCTCGGAAAAACGATCGAGAGGCGCGTCGATCCCCAACGGCTCGATGAACTTCATGTAAAGCACGGAGTGAACCAAGAGCGACATGAGACCGTACATGATCGCCAACGAAAACAGGAATTTGAATCCCCAAACATCCCTGGCGTCGAACCTTAACGCCATTACTATCTAACAAAGAAATCCAGGAACCTCGTTCCAACAGTATTTTCTTCTTCTTTCCTTTTCCAAGTTCTAAAACCAAAACAGATTAAATAAAGAAACAATCAAAGTTTTTGCGAGAGAGAGAGGCCCCCAATTCAAAAGGCTGCTATGGTAAAATAGTGTGGGCGCCGGCCCACGATTGTTCACAGAGAGAGAAAGTCAAAATTCGGAATGTATTGGATAAGCTGCGTGCGTGCTGGCTGCTGCGTGTTTTTGGTCTTCTGCAGAAGGAGTTGGAGACAAGAACCGTTTACGAGGGGAAAGAAAAGTTAAAAACAAATTTTTGTGCAACTCCCTCCGGAGAGAGACCCGTTGTTCTGTTTTATGTTTTTTCCCTTTTTTTTTTCCCTCCTAAGACCATCTCCGACCATTACACCCAAATTTATATCATTCTGGTGTAAAAAAAGAATATTCTTGGAATATATTAATATCAAATTTTGTCCCGTTTTAATGTATTATACCATTTTTTACATCAATTATATTATAATATAACATCTATTATTTAACTTAATATAATTATCCAAATAATTATTTAAACAATTAAATTAATCTATATGTAATTCTAACAATATTTTGCTAATTTGGGAGAAAATGGTGATGATCTTTCAAATTTTTAAATGTTTATTTAGCATATATTATTGTGAATTAGTTATAATTAGTTTTTGTTGTAACAGTTGTTGGTGGATTAATCTATGTTTCAATTTTATTTCTATGTTTGTTTAACTTGTGTTTTGACTATAATTTAAGTAAATTTATGTTTAATGACTTTTATTTTGTTTTCATTGAATTCTTCCATAGTTTATCTAATTTATATTTATAATTATTTATAAAAATATATTTAATATTGGTCTCAATTTAAATGTCTCAATGAGATCTTTCTAATGATATATTTTTTTCTTAATAATTCAAAAATTAAATTTAAATAAAATTCAAAATATATAAATACAATAAAAAATTAAAATGATATAAATGTAATAACAAATAAAAGTTAAGATCATTTTTAGAAGAAAAAAGTATCCCACCAAAATGATGGGATGAACGGAGCGACAAAAACGACAAAATACACACCATTTTACCGTTATACCGCTCCATTGGAGAAGCCCTACGAATTTAGTTTTAGTTCAAGGGCCGATCAAAATGTAGTTGAAGACTTGAACTCCTAATCCTTGGTCGTCGTGCGGCTTTTTCTTGTGTTCCCGTGATGGGCTAGATTCATATTTTAACAATATTCAAACGGTTTAATATATAAAATAATCTTTGAGTTTGTATAAAATTATTGTTTTGATCATTTAACTTTTATTTTAAAATTTTTTACCCTCAAATTTTTATTTAGTGCACAATATAATCCTTAATTACTGATATGACCTAATCATATTTTGACACGTCTAATTTTTATATGACACGTAAAATTTTTTCATTAGATCACTTCAGCAATAAGGGTTATGTTGTACACAAGATAAAAGTTTAAAGGTCAAAAATTTTAAAATAAAAGTTAAATGACCAAAATGATAATTTTATATAAATTCAAAAACTATTTTATGTATTAAGTCATATTCAAATACTCTGGACCTTTTTTAAGTCCCAAATGAGAGAGAAATTGCATTGGAGAAATCCGTCGGAACCAATTAGTATTTAGTCATGATTACAGTTTGGTTCCGGTTTTGAATCAGTGGGAACCTTTCAGGCTGCAAAGATTAAGATATACTATATGATTTGAGTTCACCATTAAAGAATAGTTAAAATCGAGCCCATCTGTTGATTAAAATTAATTTAAAAAACTTTGTACTTTTCTTTATTGTTTCATTTCATCTGGAAAAAAAAAACAAAAACAAAAGAGAAGTCAAGTCAAAAAAATGTATAGGAGTTGTTTGTTGCTTCTAGCCTTGAAACAGGCTGGTATATTCAAATATTTAGGGTCAGGTTGAACTTCTTTTTCATAGGAATCTAGGATGATGGATTAAAATTATCTTAGATCTCTTTCGCATTGTGCCTTCTCTAAAATTGTTTTATTATATTATTTGTAAATAATAAAAAGTCTTTGTTGAATGGTAAGTCGGTAGTAGAGCTGATTGCAGTTTGATTTCGATTATAAACCAGCGGTTTCAATTCTGAGTTTTTTTTTTTTTCAAAATTTTTTTTATTTTATATAAAAATTTATATATATATATATGTATATAGAAGAGAACTCATTCAGGCCATTCGCGTGGCTTCGAGTTACAAAAATAAAAATAATACAATACATAAAATTAAATTAATTTATTTTTTTAATTGTACATAAAATAATAATTGTAAAAACAAATTCAGTTTACTTCAAGTTACAAAAATAAACGGAATATAATAGACGAAATTATACTTTTTTCCACTATACATAAAATAAAATAGCGTTATTATATGTATATATATATTATTTAAGAGTAAAAATTTAGTCAGAATTATTCATAAAAGAGAGGTTTTATATCCTCTAATAATAGCACACCACCTCAGTTTTTTTTTTAATTTTTACAAAATCTTACAGTATATTATAACATAGATAATTATTTAAGTAAAAATACTCTTTTTACTTCTTTTTTTTATAAACTCAAAATTTTTTTATAATTACTAAAATTCTACCCCAATAATATCCTAAATTTTAGGACTTACCCTACAAATCTTTGTTTTTTTTTTTTGTAACTTGGAGCTAAACTTTGAGCAAATTTAGGATTATTTGTAAAATAATTATGTACAATAAGGTCTATTATAAAGTTTTGTGAAAACTTTAAAAAATTTGAGGTGACACATTATTATTGGAGGGTATAAAATCTCTTTTTTTATGGACAGTCCTGATCAAACATTTTCTTATTATTTAAAATCAATATAAATATTATATATATATATATACACATATACACACACATGTGCATGCACGTGATGGCTTGAAATGAAAATTGATTGTTCTAGTTTCGTTTGAGAATGAATATTAATTAGAACTTTAAATCCATTATTGAAAATAAAATGAGCCGTGGTCAAGAAGCAAGTTTATTCAAATGAAGCATAATTTAAGGGAGTACACGTTGCAACTTCTTGGTCTTTTACTCTTTTTCCAATCATTTCATAAATTATTTATGGCACTCGCACTCGACTCTCTGAGGCCACTGGCTCTAGCCTAGTGATTAACGAGTAGTGGTACCTCACCTAGATAACTTTGGATAAGTTTAATTGCAATCTATTATCTATTATAAACTATTAAAGGAATAGATCACTACAAAAAAAATGCCATATAGTGACAGTCAAAAATTCGTGGTTATAAGTGAAAAAACCGTTGGTATAGATCCAAAATGACTATATCGACAAGCACATATACTATTCCGGCAGTGAAAATACCGTGGGTAAAAGTGCTAACGGTATAGGTCTATACCTACGAATTAGGGTACCGTCGGAATTGATTTTTGACATATACCAACGGATATTCTCCGTAAGTAATTAAATTGCCGTCGGTATATACCTATCCCTCCTATTTAATCTCAATGGATATACCGACGGCATAAGCTGTCATTATAAGGATATAGCAACATAACCTTCCGTTAGTATATCATTTTTCATTATAGTGTTTATTTCATTATAATATGTATACCAACACATTCCCTATTGCTATAGCTTAACAACAATAATATCACTGCCATTGGCCCGTTGGTATAGACTACAATAAACCAAACTCATTGGTTGAATTTTCTGTTGGTATAGAGGAATATGTCATTGATAATAAAACAAAATCCAACTTTTCATGTATATGTATATAAAGTAAAATCATCATAACAAAAGTACAAAATATTGAATTACATTGACAAAGCTTGAATCAAGCTAATGTAATTTTCATCAACTAAATTGTCATACCATTTTATATAAATAAAAACACATAATTGAATGTTTGATATGTTGGAGAATTCACAGTACCACGTTCAAGTAGACAAATCTCATCTAACTTAGAGTAAGAACTTGACCAACATAAGGAAGATAAGCATCAACTCGAAGTCCAAAGTTCATTAAGTACCATCTGCAACATGTAAGTATCATTAAGAATTAATAAACAATAATTAATGGTTCTTGAGGAGAAATATATTTATGCTTTCATAGAACATATTAATAAAAAGAAGAGTAAAAGGAATAATGTAAGATATCTAGAGCATAGGAAGAGTAGCAATAATCAGTTTTACACACTCATCTAGTCATGCATTTCTAGCTATAGGCAAAAAGAAACTAATAGTAAGTAGTAACAACAAGCACATGCACCACAACTCAAAGAGTCCGAAAATGAAGTCAAATTGAACACTGTGAAATTGACTCCCTCAGCCAGAACATTTCCCATCATCTCTCAGAACATTAAAAGATGAGTTTCACTAGTCTAAGTTTGTGAAATTTTCCTCTAGTATTTCTTGTTAAGAAATATAAGAGGCCCATTTGTCTGTGCTGGTTTTAAAGTTTAAACCATGTTTTAACTAGTTGGGAATCGACAGATAGATTAAAACAAAAACTAAAGTAATTAGGCATAAAAGGTAAAGATAGATAGTGGCTTATGTTGGCTGGACTTTAGAACTCAAATTAGACCATTATAGTAAAAAATACGGCATCCATTCGCATTGACAATGGCAGCTGTTCAATTCTGAGGAAGGAAAGATTTGTAATCCACAAAAGAAAAATGAAGTCAACAGTCTAGAACTAATATATTAAAAACTAAAATAAAATAAAGTGTTGTCACCTCATATATCATTGCATTAACCAAATTTTAATATACAAAGTAAAGGTCTCTAATAGAGTTCCATAAATATAAATGTCATTCAATGTGGCTGTCTTGCACCAATTCCCTTTCCAAATATATATATATATATATATAGCTACAATATTAGAAAGACCCTGCCAAATTAACATGTTTAATTGGTTTAAGAGTTTAAGTATCAATAGTGCTGCTATCACCTAGGTTATTTATTTTATTCTTCTTAATGCATCTCATAATCCTTAGATCCTATAAATTCATACACTAATTTTGTTTTCCTTTCTCAAAATTGTACAAGAAATTAATATAATACATCTGCAAAGACCCCAATAGCAACTATTTGTCAAGTCATTCTATAATGCCATAAATATCAAGGAAAATTAATCAGATGAGAAGAATTCAGTACCTTTCACTTGTTGAATATATGTGAGGGTCTGGAATGAAGATGATTCAAAAAAAATAGACAACACAGGCAGCAGATAATAACTTCAGTTCCTATCCTCATGAGCAATATAGAAAGTTTCTGATTGAGACTTATATCTTCTCGTCCAGTACTCCACCTTAACAATAACTCTTTGTCGATCACCTTTTGCGGCAACTTTTCTTTTATGTTCAGATTATGTGCAGAAAGATCATAACCACTTCATTCTTGTGCAATTGAATATCCTAATATAATTTCATATAGATCACCATGACTGGCAGCGGCGCATACTTTGGATGTTTCTGAAAATTAAGTGAATCCATCAAAACAACTTTTTCTCAAAAACTGATGAAGTTATGTCCTTAATTCAGATCCAGAAAGTACATACTTTCACAGAAACATAACATTTATTAGCTTGCTGTTTGCATTGATATTCCTTCTACAAACGTAGACCTTATGAGGTCTAAGAATTTATATCCTATTTAAGCCAATTTCCTTTAACTAGTTATCTAAAATTAAACAAACAAGGAAAGGTCAAACAAAAAGTATATTGAATTGATGCCACCTTTTATTTGAAGCCACTTGAACGAGACCAACTAATAGTTTAACTTATAAAAGAAATCATGAACTTAAACAAGCAACATTTTTGCTTGATTTTTTATGGAAGAACATGGTTTATACATGACAAACTTTATAATTCTTCTACCCCTGAAATTTCATAAGTTTTTAAGCAAATAAACTACTAATGGCCTGCATCTAAATTCGCAACAAACAAGGAATGAATAAAGGGACCCAGCATGCCTACTGTAATAAGTCCTTAATTACTCCAAAGTGCACTTGTTAAGGTTTTTATAGATAAAAGAATCTCTTGGTACTGCATTGAAGGGAAAGTGTTTCTCTATACAATATTACCTAGACAAGTTCCCAAACGCCACTCATATTAGAATATTAAACTTCCATTGATTAAGGTTAATTAGTACTAAGGTTTCAGATTTTAGATGGCCAGCTTTCCATTATACTATCAAATTTCCCAAAATAAAAGGTTCACAGAAAACCAAACTAACTAAATAGAAAGTGCAAATCAAACTTTGTAACATATTTGTCAATGCAACCATTTTATACCGTCAAACAAAATGTACAAGTTTATCTCATACCTCAGCAAGCTTTATAAGTATAAAGTACCCCAGCAAGTTTTGTACAAATTTTAATCAATATCTTCACGAGCATGTATAGTTATAATCTTTGAACGTATAAAGTTCAATCTTCTACCCAACAACCATAGGAAATTTACATACACCATTAATCCATAGTCCTCTTATAATCTTATCTTACCCATACCCATCAAAGAAATCACCCAAAACCCATCGAATATCTTAGCATTGAAAAACTCCAAATCTTGCCCAAAAAAAAAGCCCCCAATTTAGACACCGAATTTCTAAAATCACAAATCAATAAAGAAATACACAAAAACAACTTGCTCAAAGTTATTGGCATCGGAATTAATTAGAAAAGAATTTCTTCCCTTTCCTTTGTCTCCTTTTATCTTCTCTCAACTGAAACCGATTACTCAATCCATTACCCGAGACTTACCCACCTTTCTCCAGTACAGCTACCTCTAGTATCGTTCTTCTTCCCTGCTTACCTCTCGATCTTCATTCCTCTTCTCTCGGCATGTTCGCTTCTGCCCCCGTTGCTCTTAACCTGAAATCCGCCTGCCCATCATCGGAATCTTGCCCACCGGCCATCATCAAGTAAAGGAACAGTGGCAACAAAGAGAAAGAGTGGGATATATGAAGGGCAAGAATACTCAAGGGTCAAGACTCGAGAAAGGATGAAAAGGGTTTGTCTGGCTCCCAAATAAAAAGACGCACAACTATTTAATTTTTATTCTTTTATATTTTTTAATTAATTCTCATATGTATGTATACCTACGGTAAAATAAATAGCTGTAGCTAACTTCTAATTTTTAACTAATCAAAAATAAAGTATTAAGATAAAATTTTCAAGGAGCCCGCCTTCTAAAAGAGGCGGTAACCTTTTTTTTATTGGTTTGGGCCTATACTAACAACCAAAAATATGGAGCGTTGGTATATATCTACCTATACCGATGGATGATGGTTGATTGTCAGTGGGCGATTATTCTATACCAACGGGAATAAATGGTGTGGGCATACATCACACATATTCTGACGGCATCAAAAATCCGTCAATATATCCCATATATACCAACCGAATTTGACTGTTAGAATAATTAAGCGTTAGTATATGGAATTTTTTTTGTAGTGGATGATGCCCCTTGAGAGGTTTTGGGGCAAGGGTGGGGAGGGATACATGACGTCCTCCTCCTCCAATTGTGTTTTTTTTTTTTTTTCTCCTTAAGGCTAAAAATGCCATCGTTTTCTATATTGGGTTTGAAAAAAAAATGTATATAGAGAATCGGGAGGCAAAGGAAGCCAGAAGGAGAAAGAGAAAGGGACTTGCCTTCTCACAGTACTTGATTTTCTTCAATTACAGTGGACTACAAGATAATATTCCAAGGATGTGTTTAAGGAAATAAACTACTTAAAAAGATTCATTAATGGCCTCTAATTTTAGTTTTTTTAAGGAGTAAAACTTGAGTAGTCATGCAAGCAATGATTTGAATTCATACAATTAGTTGAAACAGAAGTTTGGATAATACATCAACATATTTCATTATCTAATATTCATTCTCATTTATAGAAGGCTTGATGCTAAGGAGCTGGATGATTTGAATTTCAATGAATTGCAATAGCTGGAGCATGAAACTAAATGAAGGGATATTATGAGTCAACGAACAAAAGGTGCTCAACAATATTTTTATTCAATTACTACACATTTTGACAAAATGTGGCAAATGGGTAAATCAGGTTGGATTCGGGTTCGGGTCATTTAGGTTGGGTCAATTTTGGGACAAGAGAAATTTGGGTCATTTTGAGTTCGGTAATCTCGGGTTCGAGCCCAGGTTGGGTTTGGGTAATCTAAATGTCTAGTCATATCAGGTTCGAATTCGAGTTGGGTTCAGGTCCAGGTCATTTGGATTTGGGCCATTCAGGGTTTTACACTCGGATTTTTAGTTTTGGGTTGTTTCGGGTTCAGGTCATATTAATTCGGATTTGACACTCGGGTTTTCGAGTTTGAGTTATTTCAAATTTAACTTAGATTATTTGAGTTTATTTCTTTCATGTTTGATATTTGGATTTTTAATTTGTGTCATTTCAGATTTTATTACGGAATATTAACTTCTCATTTTTTTTTCTTTTATATAAATTTGAGATTTTATTGAAAAAATAATGTCACTACTTACTATATTTTTAACTTTTAGTCTTGCCAATTTATTCTAAATGGGCAAAAATTTAAATATTCAATTTGAAATGAAATTTTCTAATTGGTGATTGAGTTTAGTCTTAATCATACAATTTGTAATGTGTAAAAATGAAAATGAAAATTATTAATTTTTAATTCTATATGAGACATAAAAAATCTAAAGATCATATTAATTTTGAATTTCTTTTTTTTAGCAATAAACAAGTCAATATTATTGTAGATATCAATTTTTTAATTCAAATTTCACTAAGACAATCTTTAAAAGACATTCAGTTGAAATCTAGTTTAATTTGCTTGACTTGGCACTAAATCCATAGATTAATATTTTTTAATTTAAATATTATATAATGTTAATATAAAATTTATTAAATTATAAATATTTACTATTAATTAAAATATTATATGATATTTGATATTTCTTTATATTAACTATAAAATATTAAAGTATAGATATTTAAATAGTTATATAAAAATTTAATCTAATTCTATTTTTAACAATGAAAATAAATTCTTTTATTGTTTTTAAATCTTAATTATAATTAATAGTTAAGTTTCGGTCAAAAAAATACTAACAAAATATTGATGGATGATACATATATATGCTTGACTTAATATTTGGTAAAAAAACTAAAAATAATTTGAAAATATTAAATTTTATTAACTATTGTCTGTTGGTATTTTATACTATTATATTTTTATTTTTAATTGAATTATTGTTTTTATTTTTAATTGAATCACTACTTTGAAAATTTTTCAAATATATTTTCTTTTAAGTTTGGGTTGTTTCGGGTTAATTTCTTGAGTTAATAGAATTCGGATTACTTCGAGTTTGGGCCATTTTGAGTTACGGAAAATTTTGTATTCGTGTTAGGTCAAATTCAATTGACTTTTTAATCAAATTAAATTAGATTGGTTTGATTTCAGATGGATTGGATCAAATACCTATTCTCAGATCAGGTTTTACCTGATCTATTCGCCCTTCTTTTAAAATGATGATAACTGCCTGTAGCTTTCAGTTGCAAGTTACCCTTTAATTAATGATATGTTTTATGTAAAGCTGTGCCTATGACCGTAACCGCCAAATTGAAGGCTTTTTGCTCTTGCAGGACCAAATTTAATTGCAGCAGCTCAAATGATCCAGACCGTAGGTAAATGGTAAAAGTCTCCAGCAAGTCCCTCTATTGTATAAATATGTTCAATTTAGTATCTGTACTCTAAGTTGAGTCAATTTAATCCCTATATTATTGAAAATAGAACAATCAAGTACTTTCATGTCACAAAATCAATTTTAATAGTTAGAATTGCTGTTATAGGACCAATTTCTACCTTTAGGATTACTAACATGATAATAATATGGCAAGTTAAGCCATGAATTGGTATGTCCAACAAACACTGATATGATATTAATACGACATTACACGTTAGTTTATGGCTGCTTTATCACATACATGTAGACACTGTTCTGACATTTTAATGACCTACTAGTGCCACGTCAATACCAAGCATGCCCATTAATGTCTTAATTTACCCAAAATATCCATATTACTGTCACATTATTAATTTTAATGATAGAAATTAATCTTGATACATATAAAGACTTAATTGACCCAAATTTGAGTATAGGGACTAAATTAAATATATTTGCATATTGTAGGGACTTAAGGGGTTCTTTCACCTTGGTAAATATATATTTTCGAAGTTTGATGTTTGATGTAATGGGTGTAATTTAAAAAGTTAATATTCCAATTAAATGCTCAATTTAGCTGGTGACTTATGATAGAAAGATATTCGTGTTCCATTTATGTGCATTATCATCCTTGCTCCATGGTTGATAAACTAACATGGTACAAAAAGCATGATTAGGTTTGAAAAGAAATTTAAAAATTAGATCAACAATTTGACGAAGGTAAAGATTGGGAACAACATGGAGTTTATTCAAAATTTGGTAGACTTATGGAGGGAGCTTTTCTACTGCCAGATCGATCAGCTTTAGAATGTCGTCCTTACACAATGCAAATTTATTGGCATCAACCCTCCTGGCCAGGAATGATTTGTCATTTAAAATTTCCATTGTCTTTAGCTCTTTGGTCAGGTTTGACTAGAAAAATTGAATTTCTAAGAATCTTTATTTATTGTTTTTCAAGCTGCTGGTACTTTGTTAATGAAAATTGGTTGGTCCAAGCTATCCTTGCTTTTTATTGTCACTTAAGATACTCCTAGACTTTTCCTTTGATGATGAACTGGTCTCATATAAATGGTTCATTGTTCAATATTGCATGCGTCACAAGAATTATAGATAATTGCAAATAATCTCTTTCAAGCTTTTGTACAGGAAATGGTGATGACTATGAAAGGCTTCTTAGTTGCGAAGGTGAATCTTATCAAATGGTGATGATGCACAGTGGATTGCTAAACTTCAAGAAAGTTTCTTATCTATCATGTTTTTATTGCTCTAATCTCTCATGGAATGGGATTTCGAACTTTCTTTTATTTTTAATAAATTCTTAAGCTATTACACAGTTATGAATTATTTCCTCATTTTTTACAGCAAGCAAAGTTCTCTGTACATATATTACCTGACTAAACATTGGTACATGCTTTGGTATTTAAATGATTAATTAATTACTTACCTATTTTTATCAAATCTACATCTATATATATATATATCCCATTTAGGTCAATAATGCCCCTGCATTGAGAATTTAGGCCAGTTGTGGCCTCTTATGTACCAAAAAAAAAGGGGCATGCAAAAAAAAAAATAGAACCAGCCCCTTTTAAATTCCTTAAAAATTAGATTACCCCAAAAGCAATCCTCACCTGCTATATATCTACCTGTATTAATCAATTATGTAAATACTATATCTTACAAGAAGAATGTAAAAATTAGGGAATATAGTTTTCAAAAGGTGCATACTATTGTTTAAATTATTTCAGGTCCAGTCTAAACAATCTTGACTTTTATGAGAGTGTTTATTTTTTATTTTTGATCCTTAAAATTTTTTTTATCTTTAAAAAAGTATTTTTCATCACGAAAAATTATTTGTTATCCTTAAAAAAATTAAAAAAAAAAAGACAAATTTGATCTTTATCAGAACTTACAAACAGTCGATTAACATATTTTTACTATTTATAGTTACTAATTCAAACTTCATTATTATTATATAATAAATGCTACTTTGACATTGCTGTTATGATTAGAAATTGCTCAATAAGACAAAGTGTGTTTGAAAAGTTTTCTTTTAAAAATAAAATTATTGTAAAAGAAAAGGCGGTTGGATTTTTAAGTATTTGTTATTATTGGAAAAAGTGTAATTTTAATTTTAAAATATTTTTAAAATGTAAAAACACCTCAATATCAACTTCTCAAGTTGGGAGAGCTTTTACTGTCAAAACTAATTATTGGCATAAACAAAAAATAAGTTGAGATTGCATTTAAGGTGAAAAGTAATATTTTGACACTTAGATCCAATGTGGTATTTTATAGTAAATTACTTTATGTAAAGATTAAAACTACAATAACTTTTATATAAAGTGAGATTTTAATGTTTGATTTAGCATATGAAAATTGTAATTAAATTACATAAAGAGTTTTTTGTAATGTTCGCTTAAAACATATTTTTTTTACAAAGTTTACCTAAATCTTAAATTTAGCTTTTTGTTTTATTTTTTTATAATAAAGGATAATAAAGTAATTTAAATTATTTTTAACTTTCATGATTACGTTGCAATTCACTTTCACGCCTCCTCCCCTATCCATCCATTTTTCCTAGTCAAAGGAAAAATGATTACAAGGGATCACCCACTTTATATCGTTAAAATTAACACCAAACAATGTAAAATGTTTTAAAACCTTAACTTTATATATAAAGTGATTAAATTATATTATATCAAGAGAGTTCTCATACATAATATCAAATAGTCTCTACATATATAGGAAGTATGTTCTTTAATAGAAGATAATTTATAATTGAAGGCTAATGATCAACTAACCAAAAAAAAAATCAATTAGGTATAATAATAATCTAAATTATATTCGTAACTAAAACAATTCTTCTGATGCTTACTAAAATTTGTAAAAATCAAGATCAAATTAATTTTCAGATATGATACTTGGGTAGTTTGGTTCAGGTAATGTAACATTACATGTGAGAATAAGATTATCACCTTATTACTTGGCAATTTGATTCCCTGATAATGTGTACATTTTTTGTTTGGTTGTAGTAGAGGGAATATAAGATTACTATATCTGGTTGGAAGGCGATATGACCTATAAAAAAGAATATTTTACTATTTTACCCTAAACAAAAAATATTAAATTAACATGCATATATGTAGAGGTGACCGCGGTTTGGTTCCAGTTCCGAATAGCCGATTCCAGTTCTAGGTTCTTTGGAACCAGAACCTTAGCTAATGATTCTGGTTTCGGGTTCCAATCCAGTTTCGGTTCGGTTCCAGTTCCAAATCGGAACCTTAGCTCTTTTTTTTTGGCAATTTTTTTACTTTTCTAACTTTAATTAAATTTTAGTTATATAATATAGATTAAAGTAATTGAAGCAAGTAATATATATTAATGAAGTATAAAAGATTTTTAATTTATTAAATATAAAATATATATTAGTGAAATAATTTTTGTAGTTATAATTATAGTATATAAATAATAATTAATAATATAATATATTTATAATGTATTATGTATATGATATTATGATATAAATATAAATATAACTATAAAATGCATATGCTAATATATATATATATATAGATTATATCTTATTATTATTATTATTAAGAAACTATTATTATAAATAATTTTATAAAAATAATAAAAAATTAAAAAAGGGGACCAGTGTCACGCCTCGACCCATCCGGGTCGGCCATGTGGCAACCGCCGCCCTGCCTCGATGAACGTGCCGGCCGCTCACGCACTCAAAACACCGCAAGGCAAAGAAATGGATACCATCGCTGCAAAGCAACTAAAACTTTAATAAAAAAAATTATTTAATAAAATAATAATCTTTAAAGGTGATACCAGTAGACTAATTTAGAGAATACATGTACAGCGGAAACTACTAAGCCTAAGTCACCGACGCTTCTTAGTGAGCCTCCATGCTATTTGTTGACCTCGTACGCGGATCTGCATCCATCCACATTGGATACAGGTGAGTGACAGAGGTTCAATGAATCTCCATTGGGGTTAGGGAAAATAGGGGTAATCCAATTTAAAATAATAATAAAATAAATATTTTTCTTTTCAAATCTTTTTTCTGGTTCTCCAACCGAGAACTCTCTTTTAAATCTCTTAAAATAAATAAATAAATAAATAAATATATATATATCTCAAATGGGCTGGCATCTCTTTTATACTAAAGGCTCGACCCGTCGGTCATATGTCTTACTGCACCGAGGGCTATCTCTTTCCTTTCTAGATCATTTCCACATTTTCTCTCTCTCTAGCCCGTTCCCTTGTGGTGCCCGTTGCTGTGGTGGAACACAGCCACCTTAAGACCTGGCGAGTTTCCCTACGCGCCTTTCCCAGAGTCTCGACTCACCGTGCCCCTCAATAGGTTGTCCACGGCTGAGTCCCATGCATGCTCTCAAACTCGGTCCATGCTCCCGCATATATTGGAGCAACGAGGAACCCACTCAATCACTCATCTCCCAAAGGTATCGTACCCTCAATATTCATAATAATAATATTTCATATATATATGTATAAAACATATACATTTAAAACATATAAACACACACACACACATAAGTCTTTATATTTTCTTTGAAAACATCCCACTATCTACGTGGGTATATCACAAACAACTGTGTGTGTGTGGATTTTCCGTATCCCAAAACCTTTGAAAACATTTATATTTTAAAACCTTTGTTCCCAGTGGCTAAACAAAGAAGTCTAGGCCACTCACAGTATTAGGAGATTCGTATACTCCCAAGCGCTCCATGTAACTTTAACCTCCTGAGCATTGTCGCACTCGATTCAACCGGAGCCCTAATACATGGAAATACGTTAGCATTCATAATTAAACTATGAATGCACCTATGAGGCTCTAGCATGACCTAAGACTGGGCTTGAATGTGATTCGGGGCTTAGAAAAGTGTTCGGGGGGTTTCGAGGCTAAAATCGGACTATTGATGAAAAATTACCAAAATACCCTTAGGGGCCCGTAGGCCCCACACCCGGACTGGACTGGGCCCCACACGGGTTGGGTCAAGTTCTACGTGAAATTAGGCTAAAAAAACCCTCCTACGAGGTATTTATATATTATAATGATATAGTATATAAATATCTAAGATATATTAATATAATATATAAATATCTTTAATATAATAATATAATATAAAAATATCTAAACAGGGACTCGATCGGCCTGTTTCTCGGCCGGTCTCTCCCCAGGTTTTCACACTAGTTTCTCCTCCTTTCGACGTACAAATTTAGACAGGCGATCCTCATGACATCCATGACGGATTCGCAGAGGCAGAAACGAGAAACACCGGTCTAATTTCTGTAAAACCGAGATTTAGCCTAAATTGATTAAATCTCCTATTTATTCTCACCCGGTGCACAGAAATACGTGAAAACGGAATATGACGTAGATTAAGGTGATTACTATAACATACTAAAAACTCACCTTATTTCACCGACCCGATATCCGCCAATTTGAGTTTTAAAATTTAAACTGGTCAAAAGCTGAAAACTGAGATCTACGCTAAACTGATGCATGGATATGCGTGCAAACTTAACATAACGTAGATCGAGGTGAGCAGAATAACATCCTGGAAACTTACTTTGATCTGACGACCGGATTGTCCGGATCTGCGAATTGTCCAAAATGTCTCTGTTTGGCTCCAGAGAGAAAAAGAGAAAAAGAAAGAAAAAAAAGAAAAAGAGAAATGAAGGAAAAAGCTTCGACCCTCCCCTATTTATAGAGGAGCCCGACACCGGGTCTACTTGGGCCCCGGGTCAAACTTTTTCCCCTTTTTCAACTTTCTTCCATTTTCACCCGTTGGCAAAAACTTTTGATTTCTTGTGCCAACGGGGCCCATAATAAATTTCTAGGGGCTTAATTAGAGGTTTTTTTTTTGCATTTACTAATTTTCACGCACGGTTAATTACTTTATCTTCAAACTCCGTCTTATCCTAATTTGAACTTCTCTTCTTAATTAGACACATCTGGACGGACGTATTGTCCACTTAATACGCTGTCTTAGACTATTCCATTTGTACGTGAAAGTCGTATTAGGTCCAGGTGTGTTAACCAGAACTGGCGGTTTCGGTTTCACTTAAGAGGAACCAAACTGAAACCGGAACTATGTCCAAATCGGAACCAAATTTAAGGTTCGATTGAACCGTGGCCTCCTCTACATATATCTATGTCATAACCTGGCCCTCGACCCGAGCATGTGGTAATCGTTGCATTGCCTCGAACTACGTGTTTGCAGTGATGCATTTTGAAGCACCGCAAGACATTTCGATATCAAATTTCACAATTTGTAACAAAATCCCATAAGCTAAACCAAAAAACTACAACGAAAAGAGAATCCATACCTATTGATATAAAAATCCATTTACAAGAATTAAAATGTATTTCAAGTACTTTAGAAAATGATTTTACATTAAAATTTACTACAATATTTTTATAATAAGATAGTTTGAGAATAACAAGAGTAATCCATAATTTTTGTTAAAACTTGTCTATCCTGCCCCATGGATCCCTTTTGCAATCAAAGTATGTGGACCTTGATAGGACTTACTCAGAGTGAGGTCCAAGACCAAATGAAGGAAAATCCATAATCATGCGAGCTCAACAAGCCATGAGTTCGACCACTAACTATACCTAAAAAAGATATTAAAATGAGTGATGAGTGTAAACAATATACTCTGTAAGATCATGGAAATTGTATCTACAAAGAGGGGAGTGAGTGTGTGTTCCAAAACAATTGTAAAACATAAATGATAGACTTTAAACAATTCAGTAGTCATTCCAAAATTTTCATTAGAAACAGCTTATGCCAAGAAACACATTCATAAAGACTCATTCAAATCAACTATATTCAAATAGCGAAAATAAAACAATAGACTCGATCTTTCATTCACGAGGAGGCCGAAAACAAGCTCTGTGACCCATTTGCCTTGGTCAAGACAGTGATAAGAGCCACCAAGGATTTTTCTTTGAATGAATCAACTTTAATAAAAATGACATTTTTCCTTTTCCCTTGGTGTTGGCTATGGATTCAACTTGGTGGTGAGACAAGGGAACCCATGTTCACCGGTTAAGAATAGGTATCCCTCCCTATCAAATCATTCATGACCAAAAGTATACATAAGCAAACCACAACCCACGCCACTCTCATTAGTCGGAACGTGAGTTGGCAAACATGGTTAAGTAAATCCGGGCCCTTGGCCCCTCACCAAAATCACATAGTCATCAAGCATGCTATCGTCAAGTGTAGTCCTTCATAAATCATGTCATTTTTCAAAGAAGTAAGATATGATAGCAATTCATGTAACAATTCCAAAGGCATGCTTGCAAAACACGAGTCTCAAGTCTAAATAGGGTAAGCAACAACTAAAGCATTTCTAGGGAAACACAACTCATTCAAATCATTTAATTAAAGCATTTAAAAAGAATATAACAAAACAAGTAGAAATAATTTCCTAATTACAAACACAAAATTCATCACTCACAAGTTAGGAGATTCGTATACTCCCGAATTTCCTATTCTGCTTCCTTAATCGAACTCGGTTCTCCATCACCTAGAGGGCGTGCAAGCATGTCCAAGGAAGTGTATTGGAAATCTGTGCAAACTTTCATGAGAAATACCATGATATGCATTTGATATCTAAGAGGCGTAATTAATCTAGATCGTTATTCATACGTATTGACATTATAGGGCTTTAAAATGATTAAGAAGTTGTTTTGATCTTAATTTTGGAAGATTTAGATTACATATTAATTAGACTAAACAACCCTTCTCCGGGCCCCAGTGTATTACTACATCTGAGTCAGACTTGGCACTACCAAAATTTTATTAAACAAACCTGCACAACACCGAGGGCAGGTGTTACACTATGCCAATTTGCCTTCCTTGTCTGTGCAACACTGAGGGCCGGTATTATCAACACCGGGGTCAGTGTTGTCTCAGATCCTTTCCTGTACAACATCGAGGTCAGTGTTCTCAACACTAAGGGCCAGTGTTGCCTTGAACCATTTTTTTTCCTCCATTTTATATTTTATCTACGCAACACTGGGGCTAGTGTTGTCATCATCAAGGCTGGTGTTGCTTCGGGACATTTTCCCTTATTTTATTACCTCTTGTTTTGGCTACCTTATGCTCCCAAACTAAACGTTAACCTATCAATACCACTTTCCCTTAACAATAATCATTATTCAACATCTCAAAACATTATTGTGAACTCGGACCCCTAATTACATTTTAGTTAGATCCCAATGTCAAGAAAAATTTTAGTTTTCAAGTGTTTGACAACATAAATTGTTCATTTTGTTAATGGGTGAAATTGAAAATTTTGAAAGCTGATTTTGGACTTGATTGAAGAGTAGATGTGCAAGGGTTTATTTGTTTTATTTTGAAAGTTTGAAGGATAGGAAGGGAAATTCCTTGTGATGGTATAAATGCAAACTCTTGGCTGAGACAGCCAACTTTTTCTTCTTTCTCGACACTTCTCCTTAGCTACCATTTTTGAAGCTTCCAATGTTCAAGCTTCTCTCTTCTATTTCTCCCTCTATACTAAACCATTTTTCGTATGCAAATAGTGATTTTCAAGGCATTTTTTGCCCTCTTTCACCTGATGGTATTAGTTTCTACTAAAAGTTTATGGTTTAAGCTTGGTAGCTAAACAAAGTTTCGCGTTGGAAGTGAAGCTTGGTGAAATCTTGCTGTTTTTAGAATAAACTCTTCAAGTAAGTGATTTTCCTTATCCCAAGCTCCAATATATGTCATTGCATGTTGATTTGGGTACTTGATAACTGTGTAAGCTTGGAACTAAGTTTGTGAAATTTCTGCACTTATTTTTAATTCTAAACTCTTTGTTTTTGGTGGTTTTGGCTAGGCAAACAATCTTCGTTTGCCATGAAAATCAATCTGGAGGATCCTGATGTAATATCTACAACTTTCATTTACAAGTCTTTACCCAAAAATGTTTGTATTCGGAGTTACAAATTTTTTAATTTTCTATCACCTGGAAAATATGAAATTTGACGACAGTTACTTTGATCATATTTTTGACCTAGCTAGAGTGAGAACTATAGTTTGGTGCAGAAAAACTTATTGAAGAAAACTCAACAAGCTTTCCAAAGGTGTATAGTTCACCCAAATATGAGTTCAAACATGAGAGAAACGGCCTCCGCAAACTAGGACCAAAACAGAGCAAGGCTGCTGGCCATGGTGCCCGCACCTATGCACAATGCTGCCCGCACCTGGCCAGCTTGGTGGTCACTCAAGTTAGCACGTTGGTTTGGGCCTTGGGCTCAATTATTTTGGGCCCATAACTTGAATTTTTGGCCCGTTGGGCCTAGAGACAATTAGGAACATAATGATGGGTTAAAATTTTATTAAAAGTCCAATTGGTATAAATGGGCCTATAAGGCCCAATAGTTAAAAATTCTAGAAATTTGGTTAAGTAATGGGTTCCAATGACCCAATAAAAAAATGAATAGGCTAATTAAATTTGACCCAACTGGATGGGTCGAATATTCCTACATAGTAAAATTGCCATTTTTGCCTTGATGGTAATTTAATTAAACTCTTCACTCTCTAAATTACAATTTTTCCCTTGGAGGAAAAATGACTATTTTATCCTTAGGGTGTGAAGTCACTTAAAATCCTTTTATAGGCATGTTAGGAGCCTGTTTAGGCTATATCAAGTATGCATATGCATGTATTTGTTTTGAAAAGGTTTTCTAATAATTTTCATACGAATTAAGAGCATCGGCGACGGATCTCAGCGAGGGTTCCTACTATGCAGTTGCGTTAATGTGGGAGTATACTACTCTCTCAATCCGTAAGTGGTTTGGCCTCAATGTTTAATGACATTGATGGAAAATGTTTTAATTGTTTTAAATTAAATATTTTATTGATTTGAGATATAGTATGCCACTGCACAAGCATGCACCTTTTTGTGGGTGAGTTATATGTATTATATATAATTATGATGATATGAAATATTTAAATGAATTTATGAAAACCCGATCGAGGTGTGATAAAAGTCCATATGTGACTTACCCGATCAAGGTATTTTTTATATAAGCCTAATCGTGGCGTGATTACAGTCCATGAGTGACCTGTTCGATTAAGGTTTGATGTTAGTCCATGAGGGACTGCCCATAAGGGGCTTAGTGCTAACTATTGATGGCTTGTGGACGCTCCATTGGGGAGGCACAAGTGCATCCTCCTGGGACTGTGAGGTGCGAAGGGTGACACGCCATGACCACTTGTAGTCATTTCGATGACTAATGACAAACGTTGGGAGATTAGGGCATAGAGTATATGTGTGTGTATATATATTTTCAATATTATTTAAAAAATGAATTCTGTAAATTTCTCCTAGCGGGTTTTGAAGCTCATCGACGGGTGAGACTCGGTTTATTTATGCCACCCTAGTTAAATCATTTTGTTGAAAATGATTTTGGTGGGAAATTGATTTAAACGAAAATGATAATTTATAAATTTGTTTTGGTGTTATTATGTCTCCCACCATCTTTGGTCTTTTATATTGTTTTGAAACCACATCACTGAGTCTATGGACTCGCCCTCGAGGTTTATATGTTTTCCAAGCTTGAGGCTCGTTGAGGAGCAGCCATCTTGTAGGACGTGCGGATTAGCTTCCAGCCAAAATAGGTCTCTCTATCATAGTGTATTTAGTGATCCATTGTTAGTTTTTAATTCTACTATATTATGTTTTTCGAATTCACTCCCCACACTTGTAAATACACTTAATTTTGATATTTTGTCCTTGGGGAACTATACCTATTAAATAAATGTTATTTTAATTACTAAAATATTATTTTATAAATGGCATATGGTTTTGTATTTGTGCTTGGTATTCAATGCCTTGTGCTATTTTCGAAGTGTGATCGGTTGACACATACTTTGAGGTAATGTGGTTGCCACGTGACCAAGCCTGCAGGTCGGGGTGTGATAATTATTCCTTCTTTCCCCAATTAACCTTAAAGTTTGACTAAATATGCATAATCAAATCAACAAATTCTAATTCATGCATGCTCAACAAGTTATCACAAATTCATGCAAAGAATGATGCCCATAATATAGAAAATAACTTACCACAAGCAAAACTATCAATTCTACACAACTATCTTCAATTTGCTTAAAACTTCTTTGCTATAAGAATTGCCAATTCTTATGATTTTAAACTAATTCATAAAACTATTGTTAAAATAAGTAAGAAGGAGTTGGGAAATATAATTTGGCAACAAAAAGCATGAAGTTAAGGGGAGGATTAAGCTTCGTTCTAGGAGAGAGAGAGAGAGCTTAAAGAGGATTGCTAGGAAGAATTGGTGGGAGGAGGTTCTACGAGAAAAGAGAAGTTTCCTGAAACCAAAAATGAATTTGAGCCAAAAAAATTCTTGTCTTCTCGTTTAAAGGCTTCAAATGATCCAAGAAGTAGCCCCATGGGTTAGGCTTCAATATTTTCCCATGCCACTGGTTTCAACTTAACGTCCAATTTAAAAGTTTAAGGTCCACTCTCCATATCAAAACTTAGCTCAATTTTTCTTTTCTTTTTATTGTTTGAATGCATATCACTTAAGACTCTAAAAATATATAAATAAAAGCCATGGTATTGCAATCCAGTTGTCCTATTTTTTAATTAATTAATTTATTTTAATTAATTATTTAATTAATTATTATAATTTTTTGCTTAAAGTTTGTATATAAAGGGCTATTTTTCCTTTAAAAAAAAAATAAAGGACTAGTTTATGATACGTATAATTTCTTTATTTCTTTATTTCTTTATTTAAAGGATTATTTTAGACTTTATGGCTTTTTTATTATTTTAAAATTAAATAAAGGGGAACATGAATGAAAACAAGAAAAATGTTTTTCCACCAATCCAAACATGAAGATCCAATGCAAAATGATAGGGAATGTTACATTACCTAAAAAGGGATGGTAATGATATTCCCACGTACATTCCCACCAATATGATAATGACATGGTAACGACATGTCCTCTGACACATTTGTGAAATGAATGAAACGAGGGAATATCTCATTCCTTATTGCACATTCCCACAGATAATATTATGTTACCCGAACCAAACAGCTTAGATCTGCTAAAATATAGATGCTGCTCTTTTTTTTTGGTTAAACAGGATTTTATTTAGTAAGGAACTTAAGTATGGAGTGTTGCTCCTAAATCCGAGATATGGGGCATAGCCCCTTCATCCAAAACATGGGGTTCAGCCCCACTATTAGTAAAAGTAGTTAAAGAAACAGTCATTTTGCTCAGCCTTTACAAAAATAAATCTTTGGTGTATAACACCACAGGCATCAGCTAACAATTGGAGTTTAAGTTAATCCGGTACATCAGCAAAGATAAAGTTTCTTTTACGAATAACTTGATTTAGGTGCTATTTGATAAATTGAAAAAATTAAGTGCTGAAAAATAAGTGTTGAAAATTTAAGTACTGAATTTAGTAAGGACTGAATTTGTGTTATTGTGTATAAAAACTGTTTGATAATTAAATGTTGAATATAAATAAATTGTTTGGTATCCATAAATGTTGAAATTTTTTGAAATCACTAATAGCTAAAATAAAGGTGATTTAGTATAAAAGGAAAGTTTTTTAAACTTAAAGTATTTAATTTTTTCACCATTCAATGATAAGTAGGTCTCTATCTACTTTTTAAATTTTGGCCAAAAAAAAAAATCTACTTTTTAAATTCAACACTTTTTTTTTGAAAAAATTCATTTAAGTTATGGCATACAAAATTTATTAAACATGTTAAAAATCGTAAAGTGTTAAAAATTTTCATTTTCAACTGTTTGAAAATTTTCAACAGTTTATCAAACAGCCCCTTAACTATTAAGTCTGCAGCATGGTTCCTCTCCTTGTGGATATGATGAAGAGTTTGCACCCCCAGCACTTGCATGAGTCATCTACGGTAAGCAATAATAGAGAAATAAGTATGAGTTTAAGGTATATTGGACTTTATGATATGGGTTGCCACCTGAAAGTCCCATTCAACAGTAAGTTCATTGTGACGGTTTAAAGTCATGGCCAATTTGAGGCCATCTCTAAAGTGCCCAATTTTTTTTTTTTTGCTCAAACTAGTCTATTTATATAATATTAGAGGAAACAAGGTGCATATGTTTCCAAATTACAAAATTAGGAAGGAAGTAATCTAATTCTTTGCATCTCCTAACCATAAAAGTCCTCATACAAAAGGCCTAACAAGAAGGGAGGAGGAGAGGAAAAATGTCTATGACTTTGGTGGTGTAGTACAGCTTCTCTCGCAAGGCTATCAGCTACTTTATTCCCTTCCTTTAGACAAAAAATCACTCTAGTTTGCTGGAAAGCTTCACAGAGACTCAGACAGTCTCTAAGTAGTGGCTTCAGGAGTGGATGATGGACCTTCTTCCTGTTAAGGGCAATAAACACTATATGGGAGTCAACCTTAATATGAATAAATGGATAGACCAAGGAAAGTGCAAAGGAGAGACCTTTAAGAACAGCTGTGAGCTCTGCAACATTGTTAGAACAGCATCCAAGAAAACAAGAGTAAGCATATAAGAATTTTTTAGTAGAATCTCTAATAATTCCTCTTCCTCCAACCAGGCCTGGGTTACTTTGAGCAGCCCCATCAGAGTTTAGCTTAACCCAACCATGCTATTAGGGGGTTTCCATGATATAATTTAATATCATAATTTTTTTACACGTAGGAGATATAGCCACCTTGGCAACGTTAGATGCCTGCCTACATGCCTTTAATTTAATATTATGAAGCGTAATAGGTTTGTTCCAACCATTCTAGGGAAGAAAACTAAAAATGCAGTTATAAGGCAGAACTTGATTAGATAGAGGACTTTTAAAAGTTTGGTTTCTCCATCTTTTTGAAAGAATAGTTAAATAAGTAGAGCTGACATTCCAAAAGCCAAAAGAAGAAGACCAGAGAGGTTTAAAAATAGGATAGTCTTGAAATATATGTTGTACATCTTTAACAATATGAAAGCATAAAAGAGACTTAGCATCAAGGATGATTTTTCTAGAATTAAGCAAGGATGCTGTTGGTAAAGCATTATTAGCAAACATCCAAAGAAAACTTTAATTCTCAGGAAGGTTGGAACTTGCCATAGGTATTTCCTAGGGAGGATACAATTTTGAAAGAGAGTTGAACATTTATAGTATAGCCATAGATAAGTAGACTGAGTGTTAAAATCAATGGAATTGGATGGACCCTAAATAGGTACGTCCCTATCACCACATTGAGCAATGGGAATCCCTCTAATTATGTTATATGAATAAGGACTCAGAAAAGGGGATATGGGAGAAAGGTCCTATTCCCCAGTAGATCTATCTATAATGTCCCTAACTTTTAAATTTGAAAGATGAGAGGGTATAGTAGTTGGGTCAATGTAGTTCAACAGAGATTGAAAATGAATCCATCTATCAGACCAGATATTTAAAGAACTATTAGGATGAATTTGCCAAGCAATACCCTCTTTAAACTCAGTGAGAACTTTCATAATTCCTTTCCAAAACCAAGAAGCATTCTGTTTATAAGACAGCAAGGAGAAGTTAACAGTAGGAAAGTATTTCCCTTTAAGAACTTGGACCCAAAGCATTGTAGAATTGGTAAAAATAAACCAACAAATTTTTAAGAGAAACACTTTACTCACTATGAAAAAAATTTTAAGACCTACGCCTCCCTTAGTTTTAGGCATAATAAGCTCTTCCAGCTAATAAGGTGGTTTCTATTCCCTGCTTGACTCTTGTTCTAGAAAAAATTAGTAGATATTCTGCGTAATTTCTTTATGGTAAGGGTAGGTAGCCCATACGTTGCAAGGGAGTAATTAGGCAAAGAATGTAGCACATAATTAATTAACACAAGTTTGCCCGGATAAGAAAGGTGTTAGTTATACCATTGGTTAATTCTTTTATTAGTTTTATCCATAATATCAGAAAAAATGTTATTGTTAACCCTCCTAATAATAAAGGCAACCCTAAATATTTATCAATTTTCCTACTTAAAGAGATATATAGGTAATCTGCACAAGTTTTCTTTCTAGAAGATGGTGTATTAGGGGAAAAAAGAATGGAGGATTTATCAAAATTGACCTTTTGTCCAGACACATTGCAATATTCATCCAGTAGCAATTGGAGAATAATACAGTTAGTAATGGTAGCCTTAAGGAAAATGAAATAGTCATAAGCAAAGCTAAAGATAGGAATTGAAGGACCTACCCTGGCTGCTTTAAAGGAATTAAAGACTTACAACTAACTTGATGGGTGATAAATCTAGTTAACATGTCGTTGCATAAAATAAACAAAAATGGAGACATTGGGTCCCCTTGTCTTAGTCCACGAGAAGAGAAAAAAAAGGGGATACGTTATCATTATTTAGAACTTGATAAAAAACAGTAGAAACACATGTTAGAATGTAATTAATCCATCTACTCGAAAATCCATAATTTTGTAGAATTTTATTAAGAAAAGATCATTCAATTCTATCATATGCTTTTTCAAAATCAATTTTAATAGCCATATCTAAGCATTTACCCTTTCTTTTCCTCTTAATAGAGTGAAGCAATTCATGAACGATGATAATATTATTAGTAACTAGTTTTAAACCCGTGCATTGCATGGGCACACATAAAGTAATTGTAATTTTAGTGTTTTAAAAAATATTTTTAAATTAAATAATAATTAAAGTTTATAAAAAAAAACTAAAATATATGATGTAGTATCAATTATTCTTAAATGTTATGTTTTATATTTAGCAAAATGTTAATTAATAGTTAATACCAATACGTTTTCGATTAACAGTAAATCGAATACTTTATCTATTATTGAAATAATATATTAAATACTTTATCTATTTAATATATTATTGAAATGGTTTTATGTTATATTGCATCTGTATAATTTTTTTAAAAAAAAATTAAGGGAGATGATGATTTTTTTTTAATTTCAAAGTAATCAAATAGAAATTTCAAATGTCCCGACATAAATAAAACGATCTGATTGTTTTAAAATTTCAGATGTTCCAAATGTTTCGATTTCACTCTCTTGTGCAATTTTTTTCATTGATAATTCTTTAAGAGCTTGTTCTATGACCTATGTGCATTTGATTCTTCACTAATTTTTTTCCCCTTCGTAGCAGATTTAGGAGATTATGCCGATGAACTCTATGATATTGAATCTTCAATAATTTCTTCCCTTTTTGTAGCATGTATTTTTATAGTAGGGGTAATTGACTTGGATGGTTGGACGAAATTATTGGATAATAAAATAATATGTAAAAGTATTAACACATTGAATAAAGATTAATCACTACAAAATTTTCACAACCATATTTTTTACTTTGGTAAACATAGACATATTTATCTCTCTCAATAAATGCCATGTCTCAAATTTGAAAATATTTAAATTAAATCAATATTCAATGGAATAGTACTACATAACCTACCAAGTTTCATACCACCAATTGACCCGTCTATTGTAACAAAATTAACCACCATTAAATATGTCTAAAATTTGAAACTTACCCTTTATGGCTATTGCTTTTAAAATTTACAGTTAAACTTTTTGTACGTAGGCAAGTTAATTAATAGGATAAAATTTGATTGGTTAAAAAACTTTTTCTTATTGAATGAGGATTGATTTAATTTACTATTTTAATTTATGGAAAGAAAGTGTAGACTTATGAGATGATCAAAAATAGTATAATATATGTTATTTATGTCATATTTTTAATATATGTTATATATATATATATATATATATGTATAAGCATATATCATATATACATATATAAAGAGTGAAGCCTCTATACATTTATTTGTTTAGAAGAGTATCATTTCCACTACTTGAAAAATCAATTGACATAACATTACCTAATATTATTATTAGGTAGGATTGGCCTACCACGTCATCTATAGGCTCTATTAATAAAATTATACCAACTATGAAATTATGATATAATTATTAAAACCTTACCACAATTATAGTTTAAACTTTATGACTTATCTTTTAAATTCTGTCTCTTTATAACATGGAGTTAATTATAGTGTCAACAGGACGTGGAATATGCGGGGTATAAAAAAAATGGAGACATTGGGTCCCCTTTTCTTAGTCCAAGAGAAGGGAAAAAAATGGGGGACATGTTATCATTAACAAGAACTTGATAAGAAACAGTAGAAACACGTGTTAGAATGTAATTAATCCATATATTAGGAAATCCATAATTTTGTAGAATTTTATTAAGGAAAGACCATTCAATTCTATCATATGTTTTTTCAAAATCAATTTTAATAGCCATATCAAAGCACTTCCCCTTTCTTTTCCTCTTAATAGGGTGAAGCAATTCATGAACGATGATAATATTATTAGTAATGTGTCTATCCTTCACAAAAGCTATTAGTAATGTGTCTATACTTCACAAAAGCATTTTGCGTAGGGCTAATCCAACTAGGAACCACCTTTCTAAGCCTATTAGTAATGATAGAGGAAATAATCTTACAAACAACATTGCACAAACTAATAGGTCGGTATTGTGTAGTTTTTTCTAGTTGGGAAACCTTAGGAATGAGAACAATGATGGTGGAATTGAAGTCCTGAAGTAGAATACTAGTATTAAAAAAGTAGATAACTGCATCACAAATACGCTTCCCAACAAAACTCCAATATATTTTAAAAAAGCTACATTAAAACCATCAGTTTTGTTATTGTTCATTTTAAAAACAGTGTCCCAAATCTCATTACAAGTAATATTCCTTTCGTTTCTAAATAATTGACGTTTAAGGTTGTGGCACAAGAATTAAGAAAGTCAACAAATTTCTTAAAATCTAGTAAAAAAATTGGTGATTAGACTATACTACCCTTTTCTTGAGACTGTAGATTTTTACGATTACCAAAATCCATTAAATAACCCTTCTTTTACTTAATGCTCTCTCTTCTCAGATTCAAAAATATTCAATATTCACCCACCAAAATTTTCAATCTAAAGTTATCAATATATATAAATTTTCAATGAAAATTTTCCCACCAGATTTTCATTCTAAAATTATGAATATCTATATTTCCCACAAAAAAATTGTTTATAGAACAAAGAACTACTACTACGTTGCAAGGCACACTATTTTCAAATGGCTTTACATGAAATAAATTTAAACCTGAATGTAGCACATTCTTACATTGATTATGGAGATAAGGAGCAAGGGCAAGCGGAAATTCATTTGCCAGATCTTAACGTTGATGCTGCTAATGTCATCAACCTGAATCTTAATCCAACTCCTATAATTAAGATAACTTCATCAATTCATTTACCATTTGATTTAAACAGTGCGCCATGTCTAGAAATTGTTAAAGATGATGTAGGAGTTGATTTGAACTTGAACGATGAGCCATATCCAGAAGGTCCAAAAGATGATGCACATGTGGAAGATGATACAACGGTGGAAGTAGGGTTGCATCAGGAAATAGACTCACATATTGGTATTAGCTCCTTCCTTTTTCTCTTTTTTGTTTTCTATTTTCTTAATCGTAGCTCTTCCTTTTATATTAATCCCATATTATCGTTAAGGGTGTCTGCAATTATAAGATAAAAGTAGAGTTTTACTTAAATTAAAACAAGTGTTCTATAAGATAAAAATAAAGTGCTATAAGTCAATTACAAGTCTACTACATTTCAGTTATTAAAATAAGTTTATTATTCCTTTGGTTCATTCACTTATTTTTCTTTCCCAATTTTTACAGGTGAAAGTAACTGTCGCAACGTTACTCGAGACGACGACGGATTTGGGACTTAAAAGAATTTTACGGAGTCGCCACTAACCATTTTTGTTTAGGTGCGGTTAGTCACCTATTAAAATCTACCTAACTTAGCATTGGCCGTTAGATGGCGTACTTAAGCTGGGTAGGTCCTGGTCTGCGGGACGGAGAACTGGAGTCGGGAGTACGGTTACGTGCGGGGAAGGATGAACACCCCCACAACGCCCGTCAAGATGACGGTACCGATTAATTTAATAATATTTAGGCCTTAAAATGTCTTTATAATTTTCCTTTTTGTTTGATTTTTTGTTCTTTTGTATTAAGAGTTTTTTTATTTTTATTATTCAGGCGAACAAAAACAAATTTCAAGATATTTTCTTTTTTATTTTTTTTTTGTCATTAGTGAAAAGTTAAAAGAAAGTTATGTTTCAAAACATTTCTTTTTATTTGGAAGATTTTAAAAAAAAGGCAATTTCCAAAACAATTTTTTCTTTTCTTTTTTTTTTAACTTTTTGGAAAGAAATGAATTTCGAAACACCTTTTTGATTTCTTTTTTTGTAAATATATGTTCTTGAACAAAGAAAAAATTTATTGGTTTTGTTGCTATCATTTTCAAATTAATATTTTAAAAAGAATGTCAGGTAATTTTTTTTGATTTTTTATCTCTTTTTTTTTAAATTCCAAAGTTCATTTTATTCAGACAAGAAAAGCCTTTTACTTCTTTTAGGAAGTTACATTTTTATTAAAGCCAACAAGTAATGCTTTATTTTCAAAATTACATTTCACCACCCTTTCCTTTTTTTTAATATTTTCCTTTTCATTTTTGCCCTTTTTTAGGATTTTTCGAAATCATTATCTTTATTAGATATTTAAATGTTTGAAGTGCAAAGTGTTACCTTATCAATCTAATGAAAAAAAAGCGGTGAGGATTTATCGAGACCTATTATGAATTTCGCCCAATTCTGGGTCCGATTCAAAGTGGGTCTCTTACTTAAAGATCCGGACTAGGTGCGAATTTTCACCCTCCCAAACCGGATCCCATGATTAAATCCTCATAATTTAAACCATTTGTAAGGATTTTGCTAGACATAGATGATCACTCTTTTATTTTTATTATTTAACGTAAAGGTTTTATTGTCCTTATTGGCTTAAGAATTTATCATTATTGGTTTATTTATTATTTTTTTATTTTTACTTTTTTTTAAAAAAGAAAACTAACACCTATAATTTATTTAGATGCCTAAATGCATGGCCTATGAAATGTTATCTCATCAATTTTAAAAATAAGGATAGTAAGGATTTTGTCAAGACCCACCGTGAACCTCGCCCAATTCTGGGTCCGATTCAAAATGGATCTCTTACCTAGGAACCCAGGTCGGATGTGAATTTTCACCTTTCCGAACCGGACGCCATGATCGGACCCTCACTATCCCCACATATCATTACTCGCATGGATGACAATAATATGACAATAAAGTATGAGCATGTATATAACTAAATTAATATGGCATGGATTAAATATGCGTAAAGCTAAACTAAAATGATATAGGTTGAGTATGAATGAGACTAGATTAAAATGTCATAAATTAAATATGGATGGATCTAAATTAATATGAGAACAATATATTTAAATAAATTAGATATGCATGAACTAAATTAAATATTTATTAAATTGAAATGGGTCCAAATTAAGCATGTAAAAAAAAGAAAAGAAAAAAAAAATTAAATTAAATTAATTTCAGAAAATACCAGAAAAATGGAAGGCGGATCACTGCGATCGGGTCGGGTCAAAGGCGCGGGCACTGTAGCGGGTACTGTAGCGGACACTGTAGCGGGTACTGTAGCGTAGTATGAAAACCAAAATTTTATTTCATTTTTTAAAATTTTTGCCATTTTTTCTCTTCTCTTTCTGTCTCCACCCGAATTCTTTCCCTTTCTCTCTCTACAAACACAATTAAACCCAGAAAATCACCCCAAACGGATCAAAACCCTTCTTTTTACATGAACTTCTGAAGAACACCAAGAACACCAAGAACAATATTTCTCCACAAACACAATTAAACCCAGAAAATCACCCCAAACGGATCAAAACCCTTCTTTTTACATGAACTTCTGAAGAACACCAAGAACACCAAGAACAATATTTCTCCACAAACACAATTAAACCCAGAAAATCAACCCCAAACGGATCAAAACCAACTATTTCACATGAACTTTTGATGAACACCAAGAACACTGAAGAACACCAAGAACATTTTTCCGGATTTTGTCTCCTAAGCCACGAAATTAAACACCATCTTCCTAAACAAACTCCTCTCAGCTCACTGAACACAAAATCATACACCGATTTACCAAACTCCAAACCAAAAACCCTAGATCTAGCTTTCAAATTCCTAAAAAAAAAAAAAAAAAAAATTTAAATCCGAGCTCTTTTCTTTCTATTTCAGTGAACCTTAGACGGAATTCAAACCTAAAACTCACCAATTACTAACCTATAACAAGCTCGAAATCCCTCCAAGTTGTTTTCTATTTTCTGTTTTCTTTTTTTTAATTTTTTTAACAAAACCCCAAGCCTCAAAAAAAATTTTTTGCCAGAAAAATCCTTCCTCCCCCTCTCTAAAAAAAAAAAAAAAAAAAAAATCTCTTCCTCTTTCCCTCTGCCTTCTTATACCCCTTTTCATCTGAGGATTTTTTGCTTTTTCTTGTTCTTTTTTCTTGTATGGCATCTTTTAGTGGGAGATGGGGTGGATGAAAATGATGAGTGTATGTGGGTGAATGAAATGATGAGTGTATGTGGGTGGATGAAATGATGAGTGTATGTGAGTGGGTGTTGAAATGATGATTTTCAGTTTTTATTATTATTATTATTTTTGTTATTATTATTATTTATTATTTTTTGGAAGAAAAGAAATTAAAAAAAAAAAAAAAAAAATAAATAGGGTGTCTACAGTTGCCCCTCTTGGAACGTTTTCTAAGAATCTTGAAGTTTGCTTCAAGATAATTAGGAAATGGTCCAAGACGTAGACACCATGTCTTTTTGAACTTTTCAAGAGCCAAAACTTTGGTCTCCAAACAAATCACATGCCATAAATTGGCTTTTAAATGAAACGAGAGCCGTGACTCGGTCTCTAAATAAACCAAATGAATCTTTAGAACTTAAATTAAGTCTCCAATTAAATTAAAAGCCATGACTTGGTCTTAAAATGAAATAAATGCCGTGATTCGGTCACTAACTGCAATGAGATTCGTGATCCAGTCTCCCAATGAAATAAATAAACTATGAGAACCTAAACTAAGTCTCGAAACAAAACAAGAGCCATGACTTGGTCTCTTCAATGAAATAAGTGCCGTGATTCGGTCACCAAATGAAACGAGAGCCGTGACTCGGTCTCCCACTGAGAAATTAAACTGAGAGAACCTAAATTAGGTCTCAAAATAAAACAAGAGCCATGATTTGGTCTCTTCAATGAAATAAGTGCCGTGATTCGGTCACCAAATGAAACGAGAGCCGTGACTCGGTCTCTCACTGAGAAATTGAACTGAGAGAACCTAAATTAGGTCTCAAAATAAAACAAGAGCCATGATTTGGTCTCTTCAATGAAATAAGTGCCGTGATTCGGTCACCAAATGAAACGAGAGCCGTGACTCGGTCTCCCACTGAGAAATTAAACTGAGAGAACCTAAATTAGGTCTCAAAATGAAACAAGAGCCATGATTTGGTCTCTTCAATGAAATAAGTGCCGTGATTCGGTCACCAAATGAAACGAGAGCCGTGACTCGGTCTCCCACTGAGAAATTAAACTGAGAGAACCTAAATTAGGTCTCAAAATAAAACAAGAGCCATGATTTGGTCTCTTCAATGAAATAAGTGCCGTGATTCGGTCACCAAATGAAACGAGAGCCGTGACTCGGTCTCTCACTGAGAAATTGAACTGAGAGAACCTAAATTAGGTCTCAAAATAAAACAAGAGCCATGATTTGGTCTCTTCAATGAAATAAGTGCCGTGATTCGGTCACCAAATGAAACGAGAGCCGTGACTCGGTCTCCCACTGAGAAATTAAACTGAGAGAACCTAAATTAGGTCTCAAAATGAAACAAGAGCCATGATTTGGTCTCTTCAATGAAATAAGTGCCGTGATTCGGTCACCAAATGAAACGAGAGCCGTGACTCGGTCTCCCACTGAGAAATTAAACTGAGAGAACCTAAATTAGGTCTCAAAATGAAACAAGAGCCATGATTTAGTCTCTTCAATGAAATAAGTGCCGTGATTCGGTCACCAAATGAAACGAGAGCCGTGACTCGGTCTCCCACTGAGAAATTAAACTGAGAGAACCTAAATTAGGTCTCAAAATAAAACAAGAGCCATGATTTGGTCTCTTCAATGAAATAAGTGCCGTGATTCGGTCACCAAATGAAACGAGAGCCGTGACTCGGTCTCCCACTGAGAAATTGAACTGAGAGAACCTAAATTAGGTCTCAAAACAAGAGCCATGATTTGGTCTCTTCAATGAAATAAGTGCCGTGATTCGGTCACCAAATGAAACGAGAGCCGTGACTCGGTCTCCCACTGAGAAATTGAACTGAGAGAACCTAAATTAGGTCTCAAAACAAGAGCCATGATTTGGTCTCTTCAATGAAATAGGTGCCGTGATTCGGTCTCCCAAAGAACAAAATGAATTTCGAGATCCTACAATGGGTCTCAGAATGAATCAAGAGCCATGATTTGGTCTGTAAATGAAACAATTGTCGTGATCTCAAATGATTGAATTTCCTTTTCAAAGGCTTGTCATTTCCATTCATTCTCCTCATGCCATAATCATCATTTTTCATTAATTTCTTTCTAAGAAAAACATCATGAACTTCTAATGCATGTAAGATGTCACGTGCATGGATGCATGGATGCATGTATGCTTGATTCAAAGTTGAATTTAAAAGTAGAGTGATTCTCATTGGACTTCCCTGTTTTTGCCGTTTGCCCCAACACTCAGTCCTTTTGTTCAGTCAGTAGAGCTTGAGTCTATCTTTGGTCCTGATCGTGACTTTCTTTGGCATTCCCTTTGCCCCATTCACATCTTGAATTTTTCCTGACATAGACATCAATAAAGGTTCAAAATTCATATGTGCATCAAGTCAAATTTCAATTTCACATCTAAATAAATGAACTTGATAATGATCAAAAGTTACTTTACACTTAAGCACTCTTTATTTAAGAAAACATCAAATTGCAAACCATTCAAATATCTATTATTCATCTTTTGAAATTCAGATCTCTTGAAAGTTGGTGATTGCTTTTCAGAATATCCTTGTGGGTGAACAGGCTATTTTAAATTCCTAAATGGGTTTCAACAGCAATGGGTTCCAAAGAGGCTATTTATTGTCTCATGAAAGAGAGAATTTCAATATCTCTTCATCTAGGCTTACAATTAACTTTTTTTTCTTTTTGTTTTTTTTTTTTTAAAATCAGAATTCTTTTTTTAAAAAATCAGTCTTGAAAATAAGTTCAAGTTGATGCTTGCTTAATCTCTTAACTTGACAATCCTGATATGAGTCAAAACTTGGACATGAAAGGCTTGAGATTTTGTGAGATTGGTATCAAAGAGAGGTGTGACCCAACTTTCCATATTTAGAGTTCAAAAAGATATCTCATCTTATGGGGTTTATCATTTTGGATGCCCCAAGTGGTATTACTCATTTCTAAAACTCACTTTGCTGTCTTAGTCAAATCTTGGGTGATCTCATGAATTCTCATTTCTGCTCTAGACTGCCCTTTCGAGTTTTCACCCTAGAGCCACATCATTTCATTTCTTTTTCTTCTTTTTTTTTTTCTCAATGACTGCCTCATCATGCACATGAAAATTCAAAATTCATTCAAATAGTCTTTTAAAAAATGGTTTAGTGTAAAAATCCATTCTTCTAAAGAAATGCTCTTCAATTAAAGTATCCACACTTGATCAAAATGGACTTTTCAAGGCACGTAATGTAGGCCATGGTTGAGGGTTCAGAAAGAAAGGATAAACAGGCCCAAAAAGTATTTCAAGGTAACTGAATCAAGGATCACTTTTCGGCCATATGAAGAATTCATTTTTTCATGCTTGATTTCTCATTTGCCTCTATCCCATTAGTTTTTTTATTTCAATTTGTCATTTCTTTCTTTCCTTCTTTTTTTTTTCCTTTTTTTTTTGACAACATGAGTTCAAGGATATTGTTATCAAGCAATTCTTCATCATTTTGGGCCGTCATTTCTTTAGCCTGGATGCAAGAATTCTTCCATCTTTTGCTCGAATGTTTTCTTTGCATTTGCCCCCAGTGTGAGGGGTGACCCTTGATTAGGTTCATTAGAAAAAATATTCATTAGGCTCAAAGGGGACAGCAATGGATAATTTTCTCAAAGTGAAAGGGATATGAAAAATGGCCATTTGTCTTCTCAAGTACGGCTATCTTCATCGAAAAGCAATACCTTAGAAAAACGTAACAATAATAATTTTTTTGAAAGCTTTTGAAAACTTTGTTCAAAATCCTAAAACATCACGTGCATAATGATGCAATCAAATTTCTTCTTTTTATTCTTTTTCTCTCTTTTTTTTTTGTCATGAGAATTTCACAGAAGATGACATTTCCACCCTAAGGCAATCAATCTGAGCAATTTGTCTCGATAACAAAGAGGTATCGGGACTTTACAAAGTGACTTTGGTCTTTCTGATCATTTTGTCCCCAAAGGTGGGTGAATGAACACCATGGCAGCAAAGGTTACTTATTTTCAAGAAAATCAAGGTGAGCTCATTTTGAAACAGGAAGGTAATGTGTTCAAAAGTCATTCATTTCAGTCACTTTTGAGTTTCAAGGAAATTGGGAAGCATATGGGCATTATGGATTCAAAGAACATGGTTGATTTCAAGACAAGGAAGCAATGAATTCAAAATTCTAGTGCAATTTTGACACATATCAAAATGTCACTTTTTAGAGTTAAGCAAGCATCTTGTTAAACAATCATTTTTGTTTATTACCCAGATGAAGAATATTGACTCTCTCAAATGGTTTCCAAGGTTTATGCCTTATTTTTACTTCGAGTCTCAATTTATGATATTTTATTCAAAAATCAATGAATGGAAAGAAAGATGGTTTGAAGGACTTGTTAAGAATTATTTCTTAAAGCAATCACCAACTTTTCATGAAATCCTTTTTTATTTTTCAAAAAAAAAAAAGTTTCACTTCTTCTCTTCTTCTTTTTTTTTTAAATGTGACAATGGAAAATGGATAACACAAATCATTTATTCCAAAAAGGCATGTAATCCAAAAGATGTCAATATTTACAATGAAAATCCAAGTTAAAACACTATGACATGATTTTCGAAATCTAAAGTTTACCCTTTAAAATTCAAATATCTAAAACTTATTGCTTTCAAGTGACACTATGTACAAGGCTAAGAAAAAGTAACATTATGTACAAGAGTGAAAAGGATTAGAAATTGCCCCTGCTTGGCATACTATTTATAGAGTTCCACGATGCATGAAGAGTTATCACGACATGATGACACCTATTGGCAAAGATGTCAATCTTTTCCTTTATTATCAAAAACTCTTGCATACTTGTATGCATGAAATGTCATGTATGAATGGTTGGATGAATGTATGGACATGTAAATTACTAATATGCGTAAGATATAAATGCTATGAAATGCATTTAATGAAAAATTTTTTTTGAATGATGTGATGATGATAACCCAGGATTATGGTATGATGATACTGATGACCCCAAATTAGGGCAGAATGTTGATGATGACCCCAGATTAGGGCAAAAATGATACTGATGACCCCAAATTAGGGCAGGATGATGATGATGACCCAAGATTAGGGCAAAAGTGACAAATATGATGACCCTAGATAGAGTGAATGATAAAATGACAAGATTATGATAATATGATAGCACTGATGAGATGACAACGATGATGAGTTAATGACAAAGTAATGACAATGTGATAATGGAATGATGATAATGACAATGTGATGATAGGATGATAATGCTGCAGAGTGTTCAATACATGCTCATTCTCTTTCTTTCTTAAGGTTCAAGATAGCATCCAAGCTCAATCTGACTTAAGACCTGTGAAACATTTCTTGTAATTGCTTCTTAAACCCATTCTCTGATACACATGTGCTTTGAGTGCCGTTTTGCAAAAATGCATGACATTAAAATCATAAATGATAAGCAAACAGAGAAATTAAGCCCACAACACATGGAGATCAACCACCAACACTCTTAGGCAGAAGTGTGGAATAAAAGACGAAATCGAGGCTCAACACATGTCAAATTCTGTTATCGGCATCCTAAAAGCCTCCAAATTGTTCAGATTGGTCTCTGGTGCTAATTGCCGGACCCATGTTTTGCTTGGACTGCACACCGGTATCAAAAGTCAAACGACCTTCCTTGATCATCTCAAGTACCACTTCTTTCAATGTCGTGCAGTTTTCAGTACTATGACCTTTGGCTCCTGAGTGATAGGCGCATGTTGCATTCTCATCAAACCATGTAGGATATGGAGGCTGTAAAAGGGTCGAGTACTGAACCGGTTCAATCATCTTGCTATTCAATAGCTCGGTGTATAACTCTGTGTAAGTCATGGGGATGGGAGTAAATTGTTTCCTTTTCTTTGGTGGTCTTGGATTCCGATTTTTGGTGTTTGGCCTTAGAGCAGTGGAAATGGTGTTGGACACTGGGTATTGGCAAGCATTTTGAGGTCGTGTATAGTTGGGAGGAGGAATTTGTTGAGTGTACTGAGGTGGTGTGAAATCGACGGAATGATATTGGGGTTGGCATTGTTGGCATTGGGGTTGTTGGTGTTGTTGGTATCCTCCACATCTAATAGTGCTCACTTCGCCTTTTTTCTCTTTGGAACTCTCCTTGGCTGCACTGGACTCCCCATCATCTAACTTACCGGTCCTGAGCGAATTCTCCACCATTTCTCCAATTAAGACCGTGTCATTGAAACTCATGATGCCGCCAGCTAGCATACGGAAATAATATGGAGCTTTCAAGGTGTTAATGAATAGCCATGACATCTCTTTCTCAGTTAAAGGAGGCTGAATCTGAGTTGCCATGTCCCTCCATCTTTGGGCATATTCAGTGAATGACTCAGAAGACTTTTTCTCCATGTTCTGCAAAGTCAGTCTATCGGGCACTAAATCTGTCATATGCTTGTACTGATCGATGAAAGCCCGAGCCAAATCATTCCAAGAATGAATGCCCCTCATATCCAACTTGTTATACCACCGTATTGCTGACCCGGTGAGGCTGTGTTGGAAACAATGAATCAACAGTTTATCATCTCGGGAATAAGCGGCCATCTTTCGGCAGTACATGGCAACGTGGTCTTTAGGGCATGTAGTCCCTTTGTACTTTTCAAATTCAGGCACTTTGAACTTCTTTGGGATCGCCAATCCATCAACAAAACTCAACTCATATGCATCAGTAGTGCCATAAGTATGAGTGCCCTCCATGGCGTTAAGCCGCTCTTCTATCTGATTCAATATTTTCTGGCTTTCAGCTCCGCCAATCTCTCTTTCAAACTGTTCATCAGGCACAATTACAGGATTGGTTGGGGCAAATCTAGGAACAGGAGGTGCCACGGTGTATATGGGAGGAGGCATTTGTTGAGTTGTAGATGAAGATCCCCTACTAGTAGTAGGCAACAGAGGTGCGAAAGAGTATGTTCCAGGTGGTGGTGGGGGTGGGATTTGGTTTTGGGTATCTGATGCAGATGGTGGAATAGGTATGTTGAGGATTGGAGGATTTTGTGCAGCTGAGGGGACTGTACTTGGTCCAGAATTTATTGGGTAAACTGGAGATTCATGATTAGAAGCACTGGCATTCTTTTCCTTGACTATTTGGCTTAACTCCCTGATTTTATCCATGGCATCCCTTAATTGCTTTAACTCCCCGACTTTATCCATGGCATCCCTTAACTGCTTGGCTAAGTCTTCATTCATGCGTCGGAGATTTTCTATTTCTGAGTTCTGTTCAGCCATTTTCCTAGACTGCAATTTGGTGTAGTATCTCTGAATGAGGGATTGGTCGTCTCTCTGCTCTGTTCTCTTCTTTTTTCTGTTTGAAAGAAGGCTGAAGCTCTCTCCTTTCTTTTTTTTCGTTGTGCTCTCTCCTTTCTTTTTTTTTTCTATTTTGTTAAGAGGGCTGAAGCTTCCCCCTATGCTCTCTTCTTTTATGTTGTTGTTGTTGTTGTTTTTTTTTTTTGAAGGAAGACTGAAGCTCTCCTCCTTTTTTTCGTCCCAGTCACTGTTTTATTCCCCTAGACAAGTCCCATAAAAGAGGGAGTAAAAACCGAATCATCACGAAGTTGTCGGTTGTTGGACCTTTCACGCCTACTCTTTTTCTTTCGGTTGCTAGCTGACTTGTTGATTTTATATTTGTGGTCCATGGGATAGCTAGCTGGCGTGATGTTGGGGTGGGGCATAAGGAATCTTTTCTTTTCAGCTAAGTGGAGAGGACTAACTGGGATCCTAGGCTCTCGATCGCAGACATTTTTGCTCCGTGGAAACTTTGAAGCAGAAGAAGGTGCAACACAACTTCTCCTAAGTAAAGCAGGACTTCCTCCCAATCAATTTAGGCCTCAGGGCCCAAGACATTTAGCCCGTCAAGGACAGGCCTTAGTTCCACCTGAAAATTTACCGACTGGTTCCTTTGTGAGAGGCCCAAGTAACTATGGTGCTCAAGGGCCTTATAGTCAAGGTCCTCCTCCCCTTTCTGGTGCTCCTAGGATATCTCAAGGTGAACCTCTTGTTGGCCCACCATTTGGTACCCCGCCTCCTGCTGCTTTTGAATCACATGGTGCACCATCACATGCACCTGAGGGTCATTTGCTTCAGCAGCATTCTGCAAACATGGTGAACTATCATGCTGATAATAGACAGCTAGATCCTAGGTCCTCTGGCCCTCGTTCCACATCAACATTCAGCTTGCATGGTGAAAGGTTAAAGCCTGGGCAAGATGAGCATTTAAATCCATTCGCTTTGGATCGTGCTCATCGTGGTGGTGACAATCTTTCAACTCTGGCAACTCAAACTCAAAGTTTTCTTCCAATTAAAATCAGGGTCCTCTATCACTTCCACAAGTACTACCTTTCCATCTTCTGCCATGACTGGTTTCCTTTACCAACCACCTTTCACCACATGATGCTCAACAGAACAGGAAGATAGAGAGGAAAATACTATCAACAAATCAAATAAACGGTTAGTCCAATTCAAAGGAATAAATATATAAACAAAATAAAGAATAGAAAATAGACATGGAATACATACAAGAAATAAAGGACAGGGAAACAGGCAAGAAGTATATACAAGATACAGGCAATTAAAAGCAAAGATTGGCATACAAGATGTACACAGTATATACATGAACAAAGAATAGAGAATAATCATGCCAGATATACATATAGGAAAATTGAAAATCAAACAAAGGATATACAAATATGTACAAGACAAGCAAGATCATGCTGATATAATATACATATAATATAATGCAATGAATCAAATAATATGAGGTCGAGAATGTAAATTTGAAAAGTTTTATTGATATAATTTAAGATGCAAAGTAAAATTTTGAAAATTTTTATTGATGCAATTTGAGGTGCAAAATGCAATTTGGAAAAAAGTTTAATGGTACAAATGTAAGGTGCAAAATGTAATTTGGAAAAAACTTAGTGATGCATGAAGATGTAAAGAATACAGATGACAGAGAGATATTTAAATTAGTAACAAAACCATGAGTAATGATTAAGGATAGATAATAAATAGACTTTGCACGAATGCCCCATTCTAATTAATTTTAAAAAAAGCAAAAAGGGTTAAGCAAATATGCCCTGGGGCAGGTAGTCATCCTAATATGGCCAAAAATGCTCGACCAATCTACAGTCCTCATTACAAAGGCACAGGTAGTAAAAGGGATAGGAGTTGTTCCTTCATGTGTCCTATTTCAAGGTTGCGCTCATGAAGGGTTTGGCTCTACCTAAATTTGGCTACTTGCAGGTGACCTATATGATGGTTATGGTCATGCCATCTGAAGGTGCCCAGACTGTCCTTATTTGGCCATCTATCATAGGCTAATAAGGCTCCCAATCCTAGCCCATTATAGGCTCATTGGAAAGGATTCAATCTGAGTGGGGGTTTTTCGCTTAGAAACTCACTATGAGGAGTTGCCCCACGCGAGTAAGCTACTTTGCCCCATCCTAAATAGGTGATATCCAATTCTGGACTTATGCGTGTAATGCAAATGTGAGTGTGTGTGAAGGAACATACAAACCTTTCCAATTTACCAATATACCCAAAATGCCACATTAATCAACAAGCAATAAACTTCTATTCACAACAAAAGGCAAAGAGATTAGCAATAACAAGAAAACATGTACATTCATGAGCAAATAAAGCATCAAATTCCTAACATGCAAACTAGGATCCACTTTATTATCTTATATTTATATAAATGAGATGCAAAATCATGCAATCGAAATGTCAAAATAAGAAAAATAAATAATAAAAAAAAATTAAGGCCTAAATAATTATTAAATTAATTCCCGGCTTGACTCTCTAACCATTTCCCCAGTGGAGTCGCCAAACTGTCGCAACGTTACTCGAGACGACGACGGATTTGGGACTTAAAAGAATTTTACGGAGTCGCCACTAACCATTTTTGTTTAGGTGCGGTTAGTCACCTATTAAAATCTACCTAACTTAGCATTGGCCGTTAGATGGCGTACTTAAGCTGGGTAGGTCCTGGTCTGCGGGACGGAGAACTGGAGTCGGGAGTACGGTTACGTGCGGGGAAGGATGAACACCCCCACAACGCCCGTCAAGATGACGGTACCGATTAATTTAATAATATTTAGGCCTTAAAATGTCTTTATAATTTTCCTTTTTGTTTGATTTTTTGTTCTTTTGTATTAAGAGTTTTTTTATTTTTATTATTCAGGCGAACAAAAACAAATTTCAAGATATTTTCTTTTTTATTTTTTTTTTGTCATTAGTGAAAAGTTAAAAGAAAGTTATGTTTCAAAACATTTCTTTTTATTTGGAAGATTTTAAAAAAAAGGCAATTTCCAAAACAATTTTTTCTTTTCTTTTTTTTTTAACTTTTTGGAAAGAAATGAATTTCGAAACACCTTTTTGATTTCTTTTTTTGTAAATATATGTTCTTGAACAAAGAAAAAATTTATTGGTTTTGTTGCTATCATTTTCAAATTAATATTTTAAAAAGAATGTCAGGTAATTTTTTTTGATTTTTTATCTCTTTTTTTTTAAATTCCAAAGTTCATTTTATTCAGACAAGAAAAGCCTTTTACTTCTTTTAGGAAGTTACATTTTTATTAAAGCCAACAAGTAATGCTTTATTTTCAAAATTACATTTCACCACCCTTTCCTTTTTTTTAATATTTTCCTTTTCATTTTTGCCCTTTTTTAGGATTTTTCGAAATCATTATCTTTATTAGATATTTAAATGTTTGAAGTGCAAAGTGTTACCTTATCAATCTAATGAAAAAAAAGCGGTGAGGATTTATCGAGACCTATTATGAATTTCGCCCAATTCTGGGTCCGATTCAAAGTGGGTCTCTTACTTAAAGATCCGGACTAGGTGCGAATTTTCACCCTCCCAAACCGGATCCCATGATTAAATCCTCATAATTTAAACCATTTGTAAGGATTTTGCTAGACATAGATGATCACTCTTTTATTTTTATTATTTAACGTAAAGGTTTTATTGTCCTTATTGGCTTAAGAATTTATCATTATTGGTTTATTTATTATTTTTTTATTTTTACTTTTTTTTAAAAAAGAAAACTAACACCTATAATTTATTTAGATGCCTAAATGCATGGCCTATGAAATGTTATCTCATCAATTTTAAAAATAAGGATAGTAAGGATTTTGTCAAGACCCACCGTGAACCTCGCCCAATTCTGGGTCCGATTCAAAATGGATCTCTTACCTAGGAACCCAGGTCGGATGTGAATTTTCACCTTTCCGAACCGGACGCCATGATCGGACCCTCACTATCCCCACATATCATTACTCGCATGGATGACAATAATATGACAATAAAGTATGAGCATGTATATAACTAAATTAATATGGCATGGATTAAATATGCGTAAAGCTAAACTAAAATGATATAGGTTGAGTATGAATGAGACTAGATTAAAATGTCATAAATTAAATATGGATGGATCTAAATTAATATGAGAACAATATATTTAAATAAATTAGATATGCATGAACTAAATTAAATATTTATTAAATTGAAATGGGTCCAAATTAAGCATGTAAAAAAAAGAAAAGAAAAAAAAAATTAAATTAAATTAATTTCAGAAAATACCAGAAAAATGGAAGGCGGATCACTGCGATCGGGTCGGGTCAAAGGCGCGGGCACTGTAGCGGGTACTGTAGCGGACACTGTAGCGGGTACTGTAGCGTAGTATGAAAACCAAAATTTTATTTCATTTTTTAAAATTTTTGCCATTTTTTCTCTTCTCTTTCTGTCTCCACCCGAATTCTTTCCCTTTCTCTCTCTACAAACACAATTAAACCCAGAAAATCACCCCAAACGGATCAAAACCCTTCTTTTTACATGAACTTCTGAAGAACACCAAGAACACCAAGAACAATATTTCTCCACAAACACAATTAAACCCAGAAAATCACCCCAAACGGATCAAAACCCTTCTTTTTACATGAACTTCTGAAGAACACCAAGAACACCAAGAACAATATTTCTCCACAAACACAATTAAACCCAGAAAATCAACCCCAAACGGATCAAAACCAACTATTTCACATGAACTTTTGATGAACACCAAGAACACTGAAGAACACCAAGAACATTTTTCCGGATTTTGTCTCCTAAGCCACGAAATTAAACACCATCTTCCTAAACAAACTCCTCTCAGCTCACTGAACACAAAATCATACACCGATTTACCAAACTCCAAACCAAAAACCCTAGATCTAGCTTTCAAATTCCTAAAAAAAAAAAAAAAAAAATTTAAATCCGAGCTCTTTTCTTTCTATTTCAGTGAACCTTAGACGGAATTCAAACCTAAAACTCACCAATTACTAACCTATAACAAGCTCGAAATCCCTCCAAGTTGTTTTCTATTTTCTGTTTTCTTTTTTTTAATTTTTTTAACAAAACCCCAAGCCTCAAAAAAAATTTTTTGCCAGAAAAATCCTTCCTCCCCCTCTCTAAAAAAAAAAAAAAAAAAAAAAATCTCTTCCTCTTTCCCTCTGCCTTCTTATACCCCTTTTCATCTGAGGATTTTTTGCTTTTTCTTGTTCTTTTTTCTTGTATGGCATCTTTTAGTGGGAGATGGGGTGGATGAAAATGATGAGTGTATGTGGGTGAATGAAATGATGAGTGTATGTGGGTGGATGAAATGATGAGTGTATGTGAGTGGGTGTTGAAATGATGATTTTCAGTTTTTATTATTATTATTATTTTTGTTATTATTATTATTTATTATTTTTTGGAAGAAAAGAAATTAAAAAAAAAAAAAAATAAATAGGGTGTCTACAGTAACACTGATGGCAATCAAAATAGGGAGCTATCACAAGCACAAAGTCACGGAAATAAATTGAAAAATTTGACTAATGATCAATGTAGAGCCATATATGATATGCTCCTACAAATAAGTGTTGATGGAAAATTGAGAAAGGGAGTAACAAATGTGGTGGCATCACTATTTTTGGTTTCTATACGCACTGTTCAACGTAATTGGAAGCAGGCAAAAACCAGTGATAGACTGATAGTGCATACCAGAGAAGGGCATGAAATTGTGGTCGTAAGAATATTCAAATTGACTTCGCTCAATTGCGAGAGATCCCTTTACATAAGCGAACAACTTTTGATTCTCTAGCTTATGCCATGAAAGTGAGTAAGACCACATTGTTTTGGTTTCTAAAGGTAGGATCAATTCGTCGACATTCAAATGCTATAAAGCCTTTCCTAAAGGAAGAAACAAAGTATCTCGATTGCAATTTTGCAATTGATGAAAGTAGCATGCCGCATGATCCAACTTTCAAAGGGATGTATGACATTATTCATTTGGATGAGAAATGGTTATACATGACAGAAATCTAAAAATTACTACTTGCTAACAGATGAAGAAGATCCACCACGTAGCTGCAAAAGCAAAAATTTCATCATGAAAGTCATGTTTTTTGTTGCTATAGCTCGTCCAAGGTTCAATGCACAAGGTTTTGAACTTTTCTCTAGAAAAATTGGCATATTTCCTTTTGTTAAAAAAAAGCCAGCTCAAAGGAGTAGTATCAATAGGGCTAGAGGTACATTGGAGATAAAACCTATAGCTTCAGTAAATAGAGATGTTGTAAGATCTTACTTGATTGAGAAGGTGTTGCCTGCCATCAAGGAAAAATGGCCAAGAGAGGGCTTAAGATCTCCAATATTCATTCAACAAGACAATGCAAGACCGCATATTGATCATACTGATGATGCATTTCTCGAAGCTGCTGCACAAGATGGACTTGATATTCATTTGATGAATGATCAACCACCCAACTCTTTAGATTTGAATGTTCTAGACCTTGGGTTTTTCAATGCTATCAAGTCCTTACAATACAAGGAGGCACCTAAATGGGTTGATGAACTTGTTGATGTTGTTGTGAAGTCATTCAACGCTTTTCCTACGATAAAATCTAATCGTATATTTCTAACATTGCAATTGTGCATGATAGAGATCATAAAAGCAAGAGGATCCCATAGATACAAAATTCCACACATTAGCAAAGCAATGTTGGAACGTGAAGGCACCCTCCCAGCTCAACTGAAATGCGATCCTTAACTGGTACAAGAAGTTCTCACTTATTTAAGATAAATTATTGTTCCAGAAAAAATCTCTTGTATGATGAGATTTGTAATTAGGCAACCATTGCAAGATTTAGGATGTTAAATTGGTTGTAAATCAGGATGTCTTTCTATGTTATCTTTGGTTTTTTTTTGCCAAAATATTTACCAATTGTGCAACGTAAATCAAATTGGAAATGCACTCCACCCCGTCAACTCCATGAATAATTTTTTTAATAATTTGAATATTTATTTTTAAAACATCCAAATAAGCATGTTAATTCTTGTATTAATCAAACACTTAGAGGCAGATATAATTTGAAGCTATAAACAAACTACATACAATTTTTTTAAAATAATTTGAAGCTTTATTTTCATATAATATAATCTAAATAAGCAGGCTAAGTCTTGTATAAATCAAACACTGAGGTAGATATCATTTGAAACTTTATGTCTAAATAATCCAAATTACAGCGTATCTAACTAATCCAAACAAAATTTATACAGACTCCAAATGGAATTCTACCAACAGAAACTTAACCACAAATCAAACAAGTCCAGTCTACCTGACTAATCCAAACAAAATTTAGACAGACTCCAAATGAAATTCTACCTACAAAAACTTAACCGATTAAAGACTCTTTTTGAACTCTTAATAAAAGTTTGGAAGATAAACCTTTAACAAGCTAATGCTCAATTCGGTGCCTAATCTTTCAAAATTGACTCAATTAAGGGCCTAAGAACACAATTCGACTAAATTGGAACCCATACTTGATAAATTGTGACAAACTGAACCCATTATTAGTTAATTCTAGTGTGTAATATATATATATATATATATAAATTGAAAAGAATGTGAAAATTTTATATTATGCTATGTGTATTAAATTTTTTTTGATTAATATTGTTTGATTTTTAATTAATTTGACAACATTTTTTCTATCAAAATTAATGCATATAGACAAGCATTGATTTTCATATAGGGATGGGTTCAATTTGTCACAATTTACTAAGTATGGATTCTAATTTACTCGAATTGTGTTTTTGGACCCTTAATTGAGTCAATTTTAAAAGATTAGATCCCGAATTGAGCATTTAACCCCTTTAACATGATGTTAACTACTTCTTGCAACTCTTTTTCCGCAAAAGCTACTCCTCCTTCCTCAAAGAACTTGTTCAAGTCAAACCTAAGATCTGTCGGTACGTTCAAGTCGAAACCTGGTGCAGCTTTCTTTACTTCTTTATTCAAGTCAACATATGATACATTTAAGTCAAAACATGGTGTATCTTTCTTTGCTTATTCTTTCAAGTCGGAAAATAGTACACCTTTCTTTTCTTCTAAATTAAGTAATGTACCAGAATTAAACAAATGATTGATTTCCAAATCCATGGAGTCTTCATCTCTTTTCATTTTTTTTTGGATAAGTTTCATCTCTGTTCATTTTATTTATTGAAGATTTGTAGTCCTTTAATACATATGGTGGATTCCATTAATATATTTTGGGAACCTGCAATTGTTTAAAATCTCATTTAGTAACTTTGGAAAGTAGCAAAATATTTATTGAATGTTAGTGAAGAGGGAAAAGGGTAAAATAGGAAAAAAATAAGAAATATTCTCTTGGTATTGTAAAACGACAAATAATTTGAAACAAAATTTTTTTCTAAAACGTCAATTATTCAGAAACGGACGGAGTAGGTCTTTCAAGAACATTACTGGCCTCGGTTGAGAGTTTCGGACAACAAGGATCAAGGGTATTGCTGAAAGAGTGGTTGTTATTGGATGAAAATAAGTTATTAAAGAACAAAAGAAATTCATTTTGAATAGTCCCAGGGTAAGAGGTCCAACCTAATTGATCAGTTTTGAGAGAGTAGATTATATTCTTAGATCTCTCAGGTTTGACTCTATCTTGGAAGAAAGAAGTATTGAGATCACCACATTTTATCCATTTGGAATGGGCTCGTTGAGCCCATAAAATTTCCTCTGCCTTAAGAGCTGTCATTAATCTAGTATTAATACACTATTCATATTTTAATAGGTCAACAGATTGGTTAGCCTCAAGTTGTTTATGAATATCTACAAGAGTATCCTTCAGGAACTGAATCTTAGAAGATCTTTGACTCCAATTATGTATTTTCCATTGAAGGGATTTTTGAGCTGTATATTGCAAAAATTTATCGAGTTTTATGTCTGGTCTATGAGAAGAAAAATAGTCCTCACACCAAATAGATTTTATACGGTTAGCATACTCAACATTAGGCATCCAACAATTCTTATATCTAAAGTGCCCAAATTTCAATAGCCAGATTAGTAGTGATTCCAAGCTTTCTGCTGAAAGCAGATGTCATGATTCCCTCATGATTTCTGATGAGACCTCCTGTGCCAGCAGGTCCTGGATTGTTTTGAGCCGAACCATCCGTGTTGAGCTTGAAGAAGGGGGGCTTGAGGGGATGTTGCTCTTTTTCAATCATGTGTCAGATCGCCCATCAAACTCCAATGAACACCTGATCCTATAACACAATCATGTGCTTATTGAAAAGTCTTTCTTTCTTAAACATAATTTTGGAGCCTTTCAAGAGGAAGTTTAAAGAACAATGCTGTTTTAGTACACACAATTTCTATACACCAAACTCACACAATCATGAACTTAGTTACTCTTTCCCAGCAGATACATCATGCCACGTCCATGATTTTGATGTCCCACCTTCTTAACGGTATTTTCACCACACGTCATCATTTACCCAAAATAATTATTAAAAAAAGAAAAATGCTTATAATTTTAAGAAAAATTATCTTATTCAGTGTAAATTTTAACTTAATAAATGAGATTAGATTAAATTAGATGACCAAGTGTCTCATTAATTAATATTTATAAAATAACACTTGTAGAGAGAGTTTAAATTTAATGTTGTAGTGTGTGTATATATATATATATATATGATAATAATATTAGAATTATTATTTTACATACTGTCAATAGAAATATAAGACTTCATGAGCGGTATTAGAAGAATTACACATATTATATTACTTTCTTCATTCTACCACAAATATTTGTTATTTTACAAAAAAAATTTTCAAAATATCTGTCACATTACAAATTTTATAAAGTATTAATTATGTTTTTTTTTCAATTTTATCCTTATCTTAAGTTTATTTTAAAAGAGTATAGTGTGTTAATAGGAGCAAATTATCCCAATAAAAAAGTAAGTTTATTTAAAAAAATTCGTTGCAGCGACACTAGTCAATTTTCTAACCTTAAAGTCTAAAATCTTCTCTTTTTTTTTTGGTAACATAAAAATTCATTAAATAGAGGATAATTTTCCTTAATTATTAAATTTATTAATTTCCAGCTATTTCGAGCATAAAGTTATTGGTTTTCCTAGAACTTATTATAACGGTACTGTAAATGAAAATATAAAATATTCCTTTATATATTTATTTATTTTTTGTTTTGCTTGAAGTTTGGGTAAAAGTAGAGTTTGAGCTCTTTAAGCCTTTATTCCTTTCTGTATTCGGAAAATAACAGACAGGACAATGAGCAAAAACATCATAAGACATCGAAGCACAGTTAAAAAGGGTGATTAAGCCAAAACAACGAAGAGAGATCTCTTTCTCTCTCTCGCTCGAATCAAAATGTATGGTAAAGCTGCAATTTGCTTGACATTCGCGATTCTCTTCCTCATTTCATGCTCAATCTACGTCGGCACCGTTGATCTCAGATCATATTTCTTCCCATTGCTACAGTCTCCTCCTGTTCCACGCTCACTCTGTGTAACCGACCGCCCTCTCCGCGTTTACATGTACGATCTCCCCAGGAAATTTCACGTCGGTATGCTGGGTCGACGGAGCTCCGTTGAGGAGGAAGAGGAGGCTCCCCTTACCATGGAGAACTTGCCGCCTTGGCCCTCGAATTCCGGGATTAAGAGGCAGCACAGTGTGGAGTATTGGCTGATGGCGTCGCTTCTTTACGACGGTGATGGCAAGGAACAGAGGGAGGCCGTTAGGGTTTCGGATCCTGAAGCTGCGGATGCCTTCTTTGTGCCCTTTTTTTCTTCGTTGAGCTTTAATACGCACGGCCATAACATGACGGATCCTGAGACGGAGATCGATCGCCAATTACAGGTTCTTGAATGTTAACTGGTCGCTTTTAAGCTTTTTCCATTTTTCATTATCAATGGTGGAATGCATACTTCGCGGTTTCCTTGTTTCTCTAGCTCTGTTTCACTCTAATTGAACGTGATTTTTTTTTTCCTGTTAAGTAGTAAAGTGATTAGTGGTTCGCTAAGTTTTAGGAAAGGAAAGAAACCTGATTGGGAGTTGGATATTAGTGTTGGGATCCAAAAAGTAAATAAAATAAGCTCAGTTGGTTACTTTGTTTCCTTTTCTGGTTCCAATTTGAAACACTTCCCTCACTTGTATCAAATTCCTGGAAAGCTGGAGATTTTGGTTTTATGGGAGATGAGATTAGACGTGAGTAGCATTGGAAGCTATAGAAGAGAGCATATTAAGAATTTTTTATACATTTATCAATTGATTGTATGAAAAGCTTGCTGGTGCTTTCGACATATTGAAGAATCAGTCAATTGTTTTGGAAGTAGCGTTGCCAAATGATCGAAGGTTGGATTTTTCTGAATTGATTAAATAAAATGTTGCTTTCAAACATGTATATGCATAATAACTTCAGTTATTCTTTTGATCATGATGCATTCAATCTTCAGTCAATGGTTCCATGAATGATGGTAATGATTATAATACGGTCAAGGGAGCTACGCCTGCTTCCTTTTTGTAAAATAAATGCTAATTGTTACTCTGTCAATCTTTGTCTCTGGTTTTGGAACATATATATGTTGTCTTTTTCTATTGACAACCAACTAGTGAACAATAATTAGGACCTTGGACCCGTTCTTGGAAATATTTTGATGCTTCACTCATTTGGCTTCTGATACTACTCCATGTAAACACTATGAAAAACCTACTTTATTTCTTCCCTGCTACTGATGAGTTTTCTAGCTTGTGGTTCATGCTTTGTGTTTTACCTGTACCATCTGCTGCAACCATTATCTAACATTTCTGTTTTCTGGAGTCAACATCTATTGGTTACAGTTTAGTGTAAATTGCTTGTCATTTCAGGTTGAGTTACTGAAATTCTTGCATCAATCCAAATACTATCAAAGGTCTGGAGGCAGAGACCATGTAATTCCCATGACACATCCAAATGCTTTCAGATTTCTGCGACAGCGGTTGAATGCATCTATTCTTATTGTTGTAGATTTTGGCCGCTATCCTAAAACCATGTCAAGTATAAGCAAAGATGTAGTTGCCCCGTATGTACATGTTGTGGATTCCTTCACAGATGATAACCCTCTAGACCCATATGAGTCTCGAACTACACTTCTTTTCTTCCGGGGAAATACTGTCAGGAAAGATGTATGAATATACCATTCATAGAACTTCTGTTGAATCTGAGTTTATTACTCAACTCGAAACCATTTTCCGTTGCAGGAAGGCAAAATTCGAGTCAAACTGGCAAAGGTATTGGCTGGTAGTGATGATGTTCACTATGAAAAGAGTGTGGCAACACCAAATAACATTAAAATGGTATGTTGCTTGTTTAGGCTTTAAGAAGTATAATATTTCCTAGACATTCAAATAAAAAAGTGGTAATCCTTATTTTCAACGACATTTTTGTGGCAGCCGAAAGGACTTGCCTGTCAAAACACGTTATGATGGCTTTCAAATAAGTATCAATATTTGTTCACCAACTTACCATGCTTGTTACTCATACTTTCTCTTTAACTTTTCGCATGTTGTCCTACTTCTGGCTAGTTTAAGAAAATGATCTTGTGATCAAAATCTGTTGCTGGACGTTTTCTTTCTCCATATTATGGTTACTAATTATTTCATAGATATACAAAACCTAAAACAAAATAATCTCCTTTCCAAGCTGTAGGGGAAATTCAGATTTAGTTTGCATTTTTCTGATATATTTTGTGCCATTTATACTGTACATCTTATTCCCTTTAATCCTCTCTCCTTAGTCTACAGAAGGGATGCGTTTGTCAAAGTTCTGCCTGCATCCTGCAGGAGACACACCTTCATCTTGTCGACTGTTTGATGCTATTGTGAGCCATTGTGTTCCTGTGATTGTCAGTGACAGAATTGAGCTTCCCTATGAGGATGAAATTGACTACACTGAGTTCTCGATTTTCTTCTCTATGAAAGAGGCACTAGAACCAGGTTACTTGGTCAATAAGCTGCGTCAATTTCCAAAGGATAGATGGGTTGAAATGTGGAAGCGACTTAAGAATATTTCCTATCACTATGAATTCCAGTACCCCCCAAAGAAGGAAGATGCTGTCAATATGCTATGGAGACAGGTAAAGCACAAGCTTCCAGGGGTCCAACTTGCCGTACATAGAAGTAGAAGGTTGAAAGTTCCAGATTGGTGGCGGCGGAGAAGATGAATTCCACATCTTGCTTTTATAAACACTGTACATCATAATCTTTTTCCATTTACGGTGACATCCTATGGTGGGGAACAAGCAGAGGTGCTCAGAAATCACAACCGAACACCTGGTGCCAAGCTTAACCGAGCTCATTAGTTATGGTTGTGGTTTCAATTCTTTTTCCCTCCTATTTTCCAGCATTTACAGTGAAGGAGGAAGTCAATCAAAGATTTGTTCTGTGTTTTGCCTGGTGACAACAACAAATAATGTTTTTCATCATCCAATGGCGCAGAACCGAGGTATAGATAATATTTGTAATGACATAGGATTACACATCTAGAAACATGTCAGATGTTGTTTTCAATAGGTTTTGATCTTTGCATTCAACTCTTGTATGTCTATTCAGCGAAAGTGATCAAGCTAATTCATTTACCAGAGAAACCTTACTTGAAGCTACTTTTGTTTTGCCTTTTACTATAGAAAGAAGCTACTTTCAAATTTCTTCTTTAACGAATAGGCAAATGATGTCGTTGTTTATCAAATTTCTTGGTTATGTTGAGAGCCCGAGACTTCTAAGAAACATGATAGTAATTGATTCCGGGTAGAATTCAATTTGAGTAATAAGGGCTAAAATATGGTGAAGGCTGCCAACCGGCCACTGTGGTCCGACCTTATGTACGGACCACAGTGGCTGGACCCTTATGCCCCTTGTGTTTTAAAATTTATTTCTTTTTTTTTTTTTCAGTTTTATTTTTTTTTTACTTTTGTGAGTAACTTTTTTTTTTCAGATTTCACCCAGCCCGATCGTCTTCTATTTTCATTTTAAGAGACTTTTCCGGTAACCGCCTGTTCATCGCAATTACTTAGAAGTTTGTCACTGTGCCGATCAAAATTCGTCGGGTATTTGATTTTCGTCTCCTACTTCATCTCTTAATATTGAATCACGATTGTTCTGGAGAAGAGTAGTTGTTGATATCGTCCCTGTTGCTTCGGACCTGCTTCTAAAGGTTACATTCTTTTACTCTCTTTCCTTTCCATTTACATGTTAACTAACATTGAATTCGATCCAGAGTTAATTGAAGTAGAAAACGTAAAAGAGTTGAACTGGTTTGGTCAGAATCATAATTGAGAGAAAATTCCTTATTTTAAACTAAATGAGCTGAACTCTTGTTAAAAGTCGATTTCAAGGAGTGGAATTTATATAGTTAATTTGATTCGATTTGCATGGAACTTCGATTTTTTAGAGTGCTCCTAATGCAATGAAATAGTTGTAAATTATGCTCTGAAATTCTTTTAGAAAAATTGCTTTTACTACTTTTGCAGGTTGTGCAAGTGTACAGCGACTTGTAGCAGATTTCATTCCTCGGTATGCCTCATACTGTCCAACTGCTCTTCAAGCTGCTACACAAGTTGTTATTGATGTACATAACTCTAGCTTGGGTTATATTCTTTTGATTTTTTCAAATTTAAAAGTTTTGGGGATGAAGAATATAATGTTTCGGGGATGATTAAGACTATTTTGGGGATAATGGAGACAAGATTAGGGATGGATCATTGGTTTTTATAAAAAGGAAATAATTGAAAAAATTGAACAATGGAATGAGTCAATTAATTAAATATAAGCATAACTCATAATTAAATTGGGGAATTCGGCTAAGTTTATTTTTTCCAAATTTTAATGTTTTGGGGATGAAGACTATAATGTTTCGGGGATAATTAAGACTATTTTGGGGATAATGAATAAAACACTGGGGATGGATCCCTGATTTTTATAACCTGGAAGAAGAGGTAATTAGGTACACTTAAACGCAATTCGTAATTCAATCATGGAATTGGGTTATATTCTTTTGATTTTTTTCAAATTTAAAAGTTTTGGGGATAAAGACTATGATGTTTCGGGGATGATTAAGACTATTTTGAGGATAATGGAGACAAGATTGGGGATGGATCATTGGTTTTTATAAAAAGGAAATAATTGAAAAAATTGAACAATGGAATGAGTCAATTAATTAAATATAAGCATAACTCATAATTAACTTGGGGAATTAGGCTAAATTTATTTTTTCCAAATTTTAATGTTTTGGGGATGAAGACTATAATGTTTCGGGGATGATTAAGACTATTTTGGGGATAATGAATAAAACACTGGGGATGGATCCCTGATTTTTATAACCTGGAAGAAGAGGTAATTAGGTACACTTAAACGCAATTCGTAATTCAATCATGGAATTGGGTTATATTCTTTTTATTTTTTCAAATTTAAATGTTTTGGGGATGAAAACTATAATGTTTCGGGGATGATTAAGATTATTTTGGAGATAATGGAGACAAGATTGGGGATGGATCATTGGTTTTTATAAAAAGGAAATAATTGAACAATGGAAATAGTCAATTAATTAAATATAAGCGTAACTCATAATTAACTTGAGAAATTCGGCTAAATTTATTTTTTCCAAATTTTAATGTTTTGGGGATGAAGACTATAATGTTTCGGGGATGATTAAGACTATTTTGGGGATAATGAACAAAACATTGGGAATGGATCCCTGATTTTTATAACCTGGAAGAAGAGGTAATTAGGTACACTTAAACGCAATTCGTAATTCAATCATGGAATTGGGTTATATTCTTTTTATTTTTTCAAATTTAAATGTTTTGGGGATGAAAACTATAATGTTTCGGGGATGATTAAGATTATTTTGGAGATAATGGAGACAAGATTGGGGATGGATCATTGGTTTTTATAAAAAGGAAATAATTGAAAAAATTGAACAATGGAAATAGTCAATTAATTAAATATAAGCGTAACTCATAATTAACTTGGGGAATTCGGCTAAATTTATTTTTTCCAAATTTTAATGTTTTGGGGATGAAGACTATAATGTTTCGGGGATGATTAAGACTATTTTGGGGATAATGAATAAAACACTGGGGATGGATCCCTGATTTTTATAACTTGGAAGAAGAGGTAATTAGGTACACTTAAACGCAATTCGTAATTCAATCATGAAATTGGGTTATATTCTTTTTATTTTTTCAAATTTAAATGTTTTGGGGATGAAAACTATAATGTTTCGGGGATGATTAAGATTATTTTGGAGATAATGGAGACAAGATTGGGGATGGATCATTGGTTTTTATAAAAAGGAAATAATTGGAAAAATTGAACAATGGAAATTGTCAATTAATTAAATATAAGCGTAACTCATAATTAACTTGGGGAATTCGGTTAAATTTATTTTAAAAGTTTTGGGGATGAAGACTATAATGTTGAAAAAATAAAATAAAAAACTTTTAAATTTGAAAAAATCAAAAGAATATAACCCAATTCCATGATTGAATTACGAATTGCGTTTAAGTGTACCTAATTACCTTTTCTTCCAGGTTAGAAAAATCAGGGATCCATCCCCAGTGTTTTATTCATTATCCCTAAAATAGTCTTAATCATCCCCGAAACATTATAGTCTTCATCCCCAAAACATTAAAATTTGGAAAAAAATAAATTTAGCCGAATTCCCCAAGCTAATTATGAGTTATGCTTATATTTAATTAATTGACTCATTCCATTGTTCAATTTTTTCAATTATTTCCTTTTTATAAAAACCAATGATCCATCCCTAATCTTGTCTCCATTATCCCTAAAATAGTCTTAATTATCCCCAAAACATCATAGTCTTCATCCTCAAAACTTTTAAATTTGAAAAAAATCAAAAGAATATAACCCAATTCCATGATTGAATTACGAATTGCGTTTAAGTGTACCTAATTACCTCTTCTTCCAGGTTATAAAAATCAGGGATCCATCCCCAGTGTTTTATTCATTATCTCCAAAATAGTCTTAATCATGCCCGAAACATCATAGTCTTCATCCCCAAAACATTAAAATTTGGTAAAAATAAGTTTAGCCGAATTCCCCAAGTTAATTATGAGTTATGCTTATATTTAATTTATTGACTCATTCCATTGTTCAATTTTTTCAATTATTTTCTTTTTATAAAACCAATGATCCATCCCCAATCTTGTTTCCATTATCCCCAAAATAGTCTTAATCTTCCTCGAAACATCATAGTCTTCATCCCCAAAACTTTTAAATTTGAAAAAATCAAAAGAATATAACCCAATTCCATGATTGAATTACGAATTGCGTTTAAGTGTACCTAATTATCTCTTCTTCCAGGTTATAAAAATCAGGGATCCATCCCCAGTGTTTTATTCATTATCCCCAAAATAGTCTTAATCATCCCCGAAATATTATAGTCTTCATCCCCAAAACATTAAAATTTGGAAAAAATAAATTTAGCCGAATTTCCCAAGTTAATTATGAGTTATGCTTATATTTAATTAATTGACTCATTCCATTGTTCAATTTTTTCAATTATTTCCTTTTTATAAAAACCAATGATCCATCCCCAATCTTGTCTCCATTATCCCCAAAATAGTCTTAATCTTCCTCGAAACATCATAGTCTTCATCCCCAAAACTTTTAAATTTGAAAAAATCAAAAGAATATAACCCAAGCTAGAGTTATGTACATCAATAACAACTTGTGTAGCAGCTTGAAGAGCAGTTGGACAGTATAAGGCATACCGAGGAATGAAATCTGCTACAAGTCGCTGTACACTTGCACAACCTGCAAAAGTAGTAAAAGCAATTTTTCTAAAAGAATTTCAGAGCATAATTTACAACTATTTCATTGCTTTTGGAGCACTCTAAAAAATCGAAGTTCCATGCAAATCGAATCAAATTACTATATAAATTCCACTCTTTGAAATCGACTTTTAACAAGAGTTCAGCTCATTTAGTTTAAAATAAGGAATTTTCTCTCAATTATGATTCTGACCAAATCAGTTCAATTCTTTTACGTTTTCTACTTCAATTAACTCTGGATCGAATTCAATGTTAGTTAACATGTAAATGGAAAGGAAAGAGAGTAAAAGAATGTAACCTCTAGAAGCAGGTCCGAAGCAACAGGGACGATATCAACAACTACTCTTCCCCAGAACAATCGTGATTCAATATTAAGAGACGAAGTAAGAGACGAAAATCAAATACCCGACGAATTTTGATCGGCACAGTGACAAACTTCTAAGCAATTGCGATGAACGGGCGGTTGCCGGAAAAGCCTCTTAAAATGAAAAAAGAAGACGATCGGGCTGGGTGAAATCTGAAAAAAAAAAGTTACTCAGAAAAGTAAAAAAAAAAAAAAAACTGAAAAAAAAAAAGAAATAAGTTTTAAAACACAAGGGGCATAAGGGTCCAGTCACTGTGGTCCGTACATAAGGTCGGATCACAGTGGCCGGTTGGCAGCCTTCACCCTAAAATATTGCTGTCACATTGAAATTCTGGAAGCCGTTTTTCAACCGCTCCAATCGAGATCTTCAGCAGTTCAGCGACCGAAGCTGAAGCGAAAGATCTCAGTTGGAAGCTGTCGTGTCATCTCTTGTATAAAATCTTTCTTATTCTTATCATTTTCACACAAAAATTACTAAAATAAGGTTGTTTACCTGTAACCTGTGTGGTTCATTTGATTAGATTTCAGCCTTGGATAAACTTTGGGAACGTTACCAACCAACATGGTGGTGACTAAAATTAATGAGACACTAGTTTATTCTATGGAGCTGGTAAAGAAAACATGAAATCATTGCCGACTTAAGAGTTCCTTTTTCCTTTTGGTTTTCCACTTTTCCTCTCCTTACCAGCTCTTTTCGTCTTTCTTCTTCTTCTTCTTCTTCTTCTTTTTCTTTTTAATTTTGATTTTTGTAGGTGAAGGTTGCCTTGCCAGTTACTGCAAGTAAATTTCAAGCACCAACCAACACGACCAATGACAATAAGGAGCTAGGCCACTGCCGATTGAGAGACTTTACCAACTCTGGGTCCTTTTTTTTTTTTTTTTAAATGGCATATGCTTCCAAACTTTGCCTATTTAGCAACTTTGACCGCCATTTGGATTCTTTAAGGGGAAAAAAGGAACGAAAAGTATAACCAGTAGTATTCCAAAACTTGAATGAAAGTCAAAGTATTATAATATCCACATAAACCATTGTCGCTTGGCCTCAGAAAAATCAGCAAGGGGAAGGAACTTATACAATTCATAGCCTGAGTTTCTACTTTTCCACGCAATGTGCCTTATCGAATCCGTCCCTACCTTTCTCTTTCTGTATTTTGTGTGTAAAGATGATTCTATGATCCCTTGCATTGAACACCAATTGTCTATCCTTCGGTTAATAATCTTGAAAAGAACTATAAGTAAACAAAGAAATTAGTAATTAACTATTGCACTTTAAAGATACAGGTCCAAGAAAATCAATGAATAAAAATTAAGAAACAAAACAAAGAATAAAAGCAAATAAAAAGCGAGACAGATTTTTGAAGCTCCTTCGGTGAAAGACAAAAGCCAAAGGATTGTATACTTGGAGAAATGTCAACATTTTATAAAGTTGTTGGGATTAGTTGTATCCAAATAATGTTGAAATCTGACGAGTATTAAGCTTGTCGGATTAAAAAAGTAGCACGTTGCCAGTCTTTCCAAAAATAATTTGATTACATTCGTACTAAACTTGGAATTTTCTACCAATAGAATTGAACTGGATATCTTTTTGCTTTTGCTTATAAAAGGATAAAGAGAGGGAGAAAAAATTATTCCTACTCACAAAAATCCGCTTGAGAGTGAAGCTCGTCTTCTGGCTGAGTCAGTGCCGGAGAGTTTCAGCTTTCAGAGCTACTACTAAGATCTCAACCCAAGCAAGGTAAATATATTATCCTTCTCTTTCTTTCTTTCTTTCTTTTTTTTCTTTTTTCTCTCAAACCTTCAGTCTGTCGTTTCTTCCCCATTTTTCTTCTAAAAATAAGTTTATATTCTATGCATATGAAGCTCATTTTTAAACAAATCGTTGAAGCTTCTGTTCAAATATTTTTCTGAATTGAGTGATATTCAGCTTAAGAAAATTAAATTATGGACACCATCACACAAAATTAAATTATGGACACCATGGACACACCGAATATAATGAGATAAGATAGAAAGAAATTTATATATAATGTGTAATATGATTTGCCTATACTTATATATTTATTTATATAGGATTAAATTATCAAAATAATGTAAATCATATTATAAAATATATATGATTTTTCTTATCTTATATCTTATCCTGTCATATCCATCACAACAAGTATGTCCTATAATTATTATATATGGTACCAATTTGCTTTGTATGATCTCATGTTTAGGATTATTTTTTTTGAACCAACATGTTTAGGATCCCATTTATCTTTGTTCTATGTCTTTAGACAATTTATTTATGCCAGGTCAGCTAAATAATAGTGATAGGTTTACTCTAACCTTAGAGGTGAAATAACTTATCATACTCCTAAATTTTTGTTTTATTCAAAAAAAAATTGATAGGCAACTCTACCCTTAGGGTTTATTATTAATTTCTTGAAATTAATCTGAGCTTTGAAAAGAATGTACAAGAGTTACATAGCAAACATAGATTTAATCCACTAAAGGTGCGTTATACCAAACATTTTCTTTATAAGGGAAAAAAGAATCCAACTGGTTGAGGGGTGCAACCAAGGGCAAATACTTTTTCAATTTCGTACATGTTTTCTTTACCAAAAGCAAAGCTACGCTTAAGTGCCTTTTTTTTTCCCTTCACTTAATAATAATAACTAGACTAGATTGGAGACAATTCTCACTTGATGACAATTTCGACTCGTCCAAATTATTTCGCCTCGACAGGTGAAATGTCCATTCATTCTTTCCGCATCGCATAACCAAAAATTGTCGAAGTGGGTAATTAATTGACTGCAAAAAAAAGTAAAAAAAGAAAAGAAAAATTACGCCAATTGTCTCACTCACATGCATATATATGGACATGATCTCAGCCATGTAATAGGGAGCACATATTTCCATATTCCTTTTTCTTTTTTTTGACAGAAATTTCCATATTCTTAAGAACGATTATAATCTCTATAATAAAATGGTCCAATATAGGCACCCAACATGTTGTTGAATACTTTACTTGTTATTTTTGACACTCAAGAATCCAAGTTGTAGTCATTGAAAATAAGAGTTTAATATTCTCCAACAACGGCCACCAAAGCCTTAAAATAGCTAATCGGTCACCTTTTCACTTACCAAACCACTCATCTTGGTTTCTGCCGTAAAAGTGATTTTTGTTGACTTTTTTCTTTTATGATCATTCCTTGAAACCACGAGTTTAATTATAAGCAAACAATCATTAATATGAAAGGGAGATTATGTTTAAAATTCATATATGTAGTCTTAAATAATGTATTCAATAAGTTCGACCCAATAATTGTCATTGACTAATCGCTGTACAGATATAATAATAATTATATAAATTATAAAATGAAATGGCTTACAAACGTGCTTCATATGCCATTAATTCAGTACATAAACAAGGACTCAGTGAAGCTGAACCCCATATTACCGCAAAAGCTTTTGAGTGATGGCAGATTGGAGCAAGAAGACCATCCTTAGGAACGATGCCCTTCTTCAGGTACTTAACTTTCCTTCTTTCTTTCTTTGGGTTGAATTGGAGCTGTTAAGATGGAAGACATTTAACTGTAATTAATTAGAGAGAAGAGGTAGATGAAGAAGAGGGAAGTAAAGATTAAGATATTCTAAATGTGTATTGCAGTATATCTACCAAACAAGTGCCTATCCCAAAGAGCATGAGCAATTGAAGGAATTAAGAGAGGCCAGTGCCCACAAGTACAAAGATTTGTAAGTTGACCTTTCTTACGTCTTCTGGCCTTAAAAGGTTACATAAGAAAGAATTAATGAAAAACCCCTTTTTCTTTTGATTTAATGCAGGAGTGTCATGAATGTGCCTGTTGATGAAGCACAGTTCCTTTCTTTGCTTCTCAAGTTAATGAACGCCAAGAAGACCCTTGAAATTGGAGTTTTTACAGGCTATTCCCTTCTAGCTACTGCCCTTGCATTGCCCGACGATGGCAAGGTATTGTTACCATCTCAGCGACCACTCTGTTTTTCTTTTGTTTTCTGGGGGTATTTTAACTTTAACATTAATTTATGAGTAAAAATTTCGTAAATAGCTGATTTCAGAGTAATTAAAAACTACCATTTTTGCAGGTAATAGCAATTGATCCTGACAAAGAAGCTTATGAGACTGGAGCACCCTTTATCAAGAAAGCGGGAATGCAGCGTAAGATTACATTCATCCCATCTGATGCCTTTTTAGTCTTAGATGATCTGATTAAAAATGTAAGTATATGTTCAATCTTGATATAAGAACTTAATTAATCTTCCACACCACAATTAACTTTTTGTTCTTGATTTCATCAAACTTGTAGGGTGAAGAAGGGACTTTCGATTTCATATTTGTGGATGCTTACAAGAGTGATTATCTTAAATTTCATGAACTGACATTGAAACTGGTCAAGGTTGGAGGAATCATTGCTTACGACAACACTTTATGGTATGGTTCTGTTGCAGAATCTGAGAAGGAAGTCGTGGACGACTTGATTAAGATGTTCAGAAATTTCGTGATTGAATTCAACAACTTCATTGCAGCTGATCCTCGAGTTGAATCATCGCTCCTTTCCATTGGCGATGGCCTCACTCTCTGCAGGCGTCTTTATTAGGAAAAATTTAGTCAGTTTGGACCACTCTTGTTGATGGAGTATATGAAACATAATAAATCTATATATATCTGATATTGCTTTGATTAGTTTGAATAATCTCCAACTTATAATTAATGCTGGAATTTTCTTGTCAAATTGCATTTGAGGGCTTGTTTAGAAAGAAAAATTGCAATGATTGTAAGTTTTAGAGAGTAATGAAAGAGTTGGAAGATGCTTATTGATTTTTTTTTTCTCATTTGACTAATAGCAGAAGTTGTTACCATTTGTATAATAAAAAATGGCTTAATATCCGATTTAGTCCCTGAACTATACCAAAAAAGACAGATTGGTCCTTAAACTTTTATTTGAGCAGATTGATCTCTAAACTTTTATTTTGAGACAGATAGATCTTGAATGAAAAAAAAAACTAAAGAAAACTCAAGGATCAATCTTTTCCAAAATGAATGAAAAAAGAACTAAAGAAAACTCAAGAATCAATCTTTCTCAAAATAAAAGTTTAGGGATTAATCTATCGGAATTCATTAAGTTTTTAACTTTTCAGGGATTAATCTGTTTCAAAATAAAAATTCAAAGATCAATTTGTCCCAAACAAAAGTTGAGAGACTAATCTATCCTTTTTTATATAGTTCAGGGACCAATTAAGATATTAAGCCAATAAAAATTACTACAAAATTGTACCTTCTATTCCCTGTAGACTAAAACAGGAGAAGCAAAATGCAGAACAAATTTCATGTGTTCCAATCATGTGCTGGAATTTGATGCAACCCATTTTACAAACATCACATAGACTGATAGATATTCTTTCTTTGGATAAATAAAAATGCCATCTAAACATCTTAACATCTTAACATACTACTAAAGTTTACAAATTGCCAAATGACAAACTGGCACTACTACACAGTCGGCATATATATTTGCCTCAGAAGCTTAAAATATTTGTTCTGGATACTCCAGTGGCTAAATGATTTTGAGGCACTTAAAATATTTGTCCTGGATACTCCAATCACTAAATGTAATTAGCGACATATTAGAAGTTAATAAATTATTGCTTCTAATTACACAATAGAGGCAAATTTAAAAGTCTTTCAATGTGGTTTGATTCATAACAACCAATTATTTATCTCTATCCAACCCTTTAAAGGTAAATATATTTGCTTTTAATTATCGCTTTTAGAAACACATATGTATGCTTCTAGTCTTACACAAACAGAGGCCAATTCAAATGTCTTTAAATATGATTTATAGTAACAATTTATCTATCTCTATTAAATCTTTTGAAAACAAATATATTTGCCTCTAATTATCACCTTTAGAAACACATGTTTGTGCATCTGATATTGCATTTGGAGGCAGTTAAATTTGAAATTAAATATGAAATTTGATGTAGAAATATTTGTCAATAATTTTTACCAAAAATATATTTAATTTATTGCATTCATTTTTTTAAAGATAAATATTATTAAAATGAGTATAGGTCGAGCCAAGCAACAAGATTAACTTTATTGCATTCATATTCAATATACAAAAATGATATATTCATATAAAAAAACTAGCTAACACTTGCATCTCTTTTAGAGTAGCTTGTATTTACGACAAAATACAAATTGTGCAAATCAATATGGAAAATTCTAAAAAATTCCATAGTAGTACGTCATATTCTTTGGGGGCATCTTTGTCCATTTTAGCTCAGTTCCTTTGTTGGTCATACATAGTAGTATTATGAATCTATAATATTAATAAAAAAAAAATTAAAAACTTATTCCCTTAACAAAGATTGACCAGGAAAACATATTACAAGCCTTATTAGGATACAAATCTATAACATGATATTGACTAAAATATTGGAACTATTATGAATGTGGACAAATGTAAGTTGTGCAAATTATTATGAAAATGGACAAATGCAAATTATGTAAATTATGTTATGAAAGTGGACAAATGTAAGTTGTGCAAATTGTCCAAATTGTGATTATTGTGATGATAATAGTGGAGCTAATATGTGCAAATTGCCAAGTTGTATAGCCTATCATTTGATGCCTATAAATTGGGATTCATTCTCCCTAATGAAACATACTTACAATTCCTTCAATCTTATTTCCATTTCATCTCTCTCTCTCTCTTTCTCTTGTTCCTTTAATTCTCAATTTCTCCTATTCTTATTTATTGTTCTTGCTTAGTCAATTTTAATTAACATAATTTTCACAACACGTTATCAGCACGGGTGTTCTAAAGTAAAGCAAGTTTGAAGTTTGGTAAGTTTTGAAGGTTTGATTCCATACAAAATTTATTTTCTATACACAAGATAATTTTAATTTTCATTGTGTAAAGATTTCCTTCTAAACATTTTTGACACCAGAAGTTGTCAAACTAATTGAGACCATTCTTTTCAGAATTATGGCAAATATTGAAAAGCCCAAATTCCAAATTTTGGATGTAAGTGGCAATAACTACTTGTCATGGTGTCTCGATATTGAACTGCATCTCCAAGGCCAAGGTTTTGCAGCTACCATTGGTGAAAATGGAAATGCTAATGATAAAGATAAGGCAAATGCTTTGATTTTTATCCGTCGGCATCTAATTGATAGCCTAAAAGTTCAATATCTATCTGTCCGAGATCCCTTGATCTTGTGGACGAGATTGAAAGAGCGGTATGATCACACCAAAACTGTCATCCTCCCTCAAGCACAATATGATTGGCAACATCTGAGGTTGCAGGATTTAAAGTCCGTGTCCGATTATAATTCGGCTTTGTATGATATTGTGTCATGGCTTGAACTTTGTGGTGTTAAGCTTACTGAGGTTGAGCTTTTAGAGAAAACATTCTCCACCTTTCATGCTTCGAATATTGTATTGCAACAGCAATACCGGCAGCGCCAGTTTAAAACATATTCTGAATTGATCTCAGTCCTGTTGACTGCAGAACAAACAAATGAGTTGCTGCTCAAAAATCATGATTTAAGACCTGCTAGCTCTAAGGCACTTCCTGAAGCAAATGCCGGATCAAGTAAGAATGTTGGCCGTCCTAGAGGCCGTGAGCGCAGGCATGGGAATTTTTTTCGTAAGGGTGGTGGGAGATTTAACCGTAATATAAATAACTCCCCACACAACCCTAAAGGTAAAAAGCCCATGAAGAAGCATGATGATAGTACCTGTCATCGTTGTGGAATGACTGGTCACTGGTCACGTACCTGTCGTACGGCCAAACATTTGGTTGATCTATACCAAGCATCCCAGAAGGAGAAAAGCAAGCATGTTGAGACCCATGCCATTGACCTAACTGAGACTGATGCTGAAGTCAATAAGGTTTTGGTCAATGAAAACTGTCATATTCTTGGCAATGAAAAACCTTTTGAGGTTTCGATTTCTATTTATAATGTTGATGAAAATAATAAGTCCCTAGAAATAGATCCTGAGGGTTTTCATCTATATTTTGCCATACCCTTGGATATTTATGTTACCAAGGAAGATATTAAATAAATATGGTCGTCAATAAAATCATGAGTCTTATTCCATATTTGTTGGTTTATATTTTGTATCATATTATTAATTTGTTAAATTTTATGGAACTTGACACCTGAAGTTGTCAAGATAAATGCAAATGGGACACATTGAGAAAAATGAAGATATATGTTTGCTTGATAGTGCTACAACGCATACTATACTTTGTGGAAAACACTTTTTCTCAAATGTGACATTGCGCAAGGCAAATGTTCAGACAATATCTGGTCCTGTTAATATTATAGATGGCTATGGGACTGCCACAGTTATTTTGCCAAATGGCACAACATTGTATCTTGAAGATGCATTGTTGAGCGGTAGATCAAAAAGAAATCTACTTAGCTACAAAGATGTACGCCATAATGGGTACCATCTAGAAACAATTAATGAGCAAAATAAGGAATTTCTTTGCATCACTTCCTACAAGATGGGCCAGAAGACCATCCATGAGAAGCTGGAAGCTTCTAGTATGGGATTATATTATGTCCCAATACGAGCTATAGAATCATATGCTACGATGCCCTGGAAACTAGTGAACCCTGATGTGTTCGGACTTTGGCATGATCGCCTTGGTCATCGAGGAGCTACAATGATGCGAAGAATCCTTAAAAATACTCGTGGACACCCTTTAAAAGATACAAAGGTGTTGTTGTCCAAAGATTACATTTGTGAATCTTGTTCACAAGGAAAGCTCATTACCATACCTTTCATGACAAAGGTTGATTATGAATCCCTTTCATTCTTGCAGAGAATCCAGGGTGATATCTGTGGGCCAATTCAGCCTGCAAGTGGACCATTTAGATATTTCATGGTACTAGTGGATGCATCCTGCAAATGGTCCCATGTTTGCCTATTATCAACGTGCAACGTCGCCTTTGCACGTTTGCTTGCACAGATAATAAAGCTTCGAGCTCATTTCCCAGATTATCAAATTAAAAGCATAAGAATGGATAATGCTGGTGAGTTCACATCAAAGAATTTTGATGCTTATTGCGCTTCATTAGGAATTGAAGTTGAACATCCTGTCCCACATGTTCATACTCAAAATGGATTAGCAGAATCCATGATTAAGCGCATTCAGATTATTGCTCGAACTTTATTGATGAGGACAAAGCTCCCATCCTCAGCGTGGGGTCATGCTGTTTTACATGCTGCATCTTTAATTAGATTGCGCCCTACTACTTCTCATTTATATTCCCCTCTTCAGTTAGTCTTGGGCCAGGAGCCAGACATTTTATATCTTCGCACATTTGGTTGTGCGGTACAAGTGCCTGTAGCACCACCGCAAAGGACCAAAATGGGTCCCCATCGCCGTTTGGGCATTTATGTTGGGTTTGATTCACCGTCCATTATTCGGTTCCTTGAATCATTGACGGGTGATTTATTTACCGCTAAATTTGCGGATTGTCATTTTGATGAGACAGTATTCCCATCACTCGGGATACCAAAAGCTTCCATAAATGGAAAGCAGAAAAATGTCGAGATTTTCTCATGGAATGAGAAAAGTTTGTCTCATTTAGACCCAAGAACACCTGAATGTGAAAATGAGGTGCAACGATTGATCCATTTACAAGCTATTGCAAATCAAATGCCTGATGCATTTAATGAGACTGCTAAAGTTACAAAGTCTCACATCCCAGCTGTGAATATTCCAGCTAGGATAGATGTTCCTGTAGAACCACCCGAAAGGGATCTAAATGGCCTGCGCCTGAAGCGTGGTAGACCGATGGGATCAAAGGACACTATTCCTCGAAAAAAAAGGGGGAGGAATTTAGAATCTGCTCCAGATGAGTATAATTCTGCTCCAGATGAGCACATTAATCTTTCTCGAGGAAAGCAAATTGCACCTGAAGTGCCACAACATAATATTCAAAGAGAGCATATTGCCCCTGAAGTGGCACAAGTTCATGAGCATATTGCCCCTGAAGTGGTACAAACCCATGAAAAGATCACCAACCTTGGGAATATTGAAATTTCCATCAGTTATCATAATGAGATATGGGATCGAAATGAGATAATCATCAATGATACATTTGCTCTCTCAGTTGCTCATGAGATTATGAATGATGATTATGAACCTCGGTCTATAACCGAATGCCGTCATAGGCAAGATTGGCCTAAATGGGAGGAAGCAATCCATGTTGAATTGACTTCCCTTGCCAAACGTAATGTTTTTGGGCCTATTACTAAAACCCCCGACAATGTAAAACCTGTTGGATATAAATGGGTCTTTGTCCGAAAACGAAATGAGAAAAACGAGATCGTGAGGTATAAAGCCCGACTCGTAGCCCAAGGTTTCCTGCAGAGGCCTGAGATAGATTATGATGAAACATATTCACCAGTAGTGGATATAGTTACTTTTCGTTTCCTTATAAGTTGGGTTGCCCAAGAAAATTTTGAAATGCGTCTTATGAACGTTGTGACGGCATATTTATATGGTTCATTAGATTCCAATATCTATATGAAAATTCCCGAAGGTTTAAAAATGCCTGAAGCATACACTCCCCGCAACTTATTCTCAATAAAGTTGCAAAGATCTTTATATGGGTTAAAGCAATCCGGCCGCATGTGGTACCAACGATTAAGTGAATACCTGACAAAGGAAGGGTACATAAATGATCCTATTTGCCCATGCGTGTTTATTAAAAGATCTGAAACCGGATTTGCTATTATAGCAGTTTATGTCGACGACATGAATTTAATTGGGACTCCTAAAGAGTTATCTGAAACTGCTGAATATTTAAAAAAGGAGTTTGAGGTTAAAGATTTGGGTAAAACCAAACTATGCCTTGGTCTAGAGCTTGAACACAAAAAGAATGGAATACTTGTCCATCAGTCAGCATACACTGAAAGATTGCTTAGACATTTTAACATGGACAAGGCTCACCCATTGAGCACCCCTATGGTTGTAAGGTCTCTTGACCCCCAAAAGGACCCGTTTCGTCCTAAAGAATCTGGTGAGGATATACTTGGTCCTGAAGTACCATACCTCAATGCAATCGGGGCTTTGATGTACTTGGCACAGTGCACGAGACCAGATATCGCTTTTGCGGTAAATTTGTTGGCACGTTTCAGTTCTGAGCCAACCCGGAGACATTGGAATGAGATTAAACATATCTTCCGTTATCTCCGAGGAACCATTGATTTGGGGTTATTCTATTCTAAGAATACTACTAACTCTGGTTTAGTAGGTTATGCTGATGCAGGATATAAATCTGATCCGCACAGAGCTCGCTCCCAAACCGGTTATCTATTTTGCTATAATGACACAGCCATTTCTTGGCGTTCCACTAAGCAAACACTAGTTGCTACATATTCAACCACTTTGAAATTATTTCCCTCTATGAGGCCGGAAGAGAGTGTGTTTGGTTAAGATCTATGATATCGCATATTCACAATGCTAGTGGATTCAAACCGGTGATAGATTCTCCCACTATAATTTATGAGGATAATGATGCTTGTGTTGCACAAGTCAGGGGAGGATATATTAAAGGTGATAGGACCAAGCACATCTCGCCGAAATTTTTCTATACTCATGAACTCCAGGAAAGTCGACAAGTTGATGTTAAACAGATTCGCTCCGTCGATAATCTTGCAGATTTATTTACCAAATCTTTGCCAACATCAACATTTGAGAAATTAGTTTATGGCATTGGTATGCGGCGAGTCAGTAAAATGCAAGATTGAATTCCCCAGAAGTGGAAATGTTTAGATGCTCCAGAAGTAGCAGTTTATTTTATCTCAGGGAGAGCGATTATGGACATAAGTGCACTGTACTCTTTTTTCCTTCTGCTCGGTTTTTGTCCCACTGGGTTTTTCCGGCTTAAGGTTTTTAATGAGGCAGTAATAGCACGTCCAATCAGGACACTGAAGTAGGCCCACTTATATTGTCTTGAAGACAAGCACATATTGTCCTGAAGACATATTAGACGGACTTAATTGTATTGTACTCTTTTTCCCTTATGTTCGGTTTTTGTTCCCACTGGATTTTTCCGACTTAAGGTTTTTAACGAGGCAGTACACGTCCAATTTTAATAGTGGCATTTGTCCAAGGGGGAGTATTATGAATGTGGACAAATACAAGTTGTGCAAATTATTATGAAAATGGACAAATGCAAATTATGCAAATTATGTTATGAAAGTGGATAAATGCAAGTTGTGCAAATTGTCCAAATTGTGATTATTGTGATGATAATAATGGGGCTAATATGTGCAAATTGCCAACTTGTATAGCCTACCATTTGATGCCTATAAATTGGGATTCATTCTCCCTAATGAAACATACTTACAATTCCTTCAATCTTATTTCCATTTCATCTCTCTCTCTCTCTCTTTCTCTTGTTCCTTTAATTCTCAATTTCTCCTATTCTTATTTATTGTTCTTACTTAGTCAATTTTAATTAACATACTTTTCACAACAGGAACTTTTTATATTCTTAAAAAAAAAAAAAGGCTTACCGAGAAGCTCTTCATAGTAGCATAATAACGAACACCTTATAAGCATCATCTAAGCATTCTTTTCTCCTTTATAATGAGATCTAAAATTCTACTTATACAAATAAAATAAACCACATATCATATCATACTTAACAATTAATTGAAAAAAAGTGTGGATGTTCAAACCCGCTAACTCCAAAAATATCAGTGATATCCTCAAATCCCTCACTCGAAAAAAATCTAAAATTATCAATGATCCAAATGGGACTGGCTTTTTCTTTCAAACCACCATACCAAACACAAAAGAAAAATACATGAGAGATGGCACGACACACCTCGACCCACAGACTGGGCCATGTGACAGCTGCCGTACTACCTCGAAGTATGTGTCAACTGGTCACATCTCAGAAATAGCACAAGGCATTGAATATCAAGTATAAATATGAATACTAAATACCATTTATAAAACAACATTTCTATATTCAAAATATATCTTTAAATAATATATATATATATAAGTCTAATAAATAAAGTTCCTCATGAATAAAATATCAAAATAAGTTGTATTTACAAGTGTGCAGAGTGAATCATAAAATATAACACAGCGGAATTTAAAATACACATGATGTGATTTAGAAACAATATAAAAGACCAAAGACGGTAGAAGATATAATAATACTAAAATCCTTTCTATAAATCATCCTTTTATTTTCAAAATTTAATCCCACCAATATAATCATTTTCATAAAAAAAATGATTTTGTTAAGGCAGTTGAAACAGACTGAGCCTCATTCGTCGATGAGCTAAAATCGTTGGGAGTATTTCTCATCATTTATTTCTTTATATAAACATAATAATAATAATGAAATAATTATATATATACTACGCCCTTTTCTCCTAACGTTGCTGTAGTTGCCTCAAAGCAACTACACTACCCACCTGATGAGTTACCCTCCATGCCTTTCAACTCCAGGGTAATGTACTTGTGTCTCTCCGATAGAGAACGGTTCACAAGCCACTGTAACTAAGCTAGCAATAAGCCTTTCTAGGGCAATCCCTCATGGACTAATATCATATCTCAATCGAACAGGCCTCACACGGATCGTAATCACGTCATGATTAGGTTTATATAAAAACATATACCTCGATCGGGTTTTCATAAAATCTTTTAAAACTTTTGTATCATATATATATATATATATAACATATAATGTAAAACATCTCGCCCTAATAAAAATGTTTATGAATGCTTGTGCAGTGGTATATCATACTCCAAAATAATAAAACATGTAATTTAAAATAATTAAAAGCGTTTCCTATCAATGTCGCTATCGCTAAACATTGAGGCTAAACCATTCATAGTTTGGGATAATCGTATACTCCCTAAAATCATTCCCAATACACCGTTGGAGCCCTCGCCGTGATCCTTTGCTTGTGCTCTTAATTTACTTGAAATTTTATTAGAAATTCATTTTAAGATCAAATCATACACATGCTGACACTGGATAGCCTAGATAACGAACTTAGAAAAGGATTTTTAAGTAATTTCACATCCTAAGGATAAAATAATCATTTACCCTGTAAGGACAAATCGTAATTTAAAAAGTCAAGAGTTTGATCAAAATTACCATCAAGAGCAAAAGTGGTAATTTTACTATGTAGGGGTATTTTCATAAAATTTACCCTTAAAGGGTAAATTGGGTATTTTACTTATAAGGAAAAATTTTAAAAATTAATAATAATAATAATAATAATATCCACTAAATTAAATAAATCCTAATTTAAATAGTGTGTGTGTGTATATATATATATATATATAGGGCCCATTACCCAAATTAAGTTTTTATTTATGAATTTAACTCAATCTTACTTCTTATTAAGGGCCCTATTAGCCCCAATGTGTTTTACAATTTCTGGTGGACCGTATGGGCTTGACTCTTTTTCTCTATTATATTTTCTATAGGGCCTTAAAGCCTTTTCCTAGACCAACTAAACAAGGCCCATGCACAACTTAATTAACGATGGGCCAAACATATGATACTTTTTACGTAAGGCTCATACACTTGTTAGCTAAGCCCGATGTGTTCAACTTCAACTTCCTCATTTGCTAGCGGCATAGCGGCAGCTAGGGTGTGCCGTTGCATGCCTGGCCGGCATTCATGCACAGCCTCAGCGGCCTTCCTCTGTCCGGTACCTCTTTTCTCTAATCAATCAACATGCCAAGACCCCAATAATAACAAGAACACAATTAAAATTCTATAATTCAACAACTTGAACATAATCTAACAAAACTGAGAATGAACTTTTGTTCTTCAAAAATTCAAATGTATGTTTTGAAAGCTCTTGTAATACTTATTAACATACCTAAACCGTTTAGATCAAAATTGGCTAGATTTTCTCCAAATCTTTAACCAAAACCCGAGACTTCCATTGCCTATAACTTTCTTTTCCTTTGCTATCTCTGAGAATGGAGGCTATATCGTGATAGACGATGAAAAGTAGTTGAATTTAGACTATTCATAAGCTTAATTTGGTCTAGTATTAAGAAAGATATTTAACACAGAAATTTGGCCCATGGGTGAAGCTTTTAGTGAGAGGAAAATCTGAAGGGTTAAATAAGCAATAAGCACAAATGTATTGACAATGGAATAAAGAAAAATTGGTGTAATCAAAATAAAAAAATAGAGTAAAGTGTATTCCTTGACAAATTGTCTATAGTACCCTTCCTTGCCATAGTTGAAGAAAGAACACCGAAAATTTTCTTCTCAACACTTTTGTTCATCGTTTCCACAGAGTACCCAGAAACTGGCAGCCATGTGCCGTCATCGTCCCCTAGTCGCAGACCTCATCGCTCAACGGCCTTAAAATTCTCCAGTGTGATATCTCTTCCCCCTCTTTGCGTTTCTAGTCTAGATTTCTCTAAAAAAAATTCCCAAAACTCTTAGATTTACAAAAATTAAATTTGAGAACCTAATCCTTGTCATCGGGAAAACAAATTTATTCCATGCTGCAAACCTTTTGAAACTCCCTTATTTATTTATATTTTCATTCTGCTGAAAAAAACCAACTGAAACCCAAGAAAACCTGTAAGAATCTTCACCTTGGATGCAAGCTTCTTTTCTTTAGAAAAGATAATCTTAATTCTTCGATAGGTTTCTGTTTCACTCCCGGAGTCAGGTAATCCTCATGAAACCCATGACCAGTTGGTTGAACTAGTCTCGAGTTCGAAGACTGCGTTCATCCATATGCTTAGTCAACGACAATTGCAGGAATTTTGTTATTTGAGAGGGAATATACCATATGCAAAATGGAGTTGCAAGAGGAGGTCGCCCATGATCCAGCAGTCCACCATCAGCTTGGGATCAAATCAATTTGACATCTCCAGTTTTTATCATCAGAGAGGAATTTACAACCTCCCACTAAAAACCCTTTCTTTTTGCTTTTCTCTTTGGATATCATTTTGTAATTAATTAATACAAGTTGAAGAAAGTTCTAAGAAGAAAAATATTGCAATCTCACCAAGGTTTGCAGAAAAAGAGGAAGGGAGAAAAAAAAAAACACACAAAGCACCAGCTACAGTGACTCAAATGTCGTGACAGGAAGAACCATGGTTGTGGTTTGTGGGAGGATGCTGCCATTGGGGGAGAACCGGGGAACCAGAGAAAGAAGAGGTTCTTCAAATTTAATGGGAAGGGTAAAAATGGGAAAAAAAGTTAATCCAATACACCAAATTAGAAAAATGTCAGCCAATACATCTTAAAATAATTTCTTACTGTTGTGAAAAGTATGTTAATTAAAATTAACTAAGCAAGAACAAGAAATAAGAATAAGAGAAATTGAGAATTAAAGGAACAAGAGAAAGAGAGAGAGAGAGATGGAAATGGAAATAAGATTGAAGGAATTGTAAGTATCATTAGGGAGAATGAATCCCAATTTATAGGCATCAAATGGTAGGCTATACAAGTTGGCAATTTGCACATATTAGCCCCATTATTATCATCACAATAATCATAATTTGGACAATTTTGTACAACTTGCATTTGTCCACTTTCATAATAATTTACACAACTTGCATTTGTCTACTTTCATAATACTCCCCCTTGGACAAATGCTACTATTAAAATTGGACGTGTACTGCCTCGTTAAAAACCTTAAGTCGGAAAAACCCAGTGGGAACAAAAACCGAACATAAGGGAAAAAGAGTACAATACGATTAAGTCCGTCTAATATGTCTTCAGGACAATATGTGCTTGTCTTCAAGACAATATAAGTGGGCCTACTTCGATGTCCTGATTGGACGTGCTATTACTGCCTCATTAAAAACCTTAAGCCGGAAAAACCCAGTGAGACAAAAAAATCGGACAGAAGGAAAAAAGAGTACAGTGTACTTATGTCCATAATCGCTCCCCCTGAGATAAAATAAACTGCTACTTCTGGAGCATCTAAACATTTCCACTTCTGGGGAATTCAATCTTGCATTTTACTGACTCGCCGCATACCAATGCCATAAACTAATTTCTCAAATGTTGATGTTGGCAAAGATTTGGTAAATAAATCTGCAAGATTATCGACGGAGCAAATCTGTTTAACATCAACTTGTCGACTTTCCTGGAGTTCATGAGTATAGAAAAATTTCAGCGAGATGTGCTTGGTCCTATCACCTTTAATATATCCTCCCCTGACTTGTGCAACACAAGCAGCATTATCCTCATAAATTATAGTGGGAGAATCTATCACCGATTTGAATCCACTAGCATTGTGAATATGTGATATCACATATCTTAACCAAACACACTCTCTTCCGGCCTCATAGAGGGAAATAATTTCAGAGTGGTTGGAAGATGTTGCAACTAGTGTTTGCTTAGTGGAACGCCAAGAGATGGCTGTATCATTATAGCAAAATAGATATCCTGTTTGGGAGCGAGCTCTGTGCGGATCAGATTTATATCCTGCATCAGCATAACCTACTAAACCAGAGTTAGTAGTATTCTTAGAATAGAATAACCCCAAATCAATGGTTCCTCGGAGATAACGGAAGATATGTTTAATCCCATTCCAATGTCTCCGGGTTGGCTCAGAACTGAAACGTGCCAACAAATTTACCGCAAAAGCGATATCTGGTCTCGTGCACTGTGCCAAGTACATTAAAGCCCCGATTGCATTGAGGTATGGTACTTCAGGACCAAGTATATCCTCATCAGATTCTTTAGGACGAAACGGGTCATTTTGGGGGTCAAGAGACCTTACAACCATAGGGGTGCTCAATGGATGAGCCTTGTCCATGTTAAAACGTCTAAGCAATCTTTTAGTGTATGCTGACTGATGGACAAGTATTTCATTCTTTTTGTGCTCAAGCTCTAGACCAAGGCATAGTTTGGTTTTACCCAAGTATTTAACCTCAAACTCCTTTTTCAAATATTCAGCAGTTTCAGATAACTCTTCAGGAGTCCCAATTAAATTCATGTCGTCGACATAAACTGCTATAATAGCAAATCCGGTTTCAGATCTTTTAATAAACACGCATGGGCAGATGGGATCATTTATGTACCCTTCCTTTGTCAGGTATTCACTTAATCGTTGGTACCACATGCGGCCGGATTGCTTTAACCCATATAAAGATCTTTGCAACTTTATTGAGAATAAGTTGCGGGGAGTGTATGCTTCAGGCATTTTTAAACCTTCGGGAATTTTCATATAGATATTGGAATCTAATGAACCATATAAATATGCCGTCACAACGTTCATAAGACGCATTTCAAAATTTTCTTGGGCAACCCAACTTATAAGGAAACGAAAAGTAACTATATCCACTACTGGTGAATATGTTTCATCATAATCTATCTCAGGCCTCTGCAGGAAACCTTGGGCTACGAGTCGGGCTTTATACCTCACGATCTCGTTTTTCTCATTTCGTTTTCGGACAAAGACCCATTTATATCCAACAGGTTTTACATTGTCGGGGGTTTTAGTAATAGGCCCAAAAACATTACGTTTGGCAAGGGAAGTCAATTCAACATGGATTGCTTCCTCCCATTTAGGCCAATCTTGCCTATGACGGCATTCGGTTATAGACCGAGGTTCATAATCATCATTCATAATCTCATGAGCAACTGAGAGAGCAAATGTATCATTGATGATTATCTCATTTCGATCCCATATCTCATTATGATAACTGATGGAAATTTCAATATTCCCAAGGTTGGTGATCTTTTCATGGGTTTGTACCACTTCAGGGGCAATATGCTCATGAACTTGTGCCACTTCAGGGGCAATATGCTCTCTTTGAATATTATGTTGTGGCACTTCAGGTGCAATTTGCTTTCCTCGAGAAAGATTAATGTGCTCATCTGGAGCAGAATTATACTCATCTGGAGCAGAATTATGCTCATCTGGAGCATAATTATGCTCATCTGGAGCAGATTCTAAATTCCTCCCCCTTCTTTTTCGAGGAACAGTTTCTTTTGATCCCATCGGTCTACCACGCTTCAGGCGCGGGACATTTAGATCCATTTCGGGTGGTTCTACAGGAACATCTATCCTAGCTGGAACATTCGCAGCTGGGATATGAGACTTTGTAACTTTAGCAGTCTCATTAAATGCATCAGGCATTTGATTTGCAATAGCTTGTAAATGGATCAATCGTTGCACCTCATTTTCACATTCAGGTGTTCTTGGGTCTAAATGAGACAAACTTTTCTCATTCCATGAGAAAATCTCGACATTTTTCTGCTTTCCATATATGGAAGCTTTTGGTATCCCAAGTGATGGGAATACTGACTCATCAAAATGACAATCCGCAAATCTAGCAGTAAATAAATCACCCGTCAATGGTTCAAGGAACCAAATAATAGACGGTAAATCAAACCCAACATAAATGCCTAAACGGCGTTGGGGACCCATTTTGGTCCTTTGCGGTGGTGCTACAGGCACTTGTACCGCGCAACCAAAGGTGTGAAGATATGAAATGTCTGGCTCCTAGCCCAAGACTAACTGAAGGGGGGAATATAAATGAGAAGTAGTGGGGCGCAATTTAATTAAAGATGCAGCATGTAAAACAGCATGACCCCACATTGAGGATGGGAGTTTTGTCCTCATCAGTAAAGTTCACATTGCGCGTTGATAATAGGCAAACATGGGACCATCTGCAAGATGCGTCCACTAGTATCATGAAATATCTAAATGGTCCACTTACAGGCTGAATCGGCCCACAGATATCACCCTGGATTCTATGCAAGAATGAAGGGGATTCATAATCAACCTTTGTCATGAAAGGTTTAGTAATGAGCTTTCCTTGTGAACAAGATTCACAAATGTAATCTCTGGACAACAACACCTTTGTATCTTTTAAAGGGTGTCCACGAGTATTTTTAAGGATTCTTCGCATCATTGTAGCTCCTGGATGACCAAGGCGATCATGCCAAAGTCTGAACACATCAGGGTTCATTAGTTTCCAGGGCATCGTAGCATATGATTCTATAGCTCGTATTGGGACAAAATATAATCCCATACTAGAAGCTTCCAGCTTCTCATGGATGGTCTTCTGGCCCGTCTTGTAGGAAGTGATGCAAAGAAATTCCTTATTTTGCTCATTAATTGTTTCAAGATGATACCCATTACGGCGTACATCTTTGTAGCTAAGTAGATTTCTTTTTGATCTACCGCTCAACAATGCATCTTCAAGATACAATGTTGTGCCATTTGGCAAAATAACTGTGGCAGTCCCATAGCCATCTATAATTTTAACAGGACCAGATATTGTCTGAACAATTGCCTTGCATAATGTCACATTTGAGAAAAAGTGTTTGCCACAAAGTATAGTATGCGTTGTAGCACTATCAAGCAAACATATATCTTCCTTTTTCTCAATATGTCCCATTTGCATTTATCTTGACAACTTCAGGTGTCAAGTTTCATAAAATTTAACAAATTAATAATATGATGCAAAATATAAACCAACAAGAAGCAGTAAAATGCATAAAATTTAACAAATTAATAATATGATGCAAAATATAAATCAACAAATATGGAATAAAAGATATAAACCAACAAATTTAACAAATATGGAATAAACCAACAAAATATAAACCAACTGTTATCATGCAAAATATAATATAATACAAAATATAAACAGCTTGTGGATATTGTTCGCTTTGGTACTTTAGGACCTCACGGATTTTGACGACCATATTTATTTAATATCTTCCTTGGTAACATAATTATCCAAGGGTATGGCAAAACATAGATGAAAACCCTCAGGATCTATTTCTGATGACTTATTATTTTCATTAACATTATAAAAAGAAATCAGAAACCTCAAAAGGTTTTTCATTGACCAAAACCTTATTGACTTCAGCATCAGTCGCAGTTAGGTCAATGGCATGGGTCTCAACATGCTTGCCTTTATCCTTCAGGGATGCTTGGTATAGATCAACCAAATGTCTGGCCGTACGACAGGTACGTGACCAATGACCAGTCATTCCACAACGATGACAGGTACTATCATCATGCTTCTTCATAGGCTTTTTACCTTTAGGGTTGTGTGGGGAGTTATTTATATTACGATTAAATCTCCCACTACCCTTACGGAAAAAATTCCCATGCCTGCGCTCACGGCCTCTAGGACGGCCAACATTCTTACTTGAGCCGGCATTTACTTCAGGAAATGCCTTAGAGCCAGCAGGTCTTAAATCATGATTTTTAAGCAGCAACTCATTTGTTTGTTTTGCAGTCAACAGGACTGAGATCAATTCAGAATATGTTTTAAACTGGCGCTGCCAGTATTGCTGTTGCAATACAATATTCGAAGCATGAAAGGTGGAGAATGTTTTCTCTAAAAGCTTAGCCTCAATAAGCTTAACACCACAAAGTTCAAGCCGTGATACAATATCATATAATGCCGAATTATAATCGGACACGGACGTGAAATCCTGCAACCTCAGATGTAGCCAATCATATTATGCTTGAGGGAGGATGACAGTTTTGATATGATCATACCTCTCTTTCAATCGTGTCCACAAGATCAAGGGATCTCGGACAGATAGATATTGAACTTTTAGGCTATCACTTAGATGCCGACGGATAAAAATCAAAGCATTTGCCTTATCTTTATTATTAGCATTTCCATTTGCACCAATGGTAGCTGCAAGACCTTGGCCTTGGAGATGCAGTTCAATATCGAGACACCATGACAAATAGTTATTGCCACTTACATCCAAAATTTGGAATTTGGGCTTTTCAATATTTGCCATAATTCTGAAAAAAAAATATGGTCTCAATTAGGTTGACAACTTCTGGTGTCAAAATTAGGTTGACAACTTCTGGTGTCAAAATTATTTAGAAGTAAATCTTTACACAATAAAAATTTAAATTATCTAGTGTAAAGAAAATGTTAAATAAAATAATGGAATCAAATCTTAAGAACTTACCAGGCTTTAAACTTGCTTTACTTTAGAACACTCGTGCTGACAGAGCTTCGTGCTGATAACGTGTTGTGAAAAGTATGTTAATTAAAATTGACTAAGTAAGAACAAGAAATAAGAATAAGAGAAATTGAGAATTAAAGGAGCAAGAGAAAGAGAGAGAGAGAGAGATGGAAATGGAAATAAGATTGAAGGAATTGTAAGTATCATTAGGGAGAATGAATCCCAATTTATAGGCATCAAATGGTAGGCTATATAAATTGGCAATTTGCACATATTAGCTCCATTATTATCATCACAATAATCATAATTTGGACAATTTATACAACTTGCATTTGTCCACTTTCATAACCTAATTTACATAATTTGCATTTGTCCACTTTCATAATAATTTGCACAACTTGCATTTGTCCACTTTCATAATACTGACACCATTATACCAAATTTTCTTTTTGTTATTGTTGCTACACTATTAAATAATTAACCCAAATCTTAAAAGGACAAGGATCCTCTCCACTGTCAAAAAACAGTGGAGAGGTCCACTACTCGATTTAAGGTTGAGGAAAGCCCACGTCACCTTCACTTAACACACATTAAATTACTCATCTCCTCACACCGTTTCCGCGTGCCCTTTCTCTTTTTGGCAATGGCTACTTGGTTGTGGGTCCCACCACTTTCACTTTTTTTTGGCGCCATTTCTCACCCAAAATTTCTATTTGGAGGATAAAAATATTATGACTGACGAATTGAAATAAATGGGTCTTTATCCTAGATTTATTTATATTTATTTACCAAAATAAAAAGAACTGAAAGCTTTATTAATAGATCATAAATAATAGTAATAATTAAAACATAAATATACTATGAAATAAATAAGTACATTTACTCAAACTTTAGTTTTCCTAGACATATCTAATACAAAATCACACTATCTACATTTACAAAATTAAGGTCATCAATGATAAGATTAAAGTAAAATAATTAATATTATATATAATATCATGAGAAAGATTACCATTTCAAAATATTTCTGAATATTCAAATATTGATCATATATCTATCTTTATATCTAGAATTTATGAAAAGAAAAAGAAAAATTTAGCTATGTGATCTAGAACTATAAAGTTCATAAAAAATGTAAACATCAAAAAGTTCATCAAAAATGTAAACATCAAAAAGTTCATCAAAAAAGTTTAAGGGTGAATTGAGTTAGTCTTGGAAGGCTGTTTGATGTTTACATTTTTTATGATCTTTATAGTTCTAGATAATATAGTTAATTTTTTCTTTTTCTTTTCGTAGATTTTAGATATAAAGATAGATGTATGATTAATATTTGAATATTCAGAAATATTTTGAAATAACAGTCTTTCTCATGATATTATATAAATATTAATTGTTTTACTTTAATCTTATCATTAATGATCTTAATTTTATAAATGTGGATAGTGTGATTTTGTACTAGATGTCTAGGGAGACTAAAGTTTGAGTAAATATACTTATTTATTTCATAATATATTGATCTTTTAATTATTACTATTATTTATGATCTATTAATAAAGCTTTCAATTCTTTTTATTTTGGTAAATAAATATAAATAAGTTTAGGATAAAGACCCATTTATTTTGATTGGTCAGCCATGGTATTTTTATCCTCCAAATGGAAATTTTGGGTGAGAAATGGAGCCAAAAAAGTGAAGTGGTGGGACTACAACCAAATAGGACTGTTCAAGCGACCCGAAAAATTCGATAACCGAACCGAATCGATAACTAAATTAAGGTTTTGGAATGTTCATATAAAAACCGAATGAACCGAATGGAACCTGAATGAACCGAATAAACTAAAATTTTAAAAAATACTTGATTTTATTAGCCTAAAATTAAAAGACTCAAAATTTTTATAATCTTATTTGAGCTTTTATAAAAGAAAAAAGTTCAAAATTGAATGGATTTTAACTACCCGAAAACCCGTAAAAAATTTCAAACCGAATCAAACCGAAGTATTAGAATATTAAAACCTTAATATTCGAATCGAACCAAACCGTTTACACTCCTACAACCAAATAGCATTTGACGGGAAGGGCAAGTGGAAACGGTGTGAGGAGATGGATAATTTGGTGTGTGTTGAGTGAAGGTGACGTGGGCTTTCCTCAACCTTAAATTGAGTAGTGGACCTCTCCACTGTTTTTTTGGCAGTGGAGAGGATCGTTGCCCATCTGAAAATTGAAAAAGGGCGGAGGGCCCGCCCCCATTTTCCACATATATTGTTATTCCTTTTGGGAATATTGCTACCAAGTCCTTCCACCATTTTAAAAGATTTCAAATAAATCCCAATTCCAATACTTCTTTTAATTTACTCCATATTTCCACTTTATTTAAGTTCAACTTCGTCCTCATTCTTAAAAAGTTCATCGTCATTTATACGCATTATGAACTTAGAAAAATGTAAATTGAGGAAAGGAGTCCACATGGCATAGTAAAAGGCGATTAGAAAGTAACGAGGGAGATAAGTGGTGATTAGGGTTTTTATTTAGTCAATTTAATAAACTTTCATAATCTCTTGATTTGCCTCCAAAAGGCCTTTAATTGGAGGGTTTTTTTTTTTAAATCTCTAATAATTTTTACATTTGCCTTTAAAAGGCTTTTAATAAGAGGGTTTAGAAAGCCCGTAATAATTTTTAAATTTTGTCTCTAAAAGGCTTTTAATTAGAGACCTTTTATACTCTAATAATTTCTAAATTTTCCTTTAAAAGATTTCTAAATAGAGGCATTTTCTTAAGCCTCGAAAATTTTTTAAAATTTGCCTCTAACGACCTTTAATTAGAGGCTTTTAAATAAGGCCTCTAATAATACATTAATTTGCCTCTAATATATATTTTATAGCAACACTATTATTAATTAGAGGCAATTAAGAACACCATTTGTGCTTCAAAAAATAATTGTATTAATTAATTGTAATTTACGTTAAAAAATTATGTCAATTAGAGGCAAATATTGTAATATATAGAGACCAATGATACATTTGTTTCGTAAGAGTTTGATTTAAAGGTAAACTAGTATGGCTGCCCGCGCTAACGCTGCGGGAATATATGAAAGTTTATTTGATATGTATTTTACTATATAATCAATGTAAGTGTATGACAATGGAATTTCATGTACCTATAAATATGCATAATATTGGCGACTGGTTTTCAACATATATGGAGAAAAAAAACCTTTTTATATAAAGTAATTTAGGCAAAATAATATGATATGATTATAATTAACCATTGAGTGTTTAGATAAGCAATTATTAACAATATTTCACTTTCCAAAATAAAAAAGTGAGATAGTGCTCAAGAATACATCATCAAAGTATCATTGGCTCCAACAACAGGATATTTAAAATGGTTGTTGGAGCATATAAACAAAGCCATCTATTATCAAAAAGGACTAAAATTCACTCCATCTAGGTTGCAAAAAGGGAGTTAGCTGCTACTGTGTTTATCCTTTTTCCAGCAAGGCCAGTCACCAAAGATTCTTCAAGTATGTACTGTATATAATTTTTTTTGTTAGGTCTTCACTAAGAGAATACATGTTATAGTGGCATACACAAACAAACAAACAAATTAGCTAAGATTTTACATATAGGATAAGCATGCACTTCAGTATATAAAATCTATCACTATCCAATTAAATCTCAATTGAATAAGATTTTACATATGATCTCAATTGAATCTCTATCCGATAATATTACTATAGCCTTAGAAGTATAGGCCACCTTTATATCAAAGAGAATAACTCTTTGGCATAAAGAGTCCCACCAAAATATGAGAAATTTAAGATACAGTTCATAGTCTGTGATAACTACTCTTAAACCTACAACTTTCATCACTTCAATTGCCTTGGACTTTTTATGATTGAGTTTGATTTTAGCTTTTATTTTTTTCATATTATAATAGTAGAAAGAATAAGATATAAGAAAAGTTTAGACATTTAAAGTAGCTTTGTTGCATATTGAAGGTCTTTAGTATAATCAATCATCTTAAAAGACTTTTAGTTAATTTCCAACTTCTCAATAAGTAGTTTATTCAAGGGTACTTGTATATTATTCCACTATTATTGGTTTAAAAAACTTAAAGTCAGAAATGAGTTTGAAATTAGACATTCCAAAACCTTCAGTAACACGAACATTCAAAGCCTTAGGTCTTTTAAGATAATACTGTTAAAATAAACTAATTCCTCTATTGCAATAAGCTTGAACAATTATACTCTCATTGCTACATTATGCTCAGCACCCACACTATTCGAACTTAAATTTGTCAAACAAATAGTATCATCTAAAATGTGAGGAAAAGCAAAACAGAAAACGAATGAAGTTGAGAAATGCAATACAAATTCTACGTTTATCTAAAATTAGGACATCATAAATTATTGAATAAATCAAAAGTATTGATTTCATGATCTCAAGTCATCAAAATTATCATAGAATCTTGACTTTAAATAAACTTAAATCACCAAAGGTAAATAAATACATTCTTCTATTTCGCAATAAAAGTTTGATATTTTACATGAATTCAAAGTTCATAAGGATCCTTACTTCCAACCTCAAAAACCAAACACAAACAAAAATAAAGATATTAATCAATTGATGTGCCTTCAACTGGCTATCCTAGGTCAATGGAACTATAAAGTAATATGAAATATATGATCAAGTTCAAAGCTTTAACGAAGGAAAGGCAAAAACTCAAGTAAAAGCAAGTAATTTGAATTGGGTTACGATCATAATTGACGGAAGAGAGAAGATTTTGATGAGTGAAGAATTAGAGTTGGAAGACTTATAACAAAGATTTCAACGCAATAAGAGATTCAATCACGTCATACCCATGACATTATTCACAGAATTGATTCAAACCAAAAGAGGAAAACCCAAAAACAAAAGGGATAAAACAAAAAACAAATACTTGTGTGATTATGTGACTATCCAGATCTTGGAATATGAGTGGACACTGTACACCTCCAAATCCAATGCCATGTCCATTTCCAATATAACATTCTATTATGTATTCTCCAAGCATTATCTGAAACCTCTCCTCTCATCGACTCTAAAGGATTTTTTAAATGGCCTGAAAATTATCATAAAAAAAATTCAAGTCAAATGAATTAATAAATCATAAAAAACATTAGTTAGTGAAAATCATCAAACCATCGAAAACATCAAATTTATTTAATCAATCTCTAGACTACATCAGGAGAAGAAAATATAAAAGAAGAGAAAGATGGAGAGCAAGAAGAGGCGCATTAAGTATCTAGAGGTGAGGGAAGAAGAGTTTGAAGAATTACTAATTTGTTGTTTATTTGAACTTAGGCAACCCAAAAGCTTTTCAAATCAATTAGTGTTGAATTCAATGTTCTAAAAGAAGAATTATTAATTTTTTTAAGGAAGAAGAAAAGGTTTTTGAAAAGAATAAAATATAACAAAAAAATGAAAAATATATATGAGCAATAAATATCTATCATTTAAAGAGATATATTAAAAAGAAAAAAAAAGAAATGCTGATGTGGATGGCTTAAGAAAAGCTTTTTAGGGATGAATATAAAAGTATGTATAGATATGCTAATTAATTGCCTTGCCTCTAATAGCACGTTGTGTTGTAGTGTGGTTCACAACTATGCAATACAACATCAAACAAAATTTCCATTTTCAACTCCAAGAGTGCACTAGAGGTTGATTGACAATTTCTTTGCACAAGTTGAGCAAAGATGCCTCATGATTCCTTGCTCAAAGTTGAGCCTTAGTCTTGCAAGTTCTTTGATTTGGGTAAGAAAAATAGATGCAGGGTTAGCTTTCCTCCCATACATCCGATCATTTGTTGGGAGGATTCTCCTTACAAGTTACGGCACGACTTTTATATATAAAGATTGGTAGGAGTTCTCATAAAAAGAAGAGAAAGAGTAGTGGGTTAATGGTTGTTAATGGTTGGTTTAGGGTTCTAGTTATACCAGAAGGATTTAATGATCTAATGTGAGGTTTTACCTGTTCTAGTTATACCAGAAGGATTTAATGATCTAATTGACGTTTTACCTGACACAATTTTTTTAAAAAAATGAGTATTTTGTAAGCTTAAAAGGGTATATTAAAGACAGAAATTGATTAGTCCTACATAGATATCTCGTTTGAGAAATACCAGAAGAATTACAAAGCCTAGAGCTCTTGCTGAGAAGAAAAAAGAAAAAAGGCCTGGAGCTCTTGGATCTCAATACCAAGGTACACTGCCATTCTCCCTCATTTCTTTCTCTTTTTTCCTTCCTTTACAAGAGTTGCTTTTAAGGCAAAGCTTAAAAAGAGGTGATATTTAGTTATAATAAGATTTTTTTATTCTTATTAATATAGTATCATCTAAGCTTGAACTTCAACTAACCTTAAAAAGTGCCAGTGCTTTTGCCAGATCCCTTTACTAATTCAAGTATTGAAGATCACTTTAGTGACGTTTGCAACTTGGAAGAGATTTGAACCATCAATCATGGCAGATTGGTTTAAGAAGACGATCCTTTCTAACAATGCCCTCCAAGAGGTATTTCATTACACATAAATTATTACTAATCTCTGCGTTGCTTTTCTTTTCATTTTCCCCCTTAAATTTCTGCCATTGCTCTCATTTTTGGTTTCCCGGACTGGGGGAGGGGTTTTCAAGATGATGTACAGTGACATTCATTTAGCGGAGGAAGACAAACTAATGCTTCTCTTACCATTACTGTCTTGTAGTATATCTTGGAGACAAGTGCCTATCCCAAAGAGCACCACCAACTTAAGGAAATAAGGAAGGCCACCGTCGACAAGTATAAAGAGTGGTAAGTTGGATCCTTCCCTTTAACCTATCCAACCTGATAACAAGAATTGATCCTCAAACTTTACAGAATGCATGTGTCAAATAAGTTCATATATTTTTATTTCAGTCAATTGAATTGAACCCCAAAAATAAGAAATGCGATTTACTTGATTTGCTTTTGCTATAGGAGCTTGATGAATGTGCCTGCTGATGAAGGGCAGTTCCTCTCTATGCTTCTAAAGATCATGAATGCCAAGAAAACCATGGAAATTGGAGTTTTCACAGGTTATTCCCTCCTTACTACTGCTCTTGCGTTGCCTGAGGATGGCAAGGTAAACTTGTATTTATGTTTCTCCAATCTCAATCACTCGTCATTTACTGTGATAGATGATTACTTTCGAAGTACGTAAATTAACAGGCAAATATCTTCCTTTTGGCAGATAATAGCAATTGATCCCGACAAAGAAGCCTATGAGGTTGGATTACCATTTATTAGGAAAGCTGGAATTGAGCACAAGATTAACTTCATTCCCTCAGATGCCTTCTTGGTTCTAAATGGTCTTATTGGCGGCGTAAGACAGCCGATCTGAAAGCTTCATGAATCCTTATGTTATTTAATAGATTATACATGTTTGTTGATTTTTGCAAAATTCAGGGTGAAGAAGGAACCTTCGATTTTATATTTGTGGACGCATCCAAGAACGATTACCTTAAATTTCATGAGCTGACAGTGAAATTGGTGAAGATTGGAGGAATTATAGCTTATGATAACACCTTGTTCTTGGGTTCTGTTGGAAAATCAGGGGAGGAGATCGAGGAGGAGCCTATCAGGCAACTCAGAAAGTTCGTGATGGAATTCAATAGCTTCATATCAGCTGATGCACGAGTTGAATCATCCCTCCTTTCCATTGGTGATGGCCTCACTCTCTGTAGGCGTCTCTATTAGCAATTTGAAAAAAGAATCATTATGTTGCTATATTGAACCCTGTGTTTAAACAATCTTTGGCATGTTAGCGTGGCGTTTTAATGGATTAATTTAGTAATATTTTCTGATTAAATTGGAAGTTTGATTAGGGAGAAAAATAGCCTGGTGATTGAGCTTGAGAAACCAAGCTAGTCTGTGTGTGAGTATTGCTTAATCATTGAAGATTGCATGTGTTCCACGTTCCTTGCAGCTGCATCAAGTATATATATGAAATCAAATAAAGCAGAGTACATATTTTGTCTCTAAATCTGATTCTCCCACCAATTCCTAAATCGATTCCACCGGAATTTTCCACCACGTCCACCAATTTCACATTAAAGCTAATACCTATTTGATTCCTTAATTTTTTTTTGGTACAAAAGATGCTAAAGGCTTACAATCTCATTATGGAATGCCCACTAATATCAAAGTCAGTAAAGGAATTAGATCTGGTGGAGGTGCCTCAAGGATAGAACCACCTGGTCGACAAGACTGAGCAAAATTGGCAAGAAAATCAGCACATCGATTCTCTTCATGAAAAACATGCTTATCTCATGTCACCCAACCTTCCCGAATAAGAGAGAGGGTATCAAGATCTATTCGATTCCTTAATTTGTTAGCCATAATGCTAATCTTTATTTGACTTAAGCTATAGTATTACTTAACCGATCACTTTATTTAATGCTAATCTACGTCCCTATCTTCATCATTACGGAGAACCGGATTCCTCACTGAGAATGGGGTCCATTGACATTTTTAGCATAATATATTAGTATGGTTATGAGTATATAAATTTTTATAGAATTTTCGTTATATTAATATTGAAAAAGTATAAACATGCAATAATTACTTACGTTGGTGGGTAGATAAATTTTTATTGAACTTTTATCATATTAATATTCAAAAAGTATAAACATGTAACAATTATTTAGTAATTATTTTTATTGAAAAATAATATTATGCTAAAATCTCAATTCAAAATCCAATATTCGTGAAAAATCTCAATTTGGTCTCTAGCTTTTTTATTAGGTCAATTAAGGATTAGAAGCTCTTACTTGATCCAATTCAAAAATATAGAATCCTTAATTGACCTAATTTAAATATTAGGGCAAATCTATATTTTTCAAAAAGGTTGGAATCTAAATTAAAATTTTAGCTATAATATTATATAACTCATTCGTAGATTAATTATATATTTTATGAATAACTATTTTTTGGATTTAGGCTTTGATAATTATCTTAATTAGTTAAAGTATTTATATTTTTAAATTTTCTTTCAAAAATCAATTCTAGCGTGCTAATTAATTATTTTACTGTTCTAATTTTACTTACAAATTCATTAGGAATATAATTGCTACAAATTATTCTAGATTAATACCTCTAGCGTTTCTTTAGTGTAGAATTTTCAAATCAATTAAAACAACTAACATGTTTAGTTAGAGTAATTAATTTATGTTATATTAAACTATATGGTAGTATTAATATGTACTCTAATTTTTCTTTAGTACTATAATTGTCATATTCAAAAAAATATCGTAAAATTACAATTGTCGAATTTCGAAAAATTATCAAATCTTCCAAGCGTTTTACTTATTTCACACATTCATTTTTTATTTTAAGATATTGCTTTTATCTATTATTCTTCTTATTAATATGATAATAATATAATTCCTAACTATGTACTATCATAATTAATATGATAATGACATAATTCCTAACTATGTACTATCATAATTATTGTACGGTAAGGTGAAGCAAATAAATCATACAAATTATAGTATAAAACAAACATAATTTTTCTCTTTAGTTCATTTATCTTATCATGCGCTCCAAACATAATAACTCGAAATTCATTTATATCATTTATAAATTACAATTAAACAAGAGGAAAATAAGAGTTGAATATAATTTGTGCAAGTTTTTCCTATTAATTTATCAAGAAAAAGACATTGAAAGACGCCTAAAATTAGCCTTTATTTGCTATAAATAGAGACAATTAAATAAGATTTTGAGGCAAATATATATGCCTTTAAAACCATTTGTGTTGTGGTGAGAAAAACGCTCATCATCCGGTAAGTCTTCTTTGATTCAGTTATTATATTTGTTTGTACCATAATTTTATAATTTTTTAAAATAAAGTAATAATTAGCTTTTGTTAGCGGATAGATACTTTTTGGCTTGCAGTTTTTATTTATAATCTAAGGTTAGTGGCCTGAATTAAATTAAGGCTGCGTTAACCTTGAAAGATTCAAAAGACTGGTTCAAAGTCAACTCAATCAGGAGGACATGACTTTTAAAGGCAGAGATTCAAAATCAATTCAAAGGATTCAAAAAGAGTTGACTGGAAGTTGTAAGGGCTATATAAGTTCCATCCTAGAACAATTAAAGGGATGAACACTCACCATCAATAAGACACTGCACAATGATAGTCGACTTTCAAATTTGAACCTCTTTGTTTTTTGCCAGCTTTTCTTCTACTGATCTTGTACTGTTCTTGACTGATATCTCATATCGGCCTTACTTTATCAGTCATACTTCAATCCAAGCTTTTCTTTTTATCAATCATATTCTTTACTTTTATAAGCACTTAAGCAAAATCACCTAGTAGGTTTAATGATTTAAACAGTCCGCTATGACTTTAAACCAGAACTCGCGTATATTTTCTTTACTTTTATTTTTTTTGAATAAAAGCAATTGGCACGCCCTACAAATTGGCCAAAGAGATTTTTGTGCGAACAATATTTGAGTAAAAACAATTAGTTATACAAAAATTTTATGAGTACAAATTTATCAGGGTTACCTATAAAATGGTGATTTACACATTTTAATAATAACGTGTAACCTCGAATTTTTTAAAGTTTTACAAAACTTTAAAATGCATTAGAGCACATATAATTATTTAAGGCCTAATTTGATATTGCGGTTACGGTTTGAAAAAATTCAGTTTGAAAAAAGTTCTTTTAAAAAGTACTTTGTGAAATTGTTATGAGCACATATAATTATTTAAGGCCTAATTCAATATTGCGGTTACGGTTTGAAAAAACTCAATTTGAAAAAAGTTATTTTAAAAAGTACTTTGTGAAATTGTTATGGGAAAATTTAATAAGTATTTGGTATTACTATGAAAAAATGGAGTAGAAAAGTAAAATATTTAAAAAGGATAAAATTTGAAAAGGAAATAAAAAATTATTCAAAAAATTTTTAGTCATTTAATATTCAAAGGACTTTTGAAACGTAAAAGCACCTAAAATATAGCTTTTCATGTTGGGTGGGCTTTGCTGTCAAAAATAGCTTTTGATGCAAACTAAAACTTGTTTGGAATTGCGTTTGTGGTAAAAAAAAAATTTGTACCTCCAAATGCAATGCCAAACTAGCTCTAAGTAAAAAGTCTCTTGTTACCTTCTTTTTACACAAACTTGAAGATTTTTCAACAGTTACTAAAATCATACATTAGTAATACCCTAAATTTTATGATTTACAATACAATTTTTTTTTTAACTTAGGGTTAAACTTTGACCAAATTTGGACTTCTTAGTGAAATAGTTGTACATAATAAGGTCTATTATAAAGTTATGTAAAAAACTTTTAAAAATCTGATCTAACACGTTATTATTAGAGGATGTAAAATCTACTTTTTACAGGCAATTCTAATCAAATATTTTCTCTAATTTAATTACTACCATAGTTTAGAAGAAAGTGAAGAAAATGGGAGAAAAGACAAGATGTCACACCCCGACCCAAAGGGTCGAAATATGACAACCGTCGCGTACTAAGAATTTCGAATGGCGCGCTCACCCGAAACTCCAAGTACGCAAGGCTTATGGTTCTTACAACCCATTTGCGATTAAATAAACTTTATCAAATATATAAAGATGCATATTAAATCACGATGAAAATAAAATATTATACAATGACGAAATAAAGTCCTTTTTATAAAATACTAAGTATATGGGAATTTTTTTTTCATCAAGTATCTAAATACGCTAAAAGTAGTAACAAAATATTACCGGTGGATCCATAACTAATTTACAAAAACTTGACCACATACTTGGTAAAAGATCGGCTTCGATCGAGTTGCTTGTCTAGGCAGTCTACTCTCTATCTAACGCTACTGGCCTGAAAAATTTTATAAAGAAAATGTGACACACCCAGACCTAGCACAACTTTTTTATACGAATGGAATAGTGTAAGATGACTGTTAATTAAACAATATGTCGGTCCAACTGTGTCAAGTCAGAAGAGAACATAAGCTTAAGACAAGACATAGTTGGAAGATGAGATTGGCGACCATGCATGGAAACACTAAAGTGAACTTCTTTAAGTCCATAGCCAATGGCTTGGACGTCTATTGCCAATGGCTTGGATGTCCATTGGTGAATTGGTCGGTGGATCGGGCTAAGGATTGAAATTATGAGAGGTTTCAAAGAGGGGATAAAGTCTGGTCCGGGGTCCGAGTAGACCCGTTGTCGGGCCTTGCTATAAATAGGGGGAGATGAGCTCTCCCCCTCTCATTTTCTCTTCTCCCTCTCTTCTCTCCTTTCATTTGCTCTCTCGGAGCAATTTTGGACTTTTGGCCGATCAGGACAAACCGACCGCAAGTTCAAGGCGAAATCTTGGTATGTTGTTCTTAACTCCTTGATCTTCGTTTTTCTAAGTTTTCACGCATCTCCATGCATTGGTCTAGGAGAGATCCAAGCTCAAAGTTAGGTTTAGCTTTTAGTTAAATTTTAAGTTTAGATTTGAGATCTAGGAACTTTGAGCTTGTGATTCTCGTTTCTGCTCCGGTAAAGGCGTCGTGGGAGGTGAGAGGAACCTCCATCTCTAATTTCACGACGATCGGTGGATCGAGGGGCTCGGGAATCGAGGAAAAGCCTCGGGTAGAAACCTTGGCCAAAAATGCCCCTGGGGATCGAGTGGCTGGTGTGCGGCTCCCGCGCAGGAGAGACCCTTGGCCAAGTCCCGCGCGGGACATGGCCATTTTGGCCCAACGATGCGGGTGGGCCATTTTGGGCCCAAATCCGAGAGGCTGGGCCTTTTGGCCCATATTTCGGCTGGGTCAACAGGGGGAGGCCTGCCTGGCCCAGACCCGGGCCGGGCTGGGAGTTAGCGGCCCATAGTCCTCCAGGGGCATTTTTGTAATTTTTCTTCAACTGTCCAATTATTACCCCGAAACCTCCCGGACACTTTTCTAAGCCCCGAATCACATTCAAGCCCAGTCGTAGGTCATGTTAGAGCCTCGTAGGTGCATTCCTAAATTTAATTATGAATGCTAACGTATATTTCCATGTTTTAGGGCTCCGGATAATCGAATGCAGCGATGTACTGGAGGGTAAAGCTACATGGAGCACTTGGGAGTATACGAATCTCTCAATACTGTGAGTGACCTAAACTTCTTTGTTTAGCCACTGGGAAAAAAGGTTTTAAAAATGGTTTCAAAAACATAAATGTTTTCAAAAGGTTTTTGGGATACGGGAAATCTACACGCACACAGCTATTTGTGATATACCCACATAGAGAGTGGGATGTTTTCAAAAAGAAATATAAATACTTATGTATGTTTGTTTATATATTTTAAAAATGTATGTTTTATACATATATATAATTATGAAATATTATTATATGAGTTTTAAGGGTGCGACACCTTTGCGAGATGAGTGATTGAGAGGGATACTCTTCGAGCTCCAATATATGCGGGAGCGTGGACGAGTTGGAGAAACCATGCTAGATTCTCAGCCATGGACCGCCTATTGAGGGGCACGGTGAGACGAGCCTGGTTTGGAGAGGCGTGTAGGGAAGCTCGCCAGGGCTCCAGTTCACTATGTTCCACCACAGCGAGGCACCACCGAGGGAAAGGGCTAGAAAAAGAGAAAAGAGAAAAGAGAAAATATTTTAGAAAGAAAAAAGGATAGCCCTCGATGCAGTAAGGCATAAGATGACCGAAAGGTTGCGCCTTCAGTATGATAGAGATGCCAGCCCATTTTATGTATATATATTTATTTATTTAAAGTGTTTTTAAAAGAGTTTTCAAAAGAAAAATGGAGATTTGGATTTTCCTGTTTTCCCTAACCCCAATGGAGATTCTTAGAACCTTTGTCACTCACCTGTATCTAATGTGGATGGATGCAGATTCGCGTATGGGGTCAGCAAATAGAATGGAAGCTCACTAGGAGACATCGGTGGCATAGGTTTAATAGTTTCGTTGCGTAGGTATTTCTTCTAAATTAATCCACTGGCATTATTTATAAAGTTAATTATTTTATTAAATGATTTTTTTAATTAAAGTTTTAGTTGATTTACAGCGATGGTATCCATTTATTTGCCTTGCAGTGCTTCAGGTGCGTGAGCGGTCTGCACGTACTTCGAGGTAACACAACTGTTGCCACGTGACGGACCCGAGCGAGTCGGGGCGTGACAAAATGGGATGAGTATATTTGTTATACTCAATAAGTGAGACAAGACCATAAAATTTAACACAAACAAGCAATTTCACCATAAAATAACTTTTTATGTAATTTAGGAGAAATCCGAGGAAAATTTTATGCACAAAGTTAGATTTCCATATTTTATAGAATCTCGACCAGTAAATTAATTTAAGCATTTACAAGGCTCGCCAAAACACATTGCTCAAATCTCACTTGGCCAAGATGAGATTTAAGCCCACTGAGATTTTTCTTTAATTTTTTTATTTAGAAAAGAAAAAGCCCTCTACTCGGCGTTGGCATGGGCCTTCACCACTGATGGTACGTGGCTATGTCCATAGTATTCCCACTAGGGTCGCATAATTACTATCTTAGTGCATGCAAAAACCCCTGTACCATCCACTCCAAGTGGGAATGAAAGCCTACTCATGCCGTCCACAAGGTCGGACCGTGAGAGGCACCACTGCAGTGACCAACATCTCATCCACCATAATCATATTGTAAAACAACATTATTCAATCATATACTATTTGGCCAACTGGCCTATCATTGAAATCAACTCAATCGCAATAATCTCAACCACATTTACCATATATATGAATGCTTGATTTCAAATATCATGAAATAAATTAATTCACTTCAAGATCATCAAAATTCAAGGTTTATAAATAGACATTAAATTTCATACACAGATTTAATTTTTGGAAAATTAAGTCTTTTTATTTTTGAAAACAAATTTCAATTTGTAAAGCAATCCATATCAAGACCATAAACAACCATAATAAATCAATTGAAATTCAAGAAATCAAACCATTGCATTTAAAAAAAAAATTTAAACAGCCAAACATTTATTTAGGTCTGTAAAGTCCTACTCACCAGTATAGGGAGGGTGTACACTCCCTTCAATCCTCTCCTTCTCCTTTCTCTGGAGGAGTTTCGTCACCTATACAATTGATTACTCAAAGTGTCAACACTATAGTAGGAACATGGCAATCGAAACTAGTTATTTAACTAGTTTGGCAAATTGGGTGCTTGGTGCCTAATTGAGTTCTAGTGATTTGGATAGTGTGGTTGAGGCATGAGCAAGTTCGTTTCGATAAACAGTGCCTGTAGGAATTTCCCATTCTGCCTAAAAGCTTAAAACAAAAAAGTTGGACGATTTTAGCCCTACATGAGAAAATTTTCGACTTATAAGTTTAATATGTAGAAAATTTGGCCAATTTAGTTTCTTTAAGGTTTAGTTATTTTACTAACGTCTAGCAATTACTATGGAGTTAGATTGACATGTTTACACTATAGTTTGAAGTCAAAAATTTACATTTTCTATAAGTTTGGAATGACAATTTTCCACCCTAATTTTTCTATGATTTGTCTAATTATCCATACTAATTTTTCATTTCATTTAGGACTTTTAAAATTCTTGCATTTCATCTAATTAAACCTTTATATCCTATTTGTCCAAAAGTTCATATTATGACATAGAATAATCTCATTCTACAACTATTAATTTTACAATTTTTCTTATTAATGTCTTAATTTATATTTGCTCCTAGTTTCATCAAATGATTACTCATAAGATAAATATTAAAGTTATGTAGCAACATACTATATTTCCTTTAGGTGAGATTTTACTACCTATATTTTCCTTCATAAATTTTTCATAATTAAACTAACCATTCATATAAATTTCTCACTACATTTATAACTTGTATAGACTTTAAATAACATCCAATTAAATCTTTAAACTATATTTGTCCAAAAGGACTATAACATATCATAAACTAAATTCATTTTATAGCTATGAAATTAAATTTCTTTCTGTTCTTTTTCTAAATTTACATTTCTTGTTAATCCTATTAAATTATTATTTATGAAAAATAGTATATTAGTGCTCTTTGGTAAAAGACTATATTTTCTATAGGATAGTAATTTACTACATAAATTCATTTAACTAAGTTATGGTCTAGTTGTGGTGTTTTTCATTAAATTAGCTATTTCTAATTTCAAATAAACATCTAAAAATAAAATCTACTAACTAACATATTAATTTCATTTAATAAAATCTTCTAAGGTTTTTGGAATCATAAATCATATTAATATACATGAATAAAATATACGAAATAAAGGGTTTTAAGGAGAATTTGCACACCTTAATTGAAAATAGAAAGGAAAAGAAAGAGAACTCCTAAAAATTTGGATTGAAATAGCTTGAAGAAATTTGAAGATCAACTCTAGAAATTCTTTGTTGAGGTATTGAATTTGTAGGTTTTGATGAAGGTTTTATTAGTTAGAAAAGCTTGATGGAGGATTTTTCGAAGATGATGGAGTTGGAAGTTGAAAAATAGGTAAGAAATTGAAGTTGGAAGAAAAAATGGTGGAAGAAAAAGTGATGATGGTGGGATTCGGCTAAGGCATGGAAAAAGGGAGAAAAAGTGAAAAGGTTGATATTTTGAAAAGTCTTGTCTTGTCTAGAAAATTCAAGATCCCCTTGAAGTGACAAAAATGCCCTCCATCAATTTTATTAATTTCAATTATATCCCATGAAAGAAATTAGCAACTTAAGAATTTTATGAAACTAATTAAAAACTAGGTTACCCCATAAAGTAAGGTCAATTATTCAACATGACTATTCAATTTAGCTATCTAAAGGAATTTGCTCTAGAAAGTTCAAATATATTGTTAGGCTTTTCAAGGGTAAAAATGTAAACTTTCACCCAACAATGTCACGCAACAACTTGGCAGTTTTCAAATTTAAACAGTATATAACAACACGGCATCTTCCAATATTGTAGAAAAATCATTTTCTATGAAAGAAAATTCAATTTGTAATTTTGCTAATATTTACGAAAATGCCATCAAATACTGCGACATTTTCTTCTGCAATATTTTCCATCAACGAGGATATTCAGAAAAATGCCATAATGGTTTTGAATATTCTACGACACACCAAAGAAGACAACTAGGTGGTTTAAAAAGTCATTTTTGCCCTTAGTGAGGTGTAAGGAATTTTTGAAAAATAATACAAAAAGTTGACTTTCACTTCCTAGGTCAAAATTTGTTTTAGATATTTTGAAGCCTAATTATTCGAAATGGGAAAGATTTTGCTAGGTAAAAGTTATTTCTAATTCCCCCAAGAATGTATTCGCATGCATGTCATGTAAAATTTTTTAATGCAATAGCCTATGGCTTCAAACTACGCCGTTTTAGGGCTAGGCGCTACACAAGAATGCATTAGATAGTGCATTATATTATACTGTCACTACAACAAGCATGTTTGGCTATGTCAGTGTGCCTAGCCGTTTAAGATTATGAAGTTTAATAAGCAAAAAATAACCATGGGAAGACGTTTGGAACTTGGGCTCTAGCCTTACACTTCTCTTTGAAGAAATATATTTGTTGCTTTCAAAGGCTAGTTAGAGAGGATAAAGGGGAAATTATATTTCACTAAATTGTAGGAAAGAAAAAGAAATGAAACAATAATTATTAAGCCTCTCATTCAATGATGATGATGAGTGTAGACACCCTTTTTATTTTTATTTATTTCATTTCTTTTCTTCCAAAATAAAATAATAAAAAATAAATAAAATAAATAAAAATTAAAAATAAAAATTAAAAATAAATAAATAAATAATAAATAAAAAATAAAAAAAATGGTCTAGCTTCGGGATTCCCCTTCAACAATTCCAAAAACCAGCTCATCATTTCATCCACATGCCCACTCATCATTTTGTCCACCCCCTCTCTCATCAGAAGATGCCCTTTCAACAATCCCAAAACCAACACATGCATTCATCATTTCATCCACCTCCTCTCCCACTAAAGATGCCATACAAGAAAAAAGAACAAGAAAAAGCAAAAAATATCCTCAGATGAAAACAGGTATAAGAAGGAAGGGGGAGAAAAATTTTTAGGGGAGGGAGGAGATTTCTGGCTAAAAAAATTGTTTTTGAGGCTTGGGGTTTTATTAAAAAAAAAATTAAAAAAAAACATAAAATAGAAAACAACTTGGAGGGATTTCGAGCTTGTTATAGGCTAGTAATTGGTGAGTTTTAGGCTTGAATTCCGTCTAAAATTCACTGAAATAGAAAGAAAAGAGCTCGGATTTAAAGTTTTTTTTTTTTAGGAATTTGAAAGCTAGATATAGGTTTTTTGGTTTGGAGTTTGGTAAATCGGTGTATGATTTTGTGTTTAGCGATCTGAGAGGAGTTTGTTTAGGAAGATTGTGTTTAATTTCATGGTTTAGGAGACAAAATCCGGAAAAATGTTCTTGGTGTTCTTCAGTGTTCTTGGTGTTCATCAAAAGTTCATGTGAAATAGTTGGTTTTGATCCGTTTGGGGTTGATTTTCTGGGTTTTATTGTGTTTGTGGAGAAATATTGTTCTTGGTGTTCTTCAAAAGTTCATGTAAAAAGAAGGGTTTTGATCCGTTTGGGGTGATTTTCTGGGTTTAATTGTGTTTGTAGAGAGAGAGAGGGAAAGAACTCGGGTAGAGAGAGAAAGAGAAGAGAAAAAATGGCAAAAATTTTAAAAATGAAGTAAAATTTTGGTTTTTATACTACGCCACAGTACCCGCTACAGTGCCCGCTACAGTTCCCGCTACAGTGCCCGCGCCTCTGACCCGACCCGATCGCAGTGATCCGCCTTCCATTTTTCTGGTATTTTCCGAAATTAATTTAATTTAATTTTTTTTCTTTTTTACATGCTTAATTTGGATCCATTTCAATTTAATGAATATTTGATTTAGTTCATGCATATCTAATTTATTTAAATATATTGTTCTCATATTAATTTAGATCCATACATATTTAATTTATGTCATTTTAATTTAGATTCATGCATATTTAATTCAGCCAAGCTTATGCAGTTTAATCTAGTTCATATCGTTTTAATTTTAATCTATCCATATTTAATTTATGACATTTTAATCTAGTCTCATTCATACTTAACCTATATTATTTTAGTTTAATGCATATTTAATCTATGCCATATTAATTTAGTTATATGCATGCTCATACTTTATTGTCATATTATTGTCATCCATGCGATTAATGATATGTGGGGATAGTGAGGGTCCGATCATGGCGTCCGGTTCGAAAAGGTGAAAATTCACATTCGACCCGGGTTCCTAGGTAAGAGATCCATTTTGAATCGGACCCAGAATTGGGCGAGGTTCACGGTGGTTCTTGATAAAATCCTTACTATCCTTATTTTTTAAAATTAGTAAGATAACATTTCATATGCCATGCATTTAGGTATCTAAATAAATTATGGGGTATTAATTTTAAGAAAATAATAAATAATAATCACTTTTCTTAAAAATTAACAAAGATAATGTAATAATAATCAAGGTCAATTAAATCAGTAAATAATCTTAGGGCAAATATTTGTAAATATGGTTTAAGCTATGTAAGAGAAATGAGGATGCTATCACGGGATCCGATTTAGGACGGTGAAAATTCACACCTAATACGGATTCCCGGACAAATGACTATTTTTGAATTGGACCCAAAATTGGGCGAGATTCATAGAAAGTTTTGATAAAAGTCGTTCTCATTTTAAAATTAGTAAGTATCTAATAAAAATAACAGCTTTCAAAAAATAAAAAAATGAAACAAAATTTGTTTTAAGAATGGAGTAATAAAAATAAATTTTGAAAAGGATAAATTATTCCATGATTTTATTCTATATGTCAGTACAAGTGTTTTAGCAAAAATAAAAAAATGAAAGAATTTGCTTTTTTTTAAATAATAAAAAAGAAAAGAGAATATTTGGAAATTTGTTTTCATTTTAAACTTGCTCTAATAGTAGAAATAATAAATACAAAATAAAAAAATAGAAAAAATCAATCACAAAAAAAAATAAAAACATTTTTATATTTAAGGCCTAAATATTATTAAATTAACCGGTACCGTCATCTTGGCAGGCGTTGTGGGGGTGCTCATCCTTTCCCGCACGTAACCGTACTCCCGATTCCAGTTCTCTGTTCTGCAAACCGGGACCTATCCAGCTTAAGTACGCCATCTAACGGTCAATGCTAAGTTAGGTAGATTCTTAATAGGTGACTAACCGCACCTAAACAAAAATGGTTAGTGGCGACTCCGTAAAATTATCTTAAGTCCCAAATCCGTCGTCGTCTCGGGTAACGTTGCGACAATGAGGAATTAATTGAAATCAAGGAAAAAAAATTAAAAACAGCAAGGTATACTTTAGTTAAAATAAATAAATAAATAAAAGGCAATGTCACACCCCTACCTGGAGGGTCTAGCCACGTGACAACCGTCACATTATTTCGAAGTACGTGTCAGTCGTCATGCATCCCGAAGCACCATAAGGTATAAAATTTGACATCATTGCTGTAAATTAATTTAAAACCTAACTTTGATTAGAAATAATATTTATAATATAGAACTATTTAATAAAACAGTTTATTTTAAAATAAAGCACTAGTGGAATGACTTAAAGGAATACCTATGTTGCAGAAACCGAAGGAACTTTTATGGGCCATTAACTCATCTAACTGATTCTCACACGCAAAAGCTGCATCCAACAAAGTTTGCTATAGGTGAGTGATAAAGGTTCAATGAATGTCCGATTATAGGTTAGGGAAACAGGTGAAATCCAAAAGAATTTATAAAATAATTTATTTTGTTTTCGAAACCTTTTTCCCAAGACCTTTTTATGAAACTACTAATTAAATAAGTAAATCAATTAAATTAAATAAAACTCAAATGGGCTGGTTGCAAAACACTGAAGGCTTGACCTTGCAATGGTCGTAAGCATTACTGCATTGAGGGCTCTCTTTTAAAGTAAAACATTTATTTTTCTTTTCTTTCTCTATCCTATTCCCTCGACAGGGCCATTCGTTGTGAGTGGGCATAGCTATAAAGACCTAGACAAGCTTTCTTCATGCCCATTGTCTAAGGCTTCAATTCCGATATCTAAATCTCTCTCCCATGCCCCTCTACTCAGGTAGTCCACGGGACTCGGCAGCATACCCCGCTCGGTCCACCCGCTCCCTTAGAGCCGTTCATATCTGAGCACCAAGTCCCCATCTCATCTACTGCACCTCTCGTCATATGGTGTTAATTCATCATTGCTCATCTCTAAAAGTGTGTGTGTATATGTGTGTGTGTATATATATATATATAAAACAAAAGTACAAAATATACACATAAACATTTATAATTTCTTAAAATTGTCCCACCCTTTAAAATTAATGTATCATAAAAATAAAAGTGTGTGCGGAGGATTACCCGTGTGATACAGAATTCAATATCCATGGATATATCGATATATCTGTCGATATATCCGATATCGACATCGATATTGCTATATATCTACGGGAATCTTCTTTTTCCCGGATATCCGTCGATATATTCATATATCCGCGATATATTTGCAATATTTTATTTATCCGTTGACGTTGACCAGTTGACCCGAAAGTTGACTTTTTTGATTTTGTCTGTTTTCAATCCCGAATTAAGTTTAGACCCTTCCTAAGTCAGACAGAAGCCTAATTAAGCTAGTTTGAGTCTGCATAAGCATATGTTTATTTTGAAAATGATTTTTATAGATTTTAAAGATAAGAAATTGTTAGTTTTGTCTATTGATATGTTGATAATTTCGTAAACTTTAATATTTTTTTCTCTATATAGATTTGAGAATCAACTATTGAAAGCTTAGAAATAGTGAAGAGCTCATTGGCAAACGAAGATTCTTTGGAAGATGAAAGATCCTTTGGTCTTATAAAAAATTAAATGGACATACGTACAATGTATTTTCTCACTTGTTAAACTCATAGTTGTTGTTGTTGTTATTATTATTATTATTATTATTATTATTATTATTATTGGTATACATGATTTTTTGAAATATTATTACTTTCTAAACTATTATAATATAATTACCAATCATATTTTAATATTTCTGTAGATGGCTAGAGATGAAGCATGGGAGCATGGACAGCTAAAACCAAAACCAAAACCAAATACCAAGGATAGTTTTATCTATAATTATTGTGGGCTTATGACGAAAAATGGTGGAGTTACTTGGTTAAAGTATCATTTATCCAGTACAGATCTGAGAAAAAAATATTAAATCAAGTGATCAAGTGCCTTTAGAAATGGAAGAAATAATAAATCATGCATTATTTTATTATGCTAAAAAGAAAGAAAAGAAAGCAAGCACAAATGAAAGATATTAGAGCAGAACTGAGAGCACGTATAATAGGTCATAGGGATGATAAGGACGAGGACGATGATGATGATGATGCATTAGTATATCCTCCAAATTTGTCTCAATATGAGAAAGCTACTTATAAAAAGGTTTATCATGCTTCAAAACAGTTTGAATGGAAAAATGAACAAAAATTGAAATATTCAACTGGACTTGGCAATAGTAGTAAACAATCGTCCAAGATTTCATCTATGCTCCAAAAAAGTCATAGTCTTCGAGAACAAGAAAAAATATGAGTATCCTCTTTTTCAATCTTGTTTATTATTACTATAATACAAAACTACGGGTTAGAGATATGTAAGCTATAGAAAATGAGCCGTCGGTGTTAGACCCATTAAAATATACTTGATATTACTGTTGAAATTGGTGATAAAAATGAGTATCCTCTTTTTCCAATGGATTAGGCCTGTACAATTAGATGGGCATGATAGGGAGCCTAATCTAGAAATTAATATTTGTGCTCAAGAATGTGGGATTGATGTTAATAAAGTCTTGTCTGAAGAGGTAGGCTTGGACTCTTCATCAGATGAAACCATCGGTCCTCCACCTGGATTCGAAGGTCATGCAAGAAACCAAGATGATGATGATGATGATGATGATGAATGATGATGGAAATGAAGAAATGACTACAACAACAGGGACTTAAAATGGGGGTGGACAAAAAGGAACAGAAAATGTTGCAAGGTATGATCCTTCATGTGAAAGTGATTATTATAGACCAATAAGTCCATTTACATGCGAAGCAACTTTCACACATGTTACGTAAGATGAGGACCATGGGTCTCGCAAAATTGGGCATGAAGCAAAAGGTAAAAGAGGGAAGAGAGGTATGAATAATCTCACTGATGATTTTGACTCTGTGAGTATAACCACATAATAAAGTTCAGTTGGTTATAATACCGATGGAATTATATTCTGGAAATTGGTCTGATGGTAGATATGAGGAATATTATCATAGGGCACCATATTCATCTAGTCAGTATCCATCATATTATTCCCTTGAACAACAGCCTTCTTATGATTGTCAACCAGCACAGCCAGCGCAACGAGCAGAACCACTAGTGGATTATAGTTAGTTCCCCACCTTGAATATCTTCTGCAAGCTAGTTCAACTAAATATTTTAGTCATGTGCAAAATTATGTAAATATTTATACAAAACTTATGAGGTGGCCTGAATATTGTGCCTTAATTCAACTTAGGGCTGAAAGTAATGTTAATTTTGAGACTCCAAGGAATTCAATGTGGTATTAAATATTGTCAATTTGATGAACTTTGTCATATTTGATGTTATTGAATATATATATTTTTATAAATATGATTGATAGTCTTATTTTTATTATATTTCGTATATTTTTACCGATTTGAATATTTACCAACACATTAATTCTATATTTAAATATACTTTAATTAAGATGTTTTAACTCTAAAATATGTAAATAAACATACGTTGAAATTTCATTTCGAAATTCCAACGTTTACCATAAATATCGGTAACTTTTTCTCATTTTTTACCACTTTTTTGGGATATCGATATATCCATCGATATAACCGTTGATATATCCTTAATTTTGAGGGTGCGATATTGATATGGATATCGATATTTAATTCCTTGCCTGTATCCCAAAAAGTTTATAAAACCTTTTATAAAACATTTATATTTAAAACATTTAGAAAAGATTTAACCCTAATTGCTAAACAATGAAATCTAAGTCACTCACAGTACTTGAAGGTTTGTATACTCCTAAAGAATCCGTAATGATCGATCTCTGGAGTGTTGCTTCACTTAATCACTTGGAAATCCTAATATGCGAAGAAAAGCGTTAGAAAACTAATTTGAACTTTTCTAATTGATTTTGGGGCTCTAATATGCTAATAACTATGGTGTGGAAGTGGTTCGAGGGTTAGAAAAGTGTCCGAGGAGGTTTCGAGTAAAAAATGAGCTTTTCGGACAAAATTATGAAAATGCCTTAGGGGACCCGGGTGGGTCTTGAGCTGCACTTAGTCAGGGTGTGTCACGCCCCGACCCGCAGGCTCGGCCACGTGACAACCGCCGTATCACCTCGAGATGCGTGCCTCGTCAGGCGGACAACCAAGATGGCACAAGGCTTAAAAATAAAGGATATTCGAGCAATATATGAAAACATACGAAATTATTATAGATAATACAGTTCAAAAATATTTCAAAAGAAAGTGACACGTTTTACGGTGTTCCATGCAGCGGAAAGTAGTATAATTATACATAAATATATATGTCAAATGCAATAATATTCCGAGCCAAGATACACAAAGCAAAAGGGGTGGCACCTACAAAGTCGTGTTCACAGTGACGTACTGGGATCACTGACCACCGGGACGTCCGCCGTCCGAAGTATGATGATCTGACAACAAAAGTGAATGGGATGAGTACAATATACATGTACCCAGTGAGAGACTCGGTTATAATGACCGATCACCTCAGGCTGGGGATATGAAATAATCCAAAAATCAATTTAATAAACCATTTACTGAAATTATAAGAAGTCCCATACCAAAAACAAATATTAAATCAATCAATAATAATATTTCCAAATGGGCTGGCTTCTGAAATTGTCCCAAAAAGGTATACCCGTGCGTTGGGGTATCCGCTGGACCGTCAAGGGTTACTTTATACTTTAAAATACTTTTCTTTACTCTCTGGCCCATTCCCTTGACGTTTGCCTTGCTGTGGTGGAACACGGCAATCTGGAGCCCTTGCGAGTTTTCCTACGTGCCTCTCCCAACCAGGCTCGACTCACCGTGCCCCTCGATAGGCGGTCCACGGCTGAGTATCACGCATGCTCTCAAACTCTGTCCACACTCCCGCAAATCGGAGCCCCGAGGAACCCGCTCAATCTCTCATCTCTCAGGGGTATCGTTCCCCAAACAATAATCAATAATATCAATTTATAAATTTATTTGAAATTCCCACCCTTTAAATCATTTGTAAACATGGTGTGTGAGGGTGGACAATTCATACCCCAAAACATATATAAACAATTTAATAAAGCATTTATAAAGAAATTTGAAAACGGTTAACCCTTAATGGTCAACCAATATAATCCAAGCCACTCACAAGAGAGGAGAGTTGTATACTCCCCGATTACCCACGAATGTCTTAGCTCAAACTGCTACCGGTTCGAAACTCGTACAATCACGTACCTAAATAATCAAATTAAAATCTAATTTGATTAATAAAGACATTCAACCAACAATTAAATCATAAATCAAAACCTATTTAGGTCTCCAAGGTCCAAGAACTAAATTGGACAAGTCCGGAAGTTAATTGAAGCTAATTGGGGTCTAGGGCTACAAAATTACCAAAATGCCCTTAATGCTACAGTGCCAAGTCTGCTAGTGGCTCACTCCCGGGGGTGAGTGAGCCAAAATGGGAGAAAACTCCCAAAATTAAGCAGCTCCCGCGCGGGACACATTTGGTCCGGCGCGGGAGTTGTTCCCAGCGCATGGCCGTGACCTGCCATGCACCAAATCGAGCTCGGTTTGAGTTCGATTCACAACCAATCAGCACCAAAATTGAAACACAGCAAGTTAAACACATGATCTAAGGATTCACAGCTTTAAGAACGGAATCAAACCATTAAACATGCTCGAATTTTGAATCAAAGCACTAAGGATTAACATATCTCGGGCAAAACAGAAATCACAACTTCAATCAACGATTTCTCTTAGCACAGTCCATGAAATCAAGCATGTAAACTATCAAATTAAAGCTTGATGAGTCTAGAACAACATACCAAATTCCTAGCTAATTCCCACGGTTGAATCAAAAGATATAGCTCGAAGAACAAACTGTCGCTGAAATTACAGATTTGTAGATTTGGTGATTTTCTTGGAAACTTTGGTGTTTTGATCTTCAAGGAGGCAAAAGAAGTTGGTATTGATATTTGATTGAGTGTTTGAAGAGGGATTCAAGGTTTGATTCTGAAGAGATCTAAGAGAGATAGCTCGGAGAATGAAGAACAAGAAGAGAAGAGAAAATGGGGGTCTCGGGCAGCCGAAACCCCATATAAAAGTTACGGGTCCGGCGCCAGACCGGTCTATGTCTGGTGCCGGAGTCAATGTTTTCTGAGTTGACTCCGGTCAACTCGGCCCAATTTCCTTGGGACTCGAATCCAAGTGGGGCCCACAACCCCGGACTTCAATTTTAGGGTTTTTAAGCTTGAAATTGAGCTAAATGAAGTTTAAAACATCCATGGGAAGTCTAATTTGGTATATTGACTAGACAACAATACATAAATACTCAACTTGACACGTGCGGACTAGGTCCGGCCATGTCAGGGTGATCGTTTGGGCCGCCCAAAATGACTGCTACACTGGATTGGAGCTGCTCCCATGGGGGAGTGGCTAGCAGAAACCCGAAAATAGGTTTGTCCACAATTTTCGACCCTTTTCTCCTCCGATTCTCCATGGATCAACCTACAAATTAAAACATAACATCCTAAGAAAATCTAAAACAGATTCAACAAGCCAAATCTCAGAATCATTGGCTCAAAATCCACAATTTTCTAACCTATCTCCATTTAACACTTAAAAACTAACACCTAATTTTCCAAGCTCATAACTTTTGATCTAGGGCATGGATTGAGGTAAGATTAAAGGTGTTGGAAAGCTCTATGAGCCTACTACAATATACTAAAATCTCACCTTGATCCATCTATCGAAGTCTGAGATATGGCAAGATCTTTTCGGCAGCAACAATGGCTCCTCCGAGCTCCTTTTTATATTTTCCTTTCTCCTATTTGATTCCAAGCTTAAGGGGGCTGGAGATTTGATTTGAGATGTTTAATGGAGTGTTTGAAGGGTGGCTGAAGAGGTGGCTTAGGTGGAAAAGGAGGAGGAGAAAGGAGGAAGAAGATAAGAGAGGAGGAGAGGAAGAATGGGGAGCTTGGGTTGCCGACCCCTCTATAAATATGATGGGTCCGGCATTGGACTTAACTTTCTCCTCTTACACACTTTTTCTTCCTCGTTTTGCTTCAAGTTCCGATTCCCAATGTGCCTAAGCAACTCCGGAAGCTAATTAAGATTTTTTGGAGTGTAATTAGGGTCAAAGGAGATTCAAAACAAAATTTCATACACTCAAATTCTCCATACAACTTAGGAATTTAATAAGTAAAGAACTTAACATGTACAAACTAGGTCCAGGCGTGTCAGGCAACACCAATCAGAATTGAAAAATTTGAACAAGTTGTTCCTCTTAATTTATTGAGAAAAATATAATCCAGATGCCTATACAATTATTATAAAGAAAGACCAAAAAATATTGTATTGTATATTGCAAGTCTTCTGTTACTTTTTTTAATTCTAATTTGAAATTATTTCTTAAAATATTAATGCTTAAATGGGAGAAAATAGAAGAAAAGACAAGATTATATTAAGTAGCTGTACTAAAATATTAACTGTGTCGTATTACAGTGAAAATGTTTGGGGGTATATATCACATTCCTTGTTTGAAACCGAAATTTACATAAAAATTTTGGTTAAATTTTAAAAATACTAGTAAATTTAATTTATTTAAATTTGATTAGTGTTAATGACTTTAGTTTAAGTTTGACCTTATTGAATAAAAACGAAGAGAATAGCGAATTACTTATTAAGGAAATTTATAAAATATTCAAGAAAACAACCATACAATTTAAAATGCGCATACCAAAGCTCGGAAACAAAGAAGAAGACTATGGCAAAATTATAAAAAAACAAAAAAAACAAAACAAAAACCACGATACCAAAGCTTGGAAAACGATTGATGCAAGTTGTGATAATAAAAAAACAAGCCAGTTAATCTATAAAATATAACATAATAATAAATAGAAAAGTAAAGTGTAGTAATATTTACATTTAAAACTTATAATTCTAGAGTTTAATATGGACGAATACCCTTCTTTCAAAGGGTCTAATAATAATCGTATTTATATAGAATCACACGTATTCAAATTAAAGAAGGTAAATTAATATTAAATGAAAAAAAATATTTGTTGATATAATTTATGTTGCGTCATTTTTTCTAAAGGTATCCATCTTTCGTCAATAAATATTTCTTAAGATGCTTTTTGACTCATGAGACTTAAAAATAAAGAAAGAGTCAGAGACAAACACCTATCAATTTTCTTTACTTTTATTGTGAATTGATATAGAATCCATTGTTCTATCGTTGATTAATTATTGTACTAGAAAAAAAAAGACTAATTAAAGGTTTACATATAATTAGAGAAATAGTGTATTGTTGGCCTTCTTTTTTTTTTAGTATAACCATATGTTTTTGTATTTATTTAACAATTTACGATTAATTCTGTTTGAGATTCGTCAAATCAAATGAGGAAAAGCTCTTCTAAATCTGTTTTTCACATTCACAATATTCGAATCTGTGATCTTTCTTAAGGGGTATTAAGCTCATTCCACTCACCCCAACAAATATTGATCTTTTCTTTTCTTTTCTTTTTTAACTTGTATTATACGTAGATTGATTAGTTTTTCCTTAATACAAAAATTGATTTGAAAAAATGAAATTAAACCAGGGCTACATGGTTCATGACTTCATGTAGACTTGTTTAGCTGTTCAGCAGGTTATATATTTTATAGATCTGATGCCTTCCATTAGAAACTTGTTATGAAGAATTGTACTTTTTTTTAAGATAATACAATGAAATATCATTATGTCATACAAAAATTTTGCACACAAACATCTATTGAGAATTTATCACAAAAAACAAACAAAATAAATCACAAACTACGAAACAAACAAACTAAACCAATATATAAATGGGACGAAACCTACACATGGTTTATATATGATAGAACGGCTTGAACCTGAGATCTTAAATCTCAAAGAAGGTACATCTGCGACTTCAACTAATTAAAGCTTGGATACATGAAGAATGAAATTCAATGTTCTCGTCAACGAAAAACTTTATAACTTTATGAGAGTTAAACTAATAAACCTAAATTAATAATGACTAATTATAATTTGAATTGCAAATTATATATTAAACATGTACAATCCATAATTTTAAAGGTATGTAAAAGATAGTAACTTTAAAGGGTATTGAATTGGAAATTATCTTATGATCACATTTATATTTATTCTTACTAAAATTTATATTCCAACACGTTAAACCTTTTAAACAAATGGAGGCAAAAAAAAATTAAACTAATGAGGTAAAGGATATTAAATTCAAATATTTTTTAATTCAAAAAGTATTTATAATGGTAAAAAAACATTTAGAATTTTGTTAAATTATCGAGATAGGCGTAAAATCCTCGTCAAACTTAATTAATAATAATGAAAATGATGATTAAAAATAATTCCACAATACCTATTATTATGAACAAAAAAAATATGAGGGTTATGAATAGAAAAAATAATATATATATATATATGTGTTAATTAAACACATTACAATATAACCTATGTATAATAATTTCAATGTTTAGATAAATTAGTATATGAATTAGAATACTTAGGAATTGGAATTATGAAGAAATGTTGTAGCACCTAGTCCTAGAAAGGCCTAGTTTAGAACCCTAAACTTAGCCAATGGGGGTTTTTATACTTAGTATATACGTAGAGGTATTCGTAGTAAGAATAAGAACTTTTACCTAGTAAAATTTGTCTCATTTTGAAGAATTAGATTCCTAAACACCTATGACAAAATTTGACCTAGGAAGAAAAAGTCAACTTTTTGTATTATTTTTCAAAAATTTCGTACATCATACCAAGGGTATAAATGACCTTTCTAACCACCCAGTTATCTTCTTTAGTGTGTCTAAGAATATTCGAAGCTGCTACATTAATTTTCTGAACATCCTAAGTTGGAGAAAAAAATTACAAAAAAGAATGTCGTGAAACTCAATGGCATTTTCGTAAATATTAGTGAATTCACAAATTGAATTTTTATCATCGCAAATGATTTTTTCTTACAGTATTAGAGGTTTCCATACTGTCATACACTGTACAAACTTGAAAACTGCTAAGTTGCTGCATGAAATTATCGGGTAAAATTTCCATTTTTACCCTTGTACAAGTCTTAAATACCAAAATAAGGCAATTGTTTCCAATAATCTAATGACTTAAATACTTTAATAAATTCACCTTACTTTTGTGAGATTTTGCCAATTGGCTCTTGTTTTGAAATTTCTTTCATTTTATTCCAAGTTTCATAATTTCTTTTTAGGACACAAAAGTGATTTTTAAAATTCAATAAGGCCATTATTGTCATTTCACTCCCTAATACTCTAGAATATTCAAGAGTTCTCCCAAATTCTCTAGCAATTCACTTGATTTTTAATAACTTTCCATAAAACACTAAAGTTTAAATATTTTGTGGGACATAATGGTAAATTTTAAAATTAATGGAGGGTATTTTTGTCATTTCAAGGGAATCTTGAATTTTCTATACAAAGCAAGACTTTTCAAGACAACCTTTTTACTTTTTCTCTATTTTTCTCCATGCTAGCCGAACCTTGTCTTTCACTTTCCTCCACCATTTTTCTTCCATCATTTTCTTTCTTCCAACACCAAATTCTACACATTTTTCAACTTCCAACTCCACCATCTTTCAAAAATCCTTCCATCAAGCCTTCTAACCAAGAAAAATTCCATTAAATCCATAGATTAAACACTTTAATCAAGTGTTTCAAGAGTTAAATCCCAACTTTCTTCAAGTCACTTTAATTTTATTTTTCAAGAAGTTTCTTCTTTTTCTTCCAATTTCTAAATAGGTATGTCAATTTTCCTTAAAAGCTTTTATTTTGTAAATTTTATTCATGTATATTTATATAGTCTAGGATTCCAACAACCCTAAGATATTTTATTTAATGAAATTAAGATGGTAGTTAATAGATTATATTTTTACATGTTTATTTAAAATTAGAAATAACTAACTTAATGAAAAAAAAAACACCATAACTTAGTTGAATGAATTTATGTAGTAAATTACTATTCTAGAGAAAATATAGTCTTTTACCAAAGAGCACTAATATACTATTTTTCATAAATAACTTAATAGGATTAGTAAGAAAAATAAATTAAGAAAAAAGAGATGAAAAGAAATTTAATTTCATAGTTGTAAAATGAATTTAGTTTATGATATGGTATAGTCCTTTTGGACAAATATAGTTGAAGATTTAATTGGATGTTATTTAAAGACCATACAAGTTATAAATGTAGTGAGAAATTTATATGAATGATTAGTTTAATTATAGAAAATTGATAGAGAAAAATATATGTAGTAAAATCTCACCTAAAAGAAATATAGTATGTTGCTAGAGAACTTTAATATGTATCTTGTGACTAATCATTTGATGGAATTAGGAACAAATATAAATTAAGACATTAATAAGCAAAATTGTAAAATTGATAGTTGTAGAATGAGTGTATTCCATGCCATAATATGAACTTTGGGATAAATATGATATAAAGATTTAATTTGATGAAATTGAGGAATTGCAAAAGTCCTAAATGAAATGAGAAATTAGTATGGATAATTATACAATTCATAGAAAACTTATGGAGGAAAATAACCAATTCCAAGCTTATAGAAAAACTTAAATGTTTTACTTTAAATTTTAAGCTTTAACCTAGGCCCATAGATTTAGCTCCCTTATGGTCATTAGGCTTTAATAACATGCATAAATCTTAAAGAAATTAATTTGGCTAAATTTTCTTCACATTAAACTCATAGGTCGAAAATTTCCTCATGTAGGGGCAAAGTCGTCCAACTTATTCGTTTTGGGCTTCTAGGTAAAATTGGAAATTCCGACAGGCACTGTTTATCGAAACGAACTTGTTCATATCTTAGCTTCGCCATTTGAATCACTAGAACTTAATTTAGACATCAAGTTCCCAATTTGGCAAACTAGTTAAATAACTAGTCCAGATTGCAATTTTCCTACCATAGTCAGTGTTGACACGTTGAGTCACAAATTTGTATAGGCGGTGAAGCTCCTCCAGAAAAAGGGGAAGGAGAGGATTGAAGGGAGTGCACACCCTCCCTATACTAGTGAGTGGGACTTTACAGACCTAAATAAACGTTTTACTATTTAAGTTGTTTTTTTTTAATGCAATGATTTGATTTTCCTTGAATTTAAATTGATTTGTGATGATTATTTATGGCCTTGACATGAATTGACCTATTTTAATATTTTTGAAATCAAGTATTTGGATTATGTGATGAAATTAACTGGAATTGATGTTATTAGAATTGACTTCGATAATGGGCCAGTCGGCCAAATGATATTTGATTGAATTATGACGTTTATAGCATGATTGTGGTGGATGAGATGTTGGTTACTGCAGTGGCGCCTCTCACGGTCCGACCTTGTGGAGGCGGCGTGAGTAGGCTTTCACTCCCACTTGGGGTGGATGGTACAGGGGTTTTGTGCACACTGAGATTGTGATTATGCAACCCCAGTGGAAGTATTGTGGACATAGCCACGTACCACCCGTGGTGAAGGCCCACGCCAATGTCGAGTAGAGGGCTTTTTCTTACAATGTGACGAAGAAAAGCCTCGACGGGCTTAGATCTCATCTTGGCCGAGTGAGGTTTGAGCAATGTGTTTTGGCGAGCCCTTTAGATGCTCAGATTAAATTACTAGTTGAAATTCTATAAAATGTAAAAATCTAAACTTTGTGCATAAAATTTTCCTTGGACTTCTCCTAGTTTACATAGAAATGATTTTATGATGAAATTACCTTTTTGTATTAAACTTTATGGTCTTATCTCACTCACTGAGTATAACAAATATACTCATCCCATTTTCTTTGTAAAATTTTTCAGGCCAGTAACGTTAGATAGAGAGTAGACTGCCCAGACAAGCAACTCGACCGGAGTCGATCTTTTACAAGTATGTGGTCCAGTTTTTGCAAATTTGTTGTGGATCCATCGGCAATATTTTGTTGCTATTTTAGCATTTTATATATTTGGTAAAGTTTATTTAATCGCAAATGGGTTGTGAGAACCATAAGCCTTGCGCACTTGGAGTTTCGGGTGAGCGCGTCATTCGAAATTCTTAGTACGCGACGATTGTCATATTTCGACCCCTTTGGGTCGGGGTGTGACAAATGTGGTAAAAATATGAGCATTATTAATGTTTACATTATATATCAATAATAAATAATTATTTGTTAATTACTTATAACACCTCTTAATTTAATAAAAGTATAAATGATTTTAAAGGGGTATCAATGTAATTTTAGAATTGTAATTATTAGTAATATTTAAAATAAATAAAGTAAATAATTATTTGTTTAATGCCTATTATATCTCTAAGTTTAATAAAAGTATGAGATAATAATATAATATTCAAATATAATATGGCTACATAAATAATTATTTGTAATATTTAGAATAAATAAATAAATAATTATTTGTTAAATTCCTAATATACATCTAAAGTTAATAAAACAATGAGATGATTTTAAAAGGTATTTAAGTAAATTAATAAAGAACCAAAGAAGTCCACACTTATATATATAATTCTTGGGCTCTTTTTCTATGTTTTTAAAATATATTAATTAATAATGAATTATAATTAGGAAAATTAATGACAAATAATTAATGAAAAATAAAAACTATGATTATTATTTAGAATTATATTTAAATAGGATTTGTAATTCTAAAATGAAAATGAATTCATTTCTTCTCCTTTTCATATTGAACTTAGCATCATTTTTGCCTAAATGTCGAAATTTGACTATTGACTACGCTTTCTTAATGTTTATAAAGCCTTCATTTTTTGAATATTGTGATTTTTAAATAGAGACTGTATATAAATATTTAATTGGAAATTATAATTTTTTAATAGGGACCGTTGACAACATTTAAAATTTGTCTGTCTTTGTGGACCATGACTTTTAAATGGACCATGGCTTCTAAATGGGGAGGGATTATTCTAAAATAGGAATTGTAATTCTTAGTAATATTTAAATAAAATAAATAAATAACTATTTGTTAATTGCTTATGACATCTCTTAGTTTAATAAAAATATAAGATGATTTTAAAAGATATTAATGTCAATTCAGAATTGTAATTATTAATAATATTTAAAATAAATAAATAAATAATTATTTATTTGTTAACATCCTATTATACCTCTAAAGTTAATAAAGCAATAAGATAATTTTAAAGGGTATTTAAGTAAATCAATAATGAACTAGAGAAGTCTACACTTATATATAAAATAATTCTTGGGCTCTTTTTCCTTTTTTATTTTTTTTAAAAATATATTAATTAATAATGAATTATAATTAGGAAAATTAATAATGAATAATTATTGAAAAATAATTATTATTAGATAGAAAAATTAATAATTAATATTTAATAATGTAATTGTAAAATACCATTACACTTCTTCATTTGATGAAAGTATAAGATTATTTAAAAGGTTATAATGTAATTTTAGAATTATAATTATTATACTTACGAATTAGGTTTCTTACTAATAAAGGTTGTAAAGAAACGTGGTAAATATGAAAGTTATGAATGTTTAAATTTATTCATATATAGGGCTAATTAAAGTCCTTTCTAAAGTAGGAATTATAATTCTTAGTAATATTTAAATAAAATAAATAAATAACTATATGTTAGTTACTTATGACATCTCTTAATTTAATAAAAGTATAAGATAATTTTAAAGGGTATTGATGTCAATTCAAAATAGTAATTATTAATAAATAAATAAATAAATATTTGTTAAATTACTATTATACCTGTAAAGTTAATAAAGCAATGAAATAATTTTAAAAGATATTTAAATAAATCAATAATGAACTAAAGAAGTCTATTTTTATATATATTTTAAGATAGATAGATATATTGATATATATAAGATATATAAAAAAAATGGGTTGAAAATTGAAATCCATCTTTCCCAATGAAACCAAATACTCCAAAATAGCTAGTAGGTACATGTCTTTTTTTGGTGAATCCAAAATAGTTGCATTCAAGTAAAAAATGGATCTAAAGACAGTTTCCTACTGCATCCATGACAAGTAGGTTTAATAGTTATTACATTATTAAGATGGGAGCAGGTACCTGTCTCTCTTACTAAAAATGTACGTATCTTTTACTTGAAAGAGTTTTGTTATATGATTTGTCTAAATTCATCTCTTTAATAATCTTTCTGACGTGACAGGTCTTATTTAATTTTCTTTTTAAAACCCTAACATTATATTTGTCAAGAAGAGAAAACTTACCCTATAAATATGATAACTTTTTAATGTGGGGCTAAACCTTATAAAATGAGAAGCTAAGGCTGTGTTTAGTACATGAAAATATTTTCTGTTTTCATTCTTTAAAAAATACAAAGAAATCACCATATAAGATATGTATAGTTTATAGAAATGTATGTATGTATGTTTTAGAAAATAAAAATGAAAATGAACCTATCATTGAGAACAATTTTTTTTTAATTTCATTTCTAGATTCATTTTCATTTTTATTTTCTAAAACATATATATATATATTTATATTTTCTCTCACAACACATATATAACATGATAGTTTCTTTGTATTTTTTAAAGAATGAAAACAGAAAATATTTTCTCATATCAAATATAGCCTAAACTTTTATGATACTCATAAAAATTTGACAAATAAAAAAAATCGTGTGTCAGGAGAGTTAAGTATTGGAGAGTTAAGAAACATTTTTCTACTTTTTTAAATTCCATACCCTTACGAAAATTGTTACTCCCACATCGGGTGAAACAAATGCACTGTATAAATTGCCAATTACTCTTGCCGCTCGCAAGCAAAACATTTGCTATATAAAACTATATAAAAGCATACGCAGTCGATCACGTAGCCAAGTTCAAGTCCTTGTATTGAAAGTAATATACAATTTGATTTTTGGGAAACATGGCAGTCTCGAGCCTGAAGCATAAGTCGTTGATCGTACAGCCCCCAGTTCTTGAGGTTATTTCAACAATTCTCACAGTATCATCAGTTCAAAAGCCAGGATCTTTTACTGATATTAATCAAGAAAACTGTTAATTTGATTACAGTACATCTTAGAGAAGCATGCATATCCGAAAGAGCATGAGCAACTGAAGGAATTACGAGAAGCCACTGCTGAGAAGTATAATAAAAAGTATGTTCATCTTTCATCCAACTATTCTTTTTTCTTTTAAATCTGATCAATTACGGGCTCTTGTTCTTGTTTGTTAGCACACAGTTAGTAACTTAATATTACCAAAGAGGGCAAGTCGAAACTACTTGATGGAATGTTTTCGTACAATCCCAAATTTGGTTGATTTTTGTAGCAAGAGCATCATGAATGTGCCTGCTGATGAAGCACAGTTCCTATCTATGCTTCTAAAGCTAATGAATGCCAAGAAGACGATGGAAATTGGAGTTTTTACAGGTTATTCCCTTCTTGCTACGGCCCTTGCCTTGCCCGAAGATGGCCAGGTCAAAATCTCTGTTTTCTCAGCCACTCCGACCCGTTTTTCCTTTCCTTTCTGGTCATATATATATATATATATATATATATATATATTCCCCAGTTTTCGTTTTTATACTAATTATCTGTACTAGTATAACTTTTATGGCAGACTTCTTCTAATTGCCATTGTGAAAAATTTATCTTCTGATAGATAACAGCGATTGATCTGGACAAAGAAGCTTACGAGACTGGACTGCCGTTCATAAAAAAGGCTGGAGTCGAGCATAAGATTAACTTCCTTCATTCAGATGCCTTTTTAGCTCTAGATGACCTCATTAATGAAGTATATCATTAACTTGATTTGTCAAATTTGATGATGAAGTTCAAATTCATTAATCTCTCTTAAATTGGCAAATTTAATGACAGGGAGATGAAGGGAACTTTGATTTTATATTTGTGGATGCCCTAAAGCAGGATTATATCAAATTTCATGAGAAAGTGCTGAAATTGGTCAAGGTAGGAGGAACCATAGCCTACGACAACACCTTATGGTTTGGCTCAGTCGCATATATACGAGGAGGAAACAGATTGGATGCCCAAATTTGTTTGGAGCAAAAGGGGATATAGAGTTGAATTCAATAGCTTCATAGCAGCCGATTCTCGGACTGAATCATCCATTCTTTCCATTGGTGATGGTGTCACTCTCTGCAGGCGCCTCTGCTAGTCAAATTTTAGCTGATATTTGGCCTTAATTGTGGGGGAAACGGCGGGAGGTGGGGGGGGGGGGGAGGGAGCAGTAACTATTTGGCTTCGTTTAACAGTATGTAACAAGCTGAATAAAAGTACACATCTTAGGATGACTTGATTGAAACTTCAGCTGCCAAAAATGACCAGAAAGACTTCTTACAAAATTAGAGACAAATGCTGCAGCAGATGAGCAGACTGCTATATAGGCCACCAAAAACAAAACCCTTCAGCGTTCAGCCATGGCTATAGTACTAGTATCAGCCATGTGAGCAGTGAAGGCAGCTAGGGGCCGGCGGACGGGACTTGGTGGGTGGGGGGTAGCGTGGGTGACATCCATGATTCGTGTTGGCCTCTTGCCCTGCCTTTAAGGCTCACAAAAAGTCTCTCTCTCTCTCTCCTTTCTTTTCATTTGGAAAGCTCCTTTCTTTTCATTTGGCTTTCTCAATCTATATCTCGCCGTATAAAGGCCACATGGCAGTCATATCAAATCTCAAATTCAGAGCACCCGTAGATAAAGACATCACAGTCAGTCAAGTGACCGAGCTTACATTAACCCACCTTACTTTACTTCCAAAGACGTGAAGCTTTTTTCGTTTTTAGTTCTAGCTTTTGTCCGTCAGCGATTTTTACTTATGTGGCAACATTTCATGATTAGTCCCACCTGATTCACGCGTTTCTCCGGCTCGTCAAACTCACTCCTACGCTAATACTAAAACAGGGATGCGTGGGATCCAAATTTATTGATGGAGAGTGGTGTCGGATTTAAAACTAAAATACTTAAATATTGGGTTTTTAATTTTTAGTGTTGGAAAATGTTTCGCCGACTTTAATCAGCCACGGGTCGGGAGTGTTCTGAAGAGTGAAGACGGCCTGCCATGTGGAATCTAATACTAGACCTCTTTGGACTTCTTGCGGTCTTGCCCACGATCTAGGGATATCATACATGTTGCCCACCTACGCTCCCTATTCTCTCCACGGTTTCCCTTCTGTTTTAAAAAGTCTAATTTACCCTTTCATTCTTTTTTTCCTAGAAAAAAAGAAGACTATACATAATTGATTAGAGAAACATTGATGAAAGATGCAAAGTCGACTCTAACTTGCATATTACGCCTGTGATTCTGGGCAAATTTATGAATAGAAATCTTTATGGAATGATAAATTAACACAAACAAAGGCTGACATAAGGAGAAATAAAGAGTTGAAGCCCAACATTATAATTTTAATTCAATTAAGGTTTTGCTACTGAAGTTTTGGTTCAATTTGAGAGCATAACATTATAATTTTAGTTTAAGGTATTCTCCAAATACACCGTAAGCTTTTAATTGAATTGAAATTGTGACATTTGAATCATGAATTAACAAAGTTAGAAGATTATGTCTCAAATCGAGTAAAATCATAAATGTTGAGTCATTAATTAACCATTTAGTCTAAATCTATTGATAGGAAACTAATCATTTTGGGTTTGGAGTATAAAAAGTATAATTCTCTCAATAAATATACTCCTGATAAAAATTAAATTTAGACTATTATAATTTAATTTGATTTATTTACCTGAAGTTAGTTAGTCTTTCCATCCCAATTTTGGGACGAACGTGTGCAAAATGTCACCGAGTAGTATGCTATTTTTTTATTATTAGAGATCAATTGAGTATGTTTATTAAATTAATTGACAACAAGGAGAAAAAAAAAAGTAGTTTAATTTTACTTTCTTGCTTTTACCGATTAGAAAAGTGAAGGCATATTCAGCCCACGCAGAAGAAAGAATCAGGGTAGTTTTGACTTTTGACAAGTAGCCCACCACCTCACTCACTAACTCGCATAATAAGTCTGGGACCAACGGAACCCGGGGACCCTTCCCTTCACTCTCTCTCTCTCCTCCTCGTCGCTTCCTCTGTTTTTTTCCTGTTTTATGCTCTTATTAACGTCTAAGAGTTGTAAACTGGCAGGCTTCTTTCAATCATCGTATTGAGGTGATAAAAGGGCACTTCCTTTTTTCTCGGCTCAGATTAGAAAAATGAGTGTCGTTAGGACTCAAGGAAGCTGCGTGGCGATCCGTTCTCTCTCCCCTTCCTCTGCCATCAACCGCTGCTCTCACGCTCATGGCTCTTCTTCTTCAGGTATTCTTCTCCGCCCTCTCTCTTTCTCCATCTTTCTTTCAATATCCACGTTATGCAAGCAACTCGATGCTCATTTTACCAATCGAAAAACTCCATTCATGCATTTGGTCAAAGCCCCTGCCCCCTGCAAATGCTTTAGAATATTGAATAACTGTGTTATTTTGGTTGGATATATGATTTTAACGTAGAACAAAAATTCTTTTTTTTTTCAAGTAGTATTTTTTTACAAAGTAAATAAAATAAAATAGAAGAAAATTAGAAAAAAAAATAATGATAATGATGAATATATGTTAGTGGGGACTGGGGAGATGGGCACTATCAGAACGAATCTGGTGTTCTTATGGTGGACATAGATTCCATCATTTCCTTCAAACAAAGCCTGGAACCAAAAAACAATATTTTCCGTTTAAATTTCCATTTCAGCATGAGTTTCAGAGAATTTTAATTTTTTTAATTTTAATTAAAGCACCAAAATTATCATTTTCGCATCGTCCACTCATTGATCTGTCATCTCTCTCTCTCTCTCTCTCTCTCTGACTTTCATCATGCCGGATTTAGCGCCATTTAGGGTTTCTGTAGCGGTCCAAGTCCAACCATCTTCCATACTTCCATCATTATCCGTCCATGTCCCCATGGCCCCCACAATGAACGGTCCGTGATTAGACTAGGCTTCTCATCATCAAACATATTAAATTGTCGCCCGCACCTTAATGCTATTCTCACAAGCCTATAGATAGAGATACCTAGGACTGTTCAAGCAATCGAAAAAATCGATAATCGAACCGAATCGGTAACTAGATTAGAGTTTTGAAATGTTTATATAAAAATTGAATAAACCGAATAGAACCTGAATGAACCGAATAAGTTAAAATTTTAAAAAATACTTAATTTTATTAGCCTAAAATTAAAAGATTCAAAATTTTTATAATCTTATTTAAACTTTTATAAAAGAAAAAAGTTCAAAATTTAATGGATTTTAATTACCTGAAAACCTGTAAAAAAATCTCGAACCGAATCGAATCGAAACGTTAAGATATTAAAACCTTAATATCCGAATCGACCAGAACCGTTTACACCCCTAGAGATACCCCACCCTCCTACGTTACCACTAAATTTGATCCTACTAGTAGTAATTAGTCTTGACTAACCCAACAACATTTCCATTCTTGTCGTCAGATTTTCATTATTAAATAAAGGATTTGGTGTGTTCACAAGATTGACCCTTTTCAAAGTACCTCATTTTGGTACGATGGTGACCGTCTGATGTGAAGTTTGATTTAATCTTTGCTTAACGTTGATCAAAATGTCTTATCTTAATCTTTTTCGATTTTTTCTTTCTTTCAAATTCCAAATACTATATTACTATATATTTGCCCGTAATTTATGTACATATTCACGCGTGCCGGTCGAGCGTGTCGTACAGATTCCGACCACTTTGGATCAAGTGCTCACATGGGAGACGAGATGTGTCCATGTGGTCGGGGGGGAGATGTCCCACGTTAACAGCTCATGCGCGTGTCCGAATTCTAAAACTCTTCCCTTATTATTCTGTTTCTTTGTTTTTATAATAGTTTTGTCGGGTGAATTACGACAATTGCATGGCTTAAACTTTTTCTACGCTGCCATACGCAAAATATTTATTTGTTAGGGCTTTGTCGTATAGATCAGAATTACAGTATATTTTAGTTTAGGAGCGCGTACACACACGGGAACCTCGTCTCTCGGGTCTCCGTTCATGGCAGGAAGCCAGTGAGCAACTTGCCAGTCATATGATGGTGGTCCCCTGCCACTTATATGTAGGAATACCACCGAGAAGAAGCTATCAGAGCTAGCCTATATGGCTATATCCACGTTAATGATTTGATTTTTGTTCCATTACACCAAAACATCGCGAGCCAATTCTTGCTGAATGCAGCAGGAAGTTTCTGGACCACCTGAATTTCTTCTTTCTTTTGTCAAGTGAAGATTTTGAGGATTTTTGGGCTGCTATGAAATGGTTTGGTGTTACGGTTCTTGTGGCTGGTTGGCGTTGCTAAGCGCCAAAAATGGTCTTTGCTTGCTTGCTTCTGCTTGTTTAATGGCTTTCTTTTTCGTTTTTGTCTTTTGGTCTGAAGCTTTGAGCTTGTGACTGTTGATAGAATTTGGTTGGCCATGTAAACAAAATAGATGCTCCAATTGTTGTATGCAGATGCTGCAACATGTGGGACGCCTGCTTGGATTGGTAAGGGCCTTACATGTGTTTGCTTCAAGCGAAAGGGAGCTTATGAACGGATCTGCATTAACTTGACACCCCAACAGGCAAGTACAGAGTGATCATTATGTCCATTATTATCATGGGGAATATAAAGAAAACAAACAAATGTATAACAGTGAAGGTTTTAAAATATTGGAACTCAAATTAGCCAAGGTTCACTTCTTCATTCGTTTCCAATCAAGAAAGCATTTCTGAAGAGTTGGCTAGCTTGCCACTTTGTCTTTGATCAACAAACAAACTTGTTAGGTTCATAACAGAGGACTGATCACATTGCAGGTTTAAACCATTTTGAGAAAGAATGCAAAAGATGCAACATGCCAAACTAAGCTACTTAAAATCTTCATTTTTGTGATTGTTCTCCCGAAAGTCCTTGACATGGTTAGATTAGTTAATTTATACATGCGAATTCCTGTATGTGATAGTTTAAATTAAACTGCAGGAAGAAAGGTTGAAGAGGTTGAAGCATCGGATGAAGGTTTACTTTGATGGCTCCAGGCCCGATCACCAGGTTTGCATTTTACAAGTTTTCTTTTTTACAACATTCATTATGTGAAGGTGCTTTACACTAGAAAATAGTCCATAGAGGACAATGAGTTGAATTGGAGGGCCTTATGCACACTGCGATAGTTATGCCTAAAGATGGTATAATCTAAATTATTAGTTCCATCTGCATTTATTGTTGGAAGCAGATTTTTTTCAGTTAAATTACTGAAAAATTTCATGTACACAGGAAGCCCTGAGAGCACTGTGGTCAGCTACATACCCTGGACAGGAGCTCCATGGCTTGATATCTGATCAGTGGAAAGAAATGGGATGGCAGGGAAGGGACCCATCTACTGATTTCAGGTTGGCTTTACTTTGCTGCCTTTGTTTGACATTTTCTTTTTCCTGTTTTATGTCTCCTGACTTCTTTTCCCGGTCAAACAGGGGTGCTGGCTTCATTTCTTTGGAGAACCTGTTATTCTTTGCGAAGACATTCTCGGTAAGTGTATGAATTTAACATTGTCTACTATGCTAACAAAAAAGTTTGTCAAAAGCGGCAGTACTTGGATTAAGTGAGAGATCTTGGTTTCAACTTTCAAGTCATCTGTGTTTAACTCTGTTTATGGCATCAGATAGTACGCAAATCACTTCTGAGATCTGTCACTTGTTATTGCAGACATCGTTTCAACGTTTATTAAAAAAGCAGGGAGGAAAGAGAGCTGCATGGGAGTATCCATTTGCTGTTGCTGGTGTAAATATCACATTCATGATCATGCAAATGCTTGACCTTGATGCCTGTAAGTGGTTAAATGAGTAAGGAGACTATGTTTCTTTTTAATGCGATTACTCATTTGTTAGTCTGACAATGTTGCTAATGCTAACTTAAATATTGCCCAAAATTAGTTCATTTAACCTGAGGATGTAGCTAATGGCAGCTTCTATATTTGCAGCAAAACCTAGGACATTTATCAGATCAGTTTTCTTACAGATGTTATCAGGTAAGAGCCAAATGCAACAATAGTGAACAAAACATGTGGGTTTGCTTTTAGTTTGCTCGAATTTAAACTACGTGCACTAATCGAGTGGATTATTGTCTCATTTCTTCTGTGAGTGTTCAGAAAATGAATGGGCTTTTGACTTGCTTTACTGCGTGGCTTTCGTCGTGATGGACAAGCAATGGCTGGAGAGAAATGCAACATACATGGAGTTCAATGTGAGAAGCCTAATATCCTTTTTAAGTTCTTGCTTATATTAATATTATTGCAACCAAGAAAGTCGTATTCTTTTGCAATAAAACTATAAAAGCCGATATTGGCAATTCTCGCTAAAGTCTTCACTGCTATTCCTTCTGCTGGCTGTTTATAAAACCTTGTCTCCATGTTTTTCTCCAGGATGTTTTGAAATCAACTCGGACTCAGCTGGAGAGAGAACTTCTGATGGATGATGTCCTACGAATTGAAGACATGCCTTCTTATAGCCTACTCTGTTAGCAATAATAACCAACCATAAAGTGCAAGCAGGAGTCCATGATATATTTATTTTAACTTTATATAGTTGTACAATCCATCTTCTGCCCCTCTTTTTTTCTAGTAAATGAATCCATAAGCTCATCATTTTCATACAATTTTAGTACGCCTTTGATCAATCCCACCACTCCAACCCAACAGTTCTAAAATTGTAGGTGGTGCCGGTGGTGGGTGGCAACTGGACTGGGAAATCGAAATTGTCGAGTGGGTTCGGGTCTTGTTCTGAGTTTTGTGAGGTTCATTCTAGAATTGCCAAGGTACTCAATGGCTTCTTATATTCTGGCTCTAACATATGGAAGGCCAAGTGTAATTTAGATAAGAGATACAAATTTTAGCCTTTGGAGATGGAAGAAATTTTGGGGATTTTATATTTGGGCAATCAGTATTTTCTATTCTCTGCTCGCAAGCTAACAAAGCCCCACGGACCCCTAACTATTTTGGTAAGTAGAATTGGATCTGTAAGCTTACAACAAAATTAAGCAACTTCATTGTATTGCAAGCAGCAGCAAATGTAAATATATTGGTTCTCGAAAGAAAAGATGAAAAGAGAGAGAGAGTTGCTCTTTTGTAGCTAACTGCCTAATGGTCCCCAAACTTAAGTTAGAAGCCTTTTTGTGTGCGCATGGTGAGGTGGCAAAGCAGCTACAGACACAAGAAGAAGATCTTTCTCTTCTTTCTTCCAGATAGGTACTTGTAACTATAAAGTACTAACAAAACTTGGTTTTAAGTTTACTTCTTTATAGGTGGGCCCCTGATTTGGACGTCCATGGCATTCTTGGCAACTTACATCTAATCCCCAACATAACCACACCTAAATTCCTCCTTGAATGAGGGACTAATGATAAGGAAGAGACACCTTTATTCCCATTATATATATAATGTCTTGTTAAAATGGTGAATGAGGTGGAATGTATTGAGTTGAAAATGATTCACTAACCCTTCCCGGATCCCATGCATGAATGAACAATTATGTTCCCTAATCAAAATTATTGCGACTTGGAATTTTCTTTGACCCTCCAAAAATTATATGCACAAACCGGTTAAACATTGTTAGGAACTAGGAAGATCACTTGCTGAAGACTAAACCACATTCGATCAGATGGTTCAGATTCACCAGCTAGTGTGAACCGGGCCCTCCATGTAGAGGATTTGATGAGTGCCACTTTGCAGCTCAATCATGTTAAAAAAGCATGACTGTTCCTGAGTCTGACATTGTAACACTGGCTGCCAAAGGTATTCCATATGGGCACAGATTGCTTAGGAATCAAGTTATTGTTAAATCTAATCTAAGACTTTACCTGAGCTGAATGTTCATATAAACACATAAAATATAATGCTTGATTAGAAGTGCATACCTGAATGAAAAACGTCATTTTATTCTATTAAAGAGGAGAGAGTCATACTATCTTATGTCATAATTTAAATTCAAAATAATGAGGAGAGGGAATGGATGAACCTGGAAAATCCACAAAACTGGATGACCCTTGAACCCAAAGCTTCAGCAGCACCAAACTCTGTCAGCCTTGTCTTTTAAGCAAAAACTCACACCCAGGGAAAAGCTCAAGGCCCATTATTCTCTCCCTTTCTCTGAACATGGCTTGATTGTTTATCAGGGAACTCATTGAAAACCAACAGCTTCTACCTTGTAGCAGTTTCATCTATCTCAACAGAAGCTATCAAGCTGAGAAAGGATCATCAAATGGGATCCTTTCAGGTGCCTACTGGAACGAGAAGCTCTGCACTGTTAGAAACCTCATGTGGATATTTACTTCAAGAATTGCAGGTGAAGAGATTTTCCATTTTTTTCCCTTTCAAAATGTAGTAATTGTACAAAGCTGATGGTTACTTGTGATGGAATCAGATGATATGGGATGAAGTTGGAGAAGATCAGTTAGAAAGAGAAAAGGTTCTATTAGAACTGGAACAGGAGTGTCTGGAGGTCTACAGGAGAAAAGTTGACCGAGCAAATATATCAAGAGCTCGCCTACATCAGGAATTGGCAGAATCCGAAGCTGAATTCACTCATCTTCTTTTGTCCCTTGGTGAACGGTCTCTTCCTGGACGGGTACACTTATTAATCCCTACCCTGATTAAGCTAGTGTTCAAGTATAACTTACACAAAACAAAAATGAATGGCTCAGCATATTGTTCAAAACATTAAATGCCCGAACCAATCTGCATATCAGTAATTTTTATTGCCCGATTTCACGATCTCCTTCTACTAATTGTCTCTGCAGCCAGAAAAAATGTCAGGAACAATAAAGCAACAACTAGATTCCATTGCTCCAGCGTTGCGGGATATGAGGTTAAGAAAAGAAGAGAAAGTAAACCAGTTCCAAGCTGTGCAAGGGCAAATTCAGAAAATATCTGCCGAAATTGCTGGTCAATCAGAGTATGACGACTCAATAACAAATGTTACAGTGAATGAGAACGATCTTTCTTTGAAGAAACTCGAGGAATACCAGAATGAGCTACAAAGACTCCACAATGAGAAGGTACAATACTTTCCTTGAAATCGTGTTAAGAAAGTTGTACATAGGAATCATTCTAATTAACATCTGATACTACTCATTCTTGTTTCCTACATTTCTGAAGAACAACAGACTTCAGCAAGTGGAAAAATATATAGACGCTGTTCGCAGTTTGTCTGCAACCTTGGGAATGGAATCCTCCATGATTATTACAAAGGTTCACCCAAGCTTGAACGAATTGTGTGGGATTTCAAAGAACATAAGTGATGCTATTTTGGCCAAACTCAACAGCACTGTGGAGTCTCTCCAAGAAGAAAAGCAAAAGCGGCTTGAGAAGGTAAAATGCCAAGCTGACATCGCACTGTTGATCCATAGCAAAAGTAAATAGTTAGCAATTGTTATCTAACCAGTAACCACAAAATATATATATATATATATATATATGTCATGGTAAAATCAGAAGACTTTTTTTGATTAATCAATTGACTTTTACATCATCAACTTCTCATGAAACATAGAAAAAGATTCCTCCACAGTCACCTGTTTCCATTTCCGTGGTAGCCTACAACTCAGTTGTAACACTTGTAAGGTAATTTCCATTTCGTAACAGTCTTGGTCTGAATTTCCATCTTCTTTGCAGCTTCACCATCTTGGGAAAGCATTGAAAAATTTGTGGAGTCTAATGGATACACCCTATGGAGATCGCTACTTGTTTTCCCACATCATTGATCTATTATCAGTCTCATCAGCAAAAGTATCAGATCCAGGAAGCCTTACCTTGGATATAATCCAACAGGTTGGTATAATGGTCATCATCATTCCAAACTATGAAATTATCAGAACCATATGCTTACAGTTTTTGGAATGTTTCAAGGCTGAAGCTGAAGTCAAGAGATTGGATCAGTTAAAGTCTAGCAAAATGAAAGAGCTATTTCTCAAGAAACAGGATGAGCTTGAAGACATATGTAATAAATCACACACGGAGATTCCTTCAAGATCAGAGATGGAAAATATACTAAAACTTATAAATTCAGGTGGGATTGAGCAAATAATATCTTTTGTCTAGCTAATCTCTTTTGTACTTGTTCAAATCTAAAGAAATTCATTGTCTAACTAAAATGTCCAAAAGGGGAGATTGACCATGCCGATCTCCTCATGAGCATGGATGAACAGATAGCAAGAGCGAAGGAAGAAGCCACCAGCAGAAAATCGATAATGGAGAAAGTGGAAAAATGGATGTTAGCACGTGATGAGGAACGCTGGCTAGAAGAATATAGCATGGTTAATGATCTTACAACAATATGTGCATAATTAGTTGGTTGCCTCTCAGTGAGTCTGTTTCATGTTTCCCATTGTATGAATATTTTCAGGATGAGAATAGATATACAGTCAGCAGAGGTGCTCATAGGAATCTTAGACGTGCAGAACGGGCTCGAGTAACAGTGAACAAAATCCCAGGTAAAATACAAATGTTCTTTCATATTTCAAAAACTTATGCCACATAGGAGCTGAATTCCGTTAAAGCCCTCATTGCATTGACCTACTTATGTCAAACCAGAACAAATTTTAAAATGGTGCATAACTAGTAATACGCTAAGTCCATTAACTAGCCTGAACAAAACAGTTATGAAAAAAGGTGCCAAGTAAATTACTGAACTATGGTACATAATTAGATAGCTTGAAGCCTCCAGCATTATACCTTGAAGCATGTTTTTTAAGCATCAAACCAGGCGGTCTTGTGTGGATGAATGTATGTATGTATGTTTGAACATATCAATTTTCACAAAATGGTTTCATGCAGCATTGGTGGATTCACTCATAGCAAAAACAAAGAGCTGGGAAGAAGAAAGAAAGAAAGTTTTCTTGTATGATGAGGTAAGATCATATATGCTCAGACACATTCTCTTCTTTGATTGTGTGGCAATCACGTGCATGATGATGAAAGTGGAAAAAGCACTATTCAGGACTTCTACTTAAACACAGGACAATAATATGAAAAAGGTTTAGAGTTAAATCTGGCATAACGGGTTCCTTTTTTGTGTTCTGGGCTTTAGAATTTAGATCTAACCTTATTACATTACTCATGATTAGTTGTTTTCTGAACTTCCACAGGCTTTTTCTGGTTGAGACAATATCAAATACATAGTTAAATTCAAAACTTCTGAAGTAACCCCTAGCTATCTGACATGAAATTAAGTTTTTGATATAATATCTCAAGCTTAGATTATATAGAGCTAAACTAAACAAGGCGCTAAGTGTGAAATAACACTAGGTACCGCTTTTGGCTATGTTGGAAGAGTACAACCTGCTTAGGCAAGAAAGAGAAGAAGAAAAGCAAAGGCAACGGGTCAGTATAATGCCACATTCAACCAAACTAGAATCAAAATTCATATTGACCTATTTGTACATTAACATACCTACTTTCTGATAGGGAAAATCATTTCTTTCCCAGGGATTTAAGAAGGTACAAAGCCAGATAGTGAATGAGCAAGAAAATCTCATTTCATCCAGGCCAACTTCCAGTAACCGGCACATTTCAAGCAGGAGTGTAAATGGGGGTTTTGGCAATGCAATCCCATTAAACAGAAGGCTTTCTCTGAGTATCCAACAATTGGGCTCAAACAGCATAAACTCAGCAACTCAAGGCATATCCTTCATAAAAGAAGGAAAGAAAGTCCAAGGAAAAAGGATATTACCTCGACCCAGTTTCACATCTCAGCTAAGGGATGAAACAGCTTCAGTGGTTTCAACATTTTCCGGGCCCTTATCACCTTGAAATCATGAAATTTTCCATTTCTGATTTAATGTATGAGTAATTGAAAAACGCTTATTTTGAATTTGGGGAAAAAGAAAAGATGGGCAATGTGTTCTGCAGAAAATAAATTCAGCTTGGTAAGTCAGTCTGACTGTTTGAGGGGAAAGGAGAAAAACTTACTATGTATTACTATTTATCTGTTGTCCTTTTGTTCCAATTCTTAGGTTAGCAATTGTAATTGCAATGTAAAATAAAATGGAAAATAGTTCAGTTTCTTGCTATTTTGGTGCTTCAAATAGAACTAGTAGTATTATTAAACATTCAAGTAGAACAAATTTTGTGAAAACCAAACTAATATTTAATACTACAAATTTTGTTAAACAAAGATAAAGATCTATGCATCGTTTATCTGAGTCGGAGCTTCATTTCCCGGCTTTCGAAAGAACTGATCTATGCGGCGGGTTCCAGCCGGAGCGGGTTTATCAGCAACTGGCCGGGAACGATCTCGACCAGTCACCGTGCGTGCGACGGACTGAGTGGACTCGGATGGCATGGGAAGCGAGTCGAGAAGGAAATCGCTCGTCGGTCTATGCCTTTTAACGGCGGTTCTGAGATGATCGAGCTTTACCGTCTTTTTTTTCTTCTCGGTGACGACTTCGGCAGATCTCTCGGCGAGGAATCGGAGGAAAAGATCGGTTGCACAGGAGACGAGGAATAAGGCCTCCGAGTTGACCTTGTTGACATCCTTGTCGAGTTTCATTATCTTTTTGACCCTTCCCCTCGGGAATTCGGGTCGGATCGCTTCGACGGCCTCATCTTCTGCCATTGATAAACAATCTGGAGAGTAGAAATGTAAAAGAAGATTTAGGGTTTTAATTGGCCGGAACTTTGTGGATTATCTTTAATGACAAGAGTATTCTCGTTCAACGAATCGAATTACACCGTTTTTCAACGACTATATAATGTCTTTCCGAGGTCGCTTTTGTCCCGTGAAAATTTACCCGCCATATCTCCTACTATTTTTCGCGCCAAATTGAAAAGAGATCATTTTAAAATTTTACTAATAATTTTGATTTTTAAGTTATATATAGTAATAAAACATCTAGTAATTTTAGTCTTGGCCAAACATTCATGAGAACGGCTAGGAAATAAAAAACAACGACATGAACACAGGATTGATGCTCATCTGCATTTTATAAAAGTCAAGCTTACATTAAACCAATTAATTCAAAAATACAAAAGCAAGTGTTGAAGCCTCAAAGCACCACGTTAGTTTTATTCTTTCCAGTGCTGTTGTCACATTGCATCTTGATGTCTGAGTATTTCCCTCTCTGCTCTTTCTTTCGAGGTTGTGTTCTTTCCGAAGAGTTTCGTTTTGTGCTCTTTTCTTTGAAAAGTTACAATTGGTTTATACGAATTTAAGAGTCTTTTATATCCTTTTACTTACAGCTGCCCCACACCAATTTAAGACTCTTCTTTCTTAATTTCATATCTTTTTAAATTTTTTATTAAAAGTAAATATAAGATATGCAAATCTAGATGAATTTCATGTAGATCTTTTTCAATCTTGAAACGTTCAAGTTCATGTGGGACATTAAATAAGACTTGTCCTATATAGATTACAATGTCTATAAAAGGGCGTGAGTTACCCCAAGAAGGTGCACCAAAAGTTGAGAAGTTCAAGTGTAGGCAACGAGTGAAAGTTTGGAGTTGTTGTTTGTTGAAATAAGTGAGTTTGTAATATATAGTGAGTTTATAGTGTTGGGAGTATTTGGGTGGTTAGTTGGTGAACTGTAACTTGTAAGAGAAGCCAAGGTAGAATTATTTATTTCCATTTACATTTCCCTTTACGTAGAACATTAGTGTTTTGGTGTTTTGTAGTATTTTTTAGTCATGTATTTTGTGTAATTCAGTTATTGCGTTACCATGTAATTGACACATTGTTTACAACTTTTAAAAGCATGACCTTCATTGAATGATTTTGGACATATTCATCGTGAATAGGGGTGTAAGTGATACAAGACTACTTGCAAGCTACTCGGGCTCGACACGAAGAAAATTCAAGTTTGGCTAGGTCAATGTCGAGCCGAGCTCGAGCTCTGGTAGCTTGAGTATCAAATCGAGTCGAATTCAAGCTTTTAGATACTGGACTCGAAGCTCGTCGAGCTACTCGGTACCTGGTATACTAAGTGCTAATATGTTTAAATTACGAATTTAGCCCTCTTAAAAATTTCCCCTAATAATTTCAGATTGTTTCAAAATTCCAATCCCTAGATATCTTATTTCTTCTCAATTCCTCACTTCTCTAATCTCTCTTTTGATTGAGTTCACTTCTCCTGCCTCCCTATCTCTTTCCAACAGCAACAACAGCTTCTTCTAGTTTCCCTCTTTCTTTCATCGATCACTTCACCATTTTTGGGCATTTTTCTCATTTCTCAGCAGTCATCAGTCATCATAACTTAAGAAAGTAAGAATTATCCCTACTCTCTTCTTTTCTTCTACTTTTCTCTTCATTTCTCAGCTCAGTGCAAGCAAGCAAAGCTTTATAGTCTAACACCTTTCCTCAAAAGCTTGACGATGAAAGCATTAACCCATAATTTTCGCATCACAAATTTCTTCTCAACCGAAAACCAAACATGATCATCTTGTTCCACGTCAAATGGTGTCGGGGCTCGCTCACACATTCAAGTATTGTCCTTTGGTCTGGTGAAACGAGTGCTAACTCCCTACAAAGCCACTCAAACCCATGACCTCAAAAGTTTTGTTTCCGCCTCTTAACCATTAGATTTCCTTTAAGGTCATGGGTTCGAGTGGCCTTGCAAGGTGTTAGCACCCATTTTGCTAGATCAAGGGACAATATTTAGGTGTGGGTTAGGCCCAACATCATTTGTAAACCTACGAGGTAGGTTAGCAAGGTCGTTTGTTGGGCGCAAGCTTGCCTGGAGAGTGGCAAACTTAGATTGGTTAAGATAGTTAAGTAACGGTGGTTTAGGGAAAGTTGGGGTTGGTAATGTAATGGTCGATGGTAGAGAATTTGTAGGAGAAGAGTTTCTATATGGTGAAAATGGTTTACATGTAGGAGGTTAAAGACCATGGTTTTTACTTGTTTGGCTAGATTATAAGCATGGTTCTGAAATTTTGGGTTAAATAAGCGCACCCTTTGCATCAATTTGGTTTTCAAATTGCTAATGAAGATACTCAAAGCGTATTCTTCAGGCAATTGAAATAACTTCAATAGACCTTCAAACTCTTCAAAATATTCATCAATAGAGTTCAATTATTTCAAAGTCACCAACTCAAACATTGGATTAGTGAACTCATTTTCACAAAATCTAGATCGCATAGCAGCAAGATAAGTATTCCAATTTACCTCATTTAAGGGCCATTTATCTCACATAAAGCGTTGATGCCATTGGAGCACTCTGCCTTCTAAGTGCATCATCAATATCCTGACTTTGCACCAATCCTCAGTACAATCAACTTCAAAAAATTGCTCAATTTTGAACTTCTAACATAGAAAATCATATCCATTGTGTAGATAAAGTGAAATTCAGTGTAGTCGGGATGTTTAACAAGAATAATCTCTAATGATTTTGGTAGTGAGTTGTATATGAATATGAAAACCAAATAAATTTGTGGAAAATCGAATATGTGATGGATGACGAAAGTAGAGATTTAAGTAAATAAGTTGACGATTTTGGATTGAGCGTGATAAACTTATATGACAAAAAGGATATGAAATCTAAGCTAAAGAAGAAAATGGTAGCTGAGTGAAATTAAGTGGAAAAAGTTTTGATTGTTCAAATAGTCAAATGAATAATGAGAACTTTTGGAATTGGCCATAAAAGAGCAAGGGAGGGTGATGAGGTTGTCTTGAAAGGAAGAAAAGATGAAATGGTTGATACTAAGAGTAGTAGAAGGATGAGCTATGAATACTTATGTAACGACATGGAGTCTTTGAATAAATCTTGAGCCAGAAGAGGTGAAAGATAAAGAGAGTTCGTAAACCGACTTCCATGTACTGAAATGTTCAAGAATAAAGAGAAAAATATAAAGGCATATACATATTTATTGACAAGATAATGATGGAAAATGTGATCATTTGAAATGAAGAGAGGATTGGAGTTCCTAAGGAGTCCTCAAGATTGACTGCTTCCAAAGAGATTTGACTTAGTTATAAAAGGAAGCAAGGTGCTTTCCAACCTAATTGTCCCATCATAAGACAAAGTCATCATTGCCCAAGCAACATAAGTTGAAGTAAATCTTGTGATGCTAAGTCAGAAATGAGTCATAAGTGAAGGACTAAAGAACGGAAACCTAATGTTCTTCAAGTTATGAAAGGTCATAACTCAATAAGAAAAAGTATGTGCCTATTGGTATGGAACTATTACAGTTACATTAAAATGGAAATTGAGTTATAAAAAAGGGAGAACCATGGAACTATATCTTGAACCACACATGGTGTAAATGATTAAATTGCTATTTAAGTAGCATGATTGTGTACCTAAGGTACAAAATAGATACCAAATGTAATCCTAAGGTACAAAATAGGTACCAAATGTAATACCAAGGAAGTTGGCAAAGTAAATTGATGTAAACATTAAATCTAAAATCCCCTTTTGATGGAGAAAGTTAGTTGAAGAATTTATAGATCGACTGGAGGATTTATTTGGAGTCACATGATTGTGAATTGAGGACTATAAGTTGATCAATATGAATTATAGAGTCAAAAAAGAAAATTCCAAATTGGAGAGATTGAGATAATTGATGAATTTTGTGAAGTTATAAACCGATGGCTATTATCACAGTTAGAAAGAATTCATACTGCTCCTAGAATATAAACCTGATCCCTCGCATATATTAGAAGTACCACCATTTGAACTTAAGGAAGATTTAAATTATAAGGTACAACCGGAGACGGTTCCTAAATATCAAAGATCGAGTACTGTGAAGTAAGACGATTTCCATGGTAAAGATATCAAGGAGAAGTGCAAGTGTTGAAGGGGAAACCTGGGAACCGGAACAAATTATGCCAAAATAATACCCATACTTGTTCAACGACCAGGTGAGTAGAATTTTGAGGACAAAAGTCTTTTAAGGGGGTGGAACTTATGACGCCTAGTCCTAGAATGGCCAAGTTGGAGCTTGATAAACATATGGAGGTATTCTTAGGAAGAACAAGAATAACTTTTACCTAGTGAAATTTTTCTCATTCTAAAGAATTAGGCTTCCGAACACCTTAGGTAAATTTTGACCTAGGAAGCAAAAGTCAACTTTTTGTATTATTTTTCAAAAATTCTGTATACCTCATCAAGGGCATAAATGACTTTTCAAACTACCCAGTTATTTTCTTTAGTGTGCCTTAGAATATTCGAAGCTATCATAGCATTTTTCTGAACACCCTTGTCGAAGGAAAATATTGCAGAAGAAAATGTCGCAATGTCTGATGGCATTTTCGTAAATAAATGGAAAGTGATTTTTAATCATTGATAATGATTTTTTCTTATAGTATGGGAGGTCACCAAGTTGTTATAAATTGTTAGTACCTGAGAACTACCTATTTGCTGCATGAAAATCTAAAATGCAATTACCATTTTACGCTTGAGAAGTTCGAACTAATATAACTTACAACCTTAAAGGAGTTTGGAAATTTCGTGACTCGTGGAATAACTTGACAAGGTTTGAAAAATAATTTGGGACAGTGTATAAAATTTGGGACTGATCGAGGACATAAGTGAAATTTTTTAAATGTTTCGGGGGTAAAATCGTCCATGGGGGTAAAATGGTAATTTTGCTAAAGGATATATATATATATATATATATATATATATATAGGTGTGATGGCCGGCCATTCTCTTGAATTTTCAAGAGAATTCTTGATATTTCTTTCATTTTCTCTTACTTTCTCATTTTTCTCAATTTTCACCAAAAATTCTTTCTACCTTAATTTCTCCTAATTTAATCCACCAAACCCACATAAGTTTATAGTCAAATTAAAGCTCTCAATAAGCCCATCAATAACGCTCTATCAATTTTGGAGAATTTGAGCTTGGTTAGAAGTAATTTGGAGGAAAAGAATTAGAGTTTATGTTGGAGTTGGAAAATTATAAGGTAAGTATACATAATTTTGAGTTATATTGGAGATTTTAACATGCTCATCATGGATATTAGGTTAATTTTGCATGAAATGTGAATTATGTATATGAAATTAAGGAAGAAAGGAATTGTTATATTATGGATTTTAGATTCATGAAATTTAGTTGGCAAGAAAGTTTACAAGTTGAATTAGAGTGATATGGGAGGGTTGAATTTGCCAGAAATTGATCTTGGAGAGTGTCAAAGTGGGCAAGGTGCAATATGGAATGATTAAACCGAAATTTCTAGGGAAAAATGCAAGGTTTCAATTTTGCAAGAATTTAGTTAGTTTAATTATATTCTTGGAATAATTCGGGTGTAAATGTGGAGAATTAAATTATTAGAAATTGATTTTTGGAGATATTGAAGAAGGAATTGGTAATATGAAAGTATGGGTGCCGAGATTTTCCAAGAGAAAATGCAAGCTATTGATTTTGTAAAACCAAGTTAATTAATTGTGTTTTGGGGGTAAATTAGGTGTAAATATGGAAATGAAAATTATGGAGATGAATAAATATCAATTTGGTGAAATTAGGGATATTGGCCGAAACTTTTGAGATGCAATTGGTATTAGTAACTCACGTATTTGAATAAAGATTGACGAAGAAAAAATATGTAGAATTGTTAGTGAGAAAAGAGAAATCAAGAAGATTTAGAAATCAGCCTCGCATTACATGCAAAACATATATTTTTATACCCTCACCCAATGCTCACTTCCATCGTCAAATATTGACATGTTGTTTGAAAATAAATATTTAGGAGGCGAGCTTTCTTTCAAGGACAAGTAGCGTGTGGAAAAGTGAGAGTGTATACCCTCCCTAAACCTGTGAGTGGAACTTTATTTGACCTAAATTTAATTTTGAATAATCTAAAATGTTTTACTATTTAAATTAGCGTTTAACCACAAAAGTTTGATTTCTTGAATTTCAATTGATCTATGATGGTTGTTATGATCTTGATATGGATTGTTTTACAAATTAAAATTTGTTTTCAAAAATGAAAAGATTTGATTTTTATAAGTTCAAATCGGTGTATGAAATTTGATGTCGATTTATAAACTTAAATTTTGATGATCTTGAAGTGAATCAATTTACTTTATGATATTTGAAACCAAATGTTCATATGTATGATAAATGTGATTGAGATTGTTGCGATTGAGTCGATTTCAATGATGGGCTAGTTGGCCAAATTGTATATAATGGAACTATATTGGTTACATTATGATTATAGTGGATGAGATGTTGGTCACTGAGTGGCGTCTCTCACGATCTGACCTTGTAGAGGCGGCGTGAGTAGGCTTTCACTCCCACAAGGGATGAAGTGAGACAGGGGTTAATTGTGCACACTGTTATGTGATTATTTGATCCCTATGGGAGTATTGTGGACATAGCCACACACCACCCATGGTGAAGGCCCGTGCCAACGCCGAGAAAAATGGCTTATTGCTTTCTAAATGAAGAAATAAAAGGAAATTGCCTCGACGGGCTTGAATCACATCTTGGCCGGGTGAGGTTTGAGCAATGTGTTTTGATGAGCCCTTTAAATGCTCAAATTAATTTACGGGTTGAAATTCTATAAAATATGGAAATGTAAACTTTGTGCATAAAATTTTCCTTAGATTTCTCCTAAGCTTCATAAAAGCTATTTTATGGTGAAATTACTTGTTTTGTGTTAAAAATTTTATGGTCTTATCTCACTCACTGGGTATAAAAAAATATACTTATCCTATCTTTCTTAAAAATTTATTTTTCAGGATAATTAACTATGCGAAAAGGGTAGACCGCTAAGTGTCAAGACTTGACTCCAGACTTTCCACAGTAAGTCTATGCGACTTATGTGTGTTTACGACCGGAACCACTGGCATATTTTGACTACGGTTAAATTATTATTTACCTACGTTTTTCAATTTAAAGGACCATTTTCATTTAAATTTTGGACTGCATAAATATTTTAAAAATCTATTTTTTTCTTTCTTTATTTTGCATGACAAACTAAAATTGATTTATTTGTATGACAAACTAAAATTGATTTACTAAATAGGTTTAAGATGCTATGAGCCTTGCAAGCTTTAAGTTGTGGATGAAGCGCTCCATTCACAATTTGTGGCACGCGACGGTTGTCACATTCTCGACCTTCGGATCGAAGTGTGACACATTGAACCTTGGGCACTCCAACTTCACATGTTTGTTAAACCTTCATGAATCAAAGGTCTCCGGTTACCCAGAATCCATGATGGTTAGTGATTCCACTAATGGATGTAAATCTGTTTATCCGGTCAAAGGCAGAGATACTAGCTGATACTAGAGTTTGAAGTTTGAAATTTGAATTTAAAATTAGGTTAGATGTCTATTCCTATTGTAACTCTAACACCTATACTCTGTACCTATAAAAATCTTTACAAGTAATACAAAAGATATCTCAGATTTTCTACAATTATTTAATATTCTTTATGGTACTCAGATTTGTTGCTTAACAGCAAATTTTTTTCTTTCTCTCGGTCCTATCTTTCTCATCTACTTTCCTCTTTTTTTCCTACAATGTCAAACTCTTCTTCCTCTTCCACCAGTACGCCTGTCCTTAGCACCACTTCCTCTTTCTCTTTATCTCTCATTACTATTCATTCCACTGCCCAACTTCCCATCAAGCTCTCTACTCACAACTACCCCTCATGGCATGCTCAGTTTAATTCTTTGCTTCTTGGACACAAGCTGCTCGGTTTTATTGATGGATCCAAGCAATCTCTTCCTACTCATCTTGACTCTGTTTCTGCTAATAATACTACTCAATCTCTTCCAAATCCAGCTTATGATTTATGGTGCCAACAAGATCAACTATTACTCCATGGCATAATCTCGTCCACATCCGAATCTGTTGTGCCTTTTATTGCCTCCTGCTAGACGTCCAAACAGGCTTGGGACACGCTGTGTCACATGTTTGTAAATAAATCTAGATCCCGAATGATGAGTGTACGGGATAAATTATGCCAGCCAAAACGAAGAAGGTCTATTACTGAATATTTTCAGTTCTTACGTACTGTTGCTGATGATTTGGCTCTTGTTAACTCTCCAGCCTCGGAAGATGATTTGGTGATTCATGCTCTCAATGCTGTCGGTCCAGATTACAAGGAACTTGCTGTAGGGGTTCGAGCTCGTGAATCCTCAATTTCTTTTGAAGATCTAACGGACAAGTTGTTGGATTATGAAACCTTTATTCAAAAACAGGATGTTTCTTGTGAAGCTACAATGATTACTGCTCATGTTGCTCAAAGATCCGTTGTTTCTCCTAGTGAGCGTTTCAAATCCACCAACCGATCTTATGGACGCAATCAGTCATTTATTCCTTCAAAGAAAGTTTCCAATCAATTTCCTGCCAAACTCACTTGTCAGTTTTGTGATAAACCCGGACATTCTGCTAAGAGTTGTTTCAAAATAAGGCCGCAATCTGCTTAGAACCATGTTCAAGCCAATAATGTTTCTTCTTCTTTTACTGTGTCACCAACTAGTAAACAATCACTTTGGCTTGCTGATACTGGTGCCTCTGATCACGTTTGCAACGAGCTTTAAAATCTGGATTTGTCCACTCCTTATGGCGACATTGATAAGTTGTTTGTTGGTGATAGCAACGGTCTTTCAATTTCACATACTGGTTTTTCCACTCTTACCACTCCTTCTAAATCCTTTAAATTGAACGATGTTCTTTGTGTTCCCTATGCCACTAATAAACTTGTTTCTGTTTCTAAGTTTTGTGCCCAAAATTGTGTCTCATGTGAGTTCTTTCCGTGTTGTTTTTGGGTGAAGGATCTGTACTCAATGACACCTCTTGCTCGTGGCCTGAATAAGAATGGCGTCTATGAATTTCCAGCAGTTAAACCTCTTTTCAAACCCAAGGCTCTTGCTTTAGTTGGCATCCGAACTACACAAAATATCTGGCATCAACGCTTGAGTCATCCTTCTTCCCCAACACTTCTTTCCATCATAAGGACTTTTACTTTACCATGTTCAAATAACTCCCTTTCTGGTTTATGTAATTCGTGTGTTTGTAATAAAGCTCATCAACTTCTTTTTTTCCACCTTGTCTTTTGCTACTTCTGTTCCCTTAGAGCTTGTTTTCACTGATGTTTAGGGTCTTTCGAAAATAATCTCCACTGAAGGTTTTCGTTATTATGTGTCATTTGTGGATTACCATACAAGGTATACTTGGATGTTTCCTATCAAACTCAAATCTGATGTGTCTTCCGTCTTCCAATCTTTTAAATCCTTGGTTGAGAATTATTTTAAAACAAAAATCAAAATAGTTTATTATGATTGTGGGAGAGAATATCAAGCTCTTAAATTATTCTCTAGTCAACAAGGCATTCAACATTTGTAGACTCCTCCTTACACCTCTCAACATAATGCTGTTGCTGAACGAAAACATCGAAGCATAGTTGAGACTGGTCTTACATTCCTACAACAAGCCTCCATGCCACTTAAGTATTGGCTCTATACCTTTCAAACTGCCGTCTATTTACTTAATAGACTTCCATTAAAGGTTCTCTCGTATAAAAGTCCTTTTCATTGTCTTTTCAATAAAGAACATAATTATCATAAGTTGAAAGTCTTTGGTAGTCTATGTTACCCATGGCTCAAACCTTATAATTCCCATAAACTAGAACCCAAATCAACTCCTTCTGTCTTCCTTGGTTATTCAAAACATAAAAGTGCTTATTTGTGTCTTGATTTGTTAACAAATAAGATTTATGTTTCTCGTCATGTTCTCTTTGATGAAACTAAGTTTCCCTATCAAATTCATTCTAAGCCGCAGTCTTCACACTTTTCCTCTAAAGCTTTGTTTTCTGATATTCCGATTACAATATCCCTCTTATCACCATCTCCCATAGCTGCTGGCAATTCACACCATTTTGAGCAATTGGCTTCTCTTGATACTGCTCCACTGCCTAATTTCAATGAGGCAAGTTCTCACTTTTTGAGTACAAATTCCATTGAACAACCTACCATACCACATCCTCTTCAATCTAATCTTCCAGGTCCCATACATCCCATGGTTACTAGATCACAAAACAATATTTACAAACCCAAGTGCATCAATTCTGCTACCAAACATCCAGCACCCTTATTTATTGAGCCCACTAGTGCCACTCAAGCTATTAAATCTGAACATTGGAGACAAGCAATGTTTGATGAATTGCAGACTCTTCAAAAGAACAACACTTAGGAACTTGTTCCTTTTCCTAAAGACAGAGCAGTTATTCGTTGTAAGTGGGTTTTCCGTGTCAAAACAAATCCCAACGGTTCTATCTCTAGGTAGACCTGGTAATTTTGTACACAACACGATGACATGATACGGGAACAACACGAAGTTAACCGTGTTAATGTTTGATCTTAACGTGTTTCGTGTTTTAATAGTGTCGACACAATTAATATTAACGTGTCTCGTGTCTTAAGCGTGTCAAACACGATTAACACGCATAAAACACGTCTAACATGTTTAACTATTAAAATATCTCTTTAAGCTTTAATATAATTAAAATATATTAAATTTTAAGTAATTTTTTATTTAGTTTAGGGATAATATTGAAATATTATATTATTTAATTTCTAAATTAATTTTAAAAATAATACTAAATCGTCAATTGTGTCGTGTCATAACGTGTTAACCGTGTTAATCGTGTCGTGTCGTGTTATACGTTAATTAAACAGTTCTGAGTTCGTGTTTCATACTTTGACATGATTAGTTAATCGTGTCGTGTTTGTGTTTGGCTAAATGGGTGTTAATAGTGTATGTTGACATGACACGAACACGACACGGAAACACAAATTGCCAGGTCTATCTCTAGGTACAAAGCTCGGTTGGTTGCCAAGAGGTTCACTCAATAGGCTGGACTTGATTATAAGGAAACTTTTAACCCTATGGTGAAACCTGTGACTGTCAAGTTAGTTCTTAGTGTTGCAGTTTCTCGCAATTGGAAATTACACCAACTGGATGTCAACAATGCCTTCCTAAATGGTCATTTGTCTGAAGACATATATATGAAACAGCAGCCTTATTCCATGATAAATTGTTTCTAAATCATGTGTGCAAGCTGCGGAAGGCGTTATATGGCCTTAAACAGGCTCCTCGTGCTTGGTACAAGGCCCTCAGTACTTTTTTTATATTCTTTGGATTTATAAATTCGACTGCTGATGCTTCTCTTTTCATTTATAGTTGTAGACACCCTATTTTTATTATTTAATTTCTTTTCTTCCTACCTTTCCTGTTTTCTTTATTTATTTGATTTATTTGAATTTGATTTTATTCTTATTTTAATTTCATTGTTTTTCTTTTCTTTTCTTTGGATTACTATTTGGAATGGAGTGGGCTTTGATATGAAACAATTGGATATGATGTTGGAATGAGCAACAGGCAGCACTCTCACTCAGCTCCGAGATTCCCTCAATGCAGTCGGCGGTATGTCCCTCAAAAATGTGGAAACTTGCATAGCACGGGTCCCATTGAGCCCCATTGAGTCCCCAAATCCTTCGTTGCTTTCCATTCTCAGCCTTACTAAAACAAAAAAAGCACCATCATCATAAGGGGGGGCAACCAAAGAAAAAATGTAGAAGGGGGGCCAACCAAAGAAAAAATGTAGAAGGGGGGCCAACCAAAGAAAAAATGTAGAAGGGGGGCCAACCAAAGAAAAAACGTAGAAGGGGGGGCCAACCAAAGAAAAAATGTAGAAGGGGGAAAAAATGTAGAAGGGGGACCCTAAGAGCTAGTTTATAAAATACCGCAATATGAGAAAGTTTTTAAAGAGAGGAGCATTCATCAAACAGAGGATAAAAGAGAGAGAGGGAGGGCCAAGAACAGCCGATCACAAGAGAAAAAGAGTCTCTTCCATTCTTGACATACAAAAAGTTCTAAAAAAAACCATTTTGATTTCCAAAAAAAAAATCAATTCCCCTTTTTATTGAGTTTGTCATCTTTACCAAGAAACACAGCTTCCATTTTCATTATTCAGAAGCCAAAAAAAATAAAACACAGAAAACACTCCATATTCAATTCGTCTGCCATACCCCGAATCCCACAGCTGAAACAAGTCACCAAAAAAAAAAAGAACCAAAACCAAGAAGAAGAGAAGAGTAGTGTCACCTGAGAAAGCCGAATCTCCCAGCTCCATCACCTTTGCCGTCCAAGAATCCTTTGTCCTGTTTTAGTACTTTGCCCTTTGAATCCAGTTTCCTCAAAATCCATGCCCAAATAAAGCAAACAGGCAAAATCAATACCCATTCAAATCTCCAAACAACCAAAAGAGTTCAAAATCAAAATCAAAATCAAAAGGGAGAGTAGAAGAGACAGCTTACCTGTCATTCGGTTTTGGGGGTTCTTGGTTAGCTGAAATTGAGAACTTCGGGTCCAGAGAGTGTCTTCCCAATCGTTCCAGTGAAGAAGACAGAGGGAAAAAGAAAAGACAAGGGTTCTGTAAGTCAAGGCACGAGACCCATCGATGTAAGAAAATGGGCGGCTGTGGAGCATCGTGAAGAAGACAGAAAAAAAAAAAGAAAGGACAAGGTTTTGTAAGTCAAGGCACGGGACCCGTCGTTGTTAGGTAAGGCTCCATCACCTTTTGAATTTTTGGTCGATATTGATGAGCAACGATTCTGGCTAATCACTAATAGTGTTGTGGATTTTATTATTATTATTATTATTATTATTATTATTATTAAATTATTTGAATTGTTGAATATTTGTTGGTGGAGTATTGCTGTTATCCATACTCCTTTACTTCATGTCCATTGAATATTAAGTTGTGGGACCTTTTGAATACATGATGATGAGATTTGATTTGACTGGTTTTGTTGACTTATGTTTCATGGGGATTTATTAATGGGTTTGTTTATTTCATGTCAAGCTATGGACTATGCATGCATATAGTTTAATTGTAATTAATGGGTTGCACATTACTTGTTCATTTGGACTGTAATCTATTTGTTTTGGATCTTAATCCATTGATTTGTTTACGGGCTGATAAAGGATTGTTATTGGATTCAAACTGTTTATAATCAGGACCAATCTTGGTAAACGCATGGATATCAATTTTTCTTTTGTTCGGGTTTCGAAAAAAAAATATTGATCTGGATTTGTTATCTGACCATGTTTATGGATTTTAGTGCACAATTGCATTTTTGGTTCCTGAAAATGCAAGATTGAAATTTGGTAGGTCCCATGCACATATTATTTTTTTGTCCATTACAATCAAATTGTTAGAGCCCGATTTATGAAATCCATTTTTGACTCAATCCGTATGAATTATTACATTCATATGCAAACTCCATTCTTTTGTTTTAACATAGTATGTTCATCTCATTAAATTTTAAGAAAATGTAAAAAAAAATGCATTTAGATTTAGGGAGTCCATTCTGTATTCATGTCATTTAATTAGGTTCATTTAACATTTTTGTCATTTTATTTTATTTTATTTTATTTTGTCATTTTAGTAATTTAGGACAGTTTCAATATGTTTTTTTTTTTACATTTAGTAATTTAGAATATTTTTGCATTTTATATGTCATTTAGTAATTTTATGCCCATCTCATTAATTAATGTCATTTAGCTTAGGCCCATTACCATTTTAATATGTCATTTAGCTTAGGCCCATTTACATCACTTATGATATTTTAGAAATTAGGGCTCATGCATTTTTTTAATGTATACCTAATATATTTCTTGTGCTAACCCATTTTCTTGGTTTATTTTGTCCCATCATTTCATGCATTTAGAAATTAGGGCATCGTTTTCATAAAATTCATGTGCATGGGAAGCCGGAGGGTGTCTCGGAAGTACGAGATGCTCAAGGGTCTACCAAGATAGAAATTTCTCTAATTTTCTTACCGGAAGTACGGTGAAGATTTAGAGGAGTTTTTATCCCTTCAGAAACAAAAAATATATATATTTTCTTCATTTAATTTCTTCAAAATTACATGCATATCATGTTTATTTTTCCATCAAATATTCAAGGTTTACTTTAATTAATGTCAATTTTCAAAAACCCCAAAAAAATGTTTTCTTTCAAAATCCCCCTGATCAGCAAAAGGAATTTCAATTCCGACATAATTTTCATAATCTAAAAAATGACTTTTAGGAAAATCTCAAACTTAATCAATAGTTGAGGTTTTCTTATAAAAATTAAACTTTGGTTAATTTCTTTAATCAAAGTTTTAGAAAATGAGATCCAATAGTAAAAGGAATTCAATTATTCCAACATTATTTTCAAAAATGTCAAAAATGTTTTGAAAGATTTCAATTAGGCCCCAACATTGGAATCTTTCCATTTAAAATTAAATTCTTTTTAAAAATCTTGCTTTTAATCAAAATTCATCATCAATAAAAGGAATTTGATTATTTCGACATTAATTTCAAAAATCCAAAAATATTTTCGAAAGATTTCAATTTAGTCCTTAACAATTGAGGTCTTTCTAAATTTAATCCCATCTTTTTCAAAACCCTTATTTTTCTTTAAATCAAAATTTATCTTTGAAAAATTACTTGTTTTAACATTTTGATTTTCAAAGTTTATTTTTGGAAGTTCTCAACTCGGTTATTCTACATTGGGAATTTTCTAACCAAATTTCAATACGGATCTCATTAAATCGAATTTTCTTTAAGGATGGATTAACTCATACCAAAAGGAGTTTTTACTCCGACATTCAAATTTTTTTTTAATTACATTTTTTTATGTTGAAAGCATTTTGTCATTAACCCTAAAATTGATTTTCAAAAGACTTTATGGTACCGATTTCCGGGCGTTTCGGGGGTGCTAATCCTTCCTCGAATGTAACCGACTCCCGAACCCAAAATCTGTTTTCGTAGACCAATACCTGTTTGACCTAAGGTAATCTTTCTAGATTATGTTAGGTCAAACGGAGTCAAAACAGGTGGCTAACCTACCTAAATCAAATGGTTAGTGGCGACTCCTTTTAATCCTTTCAAATCCTTTTATTTCTTTAAATTTCCCGTCGGACGGCTTTTGAGACGTTTCGACAATAGTGATGGTAATATTATTGCCTATATGCTTGTCTATGATGATGATATTATCATTACTGGCAATGATTCAAGCTTTCTCCAGCAATTTATTACTGCACTCTCTATCAAGTTCTCTCTTAAAGACTTAGGCGATCTCAAATTTTTCCTTGGTGTTGCTGTCAAGTCTACTTGACATGGATTATTTCTTTTCCAGCAAAAATATATCCTTGATTTGTTAGACTGCACGAACATGACTGGTGCCAAACCTACTGCTACCCCATTATCAGCCTCCAGTTCGTTATCTTTACATGATGGAAGTGCAGTTACTGATCCAGCTGAGTTTCGTCGTGTTGTCGGCTCTCTTCAATATTTGTCATTGACCAGACCTGATATTAGTTATGCTATCAATCGTCTGTCTCAGTTTATGCACAAGCCTACAATTACTCACATTACCGCCTTAAAGAGAGTTCTTAGATATCTTAAGGGTACACTTCTTCATGGCTTTTTAATTTGAAAGAAAGCATCTTCTCAATTGCTTGTCTACTCAGACTCTGATTGGGCTGGCAACCCTGATGATAAAAAGTCAACTTCAGCTTATACTATCTATCTTGGCCGGACTCCAATCTCTTGGAGCTCTAAAAAGTAGAAAACTATTGCCAGGTCTTCCACTGAGGCTGAGTATCGTGCTATTGCTTCTTCTATTGCGGAACTTTCATGGATTCAATCTCTTATGAATGAACTTCACATATCCTCTCCTAAGTCACCATCTGTGTATTGTGACAAAGTCAGTGCCATATATACTTGTGCGAATCCTGTCTTCCATACACGAATGAAGCATCTTGCCTTGGATTATTTTTTTGTTCGAGAAAAAGTACATGCTAGTCAACTTTCTGTCAAGTATATTTCGACTGTCAACCAGCTAGCTGACCTGCTCACAAAGCCCTTACCAAGTACTCGGTTTAAATATCTTTTGTCCAAGATTGGTGTCTCCCAAGGATCCACCATCTTGAGGGGGGATAATGGATGTAAATCTGTTTATCTGGTCAAAGGCAGAGATACTAGCTGATATTAGAGTTTGAACTTTGAACTTTGAATTTAAAATTAGATTAGATGTCTATTCCTATTGTAACTCTAACACCTATCCTCTGTACCTATAAATATCTTTACTAGTAATACAAAAGATATCTCAGCTTTTCTACAATTATTTAATATTCTTTATCCACTACTTCGGCTAAACTAACAAATGGTGAACTATACAATTGGTTTTAGCCATAGCCTCTATTTGTTGCGTTTATATTGGAGCTAAGTGTTTCCAGTCCAGCTTTTAACTCCATTTTGATTTGATTCACCATTTGTTCGATGCTAACGTCGAGGTGGTGCACCTCCTTTTGCAAGTTACCGATGTTGTTCTATAATCTTGTTTGAACACTGTCAGCCATCGTTGGGACCGAGAGCTTTTATACCAATGGTATGGGGGAGGGGGTTTGTTGATCAAGAAAGTAGAAGAAGAGAAGAAAGAAGAAGAATAGAGAGAATCAAGAGTAGAGAGCAAGAAAGAACAATAAGAGAGTAGAGAACATAGGAGCAAATGTAATTGTTTAATTAATCTCTTGATTATCAGCATTCTGTTACAATGTGTGTATATATGGATGGCCATGCGAGGCCCAATGATCTATGGTCTAACATAACGGGCTCAACATAATGGACGAAGTGGTTTACTTAATTATATGGACTGGTCCTACATTGCAACACTAAGCCTGTAACAATACTGTGTACTATTAAGGATAGATAGGTATGCAGATACCTTTTCTTGATAAATTAATTGAGGAATCCGTACCTGGAGAGTGGAGGAAAATTGAGTTGTGCAGCTTATGACTGAACTCGCCCCTCGTTCGCTCGCTCGCTCACTCACTAAAACTCATTCAGCTTTCTGAAGAGCCGAGCGTAAGCCCGTAACACAGCCTTCTCGTCATCCGAAACTGTGTAACAATTTCCGGCGAGGAAATGTCTCACCCTCACAAATTGGTCATCAAGTATCTATCTATTCCTCCAGTTTAATCTCGTTTTTCGTTTTATTTTACAAGTTTTAATTTCCATCGATAATAAATTCCTAACATGTTTAAACATTTCGTTTGAATGGAGAAGGAGGTCCTCCGTCAACCGTCCTCCGACACCATCACCAACGGCAGATGCACAGAAGGATCAGTTTCAAGATCAAAAGCCCTCTCTTCAAGAACTCGTCAACACCAAGGTTTTTTTTTTAAAAATTTTTTTCCTTTTTTTTCTCTCTCTTTTACTGTTGTGATTCGCCGGAGTTACTAAATTTGGTGCTGAATTATGGATTTTCCTTTTAATTTTAAAATCGCATTCGTAAATCTTGTAGCTGATCGAGAGCGGAGAGAAAGAGCGGCTGAAGGAGCTTTTGAGGGAAAGGCTCATTGAATGCGGTTGGAGAGACGAGATGAAAGCTCTTTGCAGGTGACAGGACAGATGCTAACATATCTGTTACCTACTTAGCAAAAAATGTTTCAAGTTTTCTTTGATGTTTTGGTTTGGCATGTGCTTGTCTGCCGGTGTTCTTAATATTTGCTTCGTGAATTGCTTGCACATTGTCTTTTCTCTTGCCAGACATTTGTAATGACATGAGATTTCTGTATATCTAAAATTCGAGGATTGATGCAAAGTGCACTTGTAATGTCTTGCTTTCAACATTGGCATAAGTTATGCTTTGTTTAATGCACCTATGGGATTATATCATTCCTTGTGATCTTAAGCAGAAAGCTGGAGTAATTAGAACTTTTATGTTTTGTTCCTTTTCATCATTAAGAGCAAGTGGGTCTGTAGTGTACAGGTGCTCCAGTATGCTAGTCTTGGCTTTTATCTTGCTGGTTGTACTGAACTAATATTTCAAAGTCCTGAAATGACATGTATTTCTCTATGTTATTTGGTTCCAGGGCATTTACAAGGAAGAAAGGAAGGAACAATGTTACAGTGGATGACCTTGTACAAGTAATCACCCCAAAAGGCAGAGGTGGGTCTATCCTGTATGCTCCTCCCTACAATTCTTACCCCCCTCTGAAACATGCGTGCATGCATGTAGATAACACTTCAAATACTTTGAGAGAGAGAGAGAGAGAGAGAGAGATTGAACAAAACTGCTGCTTTGATTCTGGTATTCATAGCAGTTTGGTGTGAAGGATGCTTGAGAATTGGGATGTTATTTGGGAACTTGAGCACTTATCTAAACCTTTTTTTTTTGGCATGGCATTTAATTTTGCAATTTAAAATGAATGTATTTGTGTTCCACTGTCAAAAGGAGTGCATGGCAAGTTGCAACTATATTTGCCGACTGAGCTTCAGTTTTCAATGTTGATAGTGTTTAAGTCATTAATGTTGAAAGTGGACGGAATGAGAGAGCTTAGGATGGACGCAACTGATTGTGGAGGAGTTTTGATCTGGCATTCTAGTACAAGAAGAAGCAACCAAACTCATAATCATGAACAATGGCATTTGAGAAAATATGTCCACTCTAATACTGTTAGAATCTATTCATGAGAGTAGTAGATATTTGGGATGTTATACGTATGACTTGACTGCCTTAGTGTTTTCTTCCCCCTCTTAGTTGCATGTCATGCTCATTATTCTCGGAGTTTCACTTAGTTTACGAGCATTTTGATCCATCAGTTAGTCCTTGAATATGATTTAGTCATTTAAACAGTATTGATCAACCTATGGAAAATAATTAATATGAATGAATTTGTTGCCGTTCCCTATAACCCATTACTCAAGCTCTAGTTGTTTAATTTGCTTCAATGGCTTGTCACTTACCTATATTATTTTGTATACAATCAAAAAATTGCCAGTTCAATAATTTATTTTACGATGGCTACTCAACGCTTATCTGTTTCAAGTAATATTCTGTAAAATTTTTCTCGCTTGCTTTGGAATTTTTGACTTGAGGTTTTACTGCACTACCTGTGCTTCTGCAGCATCCGTTCCTGATTCTGTGAAGGCCGAGCTATTGCAACGGATCAGAACTTTTCTTGCATCAACTGCTCCTTGATATTATTCAGGTAAACTATCACGAAACTTGATTGTGTGGTTTTCATGTTAAATTGCTGTTTATTAATTTTCTCATATGGAAGTTTGATTAAATGGTTATAATCAAATAGATTCTGCGGACTCCTTTTCGTTTCTTGGGATAACAAATTGTAGATGGAAGGTGCCGACCATTGGTTTTGCTTGGTAGAAGGGATGGAAATGCAGAAAGATAAAAAACTTGTTAGTCAAAGGTTTAAGTGACAAATTAGGAAAGTAATCATGAAACTCAAATCATCATTGCCTGAAAATTTATCTTCTTTTGACTTCCTATCTTTTCTACCAAGCAAAGCCGAGTTCAGAGTTCCCAATCTGATAGTATTCTGCCGGAGTTGAGGTCAAATGCAGACCACTGTTTCTACTTGCTTAGTTCTCAAATTGTACCACGGGCCTGGGGCCATATAATCTGTTAGCATTTATAGCAATAGGAGTGGATAAATGGAGAAATTATTTAATGAATATGGTAGTAGATTGGTGTATCTATTATATGGTAGTAGATTGTTTCCCATCTCTTAAGTCTAAATTGTCTTATATTCCTTATTTACTTATTAATTTATTTATGTTTTATAAGACAACTGAGACTTATAGCCCTTTTTCTTTCCTACTACCTTACCCAATTTCCTCCTTTCAATCATTATACTGGAAAATAAGAATCGATTCTTTGATTATCCGTGAATGGAGAAAAGAGGCATCAGAGAGCTTCTCCTTGCTTGGGGTTTGACTCAGACTCGACTACAGATTATTACTGGCTGAATGTAATTATCGAATACCGGGGCATTATACCAAATCGAAAGAAATAAAAATTGATAATAGTGCAAATAACAAAATAAAACTAGGAAGAGAATGAGGAAGTAAACCGAGATTTTTATTTTATTTTTTGAGGAAAAAAAGCTTTAAAAATGTTTTAAAAGAGAAGCATGTATCTATTTATTGTTAAGACAAATATTTAATATGGAAAATGGAAAATCATTCAGCATTTACGTAATTCTGAAATGCCAGACTATTTTTTTCATAATTATAAAAGTATAAAGTGTATATCTATATATATATATAAAATAATACTAATAAAAAGTAGAAAGGCAAGAACTCAAGAAGCCTTGGACTTCCTTTTGGAGTTGGATCCAGGTGAAGCGAGTCCGGAACGTTGGGGAGATGTCCAGCTTAAAACTGGGCCTCGCTGTCCCTGTCCGCACGTGGAAGTCAAGCAACTTAACACACACAAAATATCGGAGCGCCAAATTTCGAGGGCCATATCTCTGCCTTTTTACTTTTAAAAGTCGAGCTTCGCTTCTTACCGCTCTGTTCTTCTCTTCTGTTGTGTTCTACTCTTCTCCTCTCACCGAATAAAACCCTAGCGGCTACACCTCGCGGTTGTAAACTAAATTTTAAATTTTTAAAAATAAATTAAATTAATAAAGATGGACTTATCTATTTCTCAAGCCGAGTTTGATCGCCTATTGCTCGCCGAACACACTCGGAAAACCTCTGAAGAGAACTACGCCAAGGATCCTCTTGACGCCGAGGTTCTTTCTTTTCCTTTTTTTTTTTTACCTTTTCTATGTAATAAAGCATTGCAAATTCGTACTCAACTGTTCTATACGGTTTACTTTTCTTGTTAATTGTTTTATTTGTTTATTTTGGTTTTTATCTGTTTACGGCGGCTTTCCTCTGTTGATGGATTTTTAAATGAAATTTTTTAGTTTATGTTAAGTAGCACTATTTCCTCTTAAATTACATGCTTACGTTTTCAAATAATGGTCGCAGAATTTAATCAAATGGGGAGGAGCATTGCTCGAATTAGCACAATTTCAGACTATTTCAGATGGAAAGAAGATGATAAATGGTACTTTTTTCTTTTTTCTTTTTCCTTAATTTATTCTTATGTTAGTTTTTTCCCTTTTTTAATTATTATTATTTGTTAATGCAATGAAAATTGGCCATATAGATTCAATTGCGAAATTGGATGAGGCTTTGTTGATAAATTCCTCCAAGCATGAAGCTTTATGGTGCTTGGGAAATGCCCACTCCACTTCTGGATTTATGAATAGCGATCTTGATGAGGCAAAGGTTTCTTTCGCTAAGGCGTCTCAATTTTTCCAGAGAGCACTGGATGCGGTACCTTCGTCAACTTTTCAGTTTTTTTTTTTTCTTTGGTTGAAATTACACATTCTAATGTTGTAGAAGCTAACTTATGGAATTTTTTCTTGTTGCTTTAGGATCCGGGCAATGAGCTATATCAAAAGTCTTTAGAAGTTGCAGCTAAGGTATGTATATATATATATATATGCTTATTTGTAAATGAACCTTAGAAATTTCCTATTAAAACTTCAATCAATGTATATGGACTTTTTGGCCATTAATTATTTTAAAATAAACTTGGGATGATGTTGGAATATTTTAGACGAAAGCTTGTTGCTTCGTCCCAAGGTCATTGCTAGTGTAGAATAACATGACATGATCTCTTTTGATGCTATAGCACGAAATACCAGTCTGTACTCAATAAATTTAGTCAAGAATGTTGTTTTCTTTTTGTTTTGCATTCATTAAATTGGTTTGAATTTTAATTTCCTTTTGTGTGGAATGGCTGTACTTATTTTCTTGGGAAAGAGAAGAATGATAATCTAAATCTAAATCAGTGTGGCTTGAGGAGTGTGGTTCTGCTGATGCCAGGAGCTTGGACTTTGTGCTGACGTCTTCTCATTCCTGCTAATTGTCTAAGTTCTTAACCAGGGGATATATTTTTTATCGGATGACTGATTTTTGTTGATGATTTTATTTGTTTTGGTAGGCTCCAGAGCTGCATATGGAGTTCCAGAAGGCTGCTGCTGAACATCAGACTATGGGTGGGGCATCTTCTGCTTCGTCAACTGCAAATGTGAGACTTCTTTTTGTCATAAATCATAATTATCTTTGACTCCCAAACCGTCCCCACCCTCCTTGTTCATTCTATTCTTTTCTTATCTATTTTCATGCGTTTTCCACCGTGAAAGTGCTTTCTTTTCTTATAATATGATCTATCTTGTTTATATGGTTGTCTTTAGAGACTTTTTATTCAAAGAATTTTTGTCTCCTTGATGATGCTTCTCCTTTATATTTCTTCTTTTCAATAAGTTTTTTCCCTTGAAGCGGTTCCTTCAGTGATTCTAATTAGAGTGTTGTGCCTGTACTAGACTGCATGCCTAAGTTCATGTATCTTTTTTTTTTTTTAACCAGAAGTTCATGTATCTTGTGTATCAGTTAGCTGAAGATAATGAAATAGTCCATATATTGTGATATATAAACCTTAATTTTCATCTTATACTATTCAAATCAGTCATTAATGTTTTACCAATCATCAACTCAATAGTAGTACTCCACATGAGAGAGAGGTCATGTACAATTTATTTCTGCATTGTGACTGATCTATGAGGCATGATTGCTTCTTAAATATAGGACCATCCCTATAATTGAATATGATTTATCTATCTTCTCAACTGTTAATTTCCCTTGGAATTGTTCCTTTTTTAGGCTGTACATCAAATAGAGTCTCTTTTTCCTCTGAAATCTTTCCTTTCTTTGCACAAACAATCCTCTGGTTTAGAGTTTGTTCTCTCTGTTGTGATGGAAGGTTAAATGCTTGGCCTTGCATAGAGCTGTTCAATCCAGAGAGTGCTAACATTTTCCTCTGAAGATAAACTCTTTTTGTTGACATAGACAGATGTTCATTAGGATTTGAGGATGCTTGTGTGAGGTTTAGGTAATAAAGATAGGCTAAGTAGGTCTGAGTTCTAGTTCAAGGAGCTGTAATTGACACAGGAAAAATGGTTTTAGGCTGCACCCTCAATTTTTTCAGACATCGCATTCAAGATTGAATTTTTTTTTTTTTCCCTACATATATAAAATTGCTGAACTGTTTTGTTTTCTTCAACTAAGATTTGAGAAAGCCCTCCTACTATCCAACCTCAACATAGATAAGATTCAGTATAGTTTATTAGGATTCCTTAAGCTCTCAAGTAAGCCTACATTTTTGGATAGCAAATTAAGGCTTAGCCATTAAACCACCCTTAACACATTTCTAAATGCCATTTGAATTTGAGGCTGCTCATGAATGATATGCTCTACCCCCTTGACTAGTACCTACAAATCAACCATCAATGTGGTATACAACCAAACTGCTATTCTCCAAGTTGGCAAACTACTCAAACTTCCTAACATGGAAAAGATATAATTATGTTGTATTATATTAGCTTGTGACTTTTTTTTTTTTTTTGCTTATATTTGTGTAACCAAGTGGATTGAAAGTGAACTAAATATTTGAGTATGAAAGTTTAACATTTCAACTCTGCCCCGTCGCCCCCCTTCTATTACCTTAAAGCTAAACCATGTTGATGTAGCATGACAAGGATTCAGTGTGCAATTTGGTTTTAACGTGGCACTGCCACTGGTTTATCAGACTTTGGTCTTTTAAAATAAGCAGCAAATAACAGAAAAATCTATCCTCAAATCCACCAAAAAAGAGGTAATGAGATGGCCTATGGTGAGAGAGAGCATGACAGGAAGTATAAGACAATGCACTGGGAAGAGATTGAGGATCAAGAAAAGTAGGAAAGAATATAGAAAAATACTAACAAGAAAAGGGAATTGTTATAAAGAGAAGGAAAATTAAGAGACGAGAAGAAGATTCTTGACTGACAAATGACAGAGGGGTCCACGTTTTTCTTTTGTAGCCTTTTGCCTTTTTAATTAGTTTTTTGGTTTTTAAAAGGTGAAAAACACAATTCAAGCCCATATAACATTGTTGTTATGTCATATTATATCCCATTAAAAATGAGAGAAACAAAGAATATGGGCTTACATTTGGGGCAAGACTGGCTCAGTTTCTTTTAACTTTTCTCATATTAGGCCCCTATAAAACATAAGGTTTTCTTTTGAGCCAAATTGTCCTTTCATATTGTCAAACTTATACAAGTAGTATACTCTATTCAATAAAAAAGTTTAGTAGGATCCCTCTATCCATATCTTATTTTTGGACACCATTTAGCTGGATCTATGAGTCTGAATATTTTAGCAAAAGTCCAGTCTAACAAGCAGACACATACCTATATGCAAGAGTTCATGTAACACAGTTTAACAGTTTCTTTACATTAGCCATTAATAGGGAGATGAAGATTCTTGCTGATTTGTTTGTTTTATCTTCAGGCTGCAAAGAAGAAGAAGAAGAACGGTGATTTAAAGTATGACATATTTGGATGGATAATTCTTGCTGTTGGGATTGTTGCATGGGTGGGAATGGCGAAATCCCATGTTCCTCCACCACCTCCCAGATAAACTGTTTTCACTAATTCATGAGGTAACCATTCTAGTAATTTTGATGGAAGGTTCATACTTGTTCATTAGAAGGTTCACCTGGTGCGGAGTAGTAAATGGGAGCAAGTGGCTTGTTGCCACATTTTGGTTTTGATAGTGTTTTCTTTTTCTTTGTTATTTTTACAATTTGATTAGGATGGATATCTTGGATATTGATTTTGGATTTAATAATTTAATAGATATAATAAGTTTTAATTTCTACTTTGGCCGTTCCTTGTTGACCTGTATCTGTCGTCATTTTAGCTTACTTCTTTCTTGACCTTTGATCATTTTATTTATGGAAGAATCTACTCTTTTTGTAAAAATATTAAGTAATTTGTGCTTGGGGTGCTGCAAGACACAATGCAAATATCTTTTGTATCATATATCATTTCCATCTTCAGTTCCTCCAGGTTGAATGTTACACAAATTGATGATCACTGAATGTTATCCTTATTGCCTAGAATGATGTGTAATATATTAAGTTGGCCATGCTAGAAGGATCACATTATCTTTGAGTTTTGAATAGAGTTATTAGAACTAAAGTAAATTTGAGCGAGGCAATTCTCAAAAATAAAGTTTTCTTAATGGAAAAGTTCTTTTGATCTTTTCTCGTTTGTGTCATGGGTTTTCAGTTTTATTCTTCTAGCTTATAATTTAGGCTAGTTTTACTTTTAAGAAATCAGTACATAAAGTGAACTGCTCAAGTCTCTGGGGCCAGTTCAGCAGTTCATCAATTCAACCAGTAGTGGGAAACTTGGAATGGTTATTGTAATGATTTATTTAAATAGGTTTTTGGTGTTAATATCTTTGGCTTTTTAACCTTGTGCAAAAGGGGGTAAGAATTAATCATATCCGCAAATTTTTTTAGCTTTTAATTAACCTTTAAAGTTTAGATTTACTCAGTCCAAACCAGTCCCACCCAGTTCAACCCTGACTTTGATTTGACTAGTTTTCACCACCTATGAAATTAATTTGAACTGGCCTGGTTGGATAAGGGGACTTTGAGATCTCCGGTCCAGTTTCTTTGCTTTATTAAGCATTTTCATCCTGTCTGTTTTGGAAGCTGCAACTGAGGAGCCTGCATCCTGCTATTTTCTGTTGGCATTGATATGGGCGGTACTGTTTACATGATTATATAGGCCTTTAGCATATGATCAATATTACGTGTCGGAAAAGGGAGTCACAACAACAACAATTAAGTCAATGAAATACTAGTTTATATGAATTACGTTGCATTATTATGATAATGTGATTAATATTTTTAATGTTGATTGTTAATTGTAAGTGAACATCATGGATTTTTCATCCCAGGTAAAAACTTCAACTTTAAATGAGTAAAGAACTTATAATACAACCAAATGGTTAGCACCAATCTTTTCATTTTGTGGAATATTAAAGAATGATATCAACTATTTTTTGAAGAATAGAAGGAATGGATTTTAGGGATGAATGTATAAACAAGAAATACAGGTGAATTTTTTATTTTATTAAATTCAATGTGATCTGCTTTATATTATATATTATGGTATAACTATGTCCCCCTATTGCTTATATTTGTGAATGCCTCTATCCTTTCTTACTTTATACATTGTTGAAAGGAGGAAGGCTCGTGGTCATCTAAAACATTGCAAAGATTGATGTTGATTGTTTTTCTATGTTTGGCTATATGGGCCCTTTATATATCTGCTAATTGGGATTGTCAATTGGAAGACAGGAGTCCTTGTTTGATTTCCTATGCTATACTTTTATTGTCAGCAAATTTCTTTCTGCTTCTTTTAATGATGGCTTGATCCATATCTCATTAAATTTTGATTATAGCATTTCACTCCATGAATATCAAATGGAACTTTTTCAGACCTCATGCAGAAAAATATGGGTGACAAAGTTTGCTTAATACTGTTTTGCAAAATTATTGATAATGGTCCTCTTCATAATACCTTGTATGTGTTCCTTATTAATGGAACTGACTTTCTTTGGTCAGCAAACTGTACGCAGATGGAATCAGAAGCAGATAAGCCTGTTGCTTAATTCTGTTTTTGTTTGCTATTTCTTTGTTTACTGAGCAGTTCCATCGACCATATGGTTTTACCTCTATATTGACTAACATGATTATTGTTAGCTCTATCAGTTTTCTAGTTTTTCTAGTTTTGAACCATATCTAGTTTTTACTCCACTGAAATAATTGGATTTGTCAATCTTTATCAGGGTTCAGTGTTGGACGATACTTTTTATTTGTGGTCCTTGCCTGCCTCTAGCTTCCCTTCTGGTGGGATCCAGCATGGGTCTTTCCTTGTTAGTAATGACACATACACATTTGATATATTGCAATCATTAGTGACTCTAGGTATCTCAGGACCCTTTGGACCGTTCCATATCCTATATTTTGTTGTCTTACCTTAAAAGATCCACATTCTCCGTTCTTTATGCCTTTGTGAGCCAAGAACAACAAATGTGCTTTATATTGACCTTCAGGAGCATTGGAAGGGTTATGATCCAAATCCTTTGATAACCCTTTGAGCATCTGGATGCCCTCATTTTGAATGAAATTTGGTAATCGTTCATGCAAATTGTATGCTTTCTAGGATGGACGCATTACTTGTCTACAGCTGTTTCTACTTTTATTTTAATGGTTGATATTGTCGTTGGTACGAGGGGGGATTTGACTTTGCCAGTTTATGATGTTGGTTTGGCCACAAGCAGATTCTAAAGTTCGAACCACTTACAGCTTCCAAATTCAGGAGCTGGTTGTGTATTTGTTGTTCTTAGTATTAAACAAGGTTTTTTCAGTTGGATATACCGATATAGAGTTATCTGTTTGGCCCCACCACTTTCTCCTATTGGAATGATGCCATTGGTGGTAAGCTGGCCAATTTGTGCTGTACACCTTGCTATTAGTGGAAAAATCTCTTTCCAGGCAAATTTGTGGGAATGGCTTCGTGTGTGGGAGGTTGGGAGGTACTGTGATAATGTTAAAGTAATAAAAGCTAACAAAGCATTCCACTTTGTTTAGCTTTCCACTTTAGTTGGCTTTTTGGGCTCAAGGATGCTCCCAGAAGGGTCTGCTATAGAATATTTCTATGCCGCAAAGATATCTTGATTGTTTATTTGTTGTTCCAGATATATCATCCTTTATTGGTTCTTTATTCAGGATTTGATTAATGGCTTTTTTGTCAAAGATTTGTTTTATGCATATATTTGCTTCACATATCCCCATTGTGCGGTTCTTTTTCTCCAATAGATACCAAGCTTATTCAAGTTTGCAGGAGTGGCTGTTTCATATCCTTTGCAGCCAATCATTCAGCAAAGCAGCATATTCCTAGAATACTTAAAATAAAGAGAACCTTGGTAGATTCTGTGCGTGGGAAGCCCATTTACGAGCTTTCTTGAATTAAATATCTATGATGATTCTTGGGTTAAATATTTTTGAAATCCAATTCTATTCCTCGGGGAGAGACCAACATTGAGTACCATTGGATATAGGCATTAGATTAATGTTGATTTTCCCTGAGATTCTTCATTCTGTGGATTTAGGATTATTTGAGTAGTGGGATGTTTTCTGATTAAAGAATTTGATTTCCTGATCTTATGGTGTATGTGGATATGGTGTATTGGTGTACGTGGATAGTATGCCGGTAAAGATACCTTTGGCGATGGGCAGATGCGGTATGTGTAAAGCCAGGGCTGTCTATTTCTTAATGGTTAAATTCCTTTTCCTTGGAGCTTGTAAGGGGGGGACTGGTGGGTGTTATCTGTTAATATGAAATATACAGATCCTTGGCAATGGCATATGTTAGGCGGAATAACTGGTGCTGGCTGGCCCTATGAATGAGACGTCCGGCATTAACTTAACCCTAGGAGAATTTTAGTTGGAAATGTTTTAGGGGACAGTTCTAAAAGAGAGATGTCTGGTGGGATTTGATGCCTTATCATCGTCTGAGAAGTTGTAGCATGATAGTTTAATAGAGATCCGAGTGTCTTAAACATGGAATTAAATAAATGATAAAAAAAAAAAAGTGACGGATACTTATTGGAATTTTGAAATAAAATCTTAGCACTTGTTTATTTACGTAATTTTATATATTTTACTGTTATAAGATGTTAACTAAAGTATATTTAGATGTAGCACTAGAATTAATATGTTGATAAGTATTGAAATCAGTGAAAATATATGAAAGATAATAAAAATAAAACTATCAAGTATATTTGTAAAATATTTATATCCAACATCAAATATTACAAAAGTTTATATTATTAACAAAAACATTTAATATCACATCGAATTCTTTTTAATCTCATAATTCACTTAATTTTTAGCCACGGGTTGAATTAAGGTGTAATATTCGAGTCAACTTATAAGATTTATTTAATGATTCACATAATTTTGCAAGCGAGCGTAATATTCAGTTGATCTATAATCCACTTGTAGTTGTGTCGGTAGATCATCATAAAAAGGTTGTTGTTTGAAGAGATAATATGATGGATATTGACTACAAGAATATAGTATTGCATGATAATATTTCATCTATCTACCATTAGATCAATTTTCAGAATATGATTTCATTAGTGCATTATAACCAATTAAAATTTGATTTGTGGTTATGATTACCCATAACTTTCTTTCTCCTTTTATCTCTAGCTAGCTTCACATCTAATTTTTCAAGACCCATGATCATCATCTTACTTAACATGTGTGAAAGTTGCTTCACACATAAATAGATTTTATAATCTCTAATAATCATTTTCTTATGAAATATCATTGTGGCATCTTCTATTGCTCTTTCTTTTTTTTTTTTGGTTTTCCATCCGGTATCCAGAGTTTCGTTCTGACTAATCTGGGTTCGACCTGCGTCGCGCACCTAGATATGGTGAGTGAGTCTCCCAACGGGGGCAGCTGCGTACATTAGGTTTCGAACCCGAGACCTGTTTAAGCTGGAACAAGCCGTTTATCACTCGATCCAACCCTACGTTGGTTCTTCTATTGCTCTTTCTCCACCTTACATTAAGTCCCAGTTGTTCTTTCTTCGTTTTCTCCATCGCCACCACAATCATCATCATCATTTTAATTCATTAAATGACCTTCGAAATCAAGTGAATAACCAATGGTTTCATCTAATAAAAAATCTAAGCCTCCGTATTCGGACATAACTTTATCAACATCAATCACAAATGTTTGAGTGTTCTATCTTTCCCTTAACCAAAATTATTGTTCAAATTTAATGTTACATTAACTAAATTTTGCCATTATATAATTGCAAGTCAATCAAATAGTCAATGCAATAAAAATGGGTCTTAATAAGATTTTAAGAATAAGAAAAATATTCAAATTTGAAGTCTAATTTTTAAGGATATGAACATTGAATTTGATTTAAATAAAGGAGTCCATAAATGTAATAAATAATCAAATTTGACTCTTAGACCTAAGCCTTCTGCTTTCACCATAAATCTCAAGTAAATTCACCATTTGGGTCAAACTTACAAATATTTCGATTTAGTCATTATTCAAGTTGGATCACAAAAAATTTAAGACAAAACAACAAATAAAATTCTTGTAATATATTGTTGATTGCAAATATCGATAATATATTATGGATAGATAAATACATTGATGGATATTTTGTAAAAAAAAAAAGACCGTGAATATATTGTAATAACTAATAATATCATATCTATATTAAACATATTGATGTATCAAAGAATATTTAATTTTATAGTCTTAAAAGAGTTGAACTACCTCTACTAACACGAGTTAATTGAGGTTGATTAAGTTAATAAGATTTTAGATTTTCACTTAAAATTTTGATATTTAAATCGTGTTAATGATCCTCATAAGTGATTCATAAATACCATTACCAACCCTCTCTTAAATTTGTGGTATGCCTCGACTGCCTCCCCTCACCTAAAACTTTATTCTACCAAAAAGGAAAATCTGTGCTAACACGGTAAAAACTAACCTCTTTGACTATAACCATTTTTGGTAAATATTTTGTTGTTGAAATGAATTCCAATGTTGCCTGTTCGTGAACAATTGGTCCGTTCTAAATACTAACATCAAGCTAACCGTAGCAACGTTTAAAATGAAGCTTGCATGCTTCCCCTGGAGCTCGAAATCTCCCCAACCTTGAATGTCCAAAGGGCGCTTTCGGATTCCAAAAAGGAGGAGAGAGAGAAGGTTGCGACCCGCCGGTCGCCACCTACCTGGGCCATGATTAAAGGTTTGGTTGGGGTGTGGGCTCCTCGCTGTCCGGACAAGGTTCTGACTGAAATCCATGGTGAGCCCATATGACGATCATTAGACAATAGACTACGTTGAGCGGTTGGGGGCGAAGGAGGAAAATGAAAACACTATACCGCTAACTCCTAAGGAAAGGAATCTAAACCCAGAGGCACAGAGACAACAAAGAGAGTGGGGATGTCATTTTTTTTCTTCTCAGTTATAGATGATTTTTGCGCAGATAACGTGGGAATGGAATGGAGGAGTCGTCAAATTTTGACTGAAAGGTGACGCGTCGGCTGCAGATGTCATGATAAAAGATTATCGTGTTCGGTGCAAGGTGTGGCTTCTGGTACGGACTGCTGCTGCCACCACAATTATTGGCAAACCCTTTTTGGGGAGTCTTACCATCCACCCACCAGGACATGTTTTTTTTTTTTTCAACAATACAAACTCGCCTGCCTTATTACGTATACGAATTGAAAATCATGTACAAATACAACTTAATCTTGATAAGGATGTTCTAGTAAACATAAGAATGCGTTTGTTTCTAGGTGATACTTCCTTCTTCTTCTATTTTTCTTTTTTCTTTTAAAACAAGCTTTGGTAGAATATCTCTTACATTGGATCTACAAATAATCTATCAATGAGAGGTTATACGTATTAAAAAAAGAAGAAGAAAACTTTGAATTTGAGATATGTTCTTAACCAAATGCTTGACTTTATCAACTGAACTAATCCTCATTAAAGTTTCCTTTTTCTTCTCAATGTTTTGACATAAGACCTCATCCAGTTGGCCCAAAAAATAAAAAAGAAAAAGACAAAAGAGCTGCAGAAAATATCTTCACATTTAAATTTCTCTGCTTTTAACTTAAGGTGGTGGTGTACATGTATAAAGCCTTATAATTTCTTGGTTATTGACCATGGTTGGATTCAAACAAATCTGCCTCTAAATTGTAAATTCTTCTGTATGTTACCGGTAATCAATCGACTACTTGATTGGTTTAGTTTTATAAGGGTTAAAAAGAATGGGGTCCTTTTAATCCAACTGAGAGTCTATCTTCAATCGTTTTGTGTTTGACCATCCCACAACTCTGTCAGGTCTTACTGACAAGAGCTTAAGCACGGACTCATCATTGTTCTTCTCGCAATTATTTGTACTTGCCTCCTTATAGAAATGGCTTCCGTCCAGTTAATTACTTAATTTCCTGGATATTGCCTCTGAGCCTGTCTCGTTCTTGCCATGTGAAGCTGCATGGCCCTCTTCTCACTTGGTTTCATACCAGCCGTTCAATTAAAAATCCCTTATTTTCTACTACAAAATGGACTCTTTCCCCCACCAATCACATATAGTTTCATCTCTAATTCTTTAAGCCGATCTCCAATATCTGCGACAGATTGATAAACTTAATTAAGTAAGATTAATTTTTAATTAAAATCTACCTCTAAATCAAGGTATACAACCATAAAGAATATATAGGCTATTATTGTTGGAAAAAATGGTAAAATAGAAGTCTAGGGTTGCAGATTAATTACTTATTAAAAATATCTGCTTTACTTTCAAGTGGAATCCAATTGACTTTATGAGACAGGTTTGACAGAGAAAATCGAAGCTTATAATAAGAAAAATAATAAACAAAAGTAAAGAAGGAAAGAGTATTAAGCCAAGAAAGAAATTAATTAATATTTAACTCATGCATGATGATATTTAATCAGGGTTAGCAAACTTAACTACACCTTTTAACCATAATCAGCTTTCCACGTGCTATATATACAATCTATCCCAAGGACAATCCTCCCATGACAAACGTCCATCTCTACACAATTCCATTACCTTTGCTTTTCTTCTCTAAAATCAAAAAACAAAAGCAAAATGAAGTTTTTTATGCTGGCGTTAATTAACCTCTCTCTGTTGTTACTCTTTTGTTCTGTTAATGTCGCGACAAACCAAGCCCCATGGCCTTTCACTTTACTGGTTTTGTTCTCAGTCTTACCTGTTTCATCTTTCTTCCTTAACTACTGGCTAGTCCCTGGCGGCTTTGCATGGAGGAATCACCATGTATACTCTCCACAGCTTCGTGGTCCAGCCGGTTGGCCTCTGCTTGGAGCCTTGCCTCAAATGGGTTCGCTTGCTCATCGTAAACTAGCCAACTTAGCTGTTTTGCTGGGTGCAACTAAGCTCATGGCATTGAGCCTAGGAACAACACGTCTGATCATCAGCAGCCACCCTGACACCGCCAGAGAAATCCTCGCCGGGTCTTCATTCTCAGACCGCCCTATCAAAGAATCAGCTCGTTTGCTGATGTTCGAACGCGCCATTGGGTTCGCACCCTCGGGAAAATACTGGCGCCACCTTCGTAGGATTGCCGCGAACCACATGTTTTCTCCGAGGAGAATTTCTTGCTTAGAGGGGCTGCGCCATCGTGTGGCTGACGAAATGCTGGTGGAAGTAAGGAATCGAATGGAGGAAATAGGGGTGGTGGAGTTGAGAGGAATACTGCAAAAGGGTTCCTTAAGTAACATACTAGAGAGTGTGTTCGGGAGTAATTTAGAAATGGAGGAAGAGCTAGGGTTAATGGTGAAAGAAGGGTATGAATTGATATCAGAGTTCAACTGGGATGACTATTTCCCTCTAAGGTTCTTGGACTTTCATGGGGTGAAGAGGAGGTGCCACAAATTGTCAAGCAAAGTGAGAAGTATTGTGGGTCAAATTGTGCAAGAAAGGAAAAAGGTTGCAGAAGTCAATGGTGGAAATGACTTTCTTAGTGCTTTGTTAGCTTTGCCTAAAGAGGATCAGTTGAGTGATTCCGACATGGTTGCTGTTTTGTGGGTAAGCACTCTTTTTTCCCTCTTCGAGATATCCATACAACTTTCAAACTTGAAGTGTATATAGTTTTATCCTAAATTTAGTAACATCTATAATGACCAAAACAAATTAAGAAATTCTAAATCATAAATATCTATGGAGAGTATCTTGGATCCTAGCATTAAAAGCGAAAACGGATAATCAGAGTAATTTATTACTAGCAATCACTTATTAGAACAATCTTCATATGTTGTAACAGTTCATGTCTATTAGATAGAGAAAGGTTCAATTTTATAATAATTACGGTTTCATATCTTTTTTGTTTCTTTCTTGGTTGAGAAGGTATATATATGTTTCGTTTCTTCTCGAAAAGACTGAAAATTTTTTTCCCATGACAAAGTAAGTGCCTAAAAGGGTTCCAAAGATTTGGATAAAGCATCTCCCATATTAAGACACCATGACATGACCATGATTCCACCCACAGTACTGTTTATTATTCCTTAAATACCCTTCATAGATTTTTATACTTTTAGAGTTTTCGAATTTAAATTTTGATCACTAAAATTGAGAGAAAAGTAGATTTCCATTAATCTTGACCAGATCCTTATATTTGCATTACGTGGATTATGATTTAATCTTGTCCTGTTATAATGATTAGGACTTATCCAAATGTAACAGGAAAATAGGTACTCACCTACAAAAACTAGCCAATTCTTAATTACCTTGTGCTTTCCACGTTCTTGGTTGTCGACCCTTCTTCATGCCTCTTTTAACTATTGAGAACCAATTTATATATATATAATATATAACCTAAGATTTGGTCTTGGAACTTGATTTGATATCTTTGCTATATATTCATAGGTCAAAGCAGCTAGATGGAATATATTTTTAGGGATATTATTATGAAGAAAATGTTTAAAAAATTAATATATTATTAATAAATTAAACTAACTTAAAATATGCTTGGCCAGGAAATGATATTTAGGGGAACCGACACAGTGGCTATACTTTTGGAATGGATAATGGCCAGGATGGTTTTGCACCAAAACATCCAAGCTAGAGTCCAGCAAGAGATTGATGCCTGCACTGGCGACCTACCAGTAGGTGCCCATGTTCAAGATTCTCATCTCCCTAATCTCCCTTACCTCCAAGCCGTGGTCAAAGAAGTTTTGAGGATGCATCCGCCCGGTCCACTTCTCTCATGGGCCCGCCTGGCCATCCAAGATGTCCACGTAGGAAAGTGCTTCGTCCCGGCTGGCACGACGGCAATGGTCAACATGTGGGCCATAACCCATGACCCATCTATTTGGAAGGATCCATGGACCTTTAGGCCCGAAAGGTTTCTTGAAGAGGCTGCGGATGTTTCTATTATGGGCTCGGATCTTAGGCTCGCCCCTTTTGGGTCCGGTCGTAGGGTGTGCCCTGGCAAGGCACTAGGGTTAGCCACCGTGCAACTCTGGCTTGCACAGTTGCTCCACCGTTTCAGGTGGCTTCCGGCGCAGCAACACGTCGATCTCTCGGAGAATTTGAGGCTTTCTCTTGAGATGAAAAAGCCATTAGCATGTCAAGTGGTTCCCCGAAATGCAGATCAACATGTCCCATGAAGCATGAAAAGTCAATAAGCAGAAAGTTTAAGCTAGTTAAGTTCTATAATATGTGATTAATGTTAATTAAAATGATGTGACAAATGGGTATGACTGTGGTAAATCCAAAGTGCTAATTAAGTAAGTAGCCATGAATTGTATAACTAGTATAAAGTTATCTAGCTAGGAACTTAAACCCTTGGACTAGCTAGCTAGAAGATCGTCGATGATAACCTGCTCGTCAAACTAGAGAGGGCCCCTAAACTTTGTATACTGGTGGTTTTTGTTAGTTATTATTAATTCGAGTATTGCAAGTTTGAGTCAGTGAAGTTAGCAGATTCCTAAAAGAAAGGCCAATGTTGGATACTTTAAATTAATCTCCATTGTCATCATGGAAGACGGATTAATTATAACTTCATAAGTTGAAAAATCAGTTCAATTAAGGGTTGTTTTTGTTAATTTGGGATCTAACATTTACAATTTTGTTCACTTTTGGGGTCCAACCTTTTAATTTTGATCGATTTAAGATTGAGTCCCAAATTGAAAAAATCATAAATGTTGGATCTCGAATTGAGCAATTAACCTGTTAAAGTCTAAATTGACAAAAGACTTTTAAATTAAACCGATTTTACAACGTTTGGTTCTCATCCTACTAAAATTAGAAGATTTGACCCTAAATCAAGTCATTTCAAAAACATCTAATTTTGAGCAATTAACCTTTTCTTTTACTCCCTATTTTCTGAGGAAAAATAGTTGTATTTTGGATTTATATGTTATAATATAAAAAGTACTTATGAAAACTGATGATCATGGCATATCTTTTTTTTGTATAATCAAAGATATTCATATCCGTTTAACAGTCTACAACTAATCCTATTCGAGCCTTGTTGAATTTTAAATGAGGAAAAGCTTTACCAAACTTATTTTCTTCATTCATAGGACTCGAACTCGAGACCTTATTTAAGGAACATTAAGCTCCTTCCACTCAACCCAACAAGTATTGGTTGATCACGGCGTATCTAGTTGCAGATATAGTACCTATCAAGAGCTAGGAAGGTATTAATGTCCATATGATTATGCATACTCTCATAAGTAAGAAAATTTGGAAAAGTTATGGCATCGTCATCACCTTTATCTTGAAAAATTGAAAGACCCAAAAAAAAAAAGGAAAAGAAAAAAACCAAAAGAAATAAGTTGCAAAAGCTTGTCTTTTGTGCTCCATTGATGTGGGTGGTTGATAATAGAGGCACTAAAGTCATGAGTTTTGTGTTTTCTTAAAATTTACCAGTTAAGGAATCTTGAGAAGGATATGGCATCCACATGGGAAAAATATGTAAAGCCTCTCCTTTTGTTAGGAAAACTAATTAGAAAATAAAGTAACCCCTCTTAATCTCTTTTTACGAAGTATCAAATTTATCTAAATTAATACTATAAACTCTTTAAAAAGCAAGCACTTTTTATTGCCACCATTAACTTGAGTATCTCTTCGACTATTCATTAGTTGAGGTGTAACGACCTTTTTTCTCAGTGGAACTAAAAAGAGAGAGAGAGAGAGAGAGAGAGAGAGAGAGCTGTGACTCTGAGCCACCTTTTAATTCAATTCAGCTGGTTCATATCAAGATTTTTTTCTTTAATGATCTCCTCCCTCCAAGCATACTTTATCCAAAGTGTACAATATTAAAAGTAAAAGAAATAATATTGGGAAAGATTTTTCTTATTTTGAAGGTCAAATTCGAAATACCACTATATGTTTCGAGAACTGAAGAAAAATACTTGCACCAAAGTTTTATATATATATATATATATATATATATAATTTGTGTACTCCAGCATTTAATTTAATTCATTGAGTTTGATTTGCCTTCTCAACCCTCAAATATAAAGAGAATAATGCCTTCAAAATTGTAGCAAGGGGTCCTTAATTGAATTAAAATTCTAACAATAGACCGTTAATTGAATTATATATAAATATAATGTTGAATTTTCAATTAACCAAATTAGAAAGTTAAATCCCAAATCCAATAAAATCACGAACCTTAAACTCCGAATTTGAGCAATTACCTAATTATCAGTATACAATTTTCTCTACATCTCTCTTGGACAATGTAAATGAGAGTCTACGTCCCAAAATAATTTATATTCATGTACTATTAAAAAGTCACGTGATTGTTATTTGGCAGGACTAATCATCCTAATCTTACTTTAAAATGGAAAACCTATCTATATTATATAGAGAGATAAAAGAGCTTTCTATTTTTGCTAGACCAAGGAATCAGAATTTACTTGATTTGTACGGACGACGGCAGGTCTTAAGAAAAAGGGGAAAAAAAAAAGACATTCAGAGATGAAATAAGCACATCCCTCCCTTCCCTTTTTTTTCTTTTCTTTCTTTTTTAACATAAAGTTTTGTATATATTGGGATTAAGACCCACAAAAAGCGACAATGGCATTAAATTAAGTTAATGCAAAGTCATTGGATATTCTAAGTGTAGGCATTATTGTTAGGAAAACATTATTAGAATAGAATAAACTCTTTTGGACCAACCATTTTCCTTTCAAACTTACATGATTGATTATAAAGAATCAGTACAAGGCATGCATGCTAACTAGCTTGATGCCCTAAAGTTTCGGCTTTTATAAAGATCCAAATCTCTCTTTGCTTTTCGTTTTCCTTTCCTTTGTAATCTTTGTAATTATAATGCTAGTATATGAGCACTCTTACACTACACAGCGTGACAAAAGGCAAAGGCCTCTAGCTTTTCCCATCCTTCCCAACAAATTACTCATTAAATTGTTAATGCTCCACAAATCTATTTTCCCATTGAAATGGACCCCACCCATGTACTTCTAGCTAATAAAAATATTCGGTATCCGATGATCATATTGGACCTCGACTAATCAGGAATTGAAGTACGTCAGACCCAAATAAAAGGAAACTTTCTCAAATTTATTTTCTTTATTTAAAAGATTCCAAACTTGACTCCTTACTTAAAGGATATCAGTTCTTTCCACTTGACCTAATAGACATTGGTATCAACTGATCATTAATTAATTCGCCCTTTCAAAACCTTATAGTAGAAGAGTAGTAATTAAGAACTTATAAGGTTGATCATGCTAATTTCCTTTTCCCCATCTCACTGATAATAACAAGCACATTCGTGCCAAAGGCATGCACAAAATTATGCACATTAAACCCACCTTCTAAACCCACTTCAGCTTATTATGCTAAAGGGGTTAAGGGGTTTCATTTGTTTATGGATCATATGATGTTACTTGTATCTAATTAATCCTATTGCAACTACAATAATAAGAGTGCGCATAATCATATAATTGTACAAATTAGTGAGGTAAATCTAGCGACATGCGCATCAAAAACAATTACTCCTTTGTTTCAAATTGAATATCCATCGTATTATTTTAAGATGCTTCAAAAAAATATTCACTAATTTCTCCAAAAAAAAAATTACTGTTTCAACCTTATCATTCATTTAATTTGATATTCATTGGGTAAATGGGTATTTAATTTGAGTCCCATGGGCTTTAGGTGTAAGGTTATCATCTCAAACTCCTCCTACCTACATCTTTCTTCTGTTACATGAATAGTTCTTCTTTATGACCAAAATTACCTTAGCTTTGTAGTTTTTAATCCCACAAAATTGGAATCTTATATTGACAAAAAAATGGAACTTCGGTTTTTACCAAGGAGAATAGCCCGTTATTAACATCGGCACAAGTTCAGGCTCCAGACTAATTTCACTTTTAAGTAGCGACTTTAATTTATCAGAGGATACAGCCCAGTTTCAGTGAACTCCAAGGCCCTCAAGCCTTGAGGCCTCGAACCCCATCATCTTTTCTTTCGATTTTGTATTTGTGGGCTGTGGGCATAAGTGACACTAAACCATCAGTCATGAGTCCTTGGAGAGTTGCTGGATAATAGTTGGGAGTGGTCGTTAAAATACATTCCCAGGAAAAGGAATGTGGCGGCTAGCTGGCTTGCGAAATGGAGCTGCTCTCGGCCGAAGGGTATTGTGCATTTGAGCCGGCCTCCAAGTGGGCTTGCGAGTTGGTTATTGGTTCATATGTTGGGGATTAGACACCCGTGCAACTAAACTTTAATTTGGGCTTCGGCCCGTTTTACCACAAAAAAAATAGAATAAGGAGAAAAAGGACCGGTTTTATAAAAGTTATATCACATACATAGAAAGTACAACTTTTAGTTGGTTTTCAATCAGTCCCTTTAATTATAACGAGGGGTTAGGCCCGCACTGTCACCACGGATTGTTGAAAAGCTTTAATTACATACGTACAAAGAATAAGGCAATTAGATATGAGATATTTGTGTTATTTCTTTTTAGGAGTTTGTAGCATTTCTGAAATATGTAAATTAAAAATTGTTGTTTAGAATATTTATGAGAAATAGAGTAGAAGAATAGTGAAGAAACTTCATATAGTAATTTTGTACTAATTAATTAAGTATATTGTAATCTAAAATATCATTATATAAATAACATGATAACGATGATTCAATCCATAATAAAATTGATATAATTGATTGCTCTTTCTTTGTTATGTCATCTATCTTCTTGATATACTTGTTGAGATTAATGGACCGACCAATCTTACAAATCTCAGCATTGTTTTGGAATTCCTTGCAGCTACATAAGGAAGCATATAAAATTAGGTAGAAATTAATGATCACATAGCATAATTAAAGATGAGAAAGAAGAAAGAAGAGAGTGCCATAGAAGAGTAGACCTTGATAAAAGATTTGCTATAGCCTCTGCTCCTTGATCAACTGCTGTAAATTGTATTGTCAACAGCTGCATATCCATAGGAAGTTCTTGTAAAGGAAACATGATTGGCAACCTTATTCATCTTCCTTCTTTTTAATTCTATTGAAAAGAAAAGTTTTATGAGTGAGCAAGAAATATATCAAATTCCATTTTCCCATAAAGCCCTTCTCAATAACACATGTGCCACAATGGTCTATAAGACTAAATGGACCACCAATGGCAACAGACGGCCCCTCTTTTAAAGCCTTCAAAACATTACTTATTCCTGCAAAAATAAAGAAACTTCGATCATTAGATGTGGGAAAGGAACATTCATAAGACACTACTGACTACTAACTTGAAAATAAGAAACATTCTTTTTCTTTTAAGAATAGATTAAGATTTTTGGTCTTTTGAAAACCATTGAAAGAAAGCCTTCAACTGAAAAAGTATAACAAATCCGCAACACAGACAACCAAAATTAATGGCATTGTTCGAGCAACCTACAGTTCTAAAAGCCAAGAAGGAACTCACCCAATGGTTCTTAATTCTATATAGAGGAAGAAAAACATGAAAAAAAAATGAGAGATAGATTTGTAACAGTACCTTTAATAGAGCTATCTCTTTGAGCTGAGTCAACTTGATGAGTTCAGCTGCAGTATGAAGTTTGTAGTATTATGACTCTCGGTGGAATTTAGTTAGTTTTAACTTCATCACAAAAATTGCACCAATAACTGAAAAAATTAAAATAAATAAAAAAAGCTTATTAAAAAGCTAAATTGTAAAGTTAGAGAGAAGGCAAAAAGAAGGGAAAAAATCGAATTAACTGATTCTGAGCACAGACGACTTGCGATATCCATGGTGTAAAGGATACTTTATATCCTTAGGATATATTCTCTCCTAGAATTAAGCTATGTAAATCCCTTAGAATTAAGCTAATCAATTGTAAATATTTACTATCATTTATTTTACCACTATATTGTACTTGTATATAAAGGATATTTTCCTAGTAATAAAATATGCCTTTAATCTCAATTGTTCTCCATTGTTAAACCCTAACAGGTATCTTATTCTCTACATGGTATCAGCCTTTCTTACGGATAATTCCTTCTATTGATCCTGGTTCTTTCTTCTCCCATGGCCTCTTCAATCTCAATTTCCTCACCCTCTATTGCCCCTATCACCATCAATGCTACTACTCAACTACCATTGAAACTCACCTCTCAAAATTTTTCTTCCTGGCGTGCTCAGTTTGATGCACTACTCACGGGATTTGATCTCAATGGCTATGTGGATGGAACCACCACATCTCCTCCAAAAGAGATCCAGCAGGATGGGAAAACTGTTTCCAATCCTGCTTTCAATTTTTGGCTACGGCAGGATAAATTGATCCTTCATGCCATTATTGCCTCCACTTCTGAATCAGTGATGCCTTGTATTGCTTCATCGAAGTCTTCCTTTGAAGCATGGCAAAAGTTGCTCAAACTCTTTGCGAACAAGACTCGTTTGCGTGTTCTTGATCTGAAGAATTCTCTTCAATCTACTCGGCGAAACAATCAACCTGTCGCAGAGTATCTTACCAGGATGAAGCAAATCGTGGATGACTTGAATCTTGTTGGAACTGCTGTTGATGATGATGATTTAATTCTCTACATTCTCACTGGTCTTGGATCCGACTTTAGGGAATTTACTACTGCTATTCGCACTCGTGAGTCTCCAATTTCATATGAGGAACTGTATGACAAATTGATTGCTTTTGAGATTAGTCTCAAGCAAGATGCATCGAATTATGATGTTGCTGTCCTTTCAGCAAATCCGGCCAAGGGAGCCCCTGGGAGTTTTTCTTCTTGCAATTCCAACTATCGGCGTGCTAGTCGCCAATTAAGCACTGAACCTATTCGTACCTACTCATCCAACTCCTCCAAGCCAATCTGTCAAATCTGTGACAAGGTCGGGCATGTTGCAAAGCAGTGCTATCGGGGGAAGTCATTTTTCAATTCAAAACCTACTGCTCAGTATGCCAGTGCTTCTTCAAATGGCAAATCTTGGTGTCTTGATTCTGGTGCCTCTCATCATGTGACCTCTAATCTGAAAAATCTTACTATTGCCTCTGACTATGATGGTACATATGCTATTAAAATAGGCGATGGCTCAGGTTTGTTGATCTCTCATACAAGTGACACTAAGATTGTTACTTCTGACCATTCCTTCATACTTAAGGATGTCTTATGTGTTCCTGCAATTGATCAGAATTTAGTTTCTGTTTCGAAATTTTGTAAGGCCAATAACGTTACTGTTGAATTTGATTCTGATCAATTTTTGGTTAAGGATGTGCAGACCCGATCGATCTTGACACGGGGGTTGAACGTGGATGATGTCTACCAGTTTCCTTCTGATTTTCAGCCGTCCAAACCTGTTGTTTTCTCTGCTGTTCGTGTGTCTTCACAGGATTGGCACAAACGGCTAGGTCATCCCTCCAAATTGATCTTACATTGTACTCTTAAAGACTATTCTCTTCCCTCATTTTTTACGGATTTTCAATCTTGTAATTCGTGTCTTTGTAATAAGAGTCACAAATTGCCATTTGGTGTGACTTCTCTATTTAGTTCTAGGCCTTTAGAACTTCTTTATTCAGATGTTTGGGGTCCTGCACCTGTTGACTTTTGTGATGGTCATCGTTATTATGTCATTTTTGTTGATCATTATACAAAGTATGTCTGGCTCTTTCCTTTAAAAAGGTGTTCTGATCTATTTCTCTTGTTCTCTAAATTCAAAGCAGTTGTTGAGAAATTTTTTGATACTCAAATTCTCTCCATATATTCTGATGGGGGAGGTGAATATGTGAAACTAAAAAACTATCTTGAATCTAATGGCATTACTCACCTTCAAACCCCTCCGCACACTTCTGAACACAATGGTTTTGCTGAGCGACGCCATAGACACTTGGTTGAAACTGGCCTTACCCTCTTACATCAAGCATCTTTACCCCTTAAATTTTGGAACTATGCCTTTCTTACTGCAGCCTACCTTATAAACAGACTACCTACACCTACTTTAAATTTTCGTTCTCCCTTTCAAGCCTTATTTCACAAAGCTCCTAATTATGCTAAACTTTGAGTGTTTGGATGCCTTTGTTACCCCTGTCTTCGGCCCTATAACAAAAACAAGTTTGAGCCTCGCTCCAAACCATGTGTCTTTCTTGGCTATTCCAACAACAAAAGTGCCTATCTCTGCTTTGAATTAGAATCTTCCAAACTTTATGTGTCTAGACATGTCATCTTTGTTAAAGGTACATTTCCTTTTTCACAAACATCTCCTACTTTGGATTCTGAGTCTGTCTTTCATTCATTTTTACATAATCCTAGTTTATTTGTCCTCCAAAACTCTAAGTCTTTAGTGTCTACATCTCCGCCTGTGACATCATCTTCGCCTGCTTCCGCATCATTATCATCAGGTACTGTTTCTTTAACTGATCCTACATTACCTTTGGGCCATGGTTTGGTTTCTTCTTCATCTGCTACTGCTGCTCCTGTCTCGGATACTTTACATTCTCCAAGTACTAATATTTCTCTGCCACAGCATGATTCTAGTCCCTTTGAGATCCCTTCGATGCCTCACCCGCATCCTATGGTTACCAGGGCAAAGAATCAAGTTTTCAAACCGAATCCGAAGTATTTTCTGGCTACTAAGCATCCGATTAGTGACATTGAACCAACTTGCTTTTCTCAAGCAAAGAAGGATTCGAATTGGAGGGCAGCCATGTCCGATGAACTAAATGCCTTACTTCGAAATGGTACGTGGGAACTTGTTCCTCCATCTCTATCTCAAAATTTAATAGGCTGCAAATGGGTATTTCGACTCAAGAGAAATCCTGATGGTTCAATTTCTTGGCATAAGGCTCGGTTAGTTGCTAAAAGGTTTCATCAACAGCCTGGCATTGATTTCTCAGAGACTTTTACTCCTGTTGTCAAGCCAACAACAGTGAGGATTGTTCTTTCCATTGCTATTCAGAACAACTGGTCAATATCTCAGTTGGACGTCAACAATGCTTTTCTTCATGGTCATTTATCCGAGGAAGTTTTCATGAAACAACCTCCTGGCTACATTGATTCTTCTCATCCACATCATGTTTGTAAATTGTGCAAGGCAATCTATAGGCTTAAACAAGCGCCTCGGGCATGGTACACTGAGCTGAATAATTTTTTACTTCAGTATGGATTTCATCAATCCAAGTCAGATTCTTCTTTGTTTCTCTACACCAAAGGTGATGTCCTTGCTTATTTTCTCGTATATGTGGATGATATAATCTTGACAGGGAACTCTGATTCTTTTCTCCAACAATTTGTTCATGGCTTGTCTTCCAAGTTCTCATTGAAAGATCCGGTTCCTCTAAGTTTCTTTCTTGGCGTTGAAACTATATCCACAGCCAAGGGTATGTTTCTAACACAAAAGAAATATATTGGAGACCTCTTAAGCCGCACCAACATGCTGGACTCTAAACCAGTAGAAACGCCAATGTCCTCTTCGGTGTCTCTTACTTTACATGATGGTAAGCTACTTCCGGATCCAACAGAATACAGAAGTGTAATTGGTGCTTTGCAATATCTATCAATTACAAGACCTGGCATCTCATTTGCTGTGAATAAATTGGCACAAGTTATGCATAGTCCTACTGATATTCACTGGCAAGCCTTGAAACGAGTTCTTCGGTATCTCAAAGGTACTATTTCGGCTGGAATTTTTCTTGCTAAGTCCAAGTCTTGCTCTATTTCCTTAACTGCTTACACTGATGCTGATTGGGCTGGAGATAAGACTGATAGAAAGTCTACCTCTGCTTACTTGGTCTACTTTAATGGCAACCTTGTTTCTAGGAAGTGTCATAAACAGAGGACGGTTGCTAGGTCTTCTACTGAAGCTGAATACCGAGCAATAGCCACTACAGCCGCAGAATTAGCTGGCTTCAGAACCTTTTATCAGAATTTCAACTTACGGTTTCCTCTCCACCCATCATTTATTCTAATAATATCGGTGCTACATATGTCTCTGTGAATCCTGCTCTTCATTCTAAAATGAAGCACATCTCAATTGATTTTCACTTTGTTCGAGACAAAGTTACTGCTGGTCTTTTACAAGTGAAGCATGTCTCAACTCAAGATCAGCTAGCTGACCTTCTCACCAAACCCCTTCCACGCCAAAAATTTCAGCAACTGTTCTCCAAGATTGGTGTCACCATTAGCGCACCATCTTAAGGGGGCGTGTAAAGGATACTTGATATCCTTAGGATATATTCTCTCCTAGAATTAAGCTATGTAAATCCCTTAGAATTAGGCTCATCAATTGTAAATATTTACTATCATTTATTTTACCACTATATTCCTAGTAATAAAATATGCCTTTAATCTCAATTGTTCTCCATTGTTAAACCCTAACAGGTATCTTATTCTCTACACATGGGACCATCTAATCAATTAAAGGCGCATATTAAAATTCATAGATTATAAGGAAGAAAAATCTGAATTTATGAAAGAATAATGTTAAAGGTAAAAGGAAAAATAAACATTAGAGTAAAATTAAACTAAAAAGAAACAAAATTTAAATACCTGCAAGCAGTCCACGTAGTTCAGTATTTTTGGTTATCAATTAAACATAGAGGGCCAGGCGTGTTATTCAATCCATGGGAACTAATAAGAAAGGTGAAGAGAAACAGAAGGATTAGCAGAGTGTTTATTATTTACAGTAGTTCAATTTTACTCGAAAGAACAAACACTAATTTATTACTCTTATGTTAGGTATCGAACATCTGCGATATATTAATTTTTATGACTATTTTTTCACATGTGAAAATTAAATTGAGGTTTCATGAAATTGTTGTACGCTAACCTTGGTCAGTCTTAACAACCATTCCCACAAAGATCATCACCAATTTTGGTTTCATCTGTAGCAGGCTGTCTTCATCAATTTGATTTAATGAAGGTTCCCAAATTGTGACCCGTAGTTGCACCCAATTGTTATCAGTTTCTGTAGGAAAATGTCATTTTGTATTAAAATTTGTGCATCTATAAATTGGAAACCAATAGTAAACTAATGTGTTGAATGTTACCTTTCTCTTCGTAGGAAGAGGTCGCTTTGAAAAAACGTCTGAGATATGGCATAGGACAATCTTTCACTGGTATTATCTTAGTGATTCTGGAGGAAAATATTACAATTTCTCTTTTCACTAATATATTTCTCATATTAGGTACTAATACTTCAAACATTGAGATTTTGTAAACATCTACTTCGGTCAGCAATAGGGCTGTTCATGCAACCCGAAAAAACCGATAACCGAACCGAACTGGTAACTAGATTAGGGTTTTGGAATGTTCATATAAAAACCGAATGAACCGAATGAACCGAATGGAACCCGAATGAACCGAATAAGTTAAAATTTTAAAAAAATACTTGATTTTATTAGCCTAAAATTAAAAGACCCAAAATTTTTATAATCTTATTTGAGCTTTTATAAAAGAAAAAAGTTCTAAATTTAATGGATTTCAACTATCCGAAAACTCGCAAAAAAATCCGAACCGAACCGAAGCGGTAGGGTATTAAAATCTTAATATCTGAACCGAACAGAACTGTTTACACCCCTAGTCAGCAATGCCAAAAACATAGAAAACATACCTGATTTGAATCAATGGTCAGATTCCTTTGCTGTCAAAGAACCCATATTCCCCTATTTATTTCTTTTTACCTGAGCGACTTTCCAAATTCCTATCAAATTCCAATTGACCCAAGCTATCGAATGGTCAGGATAGCACCACCAAACAAAGAAATACAGCTTTAATAGCAGCTTTTGATACAAAGACAATCCATGGAATGCAAAAAATAGAGAAAACATACCTGATTTGAATCAATAGTCAAATTCTTTTGCTGTCAAAGAACCCATATTCCCCTATTTATTTCTTTTTACTTGAGCGACTTTCCAAATTCCTATCAAATTCCAATTGACCCAAGCTATCGAATGGTCAGGATAGCACCACTAAACAAAGAAATACAGCTTTAATAGCAGCTTTTGATACAAAGAAAATCCATGGAGAAAACATACCTGATTTCAATCAATAGGGGAATTTTTGTTGCCATCAACGAACCTATATTCCGTTTTTTACATATAATATAGGAACGATCTATTTTCTTTCCCCTTTACTAAAGAAGGCTGGGGGAAGAAAGAAGATGAGAGCTATAGAAAGAAAAGAACAATTTGGGCAAAAATAAGGAGCAAAGAAAGAAAAGAAGAGAGAAGATCAATAGGGGAATTTCAACGATTTTTTCCTTCCCCCTTACTTATTTTAAAGGTTAAAGCTACAAAAAGAAAATAAGAGTTACAGAAAGAAAAGAAAGAGATAAAGAAAATAAGGGGAAAGAATGACGCTCTGTGTTTGCATGAGATTCACAATAACCTCGTAAATATAGTTTTATTAATTAAAAATACTTGATATATAAAATCTATATTCCATCATATCAAAGATGGAGCATATTAGAGGAGGAGGGGTGCAATTGTCATCCCCTCATTAGCTCATTTTTTTTTCTCTTTTTCATTTTGTATGTTTTGGGCCTTTTTTTTCTTTCTTTTTTATTTTTTATGTTTTGGGCTAAAAGCCCATTAGTTTTTTCTCTTTTTTTCTTTTAAAAATTTTGATACTTTCTTTTATTTTTGAAAAAATTTATATATTTTTTGTAGGAATTTTTTCACCTTTAATAAGTCTAAAATAAAGTTTAGCTTGGAGATTTTGTTGGGTTTGAGAAAATTTTTTCACATTTTGGTATATTATATACATTGTTAAAGTTTATTTATTATTAAAGAGTTGGCAAATATTTTTATTTAATTATTAATCAATATTTTCAACATATGTATAATATTTTGTATATGTAGTTTTATTATTAACTAATTAACATTATCTATGTATATCAAACCAATTTTTTATATACATTTTGTATTACATTTTGGTTTACATATAATATCAAGATATGATTGTATGGATTGATCTTAAAGTATTATTTATCCCCATCATATGAAAGATGGAGCATATTAGAGGAGAATGGGGTGCAATTGTCTCCCTCATTGGCTCCTTTTTTTTTTCTCTTTTTCATTTTGTATGTTTTGGGCCTTTTTTTTTTCTCTCTTTTTTTATTTTTTATGTTTTGGGCTAAAAGCCCATTAGTTTTTTTCTCTTTTTTTCTTTTAAAAATTTTGGTACTTTCTTTTATTTTCGAAAAATTTTATATATTTTTTGTAGGAATTTTTTCACCTTTAATAAGTCTAAAACAAAGTTTAGCTTAGAGATTTTGTTGGGTTTGAGAAAATTTTTTCACTTTTTGGTATATTATATACATTATTAAAGTTTATTTATTATCAAAGAGTTGGCAAATATTTTTATTTAATTATTAATCAACATTTTCAACATATGTATAATATTTTGTATATGTAGTTTTATTATTAACTAATTAACATTATCTATGTATATCAAACCAATTTTTTATATATATTCTGGTTTACATATAATATCAATATATGATTGTATAGATTGATCTTAAAATATTATTTATCCCTATCCTCTCATGTTTCTAAAAAATAAAATTTAAATACTTGAAATTTTAAAAAAAATTCCGGAGCGTAGCCAGGGTTATTTTCTAGTAATAATCTATAATCTATAACACAATCTTAAGGAGAGGCCTAGAATGTTGGGGGGGGGCATTTGTCACCTCTCCATTGGCTCTCTCCTTTTATTTTTTTAAATTTTGTCATTTTTTTACTTTTATTAATTGTTATATTTAAAATAATATTTTTATTATTTGAATATTATTCTTTAATATTAATTTTTATATAATAATACTATTTTAATATTTTATAATATTTATTTAGAATAAATGTTTAATATTTAGTATGTTTATATATTTATTTATATTATAATTTGAATATTATTTTTAAATATTAGATTTATATAATAATATTTTTTTATATTTTTTTAAAATTTTTATCATATTTATTTAATTTAAATATTTAATATTATATATCTTTTACTTATACTATTTATAATACTTAAAAATATTATATATATAGTATATATTACTATATATTACTATACTATATATTACTATTAAATATTTATATATATATTTATATTATTATTTGAATATTATTTTTAAGTATTAGTTTTATAGAATAATGTTATTGTTTTAATATTGTATCATATTTATTTGATTTAAATATTTAATATTATATCTATATATATATTACTTATTCTAATATATATATATATAGTATATATTACTATATATTACCATATTATATTTATATATATTATATATCTGTATCTGTATCTATATAACTATCTTAAACAGAAGCTAGCCTCACATTATATGGGAAGAATTTGTTAGTTTCCATTAGCTTTTTTTTTTCCTTTTCAATTTTTTTTTTACTTTTACTTTTGTTTTCATTTTTTCTTTATATACATATATATTATAAGGCCTAAAATTCTTGTAGTGGTACTTGATACTACTTGATTGGGTTGATCTTTTTTTTTTTTTCATTTTGTTCTTTAAGACAAGATATAGAGCCAACCATTATATCATCAAAATAATTTAAAAAATAATAAAATATATAAAATAAATATAAACATACTGTCACACCCCGATCCTGAGGGGGTCGAAATGTGACAATCGCCGCGTATTAAAGATTTCGGACGGCGCGCTTCGCCCAAAACCTTAAACACGCAAGGCTAATGATACTCGAGCTATTGAACACAAAACAGCGTCAATAGACATATAAAATATACTTTGTTTTATATTAACTGGGCCTTGGTATAAAGTGGATGTTTTACAATTAACAGAAAATACTAGTAATTTTAACAGTTCTAAAACTTTTCCTTTTATCTATAGGCGGGAAATATTTTATAGTATTTACAACACATCAAACAGGGAACTTGTAGGAAAACATAGCCGGTGGATCCCCGATGGTGGTATACAAAAACTTATTTACATACTTGTGGAAAATGTCGGCGCCGGTCGGGCTGTCTTCTCGTATAATTCCTACCTTCTATCTACAATTCTTCAACCTGAAAAGGGGTTTTGAGAAAATTAGGGTGAGCATATAATTGAATGCTCAGTGAGTGAGACAAGACTGTAATAAGGAAGCTTCACATATAAAATTTAAAGAAAAACTAATGAAGGATCGAAATGCAGTGTGATTAAAATTTACAACATGCCCGTCGACGTGTAAGCCTCTAGCCGTCGACGGGTAAGAGGTTTGGTGACCATTGTTTTCGAAAAACCAAGGCATCCGTCCACGGGTAAAGGGGCAGACGTCCACGGCTAAAATTTCCAAGGTGCAATGAATCCTAGACGTCGACGTCTCTCCATTTAACCGTTGTCGGAGGAAAGTTTCTGACTTGATGAGGTTTGCATATTGGTATACCCGTCGACGTCTAACACTCTACACGTCGACGGGTAAAAGTTTCTGACTTCGAATAAATTCAAGTCATTCAGTCATCCGGAGACGGGCAAGGGTGTACCCGTCGACGGGTGACTAGGGCCAATACTCAAATTGGGTAGTAAGCAGAGACGTCGACGGGCAAGCGTTTAGCCGTCGACGGACAAAAGTTTCTGACTTCATGCGAAATTGAGTTTTTTACCCACCCGTCGACGTCTAATCATACGCACGTCGACGGGTAATTGTCTCAGGGTACCAATTTAGGGAAATTTGCATATAAAGTACAATCTTTCAAAGTTCAAAAATAAACAGATTAACTAGATTCAAAAAGGGCTTGCCAAAACACGTTGTTCAAACCCCACCCGGCCAAGATGGGATTCGAACCCGTCGAGATGATTTTTCTTTATTATATTATAAGAAAAGCCCATTTCCCGACGTTGGCATGAACCTTCACTACGGGTGGCACGTAGCTATGTTCATAGTTCTCCCACAGGGGTCATACATTACCATTACTGTGCGCACGAAAGTCCCCTGTACCATCCACCCCTTGTGGGAGTGATAAGCCTACTCACGCCGGCTCCACAAGCTCGGCCTGTGAGAGGCGCCACTGCAGTGACCTCTAACCATCCACCAACATTCGCATTAGTTAAAACAATCATCTCATAAAAATGCATGACCTTGTATTTCACGAAAACATTTCATTCACACATAGAAATATAAAACAGAGATAAGCATACAAGAAATCTCTGAAAAACTCATTTTAGTCTATTGAGTCTCACTCACAAGCTTAGGGAGGGTGTGCACTCCCACTAATCCTCCTTTTCTTGATCCTTAGTAGAGGGTTCACCACCTATATGATTGACCAAATAATGGATTAAAGCAACTAGAATGCCATTTGAGCTATTCTTGTCAAAATTAACTAGTTATTGACTAAATGCATCAATTTAAGGTCTAAGGGTCTAAATTAAGTTCTAGTGATCCTATAAGCATTTTTAAGGCGTGAGCAAATTTGTTTCGCCAAACAGCACCTGTGCATACTTTCCGTTGGGGCTAACTCTTTATAACGAAAAAGTTGGACGATTTTGTCCCTAGAGTAGGTGAATTTCGAACTGGACAAGTTAGAGGCGTGGGAATTCCGTGATTCCAATTCCAACAGTTTAAACGCGTCGTAGGGGTGCCGTACACCGAAAATGGTCGTATTTTAACACCTACATGGTGTTTTGGAGGGAAAAATGCATTTTTCCTTACGCTTGGAAGGGTCATAACTAAATATGGTGTTTGCTTAAGGGTGTTGACCTCCTACATCTATTCCTACACCTATTTATGACTTGTACCATCCTTGAATGGCATAATACAAATCCCCTAAACGGTACCTGCCCAAGGTGGCCACTATTAGGCCGAGATATAGGTTTACTCTATAGCTACACTGATCATTCTTCTTCCTTCCAGTTTCTCAATTCGCAACACTCCCTAACATCGCCAAACTCCCACTTATGAGATAAAATTCCATAGCTATGACCGAAATTATAAGGCTTCCTCTAGGGTGGCACAATGTTATTTCATGAAACTTAGTTATTGGCTCATTTGACTTAGTTTTTCTTCATTCAACTAAGTCCTTTCTAAATTCAAGGAACTGCCTGAATCCTCTTCTTCTCTATTGGTTCCTTAATTCTATAGGCATACATATCATAGGGGTTTTGGAGCCATAAACCAATAATAATCAGAGAATTTACCAATTATTTATATATGAAGTTCAAAATCATCATTTTATAATTAGAATCACAAAAAAAGATAGAGGGAATTGAAAACAAACCTTCAGCTTTTAATAAAGGTTGAAAGCTTGTAAGTTTGCTGAGATTCTTTAAAGTCCTTCTTACAATTCTCTTGATATAAGTGTTGCTTGGAGGGTAAAGTGGTGGATTTTCTTAAAAACTATGGTGAGATTTCAGAAAGAGAGTGTTTGGGTGAGAAGATTTTAAAGCTTGGAGGCAAGGAAAATGGAGGGAAAGCTACAAGGGCGTCCGGCCATGCAAAGGGAAAAGGAAGAAGGGGACTTAAAAATTTTGGGTCTTGAAATTTCTGGACACTTTTGTGTCAATTTACGAAAATGCCCTTACTAAATTTTAAAAATTTCCTTTGCGTCCTGAAGAGTAACTATGTAAATTGGGCTAAATAAGAGAGGTTTAAAAACTGGAACCAATTGGCTATATTTTATAAGAATAGGGTAAGTTTATCAAAAGATTTAAAACATTAACTTATTGGGAGAAATTTCTCATTTTAGCATTTAAACTTGTGCAGGGGTAAAATGGTCAATCTATTAGCATGTGGCTTCAATGTAATTTAATGTAGAACTAGGTATCACACATACAATCTTATTTTGGAGAAATTATTTTATGATTCGTCTCATCATGTCATCTATAGGACCAACCAATAAAATATTATCAACAAAAAGGTTTTTCTACAATTACTAATACCCTACCTCTACTAATATCCTTAATTTCAGGATTTATCCATTAAATCTTATTTTTTAAAATTAAGGGCTAAATTTTAACAATTATTTTGAGTTGGCAAACTTTTATTGGTTGATCCTAAAATCGATTTTTAAGTGATTGTAATCGAATTTGAATGTGTTTTAGTGTGAACTATTAATATGTTTTAGTATTCAATATATATAATAGAAAGTAAATATTTGACAAACAGTTGAAATTGATATGGTGGCTAATGTATTTACTTTTATTGTAAGTGGTTGAGGGTTTGAATTTTTTTGGTTTCAATTAATTTTGTTGATCGCAATTAATTTATTGACTAACATTATACTCAATTTATTGACTAACATTATACTCAAATCTAACATGGTTATAGGTGTGATGATGAAATTAAGAAATGTGATATGAAAAAGTTAAAAAAAAAAGGAAACTAAGAGTTGAGCAAAAAAAAAAAAGGGATTGGAATAGGTTGAATTTGCTCTAGATTTTTTAATGAATATGCTAGTGTTCTAGTTTTGCTTTTGACGTTTGTTAATTTCTGGTTTCATCCTTCCTATGTTTGTTTTTTAGTTAGAGTCTTTCACTCATATTTTCTATTTAGTTTTGCTTTCGATGTTGGTTGATTTCTGATTTTCATCATTCCAATGTTTGTTTTTCAGTTGAAGTCTTTCACTTATATTTTTTGTTTTGTGATGGAATCTTATTTTCTATTGGATTGTTTTGTGTTCTTTCTCAATGAATTAATTTTCCTTACCTTTCAAAAAAAAAAAGAATTGTACAAAAAATAAAATAATATGAAAAGTTACCCTTGCAATATATTTGACCAGTTGTAAGTTTCATCTAAAATCCTAAATAAAACATAAGGGATTAATTATGGACTGATCATAAAGCGACTGACTGTAACCTTTATCTATACAGAATTAAGATTTTGCACCAAATTTTGTTATCAATTTAAAAGATTTAGTTCTAGTAATTTTTTTTTAATTTACAACATTTAGCATCAAATATTTTAATTTAAATATATATGTAATTGTAATTATGTCATTCATGTTACATGATAACTCCGCACAATCAATTCCATAAATAAGAGGATTGAAATTACTGCTTCTAAACTTTTTTCCTTCTCTTTAGCAAATTCGGCGGTACACTTAGATGCGGATAGGCACGAGTTTTCGGCCTGGAAAAACAAAGACAGAGACTGGGCAAAGTACAGACGAGAGGGCAAAGCATAGACGAGACGTCGAGAAGATTTGGTACCGAATCCGCAGAGCCCTGGGTTCGGGCCTGGCCCAATATCGAGCGTACAAGTTTGCTCTTCCGCACATATGTCTGTTACGTGGCAGCTAGGCGTGGAGACACGACATCTGCATGTTGTTTTCCGTGCAGACAGCGGTGCTAACTTCAATTCAAATTTTCAAAAAGATTCGCCTCACGAGGCTCCGAAAAATATACCCAGCCAGCAGCTAACAAGTCTTAAAACTTTTTTGGGTATTTGCTTCTATGGCCCTGCTACTTTTTCAAATTTGTATATTAGAACCACATGTTTATACAATATTCTCATATCTAAAATCGTATATTCTAGATACAACCATTTCAAGAAAGACTAAAATTAATTTAGAAAATTGATAAATAGAACCTTATGGAAAAAGTTGATGTATGATGGAATAAAAAAATATATTAATTATATAAAATTAAAGCATAATTCTCCTTAGGCATCATCTTCATAATTTGATATAAAATTAAACTAAAATGGTAAATAAGTATTGGCTAGTTTGGTAGCTCGTGTGATGTAGTGGTTGGATATCATTTTTATTCAATCATACATACTGATGCTTTAATAGTAGAAAAATTGTGAGGTGCAGTTGGCTAAATTGGCAGCAAACCGATTGCATTGGAGCCATGAAGTGCCATTGGTGGAATTTGCACATTTCATCATTATTGAAACCAATAATATTAAATTATAGTATTATAAATTTTGTTCAATATGTATCTAGATTAATATATTTTATTAACTTTGTATAAATTATCAGAAACATCGTATATTATCATTATTAGTATAATTTTTAAGCTCTACAAGTGAGGTTAAAAAAATAACACATATTCCACTATTTAATTTATTAATTAACTAATGTTTATAAAAAAATATTTGTCAACATTCTAACATTACATGTGATTCACATGATGTGAAGTTGTACAATCACTCTAACATGATGTAAGATAATTTTCTTTATGTAAATGTATATTTTATATTAAAGTATTAAACGACTAACTTATAATCAATTAATTTTAGATAAAGAGGCTTAATTTAAATGTAAATTATAACTTTAAGTTAAAGTAAAAGGTGATACGAGATTTTAATGCTTTAATATTGCATTCAACAGTTAAAAAAAGAGATATTCTTTTACTTTTCATGCCCAAAATGAATTTCTGTCATCAAATCAAATTTAGAGAATATGACAATCTAAATTTAGCTTAGCAATTGTCAGATGTCATTGACCAAGCTTTTAACTTTCATTCTTTTCTTGGATTTTCATATTCTAATGGCAAAGGACGAGGTCAGGTTTCCTAGCAGATAGAAATATAGAGGTAGATTTCGGCCAAAAAAAAAAAAGAGAGGTAAATTGAGCTAGGTCTCAATTTGAGTTCTAACCTTTTAATGGCCCAACTCTAACGGGGTTAATTGGAATTTAGATAAGAAACATGGGCTAATGCAAAAATTTAGAAGGTATAGGCACCTTTTTTAAATGAATTAAGACAGAAAAATGACAGAGCCCCCGCCGGACAAAAATAAAAATGGCAAATAAAAGCAGAAAAAGAAATCTCCCTCCACTCCAAATTAAAAAAAAAAAAAGGAAAATCCCCCTTGGGCGGCGTCGTTTGAAGCTTAATCAAGATAAAGCAACCACAGAGACACTCAGTTCCTACTCTCAAAAGATGCAATTGAACTTACTCGCCAATTTCTAGACGGCCACGTTACCTATTTGTGGTAGTTAGAGCGAGTATAATCTTTTTATCATGAACCGCGAGTAGGTGATTTCTGATGAGCACCAGTATTTTGAAAAATATTTTTCAATATTTTCCTGAAAACAAGGAAAAATAAAATCCCTTTTTTATTTTACGATCTATAACCTCTTATTCAGGCAAAAATTATTTTCGATCCTTCCTCTTCGTTTTCCCTCTCTTTTCCTGTCTTTGGAGGGAAAGGAAAAACTCCAAAAAGAAAAAAAACACCGAAACAGAGCTCTCTTCTTCGACTCTTACCAAAAATCTAGGGTTTTAGTTCACTGATTTTCGCTTCTCCTTTTTCTCTCCGGATTTTGTTTGAGCTTTGCTTGTTCTTCCTTTGCTTCATTTTCTCGAACACTTACTTTCAGCTTAGCTTCTTTACATACTGATAGTGTCTGGTTCGATTCGATTCTGTTTCAGGTAAGGAATTTTTTGCTGAAGTCACTTTTAGCTAAAAGCTGGTTGCTTTAGTTATTGTTTACAGCTTAGTTCCGTTGCACTTTCTTTCTCTCTAGGGTTTAATTTTTTTGGCCAAGCAGCTCTGTTTAGCTTGACTCAAACACCCTATTTTTGGTACTGCTTTGGTGATTTTTGTTCGAGAATCGATGTGGTTTAGTTGATTTAATTGATGCATTTTTCATTTCTGGGTGGTTTGTTTGCAATTTTTTTTTTTCTAAATGTAAGTGTAGCGTTTTGTTTTGGGGAACAGGTGTTAGGGTTTTGAAATTTTGTTTGATTGGTGTAGAATAGTTTTTGCTCTAAGTTTCATCATTGAAATCTGAAATGTGCGGGGTGGAATATGTCCTAATTTTGTTTGCACTCTTAGATGCAGATTGTTTTCATACTGGTAATTTGCTGTTTCTTTTGGGATACATGATGTGCAAATTTGAATACTTAGGTGGCTGTATTGAGAACCTGACAGCTTGCATTTTCTACCTTAAATTGGTTGGAGCTTCTCGGTATGATCAAGTTAAGTTTATGCTGTAATATTCAGTGAGAAAAGGAGATTTTTTGGGTCATATAGATCAGAATTTTTGGCTGAGTTTGAGCTTAGGTTTTCATGGTTGCTATTATAGTTGTTTCAGCCCTCATTTGACAGCCAGTATGTACTGTGTTGGGAGTTTCATTAACCTGTTAATGTGCTTTAAATGCTTAAGTTTGAATCATAACACTGGGAAATTTTGATTATATATTTCAAGCAGGCTGGGTAGTGATAATATCCTGAAGATTGGCTAGCAACTCCTGGTGCAATGCAAACAAAGAAAAGAATTTCTGGAAGAACGGCTTCCCGAGAGCATGCCAGTCCCAAGGGTTCAAGAACTCAGAAGAAGATATCGGAAAAGGTACAAGCTCCAGAGAAGAAAGTAGCAGATCTGATTACATCATCTGCTAGGAAGCAGAGACTTGGTATGCTGCTAATTTTATCTCATTAGTTTGTATTATGGTTCAAATGAATAATCTTTGTTTTGGTTTAATAGAAAGCATTGTTCTGATATTACTTTGTATGGTGCTCTTGATTTTGGCAGCATTAAGTTTTTTTCACTAGATTTATTTAATGTGATTGCCAAGTCAACATCTGTCCTTGATTGTCAAATTTTGCTGTGTGAATTAAATTGTGAAAGTTATACAACTTTCAGCTGGAACAGTCCTAAAGAAAATTGAAGAGCCTGTGGGGGCTAAGGATTTAAATGCCAGATACAGTGGGCTGCATGATGAGACTTCTGATGCTTGTGTGGCTAATGGTGCTCATGTAGATCATAAGGTAATTTGTCTAGCTCTATTATATTTTATGTGGCTTCTTTGTTGTTGCAAAGGGGGAGGACTGATTGAATATCATTCTTTATCATATTTTTACTTATAGAGTATTTATACTTGGAGAAATTAGTTTGAAAGATGTGAAATTTCAATGAAAAAGAAAGAAACTATGGAACCATCTATGCTGTTGAGATTTTGCTTATTTTTTGAAATTATAATTGCAGGGCAGTGATCACCATATGACAGGAACTATATTTTCGCCAGGCTTTCACATACCTAAGATTTGTGGAGGGCAGATTGCAGGTGGAGGTAGGTTATATATATATATACACACACACACGCATATATATCATAATACATATCATGTGCTTTTTGCTCTTTCGTATGTGATCTTAATGAATATATCCTATTTAGTTGACTTCATCAAATTTTTTTTGTGGGGAAGACTTAAATATCCATCAAGAAGGTGGGGTAGAGGAGTCCCATATTGATATGATGGATGCTCTTATTCCTGGAGAAGCTCTGAAGTCTACGTCTGGAGAGGAGATGCTTGTCCTTGACACAGATACTGTGATTTGTAATTCAGATTCAGGAGCTGTGCTTTCATCAGAAGTTTCAGCCATATACCTTGCCATGAAAAACTCGAAATTGGAATGTATGGATGAGCACGGTCAAGATTCTATGTCAACTGACGTCTGTGTGGAGGATGAATACTATGAGGAATTTGATGACTTTGATCCTTATTTATTTATAAAGAACTTACCGGAGTTGTCATCTGTTGTCCCTTCTTTTCGACCTGTGCTGCTACCAAAGCAGACACGGAGTTGCCCACCTACCACTCTTGTCTTGGACTTGGATGGTAAGAATAGATAATTACCTTTGATGAATTTTATGCTAATAATTATCATTCTGGCAATATATTGAATGAGTGTAAATGCTAGTTATGTTGTACTTTCTGCCGTGCATGCTTTATGCTCTAGCATTTTGTCTGCCTTTGCTGATCAAGTAAGTCCTTTGGGTTTCTTTTTAGGGTTGCCCCTCAATTTCATGGCAGCTTGTGTCTGCAATAATAAGTCTTTAACATCTGAATTCCTAAGTAAATATTGTGTTGCTTGATCAGTATATGATAATTCTGCGGTGTTGGAATATTAGGGGAAAGTAGGTGCTGAAAGAAAGGCCACCTTTTTTCTTTTCGCTTCTTAGATTTCATTCAGATCTTAACTTATAATTGATTCTTCCCTAAATTTTGAGCTTATTTTAAGTGTCATTCCTATTCCCTTAATTTTTTACTAAGCTTGTGTGATTTAACTTTTGTAGTGTAGCATTGAATTTTCTGCCTATACTTGCTGATGAACTGATTATTATTGGGAATTTTTTGAATTGAATTGCTTGGCAGAAACTTTGGTGCATTCCACGCTAGAACCTTGTGACGATGCAGACTTCACATTCCCTGTAAATTTTAATCTCCAGGAACACACTGTTTATGTTAAATGCCGTCCTCACTTAAGAGATTTTATGGATAGAGTTTCTAGTCTTTTTGAGATCATTATATTTACAGCTAGTCAAAGTATTTATGCGGAGCAACTTCTAAATGTGCTTGATCCAAAGAGGAGAATATTTCGCCACCGTGTTTTCCGAGAATCATGTGTTTTTGTGGATGGCAATTACCTTAAAGATCTATCAGTCCTTGGCCGTGACCTGGCACGTGTTATCATCATTGACAATTCTCCTCAGGTACTTTCAATGTTCCCGTCTTACATGGACTTTGTCCTAATGGCTGTTTCTGCTGCTTACAGGAGAAAAGAAACCCTCAAAATCAGATGGATAAGTTAGATTTTTTCAATATACCGATGCATGTTCTGTAAAATGTCATAGCATTAACATTAAAAAAATTGATGTTTCTTCTCTCTCCTCTTCTCCACCCCCCCAACCAAACAAACAAGACGACCCCAAAAAAATGATGTTCCTATGATTCTCATATTCAGGCTTAGTAAATAGGACAGATATGGACGCATTAATATATCTTATTAGTTAATTTGTATGTGTGTTTGATTAGAGTTTACCATAGTATTCGATGAAACCCATCAGATCTTTTCATAGAACGCATAGTCTTGTCTTTGGGCAAAGGGTTATATTTTTCTTGAGGAGAACCTGAAGGGATTATAATTTAATCCTTCCCATACTTCTTTCGGATGGCTTCTGTGCTGATGGCTATCACGCTCAGTATCCCTGATAATTCAACATTGTCAAATATGATATTTTTCCTCCTCTCTGACACTCTAATTTCATGATGATCACATGCATGCTTATCTAGTAAAGACACGATAAGCATTATTACCGAGTTTTAACCAATGTGTTTTTTGTCCTTCTCAGGCATTTGGTTTCCAAATAGATAATGGAATACCGATTGAGAGTTGGTTTGATGACCGTTCAGATCAAGAACTACTTTTACTACTGCCATTTTTGGAGAGCTTGGTTGGAGTTGAAGATGTCAGGCCACTGATTGCAAAGAAATTCAATCTCAGGGAGAAAATAGCTGCCGCTGTTTATCCTCCCTTAAGTTCAAACAGAGAAACCTTTGAAAGGTGAACTTCAGAGTGAACGATGGCAAACCATATAATTTGGAATAGGACCGATTTGGTCCTGTATCATGGACAGTCATCTCTAGGAACACCATTCTCTCTTGTTGAGGGTCCTTGCGTGATCACTATTTGAAATTGAAAGTGTGATTCCAATGCGAAAGAAGAATAAATCAAGGTGTAGCCGTGTCGGACAGTCTGAAATGAATAACATAGATGATGACATTGTGCAAAACTGTTTTTTATAGGTAACTCTCATTCTGAATGATGTTAACCTAGAAATATTTACATATATAGTGTTTTTTTTGTACCAATAAATTCATAGAATATATAGAATTATGTTCTGGGTTCAAAAGTGATTCATAGCATCCCTTCTTTCAGAACTCTCTTAGGTAATTGTTACCAAATCAGAGTCTGTGTCAACATTGGACGTGAACTTGTATTTTTGTATTTGCCAATTTCTTCATTTTATTGCAAAGTGATGAATATTCTGAAAAATCAGCAGGTTTCCTACTTTCCTTTTGCAAATGCTTGTTTGAGTGCTTATTTGGGTTCAACGCCCTCATCTGTCTGTCTGACATGCTACTTTTGCTAATGGTTTGATGGAGACCATATTAACCTTCTCAGCCCTCTGATCCCCGCGTTCAGTATTAAGAATGATCGGCAAAATCTTAAAAAAGAACCAAAAAAAAAAAAGGAATAAAATGAAGAATGGTAACAAGGCTTCATGTGTCGTGTGTATATTTTTCACGTTCTTCCTTGAAGCGTCATTTTGAAAGTGGGTTCCGGTGTCTTAACAGACTCATGCATGTCCGGTATTCAACAATGAACAGGAGGGACGAGCACGAGCTCGAGTCCTCTCGTTGTAGTCGTAGCTAAAGTTTCCTGCAGGCTGCAGCGGAGTGTGCCGACGACGAGGCACGGAACGTAGAGGCCAAGCAGAAAGCTGCCCATGAATCCTCAGGACCAAACTACCCCTATTAGTCTAATTCAAATGACAATTTCAACCCTTGTTGTTACACAACATTTGCATGTACACATTAACCGAGAGAGAGTCTTCTTAACCGTGGTTAAACTCCATATATTTATGTATACACCTCCGTCTATAAATAGCCTCCCGAAGCTCATTTCTCTCCCGCCATTACATTCATTTTCAGTTTTCTCTCGTTCAATTCAAATTTCCAAGCCGAACGCCTCTTCATTTTCTCTCCAGATTTCGCCTTCTCATTCAAATTCTCAGCTCTTTCTCTTAAAACTCTCTAACAATGGTGAGTTTTGGAATCTCTTTGAATCAATTCATCTTCGTTTATCTTCACGATTTCACGTTTTCCTCATGTTCTCTTTACACTTTAGTTTCGTTTTAGCGTTAATCGGCTTATCCTTTCAGGTTGTTGCACAGAAGGTTAAAGAAGCGGAGATCACCGAGCAAGACTCGCTTCTTCTGGTAATCAAATTTTAAACTATCCGGTTTCGATTGCTCTTTAATTTCTTTTGCCTGGCCTTGATTTGATGGCTCAATGAGATCCGAGTTTGCTTGTTCTTGTTAACTTTTTGCAATCTATGCTTGTTTGAGTTTCTTCTTTTTGTTCATAACTTACGCTAGTTTTGATTGGATTGTACTATTATAGTTCCGTTTTTCTGAAATTTTGAGTTCCCGGTCCAAAGTCAGATAAATGAGGCTAGACGGAAATGTAAATCTCTCTTCTCGTTATTTATTGATGAAATTTTAACTATTCTGAGAAATTTGGATCGAAAAAGCTTTTAAATGGACAAAATATACTTCGGATTTGTAAATTTTGAATTCACTTTATAACTTGAATGAAAATTTTGCGCCTGGCGGAAGTGATAATGTAATTGTATGGTCAACTTAAATCCATTTCTGATACTATTTGCGACTTGCGAAGTAAACCGATGCTCGCTGTTTATGTTTCCAAATTGTGATTTCTTATTATATTTCACCTGCAACTTCACAAGAAAAATACGCTCTGTTTTTCTTTCTTTTTCTCTCTAAAATTTTGCGGCAAAATGAATCGGAGTATCTTTTTTTCTTTTTATCGACAAATGGTTGGACCTTGAAGCTGTTGGAGCTTCGACAATGAAGATTTTCAAATGATCTTACCTTCCTTGATCGATTGTTGTCTTGACAGACGAGGAACTTGCTTCGTATTGCTATATTCAACATTAGCTACATCAGAGGCCTTTTTCCTGAAAAGTATTTCAATGATAAATCTGTTCCTGCTTTAGGTTAGTCTTTCTTCTAAGATCTTTCTTCAAATTTCATTTTAAAATTTTTTAGATCTGTTTGGCCAATTTTTTCAAACATTGTGACAATAATAAACAGAGATGAAGATCAAGAAGCTAATGCCGTTGGATGCAGAGTCTCGTAGACTGATTGATTGGATGGAGAAAGGCGAGCTGTTTTTATCTGATTCTTCACTTTTTCAATCATTATTTGTGCCTCCTTTAGTTAAATTATTACATTAACCGTTGTTTTTCTTCTTCTCAGGCGTCTACGATGCCTTACAGAAGAAGTACCTGAAAACTCTATTGTTCTGCATATGCGAATCAATAGATGGAGTAATGATTGAGGAATACTCGTGTAAAGTTTCTGAGTAACCCTTTCTATAATCACTTTCAAAGCTTTAGCGGTACAAATCTTGATTTAACAAATTGAATATACCTTCTCGATGCAGTTTCGTTTAGTTATTCCAATTCCGATAGCCAGGAGGTTTCTATGAATATTCATCGCACTGGAAACAAGAAACAAGGAGGGACGTTCAAGTGTAACTCCACTAATGAAATTACTCCCAATCAAATGAGGTAATATAACTGTGATTCATTCAAAATAGTAGTACCAACGTTTTTGCCTAATTTTGTTTGGAGATACCAGCTTCTTTCTTTCTTCTTAAGTTTCAACCTTGTGACGAAGTTAAATTTCAGGAGTTCTGCTTGTAAGATGGTCCGTACTCTGGTTCAGTTGATGAGAACTCTGGATAGGATGCCAGAAGAGGTAAAATTTTAGCTACTAAAGCTTTTAAGATGATTGTGTTACATTGAACTATATCGATTGTTGATGGTGACAATTATTGTTTCCTTTTTCAGCGTACTATACTGATGAAACTCCTCTACTATGATGATGTCACGGTATGCCTTCCTTATTTTCCTTCAAAAGACTTGGTTTCACGTACTGGCACTTGGTGGCTAATTTACTTGAAAAACTTCCAATTTTTCAATAAATGATGAGAAATATATTATGAAGTTCTTGTTCTCTATGTATATGCTTTTGATAGTTTGTGAGCATGCGTGTTCCTCTGAGGATATTTTTTATCAAAGTACTGAGGTGCTGCATGCTTGTAAAGCATATTGAATTCAAGCAACGCTGTTTTTCTTGTATTCAGCCTTAACAAAGATGCTAATAAATTAATGACAAACACAGCCAATCGACTATGAGCCTCCATTCTTTAGAGGCTGTACAGAAGAGGAAGCTCATAATCCATGGGCCAAAAATCCTTTAAAGATGGAGGTTGGAAATGTCAACAGCAAGCACTTTGTGTTAGCTCTCAAGGTAAGGGTTGAGGGCTTTACTGATGCTGGAATAACATTTGTGGTTCATTTCATCAAAGTTTCCATTACTGGTGACTTGTATAGGTGAAGAGTGTACTTGATCCTTGTGGGGATGAAAATGATGACATACAAGATGATGGAGTAAGCCTAGGAGCTGACTCTGTTCAAAGAGATGAATCTTCTGACTCTGATAGTGAGGTAAAATGATGTTGGTTTATGTACTATTTCCCTTGGTAGCATTTATACTTGCATGTTACCAAATGACAACACCTTATCCAAATAACTTGAGTTGTGTTGTGATCTTGTTTAATTTTGCTACTGACTTCAGGTTAATGGATCACAAGAAAACCAATTTATTGTGGCACCAGCAGGTAATGCTATAAATTGTTGGGAGAATTTGATCCTACTAGTTACTTTATTATCTTGTTCCTATAAGTTTTTGTTGGGAGGATTTTATCACTGACTAACAATGCTTATAATGCCAGAAAAGCAACGACCAGAAGAAGATAATAGTATGGTTGATGAAGGTAACATTTCAAAGTATATTAAAAAAGGAGTCAGACATTGTATTCCTTGAAATTATAAGATGACGAAAAATCATTAATTGTTTTTTCTCCAAATTTCCTCCCACCTTAGCTCTTTCTCTTTAAGTTCTTGTTAATCTCTGGGTTAGGTTTCTCTTCAACTAATAATCTGTTAACTGCTGCATAGATGATACACAAGATCCCCTGGAAGATGAGCAGCAATTGGCTAGGGTGAAGGATTGGATCAATAGTCGTCATCTAGATACTGTTGAACTTACCGATGTTCTTTCAAATTTCCCAGATATCTCAATGGTAGGAGACTGAGAATACCATTTATACTTAAATTTTATTATTTAGTTTTGACTAATAAGGCCGGAAATAAGTAGTACGGTACTTTGTGTTTTGATCCAGCGGTTTCTTTATCCATTCTAATTATGATAATATTCCAGACATTAATCATACTATTTTGCCCTAAATCCAGGTTTTGACTGAAGGTAAATGAAGGATTGGTTCATATTAAAGTTTAAACAGAAAGGGCGTACACCACATTTCTGGATTTCAACTTCTGTGCTAATTAGTTTTCTATTTCTACCTGTTTTAATTTCTGTTGATTGATCTCAGAAATAATGGACAAACTTGTAAAGGAAGGTGTTCTATTGAGAATTGGAGAAGACAGTTACATTAGAAAGAAGCAAAAGGTGATTTCTATTTCCAGTTTAAAATTTGTATGCTCTTACCTACTTTTATCATAATCTTTGATCTAATGAAAGACAATTCCAGAAGTCTGAATATGAGTTCAATGTTAAACAAGAAGTGGAGGGCCAACTCCAGATTGTTCAGAAATCTCCAAAGGTTGAAGACCACATGTATATGAAGGTGAGCGAGTTTGATTTGTTTCTGTTTTCTGACCGACCAACAAGCTCAACAGTCTTTTGCCCAATTGTACTTTCTGTTACTATCTAAAAATCAGAACGCTCTGCTTCGCTATGCCTTTGATCAGTGTCTATATATGTTGATTTTTATTTTTCATAACTTGTACTAGCAAAAACCAAAACTTGCACGCACATCTCCAATTGTATGCCTTCAGGAACCTATGCCCATCCCAGCTTCAATTAATTGATTGACAACTAATGGAAACCTTAGTTTATTTTCTGCTGTTTGCTGGATTTCTTCAATAAAAAGATACAAGGAGTCTTTGTTACAAGCCGTTTGGGTTGCGTAAATGTTCTCTTTTAAGGTTGTTCTCTAAACATATCATAGGCATCCTGTGAGTTGCGACTATTAATGCTATTGCTCATTCTGACCGACTTCTTGTAACTTTAGGCTTTGTATCATGCTCTTCCGATGAAATATGTGACGGTTGCAAAGCTTCAGAGCAAGCTGGAAGGACAGGCAAATCAGACCATTGTTCGAAGGCTTATAAATAAGATGACTCGAGATGGTTTTCTTGAAGCTAAAGGCAACCGTAGGCTAGGTATGTGTTGCGGCCTTAGTAACTACGTCCTTTACATGATTTTTGAGTACTAATCCTTGTGAACTTACTTTGTTGTCAATCCACTTTTAACTCAGGCAAGCGTGTCATCCACTCCAGTCTTACAGAGAAAAAGCTACTCGAAGTCAAAAGAGCTTTAAACAATGATGCTATGGTGATGATTATAATTTATGCAACACTGAAAATCTTCTACTTATTGCTTAATTATGCTCTAATTCTTTCTAGTGGAGCAGGATGTGGACAGCGATGAGCCACGAAACGAAACCATCCATCCTGAACTCCACACTACCGGTACTAAATTGAGTCTATTTACTATATTTGAAGTTTAACCATTTTCGATGTATAAACATATTTTCTTCGTTTATTAGCAAGCAACCTCAGGGATATGTCTACATGCGGAGCCCTGCACTCCATTGGTTCGGAGCTTACACGCATGAGGGGCCGATCTGACATAAACCAAAATGGTTCTATCAGGAGTGAGCAGACCATCTCAAAGACCAGGGATATTGGAAACACCCCCATAAGCAGGGCTGAAGTTAGTGTCAAAATGAAATCATCCCTGTTTCATGCTTGATAGCAAGTTTCCTCCTCTGATTAAACTAAGATATTTCCCTTGGAATTGTCCAGCCAATAGCTTCAAGGGAGAGCTTTGTCCCAGGATGTGAGAACATCAGAGTAAATGGAAACTGTGATGAGGCAGACACTGTTGTGTGCAGTAGACCATCTCAAGAAAAGCAAGGAAGGAAAGCAAGCACGGTATCCTTTAAATATTCCTTGTAGTTTACTAAATTACTGAGTGCATGAAGCTCCGGAAGAGGTTAAAATTCTGTCCTCTCTTACATGTTGGCTCTTGCACTTACATTTCTTGGCAGGTCAAGGAGCCTATCCTCCAATACATGAAGCGCCAGAAATCTCAAGCTGTTTGAAGGCAAACTCAAAATTGCAGGGTGAATTTCCTATCTCAAGTTAATATAGACAAGTAAGGGCTCCCCTTCTCTCCTAGCGGTTGACTATGGTTCTGGAACATGTTAATAACCAAAGTCTAGATATAGTTGGATGCTGAAACTGGTAAATGTTTCTTTTGTTGGTACTTTTCACTTTTTATGGGCTGAGATATCTTGACGTTTGGTTGGTTCACGGAAAAACAAAAGTCCACATTATATCAACGGCTTGTTTTCCATCCTTTTATCTGTTACTGTTAGACCGTTACTCTGTTTTTATGATTTATGATTTATAACGGGTACGAGAGGGTAAATGTTTTTGAATCATGACGTGTGATTTATTGGGAACTTCGGATTGGCATTGGCATGACGTCCTTCAACATATAGCACACAAGGCTGAACCAAAGGTAAATGGCTCATGAATGTCGAAATGGGCCTTGCCCTTACGTTTATTGTCGACTAGTGGGGGAGCTTTTTCCAACCTAGACTACATCCACCGACGAGTCTGTACCTAAATGGTCCAACTTTTTAGATTTTCATGAAACCTTAAATGCCCCAACTAAAGGCTCACCATCCGGAGGATTACTTAATAATTAATAAAGGCAACTTAGCGTAATTTATTTATTATTATCTTCCATATGGAATCAAAATGCTGGTGAAAACTACAGATTATTTTAACATATCTTATTGCCACCACTAAATCTAAATCCATCTCCCCCCCACCAAAATTTAAATAATTGAAACAAAAAACTGCCATGAAAAGAGAAGACGTCTCCAATGGTTTTCATTTGAATTCATTTTTATTTTATATATATAATATATATACACAGACCTTGCGTCAAGCTCAAGCCCACAGCTTAGGCTTCACAAAATGGAATCTGATTACAATGTGGGTCGTGGGACACCAGGGATAAGGATGGAGTCCGAGTCTGATTAAAGGAATTTTCAACAACTAAATTTAATTTCACATTTCACATCACCAGGCAACGCTTTTATCCTACTAGGATTTAGAACCAATAGATGCTTCAGTTCATGCTGCCTCCTAATTTACACTAATCAAATAAAAATATGTGGCACTATCTGAAATGCCTCTTTTACCACAAAAATAATACAAGAACAAGAACAATAAACATTATCTCAGCTTGTATAATTTTCTTGAGCACTAGATCACTTTCGTTTGCTAACAATATTTGTTGAGTCGAATGTAATAAAGTTGATGTTAATTTAAAATAGGATATTAATTTTGATTCTTATCGGTGCAAAAAATCAATTTAAAAGCGTTTTTTTTCATTATCAGACGCTTAATTTCAAATTAATTAAATGTGATTAATACAGATAAACTCGTACGAAATCACTTCCATTTTACAGTCCCCCAGCCTCCATCTAGGAACTTTCCCGAAGTTGGTACGTTACGTCAAAGAGGAGAAATAGCCTCTAATGTTTGCTCTCCAAACCACTAGCTTCCTACGAGAGGACGTTGTTAGATATTTTTCCGTCTGCACATCTCAGCTCTTTCCACGTGTCCCTCTCGAAACCTCTTTTTTGTCCCAGAAAAAGCCTACTCAGTACTCGCAGTGTGCCCTTCCTTAGATTCCATATCAGCCGTTCGATCTTATCGACGAGTCAGATTAATCGATCCCTCCACGTCGGTCTTCTATAAAATAAAGCACAACTTCGGTTACCCGGTAGATTTGTACCTTTTTATCAGTAACGCACTCGAGCACTTCAGAAAAACTGAAACCAACTAAACGCAAGCGAGAATCAAGATCGAAATGATGGCGGCCATGAACAAGGTTTCCCATTTTTTTTCCTTTGTTCTTCTTTTTTCTTCTTCTTCTTTTCCTGCTTGGAAAATTTAAGCTAACGGCTTTGTGTTTGTTTCTTGTGTTAAAATTTTAGCACGTAGAGGTTGAGAACAAGAATCAAGAGCTAAAGCACCTGGCTTTCGTGAGGGTGGCTGCGATCCACGCGCTGGTTTGTGTTTCGAATCTTTACGAGTACGCCAAACAGAACTCCGGTCCGTTGAGATCCACGGTTGGGACCGTCGAGGGTGCCGTTTCGACCGTCGTTGGTCCCGTCTACGAGAAATTTAAGGACGTTCCTGATCATCTTCTTGGCTTTCTTGATAAAAAGGTAGTTGCTTATTCCTGCTTGGATCAAAAGTTTCTGAAAGATCCATTTTTCCTGTTTGATCTTATTAGTTCAATCGTTTTCGCTAATTAAATTGATTAATTATGGATTATTTCGAAATACAACAAATTTTTTGGCTCGTTATACTAATGTTTATGAATAAATTTAATTACTGGATTTATAGGTTAACTAAAGTTACTAATTGAGTGAAAAGTAGTTTAGATAACATTGAGATAGATAGGTAGAATGAAGAGAAACGTGAGCCGATTTGTAAATAACTGCAGGTGGATGAGGCTTCGCAAAAATTTGATGAGCATGCGCCACCAGCGGCTAAGCAATTGGTTAGCCAAGCCCAGGAGTTGGTTCACAAGGCAGCACAAAAGGCTCAGAAATTGGTAGATGAGGCTCGAACCAACGGACCGCGAGGGGCGTTTCACTATGCCGCGGACGGGTACAAGCATTTTGTTCTTGTGAACTCAACCAAGTTGTGGGTTAAACTGAATCACAATTCAGCCTTCCACTCGGTGGCAGAGAAGGTTGTTCCTACGGCTGCTAATTTGTCTGGGAAGTACAATTGTTTAGTTAAGGATCTGAGTGGGAAAGGCTATACCGTGGTTGGGTATCTGCCTTTGATACCTATTGATGAGTTGGGTAATGCAGTGAAGCAGGCTGAAGCAAAGGACAAAGGACATGACGTAGATGATGCTCATAGTCATAAATCAGATTCAGATTCGGATTCAGACTAGGAGGTTCTTTCTTGTTCCTTTGGGTATCTCTGATCTGCAGAAATCTAAGAGGGGTTTGTTGGTGTTACTGCTCTGTGGGTAGAGGCAATGTGGATACTGGAAATGGTTTGCCATTGTAAATTGGGTATTTTGTTTTAAACTCTTTGCAATTTGAATAGTTCATTTAAGTTGCTGCCATTTCATGTTTATGGCTTAATTATGCCGTTTCATGCTTGTGAGGTATGGCTGATTTTGCTATTTCATACCAAACCAAACCTAACGCAGAAAATGCGTGCAGGAAACGAATGCAGCTTTAGGTGCCGCCCCAGTTGGTTGGCTTGATAGTTAGGTGACGACCCCATCAAAGCTTTTTTTATATAATGTTAAATTGTAAGCACAATTGCTCTTGACCTTCTAAGCTAGTTCCCCTGCCATCCCATTCATGATTCACCCTAAATTTAACCATCCTCTTCAATGTGAGGTGGCTTTGGAAGAGGGGGGAGAGGATTGGCAAGCTTAACAGAATATATAAAGAGATAATGAACCAGTCACAAACACACTGCATCGGTAACAGATTAAATGTAATGGTGATTGAGAGATATTTCAAGAGGTAGAACTTAGAAGCATGTTTATTCTTCTTTCTGGATGAGAATTCATTTGTCCAAAGACGTAGGCAAGGAAGGACTTGATACAAAACTATACCATGGCAAAAAAAATAAAGCAGAAAATATTCACCAAAGCGAAGTACATATTGTTTCACTCAAAACACTCCAGTTAAATGGACATTTGACACTTATTTCATTCATAAACCAGTCTCAAATGTTCAAGTTACTATAAAACAAGTTTGACACTTTTTGTAGCACAAATGAGAAGAAATTCGAAGAGAGGAAGCTTTAATGTCCACTTGCCATCTGCAATCCAAGCGCCCAATCATCTGCTAATGATTTCAGATGCCTGTATGAATGAAAATGAGATAGTTAATACTTGAAGACCAGAGACATGATTTAGAAACTTCTTTTCATTTAGGATCTCCATTGGTTTTGTTATCAGATGTTATCAGTCTTGACTTAAACACCACACCTGTTACTGAATCAAGGGTTAAAAGGGGAATTCCCTTTGTAACCATTAGCTTGCATCTCCATTGTTAAATACTTGAGAATTATTCATAAACCTTTGATGGACACAACACAGCTTAACACAGTTTTCAGGAGTAAATGGAAAATGTGCTCATCTTAGCATAGGAAAAGAAGTTACCATTTTTTTCAAATTAATCTACGGATTCTGGTTAAAGTTTGATGCAATTTGTTATACCTCGTGCAAATGTAATCATTGCGAATTAAACTAGTTGCGACATTTCCCTCATTCCAAAATTCTAGAATCATAGAGAGCACAAATGAGATGGGAAGGGAAAGTCAGGGGATTCATTAGCAAGTCTAAGATCATGATTAAACCATTAAAAATCCGGCACAAAGTATTGCAACCTAGACCGAGAGTGCTTACAAAACAATAATCAAGTTGTACCACTGTGTGGAACCACGCAATAATGCAAAATAAACCGCGCACATTTCATATCAATAAGCATGAACTTTTTCCCACAAAACAGAAAACACAGAGCTTTGACCTAAGAAAACATTATACTTGTGCAAAATATGTGCTCTCATAGATCTAAATTGTTCGCAAAACTTAAATGTCATGATTAAACCATTAAACACCCAACACTCAAATAGAAATACCATTCCACAATTAGTTATTGAAAAAACAAAAAGCCATAAACAAAAATACCGTTATTCAGAGTTAAGTAACCAAACCTCAGATTCATTTGGAGGAAGAAGGGTCATAGCTCTTTTCAAGAAGATCATCATAAGGATCCCTACGCCCCGGTACTTGGCTAATCTGAGGATCCCAACGAAGCTGAGCATTGTGGCGCTCAAATGTCCAAAACCCATACGGTCGCAGAGGATAACTCCACATTTCCTTAGTTTTTTTGCATCGATCCTTCAACTCGTAAAGGTGCTCCCTGAATTTTCTATCTCTCTCCTTCGGGTCCTCCATTAACCTCAATACCAGATTCTCTGCAAATTCCATTATAAACCCCATCTTTCTCCTCTTCTCTTCTAATCCTACACAATAGGAATTGAAAAACCCCTAAAAATTTTTAACATAAATAACTCATCGAAAACAAAATTACTTTAAACAAAAGAAGAAATCACAGCTAAACGCCTGAACCCAAAAAGAATAATTTTTCACCGTCTAATTAACTAATAACTAGTTAATCAAATCCAACTGCCTATTCAAGAAAATTTTTAAGAATATGGGAGGTATGAGTAAGAGAGCAGACCTGTTCGAACTCGCAGATTACTCACGATTATCAGCAGAGAGAACAATGTGTTCGAACTTCTATCTGCCAAGAACGACACGAGCAATGGGATCTTTGAATTGAAGAGCCTAACTTGGGCCATGGCCCGAAAAGATCGCTTATAGTCAGGCCCATGTATTAAGATCATGGACTGCTTTGGTTTTTTCTCCAAATAACTCATAAATTAAAATTAATAATTTTACTTTTTAAAAATTTTAAATTAGCAAAAAAAAAATAATAACATAAAATTTCTTTTAAAACGTTTTATTTGTACTATCATTAATTTTTTAAAATAAAAATTGTATAACCAATGTATTAAAAGATCAATATTAGAAATATATACGTTCACTTAGAGGTGATTACGGTTCGATTTGAATTGTGAAACCAAATTTGAAACCTTAATTTAAAAAACCATAATCAAATCTTTTTGTAATTTTGAAACTGAAACCGAATATGGTTTCGGTTTCGGTTCGGTTCCTCTTTTGGTGGGATTGGAATCACTGTTACCCTTTTTTTTTTAACAAAATAATGTTATATGTAATATAATTTATTTAATAATATGAGATATAATATATATGTCTTAAGATAAATTTTATAGTATATTTATATCATAATATCATGTAAGTGATACATTATAAATTTATTATATTATTATTTATTATTTATATAATATTGGTTTAACTATAAAGAATTACTTATATTTAATAAATTTTTAAAAAATAAGATACTTAAACACTTAGTTATTATATATTTGGAATTAAATTTACTTTAATATATTTTATTTAACTAAAATTTAATTAAATTTAGAAAAGTAATTAAAAATTTTGAGGACGAAAAAAGCCCAAGGTTTCGATTTGAAATCGGAATCGAACTGAAACCAGATTAGAACTGAAACCCCCCATAGAGGTTAGAGGTTACGGTTCCAGTTCCAAGGAGCCAAAAATCAGAACTGCAACCAAACCACGGTCACATCTACATTCTCTTGGGTCAACCCTGTAGTTTTGATTCATGATATTTTCCGCGAGTTCCGGTTATGGCTATGGCTTTGAGGTCTTTTGCTGGAGATCAAAAACACAAATTCACTTCTTTTTTTTTCCTTCCATTCAACCAATGATTAAATAGAATCCTTTCAATGAAAGTAAGAAATGCTATTGAACACCTAATCATGTACATAATCATGTACAGAAAATTCGCCATAGAGCGGAGACTCATCGTTGGAGTGAAGAAGGGAATAGCAATAATCACAGAAATAACAAGGGTTCTCCCTCGCCCATTTGTCGTCTACAGTTATTTTTGTAGCTCGAGAAATTTTACAAACATGGCATTTCTCGACTCGGGGTTTTAGTTGAAAGATGATTCTCGGGTAAGCAGCTCGGTTGTGTACATCCTCAGGATGAATCAACCTCATGTCTCTAATCACGATTGTGTGCTTGCAGTCTCCCTGTACCAAGGGATTTTAACAAACAAAAGTTAATCCAGAAGTTGAATAAATAATGGTGCATCACACATTAACGCTCATAATCACCATCTCATACTGAATAGAAATTTACAATTAAAAGGCATAAAGATCTTTTAGGTGCCACCAAAATCGTCAGACACAAGATAATCCAACTTCGAACTTCCATTTGGAAAATGGAACCCCCCAAACAGCATGAGTATAATGCCACATATATTTCATGCCTCCAATGCCAAAATTCTCTGGGAACCAATTTATAAGATGGATATCTGTACAAGAAGTTATAAAGGAGGAACACGAAAGGCAGTACCTGATGACAATAGAGATAACCAGCACCGAGTTGAAACCTCAAATCACAAAACCGTGTCTTGTGCATGTCAACAGCTTTGAAGTCGGGCAATCTGGAAGCTGTTTCACTGCCTAAAATTGCTCTTTGCTTTTGTCGCAACTCACCAGTTATGATGCTTTCCCATTTTTTAAGAGCATCATCCTTGGAGTTTCTGAGCCAATCAAGTATAGGTTCACTATAATCTATAGCAGAGGGATCTCTCAAATCATTTAAAAATATATCCTGCAGAAATATAGCAGCCAACTAAATACTATAATTAACAAAAAATGTGTTCCATCCCAGGGACAAAGGGGTAAATGAATTAGGTTTCTTACTTCTATAAGGAAATATCCAGAAGGATCACTTTTGCCAGCCTTCTGCATCACCTGGTCTGTCAAGCAATATATCTTGTCCCTGAATTCAGTCACCGTTTGAGAGCCTAGGACCAAGAACTCTTGGATCTAGAACAGTTCAAGATGTGAATATGAGCATAATGGAAGGACCAAAAGAACGAATTATCAAAGAAATAATAGGTAACCAAAACTTCTATTAAACATTTGATGCTTCTTACATATGTAATATCAGTGTTTCTCATGCATATGGTAAAACCTTCTAAATTTCATATACTGCATACCATCAGAAGATCCAACCAAGCAAAAGTTCATAAGCTCGTTGGATCATTAGTAGTTGCTCATAAGTAACAAATAAATGTGATTAAAAAGAAAACAAAGAAAAACCAAAATACAACAGAAATAACTATCTACTTTCAAACTGAGGTGCAAAACACACCTTTGACCATTTTCTTATGTTATGGTAGACCTCTATGCAGAGAACAACTTCTGGGTATCCCACTGGTATGTGCTCCCCAACATCTAATGACTTCGCCTGTTGTTCATCCAAAGGAATGAAGAAAGAAAATAAGTATTCTGAAGAATGAAAATGACAAGACCAAGCTTCAGTCCTAAAATTGACTGCTACAGAAACTCTTAAAGAATGATAATCCTTGCCTTCACATTAAATGACCAGGCAGCAAGAAGAATCTCTTGCAAGGGTTTGAGTTAGGATATAAATTGAATTTTCATCAATTGAATTTGTCCCTTCAAAGTAACAAAGTGATATAAAAAATATTAACAGGCGAATTCCATCACAGGATATATAACAAAACAAAATTCCTGTTATTTAGAGTTTAGAGAAAGCTTCATCAAAACTCTAGTTGGTTTGCCAATTAGCTGAGGATATCATATAATGACATATCGTTCCAGATTTATCAAAGTATTAAACATGTGAGAAAGATAATCATATAAGAATGCCACCCATGCCAGTAATAAAATGATTGCACCAAAAGTCCTAGTAAAAGTCACATCATAAACCAACTAAAAGTTAAATTTCTATGTATTGTAGATTCTTTAAGTTAACCATGAAGAAAACATTTCTAATAAAGACAGGAAACTCGGGGGTTAACCTTTCCTGAATAATTCATTGACCGGAGAGATTTCATTCTTTCAATTCTCTCAGAGGACGGAATGGCAGCATCATTGATCTTCGAGATGGCACTGGACAAAAATATTATAGGCAACAATCAGCAAGAAGCAGAGAAGTTTTATCAGTTAAAGAAAATGCACACAGATCTCAATACAAACTTCAAAGAATGTAGCCTTGCTGTTGCTCTCTCTTCATCCTGCTTTTGTTTAATTTTTGCAAGTTGCTCCACCTTTTGTATATAGGTATTCTGAACATGCAACAGCAATAACTTTTGTTAAGAATGGAATTGGAACAGAGACGTGAGGTATGTTTGTGATATGGCACTTCTAGTCTTACAAGCAATCCACTTAAAATCCTATACTTGCGAAGAAAGTAGACAATGAAAAACAGTTCAAATTTTGTACTACAAGGGAAGAAAAACGGAAATCATTCAAGCAAGTAAACTAGATAAAACAAGAATAGCAAACAATTCCACAATTCTAAATGCCAAATACTCAAATTTCATTGCAATCACCTCAGCAAAGAATAACAAATGATAATAATGGAATATGATAGATCATAGTACTGAAATGTAAAAGAAACCCAAAATGAACAATATCATACTTCAACTAGATGATTATCTGCTTTCCTTTTCTTTCGCTTCTTTGAGCCATTCTTCTTCACTATTGCAGCTATGTCCAAATTAGAATCACAAGGACAGCCAGTTGTGGACCCAATTGAAGTTGAAGCATCCTCTACTCTAGAGCTCTCTAGATGTGCATGCTTGTTTCCCGATTTTGTATGATCACTACAGTATAAGTCATATACAAGTGAGTGACAAGAAAGCAGGAATACAGATAGATATAGCTCTAAATTAAGAACTTGAAGATCAATATCTGTAGCCAAGATAGAACATAATTTGTAGTAAAGATCAATTGGATCAAATGCATTTTCTTTCTGATTTTGGTGCTTCTATAATTATATTCCTCATTCTCCTTTATTTTAGAGTATGCACCTTCGCTTTTGTAGCCTTTAGCTTATGTTCTTGAAGATCAATATCTATAACCAAGATAGAACATAAGCTAAAGGCTACAAAAGCAAAGGTGCACACTCTAAAACAAAGGAGGAAGAGGAATATAATTATAGAAGCACCAAAATCAGAAAGAAAATGTATTTAAACAAAAGCCAAAAGCAAGTTTACTATGAGCTGTATTTTGGATCAATTAAAAAGGCCAAGACGATTGAGAGGGAATTAGTCATAGAGCTCACCTTGAAATGGAGCCGTTTTCTAAATGTTGAGCAGCATTCCCAGCATGCTCATCATCCTGCAATGAAACCCATAAATAAAGTCTGAAAACAAACTAAACTACAGAGATACTAGTTCTATTATGAAGCACTATTTCTTTATTACAATAGCAGCATCTACCTTAAAAGCTTCCCTCAGAGCCATTTCTACTAATTCTTCCTCCTTAAGAATTTTAAGGTCTTCAACACTGAAAAGAGTACAATTAATAGTACAAATAAATCAAGCTTATGAGGCAGAGATAAATTATAAACTGGCAGTGAAAAAGATGTCTGTTGCTGGGGAGGATTGAAAATGTAGTAATACTAACCAAATATCCTCAGCTTCAGTGAGTTGGCATGAATCCAATTCAGCCTCTAATTCCTAAACCCAAGAAAAACAGAGAAACAGCATATAGCTTAATCCATAACAGTGTATTTCTATTCCTATAGAAGATATGATTGAATGAGGAAAGTTCACTCTGCAAATGTGAAAAAATTTGGTACCTGAAGTTGTTGAAGAAGTTCGTTCTGAAACTCCGGCACCGAGGTGAGACGACTAATGAGATTCGGAATATAAATAGGGCCACCCCTTGGAATTGAACAATTTGCTTCCTCTTCTACCGTATTCCTACTAGTCTCCATTCTTCTTCTTTCAAGCTTCTTTCTACTTATTTAGAACCCCACCAAAAAAAAGGAAAGAAATGTCAAAAGATTATAGTACAGAAATTAAAAGGTAAAGTGGTTTTGTTGGTTTCTTTTATGAAAATGACAAGATAATATGGGTTTAGCTCCCCACTCTTCGAAAATCCCTTCAAGCTCCCATACTGACTTAGATTAATGCCATAATGGATTTTTTATTTTCAATGGACAAGGTTTAAATCTTTGTTTCAAGACTTCACAACAAAATTACACCACTAAAATCAAATAGGTTATCCTCGACAACAAAACTCAGGAAAAAAGTATTATCTTTCAGTGGCTTGCTGTCTTCATGGTTTTCAGTACTTCATGAACTTGGGTTTTTGATGCCGCGCCCACAACCACCCCCAAAAAAAACAAAAAAAAAAAGGAACTTGGGTTTCAATTGCTTCCATTGAACTAACAAGTTTCTCACAATCCAGCCATTAAAAAAGGATGAATTTTCTTAAATATACAATCCAGAAACGCACAGGTACTAATTGTAGCATTACAACAAACACCTTGGCTTCACAGTTAAAAAGTGAAAAAAGAAGACACAGTTCGTAAGAACTGATATAATTTATTTCCCTTAGTACAGAATAGACAAAAATCAACGATCAATCAACTAATTTTTTGAAATCAAAATCAAACTTGCTAAAAATATATAAGTGCAACTAAGAGAGGCGATTCGGGGTAGGCAAAAAATTTAAAGAAAGGGGATTTCGGAAGGGAAAAAAAACTACATTAGGGCTCTTTGAAGGGAAAAGACATGCCTTATTTGGATTGTTGAGAGCCAAGGACTTCGCCGATAGACCCTTTTCGCCTTTGAGTTCTGGCGCTGAGCTTTGATCCGGCTATTCCAGATTTCCAATCCTCCTCGTTTTCTTGTTGGACTTCAACGGTATAAGAGAGGTTTAAATCTTGTCCACTGAGAATGCAAAAGTCACGTGTCATTAATCCAAGTCAGCATTGGAATTTACTAGGTGGCAACAGTGGGGTATCTGTGAAAATTGTTCCACCGTACCCTAACCGGCTAACCCTACAAAATTAGAGGTATCGAATCCTATAAATATTCCATTATTTTTTAAGTTCTTTATTGAACTCTATCCAAATCTTATAAATACTCGTATGTGTAAAAGTGAAAATTCTAATTTTAAAGATAATAATAAAATAAATTTAAATATATAATATATTTAAACATAATTTCTAATATTTGATGTTTCGGACTAAGGTTCAAATATTTATAAAAACATATTTATATATTTTTCATGTAATATATAATTAAGTATTGGGTATAAGATACCCTAAGGGTGCTACCCGAATCCCACTCAATCTCGACGCGAGTAATAAAATTACTATCCATACCTATCTTCAACCTGATTATAAGCCGAACCATGTATAAAGGAGTCTTGTATACGCATATATCCGATTAAAAGGTACTCACTGCCATCAACTTACAGGAGCGAATTTCTTTTTTTTTTTTTGGTAGGAAAATGTTTAGGAGCAGGGGAGGCTACCCCATCTCCAAGGCCAGGGCAAGCCGCCAACCCCTTTGGGGATTTACGGATCCATTGGACTTTCACCTGCGGATTTTTCAGACTTACAGATCGCCTGCCAATGAAGGACCGTGGGAGGACTCGAACCCTGGTGCTTTACACGACAAGGCCAAACCCTCACCACTTGAGCCAACCTCGTTGGCTACAGGAGCGAATTTCTAAAGCAGGGGAAACTGTATTAAAAATCTCTGTGTAGGACTCAATCCAAATAGGCCCAAGAACACACCCTTAACGGGCCTTCCAGCCCATCAACAAGTTAGCTGCCAATTCCAGTTCCACTCATTTAATATTTTTTTTTTGGATATATGATCCCAATTTAGCTTCAGAAAATGATGTAACTCTCAAGTTCCCTTCCCAAAATAAAGTGTTGCCCGAGTAAGTTTATCTTTTAATTATAAAAAAAATAGGTTTATGGTTCAGCTCAGTATAAAAACACAGTGGCTCCACCAATATGGTTGGCAACAATCATGGTTTGAATTTTCCAAATAAAAAAAGAAGAGGTTTAAGGAAATGGGTGAATCCTTTAAATTAAACTTTGAGTTCATCTTAATTAAAGTTTGCGGATTCATATCATATCACCTGTAATTCTTTTTCCAACAATCTTACAATTATCCAATTACAACCAATAATTATGTGAGGGCCTATCATAGAACCCAGACTCATAAGTGATAGACCCCTACGTAATTTTTTATTGTTATTGAAGAATTACGACGTTGTAGAAAAAAGAATTGCAGATGAGATGCTTCCAAAATATTTTGGTGTTTATTGATACAATTCAACCATCTAAAAATATACAATATTATAGAGTGCTTTAGGGTTTGTTTTGGTTTGAAACCCCAAATTCCACATTTTGAGTTTCTAATAAAATATTAAAATGTTGAATTAAATGGAAAGACAAAGGTAGTTTCAATCCAAGAAAATTGACATTCTGATAAATCTTTGCTGTTTTGATTAAGCCATTAACCCAAGAGTATTCCCTAAAGAAAACATTATAAAAAAATCTCCTACACTTAGGTGCTGTTTGATAAACTGAAAAAATTAAATGCTGAATAATAAGTGTTGAAAATTTAAGTACTGAATTTAAGAAGGACTGAATTTGTGTATAAAAATTGTTTGATAACTAAATGTTGAATATAAATAAATTGTTTGATATCCATAAATGTTGAAAAATTTTTAAAATCATTAATAGCTAAAATAATGGTGATTTAGTATAAAAGGAAAGTTTTTTAAACTTAAAGTATTTAATTTTTTCACCATTCAATGATAAGTAGGTCTCAACCTATTTTTTAAATTCAACACTTTTTTATTGAAAAAATTCATTTAAGTTGTGGCCTACAAAATTTATCAAACATGTTAAAAATCGTAAAATGTTAAAAATTTTCAACAATTTATCAAACAGCCCCTAATTAGATTTAATTTTTTCTAACCTAAAATTTTCAACCAAAACTGGCCTCATTTTCTCGATTTCCACTTCTTTTCGTTTTTTCATGGCCTTAAAATTTATATAATTATTATTACCATCGGTCATTAACAGCATCGTTGTTACCGGTTTAGCTTTCGGCCCTGAAGTCATCGTCGCCATTAATTGCTCCGTTTCCCTCCCCATCATCTCCTTCTTCGTTGAGCCACCGCTCCATTGGCGCAAGCATTCGGCTTTATGGCATAGCTTCCAATCAAGCACCTGGCAAGCACATGAGTAGTAATTTACACCCCCACAAACAGAACACCGACGAAACTCGTGCTTTCTCGTCTCTGGCCTCCCGCAACCTACGTGTTAGCATAGCCTTAACTCTGGATCGAGAATCCTTGCCCGAGACGTGAACCACTCCACTAAGAACCTGCTAGCAGGGTGCACCTTCGGCATTGGCACGTTGCATCCAAAATCACTCAGCAACGGACAACTAGGCACTGTCGGATGATGTTGATTAGGGTGCAGGATCGGAAGGGGACTCCACGTGAGCCAAGAGCATGTAGGACACCATAACCGTCATGAAGGCAATGACGTAGCTCACAAAAGGCATTGATGTGGCCAAGCAAAGCAGCTCGAGCGCACAAAGCCACCCCGGCTCTGAGGTCCTTACTATGTTTAGAGCCGCCGCTGCCATTAAACTGAATCACAGCCAAGGAGTAAAGAGCGGACGCGTGGGAGCTAATGGCCGCCTTAGCCATAAGAGAGGCACCGCTCCCTTGATTTTGTAAACAATAGAAACAAATCTATTGCAAAATCAAAAAATAGTTAGCACGTTAGAGAATGTTTTTATTCTTGACTAAACTTGTTAAGAAATAAAAATTTTGAAAATGTTAATAAATACCATATGCTTGCATATAATTATACACATCAAACATATCAAAAGAGTTAATATTGAAAAGAAGTTTTGCTTAAACAACTTTCGTCTATTGTTATCCATTGTAGATTATATACATAAAAACATTCGCTTCTAAAATTATATTAATGTTTTTCCTTGATTAACTCACCATGCCGAGGGTGTAACAAGCTTCAACATTTTTGGCATCAGCGCAAGACTTGACAAAACTGTGAACTGATTCGGACCAGTTTTTGGCTTTAATGGCAAACATTTTTGGCGAGGCTTTGGATAAAACCAGATGGAGTGCTAAAGTGTCACTACAACACAAATGACTTTTAGTGGCAGCCAAATTGAGGCAATTAACATATTTGCCTTTAAATTATGATTTTATCAAACAAATAAACCATTTGTCTCCAAATGTAAAAATATTTGCCTCTAATAGCCATTTATTTATTTAATTAAAATATCATAATTAATTTAGAAATTTATAGAGGCTTTTTTTTAGTTCTTTAATGCCTCTAATTATATTGTTGGTAATAGTACATGAATTTATATATTTTGAGGCAAATTAATATATGAATAGGGACTTTATTTAAATGACTCTAATTAAAGGCCTTATAGAGACTAATTCACAATTCTTTTAGAAGCCTTTTTAAAAGTCTCTAATTAAAGGTTTTTTAGAGACAAATTTAAAAATATTAGAGACTTCTATTTAAATGTCTCTCTTAAAAGGTTTCTTTTAGTCTAATTCATAATTCATTTAGAGACCTTTTTAAAGGTCTCTAATTAAAAGTCTTTTTGAGGTAGATTAATATATGAATAGTGACTTTATTTAAATGCCCATAATCAATGACCAATCAAAGACTAATTTGTAAGTCTTTTAGAAGCATTTTTAAAGGTCTCTAATTGAATATATTTTAGAGACAAAATTTAAAAATATTATAGACTTATACTTAAATGCCTCTTTTAAAAGACTTCTCTGAGACTAATTCATAATTCTCTAATTAAAAGTCTTTTTGAGACAAATTTAAAAAATATTAGAAACCCATATTTAAATGCCTTTATTGTCTATTGTCTCTTTAAAAGATCTCTAATTAAATATTTATATTATTTTAGACAAAAAATATTTTTTTTAATTTAGAATTTTTTATGAATTGGACATGAGCTTGTTATTTATGAGGTAAATATAGTTTGATATATATATATATATATATATATTAAATTTTAGTGGACTAGTTTTAGGTTTGATATATATATTGGGTTTTACAATTTTGGAGGTTTCTTTAATGGGTAAACATCCTTTGAGTTTAACAAATTGTACAAAAAAAAATGCAGGGAAGGCTTCCAAAATTTTAACAAATTTTACCGAAAAATAAAAGGATCCTCTCCATTGGTAAAAAAATAGTGGAGAGGCCCACACCACTTTAATATAAGGCTGTGAAAAGTGCACGTAAGCACTCACCAATTAACCCGTTATCCTCGCACCATTTTCACTTGCCCTTTTCATCAGCCGCTATTTCTTTATGGGTCCTACCTTTTCTTCTTCCTTCCTTGCTCCATATCTCCAACGAACAATCCCCTTCCCCTTCTTGGCGGATCAAGGAAGCAATGGAGAAATATCAGACCAGCTATTTTTTGCTTCCATATGGTTCTCTCTTATGAGCATATAGATATCCTTGTTTAGTTGACTTCCTATTCCAACATTGAAAAATCTTGTCTATATATCCAAAATCAAAGGTATGAATTAATTTATTTTTATTTTACTATAATTTTAATAAGATTATTCAAGCTTCCATCAAAATAATAGTATAAATCCTCTTTCCCTTGCTGAAAATTGTTTCATCCTCTTTTTTTTTTTGCTACATAGCTTTATTTATTTTTGTTTATGTATTTATGAGGTAAATATAATTTGATATATATATATATATAATTTGTTTGGAGGCCATCGTTATGAGTTCACAAATAGCAAAGTGGAAACTGATGTTGAGAGTCCAAGAAAAGATTTTAGTTTGATATATATATATAAAGACCTAGCAATATGAGTTCACAAATAGCAAAGTGGATGCTGGTGGTTGAGAGTCCAAGACGAATATTTTAGTTTGATATATAAGAATCATTTGTCTATAAACTTTCAAATTTCAACAATTAGTGAATAAGGAATTGTAGAAAGTAAGTGAAATTGGTAATTTGTTGGTGCAAATTTGGAAGCATATTTAATAGGTGCATGATTATATAATTGTGGGCATCATTTTTGAATGAAATTTGTGGATTATTATATTGAGCATGGATAATTTATAATTTAGCTCCGATTAGATACATAATTTAGAATTTAGTTTCAATTTTTAAAAATGTTGGAAATGTGAATTATACTCCTAGTCAATTGGAAAGATTTATATGATTTGACAATGTTAGCTGATATGTTTACAAATTTGTTTTCTTTAAACCCGTATGGGGAAACTCTCCTGCTATACTTCATTTTCCCTTGGCTGTCTTTGTTAGCCTCATAATAACGTATAAACTTGATAAAGCCTCTGATCAGTTGGCCCACTATTAAGTTCCCTTGGCTGCAGTGTCTTCGTACATATTGCTCAAGTAATTTTTTTATATATACCTTAATGTTGTAGGATGGAAAATATATATGCAATTTAATGAATTTATCATTTTTTTTTAACATTCACATTTGCATGTATGGTATTGGTAGACAATTGTCATGGATAAAAGGTGGATACAGAAATCAAGAGCTAGTAATGAATATTTGTTAGGATTGAACCAATTTCTAGATTCTGCTTTCCATCAAGCCAGCCGTAATGGTATGATGGATCATCTATTTTTTATAGACAAGGTCGACCGCTGGATAGAGGGAAAACTGTAACACTACAACAGAATACTTTGCTAAAGGCGCATCGATATCTTAAACAACTGTGATAACGTCGCACCCTTTATTGAGTAAGACATTACCAATTAGCTAGTTATGTAAATATTTATTTGTTTTGAAATTTTAATTTGCTTTATTTCATTACTTATATGCACTTTATCATAGGAGACATATTGCCTTACTCAAAAACCAACATCCACGTGCTAAACCCCATTCCATCATACGGCTTCACAATGAAAGTTTCCAATCATGGTTGTCAAGCCAAGTAAGTTTTTTATGTGTAAATTATGCCATTGGAGTATTTTATTATGTAATATAATTATATTGTTTTATGCAAATTACTCGTTCCGCTCTTAGGTTCGTGAAGACCATAACTCAAATAATGAGGAGATTGCAGATGATTTGAAATACTTGGCATGTCTTCCAAATAATGTTGGTAAGAAGTTTAAGGGTTATATAATCAATGGATTTCAATTTCATACCAAAGAACATGAGAAGAAAAGAAAAAGCCAAAACAGCGGGGAAGTTGTAGTTGCAAAGCCTCAAAGTTTTGCAAGTGTCAAAGATAAACGTCCTCTTGATGGTGATGTAACATATTATGGTGTTTTGAAGGAGATTATAGAATTAGATTATTGGATAGAAAAGAAAATTACACTGTTCAAGTGTGATTGGGTGTCAAGTGGGAGGGGTGTCAAAGTTGATGATTTTGGGTTTACATTAATCTGAGTCTCTCCTCAGTTTTGTTCGATGTGTATTGAAAATGCCTTTGGTTTTGAGGCTTCTTTTCCACCAAAGGTTTATAGAGTAGATCTCATGCCTGTATATCAATGCGATGATCAATCATTAGGCCTCCTATATGTCGTATAATTAAGTCATCTATCTGAAATACTTTCCATTACTAATAAAGCTATAATTGTCTTTTGTAAATATCGAAAGTTTGGAAGCTTTGGTAATTTTTTTTCTCAGTTGAAATGCTTGTTCCAAAAATTGCTTCAAATTGTGAATATGGTTGAATTGGATCCTCGTTCCTTTCTACTTTCAGGAATATCTCGCATATAAGAGAAATATTCTGAATTTGCACTACAGCTTCCTCATTCATGTTTATTTATGAAATTGGCAATACTATTAGTTAAACTCTGGTGACTTTTGTTTGGTCAAGACTAGGTATTTTTGTGGAGTCATGCTGTCTCCTCTTTCCTTTTTGCTTTTTCTGTCCTTTTTGTTTATGTATTTGTGCTATTTTACTAATTCTTGATCACTATGATTTTCATTGTTTTATCTCACGATGCAGATCCTCAATGAATTAGTACTTACTACTCCAGTTTTTGAGTTAATGGGTTCTTTTTTCCCTTCTTTGAGGACTTGGATGTGGTTGGTTCATCTTGCTTCCTTACAGAGACATCCACCCTGTTAAGGTTCGTACTGCTAGAATTGCATATTTAAATGTAGGGTCAAAGTAGAGTTGCGGACCGAATTGGCTGTGACTTATTAAATGAGGTGTTTTCTTTCTTTACTATACATCTTGTTGATAGTACAATTGTATTTAGCTTCCTTTTAATATTTTTCAAAAGTTATATCATTTAAAAGTAGGTTATTGAAGGTAAAATTGATTAATCTATACTTGTTTGACTTTTTCTTTCACATCATCCTTGTTTAAAGGTGGACGATAGAACTGCCAACTTGATTCATATTCTATTGCCATAGTTGGGTGCTTTAAAATCAATTAATTTGCAGACCTAACCAAGAGAAGTAAGTGATAAAATAGTTTACATTACTTTGCTTCTAATGGAAATTGAAAAATTATGTTGCTGACATTATGTGCAAAAATTTGTACAGCTTTAAAACAGTTTAGGATCAATGACAATGAGCAAAGGTAATAAAATTATTTAATCTTTGGTTTGATTTTATGATGTTTTAATGTTTTAATAAAATAAATTATGAGTTCGACTTGTATAAGGTTCTCTAAGATTAATTTATTTATGATGCAGTATGACTGTGTAACGATTGCACTGAAAAGCATTAGAGATCCAGCCATTCATGTAGCAAAAGGGATTGTAGTTAGCAAGAACCCTGATATGACAATGGGAGGTCAAGAATTAGGATCTGGTTTTTATGAAGTACATGTCGAGATCGCTATCATGAAGGATGAATCTCTAATAAGACCGTATGGAAGCTACAAAACTATAGGAGATGTTGTTGGAAGAGTTGTTGTATGGTCTTCATGTTTGGTAAGTTAAATTGGTTTTCAAATTTAATAGCATGTGAAAAAAAACTTATAAGATAAGTTTAATTAACTTCAGTTCATTTATGCTCTAAAATATAGGTGGTTAAAAGTACAATTTGATTTGACATTTGTTGGAGGTGCATCATGGTCAGAAACGTTGAGTTTAGTTTTTATGTTTGATTTTTAATTGGCTGCTGGACCATTACATGTTGCTAATGATATATATATATATATATATATTGAACCTTAATATTGTTTTGGATTTACTTATATTTTGTAATGGGTACATTGAGCAATAAATAATATTTTATATCAGTTCTCATTTATTTTGTATATTATAATATTTTATTTTATTTCATAAAATCCTATTCATTTTATATGATGTATGTACAAATATTTTAAAAATAAATAATATCATGGATAGGATAAAAAAATTAAAAAATAAATTTAAACGCAATTATAAAGGTCTCTATATGTCTAATCTTCTCAATCTTCGTATATGTTGCTATTTACATAAATGGTCAATTATTTTTGCCTCTAACTTCATATTATAAATGCCACTAAATGTAATATTAGAGGCACAAACATGTGTCTCTAAAGAAAGTGATTAGAGGCAAAATTAGTTGTTTTTATATGGTTTGAATAGAGGCAAATAAATTGTTGTTAAAGACTATATTCAAAGACCTTTTTAATCGTCACTAATTTGCAACTTAGAGGCATATCTATTTGTCTCTTAAAGTTATAATTAAAGGCAAACGAATTTGCTTTTAAAGGATTAAATGGAGACAAAAAATTAGTTGCTATAAAGCTCATTTAAAGACTTAAAAATTTGTCTTTAATTTATACATTCAAAGGCAATTATTTATTTGTCTCTAATAAGCCACTAAATACAATTAGCGACTGGAGCATCCAGGATAGATTATTTAAATGCCTCAGATTCATTTTGAGACAAAAAAATGACATTTAGAAACACATATAAATGCCTTTAAAAGCCATTTGTGTTGCAGTGTGTTTAATCTCTTGCATCTGTTTCAACCAAATCAAATCAATTAACTTGCAAGTTAATCAAAAAGAAAGAAAGAAATCCAAGCTTTCCCTCTGAAACAATACAACCGAAGAAAAATCCAGTGAAACGTCAACATACATAATCAAAACGTTGATGAAATCGGAAGTGGGATCGGCGGAAGAGCTGAGTTTACAGAGTATAGAAATGACAATATCATCAGGTAAAGCATCGAATAAATCATTCTTTGCGTCGACAACCGTGGGCGAGAGTCTTAGCTGTTTCCGACATGCCATATTATCTCCGACGAAATTTCTCTTTTTAGCTGCTATATTGTCTACACAAACATCGGCTCTAGGGTAACAAATCCCTCTCCTTGTTCTCATTTCTCTTTCTCTCTATAGCCCTATTTTAATTATTATTTTTGTGTTCCTCATGCTCCTGCTCCTACTCCTGCTCCTAGTCCTGACTCCTGAAACAGATAGTTTGGTCTTAGCCCTATATAGTGGTCAAGCTCCATTGACCTAGATCCCTCCATTCGTTTTCGATGTTCTTAACACTGGGAAAAATGAAAAAAGGAAAATTTCCTTCTGACTTTAATTTGAGCTCTCTCTTATCTTTTATTTTCAATAATCAGGTTGTTTTTGCATGGAAGGAGAAGAGAGAAAAGGTAGAAAAAAGGGAAACAAAGGCTTTAACCCTCTTATCTCTCTATTTAAAAAGAAATGCTTTGTGGGTTAGTTCTGAAAGCAGTTAAATTTGTTGGAAGTGAAACAACTAACTTCGATTATTTTCTATAATTCAGTTTTACCCGAGGTTATAAAAACTACTAGTAAAAAATCAACATAACTCTGGCACGTGAACACCGTTGACCATTTTGGGCTATTGTTTGGGGAGCTCTTCGTTTACCAAACTGACTTGTCTTTTAACAAACTCAGGTTAGTTAGCGAATTCTGGGCATGTTGGATTTTAATCCCTTAAAGCAGGATCTGTTCACACTAAGTCATCAAGTATCAAACAAATAAAAGCGGAAGCATACTTGAATTCTCCATTGGAAATCTTCACAGGAGTCTTGTTGTTTGTCTTCCAAATTAGAACGCAGCCTTTAGTTTCTCTCTGATGATGGGATGTCAAACAGAATAAGCGTATATTTAATTTGGGGACCATAACCACTTATATAGGATTAAACCCTAAGTTAATAATTTCTAGTTTGGCCCATCATTAAACTAGAAATTATAACCCGGTCTCTACACATATGAAGCCCACATTTAAATTAGATGCATAAAGCCCAAATACCTTAAATCATATCAGATTACTTTAATTAATTGGGCTTAACTTTATTGATAGCCTTTATACACAATCATACACATATAAACCCATATGGAATATTTAAAATTCCTAACAATCTCCCACTTGGCTATATATGTTAGCTTACAATTGTGTTTTAACCTTATGTGCACTTAGAATTTTGCTATCATAACCGAATGCATCTCCAAACAATCTGATCTATCAATTATACCAATATAGGATCAAAGCGACTTTCACTACATTCAATCGTAACTAAGCCCATCAATGGTCACAATGCCGATATAACCAAATGGCATGGATCAAGCATGGATGTGTAGCATAGAATTACAAGCAGCGTGATCTTAGCATGCTTATTTCCAACTGGTCCTACCTTATGCCATAGTGAGATCAGTTTTAAACAAGTTCAGAGACCAAATAAACAAAAAAATTTATAACTAAACATAACCTCAAATGAATTAACCAAAAACTATATCTAAAATGACAATGGAATATGTCTAATCAGAAAAGCATCTAAAATATAAACTCCCACTGAAACTAAATATCCTGAATAAATGCAACACCTATATGAGCTGTGTGCTCATGAAAGACCTTAGGCGGCACTCCCTTAGTAAGCAGATCCGCGATCATATAGTTTGTCCCAATGTGCTGAATAGACAACTGTCCACTTTAAACTCTCTCTTTAACAATTAGGAACTTGATATCTATATGCTTTGACTTTATCGAGCTCCTATTGTTATTGGAATATAACACTGCTGAGTTATCGTCACAAAATAACTTAAGTGGTCTTTCGATAGTATCCATAATTCGTAGCCACGTGACAAAGTTTTGCAGCCATATTCCAGGGTTGGATGCCTCAAAACATGCTACAAACTCTGTTACCATGGTGGAAGAAGCTATGAGTGTCTGCTTAGCACTCTTCCACGAAATAGCTCCTCCAGCAAGCATGTAGATTTAGCCCGAAGTGGATCTCCCACTATCTTGGCATCCGATAAAATTGGAATCAGAATAACCAATGATCTCTAACTGATCCGATTTCCTGTACGGGAGCATAAAATCTTTTGTTCCCTGCAAGTACCGCATGACCTGTTTGGCTGCTTTCCAATGATCCAATCCCGGGTTACTTAGGTATCTTTCTAACATTCCAATAATGTACGCAATATCTGGATGCGTACAAACCTGAGCATACATCAAACTCCCATAGCCGAGCCATAAGGAATCTTTTGCATTTCCTTAGTTTCAAAGTCATTCTTAGGGCATTGACTTAAACTAAACTTATATCCTTTAGATATAGGGGTATCACTTGGTTTACAATCCTGCATGCCAAACCTTTTAAGTACCTTATCGATATAGCTCTTTTGTGATAATCCAAGAATACTTCGAGAGCGATCTCGGTGTATCTGAATCCCAAAACAAAAGACGCATCACCAAGGTCTTTCATTTCAAATTTCTTTGTTAGAAATCTCTTGGTTTCATGCAATAAGCCTATATCATTTGTGGCAAGTAGTATGTCATCGACATATAAAACCAGAAAAATGAACTTACTCCCACTAAACTTATGGTATATACAATAATTTGCCAAGTTCATCTCAAAACCAAACAAGATGACAACTTGGTGGAATTTGTAATACCATTGACGACATGCTTGCTTGAGTCCATAGATGGATTTCTTTAGTTTGCAAACCATTTGCTTTGCATCTATAGACACAAAATTTTCTAGTTGCACCATATAAATCGTCTCATCAATGTCACTATTAAGAAACACTATCTTAACATCCATCTGATGTAACTCAAAGTCAAAATGTGTCACTAATGCCATGATTATCCTAAAAGAATCTTTCTAAGAAACCGGAGAGAAAGTCTCTTTATAATCGATGCCTTCTTTCTGTGTAAAGCCTTTTGCGATAAGACGAGCCTTGTACCTTTCTACATTACCTTTCGAATCCCTCTTGGTCTTAAATATCCATTTGCAACCAATGGGTTTCGTACTTTTAGACAATGGTACAAGATCCCAAACATCATCGTCCTTTATGGACTTTATCTCTTCATTCATGGCATCAATCCACTTTTGAGAGTTAGAACTTTCCATGGCTGGACGGAAGTTAATTAGATCATCTTCCACCATACCAATGTCAACCTCATGTCCTTGAAAAAATACAACATAATTATCCAAAATTACATTTCTCCTCTCTTTAGTGGATCGCCTTAATGGCATAGGTTCTTGAGGCTGTAGAGTTTGTTCTTTTGGAATAACTCGTTGAACTTGAATAGAAGTATCTATGACATTGTCTTGATCCAGAATTGCTTCTTGAACAATATCAGGAATAGTTGCCTGACTCTGATCATTGTCAATAGCAATTAGAGGAATTTCAACATTTTCTTCTTCAAAGACAAAGTCATTAAACCTTTCTTCCCCCGCAAACTCTACATCCTCAAAGAACCAGGTATTTCCCATCTCAAAAGTTGCCTTAGTAGTGGGATCATAAAATTTGTAGCCCCTAGATCTTTCAGAATATATAATAAAGTAACAACTGACAATCCTTGTGCCCAGTTTCTTTTCATTTGGCCTATAAGGCCTTGCCTTAGCTGGACATCCCTAAATGTATAAGTGCTTCAAACTACGCTTTTTGCCTGTCCAAATCTCATAAGGGGTTTTATCAGTCGCTTTAGTTGAAACTCTGTTGAGTATATACACTACGGTCTTTAATGCTTCACCCTAGAGTGATTTTAATAAGGTAGAATGACTAATCATACTCCTCACCATATCCTTAAGCGTTCTGTTTCATCTTTCAGCAACACCGTTCATGTTAGGCGAACCGGGCATAGTGTACTGAGGGACGATACTGCATTCCTCTAGGAATTTAGCAAACGGTCCTGGGCATTGTTCACCTGATCTATAATATCTACCATAGTATTCACCACCACAGTCAGATTTGACACTTTTGATCCTTTTGTTGAGTTGGTTCTCAACTTCAGCCTTATAGTTTTTGAACACATCTAAAGACTGATTTTTCATGAATGAGATAAAGGTAGCCATATCGTGAGAAATCGTTTATGAACATTATAAAATACGTTTGACCATTTCAAGAAGCCATAGGGAATGGCCCATAAATATCCGTATGTATAAGTTCTAAGACGTCTGAAGTCCTATTGGCACCCAATCTTCGAACGTTTGTTTGTTTTCCCTTGATACAATTAACACAAGTATCAAAATCCATAAAATCAAGCGAATCGAGAATTCCATCAGACACAAGTCTCCCAATTCTCCTTTTAGAGATGTGACCTAATCTCTTGTGCCATAATGAGGCGGAATTCTTGCCTACCAAACCAAACTAAGAAGCATACATATCCTTGCACGCCATGCATGATAATTAGTGCAATGCTCCTTTTCATGACCTTTAAATTCATAAAAAAGGTAACAGTCATTTGGATTTTCACCCTTTTGCTGTTTCTTTTGTGTTTCCAAAACTGCAGTGTCCTTAATTTTCTTTCTTTTGTTCCTTTTGTCCTTAGATGTTATGGGTATATGAGCACTTTCTGTCTTATCATGCTTCAACCTTTCCTCTTCTTTGACACAGTGCGATATGAGCTCATTAAAAGACCATGTCTCCTTTTAACAGTTATAGCTCACCTTAAATTGACTACACTGTGTTGAAAGAGATATCAGAACCAAATGCATTAGCAAGTCTTCGGATAACTCCAACTTGAGTGCTTTCAATTTTGAAGCAATGAGAGACATTCCCATAATGTACTCCCTTATGTTTTCTTTTCCTATATACCTTATTGAGATAAGCTTTGCCAAAAGTGTACTTGTATTAGCCTTTCAATTTTGGCAAACCTTTTCTCAAAACTCTTTAAGGAAACCCTTAGCCATAATAATCTAATAGGACATAACGTCCCCAAAAAGGTTCTAGAATGGCACGCTTCATGATCATCAAGCTTATACGATTTGACCTTTTCCCACTTTTCTATTTCCCTCTTTTGGTCAGAGGTACTCTTCTCCGTAAGTGGATTTGGTTGGTTAACACATAAAGTAAGATCTAAGTCCATGACCCCGAAAACAATAAAAAAGTTCTCCTTTAATGACTTGAAATTAGTGCCATTAACCATTGGAATCAAATTAATGCTAGTAGAGATATTTATAGCAGAATAAAAACTGAATAGAGAACAAAGCAAATAAAACCAGATTGCTCACACATATAATACCATAATATGAAAAATTAATTCATTAATTTTAGATCATAATGGTAGGGCCCCATCATAAGATACCTACCACAATATTAGTATTTAGTCTTTGGACAGAAATACTAACTTATAAGCGGTATCTTGGTGTAATGATCAAACACTGACAATAAGGCATGTCAAACACTAAACCTTTCTTTGGACCGATTTAATGTTCCCATGTTATACTGAAGAATTGCCACATGTTTACCACCACAGATACATATGCAATTCGGGCCAAACATTAACCTTCCTTTGTGCCGGTCAATATTCGCGTGAGTTACATACATACAAAACCTTTTAACATTTAAATTAAATTAATCTCCACAATAGAGGTTGCTTTGGCAACATGTTGCTTCAACTAATTTAATTTTAAATGTTATATCCTTAAATTACCAAAATCTAAAATACCTGAATTTTGCATCCAAATTGAGAATTGGGTAAAAATTACAAATCAAACCAGAAATTGTAAATTTATATCTCTTCTTTATTACCTTAATCCTTAGCATGCATACAAGCAATATAAACTTAAAAACCTAAATTCAATATATATATAAACCATATGAACCGAACATAGCATTGCCGTAATATAAATATGTATATATATATATATATATATATCACATAATATGCAAACTACTTTAACGTGTAAAGCAAACCAAAATATAGAAACTAAGGCTTCCAAATTAAATATTCTGTTCATATAAAGCCATAAAAGCCAAAGCATAGAAATCTGTTCTAAGTCTTTAAATAGCCAGTAAAGCGAAACCTTAGACACAAAGGCTTTTAAAAGTTAACATGCAAGCAGGTCACTTAAGCAGACTGCAAATGTACATGTCCAAAACAATATATATATATATATAAATATTGATGGCTAATGCATGAAGTCCTTAGCTGCTAAAGTTTCAATTTTGTTGAGACTTGCACGTGTAAAGCCCATAGCCAAAGTAAAGCTTTTAATTCAACCGAAAATTGTAAAACCTAAAACTTAACCTTTAAAGCCGTACAAGCCAAGTAAAAGCCAACCGAAATTTATTCAATTCGGTAATCGAAATTGAATTTTTTTTTTTAATAATACCCAAAATCAATAAAGCCATAGTGATTCTTTATCCGAATACATAGAAAAAATTTATGGAAGACATAAATTAACCATTCTTGATGACTTAATCATGAATAAGGCTCTGATGCCACTTGTTGGATTTTAATCCCTTAAAGTCAGTTCATACTAAGTCAAGTATCAAACGAATAAAAGGGGAAGTATACCTGAATTCTCCATTGGAAATCTTCATATGAGTCTTCTGGTTTGTCTTCCAAATTAAAACGCAGCCTTTAGTTTCTTTCTAATGATGGGATATCAAACAGAATAAGCGTACGTTTAATTTGGAGACCATAACCACTTATATAGGATGAAACCCTAAGTTAATAATTTCTAGTTTGACCCATCATTAAACTAGAAATTATAACCCGGTCTCTACACATATAAAGCCCACATTTAAATTAGATGCATAAAGCCCAAATACCTTAAATCATATCAGATCATTTTAATTAATTGGGCTTAACCTTATATAATAGCCTTTATACACAATCATACACATATAAGCCCATATGGAATATTTAAAATTCCTAACAGGGCATTCCACGACTATAAAGAGGTCGAACGAATGAATCATCACGAACAAAGGTTTAGTTACGTTTGTTTTACTTGCATGTTTATTTTCTCATTTTTCCCTACTTGCTGAAAAATTATTTTATGTGACTGTCACACCATGTCAGTCATGGGACCAAATAGTAGAACTATACCAACTCAAAATACTTCCTAAAATTTAACCCCTAATTTAGCAATAAGTTTAGCCCTTAGTATAAAAAAAATGGAAGTTAATGGGTAAGTCCTGAAATTAAGGATATAATGGAGGTAGGGTTTTAATAATTACTCCCTATGTCCCTTATTATCTGTCTCATTTTGGGATTTTTTTTGTCCCTTTTTATCTGTCCATGTCTTAGTATTAATTGATAATTTTTCAACTTTACCCTTCCACTCTCTCTCTCTCTCTCTCTCTCTCTCTCTCTCTCTCCAAACTTCTCTGTTTTTCTTAAATGCATTGAGTTTTCTGCTTTTCTTGCTACAAGGTCGTGAATTTTTTTTGGGTGGAAAAGTTATGAAGTTATTGGTTTTGTCTCAACCAGTGAATGTAAGAGAGAGACTGAGGGAAAAGAGAAGCTAGCCTGGAGATTGGAGAAAGATGAAGAGGAGAGAGAATAAATGGGAAGAGAGAGGGGGGATAAAATTGGAAAGTAAAGGTAAAAATATATAAGATTTTGAACCCTAACTGATTTTCTTACTCTGTGTGAAGCAGTTAATAGGGACAGATAATAAGGGATAGAGGGAGTATAAGAAAAACTTCTTTGTTAGCAAGATTTTAGTGGTTGGTCCCATGACTGATATAGTGGGACGGTCCCATAAAATAACTTCTCCTACTTGCCGTTTTATTAATTACTATTTCACCGAATTTTGGGCTTTAAATTTTCGCTTTAATTGTTGGTAAATTATTCCTCATTGTTATTGCTCTATATATATAAATATAGATAGAAAAATAGTGCAATCTTATTGTTTATATTAAAGTTCATTTCATTTTTTTTGTTTGGATTGAGAAATTCATTTCAATAATTCTCTTTTTTTTTAACTGAGTATATATATGTATATAATAATTAAAATTAAAAATATATATATCTTATATACAATCCGTGTAAGGTTTTAATTTCAAAAATGGCTAAATGCTCAATTTGGGGCCCAAACTTTACGATTAGAGAGATCGAATAGTACCTTGCAGAACTTATATAAGAACTCATCTTCAAATGAACCGTCAAGCCAAATCCCACTTTGCTAATCACAATGAGGGACCTTTCTTCGATTCGGTTGGAGCTTTCAAACCCTAAGACCAAAACTCATTGATGATGTATGTAAAACATCTTTCGCTGTAAGGTGGAACTTCTCTGCAAAATGAAGAAGCAAAATGAAACTTCTTCTTTTATTGTTTATAAGCCCCTTTTTTCCCCAATTTTTTTCCAATTTAGTTTTCTATTTTTAATTTCGAAATTTACTTATAAATTAAAAAAACAAAGACTTAACGTCTTTGTCAGCAAACCGTTACAAATAACGGCGCTTGTACACACGCTCCAAAGACATAAGCAATTAGGCCCCTAATTGAGCCGAATTTGGAAGGTTGGCCCCAGATTGCTGCAATTGAAAGGTTGTGCCCCAAATCGAGCAAAATCGTAAAGGTTGGGCTCCAAATTGAACATTTAGCCTTTCAAAAATAGGATTAGATGACTTGCAACTGTTTTTCTACCTAATTATTTAATTAATTAATATTATAAAAGGATACTTATTAACCATTTATTTTTGGATGAAATGGGTAATTTCATTCCTGAAAGTAGAAAAAACTACTACCAATTTACAATGTAAGCACTTTACAGAAAGTTTAAAGTAAAAATAACACAAAATGCAACTTCAACACAACTAATACTACTTAATTACAACTCAACTACCAAGTGATTAATTAATTAAATAACACATAGACTCCAGCTGTCAATCAATTTCGTATTGATTTGGTCTCTTTTTACTTTGCTTAATTCGTATAGTCTCAGTTTAATCATATCTCCTATTTACTTAAAAAAGTGATTAGTCTCAGTCTAATCACATCCCCCATAATACCTACAGTTCCTTAGGCACTAGACAAAATAATAAATTACATTCTAGGCTATTCGCAAAATTATTGAGATTAAAGCCGTCCCTTTGCATTTCTGCATGGTCCATCTAAACTCATATCTCCAGTCTTTCGCATTTCTATTTAAGTCACAGGTATGCAAAACTCTTTCCCAAAATGGTATTAGAGTAGCTGCAAGTGAAGATACATGATCTCTTGACTCATTTAAGTGATTGCACAGCAAATATGCTTTTGAATCTAATCTAATCCACCAGGCTGCTAATCTTGTTTATGAAGTTAAAATTTTTTAGTGATAATGTATGAGATAACAATCCTTAAAAAAAAAAGTTTGAGCACCAAAATAGAAAACCTCGTTTGATCTTATTAGGAATCAAATTCAGACTTGACATGATATAAATATATATATATATATATATATATATATATTCGACACAATTTTTGGGACCTTTTAGAAAAATGAATAGAAAACGAAAATTGTAATTGGATTCCAATATTGTAGTAGCTAGATTCTCTTGTATATAACAGACATGCTCATACTTCTTACATCTTTATATTCAATATCTATTACTGAATTACATATTATTAGGCGGTATCGTCACTTCCCAATCCGATTCATTTCTTGTATCTTATTTTTTTAATCTACTAAAAAAGAGAAGGAAAATTAAGGAAGACTTCACAAGGTCACGTAACTTTTTTAACACATAATTCCTGTTTAGGACTGATTTACTTAAAATCCAAGACGAGTGGTAGAGAGATCATGATGTGAGACTTTATCCATTGAACTAAGGAAGCTAATGATCATTAATCTAGCTACCAAACAGATTTTGCCATTTGTTACTTCTTCAGTTTTCGGCCACCCTTTGTGGGTTAATGTGTTTGGTGGAAACTCAAGGCACTAGTTTGGGACTTGGGAGAGAGTAGTTGCGATGCATGTGCAAATTGGTTCTTGCACCATGAAATCCACAAAAACAAGCCAACTTAAAGATCGAACAAAGCCATTGCAACTGCATGCATGATAAAACAAATGAAAGTAAAGAGATTTTTCACAACTCAAGATTAGTCTGGCAACAAGTCCTCCGGGAGACTAGTTAACGTGCAATGATATCAATCTCATTCCTGAATTCTAACGCATTAAGATTAAACAAGTTTACATACGAATCTCACTTCCCGTAGCTAGCTATATATAATTCCTCATTCCTTACGTCGGGATTTGAAAGAATTCCATCAAGTAAGATACTTGAACCAAATCTTAATAAACAAACAAACAAACAGGGGAAATAAAGAAAATAAAAAGGGTTCTCTTATATTGACTGAAACATCCCCTGGAAGTGAAAGGAGGTGTTGAAGGGGAACTGAAACAAGAACTTTGTTGGTATTTCATGTTGAATGTTTAACTGCTTGGCCATGCAAGCAAGTAGGAGGTTGCTTTTTGCCTCCTGTTCTAGGACAATTTCTTGTTTGCTTTTACGTGTATGGTAAGGGAAGTTTAAGCTTCAAACAAACGGTAGTAAAGGCAGGCACCACGTACCCTGGGGGCTAACACAGTTCTTAAGCACCAATCACTATCTCCTCAAATCTTCATAATTATGAGGTCACCCTGGGAAAGACATGCGTGAATGTTGGATTGTTGAGTGCTTATAAGATTTCACATATAAACCCTCTTCGGCTTTGAGTTTTGCCACTGACCTTTGATCTGACTCTAACAATTAAGTCATCACATATTATAAAACCAATTTCTGTTGTTAAAATTAAAGACGTGTCAATAACGTTGATATGATGTGTTAAGTTAAAATACGAATTAACATGTTTGACAATAATAAGTACTAACAGATCAACAAAATGTCAAAACAGTGTCTACGTAATTATGATAAGTCATACTATCATAAAATCAATGTGTTAATACCATTTCAATGCTAGACATGTCAACTTATGACTTAACTTGTTATGTCATTGACATGTTAATAATTATAAAAATAAAAATTAATCCTCTTAATAACAATTCTAGCAATTAAAATTAATTTTATAATAATATTGAATAACTTGATTATTTTATCTTAAATAATAAAAAGACTAAATTAATTAATCCAAATTATTAAAATATAAAGACTAAATTAAACATATTCATATTGGAACTTCCTGGAAACACAAACACGTGGCAATGGCATTGATCTTAAAAAGTCCGAATTGGAACTTCCTGGAAAATATCTGTATGGGCTCTTACTCCGTATATCGGGTCGTGCTCGTACTTTAAAATCTCAACCTTAAACTCTGTCCGAATCGCCCAAACATTCAATACAACAGGGCTTCAGGCCCATCAACAAGTCTGTTGGTTTCTTGGTAGTGATGGCTGATAACTCCATGAACAAGCCTGCTGCCAATTACAGTCAACTCATTTTTAGATAATAAAATTCCAAGTTTATAGTTTAATTATTCAAAAAAAAAAAAAAGGTTTATGGTTTAGGTCACTATAAAGACACAGTGGCTCCACCCATATTGTTTTCCAAAAAATATTTTTTTTAGGACGCTAAATTGGTTACTATTTTATGCAATTATACAATACCAGTCACTCAGATTCTTAATAATTGCACTAACTATATAACTTATATGTTTTATTTATTAAAGAAATAAAGGACAAGAATTGAATTTGAAATCTCATAGACGGTGGTTAAAGGATTCTTTTATCTTTCATTTGATTAGCTTTGTTTGTGGCGCAACCGCACAAGCAAAAGATATGGGGAGCAGTTGAGACTAATTTCAAACAATAAATTATAAATAGCATCCGAGTATATTAATGCTTGTTTCGCTCAATGTCTTTTAAATAAAATTTTAGATTCAAGTCTTGTAATTGTAGAAAATAGGTTTAAAAAAGTTTCTCTCATCGTCTGAGATTCGATGCAGATCGAAATTCAATATGATTATTGGAAATCGGAAAAATTAAATACCAACAGGGTATTTAACTCAACTGATTAGTACATGTTCATCCTTTCAAGTTGGTGCATTGCGAATTCAGCCTAAGCAAGTTTGGTAAAGATGAACCAATTGGTGAATTATCCAGAAAGCCAAAGGTAGGCTGAGCCGAGAAAATAATTGGGACGGAAAGCACAACACAACATCTTGATTTTAGAGTAATGCATCAAATTCAAAAGGGTTGCCTAGTCATGGTCCTGCTGATAGGAAAAATATACTACAGATTGGTTGGTCAGATGTGACATTCTAATAAATTTTTGCTGTTTTTGATTTAAGTCCTTAACCCAGAGTGTACTCCCTAATCAAAACTTTATAAACCCAATCTCCTGTACTTAATTAAGTTTAATTAGTAATTAGGAAAAACTAAGTGTGGGATTCTGTTTCTGACGCTGTTGAGTTTTGTAGTACATTTTGGTTTGTACTGTGGAGGTGGGACAAAGTCAACCCTCTTAACAGGGAAGAAATCTGCAAGTACGAAGCGTTTTGGATCTTCTTTTTCTGCAGCAGCGCTCGTAAATTTTGTTTTCAACTACAGCTGGAATTCCATCCAATGCCCTTTACATGGCTTCGGCTTTGGACCACCCAATTTTAATACCCTTTCGAAAAAAGAAAAAGGAGAGATATTATTTTATTTATTTATTGCTATAATTACGGAATTAGGAGAGAATTTTGAAAATTAAATAAATACTAACAAAAATAAATAATAATGTCGATAAAAGAAAGAATAATTGCACTTTTTTTGCACAATATATATTGGATTTTTTTTCTTTTTGGAAGGGCTTTGGGAAATTTTAATTTGAGGCATCAGAAAGAAACCACATTTCCTCAACATCCTCCACTTACAAAATTCATGTCTCTCCCACTACTTTGATAAAATAAATTCCTCTTTTTTCATTTTTATTTTTTTTCTCCATCATCTTGAATTTCTTCTGGTCAGTCTCTTGGTGTGTTTGAGTCCCTTTTTGACCACCAAAAAGTCAGGGGAAATGGGAAAAAAAATGAAAAAGTGTAAAGAGCAGCTGGAAACGCCACATAAACTGGAAAATAATTTCCCTTTGTCTGCCATAAAACTTTCTCTGTCTCTCACTTGAAAAAATAATAATGTTTTAATGTTAAACACCTCTGACCTGACCTCTCTTTTTTTTTTTTTTTCCTCTTTTTCCTTCTTGTTTGAAATTTGCATCAAAGAGAAGGAATTCCATTCCACTGCCTTTACCTCAAAGTTAAGACAGTTACTTACACATAAACCAAAATTTTTATGGTAGTTTGGTTATTCATCCCATCCGCATACCTAATTTTGTTTTATTAGTTCTTTGTTACACTACATTCAACTTTTCTTCAACAAGACCTAAAGTTGGAATTTGCATTTTCGAAGCAAGTATGTAATAATAATTTTATTTGTTTAAGCAATGGATCCTTCAAAATTATGCCATTTCCAAGCCCACATTGCAAGCAAAACCAAAACTAAAATGGAAATATAGAAAGTAAGCGAAATTGAATTTTGATTTACCGAAATTAAGGCGAACATGGCTCTATGGTACAAAAAGGAAAAGGTTTAAGGATTTAAGGAAAAAATAAAAACAAATCCCCAAGATCTCTCCGATTTACCCCTCTATACAATCAAGGGGAAAGAAAAAACTATGCCGTTTCAACAACCATGTAAGAGGTTTTTTTTTTTTTTCCCTTTTAACTTAAAAGTTTCCACCAAAACTGGCCTCGTTTCGTTCTTTTATGGCCTTAAAATTGATATAATTTAATAATTACCATTGGCCGTTAACATGGTCGCCGTTACCGTTTTCTAACTATCGACGATGGCGTCATCGTTGCCATGAATCGCTCCGTTTCCGTTTCCCTCCCCAGCGTCTCCTTCTTCGTCGAGCCACCGCTCCACCGGCGCGCACTCGGCTTTATGTCGCAGCTTCCAATCAAGCGCCTGGCATGCGCGTGAGCAATAATTTACAGCCCCACAAACTGAACACCGGCGAAACTCATGCTTTCTCGTCTCCGGCCTCCCGCAACCTACGTGTGAGCATAGCCTCAGTCCCGGGCCGGGAATCCCTTCTCGGGACGCAAACCACTCCGTTAAAAACCTGCTAGCAGGGTGGGCCTCCGGCGCTGGCACATTGCATCCAAAATCACTCAGCAAGGGGCAGCCCGGCACGGTCGGATGGCGCTGGTTAGGGTGTGGGATCGGATGCGGGCTCCAAGTGAGCCAGGAGCGCGTAGGGATGTTGGAAGCAGCTGTTGATGATAAAACTGCTGCTAGTTCTCGTGCGTTGGCTTGGACAAGGAATCGACGGCCTTCGGCTATGTTTTGTCGCACACCATAGCCGTCTTGAAGGCAGTGACCCAGCTCACGCAAGGCATCGATGTGGCCAAGAAAAGCGGCTCGAGCGCACAAAGCTACGCCCGCTCTGAGGTCCTTGTCGTTCTTAGAGCCGCCGCTGCCGTTGAACTGAATCACAGCCAACGAGTAAAGCGCCGGCGCGTGGGAGCCAATCGCAGCCTTAGCCATAAGAGAGGCTCCACTCCCTCGATTTTGTAAACAATAGAAACGAATCTGTTGCAAAATCGCAAAACAGTTAATCCGTTAGAAAATGTTTATATTCACTAACCTTGTTAACACAAGTAAAAAAATTGGAATTTCGAAGAAATATAAAAATACTTAAATACTAAAATTAGATTAATTCTTTTCCCGAGTTAACTCACCATGCCGAGAGTGTAACAAGCTTCAACATTTCCGGCATCAGCGCAAGACTTGAAGAACCTGTGAGCCGACTCGGACCAGTTTTTGGCTTTAATGGTAAACATTTTTGGCGAAGCTTTGGATAAAACAAGAGGATGGAGTGCTAAACTGTTTAATCTCTTGCATCTGTTTAAAAAGAAAAATCAAATAAAATTGTAAGCAAAAGGAAGAAAAAAAATCCAGACTTGCCCTTTAAAACAAGACAGCCGAAGAATTAAAAGTCGACGTACGTAATCGAAACGTTGATGAAATCGGAAGGGCAACGGGGGGAAGAGCTGAGTTTGCAGAGTATAGAAATGACAAGATCATCAGGTAAAGCATCGAAGAAATCACTCTTCCCGACAACCTCCGGCGAGAATCTTTGCCGTTTCCGGCACGCCATATTATCTCCGACGAAATCTCTTCTTTTAACCGCTATCTTGTCTACACAAACATCGGCTCTAGGGTAAGAGAGGCCCCTCCTCGTTCTCATTTCTCTCTCTATATATCCCTATCTATCTAAAATTTTTGTGTTCCTCCTCTTCGGCTCTTTGCCTTCTCTATCCTTTCCTTAGCGGCTGAAAGAGATAAAGCGAGGAAATAGAAAAGCAGAACTGAGACCTTATATAAAAAGGAGGAAAGCAGAAACACAAACAAGGCCTTAAAAGCAAGCGAGAGCCAAAACCAAAATACGAGGCAACAACAACCACGGAACCGGATTGACCCGCAAACCCGCTACCGTTACCTATGACCCGTGACCCGAACGGGCTTCGATAATCTACGCAAGATTCTATACCAAAATGGTGTTTATAGACATACGGATCTAAGAGGCTGTGAAAATGAAGAACAAGAAGTTTACTTAGCGAAATCTAAAACGCCTTTCATGCATGACTATGGCTTGAAAATATAAGAGCAACAACACGAACGATAGAGTCCAGACCAAACCAAAGTTAACCAGTTCGACTTCACCGCCGAAACATAAAATATACTAGTAACTTCTCAATCTTTTTGTTTTGGTTGAGACTTACCGGTTATGAGTTACCCTACGGCTACCCCCGTGGAGAGCGTCTCGCAGTAAAATTCTTACCGTAAAGGACAAACTAATAGGTCTTTGATTTCAAAATTTCTCACGCTAAGCTAAAACTAAAATACCTTTTAATCTTTTATCTTTGGGTTTTGTTCACGGCACACTCGTATATCTTTTAAGATTTGTTGAATCTATATTTAAAGAAAAAAATTTTTCATTTAATGCGGCTATTGCGGTGAATTCGTGAAAAATAAAGTATTAATAATTGCATAAAATTTTTCATATATAACTCCTTAAAGAGTGAGTGCACTAATTGAAGTATTGAACTTTCCCGTTTAATTGCTATTATTATCTATATTTTTTAGTATAAATCTTTTGATTTGCCATATGTTATATATTAAACTTCGATTAATTAGGAAACGAATCGTGTCGAATCCTAAATAAAAATTTTTTCTTAAATTTATTTTTTTTATTTACATGACTCAAAAATCGAATCCTATACCAATTTCTCTTTTTTAGTTTAACCGTAAACCCTTACTGATTATATCTTGCAATCGTAAGTAATTACAAAATGTAAATTTTTGTCGTTAAAACTTCATTATAATATTCTTTCAATCTTTTCATATAAATATAATATTAATGGAAAATAGTTTTGGAGAAAAATTTTAGGTTTAAATTGATGTGATGGTTTTATATTAGATTATTATCTCTATCATCACCAAAGGTTTTATATTATGTCATAACTTTGTATTTTAAATTAATATTTTACTATTTTTAACATATTTTATTAAATTCTAATGACCTGAAAAATCCCACGGTGGAACCGTTAAAGTTAAAATCTGAAACCAATACCTTAAACAATTCAACATCAACTTTGCACAATACGAAAATGGCTTCAAAAAGAGAGCAAATGACAATAACAACGACAGAACCGAATGTGTAACCAAAAAAAAAACCGACAGAACCGAATGAATTAATATTAATTAATAATTAAAATAAATTAATGCAAACAGTAACACCTCTTCCTGTTTTCCTTTATTTGGCCAAACACCTCTTCCTGTTCCAAGTCATATTTCGCACGCTTGATTACATTCTTAACCCTAGTTAATGGTCAAACGCCGTTGACTCAGATCCCCCCGTTCGTCGTCGGTTTTATTAACACTGGGAAAATGAAAAACGACGAGAAAATTCCCTTCCGACTCTGAGCACTCTTTTATCCTTTCTTTTTAGTACTATATATATATATATATATATATATACATGTTTGTTTTTGCATGAGGAAAGATGAGAGAAAGGTAAAACGGGATGAAGCTTTTATTTAAGGGAATTATCATTAGATGTAGTCGTGGACCAAAAATAACTTAATGTATAATGAGCCAACTTTGTTCCATTATTAGTGTAATGCTTAACTTAATTCTTCATTAGTGTAATTTATTTTTACCCATTTTATTGCTTATTTTTTTAAATAAAAAGAAAAATCAATCATTTTTATAAAGAAGAAAAACATGTTCACGTTTACAACATATTCTTAATTTCTTTAATTTTAATTTTTATAATTTTTATCGTGTATAATTTCTTGTAATGGAAGAAAATGAAATAGAATTTTTAGTTTAAATAAAATATACAAGATAAAAAAAATCAATATTTTTTGAACTTATTATAGATTAATTAAAATTTATAATGTAATAGTAAAAAATAAAAAAATCATTTTGAAAAAAAGAAAAGTAATAGTTTTCTTTTTTTTATCCGAATAGAAAAGCAATAATTAAAAGAGAAAATGAAAGGTTTAAAAAGGATATAGTAAGTAAATCATGTAAAATAAGATTACACTAGTGGAGAATTAAATTGATAATACACTAAGAGAGAAAAATGTTTACTCATTACACCATTAACATATTTTTAGTTCACCGATACACTCAATGATAATTTCCCATTAATTTAACCCCTAGGTTCTTTAATTAATTTGGGGCAATAAATTTTTCGATTTAATTGACGGTAAATAATTGTCGATTATTGTTCAAAAAGAATTGAATAAAGAATGAATATTTAGAATAAAATAAAATGCAATCTTCAGTTTTAGTTATTTACATGAAAATTTCATGTTTTTTTATTTTTTTTCATTTCATTTTTTGTTTGGGTCGGGAAATTCATTTCAATAATTGTCCTCTTTTTTTTTTGGTACAAAATATGTGTATAATAATAATAATTAAAATAAATGTTTTCAACGGCCAGTATAAAAAGCCTTGAAGCCTCATATGGTCTTATCACGAAAAAAATTCAAACATGACATGATATTTCAGTATAATATCTATACATATATATTATTATTATTAATGCCTCCAACATAATTTTGGGCCATTGAATAATTGAATGGAAACGAAAATTGTAATGAATTCCAATATTGTAGTGGGATTCTCTTGTAAAGATGCACACGGTTCTTTTGTCAAAGGAAAAAACAAAGATATTACCATTGTGTTGAACGAAATGTTGTGTCATTGTTAGTAGAAAATATTAAGAGAAAGATAGCAGATCATTTACGTTTTTATTTTCCCATATTATAGCAAATTATTATAGTCAATTAAGATTCTTTTAAAAGGATTAGATTGAAAATGGTGTTATCATTTTTCTTTTGTGATAAAAAACAAAAAAAATAAAACTGTGAAAATTTTCACTTCAACTGATTTACCAGATTAAAATATGAAACTCTATAGTAGTTCAATAAATTAAATATAAATTCTTTCATAAATAATATGAAAGTATATAAAAGTAATTTAACTTTTTTTTTAATAAACTTTTGGACATCCTATATAAGTGATTTAACTTAGCCAGTGATACTGATCTTTACATAAATTTCATTTTTTGGTTTACTATAAACTTAGGCTTTTAATCATTTTATTTATACATTTATAGTACCACTAGAAAAAGGTTGTGGAGCTTTTGGAGATTGAAGCATATATGCATATATAATATAAGGAATCATTTGAATTTTGAAGTCAACCTTGTAAGTGGTATTGTACTTTTAGAAGAACCATACATGTAGGGCTAAACTGCTGCTAGTTGCAAGGAAAGAAAATTAGAAATCATGATGGCATTGGCATATGTTAATCTACTTGCTAATTGTCAATCAAATTGTTATAAATAAAGAAAATAAATTAGAATTAACAGGAAAAAAAATAAGGTGTTACATTCTCATTAACATAAAAAATTCTAAAAGATACTGGGTTTGGTCCCCAAATTTTATTATGAGAAAATAATTGGAACCAAACATTACACCTAACCTAAAGATTAGGTTTGCCCAACAAATTAAAAAAAAAGAAAAAAAAAAAACTAAACATTAGAATCCACCCCACTTGCACTTTGTAAAGAGGTAAAGCTAATAGCTATTGTACGTTTATATTTTTCTAAGCATTAATTTCCCCATAGGCACAGAGGTGCAAATAAATACATAGGGTTTTACTTTTTTACAAATGAATCAAATTCATTGAATACCCACTTGGAAAATAACTTTGTTTGAGTAATTATTAATCAATCAATCAATTAATTAATATAGTAATAATAGAAGAAAAATTGAAACTAATTCAATAGCGTGAGGCAGTAATAAAACTTCGGAAGTCAAATATTTCGCCCCCTTTTTGAATTTCATTTTTACCTTGACTAAATAATTAATTATCTATCTCAAAATCCACAAAACTTAAATCTATAATTTTACTCTTTTTTTGTCCTTTTTTTTTAAATTGGAAAAGGAAATCTAGAGATAGTGGGTCGATAAGGAACGTAAAAAACCGTCGTCCTTGCTGTCACGTCGCCGTAAAATTATCAAATCCCGTCGTCACATCAAACGGTGACGTTCTTCAAAGTGCAATCTTAGCTCATAATATTTTATTACCAATCAAATTTTATTAGTAGTAATAATAACGAGTGAAAAGGGAAAACATTCTATTCAAGCTACATATTTTAAAGGGGGTGAGGACTGAGGAGGCTTGGGTTACCTCTCTGTCCCCTTATCCATGTGAATGCAGCCTTGCTGAAAAAAAAAAGGAAAAAAAACCCTAAATAAAGGCTGCTTTGACAAAAACTTGCTAAATAAACCCTCTCAACAAGAAAAGTACCGGTCCGCCCATATTTATTTCACCTATAATCATTTTCACATGATTTTTCCTAATTTCATAAAAGTTTAGTATCATATTTTAAAAAATCATCTTATTTATAAAGTAAATTCTATCTTTTTAAAAATTTATTTTAAAATAAAAATAATAATATCAATTAATGAAAAATCTCATCAGATTAGACTAGATAAATTTAGACGAATTATATAAAAAATCTCTACTAACAATAGTTGCCTAAAAAAATTACTCGAGTTTAGTTATAGAGTAGCTAGGATTTATTTTATCATACGATAATATAATATATGATGATTAAAAAGCAAAATTTTTGTTTTAAGTTTTTAGAGAGTCTTTTTTACAAGGTTTTGGGTTGATAAAGTAAAAAGAAGAAAAAAGATAGAATAGTAAAAAGTTAAATAAGTAAAGTAATAAATTAAAATTAAAAACTCTATTCCCACTGTTATTATTCTCCTTTTGACCTTTTTTTATGTTGGGTTTCCATTATTTTTTGATTTCAATTTTTTTTTTACTCTCCCTCTTATCTTTTCTTTTTCTAGTAACATTCATCAATTTATTATTTTTAATTAAATCTCTTTGGAAAAATAAGTCTGTGAAAAAATATTAAAAGAATTTCCATCTCATAGGTATTATAAAAATTATAATTAAAACATCGCTTAATTTAGGTGACAAAAAATCTATAAAAAGAAATTTTATTTTTCTAAAAAAATACTTGAAAATACATTTTTATCCCTTAAATATTTAAAAAAAAACTAAATTGTAAATGTAAAGAGTCATAAAAGACATTTCTACACAATATTAATTTCCTTAGTAAAAAATTATGAAAACATCTAGAAAAAGAACCATAAAATGGCATATTAGAGGATCAACGAAGTATATTTAATTGGGAATAGAATTAATATGTAGGTGTAGAAGATATAGAAGAAATAAAGCTTTTTTTAGTTAATTAATTTACAAATTTTTATTGAATTAGTGATATATAAAAATAATTTAACAAATTAAAAATATGGCATGAATTATCAAATACGAAGTATTAATTTTTCTTAAAAAATGGAGAGAAAATTCTATAATAAAATTATCTAAAATAAAATCATTAATTTTTCGTATATACAAGATTAATAAAAGGGAAAAGAATAGATGGATTAAAGTTGTACAGGCTGCAAATGAAACGAATGTTCGAAAAATAGCTTGTGTTCGAACTAGGAATAGCAACGAATATGGTATCAGTTAATTTTGAGGTATATGTACTTTAATCCTATTATTTTTTAGGGTACCCAAACTCAATAACTATTTGATTATTTTTAAAATTACTACTCAAACTCTACTTGAATAAAATCTTAACTACCTATTAAATACCCGAACCTGATAAATATCTGAATAAATTTAATAAAATTAAAGTAATAATTTAAATTAACTCATAATAAAATCAATCAAATTTTAAAAAATATGTTGATGAATTTTAATCAGCATTAGATAATTATTACATGAATATTAGTAATTTTTAAATAAAAGTATAATAAAACCTAAAAAATTAATATTAAAAATATTAATTTTATAACCGGATTCGGATAGTGGGTACCCTAAAACCACTACCCGAACCCATAATAAGTACTAAAATTATTATCCAAACCCTACATGAATCAGGTTATAAGGTATCATAATCCCACTTAATCGGATCGGGTAGTTCAGGATACTTTATTACAAACAATTCATTGCCATCGCTAATTCGAACTCAGTTTGGACTTGTTTATATTCGTTTAGTAAGATAAACAAATGAGCTTGAACATGATTTTAATATTCGTTTAATAAAGAACCGAATTTAAATTAGATGTATTCGTTTATTTATATTCATGAATAAACTCGTTTAGTATTCATTATTTATGAATTCATTTATTATTCGTTTAAAATTTTATTTAAATTCATTTACATTTTTTAAGACAAAGATAATAAGTAATTATATTTTTATTTTTTATATATTTTTATTTATCATTTATATTTTAATTTTTAACTCATATAAACTAATAAAAAATCAAATATAAATCTTTAAAAGAAAGTTTATACTAAAAGATGATAAATATAATTATATAAAAATATTTTTATTATAAATAAATTAATATTTATCAATGAACATATTTATTTTAATGTTTATGAACATATTCGTTTGTTATTAATAAAAATATTTATTTAATTGAACTAAATATAAATAAATACGAACATTTCATTAATAAATCAATACAAGTCGAACAAACTCTGAAATTATTAACGAATACGAATCAAGATCACATAAATTAAAAATAATCGAATACATGTTGTCCGCATCCGAGCCGATTCTAGCTGATTTGTTTACATCTCTAGAACTGCCCATGTAAAAGTAGCTAAGCTCCATAGTTTGAATGTGAAAAGGCTGGGTGAGGTTAAGTCGTGAAAGGGAGAAAGGAAGGATAAGTGGGGGAATGACGTGGATCTCAAGGAGTGATGTTGACCACTCGTGTCATACCAGGAGGGACCCACCTGTCTCCCTAAAGGCTCCTTCTCGAAGACTTAAAGAAATGAACGTTAGGATTTTGCTATGGAAAAGGTGGGTTCTTTCTTTCCCTTTATTTTTTTGTTCAATTTTTAATAACTTTATTATATTTTATCTGTAATGCGCCCCCGCAATCTCCGTAGCCGATTTTGGTTCGTAATTTTTGGTTTTTGTCAAAATTTGAGTGCTAAAGCTTTACTTGTCGACGCAGTAACGCCGTTGTGTTGCTCGCTGCTTTGTTTTCTCTCTCCCAATTTCACCACGTTGAAATCTCAGACGTGAGCATTTGCCAAGATTTTCCATTTTGTGTTAACAACAAAATTTGGCGAAAGTGAAGTCGTGTTTGGTTTGAGAAGATATACAGACCAAATTTATCCAAATATGTATTATATAAAGCTGGTTTGGTTTCGAGTTTGATTAGTTTTGGATTAATTTAATTTTGAAATCAAGTCATTTTGGCAGGTTTAAACCATTTTTTAAGTATAGATTAATTGTTGAACTTTTAAAATTAGATTCAAATTGAGTTCGGATTTAAATTTTTGTTGATATAATATACAATCATTTTTTGACATTATGGATTTGGCTCTTCTCCATTTTAGCTTTAAAATGAAGAGACTCGTTTATGATCATTATCAAGTACACACATTAAAAATTAATTCAACATAAATGATGAAACTATATTATTATAATTCATATAATAAACTCATTTACATCCCATCACATACTTATTAACTGCTTTTTAGCATTTGACGACAAAAAAAAACTGCTTTTTAGCAAATGAATGAAATATCTCTTGCTTCAAATTTTTAGATTTTTTACCAAAATTTTTTAAGATTCAAAATTCTTATAAAATTTTTTAATAAAGTTATTTGAGATATTTTTCTTAAACCCTATCACAATAAATATGTAAATTTAAAAGGCCTATCCTTTAAACTGAATTTTTTTAATTAGGGGTTAAATTTTATCAAAAAAGTGTTATTATCTTAAGAAATATTTATATTTTTCTAAACTCCTACCACAATAAATATTTAAATTTAAAAACTTATCCTTAAAAATATTTTTTAAAATTTATAGTTAAACTTTTTAAAAAGAGTTTAACTTTCATACTCTGATAGTAGAATTTTTTAACTATACAAATATCGTTAGGAGAATGATACATACCCTACTATTTAATTAATTAATTAAAAATATAAAAATATATGCTATAAAAACATATTTCAAACCTCTAACCTTACTTGTAAGAGTTAAAAAACTCCACTATAAGTATATGAGATAATTTTCCTTATAGAAAAAGTGTTATTGTCTTTAAAATTATTTCCTAAATGATTAATGCAATCAAAACTTTTTTGAAAGTATAATAGGTGGTGTAACATATACTATTTATTTAATATTTAATGTGTTAACCTGCATGACTAAAAGTTGATCTCTCCATTTTGAAGTTAAAATGATGGGGAATCAAATCCTGAGATCAGTTTGATTTTTTTTTTTGTTAGATTATAAGTATCGGTTTGGATTTTGACTTGCCTATAATTTTTCTGGTCAAATCATTTTCGAATTCAATTCTTCCAAAGAATTTCGCATTCCATTTTGACACCTAATATTAATGACAGCCCAGAGAATTATTGCACTAATCAATCTACATGTTAGATTTTGAGCATTGCTATTTTTATTCCGATGACTTAAGACATAAAAACATGATTGATCGTGAGAAACTGATTATAAAATATTAGGGCCGGCGCAAATAAGCAAATTTGATTTGACACTTAATAATTAATATATAGTTTGGCTGCTGATTTAGTGATAATATTACTTTACTGTTTTAAAAAAGTTGACTAAGCTGGATTACGTGATAGACAAGTGCGCTAAATTGTATCCTAGACATATTAATCAATCACTAATTAATTTTGGTTCCTTAACACAAAAGGAGAAAGCTGAGGGTGAGAGCTTCAGAAAATAAAAATGGGGATTTTCGGTCGAGTCAAAGGCGTACTGAAGTTACGTTCCTTTTTTTTTTTTTTCCTTTCTTCTTGAATACTTTTTAGTATTATAAAATGTAAAGTATGATCCATCTTCCTGATTTTGTTTTATCCTAGCTTCTTATCTGTCGGATGGGATTTGTTTTTCTGGTTTTGGTTCTATCATTTCATTTCTGCATAATTATCCACAAAACCCATTGCAATCCCTCGTTTCCTCCCTCAAGTCTAGAGCCTAAACTAGGAAGTAGGGGCCTATAAAATTTGCATCTAATAAAAGAACTTTTATATTGGAAGAATTCTATTAAGAAAAAAATTACAATCACAATTAATTTGGGTATAGGTTAAACCTTTTTTTTTTTTTTAATTTCTTATCGGTATTCAATCTCATCCCTGTATTCTTCAAGTTACAAATGCAATCCAAGCTAATTAATTGATAACATAAACATCATTTTCTTTAAAGATTATTATTTTATATATTATCACACTCCATAAATAATATTAGAAGAATGATACATATCTCAATTATTTTAATTTTAACTAATTAATTAATATTAAAAAAATCATACAAAACACATGTTAACCTTTTAATCCCACCTATGAAATCTAAAAATTCATTGTTAATTGATGAGATAATTTTCTTTCTTTTAAACTACTTTTAAACTTCCTATTTAAAATAAGGGTCATTTATTCTCAAAAAAAAAAAAAGGTCCATATATGATAATGAATTAGGGCTAAACTAACAAACACGATAATTATTGTATTTTCATTCGTATATATTAATTATATTGGACTCATTTTTTAGTTGTAGAATTATATGTTTATATCCAAAACATATTCTAGAAAAATTAATACTCTATCCATTTCAAAATAAGTGTTATTTTTTTAAAATTTTTTGTTCTACAATAAATGTGATTTTAAGAATTATATGCTTTATTAATTATTTTTTTTCAATTTTATCCATCTTTTTCTAACTAATTACATTAAATGAAATTTATTTATAAGAAAAATGCGATTGTATTTTAATAGGAGTCAATAATTCCATTATAAGGGTAAACTTGATATAAAAAACATTTATTTTTTAATTTTAAGATTTCTTAATCCATTTGTCAGATTGAAAAAAATACTTATTTTAAAATAAAGGGAATATATAAATTAGTTGCGCACAAAATAATTCAGCTAAAGAAAAAACGAACGGTCATCCTTATCATAAATTGTTTTCAATGTATATAATAAAATATAAGACCAAATAGTTATGAGATTCACAAGAATCTTATGCCGTAACCCAATTTCATGGACGGTCCAAAATTCGAACTTTTGTAAGCAGTAATTTGTAATGATAAAATACTCTACCACTAACTATGTAAAAAATAATTGTTTTGTGGCCAACAAAAAAAAATGTAAAAAATAAAATATTCGGATACAAAAAGGAATATGATCCTGATTCCTGAAATCTTATTTGATAGCTTACTGGTGATAATTCAGCCCGTGAATGTGGACCCCAATTGTAAACATTTCCATATTTAAACAGCACCAACAATTTTGTTTCCCGTTGATATTGACTTCGAACAGGTTTTAGTTTCTAAAATAGGAAAGGATTTGAACTTTGGAGTTTGGGGTTATTTCGGTAAAACAACCGTGGGGGTTTGTTCTTTCTAGCACAATTGATTCTTTGGTTTCGTTCTCAGATTAGGCTTCCCAATTGTTGACACGTTGTGAATCACAAACATATGGAAGTGCTTCTTCATTTCAGCTCTTCTCGATCCATTAAGATAACTTTCATTCTTTTTGGTGCCTTTTCCCGCAAGATATCATTGGGAATATTAGATCCTTTAACCCTATAACCTTAAACCAAATAAAATAGTAAATATGTCATACAATGATATTTTATTTTTTCGACTTGAGGTGTTTGGTATTTCCTCTGTCCATATTTATCTGTCCTCATTAACTGCTGCACACAGGGTAAGTAAAGTAGTTAAGATACAAAATTCCATAAACATTTATCTTAACTTTTCTATTTTATCCCTATCTCTCTCCCTCTTTGATTCTCACTCATATTTAAGAAATTATTAATTTAAGAGAGAGATGAAGGAGTTTGAAAGGGTAAGTTTGGAAATTTAATAATTAAGGTTAGTTAGAAACAGATAAAAATGGACAAAAAAAACCCTAAAAAGAGACAGATAAATAGGGACTGAGGGAATAATTTTTATACGAAACTCTAAAACGGCACTTAATATGAACCGAATGAATAATTTATTTCAACATAATTGTTGTATCACGAATTTACAAAGAATCTGCTTTGCTTTGAAAAAAAAAAAAAAAGGTTTTGTAAAGAGTGAAATGGCCTCCCACAGTGATACCTTTTCCACGATGGAGATAAAGAGAGAAAATCAAATCTTATCTTTACGCTTGATCAAAATTAGAAAGAGAAATGATTTTATTAATTCGGTTTCATGCGAGTTATCACAAAATTAAGACATATAATATTAAGTTTAATCACTATTTTGAAAAAAATTAGTTCCAAATTAAAATTTCAGGATAAATTTTTTATTAGTGACATTTATTAAAGTAGGATTTAATGTAAATACATGATCATAATTATATCAAGTGGTGATAGTTTTTTGAAATTGAGTCCATAAAATCATCAAAAAAGGCCTATTAACTTTTCAAAACTCGGGGTTTATGTTTATCTTCAACTGCCAGAAACTTTATTTTCACAAATCACGTTCACTAGATTTGGCTAAAAGGAAGGGCGCAATGGTTTAACAAACAAGGCAATGAACGACGGTTACCGTCCGAAAAAACAAAAAAAGAGAGAAACAAAATTAAGGATGAATTTACAAGGTCACGTGACTGATTTTGTTGTTGATCGATAAGTGGCGTTAGAAGTGGGGGAAGGGAGCGGGTATGGACTGTGTGGAGGAATAGTAACAAGCGCTCACACTCATTTGCACGCTATTAAGGATTAGTTAAAGGTTGTGTGTGATTTGGCGAATATATATAATTAAATTCAGTTTCACTCTTTTAATATATCTTGGATTATATATTTTTTTTATATACATAGGAAGTAGAAAAATGGATATACTTAGAGATTAAGACATTTTGAATCTGAAACATCTTATATGAATTTCTCTACTAATAACCAATTCTATTAGAGAAGGAATTCACAATTTAGATTACATTAACTCAAAAACAACTGCTACCATCATGAAAAAAATATCTTGATCTCGACTCTATAATTTAAATTAGGCTTTTCAATGCTTAAATCAAACGAATTGGTATCACTAAACTAAAAGCTGTAGTACAACTACACTGAATTGCTACTAATAACCCATGCATTTAATGTTTATATTTCTCTTTATTTTCCCTTTTTTTTCTTTGAAAACATAAATGAACCTTGTAAAGTACCCCTATCTGGCTATGTCCTCTCACTTTTATTGTAACTATCTCATGCAAATGGTTTCTCCTATGTTATAGGAATTTGTTAAATTTGTTTTCTATACTCCAATATCGATCAATTTAACACTTAGGGACGTTTGGTTTAAGATATCTTAAATTATTAGAGTTATGTAATTATCAGATTATAACATAACCTAATGCATATTCCTGGAATATGCACAATTTCTGTTTAGTTGAGATTCTCGGAATATAAGATTAACTTGTTTGGTTGGGGGGTATATTTTCTGTTACAATAGGTAGTTTACTATAATGGCCTCAGTACAATACTTAAGCTTATTTCTTATTTGTTCAATATTTTGTACAATTGTTGTAATTTTGTTAAATTTGATAATTAAACATAACTAACATAAAAATTATTTAAGTAATAAACATAGTGAAATATTATATAGTTAATTTAATGATTATATAATTTAAGTTTAATTATGCTTTTAACAAAAAAGAAATTATGCTTTTAATTTAATTGAACTAACATATAATTATTAATTTAATAATTATATAAGTTAAGTTTAATTATGTTTCTTAATCAAATAAATTATACTTAAAAAAATTATAATTTATCATTAGGGTTCAAAAGGGTAAAATACTAAGGGTAAAGTACTGGTAATCTCACATTACCTAAAAATTTGAAAGTTATAAGATTCCTCGTAATATGCATCAAAAGATGGTGTGTCAGTAATCTTACATTACCTCAGTAATGTGATTAGCACAAATCAAACAAAGTAATATTATATTCCAATATGCACATTATTAATGTTATATACGATAACCCCGAATCAAACACCCCTTTATAATATTAAAAATTAGATAATTAGGTCTTTACATATCACAAATCAAAATTTTCAATTAAAGTTACGGATGACTAGATTTGATGTAGGGCCAATATATCATATTAGGGTATTGTACACTTAGTAGTAATAAGTGTATACGTAAACTGACGTGTCAGTGTCACGTTAACATCAAATATGCCACTCCATATATTTAACTGCTCACCTCAATTTATAGCAAAGATCAATTGATGTTGATTTAGGGAAGGGTAAAAGAAAAGGGAAAGGAAGGAAGGTTGGGAGGGAATCAGATTCGACATTATTTTTCAGTTCGATGGTCGAGAGAAATGGTGCCGGGTAATGAGGTGGGCTCCAAACAGAACTCCAGGTCGCAAGAGAAGCATAAGGCATTTTACAACCTTTTTCTGCTTTTGCTTTGTTTTGCGCTAAATTTAGACAGAATCTGTTAAAAGAGTGGGAAGCTGCTACTAAAGCGGGGCCCATTTTTTGTTGGGAGGTTTAGAGACAGCTGAGTTGTTCCCTCGCGGTGGTGCACGGCTCTTTTCTATACCATCCACGTGGCTCACTCGTCAGCCTTCTTCACTGGATGTTGGCACATCTGTTCACATGCCACGTCAGACAAAAATTCGTGACTCATCGCGAGTCAGAGAGTTTGAGCAACTGAAGAGCTTTGAGGTGTTGCTTTTGCAGGAGTCGTCAGTCAAAGGGTCAAACCAATTTGACGTCCATGTCAGTCAAGTTTGTTACCCAGTACCATACACTATAGCAGTATTATACTACTAATAATATTTTTTTTTTCTTTTCTTTTTCCTTTCTGTTATTTTGCCCATTTGGTTCTTTTTTTTTTTTTAATATTTTAGTATTTAATTTGTTAGGTATGAAAACAAAACAGTACGTAAACAATATTGAAATTTTTGTTTACTTAAAATTATCAAGAATTGAATGCAGATCTTGTCATTTAAATTTATTTACTCCCAAATATCGTAAAAATTTATTGGGTCGATTCAAATATGGAGTACTTTAGCAATTCATAAGAAAATCAGATTCGGCCCCCTCTCTACTTTGAAGATGTTTAATAATCTTTATCAGCGGCTAATATTTAAGGTGGATCGGGATTTTCCAAGACCAATAAGTTTAGTAGTCATGCTCTCACATGGAGTTTCTTTAAAGTCCAAGCCAACAAATATTCATTGACGTCCAATTAATTCACAGTTTTATTTCATAATAATGCACAACATATCGTACAATGTAGCAACAATATCTTCTGAAAATAATTTAATTTACACATAATTGCAACTAAAAATAAATGGTAAGGTCTGCCCTATTAATGAAGTTGACTTAAATGTCACTTGCGTTTGTTAAAACATATATAGCAAAATTCCTGCCTAGCCATGATTTACTTAAAATCCAAGACGAGTGGTAGGGAGATCGTGATGTGGGACTTTATCCATTGAAGTAAGCGAGCAGACCAAACAAGTTTTGCCATTTGTTAGTATTTCTTCAGTTTCGGCCACCCTTTGGGTTAATTGTTTGGTGGAAACTCAAGGCACGCTAGGTTAGGGGAAAGTAGTTGCGATGCATGTGCCAAAGTCTCGCACCCATGAAATCCACAAAAACAAGCCAAATTAAAGACCGAAGTAAGTAAAATAAATGAAAGCCAAGAGATTTTTTAGAACTCAAGATTAGTTTGGCAACAAGTCCTATTGGGAAGAACAGTTAACGTAGAATGATATCAATCTCGTTCCTGAATTCTAACGCATTAAGATTAAAAAAAGTTTACATACGAATCTCACTTCCTGTAGCTAGCTTTATAATTCCTCATTCCTTACGTCGGGATTTGAAAGAATTCAATCTAATAGTATATGAGTTGAACCAAATCTTAATAAACAGACAAATGCAGAGGATGTTGCTTAACGCATTTACCATTGATTAGGGTCCCTCCTCGCTCTCCCTCGTAACTGCTGTGAGAAAAAGAACTTCAAAAGAAATGGTGGAAATGCATGCGGATGCACGTGATGGGGGCTTTTTGGCCAATCTGGTTGAGTATGATTCAAGCCAGTTTTTGCTTGTTTAACTTGTGCTGTTAATTTTATCAATTAATAGTAATAAATTGGGTTAGTATACTATATATAAAAAGAAAAATCAATTAGTACGGTTTCTTTTGACCAAACCATTTAAAAATTGGACCCCAAAATTCTGAAAACAACAACAAATGGGTGACCATTTGTACAAGAGTCAGATTATGGTCATTGGGGAGTTGATTTTTGATCGTGGGTTGGTCGGAGAGCCACATGCAGAGGAACCCACACCCAACAACATAACTTTCTTCTCTTTCAAACATTAAATTTTCTGATGGGTGCAATTGAAAATGATTAAAAAACTTTCCCACCCTTTGGATATATTATTACGTGAAGAAGCAGCAGCAGGCATGGTCTTCCATGCACAGCCATGGTCTTTCTCTGAATTATTCTGAACCGTTTGATGTAACTACACAACACAGCATCCTTCTTTGATTACACCTGACTTTAGGGATGCAAAAGATGTTTGACCGGTCTTTTATTACATCATCTGCAATTTTTTTTTCTTCTCTTTGCTGTTTTTGAAGCTTATTACAGACAGAGAGTAGATTGACACGCCACCTCACGCTTGTACCCTTTGACTGCCAAAACTTTTACTACTAACACTTTACAAGTTTGCATGTCCTGATCTCATGTTTTTTCTCTCTGTTCTATCTAACTTTTAACACTGTTCCATTGACAGTAAGAAAGAAAGAGAAAAAGAAAAAAAAAATCTTTGTTTGGATTGACAGAAATATCCACTATGCAGAGGCGGTGAATGGAGTTGAAACGAGGGGTTTTGTTGGTATTTCATGTTATGAGTTAACCGCCTGGCCGTGCAAGCAAGTAGGAGGTTGCTTTTTGCTTCCTAGTTCTTGGACAATTTCTTTTCTTGTGTGCCTTTACGTGCATGTTAAGTGAAGTTGAAGCTTCAAACAGAGAGTAAAGGCAGCTGTAAGCTGCCTGCTGGGGCTAACAGAGTTCTTAAGTAGCAATCACTATGTATCTCCTCAATCTTCATAATCATGGGGTCACCTCATTTTCACGAGTAACTTTGAAAACCCAATCCGATAACCCCACTTGCATGGTGGAATTGTAAAAATTAGTGAATACGAATAGTCTTTATTGTGATTATTATTACTAGCTAATAATCCTTGCTTTCCAAGTGAAACTTTAACAATATTTTTTGACTTATAACTGGTAGGTATATTTATATACATGGAGAAATCAAGGAAAGAAGATTGCATATGATAAGGATTGGGTATGGAAGTTGAATGTGATTAGAGTTTGAGATTCTCTTTTAAAGTCTTAATTTTGAGTTTTGAGATTGACCTCAATTTTTTAATTGGTACTTGAAGTTTAAGATTAAAAGAGATTACCCCACTTCTAAGATCAACGTAATCAAATTTAAGATTTATGAACCCATTTAATTTTTACTAATAGATTTCGTGTAAACTTATAAATCATCTAACAACAAAGGATTATGGCCGATAAAATTTGAATCTAAGTATTATGTACAAAGCGTCCGAGTCTTGACTAGCTACATGAGCCAACAAGTAACTCTGATTATTTTATTAGAATCGACGATACAAGTATAATCATGAGACTGAAAGGCTACGGCAGAAATCACATTTAATTTAATCATCTGATGCTTTTCTAAAGTAATAGTACAATATTTCATTTAAATAAATGAGTAAGTAGTACTGTTTTTCCTTTTTTTTCATCAAACGAAACGTTCAGATTGAAAATTGCAACTCGAAAGCATGCATGCATTCGTCTGATAAGGTGATAACAACTGGTAGTAATTACAATGAAAAGAAAGGAGAAAAAGCAAAGCAAAGATCTTTCTGAAACGAAAAACTACAATTAATGTAAGCTTCAAACGCATGCACTGACGACTTTGCTACTGATCCTTGCATTTGCAAGGAACATGACAAAATGAATCAAGATTCGAGATAATATTCCCATTTTAGCCAACAAGGAAAATTTAATTATTTGTACCATACTATATATTGAAAATGACCTCTTATAATAAAAGCATTGTTATGAAAGTATATATTGTTAGAATTTTCTATTTTGTGGGCTACTATTAATTGGTCATTTGTTGTTTATTAAAACAGGCTAGTAATTTGGTCTATGTGGGAAACAAGCATGAAGGCCTAATTTTGATAAGTGATCTTTATTGTATGGGCTTTGCACATCTCTTTTGAATTAGTATGGTATGACAGTTGTGTAGGCCTGGCCCAGTAGGCCTTTTATGGGGATGATTACTACTGGGATAATTAAGGTTAATATAAATAGTTGGCTAAGGTCCCATCTTCTCTTCATAACGTCAGTTTCTTCCCATTGAGATCTGCCATAAGAAGAAGAAGAAGAAGAGAAAGACTATAGCTTGACCAGAGACACTTGCTTCCGCTAAATAATCATGGCTGCCCAATCAGGTATGTATATTATTGTATTATCATATTGGTATTCTAATATTTACTTAAGATCTTAGGTATTTCAAGATTTCAAATCTCACATGTGGTATTCAGAGCTAGATCTTAAGTGATATTAGGACCCAAGTCTTATTTAGTTCGAATAATAAGTTTAGATCGTATAAAAGTTGATTTCTTCTTGACTGGTAATCAAGTTTTTATACGGCTTATGAATTAGCTTAAAACCCATAATACTTCTTGCTTATTATTTCAATTCTTGATGTTTTAATAAGTTTTGATACATGGGTTTTGTATAAATATGTTGAAATTGAGATTACATGAAGTTTCGGTAGTCAAAAATTTATTAAAACTGGTTGAAAATAAAGCTGACCCGAATGGGTCGAAAAACTAGTTTAGCGGGTTGAGCTATACCCGTCTTGAGGTTGAAGACGATTGGCATTTGTTTTATATATTATATTCAAATTATTCATCTATTACTTTTCCATAACCTTTTGTTGGTATTAGTAATCATTGTTAATTATTATGATTATTTAATTATTTAAAACAAGTCTTGTTGTGTCGGCAATTATTTCAAGACTCCTTGTTTACTTTATCATTTAATCTTTTGTGGTGTTTTGTCCACTTTCATAACACTTCCCCGACAAATGTCACTATTAAAATTGTTTGATTGTGAAATATTTTGGCATTTATGTATTATCTTTATTTAAGCCAAAATATATGTCTTTAGACTTAATTTCATGTGCATGACTTATTGGAATCTCGAAATTGTTATTATTAATTTGTTAAGGATCAAGACATTGTGATTAAATGCAACGTATAACTTTTGAAAGACCATGAGATACATTTGGTATCCGTATCTCATATTGGATGGTCTATTGTATACATTTAGTAGAGTATACAATTTTGTAATTGGGCAAATTTAATTTTTTTCTGGTTTGAGAAAATCTTTTATTAGTTGATATAAGTGTTTGACTGCCAAAGTGGCTCACTTATGGATATTAATAAAAATTATCTCATTCGTTGGCTATAGGATTGTACCTTGATTGTTTTATACAATCGCCTGCCCAAAGGGGGTTATTGTGTAAGTCAATCTGGTATGTTACATAAAGCATTATGATTGCGATAAACTGGTTTAGAATTTCTATCTGCCCAAAGGGGATAGCTATTCAAAATTGGAATATCTCATGTTAGCTTTATATGAAGAGTACCTATTAGTATGTTACATTCTCTGTCCAAAGGGGAGTCTGTAATGATACACCAGGGCTCTTGGTTGTTCATTGGCACATTATGAATTGTTGCTTAATATATTTGCCCATTAACTAATAAGTTGCATTGTTTTTGTTTTAATCAGTGACTTTTGGTGTGAATAAGAATTAAGCTACTGTTGAGATTCTGAATGGCTCTAATTATAAGAGGTGGTCTAAGGACTTGAACTTTACTTTTGTTATGAGTGAGATAGACATAGTCTTGCGTGTTGATAAGCCTGCAGCTCTCACTGATCAAAGCACTGCTGCTGAAAAGGAGTTGTTTGCTCAATGGGATAGAGCAAACCGTATGTGTGTAGAGGCCATTAGGAGAACCGTTGCTGAACATCTGATGAGTGGTCTAGAAAAGATTGAAAATGCTAAGGAGCTTTATGCTGCTATAGGCAATAGGTGTGAACAATCCAATAAGTCTGAGGCTGGGGCTCTTATGAGTGAGCTGACGAGTATGAAGTACAACAGTGAAGGAGGTGTTAGAAATTTCATTATGAGATTGGTCCACATTCAAACCAAACTAGGTGCCCATCAAATTTCTCTCCCTGACCAATTCCTTGTTCACCATGCCTTGAATGCTTTACCTCATGAGTTCACCCAAATCAAAACTGCCTATAATGCTGTGAATGAAACCTGGAGTGTCAATGACCTTATTGCCAAATGTGTTTCTGAGGAAGAAAAACTCAAGAAAGAAAAAAATGAGATTGCCTTACTTACCACCCATTCCAAACCTCATTACCGAAAGAACCTTGGAAAACCTGAGAAGATTAGGTTTAATGCTCCTAATAAGGTTAAGGACGATAAGGGACAGGCTAGTGGTCAGACTAAATGGATAAGAGGTCCAAATGCTGCCATTAAGAAAGATGTCAAGTGCTTCTTTTGTAAGAAGAAAGGTCATATCAGGGTCGATTGCCTCAGGTTTAAATCTTGGTTAGAGAAAAAGAATAAACAAGGTGGTAACTCATTAACTCTCAACTCACTAGCTCTCGTTTGTTATGAATCCTATTTTGTTAGTGCCCCACCGAATTCTTGGTGGCTTGATAGTGGTGCAACTGTTCATGTTGCTTGTACATTGCAGGGATTCAAAAGCAAACGGAAGCCAAGTGAGAGTGAGGCCAAGCTTAAAGTTGGAAATAATGCTGAAGTAGATGTTAAGCATGTAGGAACCATAGGTTTAAATTTGAGTTCTGGTTTTGAACTTGTTTTGGATTATGTTTTTCACATTCCATCTTTTAGGAGAAATTTGATTTCTGTTTCTGCTTTAGACAAAGTTGGATACTATTTTGGCATTGGATATGGAAATGTTGATTTGATTTGAAACTCAAATATTGTTGGAAATTTTAAACTTGTTGATTGTCTCTACAAATTGAGTTTATCTCCTAATAATGAGTATAGTTGCATGAATGTTGAAAACATTGTGTCTAAAAAGTCTTTGATTAAAGAGAGGTCTTCCTTGTTGTGGCATAAGAGATTAGGTCACATTTCTAATGAAAGAGTTGGAAGACTCATAAAAGACAACATTTTACCTTCTCTTGATTTTGAAAACTTAGACACATGTGTTGATTGCATTAGAGGGAAAATGACTAAGACTAAGAAGAAAGGGGCAACTCGAAGTTCTGACCTTTTGCAAATTGTGCACACTGACATTAGTGGACCTCTTACACCTACTTTGTGTGGTAACAAATATTTTGTTACTTTTATTGATGATTTTTCTCGTTATGGTTATCTTTACTTGATTGATGAAAAATCTAATGCTCTTGAAAAGTTCAAAGTTTTTAAAATTGAAGTAGAAAAACAATTAGGGAAAGTCATCAAGATTGTTAGGTCTGATCGTGGTGGTGAGTATTATGGCAAACATGGTACAACTGGGCAGCAAATGGGTCCATTTGCCAAATACTTGCAAGAATGTGGGATTATTGCCCAATATACTATGCCTGGTAGTCCTGAACAAAATGGTGTGGCTGAAAGGCGTAATCGCACCCTTAAAGATATGATAAGGAGCATGATGCGTAGAACTAACCTTCCTGAGTCTCTTTGGGGTGAAGCCATTAAGACTGCCTTGTATATTCTTAACAGAGTACCTAGTAAATCTGTTCCCAAAACACCTTTTGAATTGTGGACTGGTAGGAAACCTAGTTTGAACCATTTTCGAGTTTGGGGTTGTCCTGCTGAGGTTAGAATCTATAATCCTTTTGAAAAGAAAACTGAACCTAGAACTACTCGCTCATTCTTCATAGGATACCCAGCCCATTCTAAGGGATATATGTTCTATTGTCCTACACGTGGCACTAAAGTTGTGGAGTCACAAGTGGCGAAATTTCTTGAATGGGATGTGGCAGATGATGTTGTGGTAGATAATGTTGATAGTGAACTTCCTAGACATGTTGATCTTCCTCTGCCTGTTTCACAAGGTAGTGTGGTGCCTATGGATGTTGAGAGAGAAGATCCTGGGCAACACACTATTGATCATCCTCCTCAAAATATTGATAATGCTCCAATTGAAGTTCCTCCTATTCAAAATAATGAGGTTGATGTTCCCTTGAGAAGATCTTCTAGGCAAAAGAGGTCAGCCATTTCTGATGATTATGTTGTTTTTCTTGGAGAAAGTGATTATGATATTAGTCATGTTATGGATCCTATGAGCTTTAGTGAAGCTGTTAATAGTTCTCAGTCTGATATGTGGATGGATGCAATGAAAGATGAGATGAGCTCTATGGCTCAAAATTATGTTTGGGAGCTTGTTGAGCTTCCAAAAGGTTATAGGCCAATTGGTTGCAAATGGGTCTATATAAAACCAAGAAAGATTCCAAAGGGAAAATTGAGAGATAGCTAGACTGGTGGCAAAAGGATTTACTCAAAGAGAAGGAGTAGATTATAATGAGACTTTTTCACCAGTGTCTTCCAAGGATTCTTTTAGAATCATTATGGCCTTGGTAGCACATTTTGACTTAGAGCTTCACCAGATGGACGTGAAGACAGCTTTTCTGAATGGCAATCTTAGTGAGGAGATTTATATGAAGCAACCTGAGGGTTTTGAGGAGCCTAGAAGTGAGCACTTGGTGTGTAGACTCAAAAAGTCTATCTATGGGCTTAAGCAAGCTTCTAGACAGTGGTACTTGAAATTTGATGAGGTTGTTACTTCCATGGGTTTTGAGGAGAATAAGGTTGATCAGTGCATATACCTTAAAATCAGTGGGAGTAGATTCATTTTTCTTGTACTGTATGTAGATGACATCTTACTTGCTAGTAGTGATGTTGGATTGTTGCATGAAACTAAGCAGATGTTGACTAAGACTTTCGACATGAAAGATCTTGGTGAAACCTCTTTTGTGCTTGGGATTGAGATTCATAGGGATAGATCTCGGAATTTATTGGGACTTTCTCAGAAGGCTTATATTGATCATGTGCTTAAAAGGTTTAATATGCAGAATTGTAAGCCTGGAGATGCTCCTATCATTAAAGGTGATAAGCTTAGTCTAAATCAGTGTCCAAAGAATGATTTGGAAAGGAAGTCTATGGAGAGCATTCCCTATTCCTGTGCAGTGGGGAGTCTCATGTATGCTCAGGTTTGCACCAGACCTGACATTGCCTTTGCGGTAAGTGTTCTTGGCAGATATCTTTCTAACCCTGGTTTAGATCATTGGGTTGCTGTTAAGAAAGTAATGAGGTATTTGCAGAAGACTAAAGATTATATGTTAGTGTATAGAAGGGTGGATAATCTTGAGATTATTGGGTATACAGATTCTGATTTTGCTGGATGTCAGGATGATATGAAGTCCACCTCAGGGTACGTTTTTATGTTAGCTGGAGGAGTTGTTTCTTGGAAGAGTGTTAAACAAACACTCTTAGCTTCTTCAACTATGCAGGCTGAGTTTGTTGCTTGTTATGGGGCTGCTACGCAAGCTATTTGGCTTAAAAATTTTGTTTCAGGCCTTTGAGTTGTTGATTCTATCTCTAGACCATTGATGATTTACTGTGATAATAGATCTGCACTATTGTTTTCTAAGAACAACAAAACTACTAGCGGGTCTAAACATTTAGAGATAAAATACCTCAAGGTGAGGGATTTTATGAAAAATGGTGACATAGTTGTTAAGCACATTGACACCAATAGTATGCTTGCTGATCCTTTGACTAAAGGGTTGAAACCTATAGTATTTAGTAGACATGTTGAGAGCATGGGTATTATTGAGTCTTTTAATGTACTTGGTTAGTGGGAGTTATGAATTCTCACATTATAGTTTACATTATTTATATTGAGACTCATTTATGTTTTTAGACATCATTATGATTATTGATTGATGATTCTCATTGAGAATAATCTATGCTATCTTCTATTTTCACATGTACATGTACTTTGATGAAGATTTGCTTATATATGTTGTAAAATCTTAAGATTTGGTATCTATCTTAAGTAGGACTGTTTTGTCAATTGGGTATGTCTCATAAATGGCACCATATAGTGATCTCAAGGATCAGTGGGAGACATACAGGCATATTGTTGATGCCAAAGAGATTTCTCATATTGTTTAGAGAAATCATAAAGAGGACCGACAATGAAAGTAGCACATTGAGATCACATTTGGTGCTATTTTCTTGCTACACAACCACACTAAGATCCATTGTCGATAAGATCACTTATACTTGTAATCATGGATTGGTCTTGTATCATTAAAGGGTACAAAGGCTGTCATGATTCAGTATTTGTTGGTTTTAATGGACAGGATCATGAGATGTTGTTTCTATGGACTGAATTGTTTTCAAATTGTGGCCACATCAAAAATTAAGTTAACTAGCTTGGTGTCATTTTTTTTTTGAAAATATTTTCTAAAATTTAAAATAAACACCAATTAATATTGCCCAAGTGGGAGAATGTTAGAATTTTCTATTTTGTGGGCTACTATTAATTGGTCATTATTAAAACAGGTTAGTAAATTGTGTAGCCTATTTATTAAAACAGGCTAGTAATTTGGTCTATGTGGGAAACAAGCATGAAGGCCTAATTTTGATAAGTGATCTTTATTGTGTGGGCTTTGCACATCTCTTTTGAATTAGTGTGGTATGACAGTTGTGTAGGTCTGGCCCAGTAGGCCTTTTATGGAGAGGATTATTACTGGGATAATTAAGGTTAATATAAATAGTTGGCTAAGGTCTCCTCCTCTTCTCTTCATAACGTCAGTTTCTTCCCATTGAGATCTGCCATAAGAAGAAGAAGAAGAAGAGAAAGACTATAGCTTGACCGGAGACACTTGCTTCCGCTAAATAATCATGACTGCCCAATCAGGTATGTATATTATTGTATTATCATATTGGTGTTCTAATATTTGCTTAAGATATTGGGTATTTCAGATCTTATATCTTACATATATATGATCCCATCTTTTTTTTTTCTTGTTATTTGAACTTTTAAAATTATAGATTTATTACATAAAGCATAGGTCGAGTAAAATGAGCTCAATATCCCTCAAAAAATTTTAAGTTTGAGTTTTATGAATAAAGATAATAGGCATAGAACAGTTTTTCATATTTGTAATTTAACGGGACTTGACTTCAAATTAATGGAAGTCCAAATATGATTATATCAGTTACTAAAAGTTACAAAAAAGAAAAACAAAAAGACTTAAAAAGGTACTTTTTTTAGTGGGAGAGTGAGATGATTAGCGAAGAAATTATTACAATTTTTTATTGTTTAATGAAGGGTGGAAATTAAATGAGAAATAAACAAAAGAATAAATTTAAATAAGTAACTTCACCCTCGTCGCTTGTTTCGCAAAGACAGCCCTACTTGAATGTTAAAACTCTGTTTCCATCCCCTGAAGGAATACAACTTTTGGTTTGTTGTTGGCCTCTTGGTTAAAAAATTAAAGGGAAAGAAATGATAAAATTAAAAGTTATTATATATTTATACATGGCTTGATACCTAATTTAATCTCCGAACTATATTAAAAAAGACCGATTAATCCGTAAACTTTTATTTAAGATAAATTGATCTTTAAATTTTTATCTTAATATAAATAAATTCCTGAATGAACAAAAATTTAACAAAAATCGTCAAAAATTAAGAATCACGACTTTTATTTTTAAATTAAAAACTTGACGTGAAAAATTTTTGTCAATGTCAGATAAGGGATCAAACAGTTTTTATTAAGTTTTTGACTATCTAGGAACTAATTTATTCCAAAATAAAAGTTCAATGACTAATTTATCTCAAATAAAAGTTCAAAGACCAATATATATATATATATATATTTATTTGTGGTATTCATAGATCAAATTATATATTAAGCCATTTATATATATAGAAAATAAAAATTCCAGGTGAGTAACAATTTGCTAAGAAAAGCTGAAAATTTAAACATTTAATCATATAATTGATCATAGTCGGTGACTTACTCTAACCAAGATCACGCATATATAATTATGTTGTAATTAATTAATTAAATCAGATTCTTAATCCTTTTTAATTAATTAATGACTTTATGATTGGTCAATGATAAGTAAAATGACATGCCGCCCTCTAACAACTGTGTTGTCTCATTCTTCACGTTTTCATTATCTGAGTAGAGATGAGGAACTCAACTCTAATTTGGACTCCTCTATTTACAATTTCAACGTGAACTTGCACAAAAAACCACTAGCCATCGCTATGAGAAAGAAATATTTACTTGAATTAGGACACTAAGCCAATTGGTTTACTCCATCAGGTTGTTGTCGAGTATGGTAGTGTTCATATCTCATATTGCTCATCTTTCTGAATCGGCGGCTCTGATATTAAAACTTTTGAACCGAGAATGAATTGTCGAATGACGATCTCGGTTCCACTTTCAATTATGTTCAGTTTTGGGGGTTTTTTTTAATATAATATAAAAGAAGGGAACCGGAATTGGCAATTCGAACGGAATTATTATCACCGATGAGTGAAGTTTTTTTTTTAAGACTTTTTTATTATTTTATTTAGAAATAACATGGCAGCTGGATCAAGGTAACGTAAAATGCCGTCATTCTTCATTCCTATTTCCTAATATTTGCTTAGGAATAAAAATTAATATATATATACCTAATTAAATAAATAAAAATGGGGATTTGTGAGAATTTAGCGTAACGAACCGTAAATGGGATTAAGGGGAGGGAACTAAGGATTGTTGCTTAACGCATTTGGCATCTGTCTTTCATAATTTGGCCTTTGGGTCCCTGCCCTTTCCCTTCCCCGTGCGTCGTGCGCAAAATCTCAGTCGAGACTCAAAACGAGCTTGAGTCGTGAGCGGTGAACCAACCCCTCCCTTCCACTCCTGGGCCCCTGGCCCCAGATGATGTTGAGTGATTCTCAAGCCATCCCAACATTCTCTGTTTCCATCATTTTTCTCCCTTAATTTATATACTTTAGTATACTTTATACCCTCCCCATTATTAATAAGCTATGCCCATTATTTTTTGGTCCAATCTATTGGAGAGAAACCTATCTACTCTCTCTGGGCCTTACCTTAGATTTAGCCATTTAGGTTTAGGGGAAAGTGGGGGAGTGTCCTCCCTGTGCCCCATAAATATTTATGTATATTTGAAAAGATGGGGCACTCATTTTTGGTATCTTTTACCGTTGTTCATGAGTCATGGCTTGGGTCCAAGTCAAACGGGCAACTACTTTGCCTGCTTTAGGTCATGTATGCCCACTTACACGTATATTGATTGCTTATCCTTTCACCCTATAGAAAAATGTATGACATTTTAACAAAAGATTTCCATCAAATAGTATTATTTTAATGTCTAATCATTTGTGTTTTCTTAAAAGTTTTGGAGTATTATTGCTGTTAGGCACTTATAAAGAAATTGTTTTGGAATTCATTAGTTTCCTGAACATGTCTAAAAGATTGTGTTATATTCAAGAAGATCAACTGAAAATGGTTGACTATAATAATAAGCATTAATTTGTAAAGAGATTCTTAGTGGAAAAGGTAAACTTCAAACTCTATTATTATTATTATTATTATTATTATTATTATTATTATGCCTACCCAAACACTAAGAGCTAGTGTGGAATTCCGTTCGGAGGTAAAAAAAACTCCTTGTTATCTCTAACGTAATGCCAAATCAATTTTTTTTGTACCAAGACTTTTTTTTATAACTAAAATTCATCCAATTTGACAAAGTTAAATTTTTAGTATTTTTACATTTAGAAAAAGTGATGTTGAGGTAAAATTACATAAATTATCCCTAAATTATTATTTATCTTTAAGAGTTATTTTTATTTTCAAACATATTCTTTTTAGACATTTTTAATTTTACACAACAATATCAAATACTTAAAAATCTCAATCCTAGTTTTTAATAGTAATTTTAAAAAACACTTTTCGTAAACATTTTTTATAAATCAAACTTTTTAAACCGCAACTGTAATGTCAAACTAACCCTAATATAGAATTAAATGTTAGTAATACGTAAAATTTCTATATTACACCATGTTAGTACTAAAAGTTACATTGTTTAAGAAGTTAAAATATGAGGACTAAAAGTTCCAACATGAAATATTGGGTGACTATAAAATGTTCGAATGTCACTTTGTGTATTAAACTAGTTAGAGTTTAAAACTAACTATTCCTGATGTATAGAGAAAGAAAAGTGAGAAATGAATGAAATGATGGATTTATACAAGACTTAAAACAATGAATTTTGTAGAATAAAATTTTGTAGGGTCGGGGAATAGGTGCAAAGAAGAGGTATTGAAGAAACAGAATTTAATTTCACATGAGGGCCGGGGAGAGGTTTTAATATGGGGGTGGAGGCATCGATCGGAATCAAAAATTTCATCGAAAGTAGCTAACAGGCGACGTGAGAAACCAATTACTTAGCATTAGTAAGATTGCTTAATGCCTGCCAGTAATGGGACACCCTTTACTTGCATGGTAAGTGAAGTTAACCACTACTCAAAGCTACCAAATTAGCGCCTTAAATTTTTTGATCAGGTAACTAATCTTCTCTTAATTCTATAGTTAATCTTTTTTTTAATTTAATTCAGTACATTTTTTTGGCATTATTATTGTTATTATTTTCCCTGTCATTTACTACCTTTCACTTTTTGTAGTGCTCTTGTGCTGGCAACAAGCAAGAAAAATAAACAAAGAGTTAAAGTTCTTTCAAATTTCATTTGAGTGTTTACATCAAGAACAAGAAAATTATTGCTTTATTGGTTATTTTTATTCTTTAAAAAATTAGAAGAAGATGAAGGATTAATTGAACTGTACCCTTAAAGCAGAGAGATCTTGCAAGAATCAATAAACAAAATATTCTGATGATTAATCGATTGAATTTCGACCACGAATAAAAACTCATCACTTGAGTTATATAACAAAAAAATATAATTAACAGTTGCGTGATCTATTAGAAGATCGTTGAACTCTTAATTACAGTGACCTATAGTAAGTTCAGGCAAGGCCAAAGAGTTTGAGAGTCCATAAATCTCTGCAAACACAAGCTTACATGAGAATTGTTTGATTCTGGATGGAAACATGGGATCGTATACAAGAACAAACAGAAGCAGCATGCCGTAAAGAAGGATTCAGCTTTTTTTAATTGATTTAGTCAAAATCCAAACGTTACAAAGTTGATATTGACATGAACAAATAGCGTGATTGAGTAATCCAAATAGATCAGAATCAGAAACCTCAGCAGCAGCCAAAAAGTTCTTAATTTTATCTTGAACCATTTTCAACTTTCCGCCTGATGTAACGGGTTTCTAGAAACACAACTGACAGGACCCCCTCACAAGCTCAACCCATTTAGCTAGCCATCCCGATCAATTCTAACCCCATTTTAATCAATTCAATAATCGAGCTGAGTTATCTTTTCTCCCGACAAATTTTTATTTTTATTGTAAAGAAATGGGCTCTTTCCAACCTAAACTTGAAGCTACAAAACAGAATAAAATAAAGTAAATATATAAGCAAAACGCTCAACAAATCTTCAAACATATGGCACATCGGCACAGGTAAGGTTAAAAATAAAACTTGAAGTCATAATAAATGAAGGAAAAGTGCAAGCGGTCTGGTTCAGATTTTAGCTATTGGAAGCATAAATTAATCTATCTTTAGCCATATATGTAATATGCAATGGGCTGAACCTTGATGTGTAGCCAGTTATAAACGTCACTAGTGAGAGCTCCATTTCATCTAACTTCATCTGTTTGTTTCTCTGTTGAAATGGAAGGCTACAGCAATCATCTATTAGAACGTGAAGTGATCGTTTGGTGATAAAATAATTAAGAAATGATAATTGATAGAAAGGGGTTGACTGTGATGGAAATTTCAAATACGTACATGATGATTGATGAGAGAAATTGGCCGTCCGAAGGACCGACAATGTAATGTATTCCTCCAGAGAAAACTGGAAAAATGAAAAAAGAAAAGGGTCGGATTAGGTAATTTAGCCAGCTGCTATTGTTGCATCATTGTACATGTTAAAAACAAAAAATGTGATGTTTGGTCGGCATCTAATCCCGATTCAATATTACCAAAGAGACTACAACCCTCTTCTTGACAGGAAAAATTAAGAAACAGAAGGGTTGGGAGACTTTAATGTCTCAATTATTTGGATTTTGGTGTGTGTTGAAGGTCATCAAAACCAGAAATATTCAAACTAAGGACTCTGATTTTGTTTCTTCTTTAGTTGGTTCTGCCAGATGAACCAGAGGGAAAAAGAAAAAAGAAAAAGAAGTTTTATGCGCATCTGAAATTATCCTCATTCCATGGCCAAAGAGAATATTTTATATAGGTCCAGTGTTGATTATGCAGTAGCCTCATTGGTAGACTCACTCGTCATTTCAGGTGCGCGACATGGGTCGGATCCGGATTAGTCGGAACAAAGTTCCGGATACCGGATGGGAAACCAAAAAAAAAGTGTTTGATTATGCATACACCACTTAATTAAATATGCTTAATTAGATTATATGAATGTCTCAACTTTCGAAAGAAAAATCAAAGGGCTTCTAAGAAAGTAGTTAACTGATAGAATCCCCTTTACCAAATGGCAGTCCAATCCATTGCACTTCCCAGATAAAATGAAAGAAAGAAGGAATAAATAATTAAATACAGTGAAAGAGACATACAAGCTTAAGATAACAAAATAAAATTCATCAAATTTTGAAGGGTTTCATTCATGATACGTACATGATTTCACGGTCAGCAGAGCTATTAGGCTGTACTTAATCCGGGGTGAGCGTCATGATTATCAATTTATTAGCGAAAGCAAAAGGTCAGAGTTTAATATTGATTATCTGCTAAACTATAGATCTGTGACGTACGTATCCTTTAGATTTGTTCTTGCCTAGTTTAAAATGTTGACTTTTGTGTTTAAATTTTATCATCCCTGGAAGAATATGCCTATTCCTATGTTTTGTGAAGCGTTCATGTCCTTTCAGGGATTCCATGAAACCCACTTCTTGCAGATCAGTCATGTCCCCAGCATAATGTACTGCTAACAATGTTCTGTTTTTCTCTGTTTTGATGTTTGATCCTCGACTTCCCGGTTGATTATATTGTTAATCTGGGTAACAAGGTTTATGTAACTAACCATGATTGAATGTTGGGATGATATAATATATATATATATACATATTTATATTTTTGGTTTAACTATGGGTATCCCAAGCCTTATCGATCCGAAACTAATCTTTTTTAAGACTAATCTCTTTTGAATCGAGAGCAGTTAAAGTTAAAGTTCTTCTAATAAGTGTATTTTCGAAATATCGAACTTGTATCCTCACTCTTATAAGGTAGATTGTAGAGGCCACCACCACTTCGACTAACATTTGTTGGTAATATATAATTTCCTCTAAATCAGTAATTTTCATAGCTAATTAAATAATAGAAGCTGCATCATTTGGCCTTAATTAAAACTAATTAATCAAATCTATAGGCCAGATAAGGTGAAAAAAGCATGCTTTATCGGTTCATTACGTCTTAACAGGTAGAGTTTATCCAATAGTCAACCAAATAAACTTCGTTATATTTGTTGGCTCTTTCAAGTTTTGATAAGACGAAAGGGGCAGTTAGCTGCTTAAACAACAAGTAAAAGTATATTGCATACGTTTTTCTTCTTTTCTAATGCTCTGAAGTCTGCAAAAGTTTCAGCAGTAATCTTTCTGAATTAATTATTATCTCAGAAATTCTAATCTTCAAGTAAATAGCAAACGAAAGTTAAATTTTTTTTCTGTTAGCTTCTGATTAATGGCTGTAAAATTGTAAAAATCCAAATACCGGAAATTTTACAGAATATATCTGTCCAGAAACAGTCTCCTAAAAAGGCTAGGCCTAGGCTTAGCTTCACTTTAGATTTTAGATGATTGTGATGCTCCAAAGTGTGCTGTTTGGGGGTTAGATTACATGTGATCTAATTGTCTGAGATTTGAGGGAAAATCAGACTTTATGGAGAAACAAATGTGGGTCTACAACCTTAAAAACAAAAGATTTGATATTTGATAACTTGGATTCCTACAAAATCCCAGATTTAGCATTCTTGCAAAACACTCATCAACTGCATAATTGGTAAGTAATGGCATTCCATTGACACAAAAAAGAAGGGAAAACCCAATCAGATTTTTGAAATTCCTGAGAAATTTCATAGGTAATAATGCTTGGTAGCATGTGAAAAGATAATGAGTGTGCTACAAAACATAAGCTGATGAAACAGAATGATAAAATTTGGGGCCAAGCCAAGGGGGTGCGGAATGGAATCCGACACAATAATCCCACTTTTTACATCAGTTGCTGTTGTTGTTGTAGTTATGGTCATTATAACAACCAAATGTCCCATAATTTAGTACTTTCAGAACCAAGAACTGGTCACAATGAGTGTTCTTCTTTCTCCCACACAAGTCAATCATGCCTCAGGACTTCCTCTTCGCTTGTTGACTCCGCAACTGTGAGGATGAAAAAGGACCTCAAAAACAAAAGCAGACCAAGAAAAGAAAAAATGGGTTTATCTCATTGACCCCACTTAATTTCCTGTCTGAAAGCTTTGCATGTTATGATCTTTTTTTTTTTTTTTCCAAGGCTGCTGCTGTTTGGGTTATAATAATTTCTCTCATTTCTCAAGCTGATATAATTAGGGATTGCTACAAATCTCATCAGATATAATTACGAGTACTAATAGCTGAGCACATGCCCTGCATGAAAAAGGAGAATCCAAAGCCTTTAAGTAAAAAGAGGGGCATTGTTTGAAGCCATGCTCCGCTTGGAAAAGGATTTCCATTCCAATCAAACATGCTTTCATGTTGCTCGTAGACCTCAAACATTCACTGATTACAATCTTTCTTTTTGAGATTATATTTTTAAATTTCTGAATAACCACCGTTTGCTTCCTTAAAAAGGTCTAAACTTTTTCACAAAATGTGGTTGAAGGGGGGGGGAGGATGTGGGCGCGCTCAAGCCATGTGGAAATTAAGTCTGTGGCAGATATATGTGCTGGTAACTCTACCAAACCCTCCCATTTCCCTTGCTGGTCGGTGCTTTTAACCCCTGTGGGGGCAAAACTTATCCATCATTATGTTTCTAATACAGGATTTGGGGTTCCTTTGGATTACTGGAAAACATAATTATTAGCCTGCAAAAATCATGTTTACCTCTCCTTGTAAGACTTGAAAATGATGTAAAAATGCGCAGTAATTAGTTAATTTTGTTTGCATAAAGAAAGAGTTTTTTTAATAAGGGTTATGGAAAGGTAAGTCTCATGGGAAGAGCAATTGAAACTTTTTCAATCTCCTTTTGGGGTTTTGAGGTTAGAGAAGTAAGCACGTTGATAGGTGGAGACATGGAATGTGTGGCTGTGGGCCTTAGCTTTATCTACTTCGTATTGACACAAATGGGAGTTATGATTTTGCCGCAGATGTGAAGATAAGAATGAAGTTGTGGCATCCAGACTTTGTTATGGCATCCAGGCTTTGATATTCTTTTTTACTTCATTTCTCACCAAACAATGAAATGGATAAATAATCCTTTGCTCATTATTAATGGTTTTATTGCGAGCTTTTCCCTTCATAACGCCCAAAGAGAAAAATCCTGAGGAGGATATTATAGGGCCAGATTTTTGCTGGTCCTCTAGGCCCATATTGTACATGTTCGAAATGGGTAACAATTTTTGTTCCGATTTGAGCCTTTTGCAATTCACTAAGCCCATTAAACAAAATGGCCTATCTCTACACTACTAAATTTTCTGATTGGGCATTTTATAGAAGAGTAAGGCCCATTTGGTTCAAGAAATTGGGCCATGGGCTATATAGATCATGCGCAGGCTCAGTTTGATATTGTCAAGTTCAATTGTCAGCCTGACACAAATGAATGAGAAACAGCAAATGGGTTGCATTGCAACTTTGATTTATTAAACGAAATGCATAATAAAAACAGTGGACTACTTAGTTAGCTCATATTGAAATTTAATACCCATTCTTTACAAATTCGCTGTTACAAAAAAATAAGACGAGTAAGTAAGCAAAGCGTGTAGGGCCTTTTCTTTTATGACATATACTTTTACTTGCCTGCCTGGCGTACAGTAGCATAGATTTTTTTTGATATAGCAGCCACACAAACTTGGAATGTGAACCACCAACTCCGGATTTGATCCAAATAAGCACAAGAAGTGGAGGCAAAGGGGCTTGATAACAGATTCTGCCTGACACATGGCGAAGCAGTAGCCAATTGGACACCTACTCTGCTATCCTTTAAGATAAGCCCCTGGATACATTAACATTTGCATATCCTTGCTGCCAGTCTGCCACACTCCCCAAAACTCGTTCAAGGAAAAACGATAATTTGAACCAAAATAAAAAATGGCCTCTGTTTGTGCTTCGTCTGCTATTGCAGCCATCTCATCCCCCAGGCAAGTTCTCTCTTTACCTTAGATAAGTCTTCAGCAATGCAAATGTATTGTAATGAACTTAGTTTAGGGTATCATCTGTTTTAAAAGCTGATCACAGTACATTGACCAAAAGAGATCTTCCCAACTTTGTTCTTGTAAATTTTATAAAATCTTGGAATAATATTGCACGCTAACTAGATATAGAGTCAGGCTGCTGCCATGTTCATGGTTTATTGAGCTCTGCGGATCAGGTTATGATGTAATAAGTCAATGATACAGTTCCCAGAAAAGTGGATCAGTCGTGGGGGCAACCAAGGCTTCCTTTCTTAGAGGGAAGAAACTGAGATCGGTGAGAAAGTACACAGCACCGGCTGCAGCACGATCAGTTTCGGTGTGTGCAGCAGCAGACCCCGACAGACCCCTTTGGTTCCCTGGCAGCACCCCTCCTCCTTGGCTCGATGGCAGGTTCAGTAACATACTGACATTATAAATACCAGCATTTTTGAACTGTTATTAATTATTTAACTATGTTCTTAATTCCAATGATGATCAAGGTTTAATTCTTGACTGTCTCAAGAATTATACCGAATAATTAGGTAAAGTAAAGACCCCACATGACATATAATAACCTTCTTCTAACAGTTTATTTGAATCCCTTGCAGCCTCCCTGGTGACTTTGGTTTTGATCCTCTAGGTCTTGGTAAGTTTCATTGCCTCAAAATCATTGAAGTAAAATTAATCATTGTTTTTGTGTTCTTTTTCTTCATTGTAAAACTAATTCTACATCTATAATGGGGGGTTTATTCACAGGATCTGACCCTGAGACCTTGAGATGGAACGTGCAATCAGAGATTGTGCACTGCAGATGGGCAATGTTGGGAGCTGCTGGAATCTTCATCCCAGAGTTCCTAACAAAGATTGGCATTCTAAACACTCCTTCATGGTACTCAGCTGGAGCGGAGGAATACTTCACAGACACCACAACCCTCTTCATAGTTGAGCTTATTTTCATCGGCTGGGCAGAAGGGAGAAGATGGGCTGACATCCTCAAGCCAGGCTGCGTAAACACCGACCCCATCTTCCCCAACAACAAGCTCACCGGGACCGATGTTGGGTATCCAGGTGGTCTGTGGTTTGACCCCCTTGGCTGGGGAAGCGGTTCTCCTGAGAAGGTCAAGGAGTTGAGGACAAAGGAGATCAAGAATGGTAGATTGGCTATGTTGGCTGTGATGGGTGCATGGTTCCAACACATCTACACTGGCACTGGACCTATTGACAACCTCTTTGCCCACCTTGCCGATCCTGGTCATGCTACCATTTTTGCTGTAAGTTGTAGCCCTCTTTCTAATCTTGTAGCAGTTTTAATGCCCAATACATATTTCTTGACCTTAGCCTTGGATTAACTGTTCTAAATTTCTCTATTTCAGGCTTTCACCCCCAAGTGAGACACAAACAAGGAGAGAACCCTTAACAGCAATTAAAATATTGGAGAGAAACTGATGATCATATCTTTGCCTAATTAGCAAGGAGATGGAAAGATGTGTACTTTTGTCTGTGGGGAAGTGTTTGTATCAGTAGAAACTGTAATGCCTCTGTTTGTCTTCTATAGATGCTCCGGTGATGTACAAATACCTCTGTGAAATTAGATCCCATGAATATTTATTCATGTAAACCAAACACTAATCGGCCATAGTCTTAAAACCTTCTTCCATGAAAGAAACCAAGATTTGAAAACTGATAATCAGAACTCAAAAAGGCCAAAATATGTTGAAAAATCCATAGATTCGGAGCTAAATTGCCCCAACGATCAACCTAGTAATCAGAACTGGTAATCAGAAATCAATCTAGCTGTTTCAATTTTCAGATAAAATTGTTTTCTCAGCTGTCATTTACTTCCATCCTGTTCAGTATTTGCCCGCAGTGGCTGAATGAGAAATTTTCAACCGCAGGGTGCTTCAACAAATAACCTTATGATCCCAATTGAACTCAAATGTTTAAAGAACAAATGTTTAGACTATGATCGGCCACATTTGATCCTACCCTGCTGGCAGATATGACTTCATTCATCAAAATTGCAACTTTTCTGGACGAACGCAGCCTTCTAGTCATGCAAATAATTAAAATAACGAGGCTCAACTAACCGTCAGGAATGGCATGAGCATGAACAAGTCGGTCTCATTCTGCTGAGAAATTTCAAATATTTACTCATTTGTTGGCAAATCTGACTGGCGGCTGACTTGGTCGCCAAAATCCACAGAAGAAACTTCTTACTTCCTTTCATACAGTCAATATTTGGTATTCCAACGCACTTGGACCGCGGCTTGACGAGTTCAATCGCAAGTGCTACTTTCAATATACTGTACGTGGCTTTTTGGGACAAGAAGCGACCAAAACAAACCTCTCTCTTTTCTCTTCCCCATTCAAATATAATCAGTTGTTCGAGACTACCAGCTATTGTTACAATAAAATTGTAATACTTGTAGCTAGACCTGGCCACGATTCGATTTTAATCTTTACAAACCTTGAAATCTGTTCGAGTCACGATTCTGGTTCAATTCTAAAACTATAACTTAAAAGCAGTTTTGATTTTACTTATGAATATAACCATAGTTTGATTCGATTCCACCATTCGAATTGAACAGTGGCCACCCTTACTCAGTATTATATGACCCATTAATACTAAATTACTAAAATCAGCTAAGTTTGGAGACCAGCTATTCTGCATTAGATAAAAAGCTGGATTACACTTTACACAGACAAGAGAAATCCAATCCAATCATTGGATTTTGCTTGCCAAAGGCAAAAGATTATGGCAATTATGCACCCATTTCCATTATTTTATTATCTCATTATTACCTGAAGCACTAAGAAGAGAAGAAGAAAGAAAAGTTGCTCCTTAAATCCTTATTTTTTTTGTTTTTGGTTTTTTCGCCCCACATCTAAAATTTCGTTCTAATTAATCCGGATTCAATTTACATCGCGTACCTGAATATGATCAATGAATCTTCCAACGGGATGTAAGGTCTCGAACCCGAAATCTACCTAAACTGTAACAAACTGTTTACCACTTGATCCAACCAACGTTGATGCTCCTTAAATCCTTATGTAAAGCAATAAAGTGCACTTTGAGATGGCTAATTAAACAACTCGTTGGTGTGCCACCGCCGCCCCTGCCTTGTTAACTTGCATTACAAAGCAAATGCTTCTGGATTCTTTTTCACCCAAATCTCAACTAAGATTGAGATTTGTGAAGCCAAATCCATACGAGAAAAAAAAAATCCAAAAACCTTTCTATAGTTTACATCCTACAAATTGGGTTGCGCTTAAGATTTAATTTCTCATGCTGAACTTCTTTCTGCATTCCAGTACCCATCAACTAAAGCTACAAGCATTACAATTTTATTGTAACAATAGCTAATAGTTTTAGATTTTAACTTTTTCCTAGTATTGTTTTCCAACCCAAAACTTAATTTAAACTGTTTATTCAATTCCGAATGGTTTAATTAATATCCCACTCTTTTTCTTTCCCTCCTACCCAAAGTGGTATCTACATCTTACAACTAGATTTCTTACAATTCAAATATTAATTACAGCAACATTCCCCTTCAGAGTATATATAGTTCTCCAATGTAAGAAAAAGAATGAATTCTTTCAGTTCTTCACATGAATATTACCTAAATAATTACATCAAATATGGAAAAAAAATACATCAAATACTGTTCTTTTTTTTTTCACATGGTAATTATAAAAGTACAAAATAAAACATTAACCAAACTCCAAAAGTGGGAAAAACAACCGCAGATTCATTTCGTAGATACTCTTTTAAGGTACCAGAATTCATATTATTAAACTTCACAGAAGGTGAATCTTTACAACAATTATTAAATACCCAAACACATTACAGGAGCATTTTCACATACCAAGTCCTATTTCTTATATTAACACATTAATTTTTCATTTTTTTTCACAAATTAATGTCACATTTTCCACCATAATAAGATTACGCCCACAGGCCACAATTATCCATTTCTTAGTAAAATCAACAAAAAGAGAAATACCATAATTTTGATGATTCCCCTTGAAAAATTGAATTAAGCAACAAAATTACAAGAAAATTAAGTTTAAAAAAAAAAAGAAGAAGAAAAATAAATTACAAGTAAGCTATAAACTTACTTCAAAGTTTTTATAAGAATCTGAATAAAGTCATTACAAGATTACAAATTACTAACCTTCTCCACCTCTCTCTGCTTTCCACTATTATGTTACATAATTAAAATTCAAAAGGGAAAAAATTATAAAAATAGAAGAGAGAGTTTTGATGGGACTTTCTGTCATGATTCATGAAAGAGCCAAAACTCAGTTAATTAGGAGCTCCGATTCGTCGGTTGACGTACAGAAAGCTGGATCGGAAGGGGTCGCCCCGTACCTGACCCGCCGCAACTGCTGCACGCCATGCGACCTGACCCCGCGCAAGTCCGACAACCGGCATCCCCATCGGACCAACGCGAACAAATGCACGTGACGCGACCCGTGCCGTTGCAAGTTGGGCATCTCTGAAAGGGGCCGGCCATGGGCTTCTGGTCCATAACCGATTTGACCAAAACGGCCCCGGCCAAGACACTCAAGCCGGTGGCCACCTGAGTCAAAACGATCGGACCCATGTCGTATGAAATGGAATCGGAAGCTTTCAATACAACGGAGAAGATAGAGAAGAAACGAAAACTGCAGCCAGCCGAAAGAGAGAAGAAGTGATTGAGTTTGAGATCTTTTACGGAGCAATTAAAATATTCAGTTTGATTTTTATTTTTTTGGTGGGGAATTTAAATGAAAAAAGTGGCAGAGGAATTGTACACGTAGAAGCACGAGTGTTTGGTGGTGTTGGGCCTTTGGACTTTGGACTGTAGCCGAGATGGTTTTGCTAATTTCCCACTTGTATTTTTAACCCTTTGGGCGACGTTGCTTAATTCTCTTCTCTTCTTTCGATTAATTTTTTGGGTTTTTCTGCTGCGCTGACCGCTGGACTTCTCCAGATTCATATGGAGAGAACTTTTGTTTGTTTTTGAGTGTGTGTTAGTGTTTTATTTTCTTCTTTTTGATGCAAACCGTTGTTTGCACATGCTGTTTTGATCATGTTTTTGCTTTGATAAACGGCCATGAATTTATCGTCTTTCATCCACTTAACTCGGATACTCGAAAATGGATAAGAGATTCTTAGATATATCTCTCATTTATGTCTGAACTATTTCCCTCTCTTTTTTCTTCAGTTTTAAAACATTTTTTGGTGAAATTCAATTTTAAATTTTAATTTGAATAATTAAGATTTAAATAATGATATTATTAGTTCGAGATTATTCCTTTTTGAGCATGAACATTATAGATAAAATAAAATTTTCTCAAGAAGTGCGTTTTTTTTTTCTTTTTTCCCAACAAATGGTTCTTTAATTGACAAAACTTGTTTGCCTCACTATAAAGTTCGTAGATTCAAGCTGCGTTAGTGATACTCTGTTGATGGCATTTTGGACGCAATTGGAGGGTAACATTTATCTAAGGGTGATGTTAACGGGTGCCTATGGGCACTCGTTAAGCAATAATCATTAACTTAAAAATGTGACAAAGTTTTGTTTTGGGAAAAGTAATAATTAGCTTTAAATGAGATTAAAAAGTTCCATGACACAATTTACAATAAATGTAGTTAAGATTGTATTCTGAGACAATGTTACATCTATACAATATTTTTAGATAATATAATAGTAATTTTATTAATTATTTAATTTTTTTCTAAAACTCTACTACAATAATTTTTTTAAATTAAAGACTTACCCTCCAATTAAAATGTTTTTATTTGGGGTTAAACTTTTATATTTGTGTGACTAAGCTTTTTTCTAAAACCCTACCACAATAATTTTTTTAAATTAAAGACTTACCCTCAAATCAAAATATTTTTATTTGGGGCTAAATTTTATATATTTGTGATTAAACTTTTTTTTCTAAAACCCTACCACAATAATTTTTTTAATTAAAGACTTACCCTCAAATCAAAATATTTTTATTTGGGGCTAAATTTTATATATTTGTGGTTAAACTTTTTTTTTCTAAAACCCTACCATAGTAATTTTTTTAAATTAAAGACTTACCCTCAAATCAAAATATTTTTATTTGGGGCTAAACTTTATATATTTGTGGTTAAACTTTTCATAGTAAAATAAATTTTATTATTCTATTTTTATTTTTTAAAAAATAAAATAAATTTTAAACCATTAAAGGGTATTTTTGACATAAATAGAAAGTTAAAAAGTTAAGTTACCAATATAATATCTGTACAGTAATAAATGGACAAAAGTTGACTTTTATTATAATTACTCCATAAACCTGTATTTAATGCTAATTATAAGACAATTTAAGAGTTGTTAACGAGCGCCTATGGGCACCCATTAACAAAACGCTTTATCTAATTAAGTAATCCAAGGCTGCACATCTTGCGCTTGCCTAGAGTTGGAACATCTATTTAAGTTTATTTTGGGAAATTAAACTTATATCTTTACTTTTACTTAACAGAAACAATTATTACCTTGACCAATACTTGTTAAATTTTTTTTTAAATTTCATTTTACTTGCTATGATATTCAAATTAATCATTAAAATTTAAGATTCGATACAAGTAAGATCAATAATGTTGAATTTTGCCTCTAGCTAAAATAGTTAGAGATTAGAATTCATGAAAGATATCAGAACCTCACACTCTCTCTAGGTAGGCCTCTTTCCCTACCTCCTGTAAAACAAAAAACATAAGTGATAATGTTGAGACGGAAAAATAAAAATAACAATAAGGGGGCGTCTGGTAATTTATACATTAAAACTTTGTATATAAAGTGATCACATGTAAACTGTAGAGATACAATCATTTTATATGTAAAATCACATTATCTTGTTTGGCTTGATGTATAATCCATTTTTAAATTACATATAAAGTGTTTGTAGTGTTTGATTTAAAAAATAACTTTACATACAATTTAAAAAACAAATGACTGACCTCCACCTCTTGGCCTGCTGGCTAAAGGGGTTAAGTGGAGTCACCAAGAACCCAGGGGTTAAGTGGAGTCACCAAGAACCCCTGCCATCCCATCCCCCTTAGGTAGAAATGCCCCCTTCCCCGTTTGTTAAAAAAAAAAAAAGGTAAATGACTAAATTATTATTTAGTTAGATTGCAATTGAAAAAGCAAAAGATTTAATCATGAACTTTTTGTAATTTTACATTTAGATAGATTTTACACCATTGTACAAAGTATTTCACCACCCTCCTCCATGTAAAGTATTTTATATGATATAATGCAAAATAACTAAAAAAATACCCTACAATTTACATTAAAAAATTATACCAAAGAGTGTACACATTTTGTAGCCCTACATTTTATATGCAAAATGTTATTTTGTATCATATCAAACGCCCCCTAAGATTATGAGGTTTTTTTTTTTTTTGGTTAGATAAGATCATGAGTTAGGACCATAGAATTGAAACTAAAAATGTAAAAACGCATACACTAGTGGTGGTATATGAGTATTTAAAACTAATTGTCCCATTGACCGTTAAGACTGACTTATCTTATGATCAATTTAATACTAAATTGTCCCAAAAATCGTGGAAGCTTTGGGCAATGACTAAAATAAACTGATGAAGGATAATGGGGCAGACCTTTTATCACAAAAATGAAAGAAATTAAAAGTAATGTATCACCACTTGCCATCATCTATTCAACTTAATTATTGGAGAGAGATAACGAAACCCGTCCAATAATTGGGAAGTCAAGAGCACAAGCCTTCTTTTTACATTGTGGGTTCTCATTATTGGGTACTTATATAAGTACATATAAAGCTGAAGACCAGATCAAGATGAAAGCAAGTCCATCCCCTGGTGTACTTGCTGGTCGATAAGAATCGAAGATCAGGTTTAGTTTTTACAAAAAAAAAAAAAAGAAAGGGAATTATTATAACCTATAAGTAAGAAAATCTATATTGGACCTTCTGATCAATACTTTGTGGGGGGCACAGAAGCAAACGTTGGGACCAGTAGTTGACTGTTGTTGAAGAACTCGTGAACGTTTAAGGCATTTGTTGCGTAAAGGATAGAGTAGTATTCAGAAAGACGGTGGCGTGAAAACCGAAGCTTACTTAATCAAATAGTTGACCTAATTAACTCAATTCAAAGTGAATTTAATCAGAGGAAAACGCCATTGAAACTTTTTCCTTTTTCTTTTTGATTTAAGCATCTTGGGGAATGAATGGTGTTTATAGCACGAGCAGTGAAAAGGATGGACGGGATGGTTACTTGGGACTTTTGAGCCAAGGAAATGTGAAACATGTGAAAGGAAGAATACAAAATCCAAGCTGAAATCAGGGAAAGAGGCCGGGGGAAGGCAGTCGGTTGCATGCCGACTTGCAGCTACAGCTGCCGATTGTGTCCCGAAGACGGCAAAAATGGTCGGTCAATTTATTAGAAAAAGAAATCAGTTACATTCATGCAACCGAGATAAAAAGGAGAGGAAAATGTAAGGACTAACACAAGACGAAATCCGCATTTTCTTCATTGACCGATTTTGATAAATCTGCACAATAAACTTTAATCATCACCATAGGTGGAGATGGCCGAGTTGGTCTAAGGCGCCAGATTAAGGTTCTGGTCCGAAAGGGCGTGGGTTCAAATCCCACTCTCCACATGTGGTTTCCAATATTCTTTCCAAAAAATGGTTTTTTCTTTTTGGCTTTTTGCTAAGAAAAAAAAAATTGTCTTTCTCTTTTTGGCTCTTTGCTAAAATTCAGTCAAGTCAGTCCACTTTATTTATTTGACACAATTTTGAAATACGTTGAGCAGTATGGGACGAAACAAAAATTTTAACTAATTAAAATATTTTCTTTTTTTGACAAAATTGTTAGTACCTTCTTACAGAACCAAGCAGATTAGCATTGATAAAAAATGATACTAGTTTTCCTTTTTCCATTTTTATTCCCATGGCTCAAGACAAATTTAAAAGACTTGTCTAATGTTGATGTTGATCCTTGAAGTTCTAATATACTCTAGGAAACAAAGATCATCCACATGCGAAAACTGCTTTTCAAGAGGAGTGATTTCAGCTTTTTCTTCATCCGTGAATATTCGAGGCACACCTGCAGGAGTTTGGAATCAATGGAGATTATTCTTACACCGTACGAGATGCTTGAGGAGAAAAATATCAATCAAATACATGATAAGGCCCAGAAATTGGACAACTAGTGTTTATTCATTGTTACCAGCACATGTCTGTCGCTTATTTGCTAGTTAAGGGTGCCATTAATCTACTATAAGCAACAAAACAAATACAGTCTTAATCAGGAATTTGCCCTCATTTACACTGGTTTCGTTAAGCAAAATCAAAGCACAGAATGTACTTCTAGAATGCAAACACCAAGTTTACCCATAGAACAATTCTCATTGCATCATTGAATTGCTATTTCACGAGCAGACTGATTTAATCATATAATTCGAGAGCAGAGAAAATGACGAAATTTTCAATTGCAAAATAATCCATGACAAAGAAAACCAGCAAAATGTAAAATCTCACCATGGAAGCATTCTCTCGCCTCTCCTGCCATGAGTACAACATCGCCACTATGGAGAAACATTGCTAATGGTTCATCCTGTCTCGACTTTCCTCCCAAAAGGAAAATAGCTTTGCAGCCCAAACTGAGATGGAAAAAGATACACTCAATAACGAAGAATATGCTTAGTATAACCCACACACTCACACCCTTTCCCTCTCGCTCCTCTCACTCTCGTCCTTTTCATTTGAAGGGGATAAATAACGAGGAAATAGCAAGTTACCTCATGCTTACAATGGGTTTACTCCAATCTACTTCCATGTCATCAAGGTGCCCACCAAGTGCATCACCTGGACAGAAAAAAGAGCGGGAGTCAGTGGGAGGAAGCGCTATGTCCAGAATGCCTCGTGGTCAACAATAACCTAGTTTCAGCAAATCCATGATTGAAGAGACGATACCCAATTTATCTTAATGTCAAGGAGATGAGTTCAATCAAAATTGTAAATTTAGAATTATACACAGCATTAGAGGATACTTCACTCTTAAGCTTCAACTTTCAACTAATTCACTTTACTACTGAGGTAACCAAACTCTAAAAATTTTCCAACTTGAGAACCATTACAAAATAAAATGAAATTTGAGAATTTATCAGCATGCACCATTTATATCCCATGACAACCTAATGCAAAGTAGTTGACAATTGCCGCCTCTGGCTGGAACTCTTCTCCAATAGGCATTGCAGGCTCAGCCATCCTTTTAGCCAGCTGACAGAGTGCATCGGGTATTTTGTTATGTGATAGAGACACATTATAGTTCCGCTGCACCATGAAAATATATTAATTTAGAAATCAATCCAAAACAAATGAGCCACTTCAAATTTGAAAAAGAAAATAGTGCACATTCCTCAAGGCTAAGGCAGCAGGAGTATGATCAGCAAAGAGTCATACTTGAATGATACCTTATGATACTTTCACATAGTTACATGAAAAAGTTAGGAAAGGATCATTATGTTGCAGAATTTGAAACCTAGAACAAAATCTAATTCAAATTGAAGAACTAATACACTGGCCATCCGATCAGTATCATCTTCTCTAACTAGACAGTTAAGAACACGCCAACAAAGATACAAAGAAGAGGGCAAAAAAACTAAATGAGTGATTACCTACCTTGGACCAGTCAAATTGAAGGCCAAGGGTACTCCACCGCAACTTTCGCAGCAAAACAGAAGCAGAAACTGATTTGCAAGTCTTTCCCCTTGATTTTGCAATATCTTCATCATAAAATTCCCATCTATGAGCATCTCCATTGCTCACAGAATCACTAGAGTCAGAATCCAAACAATAGTCTGACCTTTCATCCACAAATATTTTACCTTCCTTTGCAGCAACAAACAGGTTACTTATAGGCCCATATATAGCATTATGATTTGTTCTGTTAGGAGGTTGAGGAAAGTTTGTCAAACTTTCCCGTATCCATTGACATTGTTCATCGACGGTCAATGCCCCGGGAATAAAATAGAACCCTGCAGTTTACAGCAATTCATCAAAAATAATTCAAATTTCTTCCTTATTTTGGAACTCATTATATGCAAAGGGCAGAAAAATTGGATACCAAGGCGATTTTCCAAGCTAAAAACTGGACGATCAAATCTGCAATTAACAGCTACAATTCCAGGAGGAAGATAACCTGTTCGATTGTATGACTCTGAAATGGATTTGAAATCCAAAACCTCTGATAAATCGACTTGTTTAGGTAGCTTCTTCCTGAGAAATATAGTTAAAATCATAAAATTTTTTCCCAATCAAAGTGAACTAAATATCGGATAAAGCTGAAGAAAGTGAGGTACTTTTTGGACGATTTGGAATTTTCCTCGTAGTAAAGCTTGTACTTCTTCTCTGCCTTTCTGAAAGCTGTCCGTTCTGCATCGTCATCGGCTTTATCTGATCCGTACATCTTGCCTGAGCCGGCGAGTTAACCCAGAATAACTCCAAAAACAACCCGCTGACGATTCAAAATTAGGGTTTTAACTGGGGTTTCATAACGGTTTTCTTTTAGCCCCCAAAATTTAAAGATCAGGTGCTCCCGAGACTACTGCAACCGGAAGTTAGTTATCTTCGATCATAATCGAAGAATATCCTACGTGGCAATGTGTTTTGAGCACTCCGACCTTTTTTTCATTTCAACAAAGCTGAAAAGACAAATTAACCCTCACTGATCAAGGCTAAGAGTGGAGGGCAATTAGGTAAGTTCGTGGGCCTTTGCGAAAATTGGGGGCGCCCCCATAACAAACTAGTGAACAGCAAAAAAATCTCGCAAATTTTATGGGCGGTCCCCACAGATATAAATATCGCCAGAAAACGGGAATTCATCCTGAAAAAGAGAAATAGAAAGAAGAAAGGATCAGAAATGGCGTGTAGGACGGTAATGCGTTCCGTCTTCATAACGGAGCCGTGGAGGCCTCTGCATCGAAATGGGAATTTCCATTCTGTTAAAACGTTGAGGAACTTCGGAATTTCTTCTGCGAAAAGAGGGAGCTGCGGACGTTACGGGGCGGTCGTTAGGGCTCGAGACATTCATTTTTGGAAACGGACTCAACAACTGAACTGCTCTCACAATGATTCGCCCTCGTCTTCGAAGTCCAAGGAGGATGACGTCGATCAAGGTCCACCTCAAGAAGTTGTTCTTAAAGCAATTTCAGGTTCACTTTCCCTTTCCTTTAAAATTTTCTTTTTTGAATTTGTTTTTTTTTTTTTTGCCCTTTTTGTTGCCATAAATTATAGTAGTATATATATCATCTAGTTTTGAACTTAGTGAATGAGTTGCTGAGAAATGGATAAATTTAATGGTTTAATAGAATGATTGTTAGTCTAAGTTATATAAGTGGCCAAATAAAAAATTATTGTTGTAGTTCTATTAGTGATTAAAATTTGATTTAAGCATGCATGGCACCATCAAAGTCTGAAACTTTCCTCTTTTAAAGTAAATAGAATTGTTCTTTATTATGTCTTCTGGATTCTGTAGCTCGGCGTGTTTATTTATCAATTATCAGCTTACGAATGGAATTTGATGCTTGCTTACATCCTTGCACCTTAGCTTTTTCATTATTCTTTCCATACATTGCTTCTTTTCTTTTACTTGTTGAAGGGTGTAAAGATTTATTGATATGACTTTGGGTTTTGGAACTCAGAGGTATCGAAGACACAAGGGAGAGTCGGGCAAACTACAAATGTGGTTATTGGTGGCACAGTAACAGATGATTCTACTAATGAATGGCTTGCTTTGGACCGGAAGGTATAATCATATCCTATCCTTATTTCTGATCCTCTTAAGGGATTTTCGACAATAGCCTTTCCATTGCTTTTAGACTGCTTCTGAATGGGTTAATTTCATTTTGATTGGACATTCCCTGAGTTGGCTTTCTATGGTACATGTTGCTTGGTTGAGTTAAGATGCTGAAGGCTTTGTGATTGTTTTACTTTTTGGCTGCTTCTTATCAGGTCAACACATACCCAACAGTTAGAGGATTTACTGCAATTGGAACCGGAGGTGATGATTTTGTGCAAGCCATGGTTGTTGCTGTGGAATCTGTTTTACAACAGCCAATTCCTGAGGTACTGATACCCATTTTTAACGGTGAAAATGAATTATTGATCAATATGTTTGTTAGTTTATGCATTTATTATTGATCAATATGTTTGTTAGTTTATGCATTTGAATCTAGACAGCAGAATAAATTTGAGGTGACACTTGAGATTATAAGTACATTCTCCTATGTGTTTCCAATGGTGAAATTGCCACTTTTTTTCACTTGAAGAACCTCAAAAACACCTGTGTAGAGCTTTTCTGGACCTCATGTAGTGATAGTTGTATGTAAAAGCCATTTTGTTGGGAGTATGTAGTAGCAACTTTATAGGCAAGATCTCAACTAGAAAGACTCTGTGAGCTATACTTGAATTAACCTTTCACGTTGCATATTCGTGGATTATTTAGAACAAGTGATTTGCCTATCAGATAAATTGGAACACTAGGAATGTCCATCATATCAGCTGAGCATTACATAACAGGTAAATTTTGACTGTAGAAAGAATTTGGAAATGTTGATAGAAGATTGAAGGATTATATAGGAGTTTTAGAAACCTGCAGTTCAGTCAAATCAGAATTGCTGCAGCCTGCAGCCATTGGAAGGGATTATCAACTCATAGACATGTAGAACATCTGGGTGCTAGGTATTGTTCATCAGCATAAGATTATTACCAGGAATGAAGTTGTCGGTCTTTTGACAAGGTATTTGAAGAAAATTATGCAGCATTTGTGCGACTTTGATATATCAGACAATTAAATTTCAATCAGGAAAAGTAGGTTTGATTTAGAGTAGGACTAAAGATATATATAGGCATTTCCTCACGGGGAGAATCTGACTCAAGCAGAACATTGGTGTAAGTTGATAACCTATGGCTTGATGCTCACCCAAAAAAAAAAAAATGGACCTATAGCTTGATGATACTATTTTACCTTAAAAAGGTTGCATTATGGGAAAATAAGTTGTTGCTGTGCCTGCTGTCTCTTTTGTGGTGGAATAAAACTGATTCCTCTGCTAAGCCTTGGATCTCCTGTCTGTCTTGGTGAAGGAATTCAAGGGAAGAACAAGCTTGAAGTTCGACCCCTTGTGGTGAATAATTTAAAAATTCTTTTCTTCCTTTAATGGAAGGATATTACTTCTAGGAGGAATTGAGATCAGTGTTGAAATACAAACTGCTCTTTCCACGTTGCTTCTTGTTTCTTCTTATTCTGTTCTTTATCAAGAAGTTGAATTAATTCATCCGAGCAGACAAGAATGCTAAATATGCATCCTACCTCTAACAAGATCTTGTAACAGGGTCGGGTGAGGCAGAAATTATCATCAAGGGGAAAATATGTATCTGTCAACATTGGTCCTGTTCGAGTTGTTTCTAGTGAACAGGTCTCTCTCTCTCTCTCTCTCTCTCTCTCTCTCACACACACACACACACACACAATGGCATCTGCAGATCCGCGTTCTTATGCTTGCATCACAACCAGATATAAGAATCACTTACTATACTTTGATTAACCTTTAAGGCAAATAATGTAAAATAAAAATTGTTTCAATTAATGGAGGGTTGTACTTGATAGAACTTTGTTTGTGCTGTTCAGGTTCAAGCTGTATATAATGCCATGAGGAGAGATGATCGAATGAAATACTTTCTGTAATATGATCCTCATTCATGTTTTATGTGGAATGTGATCATGTAGGGGGCAGTGATTGCCCCTTTCTTCTTCCTGGGTTTCTATTGTTTTCCCCTTCTCACTTAGTAGGTTTACATGCTCTGATTGACCCAAAGGCACTCTCATAGGCAAAGGAATCACCGTTGGAGCCAATCTATTGCGTTTGCCTCTTTGCCATGCCAATCTGTATTTGACGATGTATATGATATTTATTCATTAATCCGAAATTAGTCAGCAAATAACATATTTCATTCATTATTATATAGTCACCCCTTTATTAATGCGAAGTTATGATGTTTTTTCTACTTCCAGTACTTGAATTCATGACTTCCATCACTCTATTCCCTTTGCGATTTGTTCTCTAAATATTCCTTAACCAAGCCTTTTGCTTTATAAGGTAGCCATTACCTCCATAATGCATTTAAAAAGTAGCTAAATGAAAGTGAAATGTTTTTATATTTCCTATTTACTTGTTTCGTGGGAGTTGGAGCGTTGGCTCGTGATCCCCATTAAGCCTCAGCTACTAATTAAGGTCATTTACCCTCAGGGGAGATTTTGTTGGCCTAAGCAGTTGAACGATCAAAAGATCATTTAGGTAGAGATAACATAGTTTATACTTGGAAGTCATTTGGATGCAGATCAGACACATTAAAGATGGAAGCTCCAGCTAAACTAGCCAGCAAATCTATGTATTGGTTGTTAATGAAAAAGAAGAGAGTACAGAGGGCAAATGGCTACTTGCTAAGGGAGAAAACGTGAATGATTTTAACTAAAAAAGCTAGCACTACTACCAAACAAAACCTGCAAATTCCCAACAGGAAAGAGAATCCCCACTGACGCTGTAGGCGCCTTGACACTTTGCCAACTACTAATTAGTAATTATCTTAATTTTGATTAATTAATTTTCACCATCAGAATAAACTAAGGTGGGGGCTATGACCAAGACAGAATTCCTAATGGAATATTACCCTTTTTGTCCTTCTGAAAAATAAAGAGTCCAATGACCAGACTTGTGTCCAAAGAGATTCCCACTACAGTTTTGTTGCGTGATTGACGTCCTCGGCTCCTCGCCCAAAAAGGGTCAATTTTTCATTCCACCTTTATGCCCATGCTCCCAAAAGCTGTCCACTTTTTGGGTATAATTTATAATAATTTCCCCTTAATTAAAAATTAATAAGTTTAAGTGGGTTAACATTTATTCTTTTTAAGTAAGATTTTGAGTTCAAGTTATATAAAATGATAAAATTATTATTAAGAGAGTTTTATTCTTATAATGACCAATCTAATTCAAAAAGAGATTAATCTTAGACCAAAAGTCTAAAGATATCTTGATTAAACAAAAAAAATCCCACTAAAAACTATGATCAAAACATCTTTAAGATAAATTAATATACCTTATTGTCCCCTTCTCAATCCATTGCATATATATTATTATAAAAATAATAAAATCTGCAACTCCCATAGGTAGAATTAGGCATTTAGTCCAAATCAATGTTGTAATCAAAGGGCAATTATTAGATAGGCGCCCGAATGTTGTAAGCCAAACCCCATGCAATTATTATTAGGTGAGCCCTTTAAAACTCATAATAATTTAAAAAAAAAACTAATGAACTCGATTTTATAAGAGTTACGATATATTTAGTCACGAAAAAGAACTTTTTTTTTTATAACTGAATTCGTTAGATCATTACTTGTAAATATTGATGGGTTAATTATCATCTATGAGCCTTTGTAAATAACAATTTTCATGGAAGCTGGTTGTTGAAGACCTTTTATAGGACCTACAACGATGGACAGATGGCTTAATGGGCCTCAGGATAACAACCTGCAAGAGAGAATACGATCAAAGGGGGATCGGTCTTAGACCGGTTGATCCCTCTCCGATGTTTAAGTTAGTAGAGGTAATAAGCCAGGGAGAAGTATGGTAGTTCTGTGTGTTTCGTTGCCTTATTCTGCATGCTTTGAGATTTGCTTTATATAGGCAATTTGTTGGGCTGTACCGAGCAGGTCGTTGGTTAATCATGGGTCGACTAAGTGATTTGGACTTTGATCAGCCGACCCAGGATCGTAAAGATTGGGCCTTATTGGGTTACAGATTATGCTCAACACTGGTAATTGTTATGCATTATTATTTCCTTGTAGTTTGCTCTATTTGTCTTCCACTTCCAGTCTTTAGTCAGCTCAAATTTACGAACCGTAATGAAATTTTTTTATTAAAAATAGCTCCATACTATTGTGGGACACTTGCTGTTGTCACTTGGCGGCGTTTTCTTCTTGTTGGCCAAACTTTTTACCCTTTTTTAATTTTAATACCGATTTCAGTCCATTTCAACCACTGGGAAATCATTAGATTGCCAAGAACTGACATAGTGCTAAGCTCTCACATCTCTATCATCAATTTCCTCGTTTTCTTCTTCTTTCTCCTTTTGCTTGCAGGTTTTTCTGGTGCATGAAAATATAGTTTTAACCTCCAAGTGAGCCAGCGAGTACCATGGAAAGGAACATACAAGAAAGCCTTATTCTACATGAAGGATCTAAGGTGTCTTTTTTTTTTTTTTTTTTTATTTGCCTTGTTTTATACTGGGGTTGATTTGATATTTTTTGCTTTAAATTCAGATCATCTAACAAAAGACTTGTAATTTGCTTATGAATTTATGATCAGGATATGACAGGAGGAGAATTTGATCAATCAATTTTGCTATCAATGCCCAATTCAAATAGAGCAAGCAGCATGGTCATCAAGGCAAGTACCCCTGCAGAAGAAAATAAAACCATAAATATATAAGTCCTTTCATTCATTTAGTAATCTGATAGATGATGTTTTGATTGTGAGAATGGACTTAATTCTACAAACAGAAAGCGCAGACTGTGATTCCTGCTCACTTGGTAGCAGAAGCAATCTCGACATTAAAGGGCCTTGACTTGAGATGGTCAGGCCCCATCACACCCAGCGAAATGCAATATGTGAAGCAATATGTGTTCGCCAAATATCCACAATACTGCAATGGACTTGTTGAAGATGGAGAAAACTTTCATCTTCTTAACAATCTTTCCATCAGTGATGAATCCTCAGAAATTATGGCCGAGGACAAGCGAAAATCCCCAAGAATAGTTGGCAGCAGAGAGCATTTTCCTTCTTCTTCTTCTTCTTCTTCAACTAGTAATAGCCATTCTGATCTTGACAATATTCAATTGGAACCATCAAGGCTGCTTGATATCCTCTCTAGGAAAACTTCCTTTCAAGGGAATTTCATTTCAATACCAGAAGTTCAAGCTCAAAACAGGGCTTTGAAACATTGCGGCCTAAGTGAAGAAGAGTATTTAATCCTTTTCACGCCCAACTACAAGGATGCTATGATGTTGATAGGAGAAAGCTACCCTTTCTTTAGAGGGAACTACTATTTGACAATCATTGCTGAAGAATCAGACTACATAAAGGAATTCGCCTCCCAGAGAGAATCAAAGGTTATTTCAGCACCAGAAACTTGGCTCGATTTGAGGATAAAGGGATCCCAACTTAGCCAAAACTTCAGAAGGAAATGTAAACACAGCCCAAAGGGGCTCTTCTCGTATCCAGCAGATGTGAATGGGACTCGATATTCAATGCATTGGATCTCGGAGGCTCACAGGAACTCATGGCACGTCCTGCTCGATGCAACTGGCTTAGCTCTCGGGGAGGAGAGGCTGGCACTGGCCCTCCACCGCCCTGACTTTGTCTTATGTACGCTCGATAACACGCATGGCCAGCCCTCCAAGATTACCTGCCTCCTTGTTAGGAGAAGATCATTCGATACATCCTCATCCTCAGCCTAGTAGATAGGTTTACAATTTCTTTAAGGCTCATTATTACTTCAATTCATAATATATTATTACTATATTGTTGTGAAGAATAATAATTTATTTTTCAAAATATTCACCCACAAAATTAATTTATACCATGTAAGTAGCTGGTAAGATGTTAAAAAATAAATCTAGTCGATAACGATTACTTTTTATAAAGATTCCAACCGAAAATATGAATCGCAAGTTTTTGTTATAGCCACATAATATTTTACCCAAAGTACATGATCGATGTTTTATTAAGTATTAGTATAATCTTCTTAATAAAATTATGCATTCAGGTAACAATTATGAACGACTTCCCAATTAATCTGGTAGTCGAAAGATTGGGGAAGTCAGTGGGTTCGAGTCCCGCCTCCGCGCCTCCCCCTTCTTTGTAAAACCCTAAAAAAAGTTATAAACATGTGAGGGAATATTTAGGCTCAGTTTGGTACTAAAAAAAATAACAAGGAAAAGAAAATAAAATCTTAGATTTTAATTTTAAGTGTTTGGTTAATAGGAAAAAAGTGGGAGAAAACTAAAATAAGGAAACTAATGGGTAAAATATAGAGTTAAAATTTTCTCGCATTTTCCATACAAAAAGCTGAGGAAAATAGTGAAAAACCATGGAAAATTTGTCGTGTTTGTTTTTCCTCTCTCTGTCTCGTCTCTCTCTCAGTGGATGAAGTAGTCAAGCGGCCATGGGCTTCCACGCCCAAAACATCCTTCATTTTTAGGTTAGTTGCGTTTCTTAGAGTCGTCGAAAAGATGACGAGATACCGTCGTCATGTGCGGATTGGCCAACTCTTCTCCGCCTCCGTCATCATCCTTACCCATCATATCGTCGCCGATTATAGCATCTCCAACGACTCTGGATTTTAAAGACTATATATTATAGTAAAGTCTTTCAAAACGATGCGTTTTAATGGGCCAAATTGACAGACAATCCAGAAGTGCTAGACGAGAAGACTAAGAAGAGATTAACGGTCATGATAGAGAATGGCCCACGAGCAAGTGAACACGTTGCACACATGCAATCAATATCTTTTGTTCTTGTAATAGCTTTTAAAAATTGAAAACAATTTTGGTTAGATTTTCTCATATTTTCCTTTCCCCAATCATTTTTAATGAATGAAACATACATGAGAAAATAGTTTTCTTATTATTTTTCTTAATATTTCCTTGACACCAAACAAGGTAAGGATTTTGAATTTTCTCTATTCATTTTCATTTCCTTCAAATTTTCCTAAGTATTTTCCTTTCTTTCAAATTTTCTATGTACCAAATATAGCCTTAAGGAATCAAACATAGAAATGCCAAAGCAAGATGGTGGTGAATGAGAATGAGGCAACCAAAGTAGAATATAATTCCATTTCTTTTTATAGATATATGATCTTTGTTCTAAAATGTAGAGACAGATTCATGTTTTAATTTGGGAAGATGTCCAAATTGGTTTTGGTGTTTTCTAATAGGCTACCATTGGCAGAAGTGTGTGTATATATATATATATATATATATGACAGCGACCTTATTCTTATCTTGACAATTGATATCCCCACTCTATTGCATTTTCTTTCTAGATTTTTTTTTTGGGTTACATTTTCTTTCTAGATTGGAAAAATCTCTTTTTAACTCTAAACCTGCCAACAGCGCTATTTATGGCTTTAATTCACGTTTTAATATGGTAAGTATAATTTTAAGTATGTCAAATGAGTATCAATTTACACCTACTACAATTTTACACATACTCATCGTTTTATACCATTGAGTAAATTTGATTACACTGGGCTTGACTAGTCAAATACACTAATACAAGGTACCTCACTACTTAATATAAAAGGTCACCCCTCTCTAGGTAAGGGCAAGAACTCTTATTATTCTACTACTCTCTACTCTTACTCTCACACCACACTATTGTTTTATTGACTTGACAGTCGAAGGCGCCCCGGAGGATCACCTCCGGTGCCTTTTAACTGGATTTATCTTACAGATCCCGAGGCTGAGCTAAAATGACATCAACATATACTATTAATATTTTGATTAATTCAACCGTTTAATTTAATACTCTATTCAAGTAGATCATCCATGCTGAATTTTAAGTTAATTGAAAATACCTAATTATTTATTCAATACACAATAATTTTTCCATTAAATGTGTATTGAAAATATTTAGAAAAATTGAATTCTCCATCAAAGTTAATGATAAAGATATTGAATAGACTTAAAATTTTACATGCATGATACATCAAAATAGATCATTGAATTCAAAGGTCAGTTTACCAAAATATTAATCATATATATATATATATATATATAAAAAATAAAATGATGTAAAATTAATTAATCCCTCCCAAAATAATACTACTACTGATATGAGTTTAAATTATTTTAGTATTATCATAAAAAGTGACTTTTTAGGTATTTAATAATTGAGTGACGACACCTCATAAATCTTAAAAGATATTAAAATTTTAAATATATATTAATCCTCATCAAATGACTTTTTTTGAGAAAAAAAAACCTTTTATAATAAAACTCTAGTCCAAAATTAAAAAAAATTATGATTTTTAAGTATAAATTTCAACATATATTATATTTACTATGATAGATTTTCGTTTAAATAAAGAAAAAAAATAATTTATGAATTAATAAGAATTAATTTGATAAAGAAAGAAATAAGATAATTATAATATATCTTTTAAAATCTATGAAATATTAGTATACTATTAAATGTCTAAAATATCACTTTTTTAAATCATCCAAATATAATTTACACTCTTAATATAAATTGGATTCATACGGGATAGTTTTCAAAGCTCCTACAAAAGTCAAAGTTATTCAAAGAAAGAAATGAGTGATTTGACTCAAATACACCCGTTAAACATGCTCAATCATTGAGTTGAGACAAATTCAAAAGTACAAACAGCAACCATGTTCACATAAAGAGGTGGTTGCACTGTCTATACTCTATAATAATATATTGAAGATAATCATTTCTAATAATTATTGATAAAGGAAAAGAAAAGTTAATTAAATCTCTATATGTGCACTCATTATGAAGGATTAGGGTTATGTTTATCAAGGAATGGGATTAATAATAACTGGATTTTTGTTTTATGGATTTGTAATCGTTTTGTTTGGGGAACTTGCCTTTTATCGTAAAATCAATTGAAGTACATGTCATGATGACTTCACAATGATTTCTAACTGTTGTAGACTTTTAGCCTATGTTTGATTCAAATGGAGGGGAGGGGGGTGGAGCAAAGGAAGGTAAAGGAGGAGAGGAGAATGGGGATTTTAAGGGAGGGAGAGAATTATTAATTTTATCTTTTTTTTGCTTAGTTGGAAGAAGGATAAGGAAGAGTTTAATGGGACTCTTTATTAATTTATCCATATATATATATAATCTTTTATAATGTAATAATTTTTATTTATTATATATTTTAATTTATATATTGTCATGTAGAAATTAATCTTTATAAAAATAAAGTTAATTTTTATTCCACTATAAATAAAAATTTTTATATGGAATATTTTTTTCTTGTCTTTTTCATTTTAAATAAATGAACTTATAACTAATAGGGACAAAAAAAATTGTTTATTGTATAAATATATTTTTTAAGTAAAAAAGTACTAAAAATAAATTAAAACATGAATTGGGAAAAGTTATTAAAATTAATTAAGGATAATTTTGAAAGATAATTAATTTCATGAGGATAGAATTGAAATAAAATTTGTCACCCTCCCAAAAACCCCAATTTGGGGGTTTGAGGGGTTTAATGCACACTCTCCTCCTATGTATTCCCAACCAAACACAATACAACCCTCCCAACTCCTCCATTAACTTAGTACTAACCGCAATTCGGTTTTGGTTTTGGTTTCAAATCGGAACTTTAGTTTTTTTTTTCAAAATTTTTTAATTACTTTTCTAAATTTAATTAAATTTTAGTTAACTAATATATATAGTAAGTAAATTTAATTCCAAATATATAAAATTAAGTGTTTAAGTATCTAATTTTTTAAAAAATTATTAAATATAAGTAATTCTTTATACTTAAACTAATATTATATAAATAATAATATAATAATATAATAAATTTATAATGTATTATTTACATGATATTATTATGTAAATGTACTATAAAATTTATCCTAGGATGTATAGATTATATCTTATTATTATTAAATAAAACTATATTACAAATAATATCATTTGTAAAAAAATAATAATAAAACTGGAATCGAAACTGACGGTTCCAGTTTCGGTTCCACCAAAAGAGGAACCTAACCGAAGCCGGAACTCTGTTCGGTTTGGGTTTCAAAACCGTAAAAAAGGTTCGGTTATGATTTTTTAAATTAAAGTTTCGGTTCAAATTCATGGTTCGAACTGAACCGTGATCATTGTTACATTAACCTCCATCCAAACAAAGGTTAGTAGGTGAGGGAGGTAAAACGTGTCAATGTGGGTTTGTTAAAGTGGTAAGAGCACGGATTAATTATGTAAGGCATTTAGATTTGAACTCTCACAGATCCTCATTGATAATAATTTATAAGTCCGAAAAGTTTTGCAAAATTAAAATTCGTAAATTCTCAAAATGATTAGTAACTTATTCTAACCTTGGAGGTATGTAACCTCCCTTACTCCTAAATATTTGAAATTGAAAAAAGAAAAAGAGGTAAAACATAAAAAAAAAAAAAAAGGCCAAAAAAGAAAAAAAAATAGGCTTAATAAATAAACATGTTTCAACTTCCGATTTATGGAGACCCAATGTAAGCAAAGGACACCGGAGAATTTATATTTAAAAAAATAAAATAAATAATTGACTGAATATCCAAATCAACCCTCAAACTATATCAAAATGGATAAATTAGTTCTTAAACTTTTATTTGGAATAATTGACCCTTCAAACTATTATTTTAGGATAATTAATCCCCTAAACTTTATTTTGGAACTATATAATCTTAATTGCATGGAACCCTCAAGGGCTATATTATCTCAAAATAATAAGTTTGAAGGGTTAATTGCCTCAAAACAATAGTTTTGAGGGGTTAATTGTCTCAAATAAAAATTTAGAGGTCAATATATCTAAAAAAGTATAGTTTAAAGGACAATTTAGATATTCAACCATAAATAATTCATCCAACGACTTCTTTACTAATGGCAAGAACCCCAAAACTCCAGGCCAAAATTTCCCATAAAAATAAGGTACTAGAAGAAAAATAAAATCATCCCAAGAGTATACATTTTGCTCGGACAAAAAAACAAAGAGATATAGAAACAGTTCATTTTCGAGAAAGTCGAAGGAAACACCCGATCATAATTGTGGTAAGAAATATTAACAACTAATAATCATAAAACTTTAGCCAAAAAGGCAAAACAATTAATCATAAAACACCTTGAAAATAACTCATCAATGCTTTCTTTCTTCTTTTTTTTTTTTTTTGTCTTTCTCTTTGTTTTAAGAGGAAACTGATTTTTCTTGGATTCTGAAGACGACATGCAATAACAAATCATTTCCAACATTTTATGGCAATATATGTACGTACTTATTATTATTGCTATCTCACTTCTAGAAATGAAATGATCTATTCTAATAATTATCATTAAATAATATATTATTTATTATATATAGTAAATATAACATTACCAAAATTTGTAGGCAATTTCTCTTAAGAAACCAATTACCATTTCTTCTTCTTCTATTTTTCCCCTTAATCACTTAATTAGTTACCTTACCAGTAATTGTAACTCATAACCATCCTCTTTACACGTTTCATCAAATCAATGAAAGAACCTACCTAAAAATCCTAGTAAATTGATTCCACAAAACTGCAATGGAACCCGTCAAAATGGTAAGGCTTTAAAATTGTGTTAAAAGACATCCTAGATTGAACCTTTGTACCACCTTATTGACATATGATCCATAAATATGAAAAATTTAGAAGTAAAAATCTAATGAATGCGTAAATTGACTACTTATCTTCAGTGACAGAGTGAGGGAGGGCGACGGGGACCATGGCCCCCTTGACTTGAGATATTTGCTTTTATGCCTATTGTTTTTTTTTTTTTTTCTGACTCCGTACACGCTTATCTTGAACTTAAAGATAGATTAACCTCGCAAACTCATAAACTTTTTTTGAAATTAAAAAAAAAAAGGGATTCACGAAGCTTTATGTTAAAAATCAATTGACTATAAAAGTTAAATTTAAAAAACAAAATTGATTATATTGCTAAAAAGATCGTATTATAAAAAAATTACAAATAACATCCACATATAACAAGAGATCAAAACATGGAATTTGATTGACACATAACCCATACTACAATTTAACCAATATATTAGTAGTATAAAATTATAAATATCAAAACATATTCTTTATTTTTTGGGTTAAAAATATCAAAACGTATTCAATTAGACATGCACAAAGCCTTTTTGTTTAATTAAAAAAAATTCCAAATTATAACTTAGAAAGTCTTATTCACGTCCCGTCGACCTGTCCGCATCTGATTTATTGTCTCTGTCCGAGCGTCGATGCGAATGCATCTTCTTTCATTTGCCCCTAAAACACTGCAATGCGAAGCTACAAACAAAGGGTAAAATTTGAAAAAGGTTTTAACGAAGAAAAGTATTTTCAAAATTCAGTTTTTCAAACTACAAATTGGAGATATTTATTGTTTCTATGGTACAATCACAAGTACCACCCGCTGGACAATTATACTTCTTCTAGCTAGTAGTCAAAATACTACGGCTTCATTTCAAAGTTCAAACAGATCCAAATTGGACCATTAAAAAATTTAATTAACCTACACACCTACTTCCATAATATATAAATTTAAAGAAACCCATACCCATCTTCATTTTTAGTAAAAAATAATCTAATTCATGGTACGGAACAAATTCCCTTTTAGTAGTATATTACTACTATTTTAAAGGTAAATCACTATATGTTAGGTTCTGACACATGTGATTCCATACTACTTTCAATAATTTTTTTAATTTTAATTTCAAAGTAAGTTGGTAATAGTTGAAAAAAGAGAATACTAAAACGAAAATTTCGAAAATTACTAGTATTACGGAGTAATTAATAAGAAAAAAAAAACCAAAATGCAATGAACCGTGAAGGGGGAGCGCGTTTTAGCAAAACCGGAAACCATCGTGGCTGCTCATGTTTGCAGCGGGTGGGATCTCGAAATGCCAGAGTCTCCCTACGCTTTTAACCAAGTATTTTCTACACAAGAACTCCTCGGCGAAGACCTTCTCCACTCTCCGATCAACATCGTGCAAGAACACGTGCGTAACACCGGATCCCTTCCTGTTCCTCGCCAGGACAGCCGCCGAGAATATCGCCGCCATCCTACCTGGCGCCTCCGCGAAGTATCCACGCGGCGCATCGAGCATGATCAAATCCCACTGCGTGTCGTAATATTCATCGGGAAACCCCGTCAAGGCAAGCCTGCACTTCTCGTTGCCGCGTAAGTAAGCCTTCGATGGATAACAGCTCGGCTCCGATCGGTAATGGGAGAGTAGCGCGTCTGCCTGCTGGAGTTGCGTGCGGTACTTCACGGGATGGGCGTGGAGGCTCGATGCGTCTTTGAGCACCGTCTGGACCCATTTTGGATCCTCTTCCAGGAATATGGTCTTTCCACGTGGATTGAGGGAAGCCCACATGAGGGAGTCGTATCCGAGCCCGAAGACGAGGAAGTTGCAAGGAGAGAGTTTCTTGAGGACGTCAAATGTTACTGAGATCTCCGCCAAGTTTTGTTGCGGCACGATGTGCGACGTCGCGTAGTGGACGATTGCCTGCAGTTGAATCGGCGTGGCGGAGTATTCAGCTACGGCTTTGGATCTTGCCGTGGCGAGAGAGCATAGAAGGGAATAATCGGCGGTCTTTATGAAGCTGGAGATTAATATCGCCCCGGCAATAAGGCCAGCGACCACGATTGGGAGAAGCCATCTCTTCTCGGCGAGGAAATGCCGATTCTTGGAAATCTCTTCTCTTTTCATATTTTTCTTTTCACAGGTAGATACTAGATAATATGAATTTTTCTCTTTAATAAGTGAAGAAAAAAATATTAAAAAAAAAAAGAAGAAGAAGTTTTAAGCTGAAGCTGTGGTATGGCTTCCTTTTGTTATTATACAGAGAAAGAGGGAAAAAGATGGAGAGAAAACGCGGACCAGCTTTGGAAAGTCAGGAGAGATTTCTTACCAAAAAAAAAGGGGGAGAGAAAATATCTACATTATTAGTATTTATATATATATATATATATTTAATATTTTCCTCTTTTTCGTTTCCATTTATTTTCATTTTTGAACTAAATATCTACATTATTAGGTTTTTTTTTTTATTTTTAACTAGATAAAAATGAATATACAATACAAGTCTTATTATTGAGCAAAAACAAAACAATCATGAATCAACTACTTCAACGAAGTATTGAATGTAGAATTTTTTTAAATGAAAATATTTTTAGTGGTCATTTTAATTAATTATTTAACGTTTATGTGAACAAGATTATTATCCTTTAAAAATACTACTTACAAACATAAAAGTTGATGAATTAACGTTAATGGACCGACTTGGTGTCATCGATGTCTTAATTAATCTCGCAACTGGAATTATTTTGAAGTTAAATTACACATAATTAATTTCGGAAAAGGTTGGATTTTGAAAAGCAAAGCAAGAGACGGAGAAAACGTTTACAGGGCTCCTAAAGGGTGGCAGCCAGGCATGTTACCACAGGACATTTGTCTGATTTCGTTTGTATAAATGTCTTATCATGTCTTACAACGTCGCATTCTGTGATTGGATGAAGGAGTCCTTGTGGGGTCCACCCTCAGGTTTTTTACATTTTTTAAGTTGAATTTAAATATTCTTCAGTGCGGTGGTTAGCAAGTACCAAGTATGGTAGTAATAAGTAACCATTCTTTTATAACCAAAAAAAAAAAAAAAAAAAAGGCCATTCTTCCGGTCGCCCATCAAACGTGATCGGATGCATTGACTTTGGTACACCTGTCATGCCCTCGCTGATGATATTTTCGAAGTTAAAAGACAAAGAAGTTGCATATATCGTATTTCATACTTTGACGTATTTGTATTCGGTTAAATAGATGTTAATGGTATATGTTGATATGATACTAACATGATACGAAAACACGAATTGACAAATCTAGTTATAATTATGTTAGTATTAGATCCTTTCATATTCGCACTTCACATTGAATCATTTTTTATTATTTGAAATAATAAATATCAATTAAATTTAAATATCATAAATTTTTTAAAAAATAAATCTAAAGAATGTTAATTATTATTAAAATTTTATATTATATATATACACACACATTTATACATACACTTTCATACAAATGATTTTTTTTTAAAAAATACTCTCAAAAAAGAATGAGAATGATTAATTAAATTACAAAAGAATGTTAATTATCCTATAAAATAAAATATAATATAAACACCCATAAAGAGAAAAATAACATTATTGAAACTTTTAAAAAAAATTATTTTTATAGATTCTCTTAGAAAATAACGTTCTAAAATTTAAATTCTAACTTATATAATTAATTTTATATAATAAATCAGTATATAAATTCTATAATAGATAATATTTTTTATAAACTATATCATATAATATATAAATAGATAAATAGATAATATATGAATTAAATATATCATTATTTTATATTATAAATTTAATAATTAATAATATTTAATTAAATATGTTGTTTTGGCCCTTTCATTTTACATTTGAATTTAAAATTTATTTCAACAAGTGGACGAGGCTTGAAGATAAAACCCACTAATTTAAATGGTTTTAGGCTCATTAATATAACTAATGATACAAATATCCCTAATACTATCAATTTATATCATCAATTAGGTGTTTTGATATTTGGACATACAATTAACTTTTTATGGTAGGATAGATTTGGGAGGTCAATTGGCACCGGTGAGGTGTGAGTGGAACTTTAAATACATCGTCTTCGTTCTTTATTAAATATATATTTTTATCAATATAGTAATTACTCTTTTAACTTTTTTATTTATAATTTTTTTTTTAGTTTCAGTTTCATTTCTCTCTCAAACATGGGCTTAGATTACTTTCGGTATACCGATGCAGTGATTGTGCATTTGGTCCGATTGGAAGCCCACTGATAGTTAACTAACACATATCTTTTATCTGTATAGTAATTAAATGAGAACACGATACTTCGTTTTGGATTATAAAATTAAGGTTAAATTATGCAATCAATCCTTTTATTATGTAGAAAGTGTGGATTTAGTCCATCTATTTCAATTTGATCAAATTAAGTCTTTTTACATTTATTTATTGTCAAATTGAGTTCTTCTCCTTTTATTTATTTTTAATTTTAGTCCAATGACTAATAGCGCTAAATTTTCATAATTAACAATGTCGACGTAGCATTGATTATGATGACAAATGCTTTTAAAAAATATTAAAAAAATTCGCATGATTTTTTTTATCATAGAATATATCTTTCACCTCCGATTGGTTATTTTTTATTTTCTTTTTGAATATTTAATTTTATATTTTTATGATAAATTTTATAATCATATCTAAAAGATATTCAATCTAATTAAAAATAAGCTCATAAAAATTTTAATTTTTTATAGGTATACATCATCAAAGTTAATGTCACATCAATATAATCAATATTACATCAGTATAATTAACAGTAAAATTTAACACCGTTAGTAATTTGACTAAAATTGATAATAAATAAAAGTAGAGAGACTCAATTTGATTAAATTGAAGAAGAGGTATTAAATCAACACTTTTGGTAAAGTAGATGGACTAAACATAGAATCTGACCCAAAATTAAATATAATAATATAATAAAATTTTTTTGACTAACTTAGTCTTTTTTACCATGTATAAAGCAGCAATTGTGAAAGCACACATACTTCACTTCGGGTTACAATAATAAATGTAATAAATAGATAAAATTGGATTATATTATATAACAAATTTAAATGTACGATAAATTCAATAAACATTGATAAAAAGTTTAAATATAGTCATAAAACCAAGAAATTTTAAAAAAAAAACTTTGTGAAAAATGAAAAATCATAGGTTAAATGTACCATAATTTCTTGTTAAATTCAATATTTATAATAATTTAAAGTATTCCAATTAATAACACATCAATATTAAAAAAATTAATTCATATATTCTGATTTTTTTAATCAAAATAAATAATTATCTTTGTAAGGAAACATAATAAAAACAATTTTTAAATTAAATATAACTATTTTCTCTCTCCATCTTACAAAACAATAAACAGTTCATACAAAATATTTAATCCACTTAAAAAATAAAAATAATTTTTAAATTATCTATAATTATTTTTCTCTCTCATCTTATTCTACATAGCACTCCTTATAATTTCCTTAAGACATTTTTTTACTTTAATGGTATAGATTACTTTCATAAATTTTTCATCTGTACAATAGTTTTCTCATATGTACAATAATATTTTCATAATTTCAATTTCATTGGATCAATTTGTCGTTCTCCCCAAAACAGCCTTAGTCGAATAAAACTGATTGTACTGAGTGAGAGTGAGAGTCTAAGTTGTGGCGTTGAAATTACATTTTGCGTCTTATGAAAGACTCAAACCAGTCTTTTGTTTTGGCTTCAAGTTTGAACTTAAGAAAATGGTAGAATGGGTCAATACCTAACTTTTATCTATACTCAAAAGAAATTTGCTGGTTGATTTACTTGTTCTTTATGTAATTATTACAAGTAACTTCAATATCAAAGTTAAAAAATCTTTATCATGCAAAATAATTATGTATGATGTAATCTATTGTTATTGACGCGTGTAAAATTGTATAAAATTATGATTTTATAGACAATTCTAAATTTTAATTTCTTTAATGATAAGTAAACTAACTTCGATTTATCCGCATGTGGAATTTCATTCCTCTGAGTTTGAAATATTACGAGCTCATAGAGTAAATAAGTAATAAGTTAGGTAGATTCGGTAGGATGAGGTGAATAAAGATAGTCTAAAATTTTCAAAAGATAATAGTAAAAACAAAGAAAATTACGCAATTCTCAATAACTAAAGGCTAAAAATTCATGCCTTTTGATTAGAAATCATAGAGAAGTAGCCGCCCCTCTCTTCTCTTTTTTCCATAGTTTTTTTTAAGGGTTTTTTTTTTCTCCTCCTTCTCCTTGACTTTTGTCGTCCGACAGGAGGAGGAGTCTAATTTTATATTTATGTTTCTTTATTTTTTATTAAAATAAATCTTAGATCTTTGATTTGAGTAGTTGACTAGTTGAGTCTTAATTTTATCTGAGTCAATCAGTTAGTCAGTTAGCTTTTTGGGTCAGTTTGATTTTTTTTTATTTTATCTCAATTTACAATAGATTCAATATTGTTAACCATGGACGATGATAATTTTGTATTATGATTTTTGAATCATTTAAGGAATTTTTTGAATCAGTCACTTTTTTGTTGCTATTGAAAGCCTTCAATTGGTAATAGCACAACGAAGAAAAAGTAAGAGAGTGATAGATGTGTTAGAGACTCATGAAAAAGATTCGAGATTTGAAATAGTCAATAAGATGGTTTGGCTCATGCAGCAAGATTTGGATCTTCAAATGAAGAAAACATCTTTAAATTTATTGTAATTTTCAGTTGTATATTGTATTGGTGGATGTAATTTCATTTGAATAAATGAAAATTACATAAAAAAAAGGCTAAAGTGCTAACAAAGATAGGATATTAGTGTGTGTTTGTATGGAGCTTTTTAAGGAATGATTTATTTTTAATTCAGGTTTAAAAAATTCCAAATGATAAAATTCTTATCTGTGTAATTTAATGGAGAGATTTTTCAAAATCTATAACTTTTTAATATATGAGTTTTAAGATCCCTCAAAACCCTCTTTCAAAATTTATCTAAACAGGTGATTTTTTCAAACTTCTCCACCTAAAGAATTAATTATACACACCAATTTAATTTCTTTTTTTACTTTAACTTTTATATTTTTAATTTTAATGATAAAAAAATTATTTCTAAGATATATATTTTATTTTTTATATTATTAGTGATATTTAAATATTTTGGCAAATCTACTAACATCCATATTGCATATTTTTGTAGTTCTAATATTGGTTTTTAATTAATTAAGTTTTTAATTTTATTAAAATTTATAAATACTAAAAATCCGATCCTAAAAATTCTTCATCTAAAAAAAATAATTATAAATGCTATCTTTTAAAATTGATGTATTTTTAAATACCATTTTTTTAAAACTCTCAAACATTTTAAAAGTCCTTATCCAAAGACACGTTTAGAGTTTGGGATCCATTTAAGTCGTGGCGGCCCATAGCCATCGGTGTCATGACTTTGGACCACCATTTGGCATAAGTTCTTCCAGTGTGAAAAGATAAGCATGAGCGTCGATAGCCTTTTGAGTCCTTGACCCAATGTTTGGTTTGGCGTTTGGGCCCAAGGAAAACAGGATATTGTTGACTTGAATTTTATAACTTCCGTACCGTAACTAATGGAAGTGGGGTCCTTGTTCTTAAGTGAGTTTGGCATCAAGACAAGAAAAGAAAAAGGGTTCCGCACTTTTTAACATGTTATGGAATAATGGACTTTTATACCTCTGTCCTATTTACCTTGTTCAGAAGATAAGCCCATGTTGAATAGAATTAATAGAGAGAGAAAATCAAAGAAAATATATCTAGGATTTTAGGAATTGTTGTCTTACTTGGCTTGGAAGTAAACTAAATTTTCAAGTTAGGTTAAACCTATGCTATTTGTAAAAGGGTTCTCCAATATAAATAGGGAGCCCCTCCACCTTTTGTAATCATCTTATCTCATACTTAAATCTCTCTCTTAATAATATTCTCTCTATTCTCTCCATCTCCTATTTTTTTTCTTGTGTGTTCCTCAATATTTTAATATTTTATAACACATTATCAGCACGAGGAAGCTCTTTTTTGAAGTTTAAGGTTCGATTTCAATCTCTAATCTTCTTTTATTCAATTATGTTATTCTTCTACTCATCTTGACCCTATTGATTTCAATCTCAAGGGTTACTATTTTTTTTTATTTTTATTGATATATGACACCAGAAGTTGTCATACAAAATATTAAATTTCTTTCATATAACAACCTGAAGTTGTGTGAATTATTTATTACCACCTGAAGTTGTCCAATTAGACCTGGTTATTTTATTGACACCTAAAGTTGTCATTATTAATTTTTTGGAATATCTTTTATAGAGTTATGGCCAACGTTGAGAAGTTGAAATTCCAGATCTTGGATGTGAGTGGAAATAACTACTTATCCTGGTGCCTTGATATTGAATTGCACCTTGTCATTATTAATTTTTTGGAACATCTTTTATAGAGTTATGGCCAACGTTGAGAAGCCGAAATTCCAAATCTTGGATGTGAGTAGAAATAACTACTTATCCTGGTGCCTTGATGTTGAATTGCACCTTCAAGGGCAAGGTCTTACTGCTACTATTGATGGAAAAGGCGATGCTAATGCCAAAGATAAAGCAAATGCTTTGATCTTCATTCGTCCACATTTGACTGATAGCTTGAAAGTCCAGTACTTGTCAGTGAGAGATCCATTAACTTTATGGATGAGGTTGAGAGAAAGGTATGATCATACCAAGACTGTTATTCTCCCTCAAACACAATATGATTGGCAAAATCTGAAGTTGCAGGACTTTAAGTCCGTATCCGAGTATAATTCGGCATTATATGATATTGTTTCAAGGCTTGAACTTTGTGGAGTTAAACTCACCGAGGCCAATCTTTTAGAGAAAATATTCTCTATTTTCCATGCTTCGAATATAGTGCTGCAACAGCAATATCGGCAACGTCAATTTAAGACGTATTTTGAATTGATTTCTGTTATCTTGACTGCCGAGCAAACTAATGAATTGCTACTTAAAAATCATAAATTGAGACCCGCTGGTTCTAAGGCATTTCCTAAAGCAAATGCTAAAGAAAACAAAATTGTTGGCCGTTTTAGAGGCTGTAAGCACAAGCGAGGCCGAAAACGTTGAGAAAAATTAAACAATTTGCTTACTTAACAATGCTCATGCTGGGTAAACCTCTTGACATCTGAAGTTGTCAATGATTTTGATATTTAACTACATGTCTAGGAAAATTCCGTCTAAGGAGTGTGGAACTTAAGTGGAACCATTTGTGACCCCTCCATTCTTTCCTGGGAATTTACCTGGTGTAATTTTATATTGGTTTTGAAATTATTTACCCAAGGATAGAATTGTCGTATGTATTAGACACTTAGAAGTTGTCAATACAAATTGATGCCAGAAGTTGTCAACAAAATGCAAATGGGTATGGAAAAAGAGCAAATAATTTGTTTACTTGATAGTGCCACAATACATACTGTGTTGTATAATAAAGACTTTTCCTCAACTATGACATTGTGCAAGGCAAATGTCCATATCATATCTGCTCCTGTTAAAATTATAGATGGCCATGGAAATGCCACAATTGTTTTGCCTAATGATACTATCTTACATATAGAAGATGCATTACTGAGTGGTAGATCAAAGAGGAATCTACTTAGTTACAAAGATGTACGCCTTAATGGGTATTATCTTGAAACAAAAAAATGAGCAAAACAAAGATTTTCTCTGCATTACTTTTTACAAGATGGGCTAGAAGACTATCCATGAGAAGTTGAAGGTTTCTAACATGGGATTGTATTGTTTCCCCATATGAGCTATAGAATTATATGCTATTATACCATAGAAATTAGTAAACCCTGATGTGTTTGAACTTTGGCGTGATCGCCTTGGTCATCCAGAAGTTACGATGATGCATAGAATCATCAAGCATACTAAAGGACATCCTTTAAAAAAACTCAAAGGTCCTATTGTCCAAAAATTATATTTATGAATCTTGTTTACAAGGAAAGCTCATTACTAAACCTTCAATTACAAAGGTTGATTATGAATCACCATCATTTCTGCAAAGAATTCAAGGTGATATTTGTGGACCAATATAACCCCCAAGTGGACCATTCCGATATTTTATGGTATTAGTGGATGCATCCTGCAGATGGTCCCATATTTACCTACTATCTTCACGTAACGTCGCATTTGCATATTTGCTTACGCAGATTATTAAACTTAAGGCACATTTTCCTGATCACCAAATCAAAAGCATACGAATGGATAATGCTGGTGAATTCACTTCAAAAATTTTTTGTGCATATTGCGCTTCATTGGGGATTGAAGTAGAGCACTCATTTCCACATGTGCATACTCAAAATGGATTGGCGGAATCCTTGATTAAACGGATTCAAATAATCGTCAGAACTTTATTAATAAGGACAACATTACCTTCCTCAACATGGGGCCATGCAGTTTTGCATGTAACGACACTTATTAGACTACGCCCCATAGCTTCTCATCAATATTCCCCCTTCAATTAGTATTGGGCTAGGAGCCCGATATTTCAAATCTACGTACCTTTAGATGTGCTGCGCAAGTGCCTGTGGCACCACCTCAAAGAACTAAAATGGGTCCCCAACCTCATTTGGGTATCTATGTTGGGTTTGATTAACCGTCCATTATTAGATTTATTGAACCATTGATGGGAGATTATTTATCGCTAGATTTACAGATTGCCACTTCGATAAGACAGTATTCCCATCAATTGGGCCACCAAAAGGCTTTCACAGATGGGAAGCAGAAAAATGATACGATCTCATTGAATGAGAAAAATTTGTCTCATTTAGACCCAAGAACTATTGAATGTGAAAATGAGGTGTAAAGATTGATCCATTTACAAGTTGTGGCTAATAGATTACCTGATGCATTTAATAAAACTACTAAAGTTATGAAATCTTATATACCAGCTGTGAATGTTCCAGCTAGGATAGATGTTCCTATAGAACATTCTGAAATGGATCGAAATGTCCCTCGTCTGAAGCATGGTAGATCGATGGGATCAAATGATACAGTTCCTCGAAAAAGAAAGGGGATGAATTCTGAATCTGCTGCAAATGAGTATACTGATCTTTCTCGAGGAAAACAAGTTGCCCCTGAAATGGCACAACATAATACTCAAAGAGAGCATATTGCCCGTGAAGTGGCATAAAATCATAAGCCTATTGTCCCTGAAGTGACATCAACCCATGGAAAGATCACCAACTCTGGGAATACTGAAATTTCCATAAATTATAATGAGATATGGGATCGAAATGAGGTTATCGTCAATGATGTTTTTGCTTTTACAGTTGCTCATGAAATTATGAATGATGATTATGAACCTCGGTCTATAACCGAATGTCTTTAAAAACACAATTGACCTAAATGGGAAGAAGCAATTCAGGCTACATTGAATTTCCTTATCAAACGTGATGTTTTTGGACCAATTGTTAAAACCCCTAACAATGTAAAACCCGTTGGATACGAATGGGTCTTTGTCCAAAAACGAAATGAAAAAAACGAGATCGTGAGATATAAAGCCCGACTCATAGCCCAAGGATTCTCTAAAAAACCTGGGATAGATTATAATGAGACTTATTCACTGTGGTGGATATAATTACTTTTCGTTTCCTCATAGATTGGGTTGTCCAAAAAAATTTAGACATACGTCTTATGGATGTTGTGACGGTATACTTGTATGGTTCATTAGATTTCGACATTTATATGAAAATTTCCGAGGGGTTAAAAATGCCTGAAGCATACATTCCTAGCAACTTATTCTCGATAAAGTTGCAAAGATCTTTATATGGTTTGAAGCAATCCGGCCATATGTGGTATAAGCATTTGAGTGAATATCTAATTATGAAAGGATACAAAAATGATCCTATCTGCCCATACGTGTTTATTAAGCAATCTCAAACTAGATTTGCTATAATAGCCGTTTATGTCGACGATATAAATTTGATTGGAACTCCTAAAAAGTTATCTAAAACTACTGAATATTTGAAAAAGGAGTTTGAGGTTAAAGATTTGGGTAAAACCAAATTATGTCTTGGTCTAGAGGTTGAGCATAAATCAAATGGAATACTTGTCTATCAGTCAACATACATAGAGAGATTGCTTAAACGTTTTAACATGGACAAGGCTCACTCATTGAGCACCCCTATGGTTGTAAGGTCTCTCGATTCCCAAATGGATATATTTCGTCCTAAAGAACCTCATGAGGATATACTTGGTCCTGAAGTACCATATCTTAATGCTATCGGAGGATTAATGTACTTGGCACAGTGCAAGAGACCTGATATCGCTTTTGCGGTAAATTTATTGGCACGTTTTAGTTCTGAGCCAACTCGAAGACATTGGAATTGAATTAAACATATTTTTCGTTATCTTCAAGGAACCATAGATTTGGAGTTATTTTACTCTAAGAAAACCACTAACTCTGGATTAGTGGGATATGCTGATGCGGGATATAAATCTGAACCGCACAAGGCACGCTTTCAAATCGATTATCTATTTTGTCATAATGATATAGCCATATCTTGCTGTTCCACTAAGCAAACACTTGTAGCTACATCCTCCAACCACTCTAAAATTATTTCCCTCTATGAGGCCGGAAGAGAGTGTGTTTGGTTAAGATCTGTGATATCACATATTCAGAATGCTAGTGGATTGAAACCGGTTATAAATTCTCCCACTATAATTTATGAAGATAATGCTGCTTGTATTGCATAAGTAAAGGGAGGATATATTAAAGGTGATAAGACTAAGCACATATCGCCAAAATTTTTCTATACTCATGAACTCTAGAAAAGTCGACAAGTTGATGTTAGACAAATTCACTCCAACAATAATCTTGTAGATTTATTTACCAAGTCATTGCCAACATCAACATTCGAGAAACTAGTCTATGGCATTGGTATGCGACGAGTCAATAAGATGCAATATTAAAAGCCCCAGAAGAGGTTACACATATAGATTTTAAAAGTGCCAATACCTAATGGCCCTAGAAGTGGCAATAAATAGATATGCCAACTATTATTGTTTGAAGGGGAGCGAATAATAGACATAGTGCATTGTACTATTTTTTCCTTTTGTCCAACTTTTGTCCCACAGGGTTTTTCCGGCTAAAGGTTTTTAATGAGGCAATACTAGCACATCTAAGTGTCCTGAAGGCACATTAGACGAATTTAATTGCTCTGTACTCTTTTTCCCTTATGATCGATTTTTGTCCCACTGGATTTTTTCGACTTAAGGTCTTTAACGAGGCAGTAGCTATATGTCTAATAAGGCCATTCAAAATGGTGTTCAGTCCAAGGGGGAGTGTTATGGAATAATGGACTTCTACACCTCTGGCCTATTTACCTTGTCCAGAAGACAAGCCCATGTTGAAGAGAATTAATGAAGACAGAAAATCAAAGAAAATATATCTAGGATTTTAGGAATTGCTGTCTTACTTAGCTTGGAAGTAAACTTGGCTTTCAAGTTAGGTTAAACCTATGCTATTTATAAAAGGGTTCTCCAATATAAATAGGGAGCCCCTCCACCCTTTGTAATCATTTCATCTTATACAGAAATCTCTCTCAATCTCTTATTTCTTGTTCTTGTGTGTTCTTCAATATTTCAATATTTCATAACACAACATTCAATTTTAGATCCAATAATAATGTATTTTTGGATGATAAGCAAAACTTGAAAATGGAATGATTTAACATAAATCATTAAATTAGATACCATTAATGAATACCTTTTTTTTAGGCAAATCATTAATAAATACCTTTTTAATTAGTTTGCAGCATTAAATATATTTGTTACCTGTTAGGCATCTTGTACAACCTTTTATATTAGTATCTTTTTACGCCTCCAAAAACATATTGGGCCGGTGGCCAACCCCCCGCCCACCTTCATTTTTTTTCATTTTGAGCTCTATCATTGAAGATGAAAGGGGGGCCAATGCCTTCCTCTGATTCATAAAATCCACTGTCTTGTTGCCTCAGAAAAGCAAAAAGAATTAAAATGGAAACATCCTAACCAAAAGCCAAATCCCCCTTTCTTGGATCCTGGTTGTGGATTGGGAAGGTACTACTATACTAAATACTAAATCATTGGATACATTAATTTTACTTAGTGTGTTTTCACTTTAGCAAAATTACTCAAATCAAGGTTTTCTTCCCCTTTTTGGTACCAAATTAAATTTGTTGCTATAGAATGGTAAAGCCCCAATGGACATCATAAGGCCTTTGTACATTTTTGAATTGAATTGGGTTTGGTAGGAAAAAATCCACTGTCTTGTTGCCTCAGAAAAGCAAAAAGAATTAAAATCAAAACATCCTAACCAAAAACCAAATCCCCCTTTCTCGGATCCTAGCTGGGGATTGGGAAGGTAGTACTATACTAAATACTAAATCATTGGATACATTAACTTTACTTATTGTGTTTTCACTTTAGCCAAATGACTCAAATCAAGGTTTTCTTTCCCTTTTTTGGTACCAAATTAAATTTGTTACCATAGAATGGCAAAGACCCAATGGACATCATAAGGTCTTTGAACATTTTTGGATTGAATTGGGTTTGGTAGGAAAAATGGATTTAAGACTTCCCCCAAATTAAGAAATGGACTAACAGGTAACAACTATACCCAACTTTGTACTAAAGCCACAAATTAACCAGGCATTGAAGCCCAATAAAATTCCAAGAGCAAGGGTGGCCACAAAAAGACTGATCATTTTGCTAATTAATAAGGTTCAAATCCTTTCCTTAAATGAAAAATATAATGGTAAGCCAAAATAAATATATATATATATATAAAAATCAATAAATATATAAATATATAAATCTGTAATCTATAAATCTTCTATAAATTTATAATCAATAAAAACTACATAAAAGCAAAGGTTTAATGAGCATCATTGGGGTACCAAGTCAACCCTATGATGTGATTTTTTTTTTCCATTTTTACTTTCTTTTCTTCTTTCAATTTATCTTTATTTCTTAGGATTTTTTTCTTTTTAATGGGTTAAAAAAATGAGTTGAGTTTGGTGATTTTTTTATTTTTAGAAAATTATTTTATATTATTTTATATTATGTATGTTATTAAAATTTATTTAATATTAAAGAAATTTACTATTATTTGATATATATTTTTTATTAGTTAACCAAAATTTTCAACTTATATATAGTTATGCGATATATGTAATTTAGTTTATTTGTTGATTAATATTATTTTTATGACTTTTTTTTAGAACATATAAGTATATATATATATTTATTTATTGGTTAATCAAAATTTTCAACTTATATGTAATATTTGATATATGTAATTTTATTTATTACTTGATTAATATTATTTTTATGGCTTTTATTTTTTGGAACAATTTTAATTAGACCTTTTATCATTTTGTTTTAAGAAAAAATTTTAATTGCTCTCTTAAAATACTTTAAAAACTTATGGTGTATATGATAAGATGAAATAATATAAAAAACTATAAAGTTTTTAAATATATACCTTACAAACTTTTTAAATTTTAATTTAAAAATAAAAAAGGACCTTGATGCGAAGCCCAGGGCAACTTTTAATATATATATATATATATATATGTAATGGTGCAATTAGTAGTACGTAGGACTAACATATTAATTCATATAGATTAATAAGTAATATATAACATAATTATCCTTATCTCTTTTTTATAACCATGAAATTAGAAATTCTCATCAATATCGCAAAAAAGTGGTAGAAAAAATTAAACAAAAGTCACGGATATTTATAATAAGTGTTGAAATTTTGAAAAAAAAAATAGCATCCTATGCTTATTTATATATTTTTACATATTTTAGAGTCATAGTATCTTAATTAAAGTATATTTAAATGTATGGTTAATGTACTGATAAATATTTAAATCATCAAAAGTATATGAAATATAATTAAAAAAATACTGTCAAGCATATTTGTAAAATATTTATTTCCAACTATATCAAATATATATTACAAAGTTTACGTGATATTATAAAGTTTCCAACAATATTATTTAATACTACATTAAATTTCTTAGAGACTCATAAGTATTAATCTGACTTCCATCGTTAGGTATAACAATTAAGCCACAATATTCATGCTAACTCATAGCATTTCTATAATGATTAACATAATTGTGCATATGGGTATAATATTCAGTTGTACCAGCTGTAAGAAGATATTAAAGGCGAGGAAAGTAACTATAATTCATCTGTAGTTATGCTGATTGATCATCATAAAAAGACTATTGCTCATATGGATAATGTGACGGATATTGATTAGATGAATATGATATTGCTGGACTCATTTAGATTAAAATTCAATTACTTTTATACATTACTAGACTCATTTAAGTCAAGTTCAAAGATGATATCCTACATATTAAAAGAAACACTGACTACAAAAAGAATTAAAATGAAAACATCCTAACCAAAACCAAATCCCTCTTTCTTGGATCCTGGTTGGGGATTGGGAAGGTAGTACTATACTAAATACTAAATCATTGGATACATTAACTTTACTTCTTGTGTTTTCACTTTAGCAAAATGACTCAAATCAAAATCAAGGTTTTCTTCCCCTTTTTGGTACCAAATTAAATTTGTTACTATAGAATGGCAAAGACCCAATGAACATCATAAGGTCTTTGAACATTTTTGGATTGAATTGGGTTTGGTAGGAAAAATGGATTTAAGACTTACCCCAAATTAAGAAATGGACCTAACAGGTAACAACTACACCCAACTTTGTACTAAAGCCATAAATTAACCAGGCATTGAAGCCCGATAAAATTCCAAGAGCAAAGGTGGCCAAAAAAAGACTGATCATTTTGCTAATTAATAAGGTTCAAATCCTTTCCTTAAATGAAAAATATAATGGTAAGCCAAAATAAATATATATATATATATATATAAATCAATAAATATATAAATATATAAATCTATAATCTATAAATCTATCTATAAAAACTACATAAAAGCAAAGGTTTAATGGGCATCAATGGGATACCAAGTCACCCCCATGATGTGATTTTTTTTTTCACATTTTTACTTTCTTTTCTTCTTTTTAATTTATCTTTATTTCTCAGATTTTTTTTCTTTTTAATGGGTTAAGAAAATGAGTTGAGTTTGGTGATTTTTTTTATTTTTAGAAAATTATTTTATATTTTTTTATATTATGTATGTTATTAAAATTTATTTAATATTAAAGAAATTTACTATTATTTGATATATATTTTTTATTAGTTGACCAAAATTTTCAGCTTATATATAGATATTTGATATATGTAATTTAGTTTATTTGTTGATTAATATTATTTTTATGACTTTCATTTTTTGGAACATATAATTATATATATTTTTATTTATTGGTTAATCAAAATTTTCAACTTATATGTAATATTTGATATATGTAATATTATTTATTACTTGGTTAATATTATTTTTATGGTTTTTATTTTTTGGAACAATTTTAATTAGACCTTTTATCATTTTATTTTAAGAAAAAATTTTAATTATTCTCTTAAAACACTTTAAAAACTTATGGTACATATGATAAGATGAAATAATATAAAAAACTATAAAATTTTTAAATATATACCTTACAGCCGTTTTAAATTTTAATTTAAAAATAAAAAAGGACCCTGATGCAAAGCCCAGGGCAACTTATATATATATATATATATATACATATATACATATACATGTATATATGTATATATATATATATATATATATATATATATAATGGTGCAATTAGTAGAACGTGGGACTAACATATTAATTCATGTGGATTAATAAGTAATAAATAACATAATTATCCTTATCTTTTTTTTATAACCACTAAATTAGATATTCTCATCAATATCACAAAAAAGTGGTAGAAAAAATTTAAAAAAAAAGTCACGGATATTTATAATAAGTGTTTACATTTTGAAATAAAATAGCATCCTATGTTTATTTATATATTTTTACATATTTTAGAGCCATAGTATCTTAATTAAAATATATTTAAATGTATGATTAATGTACTGATAAATATTTAAATCGTAAAAAATATATAAAATTTTATAATAAACCTTATTACACACAAGTATTTCGTTAAAAAATCTATATTTGATCAAAGTTTAGCTCCAAGTTTGAAAAAATGATTTGTAGGATAAATCCTTAAATTTAGGGTATTAGCGAAATAGGGTTTTAATAATTGTAAAAAAAATTTCGAATTTGTTTAAATAAGAAGGTAAAAAGAATTTTTTTTAACTTAAATAATTGTATGTACTGCAATGCATTTTAAAGTTTTGTAAAATTTTAAAAAATTTGAAGTAACATGTTATTATTGGAAGATGTAAAATTTCCTTTTCATGTTCATTCATGATCAAATTTTTACTCTTAGGCTTCACTTGGTAGAAAAGATGAAAAATTGGAAATAAAGAAAATAGGAGGAGGAAAAAAAATAAAAAGATGAAAAATAAAATTAATTTTTCTCTAGTATGCTTGGTAGGAAAGATGGAAAAATGAGTGAAAAATTAATTTTCTTTCTTTTCATTGGTTGGTAGAAGAAAAAAATGAGAAGAAAGAAAATCAATTTAATATATTTTTACAATTATACCCCTTATTTAGTATGCTAGTGAATAATAGTGTTATATATTAGAATGTTTTTAATAATGAAAGATATATAAGTACTTTTATCTTAATTAATTAGACTTACCTTATTTTCTTTTCACTTTTCTTTTCAAATCCAGAGAGATTTTGAATATAAAGTATAAAAGAAAATATCAATCTTTCTAATTTTCTTTCATCTCAAATTTCTCTCTAACCAACCATTTCAAAATTTATTTTCTCTTCATTTTTTCCTCATAACTTTTTCATCTTTCTACTTTTCTCTTCGTAAGGTGTTAGTTCAGACTTCACTCTAACCAACCACTTCAAAATTTATTTTCTTTTCATTTTTTCCTCATAACTTTTTCATCTTTCTACTTTTCTCTTCGTAAAGTGTTAGTTCAGACTGTATGAAATTGATATTGACGAGACAAAAGCAACAACTTTCACGAAAAGGACCCATTGTACCGAGAAATTATTAGGTAGGTCAGTTGTACCACGTCATCTATAGACCCAATCAATTAAATTGTGACAACTCAAAAAGTTTCCTAAAATTAAGACACTAAGGTGCTGTTTGATAAACTGAAAAAATTAAGTGCTGAAAAATAAGTACTGAAAAATTAAGTACTGAATTTGATAAGGACTGAATTTGTATAAAAAAACTGTTTGATAAATAAATATTGAATATAAACATATTGTTTGATAACCATTAGTACTGAAGATTTTTAAAACCATTAATGCCTAAAATAAAGGAAATTTGGTATCAAAGGAAAGTTTTTCAAATTAAAACCACTTAATTTTTTCACCATTAAATGATAAGTAGGTCTCTATCTACTTTTTAAATTTAACACTTTTTTGTTGAAAAAAATCTTTTAAGTAATGACTAATAAAAATTATCAAACATGTTGAAAATCTTAAAGTGTTGAAAATTTTTATTTTCAACGGTTTGAACATTTTCAACAGTTTATCAAACAGTCCCTAATTTAACAAAGGTTTAGCCCCACGTTACAAAGAATGAGAATTTAAAGGATAAGTCCTTAAATTTAGGCTATAATTGTGGTAGGGTTTTAGTAAATGTATAAAAAATTATTGAGTTGTTACAATTTAATTGGTCGAGTTTATGGATAGCGTGGTACACCCGGTTTATCTAATAATTTCTCCATTGTACCAAGCGAACCTCCATCAAAAGTGCCGGCCGTTTTGCTGTGTTGAACTACGGACTGTGGTGGGAATCGGCAGATAAGGTGGCGGATATGGCGGTGGCAAATCAATCGAAGTGGAAAAGGTTTGAGAATTTAGTGCTCTCTGCCCTTGTAAAAGAAAGAATACACTATTTGGATATATCTATTCTATTAGATTTTGTGGATTGCAAATCCTTTACATATATCTGTGTAGATCTTCTATTTATATATCAATCTGATTCAATAAAATGCCTACAAGAATACAACTCAAATCAAAAGGGAGCCTTAGAGAGTTGGAAAGAGACATTGGCTAACTAATTTATAATGTAGTTATCACGTAAATGGAACTACTTTTGAAGGTCATGAATCATGATTATGGGAAAGAGAGAGACCTTACGTACGCAGTAACCCTTATTGGTAGACTCACCCGTCATTTCAGATGTACGACACGGGTCGAATCTTGATTAGTCGGAGTAAAACTCCGGATACCGAATGAGAAACCGAAAAAAAAAAAATTCATGATTATGATTTCGGCACCCCTTACCCTTACTTCATTTTCTACATTATTCATTATTATAACAATCTTATAATAATCTTAAAATAATTAAATACCAAAAATGAGTTTGCATGCAAATAAAAAATTCAACTAATTAATTCTCTAAGTTAGGATTTTAATTATTATTTCCCCTTTGCTACTCCAACTAGATCTAACCCATTAATAGCTGTCAATGTTTGGCCAATAAACAATAAGAAATAGAGAGACGTCACGATCTGAATTTATTCATAAAAATCTTTAAACAGAGAGGAATCTTTAGCCATACATTACAGATAGTAATTAATAGTATTACAATTACAATTACAATTGTAGCTTTAAGGTTGTTATAGTTCTGAATTTTAAACATACAACATTCACGGGACATTTTTACTAATAATTAACCCTATGGACAATAATTAATTAATTTTAATCGTGTTTTGATCGTGTTAAGTATGTTTGACCTATATAGGATACAAAATCTTCATTATATCTTACTCGACATATAAATTAAAACATGAAACACAAATATATATCTTAAATCCAAATACTATAAATTTCGTATTTTTTTTTCCTTTCATAAAGTTCCAGATATTTATATTCATTTAACAATTTTTTAAGGATTTTTTTTTATTTGTAAGGTTCAAATTGAAACTTTATTTTAAAAAAAATAAGTGTTAAAATTAATCATTAAATGTGTCATTTTTAATATATGGGGTTCAAAATTATCGAGATTAACTTAACTTTGCATGTCCTTTTTTTTAATTTTCGCTTTTAATTCTTCCTAACGTAATATACAGTCTAAGGTCATCAAGTGTTGCCACGTGAGCTGTTTAAAGACACGTGGTCTAACTTACAGCTCAACCTCATTTAAAGTCCTGTTCTGAAACAAACAACTAATCTTGTTGAATGAAAATCGATTTGTCACATTTCAGCGCTTTAATTATGTCTCATACATTACAGTAGATCTCATTCATTTAATTCTTTTTATTCTTCTTTTAATTTTAATAAAACAAACAAAAAAATATATTTAAATTAAAATCTTACCTTAATAATATTATAAATATAAAAATATATCCTAAAATTTAAAAATTTTAATTTAAAGTTAAACTTTTATTATAAATTTTTTTTTGTCTAAAATTAATTGTTTTAAAATTTTTTTTAAAAAAAATCTCTAAAACCAAATCAAAAGTAAAATACAGTGTTTTAAAATTGAAGCACGTTCCGTGTGATGGGGTATGAGATACAAATTATGAGGTACTGATATGGGTTAAACGATTTCCATCTAATCTGATTAGATTACCCCCACTTTACTGCTGCCCAACCACCCGGAGGTTCTCCATTCATATCCTCTTAAATTTTCTTAACATCTCTACCGTTGATTTCATGGTAGGGACCACAAATACTCTCATAGACGGCCCATATGAAACCTAAAGTTTTCACACTTGGCCACTCAACTGCACGTCATTAATGCAAGCCACTCCATTTCAGAGTTTCCGTCGTAAATTCTTCTATAAAGCAGAAAAGACATTTCTCAAAGTTCCAAGCTGAAAAATAAAAAACCAAGCAAAAAGCAGCGAAGCACGATGAGAATGGAAGAAAGAGGAGTAAAGGGGCTTGTGGTTTTGGCGTTGGCGGTGGTGAGCTGTTCCTTGGTGGTGGACAGGGTCAGAGCGGCTGATGATTTGGCGAATCAGTGCAGCAAAGACTTCCAGAGCGTGATGACTTGCCTGGACTTTGCGCAGGGGAAGGTGCAAACGCCATCGACGAAGTGTTGTAGTTCGGTGTCGAGTATAAGGGAAAATGAACCCAAGTGTTTGTGCTATATTCTTCAGCAGACTCAAACGTCCGGAGCTCAGAACCTTAAGAGTTTGGGGGTCCAGGAAGATAAGCTTTTTCAGCTTCCTTCTGCTTGCCAGTTAAAGAACTCTAGCGTCAGTGACTGTCCAAGTAAGCTTACCCTTCTCTTTATTATTGCTTTCATATGTATATATATAGAATATAGAGCTTTTTTAGAAAATGGATGCATGGCTTTCTTTGCACGTTAAACCGGGAGATGATGGCTGAGTCTAACTGCATCTGGAAACTAATATTGTTTACTAAGAAAAATATGAATTGAAAGAAGATAGATTTTGGGGTTTGGGGCTGCATGCAGATTAAAAGTTAGTAAAACCCAATATTATTCACGAATAGTCAAGGGTTGTCTTCGGATTTGGAACTAAGAAAATATGCGTTACTTATCAGTTCTGAAAATTTTCTAACATAGTTTAGGGAACAGTTCAAGTTTAGTTGTTCTCTGTGAATCTTGATTTGCTTCGACTTAAAAGTTATTGGTTGGAAAGAAACTGATAATCACTACAAAAATATGTATGCTTCTGATGAGATTTTGAGAAGAAGGGAAAAAAAATAAAAAAATAAAGGAAGGTTGAATGAAGCGGTATATGTGGATCGTGTGTGATGGCAAAATCACAGAGCCCATTTTCTTTTTGCTTCGATGGAATCAAGGACACTCGTATTCTTCATTCCTCTTGAAAAAGTAGAAACTAAAACCAACCAGCTACCTACTTTCCTAATTAAGCCTTTATTATGTCGTCCTTGGCCAATCGCCGTCCTCTAATTTAGATGGGAATTTAATTCAAAAATTATATATCAATAAAAGATTATAACAATAATAATAATAATTAAATAGAGTCTAACCGTTAATTATTCACATATAAAGTGCAAGTTGATATTCCCTCCTTTCCATAATAATTGTCGCTTTTGACAAATTTTTTTATTCTAATTTATCTGTCATTTTAAGAATTCTAGAAAGTATTAACTATTCTTTTTTTAATTTTATCCCCATCCCTCTAAATTAATTCTACAAAGCATTAATTATCAAAGAGAGAGTATTTGTGAGAATAAAAAATTTTAATAAAAAGGTAAAACTGTTATTTCATAATATTTTATCTTGATTTTAAGAGTTTTTAACACTATTCTTAATTCTTATGCAAAACTTTAAAACGACAGATATTGTGGAAAGGAGGGAGTACTATAATAGTACTCCATGGTTGTCCTAAATTCCTCAAATGACAATAACGATTAATTTTGGAATATTACAGTTACACTTACACTACACAGAAGTGGTGTTATAATAATGACACGTGTACTCGTGTTAATTTATTTATTATAATAATAACGAGATGTTGTATACGTATAACTAATGCCGGATTCGATCCTTTTTGAGCTAATTGAATGTTAATTGTTGCTCCTTTGGAATGAACAGAGCTTCTTGGATTATCTCCGAACTCACCGGACGCCGCCATCTTCACCAATGCCTCCTCAACGGTCATCACTTCGCCGTCCACAGGAACATCATCGTCTGCGTCGGAGAAAAGTGATAGTAGTAACTCTGGTAGAACCAAGCTTGGAGGTGGAAATCAACTGATTGGTTCCACGCTACTGATTGTTTCGGCCATATTTTGCTATGCATTCCCAACTGGGTTTGCTTCCCTGTTTTAGGCTTTGGTTACGTGCATGGGAGGGAGTTGAAGGCTTTTGCCTGTCAACAGTCTACTCAGAAAGAGAAGTATCGTTGTGAACATTATGGTTTTCCTTTTTGTTTGTTGTTTTCTCGATCAAATCTCTAGCTCTTACAAGTTGGAACTTAGTTTAATTTGACTACTATTACTCTTCCCAACTGCGTTGTTTGTTAATTTCCCAAACCTCTCTTTGCCTTATTTTTCGTTTTTCTTATGCCACTTTTGGCACGAATGAATGATATGGAAATCGAAAAAAGTTAAAATATTAGGGTTGAAGTGCTTTGATTTTGCTTATTTTCCTTCTCATCGTCTTATAATAACCTGAAATCTTAGAAATTCGAAATATTTATCTAACAATTACTTAAGAAAAAACTACCAATCATGCAAATGACTTAATATTATTAAAGCTAAAAATCAGTGCCCAACAATTTTAAGGGATAAATAATAATCCCTATGGCCGTATGAGCATGATTGAAACCCCCCTTTCCCCCGTTGTCCAAGAGCCGGCAATAATTTGCCGGGCTTTTCTAAGCCCAAGTCCCGCCTCTGCCCTATATAGTCTCTGCACTAAAGTCTAGACCCATCATCGAACACCTCTGCACTCTAAAGACAGACCAGAGAGCGAGGAGGGAAAGCGAGAGCCATTGTCTGGTTGTAATTGTAGTAAACTAGTACTTTTATTACAATATATATAGCATAAATATGAGAGTACCTACCTTGTAGGAGTACTTCGTTTCATTTTGGGTAACCTTCTTTCCTTGTTTTGGTCGCCATATAAAGGAATTTCACCAAGCTCCATTTGGGAAAAAAGCATGCGAGAGACGGAGCCTAAATTGTCTCAAATAAATTTTCTGAAAACTTCGAGCAGTAAATACTAGAGAGAATTAGCAGCAGCAGCATTGAGAAGGAAAAATCAGCTGAGGTCTATGTACTGTATACATGTGAACAAATTCCATCTTACAGCTTTAGAATATCTCTATCTAAACAAATTAAATCCATAAACCAAGTTAAATCCAAACCAGGAGCGTTCTAAGAAAATGTGGGCAACAAACCAAAGAAGAAAATGGAACTCAACAAAAATATGAGGTGCCGTTGCAATTAAATTCACATTTTAACATAAAAGTATAACTTCCTACCTCCCACTGAGAATATTAAATTTTGTTCTTGCCAAATTCGCTGTTGAAGTTATCTCCCAAGGCTTCCACAGGCAGTAGAGAGCATCTTCCCAGTTGCTCCACCTGCTTTCTCATTCTCCTTTAACAAAAGAGCTTCAGCAAAGCTCTTAGACATTTTCTTTACGAAATCATTAGGAAATGAGACAAGATTCCGTGATTCACCAACTAAATCATCTGGTGACGCCCCCAAGCTAGTTAGTTGTCTAGCCTTTCTTTCCTGCATTGCTTTCTGGCGTTCTTCATAGAAGTAAAAATCATCTAGGATGGATGAATGACTTTCATAGCTTTTAAAAATGTTCAACATCTCAATGCCCTGTTCCAATTCCACCTGCAATATTATTTGAGGCATTGTAAGACACCTTCAGAAGAGTTGTTGCGATGGGAGGTGACAAAGATTATACCTTACTTGACGTAAGCACAGTCAGATATAATAAGTATAATAGTCCGAAAACTGAATTCATTGGAAGGACACATCATGTCCCACATATCAGCAGTGTATGTGCAATTTTGCTTGCGTTCACAGTACCTCCTAACATAGCAAGTTGATGTGCATGCAATACATGCCTATTTCACAAGTCCAAGTTGTTCAAATGGAAGACAAGGGTTTAACTTTCTATCTTGGGGATATACATTGTGCCCTGCAGTTTATCCACTTAATACATCTTACATTTAAACAAAAATTCATAATACACCACCACTATAACTTGAGACATACAAATAATAACGGTGGGAATGAAGTAGACAAAAATTTCATGTTGGCTTGGTCAAATCCAATTTGATTCTAGACCAACATAATCCACCTTGGCAGCTCAAATTAAAACAACCAAGAAGTGAGGCTGTAAAGTGTCAATTCCCAAATAAATCCTTACCTCTTGAGTATCTCTACTGTTAGTAACTGGTTTATTGTCATTATTTCCAAGTAGAATGTGGCGGAACTGACTGTTGGGGACATCTTTAATAATGTGCCACTTAACTGGGAATTGCCCAGACCACTTATCCTGAAGCCAATATTCCACACTTTTGTCAAAGTCAACAGGTCCCACCATCTCAGCCACTCCACAAAACTGAGCACTAGCATTCACCTGCATGCATAAAATGTAAGGAGCAGCTAAGTCAGTATGATGCCCTCATTCATGTTCTCTGCCAGCAAATGAACCGGAAGGAAAGCACATTGTCAGGTAGCAAGAATTTCCACCTACTATTTAAAATGCATCCCCACTTCATAATCCTTGTTAATCATATTGCCTTATTGATATTCTACCTACCAATCCTTTTATTAGGTTTGATAACTTAGCATCAATATTGTGTTTCTTGCAATCCATCTAATACCAAGAATGAACGCAAGGTAGATTACCGAAAATAGCAGAAAGATGGGAGATGCCCACTGTTTTTCTTTTGCCTCATGATAAGCCATATCTAATTTTTTGTTGCCACTAGGAGTGCTTGCCCAGACACCATACTTTATGCTCTTGTGGATATTATCTTCGCTATAAGATTTTATCACAAAGAACTTTGCGTCCTTGTAGTCAGTGACAAAATTGTATCGGTTGTATGATCCATTGCTAATGCCATTAGTTGTGCCATTCTTGCTGTTATCAATAACAAAACCTTTGGTGGTAATCTGACTTTTAGGCTTAAATGCCCTAGGTCCCCTGTTACGCTCACTTAGTGTATCAAGTGTTACGGTACAACTGCATGAAAAGTCATTGCAGTTTCCTTGTTGTCTTGCTTCATCAAGCGTAGGCCAGTTCTGACCATTTATTCCTAAGGCAGGAGTGGAGACAGCACCACAGCCAGAAGTTTGATCACTTCGGCTACCAGCATAGCCACTAGAGCCGGAGCCAGAAGAAGAACCAAACCCAAAAAATGATCCTTCAGGGAAAGAAGCCTGCATAAGATTTAATTATTAGATAAAAGACTAGGATGAAACGATACAAGGTATCTATTTCTAACACATATAATTGACTCAGAAACTAATGAGGAGCAACTCAGAATCAGAATCTAATAAAAATGAATCAAGGGTGTAAATTTTACCAACTGATTAGCATGGAAATTTGCAAATATAGATGACATACAGGGATTAGCAAATAAGTTACAAATTGAGCTACAGTTCCTAGAGGCACTCGTACAAAAGCCTCAATCTTTTTCAGCTTAAAAAAGGCTGGAGAAACTTGTGAGGTATGATAAGTTCAAACCTATTCACAAGTTAAATTACATGGAATGAACTGTCCACTGTCAGCTTGAGTAGTTGACAGCCAAGATCAAGTATGTCAAAACTTGGAAAGACTAACACTTGTGTAAACAACTGCTGTCCACGAATTTCATAAAGTTTCCCAATAAAAAGATGTGTTTAAACCATTAAACAATTTACAGATGGTTTTATTGTCGGCTAGGCAATTTAAACACAAGGCATGTTAATAGGGGAGTCCATAAGCTCCATTCAATTGAGTCCCTATGCTTCTACTTGCCTCTGTTGCACTCGCATCAAGCAGAATTTGCTGTTCCACTTTTCCCTTTTGGGGCTGGGGAAATGGATTGGATCTTACTGTGATTGTATAGAAACTACCAAGCCAAGTTAAAAGGAAGAAAAAGACCCCAAGAGTGCCCATAACCAAATAGGATCAACAATAAAATGAAAACCAAAAAAGGAAGAAAGACTTCTCTTTCCCTCACACCACCACCATTGCCTCCCGCCTTCCTCTACTCATTCGCTAGCCACGTCACAACTACATATTCTCTTCTCCCTCAACAAATTAAGGAAGAGTCACATGCTAACAAAGGTTGATAAATACAAGAATGGCAGAAAACTTAAATTGACAGCAGCTTACTGCCTATACAAGTACACAAGTGTGAAGGAAGTACGAAACACCTTGTTGCAAGAAATTGGAACGGTAAAATGCACCCCCGAGTAAAGAGAGATACTCAGTAGTGGCAGAGGATAAGAAGGAGATAGGGAGAAGTGAAGGTAGCCATAATAGCTAAATAGGGCAAGATGGTGTAAGGTACTGATACTTGTTGGGTGAGGAGAGAGTACTTGTCCGTTCAGCTTTGATCTATATCGTTTCTTTAGTTATAAGTGCTGCTCGGCTCTTGGATTTCAGCTCAGATTGTTTTCTTTCCCTTCTTCCCCTTAAAACATGGCAACGACGCCAACCACATCACTAATATAAGAACCACTTTCTCCTTAGAGGTGACAATTAGTCCAATTTAGTCTCCAGAATTCTCAATGGCCATTTATCAAAGAAAAATTTTAGAAGCTCAATTACAAGATTCACCATAAGTTGTCAGTAATATGGACTTCATGCCTGATTTAGAATGATGATATAACCTTTGCTAATTGGTTATAGCAGACATGCAGACTTGGTAGAAAATATGGAATATATGTTCCCAAATTTTCAAAGGCATTTACGACTCCAAATAATGCTAGCTTCTTCCTTTTTTGGATAATTAAGTAATGCCAGCTTCCCACAACCTTAAAATATGTGATACATAGAATACTAACCATTCGAAGGTCATTTGAAGGAAACTCTAGCGAAGCAACTCGTTTAGGAGAAGCTGCTGGATATGACATCTGAAACAAAGAACCCTTCCCACTAAGAGGCTTTGACCGGTCTGAGCAGAATCCACCAGCCCCAAACCCTTGGTACGATGAGAAAGCTTTACCGGAGTTTCCAAAGAAGCTGCTTCCTCCACCATATGATCCTGATGAAGAAAGGTAACTAGGTCTCAGGCCAAATCTTTTTCCCCCCACTTGTTGGTCCACGTTTACAGGAAACTCTAGACGAGAAAATTGGGCCTTTGAAGTAACATGTGGAATATTCACAGGAACTGATGGTTGGTGATAAGATAAATCTGAGGTAGAAAAATGCCTTGCAATGGGTAACCGGCTTGGATCCCCTACAAGAGGCAGCTGAGATGAAACTGGAACATAAGGTCTATGTGGTATTTGAGGGCTGTGCCTATAACCATGAAATCCAAGAGATGCAGTTTCATTGTAGATGCCCTGTGTGAGGTGAAAACATAAATGTTTTTGTAAGATAAACTAATAGAAGTAAAGATAGTAAAATGGTAAATAAAGGGAAAAGATAGAAGGTTTACACACATGAAATCCATTTTCCAATCCCTCAGCATTCTCATATGGAAGGAATGAACCATGTGTGTGAGCTGCATCTCACAAGCAGAGCAAAAACTTCATGAGTAATAAGCAAAATAAGAAAGTGTATTATCCGAGAGCGAGAAGCATTATCCATCAGCTACAATTGTGACTATCCATCTAAGCAACCTTGGTCCATAACTTTACATGTCATGTCTCAAATCCAATTTAGAGTCTCCCTCAATGGTATCTATACAAGGCCCCTTTACATTCTATAGAGTAACAAAAAACATCAACCTTAAGCAACCTAAAGATCATGCAACTATCAAAGCATTCTGGAAGCACATCCCCGCTGCCACTACAGACTAAGAGGTATTTAATGAAAGCTATACTTAATCGTGGGCCAATAAAGAAAAATTCCACAGATTAAAAGATTGGCTAATGATAATACTATGGCATTTATAAAATAACGATACAAAGGTGTTCTTTGTTGTTGTGTAGGTTTAGGTTTGTCTACAAAACTCACCACTAACTTCCAGAAACAAGTCATATATTAAATCTAATTACCAAAATATATATACAAGAAGAATAGCTAACAGAAAAATTAGATACCCTAGCAATCAGCACAAGAATGAATATCCCCTTATAGGAAATATCCAACTGTAAACCTATAAAGTGATACATCTTACTCCTAGGTTTCTACGAAAATGTTAATATACACATAATCAGAAAACTAGGTGTTATATTAACAAGATAAAGCTTTTGCGACAAACACATAGCAACTAACCGTCATGATAGAAATGTGCCTCCGGGGAGTAGGCATTAGACAAATAGGTTGTCTTAGAGTCAAGCACGGACGGCATGAATCTCGACTGATCCACACCATCCCTCAAGGGACCAACAGTAACCAAATCCTGCTTTTTAAAACATATATATATATAAGGTAACAACATTCTTAATATATAGCCAAAGGATACTACCACAGTCATCATATTAAAAGTGACAGTATTAATATATAATCTAATGAATGCAACTAACAGAATCAAGTACCAAAAGCAATGAGATACCTTATCAGTCAACATGTCGAGATTGGCAAGGTGGCTATTCCTATCCAGAACCAAAACGTTCAATGCCTCCGCCGAGTCTATAATTCCACAAACATTAACCGAACATAAACACAAGTGGACCAAACATGGAAACACAAGAGCACAGGAATAGATAAAATCAGTCCAAAGAAACATGAATTTTTCCACATGAAATGCAAACATACACAGTGTCAAAAGAAGAATACCGATTAATTCCGCGATCAACTCTAACAAATCGTTCGAAATCGGAAAAAAGATCGGAAAATGATTCTACATTTCTCATTCGGTAATTCCTTAAATTCAAAAAGGAACAAAGAAACGAACAAGGCCATAATCCTAGAACTCAAAACTAAAAATCAACAGCCTAAAAAGAACGCAGAATTTTAGAAGAATTACCAGCAGAGATTAAGCGATCAGAAGTTTGGTGAGCCATTGTCATAAATTATTAGAGACCAAATATTTATGTGTGTGTATATCTTTGTTAAGAGGTAGAAGAAGTTTCTGTTTGGTGATACGTTCGTTGGATGGAAATCGGGAGAGAAATGGAGAGAAGCGGCGAGAAGGGCGAGGTTTAGGGTATAGAGTTGATAGGAAGTAGATGATGCTCTGTTTGGTGAAGTTTCGTTGTGTTAAGAAGGTGAATGAGAAGAAGAAGAAGAAGAAGAAGAAGAGCGCAGGAGAGGCATTGGGAGTGATGAAAGGAAAGGGAAGAAAATGAAAGGAAAAGGAAAATTGTGGGAAGTAAGAGGAAATATCTGAGAGTACGTAGAGTTGGCAAAACACCACTTGTCCACCTGCTCGGCTCCCCGAGCAAAACTACATTACATTGCATTACATTACATATAGAGTACAACTGTACATATTACACACTCTCCGCTCGGTCCCCCTCAACCCAGCAGTTCTTCGCTCACCTCCCTCCGCTACGTCAAACTTGTTTCAAGTATGTCACTATCTTATCTTATCCTTTATAAGGGTTATGCCTATACAACTAGAATTAAAATTTCCTGTCTCATCTCAATGTTTTATTTTATGTCTTATATATCATAATTCATCATATGTTCTATTCATTTAATTTTTTTCATTCCTTATTTGATTTTAGTAAAAAAAGAAAAAATTATTATTTTTTTCTTGATTTAAATTAAAATCCTACCTCACTAATATCATAAGAGTAAAAACTTACCCTCAAAATTGAAAATTTTTAATTTAGGGCTAAACTTTGTTATAGGAGATTTTTTTCTCTCTAGAATAATTTTAGAAACTTTTATTTAAAAAAAAACCCCAAAACCAAATAGGAATTAATAAAGTTAAATAAAGGAGACACGAGATGTATTCTGGTGTATGAGGTATAAAATGAGACACTAAAATGGGACAGTGTGATTTTCATCTTAATGAACCGAAAAAAAAATCTATATACTACTTGGGATAGATGAGGAAAGTAATAGAAATAAAAAGAAGAATCAAAATTATATACTATTTCTTCTGTCTTATTTTATTTATCTACCTTTTTTGTTAAAAAATATCTCAATTTATTTGTTCTTTATTATAAATAAAAAATCATTAAACTTAAATTATCAATTTTATATTTTATTTTTTTATTACTATCACATCATTACAAAAATTTTCAGAAATATTTACAAATATAAAAAATAATAAAGTAATTCAACTATTTTTTTTAAATTTCGTAAAAGTTAATGGAAGACAAACGTACTGACAGAGATAGTAATAATATTGTTTCGGAATAAGGTTTTATAAATTTATTAAAGTTAAAAGGTAAATTAATATAATATTCTCATATATATATATATATATATATCTATAATCTATAATATATATAAAAGTACGAATGGTGTAAAACTTTTAAATCGCCTAAAATACCTTTTTTTCTCTAAATATTTCAGAATTGCCATCGATATTGTTGATTTAAATTGAAACTCTTTATTTATCTTTTATTAAATATTTTTTATATATTTATTAAATGATGTTAGTAATTAACTAATTTTATTTTCATCATAATTAAATTACTACTATATTATATTGAAGAAAATAGTTTAATTATTATTCAATTTTATGTAGTTTAATTTGAAATTTACTGATCTATAGTTTAATTATTATTCACTTTAATGTTGTTTATTTTTTTACATTTATTATTATTTTTAGTTTTATGCAGTATCTTTTTTTTAATCCAAGAAAAAGTGAAGAATTAATTATTAAAAACTTTCTATATTTGGCTTCTTAAACTGTTCATGGGGTGCACCATTTAGCATTTTCCTTTTTTATATATTTATTAAATGATGATAATAATTAATAATTTTATTTTTATCATAATTAACTTATTATTATTATATTATATTGAAGAAAATAGTTTAATTATCATCCAATTTCATGTAGTTTAATTTAAAGCTTATATTTATATATTTATTAAATGATGATAGTAATTAACAATTTTATTTTCATCATAATTAACTTATTACTATATTATTTTGAAGAAAATAATTTAATTATCATCCAATTTCATGTAGTTTAATTTAAAACCTATTTTATAGTTTAATTATCATCAACTTTAATATAATTTATTTTTCTAAATTTATTATTATTATTTATAACACGTTGTATCATGTGCAACGTACGTGACAGTGAATGACTACTTGTATATAAACTCAAGGATTTCACTGGCAGCTACCCTAATTGTTCAGTAAAAATATCTCCCAAGTCCCTCTACTATACGAATATGCTCAATTTAGTCTCTGTTCTTTAATTTGGATTAATTTAGTCATTATACTATTGAAATTCAAACAATCAAGTCTTTCAAGATCAATTTTTATCCTTAAAAGTGTTGACAAAATATCAATTTTTACCTTTCGGATTCCTAATGTAGTAATGACATGGCCAGTTAAACTATGAAATTGCATACTTTGGATTAATATGGCACTAATACGTTAGTCCATAGTTTGATTTGTCACCGCTATGTAATCATTATTTTGACATTTTACAACTTGTTAGTGGTGCCACGTCAATGCTAAGTATGTCCGTCTATGTTTTAACTAATCACATCATGTCCAGCCATTGCCACATCAGCAATTCTAGCAACAGATTTTAATCTTAGACATGTAAGAACTTGATTGCTTAATTCTTAATAATACATAAGTTAAATTGACCCAAATTAAAATATATGGACTAAATTTAACATTTATATCTATACCATTAAATTAAGGCTTCCTTTGCGAATGCCGTGCGGTGCGAAAAAGCACCTTTTTCTGCTTTTCAACAGATAAGAGTTGCCAAAGGGATCCAAGAGCTGTTGTGCGGTTGTCATATGTGGACACCCAATTGCAACTATTTTTCACTAGCTAGGAGCGGGTGCAGTGGATGATTGCAGAAGCTGTGGTTGTGGATCGTGTAGCTAGGGGTTGCTTTTCCTTCATCGCGGCCAATCGTGAAGCTATAGCAAAAGGAGCATAAAGTAATGACTTATGAAGACTATAATGAGTGCCATGTAGGTAAAAGGAGAGAGAGAGAGATATTTCTAGGTAATTTAAAAATAATTTTTATATTTTTAAGTGCATTAAATATTTTGTGGGGGTTATTTATTATAATTATTATATTAAATACATTTAACCTATGATTTTTCATTCATTTAAAAACTATGATTTTTTCATTTTTAACAAATTTTCTTTTCAATTTGTTTGTTTTATAATTATATTAAATTTTTTTACCTCAAATGTTATTTAATTTATCATACGTATACATTTAAATTTCTTATATAATATAATACAATTTAGTATCTATACCATTAAAGAAAATAAATATTTTATGGGGATCATAAAGAGTGTCAAGTAAGATAAAAGATAGAGTAAAAAATAATCAGATTTAATCAGAAAATATTTTTGAGGAAAAATTTTGATTATGTTAAATGTTTTATGTGATATGACATTTCATTTTTCTGGTAACCAAAAAACTGATAGGTATTTCATATTTTTTTTGTAGCTAAAAGGTTGATAGTCATTCTTCTTCAATTAAGATGGTCATTCTCCTTCATTTAAGATTCATGTAAATTTTATTTTCATCCTCCACTAGTCCACCATTTTTCTTTTGAGAATTTTCTTCTTATAATGCTATTATATGCAATATATAGTGAAAAAAAAGTACAATTTCATTTATTATATTACGCTTAATTTTGTAACCCGAAGCGAAAAGAGTTTATTTTTACAATTGTTATTCGGTGTACAGTTAAAAAAATAAATTAGTTCAAATCATAAATTACATTATTTTTATTTTTGTAATCCAAAGCATCGCAAAAAGTTCTCTTCTAGTATTAATATAATACAGAGACTTTAGGAGCACTTTTATCTGCCATTGCCCAATGTACATCAATGCGAGGAAATAAGGTTTTATATATTAATCAACTAAAATTATTAAATACCATAAGGTCTTAGATAGGAATTTTAGGTCTAAAGTTATTTAATTTGAATTCTGAAATATATTTAAAAATATAAAAAGATTAACACGTATACAATATTTTTATTATTATATTATTTTAACTAAAATATCCGTAAACATATTAGATGGATTTAATTGAACCCAACATTTGAGGTATCTATTAGGGCTTAGTTTGACAAAGCAGTGATGATATTAAATTTGGTAAGATTGAAAATAATAGTAGTGGTTAGATTAATTACTGCTCTGGTGAAATTGAAATTATGAGAATGAAAAATATGTTTGATAAGACACTGATGACGGTGAGATGAAAACGAGAAATGATTAAATAGGATAATAATTGGTAGAAATTTCTTTAATCATAAAAACAACAAAAAGAAATAAAAAAGTGGATCAAATAGTGAAATAGGCAACTGGTGGTAGAAAATTCCATTGGATCTCAACGGTCAAATAAAAATTTGTAATGTCTTTGCGGACCTGACTGACCGGGCCTTAGTCATGTATTGATGGAATAAGAAAAAGAATTGTGTTCTAGGTATTGAATAGGAATATAGATTCATAATATCAAACTCAAGTACTCAAAAATTGATTAACTATATAGGAATATATAAATAATTTATTTAAGATTATCATTACCATTTACTTTTCTACTTAAATTAGCCAATGGCCTGCACTTTGTTGTGGGAAAATTAGTATGTAAATTATATATAAATATCTATATATGTCTATATATATTTATATATGTATGTGTTTAAACGTGTAGATATATCATAAGTAAACTAATTAAAGTTGGTGCATATATAACTGTTAGATTGCAAATTAATTCTTATAATAATTTGAGAAAAATTAAAGAGATTTTATCTATTTTTTAGTTAGTTTTTAGAGATTTATCCTGAAGAAGTTACAATAAGTTTCACCCATTACTTCATGTTTCTAGGGAATTTTTCTAGGATTAGGATAGTGGAACAATTACAATTAACTTTTCCTTTAGGAGTTTTTCTTATGTAAAACAGGTCCCTGACCAAATCAATGAAAAGCAGTTGATTAAATTTTCTCCTAGTTGCTAGTTTCTTTACTTTTCATGCTTAGTCTAGATGGTAGTTTAGGAGTAGATTATGTCACGCCCCGACCCGCAGGCTCGGCCATGCGACAACCGCCGTACTACCTTGAGATGCATGCCTCGTCAGGCGGGCAACCAAGATGGCACAAGGCTTAAAAATAAAGGATATTCGAGCAATACATGAAATCATGCAATAATATCATAGATAATATAGTTCAAAATATTTAAAATAAAATATCACATCTTACGGTACTTCAATGCAGTGGAAAGTATTATTTATAAATACACAAACGTATATGTAAGATGTAATAATATTCCGAGCCAAGTAACACAAGCAAAAGAGGTGGCACCTACATAATTGTGTCCACAGAGAAAAACTGGGATCACTGGCCACCAGGACGTCCTCCGTCCAAAGTCTGATGATCTGAGAACAAAAGTGAATGGGGTGAGTACATAAACTTGTACCCAGTGAGAGACTCGGTTATAAAGACCGATCACCTCAGGCTGGGGATATGAAATAATCCAAATATTAATTTAATAAATCATTTACTGAAATATATGAAATCCCAACCAAATCAAATATCAAATCAATAATAATACATATATCCAAGTGGGCTGGCATCTGAAATCGTCCCAATAAGGTATACCCATGCACTGGGGTATCCACTGGACCGTCAAGGGTTACTTATACTTTTTAAAATATTTTTACTTTACTCTTTGGCCAATTCCCTTGACGTTTGCCTCGCTGTGGTGGAACACAGCACTCTGGAGTCCTGGCGAGTTTCCTTACGCGCCTCTCGCAAACAGGCCCGACTCACCGTGCCCCTCGATAGGCGGTCCACGGCTGAGTAATAACGCATGCTCTCAAACTCTGTCCACGCTCCCACATAATGGAGCTCCGAGGAATCCCAGTCAATATCTCATATCTCAGGGGTATCATTCCCCAAACAATAATTCATAATTTCAATATATAAAATTTATTGAAATTCCCACCCTTCAAATCATTTATAAACTCAGTGTGTAAGGGTGGACAATTCATATCACAAAACGTATATAAACAATTTAAATAAGCATTTATAAATAAATTTAAAAACGGTTAACCCTCAATGGTCAACCAATATAATCCAAGCCACTCACTAGTGAGGAGAGTTGTATACTCCCCGATTACCCACGAATGCCTTAGCTCAAATTGCAACCGGTCCAAAACTCGTACGATCACATACCTAAATAATCAAATTAAAAATCTAATTTGATTAATAAAATATTCAACCAATGATCAAATCATAAAACAACACCAATTAAAGGTCTCGGACTAAAATTGGCAAGTCGGGTAGTCAATTGAAGCTAATTGAAGTCAATTGGGGTCAAATGGGGTCTAGGGTTGCAAAATTACCAAAATGCCCCTGGTGCTACAGTAACCCTTGCCGACAGTTTGCTCACTCCCGGGCGGGAGTGAGCCAATTCGGGAGCTTTCTTCCAATTTTCGGCAGCTCCGGCGCAGGACCTGCCAGGTCCGGCGCCGGACCTGCCTCCAGAAAATGGCCGATTTCGGCCTTTCATCAAATCATGCTCGGTTTGAGTTCGATTCAACACCAATCCGCACCAAAATTGAAACACAGCAAGTTAAACACATGATCTATGAATTCACAGCTTCAAGAACAGAATCAAACAATAAATCATGCTCGAATTTTGGATCAAAATATTAAGAGTTGACTTATCTCGGGCAAAACAGAAATCACAACTTCAATCATCAAATTCTCTTAGCACAGACCATGAAATCAAGCGTGTAAACTATCAAATTAAAGCTTGATGAGTCTAGAACAACATACCAAATTCTCAGCCAAAACGCACGGTTGAATCAAAAGATATCGGCTGATGAACAAACTGTCGCCAAAATTCCAGATTTCTAGATTTGGAAATTTTCTTAGAAATCTTGATGCTTTGATCTTCAAGAAGGCAAAATAAGTTGATATTAATGATTGATGATTGATGAAGTGTTTGAAGAAGGATTAAAAGCTTGATTCAGAGAGAATTGAAGAAGAAGGCTCAGAGAAATGAAGAAATTGAAGAAGTGTGAAGAATGGGGGTCTCGGCAGCCGAGACCCCTTATAGAAATTTCAGGTCCGGCGCCGGACCCGAGCAACTCCGGCGCCGGAGTCAACCAAATCCGAGTTGACTCCGGTCAACTCAGCTCCAAATGCCTCGATTCTCGATTTCAAGTGGGGCCCACATCCCCGGAGTTCAATTTTAGGGTTTTTAAGCTTGAAATTGAGCTAGATGAATTTTGAAACATCCATGGGAATCAAATTTGGTATTTTAACAAATCAACAATGTATAATTATACAACTTGACACGTGCGGACTAGGTCCGGGCGTGTCAGATTAGATGTTAACATAGATGTTTCCTTGCAGTCTTGATGAAGTACAAACTACCCTTCCACCTCCGTTTCCGACGACCTGGAGCCGATAGCCTTTGAGCCACATCCCCTGTTTCCATTCTCACTATCTTATTTGGTTGTTGATTGAGAAGAATTCCCCTCCTCTACAAGTAAGAAACAGAGGTGAGGACATCAGGGTTAAGTTTGGTTGTCTGATGTCATGGAAATTAAGTTTAGTTCAACAATTTGGCACGCCTGGTGGGACATCAGGGTTATAAATTTCAAGCAATCATGTTAAAGGAGATAATTCTTGATATCGGTAAAAGCAGGGAGAAATTCCCAATATTGGAGATCAATTGTCCACTGGCTGGGGGCAAGAATGTAGATCGAATCTTTTGAGATGTCAACCAAAGTTCAAGTATGTTGATTGAGAGGCAGGAACGTAGGCAGGAGAAATTCCCAACATTATAGTTCAAGTCTATTGGCTGCGGGACAAGAATGTAGAATCTCTCAAGATGTCAACCAAAGTTCAAGTCTACTGGCTGGAGATAAATCTTTCAAGGCTTCAACAACTCTCAGTAAAACATGTTAATGATTTTCAATCAACAAAATGATTGGGAGGCAATTTTAGATTGCAAATTAATTATTATAATAATTTGGGAAAAATTAGAGCAATTTTCTCTGTTTTTTACGTTAGTTTTTAAAGATTTATCCTAAAGCAGTTACTACGAAGAAATTACTAGAAGTTTCACCAATGACTTCATGTTTCTAGTGAGTTTTCTCTAGGATTAGGATAGTAGAACAATTATAATTAACTTTTCATTACTAGTATAAATAGGAGTTTTTCTGATGTAAAACAGGTCCCTGACCAAATCAATGAAAAGCAATCGATTAAATTTTCTCCTAGTTGCTAGTTTTTTTACTTTTCATGTTTAGTCTAAATGGTAGTTTAGGAGTAGATTAGATGTTAACATAGATGTTTCCTTGTAGTCTTGATGAATTACAAACTACCATTCCACCTCCGTTTCCGACGGCCCAAAGCCAGTGGCCTTTGAGCCACATCCCCTGTTTCCATTCTCATTATCTTCTCTGATTGCTGATTAAGAAGAATTTCCGTCCTCTACAAGTAAGAAACAGAGGTGAGGAACCTTTGATCGTCTGACGTTATGGAAATTAAATTTGGTTCAGCAATAACATATATATGGTTTAATACTAAAAAGTCTCAAAACCATATAAAACCCAATAAGAAAAAAGAACACTGATAAAGTATAAAAAACTCAAGAAAAAAATCTAAAATCCAAAACCAGTAAACTTTATCACTATTTTTATAAACCCCACTAAAACATGTTAAAATATCAAATAAGCTCATCTCAATCTATTTCATAATTGGACTAAGATGACCTTAAAATTAAAAGAATTATTGATAATTATGTCATTTCTCATTAAACTTTAATAGTTTTTTTAGTAGTATTATTATATGTATATATGTATGTATGTATGTATGTATATGTATATATATATATATGTATATGAATTTGTGTGTGTGTGTGTATATATATATATCAGTAACATTTATAATATATAATAGTATTTATATATAATAATATAATAATGATTGTGTATGTGTGTGGGTCCCATAGTTACCGAGATCCCTCCGTCCCCTTGGAACCGTGATCCGGGATTCTTGATCCGAATCGTGGTACTTTTACGTTCTGGGATCTCTGGGTTCCCGATCTAGTTCTATGAAATTGACGTTTCGAATTTTTCTATATAAAATTTAAAATTTTGAAGAAATTAAGATTAAAAATAATGAATTTTAAATAAATAAAACAAAAAAGAACTTATTCACTTAATTTTCTTACTAATTTGATTTTGAATGTTTAATTTTTTTTTTGTAAAAATAGTGAGTGAAATGGAGATGATGAGGGTCATGAATAGAGAAAGATAAAACTTGCGGATAAATTGTTTATTACTTGAATAAAGATTAGAACATAAGTCCTCTTCATAAATGTTCTAATAATCAACTAATCAGTAAAATTCTTGATTCATATATTTATGTACCAAAGTTTTTTATGTTTTGGTTGCAATTGTTTTATATACTTTAATTGTTTATGAAGATTGATTTATATTTATAAAAATTCTACATGATATATACTATTAGCGATCCAATAAATTTTTTTAAGTTTACCACAACCCGAAATATCATACCATCTAAGTCTACCACATTCGTAACACAAAATTTATAAGTTACGTACCACGATCCTGTATTCATACCACGTACCGAAACATATCCCATTCTATGACACACCCGGACCTAATTCGTACGTGTCAAGTTTTGTGTATGTATATAGTTGTCTAGTAAAAATACCAAATTTGACTTTCCATGGATGTTTTAAACTTCATTTAGCTCAATTTCAAACTTAAAAACCCTAAAATTGAAGTCCGGGGATGTGGGCCCCACTTGGACACGAGCCCCAAGGAAATTGGGCCGAGTTGACCGGAGTCAACTCAGAAAATGTTGAGTCCTGCGCCGGACATGGACGGGTCCAGCGCCGGACCCGTAGCTTTTATATGGGGTCTCGGCCACCCGAGACCCCCATTTTCTCTTCTCTTCTCGTTCTTCATCTTCTCCGAGCTCTCTCTTTGATCTTCTTCAAAATCAACCCTGTAATCCCTTTTCAAACACTCAATTAAACATCAACACCAACTTCTCTTATCTCCTTGAAGATCAAAACATCAAAATTTCCAAGAAAATCACCAAATCTACAAATCTGTAATTTCGGCGACAGTTTGTTCTTCGAGCTATATCTTTCAATTCAACAGTGGAAAGTGGCTGGGAATTTGGTATGTTGTTCTAGACTCATCAAGCTTTAATTTGATAGTTTACATGCTTGATTTCATGGTCTGTGCTAAGAGAAATCGTTGATTGAAGTTGAGATTTCTGTTTTGCCCAAGATATGTTAACCCTTAATGTTTTGATTCAAAATTCGAGCATTTTTAATGGTTTGATTCCGTTCTTGAAGCTGTGACTCCTTAGATCATGTGTTTAACTTGTTGTGTTTCAATTTTGGTGCGGATTGGTTGTGAATCGAACTCAAACCGAGCTCGATTTGGTGCATGGCCGGTCACGGCCATGCACTGAAGACGTCTCCCGTGCCGGACTCAATGAATTGTGGGATTTTCTCCCAATTTGGCTCACTCACGCCCGGGAGTGAGCCACCAGCTGACTTGGGCACTGTAGCTTAGGGGCATTTTGGTAATTTCACAGCCCTAGACCCCAATTAGCTTCAATTAACTTCCGGACTTATCCAATTTAGTTCTTGGACCTTGAAGACCTTAAATAGGTTTTGTTTTATGATTTAATTATTGGTTGAATGTCTTTATTAATCAAATTAGATTTTAATTTGATTATTTAGGTACGTGATTGTACCAGTTTCGGACCAGTAGCAGTTTGAGCTAAGGCATTCGTGAGTAATCGGGGAGTATACAACTCTCCTCTCTTGTGAGTGGCTTGGATTATATTGGTTGACCATTAAGGGTTAACCGTTTTCAAATTTCTTTATAAATGCTTTATTAAATTGTTTATATATGTTTTGGGGTATGAAATGTCCACCATCACACACCAAGTTTACAAATGATTTAAAGGGTGGGAATATCATATATTTTTATAAATTGATATTATTGATAATTGTTTGGGGTACGATACCCCTGAGAGATGAGAGATTGAGCAGGTTCCTCGGGGCTCCGATTTGTGGGAGCGTGTACCGAGTTTGAGAGCATGCATGATACTCAGCCGTGGACCGCCTATCGAGGGGTACGGTGAGTCGAGCCTGGTTGGAAGAGGCGCGTAGGGAAACTCGCCAGGGCTCCAGATTGCTGTGTTCCACCACAACAAGGCAAACGTCAAGGGAATGGGCCAGAGAGTAAAGAAAAGTATTTTAAAAGTATAAAGTAGCCTTTGACGGTCCAGCGGATACCCCAGCGCACGGGTATACCTTTTTGGGACAATTTCAGAAGCCAGCCCATTTGGAAATATTATTATTGATTTAATATTTGTTTTGGTGTGGGACTTCTTATAATTTTTTAGTAAATGGTTTATTAAATTGATTTTTGGATTATTTCATATCCTCAGCCTGAGGTGATCGGTCATTATAACCGAGTCCCTCACTGGGTACAAGTATATTGTACTCATTCCATTCACTTTTGTTGTCAGGCCATCAGGTTTCGGACAGTAGACGTCCCGGTGGTCCGTGATCCCAGTACGACACTGTGGACACGACTTTGTAGGTGTCACCCCTTTTACTCTGTGTATCTTGGCTCGGAATATTAGTGCATTTTACATATATATTTATGTATATTTATATTACTTTCCGCTGCATGGAGCACCGTAAAATGTGTCACTTTTTTTTTAAATATTTTTGAACTATATTATCTATAATATTTTCGTATGTTTTCATATATTGCTCGAATATCCTTTATTTTTATGCCTTGTGCCATCTTGGTTGCCCGCCTGACGAGGCACGCATCTCGAGGTGGTACGGCGGTTGTCACGTGGCTGGGCCTGCGGGTCGGGGCGTGACAATCTAGGTAACTATGGTGGGTCCTATTATTTTAAGAATAGATTAAAAAAAGATGATGTAGTGTAAAATTACAAAAAACCCATAATAGCAAATAGATAAAAAAGAGATTTTGAGATAAAATGGGTAATTTTGTACATTCACATAATTTCTTTTATATAGTAGTATAGACTATTATATATAATAAATTTTATCATTTATATAATAATAATAATAATAATAGTGTGTATATATAATACATATGTTTGTGGGTTCCACGTTATCAAAATAAAAAAAATGGACAGGGTAACATGTAAAATGACAAAAAAAACCATTGTAATCAATAACTAAAGAAAGGGGTTTTGAGATAAAATAGGTAATTTCGTACATTCACATAATTTCTTTTATCTATGATGACATATATATAAAACTAGCTTTTATTTGGAGTAGGCCTGACTGCGGTTCGGTTTCGATTTCGGTTCTTGGTTCCTTGGAACCGGAACCATAACCTTTATGAGTTGTTCCGATTCCGGTTCCAAACCGGAACCGTAGGCTTTTTTTTTTTCAAAATTTTATTAAATTTTGTTTAAATAATATATATATTAAAGTAAGTAAATTTAATTCCAAATATATAATAATTAAGTGTTCAAGCATCTAAATTTTTAAAAAATTATTAAATGTAAGTAAATCTTTATAGTTAAACTAACATTATATATATAATAAATGATAACTAATAATATAATAAATTTATAATGTATTACTTACATGATATTATTATATTAATATACTATAAAATTTATCTTAAGACATACATATTTTATCTCATTATTATTAAATAAAACTATATTACAAATAATATTATTTGTGAAAAAATAATTAAAAAAATAATAAAATCGGAACCAGACAGTGATCACCTCTAATTTGGAGTAAAAATAAAAATAATAAAACAGTTTTTAAATTATGATTTCGGTTCGGTTACATGGTTCAAACCGAACAGTGATCACCTCTAATTTGGAGTAAATAGGGGTAGTTTAGGGTTAAAAAAATTAGATTAAATATAGTTAATTTATGATTAAAAAAAGTTATATATAAAGTTCTACTTTTGTCATAAATATCAAAACATTAAACAATAAATAATAACATTTTTTAATAGCATAGGTAGTTCAAAAGACATCAATTTATTTAAATGACTCTAATATATTATTTTAATAGCATTAGGTAAGTGAAAAGACATCAATTTATTTAAACAATTTTAATATACTATAAAATTCTTATGAATCTTTAATAATGAGGAAAATTAAAAGTCATAAAAAAACCTTTTGATTATCAAAGTATTTCAAAAAAAAAACATTTAAGCTACTACTCATAATTATGTAATTTGAGGTACTAATCTTAATTTCGTAATTAAATTATGTAAATCACTTTTACTTCACAAATAATAAGGAAAATCAAAAGTCATTAAAAAAAAACTTTTGAATTACGAAAACATTTCAATCACTATAAACAGAGAGTTTACGAACTAAACATAATTTTGAAAAAAGAGTAAGTTTGAAAAATCTTAAATTTTGATGTTAATTTCTTTCATTTTTTATGTTTTTTTATTTTCTTTTGTAGGTTTATTATCTTGCGGAGCATACTATTAGTTTATTAGTTGACTTCTTATATTTGAATATTGATGTTTTATATATCTCTCTTCCTCTCTCGCAACTAAAATATATGAATTGTAATATTTGTAACTTTTGATGTTTTTAAAAATTATTTTATAGTTCTTTCATGTTGAATAAATAATTAAAATACGTAATAATTTATAAGTTATTTTCTAAAAGGGATGGTTGGAGAATTATAGTTCGTGTTTACCGATTGTGCGATATTTATAATTATAAAACTAAGAAGCCTGTTAGCGCGGTATTAGTTTTAGTAGATGGAAAGATAAATAATATTTTTAGAATTTTATTATTGTGTTTATGTTTATGTTTTTTTATTGGGGGCTTAATGTTATTATGTTTTATAAGAATTTTTAATCATGACACTATTACTTCCTCTTTAATTCAACTATTTTTAATTTAATTTCTTTTTACAAAATTTTTATTTATTTGTTTAACTTCGATTGACATTGGTTATAAAAGGCAATACTATTAAAGTTTCTCTAACGACTTTTTTTGAATTTTTGAATTTTTTTTAAGGTAGCAAGAATAAATTTTTTTTATTCTTTGGTTTATCAGTTTAACTTTTTTTTTTGTTTTTTAAAGATATTATTTGTATCTTTTTGCTATATATTAAGGTGAGATAATTTTTAATCATGTCATTTGCTTCCTTTTCGATTTTCTCATTTTTGATTTGTTTATGATTTTATTTGGTAGGGGTTCTAATCACTGAAGGTAGTGCTTATTAAGTTTTGGGGGAATTATCCTTAGGTGTATTGGTGGGCTAAAAATGCCCTCATAATGTAATGAGTCAACTTTTGTTACTCTTAAATATAATGTTCAACTTAATTCCCTATTAGTGTAACATATTTTACATTCTTTATCCATTAAAATGGATAAAGTGTGTAAAATCTTATTGCATTAATAGGGAATTAAGTTGACATTACATTAAAAATTGACAAAAATTAATTCATTACATCATTATGGTATTTTTAACACACCAATACACTTAATGATAATTCCCTCTTAAATTTTTCTAAATTAATTCATTATTTTTCTTACCATTTGCTGACTAATTTAATTAAATTACTTTTTTAAAATTTCACCATGATAATTTTTGTTGAATTTGTTAATAGTTATTTTTAGGTAATAAGAATGAATTTTGTTTTTTCTTTGACAAATGCATATAAAAGAGTGAACCTCTTCTTTTAATATTTCTTCAATTTTGAAATTTTTCTCTCAGTTTGAATTAATTACTGTTATATCAATTTTTTATCTGAAATATTATTATATCTTCACTTAAAAAAAAGTCTTAATTGCAGAATATATTGGTATCAAATTTGTAAGGAAGACATCCTTTTCATATTTCATTTCAAAATTGTTCATTTATTTTTCTTTTAATTCAATTGGGTTTATTTTGTATTTTTTGCTTTGCATATTATGTTTTTATTGAATTAGTTGTTTTCATATCATATTTTCTTTGACATTTTGATTTATTCCTATTTACTTTAATCCTAATAATAAGTTCTTTTTTTTCTTTTTAAAATCTAATTATGTTCCTATTCTGCTTCTTTTTTTTTTGTTTTGTTTTTCTTAATCTATATTTTTCTTTTTAATTATGTTTTTATGCTTATAATATAATTTATATTATAATATAATTTATTCTTTTTTCTGTTTTACCCATTAATTATCATTCTATATTATTTAATTAAAACTAATTTTATATCTTTTTAATTATGTTTTTCCACTTATAATATGCTTACTTTTTCTTGATATTATATTAATTTAATGCTTATTAAATTATAACATTAATTAATATAAAATATAGTTAAAGTATTATAAAGATGAATATAAACAAATGGTTGAGAAACAAACACACCAAATTTATAATGAATGAATTAGTGTTTATAATGCTTATATATGATCGAAATTTATAATTTTTGAATATTTGTATATTTTCTCTCTTAAACGCACTCAATCACTTTTATCTTTATAAACCACTCATTATCATTTCTAAAATTGTTGAAGGTCAATGCCTTTAGTTCTTACTTTACCTCTTATATCAAGTATATACGTAGTATTATACAATTTCTTTTATATATTATTTAGAGTTATTACTTACTTTATGAATTGTTTTATTTCTTAATTTAAATTTAACCTTTCATTTGAATTGGTTTTAAAGTATAATTTTTTCTTTTTTCTTTTTTCTTTTTTACCCATTAATTATTATTTTATATTATTTAATTAAAATTAATTTTATATCTTCTTAATTCTGTCTTTCCACTTATAATATGCTTTCTTAATTATGTCTTTCCACTTATATTGTGCTTACTTTTTCTTGATATTATATTAATTTAATGCTTATTAAATTATAACATTAATTAATATAAAATATAGTTAAAATATTATAAAGATGAATATAAAAAAATGGTTGAGAAACAAACACACAAAATTTCAGAGTTTGAGACAAAACTTCAAGAAATTATGAAAAAATATGAAGAAGTTCAAAAGAAAATTTTGATGTAAAAAATAAAGTCAATCACATATTTAAATTTTAAAATTTCAATAAGTTTAACATTTTATGAATCTATTTTTTAACTTAATTTAAAAATAAATAATAACATATAAGTTTCTTATATAATAATAACTAATACCATGCTCAACTATGAAGGAATAAAATAAACCACATTTAAGCTCTTGAAATATAAGTAATTTCTTATAGAAAAAAGATTAAATAAAAATCTATAAATTTTTTATAAAAACTAATTATTACGTTCAATCAAAATTAATTCTTTTTTTGTTACACAATTAAAATAAATTCAAAATAGTATGAAGACGAATGTGCAACACGCAATATATTTCCTTGTATAGTAGTATAGATATAGATATAGACTATTATATAATAAATTTTAGCATTTATTTTATATATAATAATAATAATAATAATAATAATAATAATAATAATAATAATAATTGTGTGTGTGTGTGTGTATATATATATATATATATAATATTTGTGGGTTCCATAATTATCAAAATTAAAAAAAAGGAAAATGGAGAGGGTAACAAGCAAAATGACAAAAAAAACAATTGTAATTAATAGCTAAAGAAAGGGGTTTTGAGATAAAATGGTATTTATATATAGTAGTATAGATATGTTTTCTTTTTTTTTTTCCCCTTTCATAAAAGAAAATAAATAACTTGTTGAAATATTTTCTTTCAAATTTTTAATAATCTGAAGAGAACGAAGAATAGAAAGTACTTTGTAAATTTTTTTTTAAAAATAGTACAATTTATGTTTATTGAAATTGAATGCGATAGAATTGTATTTCTTTTAATACAATCAGTCATAATTCTTAATTTTGCATGATCTATCATAAAATCACGCTAGTGAATCTCTATATAACATTTTATTCGGATAAGACGATTATAAATGAAATGTTTATAAGTTTATAAGTTGGTTTACGATAATTGTAACTATGAAAAATCTTCCTTTAACATTTTCATGAGACAAAAAAGGTTATTTTTTCCTTCAAGGCTATTTTTAATTTTGTTTTTAACTTTTTATATATTAAAAAAAGAAAGGCGAAAGATAGAGATGGTAAAATGGGCGGGCAGCACGAAGCCCAGCACGGCCCAACTCAATATGGGTCGTGCTAGCACGACCCATATTATTTTTTTGGTGGACCGTGCCAGCACGGCCCATTAGTTATAGACGGGCTGGGCAGTCATTTGGTGGCACATGGACTGGCACGGCACGACCCACCAAAATAGCCCAGCACGGCACAACTCACGTGCCAGCACGGCACGACCCGTATACCTATCTGGGCCAGCCCATTTTTAATGTAAATTTAGAATTATATTAATATTATAATAATTATATAATTATTCATTTTTTATTTTAAAATGAAAAAAATTAATATTATAGTGGTAAAATTAAATAAAATAGTAGTAATGATTATAAATTTTAATTTTAATTTTTATCAAATTATATTTTAAAATTATTATTTTTAATGAAGAAATTAGTTATAAATAATAAAATCATCAAAATGAGATAATATCATAATAATAATAAAGATGAAAATAAATAAATTTGATTTTTTTTTCATTTTTTAGGTGATAGATTTTCCTTAGTTTATAATATCAATTAGTATTTGTAAATTTTATTATTTATAGTGTATTAATGTTCCCCTTTCCCGTGGACATAGGCATTGTAAGCCGAACCACGTAAATTTGTGTGAAATTTTTCATTCTTAAAATCTAATTTAATAATCAGTATTAAAAAAATAAAATCTAGAAAAAGTAAAAATAAAAAATAGAAAACATTAACAAAATTAACATTTAATAAAAATTATTAGCCCATGTGCTAGCCCAATTTAGCCCATGTGCTGGCACGGCACGATTCATATGGACTGCAGGCTGGGCTGGGCTTAACCTTCAAAAGATATAGACTAACACGGCACGACCCATATTTTTTTTGGGTCAGCACGGCACGGCCCATATTTATACGGGCAGCACGACTTTTTGGGCCGTGCTAGCCCAACCCGCCCACATTGCCATCTCTAGCGAAAGATCCTTAATTATTTCATTCCAATTCCATTATCTAAAGATTGTATTGTACTCGCCAAGAGGACATTTTTAGGTTGTGGGCCACCCAAAAATATGTACCGGTCCCACCAATTCCAAACACTGGGACCATCCAATCCAATCAGCTAAATTAAACGGCGACAGCCGTTATATCCTTCGTAGGCTCAAAGTTTATTAAAGTTTTAAATTCGTCACTCTTCTGTTAAGACCCGTCACCGTCCTTATTTCGTAGGGCAAAGCCTCAATTCCCTCACACACTCTCTCTTCGAATCTTTAAACCAAAAAGAAGTGATATCTTCATGCCTTACATCCCTCAATCGCTGCCGCCAACGATGTCTCAGGTTTTTTTTTTTCTTCAAAATCTCTCAATTTTCCCTCTTTTTGGTTTCTTTATCGAACCCTAATGGATCTAATGCTAAGATTTCTTGAATTTCAATCGCTTATGCCGAGTTAGGGTTCTTTCGAATTTCGTTTCCTGATATTTGCCTAATTCTCCACTTTTTTTTTCTCTTATTAATGAGCCGAATTAATTTCGTAAAATATTCCTTATTGTATGAAATTGGGGACATTGATTAAGGTGATTAACTGTTTTTTTTTTTTAATGTGGTTCAGGTCGATAATAGAAACTCTTCTGCCGCGAAGCGTGCTAGAACTGATGGTATGCAATTTAATTTCATTGAATTCCTGTGTATTTATTCGGTGTTTAATATTTTTAGTTGGGAAGATTGAAAAATTTTGTTGTTAAATCTGTAGGTAGTCGTAGGGAAGATGATTGGACGTGCCCGAGTTGTGGGAATGTCAATTTTTCATTTAGGACTACCTGCAATATGCGGAATTGCACTCAACCCAGGCCAGCTGATCATAATTTGGTAAGTCATGATTTGTGTTAATCATGGACTCTGATTAGATATTCCACATGCCGGCATTCAAAATTATTTCAGCTTATTGAATATTAGTGAACTGTACGTTCTTGTAGCTTTGGCATCTGGAATGAAATTGTTTTAACACGATTGATTGAAGAGCAAGCACTGAAATACTGGAGTTAGAAGCTGTTAATGAATTTAATCTTGTTTTTGTGCTGAAAGCAGAGGGTGATATGTAATGCCCTGTGGTTTACTGTAGACTCTAGCTTTCTTTTTCTTTTGTTTTTGTTTTGTGAATTTATTGATTATAATACTGTTCTAATGTTTTCTTCCTCTCTTTAGATACTAACTCTTCTTTACAAGTCTTTTACCCTCCCATTATTTTTCATAGACTGAATTGGTAATTATTTTCTACCAGAAATCTGCTGCCAAGCCTGTGCAAGCCCCACAAAATTACTCGTCATCAGCTCCTTATGTAGGTGCTGGTGCACCATCTTCAATGTATCTTGGTGTGCCACCTTATGGTTCATCCCTCTTCAATGGTTCCTCTATTCCTCCCTATGATGTTCCTTTTTCTGGAGGGTCAGCTTATCATTACAATTATGGAAGTCGTATTTCTGGTGGCAGTCCTTATCGGCCTCTTCATATGTCTGGACCACCACCTTATTCTGGTGGGTCTATGATTGGAAATGGTATTTGCAATTTGCTTTTTCCAATTTATTATTGTTTTGATTTTTCCTTTTGTTTACTTGTTTCCCATTTATACTTTATTGTAAGTTAAAATGTTGAGCAAGAAGACACATTGATCATTATTAATTCTTATCTGGAAGTTATGCCCAACCATCTCTATGCACATACGGGAGATCTAAGTGTGCCGTTGATATCACATTAATAAGTTGTGAATTTTTCTTTTCCAGGTGGGATGTATGGCATGCCTCCTTTGATGGATCGGTATGGGTTGGGGTTGCCCATGGGCCCTCCTCCAATGGTATGTCAAGAAGTTTGACGCTAGTTTGAGATTATTCTTCGTTAAATCGGTCAAATTAATTGCAACTTTAGTATTTTGTATCACTTCTTTATGTTGTAACTGTACATTTTTTACGTTTGACATGAACTTGATTTAAATAGTTTCTTGACAATTAGCATCCATACATCCTCCCTAGGTTTGTACAGAGACATGTAGCAGTAGCATGCATCACTAGACATACTGCATATTGGTTCTGCAACTTCCCTATTCTCTTTGTAAGGTAAATCATATATTACATAACCTACAGGGACCAAGGCCGGGATTTTTTCCAGAAGATAAATCACAGAAAAAAGGTGCAGGTATAAAATATCTGGTTTTTTTAGGTTCAAAGAAGCCATTAACTAGATATCCAAGGAAATTTTTTCCCAATAATTTCATTACTTTTTACTTAATCATCTTCAGATGCTACACGTGACAATGATTGGACGTGCCCAAAATGTGGGAATGTTAACTTCTCCTTCAGAACTGTCTGTAACATGCGGAAGTGCAACACGCCAAAGCCTGGATCTCAGGTTTTGATTGATTTATTTATATTTTTAACGTTGATGAACATGGGTGCTCTTTGTTACTTAGTTTCCTTCGGTACTTTGAAGATTGAAAAATAAAAATTCTGCATTCATTTCTTGAGTTTATTAATCTTTTATGGTTTCCAATGATATTCTTTTGTAAATGCAGGCTGCTAAATCAGATAAAAATTCAAGTAAGTTCTTCTGAAGTTTGATAACATTGTTCTGTCTTACATTTGAAATTTGACACATTGTATTTCATACCTTTTCAGAACAAAAGATGCCCGAGGGAAGCTGGAAGTGTGAAAAATGTAGCAACATTAACTATCCTTTCAGGACAAAGTGCAACAGACAAAATTGTGGGGCTGACAAGCCAGAAGAATCAAAGAAGTCCCCCTCACCAACAACAAATGAAAATGATCAGGTTCGTCGCATTATACATTTTCTTTGCAGTCTACTTTGTTACTTGAAGCTTTTATTTTCATTGACATTATTTGTACACATTAAAAATTCAGTAAGTGTTCAATATTTCAAACTCTGTCTGGTTAATAATTTTTTGTGCTCCCTTCTCTCTCCCATACCTTTTTTCTGTGTGCGTGTTTAAACTAGTACTGTCTCCTGCTTATAGTAAACAAATGATTGAATGTTACCTTGTTACTTTTAGTTTCTTTATGTGTTTCTGTCCATTGATTTGCAATTGTCTACTGTTCCAGTGAGTTCTAGGACATGTTTGAGGGTTGAGAAGGTCCAGAGTTGTCGTCCAGCATTGCTCAATATGGGTGTCTGAAAGTCAGTCTTGTCGTCCTCATGTTGCTGCGGTTGTCAAGTTACTCTACCTTCTCATGATCAGTGTCCAGTTGTTGTATTAATGCTATGGTATTTGTGGTCTTTTTGGATCTTTGGTGCATTATGTGTCAGCCATCTTAATCTGGAAAATATTTTACAGGTTGGTTCTGGTTTCTATTAGTTAGGTTTTGTACTTTGGAATCAACTCGTCTATTCTAGTGATGAGCATGTTACTGTGGACTTAGCTATGTTGCTAGTGGGGAAAGATATTACAAGTTCCACATTTCTGGTTTCCTTTCAGTTTCGTATTCCTGGGGTTGAGTTGTCATTGTTTCAACAGAGGCTTCTGTTAGAAGCATCTGAAGTACTCAACTTCCAATATTTTTAATTAGATTTATTATCAGGTAATGCGGGAGTAGGAAGTTTCTTCAGTTGTTTTCATACTGAACTATGGGAAGTAGAGGCCAAATCTGAATAATGTGTTTTACTCGTGACATGGCCTAAAACAGGGATCTATTTGTGGTTTTGAAAGTTTCTTTTTCGTTTTTTTTTAATCTTTCAGAAATTCCACATTGATCCAATAGGTTAACTAGTGGAGATGTGATTGGTCAGTTTGTTTCTTGTGCACCAACGTAGTTGAGCTTAGTTTCCTCATTGTCTCAACAATTGCATCAGGTCAACTTTCCACGTTGAGCTTAGTTTAATTCCCTTGTCATTGGAGGTTGGTCATCTTGAATGAGAATTTATGTGGTTTCTTCTCAATGTTACAAGTTGCATAAGTCATGTTTGTACAGAGCATGGAGAAAATGTAGGTTTTAAATTAAGTTCATGAAGTGCCTTAAAGCCATGTTGATTCTCATTGACATCTATGGTAGCTTGTAATTTTTTTGTCTAGACGATTGATTTGTTTCCAGGGTTTTATTCATCATGAGTTTGTAGGCCAAAGTGAGCACGGGTTTTCTCTCGAGGGACTCCCCTCCCTAGGGTAGTTTGGGAAAAATACCATGCGTATATCAAATGGAAGACATATAACAGAAAGAAAAGCAAAGAAAAAGCGTATATCAAATGAAGTCTTAGTGTGTTGTTTAACATGTTTCATTTTTATGTTTTTCTTTATGTTGGCCAACGGGACACCAAGGTCTTTTTTGCATTATTGTGTTTTTATCCTGAAAAAGTAACATTCCATCCGACATGAACATGATCTCGTGGAGCTGTTGATCTAATGGAGAGGCAGGCTCTTACCCCAACTCTGGTACCTCTAATTTCCGGCACGTTGCAAATGAAAACTGAGTGCAATTCTCTATTTCTCTTCCCGATGGTCTGATTATTATTATTTTAAATAAAACTGGTCTTTTATTTTGAAGGTGGAGAACGGAGATGCAAAGGGCGTTAAGAGTTCATTTACTCTGTTTATCAGTGGTACTGGCCTTGTCCCACAAAATGAAATTAAGGGCCTACACCGGATGTACCTCTCCTTTTAAAATCATACCAACTAGCATACTAAATTTGATAAAGAGGAACAGATTACGGTGGTAAACAAGCAATAAAGGCCGAATTAAGATTATATTTGGTATGAGAATATTTTTTATTTTTATTCTCTAAAAAAAATAAAAAAATTATCATCTAGTGTTGTAAGAAAAAAATATATATATATATATATATTCAGAAAATGAAAATAAAAATAAATTTAGAAATGAGAAAAAATTATTTTATTTTTATTTTTTAAAATATACATATATTTTTTTATGGTATTTTTTTATATCGTTTAAAAAATAAAAATAAAAAACATTTTTATATATCGAACATAATGTAATTTTATATTTTAATAAATAATAATGAGGACACAAAAACTTGACACAACAACATCTCCATTCTCCCACGTTCACCTGAAAAAGAGTCAGATGGCCAAAAAGGCAAAAGAGCCAGATGGCCAAAAATAATTGAGTCAAGATGTCAAGAGTATGGTTATAGGCAAGAGAAGTGGTGGCGGATGTCATGTAATGTACTCTTTTTGCGTCATCTCCCGAGTACTTTCTTTGCTCACCAGCTGCCACTGGGCCTTTGTGCTTGGTTTGAGACTATGAATAAAAAATCGGACTTGTGCTTGAATCAGTGAGGTTAGAGGGTTAATGGTTTAACCGATTGAACCGTTTAGGTCGATTATTTAAATATTTTAATTTATTAATTTCTTAAAATATTTAAATATCAAAGTTTTAATTAATTTTTTTTAAATTTCATAAAAAATAAGAAAAATATAAAATATTAGTGCATCACATAATATAAATAAATAAATAATATAAATGATTTTAAATCACAAATTAAATTTTTGTTATAAGAGTACATTAGAATAAAAAATTAAAAAATTTAAGGTCAAAAATTCAAAATCAAAAGTTCAAACATAATAATTAAAATAAAATTTAGACTTCTCATTAATTTGGATTTTTTTTAGATTTGGGTTAGTTAATTAAAAATAACTTAAAAAGTAAAAAATTTAATTTTTTTTAACTAAACCGATTCAACCGGTTCAGCTGGTTCATCAGACCAATCGATTTAACCGATCCAACCGCAGTTCAAACAGTGACCGATTTTTTGATCCTTAAAGGACCGGACTGATGATCGGTTCGCGATTGAACCGACCAATCCGGTTCGATTTTTTATTCATTGGTTTGAGGCGATAAAAAAGAGACTGTACATCGCATCCAGGCCGACACGTGTCTCGCACACTGCCTCTTTTGCACTCGGCAGGCTCGTACCGGACGGTTATCTTATTTTCGTCATTGCTGGTAGACTGCCCGGTACGCATGTGTTTCAGATATCAATCTACACCATATACGGGGCCATCCTGAGCAAATCCCGAGTATCGGCTTTCCTTATTATCGACTCTCCCAGTTTTTTTTTTTTTTTTTTTTTGGTTTCCCATCCGGTATCCGGAGTTTTGCTCCGACTAATCCGGATCCGACCCGAGTCGCGCACCTGGAATGGCGGGTGAGTCTACCAACGGGGGCTGCTGCGTACGCAAGGTCTCGAACCCGAAACCTGCTTAAGCTGGAACAAGCCGCTTACCACTTGATCCAACCCCTCGTTGGTATCGACTCTCCCAGTTACTATCCTATTAAAATAGAAAGTGACCCCGGAATTTTTTTTTGTATTTAAATTTTATTTTTTAAAAAATATGACTAGGAATAAATAATATTTTAATATCAATTTATATAATCATATATTAATCTTATATATAAATCAAAATGTAATATGAAATATATATAAAAATTTATTTTGATATACGTAGATAATGTTAATTAATTAATAATAAAATTACATATATAAAATATAATACATAAAGTTGAAAATTTGGATTAACAATTAAATAAAAATATAGAGATCTCTATGATAATAAATAAATTTTAATAATAAATAAATTTTACTAACATATGATATATATAAATAAATTTAATAATAGATCTCTATGTGAAAAAAAATTTTCATACTCTTGACAAAAATAATCGAGTTAAAACTTTCTTTTATAGACGTATTAAGAATGAAAAAATTCTTACCAAAAATTTATTAAGAATTTCAAAAATAAAAGCACCAACATTTAAAAAAAAAAAAAAAAGGAAGAGAAAGAACTGATGAACTTTAACCCAAAACACTAAGAAGGGACGAGAACAAGAAGAGAAGCCAATGAAGGGATTATAATGAACCCCCCTCCTCCTCTAATGCTCTTTCATTTTTCATATAGGGTAAATTTATATAAGTATAGATGACGAACCAACATTTTTTGGATTTCTTATTTCTCTGATGCACTGTGGATTAACGTCCCAATTTGTCAATGTCATTCACCAGAGATACTACGGGATGACATATCCAGAACTCGTGAGCATATGATTTCAACAACGGAAATGCATCTTTGAAATGAATTTTATGTGCCCGCAAATTCGTCGTGCACACTATTTTAAGCCTCGACTGCTTTCAAATGGATAAGTAAATCGAAGAACACTACGGAGAAAGAAATGGGGTCGGCATGGCGGTGGGGGGGGGAAGGGGGGAGGTAATAGACACTTGCATATGTAAACATTTCAAATAAACCAGTTGAAAAAGAGTTGATTGAATTTGCAGGGTCAGTTCATCTGATTGGAATAAAAGCCACTATCATATGGAGCCTTGAGCATCTTTTGGAATTGATTGTCACCACCACTATGCAAGGTTGTATGCATTTGGGATTCAGTTGTCTGTTGTTCAATCTGCCAGTTTTCAGACGAGGCGCGTGGAAAAACTTGAGAAAATGCATTCATTACCGGCTGAGACATACTGCTCGGATTAGCATGCATCGAGTAGGCAAGTGAACCATGTCTTGGCTCACATGAGACCCATGAATCATTTGACAGAAGAGAGAGAGCACGATGAATATCTTGCGTCGTACCCATATTTGAAGTAAGTGCGGATTCGTCTACACCTGCAAATATTTGGCAAAAAAGCTAGTAAATCAGTTTAGGTAGGGCGTCGTTTTAAGTTTTAACAAACATGAGACATCTCTTGCATGGTCACTTATCTCTTACTAGGATCAGCAATATGTAACTCTGCTACAAAGTTGATTACAGATCTTTTTGTACTTCATGTATCATATTCCACAAAATACTCTTAAGGCCAAGGCCGACCTACAATTATTAAAATTTTTTCCTAAAGGTATGTGATCCCTCAAGTAGAGCAGTGCAGCATGCCCCTTCGAAGGGAAGCATGACACTTTATTGAAAAAGGCCATTGCAAATAAAACTGCATATATTTATCATCAAACATAAATTTTCAGCTCTTTCTATGTGTCTAATTTCAGGAACACATCATCACATGCTACCCAAAAGTATTCAGGAAGAGTTTTGTGGCCTAAGGATCTCTCTCAAATACAAGAGTCATTTTCTTAAATCTGTTAACCAAACAAATAAAACTGCACACGGAAGTTTGCTTTCTTGAAACTATTTGCCTTTCCCCATTCAATTCCTCAACAATCTCCTGGTTGTATACCATATACAATTAAATAAACTATTCTGTGCCTGATTTTAATTTACAAAAAGCCAAGGCTGATTTGGCACTGTAGGAAAGGGCTAGCAGGACGGGTGGGTGAAGGCTTTATTTTTTGCTTTAAAATATGGCGCCTATCAGCTATTATACCTTTCAGCTAAATAAAGCCAAACAGGATAGCCTCTAGTATTACCTAGTTTGGCGGGGATTTTTTTGTTAAGATAGCAGTCAAAGCTTGCACAAAATTGTTGACAATCGAAAACCAAATATATGCGATAATGTTAGTTTAAGAACAACAAAACAAACCTTGGTGGAGAACCTCAGCTGTGCTGTGCTTGCCCTTGGCAGGCAGGAACCTACTGGAATCATGACATCGCATTGTGATGGAATTCGACAGCTGATTGCCTGGCAGTTGCAGCTGTCCATTGACATTTCCACCTTTTGCAGGTGTTAAACCTTTCATTTGAAAGGACTTGGAGTCAAATGCGCCTTCCCATGTAAAAGTTTCATTAGACCTAGCATGAAGAAATGGCCCTTTATTCCAGACAAAACCCATCTGTTGCTTCCCATCTGCACAACCAGAGGCATAACTTATCAAGCCTTACACATTAGCATGTTCTGATATATCATGCTTGCAGGACCATAAGATGATACTCCATTAAGAGATGATAACGGACAAAATTGCAAAAATCACTTCGAACAAAGACAGGTGATACTTGAAAGGTGGAAAGCAATTCTCTCTTGCCAGACAATTTGATTATATTAAATTAAAGAATGCAACAAAGAATATACTTGATATTCAAGGGATAATGAATACCCATAATATATTGGTGGATATTTAAACGGCATCCATATATAAAAAACTGCAAAATAGGAACTGGAGGAGCATCATGAATCTAAATATTTTAGACTGTGAATACTTCATGACTTAGCAATTTCCAGGTCTGTAATTTTCAATTTTTTGTATAAACCTGCGTTCATTATTATATATGGCATATTAAGCAATTACTACAGATGACATTTTTACCTGCAAAGCGTATGCAATATGCATCAAGACAATAAAAAAATTCGGAATACTATATATTATACCATTTACTTCCATGCAACATTCAGAGTAAATGAATTGAAAATAAAAGGTAAGACTTAGTTAATGAATCACTCACCCCATAATTCAGAGTTAAAAGAAACAAAAAGTTTTTTTTTTTTTAAAAAAAATTGTTCAGTTGGTCTATTCCTCGATAGTTGCATATGAAAAAAATTTATCTGCAGAAAACATGTCAGAGTTGAGTCTCAAAACCAGTACCATAGGATGATGATGAAAGACTTGTAGCATCAAAGTGGACTGCTTCTGTCTGTGGTTTGCGGCGTCTAGCATTGTGATCAGAAAGACGCCGGCGACAGCTTCGCTTCTTATCATCAAACTCCGACGGACTATGGAACCTTTGACATCATGAACAGCATAATAATGATTTCATTCAGTATAAGATAGAACAAACTCAGGAACAAGGAACCAAATTACAAATATAAGCTAAGCGATCTTGAGTGCTTAATTCAAGGATAATCAGAAAATCAACATAGAGTACAAATAATTAAAAAAATAACATGTTGTCTCTATTGGTCAGTAATAAAGAACATGTTCCTCGACCAATGCATAAATCACCTGAACCAAGAAAATTTTACCTGCTACATTGCTGGCAGAACCTTCGTTCCAGACCGCTTACAATGACCTTTGGACTCTTCGAATGACTTTCACAAACTCTATGTTTCCGATGGTAATCCTTGGCTGATGAAAGATCAAGGTTACAACCTTCAACTTGGCAACGTGGAACATGTGTGCTCTGACAATTGGCTTTGGATCTCTTTCCAGGGGTGGTAGATGGTGCAGGAGTTGCAGAATAAGATGAAGCCTTAGCATTGCTTCCTGCACAAACATCTTCAAAGTATGTTCGTTTACCCAGCTTTAAACTGAGCAATGGCTCACCAGAGCCAACTGAAGCCTCAAGGGTTGGGGAAGTACCAGCAGCCTCAACTTTGGAAACTTCTTTCTTGTTGCTAATATCATCCGGGGTAGCTTCAAAGGCCTCCAAAGTAAATTTGTTCGCTTTTACCTCCCCCATAGATGAAGAATTAATGGATGCCGATTTTGAACTTTTAGACAAAGAAGCAAGGCCCAAATCTGAGCCAGAACCACCACTACCTCCAGCAGCACCAGAAGAATAGAGAGACCCAGAGTCCATTCCTCCCTCTCCATCAATATCCCACTCCATTGGTCTTAGCTTCCTAGGTATTTCGGTTGGAGTTGCATTGAACATCATGTTTTCCCAGTCCCATTGCAAGGGGGTTTTGGCATTCCACTCCATTAGAAAGATAGAAGTCATACAAGCAACTCTCACAGAATCCTGAAAACATCAGAAACTTTGTGGCTTATACTATTCATAGAGGAAATAATTGAAAATTTATATATGAATCATGACAAATTCAGTAACAGTATACATTACGGAGACCATTTGGGAACTCTATATTCTCGGGTAGATATTAAAACAACATATAAGCAAACTAATCCTGGCATGTCAAGAACAAAAATTACCTCTAAAGCTCAAGCATCAGAGCCAACCATCAGTTTCCAGATCTAGAGGGGGAATAGCAAATTGTCAATCCACTTCAACAAAACAGTCGTTTGTTCACTCCTTCCACAAATCTTATGCTAATGAACTCTACTGATGCCACTTTGGATTCACTTTGCTGAAAACTTGCAACCAGAGTATGACAAAGGTCCAACTAAACAAGCAATTGCTTCTCAAAGCCAATCAATGTTTACGCCGAGATCAATCTCCATCATTCTAAAACAGACAACTTCAGCAAAGACATCAAAAAAATCAAAGACTTGGCCTTGCGAATTCGGAAAGAGAATAGCAGTACAGCATTTCTCCTTTCATTATGGCTTGCAGAAACAGGTTGACAGCATAATTCCAAATGATCTCTCCTATTTTCTCTTGTACGTAGAGAAGCCTACACCATCAAGATTCAAGACTAAAAGTAAAAAAAAAAAATCACTTCACTTCAATTTCAAGTCAATCTCAAGTCAAAATATGTAAGGGTTCCCTGAAACAACAACACTTGCACTGAATTCCACCACCAAAATCCTAGACGAATTTACCCTTATCTATCAACCAATCTGAAACTAACTACCCGGTTTCAGCACCATTAACAAGCAGCTCTCTCTCTCTCTCTCTCTCTCTCTCTCTCTCTCCCCCCAATAATTCTAGTAAGCAGTAATAGTATTCCAGTAGAGAAAAAACAGAAAATTCACTTGCGATACCGTACCCCAAAAACCTTCAGAGCTTCAATAATTCACATTCAATAATCTGGGCAATCCCACAAAGTAGGTCCCAGACTGATGAGACCCACAACGACCAATCAACTACTGTAAAAATCCAACGAAACCCTAATCTACCATAAATTTCAGCAGTTTACAGCGTTTAAAAGGAAAAAAACCACCCCCAACAGCCTCTCAGTTTTTCCCCAATAGATTGATTGTAGAATCAATAAACAAGTACCAAAAATGCAACACACAAAATCATTATTACAAGAAATAAATTTTACTCATAAATTTGTTCTCCAGAGAGTAGACTAATCAGTTTTCCCTTGAAACAGAGACGGAACAAACAAAACAACTAGCCAAAATTTTTATTTTCCTCAAAAGAGAGAAAAAAAAAACATTCAGAATAAATATTTGGAAAGTATCCGGTCCCTTCCTAGGAATCACTACTCATCATACAGTTATTCCCTTTAAAGATTTGATAAAGATTACCAAGATTTGAACCAGAAAAAATAAGGCGAATAATAAAAAAAAGAACCTTTTAACAAAGAAACGTGGTCGTTTTCTCTCACTTTCCCCAGAAAACAAGACAATGAAAGAAACAAAAACAAAATAAAAAATAAAATAAATAAAAAGGAAAGATGCTTCTTTTACTACCTTTTCTAAAGTTCATTCAAATTTGCATAATAATAATAAGGTAAGACGAAAATGATGTTTCAATCTAAGCCGCAAAGGAAAAAAATCCGAGATGTTCCTCCATTTTTAGAAATTTCGGCACTTCATTATTACTTCTCACTTTCCCATTAATCAATAATAACCAATAATCATAATAATAAAGTCTCTCTCTTTCTTTCTTTCTATGGCATTTAGTGAAAGAAATTTAAAAAAAAAAAAAAAGGAACTTACTGGAGAGATACTTACCGATCGGTACTTTAATGGTGGTCGAGAGAAACAAAAAAGAAAAGAGAAAAATCGAAAAATTTAAAACCTTGAAAAGGAAAGGAGATAAGGCTCAGCCCACAGCTGAGTCTGAGTCAGAGTCAGAGTCTCTCAGAGACTGTAAATGGAGCAACAGATGAAAAGAGAGAAAGAGAAAGAAAGAGAAAAACGAAAGAGCCTTCCCATTGCTTTTTGGGAAGATATATAATTTTCATTTTTTAATTCTTTTTGTTGTCTGCTTTATTGTACAGTTCTGGTTTTTATTATTATTAAAAGAAATTTGCAAAAAAAGGGGGTACTTATAAATAAGGACACGTGCCGGTGAAAAAGTAACTCGCAACTTTTTATTTGTAAAATTTGTTGACGGTAGTGACCTTGTGGTTGTTGTCAGTGACAGGTAGCCCGCCAGGTGCCAGCCAGAGCGAGGAGATCAAGGGCAGAAAAGGAATGAAATTTTTCAAACCGATCCGAGTTTTTCACTGAGCGGACTCGGCATGTACAGCGCAAGGACGGGGGAGAACGACGGGTCGGCGACAACTCCTGTTGACTACGTGTTCCGGTCAACACCTCTCAAATTTCGGGTTTTTTTTTTGTTATATTTATACAAACCGAGTTTCAAGGATTTTTTTTTTAATTTTTCTATAAATAATAATCAAAGTTAGATTTGATTAAAAAAAAATCTAAAAGTGATAATTATTTTAGGGGAGAGAATTTTTTTTCCCTAATAATGTTCATTTTGGTAAGATTTTCCTTTCATCTGTTTTTCCAAATTTATCTTGTCAGGGTTTAGAAAACTATTCAGCTTGTTCTAACTTCTAAATGAATTTTAAGGAATACAAACTCAATATTACCAATAAACAATTGTGGGATTGAGTTTATAGAATTCAATATTCAATATCCCTACTAAAGTTTCGATTTTAAGTAGGGAATGAAAAAAAAAAGGTTTGGGAGAGCCGAAGAGCTTCTTTCCATTTTGAAAAAAAAGATTTGAGAGAATTTTTTTTCATTTGAGATCCGCCGTAGTTTGAATATGATTAATTATAGACTGTTAAACGAATATGAATATATATAGTTATATCATAAACTCAATATTATTACTTATTATTGTTTTTCTATGGCAAGTTGGTAGCTCATTAACGAAAGTATTCTTCTTGAAATTTTTACCTACTATATCTATTATTTTTTGTGAGTTCTAATAGGTAATCTTAAAGGCATTGTACAAGTAAGATTAGATAATATGGGATTTATAATGTTTTTATATTTAAATACATCTTTTTAAAATATGTTAGGGAAAAAATAAGTTTAAAAGAGTTTATCCAATTTACGGTCCAAAACAATTCTACCCCATTTTAGTCGTTACCTAATGTGATTATCAAATGTTAATGGGTTTATACTGAAATAGTAACTTTAATATTTTTATTGTAAGAATTTTTCTTTTCCGAAGTCCAACGCAACTTGATTTCAGATTAAAAGGAATCCAATATGACTGTGGAATATCATATGTCTATTCCAAATATATTACAAATATATATTTTCTAAAAATAATATAATCTTAAAAAATGTGTAAAGGATTAAGGTTTATTAGGTCAAGTGAAAGGAACTCTAATGTTTTTTAAGTAAAATCTTAGATTTGAATCTTATATATAAATAGAGAAAATAAATTTAAAAGAACTTTCCTCATTTAAATTAGAGACGACTTGACTTTAAATCAATTATTACTAAAACTAGAATGGGTAAATTCCACCAAGGTCCTCAAGGTTTTGTCATAATTCAATTCAAGTCCATTATTTTTGAAAATGGACATTCCACCCCAAAAGTATTAACTTGATAGCCCAAATTAGTCAACACGGTTAAGATGATGGATAGAAAATGGTTAGATATTTACATAATACCAGAAATACCCTCACATTGCTAGGATGAAAAAATGTAAATCACTTCTATTATTTTATATATTTTTTTTAAAAATCCTTCCACAAATTGAAGACAAATTTTATTGTTAATTAACCCGACCTTAAATGATGAAGCCAAAAAAATGAAAAAAGGAAAAAATAATAGAAAAGTGATGTAAAAGCAATAAGAACAAATCATGAAATTTCTCTAAAACAATCATCAATTTTTTATCATTTTTTTAAAAACATACTTTTGAATATATATATATATATATATATATATATTAGTTAGTTTAGAAAATATTTGTAGAAAAATGAATCATAAAATAAACAAGAAAATATGAAGTATGAGATAAAATTGCATAAATCATATACTTTTTATGAAATAAATATTTTCTTTTTTAAAATTATTTGATAAATTATTTAAATACATATTGATTAACTAAAATAAGTGTTTGATATTTTATCAAATTAAAAAATATAGATGAAAAGAAAAATAAAAATTGGATAAAATAAATAAAAACTTTTCAATCCAATATAATCTTGAAATTCTTTATACTCCTATAAAAAGACTCAAATCAAAAAAGAAAAATTATTTTAACCATATTATTTAATCACGCACGCAAAAATCTTTTAACATATAGATATATATATATATATATATATATATATATATATATATCTATTACCAGAATGTCTCTCTCAATAAATTTTGAAATTCCAAAAAAAAATATATTGAGTATTCAAATAGAACATGTATAATAATTTTATCAAAAAATGACCACTATAATTCCTAAAATTTTTTCAAATATATGTTTAATTGTTGCCTAACAAATATATATGTGTATATATATATATATTATTAATTTGTTCATAAAGTGTTTGATTAAAATTAAAAATATATATAATTATATATTCTTCAAGCACTAAAAGATACTAAATTGTAAATAATTTTCTTGAGAATAAATTAAAATATATAATACTAGTTAATTTTATGATAAAAAATATTAAGGATATTATTATCTAAAAATAATTATTTAAAAGTCAGTTAAATAACTTGAGTTTTATGTATATTAAAGTAAGATAATTTTACAAGCAAATATGCATTACATTTTCGGTAATTTAGTAATTGAACGATGGGTATTTTAGTAATTGACTTATAATTTTTATCACTATTAGTGATTTTGGGGTGGAGTGTTCATTTTCAAAACTAATGGACTTGGGTTGAATTGTGATAAAACCTTAAGGATGTGGGTGGAATTTACCCAACTAGAATTTATAGCAAAATCATAATGCGCTAAAGGTTACCCTTCAAAAATCTGTTAAACATTTGTTGAGAAAAGTGAATGTGAGGTTAAAATTCAAAGTTATAATGAATAAAACTCCTCTCTCCTATTTAGTATTCCCGCTGTCCCTATTTATCTATCCCTTATCGGTCAACTTATCATAACTTTGACTATTAATTATAAAAAATATATATATAATTAAATTTTCAAAAAATATATTTTGAAAAGTTTAAGATTTGTACTTTTTAAATTTTATCTTCAAAAAATTTATAACTTTATAATTTTATCACAAATAATGGTCAAAATTATGATAAGTTGACCAAAAAGGGACAGTTAAATAAGGACAGAGGGAGTATCTTACTTTATGTGTCATATATTACAGTCCTTCACATGTTTCATTTACTTAACTCTTTTTATTTATTATATGATTTTAATAAAATAAACAAAAAAAATATTTTTTTCTTTGTTTAAACTAAAACTATATCCCAATAATATCATAAACCTAGAAATTTATCATGAAAATTAAAAAATTTTAATTTGGATCTAAACTTTTGTTATAGAGTCTTTTTTTTCTATAATAATAGTTTTAAAAACTTTTGTTTAAAAAAAAATCCAAAACCAAATAGAGAATAAGTATAATTAAATGAAGGAAATTGCTATCGGTGCCTATAGGCACCCGTTAAGCAAGCAATTATTGTTTTAAGTGCTAAACATTTATTTTATGCTTTTACTAATACCTAAAGACAAGAATATCCTTAATTAAGTTTCGCCCCAAATAAAAAAATAAATTGTAAGAGTAAGTTTTAATATTTAAAATATATTATTCTAGGGTTTTAAAAAAAATTTCAACAAATTTATCAAAGTTTAACTCCAAATTGATAAAGTTTAATCCTAAATAAGAAATTTTTTCTCATTATATGTCTAAGAATATTTTTGTCATATAAAATTTTTTTTATAACAATTATTGATAAGTATTTTAGAATTCAAAATTACTTTTTAACTCTATTAAATGAGCTTAATAAGTACCTATAGACACTGATTAATAGAACTCCCTTAAATGAATGAGACATATGATATTTTTTAATATATAAAATATTACAAAGTGAAACACTAAAATAAAACAACAGACAATTTCCATCAAACTATAATTGCTTATAAACATGACGAGACTCGCATAAGGGAAACTTTGGTTGAGCTAAATAAATGCAATTAGGACTCCACGCAAATCTAGACAAGAAAAACTATGCATCAACCACCGAAGTAATTATACAAAACTCAAGGTATATTTTTTCTAGTTTTCAAACTCACCAGGTGTCCTTTATCAGCAGGACCAGTTGAGATTATCCTACAAATTTAGAAAAAAAAAAAAATTAGGAAGTGGAAGTCCAAAATTTGGATCATTATATAAGCACAAGTGTGTTTTAAAACATTAAAATAAAGATAAAAGAATTCATCAATTTGATCTACCCATCTTGTTTTCTACTTCATACGAGGTTCTAGTTGTATTTTTATTATTATTATTATTTTTTATATCTAGTCGTAGTATTAAAATCTTATAATGCTGGTGTGAATCTGGTGTGGACCTAAGTTGGCATTTTAGTAAATTAATCAACTCAAAGTCTCAAACATATTTAATTTTGTTCTCTTCCACTAAAAAATATAATTGTTAGCTGCAAGATCTCGATGCTCATGATTAAAAATCAGAAGAATCCCATCCCACGTGAGCTCGTAAGAATAAGGAGGTTTGTTTCTTTTTCTTTCTTTCTTTCTTTCTTTTTTTTTTTTTTCAAATTTCTCAAATTTACCGCATCTGGCTTTTTGTGTTTTTAAAATGTAGTTAATCGACGTCGCATGGCTAAAACTGCTGTTTAAAGCAGATGCCCTTTGGCTCAGAAATCAATAAAATTTTGCACAAAATGTAAATATGTAATGTTAATGTATTAATATTATGAGATTTGTTCTCGAGGGTTTCTTTTCTTTTGAGTCATGGGGCTCGGCAAAATGGGTGCATAGTGCATTGGTCTAGTGTTGAGCGAACACTGATCAAATTTGTCAACCTAGGACAGGACCAGAATATCTTGGGTCAATCATTTTCCCCTTTTTTTTCCCTTTCTCAATTTGAAATTTAAGAAAGAGCAATTTGACGGTTTTCCGATTCGAACCCCGAACTGTGGGGAAATCAACTCTATAAGAAGCAAACACGAAACGTTTAGATTAAGCTTTGGGTTCAGTAATTACATAGTCATAGTCATAGCCATATTATTATTGGAAGAGTATAGTAATAAAGGAGGAGGAGAGAAATAAGATAAGGTTATTGATTATTGACTTATTTAGGGGATGTTGCATTAGATGTGGAACTGTTCTTCCCCATCATTTCAATCATCTTGTCTCTCAAAAGCCTTCTCATGATCTTCCCTGAGGGAGATTTGGGGATTGTCTCGACAAATTGCAAAACCCTCACTTTCTTGTAGTGGGCAACGTTGGAGGCAACATATCCCATGATGTCTGTTTCCCTTTCTGTCGCATTTGGGTTCATAACAACACATGCAGCTGGGATTTCCCCTGCCTCTTCATCAGGCAGCCTGCAAAAGGTCGCAGGAACATTGGTAAATAATCACCCGGAGAATTTGAACTCTTCCGATGTTTGTGAATTCTACAGTGAATTTAACTTAAATTTTGACTGACACTTACGGCACCACAGCAGCATCTTCAACTGATGGATGAGTTAGGAGGATAGCCTCTAGCTCTGCTGGGGCCACCTGTGTGAAAAATCAACAACTTCAAACTGGGATTTGCTACAAGATGATGTTCCTTGTGTTTGGTAGTTCACATATACTTGGACAGTGGCCAGTCTCGTTGGTAGTTAATTGTCAGATCAAAACTTTCTTAACTAGCCTGATCTATTATTTAATACACACAGGCCCAGATTGAAACATTAAGGGCTAGAGGGACCTGCTCTGGCTAACAAAGTGTCGGTTTGGAGGATTTGAAAGCTATGCAAATTCATCACTCACTCATTCTTCTCCAATTATTACTTATTAGGTTAGGTCGCTTTTATTCTAAACAGAAGTTTTGATTCTTAAATTTCAGGCAAAAATCTTCTTGTCCTTGTCCTTAAAATATTGCTACCAGCTTTCTGCTACATTTTTAGAAGTTTTAAAACCGCAATCCAACTAATTCTAGACAAAGTTAATCTTTGGGACTTTAATTATTTTCAACCGTTTCTTCCATTACGAACACATAGATGGTTGAAAAACTTTTATGGAACATTTAAAACAATTTCAAGCTGTCACCTACAAACAGCAGAAATCACGAAAATAACCCACCAGTTATCTGTGTCTGTTTTATGCTGTGGCTCCCTTATGTTCTTGTTGGCTATTTGCTGTTTTCTTTTGTTCACAAACACTAGCAACCAGAAAGGGATTCTTCTGTTTTCTAGAAAAGTTGTGTAAAGAAGAAGAGAGAAAGAAAAGGCGGCTATAAAATGTCAAAATCTTGAGCTTACTTGAAAACCCTTATACTTGATTAGCTCTTTGATGCGATCCACAATAAAAATATCTCCATCATCATCTATGTATGCAATGTCACCTGTATGTAGCCACCCATTCTTGTCTATTGTCCTATCAGTCTCCTCCTTGTTTTTATAGTAACCTGTAAATTAAAGTTAACCTTTGTACTAAATCAAATTAAGTGACAAATTGAATGTCATTTCACAAAATCTATATGATCTGATATAAATCAACACTTTTTTTTTTCCTGTTTTTGCTTACCTTGCATTACACATTGGCTTCTGACACACAATTCACCCGGGGTATTCTTGGGAAGAGATCGACAGGTGTCAGGATCAATGAACTTGACCTCTAAGTTGGGAAGGATAAACCCAACTGAGTTTTTCTTTGCATTGGCATGGCCTTTAACAGGGTCTCCATGGGTGAGTGTGATGCAGCTATGCTCAGTTAGTCCATATGCCTAGTCAGAAATAATTAAACAGATATTACTGATTAATAATATTAGTACCATGAAGCAAATTAGCACAAAAATCAGTGCTAAAATTTCACCTCTTGGACTTGAACACCAGGGAACTTGTTTTCGAAGGCTGTACGGAGCTCTGGGGCTAACGGAGCTGCTGCAGTCATGACAGCCCTGAGTTTGAGCTTACTAAGATCAAATTCCTCCACTACAGGATTCTTGACCAAGGCCAGAATTATAGGTGGCACAATCGGGGCAAATGTCACCTCCTGTGTGATCAATGCGTTGAGGAAAGTCCTAAGATCAAACCTGTTCATCATCACCACTTTCCCTTTGTTCCTGAGCGTGGCGCAACAAATCCCGGTGATTCCATATATGTGGAAGAAGGGAATCAAGCCTAATGTGGTGACCTGACCTACCATCTCGGGCCCTACACTGAACAGACTGGAGCATAGATTAGCCACTAAGTTTCTATGGGTCAACATTACGCCCTTTGAAATCCCTGTCGTGCCTGAAGAGAATGGAAGGGCACATAGATCGCTTTGGAGAACTTCCTCGTTGGTTAACCTGGTGGCTTCACCGGCACGGTCCGCTGCTTCCAGCAGCTCGTCCCAATTCATGGCACTTTCAATGCGCTCTTTCCCTAGCACAATGACCGGTAGCTCCAGACCTTTCACCTGTTCTTTCAAGCTGATAGTCAATTTTACCATAACACAAATGATGACTATAAAGAAAACAATAAAAAATATCCATTACAATTTCGTCACCTTTTCATAGCTTGGGCCATCTGTTACTATCAGCTTGGCATTTGCAGCATCCGCTTGTTTCTTTATTTCCGATGCGTGTGAAGCTGGGTTCGCACCAGAGAAAACACCACCAGCAGCCATGATTCCCAGAGCAACAATGCCATACTCTGCAATATTAGGGAGTAGTACTATAACTACTTGCCCTTTCTTAAGGCCAAGTGACCTCAAGGCCTTCGCAAACCTCCCTGTATCCCTGACCACATCGCGATAAGTATACGATTTTCCAGACACAGCTTCAACAAATGCCACCTTGTCAGCATATAACTCGGCATCCTGCAGAACAAATTCTGGCAATGTCAAGTTATCTGGCACCGAAACCGGCTGATATCTGCTACGAAAAATATATTCATCACCATTATGTTCTGAATGTTGAATCAGAGTTCGAGATCCCATGGTGGGCACAGTGAGTTGCAGTGAGACTGGCCCTGTGCTTTTAAAAGGATGTGACGTTGCAGTAGGTAAAATACCGCAAGTTTCTGTAATATAAGAAATGTTCAATTTAATGTTGTACTCTAATTTGAGTCAATTCAGTCTTTCTATTATTAAAAATATAGAACAATTAAGTTTTTTAGTATCACAAAATTAATTTTAAACTTTAAAATTATTAATATAGTACAAATTTTTACATGCAGAATTATTAACATGGCAATAACATGGTAAGTTAAGTCATAAATTAACATGTCCAGTATTGAAATGATATTGACACGTCGATTTATGATCTATTTATAACCATCTAGATACTGTTTTGACATTTTAGTGACTTGTTAGTGTTGTATTACTACCAAACATACTAGTTCATATTTTAACTTATAACATCATATCAACATTATTGCCACTTCAGTAATTTTAATAGTAGACATTAATTCTATTATATGTGAGGAGTTAATGTTCAATTTTTCCTAATACATGGATTAAATTAACTCAAATTATATTAGAAGGACTAAATTAAATATTTTCGTATACTACATAACCTGTGTGATACCTTTACCCATTGCAGTAAACTTGTAATCATGTGGCGTGCATGGGATTTTGAGTAAAATGGAGACAAGTAAAGGTGAGATTGCTGTGAGTTTTAGCTTGGTAAGAGTTTGTTGTGTCATTCTTTGTTTGAAATTCACATCATTCTTTTCCTGTGAAATCAACATCTTATCACTTACTCAAAAACAGTGTACATGTGTAAAACCTACTCGATAAATTCAGTCAATATTGTTTCTATTTTTTTTTTCATAATATCCTATTAAAACTCTTTTTCCCCCCTTTACGTTGGTTAATTTTGTTAATCAGTTTTGCAAACATACAGGTCGAGGTAGAGCCATGAACTAATGGAAATCATTTGAAATTTAGACTATGTTTGGTATGAGAAAATATTTTTTTATTTTCATTTTCTAAAAAATATAAAGAAACTACTATGTAAGATATGTATTGTAAGAGGAAATGTATACATGTTTTAGAAAATGAAAATGAAAATAGATTAATAAATGAGACTAAAAAACATTGTTCTCAATGTTGGGTCCATTTTCATTTTCATTTTAATTTTCTAAAATATACATACATTTTTATAAACTAACATATCTTATATGATGATTTCTTTATATTTTTTAGAAAATAAAAACAGAAAATATTTTCATGTACCAAATATAGTCTTAATGTTTATGATCAATTACATCACTAAGCCTTTACATTTCGGATATTTTATGCATGTTCATGCTTGATCTGATCCGATTTGATTTGCCGCTGGGGCCTGGACTAGATGGAGTGATTCTCATAAAGAATTACCGATACGGAAGACTATGGTGGGCGTCCTGTTGAACAGTTGGGCTTCGAAATTGTGCCGGTCCGGAAAACTTCTTCTGTGGCTTGTGCGCCAAAGCCCGTAAGAGGAGCAGTACATTCTGATGCACTCGTTCCAGCAGAGCTAAGGATGAGACAAATTGTCAAGCGTCTGGCGGACTTGCCTGTGAAGTGTTGCATATACATATATGCATATCCTCAGCACAGATGCATCATTTGGGCCATTCGTCAAACGATAATTGATGTACCCACCAAAAATGGACTAATATAAGTAAGTCATAACCACAGCCCAAACAAAAAATAACCCTTTGCTGATTTTCTCCATATAGCCCAAAAATGGAGAAGAGACGTATCAAAGACTAAGAAAAAAGGGGATTTCAAGTTTGAGTGTTTTATCGTCCTAGCTCTTTGATTTTGGACCAATAGAAAAAAGAGAGAAAAAGAATGATTAGAAGAGAGGGTTTGAAATTATATACCATCTAAGTTAACATTGTATTTGAAGTCAATAATTATTCCCTAAAAGCAGCTTAAGTAAGACTGATGTGATACAATGGTTGAGTCAAAAAAGAAAAGAAAGAAAAGCAAGAAGCCACACGAGTAAAAGAAAGAAAGAAAGAAAGAAAGAAATCTACACGGAAAAGAAGGGAATCGATGATGATGATGATGATGAACATCATAAGGAATAATAAATAATAATAATAATAATACCCACCCACCATTATTTCCATTTCCCAGTTCCCACCAAAAATTTTAGAAAAAAAAAAAGAAGAAGACTTTGTGTTCCCTGAGAAAAAGAAAACAGCTGAAATCATTACCCACCGCCAGCCATCCCCTTCCCTTGGTCTTGACAAAACCTAATCATTATCATTTCTAAGTCCCTTCCCTATTACCTTAGCTTTACCCCTCTCTCCTCCATCATTACTTCCCCCGTCCCCTCCCTTTTCTTCCAACTTTTATATAACCTTATATTATTACCCCCCTCAATTTTACACCCATTTTGCTTTTCTTTTCTTTCTTACATCTAGAATTGTTGTGAATAATGTTTTTTTAGTTTGGAACCATTTATTTATAATTTAAAAGATCAAATAATAGGAAAAACTCAAAACCCTTCTATCAAAAGCCAAGCACTTATCAACGTGAGATTGGATCAAGTGATAAGCAGTTTATTTCAGTTTAAGCATATCTCAGGTTTGAGATCATGCGTACACAACTGTTCCGTTGAGAGAGTCATCCACCATATCCAGGTGCGCGATGTGGGTCGAATCCGGATTAATCAGAGCGTAACTCTGAATACCGAATGAGAAACCCAAAAAAAAAAGCAAGCACCTATAAATTTTTTAAGTTTCCCAATTGTCTATCATTGAAGTATTGCAATTAAAGGAATTCAGATCTAAAAATTTTATATAAAATACATGAATGAATCTTTATCATTTGTACCAATTTTCGATGATATACAAAAAGATTAAAAAAAAAAAGAAAGATATAAACTCGTGCATAGTAATAAGTAGAATTGTTAGTTCGAAAATATAGGTTTTTTTTTTTTTTGTATAATCTGTCTTACTTGGGATGAAGGGTTTGTATTTGTTTTTGTTAATAAAAGGAACAATAATGATGAAATGTGAAGTTTAGGTAAGCAATTAAGGGAAGCAAATGTCTTTGAATTAATGTTCCGTGTTCAACGTTGAAGCAAACCTTTGGCTTTCGGGGGCGTTTAGGAATTGGGAAGGTTGTTGTTGTTGTTGTGGTTGATGATGATGATGCATCATCACTTCGCTGCGTCTGCCGCATAACTTTCGGCCTCAGGTTTTTATCAAATTATATTACTACAGTATATGACAGTGAACCCACAACTGTTTCTATTTTTCCTCTCTAGGAGATGAACTCTAACGGCAAACAGCCGCGGTTGAACGCGGAAGCTTGTGGGCGATCCAGCTGTCAAGCGATTGTTCCTGACTGGCCAGTTGTTACCAACCACGTGTCCACCAAAACCCAATTTACCAATCGGCTTTTGATATTCAATAATTCCACTTGGCAGTTTCTCCATGATTAATTCTTAATAGTAGTATACAATATCATTAATGTAAGAAATTATTATATAATAAATAAATTCGGCTTATTATATTAGTGGTGGTTTTTAAATATTAAAATTGTAGTAAGTCAGTTTTTTTTTTTTACAAAAATTAAAATCTATCTTAATGATATTCTAAATTTTAAGATTTATCGTTTAAATTGAATTTTTTAAAACTTGAAATTAAGTTACACTAAAATATTTTGTTAAAATTTAGAAATTATTTTGAATTGATATAATCATTACTACACCTTGTTTATGCTTTGTTGGTTTCTATTAAACTCGTGAGGCCGGTTTGCCAAGCTGGTGCGATGGTCGCTCTCCTCTCAATTTATTGATTTATTGATGATTTTATTCATTTTCTTTCTCCCACTTGTTGGCCCTTTTAGCTCAATTTAATTTATTTTGTTAAAGCTTTTCTTGGAAAATACTTTTCCTCACTCTAACAAATTCTATATATTTCAAGTAAGGTACACCATATACACCATAAGAGCAAAATATTCAACAAAGCTTTCATGTTGGATAACAGCCAAAGCCATTTCAATTGATAATATTTTTATTGGAATTGTTGTGTGCCAGCAAAATTATTAAATTGTTATATCTTATCCATTATTCATTTTTTGGTTAAATTAAGGGTATTACAAGGCTTATTAACATGAAACTAATCATTTTTAGGTGATAAGTGATAAATGAAAAATTCTTACTCAATAAGTACAATTTTAAGAAATGAAACTTGTGCTTTCGCTCTTATGTTATATATCATACACGTTATTCCTAGTTTTTTTAAAGAGAAAAAAGAAAAAAGAAAAGAGAAAAAAACCCTTACTAGGGTTAATTAGTGATTTAGTATCCTTCTATATTATTCTTAGCGCTTCGATACCAGAAAAATAAAAATTCATAAGTAGGTACCAAAACTTGTATTTTTTTGTAAGACAAATCGATACTTGCGATTAACACTGTTAATTATGATAGTGACGTGGCATAATCGGCCAATCAATACGTTCCATGAGTTGCCAATGCCATGTAGAAGGACATGTCATTTTACTTTCATTTTCCCACTTTCTTTATTTATCAATGATTTTTTTATAAAAAAAAATAACTAAAATTTTTTTATCATTGACATAGTACCCAATTTCATGTTAGTGGGAAAATATGAAATTTATTCTAACTTTCAACTGTTCATATAATTATAAATATTTTATTACTTTTATGATTGTTTATACCATTATATTAAAGGAAAACCTTATAGAGGTTACAGAGAGTACCATGTAAGTAAGATGAGAGAGAGGAAAATAATTATAATTAATTTAAAATAATTTTTATATTTTAAAGTGTATTAGATATTTTGTGTATGTTATTTATTATAATTTTATTATATTAAATACATTCAACCTATGATTTTTCATTTTTTACAAATTTTCTTTTCAAAATTTTTTTTGTTTTATGATTATATTTAAATTGTTTACCTCAAATATTATTTAATTTATTATATATATACATTTAAATTTCTTATATAATATAGTTCAATTTCGTATCTATACCATTAAAGAAATGAATATTTTGTGACAATCATAAAAAGTACCAAGCAATATAAAAAATGAAGTAAAAATAATTATATTTAATCAGAAAATATTTTTGAGAAAAAATTTTGATTATTTAAGTATGTTAAATGTTTTGTGTGATATGACTCTTTATTTTCATGATAACTAGAAAACTTATAGCTGTTTCATTTTCTTGGTAACTAAAATATTAATAGTCATTATCCTTTAATCAATGTTCCCGTAAATTTTTATTTTCACTCTTCACCGAACAACTATTTTTTTTTTTAGAGTTTTCCTCCTATAATTTCTATTACATTCAATGTATAATGAAAAAAAGGTACAATTCGTCATTATATTTATCTTATTTTTGTAATTTGAAGCGAAATGAGTTTATTTTTACAATTGTTATGTACAATTAAAAAAATAAATTAATTCAATTTTTTGTATTATATTATTTTTATTTTTATAATTTAAAAGAACGCGATGAATTCTCTTCTAATATACTATTATATCTGGTAAGCATTGATTTTTTAAACAGTATACTTCTAAATTCAATTAAAGTTATTAGCCCAAAAAATGAAGTAAAATTTCTTCAAATAAATCGGATTTTTAAAAAGAAAAGAAAGGAAAAGAAGAATTATTTAATGGAAAAAGGTAAGGGCAAATATGTAAATAGGAGGAACAAGGGCATGATGAGCATCGAGTAGGTACTTCCGTAAATCGAACAAAATCATCATAAAATGGGAAAAAAGTGGTGGGGACAATCATGCCGTGTGCGTGGAACGAAGAATTGGAGTTTGAGGGTGAGAAAGTAAGTGCCTGGAGGCAGGAGGATGAGATTCATCTCAGCCGTTAGATTTCCAATGTTTTCCTTTTTTTTTTCTTTTTTAATAAAAGGTAAAGCGAAAAGTTGGTTCAATACAAAAGGTTATTTAGTCTTCTTGACCCATAGTAATAAGCCATCGTCCGTTCACACTTATGACTTAACATACGTGGAACCCCTAACTCTATCTCCCTCGATGACCAAACACCCCAAGACCCAAAACAAAATTTATTCCACTTTGTTGAGGGAATCATATTCATATACCCTCCCCAAACTAATCCTGATTGGGATTCGATTTTTGTTTGGATTTCGGTTTCGAATTGTTGGTTTTGATTTTTAAAATCTTGGAATCAAAACCTTAATCGTTAGGTGACGGTTCGATTCCAATTTATTTTCCGTTTGGAATTGAAATCTTAATGTTTTTATTTCAAAATTTTAATTAAATTATAATTAAGTAATATATATTAAAATAAGTAAATTTAATTCCAAATATATATTTATTAAGTATCAAATTTTTTCAAAGTTATTTAATTATAAAATATATATTAGTAGAGTAGTTATTTATAGTTATAATAATAGTATTGTATATATAATAAATTTATGATGTATTATTTATTTGATAATATGTATAAGTATAAATATAACTATAAAATCTATGTTAATATATATTATATCCTATTATTACTAAATAAAGAATTATTATAAATAAAATTTATTAAAAGAAAAATAATTAAAAAAATAATAATAAAACTGGAACCGAAACCATCCGTTATGATTTCGGCTCCGATTTTGAAACCATTTTAAAGGTTCAGTTAAGGTTTTTTGACCACGGTTCTGATTTGAACCGAACCATGGTCATGTTTATCACAAACCTGTTCATTTTTTTCCTTTTTCCACTTTAATTACACATTGCCCTCGTTGTAAAAATTCCCATATCTTTGCTTAAATGTTCTTTTTTCCTTTTTAAAGTTTTAAATAACTACTGGTCTAGAAAATGAAAAATGTTTAGATTGTAACTAATTTTGTGTGTATATATATATATATATATATATTTTAAAGTTCTTAAGTTACTCATTTCTCTAGCTTGCTTTATGACAACTCTCTCCTATTTTGGATTCAAATAATTAGATTTTCAATACTTGTCACATTGACGGAAATGAGTTCAATATTCCTTAAATAAAATCTCTAATTCAAGTATTATGAATAGAGAAATAAATTCGAAAAAAATTTCACTCATTTGAGTTAGAAGTAACTCATTTTTAAATTAGTTGAGATCAAATATGATTAGCAAAAATATCTTATGATACTATTGACCCAAATTGATCAATAATGATCGTATTTATAAAATATATTTACTTATTGAGAATGAAATCGTGGGTTTATAAAAAATGAGACTTACTTGTGTTTTTGTTATATTTATTTATTTATTCATTTGTATTTAACCAATGATCGAGATATTATTTATTTATTTTTTGTACTCGACCAAAAATTTCTTCGATATCTAAAACTAATTTCTTTTGAGTCATGAGCATTAAAGATAAAATTCTTCTAACAAATGCACTTTCAGAGAATCGAACTTGAAACCTTACCATTAAGGGGATAAAAATCGTACTACGTCAATCAACACTTGGTGATATATCTACTTTATTGTTAAATGAAATCAATAAGAAGAAAATGTTTGAACACCTTATTACATTATTGACCCAAATTGATTAATAATGATCTTATTCATATAATATGTTTACTTACATTTTTCAATCTTTAAACCAATCAATGCATTGCATTGGTCAAAATTAGTTCAAAATCTACTAAACAAATTTAGTTCTAGAATCAGCTGGTTTTTATTTTTATTTTTTTAAAAAGGAACTACTGTGACTATTGTAAAAAGCTTAAAGATCTTTAATAAAAAAAAAAAGCTTAATGATCACTGGGAAACTTATATGGAATTTGAAGACTGCATGACATGTTTCTATTCCACTTCAATTGTCTTCATCAAGACATGAGAAAATTCGTGCATTTTATATCCAACTGCAATTAAAATGCCAAAAATGAAAAATATTTAAAAAAAAAGAAAAAAAAAAGGAGAAAAGGACAAAAGTGGAAAAGAAGGTAAGAGGGATACTCGAGTGAAAATCAAGTGGGAGGATTAGATTACTGTGACAAAGTTGCGTGCGGGTCAGAATAATTACTACAACAACAACAAATTATAGTAATGGGCCAGATGACGTGGACAAATATGACTGGCTAACTTACAAGAAAGAGAAAGAGAAAGAGAGAGAGGGAGCTGCAGCGTTGCATTGCATTTCAAGAGAGAAATTGTTGAATTGAAAAACTCAAAAGAAAAAAAAAAGGTTGGTCCTTTTTTCAATAGGAAAGTCGGAAGAGTCAAAAATAAAAACAAAAAAAGAACAAAATAAAAGGGAAATTTCATATTTGTTGTTGTTGTTTGTAGGTGTTGTTGGGAGGGGCTATTGGGGCATGGAAGGGCTGGCCATGCTCAGGCAGCTCATCGGTCAGCTTCAAGAGCTCTTGCAACTCTACGGCTCTCCTCCTCCTCTTCTTCTTCCCCCGCCTCCTCATCCGCCTTCTTCTTTTCACCAACTTCCCCATCCCCCCGAAGAGCACCACCACCACCACCACCACCGCAGGTTCCTCTCTATACTTACTACTTAGATCTCTTCAATTTCTTCTCCCTCTCTCCCACCTCACATTTCTATTTCTTTCTTTTTAATTTTTGTTTGTTTTTTTACTCTTCTCGGCTTCTGTCATTTTAGGGTGATTTAGTCCTAGTTTATCTTGTCTGGTTCTTTTATTACCCAATGTTAGTTTCCTTCCCTGCAGTTTTTGGTTTTAGATTTTTGTTTCAATTTGCTGTTGTGCCACTGTCGCTTTTTTCTGTCAAATTTTTGTGTTTCTTCTTTTGGGTTTTGTTTATTACATTACCTATCTTTGGAGCATTTGTTTCATTATATTTACCTAATTTCTACTTCTCTTTTGGTGCATAAAAGTAGTGAGTTACCACCATTTTTGAGTTCTCACCAATATCCTTTCATCGTATGCCCAATCATGTAGAGTCCCTTTTACTGCTTTTTTGCTTTTGTTATCCTTTTTCCCTTTTACAATTTTCAGTTTTTTTTTTTCTTTTTAGTTCACTCTTCTTTATTTGTGGTTGATGCTGTTTTTAACACCTTAGCTTTGGTCAACTTTGAAAATATTGACCATTGCCTTTTTGATAATTGAATATCTATCCTGTGTTGGGTTGATTAGTGAGTGATTATGGTTGACAGTGAATGTGGAATCTCATTTATTAACTGTTTGCTGTATGATTTTCTAAGAAAACCTTGGCTTGAATCTATAACTTTTGACTAATTATCCGCTCTTCTATTCCTTTTACCTTCCTGAATGAGAAGAAAAATAGAAAGTTAATTCGCTAGTAATTCAACAAAATCCAGGGGGTTTCAAGTAACAAAGAGTTCTTGCACTTTACTCGTATCAAGGTCTTCTAAAAAGCTTATGTATAAAAAATGAATGTTGAGTGGACTAGCTCCTTGGTTAATTCATAATGCTCTGCTTGTCTGTGCTTATTTCATTTTTCAAAACTGTCGGTTCCTTTGTTGATATTTCACAGTTTGTGTGTCTCTCTGGAAATTACCACATAATATTCTCTCTGAAAAAGCATTCTTCAAGGGCAGATCACATAATTAAAAGTCACTTTCAATAGTTTGTGTAGTTGACAACACATTACGGTCAACATACTATGGAATAACTGGAGGAATAAAAGTCTTTGCTTGTGCAAGTATTTGAGTTTGGACTCTTTTCATGTATTCTGGATACATAAAAATGGCCAAACAATACAGATTGCCTGGTGAAATCAATCAGGATGGAGTGGGAGAATTATCCGTAAGTAATTAGGTAGGTAGCTTTGTTATCGTCTAGTTGTAGATATAGCTTCTATTTTTCATTTCGTCTAATTAAACATGATAATTTGACAAAGTCTATGAAATATTATGTTTAGGATTCTAATGCAATTGAGTTGAAGGTCTTGACCTTGCATTCCTATCCTTAATGTTCAGTCTAAATTTGAGAAAAAAAATTGTAACTCCTAAAAGAGCTTAAATTTATTCAGCAATAAGTTACTAGAGATAACTTTTGACCTACCAGCGATGCTGTTCTTGAAATTTGAAGGACTAAGTGCGAGTACCTGTTATCTATATCTTCCTCCATGTGTTAATCATGAATTATCAATGTAGATATCTCTCATAGCTAGTACAGACATTTTACCATTCACATAGTCCAAATACTAGCAGTGGAGGCAATTCCTCAGGTTGTTCAAGATAATATTTCTAATTTCTAAAGTTCATTTTTGGTTCTTTTGCAATGAAAACGTTAGGTGGTCACCTCCATCTCGCCAAGGTGCATTTTGAGGTACCTTTCTAATCAAAATGTTGGTTAAAGCCCAGTAAGGAAAATGTTAAGCTGTTTTTTGATTTATTATGAAGATGGTAAGGTGCATTGTACTTGTTGGAGCATACTTATTCATGTGGCACCATAGTTATGCTTGGGCTATGCTTTATTTTTATAGATGGCCATAAAGGTGTTTATCAAGTGAAGCTTAGCAGCCTAGGGCCTTTATTGAAATAGGATGAAGGTTGTAAACCAAAGTTGAAAGCTGATGTCAACATTAAAATCCTGATGGGGATTGCAAGTTACTTTTTGTGTCACTTACTAAGTTCGGTTATAATCTCCAGCATTACTCTATGCTTATCTATGAAACACATTGCTCCATGGACTTGCACAACTCTGTTTTTATATGTTGATTTTATGCACGAAAGATCCTTGGATATGTGGGTAATAGAATATTGTTTTTACATTTGTCTCTCTCTCTCTCTCTCTCTCTCTCTTTTCTTTCTTTTGTGTGTGTGTGTGTGTGTATTTGCTTTTTTTTTTCTCTTTCTTTTTTGTGTGTGTGTTGGGGGTGTTTTGGGGGGGTGGGGGGGCGGCCAGGCATGCTATACAAAGACAAATAAGCTGTACTGGTCAATAAAAGAATAAAAGAAACTGAGTAACAAGCAAAGTAACAAAAATGACAGATTTCCCATTTTCTGCCAAAGAATTTGTTGACAGGGCTAGCTGAAATTTGTCCCAAACAGTGTATTTTACCTTGAATAATTCAGCATTACATTTTTCTTTTCCATGAATTCCGGAACTAGCTAATAGCTTTTTCCTAGTTGCTAGTAAGTATGGCTAACTTTCATCTGAAGGGCATAGAGGCTATCTGCTGTTTCAAATTTGTTTCTCAACAATTCTTGTGTTAGATGCAAAGCTGTTCTGAGAGTTTTCTACTATAATTTATGGTGCAGTCTTGTCATGATTCTCATGAAAACTTTTTGTGAATGTTGCTAAACCAATCTTTTGTTTCTTGGTGAGGTGACGTTACTTAAACCACCACCATTTGAAGATAACGATTATCTGAGATCTCTTTGCAGTCTGCACTAATTTTTAATTTTTAATTTTTCAACTTTTTATGTATAAAAACTTAGCTAATAACAAAGATTGGTAATTGGGTATGTTTCCTGCATCTATTGATCAATATGATGCTGAGGAAAGTTAATGAGCTATTGCTTTAGACCTGCATAAACTAAGCATCATCACCATAATTCTAGATTTTACCATTGATGTGATAATGGTTCAACGGATGCTTCAACTAAGATGAACGATGTAATATTTGTGGTAGTTATCTAGTAATCACTCATTTTTTAATCAAGTTTAAGTAAAAAGTGGGAAATATGGCTAACTCATGTTCGCTTTCACACAGGTGGTGCTTTCCCAATATCGATGATACTTCTGCAGACGATTATTACAGTCTCGTAATGGCTGCTGGAAAATCTGGAAATGGTAAGATGTTGGAACCTTTCAAGCCTCCGCCAAGTAAGAAATCAAGAAAGGAGCGAAACCGAGGGAAGTTGCCTGGAAGTAGCCCTACAACTGAGGTTATGGAACAAGAGATTTGGAAAGAATTCCCAGAAGACCTTTTTGAAGCTGTCATTGCTAGACTTCCTGTTGCCACATTTTTCCGCTTCCGCTCGGTTTGCCGTAAATGGAATTCCTTGCTGGACTCAGAAAGTTTTTCTCAGCATTGTGCTGAAGTCCCACAAGCCAATCCCTGGTTTTATACCATTACTCATGAAAATATGAATGTTGGAGCCATGTATGACCCTTCCTCGAGGAAATGGCACCACCCTACAATCTCTTTTCTGCCAGCAAAGATGATTGCTTTGCCAGTTGCTTCTGCAGGCGGTCTAGTTTGCTTTCTTGATATTGGTCATAGGAACTTCTATGTCTGCAACCCTTTGACTCAGTCATTTAAAGAGTTGCCAGCTAGGTCAGTTAAAGTGTGGTCTCGTGTAGCTGTGGGGATGGCTCTGAATGGGAATACGACCAGTGGGGGCTACAAGATCCTGTGGTTGGGGTGTGATGGAGAGTATGAAGTTTATGACTCAGTCAAGAATTCTTGGAGTCGACCAGGAAGCATGCCCTCAAACATTAAGCTGCCACTATCTCTGAACTTTCGGTCACAAGCAGTTTCTGTTGGTAGCACACTTTACTTCATGCGATCAGACCCTGAAGGGATCGTATCTTACAACATGGCTACTGGTGTTTGGAAGCAATTTATTATTCCAGCCCCGGTACACCTGAATGACCACACACTTGCAGAGTCTGGTGGCAGAATCATGCTTGTTGGATTGCTGACAAAAAATGCCGCTACTTGTGTGTGCATTTGGGAGCTGCAGAAGATGACGCTCTTGTGGAAGGAGGTTGACAGAATGCCAAACGTATGGTGCTTAGAGTTTTATGGGAAGCACGTTAGAATGACTTGCTTGGGCAATAAAGGTTTGCTCATGTTGTCATTGAGATCGAGACAAATGAACCGGTTAGTTACATACAATGTGATGAGCAGGGAGTGGCTGAAGGTTCCTGGATGTGTCGTACCACGGGGGAGAAAGCGACAGTGGATTGCATGCGGCACTGCCTTTCATCCGTGCCTCACTGCTACCGCTTGATTCCCAATCCTTATTTCAGTTGATGGCAGCATTGGCACTTCAAGGATAGTTTTTCCTTTTTTTCTGAATTTGCCACTGCACCGCATTTATGCGTGGCTGATAACAAGCTTTTGCTGCTAGTTCCTCTTCACCCGGATTTTCTTTGTTGTTTTAATGGAGTAAATGACACTCTATTCTACAAGAATGGCCATTTTCTTTTCTTCTTTATGTACAAACATGTTGATGAATAACTTTAGTTTCTTAAGAGACGTGTTTAAAGTGCAGCAGCTTTATATGAGCTAAGCGCTCTGTCTACCTGTTTGATTATTGTGAATCAGTATATTACTTACACTCAGCGAATTGATGGTTAATTACCGTCGATAACATTTTTTGGGGCCAAACTTTGAGTGAAAGATTGGTCATGCATATTTGGTTTGCCCCGCAGCAGTTCTTGTAAAAAGATTATATTTCTTCTCTTTCGGCCTATTGTTCACTTCAATCACGAGAGCTAAGGGAGCGTTTGGTTTGGGTCATGTTACATTCTCTGTGGGAATGAGTACCATGTCAAGTTATATGTCATCGTTTGGTTGCTCTGACAATAGTGTCAGAGGATATGTGATTACCACAGAGGTTGTAATATGGGTAGGAATGTGAATACCACCTCCTCTTAGGTTATGTTACATGTCCTACCCTTTTGGCTTCAATATTCCTATTTTACTCTCACTTATTTCTCATTATACCAATAAACAATGATATTCATTTTTAGTTTGACAATATTCATATTTAAACCAAAAATAATTGGTAATTTTAATTGAAGAAATTTTAGATTATTTGTATCTTTATATATTTGTCAATTATAAATCTTATTTATCGAATTATTATTTTTATTGTTAATTTTTTGATTTTGTTAATGTTTACTTTTTGTTATTGAATTTATTTAATAGTTTCAAAATGTGCTAATTTAGTTAGAATATTAATTTAATTAGAATATAAGTTTAAAAAGTTTTTTATATAAGTGAAAGCAAACAAGTAAAATAATATATATGTATGTCATATTTCTACATCAACCAAACATAATAATCTAAAATGTCCATCTTTCTAACCAAACACAAAATACACACATTACCAGGACATCACATTACTAGATAATGTAGTGGTAATCTTATATTCACAGATGTAACATCACCCCAACCAACGGCACCCTAAATAATGATTTTAATTAACTTTCGCCCTAAATGGTAAAGAGAGTTTCGCCTTAAATGGTAAAGAGAGCCCTGTGGTATGTCGCTACCGTTCAATCTTCTGTATCGCAAAAATTCGCTTAAAAGTACCAGCAGCTAGTCAGGTTTGCCTGAAAAAAGTTGAAAGGTTTTACTGTCGATGGCCCAGAAAAAGTCCATCGTATTAATATCAGAGGTGCACATTCCAAGAAAATTTTACATCCAAACTTTCGAACCAAAATTTCCATGAACATATCTGTCTGCATCCTACTTGATTAAGGAAAACCATTCGTGAAAATTTTTGAAGCAAATTGATTGGTCCATAAAATATAGGACACCAAGTCAAAACCCTAACCATAATCGGTGCTGACATTAAACAAAAACACCATTAGCTGGTGCTCCTGTTGGTTCAACAACATCATGCAGTGGGAATGAGGGCGAAAAGAATAATTAAAATTGCACAACAAGATGAAGGGGAGATTTTATTCAAAGTCGGAATACTTCACAGTTCACAACATGAGTAAGCATATCTAGTAAATGTATTAGTTTCCCTACAAACTATCAGAAACCGGACACCACAAAACAAGTCTCTTCTGCCATTTCTTAACAACGTATGATGCAGACTTATGCCATGCCTCCGCTGGTCGCAGTCCTGATAATCTGGAAGAGAGCTGTTACAGAAACGACAAGGAAGTTGATCAGTAAATCGTGCAAAACATTTTCATTACCAACTATTTCGGGTGTTTGTATCGCTAGAAAGTAGTAATTGCTAGAAACTAAGTTGTAGTAAATCCCAATTCGGTATTTCAGCATTTACTAGCTAAGACCAATGAAGGCCAAACTCAATAAGAAAATTAAATAAATCAGACATTCACCGAAGAAACAAGACACATTATCCACCGACAAGCACAGAGGAAACTACATCATGAACTAATGTCTTGCACCAGCTATATTAAAAAGTTATTGTTGAATGTTTAAAGCATGAGGAAAAATGATGGTGAAAGATTTAGCTGTCATAAATCTTACATGAGCCGATGACAACGAATATGAAGAATCCAAGCAGCACAGGGCCAACAGGATAATCCTTCGCCTTCTTGGTGCTTGTTTCAGGTACAGCTCCTCTCTTTGTAATGTTCTTCTCGAACCTCTCCACCTTCCTGTCAGCAAGGCGTCTTGATGTTGTCTGCAAAAAACAGAAAGGTTAAAACAGGAATTTTATTTTTTAGTAAAATTTTGTTAAAAGGTCAACTTTCTCCAATCACAGAAAGGAAAATTGTTCTTTGGTGACGGATATTAACATTTATACAATAATAGGATCCATGAGAAAGCCTCTGATTCTCAAATTAGAGAAACTTTGGCGATAAGAGAATTTATAAGTTGACGACGCAGTATGTTAAGAAGTAATGCAATTAAATGTATCGACAACACCTAAAATTGAAGTATTCAAAGAACTTTCAACCGATTTCATGATCAAATTATTAGCATATAAATCTTCTAAATTTAGATCTACAACGCTTTCGTTTCTCTCAGCTAATCTCTCTAAAATCTACAATCGATTTTTCCAGGCGGATTCGAAAATTGATAAATGAAGCGAAAGCAAAAACAAGAAAACTAAAGAATCATAGATCAGATCGATTCAGCTACAAGCAGATCAAGAAAAATATAAAAAAATTAAATTAATAAGAGATGAATGCGAAAACCGGAAATAAATGATCACAAAAGCATTTTGTTTTCTTTAGAAAAAAACAGAAAGAGGAAATCAAGAAAATACCATGATGAGAGAAAGATCAGGTGGCCGGAGACGGTTGCGGAGAAAAAGCGCAGGAAAATTTCAGGCGAATTTCTTATCTTTCGTTTTCCGGCGAGTTCTCCTCGCTCTCTCTTTCTCGCGAAGATCTCCGGAGTTCTGATAATACTACAATGTCAACAATTTCGTCCCTTTATATATAGCGGAACGGAACTGCGGAAGAGACATAATTGAAGGGGTCACGGTTTTAACCAAAAAAAAAAAAAGAAAAAAAATGAAGGGGTCACCGGGCGTACTGCGTAGCGTCACGGACTTCTTCCTGATTGGTCCTAACCCAAATAGCGAAATACGTGGCCCGTCCTAATTGGTTAAGTGAATACACGTAGACGTGTAGCTTTTATGAGACCTGGCAAAAGTAAATAATCGCGTTATCCATTCACGCGTTATTTGACAACAACAATAATAATAATAATAATAATTAGATAATAATAATAATAACTAGATGATAATCCTACGTTATCGTACGAGATGTATAAAATTTTATCATATAATTTTTAACATGTAATTATCAATATAATGACTATAAACATTGATTTTTTTTTTGGTTAAGAGCCTAAAACATTGACTCATTTAATAAATTGATAAAAAAACCTAAACGAAAAGAGAAAAGAATTAAGGGACTGTTTAATAAATTATTAAAAATTTTTAAATTGTTAAAAATGAAAATTATTAACACTTTACTATTTTAAACATGTTTAATAAATTTTGTAGGCCATAACTTAAATGAATTTTTTCAATGAAAAAGTATTGAATTTAAAAAGTAGATAGAGAACTACTTATTATTGAATGATGAAAAAATTAAATACTTTAAGTTTAAAAAACTTTTCTTTTATACTAAATCACCTTTATTTTAGCTATTAATGATTTCAAAAAAATTTTAACATTTATAGATATCAAACAATTTATTTATATTCAACATTTAATTATCAAACAGTTTTTATACACAAATTCAGTCCTTATTAACTTCAGTACTTAAATTTTCAACACTTATTTTTCAGCACTTAATTTTTTCAGTTTATCAAACAGCACCTAACTCTACATATAATTATTAAATGAAATTAAAAAATTAACTTATATATATATATATATATATATATATATATATAAGAAAAATGAAAGGAAAGTATGAGATTAACAAAAGAAAGGATAATTATCTCAAAAACAAAAAGATAGGATAAATGTTAGTATAGTTTTTAAGACATTGAATTAATTACTCGCATTAGATTATTTTCAAAAATTAGAAAAATTATTATATAAAGGAATTTTTTAAACAAAAATTACAAAATAATCCACCTTTAAAACTATACATAATAAGAAGACAAAATGAATTTTTTACACAACATTAATTTGCTTAATGTAAAATGACTATATAAGGAAATTATTAATAAGGAAACTATCACATGCTAGATTAGACCACAAGCTAGATTAGAGGGTCATAAAAAAAATTTGTTATGGGATAGAATTATATTAGAAATGTAGATACTATTACTACTACTATTGAATGTGTATTTGTCTTTTGTTGAACGGCGTTTTAGTGTATGCATTAATTAAAATTTTAATTTTACAAGTGAATTAGAAGATTGACAAGTGTTTTTATAAATATTAATAATTAACAATTAATAATTAATTGGGTAATGAGATAATTGACGATCATCTAACTTTATTTATAGGATTAAAATTTTACTCTGACCATGTAGAAAATAATTTTCTATATTAGATTTATTGAAATCCACACGTATAAAAGATCCAATCAAAACCCGAATTTTTTCTTAAAAAATATATATGGGAACTATGAAGTGCTCAGTTTGACCTCTGGTATGGATGAATTCTATTTATAAGGTGTCTTAAAAATATACATAGGAAATTTGATGTGCTAAGTTTGACCTATCCTGTGGATGAATTCTCTTTACAAGGTATAAGCCATCCGGTGATTAGAAAGTTTTTGACCATTTCTGTCAAAATTTTGGGGGTTAATTATTTAATTTAGGACTTCAAATAAGTATCCAAATAAATAATAGACTCAAATTATAATCCAAAATTTCAAGATCCATTTAAATGAGGACCTAAGTAAATAATTAATTCAAATTAGGATCCGAATTTTTAAGATATACCCAAACAAGCATCTAAAAAAGTAATTGCAATAAATTAAAACTTAAACTTAGTCATTTATAATAAATTAAAGCTTCCTTTGACAATACTACCGTGGTCTTAAGTGTAAGTTACGGTAAGATGCAATTGTCCTACGTAGATTAGAGGAAACTACGGTGAGTAACTGCATGGGAGGGGCTGCGGTGGGTAACTGCAGGGGAGGTCTCACCGCCGCCGCCAAAAACAGCAGTGTTACCAAAAGGAGTCTAAGTCCTCAGATGAAAAATCAGCTATTATCATGCGCACAGGTTAATTTTGATTAAAAAAATGCAATTATACTAATTAAAATTTAAATTATATTAATTAATCTAATAAGGAAAAGGCTAGCAAGTGCCATAGAATACTTGTTAAGTAAAACAATTGAGAAGAACTTTTCTTGAGAACACAATACAATTTATAATTGTGTAATTTTGATTTTTTATTATAATTAAAAATCCTTTTAATAAAGTTTAGCCCCCAAATAAAAAATTTTAATTTCAAGGGTAAACTTTAAAATTTTAAAATATATTATTGTAGGATTTTAGAAAAAAAATCTCCATCAATTTGTCAAAATTTAGAATAAACATAGTACTATATTTAAAAAAAAGGTTTAATCATAAGATTTTATAAAATACCATGTGTACTGCATTTACTGTATAATTATTAGATTAATTAATATTGTTCAATTTTTTATTATTATAATGATATTATTTTTCTGTCAAAATTAACATACGTGCATGAAAAACATTGATTTTTCATCTAAAGAGGATTTAATTTATCACAAATAACTAAATTTAAGTTTTAATTTATTGTAATTATTTTTTGAGGTTCTTATTTGAGAAGGTTTTGAAAGTTTAAATCCTAATTTAAGTCAATTATTTGTTTTCATCCTTATTTGAACAGATCTTGAAAGTTTAAGTTCTAATTTAAACCAATTATTTGTTCGAATCCTATTTGAATAGATCCTGAAAGTTCATATCCTAAATTGAGCAATTAACCAAATCTAGGGAATAAGAAAGTAATGAATGCTTCAATATTTGAATTCAGTTGAAATCTCAATCAAGGATCAAACGTTTTAAAAAAATTTCAAGAACATAATTTTGGATGAAACCAAGCTCTTAGAAGATTTCTAATAGTGCATTTCACAGTTACATACGTTAAGCCTTGATAGGTTAGGTTAGAGCCTTAATAAGGATTTAACCATTCAGCATTCCTTGCTTGCCCCAGAAACTTCCTCAGTTTGAGCCATTCAGTACATTTTAATTTAAATAGACAAAGGACAGATTAACTCTGAGACAACATCAAGAAGATGCTAGAAGAAACAGCAGTATCTGATTCAAAAAGATGGATTCCGGTAAAAGTAATTAATCAGTATAATGATTTAAGCAGTAACTGTATCAACTCACAATCTACACTATTATTGAACCTCTACTCTGAACAATGGTACAACTCTACGGCCCAGTACGGAAGAAAATGAATCCATGATTGTCAAATACCAGGGCAGAGAAAATTTGAGCGAGAAAAGACTAAGATTGAAATAGTAAGAGAGCCAGCATACCACCAAGCTTTGCATGTTAAAGCAAAAACCTGAAGAAGTCCCATGTAGCAGACTGGCACCAGAGTGAGCTTTCATGATGAACTGCAGGAAACCCCAAAACCCCATCAATCTAGTCCTAAAGCATCATCAACTTGCAGATTATTGCAAGGTTAGATATATTTGACATCACCTCCACAAATTTAAGTGCGATGACAACCCGAGGTTGTACACATTGGATGACCATGAAATTGGTTCTACCCCAAATTTACAATAAACATATCATCTCTCCACATCAAACCAGTTAATCTTGAACTCAGTTATTCAGAGCCTTAAACAAGTTAATCTTGAACTCAATTAATCAGAGCCTTATTCAGCATACTCCATCCTCTCGTTGTCTTCAGGTTTTGTAACATTTGCTACAGAATCTATTTCCTCAAGAACTTTAGCACCACTGTCCTCTTCTTCCCTAGATTTTTTGCTATTCTCCCCTAACTCTCTATCACTAGCTTTTTCTACATCCACAACATTTGCTTCATTAACCTGCTTATCATTTTCCAGAATCTCTTCTTCCTTGACATCTCTAATTACCTGAAGAAGTTCCACTGGAGTAGCAGCTGGGTCTAGCTCCCGACAACCCTTTGGAGCATTGGAAGCCTCTTGACCTGTAAGCAAGTATGAAGGAACTTGATGAGAGAAACGAAACATCTCCTCTCTTGGAATCCTTCTAATTTCTCTGTGGTCCAGATGTCGGTGAAAGACTGTCTTGAAACCAGCAACCTTGACAAGAGGAAGAACCGTGACACCTAATTCTTCAGTGTAGTCATCAAGTGCTTCTACCATATCATACTTGTGTATTACTTCATCGGCTGTTAACTCATTCCAGTCGGGGGACCAGTTCCTATAGACAGCCCAAACATCACCTTTTCTTGGATATATACAAATGGAACCCCGTATCCCTTTAGTCCACCTAACCTTGTGTGAAAAAGAATTAAGTGAGCTGTTGATCTCATGCTTTCCTATTCTGAACTCCCCACAGGTTTTTGAGAAACCGGAACCTACCCAATTGAGTGGACCCAATTCACTGTTAGTTTTTGAATTGAGCCAGCTGATCCACATCTTGAATGGATTTAGGGAAATAACATTATGGACCATGGCATAATATCGAGGCATGCCATCATCATCATCATATGCAGCCCATACCTGGTTATCTCCGAAAGATCTTTCAGTTCGATCCTTGTCAAAATCATGAAAATCTGGATCTGGGACATTTATGGACATTGCTTCCAATGTTTGGGCATCAATATCAACACCGGAAGTGCTAGGAAAAGATTTGACATAATAATCCCCATTGATTTTATCAACAAACTCTGCTGACTCGATCTGACCCTGTGCTTCATTGTCTACCAAAGATTTGTTTTGTTTCTCATTTGCATTTACACTATCTATAATATCTTTGGATGCAGTCTTAGCTGCTGACAACGAATTCAATTCATGCAGTTTCTTTTGAATTTCTCTCTTGGCCTTCTCCATTAGCAGACTTTGGATTTCCATCTGAGAGATATCTCTTGAATTATTGTGCTTAGTGGTTCCATTGATGCAACCTGTTTCTAAACTACCTAGTTTAGCTCCAGATAGATTAGTTGTACCTCCATTTACTACACCCACTTGATTGGTAACAATATTACTTCCATGGGTGCTTGCACGACCATCTTCCATGCTTCTCCTTTTCTTAGCAGCATTGGCATATGCGGTTGAAGAAGCACCACTTGCCCTTTTATTGGCATGATGCTTTCTCCGCATGGCCTCTTCTCTTTTCGTAGCTGCCTGTGCTTCCTCCCGCTCTCTCCTCACTTTCTCATATGCCTGCTGAACAACACTTGCAGCTTGAGCTGCAGTTGAAGCACCACCTGTCCTAGAAAAAGGACCCCATTGGAAGTTGCTTTGACTATAAGAATCATGACCACTGAATCCTGCAGCGCTGGAACAGGAGGCATGGTTTGTTCCTGAATTACTTGTGCTTTTCTTAGCTGGTTGACTATTTGAGTTCTGCCGTTGCTGCGAAAACTTCCAAGGGGTAGGTGCAGATCTAGTGGGGGGAGCAGTTTCTAGAGCCAAAAATGGCTCATGGCAGTTGGGGCACAATAGATTATGATTAAGATACACCCTCAGATACTCATACTGCATTTTGCATCGATGACAGACGGTCCAGAAGGTATTTGGCTTTGGCTTATGAGATGGCTTATGAGATGGGGTAGCGTTTGAAGACTGACCAGCCAGGTTTGACGATCGACCAGCAGGGGTTGAAGACTGAGCAGCACGTGGGTTACTCTTGGAAGTCTTCATACTTGGAGTGGTTGTTTTTGTGATATTGTAAAAACCGTTTGCTGCTTTTGCTGCTGTTGAAGCCCCACTAGGTGTTGAAACCTTGTGCATCACTTTCCCATTCCTCTTTTGGTCATATGCCAATCTCCTAGCCTTATCAGACAACAAACTCCATGCCTCCGAAATAAGTTTAAATGCCCCATCAGCTCCTACAGACTTATTTTTATCCGGATGAAGCATTAGAGCCAGCTTCCTATATTGCTTCCTCACCGTGTCATCATCGGCTTTTGGATTCACACCGAGTATGCCATACCAATCCGCTTCCCCACTAATTTTGTTCTCCGCAGAAATATGAACATCTAGTGTTGCTATCATTTGGGGAATACCCTCAAGCCCAGGATACAAATTCTGGGCCTTCAAAGCAAATTTCTTTGCCCCAGTGATATCCTTTGCAATGAACTTCTTCTCTGCAAGCTCTTTAGCCCTAGTGGCCTCATCTTTATTGCACTCCATTTCAATTTCCCAGCGTTGCTCTCCAAAAGAGCCACCAGAAAATAAATTTTAAAAATTTCAGCCACCTTACTTTCCAGTTCCTCTAATTTTGTGTTTTAACATATCAGACAAGAAGAAAAAGCCCAAAGCCGACTTCAAAACAGGTACAAACACAACAGTCGTGAGCAAACACACTGCCCAAAATCATAAAAACAGGGTATCTCTGCAAAAAAAAAAAGGAAAAAACGAGTTGAAAAGGCAAGCAAATATCACCAACAACAAAACCCTTTTAAGAAGAAAAAGCTAAGTCAAGTTATTCATTTCCAACAAACAAACTCGACCATCCTAAGAGAAAATCAAATACAAAGCAAAGAGCTGGTGTTATATGCAATGCTCTGCCTCCTGCATCAGCTATCAGGCAAATTTTGTAGTCAAAGATACATCGAATGGCTATAGAGAAACGTTTAAGAATAAAACCAACCCAAACCAAGAATTACGACGAACACTAATCCAAATTAGCACGCAACTAACATCCATGGATCTAAGTTAAATCAAGTTTCTAGCTTCAGCGAAGCCAAAAAGCAAACAAGGCAAATACAATTTATCAATGAAGAAAGATCCACAATTTTTTTGAGATATCGAGTGATCAGCTCATGAAGAGCATTTTTCAGAACAAAAGAGAGTGAAATTATTACCTCATCATAGGAACAGGGCTAGAAGATGGAAGGTTCTTTTGTACCAGAGACAGAGAGAAAGACACCATGGACATACCTCCATCACCAATTCTTTTTTCTTTTCTGCCCCTCTTTTCTGTCTCAAATCTTAAAAATTGCCCCAAAAACAGGACCTTTTCCCAAAACTCCTCTTAAGTTAACCCAGAGACAGAGAGGACAGGCCTGTCTCTGAACAATAGAAAAACCTTTCAAAACAATTTTTTCTTTTTAGTGGTATAAGCTTTCTTTGGTCTTTCAATTTGCATTCCCTTTTCTTGTTAACCCTAGTTGATTGAGAATGCTAACCACGGTTAAATTTTAACTCTTCAAATGAGTTTACAACTTTGCCAATACCCATGTTAACCCTAGTTGATTGAGAATGCGAACCTAGTTGATTGAGAATGCTAACCATGGTTAAAATTTAACCCTTCACATGAATTTACAACTTTGCCAATACCCATGTTAACCCTAGTTGATTGAGAATGCTAACCATGGTTAAATTTTAACTCTTCACATGAGTTTACAACTTTGCCAATACCCATATTATGGCAAGGTTTTTGGTGTGGTCGATTCTTCCCTTCTTGAGATCAAAGTGGTTACCATTTAATTCGAATTGTGGAATCAAATCCAACTATGATCTCAAATATTAGAACTGAAATTGCGATTTGAAAAGTTCTAATTTTTTTTTTAATTTTTACATATAATATTATATATTTTTTAAAAAATCAAAATCGAATCGTTATTTAATTGTTCGTATCTAGTTATAAAATTTTTAAAGTTAAGCCGAACTTTAATCCGATCTACTTGAAATTTTCTAAAATAAAATTTTAATAAGCATGTTTATTCTTGTTATATAATCTATCTAATACTAATATATAATGTTAATAATTGAGTGTGATGGTGTCGCAACTTAAATCGGATATCAACTCAGTAACTAAATGACTAGAAACCCTCTTTTTTATGATTTTAAGTTTAATTTTAATGGTTAATATGATAATCTACCACTTTATAAAGATCAATCTTTATATGAAAAAGGTTTTTTTTTTGGGGGGTAACAAGAGATGTTGAAAACTAATCTAACTTAATTCCCCTCAAAAATGCCACACCCATGCATCCACTTCCAATCTATCCCGAAGCTCCTCAGGTGAGTCCAGAAGAATATCAAAATCAGCATCTAACTGACATTCCGATTTCGTCAAAGCAATAGCACAAAAAAAATTCCACTTCTAAAAAAATTTTACTCACTTGGAAAAATCACCTCCAAGAAAGAAAGAAAAAAAAAACAGAACAAAACACTGCCTTCTCCCTCTTATTTTCTTTTAAGTGGTTAAATTCTAGTTGCTACAGAAGGAGCTCTTATTTCGTTTTGTTTCTTGTTATTAAAATATAAAAAATTGACAGCTGAGCATTTATCGCAAGCAGTTAGTGCATCTCCACTTTACCCAAAAATCAAAATAATAAAATTGAAATCCCGTCGTCACTAGACGTCGGTGTGGTTAGGGGGACCGTGGTTCAATTTCGAATTGTTGGTTTCAATTTTATGTTTTTTGGAATCAGAATCGGAATCTTAGGTGATGGTATCGATTTCAATCCGATTTTAATTCGATTCCGGTTCCAAACCGGAACCTTAACTTTTTTTCCCTTTTTTGCAATTTTTTTACTTTTTTAAATTTAATTAAATTTTAGTTATATAATAATAGATTAAAGTAATTAAAACAAGTAATATATATATTAATGAAGTATAAATTATTAAAATTTATTAAATATAAAATATATATTAGTGAAATAATTTTTTGTCGTTATAATTATAGTATATAAATAATAAATAATAATATAATACATTTATATTGAATTATGTATGTGGTATTATGATGTAAATATAAATATAACTATAAAATGTATATACTAATGCTAGATTTGGAAGGGCGGTGCGATTGGCTCTTGTACGATTAAAATGATGAGATTAGATATTGTACATATGAGATTGTGATTATGGTAGTGAGATTAAAATTAATTGTGAAAAAATATGTATTTGATGAAAACAGCGGTAACGATGAAGTGAAAATATAAAATGACCATTAAGGGTATTGTATAAATTTATATTTTGCTTTTATGTAAGAGGATAGTTTTGAATTTATCCTAAAGCATTGAGGGTAAAAAGGTGAAAAAAAAAGTTGACAAAGTCCACTGACGCACTGGACATTTAGCTCCAGCCCAATTTTGGCTTTGCATTGGTGGGAGTTGTTGGCCACGTCAGCCAACTGTCGCCATCGGAAGACAGCACCTAAAGCAACTCTAACGTATAACACCAAAATTTACATGATTTTGGTGTTAAAAAAAAATATTTGAAGAATATGCTTACATCAAAAATTTTTTCACTCCAATGTAATCTACATCAAATTGGTGTTAAGAGTGTTTTGAGACAATAAAAGAGGTATTTTATAATAATTATTTATAAATAATTAGCGAAAATATATATATATATATTTAATATTGGTATCATTTTAAAGGTTTTAATGAAATCTTTTTAATGATATTTTTTTTATAATAATTTAACTTTAAAATTTAAATATTTATCAAAAAGAAAAAAAAAACAAATTTAGTGTTACACTGTAGCTAACACCAAATTGGTGCTCTTGAAACACGTGAAATTCCGTGTTCCTTACAGTGATTTGCACCAAATTTTAACACCATTTTGGTGTTTTGGTGTTACATTGGAGATGGCCTAAGGCTCCAATTTCCCCGTTTCGGTGCATTTAGGGGCACCGAAACGGGCTCCCAAACATACCCTAATACATATATATATATATTATATCTTGTTATTATTATTATTATTATTAAGAAACTATTATTATAAATAATTTTATATAAAAAAAAAGCAACTGCCGATACCATAACCGAATTTAAGGTTCAATTTCGGTTTTGATGGCCACGACTTCGGTTCATTCCATCGTTCGAACCGAACCGTGACACCTCTAGGTGTGTGGTTTAGTTACAGTGTCTAACCAATAACCAGAGGCTTCGGTTCTTGGAACCTTGTAATTTGAATTAAAACCTTTAATTAACGATTTGGTTCTGATTCTAAAACAGTTCCTATTCTAGTTTGGTTCTTTTTTTTAATATATATATAATTTATATATGTATGTGCATCTATATATATATATAATTTATAATATATACATAAATGTGAATTATATAAGAGGTTTATTTTTATTAAATATTTCTTTTTCTTTAACATATTTCAAAACTATCATTGAATTTGGACTCTACTTTTTACATTGAGCTTTTAAAAACTAAATAATTAAATATTAAGATTTTAAATGGCTTTTACTTATTGTTATTTAAGAATACCGTTGGTTTAAATTGAGTTTTACACAATTAAAAAGTACAAAATGTCATGGGTCATTATAGTTTAATTTAAATATTTAATTATCATTCTTATACATATTATTTTATAATGCTAAAAATAAAGTAATATAACCCTCTATTAAAGTTATTCCCTAAAGGAGCTTATTTAGGCTATTCACACCATCATTTTTTTTCTTTTTGTAAATTTTTTATATTTTATGTTTTTGACTATTCACTATTCACTTTCCTTGAAAAACACCTTTTCCTAAAAAATTAATGCAATACTTTTTTATTTGTTAACAAAATTAACTTAATTCTTCTTTTAATGAATATATATACATGGACTTCAATCAGAAATGAATTAATATGAAAAAAGAATATGAAAGTTTTTAATTTATCCGTAACGAAATTTATTTTGATTATTCACATTATCATTTCATTCTTTTTTTTTTAAATCTTTGTATTTTATATTTTTAACTCTTTACTTTTCATTTCTTTGAAAAATATTGTTCCTCTTCCTAAAAATATTAATATATTTCTTTTTTTGTTAACAAAATTAATTTAATTTTTATTAAAATAATAAAATAATTTATTAAATTAATAAAAAGATCACTAAAACATTATAAAATTAAATTAAGTGGTTTTTAGAAAACAAAGAAAAAGAAATTTGAACTGATAAATATAAACAATTAAAGAGTAAATACATCGTTAAAACATTATAAATTTTAATTGAATAATTTTTTATAGGTACAAAAGCTAAAATTTTATTAACTCAACAATATAAGCAGTCATTCAACAAAGCATCAAAAAGCCAACTTAGCCCTTCCTCAACTCATACATAAATGTATAAATAGTTTTAAAAGTAAAGGAAGAAGAAAAGTCTATTAATTTTAAACTCATATATAAATGTATGAAATGAGTATGAAAATTAATTTAAAAAATAAAATAAAAATTTAAAAATATGATATGGCACAACCTATGAAGCCCTTTTGGGAGACAACTTTTATATATTGTTATATTATAGATTATAGATATCAAAGTTATCTTTTTTGAAATAATCACTACAATTATATTCACATTTTAATCAAATACATATGATTAATTTTATATGTATATCCGCTGCATTAACGCGAACATTTCTTCTAGTTTAATTTAAATATTATTTTTATATAAATTACTGTATTATCTTTAATAAAATGTATTTGAAAAATTAATATAATAATAAAAATATTAGATGAGATTCTTAAAAAATATATATTATTAAGAATGTGTTTTATTACATGCAGTGCACTTAACACATAGACTAGTATGTACATAAGTGTGTGTGTGTATATACAAACCAAAATCAGAACCATAAGTTCCAGTTCCATTTAGTGAAAGTAAATCGAAGCCTTAAATGTGTCCGACTCTGAAGTACTCACATCTACCATCTTCATAAATTAAAATTAAAAGTGGGAACACATGAAATGGCTTCATTTTAACTTTAATATATGTGTTACTACATCCGTCCAATTTTATCTATCTTTTTTTGATCAAAATACCCTAAGCTTTAACTATTAATTATAACAAAAATTATATAAAATTAAATTTTGAAAAAATAAATTTTGAAAAGTTTAAGATTTAAAATTTTTTAACTTTATTTTTAAAATATTTATAACTTTATAATTTTTTTTATAATTAATGGTCAAAATTTAGAGTATTTTGATAAAAAAAATACAGAAAAAATAAGACGGAAATAGTAAATTATTATAAGACACCATTATTATTATATAATTCTTATTATTCTACATACATGAGGACATCTTAGAAGCAGTTCATCAAGATGAGTTTGAGGCCCCATTTGTTTCATTATTTCGACGGAGCCAACTGCACCGAAACGTTGCTTTGCGGCGGAGTTTGCATCGAAACGGTGCTTAAATAGCATAATGGTGCGATATAGTTTGCTCGCACCAAACAGTGAAAGTTTTCACTGGAGTATTTTGCTCTAGTGGGGGGTTAACTGACCCTTTCTATTTTTTTTCCCCCTTTACCTCACCTTTTATCATAGTTATCATCGTTATCAAATATTTTTTTTCCCCCTTTATCAATCTTAATTGGTTGAATCGATGAACCAGCATAGGAACTAATCCGATTCTTCAATTAGATTAGATATGCAATTGATCTGCTGAAAATCACTTTGAACCGATAGGTCAATTAGAAAATCAATGAACCGGTAATTTTTTATTGAACCGATTGACTTTTGTTTTTTGAGATAAAATAATTCTAAAAAAAGATTTGAAAATTTATTTTTATTACAATTTTTATATTACATCATCATTTAATCAAAATATTTAATTAAAAAAATTTTAATGATGAAATAAATTTTTTTAAAAAAATCAATACATTAAAATTTTAATAAATAAAACTTTAAAAAGTCTAAAGTAAATAAATTTTTAAAGTTAAACTTGTTTAATATAATTTTTTTAATCATATAAAAACATTTATAAAATTATTTAAATATGTATTTTATTATTTATCATATTAATTAAAATATTTATAATTAACCAACATTAATGCAATGACCCAACTCCTTGACCGGTTCATTATTCGGTCCTGTTCTGATAACTGTGCCTTTTATAAATGATTCAGTGGGTTGCCTGACCCTTTCTTTTTTTTTCCCCCACTTTATTTTACCTTTTATTTTATTTTATCTCTTGTTATATTCTTTCTCTTAAATTATACTCATAATGTCATTTTTCATTCTCATTTTATCGTCATTGTTATTTTATCAAATATATATATTTTACCGTTAATTTTGTTCTCACCACTAAAATTCTAATCTCCACTATAAGTATCTAATCTTACCATTTTAACCTCACTGGAATCAATCTCACTGCTTTATCAAACGGAACCTTAAAAAAACATGATTGGTTGAAAGGAGTATGACAGTACAAAATGAGTAGTTTACTAAATTACCTTAATGTATTTAGAATAATTATATAATGGTGTCTTACTATAATTTAACACATATATTAAAGTTAAAACAGAGCAATTTCATGTGGGTCTCACTTTTAATTTTAATTTTTATTATTTTAATTTATGGGGATTGTAGATGTGGCCACTTCAAAACCAAGCATATTTAGAGGGTATTTGATAGTTTGCACATCAAACCTTTACATGTAAATCGCATGTAAACTGTAGGGATACAATCACTTTACATGTAAAATCATATTATATTATTTAGTTAGATGTGTAATTCATTTTTAAATTACATGTAAAGTATTTGTGATATTTGGTTTAAAAAACAACTTTACATGCAATTTAAAAAGTAAATTACCAAATTATCATTTTGTTAGTTTGCAATTTAAAAAGTAAATTACTTAATCATAAGTTTTTTGTAATTTTATATTTAAATAGATTTTGCACCTATTATGCAAAATATTTCACCACCCTCCCCCATGTAAAGTATTTTACATGTACAATGCAAAATGGCTAAAAGAAATACCCTACAGTTTGCGTTAAAAATTCATACCAAATAGTGTAAATACTTTGCAGTCCTATGCTTTACATGCAAAGTATTTATTTTGTATCATACCAAACGCCCCCTTAAGGTTTTGGTTCAATTCCATCAAATGGAACTTGAATATGTGGTTCCAATTTTGGTAAAAAAGATATGTTAAAATTTTATAAAAAATTATTTAAATGATTAAAGTTAAATATTTGATTCAATAGTTGATTGGCCATATTGTATGTTCTACTAAAACAGTTAAATTTTAGTTTTTAGGCAGTCTTATATTGTTCATGAAATAATAAAAGGGAAAGAAAAAAAGAAGAAGCTACGTCTTACACAAAAAGAAAGTAACTCTTTCCACCAAAAAAAGGGCAAAAAGAAACTCTCAAGCACGTAGTTATGCACTTTGCGCGGACGAATTCAAATTGGGTGAATCTTGAAAGCAACCGAAAGCAAGCAAAGCAGCAGCAGCCTCAGCCGCGCTATAGGACCACGCAAAATGTGTGGATTTAAGGGTATGTTCGGTGAGCCCCAATCAGTGCGTTTCGCACCGGTGGAGCTCACCGCACAACAGTTTTGCTGTTTGGCAAGTGCCTCCATGGTGGATTGGGTTATGTCCACCGCACTGTAGGTGCAGTTGGCAACGTAATCGCACCAGACGTCAAGGGTTCCAGTGGAAAAAACGCACTGGAGTTCCTTTATTAATTTCATTTTGGTCCCTTTGTTTGATCATTCTCTTTTTTAAATATAGATTTAATTTAATTTGTTTAATTTTTCTCATCTTTAATGTCTTTTTTTTATAATAGTGTTTCTTCTTCTATGTGAATTATTTATGATTGAAAAAAATTTATGGCTTGCTAAAAAAATATTAATTTATTTATAGATAAAAATATAAAATTTTATAATATTTATTCAAAAACTGTTTTTTTATTATTTTTATATGAAAAATTATTAAAGTTCATAATAATATCAAGTAAATGCAAAAATATACATAAAAAATTATTTATACACATTCAATTTTATGTCATTAATTGTCATTTTCACATCTTATCTTATTGTCACTGTATTTTTTTACCGAACATAATTTTCTCATTGCAAGGTTTAATTTCACAACTACATATCCCAATTTCACCACCGCGATAGCGATAAAACCGTCACTACAATTTTTAATCTCACTATTATCAATTTCACTGTTATGCCTAACGGACTCTTAGTCAAGCGAGCTTTGAGGATGTCTGGCCTTCCAATTTATTAAGGAAAAGCCCATGGAAAGCCTAGATTCCTAGAGGACACCAGCCCCAAAAATTTGGGCTTCTAGTGGGCCTCAAACCTCAACCTGGAGAAGCTACAGCCCATGACACTATGAGGGTCTTCTTCTCTGTTCCTGAGATTGACATGCCCAATTCAGGCTCAAATCGAGTTCGTCCATCAATCTTTTATCAACGGACCCGTTCTGCAGGTGACAATGACCATTTCCCATTTCGTTAGTTTCCGTTTTGATTTGCACTTTTGTTTTACGGTGTTTGGCTTTTATCTGGCTGGTTGTGGAACAAGAACTATTTGCTTTGCAAGTTTAGGTGGGTAATCAACTGTCAATTCAGTTAAACAGCTTCTCTAGATTAGAATGGGCAATTATAGATTAATGGACATTTATACTATGTTTGGTATGAAGTAAATAAGGAGGAAAGAAAGTGAATGAGGAAATATAACTTTTCTTTGTTTGGTAGGATAGAAATACAAAGAAATTGGAAGAAAATGAGAGAGTCAATTTCCTTAGAAATCATTTTCGTCCAAATTGAACGGAATAGGAGGGAAAGAGAGTAGTTATTAAGTCTAACAAATAAAAATGACTATTACACTCTTAAAATTTATTTCTAATTACAAAATTTATCATTACAAGATATTGAAAGTAAATTTTTAATTAAAGAGTAAACAATGATAAAATGGTCATATTAATTAAAATAAATTTTCTTTCTTTCCTTTCTTTTTTAGGGTAATTTAATGAATTCTCGTTATATCAGATAAATTTTTAAGCACAAACATTAATTGAGAAATCATCAAACAAAGAAATTAAGACACTACAAATTAAGGAACAAACAAACTAAACTAATATATAAATTAGACAAAACCCATACATGATTTATACATGGTGGGACTTGAACCTGAGACCTCAAGACTTAGGGAGAGTGCTCCTACTACTCCAACTAGAGTTCAGGTGCTTCTTTCCTATTTCTTAGTTATACCAAATAAAGGAAATAATCAATTTTTTTCTTTCTTTCTTATTTCTTTCCTTATTACCAAATATGATGAAGGAAATATAAATTTCTTTCTTTTTCTTATTTATTTCATTTTCTTACCTTTTTTTTTTTTACTATTTCTTTTCCTCCTATCAAACATAGGCTTAGGCTTGAGTTTTTAAAACAACAAGATCAATCCTCAAAGGCCCACTTATACTTTTTATTAAGTGGCCTATAATTTGAGTTTTGTTTAGAATAATATTTCTGGGGTTGAAGGATAACATCAAATTGGTGCAACTATCACCTCTTGACAATCTGAGTGCTTTCGTATTAGATATCATTTCAAGCATCATTAATTTTTTGATAAAAAAGTTGGTTAAGGCTCATTGGAGTTTTCAATTGGAAGGGTTGGCAGTTGATGTTGATTTAGTGAAAGGACTCTGATAATGGAGATTGTAATGGTGGCATGAAATGAAAGGGGCTAGGACCCTCTATCACTTCATTTTATGTCTTGCTGCTTGATTGGTTTTGAGGTTGAAAATCTTTGACCGGCCTGTTCTAATTGGAAGAGAAAGGAGCTTGAATACATCTTTGTAAAAACTTGGTGGCAGTGAATGAACCTTGCAAGTAAAAGTGTATTTTAAGAGAGCCCGTCTCAATGTCTAGGCTGTCTTCATGACTTTCTCTATAAGCTCATGAATAACTGCTTTGCATTTAAAAGCATATGGCTAAGTTCACGTGTTTATATGACATCAATGTCCTAGCATGAAGAAGGTTCCTTCCAGTGTGACATCCCAGCATTAATGATCGCTTTAAAGGATAGTACTAGAATCAGAATTTGCCCTTTCAAGACAAAAGGAAGCCAGACTTTCAAAAGAACCTTAAGATAACAATTGCTTCATCCAGAACTTGTTATTAACCTCAGTCACCTAGGTAGCTTAGCTGTAAAATCCTTTCTGATATTTCCTCTCCAACAAGCTTTGAAGTTACAAAAGATAATCTCAAACACCAAAAGAAAACAATGGATAATGTGAGAAGCTGTGCTGCATTTTTTTAAGATGGCATTACCAGTAAAAGAACCGCTGACTTTGCCAACAGTTATGACCGGGCAAATGTCAAGATTTTCTTTAGAACAACCGTCTCAGCTTTCAAATTTCCTCGTATATAATTATACAAATGGTATTCAGACCTCTCCAAGAACATTGAAGCTCCAATACATGGTGCTTTCTGATCAGTCTCTTAAATCTTTCAAATAGGTTCTGGCAGCTACTGCTGCTTGTCTCGCAGTATTCTTGCTGAAGCAAATCTCAAATTTCTCTTTGTTTTTTCTTCTTTTTGTTGTTTATTGCTCAGAGAAACTCTTCTTGGTCATTTTCTATTTAACAGATTTAATTTGTAAGCTTTACGTACCTGCTAGTCTCTCACAATTTCTATCTAGAGTAGATTTATTGAAGTTTTGAGATTCCTTAAATTGTTGATATGGTATCTTCGTTATTGGTTTCCATTGAGATTTTATTAAGACACTATTATTTTTAAACTTTGCATATATTTGACATGTTCATGCTAAGCTACAGAATTATTTGGAGAGAATCAGTAATAGTCGGAATATGCCAATCAACCATCTCAAGTTTACTCAGGGGATAATGACTCAAACCCTGGAGTTTAAGACTCAGTTAGGAAGTTAGTTAATCTATGGTGTTTTTGACTAAAGATCCTATTGAAGAAGAACAGTACTGTTGTCAATCCTATCTTTAGCTAGCATCAAAATTTCCCCCAATATTTAGGATTTTCACCAAAGCGTTTGACATGTTAATGCTCAAGGAGATTTCTCTTTTCTTTTTCCCTTTATAATTGAGCCTGAGACAGCCTTTGTCTGGTTTAAGGGAGAAGAAAAAGAAAGAATCCTTTAATCGATGGGACTGTTGTGATGCTGGGGATCCTGCTGTTGATAATATGGATTTCAAGAGCAAAGGTTGTATGCTGGCCTGGTAGTTCCGGAGATTCTATTCCTCTGCATGTTCGTGATGTTGGACCTCATATGGTCTGCACTCTAGTAATTTGGGACACTAAATTTGGCGTATACTGTGTTGAGCATGTTTGCACTATTATGGTGGATATCCTTTCCCATGAAAATACAGCTAATTTTCTCCAGTTTAGGGCATCACAGGAAATTCCCTGGTAAAGGGTTTGGTGCTGCGCAATGAAGACCAATCATTGTAATAGTGGGGGCTAGTTCTGATCTAATCCAATTCAATTTCTGGGTCAGCTAAAGGTAATAGGAATATAAAATGTAAAAAGTAGATATTGGTGCAAAATCATCTCTGTGCTCAATAATTAAGAAGTTTCCTCCATGTGTCCCAACCTAGATGCTTAAAACCTCTGAATTTAGATGTTACATTGTTAACTGATAGCTACCTCCTAACTATGGAAGTTTCTTAGGCTATACCCTGTTATGCTTTCACTGTAATTTGTTTAAGTATTCAATGGAAGTAGCTTGGAACTGCAGAAAATATTATATCATTTCACCCAAACCATGCCAACTTCATTGATGCCATTTTGAGAAGCCTTTTCATGAAATGCTTTGGTTAGTGCTGCCACATCTGATATCTCTATCCAGTAAGATTTTTGTTTAATTTCCAAGTAGATCTTAGTTTGTTGTGTGTGACTAAAAAATGCTCGAGAATTGTTGTGTCATACCAGGCTATCTGGCTTTGCTGATTAAGAGGTCACTAGAATGGGCGACAACATTGATCTGCAGTTTTAGCTAGGATAGGACCTGAACTTTTATGCGGTGGCGAAGTTTCACGTGTAAGTATTTCTCAAGCAGCCTTTTCTATTTTTGATTGTAATTCTCAATTAGCTCTATCTTGATGTCACTATATCAAAAACTGTATTTGACAAGAACCGGAAAAGGTTAAGATAAAGTTCATGACCCCACAGTTTCTAACATGAACACCTGGAGCTGGAATGAATCGTCTTTAACCCTTCAATAATTTTAGTTTGTCAAATATTATTTGTCCCACTTGGAATACATCAAATAGTCTTATTGTTTGAAGTGAGATGGTCCATTTGAGTTAGCTTACCGGAGGTATACTACTGTGGTCATTGATGAGAATGTTAGGTTGGGAGATGGGAACTGCCTTCAATGTTTTGCTATTCGAAATTAGGACCCATCGGGCAGGCACATGTCCACTTACAGAATCCTCGTCAATGAACTTGATCACTTGGTTACTTGTTGCATGTAATGATTTTGATGTGGGAGGTTGATGTCTTCTTCTCTTTGCTTGGTGTCACTCGCATTTTCGTTTCTTTTACTGGGACAACAATGATTGAAACTACCATTTGCTTGGCCTGCAGATTGTGACCAAATTGGCGGACCCAGTGTCAATACTAGCATTTCAAAAGGCTCCCTTGATGGATTCCTTATCATATATAAGCCAGAATTACCAATTGCTGCAAGTGCTCTCTGCACCAGCCAGGGTGCCTGGTTGATCGTCAACTGTGACATGTGTAAAAGGCAAAAGGTTTCCTCTTTATCCACTGTTCAACAAGAGCCACGCGTCGTGGCCAACAACATCGTCTGTGTATTCCAAATTCATCTCATTCTCACGAGTTTTACAGGAAAAGCACGCTTGTATTTATCTGGCTTTCCAACTGCATTTAGCAATTTTACGAATTCAACCTTTTTTACACATTCTCTCCTGTTGCAATTCAATTTCAACCTTGGAAAGAAAGAATCAATGTAAAGTCTTTGGACGCATATAATGATTTACACGTGAAAAGACGAAAATGATACGATTTAAACAACTGTTACATGTGCATCTTCTTCAGGTTTATAAGAATGTTGGCCATCTGGAAACTCACTGTTCTCAGGAGACAAACCAGACAGGGAGTAGTAGCTGATGGTTCTTGCAGTTTAATTAACATATCTGAACTTGTGTTAAGAGACAGGAACTATGGTTTATCTGGTAAAAAACCTATGGATCAACTTTCAGACAGGTTCTTTCACCAAAAAGGCAAAAAAAAAAAAATTCAGACAGGTTCTTCGGATAATTATATCAGAGTTCCACTTTACTTTTGCATTATTTAGATAAGCCAAAAAAATGCTTATGATTGGTGCAGCTATTGCGGTATGAGTCATCCAGGAAAAAGAAGAGAGAATGAAGAAACAAAAGCCAATTTTATTTGACACACAAGGGCATTCGGCGCTTGGGATAGGCATATGCTTTATCGCCATTTTTTGTCACTTAGATTAATGATGCCCTCGCTTGCATTAAGCAAATGCTGGGAAATTCTTTTAATCCTCATTTGCTGCTGAAACATTATTTTTATAGCTTTCAAAAGGAGTTTTGAGGTGTTGGGCTTAAAGAGAATAAGGTTGGGCAAATTCCCACCAATCTATCACGTGGAGGCATCGCTTTCATAGACAGACTAATGGGAGCGTTGGTCCACCATCGAAAATGTTCTGTGGACAAATATCAACATTTTTTTTTTCGGCCAAGGACAAATATCAACATTAATAATTTAATTTAATTACTTTAATTTTTATATATAATCAACTCTATTAAGTCTCAACTAGTTTAAATCTAATTAAAAATGTTTTAACACTTTAATCTACAGTTATCTAGAACGGGATACATTATGATATGTGCTATGAATAAGGGATCGTGGTACGTAATTTATAAATTTATGGTATTAAGGGATAGATTTAGATGATACGATATTTTGGATTGTGATATGCTTAAAAAAATTTATTGGATTGTTAGTTGTATATATCATGTAGAATTTTTATAAATATAAATCAATCTTTATAAACAATTAAAGTATATAAAACAATTGTAACCAAAACATAAAAAAATTTGATACATAAATATATGAATAAAAAATTTTACTGATTAGTTGATTGTTAGAAAATTTATGAAGATGGCTTATGTTCTAATCTTTATTCAAGTAATAAATAATTTATCCGCAAGTTTTATCTTTTTCTATTTATAACACTCATCATCTTCATTTTACTCACTATTTATACAAAAAAAATATTAAACATTCAAAATCAAATTTAGTAAGAAAATTAAGTGAATAATTTTTTTGTTTTATTTATTTAAAATTCATCGCTTTTAATCTTAATTTCTTCAAAATTTTAAATTTTATATAAAAAAATTCGAAACTATCAATTTCATAGAACTGAATCGAAAATTCATAGATCCTAAAACGTAAAAGTATCATAATTCGGATCGAAGATCCTGAATAATGATTTCAAGAGAATGGAGGGATCCAGTTAACTATGCTTTAATCCAAGTTCTTTCCACGTCCGCTCATCTGATGGTCTGTATTAAACCTCGTGGGGAAACGTGGTAAGTGCCCTGGCAGCGTCCGGCGTCTTGACATGGCCTGCAAAAACAAAACATAATACTAGTACTTTAACTAATTAGCAGTAGCACAAGATAATTGATTGAGTAATTAAAAACATGTTTAAAATTAAACATGGGAAAATGGTTGGATTAGGATTAAAGAGAAAGGGGTTTCAATCATAGTTATCGGATTCCCTCCACCCCTTGGAATTGTGATTTGGAATCCTCGATCCACATCATGGTACTTTTACGTTCCGCGATCCTGATCTAATTTCATGAAAATAACGTTTCAAATTTTTTTTATATAAATTTAAAAATTTAAAGAAATTAAGATTGAAAATGATGAATTTGAAACAAATAAATTAAAAAAAACTTATTCACTTAATTTTCTAGCTAAATTTAATTTTGAATGTTGGATTTTTTTGATAGAATTGATGGGTGAGATAGAAATGATAAGTGTTATGAAGAAAAAAAGACAAAGTTTACTGGTTAGAATCTAAGCCATTTTCATAAACATTATAACAATCAATCAATGAGTAAATATTCTTGATTGATTCAAATATTTATGAGCCAAATGTTTTGGTTGTAATTATTTTATATATTCTAATTATTTATAAAGATTAATTTGTATTTACAAAGATTTTACATGATATATACTATTAACGACCCAAAAATTCTTTTAGACGTACCACGATTTTGAAACATCGTACCATCTAAGTCTATCCCATTTCGTATTATAAAATTTATAAGTTACGTACCATGTTTCCATATTTGTATTATGTACAGAAACGAATCCCGTTCCAAATTACTATGGTTTCATGGAGATGGATACTTTTTCGGTAAAAATGTTTAGGAACAACGTAAAGTAATGATATCCCCTCTTATGAAGATTTAGAACTCTAAATTTATAAAGTTTTTTGAATTTATAAATTATCTTTAATGAGACTGTGGTCGGTATAATTCGAATATAAATTCCTTTCATAATTGATCCATACTTTTACCATTTCAATGAGACCGTGGTCGATATAATTCGAATATAAATGTCTTTCATAATTGATCTATACCCTTACTACTTTCACCGCTCCGTTGGATGGGATGCCTTTCTTTATCGAAACTCTAATAAAGCCCTTTATGCTTCATTCCTTCGCCTCCCATGTTGACGACAGCAACTCGTCAGCTCTCTCTTTGGACAAATGGTGGGTGCAATGCCGTAATCTCTGACGCTTGCTACTTAATTAAAGTACTTATTATTATTGAAACCCGTTTGCCAGAGGGTTCATGAGAATGACCTAAGTCTGTTTAATTATTATATTCTGCTTTTGGGGGTGACATTGAACTTTCATTTGTCATCATCCCCTTTTGCCTTTTCCCTATCAACCTTCCAAGTTTAAAAACTCATTGATTTTTGTTTCATTTTTCAATCTCATGTTTGAACAAACTTTCTTTTAGCTCATTTATATTTATTTGTTTAATCTTTGTTAGTTTGAAGTCTTCAACCTTAGATTAAAGACTCCGGGTTTTAACGTATAACTACAAAAATAAATATTTTTTATATAAAAGATTTAAATTTTAATCGCCAAAATTAAAAGTTCAACATTTTACCAATATACCGTATCACATAATTGTTGACTGAAAGTAAATATTTTTCATTAACAATTTTTGTCTTTTCTTTTGTCAAAGCCAATATTAAAACAACCCATTTTCTGTCACATTCTTTTTTTCTTTTGCCCTTTTATGTCTTTCCTGCTGCATGCCTGAGTCATATTGGCAGCTTGCCAAACCTCCATTGCTTGACATGCTCAAAGAAATATTTTCTGATAAGATAAGCATTTAACTAGTTTCTTTTTTAAAAAATTTGGTGGTTAAAGACTAAAATAACTAAAATTTGAAAAAAAAAAGAAGAAGAGAGAATAAGACATGGGCAGCTTTTAATTTAGTAGATTGATCATACTAAATTGCCAAAAAAAAAAGAGTACAAGGAATAAAATTAAAAAAAAAATCTTTTTTTAAAATTTAAATCTGTTTATTGAGTGTTTCAAAAGAGATGGCCGGCAATGGCCTAACATCCCTCCTTTGAGACAATCCTCCCAGCCCGTCCATATTTTTGTCTAACCTGTACACGAAATTTGAACTGGACCAAACATGTGTTTGCACTTATGTTTCTTTGTTTAATTGTTTTTTAATTACGATTACTATATATTAAAATCAAAGTCTTTGTCAATTGTCATTACAGGTTGATTTAATTAATAGTAATTAATAATTATTATCTTAGTATAAGACAAGCATTAGAAGCATCATCAGACTACATGCTTCGGCTCCCACATTATTTTTATCCAAAAGTTTTGACAAATGAGCTTTGCCGAAGTTTCATACTTTCATTACACATTTTCTCTATATTTAAATATTGTCTAAACTCTAAAGAATTATTTTTTTTGTTATAATAAAATGAAACGAGCTGAATTTTGATCAATAAAAGGAACATTGTACCTTCCGCCTCAGCCTAACCACTGCTTAATTCTTTGCCGACCCCATGAATTAAGACCTTCTGTCTGTTGTTGCAAACATGAACTCCCTTTTTATATTATTTTTTCATTCATTTTGTTGTTGTTTACAATTTTTTTGAGAAATTATTTGATAATATATTAATATTAAGTTTCTATGTTCTAAGTTCAAATGGTCTGGCACATTGCTGTGTGCGCATTTGCATGACAAAAGAATACGAAATCTCTCTCTCTCTCTCCCTGTCTTACATCAGACAACTATACTTTTGTTGAAGGAACTCGAATCATAAGCTCGTGAGAAATCCAACTCTTAAAACAGCTTTCCTCCGGCTAAAATTTAAGTTATCAGTAAAATTAATAAAATTGGAAAACCTTTTTTTTTTATTTTTGCTTGTTTAACCAAGAATATCTCAAGTCTTTTATTTAAGATTTATATTTTTCGAATTGGATTGGTCCAATATAGAGATAAAACTCTTTTAACAATGATTTTTTCTATTTATAAGACTCGAATTCGATATCTTACTTATGAGGAATAAGTATCAAATCACTTGAATCAATCAATTGTTAGTTGGGTTAGTTGGGAAAACTTTTTTTAGGATAAACCTTTCGGTCTCTTATAGACTTACATTGAACTCAATTAATCCGAATCAAACCCTATGTTGAATGAAACTTTTCCCAATTTATTTTCCCTATTCATTATATTCGAATTCGAAATCTTATTTAATGGATATCGAATTCATTATACTCGGCCCAAGACATCTTAATAAATTAAAAAATTACTACCTAGATTCCTTTGAACACCTTGTGGGGTTTCAAGTTTATGTTTAGGTTTAAGCAAGATTTAGAATTTATTGAAAGAAAATCAAACTTCCAGCTTTCAGGTGTGGAAAATTGAAACACGGAATGAAACATTATGTCTTCAAGCTTGGTCCGTTGGTGGAGTCAAGTAAGTTTGACAGCAATTTTGCATTTAGCTTTTCTGTATATGATTTATTAATTTTCTTCAGGAAAAAAATTCTTAAATCTTAATTGTAAGTGTTACTACTAATAATGATGAAATATGATGTGAATGACCCCACGAAATTAGTCTTTTTTCCCCCCTTTAATCTATTGAGCCAGAGAGCATGAACACACACCAAAGTTAGCTACTCAAGCTGATCTTGATTAGTAGACAGTAGGTCGCAATGCTAAATAATTTTATTAATTTGATTAAGCAATTTGCTCTAAAAATGCTCAACAAAAAAAAGTTAAACTATATATATATATATATATATTGATAACTTCTACTTGAAATTAATGAATGTACTTGAAGTTCAATGACCAATTCCCATGTCGTATATTTTTGTTTTATTGTATAAAAATTTAGGAGTTCTGAAGGTTATTTCATTTTTAAGATGAACGAAATTATCAATTTCTTTAAAGATATTATGAGAATATGATTTTTTGTGAAGCTTTTCGAAGTTATATTATATCTCCTATTAATTAATAGGAGTTTGTGATAGCTCAAATTTGAGTATTTTTTTTATAATTGATCCAAACTCTTATTTAAATCATTGTCAATTATTAAGATTTATTACTCCATTTGTTTCATAATATAAGTTTATTTTTGATTTTTTTTTGTGAATCAAATTTATTTTTGACTGTTATTTATGAAAAAATTATATAGAATTAAAATTTTAAAAAATATATTTTGAGAAGTTCATTATTTAAGATTTACAAATATTATTTTTTTAATTTTTTTACTTTATATTTTTATAGAAAATAATAGTCAAAAATAAAATTATTTGATTAAAAAAATTAAAAATAGACTTATATTTTGAAATAGAGAAAATATTTAATTTTATGATATTTTTAGTGTAATTTTGGTTTTCAAGGTGTACAAAGATAGAACATCCAAAACTTACTGTTGTGATAACAATATGAAGACAAAATTTCTTTGTACACACACACCCCATGACACAGCTTTAACCAAACAAAAACGAGTAAATTACACAAGGACAAAAAGATGATGGCATTACAGACTTCGAATGTGAATAAAGCTATCTCTCCTTATTCCAAAAAAAACATCAGTCATAAAGATACAAAAATGGGGAAACTATAAATGATCAGAAGCCCTTTTCCCAAAAAAGAAAAAATAAATTTGAATATGAATAAATTTGTACAAAAACACTTCAATAATTAAAATATAAACCCTCCACTCTTCAATATTTGATTTATTCATCAGAATTTCTTTCTTTTTTTCAAAAATTGAAAATAAATAAAATTATTCAGCCCTTCATTTTAGCTAAAAGGGGGAATATTTAAAAAATTCAATTTTTTTGGTTTTGGCAACTTTCGCAATTCGAGTAAGTCACAAAAAAAAAATGGCCTTCACGAACTTACTTAAAGAGCCCCCGACACAAAAGTCCAAAATTAAAAAAAAATAAAGGAAAAACTCCGCAGGGGGGGAAGGGTAGCCCTCACAGTACACGTGGCAGATAGATGCAGCTATTTAATCTGAAAAATCTCCAAAAGGTGCCACGTAACAAAGAGAGGGCCATTAAGAAGGTTCCACGTAGGGGACTGGCATTGGTCGGAGCCAGAGAACCGGTGCGCTGACGTGGGACGTCGCTTTCACAAAGAGCTCCCCAGAGAGACACCAAAAAGAAGTGGGTAGTGATGGCCTAATCACCCCTTCATGACAAACCCCCTTGATTAAAGTGCCCCTTCCTACCTTCGCCACCGCTTTTTCCCCTTATTCACTGTTTTGCCACTGTTCTCGCCCCCACCACCCCCAACTTTCCATCTTTGCCCCTCCTACTTTTCACTTATTCTCCTACAAAACCAAAGATTTCATTAATTTTGTCGATGAAAAGTTTAGGTTTAGGAGTGATTACTTTGTTCTTATCTTTAAAATTAAGATACGTTCCTTAATCTTATTTGCGGATTTACAAATTCTTTCTTCACAGAGTTTACTGAACTTACAACTTACCTATTAATAGATGATTGCAAAGATTTAAACTCTAATATTTTTTATTATAAGTTTAAATCATTACCATTTACGGTAATCCAGATTAGTTGAAACTTTCATTTTGCGTTTTCCAAACCTAATCTTCTTCTTGCTTCCTAGAATGTAAACAAATAATGTAGAAACTTAGAAAAAAAGGAAGAAAGTAGGAAAAAAAAAAAGGAAAAGGGGTGCTGAAGCCTAGCTACTTACCTTAGGTTTTCGGGGAGGTGAGGTTGGTTACAACCACATTTCTTTTTGGGGGTACTATAAAAAGCTTATTCCATGATTGGTGGGGTTTAACTTTTGTTTTTAAACTTCGTTTAGAAAAGGTGCTGAGGTGTCACTCATACAAAAGAAAGAAGAATTATTACGTTTTTGGCGCCTAAAAGTGCCATCATGTTGAACCAAATTAAACATTTGGAATTCTTTATTTTTTTATTCATTCATTCATTTGGACCAAAATAGCATAAGAATTTAGGCATAGAGAAACGAATAATATGGGATTTTTAGGCCTTTTATTAGTAGTGGGCATGTAAAGCTAGAAAATGGGTAGGCTTTGTGTAACAAAACAGAGGCCTCCTTTGGCCTATAGATTCCATTATAGAGAAGGCATAATAACACCTTGAGAGGTTTCTTTCGATCACGGAGAAGAGAGAGATGAGAAGGGATGGCTTCGGGCTTCGGCTTCGGCTTCATCTCTTTTACCGACTCTGTTGAGTTTTGACTCGGAGTGCCGTTATGGCAATTGAGTAAAAGAGCAGGGCATCTAATGCCCAAAAATAAAAAAGGGTGCCTAGAAAAGTTGATGTTTATTGATGGAAATATTGTTTTCATGCAAAGGGTACTTTTGTCAAATAAAAGTACAGCCATACAAAGACAGAGAGTTAACGACTTGGCGTGTATAAGTTGTCTACTTGAGAGGGCATGGATGGGATTGGGATGTGAACACAAAGTAGAGTTAGGATTAGGAACAAAAATAAGGGAAAAAAAAACCTAAAAAACTTTAAAAAAAGAAAAAAGAAAAAAGAAAAGGAGAAAAGACAAGTGATTTTTCTTATTTTTGCTAAGTGGAGTATGCCTTTCCTAGCTCCTATCCTTATTATTAAATAAATAAATATCAGTAATTGGAGATATTTTCAAAAATATAACTTGATTTTGAATTATTCGAAATCTACTGAAATATAATGTTAAAGGGTTTATAAAAAAAATAAATATCAGTAATTAATTATTTTATAATAATAATAGTGAGATATACGGGTAGTATTATAGCAGTAGTACATATAAATAAATTAAAATATAGTATAAAATATAAAATACATTTTGTGAGCACTGAATTTAAATAATTTTTAAAGAGTATTTTTATTTTGCGGGGGATGGATGGTATGGGATTAGAGATAATGGCCCGTGCTAGCAGACATTTCTATTTTCTACCACCATATTCTTCTCATCTTTCTTTCACAGATTCTTTCAGTCTTAAATGTCCATGAATCCACTCTTGTTAGGTACTTTTTCTTCAACTACAGCAGCAACTTGTAAGGGTAGTGTTGCCTTTAATTATAATACTAGAACTAGAACTGCAACTAGAACTAGAAGGATTGTTAATCTTATTATAGCGGTGAATTCTGCTGATAGATCTCCACAGGTTGTCACGGCTGAACTCTGGGGTCAAACCTTAATCCCGACATGTTTGATAATTGTCTTCGTGCTTGATTATAGGAATTTTAAGGACTTCTCTCCTACAAACTAGATTTCCTGTCAGATTCTTTTGCCTGGGGAAGGGTGGGGGGGAAGCTTAGCTAGCTTTGGTTTGATTTGATATCTAAATTTGGAATCTTTGTTTTCAGCTCGCTTTGGCCCATTTCTTGTTCTGGGACTCTGGTAGTTGACAGGATAAAAACAAATTCTGTTTAGAATTAGAAACTCAGAATCTTGAGGGATTCTTTGATTCTTTTTTGTGGCTATTGAGAACTCATCTTCCTCAATTCTGGGTCTTCTATTTTGCATTTCTCAGTTACTACTTAGTAGGTTATAGTGCTGGATAAGGTAGCATCTTTTTTCTTTTCTTTTCCCTTTTTCTTTTTTCTTTTCTTAGAAAAACCTCACGGGTACAACTCCTTCCAATCGGTCTGTCTTGTAGCCAATTTGGAGTTTGCTGGGTTTTTCTTCTTATCCCAAGGTTCTTGATTTTCTGGTGATGTTGGATTTTACTAGACAGTTTCTATAGATTTGACAGTGGGTCTCCTCTTTCTCTCTCTCTTCTAGCTGGAATTAACAAGGAAGTAAGACCCACTTCAGTCTGGGGGGTACTGTTTTCTTGGTTAGCTGGTAACTGGTCACTGTTTCTTGGATGAGTCTGCTCCATGTATTTGGGTTTGGTTTAAAGGTGGGGCATCTGCTTTGGATGTTATGTTGCTGGATAGCATCTATGATTTCCATGAACTGGTTCATTAATGGTGAATTTAAGGACGCCAAGGCTGGTCTCCTTGGTGATAGCGGCAGCAAGATGTGGTTCAAATGCTGGGATAAAATCTCAACCTATAGCTTTAAGATCCACCATCACTACCACCAGTATATTGGTTCCAAGAGAGTTAGCAAAGCCTGTTGGAGAAAGCTCTTGTTTTCATGGGTAATTGGTTGGACGCTAGCTTCTATCTGGATCTTCTGCTACATGAGCTCTCAAGCGACCGAAAAGAGGAAAGAGACACTTGCTAGCATGTGTGATGAAAGAGCTAGGATGTTGCAGGATCAATTTAATGTAAGCATGAACCATATCCAGGCTATGTCAATATTGATCTCAACTTTTCACCATGGCAAGAACCCGTCTGCTATTGATCAGGTAAATCTTATCCTCCTTTTATAACTATATATTTAGTAATTAAGATACTAGAAGTAGTTGAGAGATAATTATCCATTTGCACTGACTCACTGCCGTCATTTACTGTATTCTGTGTCTTCTGCTCAATTCAGAGTGCTAACTTTGTTGCTTTTTTCTTAATTTATAATGAAATTCATCCTAGCTGGTAATTGAAATACTTGATCTGGATTAATATGGGGTACTCACCTGATGTGATTGATTTCCTACGTAATTAAATGATTTTTCAACCAAAATGGTTATTCCTGGGTTTTAGATAAAATCAGATTTTTGTGAATCTGATACTTATTGCCGGTTGAAATGTTAAACATGGTTATTTATGCTTATTAGACCAAACCAGATCAGATTGTTTTAGTTATGAATTACAATTGCATGTTATTTAGTCAACAAAACAAACTCACTTTTAAGAACCTGTAGAGGACTTTCGGGAGGTACACGGAACGAACTGCTTTTGAGAGGCCCCTCACAAGTGGTGTGGCATATGCTGTAAGGGTTCTCCACTCGGAAAGGGAACAATTTGAGAAGCAACAGGGCTGGACCATTAAGAGGATGGATACCCTTGAAAAAAATCCAGTTCATAAGGATGACTATAATCCTGACCTCTTGGAACCATCGCCAATTCAGGAAGAATATGCTCCTGTTATCTTTGCTCAAGATATCATTTCACATGTGGTTTCTCTTGATATGCTGTCAGGAACGGTGAGTTCCTTTTCTATTTTTTGGAAGGTTCTTCTGGTTCTTTCTGTAGCCAATAGCCCATATTCTGAAATTTCGAAGGAAGTTGTACTGTTTCTAGTGAAGGGACTAGCATAAAAGAGATGCCTAAAGTTTCCTGGATAACTTGAATTAAGCTCAACAGGACTGGAGTTTCGGCTTTCTACGTTCTAGTTCCAAAGAATACTATTTTTGCAATCTCTTAAGAGCTTAGACACTTATTGAATTAATAATTTCCAATTCATCTTCAGTTATGAAGCTTCAATTTCTTGTGTACCAACAGGAAGATCGTGAGAATGTATTACGTGCAAGAAAATCTGGGAAAGGGGTGCTAACAGCTCCTTTTAGGCTACTCAAAACAAATCGTCTTGGAGTTATTTTGACATTTGCCGTCTACAAGAGGGATCTTCCCTCAAATGCAACTCCTAATGAGAGGATCCAAGCAACTGATGGGTATGTTTCAAATTACGAACAAAATGTAGATGGGGAATATTGAACCAATGTCTTATTTTTTATGAAATATTAGTGGGAAATTGAATACATTAGGCTCCCTGTATGAGGAAACAAACATATACATATGCACAAAACATATAAAAGTTGTATGAAGAGATCCAATAGATTTAAGGCCACTAAGATTGATTGAAAATAAAAGTCATTCAGAAAATGGTGAAAGAAACTCTTTCCTATCTAACGAAAGGTCCCCTTGGTGTGATGCTCTACTCTGGCTGATAAGATGATCTTCTTCATGATAATTAATGAGAGTTATACTAATACCCGCATTGCTCAATCAGGTATCTCGGTGGAGTGTTCGATATTGAGTCACTTGTGGAGAAGTTGCTACAACAGCTTGCAAGTAAACAGACAATCCTTGTGAATGTTTTGGACACAACTAATCATTCTCATCCTATCAGTATGTATGGCTTAAATTCATCAGATGATGGGTTGGAGCATGTCAGCCACCTTAATTTTGGGGATCCTTTCAGAAAACATGAGATGCGCTGCAGGTAGTCCATAGTTCTTGTGTCATCTGTTGATCGAGGGTTCACATTCTCTTCAATATGGGCCTCTATTGCTTGTTTTTTTATCAGTTTCAATTTCACATAAGCTCTATTATCGGCTTAAAACCAAAGGATTGTACTAAATTGCCTTTTCAACTGACATGCAACTCTTATGCTATTAATTTCATTGTTATCCATGTCCATAAAACCAGGCTAGCTTGAGTATAAATCATAGACTAAGTTACTTCTTCATATAGGTTTAAGCAAAAGCCACCATGGCCATGGTTAGCAATAACCACTTCGATTGGAATCCTTGTGATCGCGTTACTTGTTGGCCACATATTCCATGCAACTGTTAATCGAATTGCTAAGGTGGAAGATGATTGCCATAAGATGATGGAGCTTAAAAAACAGGCTGAGGCAGCTGATGTTGCCAAATCTCAGGTATGTGATATTTCTGGTATTTACTCTACTCCTCTTTACCCATTATGGACATTTGTTCTTAATTAAATTATGACATTTTTGCAGTTCCTTGCTACTGTTTCCCATGAGATTAGGACCCCAATGAATGGTGTTCTGGGTAAGTCTTGAAGCTTTTATTTGTCTCTCTGAGTTATTCCTATGTATCGTATAATTATGCAGTGTATAATTATGTTTAGAAAATTAAAATTTAAATAATTAGTAGGGAATAAAATTTTCTTGGCCGTGATGATAAAACCCCTTTTATGTTTTCCAGGTATGTTGCATATGCTTATGGACACAGATTTGGATGTTACACAACTAGATTACGTCAGAACTGCACAAGCTAGTGGAAAGGCTCTGGTTGCACTTATAAATGAGGTTCTCGATCAGGCTAAAATCGAGTCTGGTAAACTAGAGCTTGAAGAAGTTCAGTTTGATCTACGAGCAGTCTTAGATGATGTGTTGTCACTCTTTTCTGGGAAGTCTCAGGACAAAGGAGTAGAGGTTAGATACCTGTATTATTACTCTGACTCACCATTTCCATATTCCCTCCACAACGTTCCCTCTCTCTTTCTTTCTCTTATACCCTTCAAGTGGTGTTCAACCAAGTAATTTTTGTCTGACATACTTTTTATATAATGAAATTGTGGGGGAGTGCAGTTGGCTGTTTACATCTCTGATCGAGTTCCTGAGATGCTAATTGGTGATCCCGGGAGATTCAGACAAATCATCACCAATCTCATGGGAAACTCAATTAAAGTATGTGGTTGATTCCCCATTTAATACATCTAAGTTTTGTTCGGACGTGAGAATTTTAATTTTAACTTGACCTTTTATTTACTTTTAGAAAGAGGTAGGAATATGTATATTTGATCTGCACGTTGATCTAAAAGTTTTAGTTGCGTTGAACAATGTGATGGAGTTAATGATGAACCCAATAGTCATATATATGATTGCTGAACTTACTAGTTAGAATCTTTGATTATTTTCTCGTACCCTCTTATTTTTGTTTCCTTCTAGTCTAGCAATCCTAGGATCCAGAAGTCAATTTAGGTACAGATTTATATGGACCATGCTTTAGTATCAATGAAACTTATAATTTACTTATTTGGTGCAGTTCACTGATAAAGGGCATATCCTTGTTACTATTCATCTTGTGGAGGAGGTGGTTGATTCAATAGAAGTTGAGACAGAATCTTCATCAAAGAGCACCTTGAGCGGTTTTCCTGTTGCAGATAGACGCCAAAGCTGGAAAGGATTTAGAGCCTTTAGTCAAGAAGGGTTAATGCCTTCTTTCTCGGACAGCATTAATCTTATTGTATCAGTTGAAGATACAGGAGAAGGAATCCCTCTAGAAGCTCAGTCTCGTGTTTTCACCCCCTTCATGCAAGTGGGTCCTTCTATTTCTCGAACACATGGGGGCACTGGGATTGGACTAAGCATAAGTAAGTGTCTGGTTGGTCTAATGAAAGGAGAAATTGGATTTGTGAGTATTCCTAAGACTGGGTCCACCTTTACCTTTACTGCTGTTTTCACTGGTGGCTGCTCTGGTTCAAAGGAGTACATCAGCCAGCAAATCAACAACCAGTCTAACTCTGTTTCCTCAGAGTTTCATGGGATGCGAGCATTAGTTGTGGATCCTAGACCTGTCCGTGCCAAGGTGTCAAGATATCATATACAACGGCTTGGAATTCATGTTGAAGTAGTTTCTGATTGGAATCAAGGTTTATCTAGTATAAGCAGGGATAATAATGCCATTCACATGGTTCTCATTGAACAAGAAGTTTGGGATAGGGATCTGAACAGTTCAGCTCTCTTTATCAATAACTTAGAGAAAATAGATCATGTTACTCCTCCAAAGGCATTCCTTTTGTCTAATTCTATCAGCTCTTCCAGAGCAAATAATGCTACTTCAGCTGTTTGTAACCTGACCGTCATCCCAAAACCCTTGAGAGCTAGCATGTTAGCAGCATCTCTACAACGAGCCATGGGTGTTGGGAACAAAGGGAATCCGCGCAATGGGGAGCTACCCAGCTTATCTCTTCGGAATCTTCTTCTCGGGAGAAAAATTCTAATTGTAGATGACAATAATGTAAATCTAAAAGTGGCTGCCGGTGCATTGAAAAAGTATGGAGCTGATGTGGTTAGTGCTGCGAGAGGTATAGAGGCTATTGAACTTCTTAAACCACCTCATCAATTTGATGCCTGTTTCATGGACATCCAAATGCCAGAAATGGATGGGTATGTAATCCCTTGCTGCTATTTTAACATTTTTATGCAATTCTGGTTTGGGTAATTAAGTTTTAAAACCTTATGGTATAAGATAACTAAAAAGGGAAAAGAATGAAGAGAATTATGTTCTCTAGTAATGAGCATTAAACATGCAGATGCCTTTTATGTTGCCTTATGCTTTATTGTTGCTGTTTGCATGTGACAGTTTACTGGTTTGTTGATATTAGTTCTCAATTGATTATGTTCTGACTTAGTCATGTTTAATGCTAATTGTGTCTTTCTTCATTTTCCTACAGGTTTGAAGCTACGAAGAGAATTCGGGAGATGGAACGCAATATCAATAGTCTTCTTCAATTTGGAGAATTATCTGCTGAAACTTATAACAATATTTCGAACTGGCATGTACCCATTTTGGCTATGACTGCAGATGTGATCCAGGCTACACATGAGGAATGCCTACGGTGTGGAATGGATGGATATGTGTCGAAACCATTTGAAGCTGAACAATTATACCGGGAAGTTTCACGGTTTTTCCAATAAGCATCGGATCAGAATCTGTTGGAAGGACTTCTACTCATAACATGCCGATGGCATCAACATGGCCGCATTTGCTCTGGCATGCTTTGAGGGATACTTCAATAAATTCTGATTCTTCCCAGAGTGAGTTCCATTAACCTCATTTTGAACTCTCTGCGTTTCTCTTGAAGATTTTGTTTCTTTCTCAAACCCTTGCAACATGTTATTTGTTTAATGGTTTGTTGACATCTTGTTTGCTCGATGTTTTGGCAGGGAACATATGTTTTGTGGCAGAGTGTACATAAAACATGCTTGAATATTGGGATTGAGTTTTTCGTGTATCTTAAGATACAGATAGCAAAAGCCTGTTATTTTTTTTCTTCCTTGTAAAGTCGATCACGGTTCCAAGCCTTTTCGGCAGGGTTGGTGAATTGGGATTCTTGTGCAGTGCAGTTAAAAACTCTTGAATATGACTTAGGATTTTTAGATAAAAGAAAATACCACTTGGAAAAGGATGGAAGAAATCCTATTCCTCGAGTGTACTATAGAAATTGCAACCTCCCTGTGTAGTAATAAAAACACTGCGGCAATTCTAAAGATGTGTTGCTGTTCTCTGGATATGATTTTATTGTCTCAAAGCCGACCAATTCAGTTGAAAGATTTGAAGATTGCTTGGTTCTCAGCAGCAAAGGGCAGATCCCACCTTGTTGTACATTAACATTATCACTTTTAATTAATACAAATGATTGATGGGTACTTGTATTTGTAGTTTCTTTTTCGTTTTATCTTACTTTTGTTCTTAGCAGTGATGAATTGAAACTAGGAGTAGATGCATCTAGTACGAATGCAAAGTATCAATTTAAGAAATCTAGTGATTCTCTGAATTTTACCAATTTTCAGAGCCGTCTAGATTTGTTTTTCTATCACTATTGTAAACTTTTTTTCCGACGGTACGTAAGACCTAACGAGGTTTCTAACTTGTAACCTTCGACATGAATTTTAACCTCTAATCATTTCATCGGAAGGGAAAATTCATCGTTGTAGCAAACTAATTACATCTAGGCCATAGTCGTTTGATTTGTTGAAACAATGTCTTTATTATACAAACATATAGTAGTAGAGTGCCTGTTTTTATTATTAAAATACATTTAACATAATCTCACTTCAATTTGACATATTAACAATTCAAGTTTGACTCCTAAGAATCAAGATTCAAGATTTAACTCCTGGTTTTCATTGTATTCCATATGTACCAGCAGAAAATAGAACTGTATAACATAGTAAGTACATAGGTTTAGGGAAATGAGTAGAGAAAGCAAACAAACGTCAATGGGGCTGGCAAAAGTGATGGATCAATGCTGATAAGTATTCGGTGGTTTCGAGCCTTCACGGTCCTTCAGGTCCATTACTAGTAAGCAATTTATATGTTTGACAAATTAAAAGAGAAAAAACAATGGACCTTTGCTTGAAAGGTTTTGAGATTCGAGTCATGCCAATGGATTTCATTGATGGGTGATCTGTAAGTATCACAGTTAGCATTCTCTGAGATTTGTGGCATACTCTGACCCTGGACTGGGGCAGCCTCCCCTCACCTAAACTTTTTTCTACAAAAAAAAAAACAATGGGTTACTTTATACTTTTATTAAACTTTTCTTTATTTATGACAAAATAATAGTAATTATAATAATAAACAAAACTAATTTGGAGAAAAATTCAACATATATCAATACTCCCAATAATATTACTACCGTATACTCTGATAAAATGATAAAACCTTATTGTTTTAAGGAAATTATAGGCACCCGTTAACAGGCAATTATTGCCTTATTTTTTGTGTGAAAAGTGAAAAGTTATTGTGATTTTATTTATTATGCACTTTTACAAATTTTTAAGGACAAGAATATCCTTAATTAAGTTTAGCCACAAAATTATAAATTTAGCCCCAAATAAAAAAATTAATTTTAAGGGTTAGTTTTAAAATTTCAAATATATTATTGTAGGGTTTTAGAAAAAAAAAACTTATCAAATATTAGCCCATAATTTATAAAGTTTAACTCCAAATAAATCTAAGGACATTTTTGTCATTCAAATATATTCTGATAATAATTATTTCTTTTTACAAAATTCAAAGCTACCTTTTATCATCGTTAATTGGATTTAACCAGTGCCTAGCAAACCCTTGTTTTAATATTTTTACATATAGTCATATTCATAAGTGTAAAAGCTTGACTTGGACAAAGCGTTTGACAGGATGGAGTGGAGCTTTATTAGGAAAGTCCTTACCTTTTTCAACTTTCCATAAACATGGATTGACCTCATCCTTTCTTGTATCTCTCAATCCACCATATCCATCCTTTTGAATGGAAGCATGATGGACCAATTCACGCCTATAAGGGGAATTCGTCAGGGCTATCCATTATTCCCATACATTTTCATCCTATGTATGGAATTTTTAAGCCTGCATATCTTGGATAAATGCAACCAAAGGAGTTGGTCGCCAATCAAAGTCTCAAGAAGTGGTCAAGCATTCTCCCACATTCTTTTTGCTAATGATATCTACCTCTTTGGGGAAACAAATGCCAAAACTGCAGAAACTATGGAACAAGTCCTCTCGGCATTTTGCAATGAATCTGGTCAAAAAATCAACTTGCAGAAGTCAAAAATCTACTTCTCCAAGAACACCAACCAGAGGCAAAGACAACTCATGTTGAATACCTTACAGATTGAGGAAACTCAAAACCTTGGGAAATATCTCGGCATACCTGTCCTCAATGGCAGAGCAAAGAAAGACAACTATTTCTTCATTGTCGAAAAGATGCAATCAAAGTTGGCGGGTTGGAAAGCTCGGTTACGTTCTACTGCTAGAAGGTTGGCCCTTACTAAAGCAACCCTTGAGGCCATTCCCTCATATGTTATGCAATGCAGGCTACTCCCTACTAGCATCTGCAATGAAATTGACAAAATATGTAGAGACTTTGTATTGGGTGACTTCGAACAAGGCAAGAAACTACAGCTCCTAAATTGGCAAGAGATCACAAAACCTTCAAAAGATGGGGGTCTGGGACTAAAGGAAGCCAAATTGCAAAATAGAGCCATCTTAGGGAAACTTGCTTGGAACTTTATACATAACAAGCAAGCACTTTGGGTCTGTACCCTCACTAGCAAGTATGGCTCAGACCTCTCCGACACGAAGAAAAAATGCTCTGTCACTTGGAAGGCTTTCCAAAGTGCATGGCCATTAGTCCAAAAAGGCACTGGAATTATTGTTAGAAGCGAAGAAAATACCAATTTTTGGTCTTCTAACTGGACTGGGAAAGGCTGCATCAGTGATCTCATCCAAAGGCCTTTAAGATATGAGGAATTGAACATTTCTGTTAAGACCTTCTTTGAAAACCAAGCTTCGATTTCTTTCAACCTCCCTCAAGAAATCTGGAACTCAATCCTTGCTACCCCAACCCAGCTCTTCAACATTGGTGAGGACTCCACCTATTGGCTTGCTTCTCCTGATGGATCGTTCTCGGTTAAGTCAGCCTATGAACTCGCAAAAAACAATTGCAACTCAGCTGATAATGGGAAATGGACATGGATTTGGAAGTTGAGCATTCTTCCCAAGCTTGGATTTTTTATATGGCAATGTATCCGAGATATCCTCCCCACAAGATCTTTCCTCTTCTCGCGAGGCATCCCCATCCTTACAGACTGCCCGCTCTGTAATCAGGCTCCTGAAGACATCCACCACCTATTCCAAAGATGTTCAGTTACCCTCAGTATTTGGTCAAGTTTTGGAATCATGGTTGATGCCAACCTTTCACTTGTAGCTTTTTTCAAAAACCTTGTCACTGATAAAACCTTCTTGCCAAACCATAAACTACCAAGAGGTCTTCTACATTCTCATATTCTTTGGGAAATATGGCTGCTTAGAAATGGCAAAGTCTTCAATAACAGTCTCCAGGTGCAATCTGTTGGGTCGTTAGCGTTAAGCAAAGCCGCAGAATATTTTGCTATCAATGGGAAAATCAATCGTGTGCCACTGCCTCATTTCATTCCAGTTAGCTGGAAGAAACCACCTGAAGGGTGGTTTAAGTTAAATACGATGGATCGTCTATAGGAAACCCAGGAAATTCGGGTGCAGGCGCAGTTATTGGAAATGAATATGGGGAATGGGTCATAGGATCTTCAAGATTCCTAGGACAAACCACAAACTTCATGGCTGAATGTTGGGCCTTTCGTGATGGTCTTAGACTAGCTGTCCACCTAGGCATCTCCAAGCTAGAAATTGAACTAGACAGCACTTCAACTATTTCTGCCCTCTCCAATTGTTTAAATAGCTGCACTTCTAACTTTATAACTCAACTTATCATGGCTGATTGCAGGTGCTTGTTGCATGAAATTCAAGACAAACAAATCAAGCACATCTTCAGGGAAGCGAATTCCTGTGCAGATTCATTGGCTAAACATGGCAGCCATATTTTGTGTAATAGTTTTAATGAGGCTTTTAGTATGTTTTTGGAGCCTCCTGCTTTTGTGATTGATAGCCTTCATCATGATGAAGCTGAAACTGTAACTTTCAAAACTTCTTAATTTATGCATGCATCTTTCGCACCAAAAAAAAAAGTTTGTGATTCCTTTGAAAATTTTTGCCGTTTGCCTCTTCCAAGCATTTTAAGTTTTTAACTACCAGTACCGGCTAATGTAGGAGCTGAGGCTATATTTGAAAAAGTGCTGAGATTGGTTTAGATGAGATTAAAATATTATTGTACATGTTGTATTAGAATTGTAACCGTGAGAATAAAACTAATAGTTAGAAAATTATTATTTGACAAAACGATAGTGGTGTTAAGATGATAATGGAAAATAATCATTGTGAGCATAATTGAAGAAATGAATATATTTAAAAAATAAAAATAAAAAAGTTAAGGAGAAAACAGGGGAAAAAAAAGACCACTCCTGTTTAGCAAATTGGGACTTGCCATGTCAGTAGGTCCCATCCCAGCATGTCAGCAAGCCACTGACTGCATCTAATGCATGTTCGCGTTTGGCGCACCAAAGATTAGGCTGAAGCAGTACAATTATGCAGCAGTAAAATGACTAGCGAAAATTGAGAGAAACAACCAAGTCGATATGTTCGAGTGGTTAAGGAGACAGACTTGAAATCTGTTGGGCTGCGCTCGCGCAGGTTTGAACCCTGCTGTCGACGGAACAGATCTTTTTCCATGTTATCATTGTGCAGTGAATGAATGTCGCTTTAGGTAATTTGTTTTGGTTGATTCGTTGTTTTTGGGAAAAACTATGTTAAGTTATTCGAAAATAAACCAAGATTAACAAAAATAGATACATAAACAGAAGCAAAGCAAGCGAAGAAATGTACATCGATTGGATATATGATTTAAGTGTTGATGCGAGGGATGAGGAATTGAGGATGGATTGGACCCTTTCATGTTCCACTTCCACCACCCCAACAATAATAATTCTCACAACAATATGACAATGGCAAAGCCAAGCAAGAAGAAGAAGAACCATATAAGTCAGAACAAGTGAAATGAAATGAAAATATGAAATGACCCATAAACACAACAAGCAACAGCCTCTGCAAATTTTGCATTTGGATGGGCCCCAAAATTTTCTATTTTGGACTCCCCCAAAACATGAACATCTTACATCCAACTACCTAACCTCTCACTCACTACACATTCTTCACTTTAATAGTTTTAAATGACCCACCTTACCCCAACTAATGTCACACTTTCTTTTCTCATTTCTCCTCTCATTTTCCATCTCATCCCATTTCTCTAATTGGACCAATACCTCCTTTTGTTTCCCCTTTATGTAGTTAGCATCACCTAGCTAACTTATAGCAATTGTTCATGCCCTAATTTTTTTCTTTTTAAAGTTTAAGTTCAACTCATCTTATCCATTTTTGAAAGAAGGAAAAAATCAACGCAAAAACGATAAAAAGAAGGTTCCTAGACTTATAAAAAAAATTAATTAAGCCTCATAACTTTTATTGCAATCCAATATGACCATGAACTTTGATTAATAAGCAATTAGGCCTCTATTGGTATGATTAAAATTCATAAAATTTCATGTTAAATTTCAATTTACATCTAATTAGACTCTTAATAAAACTAAAATTTATTAAATTTCTCACTTAACAATGGTTAAAAAGTTCATAAGATTTTAACGATCAAGTAACTAATTTTAGTCATATTAAGAAGGGTCTAATGGAGTTTAAATCAAAGTTCACATGCTTATTTGATTGTAACGAAAAGTTTAAGAACTTATTTAATTATAAATAAAAGACTTTGAGTTTTAAAAAACTTGCTTTTTATTTAAAAGACTTGAATCTAAAAGGAACCTTAATTTTGATTTAGAAAACTTAGACATGGCAATTTGTATTATCATGCCATGTTTGTGTTATGTAAATATGTGTCATTAACAGTCATTTGTCCACACATAAATATGATACGATTAGTTTTCGTGTTTTGTAAATATGTAATATTAATAATAATTTGCTCATGCATAAACACAATACGATTGGTTATCGTGTCGTGTTATGTTTTGTATAAACTTGTATTATTAATTTAAAATTACTATAGTATTCTTATAATAATAAATAAAAAAGTCATAAAATTCAATATATTTTCAATTATATTAAAGATGATTGTGTTTAATGTGTTTTAAGCATTTTAGTCATTTTTTACAAGCTTAAAATACAAAATATATTAATGCTAAATATGAATACGATTAACTCTGTGTCGTTCTCGTATCATATGAACGTATCGTGTCCAGAATTATGAACGTATCGTGTCCAGAATTATAAGGTCTAATAAAACTTACTAAAACCATCTTGAAAGACTATCTAATTTGCGCTCCCAAGTGGAGAAGCTAGTAGCCTTTTTTTTTAGTGTAACCAAGGGTATCCCTAGGCTTTTGACCCAAGACTAATCCCTTTCGAGCCAGGTTGGCCCATTATGGGGGTAAAACTCTACCAACAATAGTTTTCTACATTCACAAGACTCGAATTCGAGACCTTACTTAAGGGGAATAAGTGCCAAACCACTTGAACCAACCAATTGTTCATGATTAGGTTTTACTTTGTTGAACCTTGGCATGCCACTAGCTTAAATGATAGTAATAAAAAATTTTATGTAATTAATATTTTTTTTCTTGAATTCGAAAAAAGTTATTGCATTAAAATAAAAAAATATTTTTTTAAATAAAAAATTAATTAATCTTAAAAGGTATATGAATGCAATAATTAGTAAAATTGAAAAAAAAATCTGATTCTCTAATAATAGAGTTTTTAAACTCCAAGAATGTGAGCAAGGGACCTTTTTTTTATTCTGAAAAATTCTAAATTATAGGATCTTTATTCACCATACTAAATTTTGTATGAATCCAACTCATTTTCAATTTAAAGGATTTTACACCATTTTTAATAATTTCTAAGTCATATTTGAAAGAAATTCGATTGACAGGAAATAAGAGATTTGACATAGGTCAAAAATAATATAATAGCATAAATTACATAAACCACAAAGGGATTTCTCTCTATTTTTTTACCTTTAAATATAAACCACTTAATGTAGACTTGATAATTTGTGTTTTCGTACCGTATAAACATATGTCATTAACAGTCATTTATCCAAACAGAATACGACACGTCAAGAGTATAAAGTACATATTCGAAACTGTTTAATTAATATATAACACGAAATAATATAATTAACACGTTATGATATGATATGATTATATGATTTGATAATATTTTTAAAATTAAATTATAAATATGATTATATAATATTACTATATTATCTTTATAATATATAAAAAATTACTTAAAATTCAATATATTTTTAATCATATTAAAGGTTAGAAAGATATTTTAATAATTAATTTATCGTATTTAACCTATCATATAAATAATTAAATATTTAATAGATAAACCCAATTAATTTATTGTGTTTAATGTATTTCAAACGTTTTGATCATGTTTGATATTCTTAAAATACGAAACACATTAATTTTAATCGTATTGACACAATTAAAACATGAGATTAAATATAAATACGGTTAATTTTATGTTGTTCTTATGTTATATCCAAAATTATTATGTTTAACTTAATGCATACAATAATAATTATTTAATAAAATTTGTCAAAAAACAACTAAAAAAATTGTTTAAAAAAAAAGAAAAGAAAAGAAAAGAAGAGGGTAGGCTAGGCTGCGTTACATTAACGCAAACAGCGATCCCCAAAATTGATACACAGTAAAGAGGGTATATAAAAGTAGGAGCGTCTTCACTCGCCTCTTCAGTGATGGTCTGATGGATCAATAAAAGGAATTGAGGCAAAAAAATAAATAAATAAAAGGAATAAGAAATCAATAAAAGCCCACGAAAGCAGCCGTCTGCTTGATATTTTTATGATTCAAAATCAGCCGTTAGATCAATCCTCTTATAAAATCTAAGATAAAACCCCTCTCATATCTTCTCTCTTTCTCTCTCTTCATTCGCCTCTCTCTTCTTCATTCCTTTTGCTGCTCTCTCGCGTGATTTTGAAGCGACCGCTCAAACTCAAAAACAGCAAAAAGGAAAAAGCCAGAAGCGGCGGATGGATCCAGACGCAGTGGCGAAGGCGTTCGTCGAGCACTACTACTCTACTTTCGATGCGAACCGCACCGGTTTAGCCAATCTCTACCAGGAGGGCTCTATGTTGACCTTCGAAGGTCAAAAGATCCAAGGCGCTTCCAACATCGTCGCTAAGCTTACCAGCCTTCCTTTCCAGCAGTGCCAGCACAGCATCACCACCGTCGATTGCCAACCTTCCGGCCCCGTTGGCGGCATGCTCGTCTTCGTTAGTGGTAATCTCCAGCTCGCCGGCGAACAACATGCTCTCAAGTTCAGCCAGGTTTCTCTCTTATGCCTTTGCGTCTTTTCTTCAGGGTTTTCTTTTAGGGTTTTGATGTGTGCTTCCCCGCTCGATCTGGCTGTTGATATCATCGATGACATCGATTGTGTTAATTTCGCGATTGTGATTTAGTTAGCGATGGATCTTTTAATTGATCTAATGTTATCTCAGTGGGGAGGTTTTATGCATTATTCATCAGGATCTTAACAATTGTATTTAGTGTGCTGTTTATAGTGCTTACTGCTTATTGGATTTGTTTAAGATTACATCTTCCGTAATTGCATGCTTTTGCATTCGTTTTGAATCTATAGTTATTCAATTAACAAGGGAAAAGGTAATAAGATGGTTGATGTGCTGAACATTGTTAATTTGAAGAAATTCTTATTTCTTGCACATGAGACTCTGCAAGTATGCATGTTCAATTGTTCATGATCATTGTTTATGGTAACTAATTTAATTCTGTCCTTTGTTGATATTACCGTCAGTGTGCTGAGTGGCGTAGTTGTTGATATTCCCGTCAGTGTGCTGAGTGGCGTAGTTGTGAATATTTGTATGATTGCTACCGACAACATTTTGCAGAAGCTTTGTTCTGTTCCCTGATTTGGCCAAATCTTTGCTATTATATAGTGTTGGCTAGTTTGTGTTTTTCTCCGATTAATTGGCAGAGGGTGCTCTCATTAGTTATCCTGTGAATGATACCTGGTATCTCTCCCAATGTTGTTCGTTGGGACTCTTTGCTGGATATATAAAAGAAAACTACTGTTGCATCTCCTTTCCTCACCAGGAGATACCGATGATTTCCTTGTGGCTTCTGTCTTAGTTTCATGTGGAGCAAACGAAAATATGTTTCATCTTAATATATGGTTAACCATTTTATGTTGTGCTAATTATTTGTGCAAAGACATATTTATGTTTCTAACATCGATGTATTGTTTCCGATATGTGGACATCTTATTGCTTTTGATTTTCCTAACTGAGGTATCTTGTCTTGCTTTCTGCTCCCAGATGTTTCACTTGATGCCAACACCACAGGGAAGCTTCTACGTGTTGAATGACATATTCAGGTTGAACTATGCGTGAGGACACAATCACCTATGATTAATCAAGGGATGGGAATACATTGTCAAGGATTTAAACAAGTTTGCTTATTATCTCTTTGTTCAGTTTTAGGCATTTTAAATGAAAAATGAAAATGGAAAATTTTTTTTGAGTCGATTGTGTTTCATGTTTCATTATGGTTTCCATGTCTCCATATTTCAGAGACTTCATTGTCGTGATTGGTTGAGTTGGTGAATGACGCTTTCTTATGAATTCAATGTTGGATGTTTTGTTGAAGACTTTTTTAGTTAAGCCTATGAGTCCCAGAAACAGATTTACCATCAATGAATCATAGATATCTGCAATTATATGCTAATTATGAATGGCTGATTTTTGTTTCCTTAAATTATTTTCATTGGCGAGATTTTGACCCTTGTTCGTTCAGAGCCCTGGACTCTTGGCTTGAAATTCTGGGTGGCCTATATTCGTACTTCATTTCCAGGTCTTAATGAAGTTTTTGGTTATCTAAAACTTTTGTTATTATAGTCTAAAGTTATTCAGCCATTTAATTTAATTATTTGATATTTGAAATTAGCTGGTGGAACTGACAGATTATTTATCAATAATGAATGATAAGGCACCCACTAGGATTTGCAGAGGATTCTATAATATACCCATTACGAATGTCTCTGTTTTCCTGGTGGAATGATGCACCTGGACGTTGAAATTGAAGGAATGGAAGCAATCTTTTATTTATTGAAAACCCTAATTCCAAAACATTCGATGAAATTCTGATTTCTCGAGTCCCAAGTAACAGAATTTGATTCCTTGCAGTAAAATGGTTTACAAAATGAGTTCGAGCGAATTGAAACGTTTATTTTACAGCTTGCAAATCAAACAGACAAACACTATAATATTTTGCAAGTAAATAAAAGATTCGAAACAACTTTACAGTTCTCTCCTTTATTGAACCAGGCAAAAACTGTCCATGAAAATGACTCAGTGTCCTTCACCGTTTGAACCCAAATGGGGAAGCTCAACGTGAGGAAGTTCAGGCATTTTAACAGAAGGGAGTGAAGGGTCAACAAATTGGTTATGGTGGTTGTGGTTTTTGGCAGCTGATGATGAAGTTTTGTCTGCGTCTTGCTGAATACCTGGCAGCATCCCCACAAGCATGCTTCCAAACGATCTAAAAGGGTGAGTGAGACCATTCTTAACTTTGAGAAACAGAGACACCTCCGAGAGCTGCCAGATTAGAGTGACAACAATCATCACCGAAAGCAGGCGATGTGTTATAGTATTCTGCCTCTTCACCGCTTTAAGCTCTTCCACTATCTTCTCCACACCAATTTCCCCACTTCCACTTTCCACTCGACTCCCATTTTCACTCTTAGCATCTGTTGTATTTTCGACCCTTGGAGCAGTTACATCCTCCACCAAATTTGACCCTTCAGATTGCTTCTGCTTGCCATCTCCTTTTAATGATTCTAACTGTCGGAAGAAAAGTAAGACGACAACATCAGTATCTCTTTCCCATGATTTATATGCAGACAGTTTGATTCGGTCAAATCTTTATTAATTAGGACAAATGAAAAGGGTCTTTTCTCAAAATGGAAAGATAAATGAGCTCCAGAAACAAGATTCTGGTTGATTCCCTACGAATGGGGTTACTAAAAATAATATGGTTTTTAACCTACCTGAGAGAGCAATCTCGAGAGAAGCTGCTCGTCATCGTCTTCCGAGAGTTTTTCACCAGAGGTATCTTGGATTCTCTTTTCTTCTAGGAGTTTCTGGATTGCCAGATTGATCAACTCAATATCTTGACTTGATTCCATTTTTTTATTCGTTGAGAGATGCAAATTTGAAATTTCGGTACTTTGGCTGTAGGTTTGCGGATGAAAGATTGTCGTTGGTAATTGCTTGGATTGGCTCTTCGACAGCTGGAAGTAGGAGTCAGAAACCTACACATGCTAAACGAAACATTTTGTTTGGTTTACCATGCTAAACGAAACTTGACGAAAGCTTGCATGGCCCACTAGCCCATACGGGGTGTTCGAGAAGGCCTACTACAGGCGGTGGACTGTATTTTAAAAGGAGAATGTTACATGAAAAAATTCATCCAATCTGAGCTTTATTATGCTTGCAGAAAATTTTTTTGTTGTAACCCACAGCTCCAAGGAGAATGTCCTCCATATAAACAATATTCACATCATTTGATGCAGAACCGTAAATTGCAAATTTAATTGGATGTATTTAGGATGGTAAAACTAAACTGAAGAGTGAAAACCTATCAAAATAATTAAGCAATACGGAAGGGTTCTTTTGGTCGTAATATTACCATTCAATTATTATATGGTGCTCTTGATTTTGGCAACAGAATACAGAAGAAAATTTAGGAAATTTTTGGTCACAAAGTTCAGGCAACCCCATCAGAAATCATTTACAGCAAATACTAATTACAAGCATACACAGCAGAACCGCAGGGAACATGGGCATATCATTCTAAGTTACAACTACGATTGAAATGCAGGCTATAATACAACAAATCCAGGAAACTATCAAATTAAGTTCAGGAATTGGGACGAAGAAGGTAAGTTAGGCTGATCAGAAGCTGCTCCTACGGAAACTGGAAAAATTCATCACTATCCATATCATAAATATCACCTATAGAAGAAGATGTTGCTGGTTCATCTGTGTTAACAAGTTCGGCCTGCAAGAAAATTGTATAAATTTAGAATTACAATCCCATTGCGAAAGTTCCAAAACAAAGACATAGAAGTAATAGCACAAGTTAGGAAGGGAGAAAATTTGGGTCTTAAACAATACTTCCTATTAGAAATTTATCACGATCCATAGCAAATAGCACCCATTATGACTAGCAGGTTTAGGGTTCTCTCTATTCTTTGAATGCTCCTTATCATATATCCTATCAACTGATTGTTAAAAACAGTTTGTCGACTTACCTTAGCTTGGCGATATTTTTCCAGCATACGACGATATTGTTGACGTGCATCTGGAGAATCAACCATAGACAGCACCCTTGAGACAGCCTCATCAACAGCTACATCCACTTTCTGTTTGCGGAAAACTTTGAGAATGTCCTCGTCTTCACTTTCATCAATGGGCTCTGGCTCACTGCGAAAACCTCGCAAACCAACTCCTTTTCGTCGCCAGCGAAGTACAACCTTATCTAGAACACCAACAGCCCAACAGATTACCCTGTAATTCTTCCTAACCTGGTAACCTCTCACATGGGCCTGATACAAATAGCAAAGCAGAACAATTTTGAAACATTCCATCCCATAAACCAACATGGCAAATAAGGATTTAACATGAGAAGAAAGGGAAGCTCCCAATTTAGTAAATTCTGATAACTAGAAAGATACCTGTATCTTTACAACTTTCTGGCGAAGTGACAGAAAATCTTTACGACCTTTCCAGCCTCGGAATTTCCTCTGAATAGATAAAGCCGCTGAATTGTAATCACGAGCATTTCCAAAAGCTAGCTTTGACATGGTAGAAAGACCTTGAATTTCATCCAAACTGATACCATACTCATCTACACTTGCCGCAGTAGCAGCACCCCCTTTCTGTTGTCGTTTCCTGAAAGAATGTGCACGAAAAGCATTTTGTATACGTGCAGCAGCCTGAGCTGCATTCCGGACAGCAGCTAAGGTATCTTTAAGTGAAAGCTGATCATCGCTAGTCGCAAGGCTCGCGTTGGAAACACTATTGACAGCCATTTCGGCCTGAACTTCAGCTGACCCTTTGGAAAGCTCACTTTCTTCCAGTGTAAGGGATGAAAGATGGCTAGTAAGAGCTACCTCTGAAAGATACCCAGCAAGTCCCTTATGTCCACTCGAGGCAGCAATAGATGCTGCAGTTTTTCCATTTGGATCTTGTGAGGTTGGATCTGTCACTGCACCAGCTGAAGCACCAGAAGCTATAAGTGCAGCGACCATTTTTTCTCTGTTAAGAAGACAAAATTTGCACCACTCAATAAGCATGATGCATCAAAAAGCATATAGATGTAACAGTTATACCCCTTTAACTTGGCAATCAACCTTAATCAGAAAGATTTAAAGATCCTACCTCCTTGCAAATTCGTTCCCCACTGTCTCTAATGATAAACTAGGGCATTTGTTAAAGATTGATTGTGAAAGAGAAAGGAAGAATAATGTTACACAAGTCAGTGAGCCAGATTCCTTTTTACCTCATGGCAAAAAAAGAAAAGATTCTTATTTACCTTCCAAATCGTGCAGCCCAGTGAAGAGCAGTCCACCCATTAATGTCTCGGAAATTTATACTGACTCCATGGCTTAGAATTGGATTTAGTGCCCACTCAAAGCCCAACCCAGCAGCCATGTGAATTATTCCTTGCTCTTTCTTGGACATGATGCAGCCTGAGTTGTCACCTGCTCCCTTGGATCTAGAACATAACCACTGCTGCAACTTGTCCTTTAAAAGCTCTTGCAGAAGCCAATCAATAGTACCAGAGGAAGTGCCACTGCCAACTAAAAGAGCCTCTATGACATGACTCCATGAATCATCATCAGCTGTGAACTTTCTCAGCAGATGTATTTCTGGTTCTGCGTCTTCTTTCTGCAATGAGGAATCCAACAGAAGCGTCTGGGCAAATCTGACAAGTAACAATAACTCTTCTGGACTTTTAGGAGCTTCTGTGTCAGATAAATTGCACTGAGCACCACTACTAGTATTAACTCTATACTCAAACTCTCTGATTTCACTGCAGGACTCACGATTGCCACTAGTGATGCAGAGTGTGACCTTCCCAGGAAGATGGGGAGGAGCTTTACAACATAAGACACCTTCCTGGATGATCTCAAATGGAACTTCAGTCTGCCCAAACATACATGCCCAGGCAGACTCTGATGGATCACAGAGAAAAGATCCAACAATGATGACCTGCATTTGGAAATTTCGCTTTAAACTTTTAAGCTTCGAATGCAAGAGTGAAGTTAAATAGCTTAATGAAACAAGAATATATCAGAGCAGAAGAAAAATGTGCCCTTGAGACACACCTTGGTGGCTTCACTGGAGTAACCCCATTCTGGAGAAATTTCCCGAATTGTGAACTTCTGCTTTTGAGCAACAGTTAAGCTTGAATCTTCTGCAAGAGGAATTCCTATTCCATCTTGGTTGAACATCATATAATAATCAGAATTGGCGTCTATGGCTTCTATTGTAGAAGAATATGAAGGAATTTTAACATTTTCAACTTCTTGATTCAGCAGGATAGAAGCTGGCATGGAAAGAGATAGTCAGAACTTAACAGAATAAACTAGATAACAGAATTTCTGGTATCAAATTACAATCAAGAGCAGAAGAAGATCATACAGTCTCCAATGTTGGGTCCATTAAAATTCAGCCAATGAGGCTGTTCCTGTTGCTCAGCTGATCTGCCTCTTGAAGAAGATAGCAGCCTTCCCTGTTTCAAGGACAAAAGAAACTCTCCTTATTGCAGGAAAACAAAAAGACTGAGCCCATATTAAGTTGAAAAAATGACCTAGGCTGAACTTTGGCTCTTTTGGTCAGAAATCGACCTTTAAGCAGGCCAGTTTCTACAAGTATGGGGCCCAACCCCCAAATGCAGCAATTAGGAGATATTCTCTGAATCCTAAGCTAAAAGGATATCCAACAGTTTATTATTATTGGTGTTCATGCTCACACAGCAAATGAAATATAAGGCTGGATAGAAGATTTTCAGGATCACTGGATCAGTGACTTATAAATATATAATGAGGATGATTAACATGCAGACACTAACATACTTTCCATGTGTTGATGTTTCTGTTAGATGAGGAAAAAGTCTTTACCTGGGAGTCAACACCTGATTGAGTCTTGCATGAGTCAAATACGTTTGTCCAATAAAGAGATTCCTTACTTCCATCTGAATTATCATTGCCATATACTTGAGTCTGTTCTCCATTTTTAGCTACAAAAATAGATTAGTAATTTCAGCTTCCTTACTCATCCACCATATTCAAGAATCAACCAAGAAAATCAGAAACAATAAAAATAAAAACAAAAACAGAGGTAAGAAATAAAATTTCATAACAGTAGATCTGTCTGATGTTCATGTAAGCCGCAAATTTAATAACAAAAAGAAAAAAGATCTAATCTCAAACTGCAGTGGAGTTTTGAAATTTTGTTTCATTTATATTCTTTCCTTTCCGTTTCTTTTTATTCCCTTCTCCATTGTTAAAGAGCTTGGATGAGATTTCAATTGCTTTACTCCTCTTACTCTGGAGTGTGGACATATAACCTTTTTCTCTTCCTTAACTGAAAGATGGGTGGGGGTTTCAAACATATATAGGCGAAGCGCTACTGCTAACAGAACTTTTCACCCCATCACAGTAGTAATTTTGAAAATGAACAAGGTCTCCAAATAGGATCAAATAATGGCCAGGTTCTCCAATTAGAAGTGTACAAGTAAATATCTTTCTTCATAGTTCCTAAATTTGTTTTATGGTGCAAATGTGGCATTATCACCTCTATATAATAAAACAGTGAACAATAGGGCCCTTCTAAACTTTTTTATTCAACATCGTCACTGTTTTCTCCTGAATTTGATCGATTCCAATACTAGTGTATTATAGGCATCTATGTAGTGCAATAGCATGCATATATAAATGTAAATATGCAGTTGAGATTAAAATTTATTAATAACAGGCTACAATGTTTTCCATAACAGAGGTTGCACTATATTCAGCTTTTATAGCATGGGGTTTTGACAGAACAAAGCATAAAAATGCAGAGTAGCTACCATGGCAAAGAAGATCAAGAGAAAAGCTTTGTCTTTCAATCAGCAATTGCTTTTCACAATAGTCATGTCCAAGCATGTAAACTATTTGAATTGCTATCATGTTAGAAAATGTCGACTACCCTGTCAGCTATATAATCAAGCAAACATGGAGGATAATTTTGAAGCTAACAAACTAACAAACCTCCATCTGGATGCAGAACACCACTATTTGAATAATTTTCCACCTTAGTATGTTGAAAATAAAGGTGACCTTCAACAATATCATCTGGCTTGTACAGTAGATCTGCTTGTGTCTCTTGCTTGGCAATCTCCTTTCCATATTCCAGAAAAACTGTATCATTTGTATCCCCATCCAGGCTGCAGAATGGACTCATTTCTTTGAAGCTGTCCTCATTCAAACTTAACTGCTCCTCAAGCCTCTTTAAAGCTTGACTAACATCAGGACTGGCATACTCTACTGTATTATCTATTCCATTGTTCTTAATGACTATATCAGAACTAACTTCGGGACTAGATAAATTCTGATATGGTTCATGTACATCACTACCTAGAGAGTTGGAAACAGGATTTTGAGAAGTATTAGAGCTTGGACTTGGAGTTGGACTAAAAGGAGAAGATGATACTGGCGACTGCACAACGGATGCCGAGCTGGGTTTAGCCTGTATACAAACATGAAAAGTTGACACTAGTTTAGCAGATAAAGCAAAACATTTCTATCCCTCATGGCAAACGGTGAAGTTATATTTGATACCAGCTACACCAATAAGAAGACAATGTTCTAAGAACTAATCCCATCAAAGAGATAGCCAATTCCACTGAATTGTTTGAAAAGCATGCTTAGGTAAGAACATTTGGCTAGACAGATATAATTCTAAGCAGAAATACTAGAAAGAAAATGTGGAAAGCTGTGAAATGATAAGTCTAAAAGATCCAATGTTACCTCATTTATCTCTCTATAATGAACGAGAACAATATGCTCATATGCCCTGCCAAAGTACGAAAATATTAATATTCTCGTGCTCAAAATGAGTAACTAAATATTTAATATAGGGAAATGAAAAGCTGTAAATATATATAGCAAGGAGTAGACTTACGGATCCAGCATCCAATAGCTACGCCTCTGGAAAGTAGGGTTTTGCTCTCCATGAGCATAGTAACAATTTAAAGTTTCAACATTGCCAACCTGGCCGTGCATACAATAGATTACCTCTCAGATTGAAGAAATCATCATAGAACTTCATTGACATCACAATAATCAAATGCATCTAACGGAGAAACAGATATCCTTCATTCATTCTTCAGGACCATTAGCCATTGATTTTAAAATTTGTGATGTGCAACAAGAGTTCATTTGACATCATAGAATTTAGCCCAAAGTTTTCCCTTTATAATAAGGCGCCGAAATAAAAGTGATTCCTTTCATTTTTCTGAACGACAAAGCTACCAAGACAGACATTTTATGAAATAAAAGATAAAAAGTGAAAGGCCTATGATTAAAATGCAGGGCGGTGTTTGACAAAACCTTAAGCCTCTCGTGGGCTTCGCCGACAGTTCTTCCATCCTTCTTTTTACGCCAACTATGACCATCTTTTCTAAAGAACCGAAGAACCCTCTTGTTGAAGAGAAACAAAGAGCCACCTACAAGAGAAAACAAATAATCCCAGTTAATAATATCAATATGAACATCCAAACAAACCAAAAAATAATAGCATTAAAATTAAAATTAATGAAATTTTGCAATTCAAGTTAAGAGATTTCACTTGTTGGCTTTTGAGGAGGCTCCTGCGTCAGCTGATACTTCTCATGATTTTGAAGTATAAAGAATACTTCTGCTGGCTTTAACCACCGAACTTGAGCTTCTCGAAATAGATGATTAATATCATACCCTGAGATTATTATTCATAACAAAAAGAAAACAAATTTACGTTAAACAATTCCCAATTAAGTTAAACCCTATATCATATTTAACCCAAATTAAACACTAAAGAGAGAAATTAAAAATTTTTAAAAAAAAAACACCCATTTTTACCTGATTGCGCCATCTTTAATTCTTACAGTAAGAAATTCAAAACTAAACCAACCGTAGATAAACAAATACGGGTGAGCTCATTTGAACCGAAGGGTAATACTTGTACTTGAAGGGTCCGACCGGAATAGGATAACAGGAGCCGGAGTAAGGGAGGAATTGTCGGAGGGGAGAAGGAAACTCTAACAGGGGATCACACTTGAACCAGGTTAAGCTGTTTTTAGCAGTGAAGTCGTACAAAAAAGAGGGAAAGAAATTGACTTGGAAAAAAAAATAAAAATTTGTTCGCTACTGTACGGCTGGGGCTTAAAATGCGGAATCAGTGGAACCGCGAAGGTGCGGTGGAATCTGCAGCTACCCGTACGAAATGATGACGTTGGTGTGTCATGACGTGGCAAGCTTTGACTGGTGAGAGTCAATATCAGGCCAGTTAAGTTAAGGTTGGTTTCGCTGGAAGTGGAAACCGGCTTCTTTCATGGCTTAGCTGAGCTCTTGGTAGAATGGTAGGAACAACTAAGAAAGCAGCAGATTACCAACTGAAGATGTCCAATGAGGAACAGCGGCGACGTACGACAAATCTATTTACTCTCGTACTCGTATGACTTGAAATGACAAAATTATCCCTCTCCAGTCTCCAGTCCCCTACGTGGAGTGAAGTGAGCTTTCTCCTCGTGTCCTTAATTCACTGCCTCAGCCCTCAACTCAAAGGTAAATTAAAAATTAAAAATTAAAAATCGTCTAATGGTTTCGTCCAAAATGTATGGTAATCCATGCAATCTATTCATTTATTTATAATACAATTTCGGCACTAGGAAATTGACCTTTGACTGTGTCCTAATCAGAGAAAAGAGAGAGACACGGCATCCCCAAATTTTCCAATGCCGTAATGGAGGTGGTATAGGTGGAGGTGTAACCACCTTTTATCTTTACAAACAAAGATGGAGATTGAGAATATAAATTCGTTTTATGAGAAATTAATTTGTTGGAATAATTTTATTTTTTACGTTTTCAATATGAAGATGATTAATCTTGGATTAATAAAAATTAAGATATCCTAAACCATAAATTTTGATAAGTGTTATGTCCTACATTGATAAAATGATTTTTGTGATGTGCTAGTTGTATTAAAATTGACATAAAAGCGTTCACAAATCACAAGACTCAGTAAATCAAGACAAAGGGTTGGTTTCGGCAAAACATTATGATGAGGCAAGTGGCATGACTTCGGAGATAATGGGCCGAATATTTTAGGATACTCTAATTCAACAACAAAAAACACGTGGAGAATTTCTTCCAGAAAATAAAAAAAAAACACGTGGAGAAAGGTGTATGAGGATGAGAAGAATACAACTATACGAGGATGTTGGATGTTTTGCTGTTTCTTGTGCATCGTATTCCTACGGAGTTGCTAGCTCATCCGTTTCTACTTGAATTAATTGATCCCTTTGATTTTCTTCCAGCTGCTCCAGTTTTTGTCTTCCACAACATGTGAAATCCATGTATGAATTATGAAAAAGTAAAATCTCGTTCATTTTCTTCATTATTTGAGAAAAAAGAAAAGAAATTCATCTATGTTGTGAATCTGAAGTTCCCACATCGCTCGCACACGGGATTGTGTGCGTGCTTATAAGCAGGGCCTGAAGCCTTTACTTGTAAATACATTTTAAATCCGTGAGGTCCTAAAGTACCAAAGCGGACAATATCCACGTTTATAACAATCTTATCCTTTTTTTCACATAAAATATCGGAAGTTCCGGTGCCTTTTAACGTCTTAGAATAGACAAACCTGTCCCATTCATTCCTTTATGAGGAATTTAGCTCGTTCACTGAATATTGCTAATAGTGCTACATGTGATTGGGTTGTACTACCCATTATTTTTTTTAAGAAAGTATAACTTTCATTCATTTAAATAAAATTACATCTATAATCCTAAAAAAAATGAAAATTACAATATATTCAAACTTGTTATTTTGTAGATCTAGATTTTATTTCATAACTCGAGCCATCTTGTCGATTATTTTGAATCTCAAACATTTTTCATGAATCTCTAACACGTTCATCACTCTCTCGCTTTTGCTTCGTATTTTTTCCAACCGAAGGCTTTCATCAATGAGAAAGAAGTAATTGATTCGAAATCCTCCTTGATTGACTCATAAGACACAAAACAAAACCATCATAATCTAAGGTTAACAGTCTTAGATCCACTATAAACCGACTCAAAGATAAACTAAAACCAAACTGACTAACTAAATAGATAAAAATTGAGACTCAAATACCCAGTTCAAAAGATTTAGGACTTATTCAAGCAAAAAGTAAAGAAAATTACGATAAAATATGAAATCAGGCTCTCTCTTTCCCCTTGACGATAATAGTCAAGGAGGAGGAGAAGTAAACGAACTAAGGAAACTATGGAGAAGAGGGGAAGAGAAAGAAAGGGACAGTTAGGGTTTAAAAATGTGAGAAATTCGACTATCCATAATTAAAAGGGAATTATTTTTAATATCAAATTAAAAGGGAATTTTGATTATTGCAAGAAACTACATTTACCATTTTTTAAAGTTTATTTATTTATTTTTTCTCATATATATTAGTTATTAATTTTTTTAATTTTATTTAATTGTTATTTGTTGAGTTATCAATGAACATCATTTTTTTCTTTTTTCGTCAATATTTTAGCAAAAAAAAAGTTAATGTTGATAATTGTTATTTTGGTTTCGTCAATATTTCGACAAAGAACTTCTATTTCAATGCAAAAATATTATATATATATATACACACACATATATTTATAAAAGAGAAAATAATTTAATACAAAATCTTACAATATTGTATAACAAACTTAAAATAAAGTATTGATTTTCATAAAATCCGAAGCATAAGCGCATGCATACATGCTAGTTAATCTCAAAATTAACCTTAAAATCCCATTACTATACCCACAAAATATAATTTTAATAACCCTATAATTGCCATACTAATTTACCAAATTAACCCTTAAAGTAACATTGAAATCCCGTAATTGTCTATCACATGCTCACTTAATAACCAAATAACCACCTTAGTTCCCTAAATTAACCTCAAAAGTAATATTAAAATTTCACAATTACCTATTAAATACAACTTAATAACTAAGTAACCACCTTAGCTACTAAATTAATCCCAAAAGGAACTTCAAAATTCCATCATTACCCTTAAAACACCTTTTAATACCCTAGTCACCCGAATTATTAGCTATAAATTACCTTGTAATTACCAAATGACCCCAAAATTCATGGACACTTTCAAAATATTATGCTTTTAATTTTGCAATTGAACCCATAGAAGACATGGGGATAGCTTTTATAGTAGGTATTCAAGTACGGTGCATGTGTATATTTGTGAATAGAGAAAATAACCATGTGAGAGCTTTCTTTTATTTGTGGTTCGATGTAATTTTATTCTAAATTAATCGAGGTTCAATACAACTGGATAACAAGATTTTTATATCAAATATATTGTTCTCTTTTTAATTTATCATCTTAACTCTTTCTTTAAAAAAATAGAATAAAATAAAAAAAACAAAAAAAATGATAACGAAAAGAATTTTTAAAATACCCAACTTAACCTATTTGCTAAGAAAAAAATAAAGGAAAAGAAAAAAGATTTGAAATAAAAAAGAAAAAGAATTTTCAATGCTTTCATTTTTTCAATGTGTTTGATAATAAAAGCTAAAGAACCACTTAATTGGAAATTTTCAATGAAAAAACATTGAAAATAATAAGTAGCTCTTACGTTACTTATTTCATTCAACAATTCCATTTAAGGAAATCATCACACATTAATTACATTTAATGTTGTATTCTTTCCTTTTAACCACTATTCTTTCCTTTTTATTAATTATCAATACATTTATTTTTCATAAACTTTCATTTCTCTTATAATAGTTCAAAAATAAATTTGTTCAAACATAATAACTTATCAAACAATTTTTACACAATAAATTCAGTACTTAAAATTTTCAGAAGAAATTTTCAGCACTTAATTTTCAATGCTTAATTACTTCAATTTTATCAAACAGTACCTAAATGAATAAGAAAACAAAAGGAAGTGAAAGACGAAAAAGAGGGGATAATTAATTGCCCGTAATCAATCCCAAAATAATCAAATTATCACCCAATTATGGGACACATGTCACCATAATAAAACTTCAAATTTTCAAGTGAAGCATATTAGAGAAGGGTGATAAAAATTGTGGAATATATTGATGTATTGATGTATTGATTTCATTGGGTTAATTGAATAAATTGAAAGGTATTTTTTTTATAAACAAATGTTTGAGATACTGTAGAGAGATAGATATTTAGTCTATGTTTGGTTCAAAGGGGGGAGAGGAGGGGGAGTAAGGGCAGGTAAAAGGGGAGAAGAGAATGGGGGATTTTAAGAGGGAGAGAGAAGTGTTAATTTTATCTTTTTTTGTTTGGTTGGAAGAAGAGTAAGAAGAGATTTAATGTAACATTTTACTAATTTATCCTTATATATAAAATTTTTTATAATGTAATAATTTTTATTTTTATATATTTTTATTTATATATTGTTATATAGAAATTAATCTTTGTAAAAATAAAGTTAATTTTTACTCAACTATAAAAAAAATTTGTCTGGAATATGTTTTTCTTGTCTTTTTTTTATATTAAATAAATAAACTTATAGCTAATAGGGACAAAAAAATTAATTTATTGTATAAATATATTTTTTAAGTAAAAAAGTACTAAATATAAAATAAAACATGGATTGAAAAAAGTTATTGAAATTAGTTAAGTATATAATTTTAAAAATTAATTAATTTCATGGGGACAAATTTGAAACAAAATATGTCACCCCTGAAAAAATCCCAATTTGGGAGTTTAAAGTTTGGAGGGGTTTAATGCACCTCTCCCCCCCATGCACTCCCAACCAAACACAACATAAATCTCCTAACATCTCCATTAACCTCCATTAACTCCCATCCAAACAATGGTTTAGGGATGAAGGGGGTATTATTTATAATAAAATTTGAAAAAATAGCACATAATTAAGTATATAAAAATGATGTTTATCCAACAACAAAAATTTAATTAATCTTCATCAGTGTTTTTAGACAACTATTAGTCAAATCTTCTTTTTCGTGTAGATCAAGTTTTCTGTAAAATGCAAGGCACAAGGCACAAGGACCTTTTTCTTCTTTTGGCTGCTACCTAAGATATTTGTTTCGTCGATGGAGCCTATGATTGAGAACTCATGCTCTTTTACCACAAAGATGTAGCTTCCATGATCCTTTAAAGCTAAAAAAAAAGGTTGTGCAAGTTGAACAGTAGGATTGAGTGGAAATTTCTTCGTGTCTCCCCCCGTAATGGGTGTTGTTGACAAGTCCTGGATTGAATGAATTTTTGTGAGAAAGTGACCTCCAGAATTGAGGGTGCCTTTGGTTTTTAATTGCGTTTGGAAATTTGGATAGCAAACGGTGCAATGCAATCGTGTAACCTCGTTCTTTCTTCCTTCTTTGAGATGGACTCACTTGGACATTATTTCCGTTTTTTTTTTTGTAGAAAATGGGGCTAAACGCCCAAAACTTTACTACTTTACAATTAGTTTGATCTGGGATAACTTTGGATATTATTTCAGTTTGCCCCGTCCACACGGTCAGAAGTGTGGGCCGAAGCCTGAAGTCCAAATTATGGCACAGAGACTGAGCCCCTCCATCTGAACCTTTCTCGTCTCTTTATTATTTGTTGTGGTGGTCGAGGGTTTACTGTTGAGTCCAAAGGGCCTCAATGGCTCACAAGTCACAGGTGAGTGAATCAGATGAACCTGTCTCAGTTCGGACCAAAATCAATTAATGTTCAAAAGCTCATCTCCACCAATCTTTATATTATGAATCCTTGAGAAGGGTTGTTATAGTGGGGAGAGCAGTCAAGTCAATGAAGAGACACGGTGTTAAATTTTTCTTCACCTTGTCTAAGTCATACCTGCTTAAACTAAGCTGGCAGAAAACGACTGAATAGTGAATTCCTTCAAATAAAGCTGTACCAGATAACACCCACTTAAATTAATGTCCCCTTTTTTGTCTTAATTCCATCTGACTACATAACTAACTTGATTTTGCTTATGAAAACTGTCCAAACATAGTATTTTCTAGCTCTACCTAAGTAATTAATCCAATCTTCTTGCCCATAAATTTTAGCCTCTTGCTTTTGTTCTCTCTTATTGGAAGACATCCAAGCAAGCAATTAATGGACGGGCCAAATCTCAGCTCCCGCGCTTGGCCTGGGCTAGCTAGACTAAAAATTTGCATGGAGAGATTGGCATTTAGTAGGTCAAGTGATAAGGGAAGAGGAACACAGATGGACCCAAAGACAAGGAAAAAGTGGCTTAACCCTAGGCTTCACACGTGCATTATAAGGTGACAGATATGGACCTGAAATCAAAAGGAGAGCAGGCAAAGCGGACCATCCTTGGCGACTTGTTCTTGTTATGACCAACGAGCAGCAAACCAAGTCCGATATACATATATTCACCTCTTCCTTTTTCAAGTATTATAGTATGAAATTAACAGCTTGAAAAAGGGGTCTTTTTTCCTTTGCTTTTCTTTTTTCCAAGATACAGTTGGAGATTCTTGTTTTTCTCTATTTCATACACTATCATTTTCCTCTTGCAATTTGCCCTTTCGCGCTGTCCTCATTCATGTCACAATCTCTCCCCCTCCACAAATTATCACTTTGGACTGGTAGTTTAACTGTATTAAGTTTGACTTTTACTGAATTGGAATCTGCCATTCAATTGAAGTCTCTAGTCTCTACACTGGTTTCCCTTTCAAGTACTTCACAGGCATACATAGTATTCTATTCTCAATTGCTCTATATATGTAAGTATGTCTAGCTGTGGACTTAAAAAAAACTTAAATCAATATTGGTTGTTTGTAAAGAAAGAAGAAACAAAGAGGTACAAGAACCCTTTACCATTTTCCTTTCTTTCTTTTTTTTCCTTTTTTTTAAAAAAAAAATTTAAAGAGTGGCTCTTTCCTCATCAATATTATGGCTTAATATACAAAATAGTCCTCAAACTTGTACAAAATTATCATTTTGACCCTTCAATTTTTATTTAAAATTTTTGGCCCTTAAACTCTTATTTTGTGCATAATATTGTCTTTGATGCTGACATAATCTAATTATATATCGACACATATAATTTTTTCATTGGATCACGTTAGTACCAAGGGCTATACTGTGCACAAAATAAAAGTTCAAGGATAAAAAATTTCAAAATAAAAGTTCAAGGGCTAAAACGATAATTTTGTATAAGTTCGAGGGCTATTTTGTATATTAAACCTGAATTTTATTAACAACCAAATTTGGATGATTAATTATCTAAAATGGTAACTTCATTCGAATCTTACAAAACAAATCAAACCTAGGGATGGCAATGGGTACCCTTTAATCGGGTACCCGTGTATACCCGATTCGTTTATGTAGGGTTCGGGTACTTAATAATTGGGTTCGGGATTGGTACGGGTAGTAATTTTACTACCCGTGTCGGGTTCGGGTAAGGTTCAGGTAGCATCCCTCGGGTACCTTATACTCGATACCCGATTATGTATTATATGAAAATATATAAATATGCTTCTACAAGGGTTTGAATCTTAGCTCAAAACATTAAATATTTTAACCTTAGTCCAAAATATCAAATATTAGAAGTCATATTCATACATATTATATACTTAGATTTATTTTATTATCTTTAAAATTAGAATGTTTATTTTCATGTATAGATTAAACGGGTATTTATAGGGTTGGGATAGTTTTAGGATAGTTAGAATTTTATTTGGGTAAGGTTCGAGTAGAGGGTTTAAAAAATGATCGGATATTTATAGGGTTCGGGTACCCTATCCGTTGCCATCCTCAATCAAACCCATATATGGATTCTCGACCATTTACATCCACATGGAAACTCACAAAACAAATCAAACCAGTAACGTAGTTGGAATCTTTACCTGTGTATCTTTTAATTTGCTTGGACATCACACATTCTCTGAGCAGATGCAGGCTGCATTTGCCTACTGATATAAAAAAAAAAAAACGTACTTACACTACTCGGAAATGTAGATATACCAACATAATACGCTTGTGTAAGCATGAGAAGCAAGTTATTCTGGTGCCAGTTGTCAAATGCAACGACAGGAAAATCCCAGCAGCAGTACAAAAATTCATGGGACGGCTGGGGGCAGGCAGTGAATCCAAAATGACTTCATCTCCTAACCTCCGCCCCACGCACTCTCTCTCTCTCTTTTTATCTCCCCCACATACTTTTTCTCTTCATATATACACTCTACCAATCGGCTCATCCACCAACCACTTCCTCCCCTGCATCTCTCCCAGGTTGTCAGAGACCAGAATATCGAGAGCTTGAATTTATAGGGAGAAATTAACAATGTCGGATTGGGGTCCTGTTTTTGTGGCAGTGGTGCTGTTCGTGCTGCTAACACCGGGGCTGCTGTTTCAGGTACCAGGTCACCACCGGTGCATGGAGTTTGGCAACTTTAAGACGAGCGGTGCTGCCATTCTGGTCCATTCCCTGCTCTATTTTGGCCTCATTTGTGTCTTCTTGCTTGCCATTAAGGTTCACTTGTATCTCGGTTGATGATATGATTAAATGCTGTCGTCATATATAAGTTGATTAAGGATTAAGCTGTATTAATCCTGTTGATTGTTATAGTGTTTCTTGTTTCATGTGGTATGCGTGGAAAATCTAAGCTCTTTTGTATTTGTTGATTCTGTTGTTTCTGAATTTGCAAGTTGTAGTCATTTTCTTCAATTCAACAAAACTTTTGGCTGATGAGCTGACCAGAACGATGAATTCACTTCAGAACATCAGATCCTACATTGCAAATAAATGACTAGGAATTGCAATGATTTCGGCTTCCATCCACTTAAAATAAAATGTATATACTCAAAAAGTACTCACAATGATGATTACCGTCTTTTCATGAGCTTAGATTGAATGCTTGCCAGGTGAGAACTTCTCGTTTTACTAGCAATTGATTCGTCTGGCCAAAGGACCAGATTTTCTCATAGAATTTTATTGCTATATCAAGTTTTCTTAGTTCTGGATAGTGCTCACGAGGTTGCACTGAAACTCTGGCTCGATTAATGTCGGTTTCCCAGGAAGCTGTCGAGTCTCAGACATTAGGTTGAAGTAGTGAATTCCTAGAATAATCCAGTTGAGAAGACATACAGAATTTTAATGTTCTTTTTCCTCAATAATGCAAGTTTCGAATTTAGCTAGATTAGATCCCACTTGTACCAATTATTATTAATGCAGCTTCTTGCTTTTAGCTGGCGGATATCTTTACCAAACTAGCTAGACTACCTCATGTACCAAAGTCCTAGCTAGAAGAATCATGAACAAGGGAAAAATAAACAGAGAGAGTACTCTCTTTGGGTTTTCTCTGGTGATGCCCTCTGTTCTGCCAATGCTGCTAAATTATGTGCCTTTATTAATCCGTTGTAGAACTTTACTATCTGGCTTTGGCTTACAGACTTACTGTTGCTATCACTAGGAAACTCTTATAAGAATAAATTGGCATGGAACAAAGTCTAAAGTCTTAAGGAATAAATTGTTCAAAGCTTTATTATCAATTCCTGGAATAAAGCGGCTTCTTTTATTATAGTTCATAAGAAATGCTCCCCCAGGAATAAACAATGATCTGACTAAATTGGCATATTCCTTTTCAACATATTCTTCAATATTATTTCAGCAACTGAGCTCTACCCATATCTTTCAGCCTAGATTCCTGTTGGTGAATTGAACAAATTTTTGGTCTCTGAAGGTTAGAAATATTGGTGCGAGTTGGTGGAAATAAAATGTATTAACAACAATCAGAACCAATTTCATGTCATGGAAAGGCAGAAATTAATGATTAGACAGAGCCATAGACAGGGCTTGACTTTGGAGTTTCTGATATAATGCATCACCTGCTTTTGATGTAGTTTTGATTAAGCTTAATTAAAAAGTTAATCAACATTATGTTAGACATTAGTCAGAATCCACTTCTTAAGCCGAAAGTTTCAAGCTAATATATCTTCTCAGCATTGATTTGCTAAAGATTGCGTGAGCTTGACAATGTCAGAGATACAGTCTAATTTGATGTATATATACTGTAGCACAATTATTATATTATTATTGTTAGTATTTATTTTTAACACTTGTAACAGTTCTGAGATTCCATCAAATCCTGTTGTCGTGAGAATAATGACGGAGCACGCTTACATCTACTACTAATTGGATTCTAGTACAATGCAACTAGCCGGGGCTTTGATTGGAGCTCTAAAAAATAAAATTAATGGTTGATTTGTTTGTTTAAATTAGAACATTTTTGTTTTTCTTTTCATATCCCTAGAATTGTGATTTTTATTTTATTTAATTAAGAATATAACTTACATTAGTATGATCCTAAAATGTGGTTTTGTAGGTATTCAATAGTATTTAGACATCTTATAGATTTTAGAAGACATATCACAATTATTTTATATCTCTCTACACTAAATCAATTTTTATTAATTCATAAATTTTTTTTTAGTTAAACTAAACCCTATAACAATAAATATAACATGACTTGAAACTTACCATAAAAAAATAAAAAAATTTTAATTAGGGGCTAAACTTTATTATAAGAGACTATTTTTTCAGTTTTTAGAAAAATTATTTGGTGAGAGTGAATGTATATTTAAAATCCTAATATCTTTTAAAATCAATGAAGTATCAGTTAATTATTGAATGCCTAAAAAATCACTTTTTAAGATCATCCTAATATAAGTTAAACTCTTTAATTAAAAGGTATTCTCAGAATTATTGAAACGAGATTAATTTTTTTCCGATTGAAAGATAAAGTCCTATTAAGAAATATGTATTTTTTAGAAATTTAAATTTATATTCTCATCATTGTACGTCGCCACGTCGGGATGAAGACAATACCACGTTAGGGTATGTTTGGGAGACCAGTTCAGAAATATATATTTTTTAGAAATTTAAATTTATATTCTCATCATTGTACGTCGGGATGAAGACAATACCACGTTAGGGTATGTTTGGGAGACCAGTTCAGTATGTTTGGGGCCCAAATGCACTGAACTGGCCTCAACAAGCCCTTAAATGAAACTCCAGCGCAGTGGGAATTGATGACATGGCAGAGCTTCTAACGTGCCGAGGGTCTGAAAAGCCACTGGAAGTATTTGGTCCAACGAGCTCCAATTTGTTTCTTCCTTTTTCCTGTTGTCAGTTTGTGGTCTTTTAACATTTCATTTTCTCTCAAATACATATTAATATTTTTATATTATATATGGCATTTATAGATGTGGTTAATACTAATAATTTTTAATTTAGATTTTGTGTTATTATTTATTATTTATATTTATTTATTATATAACATGTTTATTTATATATTTAGTTTTATTTTATTCATGTATGAATAAAAATAAATAATTTATAATGAAATTAATAATAATAAAATATGTATTTATGTAATACCCTTTATGGTCATTTTTCATTCTCATCTCACTGTCACTGCTATTTTGCCAAACACATATTTTCTTACTGTTGGTTTTATCCTCAGAGCTACAATTTTCAATCTCACATGTACAGTAACTAATTTCACTATTTAAATCTAATTGGAACCAATCTGACCACTTTCCCAAATATAGCCTCAGTCAACGCTTAATCATTTTGATTTGTGTACTTATTAGTATTTGTTAAGAATTTAAACGAAAAAAATTAGTAAATAGTGTATGTATTTCAGAAAATTAATGAAATTATGTGTGCTCAAAAAAAGAATTTGGGTCCTAAACTTTTTTCGACCAAGAAAAAAAAAGAAAGAATTTGGGATCTTTCAAATGTCATTACTAGATGGAAGTCATTATCAATGTAAAGTAAATGCTTCAAATGTTGAATCAATACCATCTGGTGGCTTGTCTTCCAGGTTAGGCGGTTAGGCCTCCTTTTCACTACTATGAATTTATGCCGATGATAATAATAAAAAAAATGTACGAGACCTTTAATCTTTTTTACTCTTATATTACAGAATACTGGTAAGTAAATGCTACAATAATTACATTTACATGGTCAAAACTCAAAACTGACGAAGGAATATATATATATATATATATATATTTTGCTCAAATATAGTACTATTATATACATTGATTTAACAGATACAGCGACATAATGTTGCTTGCAATTTGGATCAAAGTTCGGACCTCGGAACTCTGGAATCCAAAACCATCACGTGACATATTGCTTGCAATTTGGATTTCTTCCATATTCTGGAAAAAAGAAGAAGAGAGAAAGGGGAATTGTTGAGGGGGGAAATCTCAATCAAGGAAAAATGGATTTAATAATATTATTAGCAAAGACAATGCCATCAAAATTCACACACAGTGGCTCGAAAGTGACGGAGGAACCGCAACGCTGCCACGTAGCCATTGCACTGGCATCTGTCGAGAAGCCACGATATCGACGTGCATGCTAGTAATATTAATTTTCGCTGCCTTTAGCTTTTTGCCTCGGCCTTTACCTTAAGCTCATTTCTTGCTTTCATCATATTCCTTGCTTAATTTCTTCTCTCTCAAATTAGACAACTCACGCTTCCTTCTTTTCCGATCAGCCGAGCTGCTATATATTCAAGTTTTTGCCTGTTTTGTTTCTTCCCCATCAAGAGAGATCAGTGTGAAGATTGAAGAGAGAGATAGGACAGTAGCTATATAGGATGGCGGATTGGGGGCCGGTGGTCATAGCGGTGGTGCTATTTGTTCTGTTAAGTCCGGGGTTGTTATTTCAATTGCCGGGAAGGAGCAGAATCGTGGAGTTTGGGAACATGCAAACCAGTGGGATATCGATTCTCGTTCACACCGTAATCTTCTTTGGACTTATCACCATCTTCCTCGTCGCCATAGGTGTTCACATCTACACTGGATAGCCAACTTATTCTACTTAGAATTTCCCCTCCTTCCATGACTTCTCCATCTGTTTTTTGCCTTTTTTTAAAATATTTTTTCTGTGTCAAAAATCTTTTATGATTTGTATTTGGTTTTAGGATCTCTGATCTTTTGTGGGTCTTTGATCACCCCTCTGATTGGCTGATGTATTTCTGTTTTGTGTTGGGCTGGGGGGCTGGGGGGCTGGGGGGTGGGTTTAGTATCTGATGGTTTGCTTTTCGTGGTTGTGATTAATTGATAATATCTGTCAGTTCCTGTCAAATGTTCTTTATATATTTGTAATGCATTTGTTTGTAGAAGTACTGATTGAAAAAATAACAAAATTGTGATCGTCGGTTTTTGCATTTGGCCTTGCCTTTTGTAAGAGACCCAACTAACTTCACCACCGCAACATTGTTTTCACCGTGTCATGTGTTAAGCTTACTTGAATTGACCAATAACCGCTCTCCAAAACACAACAACAAAGAAGAAGAAAGGCAGTTGGCTTATTTTGGAAATTGGAATGGCTCCGTCATTTATAGAATCAGAAACAAAAAAGTCTAAAATAAGTAAAATAAGTAAAATAAGTGGAAGTCGTTGTGAGGCAGAAGCCGCAAAGCCCTCTTTGATGCGCACATGTGCCTAGGACGTCAAAAACCCCTTTTGTTTGTTTTTATCTACGTGTTTTTGGATAAGAACACGACTTGCAGAAGATTTGAAAAGGAAATGGAGAAGGGCTTGCCTGCCTTTCAATAACTTCCCTTAAAATTGATGCTCGCATATTGAACGTGTAAACGAGTTGGGCAGGGCAGGCTTTTAGACAAGATCCATAGAGCAGGCCCTGCCAAACTGAGACTCCAGAGAGTTTGTGCCGCGGCCCTAAGCTACTTAAACTGCAAATTTCCTCTAGCACGGCTAGAAATTAAACTAATTTTCGTTAGAAACTGGTCACTGTCACGGATCCCACTCACCAATCGCCATCGCTGGTCTCGCAGTATAAACCCTCTTAGCCGCTCACCCGCTTATCAGACAATTCTGGAATTATCAGTTTACAGAAAGAAACACAGAAAGACGAGGGCATTTTCAACAGGAAAATAGAAAAAAGATAAAGCTGGGAAACATTGAAGGCGCCAAGAGACTGTTGGAAAAGCAGCACAAAACTGCTACTGACCATATGAACTACCCTTGCCCCCCGGCTAAGCATCTCGACCCCCCGGCCTACCACATTGGCTCCACCAACCTAATCGTTGATGGAATCATCCGAATTTAACTGCTTTTTATTTTTTCCTAATGAAAGCATCCAGATTTCCTCTTCATTTTTACTTCTTTTATCTCTCCCATTATTTTAGATTCAATATTGTAGCAATCAAATTCCCTAACAGTCCCCAAAAAGAGAAAGAAACAAAGACTTAGCCAATAGAAATTGAATATAAGAAAGAAACGGGAGACAACCCTCCCATTTCCTCTCGCAAATAAGAATACAATACACATGATCAGCTAAATCCTTTGACAAGTCACTATTTCTACTAGACAAAGAAGCCATATATCCACATAGTTCAGTAATATCTGAAGTTTTGAACCAAGAGTTACCCACATTCCCTGCATTAATATCCGAAGAAACCTGGTAAATTCATTTTCCCTGTATTTAGCAAAAGGCAGCAGCACTCATAAGAACTCAGGTGCTACTTGATTCTCCAACACAAAATCCAGCTCTCTCTTTGAACCACCTATTCTCTTCATAAAAGTTTCCATGCTGCAACGTGCAACCGTTTTGAAGTATATCAGCAATCTCATAAATGTTACACACATTTAATTGATTGAAGGAAGAGAAAAGTGCAGTCTCTTTGACAAAAGCTACCATGGTTCTTTCCCAAACTTGGAAACCTCTAGTGAAACTAAAAATAAATGAACAGTGAAGATCAGAGATGTCAGATGCAATATGGTCAACTAAGCTTAATTTGTTGCCAAAAAAAGGTTAAAAATGTGAAATCATGATCTAAACCTTCCCCAATTGTCATACTATTCATACTCAAGCTCAATCTATCTCTTCAGTTAGATCCAAATCTCAAACAGAAAGTCAAACTGAATGAACCAGTTCAAACCTTGCTCAAATCTGATCAAGCGGAAACAGTTCAGACAAGTCATTACTTAATATTGTCTTATTCCACCACTTTGTCAAAGAGACACAACCATCACTTTGGCATACCCTGAACTTGCTATACCAATAATGACAACGAAAGTGCAAACGAGAATTACAAAGATAATGCAATCATTAAACTTTTAACCAACAAAGGGAAAAAAAAGTTGAAGATATTCTACAAAAAAACTTACCATGAACCTATTTAACTAGTTCAAACTTCTAAGACATTTTCACAATTAGGAAATTTTTCCAGTATCATAGAAAGAAGCATTTCAGCATTCAATTGCGTCAAAGGTTATGAAGAAGCATGCACGAAAATATCAAATAGATAATGTTAAAAAAGATTGGACAAAACAGAAAGCATATTTTGCTGATGGTTCAACAATATAGTGAACGAATTCCAAATGGTCCCACAAACATATATAGGAGAATAATCCGGTTTAACAGCAGGTTCCAGAAGCTCTGTTTCGAGTTTCTTAATTTCCACAAGTAAACTACAAATCCAGCGTGTCCATGTTTGTATTTACCTCTCAATACAGTTCATTATCACCCTAATAGATACAAGCAAAGACCCTGCATTCTAGAATATCCAAAGCTGAGTTTTAAGTAACAGAAGAGGTGAACAACCATGTAGCTAAGGCTAATAAATCATGCATAGCAAAAAATGCAACGAATTGGACAGACAGGATTTACTTCCCATAACTGGAACTCTGGAAGAGACAACTTGGGGAAATATGAGATCTAATTCAGAATAACAATTTTAGCACTCTACGATATACAATTGCATTTTTTTCCATCTTCTATTCATTCAATTACCAACCATTAAAGAATCCCAATCTCTAAACCTCCTATTCCTAATAGTCTATGTGGTTTTTCTATAATTGTGAAGTCAAAGTCGATAGTGCTGCCCCCCCCCCCCCCCCCCCCCCCCCCAACAAAGGAACCTAGGGTGTTTTCTCTCTGTCTTTCAGATGAATAAATTTTCAATGAATCCAATCGAACGTTTTTTCCCCCGGTTCTTCACGAAATCGAACAGAACAATCAAAAGATAAAACAGGAAAAAAAAGAAAGAGCCCAAACAAGACAGTCAAAGAATAAAACAAAAGAAATTTATTTCAAAGATAAAAGCATCGACTCAAAAAGCTAATAAAGGTTAAAAGTCCTAAGATAAGACAATTAAAGGTAAAAGACAACATCAAGCCCATGTATACAGTACTGATTATTTATTAAAATGAAAAGAATTAATAAAAGATAAAATGAAATTACCAGGAATATCCTTTCGCGGGGAAGGAGGAGCCATGGCGTAACAAAAAATAGAGCGACCTAACATGGAAACCGTGGAAACAATCCCAGCCACGTAAAAAACCATGACCAAACCGATAACCCAGGGCATCAGCATGAACCCTATAAAGAAAGTAACTGATCCACACAGCATCAAAGAAACCGATATCCCAAGCATCAGCCAAGCAAATCCCGCCGGCGTTATCGTAGTCGTCGTAGACGTCGATGGAGGATGTGCCCTCCTCACCGGCGCCGGTGTTTGTTCGGCGAACGGCATCGGCGTCGGCGGCGATCGTAAAAGATTCAGTACCAGAGCTGACAGCTCATAAAAAACCCTCGATTGGTGATCCTGATGTGGATGATTTTGCTGTTGCCTTCTCATCATTCTTTCCTCGGTCAAAATCCGATGGAAAATCAAAGATGAAATATGGTCTAAAACACTATAATCCGAAGAAAATTAAAATGATTTTAGAGTTTTTTTTTCTTTTCCCTCTTCTTCTATTTTGCTAAAAACGAGGTAAATGGATAAACTCGGAGGTAGTTATCTGAACCGCTGTTTGCTTGGAGAAGAATTAACAACTGGAGAGTTCTGATAGGCAAGGCTTTGTTTGTTTCTCAGGAAATTCTGCAAGAAAACCAAAAAGAAAGTGACGCGTCGGTGCCGTTTATTCCGATTAATTGGATGTTTCAGAAACCCAAAGGAAGAAACTGTTTCCGACGTTGGAATTTGAAAGAAAATTAATACTAAATGAATTTTGTGGTGCTTTATCTTCAAGCAATCAATCAAACATAAAATATACTACCAAAAAACTCTAATTTTAAAAGAAAAGCAACGGGGACCTTTTGGATGAGGGTAGGCCCACCCGAAATTCTGGGCGCGTGTATGAAAACTCTCAATGGATCAGAGCATACATGGAAATCTAAAGCTGGCGACGGCTGACGTGCACTGTTGTTAAAACCGGACCGGCCTGGCCGGGACCCGAAGGGTCATCCGGTCCAGAGAAAGGGGGTGACCCGGGATAGGGTTGACCGGGTCAAAACCCGGAAAAAATTGGACCGATTGACCCGAAAAACCAGAAAAAAACCGGAATTTTAAATCAGAAAAAAAATTGAAATTTTGAACAAATTTGAAAATTTGAACAAAGATTCTAAATTGATTTATAGGCTTATCCAAACGGTGAACTTGAAGTATAGAAGGTGAAGAATAATATACCCAAAAACAGGCATCATCCAGTGGTTGATGACCACTAATAAGATTTTAATAAGTTTAGTGAATAGTTGATATTTTGTGAAAAAAAAAAACAGAGAAGTTTTGGAGAAGAATGGATTACGAAAATGGAAAGAGGAAGAGAAGAGGTATTTGTGGTTATCTTTGGGACTTTTCGGACAACACCAAGGGGAAGAAGCCGATCTGCGTTGAAAGCTTAAGGGGAAAGGAGATCTGACAGCTTGAGTGGGGAAAGAGATAAAGCACGTGAAAGAAAAAAAGAAAAAGAAAAAGAAAAAGAAAAAGAAAAAGAAAAAGAAAAGGAGTTTCAAATATTTTAGTGGATGTTGAAAAGACATCTTCCTTTTGTTTTGCAAGTCTGCAACATTAGGACAGATTTTCCCACAATGTTTGTTTGACTATTAATATTTAATATTTATTATGTCTGACTATTTGAATGAGTTTGTCATATTTATATGAAAGATGAATGATAAATTGTATTAAATTTCTTGTTAGAAATTATTTTTATCATATATATTAAGCTAAAATTATCAAAATGTATATTCCTATATTTAATTGAAAATCCGATTTTTTAAATTTGGTTTTATCCGATTCAACCGATTGATCCGATCGAACCGATGGCCCAATACCTTAACCGATTCAAACACCGGTCCGATTTTTACAACATTGCTTACGTGGGCCTTATCCTTTGAAATTTAAGCTTTGCTGGCATCCGTAACTTCTCGCTTCGTTTTGGTAGATGTTACAGGCGCGTGGGCGCTGTTAATTAGATCGCTGTTGCTTAAATTACTGTTACGTTAATTCGGTGTTTTTCTTATTTTTATCAGCATTTATTTTAGTTAGGTAAGAGCTAAATTTATCTATTTTTATATATGTTTTTAATTGTTTTCTGTTTTGAAGTTTTAAAGGAATTTTTCAGGATAGTTTTGATAATTTTGATCTGATATACTATGAGGGATTTAAACGTACAAGCAAAGAAACTGCGTTTCCAGATTTCCATCCCATATCTTGCTGGAAAATAAAGGCCTTTGGAATTGATTCTCAGATATGACGTATTACATTTAGATGCACTAATCATCATATACTACTACTATAATAATAGTACTCCCTCAGTCCCTATTTATCTGTCTTTTTTTGAGATTTTTTTGTCCTTTTTTATCTGTCCCTAACTAATATATTGATTATTAATTTTTCAAACTTACCCTTTCAAACTGCTTCTTCTCTCTCTTAAATGAATGGTTTCTTAAATATGAGTGAGAATCAAAGAGAGAGAGATAAGGATAAAATAGGAAAGTTAAGATAAATGTTTATTGAATTTTGTGTCTTAACTATTTTTCTTGCCCTATGTGCAACAGTTAATGGGGATAGATAAATAGGGACAGAGGGAGTATAATTTACTATAGTAATCAGTGTTGTTGTACAGTATATTTTTTCTATGTTAGCTCTATCTTTTTAAAGAAGAAGGAAACAAACTTTAATGTAGGGGTGTTGCCTTCGTCCAATCTTCCAAGTGAATACCTCCGACTTTGAAGAAATTATTAGGTAGATCGGGTTTATTACGTTATCCTTATGTTCGATTAATGAAATTGTGACAACTCAATTAAAATCCTATTATAATTATATTCTAAATTTAATGATTTACATTTTAAATTCTCTTTCTTTATAATGTGGGGTTAAATTTTTATCAAATTAGTCCTTAATTTCAGAAAATTTTTTGAGTTGTTACAACTTCATTAGTCGATCTTAAGGATTATTACATGATAGGTCCAGCTTACATAATAATTTCTCTTGACTTTGATTTACGGGTTTTAAATTTAGAAAAACTACTTCACATCATGGAGTTATTCAAAATTTTTAAATTTTACAAACGAAGTAAAATATTTCATCTTCAATCAAGATTGCTTCTAGAGTTTTATTTTTTTTTGGCGCAATAGAGTGATTGTAGAGTCTAAAAACCTCTATTGACAAAATATGCGGTAAGAATATTTTAAATTCTAAGTAGGTTAATGTAATTTCTGCGATGAAAGGAAGTACACTTCCTGTTTTGCTTTTTCTAGAAAAAAAAAAGATGAGTCAAATAATTTAACTTGAATGTACCAAAAAAATAATTTAACTTGAAAATTTTGGAGAAATTGCCCACATGGAAAGGATGTGAGATTTGTTAAACTATGCTTTGATCAGATAGTCAGCAATGAGTAATGCACTTGTTAAATTATTACTACTATGACCTTAAACGTGATTTTTGTCTTAACTCTTATCTGTTAACCTAGCCTACGTTGTATTATATCAAAATAATCATATAGTAGTACAAAATTACCCCATATTATGTTAAGGGATAATATTATTTTATATCAAACTGATAAGATTTAATATTATTTATAATAATTGTTTAGTTCAACTTTGCATGATTATTTATTGTTTAATAGTTGGTAGTAAGATTATTTTATTGTGTTCGAACTTGTTGGTTGACATTTAGACACGTCCTCTAAGTAAAGCCTTATAAAAAGTATTATAAAATATATTTCACTTGTTTTAAAATAATTTTCACTTTTGAGATTTTTTTTTATATCAAAATATTTATCATTTTAATGAAAATTAATATAATATTATTATAGTTTTTTAACATTATCATTGTCATTAAATACATGTTTTCTATATTTTATTCCTTTAATCATAAGTAAGAGAAAATTTAAATAAAAAGAATACAAGAAAGTAAATAAAAAATACATAAAACTTAACAAAAAAAATTATTTTTCTTGATCTTGTAAAATTCTTAAAAGTGATACTCTATCTGTCCTTATTTATCTGTCTATTTTTAGAAGCTTTTTTATCTTTATTTATCTGTCATTGTTCTATTATTAATTGCTAGTTTTCTATATTTACCATTCCAAACTCCTCTCTCTCTATATTGTTTCAGCTAGTGAATGTTAGAGAGAGAATGAGTGGAGAGAGAAGCTAACTTGGAGAGAGATGACAAGGAGAGAGAATAAATGGAAGAGAGATAAAGATAAAATTAGATGGTTAAGATGAAAATATATAGAATTTTGAACAATAATTATTTTTTTATCCTATATAAAATAATTAATATAAATAAATAAATAAAGACTGAGAAAATAATTATTTTGAAATAAAAGAAAAATTATTTGTAGTACGATTTGGTCATTGGCACCATTTGTGTTGTGTTCAACGTGTTGTTTAGTTGGGCAACGTGATGGCTGATGGCACTATAATTATGGACATTAATTAAATCAAAGAAAGAATGGTCCAAAAAACAAGACATGGAATCTATATTATCCATACATTTATACAAAACAATGAGAATGACCCACGTCACCTCCTTCTTCTATTTTTTAATTTTAATTTTTTTCTTCTTTTAATTTAATTTTTTTTGTGTGATACAAAACGGTGGGGGAGGGGGATGGCAGTGTGGAACCATGCTGGTGACCTCATTAGCCTCTTTGACTTTATTTTTTTAATTTTAATTTTTAAATTTAATAGGTCTCATTATTATGGATCTCACTTATATTATTATTATTATTATTATCGTTATTATTATTATTATTATTATTATTATTATTATTTACTTCATTTAAAATTAACAATATACTAGAATGATATCTTACTTATTATTAAAGTGGGTGGGATATGTTCTTTGCTTGTCACTGGACAAGTTTTGATTGGGTGTGGTGGGGGGGGGGTGCGGTAATTTTTTTAATTTATTTTTATTTTTATTTTCATTTATTATTATTTTTTTATTCTTTCATTTATTTTTTACTTTTGTAATTATCCAACTTATTATTTTTCATTATTGTAAATTTTTCAAATAAAAATTATGAATTAACTTTATTTTATAGTAACTTTTCTTATATTTATAGGAAAAATAATTTTTTAACTTTTTCTTTTATTAAATTAGGAATTGCAAGAGGCTGATGAATTTATTGCTTGATTGTAAACTCTTCCTTTTTTAATAAAATATTTCATATTAAAAAAAATTTACATTATAACAATTAACAAACAAAAAAAAAGGGATATAAATTCCTAAGGATAATGAGGGTCAATGTTTAAGGATTTATATATTTGTATAATGGGGGTCAATATTTAAGGATTTATATATATGAAAATTTTAACCTGAGATATAAAGTTTCAAGTATGATGCATCTACTACTTAAACTTATAAAATTAGGGTATAAGATATAAATAAGCTATTATGGAAATAGTTAACTTTTAAAAATTATTTTTTAATTATATATATATAATGTCTATCCAATTGGTTATTTTGAGAGATTTTGAAGATTTTTACAATTTTTTTTCATGAGGTTATTAACGGAATAAAGATGTTGACATAATTATTTTTTATTAAAGTTTGAAATTTTGACAATATTATTAGGTATTAAAGTATAAGATTATTGTACTATTAATAAATTTTACAATTGTTATATAATCTACTAATTGTTTATTGTCATACATTATGGTGATAAAAAAATTTGACAGTTGCACTGTCACCTTAAAACTTTTTTTAATTTGTAAAATTTTATTTTGACGGTCGCATTATCATTTTAGAATATTTTTCACTTTGCTAAATTTTATCTTAATTTATATATGCATATATAATTTTTTTTTTAAAAATACTTATAACCTATTATGTGTTTCATTTATAATTAATATGTCTATATATAAAAAATTCATAAAATCTGATCGAGCCCCTGCGGAGCGGGGGTCAATTGCTAGTTATTTATTATAATAAAACTAATTTAATTTTAGTTGTTTTTAATTTTATTTCTATTTAATACTATAACAAAGATTAAAATTATTAATTAATATAATACTATAAACTCATGTAATACTAATAAAACTCAAATTTTTCCATCTAAGTCAAGTAGCATCAAATTTAAATATGGATAACTCTTCCAAATTTATTTTTTTTCATTCTCAATACTCAAATTTAAAACATTACCTAAAAAACATTGAATACCTTCTATTGGACTCTAATAGATGTGTTGATATGTTATAGAATTATATAAATACATATCATCATTATAATTATCACTAACAACTTGGATTAAAAAAAAAAACTGCAATGACGCGTGATGTCATTATTTAGTAGACATGAAATAAGAAAATATAAAAGAAAATCAATAAGTGTAGATGAAAGTGGTAGTGGCATTTACCTTGATGTAGATGAATACAAGTTCGATTATTCAAAAGTTCATTTATTGAGGGGGTTTTACATTAGCAACTTGTTTAATTTAGGATTCAAACTTTTGAGATCTGCTCAAATAAGGACTCAAACAAATAATTAGTTCAAATTAGGATCCGAATTTTGAAAATTTAGTCAAATAAAGATCTAAACAAATAATTGACTTAAATTAGGATACAAATTTTTAAAATCTATTCAAATAAAGACTTCAAAAGATAATTTTAATAAATTAAAACTTAAACTTAACAATTTGCGATAAATTATGTCCTCATTAGATGAAAAATCAATGCTTATCATGCACGTGACAAAAAAAATAATATCATTATGTTAATTAAAAATTAAACAATATTAATTAATCTAATAAGTTTAGAATAAATGCAATACACATAGCATGATATAAAATATTTTGATTAAACTAATTTTTTAAAATATAGTGCTATATTTATTCTAAAATTTGACAAATTAGTGGAGATTTTTTGTTTTTAAAAACCCTAAAATAATATATTTTTAAATTTTAGAGCTTACCATTAAAATTAAAATTGTTTATTTGGGACTAAACTTTGTTAAAAGGATTTTTAGTCTTAATAAAAATCAAAATGACATGATTATAATCGTTATTGTCTTCTCAAGAAAAATTCTTCTCAATTTTTCTATTTAACGGATGCCCTATGATAGCCGCTAGCATTGTTCTTATTATATTAATTAATATTGTTTAATTTTTAATTAATATAATGACATTATTTTTGGGTCAAAATTAATATGTGTGCATGACAATGACTGATTTTTCATTTAAGGAGAACTTAATTTATTACAAATTGTTAAGTTTAAGTTTTAATTTATTATAGTTATCTTTTGAGATTCTTATTTGAGTAGATCTTGAAAATTTATGTCTTAATTTGAATCAATTAATTGTTTGGATTTTATTTGAGTAGATCTTGAAAGTTCGAGTATTAATTTGAACTAATTATTTATTTGAGTCTATGTTTAAACAAATTCTAAAAATTTAAATCCTAAATTAAACAATTAACCTTTTACATTTCAGAGATATAAACTTGAAATAAATTAGTTTTGGACTCTTATTCGGAGTACCTTTAGTTTTAAAAAAAAAATCGTTGGAAAACACAGACATGACTGTTGGGGAATCAATGATGTTATAATGGCCAGATGGGGCAAACAGTAAAAGAGAGAAAAGAAACAGATGGAAACCATGCTAATTGTTTTTTTTTTTATTGATGTGCTTTGTTTTTGGTCAAAATTGATGTGCGTGCTAGGTAAGGTAAAAATGATAAATGAGTGAAAAAAAACAAATTTTTTTACTACTAATTATTTTGTGGGTTTAAAAAATAGAATAAAAGAAAACGAAAATTACATGATTTTGTCTGTCTATCTAACAAAAAGAATTTCTTCTTTTTTGAAGGAAAAAAAGAAAGAACGTAAGCCATGGGAAGGGAGAACCACTATAAGGCAGAATGTGAGAAAAAAGATAATTTTTCATTTCGTTCAGGATAACAATATCATTATTGTTAAATTTTCACAGAAATTATTACATCAAATTTAGGGAAATATTTTGAACAATGGAATTTTGGAGGTCCTTCAGTTTGTAGATGTTGTGGAGCGCTAATGTGCATGGTTTTAGGAGAGATTGGAAAAGGACAATAACATAAGGAATCAAAAGTTCGGATTGTGTTGTTTCAATGGGAAGGTCCAGCTACCTCTATTGAAAGAGCCTCAAACTTTCTTAAAGGATTTGCTTGACCATAATTATGGTCAACATGTTGCTAAAATTAGAGATAATATTCGAGCCTATAACTCAATGTTTGCATTCACATCTACTGGTGGAGTCATAGATAACAAGATTAATGATAGCACTGGTCCATATGTCTTCAAACTAAGCGGACAAAACCATCATAAAATTGGCTCATTCTTGCCAATCAATGGTGCTAGACCCAAATTTTTATAGTTGTATATAGGAAATTGCTAAAGGCACCCGTTAACAAGGCAATTATTGTCTTGTTTTTTGTGTGAAAAGTGAAAAGTTATTGTGGACTTTATTTATTATAGACTTTTACAAATTTTTAAGGACAAGAATATCCTTAATTAAGTTTAGCCACAAAATTATAAATTTAGCCTCAAATAAAAAATTTTAATTTTAAAGGTTAGTTTTAAAATTTCAAATATATTATTGTAGGGTTTTAGAATAAAAAAATAAATAAACTTATCAAAGTTTAGCCCCAAATAAATCTAAGGACATTTTTGTCATTCAAATACTTTCTGACAATATATAATTATTACTCTTTACAAAATTTAAAGTTACCTTTTATCATCATTAATTGGGTTTAACCAGTGCTTATGCAAACCCTTGTATATATATGATACACAAAATGAGGTGAGCAACATATTGCAGACCATGAGGTCTAACGAATCTAACAATAGTTTAGATCTCGAAATTGTTCGTGGGCTGTTAGCAATGCTTGATCAACACAATCCACTTACATAAGTGTTTAGGATGGTGAGAAATAGGTTTCAGGAATCAAGTTATCTTTCAATTAGTCTGAAGTTGATTGGAACGCAAAGGAAAGATGAGGACTAGTATAATTTGCCTACCACACATCTAAGGTTATAGTTCTGATTGTCAGATATGGAGATGAATCTACACAGGGGAGGGGAGAGATGTGATTATAAAAAGAATGTAGAGGTGGGTTAAGATGTATTAGTGAATTACACCAGAGTTTTATGGCAATGCAATACCCATTAATGTTTCCTTATGGGAAGGATGGGTATCACACTAACATAATGCATCGAGAGAGGGAAACCAAACATAAAATAGTGAAGAGAACAAAACTCACCCAAAGAGAATACCATGCATTTCGAATTCAATTTTGACGAAATGAAGGACATATTTTGATTGGCAGTGGACATCTGACCTAACAATATATTGTTGATTGTTTCACAAGTATGGAAGCAGAGAGGCTTGGCTGGGTCTTTAGAAATCAGAAAAAGCTATGGTGTGACATCTTATGAGGATTAGAAAATGCAGTTGTACGTGAAGACATAAGACCATTGTTGATAGGAAAAAGAATCATTTTACCATCAACTCACATTAGAAGCCCAAGGTATATGATGCAATATTACCAAGATTAAATGGCAATTTATAGATAAGTAGGTCCTCAAGATTTATTCTTGACTTTTACATGCAACCCAAATTGGCTCGAAATCACAGAATTCTTGAGTTTGATCCAAGGACAAAGGTCAGAAGATAGACTAGATGTGGTTACCCGGGTCTTTAAGGTAAAATTAGACCAATTAATTAAAGACTTAACGGTAGAAGAACATTTCAGTTGAGTTAGAGTAGGTTAGTGACATTAAATTTTAGGATATCATTCTAATAAAGATTTAAACAATTTATAAAAATAAATTCAAGAATTCTTGCAGTGGTTTACACTATTGAATTTCACAAAAGAGGGCTACCCCATGCCCATATAGCACTCTTTCTTATTCTGAGTAATAAGCCCTTAGATATCTCTTTAGTAGATCATTTGATGTTGGTTGAGCTCCTAGACAAAGATGATGACCCATTGGCACACAAAGCAGTCGTTCAATTCATGATGCACGGGCGTTGTGGGGACGCAAACATGAGGTCACCATGTATGGAGAATGGCACTTGTTCGAAGCAATACCCTAAGAAGTTTCAATCCTAAACAACTAGAAGTGAAAATGGATTTTCCAGTTTACAAGTATAATGGGAAGACTACAACAGTGAATGGTATTAAGTTGGACAACACATGGGTGGTCTCTCATAATGTAGATTTTAAGGTTAAGTATGATTCCCACATTAATGTTGAGCTGTGCAACCGGTCTAGATGTATCAAATATTTGTTCAAGTACATGTAGGGGGAGATAAAGCTACATGCTTGATTGAGGAAAACTCATCCATTAATATGGAAGCTAGTATAGAGGTAATCACGGAGGTTAATGAGGTTAAAAGGTACTTAGATTGTCAATATGTTTCTGCTTTGGAAGCATGTTGGGGAATATTTAAATTTGATATCCAACATCGCAAACCTGTAGTGTAGCATTTGCCATACCATTTACACCATGAACAAAATGTTATTTTTTGTGAGGATGATGATTTGGTGGATGTTAGAATAAGGTTAAGCATCAATAATACAATGTTCATATAATGGATGCATACAAATGAGTTATATAAGGAAGCAAGGGAATTAACATATGTTGATTTTCCAACAAAGTGGGTTTGGAGTCAAAAGAAGAAGAAATGGATAACAAGAAGTAAGGGGATTTGCAATTGGTAAGCTATACTATGCCCACTCATTTTCTAGTGAGGAGTACTTTTTAAAGATCTTGCTTAATGTTGTTAAGGCCTTTAAATCTTTTGAAGATATAAGGATGGTTGATGGTGTTGTTTATTCAACATTTAAAGAAACGTGTAAGGCACTTGGGTTGTTTGATGGAGATAATGAGTGGTACAAAACATTCAAAGAAACATCGTTGTGGGCCACCAAACAATAATTATGTAATTTATTTGTCACGATTCTTTTATTCTATGAAGTTACAACCAGAACGAATTATGGACAAAAAACTAAGAGTTGTTATCTGAAGATATTTTATACTAATAACAAAGGGCATATAGATGTCCAGACCTCATTTTAACACTTGAACAATTGTAGAACTATACTTTGTATGAGATAGAGAAGATCATGAACAAAAACGAGAGATCATTGAGGGAGTTTGAAACTCTTCTTTATCCAAACTTAGTGTCAGATGAACATGAACGCAATTCTTTAGTTATGGAAGAATTGAATTATGACAAGAAAGTGTTGTTATGGGATCACAATCTATTATACAATGGACTAAACAATGAGTAAAGATCTGTAGATGATACACTTATTTGATCAGTAGAAGACAATATCGGAGGATTTTTTCCCTTTATGGAAGCGAAGGAACTAGAAAGACTTATCTATAAAGGACTATTACTACCAGAATACGTTTTCGGGGTAAGATAGTCATTGTAGTTTCTTTTTTAGGACTCGTTGCTTTTTGTTGTTTGAAGGAAAAACCACACACTCTAGATTTAAAATACCTATCAAGTTAGATAAGGACTCATGTTGTAATGTTACTCACGGCACTCCACTCATTAAATTACTTTGCAGAATAAGTCTGATCATATGGGATAGGCATCGATCGTGCATAGGTATGCATTTAAAGCTGTTGATCGTATGTTACAAGATATTATGTGTTTCAAAGATCCAAGCTTCAAAAAGAAGATTTTTTAAGGGAAAACCATGATACTAGATAGTGATTTCAGAAAAATATTGCCCGTTGTTCCATAGGTAGTAGAGGTGATATTATGGCAGCTTCAATATCTAGATCTCAGTTTTGGGAACAATGTCATTTATTTACTCTTATGACAAATATGAGATTGAGAAATCTCTCATTGGATTCGATAGCAGATTTCAATCATTGGTTACTAGACTTGAGTGATGGCAAGTTGCCATTCATATCATTAGAAAACAGTGAAGATCCAACGTGTATCTCTATTTCTGAGAAGTTTTCTATCCCATCTGGGGATGATTCAATAAGTTAGATTATTGATTATACTTATTAGAATATGGAAAACATGTACAATCATCCAGCCTAATAGAGCAATATTATCTCCAACTAACGATGTTGTTGATAAAGTGAACAATTACATTTTTTCAAAGCTCCCTAAGGAAGTCCAAACGTATCTCAGTGCTGATAGGATTTCACCTGTATCGGGTAACCAAAAAGAGCAAGTTAATTTATACCCTCTTGGACTTCTAAATACACTTACGATTCCTAAGGTGTCTAATTACAAGTTTGAGTTAAAAGTAGGGGTTCTCGTCATTCTTATACGCAACGTAAATCAATGTGTTAGGCTCTATAATGGCATTAACTTAGTTGTCACTCGATTGGCTTATAGAATAATCGAAGCTGAAACAATAGTTGGGACTAATGTCGGGAGTTGCTTCTTCATTCCCAGAGTCAAAATGTCACCTTTAGAGTCAAAGTGGCCAATTGTTATGACGCGATGATAATTCCCGATGAAAGTTTGTTTTGCAATGACTATAAACAAGAGTCAAGGATAAACATTTAAGAATGTCAATGTTTATTTACCTAAACCAGTTTTCACTCATGGTCAATTGTATGTAGCTACTTCCAAAGTAACATCATTCGATGGACTAAAGTTTTTAATAGACACTGATGATAATGATGCAAAATCACGTACAAGCAATGTTGTTTATATTGACATTTTTTATAATGTATTTCAAAGGTGATACATTATAATAAAAGTAATAACTACTCCTTTTGTCCCTATTTATCTATCCTTATTAACCGTTTCACATAGGACAAGAAAAACAGTTATGGGACAAAATTCCATACAAAATTACCTTAACTTTCCTATTTTATCTTTATTTCTCTTCCATTTATTCTCTTTCCTCTTCATCTCTTTCCAACTCTAACTTCTCTCTCCCTTCAATCTTTCTCTAACATTTACTGGCTGAAACAAAACTAGCAAGTTGACAACTTTTTCCTGAGACAACAAAAAAAAAGTCATGATCTCTTATCAAGAAAAATACTTGTTCCCCAATTTTTCTCCGATCTGAAAATGATTTTGGATCATAAAATTATTTTGATTAAGAATGAATATCGCCAAAATTTTCATCAATTATCATTCTCTATACCAAAATATTTCAGAATCCCAAATTCTCCTTCAGCCATATTCAAATTCTTTTTTAGCAGTTCAGGCCTATCATGGTGCACCCTTCAAGCTTTTTATTGCCTTTTGGAAGGAATACTTGAGGTTTATCTTACTCAAAATCTATGGGTTTAGGGTAATAATGCTTTGATTTTTTTTTGGCTAATTTATTCTCTAAAACTTTAATTTTGTGTTTTCGAGTTGGAACTGTTCAATTGCTGCAACGAAACCATGAAAGCTGATTCCAGATCTTAACAATGTTGTAGAAGCAAGTTTTGGCTCGGCAAAGAAATTTGATAGGTGTGTTTAACACCTATATTGTAAGCTATTTTAGAGTTTTAATCGTGTAAATTATGGTGGGTTAAAGATGATTTTATATAAAATCTTACTCACTTATGGTTATTGTTTGTTTTAAAGGAGAAATTGCATAGCTTGAGGATTCAATGAGAAAAATTGGATTTGAAAGGGAGAAGAGGTGATGAGTTGAAGTCTTGACAAGTGATCTGCTTTAGAACCTGGCCAAAGACTATTGCATGTTGCTAAGAATGAGAATGTTATGCAAAGAAAGAAGCAACAGGGGAGAAAGCAGGGAAATTCCGGGCCATGTGTAGTATGCAATTGGGCCAGATTTACAAGTACCATGAAAGGAAAAAGAAGCAGGATAACTCCGAGCCAGGGTCTTCGAAGTGCCTAGCCTGATTGATAACTTTACAATAGTGTGGAAAAGAAGAATTTTATGATGTATTGATTTTTCCAAGTAATGTAATGGGACCCTAAGTATGTATACCACATTTTAGAAGGTTTATAGGGGATCTCTTAGAATAGAGAGACAAGAAACATAAGAGAGAAAGGAATTTCACAAGGAACACTTAGAGAGATCTTTTATAATCCTTCCACGATTTCTTCTCTTCATCCTTTTCTTGCATTGATTTTATTTTATTTATGATGTTTTTTTTCCAATATGAACAATTAAAGCCTTAGTTGGGGTTTAGGTGGATCTTTAGGAATTTAATTAATTAAACATGAATTGATTGTTCATTGGATTTATTCATTCTTATTATTGATTATATGCTTGATTACCATACAATCAACATTAGGGGCTAGAAGAACTGAGAGGGGATTTTAGCCTATGCATTTGGAAATTAGATACAATTTAAATTAAGTTAGAGATAACTTGATTGATTGTGATAGCCATTAATCCGAGGATCTTAATGTTCTTAGTTAATTAGGTTATGCACTGAGAGGTGATAACGGAAAAATTAGGTGATTTGAGAGAATCCCTAATTAGGTTACTGATTACTACTTTAGGCTGGAACATCTTTCATGTTAATTAATTAGAAACCTAGGGAGAAGACTAAGCCTTAATGCTCATCAATTAAATTTTTCCTCTATAATTTAATTTTGATTACTTTTAATTTGCTAGATTCAATTTTTAATTCAATCACTCAATCATTTTAAGGATTCACTAGAATTAATTCTCAAGCAATTATTCGGTTCTCTGTGGGATTGATTCTTGAAATTCTCTGAAGTTTTGTTTACTACACTGTCTCTGTATACTTGTAGAATTCAGTGATCAAGCTTTCTAGTGCCGTTGCAGAGGAACCGGTTTAATTGTTGATTAATTAATTTTAATGTTTTGATTTTTGTTTTTATTTCATTGTGTTTCTGGTTTTCTTATGTCTTTTTCTCTCTTGCGAGGTTCTTTATGACCCGGCGGACTGAGAAAGAGACATCTGAGTTAATAGCATACGACCTAGAAATTGAGAGAACTGTAAAATAGCTTGTCATTCAGAAACGTCAGGAACAAAGAGAGATGGCGGACAATCAAGAGCAAGGGAATGTTAAGAATGCAGTTAATATTGGCAATGGTGGTAACAATCGAAATGCTATTATCAACCCTACGGTTGAGAATGTTCAGAATCCACCTCAAATCTTAATAGGGGACGTCCAGGTACCTACAGTGGGGCACAGTCCCTCGTGCATTCGACTTAGTCAAAGGACCAGAAATTAAGAGTTGAAGCATGGTCATTTCAATGTTCTTCCCACCTTTAATGGGTTACCGTCAAAGGATGCTACTGCCTTTATAAGGGATTTTCATAAAATAATGGAGTCTATTCCATTACATGATTTGTCTAAAGAAGAACTCAAGATGTGTTGTTTCCCTTATTGTTAGAGAGCAATGCTAGAAACTGGTTATTGAGTCTAGAGGAGAATTCACTGGATACTTTGCCAAAGGTGTCTAAGGCATTCCTATTGCAATTCTATCATATACATCAACCAATGAGCTTTGAATGAAAGTCCAAGCTTTAAGTAAGAGGATGACGAAGCTTTTAATGCAGATTAGGATTGATTTAGAGAGCTAATATGTCAGTGTTGACATCATGGTTATCCATTTAATCTTCTGTATCGGTTCTTTTATGAAGGGCTAGTTTAGAATGATCGTTCGGCAATGAACAATGTAGCTCGTGGTACTATTCAGGGCAAGACGGTGGAAAACGTGAAAAGAATCTTTGATGATTTGGTAGTTAGTTCTGAACAGTAATCTACTAGAAAAAAGATCTAAAGCTATAGCTTAGAATGCTCAGACAGCAGAATTGATGGCTCAGATGGCGAGTTTAACCAAGCAGATTCAAGCATTGGTGACGCACCAAACTAGGAATAAAGAGGCTTGTTTCCAATATGGTATGTATGATCAACGTTCTCAATTCGGTTTGATTGGAGATCTATCTTATCAACCAGTTGAGGAAGTTAACTATATGGTAGCATATGGAGGAAGACAATGAGCTAAGAATGATCCATTTGTGCCTACCTATAATCCCAGATGGAGACATCATCCTAACTTTTCTTGGAAAGATCAAGGTGCAACTTCTACAAGATCATTGAATAATTAGTCAATGGGACCTCTCGGATTCCAACAACTTGTTCCACCACTTTTGAAGCCTAACAACCAGCGTAACAACCTAGACTAGAAGACATGCTTTAGAAATATATATCTTCCATTAATGCTAAATTTGATAAATTAGGACAACTGGATGTTCGTATGGACAATATGGATTAAAAGGTGGAATCATATGCTGCGGCCATTAAAACTATAGAGTCTCAAGTAGGTCAAATTGCACAAGTTTTGAGTGAGTGAAGTAAAGGGCAATTTCCAAATAACACTGAAGTTAGTCCTAGAGAAGGAGTGATGGCAGTCACTCTTCGTAGTGAAAGAATATTGCATGAGTTTTTTAGGATGGAAAATACAGTGAAGAAGCATAAAACATCAATTGTGGATGGAGAAAAGTTAACGGAAAAGCATATTCATGAACAAGAAAATAGTGAAGTTCCGGCCCAAGGACAACAGAACATCGGGGTCAGATTGAGCCAGAGTGACAAAGTTGATATGAGCAATGAGGTTCTTGGCTAGAGACAAAGTGCACTTGGCCCGAATCCTTTCTAACACCAGGATCTTTCGCTCGACCTTATGTACCTCCGATTCCATACCCTCAAAAGTAACGAAAACGCCATGATGAGAATAATTTCAGGCAATTTCTAGATGTGTTTAAGAAGCTAAAAATTAATATTCCTTTCGTCGAAGCACTTGCTCAAATGTCAGCTTATGCAAAATTTCTCAAAGAGTTAATTTCCAACAAGAGAAAGTTAGAAGAATACGCAATGGTGCAGTTAACTGAGCAATGCAGTGCCATGTTGCAAAATAAGTTACCTCCTAAACTAAAAGATCCAGCGAGTTTTGTGATTCCTTGTCTTTTTGGCGATTCTCATGTTTACAAGTGCTTATGTGATTTAGGTGCCAGTGTTAACCTTGTTCTTTTAGCTCTTTTTAGGAAATTGGGAATTGAAGAGCTTAAACCAACTACGGTGGCACTTCAATTAGCGAATAGGTCTTTAATTTACCCTATGGGAGTGGTGAAAGATTTCCTTGTTAAAGTAGGAAAACTGATTATTCCTGTTGACATTTATGTGATGGATATGAAGTTTGATAGGGAAGTACCAATTATTCTTAGAAGACCTTTCATGGCCACCGGAGGGCACTCATTGATGTGCCCCTAGGTAAGCTAACTCTAAGAGTATGAGGTGAAATAGAAGAATTTAATGTTTTTAAAGCTTTGAAGGGGCCATCTTTTGATCACACATGCTATCAAATTAATGTGGTTGAGGCTATTGTCCATGATTCTTTCCATAAACTTTCTTATGAGGGCCCATTAGAAGCTTGCCTAGTGTTAGCTTTAGGGGAGAATGAAGAGGATGATGATTTCATAGAACATGTTCTAGAATTAGGTAGTGACATGTTCAATAGTAGGCTATACATCCATTTGAGGATTGAGGTGCACCTAAACCAAAAATTTTTCCTTCAATTGAGGTTGCATTTATATTAGAGTTGAAACAATTGCTTTCAAACTTGTGATATGCCTTTTTGGGCAAAGCCAATAATATCCTGTGATTGTTTCATCTGTTTTCAGTAAATTACAGGAAAAGAAGCTGTTGCGAGTCCTGAAAGACCATAAATTAGCTTTTGCGTGGACCATAGTAGATATTCGAGGTAGCAGCCTAACATTTTGCACTCACTAGGTTCTATTGGAAGATAATCATAAACCAAGTGTAGAAAACCAGCAAAGACTCAACCCAAACATGAAGGAAGTTATGCGCAATGAGGTAATTAAACTACTTGATGCAGGAATTATATACTCGATCTTCGATAGCTCTTAGGTCAGCTCTGTGTAGGTAGTTCCTAAAAAAGGTGGCATGGCTATAGTGCCAAATGAAAAAGAGTGAACTGATTCCCACATGATCAGTTACTGGTTAGAAGGTATGTATTGACTACCCCAAGTTAAAGGTTGCAACCCGCGAGGATCACTTCTCATTACCATTTATTGATCAAATGTTGGAACGCCTGGCTAGACATAAGTACTATTATTTCCTATATGGATATTCCGAATCTAATCAAATGCCCATAGCTCCATACGACCAAGAAAAGATGACTTTTACTTATCCTTATGGGACTTTTGCATTTAGACGAATGTCTTTTGGGTTTTGTAATGCACCAGCAACATTTCAATGATGCATGATGTCCATTTTCTCTGATGATTAAGAAAACTATAAAGGTATTTATGGACGATTTTTTAGTTTTTGGACATTCTTTTGATAAATGTTTGTTTAATTTGAACCAGGTGCTAAAAAAATGCGAAGAGACAAATTTGGTGCTGAATTGGGAGAAGTGTCCTTTTATGGTCCAAGAAGGTATTGTTCTAGGCCATAAAATTTCAAAAAAGGGCATAGAGGTGTACAAAGCAAAGATCGAGGTTATTGAGAAACTACCTCTACCAACGTTGGTTCGTGCAGTGCGAAGTTTTCTAGGACATGCGGGCTTCTATCGACGATTCATAAAAGACTTTTCTAAGATTTCTAAACCTCTTTGTGAATTGCCTTAAAAAAATATTCCATTTGATTTTACTAATAAATGTTTGTATGCCTTTTCTAGGTTGAAAAAGAAACTTATATCAGCTCCTCTTATTGCTGCACCGGATTGAAGCTTACCTTTTGAGTTGATGTGTGATGCCAACGATTATGTTGTACGAGTGATGTTGGGGCAATGAAAAGATAAACGACTACATGTTATCTACTATGCAAGCCAAGTGCTCAATGATGCATAAATTAATTACGTCACAACAGAGAAAGAATTACTAGCCGTTGTTTATGCTTTTACAAAATTTAGATCATATCTTGTTGCCTCTAAAGTCATTGTTTATACTGACCATTCAACTCTTAGGTACCTTATGTCTAAAAAGGATTCCAAGCCTAGACTAATTCGTTGGATTATGCTTTTATAGGAGTTTGATTTAGAAATTCGAGATAAAAAGGGTTTTAAAAATTATGTGGCAGATCATCTTTCTAGATTGGAGCAAGGTGACAAAAATGAAAGTGAGCCCATTAATGACTCCTTTCCATATGAGCAACTTTGGTTGGTACAAACCAAAGTACCATGGTTTGCAGACTATGTGAATTACTTAGTCGCTAGTGTGTTGCCTGAAGATATCACTTTTCATCAAAAGAATAAGTTCTTGATTGATATTCATCATTATTTTAGGACGATCCTGTCTTGTTCAGACATTGTGCAGATGGTATGATTCATAGATGTATTCCGAAAGAAAAGATAAAGCAAATACTTGAAGCTTGTCACTCATCCGCATATGGAGGGCATTATGGAGTAGATAGAACAACGACTAAAGTCTTGCAAAGTGGATTTTTTTGGCCAACTCTGTTCAAGGATGCTAATACTTATGCTAAGACTTGTGATCTTTGTCAACGGACTGGTAATATTAGGAGAAGACAAGAAATGCCTCAAAATTTTGTTCTTGAAGTTGAAGTATTTGATGTGTTTGGGATAGACTTTATGGACCATTTACGCCCTCTTGTGGTAAGAAGTATATTTTGGTGGCTGTTGATTATGTGTCTAAATGGGTGGAAGCCAAAGCATTGTCTGATAATATGGAAGCTAGTGTAGTGAAATTTGTGAAAAGTTCTCTCATTTTGGGGTGCCTCACGCCATCATAAGTGACAATGGAGTTCATTTTCAGAATGCTCAGTTCAAGAATTTCTTAAACAAACATGGATACAAATTTAAAACTGGGGCTGCTTATCATCCACAAACAAGTGGTCAAGTGGAAGTCTCAAATCGAGAACTTAAAGTTACCTTAGAAAAAGCGGTGAATAGTTAGGGCGCGCAAGTTAGATGATGCTCTCTAGGCGTACCGAATTGCCTTTAAAACACCTTTGGGCATGTCACCTTATCGCATGGTGTTTGGTAAGACATGTCATCTCTTTGCAGAAATCAAGCACAAAGCTTATTGGGCTATTAAGGCGGTGAATTTTGATTGTCAACAAGCTAGGGCCAACATAATTCTTCAAGTTACTGAGCTAGATAAGCTTAAAAGGGAGTCATATGACAATGCTCGAATTTATAAAGAGCGTACTAAAGCTTTTCATGACGAATGCATTGCTAAATGCACATTTATTCTTGGACAAAAAGTATTGTTATTTAACTCTCATTTAAAATTCTTTCTAGGAAAACTGCGCTCAAGGTGGTCCGGGCCTTTTACAGTTACAAAGGTGCATTCACAAGGAGCAATTGAAGTGAAAAGACCGGATAATGAATTTTTCGTAGTGAATGGATGGCGCCTCAAGCATTATTATAAAGGAGATCGTGTGGGCAAGCTCCATGCGATTAAGTTTGTCGAATAATCATTTGAGGCCAAGTCGAGCTAATGACTATAAACAAGCACTTGTTGGGAGGCAACCCAACTATATTTATTATTTCATTATTTTCTTTTTTTTATTTCAATATTTATTTATTTTTTTGTAGGTCATCACTTTGGTTTACAATATTCACTCATTAAAATTATTTCACTTGATTAGCACTTTATAGACAATGTGTTAATTAAGTGTGGGCATAAGTATTTTTAAACTTAGTGATATAGGTTTGATTTTATTAAGTTCGATTCTTGATGATTGTTAGATTTTATTTTGTGTCTTTGATTTATTTATTTATTTATTTTATTTGTGGTGTGTTATTAGTTGTAGAACATGCATACATATTAGTCTTACATTGAACCATGGTCACAAGGGGTTGTAAATTGAAACTTGGAAGCGATTTATGAAGTAGAAAAGCAAAGGAGATCCGGGCCTGAGTCAGAATAGCACATGGGCCGGAAGTGGTCATTAATGTGATGTTAAAAGGGGCAGAGAAATTCCGGGCCAGGACATCCACTACACTTGGCCCGAATTCAAAGTGGCATGCTTACCAAATTCGACTTGGATTGAACCGACTCTACTTACCTTTTAAATAACCTCTAATTTTCTCTTTAATTTTTGCACTCCCATTCGAAACTTTCAGCCTTCCAACCTTTAATTATCAATTCCTTTCACCAATTCCATCATTTTTTTCACATCAAACTACCTAAATAGTTTACCCACTTCGTTCTTATGACATGCAAACACTTAAGAGCTTTCTCATCTAAAAATTCTACATGCAATGGGCTAACAAGGTGGCGTGAAGAGTAGGAAGCAATAGTTTTTGCTCCTTGGATTTTTGTCCCACATTAGCAATAATTGGACAAAAGATTTAATGGGTAAGCAATTTATTTTGAGGAATTTTATTTCTCATGGTGTATGGTTGTTTGATCTTGGACAATTTTGTGAGAGTTGATGTGAATTTATAAATGGTGGCTGGTTTTATTTGAGAAAATAAGTTGGAATTGATTTGTTGGTGGATATATGTTCTTCTAAAGGAATATTTATGCTTGTTTCTGGGTTTGTGCAATTCCTATTGTTCCTGCTGTGGAGTTATACTTTGAGAATAATTGTTGGAATTGGTGACTTGTTAAGAGTAGTACAGGTTTCAGTTTCGTTGGTTTAGTGCTAGTGACTTGTGAAGTACCTTTGAGAATTTTGGGTTAGTAGATTGCTCATCTATGGCTCTTCATCTGAAAGTAAAGGATGCTAGGAAAAAGATTAATTTCTGAAGCCACTTCATCAGCTCCTTCGGAGCTAGTAGCCACTAGCCACTCCTAGGTTCACTAAACCTGAAAATGAAGAGTGGTATACTAAGATGGTACACCATAAATATATGGTTGAAGTCTCGGTTTATCTTGCTATTGAAAAAACACTAAAGCTCAAAGAGGTTTTCAAGAAATGGAAATGGGAGAGGGTATTGACTTTGAAAGGTGAATAGTACCCAAACCTGGTTCAAGAATTCTATGGTAATATTGAAGATAAGGAGAAGCAAAGACCAACAGAAATAATTTTTATAGTACGGGGTACAATGGTTGTAATCTCTGAAGAGGAAATTGAAAAGCACTTGAAGCTAAGCTCAGCGGGTAGGCGACTATCCTTCAATGGTAATATGCCTCATGGTCACATATCCTGGTCTAAGTATAGAGCTTTGAGGAGTTTTGATCATCCTAACTTAGGCTATGAAGAAAGTATTACAGACATTTGGAAGCTCAACCTCGCTTGGTAACATACATCATTGGCCACAACATTCAACCTCAATCTAGTGGATTCAATGAAACTCAGGTGATGGATTTATATTTGTTAGATTTACTTTATAATGACCACCCTGATATTTCTCCAGTGAGAATTTCCTCCACCATGCTACAATATGTGGCAAGTGTAGTGCGATCAGGACATGGGAACAAGACTTTCGTCTTTCCTGTTTTAATTAGCCAACTTTTTCGAAAGCAAAAAGTGAATATCTTTGGTACACATATCGCGAAGACAAGGACAATGCATCTTGTTGATTTCAACAAAATGGATTCGCTCAACTACAAGTTTGACAATAGTGAATGGAGGCAGAAGCCAGATCCCAATGAGAAACTTCATAAAGTTAATTAGGGAAGGTGCTAATGCCAATCCAGAGGCAGAGGGTAAACGGTAGAATAGTGGCCACCATAACTAATCTGCAGACTGAAGTTAAGCGCCAGCGAGACACTCAACGAGCCCAATAGGAAAGTATACTTGCTGTTTAGACAGGATTGCAAGTGCAGAGGGCTATGTTTGAGGCTTATCAGGCAACTCAAGAGAATCACTGGCAAAGATTGTGGCAGCATCTTGACCATCAATTCCCACCACAGTGACCATGGTTGAATTCATGACATGCATACATATCATCTAGCTTTAGTTATCTTTATGTTGTAGTTTTATTATTGGTATGCTTGCACCAATTAATTTTGTTGGAATGTACTAACTTTGCAGATGCTTATTATCTTGTCATCCTATGCTTTTATATGTTGTCTCTGGTGCTCCAATTTTTGTTAGGATGATACATGGAGAACTAAAGAACAATATGTAATAACAAGCACTATTTTCGGATATTCAAGGAGTTCTTTCTTTTTCTATTTTACTTCCTGTGCTCTATTTGAATGTTAGGGACAACATTAAATAAGTGTGAGGGGTGAATAATTCGTGTCCTTTTTATTTTTCTTTATCTTTATTTTATTTTATCTTATCTTTCTTATTTTGATGTTTTTTTTTAAATTTTTCTTGTCACTTCACTATGAGCAGTTAGACTACTTTGAATAGGTTATTGTATAATACAAGTTGAGAGTTGTTTATTCAACGTAGAAGCATAGTATATATAGATAGTTTACTATACTTTGATATTGAAACTAGGAAATTTAAATTACTACGTTGTGTGTTTGGGCTAATTTAGAATCTTAACTAGTGAGCTTTATGAACCTTCAACATCTAATTCTTTTTTAGAGTGATCTTCATGACATATCACTTCTAGAACTTGCTTTGATTCTTTTTGAGATTACATGTGCATAATATAGCTTTGTATGGAGATGACTAAGGCACATAGGATTGCGATTGAGCCAAAAGCCAACTTTTCATTTAATATATCCCTAGTGACCCCCTTTGAGCCATTTTGGGAACTTGAAGCCTTATTTTTTCATAGCTTATCCATAGAACTCAAACTGAAAAGTAAAACAAATTCATGTCCTTTACTAATTACTAGTAGAGCTTGTCTTTGTGATTGTGGAAGGGTTATGAAAAATATAAGTGTGGGGGAAGAATTATGGATTGGTTATATGATTGGTTGAAGTAAAAAAATTGATTGTTAAAAAAAAAACTTTGATATTGTGACTAATTGGCATTTTCCATGATTTGGAAAAGGAAGTGGAATTTAACTAACTAAGAATGAGGATGTAGTGCGTGGAATCAGTTGATGTTGGAATTGAATTCTTTTATTCATGCTCTACTAGTTGTTCGTGTTTGTTTCCCTTATCCTTCCTTTGTCAACATACTTCACCCTTAGCCGAGTTACAACCTATCAAAGACCTTCCGATCCAAGCATAATCTATAAATAGGAGTAGTGGAAATCAGAAGAAAAACAAGCTTATGGAAAGTGAATGTTGATGAATGATCTTGAGTTCACCCGTTTCAAACACTTTTGAGAGTATGAGTGTAACTATCCAGTGAGGGAATTAGTCCAAGCATACAAGTTGGTTAATTAAATTTTTCTTAGTTTTCAATTGATTGGTATTTGAAAATATATTTATGTTATATTATGTTCTCTATGTTGATTCATTAGTTTCTTAACTGTATTATATTTTAACTTATGAAATTTGTTTAATTGCTCTTCACAAATTTTCTCAAGTGTTTGTGGGTATTGTCCTAGTAAACCTTAGGAGACTATAACTCCTCCTGTAGGACATCTAGGGGTTTAAAGGCTTGTGGCATATGCTAAATGTCACCGTACACCTATGAAAGTGGAATTAATTTTTGTTTGTATAGCTTAGGTACCTTTATTTTGCGAATTTGTGAATTGCTTAGGGACAAGAGCAATAGCTTAAGTGTGGGGGAATTTGATAGGTGTGTTTAACACCTATATTGTAAGCTATTTTAGAGCTTTAATTGTGTAAATTATGGTGGGTTAAAGCTGATTTTATATAAAATCTTTCTCACTTATGGTTATTGTTTGTTTTGAAGGAGAAATTGCATAGCTTGAGGATTCAAGGTGAAAAATTGGATTTGAAAGGGAAAAGAGGTGATGAGTTGAAGTCTTGACAAGTGATCTGTTTTAGAACCTGGCCAAAGACTCTATTGCATGTTGCTAAGAATGAGAATATTGTGCAAAGAAGGAAGCAACAAGGGAGAAATCAGTTGAATTTCGGGCCAGGTGTAGTAGTGCACCTGGGCCGGATTTACAAGTGCCATGAGAGGAAAAAGAAGCAGGACAACTTCGGGCTAGGGTTTTCGGATTACCTGGCCTGGTTGATAACTTTACAATAGTGCAGAAAAGATGAATTTTATGATGTATTGATTTTCCAAGTAATGTAATGGGGACCCTAAGTATATATACCACATTTTAGAAGGTTTAGGGGATCTCTTGATACAGAGAGAGGCAAGAAACAGAGGAGAGAAAGGAATTTCACAAGGAACACTTAGAGAGATCTTTTGTAGTCCTTCCACAATTTCTTCTCTTCATCCTTTTCTTGTATTGGTTTCATTTTATTTACGATGTTTTGCTCCAATATGAACAACTAAACCCTTAGTTGGGGTTTAGGTGGATCTTTAGGAATTTAATTAATTAAACATGAATTGATTGTTCATTGGAATCTAGGGTTGAATCTGATTTCTTCATTCTTATTATTGATTATATGCTTGATCACCATACAATCAACATCAAGAGCTAGGAGAACTGAGAGGGGATTTTAGCCTATACACTTGTCACGCCCCGACCCGCAGGCTCGGCCACGCGACAACCGCCGTATCACCTCGAGATGCGTGCCTCATCAGGCGGGCAACCAAGATGGCACAAGGCTTAAAAATAAAAGATATTCGAGCAATATATGAAAACATACGAATTTATCATAGATAATATAATTCAAAAGTATTTAAAAATAAGGTCACACATCTTAGAGTGTTCCATGCAGCGGAAAGTATTATTTATAAATACACAAATGTATATGTAAGATGCAATAATATTCCGAACCAAGATATACCAAGTAAAATGAGGTGGCACCTACAATATAGTGTCCACAGAGACGAACTGGGATCACTGGCCACCAGGACGTCCGCCATCCAAAGTCTGATGATCTGAGAACAAAAGTGAATGGGGTGAGTACATAAACTTGTACCCAGTGAGAAACTCGGTTATAAAGACCGATCACCTCAGGTTGGGGATATGAAATAATCCAAACATCAATTTAATAAACCATTTACTGAAATATAGTAAATCCCAAACCAAATCAAATATCAAATCCATAATAATATTTACATAAGGGCTGGCATCTGAAATCGTCCCAATAAGGTATACCCGTGCACTGGGTATCCACTGGACCGTCAAGGGTTACTTTATACTTTTAAAACATTTTTAATTTTACTCTCTGGCCCATTCCCTTGACGTTTACCTTGCTGTGGTGGAACACAGCTATCTCTGACCTAGCGAGCTTTTCTCCGCGCCTCTCTACTCCAGGCCAGTATATTCTCCGTGCCCTTTCAAAAAGAAACGGTCCACGGGAACCTCATATATATTCACCGTGCCCCTTCAAAAAGGCGGTCCACGGGAACCTCATAAGTATGCCTCTCCCTCGGTCCACGCTCCCGCATATTGGAGCTCCGAGGAAATAGCTCAAACTCTCATCTCTCAGGGGTACCGTTCCCCAAACAATAATCAATAATAATATCAATCTCTCAGGGGTATCGTTCCCCATACAATAATTAATAATAATATCAATATATATAATTTATTGAAATTCCCACCCTTTAAATCATCTATAAACTCAGTGTGTGAGGGTGGACAATTCATACCCCAAAACAAATATAAACAATTTAATAAAGCATTTATAAATAAATTCGAAAACGGTTAACCCTCAATGGTCAACCAATATAATTCAAGCCACTCACAAGTGAGGAGAGTTGTATACTCCCCGATTACCCACGAATGCCTTAGCTCAAATTGCTACCGGTCCAAATCTCGTACGATCATGTACCTAAATAATCAAATTAAAATCTAATTTGATTAATAAAAATATTCAACCAACAATCAAGTCATAAAATAACACCAATTAAAGGTCTCGGAATAAAATTGGCAAGTCTGGAAATCAATTGAAGCTAATTGGAGTTAATTGGGGTCAAATGGGGTCTAGGGTTGCAAAATTACCAAATTGCCCCTGGTACTACAGTGCCTTTGTCGGCAGGCTGCTCACTCCCGGGTGGGAGTGAGCCAATTCGGGAGATTCTCCCAATTTTAGGTAGCTCCGGCGCGGGACCTGCCAGGTCCGGCGCCGGACCTGTCTCCAGATTTTGGCCGTTTTCGGCCATCAACCAAATTAAGCTCGGTTCGAGTTCGATTCATCACCAATCCGCACAAAAATTGAAACACAGCAAGTTAAACACATGATCTATGAATTCACGGCTTCAAGAACTGAATCAAACAATAAATCATGCTCGAATTTTGGATCAAAACACTAAGGGTTGACTTATTTATGGCAAAATAGAAATCACAACTTCAATCATCAAATTCTCTTAGTACAGACCATGAAATCAAGCGTGTAAACTATCAAATTAAAGCTTGATGAGTCTAGAACAATATACCAAATTCTCAGCCAAAACGCACGGTTGAATCAAAAGATATGAGCTGATGAATAAACTGTCGCCAAATTTCCAGATTTCTAGATTTGATAATTTCCTTGGAAATCGTGATGTTTTGATCTTCAAGAAGGCAAAAGAAATTGATATTGATGATTGATGAAGTGTTTGAAGAGGGATTGAAGGCTTGGTTCAGAGAGAATTTAAGGAGAAGGCTCGGAGAAAAATGAAGAAGAGGAGAAAATGAAAATGGGGGGTCTCGGGTGGCCGAGACCCCTCATATAATCAACGGGTCCGGCGCCGGACCCGACCAACTCCGGCGCCGGAGTCAAGCTTTCCATAGTTGACTCCGGTCAACTCACAACCAATTGTCTCGGGTCTCGATTCCAAGTGGGGCCCACATCCCCGGACTTCAATTTTAGGATTTTTAAGCTTGAAATTGAGCTAAACGAAGTTTGAAACATCCATGAGAAGTCAAATTTGATATTTTAACAAGACAACAATACATAATTATACAACTTGACACGTGCGGACTAGGTCCGGGCGTGTCAACACTAGAAAATTAGATGCAATTTAAATTAAGTTAGAGATAACTTGATTGATTGTGATAGCCATTAATCCGAGAATTTTAATGTTCTTAGTTAATTAGGTTATGCACTGAGAGGTAATAATCAATTGACTGAGAAAAATTAGGTTATTTGAGAGAATCCTTAATTAGGTTGCTGATTGCTATTTTAGCCCGAAATATCTTTCATGTTAATTAATTAGAAACCTAGGGAGAAGCCTAAGCCTTAACGATATCCCAATTAAATTTTTCTCTATAATTTAATTTTGATTACTTTTAATTAGCAAGATTCAATTTTTAATTCAATCACTCAATCATTTTAAAGACTCATTAAAATTAATTCTCAAACAATTATTCGGTTCTCCGTGGGATCGATTCTTGAAATTCTCCGAGGTTTTGTTCACTACACTAACTCTATACATTTGAAGAATTCAGTCATCAAAATTCTTTATCTGAATGTTCACCCAAGTTGTCATTCGATCGACAAATCATCATCAACATAGTTTGATTTTGATTTAAATGAAGAACCCTCTACTAAAGATGATTTAGGCACAGAAGCTAATCTATGAGTGGTAAAACCATCTGCTGGTATGTTATGTTTTATATGTCCATTTGAAGTTTATTTTATGTCATATATTTTATGGCCATACTGAGTTCCATTAGTAAAACAACTGAACTCTTATTCGCATAAATCAAAAGAAAAATACTATTACGTATTAACATAAATCAATTGAACATCTTTGAGCTCTGCAAGAAATTAAAGGAACAATACTATTCACATTCATAAATAAACAAAATACACATGGACTTTATGAATCTTATCCTATTATGTTAAGCAGACTAAGGACTTGCCTCATTTTTAGATCTTAAAGGTGTAGGTAGTGGAAATGCTTGGTGGTTAAACCTCTGTACATTGTAAAGTTTCTTGATAATCTTTTCATTCTGGTTTTATGCTTAACCATATGCTGTTCCTTCATGATTTTATAACTTTGTTTACTGTTGTCATTAAGAACAAACATAGATAATCTAAATTTCAAGCTAGTTGTCGAAACGTTTTACCGCCGCGACGAAAAAGTTTGGGACTGTTTTAAATTTTTGTAAACACAGGAGTCGCCACTAACCTTTTATTTTCTTAGGTGTGGTTAGCTCACCTATTATGAGTCTATCCATCTTAACATTGGCCTAAATAGGTTTATTAAGTTAGATAGGTTCTGATCTACGAAACAAAGAGATCGGGTCCGGGAGTACGGTTACGCGCGGGGAAGGATTAGCACCCCCACAGCGCCCATCCAAAGATGGTACCAGTTTTTAGTCTAAGCCTTGTCCTATATGTATTTTTTTGAAAGTTTATCTTTTTGAGATTTTTATAAATAACAAATTTTATTGACTCTTAAACAAAAGGTAAATTTTAGAAATTGGGCCCTTAAATAAGGAATTGATTAAAAAGAAAATTTGACTCTTAAACAAAAGTTTGATTTCAAGATGATTAATTTATTAAACAAGAATTTGATTTTAAGGGAATTTGAATTCTTAAACAAGGATTTTGGTTTTTAAGGGAATTAATTTCTTAAACAAGAAGTGGATTTTAAAAGAAATTGGATTTCTTAAGGAAATTGGATTATGATGGAATTGAATTCTTAAACAAGAGTTTTGATTTTATTAAAAATTGAATTTCTTAAACAAAGACTTAATTTTTTTTACAAAAATTGAATTCTTAAACAAGAATTTGGTTGTAGTAAAAATTGAATTTCTTAAACAAGAATTTAATTTGATCTTAAATAAGGATTTAATTCTTGGGGGTAAAAAGAATACATTAAATCTGGGCTTTATTCATTTTAATCTTAATAATTGGAAGCCTCAAGATAATCCCGGGAATAACGTAAACACGATAATTCCTTAGACATAGTTCCATCGTCGGAAGTCCCAATGGCTTAAAGAAACGATCAATTAATTAATTTTATTTTTGAAGAATTTAGAAAATTTGTGACTCAACACTTTTTACAAATCAAATAAAAATTCAAGGATAAGGAGTGGAAATCATAATATCGGTATCCCTTAGGCCCTTGCGAAACTTCGTTAGGGTGATCTAAGAGAGTCCCTCACCTAAGAGAGCCCTAAGATTATCGTAACCACGAAAATCCTTCGGATTCTCTATCATCGGGAATTTCCAAAAAAAAAAAAAAACCAATGCAATATGTAAGCATGCTAACAATAATAGAAAATTAAAAGTTGATGCCATGAATGTGGACTTTTAATCATTATCTAAGACTACATTAAATTATATACAAAGATGATCATGGTCATATTTTTGAATTTTCTTTTTCTTCTTCTTTTTATTTTTGTTTATTTATTATTATTATTTAATTAAATTAATATTATTTTGGTATTAGATTTGCTTGAATCCTTTCCGAAACTTCGGTTGGAACTTAAGACAAAATCGCACCCAAGAGAATAATAGAATTATTGTAACCACAATAACCCCATTATTTTCTAATTATTGGTCCTTTAATTGGTTATCTTAACTTCATGCAAACAAATTAATATGCAAATGGTATGACAATAATGACTAAATTAAATTAACAATATGCAGCATGGCATGCGATATGAAGTTCAATTCTTAATTCAGTTTTATTTACAAAGCTAGTACATCTTAACGCATTTAGGCTTCCAAATTGATGAAGAATGGACAAAACGTGACCCCACATTTAATATGTCATCAATTATTGCAATTGCTGAAGTCAAAGTCAATTAATACATGTGACCCTACATCTAAAATGCTATCACGTGACTCTTCATCTAACATGCCATCAATCAATAAAAGTGATGAAGTCAAAGTCAATTACCAAATATGGCCCCACATTGCTTCAATGTGAATGAAAATGAAGTGAAAAAATTACCTAAAGGACGGAAGGCAGGCTGTAGCAACCCGGATGGAGCAACACGCGGACCTGGCGCGGGTCACCTCTGGACTGGATTTTCTTAAAGTGCAAAAGGTCTAAAATGCCCTTGGGCTATAAAAGACACTTTTTTAGCTCCCTTGTCTATCTTTTGCCGAATCCTTCAGCCCCCTTTTTTTTTTCTCCTCACGTCCTCCCGTTCGTTCTCTCCAACAAACAGCAAAACTTGAATTTATCCCCCCTTGAGTGGATCAAACGACTCCTTAACCCAGAAAAATCAAGAACATCTGATGAACATGATGAACTGAACCCAGAAATTATCCACCAAAATTTCTTGATTTGCACTTTGCACTACAACCTTTTCTCTTCTTGACTCGAAATTTAAATCTTCAAAACTTCACCTCTATCACTCAAAGATTTCTGACTTTTCCTTAGCAATAGACCCCAAATGCTACTCTTTCCCTCATTTCCGAAGCTACCTTTCTCAGAGAAAATGCCTTTTTCCAGGGAAAAAAAAAAAAAACAAAGTCTAGCTCTCTTTTTTTTTATCCGGCTAATTTCCGTTGAAACTTCAACTGGAAATCAATCGTTCTTCTCATTTAACAACTTAGAACTCTAAGCTGTTACCAAATCACCAAAATCCCTTCTCTCCTTTTAAGAACTAGAAACTCAAAAGCTTTCACAGAAAGCAAATCCTCTTGACTCCCCCTTTGGAGTCTGCCTTTCAAAATTCCTCCAAATTCAGAAACTTTTAAAAACAAGAAACTCTCTAATTTTCTTTTTCCCGGACCCTCCCTTCTCTGAACTCTCCAAAAAAAAAACCCCTTTTATTTTCTGTTCAGGCTGTATATATAGCCAAGGCTGAAGAGAAATCAAGGGCTGAAAATCAATTTCCTTCTTGCATCCAGAGGCTAACTTTTTACCATCTTTAGCACCCACTGTCCCAGAGCTTTTTCTCGTTTGCTGGTTTTCAACCCTTGTTGGTTGTAGTGTTCTGCTCTTTTTTTTTTTGTTTTAGGGAAGTGGTTTAGCATGGGTTGTCTGGCGTGGCTTTGAGGGTCGATGGCTATTCTCCCTATGTTCTTGGAACCATGCGATTTTTCAACTTGGCTCTATGTTGGGTTTCACGATGCATCAGTAGTTTCAAAGGGAAATGTCGGTCTTCAGTATTGATATTTGTGATGGAGTTCCTTTAATTGTTTCATTGGCTGGTTAATTGCAGAACTCAGCAAGTTGTCCAATTGAAAATGGCAAAGTTGCTGCATAGTTCCTTGTTCGGGGTGCCTTACGAAAAAAAAAAAAAGAAAGAGGAAAATTGCAGTGATTGCTCCTCTGGCTTGCAGCCATCAGCTTCTTGGATCCCCACTTGATCAATTTGGGCCTACAGAAAGGTCTTGGCCCAAAGTCTTGCACATGGCTTAAATTGGTGATTTAATATTTCGGGCCTCTTGCAAACTAAATGACAATTGGGTTTTATTGTAACTTCAAAATTCTTTGCTTAATGAAATCAGGCCTTAGAATTTCTAACTTATATTCAGCCCATATATTGGAACAAATAAGGCAGTGGACTAACATAGAACAAAATAGCAAGAAGTAAAATGAAACAAATAAATAAAAGAAAGAAAAAAAAATCAAAGGAAAAGAAAAATAAGGTGTCTACACTAGTCTAATATATTCACATGGCTTTCCACTGATAAATATTTTTATCCCAATAGAGAAACAACTCAAACCATTCAACAACCATCATAAACACTCTACAGCTGTCATATGAGAAGTTTGTATTCTTAGTTTCTAGATCTACATCTTCAGGGTTTTTTGAATCTTCTCTAGAAATCATTGGCTTTTACCAAATATTTCCTATTATTTCAATTTCCAGTTTTGTCATCCATTTTATTTACTTCCACAGCTCCATTTTATAATTTTTATGGACAAGGAAACTATTAATCAATAAATTTGTTGCTTATGAGGAAAGAAATAACTAGAACTAATGTCCTTATAAATGCAATCATACTCCCCTATTGAACAAGTTACTTTTCCTCTCATATTTTCACCTTCTTTACTCATAAAAAATGAAAAATATTATCAAAGGTGTGGTAGGCAAACTTAACTAATAGTTGAGGTTTTCTTACAAAATTAAACTTTGGCTATAATTTCTTTAATCAAAATTTTAAATATGAGATCCAAAAATAAAAGGAATTTAATTATTCTGATATTATATTCAAAAATTAAAAAATATTTTGAAAGATTTCAATTAGATCCCTACATTAGAGTCTTTCTTATTAAACTTGATCTATTTTTCAAATATTACTTTTAATAAAAAAATCTATTATCAATAAAAGGAATTTACTAATTCCGACATTAATTTCAAAAACCCCAAAACACTTTTGAAATATTTCAATTTAATCCTTAACGATTGAGATCTTTCCAAATTCAATCCAAATTTTTCCAAAAACTCAAAATTCTCTTCAAATTAAAACTTGTCACTTAAACAAATTACACATTTCAATATCTGACTTTCAATTTTTTTTTTCGGAAAGTTCTTAATCTGATCCTCAGACATTGGGATCTTTCTAACCAAAATTTCAATACGAATCTCATTAAATTTTCTTCAAGGGTGAATGAACCCATAGCAAAAGGAGTATTACTCTGACATTTTAAATTTTAATTTCTAAATCATTTTTTTCTTCTTGAAAGCATTTTATCATTAGCCCTAAAACATTTTTTTCAAGATTTTTATGGTACCGATTTTTGGACATTTCGGGGGTGCTGATCCTTCCTTGATTATAACCGACTCCAGAACTCAAAATTTGTTTTTGTAGATCAGTAACTATTTGACCTAAGGTAATCTTTCTGGATTATATTAGGTTAAATAGAGTCAAAATAAGTGGTTAACCTACTTAAACTAAATGGTTTGTGATGACTCCCTTTTTTCTTTTTTTCTATTTAAAATTTTCAAAAAAACTCTTTCAATTGACCAAATAAATATTCCCGTCGGACGATCTTTTTTAGATGTTTCGACAATAGGTTTGGACACTAAACTTTTTAAACTAATAATCTTTTTTCAAAAAATGATCTTATCTAAATGAATAATTGAGTGTACCTCTTTACCAATATTATCTTGCTAAGATGTCATTGGGAAACTGAGCAAGATTCTTAGCAAGATAAGTCCAATCATTACACAAGATATTAAGGAGAAACAGGTACAAAAAAGGATCATAGTGCTCCCAAATGCAAGGTAATTCAGAACTCATTAAATGTATTAATTATTTTTAATTTAAGGACATTATCTAATTACCTTATTTTAATCCTTATAGTGACAAGTCAATGGAAGTGACCTTGTGGGGGGAATATTACAAATCAACTTGAGACAATATTCCTTCTAATGAAAGTAATGTTTTGGTTGTGACATCCACTATCTTTAAGGAATTTAGAGGCAAGTAATCTATAAATTTTGTACCCTTACAAAGCTATATTATTTTTAACTGGATTAAAAATATGGCATCTTAATACTTCTATATGACACATACAGGTGAATACAATTTGTCTTCTACACCTGCAACAAAAATCTACAAGAATTTGGATATCCTGCTGCAATTGCCAATAGGTAATATATTTTCTATTATTAGAACAAAATTACTTTACATGTAAACTATAAAAGTTGAAATTTAATTTAATTTAAACACAAAATAAAATTTATTGATTATTTATATCATGATTATAATGTGTTTATAACATTTTGAAGTCCAATTCTTGCTGACTATGGAGTACAGGAATATGTAACTCCACAAAAAAGAATTGTATCTTTACACGATTTGCTGTTTTCAAATATGAGGTTCATAGATGATATCATCTGTGTTATACACGACATTACATGCACGGTAAGCTGAATAATTACATGAATTCCAAATTAAAAGTAATAAGTTAATTAATTAAAAAGGATATTCCTAACGTCTACTGACACGCCCGGACCTAGTCCGCACGTGTCAAGTTGTGTATTTATATATGATTGTCTAATCAATATACCAAATTTGACTTCCCATGGATGTTTTAAACTTCATTTAGCTGGATTTCATGCTTAAAAACCCTAAAATTGAATCCCGGATTGTGGGCCCCACTGGGACATGTGTCCCAAGGAATTTGAGCTGAGTTGACCGGAGTCAACTCGAAATTGGTTGACTCCGGGGCCGGACAGGGACAGGTCCGGCGCCGGACCAGTAAATTCTATAAGGGGTCTCGGGTGGCCGAGACCCCCCATTTTCACTTCTTCTATTTGTTCTTCATCATCCGAGCTCTCTCTTCCAAATTCTTTGAAATCAAACCTTGAATCCCTCTTCAAACACTCAATCAAACATCAATACCAACTTCTTTTGCATCCTTGAAGATCAAAAAATCAAAGTTTCCAAGAAAATCACCAAATCTAGAAATCTGGAATTTTGGCGACAGATTGTTCATCAGCTTATATCTTTTGATTCAACCATGGGTTGTGGCTGAGAATTTGGTATGTTGTTCTAGACTCATCAAGCTTTAATTTGATAGTTTACATGCTTGATTTCATGGTCTGTGCTAAGAGAATTCGTTGATTGAAGTTGTGATTTCTGTTTTGCCCGAGATATGTCAACCCTTAGTGTTTTGATTCAAAATTCGAGCATGTTTAATGGATTGATTCCGTTCTTGAAGCTGTGAATCCTTAGATCATGTGTTTAACTTGCTGTGTTTCAATTTTGGTGCTGATTGGTTTTGAATCAAACTCGAGCCGAGCTCGATTTGGGGCATGGCCGGTCACGGCCATGTGCTGGGAACAACTCCGGCGCCGGACTCATTGAGTCCCGCGCGGGAGTTGCTGATTTGTGGGATTTTCTCCCACTTTGGCTCACTCACGCCCGGGAGTGAGCCACCAGCCGACATGGGTACTGTAGCTTATGGGCATTTTGGTAATTTTGCAGCCCTAGACCCCAATTAGCTTCAATTAACTTCCGGACTTATCCAATTTAGTTCTTGGACCTTGGAGACCTTAAATAGATTTTGTTTTATGATTTAATTGTTGATTGAATGCCTTTATTAATCAAATTAGATTTTAATTTGATTATTTAGGTACGTGATTGTACGAGTTTCAGACCGGTAGCAGTTTGAGTTAAGGCATTCGTGGGTAATCGGGGAGTATACAACTCTCCTCTCTTGTGAGTGGCTTGGATTATATTGGTTGACCATTGAGGGTTAACCGTTTTCAAATTTATTTATAAATGCTTTATTAAATTGTTTATATATGTTTTGGGGTATGAATTGTCCACCCTCACACACCAAGTTTATAAATGATTTAAAGGGTGGGAATATCAAATATTTTTATAAATTGATATTATTGATTATTGTATGGGGAACGATACCCCTGAGAGATGAGAGATTGAGCGTTTTCCTCGGGGCTCCAATATGCAGGAGCGTGGACCGAGTTTGAGAGCATGCGTGATACTCAGCCGTGGACCGCCTATCGAGGGGCACGGTGAGTCGGGCCTGTATGCGGAGGCGCGTAGGGAAACTCGCCAGGACTCCAGAGTGCTGTGTTCCACCACAGCAAGGCAAACGTCAAGGGAATGGGCCAGAGAGTAAAGTAAAAAGAAAAATGTTTAAAAAGTATAAAGTAACCCTTGACAGTCCAGTGGATACCCAGTGCACGGGTATACCTTATTGGGACAATTTCAGATGCTAGCCCATTTGGAAATATTATTATTGATTTAATACTTGATTTGGTTTGGGATTTCCTATATTTCAATAAATGGTTTATTAAATTGATATTTGGATTATTTCATATCCCCAGCCTGAGATGATCGGTCTTTATAACCGAGTCTCTCACTGGGTACAAGTATATTGTACTCACCCCATTCACTTTTGTTGTCAGATCATCAGTCTTTGGACGACGGACGTCCCGGTGGCCAGTGATCCCAGTACGTCACTGTGGACACGACTATGTAGGTGCCACCCTTTTGCTTTGTGTATCTTGGCTCGGAATATTATTGCATCTTACATATACATTTGTGTATTTATAAATAATACTTTCCGTTGCATGGAGCACCGTAAGATGTGTGACTTTATTTTTAAATACTTTTGAACTATATTATCTATGATAAATTCGTATGTTTTCATATATTGCTCGAATATCCTTTATTTTTAAGCCTTGTGCCATCTTGGTTGCCCGTCTGACGAGGCACGCATCTCGAGGTGGTACGGCGGTTGTCACGTGACCGAGCCTGCGGGTCGGGGCGTGACATCTACTAATATTCACCAAACAAGTGAAAAAGTACACCTGCATGGGTACTATTGCTTTAATGTTGGCATGATTGGCTCACTGATTTTGGGCTTTGAGTGCTTGCTTTAATTTGTATAATGAATTTTATGTTAAGGTAGCTTAACCATTTGCATAGAATAACTTACCATTGTTTCATCAATATTACTACGGTTTGCCTATAATACGTGCACATAATTTGAGAAGTTAAATTACGACCACAACACTCTATTATTATGTTCTTTTTTCCTTTTTTATGAAAAAACAGATATAGATAGATTATTTGATTAGTTAAATTACGACTACAACACTATTGTATTATTATGTTTTTTTTTTCCTTTTTTATTTGACAATGGTAAGTATATTATTTGATAAATTATGGTCTTTTAATTTTTAGTACTTAGCATTTAATTTTAGTACTTAAACATTTAATTGAAAAGTAACCTTTAAACTCAACATTTAATTAGAAAGTAACCTTTAATTTGATGTACATTTTATAGGTGAATGCTGAAACTGGAGAGAAGTTCTCGACTGATTATATTTGGTTTAGACAACATGCTCGGAAAGATGCAGCTGGGAATTATGACTGGGCAGATGATCAATAAAAAGAAATAGGGGTATATTTTTTACTCTGCGTAAATTGTATTATATGTTTGGTTAAATATTAATATATTGTACTTTTATCTAAGTTTTTAATCAAATCGTTGTTATATATGCAGGAAAAGTTAAAAAAAATGGTGGATGAAAGTAAATAAGAAGGGGCTGCCCCAATGACTAAAGAATAGATGTATGAAAAAGCCATGGGTACTAGTTCGGGATACAGTCGAGGATTTGGATATGGCAAGAAGGGATTCAGCAAAAGGGAATGTGATTGTGAGATTCTAAAGCAACAGCACCAGCAAAAAATTACTGAAATTCATGGTCAATACGCCCAACTTGAAGAAAAGCTTGAAACTTTAGAGGCAAACCGAGCAGAACATGAGCAAAAGCTGCGGGAGGATTTAACAAAGGAACTTACTGAGCAAATAACTAAGGATGTTCAAAAGAAACTTAAAAGGGAATTTCAGGAAATGTTTGGCAACCCAGAGAGTTTTTCGAGCTTTTAATTTACTGAAATGCTTAATCATGATTCGGTAAGTAATTAATTGTGTGTGATTCTTAATATCATTCTAATTTATTTTTTTAACTTACATATTCTAATATGTATTAAATTTTTTTGTGTTGTAGGGAAATGCGTAAAGATTGTTTTGTTGATCATGTTTTATTTGTTGGGAAAGCACTTTTAGATTATTTCTAGTTATATTTATTACACTTTATGTTATATTTTCGTACTGAATATTAAGTAATGGAAGAAGTTGATAATTTGCTCAATTTTACAGATTTTTTTCAATTTTTTTAAGTTTATATGTATGTTAGATAAATGTTATTTTTTTTCGATGAATACATATTAATTAATTAATTAAAATAATATTTTATATTTTTCATAAATATAAAATAATTAATAAACCAAAAATTGATATTCAAAATAGTTTTAAAAAACTTTTTAACCAATATAAAGCCTAAAAAGTTATAATCCAATTAAAGGTTTAATAATAATATAACCTATGTAATCCATCTCTTTCCTTAGTATAAAAATCCCATTAACAATGAACAAGAAACCCCTCATTGTATACTTTCATACAACAAAAAGAAAAATAATAATACAAGGATTGTTTTTAATGAAAAATTTGTTAAAAAAAATTTTGCATTATAAAAATTATTAGAAAAAATTTTCTAAAAATTTAAAGTAATGACTATAGAAATTGATTAAAAATTTTAATTTTTTTATAAATATAATAATAAGATTTTATAACATTATTTTTAAAAATTTGAAGTAATGACTTTTTATAGACATTTTTTATTGTGATAAATCTGTGAAGAACAACTAAAAATGTCATTGTCTAAATGCTTTTCAAACCTAATTTCCCAATAATTATTTTAAGTCATTACCAATACAACGGTCAATATTACCAATGATAAAAATTGTCGTTGTCAATACAATAACATTTGACAACGTCATTTTTTTACTGTTACTGACACACCCGGATCTAGCATGACTTTTCGTACGAACTGAATAGTGTAAGATGGCGTTTTAATTAAACAATATGTCTGTCCGGATGTGTCTAATTAAGAAGAGAAGTTTAAATTAGGATAAGACGGAGTTAGAAGGAAAAAGTAATTAACCGTGCATAGGAATTAGCAAATGCCAAAAAGACCTCCAAATAAGTCTATAGAAATTTATTATGGGCCCCATTGGCACAAGAAAGCAAAGGATTTAGCCAATGGGTGAAAATGAAAGAAAGTTGAAAAAGGGGAAAAGTTTGACTCGGGGCCCGAGTAGACCCGGTGTCGGGCTCCCCTAGAAATAGGGGTAAGCCGGCTTTTCTTCATTTCTCTTTTTCTTTTTCTTTCATTTTCTTTTCTTTTTCTCTCTGGAGCCAAACGGAGGCATTTTGGACTATTGGCAGATCCAGACAAACCGACCACCAGTTCGAGGCGAGATCTTGGTGAGTTATTCTTAACTCCTCGATCTTCGTTTTTCTAAGTTTGCACGCTTTTCCATGCATCGATTTAGGAGAGATCCAAGCTCAAAGTTAGGTTCAGCTTTTAGTTAGATTTTAAGTTTAGATTTCAGATCTAGGAACTTTGAGCTTGTGATTCTCGTTTTTCTTTTGGTAAACATGTAGTGGATGCATTAAGGTATATGCATCTGAATTTGTAGCCAAATTGGTGGACGATTGCACCGGTTTTCAAATTTTAAAAAAATTGAAGAAATTCTCGGGTTGAACCCAGAACAGAACCGACGCCGGTTCTGTCCAGAAACAGCGCCGTTTCTGCTTGTCGGCAATCGACCTTTCGGTCGAAGAGAACCGGCGCCGGTTCACTCCAATTCCGGCGCCGGTTTTGCCTTATAGGGGCAAAATGGTCATTTTGTACCTCAAAACCCTAATTGACCCCAATTCGATTCAAAACACTTTCGAGTCTTCCAAACCACATCCAAACGTCATCTTAGGTCATGTTAGAGCCTCGTAGGTGCATTTATAAATTTTATTATGAATGCTAATTTATATTTTCGTGTACTAGGGCTCCGGATAATCGAGTGCGGCGATGCCCCGGAGGTTAAGCTACATGGAGCGCTTGGGAGTATACGATTCTCCCATCACTGTGAGTGGCCTAGACTTCTTTGTGTAGCCACTGGGGGAAAGGATTCTAAAAATGATTTTTAAATATAAATGTGTTCAAAAATGTTTTGGGATATGGGAAATCCACACACACACTATTGTTTGTGATATACCCACATAGTGAGTGGGATGTTTTAAAAAGAAATATAAATACTTATGTGTGTGTGTGTGTTTATATATATCTTAAATATATATGTTGTATATATATATATATATGTTTTTAAAGATTATTATTATGATTATTGAGGGTAAGATGCCCTCGGGAGATGAGTGATTGAGAGGGTTCCTCGGGGCTCCAATTTGCCGGAGCGTGGACCGAGTTTGAGAGCATGCATGATACTTAGCCGTGGACCGCCTATCGAGGGGCACGGTGAGTCGAGCCTGGTTGAGAGAGGCGTGTAGGGAAACTCGCCAGAGCTCCTGTTCGCTGTTTTCCACCACAGCGAGGCACCACCGAGGGAAAGGGCTAGAAAAATAGAAAAGAGAGAATATTATTAAATAAGAAAAGAGATAGCCCTCGGTGCAGTGAGGCATAAGGCGACCGACGGGTCGTGCCTCCAGTATGATAAAGATGCCAGCCCACTTGAGATGTATATATTATTTATTTATTAAAGAGTTTTCAAAAGAGTTTTCGAAAAGAAAAATATTTATTTTTATCTTATCTTATTTTATTTTATTTTACTTTATTTTATTTTGGATTTCCCTTACCCCCTCTACCCCAGATGGAGATTCTTAGAACCTCTGTCACTCACCTATATCCAATGTGGATGGATGCAGATCTGCGATCGGAGTCAGCTTTAGAAAAGAGAGGCTCACTAGGAGGCGTCGGTGGCTTAGGCTTAGAAGTTTCCGTTGTGTAGGTATTTTCTCAATTAGTCCACTAGCATTACTTTTAAAGTTAATTATTTTATTAAATATTTTCTAATTAAAGTTTTAGTTTTATTTGACAGCGATGATGCCCATTTATGCCTTGCGGTGCCTTAGGTGCGTGACTGGCCAGCACGTACTTCGAGGCAGCGCGGCGGTTACCACTTGATCGACCCGGAACGGGTCGGGGCGTGACAGTTACGAATACAAAAACAGCTACCAACGATTTCACAAGAACTTTTATAACTCGTTGCTAATATAGCAATAAGCATTGCCAACGATAAAAAATATTGTTGCTAATATGATGACTTTTGGCAACGACCTTTTTTTATTGTTACGAATATAGAGAGTATTGCCAACTTAAAAATGGTCGTTGCCTAATATGTTAACAAAATCCAATTTAATAACGACTTTTACATACCGTTGCTAATACAATGATATTTTGCAACAACTTTTGAAAGTCGTTGCTAATATTATGACATTTCACAACGACATTTTTTTTGTTACTAATAATGGAAGTATTGCCAACGACAAAAAATGTCGTTGCGTAAATTCTTTCGGAATCAAATTTCACAACGACTTTTACAAGTTGTTGCCAATAATAAGACATTTCGCAACAATAATTTTAGTTGTTACGAAAAGTGGTTGCTAAAGCCTACTTTTCTAGTAGTGTATAATGGGTATTGACACCAGGTGGTTCTATTTATCATGTCCGGTGCATCGGAAAAAGGTTATAGAAATAGATGAAGGGTATCCTTGCATGGAGTCTACACGTCAAGTACCACTTCCCATTGTGGGGCATACTAACATTAAAATTTTTTTATAAATGATTCAAATATACTTTATAAATCAAGAATTGAATATCAATAATTCTAATTGTTAATGTGAAGTGGACCAAGTATTCATTATTGCAATGATTTCATTATAGGTATAAATTAACTGTCAATGTTGCCGATCATATTGGAGATGCGTCATTTGTTCTGCTCGATGCTAAAGTTACTCAAATTTTGGAATTGACGGCTGAACAATTGCTCCAAATGAGAAATGAGGTAATGTGATTATCCACAAAACAATTGTGAGATCAATTAAAATATTATTTAAAGTATGGTTACAACTTAAATAACGTCACATAAAATTACTCAGGATGATAGAGATGCCAAGGTGGAAAAGAAGTTGGAAGAATTGATAGGACGTCGATATGTATTTGAGGTCGAGCTTAAGCCTTGCTTGGTAACAAGGAAAGAAAAATGGAAAGAAAGAAAATAGGAAGGGGGAGAAAAGTGAAAAGATGAAAAATTATATTTTTTTCTTTCTAATATGCTTGGTAGGAAAGATGGAAAATTGGGTGGAGAAGTCAATTTTCCTTTCTCTCATTGGTTGGTAAAGAAGAAAAATAGAAGGAATTTTAATATATTTTTACCATTATACCCCCTATACAATAAGGGATTGTGGTTGATATATATTTAATATTTAGATGTTTTTTATTAACTTTTTCAAGATTTTTTAATTTTTAAAATAAAGTTGATAAATTTAGAAGTAAAATGAATATATTAATATATAATTTATTTATTAGCAAAAAAATAAATTATCTTTGTAATTATATATTAATATATTAATATATAATTTAAATTATTTTAGAAATTATATATTAATATATTAATATATTATTTTCGTAATTACATAAATAATTTAAATTTTATATATTAATATATAATTTTGTAAACAACAAACAAAAATGGATAAAAGGATTATACAAAAATGTTATTAAGCCAAAGATAACATTTGTTAGTGGTAATTGCATGAAAAATAACACTAATATTTTCAAGTCAATACATATTTTACCATTCAATAAAAAGTCAAAATTCTTCAAATAATATCCATAAAATCAACTTATAACAAACATTTATAATCACAAAAATCATCTCTCAAATGCCATCCGACTCATGCATCATCTTGAAGAGTAAGTCCTTGCGTAATTGTCTTGGAACTCCAAAGAAAGCTCTCACCCTTTTTTGATCTTTGTTTAGGAATAAAAATGCATCAAGTTGGACACTTTTTGGAACATCAAGATCCACAAGTTCATTAAAGACCTCAGCTTCAGAATAGCAATGTGGCCTTCCTTTTTCTGCAACAACAAGTCATTTTTCAGCAATTGAAAACTGCAATCTCCATCATGGAAGTACGACCTTGAGAGACGCGCGTATCCATGAAGTTGATTATGCATAAGAGAATAAGGTATATGAAAACATTTTCTGTTTTTATTTTTTAAAAATACAAAGAAATCACCATCTAAAATATGTATAGTTTATAAGAATGTATGCATGTTTTAGAAAATGAAAATGAAAATAGACCTAAAATTCAAAACAAATTTTTTTTATCTCATTTCTAGGTCCATTTTTATTTTTATTTTTTAAAACATGCATACATTTCCTCTCACAACATATATCTTATATTATAGTTTTTTTGTATTTTTAAAAAAATGAAAATAGAAAATGTTTTCTCATACCAAACATAGCCTAAGTATCTCTTTGGAGAAATTGAAAAAGGTGGAGCTGGTATTTTTAGAGATGACCTTGGTAACTTTATTTTAGGCTATCAAAGAAGGATTGGCCACACGTCCAGCCCTGTGCTGAATTGTGGGCAATTAGAGATGGTCTAAAAATTGCTTCTGAAAAGAATTTTAGATTTCTAATGGTGGAAACTGATTGTAAAATTGCTTCTGATCTTATTTCCAACTGTTTTGAATCGAAATACGAACTCATTACTTTATTGGATGATTGCAGGTACATTATGGACCTCTTAGACATAAGGATGTTAAATCATACGTTTTGAGAAGGAAATGCCTGTGCTGATCTACTCGCTAAGGACAACTGTGCTATGGAGACATCCTTTAGAACTTTTTGTACTCCTCCTACTTTCATGTTGAATGCCCTTATGGCAGACATAACTGGGATTTTGTTTCCAAGAACTTGTCGCAGTGGTAATGTTGGTAGTATGAATAGCTTTTGTAATATGGGGGAAGGGATTTAAAACACTGCTGTGTAATCCTTTTTCTTCGGATGAAATAATATTATCCTTCTGACCAAAAAAAAAATCTCCATCATGGAAGAACGACCTTGACAGACGCCCGCATCCATGAAGTTGATTATGCATAAGAGAATAAGTATCTCTTTGGAGAAATTGAAAAGGTAAGTGTACAATTATTCTTTGGTAATACCATTCAACATGAATTTTGTCATTTTTTTAAATGACATTTTATTTATGATATTGTAGTTCCAAAGATTTCTTCCTTCCCCGAATGACCAAAAGTTTGCATCAAATGTCAAATTTGAAAGACCGTGCAAGAATAAGGTTCCACCAATCTCTTCAATTACTCAGGATGATCATGTTCTATCAAGTCCTGCAAAGAAAATATGTGGAAGCAAGTAAGTCATAAAAGTAAATTACTTTAAAAAAATCAGAGTTTTTATTATACACATTATTAACCAAATATATCTTACAAAAATTTGCAGGTCTGTAGATGCAATTGATGAAGCAAACTATGGTGTCAAGGATGAAAATCATAATCATAAGGACATCCAATCCTATGAGAAAACTTTAAAACATTATTTATATTTTATTTGAATTTTTTGTATTGTCAACTTCTTTGTTATTTTCACAATTAAAAATAATTTTTGGGGATTCATCACAACATTATTTTTCTCAAGATAAGTTTATTAAAAAAATCCTATGTAAATATTTTTCTCAAAAACTAACTCATACTAAAAAAATCAATAATATATAATTACAATAAATAAAACTAATCCGATGCAACTACATCTAGCAAGCAAATATTAGCTGCTTTTACCTTGATACGCATGAATACAATTTCGATTATTCATAAGTCCACTTATTAGAGGGTTTCATATTAGCTAATTGTTTAATTTAGGATCTGAACTTTCAGGATATGCTCAAATAAGGACTCAAACAAATAATTGACTTAAATTAGGACCCAAACTTTGAAGATCTGGTCAAATAAAGATCCAAATAAATAATTGACTTATATAAATTAGGACTCCTTCAAAATCTATTCAAATAAAGACCTCAAAAGATAATTTCAATAAATTAAAACTTAAACTTAGCAATTTGTGATAAGTTATGTCCTCCTTAGATGAAAAGTCAACGCTTGTTATGTATGTGACAGAAAAATAATGTCATTATTATGTTAATTAAAAACTAAACAATATTAATTAATCTAATAATTATATAGTAAATGCAATACACATTGTATCATATAAAATCTTGTGATTAAACTAATTTTTTAAAATATAGTACTATATTTATTCTAAATTTTGAAAAATTGGTGGAGATTTTTTGTTTTTTAAAACTCTACAATAATATATTTTTAAATTTTAAAGCTTACCCTTCAAATTAAAAATTTTTATTTGGGACTAAACTTTGTTAAAAGGATTTTTAGTTATAATAAAAAATCAAAATGACTTGATTATAATCTATATTGTCTTCTAAAGAAAAATTCTCCTCAATTTTTCTACTTAACAGATGCCCTATGATACCCACTAGCATTTTCCTTATTATATTAATTAATATTGTTTAATTTTTAATTATAATAACATTATTTTTTGTCAAAATTAAAGTGCGTGCATGACAATGGTTGATTTTTTATTTAAGGAGCACTTAATTTATCATAAATTGTTAAGTTTAAGTTTTAATTTATTGTAATTATCTTTTGAGATTCTTATTTGAGTAGATCTTGAAAATTTGGATCCTAATTTGAGACAATTAATTGTTTGGATCTTATTTGAGCAGATATTGAAAGTTTGAGTCTTAGTTTGAGCTAATTATTTATTTGGGTCATTATTTAAACATATTCTAAAAATTTGAATCCTAAATTGATTAAATAACCTTTCACATTTCACGATATAAACTTGAAATGTACTTCCTCTATCACATATTATTTGTCTCTCATTTACTTTTTTTGGTTAAATAACATCATCTTTGACTATTATTTTCTACAAAAATCTAAAGTAAAAAAATTTAAAATAAAATATTATTTGTAAACCTTGAATCATAAACTTCTCAAAACGTATTTTTTTCATAAGTAATGGTAAAAGTTAAAAACGTATTTTTTTCATAAGTAATGGTAAAAGTTAAATTTGATTGACAAAAAATCAACAGATGGACAAAAAAAAATAAGATAGAAGGAGTATTAGTTTTGGACTCTTATTCGGAGTACCTTTAGTGTTAAAAAAAAAATGGTTGGAAAACACAGACATGACGTTTTGGGAATCAATGATGTTATGATGGACCAAATGGGGGAAACAGTAAAAGAGAGAAAAGAAAAAGATGGAAAACATGTTAATTATTTTTTTTTTATTGATGTGTTTGATAGGTAAGGTAAAAATGATAAATGAGTGAAAAAACAAAATTTTTTACTATTAATTATTTTGTGGGTTTTAAAAATAGAATAAAAGAAAATGAAAATTACATGATTTTATCTATATATCTAACAAAAACGGACTTCTTCTTTTTCGAGGGGGAAAAAAAAAAGAACGTGAGCCATGAGAAGGGAGAACGACTATGAGGCAGATGGGCATAAACAGAGGGCTTTTACAAGCTGATCCATCTCACTTTTCAGAAGCCGAGGCCTTTTTACTTTTTCTTAGTTCGTTGTGATGAAATTGCAAAGCCCAAAGCCTATATAAATAAGTTGCATGTAACCCAACAATCAAATTGCAGGGTCCTAAGACTCGGGAGAGGGGGATGGGAATGACAAAGGTTCGAACCCCTGCCTTAGTGACCTTTTAAGCCTCTTAATCACGAGGCCAAGAGGTAGAGATCAACATGCCGCACCCCGTTGGCATCCCTTGCCATCCCTCACCCCCCTGTCCTAGTATCCGGTACTGTACCAAAGAAAAAAACATGCCACACCAACCATTGGTATTGTTAGTTCAAATAGTTTGATATTTGTCTCCTTTTGTTAAGGTTTTGAATTCGAATCTTATGAATATAAAGAATCATTATTAGGAAAGTTTTATCCTATAGTAAACCAATTCAACTAAAAAAGAATTAATCTTGAATAAAAAACATGAGGATATCCTCGATTAAACAAAAAGAAAATACTACAATTGACATCAATAAGTGTTGGTTGAGATGATAACTACTTCTATCCAATAAATATGAAGATATAAAATTTGATTATCAGAAAACGCACTTATTGAGAGGGTTACCATTAACACTGCCGACCTACAAGAGATATCCTTATTAAACAAAAAAAAATGCTGTCCATTGACCAAAGCATGAAGCGTGCTTCCCCAGCCCAAACAACATCTATTGGATGTTTTCTTTCCAGGCTCCTCTTTGCTATCTAATAGAATCCTTATATTTGTTACCTTGCAAGTGCTAGGAGCACTACTCTTCACTATGCTGCTTGTGGTGGAAACACAGTGTTGTCAGGTATCTTCTTAGTCTTTGCATCGTGACAGCTTAACAAAGAAGGGGATAAAGTAACAAGAAAAAATTAAAATTCTGTATCCATGTCATTCATGCTTTAGAATTTTCCAGCCTGATTTTTTTTCCATCAGTGTTTTAACCCTTCCTATTTGTAATCCTGATCTTGCTCAAAAGCCAGAGTGCTTGAAGAATGGAATTGGTTAGTAATTTTTGGTTGCTTATAAATTAACATCAACCATATGAATAATCAGGAGTTTGTTTAACATGAGCCGATCATTTTTTTCTATGCTAGCTTTTTTTGCTTTTTTGTTTCTTGCTTCTTTTCTGAATTTTCATTTTCTACATAAACTTGCATGATAGTCCGTTAGTGATAGAATACTTTAACTTCAACGCATGATCTGATTGGGTAATTGTCGATCTTCTTTTCATTTTGCCCTTTTTCTTTGTACACTTGCTGATGTGGTTGTTTTTGGTTTTAAAAAGTTGTTGATATTAGCATAAACTGTCTTTGCAATAATTTCTAGTTGTTGTATTTTGCAGGTATAAACTTTTGCTGCAATGGCAAAGACCAAGCAGAAATTGATGAAAAGTCAAGTAGGGAGGGATGTTTTGAAGGCTTAAGAAACATTCTATTTTTGTAAATAGAATTAGAAATGTATGGCTTAAGAACTATTTTCTGCTCGTGTAAATAAATTGGAAATGTTAAATACAGGTTTAAAAAATCTTTTTTGGTCATTTTATTTGTAAATTTAAATGCTATAAAACTTTCTCAAATCTACTTGGATGCTATATCGCTTTTATACACTTTTTTTTTGCTGCAGATTTAATATGCTACTAAAGGTTTTAAGAATGCAGCCATATAGAAAATTGCTGCACATAGATAATGCAGTAAAATCTATTACAAAATGCATCTAAACTTTCACATGCATTAGGGAAAATGCAGCCTATAGTCAATAGATGCATATATTTTACTTATAGATGCACTTATATTTGCAGCCATAGGGTAAAAATGTTGTAATGACAGCAAAATCCCAAGTAACTTGGTAAGCTTGTTTTTGTTCTCTCTCATTTTTTACTTTTTCTTCCCAATCAGAATCTGGTCTATGTATGCATATATAAATATGGGCTGATTTGGTTTTCGTTGAAAAGTAGAATCAAAGTTAGACATAACATACATATGTTTATTTTAATTTTATCAAAAATTTTATTTACCATGCATGTGTTATATATGATAAATCTAAGAGCTAGAGCAGATAGAAACAGAATACTAGATATTCAACTTGACTAGGATTAATATAACCATCTCATGCTACCCTAATTTATCAAAGAGAATGAAAGTGAATAGCTTGCTTGGTGCTGTCCCCCACCTTTACCTTATAGTGAAAGAGTGAAAAAATAGTTGTAGCTAGTAATTTAAGAGTACTAGTTTCTCTGTCACGTGTGCTGCACGTGATACAACACGTTATAAATAATAACAAAAAATTTAAAAAAATAAAAAATTTAGAAAAATAAACTATGTTAAAATGGATGATAATTAAATTATAAAGTAAACTTTAAATTAAACTGCATAAAATTGGATGATAATTAAATTATTTTCTTCAATATAATATAGTAATAAGTTAATTATGATGAAAATTAAATTGTTAATTAATATCATCATTTAATAAATATATAAAATATATTTAGTAAAAACAAATGAAGAGTTTTAATTTGACTCAACAATATCAATGCTATTTCTAAAATATATAGAAAGAAAAAGGTATTTTAGACCATTCAAAAGTTCTACAACATTCACACTTTTATATATATTATAGATTATAGATAGTCATTCACTATCACATGCGTTGCACATGATACAATACGTTCTTAATAATAACAAAAAATAATAATAATAATAAATGTAAAAAAATAAACTACATTAAAGTGAATAATAATTAAACTATAGATTAGTAAACTTCAAATTAAACTACATAAAATTGAATAATAATTAAACTATTTTCTTCAATATAATATAGTAGTAATTTAATTATGATAAAAATAAAATTAGTTAATTACTAATATCATTTAATAAATATATAAAAAATATTTAGTAAAAGATAAATAAAGAGTTTCAATTTAAATCAACAATATCAATAGCAATTCTGAAATATTTAAAAAAAAAGGTATTTTAGGCGATTCAAAAGTTTTACACCATTCGTACTTATATATATACTAGTCATTCACTGTCACATGCTCTGCATGTGATACAATACGTTATATATTAATAATAACAAAAAGAATAAAAAAATAATAGTAATAAATTTAGAAAAACAAACTATATTAAAATGGATAATAATTAAACTATAGATCAGTAAGCTTCAAATTAAATTATATGAAATTGAATGCTAATTAAATGATTTTCTTAAATATAATATAGTGGTAATTGAATTATGATGAAAGTAAAATCAGTTACATTAAAATGGATATTAATTAAACTATAGATCAGTAAACTTCAAATTAAACTATATAAAATTGAATGCTAATTAAACTATTTTCTTAAATATAATAGAGTGGTAATTGAATTATGATGAAAGTAAAATTAGTTAATTATTAAATATTATTTAATAAATATATACAAAATATTTAGTAAGAAATAAATAAAGAGTTTTAATTTAAATCAACAACATCAATGGCAGATCTGAAATATTTAGAAAAAAGGGTATTTTAGACGATTCAAAAGTTTTATACCATTCGTATTTTTATATATATTATAGATATATATTATATTATAGATTATAGATATAGATTACAGATTATATATATATATATAGAGAGAGAGAGAGAGGTGTGAGAAAAATATCTAAGGTTTAAACAGCCAAAAAAAATTTTGGTTTGACGGAAAGTCGAAAACTCAAATCCGAAAAATGGTTTAAGTAAAATTCAAACTCGAAATAACTTAAATTAGACCACTCAAATTAAAAATATATATTAAAATAAAAATATTTAAAATTCACTCAATTTAATAAACGATAGAATTAGTGCCGTTTGAATCGGATCGGTCCTGAGTCCTGACCATTGGCTGCTCTGGTCCGATAGGCCATAGAGAACCAACCAATGAATTTACAGACCGTGTTCATTACCATTTACTAGTACACCTCTAGCACCCATTGCAAAAGACTTAGGCCTATTTTCACATTGCGATTGTGATTTGAAAAAATTTAGCTTGATAAAAGTGTTTTTAAAAAGTAGTTTGTGAAATTATTATGAAAAAAAATTTGATAAGTGTATGATATTATTGTGAAAAAATGTGGTAGAAAAGTAAACTTTTTAAAAAGAATAAAATTTGAAAAGAAAATAAAAAATTATTCAAAAAGTTTTTAGTCATTTAATATCAAATAACACTTTTGAAATGTAAAAGCATCAAAATTTCAACTTCTCGAGTTAATGATTTTTAGCTGTCCTAACTAGCTTTTTACCTAAACCAAAAATTGTTTGGCATTGCAGTGAAAAATAACATTTTGACATCCAAAAATAATACTAAACGAATTAGTCCACTACATTAAAAACTTCCTTTAGTTATGTAATCATTATAATTAGGATAATAAAGATATATGTATTATTTTAGTGTAACTAATATACTCCATCTTGTTATAAAATATTGAAATATTGAAGAACAAACAAGAACAAGAAATAAGAGATTGAGGGAATATTATTAAGAGAGATTTCTGTATGGGATGAGATAAATACAAAGGATGGAGGGGCTCCCTATTTATATTGGAGACCCCCTTTACAAATAGTATAGGTTTTACCTAACTTGCAAGCCAAGTTTACTTCCAAGCCAAGTAAAACGGCAAAACCTAAAACTCTAGATATATTCTACTTGATTTTCTCTCTCCATTAATTCTCTTCAATATGGACTTGTCTTCTGCACAAGGTAAATGGGCCTGAGATGTGAAAGTCCATTATTCCATAACACTCCCCCTTGGACTGAACACCATTCCTTATTAGATGTATAGCTACTGCCTCGTTAAAAACCTTAAGTCGAAAAAAAACTAGTGGGACAAAAATCGATTATAAGGAAAAAAAGTACAGAGCAATTAAATTCGTCTAATGTGTCTTTAGGACACTCAGATGTGCTATTATTGTCTTATTAAAAACCTTTAGCCGGGAAAACCCTGTGGGACAAAAGCTGGACAAAAGGGAAAAAGAGTGCAATGCACTATGTCTATAATTCGCTCCCCCTCAAACAATCATAGTTGGGATATCTATTTATTGCTACTTTTAGAGCTTCTATCTATTGCCTCTTCTGGGGCCTCTTAGTATTGCCACTTCTAATATCTATATGTGTAACCTCTTCTGGGGTTTTTAATCTTGCATCTTATTGACTCGCCGCATACCAATGCCATAGATTAGTTTCTCGAATGTTGATGTTGGCAATGACTTGGTAATTAAATGAGCAAGATTATTGTTGGAGCGAATTTGTCTAATATCAACTTGTCAACTTTTCTGGAGTTCATGAGTATAGAAAAATTTCGGCAAGATGTGCTTGGTCTTATCACATTTCATATATCCTTCCGACTATTTGTGCAATACAAGCAACATTATCTGCATAAACTATAGTGGGGGAATCTATAACAGGTTTCAATCTAGTAGCATATGTGATATCACAAATTTTAACTAAATACACTCTCTTCCGGCCTCATAGAGGGAAATAATTTCAGAGTAGTTTGAGAATGTAGCAACAAATGATTGCTCAGTGGAATGCCAAGACATGGCTGTATCAGATAACCGGTTTGAGAGCGAGCTTTGTGTGGATCAGATTTATATCCCGCATCAACATATCCTACTAATCCTGACACACCCAGACCTAATACGACTTTTTCGTACAAATGGAATAGTGTAAGATGGCGTATTAAGTGAACAATACATCGGTCCAGATGTGTTTAATTAAGAAGAGATGTTAAAATTAGGATAAGACGGAGTTGAAAAATAAAGTAATTAATCGTGCATGGAAATTAGTAAATGCCAAAAAGACCTCCAATTAAGTTCCTAGAAATTTATTATGGGTCCCATTGGCACAAGAAATCAAAGGATTTAGCCAACGGGTAAAAATGGAAGAAAATTGAAAAAGGGAAAAAAATTTGACCCGGGACCCGAGTAGACCCGGTGTCGGGCTCCCCTATAAATAGGGGAGGGCTGAAGCTTTTTCTTCATTTTTTTCTTTTCCTTTTTCTTTCTTTTTCTCTTTTTCTTTCTAAAGCCAAACGGAGGCATTTTGGACAATTGGTAGATCCGGACAATCCGGTTGTTAGATCAAGGTGAGTTTCCAGTATGTTATTCTTCTCACCTCGATCTACGTTATATTAAATTTGTACGTACATCCATGCATCGGTCTAGCCTAGATATCAGTTTTCAACTTTTGACTAGATTAAATTTTTAAACTCAAATCGACGGATTTCGGGCTGGTAAAATAAGGTGAGTTTTTAGTATGTTATAGTACTCACTTTAATCTACGTCACACTCTGTTTTCACGTATTTCTGTGCACCGAGTGTGAATAAATCGGAGATTTAGTCCATTTAGGCTAAATCTCGGTTTTACGGAAATTGGACTGGTGTTTCTTGTTTCTGCCTCGGCGGATCCGTCATGGATGCCATGAGGATCGCTTGTCTAAATTTGTACGTCGAAAGGAGGAGAGACGAGTGCGAAAACCGGGGAAGAGACCGGCCAAGAAACAGGCCGATCGAATTCCTGTTTAGATATTTTTATAAAATATTATTATATTTTAGATATTTATATATAATATTATTATATCTTAGATATTTATATATTATATCGTTACAATATACAAATATCTCATAGGAGGGCTTTTTGGGCCCGATTTCGAGTAGAACTTGGTCCAGCCCGGGTGAGGCCCAGCCCAGTTTGGGTGTGGGGCCCACGGGCCCCCGGGGGCATTTTGGTAATTTTTCGTCAAGAGTCTGATTTTAGCCCCGAAACCTCCCGGACACTTTTCTAAGCCCCAAATCACATTCAAGCCCAGTCGTAGGTCATGTTAGAGCCTCGTAGTTGCATTCATAAATTTAATTATGAATGCTAACATGTATTTCCGTGTATTAGGGCTCCGGATGATCGAATGCGGCGATGCTCCGGAGGTAAAGCTACATGGAGCGCTTGAGAGTATACGAATCTCATAATACTGTGAGTGGCCTAGATTTCTTTGTTTAGCCACTGGGAACAAATGTTTTAAAAATGTTTTAAAAATATAAATGTTTTCAAAAGTTTTGGGATACGGGAAATCCACATGCACATACATTTGCATGGTGATATACCCACACAGTGAGTGAGATGTTTTAAAAAGGAATATAAAAACTTATGTGTGTGTGATTACATGTTTTAAATATAAATGTTTTATGCGTATATATATATTTATGAAATATTATCATTATGATTTTTAGGGTGCGATACCCTTGCGAGATGAGTGATTGAGAGAGATGCTCCTCGGTGCTCCAATATATACGAGAGCGTGGACCGAGTGAGAGGCATGCTTATGAGGTTCCCGTGGACTGCCTTTTTGAAGGGGCACGGTGAATATATGTGAGGTTCCCGTGGTCCGCCTTTTTAAAGGGGCACGGAGAATATGCTGGCCTGGAGTAGAGAGGCGTGGAGGAAGGCTCGCTAGGTCAAAGGAAGCTGTGTTCCACCACAGCGACGAGCACCACCGAGGGAACGGGTTAGAGAAAGAGAAAATGTGAAAATATTTTAGAAAGAAAAGAGATAGCCCTCGGTGCAGTAAGGCATACGATCGACGGGTCGAGCTTTCAGTATGAAAGAAATGCCAGCCCATTTGAGATATATACATATATATTTATTTTAAGAGATTTAAAAGAGGGTTCTCGATTGGAGAACCAGAAAAGAGTTTTGAAAAGAAAAATATTTATTTTATTACTATTTTATTTTGGATTTCCCTTATTTTCCTTAACCCCAATGGCGATTCTTAGAACCTTTGTCACTCACCTGTATCCAATATGGATGGATACAGATTCGCGTATAGGGTCAACAAATAGAATGGAGGCTCACTAGGAGATGTCAGTGGCTTAGGCTTAGTAGTTTTCCGTTGTGTAGGTATTCTTTTAAATTAATCCACTGATATTGCTTATAAATTAAATATTCTATTAAATGATTTCTAATTAAGATTTTAGTTTTGTTTTGCAGCGATGATATCTATTTCAAGCCTTGCGGTGCCTCGGATACGTGGCTGCAGACACATACTTCGAGGTAGCACGGCGGTTGCCACGTGGCCGACCTGGGCGGGTTGGGGCATGACAAATCCAGAGTTAGTGGTTTTCTTAGAGTAAAATAACCCAAAATCCATGGTTCTTCGGAGATAGTGAAAAATATGTTTAATTCTATTCTAATGTCTCCGAATTGGCTCAAAACTAAGACATGCCAATAAATTTACTGCAAAAGTGATATCCAGTCTCATGTACTGTGCCAAGTACTTCAATCCCTTGATAGCATTAAGATATGATACTTCAGGACCAAGTATATCCTCATGAGGTTCTTTAGGATGAAACGGATCTGTTTGGGGATCGAGAGACCTTACAACCATAGGGGTGCTCAGTAAGTGAGCCTTGTCCATGTCAAAATGTTTAAGCAATCTATCTATACATGCTGACTAATGGACAAGTATTCCATTTGATTTATGCTCAAGCTCTAGACAAAGGCATAATTTGGTTTTACCCAATCTCAAACTCATTTTTCGAATATTCAGCAGTTTTAGATAACTTTTCAAGAGTTCCAATCAAATTTATATTGTTGACATAAACTGCTATTATAGCAAATCCAGTTTGAGATTGCTTAATAAACACACATGGGCAGATGAGATCATTTTTTTATCCTTTCATAATTAGATAGTCGCTCAAACGCTTATACCACATGCGGCCGGATTGCTTCAACCCATATAAAGATCTTTGTAACTTTATCGAGAATAAGTTGCGGGGAGTGTATGCTTCAAGCATTTTCAATCTCTCTGAAATTTTCATATAAATGTCAGAATCTAATGAATCATACAAGTATGCCGTCATGACATCCATAAGATGTATGTCTAATTTTTCTTGGACAATCCAACTTATGAGGAAACGAAAGATAACTATATCCATCACAAGTGAATAAGTCCCATCATAATCTATCCCAAGTCTTTGAAAGAATCCTTAGGCTACGAGTCTGGCTTTATATCTCATGATCTCGTTTTTCTCATTTCATTTCCGGATAAAGACCCATTTGTATCCAACGAGTTTTATATTGTCAGGGATTTAACAATAAGTTCAAAAACATCACGTTTGGCAAAGAAAGTCAATTCAGCCTGGATTGTTTCCTCCCATTTAGGCCAATCGTGTCTTTGACAACATTCAGTTATAAATCAAGGTTCATAACCATCATTCATAATTTCATGAGCAATTATGAGAGCAAATGCATTATTGATGATAACCTCATTCTGATCCCATATCTCATTACAATAATTTATGAAAATTTCAGTATTCCCAAAGTTTGTGATCTTTTGATGGGTTTATGTCACATCATGGATAATGGGTTCATGATTTTGTGTCGCTTCAGGGCAATATGCTCTCTTTGCATATTATGTTGTACCACTTCAGGGGCAACTTGTTTTCCTTGAGAAAGATTTGTATGCTCATTTGGAGCAAAGTTATAATTCCTCTCTCTTCTTTTTCAAGGAACTGTATCTTTTGATCCCATCGGTCTACCACACTTTAGGTGCGGGACTTTTAGATCCATTTTTGTTGGTTCTACAGGAACCTCTATCTTAGCAGGAACATTCATGGCTGGAATATGATACTTTGTAACTTTGGTAGTATCATTAAATGTATTAGGCAATCTATTAGCCACAACTTGTGAATGGATCAATCTTTACACTTCATTTCACATTCAGGAGTTCTTGGTTTAAATGAGACAAATTTTTCTAATTTATGAGAAAATTTCAACATTTTTCTGTTTTTCATATGTGAAAGCCTTTGGTGTCCCAATTGATGAGAATATTGTCTCATCGAAGTGGCAATCCGCAAATCTAGCAGTAAATAAATCTCCCGTCAATGGTTCAATAGACTTAATAATGGGCGGTGAGTTAAACCCAACATAAATGCCCAAACAACATTGGGAGCTCATTTTAATTCTTTGAGGTGGTGCTATAGGCACTTTTACAGCATATCCAAAGGTATGTAGATGTGAAATATCGAGCTTCTGACCCAATACTAACTGAAGGGGAGAATATGAATGAGAACCAGTAGGGCATAATATAATTAGTGCTGCAGCGTGTAAAACTGCATAGCCCCATACTAAAGAATGAATTTTTGTTCTCATCAACAAAGTTTTGGCGATTATTTGAATCCGTTTAATCAAGGATTCTGCCAATCCATTTTGAGTATGAACATGTGGAACTAGGAGCTCAACCTCAATTCCTAATGCTGTACTATACGAATCAAAGCTTTTTGATGTAATTTCATCAGCATTATCTATTCTTATGCTCTTGATTTAATAATCAGGGAAATATCCCAGAGCTTTAATAATCTGCACAAGCAAACGTGCAAATGCGACGTTGTGCAAGGATAGTAGTCAAACATGGGACCATCTACAGGATGTGTCCACTAACACCATAAAATATCAAAATAGTCCACTTGTGGGCTATATTGGTCCAAAAATATCACCTTGAATTCTCTACAAAAATGATGGTGATTCATGATCAACCTTTGTAATTGAAGGTTTAGTAATGAGCTTTCTTTGTGAACAAGATTCACAAATACAATTTTTTGGACAACAGGACCTTTGAGTTTTGTTTAAAGGATGTTCATTAGTATTCTTGATGATTCTATGCATCATCGTAGCTCCTGTATGGCCAAGGCAATCATGTCAAAGTCCAAACACATCAGGGTTCACTAATTTCCAAGGGCATAATAACATATGATTCTATAGCTTACATGGGGAAATAATATTATCCCTTGTTAGAAACTTCAAACTTCTCATCAATGGTCTTATGGCCCATCTTGTAAGAAGTAATACAGAGAAAATCTTTGTTTTGCTCATTTTTTGGTTTCAAGATGATACTCATTAAGGCGTACATTTTCATAGCTAAGTAGATTCATATTTGATCTTCTGCTCAATAATGTATCTTTTATATGCAAGATTATACCATTAGCAAAACAATTGTGGCATTGCCATAGCCATCTATAATTTTAACAGGACCAATTATGGTATGGACATTTGCCTCGCATAATGTCATAGTTGAGAAAAAGTCTCTATTACACAACACGGTATGTGTTGTAGTACTATCAAGTAAACAAATTATTTGCTCTTTTTTGTTTCCCATATGCATTTTATTGACAACTTTTGGTATCAACTTGTATTGACAACTTCAAGTGTCTAATACACAAAATAATTCTATCATTGGGTAAATAATTTCAAAACTAATATAAAATTACACCAAGAAAATTCCCAGGAAAGAATGGAGGGGTCAAAAACGATCCCACTTAAGTTCCACACTCCTTAGACAGAATTTTCCTAGACATGTAATTAAATATCAAAACAATTGACAACTTCAAGTGTCAAGAGGTTTACCCAGTATGAGCATTGTTAAGTAAGCAAATTGTTTACTTTTTCTCAATGTTTTCTATTTTGCACTTGTTATTGACAGTTTTAGGTTTCAACTATCAAAGAATTTGATAATTGTGCATCAGTCAAATTTTGGTCTTTCTTAATGACATTGGTCATAACACGTTTGCCTTTATCCTTTAAGGAAGAAGGCTGATACAGATCAGCCAAATGTTTGGCCGTACGATAGGTACGTGCCCAATATCCAACCATTCCATAGTGGTTGCAAGTATTTTCACCATGCTTCTTCATGGGCTTTCTTCCTCTAGGATTATTTAGAGAGTTATTTGCATTGTGATTTGCTCTCCCAGCACCTTTTCAGGGAAAATTCCCATGCCTGTGCTTACGGCCTCTAAATCGGCCAACAATTTTGTCATCTCCAGCACTTGCTTCAGGAAATGCCTTAAAATCAACAAGTCTCAATTCATGATTTTTAAATAGCAACTTGGCAAGAGAACAGAAATCAATTCAGAATGCATTTTAAATTGACGTTGCAAATATTGCTGTTGCAGCACTATATTGGAAGCATGGAAAATAGAGAATGTTTTCTGTAAAAGATCGGCTTCGGTGAGTTTAACTCCACAAAGTTCAAGCCTTGAAACAATATCATATAATGCCGAATTATACTCGGATACGGACTTAAAGTCCTGCAATGTCAGATTTTGCCAATCATATTATGCTTGAGGGAGAATAACAGTCTTTGTATGATCATACCTTTATCTCAACCTCATCCATAAAGTTAATGGATCTCACACTAATAAGTACTGGACTTTTAGGCTATCGGTCAAATGTCGATGAATGAAGATCAAACCATTCACTTTGTCTTTGTTATTAGCATCGCCTTTTTTATAAATTGTAGTAGCAAGACCTTGCCCTTAAAGGTGCAATTCAATATTGAGGCACCATGATAAGTAGTTATTTTCACTTACATCTAAGATCTGGAATTTCGACTTCTCAACATTGGCATTCTATAAATGATGGTTCCAAACAAATTAATAATGACAACTTCAGGTGTCAATAATAAAATAACCAGATCTAATTGACAACTTTAGGTGTCAATAAAGAATTTACACAACTTCGGGTTGTGATATAGAGGAAAATATTCCCAATATTTAATATGACAGCTTCTGGTGTCATCAAATATAAAATAAATGGTAATCATTGAGATTAAAATCAATAGGGTTTAACTTGTCAAAAAGAATAACATATATTAATATAATGGAAATAAGGAATCGAAATGAAATAATTTGAATAAAAATAAGTATGGAGAGATCTGACCTTCCACCATAGAATCAAATCTTAAGAGAGCTTCCTTGTGCTGATAACGTGTTATGAAATATTGAAGAACAAACAAAAATAAGAAATAAGAGATGGAAAGAATAGAGAGAATATTATTGAGAGAGATTTCTGTATGGGATGAGATAAATACAAAGGGTGGAGGGGCTCCCTATTTATCTTGGAGAACCCATTTACAAATAGGTTTAACCTAACTTGCAAGCCAATTTTACTTTCAAGCCAAGTAAAACGGCAAAACCTAAAACCCTAGATATATTCTACTTGATTTTCTCTCTCCATTAATTCTCTTCAATATGGACTTGTCTTCTGGACAAGGTATATGGGCTTGAGATGTGAAAGTCCATTATTCCATAACACCTATATCCTTTATTATCTATTCTTATATATTAACTATTTAACATATTATTATCTGTTATTAACTGTTTCACATAGGATAATAAAAATAATTATGAGATAAAATTCTATACATATTTACCTTCACTTTTCTATTTTGTACCTATCTCTCTCCTCTTTTGATTCTCTCCTCTTTTGACTCTAACGACATTTAAGAAAAAGATTCATTCAAGAGAGAATGGAGTTTAGAAGGGTAATATTGAAAAACTAATAATTAATATGGGATGGAGACAGATAAAAGGGACAAACAAAGACTCTAGAATGAGATAGATAAATAGGGACAAAAGGAGTAATGCACTTCAAACCAATCAACACTTATTGGATTGAGTGAAAGGAGCTTAATACCCTTTAAGTAATGTATCATGTTGGAGTCTTATGAATGGAAAAAATAAGTTTGGAATAACTTTTTCACATTTGAGATTTGATGCGGTTCGAATAGAATTAATTATAGATTATTAAATGAATACGAATACCTATGGTTATATAAAAAATAAAATAATGCATTTCAATTATAATCAATTATAAAATTGGTTGACTTTAATTCTTAAAGATTTAGTTAAGTTGAGGAAATCGATATAATACCAATAAATATCAGTCGAGGTGATAGCAATATCTTACCCAATAAAGGTGATAACACAAATTTGGTGGCTCGAAAGTATATTATTGAAAAGAAATTTTTTCTTGATATAAATACAGGTATCCATATATACTTTAATAGTGTACAACTAATTCCGAATGAGATTAATTTCCAATGAAAATTTAAAATACCTTTTGATTAAGCAAAGAAAAGAAGTAATAGGAATAATCTTGTTCAATTATTTAATATTTATTTAACGCCAAAACATGTTTTCTCTTTAAATTTAATTGTTCCAATCGGAATGACTGATTGAACCGAAATCAGCCTCTTCAATCGGTCCCATTTTTTTAACACATAAGCAACAAATTGGATTCCCATAATCTACCAGCACGGCCACTTGTAACTTATTGGTAAAAATATTCTAACCCAATTCCAAAGGATTTAGTGTTCAAATGTTTGATAAACTGTTGAAAATTTTTAAATCATTGAAAATAAAAATTTTCAGTACTTTAAATTTTCAGCATATTTTATAATTCTTACTAGGTTTCAACTATTGTTCTGCAACGAGATTGTTACAATTTAATTGTAACATTCTAAACAAATATACAAAATAAGTAACGAAATAATTATGATTGAATTTTATAATCTTTATATAAAAAATTGAATGATATAAGAGTAAAGCATGACATTGAGAGGAAAAAAATATAAATTATCATTAAAATCTTTTTAGAAAAAATAAAAGTCTTTTAAGATATTATCATAATTTTTTTGTTTGTTATCCCTTTGGATATTTATCTAAAGATATTAATTGTAAAAAAAAATTTAGAATTATTTAATTCAACAAAATATTTAAAAAGTATTAAAATTGTTATTTGAAGCTTTCTGGAACCAGATTTTACAATTACTTTAAATATATGTAAGATGTAAGATTATTAAATATAGACAGAGACCTACTTATTATCTAATGGTACAAAATTAAATAATTTTAATTTGAAAAGCTTTCCTCTTATTCTAAATTATCTTATTTTAGTATTAATGATTTTTAAAAATCTTCAACATTTATATTTATGGAACAATATATTTAGATTCAATATTTATTTATCAAACAAATTTTATATACAAATTCAGTTCTTATCAAATTTAGTATTTAATTTTTTCTGTATTTATTTTTTAACACTTTATTTTTTCAGTTTATCAAAAAAACTATATTTTTAAAGCAAAAAGATAAAATAAGCTCCAAATAATCTTCAAATAAATGGCTGATGAATCGAACCACGTTTCAATAACTAGGAGACCGGGTGGGAGTTTCAACTCGGCAAAGCGGAGCTTTCCTCGAGCGGTCCAAGGTGGTGTAGTTCAAAACGAATCGATATGTTTGTATGAAAAGGGAATCAGAACCGAGAACAGTCTAGGACCAAGTCTCGTACACTACGTGTTCCAATGTCGTATGGGGAGTAGAGCCGGCAAGGTGAACCCGAACCGAAAAATCAAAACCTGAACTCGATCGAAGCCCGATTGATTAGAAAAGTTAACTACCCGAATCCAAAATAAACCCAATCCGAAATAGTTTGATCTTGAAATAAACTAAATCCGAAACAATCCGAATCCGAAATTATCAGAACCCGAAAGTATCCAAACCCGAAATTACCCGAACCCGGAAGTGTCCGAATCCGAGCCTAATCTGAACCCAAACCCGAAATAACCCGATTTTAATACTTAAAATTTAAATAATAAAATCTAGAATTAAACAATTTTTTAAATATAAGTTTTAGTTGAAAATTTATTATAAATTTTCAATTTTTTATTTTAATTACACAATTGAGTAAATAAACAATCCTTCGTTTGGTTACAAAGTTGCAATTTAAAAGCTACATCAATAATTGTTTTATTTTTCGAAAAAGGAAACATAAAACAAACTTAAATAGTTATAACAAAATCAAATTCTAAAATGTTATGATTACAAAATGCATGATCTATATTTGAAATATAGATTACATGAAATCCCAAAAAATATCATAACTAATTGATTATTCTTTATTATATACATATCTTTACATTAAAATATACTCAGTTTATTAATTTATACTAAAAGTTGGATTATATACATGATTATATATAGGGATGTCAATGCGACGGGGATTATGCGGGGAGTGCATTCTCGGACCCTGACCCGAATTTACACACCCGTCCTCGTCCCTACCCCGACTCCAAACTCGGGGAGGAATTTTTCTCCATCCCAGACCCCGGGGAATTCCCGTTCCCCGAGTTTTACATATATATATATATATTTATATATACTATGATATGAAATGTCCCTTTGCAGCGATTCTTCCACCGATGTTTATTTTGAACAAACATTACATTAACAATCGTACAAACGGAAGAAAAACAGGGAAAGATGACAATTTAGGTTTTAGCTGCAGAAGAGGCTGACAATTAAAAATACACAAGTGTTTCCCAGGTCTCCCCCAGAGATTTTACTACAAGCTGGCTGGAGTTCGGACAACAGAAGGATCATGCAGACGCAGAAAAGAGAGGAATATTACTTGGCGACAAGCTTATTAGGGTGACATAACAATAATCTCTGCATGCTTTTTGGTTGGTTTAAGTGCTGGTTGGTGCATAAAAATGGTGACGAGCTGAGTAGAAGTAGCTCCACGGCAACCGTTTCAGAGCAAACGCACAGAATAATAGGCCAACTAACCTACCATCTGCCCGTTATTGAAGCAAGCTGAGCGTTCGTTGCTGTGGTAGATTACCCGTACATTCGTGATTGCTGAACCCTATCACGACTTCGTTCGCCTCATCTTCTTTCTTCTCCATTGCTGCAATCTGTAAGTCATAAAGAAAAAGAAAATTATCCCGACACTCGTTCAGTTTTCCTTTGTTTTTCTTTTTTGTTCTATAATATTGCTTTAATGACAATTAAAGTTTGGCAAGCATATAGGGATTCGTTATGGCAATTCTTCTACCTCTCTTTCTAAAAGTTCATTTTCTGCTTTCAGCAACTTTTCCTGCGTAAAGAGGAATTGTGAGAATGGCAACATATCAAATACAATGAAAATGGTGTTACTCTATGCTGCTAACAAACCTGCACAAAGCAAAATACAATGGTACCAGTAGAGAACCACAGGTAATGTACTATGCTCTGTCTCGCTGTAACGTTTCTGCTGCCAGTATTTACTAGAGTATAATGATTATTGCTCCTCTTCTTCTTATCTTTTTTAGTTTCTAATTCAGCTCTGTTCCTACTACTATTAATTATATTGCTTATTAGCTTGTCGGTGATGACTTATGTTAAGTCAATCAGCTATATCTCTAATTCAGTGTTGACAAACCCCGGCGGAACAAATATGTTTAATTGAAGGAGGCTGTATGTCAGAGGCAGAGCAACTACTTTAAGCCATGTAAAAATCCCCTGCGCAGGTCTCCTATTGGAACTACGGTACCAATTCAGTAGATAATTATAGAGGACAAGGAGTGGCAGGAGAAATTTAAGGTTAAATGGTTTGTTTGGTTAAGTTCTTGATGTTCAGAATTTCAGATTCCATAGAGACTAGTCATTCAAGTAACCAAAAGATTAGTCCTAATTGGAAGATTTAGAGTTTAACTGTTTAACCAAACGCATTTTGGATTCATCCTGTTACAGAACTTTAAAGTAGCAACTTGAAATACAAAGCAAAATAATCTATATGATAGACGAACTATAGCAGGTATAGGTGTAGAAAGGAGGGGGTGAGGACTTATTACCACTTCGTTTGCATAGACAATAGAATATGCTTGACCTAGAGAAACAAACTCTGTAAAATGGGAAAGGCATTGTTCATCTAGGAAACTTTCCTAGTGAAGCAAGGATCAGAGAGAGAAGGCAGAGGGTATTAGTTTCAGTAGGAAGACTGTCTAGGCAGAATTCAGGGTTTGAACTTGAACTTGGATATAGTGTTATTATGTTATATAATTGAATTTAAGTTTTACATGAACATCTATTGTCAACAGACCAAGCACAAGTTCCTTTAGAAGTCTCAGAATATTAAGGAGATTCATCAAGCTTCAGGTCTAAGGAGACTAAGGAAAACAGATTTTATGTATAAGGTCTATCTGTTATATCTGATCCAGGTCCCAAGGCACATGGCTGAAGGAGAGGCAAGGTAGAGGTTCTTCATAGTTTTGGGCTGTTTCTGGAGCTATAAAGAAAAGACAAAGAGCCTACAAAACGGACGGTCCTAACATGTTTCATTGATTGGCTGAAATTTATCATTAGGCCAATGGTGAACAGTTATATTAACACATTTAAAATATCCCACACTTTTTGACAACATTATAAAGTGGTAGAAGCCAACAGGAATATTCAAAATTCAGGTTAACGGCAAGAGGTTCACAACTAGGTTGTAACTATAACCACAATAAGTGCATACCTTTTCTTGGAGAGTCATTATGGGTTCCAACATCAATTGTCTCTGCAGAAAATTTTGATCAGCTTAGCATCTCAAAACATTACAGGTAAGGGATTGGTATCCCGAACCCATATCACGTAGCAGCATTCTTGTCCAGGAAAATAGGAATAACTGAATATGCAAAGAATTCACATTTCCACATAGAAAGAAGTGGGATAGGTTTCAAATGCATTGGAAATCAAGGATGCAGTAAGTATTAAGTAAGCACTCTTTAGATTTATCCGTTCCCCCTCTTATAGAAATGGAAGCCTATCCTGGAAAAGAAAACATAATAACTTAGGGTGATTAAGTGAATTGTTTTGTTGACAGTCATCTTTCTCTCGACATGACTTAGTCAATTCTAGACAAATCTGATTTCTAGCTCTAGTGGATTGTAAAAGAGAATGAGGGATCCTACTAAGTGGTGAGGAAAAGAAAGTGTGAATTACTTCATTGTTTCAAGCTTTATTTAACATGGCACAAGCTTGAAAGAAAGTAGCAACTGAAGAGTGTGCCAGGGAAATGTCACTGCTATAAGATGAGGGGCTGGTGCTTAGTTGAGGTTTTGCAAAAGATTTGACACGGTTGCTGGAAAAAAAATTAAATCTGATTTCTTAGGAAAAAAACAAGCAGCTTAGACAAGATCCATCACACTAAGGTTACTCGAAATAATATGAAATACTAACCTTTCTAGCTCTTATTTCCGAAAGTGCCGTATCAAGTTGTTTCTCTAGATTTACAAGGTCCATCAAACTCAGCTGCTCAACATTTGGTACTTCCAGTTGGCTGTCAAGACATATGGATGTCAAACAACAACTTGCTTGATACCTTTTAGGATATGAGTAAGGCATAAGAACATTACCTTTGGACTACATGCAGAAGCTCTGTATGTGAACGGAGCTGTAGAGAAAAAGTTTGATGGCTACTTAGCAAAAATAGACAAGAAAAACCATATTAGACCATTGTAGAACCTAATAGTGATACATAAGACAAAACTCATTGGCTTGACTAACTGATCTATAAGTCCATTTTTTATCCCCACAATGCAAACCTCTACACTAGAAAACTTCCATTCAATCATTAACTGCACGGCAAATATGCAGTTAAATACTTCCATTAACTGAGATTGGCCAAATCTGTTAGAAGCAGACGAAGCTGGAGATGAAGCCTACATTTTTTGATGAGCAAGCAAAGCATATTAGCGAACACTACAAAAATAAAACTCAGGGATGGTTGTTTATAACTATCAAGTGTCAAGGTTAAGGATATCTAAGCAAGTGGCCATCTAATTAGCAGTGTAAGGTCGTGTGTACGATAGTGGCATAAGGCCCATTGAGAGTATGCAGGCAAATTCCAAAGTATATTTTTTTCCAGTCTTATATTCTTATTTATATGAAAGCGATTATTGAATAGTAGCTTGGCCAGTGGGCCAAAATTGATACACACTTCAAATACCATGTGGATTTTACAAGGTATCTCTATCCATTAGAACCTCATCTGTAAAAAGGCTTTATAGCCAAGAGCTCTTGGATAACCATGAGTTTTTCTAGTGACGGTTTAAGCATTTTAGTGGTTTTCTGCCACACAATCAAAGTCAATTACTCAAAGCAGAATCTCAATTGCAGAAATGAAGTATGGACAGTTTAGTTGACTAACTGTTGGATCATTAAGATCACCTCATTAAACAAGAAGTTTTTCAACAATATGTGGTTGATTGCATTAAGCGCACGTAAGAAGGGGGACGGACAACTTACCGCTTCATTGACATCTTTTGAAGCCTCAGATTCCTGTTGACAGTGATTCCGATGACGTTCAAGAATTTTGGCCAAACTGGCAGAAAAGCTGATTGCATTAGTCATCATAACCAGAAGTAGATCAAAGCCATTTTGTTATATGAAACAAGTTTCCATGAAAAGGTATATGAAATAAGTTTTAGTATAGCTTATTGGATACAAGTAAGCCACACGGGACAACTTCAACAATTGGAGTAAAAACAAACGACCAAGGATAAGGAACCAGAAAATATAGTTGCTATCATCAATTTATTCACATCAGAGAGCTGTTTCGCTCCATTTCATGGAAAAACTATATTAAAGTGTACATCATCCCCCAATCCCCAAACAGCCCTATTGGATTTAGGCAGCAATAAGGTTCTTACGGGCCAAACTGGATTTTAAAACAACTCCTCAAACCTAATAGCGTACCCATATTTCCACCTTTAAAAAAGGAATAAAAAGTAAGAAAATTGGAAGAATCTAAGTTAATATCAGCCTTTTTTGAGAACCAAATTTGTGATAAGAGTTTACTGATGAAAAATGACTTCCACCAATCCGATATCCTTTCAACGACCTATGTTGTGTTGAATGGATATCTATTTGGTCTGATCCATCACGCAAAGTCCACACTGGTAGCAGAATTGGGGAAAGTATGCAGAATTATTTTTTTTTTGAATTTTCTATTATATTATTTTTATTCTAGTTTTTTTGCTACATTAGTATTAGATTTCTCGTTATTATATCATATTAATATTATATATATTAGCAGTAGCTAGTAATCCAAGCTCAGTGAGTCCTTGTGATTAAATTGTTGGTGCCATCCTAAATTTCGTCTGTGGACTGAGGTGAAAGGGGGTTCAGCAAGGTCCAACATCCCCTCTTAAATCATTCCTTACAATGAGTCCTTACTACTTTTAATCTAATGCATTAGGATTAGGGTCCACATCCACCCTTCATTTTGTCATTTCCTTGAACAAGCAATCTTCAACAACCATGTCTAGGCACCATCCACCATAATAGGTTGGTGTGAGATTTTCTCCTATCCTTTTCTATATGCTAGACATAAAAGAGCTATGTTTACCTTAGTTTTTTCCTCAATAATTACCATAAATTACATTCTCGTCAACCTGTATATCCTTAGCCAAAAATAAAGTTACAAACAAAGGTTGCATCATGCTATCCTATGTTAAGAAAGAGATCTTAGACATTCCACAAAAAATGAAAAAAAAAAAAGTGAAGAGATTTTAGGCTCAAACCCCATAACTTTCACTTTTACCATAAGAAAAAAAGGAAAAGGGGATGTCGATGTAAAGAGTACAAGGCTCGAACGAACTATTTAAAGGTTCCAATGCACTTTGACTCAAATAAGCCTCCTACTTTCAAATCAATATATCAAAAACAATTGTTACCATCTTCCACTTAAAATGTCTAAGAAAATCAAAATCTAGGAATAACATCAAGCTTTAAACAATCAATGTACGTTTGGTGCATATGACGGGATGAGATAAGAAGAAAAATTATGTATATTTTTATAGTATGATTTGTATAATTTACATTGGTTTAAATTGTGGAGATTATTAATCATCCTATTAGTCTGGGATGAGTCAATTCTCTCCATTTCTAAAGAATCGAGCCATCCCACATGATTATGATGATTACTCCTCTCCACAATTCAATTCTATGTAAATGATTCACCTTATATTACAAATTATACATAGTTTTTCTCTTTCTTTAATCTCATCCTATCTAACGCACCAAATGTACCCTCAACACATTATAATTGCATTACATGAACTTAAAGCTGGTTTGGTATTGCGTTTTGGTGTCAAAAGCTCCTTTTCACCTCTAACGCAATGCCAAACTATTTTTGGTATGTATAAAAAGATATTTTTGACAATTAAAAGTCATCTAACTTGAGAAGTTAAAATTTTGGTACTTTTGCATTTCAAAAGTATTTTTGAATATTAAATGACTAAAAATTGTTTGAATAATTTTTTATTTCTTTTTTAAATTTTATTCTTTTTAGACATTTATATTTCTATCGTACTTTTTCATAGTAATACCAAACACTTATCAAACTTTTTCACAATAATTTCATAAAGCACTTTTGACAAACTAAGCTTTTTCAAACCGCAACCGTAATATCAAACTAGGCCTTAAGATAAAAAAGAACAAAGAGTTACTAAATATAGTATAAAAAAATATCATTGTTTTAGGACTTGGAAATGCACGACCTTGTGATAGATGTTTAATGATTGCAATATCACCTTTTTGTAAGCACTTTCTATTTACTCAAGTGGTTAATGCATATTTCCTTTGCTTGACGCATGCTCCCCTTGCTCAAAGAGTCAAGAGTTTCAATCGCAATATCCCCAAATTTGTTTCACATAGGTATCACCAACTAGTTTGAAAAATAACTCTACCAAAGCCGTAATCTTAGTTTTTAAGATAATAAGACAATTGCACCTATCAAGTGGATTGCCAACAAACCTACGCTTCGATGTCATGCAATGGTATTCAACCAAGCCAATAAATCACTGGTAAGTACTAGGCCATTATATAGAGTCTAAACTCAACCAAAGCATAATTACACCACTTAACTCTCACAAAATTTAATCCTAATTCAACATGGTTAATTTTGTCATAAAAATGTGGATTTTTTTTTTCTAAACATGCCATTCTTTAAGCCTTCAAGACCTTGAATAATCTTTATATAGTATGTTTAACTAAAACCAATTAGTAATAGCTATAGATTTTAATCTTACAATGTAAAAAGCATAATTTTAATTCTAACAAATTACAATATAAAATACATTATTTTTATACCTTTGAAAGATATTTTTCCACATGATATGAATTCTAAAAATTTAAAGAAATAATAAACTAGGAAATATTGATTAGCAATTTTACCCTATTTCACGGTAAGAAAAAAACGGGGGATTTATACCCAAAATTCATTTTTGAATCCTTAACTTCAACCTTAATGATAAATCCTATAAACACGTGGAGGCCCATTGAAGTATTAAAAAAAAATTGATGAGAAGCAAAATTTTGTAGGAAGATATAGGAGGTATGTTATTATTAGGGCGTCATATGTCCATAACTTGATTTGTGAAAAATTGTTTTATATAATACTTATATTAAAAAGTTTTATGATGGAAAAAATGTTTTTGACCCAATAAAGTATTATATTAATGTATCTTGTCATGTGTCCATATCATATCATATCATATCATATCATATATATATAAATATCTCTAGTTTGCACTCTTGCTTTACTAAATTGGGAAAAAATTGTTAAATTATTTTTATTTTTTTTATATAAAGAAGGGACATTATTATCAGGAATACATACATGACAACTTATCACCTCATTTTCTTCCCAACTCTTTACTAAACATTTCAAACAAATAAGAATTAGATATTTACTCGCATTTTATCTCAAACCCCTATATCTTATGAAGAAATAATTCATAAGTTCTCCTCTCAAAATTTTTTATGCAAATATTTTTAAGTAGATATTTTCATATGCAAGTATTTTAAATGAACTATAAATTAACATTTTTTTTGTGACAAAATCAACCCTCTATTTTGTATCCAATTTAACAAGAAAAATTGAAGTCGAAATAATAATAATAATAATAACTTTTATTAGCATTCATGCATGGGATATCTAACCTACAAAATTAGTTGTAGCTTGATTTAGGTTAAAGGTTAAGCTTCATGCTTATTGTGAGAGAGTCATTAAGTGAATATTTTTCTGGTTGATTTCGAATAACTTGGAGTAAGATTAACTCAACTACACCCTATTTTTGTTAATTAGTCCTCGTAATTCACACTCCAAATCAATTTCATGCTAATTTTCAATATATGGGCGAGTAAAAGAACCTATGACTAAACTTGTTTCGAAAAAATTTGGTTTGACTATATATAGAGTGCATTAAAGGTCCTTGACCTTTGAGTTGCTTTAATTTCTTTAAGTTACTAATTATTTCAAAATCTTTTGTATTGAATCCTTAAAACCTACTTAGAAGGTAAATTCTAGTACCCCCACTGGAATGCTAAAATACGATACAAATGTTCAAAATATCAGAAAGTTTTAATTTTGCTCCATTGATCGGAAAAAAAGTCATCTTGCATTTATTTTAGAAACAAATATTCAAAACAATTCTTTTCGAAAATTACTCAACTTAAAAATTGAAAATTCGTAGATGACTTTTATCAATGAGAACCCTATTACATTAATATATATTAAATTTAGCAAACATAAATAATATTTATATTTTAGTTAACATTTCAATCCTTAAAAATATTGTAATATTTGAGATAAAATTTCAAAGATAAGAAGAAAAATTAAATATAATTTATGGTGTGATTTGTATAATTTATATAAGAATGTCAAATGGATTATTCATAAGATAACTTAATCCTCTAGAAATAGAAGAAATGATTAACCCATCCTATAAATAATTCTTTCCACAATACAAGTTTATGTAAATGATATAATACACACTAGAAAAACATAAAATTTTCCTTATTATCTTATCTTATCCTTTGCAACGTGCCTTTTATTTATAATACATATATTTTCATTATAAACTATTTCTTTAACCTTCCAAAAGTTTTTCTTAAGCCAAATGTGATATCACTCGCACTATTCCTAAATGGTTCATAGCTTCCCTATGTTGAACTATGAAGCAACAACTATAATAGACCAACAGTTTTATTCAGATTGAATATTATCACCTATTAAGTTGGAGGACATCTATGGACACTAATTTCATTTCATTTTATTATTTCCAATTTCCTTTTTTCTTTAGGTATATGGGAGGTAGAGAAAAGGCTTATCTACAAACCATTGGAGTGATTGTAGTGTAAGCGCATGTTGTGTCCATCCACTGTCCCTCAATGGCTTAGGTTTGCTGCACTTCTTCGATTTTTTTCATTTACAGTACCTATAGTTATCCCCGGATATTGATTTTAATTGTATTTTCATACTTACACTTTTCTTATTATTTTAAGTGGATTGTTTCTTTCAAATTATGATTTGTAATTTTGAATACTTGCCTTGCGGGATCTCAGTGTGCATGCTACACTTGTGGCACGCATATTGAGATAACCCGATGGTTGGCATGTGGTCAGACCGAGGACTAGAGTGTGCTAACTTTACTGGTACATGAGAATATATTTTGACACTAATTGTTTCGTTCTTGTTAAATCATTTTCAATCTTCTTTTCCATTGATGCCTTACCTCTTTACTAGATAATCATTTGTCACTCCATATGGAGTCATATGTTATCAAACACACCAACTTATACGTGATTTATGATTTTGGCCTCCTAAATACCTTGTTGCAATCGATGAAAGCAAAGGCTTAAATCCCTCTAATGTCATCTAAGAAACTAGTGTTAGTACTTGCATATTCTATACTTGAATATATAGTGTTTACTAATTAACACTATTGCCTAAGATGCCAAAAAGACTTTAACCTAGCTTAAATTTCACTAACACTACTTAAAGAACTAAATTTTAGCAAAGCATAAAATATCAACACCTTTTTGCAAATGTGACCATATATATATATATATATATATATAAGAGATTCTCTCCATTTTGCTTAAATTTCTTTTCCTCATGTCATCATGCTTAATGGAGGCTATTTAAATCTTCCAATTGTAAAAGCACGTTGAGCTTAAACCTAGATCCTCCAAATTCATTGCATTTCTCTTGCCTTCCGCCCAGTTGTCTGCCGCAGCCTGCCTTCCTCTTATTAAACCCGCTACAAATGCTTCCATTCACCAACTTATACCCAACAAACAAAATATCTCTCACGTTTAATGATTCACTTGGTCAAAGTCAATCGTGGGAAAACTTTATCAGCACTGAAGGGGACAGGCGATGGACCATAGTATAGGAAAAAGCCAAAAAATGCTACAAATAGGAAGAGACCGTACTGTCGTTACATGGAAATATATATATATATATATATATATATATATATACCCCAAAGTCATTAGAAAAGCCCAGTAAAATAAATATGCTTTTTTTTTTGTGGTCTGAGTAAAATAAATATTTTTTTTTTGGCAGCTTTCCACTGACTTTAATCGAATTCAAGCGGTCACATACAAGTGGCCGAGATACAGTTCATAGAATATTGCTACAATAACGTGCAGCAAGTAAGATGGAACAATTCGTAACATTTTCACACAAAAAGGCAGACATCAAATTATCATAAACGCAACAACAAACTAGCAAACATGAAGTCCTTGAAGTTTGAACCGCATTCTAAAGAAACTATTACGTGAACAGAAATGAAACTAAAACAGAAGCAGAAATATGGAATTAATATCTGTATATGGACCGACCACGTTTGGAAAAGCAAGATCCTGCTGGTGTATATTAATTTTTTAGTAAGTATATAAATATGTTAGCCGATCGACTTAAAAACAAGTGAAAGTATACATACAAGAAAAAATAAAACTAAGGCATTAGGGCTTTTAGTGAAAACGGATTCACATTTTGAGCCATTCAAGACATAAAATAACGGAAAAGCGGTCAAGTTCCTAAAAGAGGTAGCAGCTGTAGATCCTAGGGATCAATTAAGGCACCGGGAAGAATTAAAAAGAATTGAGAAGCAGCAAAGGCCTTTCACTATGAGAATTAAAAAATTGCGAGGTTTCAAAATTTGTGGAATAATCATTGACATTTCGTTGACTAGCTCGGAAACCAAAAGGTAGAAAACGCAGAGCAAAGCGAAGAGCGTACCTGTCGGCGCTGGAGAACTCGTAGAGCCTGCCGCGGCTGGAGAAGATGACGAGGGCGATCTCGACGTCGCAGAGAACGGAGAGTTCACGAGCCTTCTTGATCAAGCCGGAACGGCGTTTCGAAAACGTGACTTGGCGACTGCTCTTATCTTGGATTCGCTTCATCTCCACCTTCCTCCTCCCCATTTTCCGGTGATTTTTGCCCTAATTTCTCTTTTATCCTTTCTGGTTTTTCTTTCGAAGGAGGAGGAGGAGGAAGCAGAAAGTAATAATAATAATTGATACGGATGAAGTGTTTTTAAAGGAAAACCAAGGGGCTAGACTAGAGGGCGACTAAAACTGAGTAGCACTAAGGGGGTCAATGTGTGGTCTTGACAACGGAAACGTCTGCTTGTTTGACACGTGTTTTGCAAGCGTGTTTTCTTTCTTGTACTAACTCTAAGTTTGACATGATTTCTTCTTTTGGCTAAGATACAACCAAATCATGGTAAAATTAACTGTAAGCTTATTACCGTATCTGTCAGGACTCCAACGTTACTATAATAGGAAAGCATTGCAAATCTTGATTTGGAAATTTCACTCAAGACAAGTTTTTTTTTTTTTTTTTCACTTTAAGAGAAGGTTTAATTACTGTTAGTTTTATAATAATATTCTTTTAGTAAATAAATACCCCATGAACTAATTAATTAATAAATCTATTTATTTATTTATTTTCATAATATAGCTGATCAAGTATAAAATTTCAGTCTAATCAATTTTAGTTGGTTGAAGGCTCAATTAATAGTATGAGTTTTCGAAATTTTGTCAAATAAGAATTAATCATCCTTAAGGCAAAGGTTGGAATCATCCAGCCTCTGACTTACTTTGTACGCTTAAGATGCAAATACTAGTAGAGCTAAAAGTGTAAAAGGCTGTGTTTGCTTTACAGTTTTTGACGCATTTACGTCCTAGTGCTTTAAGAAGCACAACGGTACCGTTGGGACTTACTGAGTTAGACTTTAGGCTCCCTTTGGGAGACCAGTGCAGCATGTTTAGAGACTAAACTTGTTGCACTGCCCCCAAAGGGTCCTTAGGTGAATGTGTGGTGCGGTGGAGGTTGTCTATGTGGCAGCCTCCTAACCGCACCACAGCATAAGCAGCAAAATGCTACGTGGAAATTCTTCAGCTCCACCGCAGCATTTTTTCCAGAAAGATCTCCATCTTTTTTTTTTTTACACTTATCACCTTAATTTTTTAATTAATATCCATTTTAATCATTTTTCATTCTCATCTCATCGTCACCACCGTTGTTTTATAAAATATATATTTTTTCATTACTACTTTTCTTCTCACAACTATAATTATTAATCTCACCACTATAATTATAAATATTTATTAATTTTACCGTCACCGTAAAAAATTGTAAAGTTAACAAAGGAACCTTTAGCAAGTCCCGAGCATTGCTTGGGCTCGAAATTTCCATCATGCTCCACTGGAGCAAACAGTGTGTTGCGTTTTTTATTATATTATTCAAAATTATATATATATATATATTTCTTATTATATCTATAATAATCAATTTTCATTCTTTATCTTATCACTACCGTGGTTTTGTCAAATATATATATTTTTTGTCGTTACAATAATTAATTTCATCATTGTGCCAAATAAAGTCTAAATCTATACTATCTATACTATTTCTATATAAAAGATGAAGGAGCATTAGAGAATGGGTGCCATTGTCACTCTCTCATTGGCTCTCTTTTTTTTAATGTTTTAGGTTAAAAGAGTCCATTTATTCTTTCGTTTTTTTAATTTTAGTGTTTTCTTTTATTTTTTCAATTTTTATGTATTTTTTAGGTTTTTTTTTTCATCCATGATCTAAAAAGAGTTCAATTTGGTGATTTTTAGTTGGGTTTGAGAAAAATTTTCAATATTTTTTATTTATATTATATATGTTATTAAAATGTATTTATAATTAAAGAATTTAATATTTGATTTACGTAATTTTATCTAACAATTAATTAATATGTTCAACTTATAAATAATATTTGATATATGTATTTTTATCTTTAATTAATTAACATTATCTTTGCTGTGTATATCAAAATGATTTTTTTATATATTATGTATTACATTTTGGTTTATATGTAACATTAATATATGTTCCATCTTTAATCTTGAAGTACTATTATTTCCTATTAATCCTCTAATATTTTTAAAAAGTAAATTTTAAATACTTAAAATTTTAAAAAAATCCCAGGGCATAACCAAGGCTAATTTCTAATATATATCTCATATTACGTCTGTAATTCACGTCGGATGCATTAGATACACTGGAATAAGATACGTAAAAAAATTATATATATTTATAGTATAATAATAATTCATTTATTACTATTTAATAATATATAAACAGACTACAAAAATAACTATCCCGTACTAAAACTCTATTAAATGTGTAGTAAAACGGATAATGATTAATAATGACAAATGCCCATCTTATCTTTACTTTTTAATGATGCTTTTCCTTGGGTGGTTGCATAATGGTTTTGGAGGACGACGTTAATTAGTGATTTGTAATTATTGATTTCCAAATGGGGGAAGGAAAATACTAATATCAAGCCTCAAGTGGACGCTTTTAACAATCTGGTGCGGTTATTCTACCTATAATTATTCAATTCCATGCTAAGCCCTAGGTTTGCTTTCCTAAATAAGGAGAGGACATCCCTTTAGCGGATGAAAGGTGATGATAACGAGAAATTATTAGGTACCTTTTTATATATTATATATTACATTTTGGTTTATATGTAACATTAATATATAGCGGATGAAAGGTGATGATAACGAGAAATTATTAGGTACCTTTTTATATATTATATATTACATTTTGGTTTATATGTAACATTAATATATAGCGGATGAAAGGTGATGATAACGAAAAATTATTAGATACCTTTTTATATATTATATATTATATTTTGGTTTATATGTAACATTAATATATGTTCCATCTTTAATCTTAAAGTACTATTATTTCCTATAAATCCTCTAATATTTTTAAAAGATAAATTTTAAATACTTAAAATTTTAAAAAAATTCCGAGACATAACCAAAGTTAATTTCTAATATATATCTCACGTTACGTCTGTAATTCACGTCGGATGCATTAGAAACACTGAAATAAGATAAGTAAAAAATTTATATATAATTTATAATATAATAATAATTCATTTATTACTATTTAATAATATATAAACGGACAACAAAAATAACTATCCCGTACTAAAACTCTATTAAATGTGTAGTAAAACGGATAATGATTAATAATGACAAATGCCCATCTTGTCTTTTACTTTTTAATAATGCTTTTCCATGGGTGGTTGCATAATGGCTTTGGAGGAGGACGTTAATTAGTGATTTGTAATTATTGATTTCCAAATGGGGGAAGGAAAATACTAATATCAAGCCTCAAGTGGAAGCTTTTAACAACCTGGTGTGGTTATTCTACCTATAATGATTCATTTCCATGCTGAGCCCTAGGTTTGCTTTCCTAAATAAGGAAAGAACATCCCTTTAGCAGATGAAGTTCGAGAAATTATTAGGTAGGTCGGATATATTACGTTATCTATAAATCTTATAGGTTTGATTAATAAATTTATGTCAACTCAAAATTTTTTTTAAAATTAAGAAACTAATTTGACAGTGGTTTAACCTCATATTACAAAGAAGAAAAATTAAAAAGGTAAATCCTTAAATTTAGGCTATAATTATAGTAGAATTTTAATAAATGTATCAAAATTCTTGAGTTGACATAAATTTATTGATCATACTTATACTTATGACTGAAGTGGTACATCCAACTTATCTAATAATTTTTTCATGATAACAATAATAAAATTAAAGAAAAAGATATATTAAAATTTAAATTGTGTCAGCCGTTGACGCATCAGACTTCGCCACGTTTTTAATTTCACGTGCGATTTTTCACAGTGTTTTTATTTCTTTCGATTGCTGGCACAACTGGGGGTTATTGATTGACCCGAATGGAGTCGAGGAGGGCTTAAAATAGGGCCCACCCGGCACGGGCCCCACATGTGCCCTGGCCAGACTCCATGGCTGTACCAAGTGGCAGTGCGGTGAGTGACTCAAGGACCAAAGCAGTCCAACAAATTGATGATTCATAGTTGAGGCCGAGAGTAAGAGGGTGAGTGGGGCCCGCCTAAACCACGTGGGATGCCAGACATTTGGGCTTCCGTCTTTCCGTGTGTATTTCATCGCTCATCGGCGTTTCCATTCGGGCCTTCGGAATCCAGAAAATATAGATATCAGTTACTCCTATAAATATTCTGACAAAAAAAAAAAGTTACTCCTATAAATATCTGGGTCTCCATCATGGCTTATTTTCTTTTGGGTTTTTTTTTCTTTTGAAATTTATATTTTGAACCTTTCTTAGCATTTTTATGGAAATGTCCTAAAATTTGTTGAATTAAAGATTAATTTATTTTGAATCGAGAAGATAAAAGCTTGAATTCTTTTGACAAATACACATTTGGAAAGGAAAAAATTTGTTAAATGACACCAAATTTAATGTTATTAATGTTACTTTCTTATACTAGTATATTTTTTTGGTTGAAATGGAGAATTCATTCATTAAGAAAAGGCAAAACAATAAGTTTAGGACTCAATCCCTAATATTGGTACGTACATTGGCAGAGGTTGTGTCCCTAACATTACAATTCCTAGGGAAAGAAATTCCCATCTGTCAGCCAACTAGGCTATCAAAATACAAGCAGGAGGTGCGTCGAAGTTTTTGAACAAAATATCCATGTGTGCAGCTGGCCTTAGCGAGAATATCTACACATGAGTTTCCTTCCCTATGCATATGTTTTATCATTTTGACATTCAAGTGGTATATAAAGAACCTGCAGTCATTTAAAAGAGCAATCAATTTATGCTTACTTTCCAAGCAGCTATTAATAAGATCTATAGCAAGTTGTCAATTATTTTCAACAATAATGTTATGGAAATCTCTTTCCATGGCAAGAGTAAGACCATCTCTGATTAAACAAAGTTCAGCACAAATGCTAGTGGTGATCCCTATCTTTCTCTGATAACCCATGACAAAATTACCATCAATTAAATTCTCTAACAAGACCCGCCCCACACATGCATTCCCGGGGTTACTGACAGTTGAACCATCGGTATTCAATTTGAAGAAATAGGAAGGGGGAGGAAACCACTTGATGTGCATGATTTCAATTTCCCTGGTATTTCTAGTCCTAGCAAAGTTGGCATAAAATTCAAACACTTGGGCTTTGATTTGTTTTGTAAGTTAACTCACATTTTTTGTTTATTTTCCAAAGACCACATTATTTATATGAATTCAAATATTCCAAATAATCATGGGGAAGACAAAGTTCAAGGGAATGTTAAAAATCTACAAAAGTTGTTTATCCTGACAATTAAGCTTCAACCAAAGCTTAACATCCGTTTGAAAGGAATTGCAGATTTTGGAAGGAGGTTTAAACAGTCTCTAAATATTCAAAGACAAAGTACATTTCTTAAAAATGTGGTCAATAGTTTCCTCAACTCCACCACATAAAGAACATAAATTGTTGTTGGTAATACCTCTGAAAAGTAGTAAATCCTTAGTAGCAATCTTTTATTGTAAAACAAGCCAAAGAAAATTCTTGATTTTTGGTATGGTGGGGTATTTCCACAACCAATCATAATTGCCCAGATCTCTATTCTTGAGCCCCATAGCTACTGTGTAAGCATCCTTGATAGAAAACTCTCCTTTAGCATTGAACTTCCAAGCAATAGAGTCTTCGTCATGCTCAAATTGTTGGATAAGAATAGCTCTTATGTAGTTGACAATTTGTTGGGGAAGCTACATTGATATCTTAGTCAAGTCCTAGTTCCCATTTTGATCAATAAGAGTGCTAACTTTCAAGTTAAGTTCATATTCGGTGAGATGACAAAAGATCAAATTCAAAGAAGTTTTTAACAATATCAGGATCAAAGCACCAATTACCATTGTCAATTTTTATTCCATGAATTCTATTTCTCTTTCTCCTAATCAAAGTAGAAGTATGAAAGAATTTAGTATTGGAATCCCCCTCCACTATCAGGTCAATTCTAGATTTAAACCACCAAAGGTCTTCTTTTTGCTTAAGAATGTCTTGATACTTACTAATGAGTTCTTTTTCTAAGTTAATGAGAAAATTATTTTGTCTGTTAGCTAAACTATTTTGAATGCCTTTGATTCTAGCAAGAACCAATTTTTTTCTTTTGTGAACATTGCCAAAGACCTCCACATTCCATTGTTTAGCAGCACTACAAAAGACGTTAATGGTTTCAAACATGTCCTTCTTATAGGTCCAAGCATTATTGAGAAAGTCCATAAAACCATGGTGATTAAACCAACACCACTTTATCCTAAAAGGCTTATTTTGAGTACAATAAGGTGTTGGATTAATGTCAAAAAGTAAAAGATTATGGTTTGAGTGGATGCTAGGTAATTGCATGACCTTGGCTTCAACAAATTTTAGGTTCTAGGCTGGATTAGCCCATACTCTGTCAATTCTTTCTTTAATAAGCATACCGTCACATTGAGCATTAACCTAAGTGAATCTAGGGCCATTAAAACCTAAATTGATCATATTGTAGTTGTTTATGCAAGCCCTCTATAATATAACTCTATAGTTATTAATCAGTTTGCCACCAAATTTTAATTTCTTAAAAACTTAACACATCACTAAAGTCTCCCATAATAGCACTAAGGCTACTAATCACGCTACTTATAGATGTGACATTTTCTCTTTGGGGTTAGCATAGATACCGCCTAGAATCTAAGGAAAAATAGCATAGGTACCACCTAGAATCCAAGGAAAAGAAAAAGAAGAAAAGTTCTTTACCTGGATGGCAGCATGTATGGCTTGATTTCGAGGTAAGATTTCAACAAAGACTTCATCAACATTTCAAAGCATCAAGAGTTCTCCAGAGAGACCCACGCATCAATGATATGATAGCTATCAAAGTCGACAGAAGTAGCAACCCTAACAACTTAGTTGCCAGAGATCTTAGTTTCTAAGATGAACATAATTAAAGGTTTATAAATTCTGATAAGAACAAATAAATCCTTTTGAAATTTCAAAGCCGCATCACAGAAATTCCAGACAAGTATCTCAATCATGGATAAACTGTTATCTTTTGAACCTCACCAATCAATAACAAGTTTAAGGTTGGTCCTGACTTGTTCCTCTACTTTATGCATGAGGTTGACATTCAAGTGACACTGAGGTGTCACTACCAAATTATGAGCCATGCTCGATGTTTCTTGCTCTATGTAGGATTGAGCAATAATGTTCATCTCTTTTACACCTAAAAGAGCCTGTATCATTTTCACCAGAAGAGATCGTTGTTGTAAATCATTCTGAATAAGGAGTCTGCCATCCAAGGGAGTTCGGTCAAGGCTTCTACTTCTTAAATGGCTATTTCCTTCATTTCTCGAAATTCTTTTTTTATTAGATTTTGTAGCATTTCATTTTTTTTGCTCTGAGTGTTCTAGATACTGGCTTGGAGAAGTCAGAAGATGAAAGTGATGGTCCACAATGAGCGATTCTTCCATAGCTACCATATTATTCTAGACTTTGTGAAGTGAGAGTGGATTATTCGATACGCTTGGAATTTCCATTGGGTTCAGTAGCTGTTCATTGCTTGTTTTAAAGGAACTAAGTGGTTTTTGTAGTAGAGAAAGAGCTTGATGGGACCTGTTTATTGGTTTGGGTAGAAGCTGTCACGCCCCGACCCGCCCCAGGTCGGCCACGTGGCAACCGCCACGCTGCCTAGAAGTACGTGCTGACCAGTCACGCACCTGAGGCACCACAAGGCATAAATGGGCATCATCGCTGTCAAATAAAACTAAAACTTTAATTAGAAAATATTTGATAAAATAGTTAACTTTAAAAGTAATGCCAGTTGACTAATTGAGAGAATACCTACATAGCGGAAACTTCTAAGCCTAAGCCACCGACGCCTCCTAGTAAGCCTCTTTTCTATAGCTGACTCCGATCGCGGATCTGTATCCATCCACATTGGATACAGGTGAGTGACAGAGGTTCTAAGAATATCCATCTGGGTTAGAGCGGATAAGAGAAATCCAAAATAAAATAAAATAATAATAAAACAAATATTTTCCTTTAAAAAATTCTTTTCTGGTTCTCCTGCTGAGAACCCTCTTTTAAAAATACTTTAAATAAATAAATAAATAAATATATATATATCAAATGGGCTGGCATCTCTATCATACTGGAGGCGCGACCCGTCGGTCGTCTCATGCCTCACTGCATCGAGGGCCATCTCTTTTCTTTCTAAAAATATTTTCTCTTTCTCTTTCTCTTTCTCTTTCTTTAGCCCTTTCCCTCGGTGGTGCCTCACTGTGGTGGAACACAGTGAACTGGAGCCCTGGCGAGTTTCCCTACGCGCCTCTCCCAACCAGGCTCGACTCACCGTGCCCCTCGATAGGCGATCCACGGCTGAGTATCATGCATGCTCTCAAACTTGGTCCACGCTCCCGCAAATTGGAGCTCCGAGGAACCCTCTCAAACATTCATCTCCCAAGGGCATCGTACCCTCAATAACATAATAATAATATTTCATAAATTATATTATACATATACATATAAAACATTTATATTTAAAACATATAAATCATACACACATAAGTTTTATATTTCTTTTTAAAACATCCCACTCACTGTGTGGGTATGTCGCAAACAAGTATATGTGTGTGGATTTTCCATATCCCAAAACCTTTTTGAAAACATTTATGTTTTTAAAATCATTTTTAAAACCCTCTTCCCCAGTGGCTAAACAGAGAAGTCTAGGTTACTCACAGTGATGGGAGATTCGTATACTCCTAAGCGCTCCATGTAGCTTTAACCCCTGGTATATCCCCGCATTCGATTATCCGGAGCTCTAATACATGGAAATATACGTTAGCATTCATAATTATATTTATGAATGCACCTATGAGGCTCTAACATGACCTAAGATTGGGCTTGTATGTGATCCGGGGCTTAGAAAAGTGTTCGGGAGGTTCCGGGGTAAAATTTGGACACTTGAAGAAAAATTACGAAAATGCCCTTGGGGACCCGGTTCTGGGCCAAGCAGGCCCCCCACGTGATTGGGTCAGGCCTGGCCTGAAATTTGGGCCGGAAGGCCCATTCCATGCGAGTTGGGTCGAGCCCAACTCGGCTTGGGCCCAACAAGGCCCAAGCGCACGGATTGGGCCAAAAGGCCCAGTCCGGCGCCGGACAGCCCAAGTCCCGCGTGGGAGCCGTCCGGCCTCCTCGGGATCCAAGGCATTTCCTCGGTTCCCGAGCCCTTCGGTCTATCGTTTCGCTTAAAATTCGAGATGGAGGTTCCTCTCACCTCCCACGACACGATTACCGGAGCAGAAACAAGAATTACAAGCTCAAAGTTCCTAAATCTCAAATCTAAACTTAAAATCTAACTAAAAGCTGAAACTAACTTTGAGCTTGGATTTCTCCTAGACCAATGCATGGATAAGCGTGAAAACTTAATGGAACGTAGTTCAAGGGGTTAAGAACACCAAGATCTCGCCCTGAACTGGCGGTCGCTTTGTTCGGATCGGTCAAAAGTCCAAAATTGCTCCGAGAGAGCAAATGAGAGGAGAGAAACGAGGGAGAAGAGAAAATGAGAGGTGGAGAGCTCATCTCCCCCTATTTATAGCAAGGCCCGGCACCGGGTCTACTCGGGCCCCTGGCCAGACTTTTTCCCCTCTTTGAAACCTTTCATAATTTTGTTCCTTGGCCCGATCCACCAACCAATTCACCAATGGATGTCCAATCCATTGGCTATGCACTTAAAGAAGTCCACTTTAGTGTTTCCATGCATGGTCACCAATCTCATCTTCCAACTACGTCTTGTCTTAAGTTTATCTTCTTTTCAGACTTGACACAGCCAGACTGACATATTGTTCAATTATTACATCATCTTGCACTATTCCATTCGTACGAAAAGGTCGTGCTGGGTCTGGGTGTGTCAGAAGCACAATTCCCTGAAAGATAAGGGTTCTAATTTCAATGTTCAAACTCAACTACCTTTTCTAAGGATTGTCTTTGAATAATTAAAGCTTCTTTTTCAATATTCGAGTTTTGATTAAAACTTCACAACCCATTTGATTCCCTATCATTTCCCCCTCAGAGATGTTGCAGGTGTATGGCTCAAGGAAAGAAGGGTTTAGTTGGTGTTTTCTCCATAACAGATACTTTGCTCTAGGTTACCGTTAATAGTATTCGTTATGTTTTGTTTTGATACAGGTTTCTTAAAAGTTTCATTTTGAGTAGGCTCATTTGAAAATGAAGACCCATCTCTAGTGGGCTTCATAATAGGAAAAGACCTTGGTCCAATCTTTTTATCTCCGTAGCTAGTTGTCAATGGTTGCTTTTTGCCTGGGTTCGTATTTTTTTTGCGGTCGACAACCATCCATGGTCCGTAATTTGATTCAAAGTCTTCATTCTCTTGTCTATGCTTGTTATATTCTTCTATCCTAGAAGCCTCCTATGCTGATTAGTGAGCAGCAAGATTGTCTTTAGTTTTGAAATTTGATAAAACGATGTAGCTTGATAGGCTAGGGTGACACACCCGGAGCTAGTACGACTTTTCCGTACAAATGGAATAGTATAAGACGGCGCATTAAGTGGACAATACGTCTGTCCGGATGTGTCTAATTAAGAAGAGAAGTTAAGCTTAAGATAAGACGTAGTTGGAGGATGAGACAGGTGACCATGCATGGAAACACTAAAGTGGACTTCTTTAAGTCTATAGCCAATGGATTGGATGTCCATTGGTGAATTGATCGGTGGTTCGGGCTAAGGATCGAAATTATGAGAGATTACAAAGAGGGGAAAAAGTCTGGCCCGGGGTCCGAGTAGACCCGATGTCGGGCTTGCCTATAAATAGGGGGGAGATGAGCTCTCCCCCTCTCATTTTCTCTTCTCCCTCTCTTCTCTCCTCTCATTTGCTCTCTCGGAGCAGTTTTGGACTTTCGGGCCCATCCGGACAAACAGACCGCAGGATCAATGTGAGATCTTGGTATGTTATTCTACTCGCCTTAATCTACGTTTGACTAAGTTTTCACACATTTTCATGTATTACTCTAGGAGAGATCCAAGCTCAAATATAGTTTAGCTTTTTAGTTAAATTTATAGTTTAGATTTGCGATCTAGGAACTTTGAGCTTGTGAGTCTTGTTTCTGCTCCAGTAAACGCGTCGTAGGAGGTATGAAGAACATACATCTCAAATTTTACGTCGAACGGTGGACCGAGGGGCCTGAAAACCGAGGCCAGCACTCGGCTCCCGCGCGGGAGTTGGCGGCAGCCCACTTTCCTACGCGGGGCTTGGGCCAGGCACGGCCTAGTCCATGTAGGAGGGCCTACCTGGCCCAGCCAGCCCAGCCCGCATAGGTGGCCCATGGGCCATTTTGGTAATTTTCGTTCAAGTGTCTGATTTTTACCCCGGAACCTCCCGGACACTTTTCTAAGCCCCAAAGCATTTCCAAACATCGTCTTAGGTCATACTAGAGCCTCATAGGTGCATTCATACTTTGATTATGAATGCTAGTATATTTCCATGTACTAGGGGTCCGGGTGAATCGAGTGCGGCGATGCTCCGGAGGTTAAACTACATGGAGCGCTTGGAAGTATACGAACCTTCCATCACTGTGAATGGCCTAGACTTCTTTGTTTAGCCATTGGGAACAAAGGTTTTAAAAATGTTTTAAAAACATAAATGTTTTCAAAAGCTTTGGGATACGGGAAATCCACACACACATTTGCATGGTGATATACCCACATAGAGAGTGAGATGTTTTAAAAAGGAATATAAAGACTTATGTGTGTGTGTTTATATGTTTTAAAGTATATGTTTTATACATATATATATATATATGAAATATTATTATTATGATTATCGAGGGTACGCTACCCCTGCAAGATGAGTGATTGAGAGGGCTCCTTGGTGCTCCAATATATGAGGGAGCGTGGATTGAGTTGGAGAACATGCATGATTCTCAGTCGTGGATCGCCTGTCGAGGGGCACGGTGAGATGAAACCCTACGAGAGGTGCGTAGGGAAGCTCACCAGGGCTCCAGAGCGCTGTGTTCCACCACAGCGTTGGGCACTACCGAGGGAACGGGGTAGAGAAAGAGAAAAGAGAAAATATTGTAGAAAGAAAAGAGATAGCCCTCGGTGCAGTGAGATGTAAAACGACCGACAGGTCACGCCTTCAATATGATAGAGATGCCAGCCCATTTTATGTATATTTATTTATTTATTCAATGTGTTTTAAAAGAGAGTTCTTGGCTAGAGAACTAGAAAGAGATTTTCAAAAGAAAAATATTTATTTTATTATTATTTTATTTTGGATTTCCCTTATTTTCCCTAACCCCCAATGGAGATTCTTAGAACCTCTGTCACTCACCTGTATCCAATGTGGATGGATGCAGATCCGCGTATGAGGATAGCAGATAGAATGGAGGCTCACTAAGAGACGTCGGTGGCTTAGGCTTAGTTTTTTTCGCTGTGTAGGTATTCTCTAAATTAATCCACTGGCATTACTTTTAAAGTTAATTATTTTATTAAAATGATTTTAATTAAAGTTTTAGCTGTTTTGCAGCGATGATATCCATTTCAATACCTTGCGGTACTTCTGGTGCGTGACCGGTTGGCACGTACTTCGAGGTAATGCGGCGGTTGCCACATAGCCGACCCGGGCGGGTCGGGGTATGACATATGGCTAATACAACCACAATTGAAACAGAGAGTGGCTATCATTTCATACATAACTATTTTTTATATTTTCAAATCTTTACAATATGAATTAGCAGCCCATTAAGATCAACTTGAACACAAATTCTTACATATTTACCTTGGGAATTGCTTGTTGTAGTAGTATCCACTCTTAATAGGACTCTTAATTGATTTCTAATCATAACTAACACATGTAGGTCAAAGAATTCAATGGGGAGTGCTGGAACACTAGCCCATACAGTAGTGGTTGTAAAGGTGGCCTTATCTGGTTTGAAACCTGTATCCCACTGCCTTATAGATAAGAAGTAAGGTCTGATAAACCACGGGCCACCAAATAAACTTTGTAAAAGTCCTCTTTTCCATGAAATCTAAAGAGGAAAAAGTCATAGCCAAAGTCGATGCATTCCATTTTTTAACTTGGCTTTCATTAGGCTTTCACTCTGGAAAGAATGAACTTATGACCCACATTTTTCCCATATGTTTTAACAATAATAGAGTTGACCCAAGGAGTTCTTATTCTTCTTTTTTCCTCCTTGGAAAGGGATATACATGCGGTTTCTTCTTCCTCTTCCTCGTCATCTTTAAAGTCAAATATATCATTGAGGAAACTTGGGTTAGTAGTACAAGAGATTTAAGCCTTTTCTTGGTCAGCAACTAGCATATCTTTGTATGAACAAGTAACATCATTACTGTGTTACTATTGTTCCACTATGGTTTCAATCTCCATAGTTAAAATGTCATTCATGTTTTGAACCATTGGTTCTACAGATTACTGAAAAGCATTAGTTTTTTTCATCATTTTAGGATTTCTAGATAAATCAGGTTTTTCACAACGAGGATCTAGTGGCTTTGGTGGTTTTGGAACATTGAAGCAGAAGTTAGTAGAGCTTAGAGGATGAGGAGAATTGAGAGAAAAAAAAAATAAAGTTGTACTTTTTTGAACATCAAAAAGCTCATCCTTTATTAGGTCAATTCATTAAGTTGTCTATGTTGCTTATGTGAATAAAACGCAGTAATATTAATGAACTAAGCGTAATTTTAGTACGCCAAATAGGATAAGATAAAATAAGAAGAAAATATTTTTATAGTATGATTTTGTTTATTTACATAGTAAAGATGAGGCTAAATGCTCAATTTAGGGCCCAATCTTTCAAAATTGGCTCAATTAAGGCCTAAAAATATAATTCGAATAAATTGGAACCCATACTTAGTAAATTGTGACAAATTGAACTCATTATTAGTTAATTCCAGTGTGTAACATATATATAAATTGAAAAGTACGTGAAAATTTTATTTTATGTCATGTGTATTTATTTTGATTAATATTGTTTGATTTTTAATTAATTTTATGTCATTTTTTCTATCAAAATTAATGCATATATATAACAAGCATTGATTTTCGTATAGGGATGGATTCAATTTGTCACAATTTATTAAGTATGGGTTTCAATTTGTTCGAACTGTAGGTATAAAGAGCCAATTTTGAAAGATTAGGCCCCGAATTGAGCATATAGCCTAAAGATGATAATCATCTTATTAATGTATGATAAGTCAACCCTAATCTATCTTAGACCAATAAGATAATTAATCATTTTGATAGTTTAATCCTATATAAACAATACAAACCATACTATAAATTACATATAAATTTTCTCCTTATCTTATCTCATCTTATCCAATACACAAACGTACCATATAAAAGGGATTCGATTTGTTAATCTTTTCCTTCTTATTATTTATGTGACATTGAGAAAATTTTTCTTTTGGATGGTGTAGACACCATATTTATTTTTATTATTTTTATTAAAAAAAGGGGGGGGGGCTGGGAATCGCAAAACGTGGGGGCCATTTCAACAATCCCAAAAACAGCACATACCCTCATCATTTCATCCACCCACCTTCCTTTGTCTGAAATCATCATTTCATCCGCCCACCTTCCTTTGTCTGAAATCATCATTTCATCCACCCCATCTCCCACTACAAGATGCCTTGCAAAAAAAAAGCCAAAGCAAAAAAAAACTCATCAATAAAAGGCGGAGAGGAAGAAGAAAGGAAAAAGGGAGGGGGAAGAAAGGAAGGCAAAGAGGGGGAGATTTTTAAGAAGAAAGAGGGAGAAGAGAGGGAGGAAGAAAGGGAGAATAACGGAGAAGGAGAGATTGATTTCTGGGTGAGGAGAGAAGAAAGAAAGAAAAAAAAACAGGAAGATTTATAAAGAAAACACAGGGAGATTAATGGAGAAGGAGAGGAGATTTCGGGAGGAAGAAGAAGAAAAAGGGAGATTTCTGGGGGCTGAGGAAGCCCGCTCGTCGCCCTGAGGATCCGCGTGCCAGCCCGACGCTCTGCGAAGTGCACTATCGGTCCGCTTATCGCACCATTGATCCGCTCATCACTCTGAAGATCTGCAGGCCAGTCCGTTCGTCACTCTGAAGATCTGCATGCCAGCCCGCTCATCACTCTGAAGATCTGCAGGCCAGTCAGCTCGTCACTCTGAAGATCTGCATGCCAGCCCGTTCGTCGCCCTGAGGACCCGTTGCCAGCCGCGAATTGCACCATCGTCTCGCTCGTCGCCCTGAGGATCCGCGTGCCAGCCCGTTCGTCGCCCTGAGGACCCGTGTGCCAGCCCGCGAACTGCACCATTAATCTGCTCATCGCTCTGAAGATCCTCGAGCCAGCCCGCTCATCGCCTTGAAGATCTGCATGCCAGCCCGCTCGTCACTCTGAAGATCTGTAGGTCAGCCCGCTCGTCACTCTGAAGATCTACAGGCCAGTCCGCTCGTCACCCTGAAGATCTGCATGCCAGCCTGTTCGTCGCCCTGAGGATCCGCGTGCTAGCCCGATGCCACATGAACTGCACCATCGTCCCGCTCGTCGCCCTGAGGATCCGCGTGCCAGCCCGCTTGTCGCCCTGAGGACCCACGTGTCAGCCCGCGAACTGCACCATTGATCCGCTCATCGCCCTGAAGATCTGCGTGCCAGCCCGACGCCACGTGAACTGCACCATAGACCCGCTCGTCGCCCTGAGGATCCGCGTGCCAGCCCGACGCTCATCAACTCGGTCGTCGCCCTGAGGATCCGCGTGCCGCTCTGTTGACTCGCGTCCTGACCCAACCCGATCACAGCAATCCGCTTTCCATTTTTTGGTATTTTTCCTAAATTATTTTAATTTAAGTCCATTCTTATTTCATTTACATGGTTTTCATCCATTTACATGTGTATTTAATTTACTCTTCTTCAATTATTTGTTTAATATATACTTAATATATTTTTGTGCTAATCCATGTCTTTAGTTTATTTTATCACATCATCTCATGCATCTAGAAGCTAGTGCATAGTTTTCAAAAAAAATCATGTGCCTTGGAAATTCCGATGATAGGGGATCGGAGAGGACCTCGTGATTACGAGGGCTTCAATGGTTCTCTTAGGTGAGGGTTTTTCGAGATAACTTTATCGGGATTCTGATCGGGCCTCGGAAGGCTTCAATATAAATTTCCGTCTATTCTGAAAAGTAAAAAAATGATTTTATCCATTTTTTTGAAAGATCATTTACATATTACATCATATTTATGATTTCCTTAAAATTCCAAAAGTTTTTCTACAAATTTCATTTCTTCAAGAAAATCTTGAAAATATTTTTGAAAGAAAATCCCCCTTATCAGCAAAAGGAATTTCAATTCCGACATGGTTTTAAAAATTTTAAAATGTTTTTTTTAGGAAAATCTCAAACTTAATCAATAGTTGAGGTTTTTCTTACAAAATTAAACCTTGGTTAATTTCTTTAATCATGGTTTTAAAAATGAGATCTAAAAATAAAAGGAATTTAACTATTCCGACATTGTTTTCAAAAATCAAAAAATGTTTTTTTGAAAGATTTCAATTTGACCCTTACATTGAAATCTTTCTAATTAAACTTAATTTTTTTCCTCGAAACTTACTTTTATTTAAAATCTACATATCAATAAAAGGAATTTGGTAATTCCGACATTAATTTCAAAATCCAAAAAAATATTTTCGAAAGATTTCAATTTAGTTTTTAACAATTGAGGTCTTTCCAAATTTAACTCAGTCCTTTTGAAACTTATTTTTCTTTAAATTAAAATTTATCTTTGGCAAATTATTTGTTTTAACATTTTGATTTTCAAAGTTTATTTTCGGAAGATCTCAATTCGATTTTTCAGCATTGGGAACTTTCTAACCAAGTTTCAATACGGATCTCATTAAATTGAATTTTCTTTAAGGGTCAATTAACCCGTAGCAAAAGGAGTATTACTCCGACATTTTAACTTTTAGTTTCTAAATTATTCTCTTCTTCTTGAAAGCGTTTTGTCATTAACCCTAAAATTGATTTTCAAAAGACTTTTGTGGTACCGATTTTCGGGCGTTTCGAGGGTGCTAATCCTTCCTCAAACGTAACCGACTCCCGAACCCAAAATCTGTTTTCATAGACCAATACCTGTTTGACCTAAGGTAATCTTTGTAGATTATGTTAGGTTAAATGGAGTCAAAATAGGTGGCTAACCTACCTAAATCAAATGGTTAGTGGCGACTCCTTCTCTTATTTTCTCGTTTTCAAATCTTTCTCTATTTCGCCAAATTTCCCGTCGGACGGTTCTTCAGACGTTTCGACAGATTGGCGACTCCACTGGGGACTACTTAAGAGTCAAGCCAATTTTCAAAGTCTTGTTCTATTTTGGGGTTAATAATAAAATGTTTACACGACATCATGCATTGCATTGCACCTCATGTCATTTATTGCATCCATTTTTAAAAAAAAATAAAAAAAAATAAAAAAACTTTTTCGAATTGCATGATGCATCTACATCCTCTCATTATTTTCATTTTTACATTTTATTCATTATATCATGATGTGCATATTTGTGAGTTTGAATCATGCTTGCTTCCCTTTTCTTTTACTTACTTTATTTATGGTTATTGTTTGAATTGGACTGATCGTTTGCTCAATTTTTGTTAGTGACTATGCTTTGTTCCCTCTTTGTTTAGGCAACAATGAAAGTGGTTGATAAAGGTTTGTTGTTCCTCCCACACACCACGTTAACTCACAAAAGTTCGGGATTCCGGATTTCCCCTTTTGCACTAAGGCCCGAGATTTCGGTAGTCACCCTTTCTAGGAAAGTTAGGGGGATGCCTCACCTCATTTTGTTCCTTAAGAATAACTTGAGATCCCATATGTCTTAGAACCTTGGAACCAACACGTAGCACCTTTGTGAGGATACCAAGCCTAGGTAGAGCCAAACCGTCTTTCGAGAGAACTTTTTTTAGGACACGAGGAGGAACGCTTTCTACCTTTGTCAATTCCTTTCATTTAGTATTGTATATATTATCGCTCGTTAGTTATCTTTCATTATTTCTTTCATAACCTCATACTGACGCGTTTCTTTTTGTCTTATTTTGCTTTTTCTTTTTTTTCTCGCTTTCCGTGTTACATTCCATTTTGCATTTCTTGCCCGGTTCGACCATAACAAAGTTATCACTAAAGGAATTTGATCATGGCGGAAGAGGGAGAGATAGTAGAAGAAGGGGTAGAGGCCGTTCATACGGAGGTTGATATGGAAGAACCTGTTATTTTTTATCCTACCAATCCAAATCTGGTGCAAACACAGCATTTACAAGAGTTGAAGGCCCGGGGAGATTGTCTTCAAGAAGGTTTTGAGTCTACGTTGTCGGAGGTGCTTGAGTGCGATCTCACACAGAATGACCTATCTGAGTTAAAGGAGTTATAGGGAAAGTTAGGACCGCACGGTTGGGCATATTTCCGAGAATTATATGGTGACATAGCCTTATTACTGGATGTGACGGTCGAAGAAGAGGTGCTTAAAGCATCACTTTACTTTTGGGACCCTTCATACCGATGCTTCGTGTTTGGCAAGCATGACATGGTTTCAACTGTGGAAGAATATCAAGATCTGCTCATGTTGCGAAATGTGAAGAAGGATAAGGCGTTTTGGCCAAGGAAAGATCATCCTAGAGACATGGCGAAGTTCATAAATGTCAAAACAAAAGACGTCCGGGATTCCATGAAAGATGGACAAGTAGAAGCCAAATATCTCATACAATTGGCAGATCTGAATATCACTAACAAGACGGGAGCTAATCTTCTGGCTGTGTTAATGTATGGATTGGTGATTTTTCCTAGAACAGTAGGGTATGTACATCCGGCAGTGGCAACTTTCCTTAAAGAAGTTAAACATGGAGCTGATCCATCTGTAGCCATCATAGCAGAAACCATCCGATATTTGAACTACTGTAGAAGTCAGAATGGGAGGTTTCAGGGTAGTGCTCACCTGCTTACAGTCTTGTTTAAGAGTCATTTCGGATTTGTCAAAAAGAAGGGATTATGTTTTCTCCGGAGGGACCGAGAGCCGATAGCGGTGTATAACAAGAACAAATGGCCACCAAGGCAGCCTGAGGGAGCATGGATTGATTGGTTCAAGGACTTGAAAGATTCTCAGATCATGTGGAAGGCGAGGTGGATGCCGATGAAAGATACTCCTTATATCAATGTTGAAATTCCTTGGATTCCATTAGTGGGCATTTGGGGAACGATTAGTTATTCTCCACTGTTGGTCCGAAGACAACTGGGATCAAAACAGTTCATCCCGCTCACTCATGGCCTTGACTCTGTAGACTTTCCTCATAAGACTGAAGGACAATTCAAAGAAGCGACAAAGCATGGGAGTGACTACAAAAGAGCCCATAAGATGAGTCATGCTATATACACTGAAGATGTCATACTTGAGTATCCAGAATGGCACAGCAACAGGCTGAAAAATGTGAAGAGCCCACCAGTGCTAGAAAAAACCTACCGAACGGTTGATGAGCCAGTGGATGAGTTCGACAGGTTAAAGATTGAGAATCGAAGGTTGAGAGAAGGAGATGAGATAACTGAATTGACTCAACAGTTTTTCAACAGCTCAAACTGGATAATCGTCGGTTGCAAGATAAGCTGTCAAAGAGCAAGCTGAAGATAAAAAGTTGGATACGTGACTGAAGGAGTGAACGTACTATCAGTGGCCAGTTGAGATCCGAAGTCAAAGTATGGAGGGCCAAATCAGAAAAGGTCAGTAAGGAATCTGTGAAAAGAAGGAAGTTGCTCTTGGATTGCACCCATAATTGGAGGACAACCCTCACGCAGTACCGCTTGGTTCAAAATGAGAGGGACACCTTGAAAAAGGTGAAAGATGTCCAGACACGAACAGAGAAAGATTTGGTGCGACAAATTGAGGAACTCAAGATCAAATTGACCTATGCCGAGAAGGAGTGTGTTGAAACAAAGCTGCAGCCGGAACAACTCAAAGGAGAGCCAAGAAAATAGGAAATTGGGTTAAGAGTGAATTTGGAACATTAAGGCATTATAAATAATTATAGATTTCTATTTTGCTTAGATGAGATGATGTTTTATTTGATGATCTTGTGGATATTAAGCTTTCTTTTCCCATTTCTGAAATGATCGTATATCTTTGTGATAAATTTGTTATGGATGGGCCTCATTGTGCATGCATCATTTGAGTTATTCACGTATATGCATGCTCTTTTTTCGTAGCATATATCCATTTAATTGAACATTGATCATATTGATTGGTTATTCTTTCTGTGTTTTCTTTCCATTATTCCATCCCATTTTTTGCAATTTATTTTAAGGTTTCATTCACAAAAAAAAAATAAAGGGAAATTGATCATGGCCAGTGGACAAAGTCAGAAGGAGCAAGATAATATTTGGAGATGATGGATGATAGCCTCGTTTAATGGTCAATTTTGTTTTATGGTTTAATTGTTGCATTACATGCATTAATCATTTACATCATTTGTTGCATCATCACCTCATTATTTTCATAATAAAATATCCTGATCCATGTTTGTAATAACTAAAAGTTTCAAGATAGCATCCCAAGCTCCCCGATACTACACTAGATTACAGGCACGAAAAATGGCAGAGTAGAATACAGAGTTGAAAAATCTGAAACGGACTAATGAGGATATGACGAAAAAGCTGAATGAGGCAATGGAAAGGATCAATGAGTTGAGTATGATGGTCAGAGAGAATACACCTGTTCATACTGGGACACCAATTCATTCTCCAGGATATACGCCCAAGACAACCCAGCAAAACCTACCAACACTCAACATTCCTATTCCACCGGCTATGCCCGATATTCAAAATCAGTACCCACCTCCACCACCTACCGGACCTAATGCTAGTGGGTTCGTCTACACCGCCCTGCCCACTCAAACTACCCAACCTACCCATGTCCTAACCATTAATGCTGGTACAACTTCAGCAAACCTGGTAGTACTTGATCCGGATAGTTCCAAAGAAACATCTGTTGATAACAAAATGTTGAGTATGTTGGAGGAAAGATTGAAAGCAGTGGAAGGTGCACAGCATTATCGAGCAATGAATGCAATCGACATTACTTTGGTTCCCGGCATTGTGATCCCTCCTAAATTCAAGGTCCCCGATTTTGAAAAGTATGATGGAACCAGGTGCCCCCAAGAGCATCTCACTAGCTATGTAAGAAAGATGGCAGCTTATGCTTCTAATGACAAGCTCCTGATTCACTTTTTCCAAGACAGTCTTTCTGGGGCAGCATCGAGGTGGTATAATCAGCTTGACAGGGTTAAGGTTCAATCATGGTCAGATTTGGTGAAGGCCTTTGTTGCCCAGTACAAACATATGACAGATCTAACTCCTGATCGATTAACACTTCAGACTATGGAAAATAAGTCCACTGAGAGTTTTAAAGAATATGCTCAAAGATGGAGAGATGTAGCAGCACAAGTGAACCCTCCACTTATTGAGCGAGAAATTAGTTTCATGTTCCTGGAAACATTGGAGGCGCCATACTATGACAAATTGTTGGCAAGTGTGTCGCACTCTTTCTCAGACCTAGTTGTTTCTGGTGAGTTTATTGAAAGGGCGATTAAAACTGGAAAAATTAAAAAGGATGGTGATTTTGGAACCAAGAAAAACCATGATGATGAAGATGGGCAAGACATTGGTCAAGGAGAACAACAAGTTGATTGTTCCATTCTGCACAATCCATATCCAGCATATCAGCCTTACCATTCCATCATGAATCGAAATCAATGCCCAACCATCCCACATGACAAACAGAAAGGGTACATGAGTCATCAAGAGAAACACCGGTTTGACCAGATCCTAATGACCTACACGGAATTACTCCCTCAACTTCTCCAGCAACAACTCTTGACCAAAGTACAAGTGGAACCTTTACAGCCTCCATACCCGAAATGGTAGAATGCTGAAGCCCAATGTGAATACCACATGAATATTCAAGGACATTCAACAGAGGATTGCACGACATTGAAGAAGAAAGTGCAAGCATTGATTAAGTCGGGCCAATTAAGCTTCCCAAATGGGACCGAGCCAAGATTCAGTTAGGGTGCCTTGCCTATTTGTGTGGGGACAACAGCAAGTTTTCATTGATGGATTCCATGAGTAGCAATAGAATCAGACTCTGATGCTTATGCCCAAGGGCATTGGAAGGATTTCAAGGGCTTTGTTGTATACATCTTGCATCAAAAGTAACAAAATGATGAGTTTTCATATTAGTCCTAGGAGTGCATGATCTTAGCAATTTTCTTATTTATTTTTTCTTAGAAAGCCATTGCATTTCATTTCATCAATACACATGCTCATGCATTTATTCAATCATTTCCGTCAAATTTCATATAACAGGGGCAGCCCTTTCGTGACAACTTCAAGCTAGTCAATTGCAAGTTACAGAGTTCTATGGACAGTATGCCAAGTAGGGGCAATTTCTAATCCTTTTCACTCTTGTACATAATGTTACTTTTTCTTAGCCTTGTACATAGTGTCACTTGAAAGCATTAACTTTTAGATATTTGAATTTTAAAGGGTAAACTTTAGATTTCGAAAATCATGTCATGGTGTTTTAATTTGGATTTTCATTGTAAATATTGACTTCTTTTGGATTACATGCCTTTTTGGAATAAATGATTTGTGTTATCCATTTTCCATTGTCACATTTGAAAAAAAAAAGAGAAGAAGTGAAACTTTTTTGAAAAATAAAAAAAGATTTCATGAAAAGTTTGTGATTGCTTTCAGAAGTAATTCTTAACAAGTCTTTCAAACCATCTTTCTTGCCATTCATTGTCATTTGAATAAAATCTCAAAAATTGAGACTCGAAATAAAAATGAGGCATAAACCTTGGAAACCATTTGAGAGAGTCAATATTCTTCATCTGGATAATAAACAGAAATGATTGTTTAACAAGATGCTTGCCTAACTCTAAAAAGTGACATTGTGATATGTGTCAAAACTGCACTAGAATTTTGAATTCATTGCTTCCTTGTCTTGAAATCAACCATGTTCTTTGAATTCATAATGCCCATATGCTTCCCAATTTCCTTGAAACTCAAAAGTGACTGAAATGAATGACTTTTGAACACATTACCTTCTTGTTTCAAAATGAGCTCACCTTGATTTTCTTGAAAATAAGTAACCTTTGCTGCCAAGGTGTTCATTCACCCACCTTTGGGGACAAAATGATCAGAAAGACCACAGTCACTTTGTAAGGTCCCGATACCTCTTTGCTATTGAGACAAATTGCTTAGATTGATTGCCTTAGTTATAATTTGAAAATGGTGGAAATGTCATCTTTCGTGAAATTCTCATGATGAAAAAGAAAAAAAAGAAAAAGAATAAAAAGAAGAAAGTTGATTGCATCATCATGCACGTGATATTTTAGGATTTTGAACAAAGTTTTCAAAAGCTTTAAAAAATTATTATTGTTTTTCAAAGTAACGTTTTTCTAAGGAATTATTTTTTGATGAAGATAGCCATGCTTGAGAAGATAAATGGCCATTTTTTATATCCTTTTACTTTGAGAAAATTATCCATTGCTGTTCTCTTTGAGCCTAATGAATATTTTTTCTAATGAACCTAATCAAGGGTCACCCCTCACACTGGGGGCAAATGCAAAGAAAGCATTCGAGCAAAAGATGGAACACGCTTGCATCCAGGCTAAAGAAATGACGGCCCAAAATGATGAAGAATTGCTTGATAAGAATATCCTTGAACTCATGTTGTCGAAAAAAAAGAGAAGAAAGAGAAAAAAAAAGAAAAGAAAGAAATGACAAATTGAAATGAAAAAAAAAACTAATGGGATAGAGGCAAATGAAAAATCAAGCATGAAAAAAATGAATTCTTTATATGGCCGAAAAGTGATCCTTGATTCAGTTACCTTGAAATACTTTTTGGGCCTGTTTATCCTTTCTTTCTGAACCCTCAACCATGGCCTACATTACGTGCCTTGAAAAGTCCATTTTGATCAAGTATGGATACTCTAATTGAGGAGCATTTCTTTAGAAGATGGGGTCTTTTACACTGAACCATTTTTTCAAAAAAAAAACTGTTTCAATGAATTTTGAATTTTCATGTGCATGATGAGACAGTCATTGAAAAAAAAAGAGAAGAAGAAGAGAAAAAAAAAAGAAGAACAAGAAATGAAATGATGTGGCTCTAGGGTGAAAACTCGAAAGGACAGTCTAGAGCAGAAATGAGAATTTATGAGATCACCCGAGATTTGACTAAGACAGCAAAGTGAGTTTTAGAAATGAGCAATACCACTTGGGGCATCCGAAAATGATAAACCCCATAAGATGAGATATCTTTTTGAACTCTGAATATGGAAAATTGGGTCACACCTCTCTTTGATACCAATCTCACAAAATATCAAGCCTTTCATGTCCAAATTTTGACTCATATCAAGATTGTCAAGTTAAGAGATTAAGCAAGCATCAACTTGATCTTGTTTTCAAGTCAGATTTTTTTTAATTGTGATTTTCAAAAAGAAAGTTAATTGTAAGCCTTGATGAAGAGATATTGAAATTCCCTCTTTCATGAGACAATAAATAGCCTTTTTAGAACCCACTACTGTTGAAATCCACTTAGGAATTTAAAATAGCCTGTTCACCTACAAGGATATTTTGAAAAGCAATCACCAACTTTCAAGAGATCTGAATTTCAAAAAAATGAATAATAGATATTTGATTGCTTTGCAATTTGATGTTTTCTTAAATAAAGAGTGATTAAGTGTAAAGCAACTTTTGATCATTATCAAGTTCATTGATTTAGATGTGAAATTGAAATTTGACTTGATACACATATGAATTTTGAACCTTTATTGATGTCTATGTCAGGAAAAATTCAAGTTGTGAATGGGGCAAAGAAAATGCCAAAGAAAGTCAAGATCAGGAGCAAAGATAGACTCAAGCTCTACTGACCGAACAAAAGGACTGAGTGTTGGGGCAAACGGGAAAAAAAAAACAAGGAAGTTCAATGAGTATCACTATCCCTTTAAATTTCAACACTGAATCAAGTACAAATGCATGATGTTTTCAAACATTAACCTTTTTGAACTATAGAATCTATTGTGAAAATGAATGTTTTCTATGAGATATTATTCATTTCCATGTGAGTCAAGTGTTAGCTTTGACCAATTCTTCAAAAATTAATTCTCATTTTCATATGAGTTTGTTTTGGTTCTATCCAAATTGGTACCAACCTTTTCAAAAGATGATACTCATTTCCATATGAGTTCACTTTGGTTTCATCCAAATTCCTACAAAATTTTCAAAAGTTATCATTCATTTTCAAGCGAATCCACTGTGGTTCCAATAAACTGCTCAAAAGAAATCCCTACTCATTTCCATATGAGTCTGTTTTGGTTCCGTCCAAATTTCTTTTCAAAATTAAAAACTCATTTCCATATGAGTCTGTTTTGATTCCGTCCAAACTTCTTTTCAAAATTAAAAACTCATTTCCACATGAGTCTATTTTGGTTCCGTCCAAACTTCTTTTCAGAATTAAAGACTCATTTCCATATGAGTCTATTTTGGTTCCATCCAAACTTCTTTTCAAAATTAAAAACTCATTTCCACATGAGTATGTTTTGGTTCCGTCCAACTTCTTTTCAAAATTAAAACTCATTTCCACGTGAGTCTGTTTTGGTTCCGTCCAACTTCTTACAAACTTTTCAAAAGAAATCACTGCTCATTTCCACATGAGTCAAGTCTTGGTTTGGTCCAAACTTCTTTTTGAAATTAAAAGCTCATTCCCACAAGTGTCAAAATTAAATACTCATTTCCATATGAGTATGTTTTGGTTCCATCCAATCTTTTTCAGAGTTAAGTGCTCATCTCCACATGAGTCAAATTTTGGTTCTATTCGAACTTCCACAAACTTTATAAAAGAAAATTGCCCTTCCATGGGATTTTTTCAAGTTATCTTCCCTTCCACGAGATCATTATGTTTCATCTCCCTTTCCATGGGATCTCTTCAAGTTATGTACCCTTCCAGGGGATCTTTGCATTACGATTGCCCTTCCAGGGGATCTTTACAATTTCGTCTTCCCTCCATGGGACATCTATATTTCATATTCCCTTTTGTGGGATCTCTCTTAGTCATTGGCCCATCCATGGGATTGTTGCAAAATTAAGTCATGGCTTCTTGATTCGATTGGAAACCAAGGTATGACATTCAATTCATTTTTGAGACCCAATTAAGGTTTTGAAATTCATTTTATTCAATTAGGAACCAAGGTATGATTCATTTAGTTCATTGGGAGACCGAATCACGGATCTCGTTGCAGTTAGTGACCGAATCACGATACTCATTTCATTTCGAGACCAAGTCATGGCTCTTGTTTCATTTTGAGACCTAGTTTAGGTTCTCATAATTTAATTTGTTCATTAGGAGACCGAATCACGGCACTTGTTCCATTTTAGTGACCGAATCACGGCACTCATTACATTTTTTGAGACCAAGTCATGGCTCTTGTTTCATTCCGAGACCTATTTTAGGTTCTCGATGATCATTTAGTTTATTGAGAGACCGAATCACGGCACTTGTTCTATTTTAGTGACCGAATCACGGCACTCATTACATTTTTTGAGACCAAGTCATGGCTCTTGTTTCATTCCAAGACCTATTTTAGGTTCTCGAGGATCATTTAGTTTATTGGGAAACCGCATCACGGCTTTTGTTGCAGTTAGTGATCGAATCACGGCACTTGTTCTATTTTAGTGACCAAATCACGGCACTCATTACATTTTTTGAGACCAAGTCATGGCTCTTGTTTCATTCCGAGACCTATTTTAGGTTCTCGAGGATCATTTAGTTTATTGGGAGGCCGCATCACGGTTTTTGTTGCAGTTAGTGACCGAATCACAGCACTTGTTCCATTTTAGTGACCGAATCACGGCACTCATTACATTTTTTTTAAGACCAAGTCATGGCTCTTGTTTCATTCCGAGACCTATTTTAGGTTCTCAAGGATCATTTAGTTTATTGGGAGACCGCATCACGGCTCTTGTTGCAGTTAGTGACCGAATCATGGCACTTGTTCCATTTTTAGTGACCGAATCATGGCACTCATTACATTTTTTTTAGACCAAGTCATGGCTCTTGTTTCATTCCGAGACCTATTTTAGGTTCCTGAGGATCATTTAGTTTATTGGGAGACCGAATCACGGCTCTCATTTCATTTTAGTGACCAAATCACGGCATTTGTTCCATTTTAAAAAAAAAAAGAAAAAAAATCGAATCATGGCTTTCGTTTCATTTAGGGATCATGTCATGGTTTAGGTTCTGAAGATTCATTTAGTTTAGTGAGAGACTGAGTCACAGCTCTCGTTTCATTTAAAGACCAATTAATGGCATTTGACTCCTTTGGAGACCAATTTTTGGCTTTTGAAAAGTTCTAAAACACATGGTGTCTACGTCTTGGACCATTTCCTAATTATCTTGAAGCAAACTTCAAGGTTCTTAGAAAACGCTCCAAGAGGGGCAACTGTAGACACCATATTTATTTTTATTATTTTTATTAAAAAAGGGGGGGGGGGGCTGGGAATCGCACAACGTGGGGGCCATTTCAACAATCCCAAAAACAGCACATACCCTCATCATTTCATCCGCCCACCTTCCTTTGTCTGAAATCATCATTTCATCCGCCTACCTTCCTTTGTCTGAAATTATCATTTCATCCACCCCATCTCCCACTACAAGATGCCTTGCAAAAAAAAAAGCCAAAGCAAAAAAAAACTCATCAATAAAAGGCGGAGAGGAAGAAGAAAGGAAAAAGGGAGGGGGAAGAAAGGAAGGCAGAGAGAGGGAGATTTTTAAGAAGAAAGAGGGAGAAGAGAGGGAGGAAGAAAGGGAGAATAACGGAGAATGAGATATTGATTTCTGGGTGAGGAGAGAAGAAAGAAAGAAAAAAAAACAGGAAGATTTATAAAGAAAACACAGGGAGATTAACGGAGAAGGAGAGGAGATTTCGGGAGGAAGAAGAAGATAAAGGGAGATTTCTGGGGGCTGAGGAAGCCCGCTCGTCGCCCTGAGGGTCCGCGTGCCAGCCCGACGCTCTGCGCAGTGCACTATCGGTCCGCTTATCGCACCATTGATCCGCTCATCACTCTGAAGATCTGCAGGCCAGTCCGTTCGTCACTCTGAAGATCTGCATGCCAGCCCGCTCATCACTCTGAAGATCTGCAGGCCAGTCAGCTCGTCACTCTGAAGATCTGCATGCCAGCCCGTTCGTCGCCCTGAGGACCCGCGTGCCAGCCCGCTCGTCTCCCTGAGGACCCGCGTGCCAGCCCCCGAACTGCACGATTTATCCGCTCATCGCTCTGAAGATCCTCGTGCCAGCCCTCTTATCGCCCTGAAGATCTGCATGCCAGCCCGCTCGTCACTCTGAAGATCTGCAGGCCAACCCGCTCGTCACTCTGAAGATCTGCAGGCCAGTCCGCTCGTCACCCTGAAGATCTGCATGCCAGCCCGTTCGTCGCCTTGAGGATCCGCGTGCTAGCCCGACGCCACGTGAACTGCACTATCGTCCCGCTCGTCGCCCTAAGGATCCGCGTGCCAGCCCGCTCGTCGCCCTGAGGACCCGCGTGTCAGCCCGCGAACTGCACCATTGATCCGCTCATCGCCCTGAAGATCCACGTGCCAGCCCGACGCCACGTGAACTGCACCATCGACCCGCTCGTCGCCCTGAGGATCCGCGTGCCAGCCCGACGCTCATCAACTCGGTCGTCGCCCTGAGGATCCGCGTGCCGCTCTGTTGACTCGCGTCCTGACCCAACCCGATCGCTGCAATCCGCTTTCCATTTTTTGGTATTTTTCCTAAATTATTTTAATTTAAGTCCATTCTTATTTCATTTACATGGTTTTCATCCATTTACATGTGTATTTAATTACTCTTCTTCAATTATTTGTTTAATATATACTTAATATATTTTTGTGCTAACCCATGTCTTTAGTTTATTTTATCACATCATCTCATGCATCTAGAAGCTAGTGCATCGTTTTCAAAAAAAATCATGTGCATTGGAAATTCCGATGATAGGGGATCGGAGAGGACCTCGTGATTACGAGGGCTTCAATGGTTCTCTTAGGTGAGGGTTTTTCGAGATAACCTTATCGGGATTCCGATCGGGCCTCGAAAGGCTTCAATATAAATTTTTGTCTATTCTGAAAAGTAAAAAAATGATTTTATCCATTTTTTTGAAAGATCATTTACATATCAGATCATATTTATGATTTCCTTAAAATTCCAAAAGTTTTTCTACAAATTTCATTTCTTCAAGAAAATCTTGAAAATATTTTTGAAAGAAAATCCCCTTTATCAGCAAAAGGAGCTTCAATTCCGACATGGTTTTAAAAATTTAAAAATGTTTTTTTTTAGGAAAATCTCAAACTTAATCAATAGTTGAGGTTTTTCTTACAAAATTAAACCTTGGTTAATTTCTTTAATCATGGTTTTAAAAATGAGATCCAAAAATAAAAGGAATTTAATTATTCCGACATTGTTTTCAAAAATAAAAAAATATTTTTTTTGAAGGATTTCAATTTGACCCCTACATTGACATCTTTCTAATTAAACTTAATTTTTTTTCCTCGAAACTTGCTTTTATTTAAAATCTACATATCAATAAAAGGAATTTGTTAATTCCGACATTAATTTCAAAATCCAAAAAAATATTTTCGAAAGATTTCAATTTAGTTCTTAACAATTGAGGTCTTTCCAAATTTAACTCAGTCCTTTTGAAACTTATTTTTCTTTAAATTAAAATTTATCTTTGGCAAATTATTTGTTTTAACATTTTGATTTTCAAAGTTTATTTTCGGAAGATCTCAATTCGATTATTCAACATTGAGAACTTTCTAACCAAGTTTCAATACGGATCTCATTAAATCGAATTTTCTTTAAGGGTGAATTAACCCGTAGCAAAAGGAATATTACTCCGACATTTTAACTTTTAGTTTCTAAATTATTCTCTTCTTCTTGAAAGCGTTTTGTCATTAACCCTAAAATTGATTTTCAAAAGACTTTTGTGGTACCGATTTTCGGACGTTTCGAGGGTGCTAATCCTTCCTCGAACGTAACCGACTCCCGAACCCAAAATCTGTTTTCATAGACCAATACCTGTTTGACCTAAGGTAATCTTTGTAGATTATGTTAGGTTAAATGGAGTCAAAATAGGTGGCTAACCTACCTAAACCAAATGGTTAGTGGCGACTCCTTCTCTTATTTTCTCGTTTTCAAATCTTTCTCTATTTCGCCAAATTTCCCGTCGGACGGTTTTTCAGACGTTTCGACAGATGGTGGTTAGTTGTCCTTGAGACCTCGTGAATTGAGTTTTTAAGTTTCCAAAAAGATTTTAAATATATATATATATGTATAAATATATATATATATATATCTTTTGAGTTAAAATCTAAAATCTTAACAAAATTTAGAATGGTGAAACTACGTATTTAATCTCTTTATATTATAAGGTTTTATATACTTTAGTCCATGTACTTTAATTTTATTTAATTTGATCCATGTACTCTTATAAAAGTATCAAATTAAGGACAATCAATATTTATTTTATTAAATTTAATGATATAGCACTTAGGTGATAGTATATGAAGATGTAACTAATGAAGTTAACACATGACATCCACGTTTAATTACAAGAAGGGTCTAAATCTTTAACTTTTTTTATGCAATATGTGTCCTTAAATACAATCCCTTTTTCTTATAAAAAGAAATCATAGATTAATATCTTTTAAAAAGTTAATTCATTTTTAAATCTTTATAAATGTCACTGTTAACTTTTCATCAGAATACATTATCTTATATTGTTACGTCAACACTTATCATCTGATTTAACAGAACAAATGGATACAATTAATAATTATCCTTAATTCATCACTTTTAAAAAAGTGTACATGGATCAAATTAAACAAAGTTGTAGTGTATGGACTAAAATTAATAAAACCCTATAATATAGGGACTAATGGAGTAATTTCACCATTTATAATATAACATTTCACTTTGTAACAATTCTATATATTTATACATCTATACATTTTTCTAATTGTAAGTGTTTAAAAGCAAGGGGAAGGGGGCAACGTCGCCCTTCTCTCTCTTTTTATTTTTAATTTTTTTATTCTTAGTTTCTTCTTTTCTTTTAATTTTTTAAATTTAATGAGCCCAATTATTATGGGTCTCACTTATTATTATTATTATTATACTAAAATAATATTATTTATTATAATAAAAATAAATTAATTTTAAATTTAAATTTTAATTCTATTTAATGTTGTAATAAAGATTAATATTATTAATTAATTGACAAAATCTTATTAATATAATACTATAAAAATAATGTAATACTAATAAAATTTAATTTTTTATTCAAGTCAAGTAGAGTCAAATTTAAATATGAAAAAACCCTCTCAAATTTATTTTCTTCATTCACAAAATTCAAATATAAAATCTTACTTAAAAGAATTTGAATATCATCTACTCGACTCTAATAGATATGTGGATATGTAGAGGTGTCAAATGGGCGGGTTGGGCGGGTTACGGGTTCGGGTCAATCGGATCGGGTTAATTTGACCCAAAGAAAATTTCGGGTCACACGGGTTTCGGGTCATTTGGGTTCGGGTCACACGGGTTTCGGGTTATTTGAGCTCGGGTTTTTCGGGTTTGGACCTCGGGTCATTCGGGTTTCGGGTCGTTCAAACCCGGGTTTTTCGGGTTTGACCCATGGGTCATTTGATTTTGGGTTTTTCAAATTTGTTCATTGATTCATTTTGACATGAGTCATGGGTGTAGTTTGGGTTTTTAGGTTAATTCATAAATTATTTTCATTTGAGTTTTCAATTATTTATTTAAAAAAATTAAAATTTATAAGTTAACTCTTCAATAATATATCAAGTAATCAACTAATCGAAATCAAGCAATTATTTATTGTCATCTGCTAGCACGAGTCTTCATGCACATAAATTACATACCATTAAACTTGTAATTTATAAATCTTAATTATTAAGTAACAAATTAATAAGTAACTCTTCAATCTTCAATTCTTTATGTTTTTTCTTTCCACTCTCCACTTTCTATTTCTAATTCAACAGTAAACTTTAATTTTATTAAGTTGAATCAAAATAAGTAAGTAATCAAAATAAGTAAGTAATTAAAACAAATAAAATTATGCATTACTGCTTTTTAATACTATTTATACAACATATTAACACATATATAAATGATAAAATCAAATTAAAGTATTAAATCTATAAATATATTGGGATTATATCAACTTATAATTTATGAGACATGTCTCGTGTAACATGTCACACGTTACATATGATAAGGATTAAATAGATTTTTTCAAATATAAACTATCTATCATTCTATCTCTTATTAGAAGTATAATATAATAAGAGATATTTTAAAGTATAACTTATAATTTATAAATTGTAAGACAAAGATTAAAATTTAAGAATATGAAATATGTTTTTTATTTCAATTTAATAAGACATTTATTTTTATTTTTATTTTTTAACAAATTTATTAAATAAATTTAATAATATCTAAGAATGAGAAGGTAATATATTACTTAAATAGGTTTTCGGGTTATTTCGGATTAGCCTCTCGGGTTAAACGGGTTTCGGATCAAACAGGTTTCGGGTTAATCGGGTTTCGGGTCAATCGGGTTTCGGATCGGTCGGGTTCGGGTCATTTACTTTTTTTGGTCAAATCAGGTTGGGTTAGTTTCGAATTCGGGCGGGTTGGGCGGGTTTCTCGGATCGGGTCAGCTTTTGCCACCTCTATGGATATGTTATAGAATTACATAAACTCATAGTATTATACCTTATCACTTATAATATTGATTAAAAAAAATTCATAGCGAAGCAGGGGTTATTATCTAATATCCTTTATATTTCCTTTTATTTAATCAAAATGTATTAGTAATAACGGAAAAAGAGCTTGTTTGAACAGTCTATCTTATCCCTCTTCCCCATCTCGCTTGATATGTTGATGTTTGGCTAGGTTATTTACTAACTTTTACATGTATCACAAATTTAACACCACATTTTAAACAAGTTGGTTATTTACAAATGAGTTTTTTAATTTTAAAATAATTACTATGATATGATAGATGACATGAAAGAGACACATCAGACGGGACAAAATAGATGAATCGTCTAACATTACTCATAATAATAATTTATTGAGTTTTTCTTCTTTTTTATTTTTAAATTTGAAGAGGGTTGAGGGAGTGTTTATAAGGAGGGGGGAGGAGGCAGGTTAGAAATTTTGTCTTCCATTACTGTCTTCTACTTCTCGACCAACCACAAGATCAAGAGAAAAGGATGTTATTAACAAGATAACTTATCGTGTCATAACTTATTTTAATTGTTAACCAACGGTATATATAATTAAATAAGTACTATGTCTATGTTTTATCAAATGGTACAAAGATTCTAAAGATAATATATATATATATATTTATATATATATATATATATATATATATATATCCAGTGGATTTTTAATTATCTATCTCGTGCTTGAGTTATCTATCCGGAATAGGTAGGTTGCTTCAAAAGGCCAACAGAACGGGGATGGGACCCAAAGCTTGCACGACGTTTACTCTTGTGAACCATGGTCCGTGGCGAAAAGCCAAAGTTCATTTTCATTTCAGACCTCACAGCCGGGAGGCAGGAACCAAAGAATCAGGTTCCCGACAATATCCATCCCGACTTTCTGAGTGGCAGTGCAGGATCCGGCTTTAATTGCCAAAATTTGCTCAATCACTCGTAAACGTGGGTCCTCTAGCATGACCTGTCTGCATCTTCCTCCAACAGGCATAGGCACTACTTATGGATGACAAAATTCGAGCTGCTCATGATTAAAGTTGTCCAAGTATCATACTACTCGTCTAAGTCGTGTAAGTTCGTCTGATATCTGAGAGAATTTAGACAAAATTTTTAATTTTGAGGATTAGGATTAGATAAGATTTAAAAACTCGTTTAATAAACGGACCAGACTTGGTCATAGGTAAAAAATTAAGGCCTGATCTGGCATTGCCTGAATTACTATTTATTTAATTTAAATATATTTTAATATATTTATTTTATTTGTTAATGTGGTATTTTCTTTATTTTTTCTGTATATGATATTGATATTTTCAAATATTATTAGTATTTAGACTTTGTTAACTTTGTAAAAATTATTTTAGATGATATTTTCTTAAATGTGTTGATTTATTTATATTTATATTATAAATTAATATAATTTAATTTTTAAAATTAATGTATGAAAAAAATAAAAAGGGCTTTTAGAAGGGCCTCGGACTTATATAAATATTTTAGGATCGGACTTAGACAAAAGAAGAGTTCCGATTAGTCAGGCAGGGCAAGGCCGGGCTTGAATAAGGAAATCTCTTACAAATTCTTGCATGGGTTCGGTCCGAACCCAGCCCATGGACACCTCTACTCATGATTTCTATATCGATCCACCTTGAATGAGATGGTGGTTTTTTTTTTCCTTTAGTTTAAAAAGTGGGAACGAGACGAGGCAGGTAAACAAATTTTTTTTATTTGAAAGGCAGTATGGGATTGTTTCCCTCCCAATAGAGCTACTCAAGGGCCGGGCTACCCGCCCGAACCCGAAAGCCCACTCGAAAAATGGAAAAGTTTGGACAATATTATAAGGCCTGAAGTTCGGGACTTTGGACAAAGGATGAAGTCCATTTTTAAAATGGGTCAGGCCTTGGACATAACCTTTGAAGCCCGAGCCCGGCCCGTTTTCAGGTATTATAGTTTTTATATTTTTTATTTCTATAAATATTAAATATGTATATAATATTATTATTTTAAATATTACACTTTAGATATATTTTTAATAAAAAATATAATCCTAAATAACTCTAAAGATTATTCTATAATTTTTATTTATTCTTAAAGAAAATAATGTTATAATTTTTATTTTTCTAATTTTTTAATTAAGGAAAAAAATTTGGACAGATTTTTGTACGAGCCTTGGACATAATGTCAAGGACGAATTGTCGGGTCGGGCCAGGCCTGAGCAAGCCAACTTCTTTGTCTTTCTTAAGCCAAAGCCCGGCCCAAATCCAGCTTGGCCCGGCTCATGAACACCTCTACCGCCAAGTATATATTATTATTAATGTTTTTTCTTTCTTAAATATATATATTACTACAGTTAACATAAATTAAAAAATATTTATATTAAATTTGAAAAATCGAAACCAATGTTTAAAATTATTATTTTATTTTATAAATATTGTGGAAATTATAATAAATTTGATCTATCAATTATGTCTTATACAATTTTATTTCATTAAAAATTATAAAAAGTATGTATATTGACTTTTATTATTAAAAAAATAAAATTATGTTTAATGATTAATCATAAAAGCATATTACATATTTGTATTATTGAATTTCTATTAAATATTTTTTATGAAATAAAAATAAATATTGATGGGATAGGGTGGAGATTTTAAAAAAAATTCGACGAGGTGGGGAAGATAGTGAAAAGTCAAAATTTCAAGCAGGGCAAGGTATCGGCAGGGCACAATTATAGGTGGCAATTCATGTTTCATGTTGTGTAAATGTATGTCATTAACACACATTTAGCCATACACGAACACGACACGAATAACTAATCATGTCAAGGGTATGAAACACGTACACGGAATTGTTTAATTAGCGTATAACATGACACGACACTATTAACACGGTTAACACGATTAACACGTTATGACACGACACAACACAACACGATACGATTACACGATTTCTAAAATTAATTTAAAAATAAGATTATATAATATTACTATATTAACCCTAATATACAAAATTACTTAAAATTCAATATATTTTTAATATATCAAAGGTTAAAAAGGTATTTTAATAGTTAATTTATCGTGTTTAACGGGTCGTGTAAACAGTTAAACAGATAAACCCGATTAATTAGTCGTGTTTAAGGTGTTTTATGCGTTTTAATAGTGTTTGACACGCTTAAGACATGAAACACGTTAATCTTAATCGTGTTGACATGATTAAAACACGAAAAACACTGTAAGGTTAAACACGAATACGGTTAACTTCGTATCGTCCCATGTCGTGTCAATGTGTCGTGTTCAAAATTATCAGGTCTAGGCACGATGGTGTTATAGGCAAGGCTGGGAAGGATGGGGCAGTCTTCACCCGTACCCTTCTTTATTGCCATACCTAAATCTATCTGTCGCCACAACATTGTTAGATAGTTTGGGAGTTGGTGAAAAAGAAGCAGATGAGAAGTTGAGTTGGTTTTGGGTAGACCTGACAATTTTGGATACGATATGATGATACGATACGTGAATGACACGAAATTATTGTTTTAGTGTTTAGCCTTAACGTATTCCGTGTTTTAATCGTATCATGTTTCGTGTCTTAAGCGTGTCAAACACGATTAAAACGCCTAAAACACGTAAAACATGATTACCTTTAATATAATTGAAAATATATTGAATTTTATGAATTTTTTATTTATTATTGGGATAATATAGTAATTTTAATTAATTATGTGTATTTACACGACACAAAAGCTAATCGTGTTGTGTTCGTGTCTGGCCAAATTATTGTTAATGGTACATATTTACACGATACGATACGAAAATTAATCGTGTCGTATTTGTATTTGCGTTAATGACTGTTAATGGCATATATTTACTGTCGAAAAGTCTAAAGAGCAGTCCGACGGGAAATTTGGCGAAATAGAGAAAGATTTGAGAACGAGAAAATAAGAAAAGGAGTCGCCACTAACCATTTGGTTTAGGTAGGTTAGCCACCTATTTTGACTCCATTTAACCTAACATAATCTACAAAGATTACCTTAGGTCAAACAGGTATTGGTCTATGAAAACAGATTTTGGGTTCGGGAGTCGGTTACGTTCGAGGAAGGATTAGCACCCCCGAAAGTCTTTTGAAAATCAATTTTAAGGTTAATGACAAAATGTTTTCAAGAAGAAGAGAATAATTTAGAAACTAAAAGTTACAATGTCGGAGTAATACTCCTTTTGCTATGGGTTAATTCACCTTTAAAGAAAATTTGATTTAATGAGATCTGTATTTAAACTTGGTTAGAAAGTTCCCAATGTTGAATAACCAAATTGAGAATTTTCGAAAATATTAAAACAAATAATTAGCCAAAGATAAATTTTAATTTAAAGAAAAAAATAAGTTCGAAAAGGACTGAGTTAAATTCGTGAAAGACCTCAATTGTTAAGAACTAAATTGAAATATTTCGAAAATATTTTTGGGTTTTGAAATTAATGTCGGAATTACCAAATTCCTTTTATTGATATGTAGATTTTAAATAAAAGCAAGTTTCGAGAGAAAAAAAAATTAAGTTTAATTAGAAAGATTTCAATGTAGGGGTCAAATTGAAATCCTTCAAAAATATTTTTTTATTTTTGAAAACAATGTCGAAATAATTAAATTCCTTTTATTTTTGGATCTCATTTTTAAAACCATGATTAAAGAAATTAACCAAGGTTTGATTTTGTAAGAAAAACCTCAACTATTGATTAAGTTTGAGATTTTCCTAAAAAAAACATCTTTAAACTTTTTAAAACTATGTCGGAATTGAAATTTCTTTTGCTGATACAGGGGATTTTCTTTCAAAAATATTTTCAGGGTTTTCTTGAAGAAATGAAATTTGTAGAAAAACTTTTGGAATTTTAAGGAAATCATAAAATATGATGTGATATGCAAATGACCTTTTAAAATAATGGATAAAATCATTTTTTTATTTTTTTTTAAAATAGACGGAAATCTATATTGAGGCCTTCCGAGGCCCGATCTGTCACGCCCCGACCCGCCTAGGTCGGCCACGTGGCAACCGCCGCGCTGCCTCGAAGTACGTGCCGGCCGGTCACGCACCAGAAGCACCGCAAGGCATTGAAATGGATACCATCGCTGCAAAACAGCTAAAACTTTAATTAAAAATCTTTTAATAAAATAATAATCCTTAAAGTGCACCAGTGGATTAATTTTAAAAGAATACCTACACAGCGGAAACTACTAAGCCTCAGCCACCGACGCTTCCTAGTGAGCCTCCTTTCTAAAGCTGACTCCGTATGCGAATCTGCATCCATCCACAATGGAATACAGGTGAGTGACAGAGATTCAATGAGTCTCCATCAGGGTTAGGGAAAACAGGGATAATCCAAAATATAACAATAAAATAATTTAAATCAAAACTTTGTTTTCAACACTTCCCGTATCAAAATCTTCGGGAGTGAATATAATAAATTTTTGTTTTCAAAATCTCCTTTGAAGTTCTCCAAAGGGGTATAGATTTTAAAACCTTTTAAAATAAAATAATTATATAATTATGGGCTGGCACCTAATACACTGAAGGCACGACTGGCCGGTCGTATGCCTTACTGCACCGAGGGCTATCTCTTCTCTCTTTATAATCATTTTCTCTTTGTCTCATACACTAGCCCGTTCCCTCGGTGGTGCCTCACTGTGGTGGAACACAGTGAACTGGAGCTCTGGCGAGTTTCCCTACGCGCCTCTCCCAACCAGGCTCGACTCACCGTGCCCCTCGATAGGCGGTCCACGGCTGAGTATCATGCATGCTCTCAAACTCGGTCCACGCTCCCGTAAATTGGAGCCCCGAGGAATCCCACTCAATCACTCCTCTTCCAGGGGCATCGTACCCCAATAATAATAATAATAATAATAATAATATTTCTTATATAAATATTAAAACATGTAAACACACACAAATTTTATATTTTTAAAATCATCCCACCCCCATAAGTGGGCGTATCACAAAACAAAATAAAAAGTGTGTGTCGTGGATTACCCTTATCCCAAAACCGTTGTAAAACCTTTTTAAAACAATTTATGTTTTTAAAACATTTTGCCCTAGTGGCTAAGCACTGAAAACTAAGCCACTCACAGTAGTGGGAGAATCGTATACTCCCAAGCGCTCCATGTAGTTTAACCTCCGGTGCATCGCCGCATTCGATTATCCGGAGCCCTAGTACACGGAAATATACATTAGCATTCATAACCACAATTTATGAATGCACCTATGAGGCTCTAATATGACCTATGACTGGGTTTGGATGTGATTCGGGGCTTAGAAAAGTGTACAGGAGGTTCCGGGGTAAAAAATTGGACACTTGGTGAAAAATTACGAAAATACCCCTGGGGGTCCATGGGCTACTCGGGCGGGGCCCGACACTTAGAAAAGTGTCCGGGAGGTTTCGGGGCTAAAATCGGACTATCGGTGAAAAATTATCAAAATGCCCCCCGGGGGCCCGTGGGCCCCACACCCGGACTAGGCTGGGCCCCACACGGGTTGGGCCAAATTCTACTCGAAATCGGGCTCAAAAAGCCCTCCTATGAGATATTTATACATTATAATGATATAATATATAAATATCTAAGATATAATAATATTATATATAAATATCTAAATATATTAATATAATATATAAATATCTTTTAATATAATAATAATATATTCAAAATATCTAAACAGGGACTCGATCGGCCAGTTCTTCGGCCGGTCTCTTCCCCGATTTTCGCACTCGTTTCTCCTCCTTTCGACGTACAAACTTAGAGAGGCGATCCTCATGGCATCCACAACGGATATGCCGAGGCAGAAACGAGAAACACCGGTCCAATTTTCCCGTAGACCGAGATTTAGCCCAAATTGACTAAATTTCCGATTTACTCACACCCGGTGCTCAAAAATGCATAAAAACGGAATGGGACGTAGAATAAGGTGAATACTATAACCCACTAAAAACTCACCTTATTCCACCGGCCCAAAATCCACTTATTTGAGTTTAAAGATCTAATCCGGTTAAAAGCTGAAAACTTGGATCTAGGCTAAACCGATGCATGGATGCGCGTGCAAACTTAACATAACGTAGATCGAGGTGAGAAGAACAACATACTGGAAACTCACCTTGATCTGATAGCCGGGCATGTCCCACTTTGCCAATTGTCCAAAATGCCTCCGGTCGGCTCCAGAGAGAAAAGAAGAAAAAGAAAGAAAAAGAAAAGAAAAAATGAAAGAAAAGGTTCGGCCCCTCCCCTATTTATAGGGGAGCCCGACGCCGGGTCCACTCGGGCCCCGGGTCAAACTTTTTCCCCTTTTTTCAACTTTCTTCCATTTTTACCCATTGGCTAAATCCTTTGATTTCTTGTGCCAATGGGGCCCATAATAAATTTCTAGGGACTTATTTGGAGGTCTTTTTGGCATTTACTAATTTCCATGCATGGTCACCAATCTTATCTTCCAACTACGTCTTGTCTTACGCCTATCTTCTCTTCAAACTTGACACAGCCGGACCGACATATTGTTTAGTTGATACGCTATCTTATACTATGCCGTTTGTACGAAAAGTCGTGCTAGGTCCGGGTGTGTCAACTCTCCCCTCCTTCTAAAATTTCGTCCTCGAAATTAAATAAAGTGCCTTGGGGAGGTTCGGCTTCCACTTGAAGCCCTAATCATTTTCGAATAGTGTTAGCATCACTATTCGCCGCTGACGTTCGCCGCGCTTCCGCTGCGCACTCTGATCATTCATTCCCTCAAGAGTGGTTTCATCACTCTTCCACTCTTGAGTTTGAACCTCATCTTTTCCTTAATATAGCCTACCCTTATCTATTCACGGGTTAGGCTTTCTTCACTCCATTCGTGTTTACTCGATCTTCTCGCTTTGTTCTTGTTTCATCCTCCAAGTCTCTCTTTTCGAGACTATCTTTTTGTTGTTTCTGAGGTTCCATACCTCTTACTCTTCTTAGGAGTTCTTATCCTTTTCATTACCATTGCCTCTCACTTCGAGGCCATCACTCGATGTGTTGCTCGTTGTTTCGTGGTCTTGTACTCATCCTTATAACCAAGTTATCGGGAAAGATCTTAGCTTAACTCCCTCGCCTCCACGGCGAGGATGCGATGAGTTAATTGTCTTTCCGCCCTACCTCGGTCTTGCTTCTTTGTTTCGTTTCTTACTTCCATTCTCTCTCTTAATGGCGTATGAGTCGAGCTCTAGTACACGCTGGCCCACACTGGCCACATCATAACTGAGGAATCAGAGATCATGCCCTCTCGGCTCTCACAAGCTGACCCACTCTCTGACCGCCCATCATAATCACAAATAGGGCCCTCGGCCCATCACATCTCATCTCTCCTCCTCATAAGGACGGAGAACTCCGGGTGGCCTCATGCACACCGCAATCATGTACAGGGCCGGTCCTCTCAAGTGGTCATCACAGAGATCCTCAAGATCTCGATCTCTGATCCTTTCTCTCATAGGGACGCCTCACATGGCTCCCAGATCATCACACTTGAGCCTCGACTTCATACCCATCCATACCATTCCTCTAGCCTCTTAGGCTCTCTCTCTCATCTATCACTCCCTTGGAGTGTTCACTTTAGGAGGTGTCGCACGTTTCTCTTCCTTTTGACTTCTGTCCTTCACATTAGCTCCTTTGCTAATGGTCGATCTCTTTTCCTTTCTTCTCGTCAATAATAGTTTCTGGGGTTTCCATATCCCCATCTCTGACCTTTTCTTCCTTTCATTCACCCACGTCCATTGCGGGATCCACATTTCTCTTGCCTTCTTGTCAGCACGAGACCAGGCCAATCACGCATGTCAACCCGTACGATATCCTTTGTAGCTTCATTATCTTCGCATTCTTCTCTCTTGAGGTATCTTGTTATTCATTTAACTTGACCTTCTCTTTGGTCTTTTGCCACCACTAAGCATCACTTACAGCTCTTGTTATCTTTATGCCCTTTTTCCTTAGGGTCATCTCCATACCTTTTCTCTTATCCAGACTTTTTATCTTAATCCACGTGACCCTTCACGTTGTATCCAAGGTTTCCTTTACCTTGGCTCCATTCTTTCTTTCTCTTTGCTTTTCAAATATGGGTTTTCTTTCTCTTATCCATCTTCGGCTCTTAATCCATCGATATTTCTCCTTTGTCTTTCGATGCCATGGTTTATTTATCGTGGGCACACCTTTCTCTATCCTCCATTACCTTTCTATCTTGCCCACGCCAAGCTGACTCCATCTTAGCTTGGTTTGACTTTCATCTCCCACATCCTTTCTTCACTTATCATTCTTCGGGGAGTTTATCCTCAAAGTTAGTTTACTCCCCTCCTTCTAAAAGATTTAACTTATCCTCCATATTCTTCAACCTTTTACTTTTAATTCCTTCTATCTCACTCTACCTTTTTGGTTCTCCACCTTTCATCTCTTTCGGTTCTAATCATTATTCTGATTTATCCTTAATCACCTTTTTGTCTTCTCCAGTTTCAATTATCACCATATTCATCCTTGTGTTTGTCCTCACTTCCTTTACTTATCATTTTCTTTCATTCATCCTTTGCTTGTATCATCCACTATCACCCCTTATCCATTGGGATGTGATCATCTTCCGTCACTCGTTTCCTACGAGTGCTCCTTCTCTTATGGTTTCTCCAATTTTTCTTTCTATCCAATCTCCTTATCTCTTCTTTTATCATCTAACAAATCAGGGGTTTTCCTTTCCCTTCTTTTCACCAATTTGTCTCCTTGACCCCTTTCTTGCTTCTCAACTCTGGCCTCCAATAATCCTTGTTTATTCTTTCTTTTCCTTGATTTATTCATTTTATGATGTAGTGCCTTGACTTGACTCGAGTTTGGGGTCCATTATGCACGACTTTCTTTAACTAACATCCGTTTCTAAATCTTTTATTCACTTTTTTTTTATTCCTTAGGTCTTTCTTAGTCTTCTTTCTAAGTTTCTTTTATTCTCTTTTTCATGTTCTTCTTTAATCTAGCTCTAAGTTACTCGCCTAGGTTTTGTCTCTAACCCTAGTTTCTTAGTCTTATTCTTATACTAATCCTGGTCAGCCATTTGGAGTTATTAACCTATGGTTCATTATGACATTATCGCTATTTAAGGTTATAGTTTTCTAGTGATGTGTTATACTTTTCCTCTTTTAAGGCTCTATTCCTAGTTAACAAAACTTAGTTCATCAACTGAACTAAGTCTCTCTTTCTTTTAGACCTTGTTATTCTTTTATTAACCTAGGATCTTCTTTTACCTAGGGTTTTCATACTTTCTTTCTTCATTAAGAAAGCCTCCGCACTACATCACCACATTTCTTGATCCTTTGATTAAGGGTTCGCGTTTCTTCTCCTTTCCTCTTCTTCTTTCTCGCCAATTTCATCTGATGATGTCTTCTCAATCTTCGAAGAACGTTCTTTTCGTGCCCTTCATTCGCACATATGCAAGCATTCCCATCATTGCCGTGCGTTACACTCTTTCTTTGCTTACTTTCTTCCCATTCATTTTGTTCTGAATCATTTCTTATTATCCTTTAGGGGTCTCCTCCTCCTTACTTTCTTTATTCCACTTCTTCCATCTTCATTTCCTTTCTCTTTTATCCATTATCCTTCTCATCATTGGTATCCAATGGTCGGACAAGTAGTAACAGATGTACTACTCGTTGACCACTTGGATGTAATCTCCTTTCATTCTTTCATTCTCCATCGTGTCATCCTTGCCTTATTCCTCCTCATCGTTTCCCAAGAATAGCTTCTCTCTTATTCTCTTTCCTTACTCTTCCTTTTTGCCATCCTTGAATCCTTTGGGGTTTCCTCTTATCAATCCTTTCCTTTGGGTGGTATGTCTCACCCCTTACACCCCACAGTGTAAGAATAATTGAAGTTAGCTAGCCCTTGCTGCCACTTCTCTCACTTCGTGCTCACTCCTCGGAGCATTATCCAGGCAATCTGTGGGCTTATCCCACCAGACTTGTCAACCTGTGGGATCTTCGGCAATCACTTGTCTTCATCTCCACTTGATGCTCTGTGAACTCCTTCTCGATCCTTCATCTGGTTGTGCGGGTGCTTCATCTCACGTCCTGAGGTTTTTGGTCAACCACATCCTCCGTGATTGACTTCTTTGATTTCAGTCACCTTAACCATATTCTCTCTTCAAAGCTACACACCGATGGTGTAGAAAACGAGAGAAGTGAGGTTAGCGTTCACGCACGTTATACCCACCTTGGCCTCGTTCTAGTTGTATCATTTCCTCCCAAATCTTACACATCACTAGTGTAAAGAATTGGAGCAACGCATCTAATTTACGTTTGACACTCGCTGCTTTACTAGCGAGTCTCGATGTTCACAACTTCAAGATTGAACATCGAAGATTGTGGGCATCGAACCAGTTTCACTACTGGTAAGCCTCTAACTAGGCTTCGTTAGAAATTCGGACGAAACATTATCTATCTCATCATCTCAAGGGAAATACAGTCCCTTGCACAGTTTGGCTGTCGAGTAGAAGGAATATTAAAAATTGAAATTTTCAGTTTGGGGAGTTTCTTGGAAAACGTGCCTTGCTTGCACGAATCTCGAGGGAGAAGGTGGTCGTGATGTCTTTCACTTAAAGACCACACTCGAGAACACTATATGGTGGCTTGCTGCTAAAGAAGGTATTCTAAGAGTAGGTTGGATCATTTATGACGCCTTCGAGTAGCTACATACTCGAACTCTTGAATTTTAAACCTATTTAATCCACTGGCTTCGAAAACATTTGAAAACATTTTGAAAATATTTTATATGTTTTGAAAATCATCAGAATCTTTTAATCGCTCTGATACCAATCAAATTGTCACGCCCCGACCCGCCTAGGTCGGCCACGTGGCAACCGCCGCGCTGCCTCGAAGTACGTGCCGACCGGTCACGCACCAGAAGCACCGCAAGGCATTGAAATGGATACCATCGCTGCAAAACAGCTAAAACTTTAATTAAAAATCTTTTAATAAAATAATAATCCTTAAAGTGCACCAGTGGATTAATTTTAAAAGAATACCTACACAGCGGAAACTACTAAGCCTCAGCCACCGACGCTTCCTAGTGAGCCTCCTTTCTAAAGCTGACTCCGTATGCGAATCTGCATCCATCCACAATGGAATACAGGTGAGTGACAGAGATTCAATGAGTCTCCATCAGGGTTAGGGAAAACAGGGATAATCCAAAATATAACAATAAAATAATTTAAATCAAAACTTTGTTTTCAACACTTCCCGTATCAAAATCTTCGGGAGTGAATATAATAAATTTTTGTTTTCAAAATCTCCTTTGAAGTTCTCCAAAGGGGTATAGATTTTAAAACCTTTTAAAATAAAATAATTATATAATTATGGGCTGGCACCTAATACACTGAAGGCACGACTGGCCGGTCGTATGCCTTACTGCACCGAGGGCTATCTCTTCTCTCTTTATAATCATTTTCTCTTTGTCTCATACACTAGCCCGTTCCCTCGGTGGTGCCTCACTGTGGTGGAACACAGTGAACTGGAGCTCTGGTGAGTTTCCCTACGCGCCTCTCCCAACCAGGCTCGACTCACCGTGCCCCTCGATAGGCGGTCCACGGCTGAGTATCATGCATGCTCTCAAACTCGGTCCACGCTCCCGTAAATTGGAGCCCCGAGGAATCCCACTCAATCACTCCTCTTCCAGGGGCATCGTACCCCAATAATCATAATAATAATAATAATAATAATATTTCTTATATAAATATTAAAACATGTAAACACACACAAATTTTATATTTTTAAAATCATCCCACCCCCATAAGTGGGCGTATCACAAAACAAAATAAAAAGTGTGTGTCGTGGATTACCCTTATCCCAAAACCGTTGTAAAACCTTTTTAAAACAATTTATGTTTTTAAAACATTTTGCCCTAGTGGCTAAGCACTGAAAACTAAGCCACTCACAGTAGTGGGAGAATCGTATACTCCCAAGCGCTCCATGTAGTTTAACCTCCGGTGCATCGCCGCATTCGATTATCCGGAGCCCTAGTACACGGAAATATACATTAGCATTCATAACCACAATTTATGAATGCACCTATGAGGCTCTAATATGACCTATGACTGGGTTTGGATGTGATTCGGGGCTTAGAAAAGTGTACAGGAGGTTCCGGGGTAAAAAATTGGACACTTGGTGAAAAATTACGAAAATACCCCTGGGGGTCCATGGGCTACTCGGGCGGGGCCCGACACTTAGAAAAGTGTCCGGGAGGTTTCGGGGCTAAAATCGGATTATCGGTGAAAAATTATCAAAATGCCCCCCGGGGGCCCGTGGGCCCCACACCCGGACTAGGCTGGGCCCCACACGGGTTGGGCCAAATTCTACTCGAAATCGGGCTCAAAAAGCCCTCCTATGAGATATTTATACATTATAATGATATAATATATAAATATCTAAGATATAATAATATTATATATAAATATCTAAATATATTAATATAATATATAAATATCTTTTAATATAATAATAATATATTCAAAATATCTAAACAGGGACTCGATCGGCCAGTTCTTCGGCCGGTCTCTTCCCCGATTTTCGCACTCGTTTCTCCTCCTTTCGACGTACAAACTTAGAGAGGCGATCCTCATGGCATCCACAACGGATATGCCGAGGCAGAAACGAGAAACACCGGTCCAATTTTCCCGTAGACCGAGATTTAGCCCAAATTGACTAAATTTCCGATTTACTCACACCCGGTGCTCAAAAATGCATAAAAACGGAATGGGACGTAGAATAAGGTGAATACTATAACCCACTAAAAACTCACCTTATTCCACCGGCCCAAAATCCACTTATTTGAGTTTAAAGATCTAATCCGGTTAAAAGCTGAAAACTTGGATCTAGGCTAAACCGATGCATGGATGCGCGTGCAAACTTAACATAACGTAGATCGAGGTGAGAAGAACAACATACTGGAAACTCACCTTGATCTGATAGCCGGGCATGTCCCACTTTGCCAATTGTCCAAAATGCCTCCGGTCGGCTCCAGAGAGAAAAGAAGAAAAAGAAAGAAAAAGAAAAGAAAAAATGAAAGAAAAGGTTCGGCCCCTCCCCTATTTATAGGGGAGCCCGACGCCGGGTCCACTCGGGCCCCGGGTCAAACTTTTTCCCCTTTTTTCAACTTTCTTCCATTTTTACCCATTGGCTAAATCCTTTGATTTCTTGTACCAATGGGGCCCATAATAAATTTCTAGGGACTTATTTGGAGGTCTTTTTGGCATTTACTAATTTCCATGCATGGTCACCAATCTTATCTTCCAACTACGTCTTGTCTTACGCCTATCTTCTCTTCAAACTTGACACAGCCGGACCGACATATTGTTTAGTTGATACGCTATCTTATACTATGCCGTTTGTACGAAAAGTCGTGCTAGGTCTGGGTGTGTCACGATCGGAATCCCGATAAGGTTATCTCGAAAAACCCTCACCTAAGAGAACCATTGAAGTCCTCGTAATCACGAGGTCCTCTCCGATCCCCTATCATCGGGATTTCCAATGCACATGATTCTTTTAAAAAAACGATGCACTAATTTCTAAATGCATGAAATGATGGGACAAAATAAACTAAGGACATAGGTTATCACAAGAAATATATTAAATATATATTAAACGAATAATTAAAGATGCATGAACTTAATTTCTAAAATGACATAAATGATATCAATGGTCCTAAGCAGAATGGCATGAATTAAAATGCTAATGGTCCTGAGCTAAATGGCATATTAAAATATTAAAGGACCTAAGCTAAATGACATATTAAAATGTTAATGGGTTTAAGACTAAAATGGACTTGATTCTAAAATGCAAATGGGCCTAGTTTCTATATGGTATAAATTAAGTGAGATGCACTTAGACTAAAATATGAATGGGCCTAATCCTAAAATGTAAATAGGCCTAAATAACAATGAGACAAATGAAATATGCATGACCTATATTGGAATGACCTAAAATAAATATGTATGGACTTAATTAAGACAAATTAAATATGCATAAATTTAAATTGGAATGATATTACTTAATTGTGCATAGGTCTAAATTAAGCATAAAAAAAATCAAAATTAAAAAATGTAAATTAAATCAATTTTGGAAAATACCAGAAAAAATGGAAAAGGGTTTGTTGCGATCGGGTCGGGTCAGTGCGCGGGTCAACACGCGGGTCACTGTAGCGGGTCACTGTCACTGTGCGGGTCAACACGCGGATCAGCAGGGTTTTAATGAAGGTGAAAAGTCTTTTTTATCCTCCTGAGTATAAAAACACCTTCAGAAACTGTTTTTAACCTTTTTTTTTTTTAGCCTTCACTCTCTCTCTCTACACGAAATTTTTTTCTCTCTCTCTCTACAAACATAAACAAATCCAGAAAATCAACCCCAAACGGATCAAAACCAACCTTTAAACCCAGAAAATTATGAACTTTCGAAGAACACCAAGAACAATTTTTCTCTACAAACACTATTAAACCCAGAAAATCAACCCTAAATGGATTAAAACCAACTTTCAAACCCAGAAAATTATGATCTTTCGAAGAACACCAAGAACAATTTTTTTCTCTACAAACACTATTAAACCCAGAAAATCAACCCTAAATGGATCAAAACCAACTTTCAAACCCAGAAAATTATGATCTTTCGAAGAACACCAAGAACATCAAGAACAATTTTTCCAAATTTTATCTTCTGAACCACGAAATTAGCCACAATCTCCCCAAACCGACCCTCCTTGGTCCCCTAAACACGAATCAAACCTTCGATTTGTCAAATTTCAAGCCTAAAAATCCAGATCTAACTTTCAATTTTTTAAAAAAAAAAAAACCTAAAAAAAAAAACTTCTTAAATTTTTTTTCTTTTCTTCTTTTTTTCTCTCCTTTCTCCCCAACAATCTTTTCTTGCCATCCCCCCCTTGCAATCTCTTCTTGCCTCCCCTTTTATAGATGATGAATTTATGTGGGGTGGTTGAAAAAATGATTTTGTGAGTTGAAAATGATGAGTGGGATGGTTGAAATGATGATTTTGTGAGTTGAAAATGATGAGTGGGGTGGTTGAAAAAATGATTTTGTGAATGGGTGTTGAAAATGATGAGTGGGGTGGTTGAAAAAATGATTTTGTGAATGGGTGTTGAAAATGATGAGTGGGATGGTTGAAAAAATGATTTTGTGAGTTGAAAATGATGAGTGGGGTGGTTGAAAAAATGATTTTGTGAGTTGAAAATGATGAGTGGGGTGGTTGAAATGATGGTTTTCAATTTTTTTATTTTTTATTTTATTTATTTTATTTTATTATTTTATTATTATTTATTATTATTATTATTTTTAATATGGTGTCTACAGTTGCCCCTCTTGGAGTGTTTTCTAAGAACCTTGAAGTTTGCTTCAAAATAATTAGGAAATGGTCCAAGACGTAGACACCATGTATTTTAGAACTTTTTCAAAAGCCAAAAATTGGTCTCCAAACGAGTCAAATGCCATTAATTGGTCCTTAAATGAAACGAGAGCTGTGACTCAGTCTCTCACTAAACTAAATGAATCTTAAGAACCTAATCCATGACATGATCTCTAAATGAAACGAGAGCCATGATTCGATTTTTTTTTTTTTAAAAATATGGAACAAGTGCCGTGATTCGGTCGCTAACTGCAACGAGAACTGTGATTCGGTCTCCCAATGAACTAAATAAATCTTGAGAACCTAAAATAGGTCTCTGAATGAAACAAGAGCCATGACTTGGTCTCAAAAAATGTAATGAGTGCTGTGATTCGGTCACTAAAATGGAACAAGTGCCGTGATTAGGTCACTAACTGCAATGAGAACCGTGATTCGGTCTCCCAATGAACTAAATAAATCTCGAGAACCTAAAATAGGTCTCGGAATGAAACAAGAGCCATGACTTGGTCTTAAAAAATATAATGAGTGCCGTGATTCGGTCACTAAAATGGAACAAGTGCAGTGATTCGGTCACTAACTGCAACGAGAACCGTGATTCGGTCTCCCAATGAACTAAATAAATCTCGAGAACCTAAAATAAGTCTCGGAATGAAACAAAAGCCATGACTTGTTCTCAAAAACTGTAATGAGTGCCGTGATTCGGTCACTAAAATGGAACAAGTGTCGTGATTCGGTCACTAACTGCAACGAGAGCCGTGATTCGGTCTCCCAATAAACTAAATGATCCTCGAGAACCTAAAATAGGTCTCAGAATTAAACAAGAGCCATGACTTGGTCTTAAAAAATGTAATGAATGCCGTGATTCGGTCACTAACTGCAACAAGTGCCGTGATTCGGTCTCCCAATGAACTATTAAATTGTGAGAACCTAAACTAGGTCTCAAAATGAAACAAGAGCCATGATTTGGTCTCTTAAATGAAACGAGTGCCGTGATTCGGTCACTAAGTGAAATAACAAACCATAAGAACCTAAACTAGGTCTTAAAAATGAAGCAAGAGCCATGATTTGGCCTCCTAAACGAAATGAGTGCCGTGATTCGGTCACTAACTGCAATGAGAGCCGTGATTCGGTCTCCCAATAAACTAAATGAACCGCGAGATCCTACGATGGGTCTCAGAATGAATCAAAAGCCATGATTTGGTCTCTAAATGAAACAATAGTCGTGATCTCAAATGATTGAATTTCGTTTTCAAAGGCTTGTCATTTCCATTCATTCTCCTCATGCCATAATCATCATTTTTCATTAATTTCTTTCTAAGAAAAATATCATGAACTTCTAATGCATGTAAGATGTCACGTGCATGGATGCATGGATGCATTTATGCTTGATTCAAAGTTGAATTTAAAAGGAGAGTGATTCTTATTGGACTTCCCTGTTTTTGCTATTTGCCCCAACACTCAGTCCTTTTGTTCGGTCAGTAGAGCTTGAGTCTATCTTTGGTCCTGATCTTGACTTTCTTTGGCATTCCCTTTGCCCCATTCACATCTTGAATTTTTTCTGACATAGACATCAATAAAGGTTCAAAATTCATATGTGCATCAAGTCAAATTTCAATTTCACATCTAAATCAATGAACTTGATAATGATCAAAAATTGCTTTACACTTAAGCACTCTTTATTTAAGAAAACATCAAATTGCAAAGCATTCAAATATCTATTATTCATCTTTTGAAATTCAGATCTCTTGAAAGTTGGTGATTGCTTTTCAAAATATCCTTGTATGTGAACAGGCTATTTTATATTCCTAAATGGGTTTCCATAGTAATGGGTTCCAAAGAGGCTATTTATTGTCTCATGAAAAAGGGAATTTCAATATCTTTTCATCTAGGCTTACAATTAACTTTCTTTTTTTTTTTGAAAATCACACTTTTTTTAAATATGACTTGAAAACAAGATCAAGTTGATGCTTGCTTAATCTCTTAACCTGACAATCTTGATATGAGTCAAAACTTGGACATGAAAGGCTTGAGGATTTTGTGATATTGGCATCAAAGAAAGGTGTGACCCAACTTTCCATATTTAGAGTTCAAAAAGATATCTCATCTTATGGGGTTTATCATTTTTGGATGCCCCAAGTGGTATTGCTCATTTCTAAAACTCACTTTGCTGTCTTAGTCAAATCTCGGGTGATCTCCTGAATTCTCATTTCTGCTCTAGACTGCCCTTTCGAGTTTTCACCATAGAGCCACATCATTTCATTTCTTTTTCTTCTTTTTTTCTTCTTCTCTTTTTTTTAATGACTGCCTCATCATGCACAAGAAAATTCAAAATTCATTCAAATAGCCTTTTAAAAAAATGGTTCAGTGTAAAAAAAACATTCTTCTAAAGCAATGCTCCTCAATTAAAGTATCCACACTCGATCAAAATGGACTTTTCAAGGCACGTAATGTAGGCCATGGTTGAGAGTTCATAAAGAAAGGATAAACCGGCCCAAGAAGTATTTCAAGGTAACTGAATCAAGGGTCACTTTTCGGCCATATGAGGAATTCTTTTTTTTTTATGCTTGATTTCTCATTTGCCTCTATCCCATTAGTCTTTTCATTTCAATTTGTCATTTCTTTCTTTTCTCTTTTTTCTTTGACAACATGAGTTCAAGGATATTCTTATCAAGCAATTCTTCATCATTTTGGGACATCATTTCCTTAGCCTGGATGCAAGAGTGTTCCATCTTTTACTCGAATGCTTTCTTTGTGTTTGCCCCCAGTGTGAGGGGTGACCCTTGATTAGGTTCATTAGAAAAAATATTCATTAGGCTCAAAGGGGACAGCAATGGATAATTTTCTCAAAGTGAAGGGGATATGAAAAATGGTCATTTGTCTTCTCAAGTATGGCTATCTTCATCGAAAAGCAATACCTTAGAAAAACGTTACTTTGAAAAGCAATAATAATTTTTTTTGAAAGCTTTTGAAAACTTTGTTCAAAATCCTAAAACATCACATGCATGATGATGCAATCAACTTTCTTCTTTTTATTCTTTTTTTCTTTTTTTTTCTTTTTCATCATGAGAATTTCACGAAAGATGACATTTCCACCCTTTTCAAATTATAACTAAGGCAATCAATCTAAGCAATTTGTCTCGATAGCAAAGAGATATCTGGACCTTACAAAGTGACTTTGGTCTTTCTGATCATTTTGTCCCCAAAGGTGGGTGAATGAACACCTTGGCAGCAAAGGTTACTTATTTTCAAGAAAATCAAGGTGAGCTAATTTTGAAACAAGAAGGTAATGTGTTCAAAAGTCATTTCATTTCAATCGCTTTTGAGTTTCAAGGAAATTGGGAAGCATATGGGCATTATGAATTCAAAGAACATGGTTGATTTCAAGACAAGGAAGCAATGAATTCAAAATTCTAGCGTAGTTTTGACACATTTCAAAATGTCACTTTTTAAAGTTAGGCAAGCATCTTGTTAAACAATCATTTTTGTTTATAACCCAGATGAAAAATATTGACTCTCTCAAATGGTTTTCAAGGTTTATGCCTCATTCTTACTTCGAGTTTCAATTTTTAAGATTTTATTCAAAAGTCAATGAATGGCAAGAAAGATGGTTTGAAGGACTTGTTAAGAATTACTTCTGAAAGTAATCACCAACTTTTCATGAGATCCTTTTTTTTAAAAAAAATTCACTTTTTCTCTTTTTTTTTTCAAATGTGACAATGGAAAATGGATAACACAAATCATTTTTTTTTAAATCATGTAATCCAAAAGAAGTCAATATTTACAATGATAATCCAAAGTTAAAACATCATGACATGATTTTTCAAAATCTAAAGTTTACCTTTTAAATTCAAAAATCTAAAACTTATTGCTTTCAAGTGACACTATGTACAAGGCTAACAAAAAGTAACTTTTTGTACAAGAGTGAAAAGGATTAGAAATTGCTCTGCTTGGCATATTGTCCCTAGAACTCTGTATCTTGCAATTGTCTAGCTTGAAGTTGCCACGAAAAGGTTGCCCTTTTGATGCAAGATGTATAAAACAAAGCCCTTAAAATCCTTCCAATGCCCTTGGGCATAAGCATCAGAGTCTGATTCTATTGCTACTTATAGAATCCATCAATGAGAACTTGCTGTTGTCCCCACACAAATAGGTAAGGCACCCTAACTGAATCCTAGCTCGATCCCATTTGGGAAGCTTAACTGGCCCGACTTGATCAATGCTTGCACCTTCCACTGCTTTCAATCTTTCCTCCAACATACTCAACATTTTGTTATCAACAGATGTTTCTTTGGAATTCTCCGGATCAAGTACCACCGGGTTTGCTGAAGTTGTACCAGCATTAGTGGTTGGAACGTGGGTAGGTTGGGTAGTTTGAGTGGGCAGGTGGTGTAGATGAACCCACTAGCATTAGGTTCGGTAGGTGGTGGAGGCGGGTAAGAATATGCCCCATATGGCGGTGGAGGTGGGTACTAATTTTGAATATCGGGCACAGTCGGTGGAATAGGAATGTTGAGTGTTGGTAGGTTTTGCTGGGTTGTCTCGGGCGTATACCCTGGAGCATGAATTGGTGTCCCAGTATGAATAGGTGTATTCTCTCTGACCATCCTACTCAATTCACTGATCTTTTCCATAGCCTCATTCAGCTTGTTTGTCAGATCCTCATTAGTCCGTTTCAGATTTTCCATCTCTGTATTCTGTTCTGCCATTTTTCGTCCCCGTAATCTAGTGTAGTATCGGGGATCTTGGGACGCTATCTTGAAACCTTTAATTATTACAAACATGAATCAGGATATTTATTATGAAAATAATGAGATTATGATGATGCAACAAATGATGTAAAAGATTAATGCATGTAATGATAAAAATCTATTCGCATCAATTAAACCATAAAACAAAATTGACCATTAAACGAGGCTATCATCCATCATCCCCAAATATTATCTTGCTCCTTCTGACTTTGTCCACTGGCCATGATCAATTTCCCTTTATATTTTTTTTTTGTTTTTTTTGTGTGAATGAAACCTTAAAATAAAACGCAGAAAATGGGAAAGAAAACACAGAAAGAATAACCAATCAGTATGATCAATGTTCAATTAAATGGATATATGCTACGAAACAAGAGCATGCATATACGTGAATAACTCAGATGATGCATGCACAATGAGGCCCATCCATAACAAATTTATCACAAAGATATCCGATCATTTCAGAAGTGGGAAAAGAAAGCTCAAGATCATCAAATAAGACATCATCTCATAGAAATCTATAATTATTTATAATGCCTTAATGTTCCAAATTCACTCTTAACCCAATTTCCTATTCTTTTAGCTCTCATTTGAGTTGTTCCAACTGCAGCTTTGTTTCAACACACTCCTTCTCGGCATAGGTCAATTTGATCTTGAGTTCCTCAATTTGTCGCACCAAATCTTTCACCGTCACATCCAGTAATAAGGCTATGTCACCATATAATTCTCGGAAATATGCCCGACCGTGCGGACCTAGCTTTCCCTATAACTCTTTTAACTCAGATAAGTCATTCTGTGCGAGATCGCACTCAACTACCTCCGGCAACGTAGACTCAAAACCTTCTTGAAGACAATCCCCCCGGGCTTTCTGCTCTTGTAAATGCTGTGCTTGTATCAGATTTGGATTGGTAGGATCAAAAATAACAGGCTCTTCCAGCTCAAACTCCATATGAACGGCCTTTACCCCCTCTTCTACTATCTCTCCCTCTTCCGCCATGATCAAATTCCTTTAGTGATAACTTTGTTATGGATGAACCGGGCAAGAAATGCAAAATGGAATGTAACATGGAGAGCGAGAAAACAAAGAAAAAGCAAAACAAGACAAAAAAGAAAAGCGTCAGTATGAGGTTATGAAAGAAATAATGAAAGATAACTAACGAGCGATAATATATACAATACTAAATGAAAGAATTTTGACAAAGGTATAAAGCGTTCCTCCTTGTGTCCTAAAAAAGGTTCTCTCGAAAGATGGTTTGGCTCTACCTAGGCTCGGTATCCTCACAAAGGTGCTACGTGCTGGCTCTGTGGTTCTAAGACACATGGGATCTCAAGTTATTCTTAAGGAACAAAATGAGGTGAGGCATTCCCCTAACTTTCCTAGAAAGGGTGACTACCGGAATCTCAGGCCTCAGTGTAAAAGGGTGAATCCGGAATCCCGGACTTTTGTGAGTTAACGTGGTGTGTGGGAGGAACAACAAATCTTTATCAACCACTTTCATTGTTGCCTAAATAAAGAGGGAACAAAGCATAGTCAGTAACAAAGATTGAGCAAACGATCAGTCCAATTCAAACAATAACCATAAATAAAGTAAGTAAAAGAAACGAAAAGCAAGCATGATTCACACTCACAAATATGCACATCAGGATATAATGAATAAAATGTAAAAATGAAAATAATGAGAGGATGTAGATGCATCATACAATTCAAAAAAGTTTCTTTATTTTTTATTTTTTATTTTTTTTAAAAATGGATGCAATAAATGACATGAGGTGTAATGCAATGCATGATGTAGTGTAAACATTTTATTATTAACCCCAAAATAGAACAAGATTTTGAAAATTGGCTTGACTCTCAAGTGTTCTCCAGTGGAGTCGCCAAGCTGTCGAAACGTCTAAAGAGCCGTCCGATGAGAAATTTGGCGAAATAGAGAAAGATTTGAGAACGAGAAAATAAGAAAAGGAGTCGCCACTAACCATTTGGTTTAGGTAGGTTAGCCACCTATTTTGACTCCATTTAACCTAACATAATCTACAAAGATTACCTTAGGTCAAACAGGTATTGGTCTATGAAAACATATTTTGGGTTCGAGAGTCGGTTACGTTCGAGGAAGGATTAGCACCCCCGAAACGCCCAAAAATCGGTACCACAAAAGTCTTTTGAAAATCAATTTTAGGGTTAATGACAAAATGTTTTCAAGAAGAAGAGAATAATTTAGAAACTAAAAGTTACAATGTCGGAGTAATACTCCTTTTGCTATGGGTTAATTCACCTTTAAAGAAAATTTGATTTAATGAGATCTGTATTTAAACTTGGTTAGAAAGTTCCCAATGTTGAATAACCAAATTGAGAATTTTCAAAAATATTAAAACAAATAATTTGCCAAAGATAAATTTTAATTTAAAGAAAAAAATAAGTTCGAAAAGGACTGAGTTAAATTTGTGAAAGACCTCAATTGTTAAGAACTAAATTGAAATATTTCGAAAATATTTTTGGGTTTTGAAATTAATGTCGGAATTACCAAATTCTTTTTATTGATATGTAGATTTTAAATAAAAGCAAGTTTCGAGAGAAAAAAAATTAAGTTTAATTAGAAAGATTTCAATGTAGGGGTCAAATTGAAATCCTTCAAAAATATTTTTTTATTTTTGAAAACAATGTCGAAATAATTAAATTCCTTTTATTTTTGGATCTCATTTTTAAAACCATGATTAAAGAAATTAACCAAGGTTTGATTTTGTAAGAAAAACCTCAACTATTGATTAAGTTTGAGATTTTCCTAAAAAAAACATCTTTAAACTTTTTAAAACTATGTCGGAATTGAAATTCCTTTTGCTGATAAAGGGGATTTTCTTTCAAAAATATTTTCAGGGTTTTCTTGAAGAAATGAAATTTGTAGAAAAACTTTTGGAATTTTAAGGAAATCATAAAATATGATGTGATATGCAAATGACCTTTTAAAATAATGGATAAAATCATTTTTTTATTTTTTTTTAAAAATAGACGGAAATCTATATTGAGGCCTTCCGAGGCCCGATCGGAATCCCGATAAGGTTATCTCGAAAAACCCTCACCTAAGAGAACCATTGAAGTCCTCGTAATCACGAGGTCCTCTCCGATCCCCTATCATCGGGATTTCCAATGCACATGATTCTTTTAAAAAAACGATGCACTAATTTCTAAATGCATGAAATGATGGGACAAAATAAACTAAGGACATAGGTTATCACAAGAAATATATTAAATATATATTAAACGAATAATTAAAGATGCATGAACTTAATTTCTAAAATGACATAAATGATATCAATGGTCCTAAGCAGAATGGCATGAATTACAATGCTAATGGTCCTGAGCTAAATGGCATATTAAAATATTAAAGGACCTAAGCTAAATGACATATTAAAATATTAATGGGTTTAAGACTAAAATGGACTTGATTCTAAAATGCAAATGGGCCTAGTTTCTATATGGTATAAATTAAGTGAGATGCACTTAGACTAAAATATGAATGGGCCTAATCCTAAAATGTAAATAGGCCTAAATAACAATGAGACAAATGAAATATGCATGACCTATATTGGAATGACCTAAAATAAATATGTATGGACTTAATTAAGACAAATTAAATATGCATAAATTTAAATTGGAATGATATTACTTAATTGTGCATAGGTCTAAATTAAGCATAAAAAAAATCAAAATTAAAAAATGTAAATTAAATCAATTTTGGAAAATACCAGAAAAAATGGAAAAGGGTTTGTTGCGATCGGGTCGGGTCAGTGCGCGGGTCAACACGCGGGTCACTGTAGCGGGTCACTGTCACTGTGCGGGTCAACACGCGGATCAGCAGGGTTTTAATGAAGGTGAAAAGTCTTTTTTATCCTCCTGAGTATAAAAACACCTTCAGAAACTATTTTTAACCTTTTTTTTTTTTAGCCTTCACTCTCTCTCTCTACACGAAATTTTTTTCTCTCTCTCTCTACAAACATAAACAAATCCAGAAAATCAACCCCAAACGGATCAAAACCAACCTTTAAACCCAGAAAATTATGAACTTTCGAAGAACACCAAGAACAATTTTTCTCTACAAACACTATTAAACCCAGAAAATCAACCCTAAATGGATTAAAACCAACTTTCAAACCCAGAAAATTATGATCTTTCGAAGAACACCAAGAACAATTTTTTTCTCTACAAACACTATTAAACCCAGAAAATCAACCCTAAATGGATCAAAACCAACTTTCAAACCCAGAAAATTATGATCTTTCGAAGAACACCAAGAACATCAAGAACAAATTTTCCAAATTTTGTCTTCTGAACCACGAAATTAGCCACAATCTCCCCAAACCGACCCTCCTTGGTCCCCTAAACACGAATCAAACCTTCGATTTGTCAAATTTCAAGCCTAAAAATCCAGATCTAGCTTTCAAAATTTTTTTTTAAAAAAAACCTAAAAAAAAAAACTTCTTAAATTTTTTTTCTTTTCTTCTTTTTTTCTCTCCTTTCTCCCCAACAATCTTTTCTTGCCATCCCCCCCTTGCAATCTCTTCTTGCCTCCCCTTTTATAGATGATGAATTTATGTGGGGTGGTTGAAAAAATGATTTTGTGAGTTGAAAATGATGAGTGGGATGGTTGAAATGATGATTTTGTGAGTTGAAAATGATGAGTGGAGTGGTTGAAAAAATGATTTTGTGAATGGGTGTTGAAAATGATGAGTGGGGTGGTTGAAAAAATGATTTTGTTTGAAAAAATGATTTTGTGAGTTGAAAATGATGAGTGGGGTGGTTGAAAAAATGATTTTGTTTGAAAAAATGATTTTGTGAATTAAAAATGATGAGTGGGGTGGTAGAAATGATGGTTTTCTATTTTTTTATTTTTCTATTTTTTATTATTTTTTGTTATTATTTTTTTTAATATGATGTCTACATTTACATAATACGAAAACATAAATTATCAGGTCTAGTTTTGGACAGAGGGTTTGAAACAAGTTTTAACCCTCCTACCAATCTAGCTTTGAATTCCAACCGAGCCCTCTCCCGTTGAGCCATGTGGCTAAGGATGGCGGCATTTTGTGGTTGCCACCAGCGGAGCCAAGGGCATCTTTTTTAAACTTATGAGTTACGAGATCAATCTCTGGTCAATATTTTCTTAAGACGTGCATTCTAGTGGTATTTGATTTAGTTGTCTGTTCTATCTCTTTTTTATATCAAAGTGAATATTCTTAAGTTGTACAATGAAATATGTTAATACCATTTAACTTCATACTTTATTATCATGGTTTTAATAAGTATTTTATAATTTTAATATTAAATTTTAAATTGTTATTATTAATTTAAAAAAATAATTTTACATAATTTTCTATTTGCCAAGATAATCTTGTGCTATCACACATAGGTCGCACGTGAAGATGAATAATATTAGGATTTATAAAAGAACAAAATTATAAAATATCTATTATACCTTTAAATTTAACTAGTTACATTGTCATATGTACTGCACGTAATATAATACGTTATTAATAATAAAAAAAAATTAAAATTAAAAAACAAACGACATTAAAATGGAACATATAATAATTAAGTTATAATAAAGTATATTTCAAATTAAATTACATGAAATTGAATATTAGTAAGTTAATTATGGAAAAAATAAAATTGATTAATTATTATTATCATTTGTTTTGTCATAAATTATTATTATCATTTAATAAATATATAAAAATATTTAGTAAAATATAAATAAAGAGTTTTAATTTAATTCAACAATATCAATGGTATTTTTGAAATATATTAAAAAATATTATTTTAGATAATTCAAAAGTTTTATAATATTCGTACTTTTATATATATTATAGATAAGTATGTAATATAAATATGTAATAAATAATTATTTGTTAAATACTTAAACCTCTCAAATTTAATAAAAGTGTACTATTATAGTATAGTATATAGTGTGTGTATATATATATATATATTATAGTAAAGTATATATAGCATAGTATAGTAAAGTAATAGTAATAATATAATAGTAATAGTAATAGGAGTGAGGAATACTTGAAACAGACAGAGAGGAACTCTGATGTAGTCCGTAAAGATCTTGTTCTCATGTATCAATCATCATTACATTTGATTTTTTTTGGCATGGTTGGCATCGATCTGCCTACAATTGAAGTCCGATTCAAACATCTAAACATCGAAGCTCAAGCTTTTGCAGCAAAAAATGCTTTGCCTACAATCCCCTTAATTTCGTTACTAGGGTATTTCAGATAGCAAGAAACCTGGGAAATACTCATTAGTCATTTCTTTATCATTATTTTCTTTTTCCTTGTAAAGTCCTTTCTCATCTCCAATTTTTACTCTAATTATAGGGTTTTTATACTTGAATTTCTGTCAGAGTACAGAATCGGTATAGCAAGTAATCCCAGAAGTATTCTTAGGTATCGAATCCAAAGGAACCGGATCAGTACTAATTCTAGTGAATAAATAAGATATTTGTATCAAATTTAAAATAAACTAAAGCTAAAATACAACATAAGAAGGGTTATCAAGGTTTAAGCTTCTTCCTAGAGTCATTTGAATTAACTAAATATGATTGATTATGGGTCAGAGTTGCAATCACTAAACTAGTTAAGGGTTCTCCCAAACTCACTCAATCTTTCCCAACGAAGTGATTATGACCTCACAGTCTATAACCTAATTAATCAAGAACTTTAAGATCCTAGCACTACAAGAAAAAGGCCAAATAACCACGGAAATTAGGGACGGATTTTTCCGTCCCTAATTTACCAATGGAATTTACAACGGAAAAAAAAATCCGTCCCTAAAGAGTAGAACGGAGAAATATGGACGGTAAAATAATCCGTACCAAAATCCGTTGGAAAATTAGGGACGGATTTAGGGAGGGAATAAATTAGGGACGGAAAATCGGGCAAAAAAAATGGAATAACTTTGGGACGGTTTTTGGGACGAGTTTAGCAACCGTTTTAGCGACGGATAGAGCGAGATAAATGGATGAATATCTACCTTATTTTTGGGACGGTTTTAGGGACGGAATTTCATAATCCGTCCCTAATTCTGTCCCAAATGTCAGGCACAGAAAAAATTATATTTGGCCAGCCAAAACGGTGCGTTTTGACTGGCCATGTTTTTAGGGTTCTGCACTTAGCAGAACCCTCATTTTCTCCGCCTCCCTCCCCATCTTCTTACTTCTTTCTTCTTCATTATCTCAATTTTCCCATAAGAAAATAATAGTAAAAGTGAAGTTTTGTGTTGATTTGGTGGAAATCAAGGTAATATCTTCAAATCTCTTTGTATATGACTTTATTTTGATGATTAACATATGTTATAAATTAAGGAATTAGATAATATTCAGATTTTGATGATTATTTTCAAATTTGAATATTGAGTTTTGGTGATTTTTTCCATATGTTAGTGTAAAGTGTTAGATTTCTTTGAATGTTAATTGATGAGGGTTTAGGTTTATTGTGATGCTTATTAATTTTATTATGTACGTTACATAAACTAATTAAAATTGAATTACATAATTGTGAGTTTATTTGTGATTGGGTTTAGGTGTAATATTTATTTCGTTGTGTATAATTGTTTTTATTAATTGTAACTTAGTATTTGATATTAATACGATTCACATTTCGATTATTGTAATTGTAGAACTTTGATTGAATGGAATTACTTTTATTGCATTTGTTGAGTATTATTTAATTGCAAGAACTTACATTAAGTATCTTGTTTTATGTTGTGTGCAATGTAGTTTTCATTTCGCTCAAAATGACCAAATATAATTAAACTATTGGGAAATGTAAAAGGAACTTCTTCATATATTTCATAATTCATTGTAGATTTTCATTGCAGTTGTTAACGGTATCGAATAGGGTTCGAGGATAGTAATCGAACTAAATTTGTGGGATATTTGACAGGAGAAATGGAAGAGTTGATATGCAGTCGACAATGGATGTATCATCGGAAGGAACCAGGAAAGAAGGGTGTAACCGACGAGTTTATAGCTGGTGTTGGAGAATTCATTAGTTGGGCATCAAGTCAAGACGCGTCTTGGAAAAATGGCGAAAAAATTCGTTGTCCCTGCACTAAGTGCAATAATATGCACTTCTTTTTACCGATGAGGGTTGCACAACATTTAATACTACGTGGATTTAAGGAGCATTATTGGAATTGGGTTAGTCACGGAGAACCATTGTGTAGTATTGAAAATAACGAGCAGCAGCAGCACGAACAAGTGTCATTACCGGATGAGATGTCACATTGGGGTTGCTATGATGACATGACATGGGATCAGCGTATGGTTTGTGATGCTGCACGATCCAGCTTTGCCCAAAATAATGAAGACGAGCCCGGACCCAGTGGAGAAGCAGCAAACCAGTATGGATATGAGCAAGATCCATTCACAGAGCAACCTGTGACACAGTTGGACGACAAGTGGTTTGACATCGTGCAAAATGCGGATCGGCCTTTGTTTGAGGGGTCTAGTGAGTCACAGTTGTCTTTTGCTTCCACCTTGTTAAATGGGAAGTCGGAGTTTAACTTGTCCGAAGGTGCATTCAATTATTTTTGTGATGCCATCAGGAAAGTATTGCCGGAGGAAAATAACTTTCCTCCAAACTATTATCAACATAGGAAAACCATCAATGAATTAGGTTTACCTGTGGTAAAGATTCATGCGTGCAAGAATGGGTGCATGTTGTACTGGAAGGAAGATTCAAACTCTGATTGTTGTCGGTTTTGTGGTGAACCTAGATTCAAGGACACAAGTCGACGTGGGGATAGAACTCGTAAAAGAATTCCAACAGCCATTTTGAGATACTTGCCACTGACTCCCCGGTTGCAACGGTTGTACCATACCGCAGGCATAGCTGAACAAATGACGTGGCATGCTACACATGAAGCTCAAGATGGGGTTATGTGCCATCCATCCGATGCCGAGGCATGGAAGCATTTCGACAGGACATATCCTGATTTTGGTTCAGAAGCTCGAAATGTTAGATTGGGATTATGCGCAGATGGTTTTGCACCGCATGGGCAATTCGGAAGGACCTATTCTTGCTGGCCAGTTATTGTAACTCCTTACAACCTTTCTCCGGGTACGTGCATGAAGAGCCCTTACATGTTCTTAACATTGATCTGTCCGGGTCCAAAAAACCCAAAGAAAAATATAGACGTATTCTTGCAACCTCTGATTGATGAATTGAAGCAATTGTGGGAAGATGGGATCTCCACATACGATGCTTCGAGGAATGAGCATTTTCGCATGAGGGCTGCTCTTATGTGGACCATTAATGACTTCCCCGCTTATGGCATGCTATCCGGGTGGAGCACCGCTGGAGTACTAGGATGTCCTGTATGTATGCAGGAGAGCAGAGCATTCGTGCTTCCACATAGTAGGAAGGCGATTTATTTTGATTGCCATAGGTGCTTCCTTAACTCGGATCATCCGTATAGGAAGGATAAGAAGTCTTTCAGCCGTGGTCGAGTTGAGAGGATGGCTGCACCACCAAGGTTGACAAGGGAAGAAATATATGGACACGTTTGGCATTTGCCCACAGCTATGGATGAGCCAATTAATATGCCTGAATATTATGGCACCCATCACAAATGGACTAAGAGGAGTATTTTTTGGAATCTTCCTTATTGGAAAACAAACTTGATCCGCCATAACCTTGATGTTATGCATATTGAGAAGAATGTTTTTGATGCAGTGTTCGGAACTGTCATGGACTTGAAAGGCAAATCAAAGGACACTTTAAATGCCAGAAAAGACATCAGTGCTATATGCTTTCGAAGTTCAATTGCAGTTGATCCTGAAAGCGATCAACGCACCAAACCTAAAGCTGTCTATAATTTGTCCAAAACACAGAAGACAACTATTCTGAGATGGTTGAGGAATTTGAAGTTTCCCGATGGGTATGCCTCAAATATTGGGAGATGTATTGACATGAATGAGGAGAAGGTTTCCGGCATGAAGAGTCACGATTGCCATGTCTTTATGCAGAGACTGCTTCCAATCGCATTCAGAGAGATGTTGCCTCCTAGTGTGTGGAACCCTGTGACCGAACTTAGCCTCTTTTTTCGGTGCATATGTTCTAGTATGCTGGACATTAATAAGGTTCGAGATTTGAACGAGAAAGTTCCGATCATTCTTTGTAACTTGGAAAAGGTCTTCCCTCCAGCCATGTTCGATTCAATGGAACACGTGGTTGTTCACTTGCCGTACGAAGCATTAGTTGGAGGGCCGGTTCAATTCCGATGGATGTATCCCTTTGAAAGGTAAACTCACAACTTTTTTATTTTGAGGACACCTGATAATGTGAGTGTTCATAATTTCGCTGAACAATGTGTCTACTTGCATCTTAACAACAAGCTTATTTAATTGAATTCATATAGGTTCCTTCACCAACTAAAGAAGACAATTCGTAACAAGGCTCACGTTGAAGGATCAATTTGCGAAGCTTACATTGCACAGGAATTTAACTACTTCGCGTAAAATTACTTTAATTGTGACGTGTATTGTCACACGAAGCGACCCAGGCGCAATGATGAAGGATTAGCCAATGAGTCTCTCAAACCGTTCTCCATTTTTAACTATCCAACCCGATTTCAGGGTAAGGAGAAAACGAAGTGGCTTGGTGAGAAAGAACAACGTGTAGCGCATACGTATGTTTTGCGAAATTGTCCGGAGGTGCAACCTATCCTTAAGTAAGTCAATAGCAGTTTTTCCCAAGTAACAAGTTTATTTCATTATATGTTGTTTGTTTCACTTATACCGATTTGTTTTTACCCCAGCTCCTTTGTCCAATATTATTGAAATGATGGATTCGATCAGCGTACCATTAATGATTCGATTGAGGCCCATTTCGCCGATTGGTTCAAGCGATATGTTAGTATAGTTCGATTTTGATAATTAAACTGTTTAGAGTTTTGTAGAGATTTAAGGGTATTAGTTTGATTATTCTAACTCTTGGGTTATCACATACAGCTTGATGCACCGGTCAATCGAGCAAAACATATTGATGACTTGCCGGTGCTTATGCTACTTGCTTGGCCACCTTCAAGGAAGGCAACCTCTTGGCCCGGTGTGTTTATAAACGGGTATAACTTCCACACTCTTCAACGTGGAGCTGGCAAAGCCACAATGAATTGGGGTGTTTGTGTTCGAGGCACACATACAGACGATCCTTCCACCAGTTATTATGGCCTACTGAAAGATGTTTTGGTCCTTGAGTATAATTCTTCAGACAGCATGGCCATAGTTGTTTTGTTCGAGTGTGATTGGTTTGACCCTATCAACGGAATGAAGGTTCATCAAGATTACAAGTTGGTTGATGTCCATCGGCAAAAGATGTATCAGAAATATGATCCATTTGTCTTAGCACAACAAGCCATTCAAGTTTACTTCTGTGATTATCCGGGAGCTATCAGAGACAGAGCTAATTGGTTGGCCGTCTATGAGTCAAAATCGAGGAGAGTTGTTCAGAATGTTACTGAAGAAGTTGAGGATGATGCTCCATACCAAAATCAAGAGATCGTGCAAACCCCAGCTGTTACCACAAATACAGATGCAATACAATTGTTTGACATGGCTGGTATCAACTTAGCTGTTGACTTAGGGGAGCTTCAACCAATCGCTGAATTGGACGACTCGGAGGATGAGATCGATTCAACAGAATCAACAAGTTGCTCCGATGACACTGATGATGATGCTGGATATAATCCAAATGAATTTTAACTTGCTTTGTACCAGGATTATAATGAACATATGCCATTATAGGTATTTCACCAACTGCATTAGCAACATGTTAAGTTATGTACAAGTTCATACAATCTGGGAGTGATGTTATTATAATTATATAGTGCGAAGGGAATAAATATAGTTATAATTATAGTTAAACTAATACCCACCTCGAGGTAATTCTACAAAGATTTCATAAAAACTAATTAGGGACGGAATTAGGGACGGAAAATACAAAATCCGTCCCCAAAACCGTCCCTAATATAAGCCATTTCATATAACGCTTAGCAACGGTTTTTGCAACGGAACACCAAAACCGTCCTTAATTCGGTTGGCATACCAACAGATTTAGGGACGGAAATTGTGCCATCCCTCCCTAAATCCGTCCCTAAATAAAGGGTTTAAACCCTAAATTAGTATTTTCGTCCCTAATTCCGTCCCTATTTGTTGATGTTAGGGTTTAAGGACTTTTTGGTACGTCAAACCCTACGGTTTAATTGTATACCATCCCTAACAGCGATATCCGTCCCTAAAACCCTTGCAAACACAATTTCCGTTGCTATAACCGTTGCAACCCATCAATCTCATATAATATCGATAGAAGGCCTAAACCGGCTCATTCGTCTTTCAATTTACCATTCACCAACTATAAGATATCATAGGTATGTAGATGAGAGTATCAAAAAGTTTGATCACTTATCGGAAGCCTCTACAGACTTTAAATTTGTTTGGAACGAAGAGTACTCGATGTGCTAGTAACATAACTATAGTATTTAACAAATACGTTTGTATATTTCATATAAAACCGATGTGGTTTAAAGTTTACACATAGGTAGTGGGTTATCATGACCAAATTGCATATATAATTGAAAGTAATTTTGTACGTTCTTCATTTAATTGGAAATCGGTGAAAAAATCCGATTTTTAAAAGTAGGGACAGCCAAAACCGTCACTATATCCGTCCTTTTCAGAAATATCCGTTCCTATTTCCGTCCCTATTCGCTAACGCAGCCAGCCAAATATTTTCGCTTAGGAACGGAATTAGGGACGGAAATCTAAATTTCCGTCCCTAATTCCTTTCCTAAGCGAAAATATTTGGCGCGTTTGTTCCCGCCAATTATTTTGGTTTTCCTCTAGGGATGGCCTTTGGGACGGAATTTTTGAAATTTAAAATTCCGTCCCAAAGATCGTCCCCAAATGGAGCTCTTTTATCCTCAATATTTTTAAATATCAGACGTTTAGGGACGGATTTCCTAATGTCCGTCCCTAGATCCGTCCCTATACTGACCCGCTTTTGAACGGCTTTCTGTATTCTAGCTGTATGTTAAGGACGGATTTTGGGACGGAATTTTTAATTTTTACATATTTAGGGATGGAAATAAGAACGGATAGTTCTATATCCGTCCCAAAATCCGTCCCTAAGTGCAACGGCCTTTCAGTCTTTGGTTGTGGACAGCTGTATTTTAGGGACGGATTTTGGGACGGATGTAGGTTTTTTTAATTCGTTTAGGGACGGATTTAGGGACGGATTTGGCTAAATCAGCAGCTAAATCTGTCCCTAAATCCGCTCCAAATCATTAAATAAAGCCGGGCTCGACCCTTTCCCCCCCATTTCTTTCTTCTTTCTTCTTTCTTCTTCTTCTTCTCTCCTTCTCCTCCCCCACCCCGCGCACTAGCCGCCGTCCGCAGCGCCCTCTGACCACCGCCGGCCGCCATCTGCTCTGTCACAGGCGGCGGTTCTGCTCCTCTGATTGCCGGCGACGCTCTCCCGCTTCAAGCCCGATCACATTCCGTACAATGACGATATAAATTCAACTAATTGTATTAGTTTAATTAGTTTTCTTGTTGTTAATTATTAAAGTTTGTTTTGGTGTTTGATGCAGTGTTTGATATCAATAATGTGTTTGTTAACATGTTCAATAACTTTAAAGATTAATTAGTATTATTAGTTTAAATATATATTAATTACTAAAAATACTAATTACAATAATTAGTATTATTAATTAGTTAGAATATTTCATAGTTTGGTGATTAGTATTATTATTTTAAATATATAATAAATAGTAATAATACTAATTACTCTAATTAGTATTATTAGTTTGAATATATAATAATTACAAATTACTCTAATTAGTTTAACTAAATAATACTTTGTAATACTATTAATTTCTCTATTTACTTAACTTGCTTTAACTATTAGTAATACTATTAGTAATAATACTAATTATACTAATTAGTGTAATTAGTCAAATTAGTGTAAATATTAACTCATTAGTAGTTAATTTAATAAGTTTAAATATTAAATATTAATTAATATATCTAATAAGTTTGTTAATTAGTGTAGTGAGTATAATTACTTAAATAATGTCAAACATAAAATACTAATATAAAATTATTAGTTTCATTAATAGTATAATAATTATTTAAGAAATAAATACTAATTTCTTTAATTACTTTAAGTAGTTGTTCATTACTAAATAGTTTAATAATTATATAACCATTAAATTCATATAGGTTCTTTAATTAGTTTAATAATTAGTCAAATTAGTAAATAGTTTAATAATGTCAACCATTAAATACTACTTAGTCGAATTACTTTAAATATTAAATCATTAGTAATTAGTTTAATCGGTTTAATAATTAAATATTCAATTCTAATAAGTTTGTTAGTTTTTAATTAGTTAAATTACTTTAATAAATTGAGGACACTTTAAAAGGATATTTGGTGAATTAGATTACAAATATTTAAATCATAATATTAATTACTTCCCTAAATCAATTAATAAACTAAATATAATTATATTTACTTAATAATACTATTCAATAATCATTTTAATTAAATAATTTATTTAATTAAATTACTTACTTAGTTGTAATTATAAAATTTGTTAATTTTAAAACTAATACATAATTGTAATAAACTAGTTTATTATTAATGATAACCCATAATTTTGAGAGTTCACAGCACGATGATCATCCCTCGAGTTCCGGTCGAGGACGAGGTCGAGGTCAAGGCCGAGGCCGAGGTCGATCGGCCAGTTCTGGTCGAGGGGGCTCCGGGACTCAGTCACACCATTCCGGATCAGGGTCTCCCTCAGTCGGTCATCCTGCTTCGCGATTACCACCACCTCCACCCACCGTTCTACCTCAGGAGACGTTCCCATCCCCACCTGTTCCGGCTTCACAGCATACACAGGTGCTTTTCAATATTTATTCACCAAAATTGATTAACTGTCATGAATGTTCTTATAGATACTTAATTAAACTAACAAGTTTGTTATAATATTTCGTACTTAGCCGACGTCTGGATCAGCGGTTCGATCTTATTCCCCATCACTTTCGTTGCTTCCGGATATTGGTCTACACTCCTCCATCCCTACATCTAGCCATGCTCCTCCAGCACAGAGTTCTGGTGCATCTCCATCTCCATCTCCACCGCCAGTTCAGGAGGTGACAGTCGGTGGATTGACATACCGCCTTGTGCCGCCAGCACAGACGCCTGCTACCCAGCAAGCCTCCTCTTCCCACACTGCCCCGTCGTCTTTCATGCCTACACCTGCCTCCCAGCCCTTCCAGCCCTCCCAGCCCTCCCAGCCCTCCCAGCCCTCCCAACCCTCCCAACCCTCCCAGCCCTCCCAGCCCTCCCAGCCCTCCCAGTCCCCCCAGCCAGCCCAGCCCGCCCAGCCATCTCAGCCTGATGTCTCCGGCCCATCTCAGCTAGATCCCCCGACACCGATGACAGTGGCCCAGATTTACGAGTAAAATCTTAACTTTTTTTAATTTTATAATGATTCCTAATTATATTTACTTTTTTTTCTTACTAACTACCTTTGATAATGGAATTTTGAAGGGATGAGAAGACAAACAAGAGGGCGAAGACAGAGATCAAGCATATCATCTACGGACATTGGATCGAGCCGTGGTTGTCCTGGATGAAGGTTCTGCACGAGACGCGCACCCGTATGTTCGATTTATGGATGGTAAGTCATAACCTACATTAATTATTTATTTATTCATATAATTTAATTATTACATTATTATTATTTGACTATTTTATTTAATAATTATTATTACCATTGCTTAATTTGTTTAATTGAATAATGACATTATTATTTGCGCGCTTTCATTATTTCTTTTTCATTACAGAGGCGTTACGTGTTCCCCGCCGAGGAGCGTAAGGCGGCACGGGCCTTCTTCGATGTCACAGCCGGCAAATTCATCAGGCATGAGTTCAGCCGGGCTCGGAGCATACGTAGGGCGCCTACTTGGACTTCAGACCATGTTTGGGACCGCCTCTGTGCACAGTGGGATGCCGACCCTACTTTCAGGCGACACAGCGAGGTGAATAAGAAGAATCGCAGCACTGAGCAGGCGATTGTATGTAGAGGTGGTAGTAGGGGCACTGCATTCCACTGGTCCGATTTGGTAATAATTAAATCCATATTTTATTTCGCTTAAGTTTTTTAATTCATAAATATTTTCCTTATAATTATTTAACACATTTTTCGCTTTTGTAGGTTAAGGAGGCGGGTGGTGATCCCGGTCCTGCCAGATTATTCGGCAAGCTGTACAAGACCAAGGCGGGTGATTATCCCGAGGGTCGTGCCAAGACCATTGCTGTAAGTTTAAGTACTTAAATATATAATTATTGAAGTTAAAGTTTAAGTAATTATAACTCATTATATATAATCATCTTAAGTAATTACTTATAGAATTGTAACGTTTATTAAGTTTATTGTTATATAATTATTCAATTTACAATAAGAATATTCTATTAATATTATACTTCACACACATGCATAAATTAATTTATATTCTTTTTCTAGGAGGATTATGACAGAGCGATTGCGGAGGCACGTGCACGAGCTGCCGATGACTCGGAGGTCCGCCCGCATACGATCTTTCAGGGGGTAGCGGGTGGCGAGCGCGGTCGGATGCTAGGGTACGGCGACTTAGTTCACCACCCCCAGTTTCAGGCCGACTCTTCTTCCATCCCATCTTAGTCGCAAGAGAATATTTCCTTGCGACAACAGATGGCCGACTTGCGCTCCGATGTCGAGAGGAGGCTAGATGAGGCTGCACAGGAGTCTGCTCGCTTGTTGGCGGAGGCTGCACAGGAGACTGCTCGACAAGTGGCAGAGAGAGATAGAGTGTGGGAGCAGCGCTTACAGCAGATGCAGCAGATGATGGGCCGTTTTCCTCCGCATCCGACAGACGAGCCACCTCCGTACGCTCAGGCTAGGACCGGAGAGTCCATCTCGCAGGTACAGCATCAGCCCCAGGACGTCCATCATGCGGCCCATCAGGGCGAGGGCGATGCCGAGGCCGGGGAAGATTTCGATGAGATTGCCTCCCATTTAGGTGATTTTTAGATTTATTTTTGTACATTTCATGTATACAACATTTACAGTAAATATATAAAATTAGAATTTAATTTTAATTTTGGTCTATTTTAATATTATTTTATATAGTAGTAATAATAATAATAATACGATTAAATACTATTATTATAATAATAATATAATAATATTATTATTATTATTATTAAATATAATAATAATAATATTATTATAATAATATTATAATAATTATTATTATTACTGCTTCATAAAAAATTAATAATAAACCACCACTAAATATATAAAATATTATTTAAAAAAAATTAATTTTTTTACATATTCCGTCCCTAAATCCGTCCCTAAGAAACAAAACAATAAATATCCGTCCTTAAAACCGTCCCTAAAAAGAAAATCCGTCCCTAAATCCCTCCCAACAACAGTTTATAAAACTTTCAGCGATTACACTTTCGTACGGGAAAAACCGTTTCTAATTCCGTTTCAATATCCGTCCCTAATTCCGCTGCAATGTTTGCCTTTCCGTCGCAAAATCCGTTTCAGATGTCATTACATTGTCTCGTGGCTTCCCCCGGATTTAGGGACGGATTTACTTTCCGTCCCTAATTGTTTAGGGACGGATTTTACTATCCGTCCCTAAATTTAGGGACGCCCTTATAGGGACGGAAAAAATTCCGTCCCTAAATCCGTTGGAAAATCCTTAGGGACGGATTTTTTCATCATATTCCGTCCCTATTTCCGTTTCTATGTACCTTTTTTCTAGTAGTGTAGGATTTCTTGCTACCACAAAGAATTAGATTATCCCTAATCTAATATCTAAATGTTTTCCTTCCTAGTGCTTGGATTCTACTCCCCTCTCAGTTCGTAAATACCCAAAGATTGATTACTAGATGATCAGGTTAATAACCAACAATTAAGTGCAAAGAAGAAAAATCTAACCACAAGAACAATATAGAATCAAATCATGTTTTCATTAAAAAGAAATTCCCATAAAATCTGCCTAATCCCAAATAAGGTTTAATTATTCAAAATGAAAATAAAACAAATAAGATAAATAAAATAAGCATCAAGAAACTAGTGAAAAAGAAAATCTAGGAAGAACTCCTCAATCGATCTTGATGAATTTCTCCTCAAGTCTTGATCTCCCTAGGTTTCTTAAGCGGCTCCCATACCAAGTACTTTTTCTAATAGTCTATGTCACGCCCCGACCCGCCCGGGGTCGGCCACGTGGCAACCGCCGCGCTGCCTCGTAGTACGTGCCGGCCGGTCACGCACCAGAAGCACCGCAAGGCATAGAAATGGATACCATCGCTGCAAAACAACTAAAACTTTAATTAAAAATCTTTTAATAAAATAATAAACTTTACCAGTAATGCCAGTGGACTAATTTAAAGAATACCTACACAGCGGAAACTTCTAAGCCTAAGCCACCGACGCCTTCTAGTGAGCCTCCTTTCTAATGGCTGACTCCGTACGCGAAGCTGCATCCATCACAATGGAATACAGGTGAGTGACAGAGATTCAATGGGTCTCCATCAGGGTTAGGGAAAATAGGGGTAATCCAAAATATAACAATAAAATAAATTAAATTAAATTAAAACTTTGTTTTCAACACTTCCCGTATCAAATCCTCCGGGAGTGAATAAAGTAAAATCTTTGTTTTCAAAACCTCTTTTGAAATTCTCCTCAAGGAGTAGTAAATTTTAAAACCTTTAAAAATTATATATAAACTCATGGGCTGGCACCTAATACTCTGAAGGCACGACTGGCCGGTCGTATGCCTTACTGCACCGAGGGCTATTTCTTTTCTCTTCATATTCATTTTCTCTTTATCTCATACACTAGCCCGTTCCCTCGGTGGTGCCTCACTGTGGTGGAACACAGTGAACTGGAGCTCTGGCGAGTTTCCCTACGCGCCTCTCCCAACCAGGCTCGACTCACCGTGCCCCTCGATAGGCGGTCCACGGCTGAGTATCATGCATGCTCTCAAACTCGGTCCACGCTCCCGTAAATTGGAGCCCCGAGGAATCCCACTCAATCACTCCTCTACCAGGGGCATCGTACCCCAGATAATCATAATAATAATAATAAAATTCTTTATATAATTATTAAAACATGTAAACACACACAAGCTTTTGTATTTTTAAAATCATCCCACCCCCATAAGTGGGCGTATCACAAAATAAAAGTGTGTGTCGTGGATTACCCTTATCCCAAAACCGTTGTAAAACCTTTTTAAAACAATTTATATTTTTAAAACATTTTTCCCTAGTGGCTAAGCACTGAAAACTAAGCCACTCACAGTAGTGGGAGAATCGTATACTCCCAAGCGCTCCATGTAGCTTTAACCTCCGGTGCATCGCCGCATTCGATTATCCGGAGCCCTAATACATGGAAATATACATTAGCATTCATAATTACAATTTATGAATGCACCTATGAGGCTCTAATATGACCTATGACTGGGTTTGGATGTGATTCGGGGCTTAGAAAAGTGTCCAGGAGGTTCCGGGGTAAAAATTGGACACTTGGTGAAAAATTACGAAAATACCCCTGGGGGTCCATGGGCCACTCGGGCCAGGCCCGACACTTAGAAAAGTGTCCGGGAGGTTTCGGGGCTAAAATCGGACTCTCGGTGAAAAATTACCAAAATGCCCCCTGGGGCCCGTGGGCCCCACACCCGGACTAGGTTGGGCCCCACACGGGTTGGGCCGAATTCTACTCGAAATCGGGCTCAAAAAGCCCTCCTATGAGATATTTATACATTATAATGATATAATATATAAATATCTAAGATATAATAATATTATATATAAATATCTAAATATATTAATATAATATATAAATATCTTTTAATATAATAATAATATATTGAAAATATCTAAACAGGGAATCGATCGGCCAGTTCTTCGGCCGGTCTCTTCCCCAGTTTTCGCACTCGTTTCTCCTCCTTTCGACGTACAAACTTAGAGAGGCGATCCTCATGGCATCCACAACGGATATGCCGAGGCAGAAACGAGAAACACCGGTCCAATTTTCCCGTAGACCGAGATTTAGCCCAAATTGACTAAATCTCCGATTTACTCACACCCGGTGCACAAAAATGCGTAAAAACGGAATGGGACGTAGAATAAGGTGAATACTATAACCCACTAAAAACTCACCTTATTCCACCGGCTCAAAATCCACTTATTTGAGTTTAAAGATCTAATCCGGTCAAAAGCTGAAAACTTGGATCTAGGCTAAACCGATGCATGGAAATGCGTGCAAACTTAACAAAACGTAGATCGAGGTGAGAAGAACAACATACTGAAAACTCACCTTGATCTGATAGCCGGGCATGTCCCACTTTGCCAATTGTCCAAAATGCCTCCGGTCGGCTCCAGAGAGAAAAGAAGAAAAAAGAAAGAAAAAGAAAAGAAAAATGAAAGAAAGGTTCGGCTCCCTCCCCTATTTATAGGGGAGCCCGACGCCGGGTCCACTCGGGCCCCGGGTCAAATTTTTTCCCTTTTTTCAACTTTCTTCCATTTTTACCCATTGGCTAAATCCTTTGATTTCTTGTGCCAATGGGGCCCATAATAAATTTCTAGGGACTTATTTGGAGGTGTTTTTGGCATTTTACTAATTTCCATGCACGGTTAATTACTTTATCTTCAAACTCCATCTTATCCTAATTTTAACTTTTCTTTTGACTTGACACAGCCGGACCGACCCGTTGTTTAATTGATACGCTATCTTATACTATGCCGTTTGTACGAAAAGTCGTGCTAGGTCCGGGTGTGTCAGTCTAACTCTATTTATAGTGCCTTAGGTTAAAAACATAAGTCCAAGATGCACTAAAATTCCACTTAAATGCGTCACTTTAAAATTCCGACCAGACCCTGGTTAAGTCTCAACCAAACCCCGGAAGAAGTCTGAAAATCATTTTTTGTTGCAAATCATCTCAACCGGCCCTGGTTGAATCTCATCCGGCTCTGGTTGAGCAATTTTCTTCATTTTCTTCAAATCTTCACGCAAATAAGCATCAATTAGCTTCATTTTGCCTCCAAAGCACATCTTCTCCCTACAAAGCAACAATTAACTAAAGTAAGAAATAATTAATCAAAATTAACCTTAAACAACACAAAACATTCATAATTCGTACTCTAATAAGGACTAAAATATAGGTGTTAATCACACCTATCACATTTCTTACATGATATAGGTCTACTTTCTAGTAAAAGGAAACAATTGACCATGTAGGTAACAATGCGTTTGGTTCTCATCATCACTCCAGCTGTGGTTTTGTTCTAGAAATTCATACATATTAATGTTCTCTTCATTTAGAATTATATTAATAAATGACACCGCTTTTGGGTCCTCCTAAGTTCTGGAAAAACTGCTTTCTTGTTGGCTTTAGTAGGGAAGCTTGATGAAAGTTTCAAAGGTGATCTAGAAAATTAATTTACTTTTTCCTTCAATGGCTTTCCTTGTTAGGCTTCATATTTTTGCATTAAGTTTTTGTCTTTGCTTCTACTTCTATTCTGAAAGTGAAACTGCGTTGCAATTTTCGCGGAAAGTGATCGACTTACAATATTGGCCACGACATGCATGAGTTTGTTCCCCAAAGAATAGTTGCCTATATCAGTCAACATGATATTCACATAGGAGAAATGACTATAAGAGAAACTTTGGCATTTTCTACAAGATGCCAAGGGGTTGGACACCGTTATGGCTAGTTCAATTGATGCCAAATGATATTCTGGGAGCTGTTGCTGCCGTAATTGTTGGGATCACAATACTCTTTGTTGCAATCTTCACTGTCCATCTAGGTGTTTAACTTCCAAATATGCTAGAACACTCGCCAAATTTTGGGATCATAGTGATTCACTAGGAGTTTGGATTAGTGTTGAAAAGATAGCTGCAATTAGGCCTTTTACTTATGCTTCCAATCTAAATAAATGCAATTTGTTCCCTGAATTTTCTTTTTCACTCTTATGAGAGATAAATGATCCTAGCTACTAAGCTCCATTAATTGAACAATATTCGTGTCCCATATTGACAACCATTTTGACACAATGACACATAAAACAAGTAGCAAGAATATGCATGATCCCTTTTCTTTGCATAAAGACAAGGGGAAAAGTGGCAGAATAAACTGAATCTGGATAGTCCGGCTAATCTCTCAAGATATTCAATGGCATTAAATTTTCTTTATGCAAGCTTACCAACTAAACAAAAAATTCTGGCTAAATTTTAAAGTGCTTGCCTGGCAGCTTTCCCAACACCAAAATGGAGGGACTACTAAAGGAATGTGTTAAATCAGTAGCATTAGCTTCAGTATTTTTTTTTTCAATTTACAAAAAAAGGAGGAGGCAGGGGCTCGAATCTTGCCTTCATATGACTTCTCCAACCTCTCGATCACTAGATTAAGAGGAGGAAGTCTTAGCTTCAATGTTTTATTCAATTCAATTTACCAAGGCATTAATAAACAACAGAATGAGATAATTCATGGCATGAAAGTGGAAGTGAATGGGAGCAAATAGAACTTAAACTTAGCATTGACCATCTCACAGAGCCGCATAGTTCAGTTGAATCCATAAAAAAATTGTAGTGGACCAATTTAATTCATATATATTCGTTTTCCCTATATTTTTCCCTACTAAAATTACTTTTGTAAAATTTTATTTTCGAGCAGAAATTAGAAACTTATTATTTAAGAAAAAAGTAGTAGAAATATCTCAAGGACCCACGACCATCAATGTCCAAATTCCAACCATTTCAGTTCATTTTTACTGTTTACACTAGCAGATTTATCTAAGGATGGCAAAATCTAAGCCGCTTTATGGTTTCTGCATCGATATACCCCGAATAATAGAATGACTTTTTTTTGTTTGAAAAATGGGGACGAGGTGGGGCAGGACGAGGTAGATTTTAGGGTTTGAGAGGCTGGGAGGCATGGTTTTGGTATATGTAGTTACTACCTTCCCATCCCGTATATATTATTATTAATTTTTTTTCTTTCCTAAATATATATGTATATTTTAATAATGTTAAAAATCATTATTTTATTTTATAAATGTTTTGGAAATTATAATTTGATCTACAATTAAGTATTATACAATTTTATTTCATTATAAAAATTATAAAAAATATGTAAACTGACTTTTATTATTAAAAAAATAAAATTATGCTTAATGAAAACAATCATAAAAGCATATTACATATTTGCATTATTGATTTTCCATTAAAGTTTTTTTATGAAATAAAAAAAAATATTGGCGGGGTGCAGATTTTAAAAATTTATCAGAGTAGAGATATAATGAAAAGTCAAAATTTCAAGCAGATGGGGTAGACACAGGGCACGATGGTGGGTATAGGTGGGGCGGGGTGGATGGGGCAGTCTCCGCCCTCGCCCCACTTCATTGCAATCCCTAGCACTCCTTGTGGGTTTCAGCAAAACCTTGGACTAGGCTTTTGCCCTGCAACCAAACCAAACCTTAGACAGCGCAAGACAAGTTCGGCTGGGCTTGCCCCTGACTGGGCTATATCTAAGTAGGGCCCTCTCTATTAGCCCACTTTGACAAGGATGTCCCCTCGCCCTCGTGGGGATGTCCAACATTTACCTCAAATCCATTTGCAACGGAGCGAGCAATGGGCAAAAGAGTTGGCTTCTGGTTTAAAAGAAGACTAAAAATTTATGTATCCATCAGTTCAGGTCTCGGCAAATGTTTCATTACGTTAGGAGATCAGAGAGAAACGCTAGAAAAATTAGTAAGATAAAGTGCCCTATTTAAGTCATTTTCCAACAGATCGCTGTTTTATTGGGGGCTATTCCCTTTTCTGTACCTGTGGACTCTGGTAGGAAACTTAAATCAATTTTGTTGGGGGTATTGAAAGAAATACGGCATTGACCTTGAGTCCCGAAATTGGCAATGTGTTTGGCTGTTCGCTGATGCAAAACCAAAAGCTGATGCACAAAAGTTTGAATCCTCATACAAGCCAAACAAACAATTACTTCAAACAAATTAAAACTGACTCAAAAGAAAAGACGCGCAGTGCTTGAGCGCTCACACAGGGCGTTACTTAATTAAACAGTGCATCCTAATTAAAGACACAAAATTAATAAAATATAAGTCCATGCGCCATTACACATATTTTTTTTGTTTCATCAAATACCATACAACAGATGATCATAAATTGCATGTGCTGATTCTTACGAAGGGGAAATGCGTACCCATTGCATGCATGATTTGCTCATGCTTAATTATCACGGTAGCCATCCTGTCATGTAATTATTCACACTTGGTCCTGCGGTCACCACTGATATTGGATCAGGCTGGTACCTGCATTTCAACAAATCAGCTCAGTTATAAAAACCGATTGTAGCTCATCATTTTTTACCTTTTTTTCCCTTTAATCTGTAATCTTTTGGTTAGGTTCTTGGTGATAAGGAAGATTAATGGTGAGTTTCAGAGTTCAGAAGACCGTACCCGATTTGTAATGTTGGCTCACACTCCAATGGATGGAAGAAGCCATCACCATAAGGCTGAGCTGGTTGTCGGCCGTAGGCTACATCTTCTGCATTTGGATTCAATTGGAGTGGATTTACTTGGTATCCTTCCACCAACTGCAACGGAAAGGTCCACAAGTCATTGACTATGGCCTTTTGATATTGTTTTTTCTCAAAATACAAAGTTCAGTCAGTAAGTTAATTTAGATTGATGGGCACAAAGGAGGAACATCTGAAGTAGAATTGGACTATATGTTCATGATTATCAAACACAAACATTAAGGTTGACAGATTATATAACATAGAAGGGCAAAAGTAACACACCCTTTGTTTTAGGGTCTTATTGGCCTCATTAAGTAGATGTTCCTGCGCATTGAAGAGAATATTGCATTAGGGAGAGTGACAGGAAGCTGATGACTTGGAATTCAAGAAACTTAACTACGATAATTGCATACCTTCCGTTGGAGATCAGTGAGTTGATCCAGCATGTATTGGGTCTACAGCAGAACAATAGTGATATGAGATGGAACATGCATGCCTCATTAGAAACATGAAGAGAAGAAAAGAAAATGACGACTAACTTCCATAGCTTATCTGTTTTGCCCCAAAGATCAGCGGCTTTATTATTATGTATTTAATTTCTAAACAGTTTTATGTGCCTCCTCATATAACATTTATATAGAACTCAGGAACCCAAAAAAGCCTCAGTACTTAATACTATGCTAAAAAGAAGATTTTGAATAGAATATTCAATACGTACGGCTCTTCATCATGGTACATAAATATATATATATATATATATATATTATTATGAATAAGCATGTATGGGTATTTTATCACGATTCTAGAGGGACTCTTGGTAGCGAGGAGAGGACTTGTTGCTAATAGCCAGGTGATGGGATTTCCCACGAAGAGGAAAATTGGTGGATTTAGAAAGGTTTGGGATCACATGCAGCACATTTCACGTGTCTTCCTTTTTTTAAATAATATATATGCAGAAAATGGCACTTCTCAGGTAAGCTTTTAAGAACAAAAAGATGCATGGCTTCGATCTTAAGAGAAACTTACCCGCGTTGATCTTATTTGCTTCAATGAAGAATCAAGCTGCCTCTCAAGCGACTCAAGCTCCTTGCTACTTAAAGGGCCCAAATCTTCTCCTAGCAAATTCCTAACAAAATAAATCAATAGGAGATTTATCAGATATTTACTCACCTCCATAAATACAGCCTTAACTAATTCTGTGTAAATTAGCATATAAACTCACCTTTGTGACCTTTGTAGGGCTTCATAGCGTGCTTTAAGCTTCAGATATTCCTGCTGACTGCTTAACTCCTACAGTGGCAGCATGGAAATACATTTACAGCATGCATGGGAATGGCAATATGACAATATATACAAGAAAAACCTAAATTTGAGTTACCAGAAATTGCTTTACACAATAATATTTGTATATTGTTACTACACATTTAGACTAAGAAAAAGTTGTTTGTACATCCATATATAGCCTCCATAGACCTGTATGCACAAGACGCAATAAACCACTTACTCATTTCGTTTGCTAAATATACTATATCATTTCTCATGTTGCATTTTATTTACTTGTGTGCTGTGACTTTGTTTTTGAACATTTACTTAGACTTGATTTGTCTAATAAATTTTTTTGGAAGAAAAATAATTAATTGGAAACAAAACACTAAATTTATTAAAAAAAAACTCAAATAAAAAATAAAAGATAAATAGTAGTAAAAGGTAAAAATCAAAGTATCAAAACAATGGTGAGCTTACTATTTTCTTCCCTTTTCTGCTGTTTTTTTTTTCTTCTTTTTGCAAAATTAATAGTATAATAAATATCAACCAAAATGCAATTTATTTGTTTCAGCAAAAAAAAAAAAAAAACATAAAAAGGGACTCTAAATACATAGAGACACGGCAAGAGGAATATATATGAAAGCTATGCATAACAACCTTGAAAGCGATTCTAAGGTTGTGATCTCTTGGATTACTAATCAAAACTTTAGGCCATAGAAGTATAACAATCTCTTCAATAGGCTCTCAAACTTGCTTGATGTCATAGGTCTAGTCACTTTTGTTCATTCTTTATAGGGAGGCTAATTTCTTTGCTTGTTCCTTAGCCAAGCTTGGTATTTCTAGATCACTCGTTTGTTTGGCTGCAATGTTTTTCTCCTTTAATAAATTTTTACCTTTCAATATATATATATATATATATATATATATGAAAGCTATATATCATACCAATTAGGGAAGAAGACAAATATAAATGATGTTCTTTTTTTTTTTTTTGCAGCATTTTCAACTATAAATATAGCTATATGGCATTTTTGATGATGACACACATATATATAGTATCATTTCTGTGGAGTTCAATTTTAGCTAAAATATTTCCAGGTTACATTTAGCATGAAAAGCTTGGGTTCGGCTGCACATTGCCTTAAAGATTACCAATGAAAAAGAAAAAAAGAAAGTGCTACCCTTTGGTAGAAAGATTGAACTTCTCTGGACAGTGGGAAGGCCTAACTTGTGTATGAAGTACGTACCATGAGGTTCTTTGATGCTCTTCGAAATTTTATAATTAAGAGGAAACAATCAAGGACAGCCAAGTGTGCATTCTCATACTGCATTCGCTGTCTAATTTCTGTGTCTTTCCTTTTTCCATAGGCTTGTAGCAAATTAAGACATGTTTTCCCTAATAATATTATTTATATGAAACTATGTATTTCTAACTATATCTCCATTTCTAAGATAAACAATATTAGTATTTCTTTTGATAAGCAAATTAAGAGTAACATGAATGTTTTTAGAACTTAAGCGAGTGGAAGAATATCCCAAAATCTTAAAAGTAACCTTTATTAATTTAGAGTTCAAAACAACCCCCCACCCCCCGGGGAAACAAACAACAAAAAATGTAATCAATTATATAAATAAGATAATTATTTCCCTATAAACTGTTGCCAAGTCAAGGTAATTATTTAATGTAATAGCATACAGAAAGCATTAAAACTCTAAAGAATAAAAAGCTGGTAGGATCAAGGATGCATATATATAAATATGCAGGGAGAAAGAGAAAAAAGGTTGCGGAGATTGAGCATATATACCAGAGCCTCCCTAGCTGACACATTTGTCTCTGGAGCTCCATAGTTGCACTTTTGGTACCTCTCCAATGTTTTGATCATGCTGTATGTCAAGGGAAAATTTAGTTAAAAGGATGTGAGTCCTTAATATAATTGACATAATACTTAATGCAACAATAATGTGGATCCTAGAAATACAAGAAATTAAGCACCTAGAGCATGACCAATATTGTACTACATTTAGGAGATTGATAAAAATTAAGTTGAGTAATCACAAGTATTTTGTTGTCTGATTGGAATGTGGAACAAACTCTGGAATGGAAATCCAAAAACAATTATATATCATAAATGCTATTTGGAAAGTTACTTATATGTACAAAACAACCAGAAACTTTAGGCAGTCATTCCATACTAAAGCATAATCATAGGAAATTCATATATTATACTGTTTGTGGAGCATAAAATTGTTGAGTTATTCAATCAATTTAATTAACATATAGTATAAAGTAATATAACATAATTAACTACCAGTAAAATTCATTTTAATATAACATAATTAATTTTAATTTCTAATATTTATTTCCTAAACAATGAAATCCTTTTGCCTTCCAACTCTCTTTTCTTTTTTTTCAGAAAAAAAGACATGATCCGCTATAGCTATATATAGTATATTGTATAATTAATTAACTTATAGTATACAGTAGTATAACATAATTAATTACAAGTAAAATTCATTTTAATTATTTGTCAAAAATATTCATTTTAATTAAAATTAGTGACAGGAGGACATTAGGATTGATAAAGCAAGGGATATAATTAATACAAATGCAGATCAATGGTAACCCAGTTTTTAAAACTCAAAAGTAGATAAAGAAAAACAGATCAATTGCCAAAAAGTGTTAGATCTGAGAAAAACTAGGGTGTTATTAAAACTGGGTTTTAAGTTTTCCAGCTTCAAACCGTAAGAATTGAGAAGTCGAAACCCTAACCTGGGGAAGCAGCTACCTTCATTGAAAAATCGAAACCCTAGAACTCAGACCAGTTTCTGGAGATGTCTCCATCGACTTTAACTGATTGAAATGCTTCTCAGAGAGACAGAGAGAGATAGAGAGACAAAGAGAAGCAAACACATACGCGAGAAAGAGAGAGAGAGAGAGAGTGGGTAACATGATCCTCTGGTGAAAAGGACGTTCGATTGTTGTATATGAAAGAAAAGACTAATCTGAAGAAGAGAAACAAACTCTGTAAAATGTCTCGTTTGTCTTTGCTTGGATTGATTTGTATAACATCTGAAAACTGTCGTATATAAATGGAGAAGAGCCTCAGCCAACTACTTCTCCATTGGTTTTTCGTCTGTTTTCTCCCCAAAATGTCTTCAAAAATCTAAATTTTTTGCTCAACACCAAATTTTGTAACATCCCACCAAGCAAACCAAGCTAATTAAAGTTAAAAATAAACACCCTAAGTTCAGATTGTAAGCTTTTAAGCAAAGTTATAAACTCATCAGTAATTAGAAGTCACAGAAAGCTGAAAAGGAACCATGGTTTTTACTGATCATAAGAACAAAAATGGCATAAAATGAAACTCTCAGCTAAGAAAAAAAATCCAAAAATGGAAAGAAAGTTTAAAAGATCTAATTAATCAAAACTTGAACGATCAAAAAGCAGGAAAAAACAAAAGTAAGAGAATATAGCCTTTAAGAACTAAACAAAGCCTTTCTCTTTCTTTTTCAATCTTTGAGGAGAAGAGAAGTACGAAGAACTCATTCATGAACACAACAAAGCAAACAAGCAAACAGATCTCTGAGCTTCCTTTCAATTTTAGAACAAAACTGCATATATTTATATGTCAAAACTTGAAAAACGTTAGATCAGAGGTAAAACGTCTGAGTATAAGAGATTAAGCGAGAAAAAGGAAATGAAAAAAATTAAAAAGCAAATTCAGATGAAAATTGACGGGAAAAAGGAAAGGAAAAGAGAAGGGCTTCGGGCAAACGAAAAGAAAAATAATAGTAATATAGCAAAGAAATGGAAAACTATTAGAGAGTCATCAATATAACAGTGATCTTCTTTTTATGGTTTTCAGTTGCAGATCTAACATCAATAGGAACAAGGAAAACACACAGGCCCTGCTATAAACGCCGAGACATTCACGAAAACGGCAAAACTCTCGAACCCAACTTTATTTTTTTACTTCTTTTTCTCAAAATTTTCCTCTACAAACCCCTTCAACACCCATATCACTTAAAACAGCAAAAATCCACCTCTTCAACCTCTCAAGATCTAGAGTCAGAATTCAAAACAAGCAAAAAAGAAACAGAAGGATGAGAAAGAAGAGAAAGGAAAAGAGAGAGAAAAGTTAATAAGAGTCTCAGAGAAGAGAAGAGAGAGAGAAAGAGGGTTGCTTTGTCTTACGAAGAAAACAATTTTTTTCCTTTGTGTGCAATATAAATTTTGGTTTTTTTGGTTTTGCTTTTGAGAGAGAGAGAGAGAGTGAGAGGGTACAAAGAAAAAAGCTTTAGTTGTTTTGGTGATACCTTGAACTACTGCAAAACTCGTACAGCTTTCCTCTATTGGAGAAGATGATGAGGGCAACCTCGGCATCACAAAGAACGGAAAGCTCATAGGCTTTCTTCAAAAGTCCATTCCTTCTCTTAGCAAAAGTCACTTGCCTGTTGATCTTGTTCTCAATCCTCTTCAGCTCAACCCTACCTCTCCCCATTTTGTTTCTCTTCCCCCCGTTCCCTTCTTTTCCTTCCTTCTTTCCTCCCCTTTCCGTCCACCACTGCCTCAACAAAATCACCCGCAACCAAAAGGGATAGCTGTTTTCCTTCTTGCTGACCTTTACTAACCCTTCTCTATTTATACTATGAGTTTCTTAGATAGTCTTAGTTAAGAACTTCATTAGAATCTCGGCTGATATAATAAATAAAACCATATTTAATTTCTTAAATAATTTCTTCTTATTATTGTGGAAAATAAATAAATAAAGTAAAAAAAATTGTACTATTACTAGTTTACTGCTTACTACCACTAATCAAATCTTTTGCTTTGTTTAACACACTAACAAATGATAAGACAGCCCATAAACAAAATACGTAGAAACTACCCTAATTTTATACGTATACTTAATGTCAGCCCTCGGATGGGATGATCCGACGGTGATTTGAAAAAGAAGGAAAAAACTGAAAATTAAAGGTTTTGGGAAGTGAAAAAGGTTAGCAAAATGAGAGGAAGGAAACCTTAACCAATAAATACAAAGGGGGAGGGGTGAGAGACAATCCACGTGTCGGAAGGGGAAGTGGGAAAGACTTCTGATAATCCACCTGACCATTTTTGGGTTCGAGCAATCATGTGACCTAACCTTAAGAAGGTGAACCTTCGTATGCTCCTGTTGATATTTACGGAATTACCCTTGCTGGATGTCTTGGTTATTCCATGCCCGAATCTTTGTCATCACTGTTCTCGTAATAATAATATAATTAACTAAATATTTTAAAAAGTGTAATTTTATAACAAATTAATGTCTAATTTCCTTAAAAAAAGGGTTAAAGAAAAAAGCAACCAACCTTGATTTAACTATAAAATGTTTACCTTTGGACTTGCATACTTGGCCAATGCATACCTTTTTTTAACAAGATTATTACTTGAGTAGTTGAGTTGCTAAGTCAAATCCACATCTTTAATTATTACAAGAATTGCATGATTAGAAACAAAGCAAATTACAATTAGCGGGATAAGAAATGCTGAAAAAAGGAAATTAATTAAAAAAAAAAGATATTCGAGTTCAAAGCCGCTTGGAGAGGTTTGATGGATTTAAGGGAGAAGCTTTGCTACATGCGGCTCTCATATTTTCTTAATCCCATCAAGACATTGTGCAAGCAAATAGTTATAAATGTATCTAATAGTTTTTATAATTAATTATAACTACTCTTTTATTTGGCTTCACAGCTACTTTACCCCCTAGAAATACCATACATTTTTCAAATTATTCAAGGGTCTTACGCACCATCCTATAGGGTATAACTTGGGAGAGAATTAAGTACCCTTTGGGAGCATTTCTTGCTAAACACATTAAAATCAGAGATGAACTTTTCTTTCATACTATAGGAATAAGGGCTGTGTCTATTTTTGGCCGATTAGAATATTGATTCAGATAACAAAAATGATCAAAACCTTATAAATTACAAGATACCAAACTTGTGTTTCTTGAATCATAATGGAAACTACTAATTCCAATCAAACAGGTTAGTACTCTCGATTAATTCCTTCCATATAGCCCAAACAAGCCCGGAGCAATTGGATATTTTCGATGTTCGAGTTATTTGCCCAATTTACATTATTAATTGAATGTAGTTACATCTATATATACCTTCAAGAAAGTCCTTAATCCCTTATACCTTCAAAAAATTCTACTATCGATACATGTAATTATTTATCTGGCTTAACACTTAGGACTCCAAATCAAAAATTCGTTGTGAGATTTAGCGAAGATTAAGTACCTTTTACAGATTATAGGTGATTCCACATTAGAGGTGTCCGCGGGCCGGGTTCGGGCCGGGCCGGGCTTGAGTAAAATTTTACAAAATCTTTGCTTGTCCAAGCCCGGCCCGGCCCGGTATTTCGGGCCTATTCTTTTGTCCAAGCCCGGCCCTAAAATATTTATATAAGCCCGAGGCCCGTCCAAAAGCCCGTTTTTAATTTTTTTTTCGGACATTAATTTTAAAAATTAAATTATATTAATTTATATTATAAATAAAAATAAATCAATACATTTAAGAAATTATTATCTAAGCAATTTTTACAAAGTTAACAAAGTCTAAATACTAATAATATTTGAAAATATCAATATCATATACAAAAAAAATAAGAAAAATAACACATTAACAAATAAAATAAATATATAAAAATATATTTATATTAAATCAATAGTAAAACGGGCAGGGCCGGGCTTGGGCTTTTATGCCTATGACCAAGCCCGGCCCATTTTCTAAACGGGCCTAAAAATTTTGTCCAAGCCCGGCCCTTAAATTTAAAATTTTTGTCCAAACCCTCTCAAATATCGGGCGGGCTTACGGGCTCCGGCGGGTAGCCCGGCCCTTGGACAGCTCTATTCCACATACAGATGAGAAGGCAATTATGGATTCGAATTTGAGTGCGTATGTTTAAAATGTACTTAGCAATCTCATGGTATTTTCTTTGTCCTAATAAGTGATATGGTAGTCTATGGGTGTATTCAAGTTATACCCCCACCTTAAAATTAAGGCTCCCTTTGTTGGAACGTTTTTGTGAGATTGATTTTGAACTCGAGACCTTACTTAATTAAAGGGTATCAAACTCATTCTTTTAGTTAATTCTAATTCCCTTCCCCTTCTATTAGTCAACAAATATGTATTCTTGAAGAAATCAAGTGTTTTTTATTTCTGTGTATGTTGTTTACAATAAGCAATAGCTCTTGTCTTATACAACTTACAATGCAATCAAAAGATCCTAAAGTTTAGCCTAAAGTTTAGCTATACAATAAATGCAAGATATACAAAAGAAATAAATCAGGAAAATTAGGAGAATTATTCACTTTACTCCCCCTTAAGTTGGAGCATGAAGGTTGATGATGCCCAACTTGCTCAGCAACATTTGAAACCGATCTTTACCAAGTGCCTTCGTGAATATGTCTGCAAGTTGATTTTGTGTAGAGATTGGTCGTGGAAATAGAAGATTAGACTGAATATGTTGTTGAACAAAATGGTAGTCTATTTCAATATGCTTTGTCCGCTCATGAAAAACAGGATTAGATGCAATATGTAAAACAGCCTGATTGTCACAAAATAAGGAAACTGGCTCAGGATGAGATACTCCCAAATCAGCTAGTATGCAGATAAGCCAAGCTACTTCACTTGCAGTAGTAGCCATTGCTTGATATTCTACTTCAGCTGTGGAACGAGAAACTACAGATTGTTTCTTTGACCACCATGAAATGGGTGATGCCCCCAGTGGAGTGTCGAGTGTCACGCCCCGACCCCCCCGGGTCCGCCACGTTGCAACCGCCGCGTTACCTCGAAGTACGTGTCTGCAGCCACACATCTGAGGCACCGCAAGGCTTGAAATAGATATCATCGCTGCAAAATAAAACTAAAATTTTAATTAGAAGTCATTTAATAAAATATTTAATTTATAAGTGACACCAGTGGATTAATTTAAAGAATACCTACACAGCGGAAACTATTAAGCTTAAACCACCGACGTCTCCTAGTGAGCCTCCATTCTATTAGCTGATCCCGTACGTAGATCTGCATCCATCCACATTGGATACAGGTGAGTGACAAAGGTTCAATGAATCTCCATCAGGGTTAGGGAAAACAGGGGTAATCCAAAATAAAATAAAATAAATAAAGTAAATAACATAAATTTTGTTTTCAAAATCTCTTTTGAAATTCTCCCAAGGAGAATTAGATTTAAAATCTTTAAAATAAATATATATTAAATGGGCTAACTTCTAATACACTGAATGCACGACTAGCCGGTCGTATGCCTTACTGCACCGAGGGCTATCTCTTTTCTCTTGAATATCACTTTCATAATTTCTCTTTCTCTAGCCTGTTCCCTCGGTGGTAACCAACTGTGGTGGAACACAGCTCTGGAGCCCTGGCGAGCTTCCCTACGCGACTCTCCGAGGGTCTCGTCTCACCGTGCCCCTCGACAGACGGTCCGCGACTGAGAATCTAGCATGCTTTCTCCAACTCGGTCCACGCTCCCGCATATATTGGAGCTCGAAGAGCCACTCAATTACTTATCTCTCGTCTCGCATCCCATCCATATATTTATCATACATAAATATATATATTCAAAACATTTATGTTTAAAACATTTAAACACACATAAGCCTTTAGATTTTAAAATCATCACACCCTCTAAGTGGGCGTATCACAAAATAAAAAGTGTGTGTCGTGGATTACCCTTATCCCAAAACAGTTGTAAAACCTTTTTAAAACAATTTATATTTTGAAAACATTTTAAAAAAATTTTGTTCCTAGTGGCTAAACACTGAAAACAGGGTCACTCACAGTATTGGGAGATTCATATACTCCTAAGCGCTCCATGTAGCTTTAACCTCCGGTGCATCGCCGCATTCGATTATCCAGAGCCCTAATACATGGAAATATACGTTAGCATTCATAATTACATTTATGAATTCACCTATGAGGCTCTAACATGACCTACGACTGGGCTTGAATGTGATTCGGGGCTTAGAAAAGTGTCTGGTAGGTTCCGGGGTAAAAATTGGACACTTGGTGAAAAATTACGAAAATACCCCTGGGGACCCGTGGGCCCCATACTCGAGCTGGGCCCTACCCGGTTCTGGGCCAGGCAGGCCTAGCCCTGTAGCTGGGCCAGGCCCAGCCCCTCGAATTTAGGCCTAAAATGGCCCACCTGCACGGTTGGGCCAAAATGGCCATGTCCCGCGCGGGACTCGGCCAGGCGATCTCTCCCGAGCGGGAGAGACGCGGGAGCAGCACACCAGCCTTGGGATCGAGGCTTTTCCTCGGTTCCCGAGCCCCTCGGTCCACCGATCGTTGTGAAATTCGAGATGGAGGTTCCTCTCACCTCCCACGATGCATTTACCGGGGAATAAACGAGAATTACAAGCTCAAAGTTCCTAAATCTCAAATCTAAACTTAAAATTTAACTAAAAGCTGAAACTAACTTTGAGCTTAGATTTCTCCTAGACCAATGCATGGATAAGCGTACAAACTTAGAAAAACGAAGATCAACGAGTTAAGAACAACTCACCAAGATCTCGCCTTGAACTTGCGGTCGGTTTGCCGGATCAGCCAAAAGTCCAAACTTGCTCCGAGAGAGCAAATGAGAGGAGAGAAGAGAGGGAGAAGAGAAAATGAGAGGGAGAGAGCTCATCTCCTCTTATTTATAACAAGGCCCGACACCGGGTCTACTCGGGCTCCGGGCTAGACTTTTTCCCCTCTTTGAAACCTTTCATAATTTCGATCCTTGGCCTGATCCACCAACCAATTCACCAATGGACGTCCAATCCATTGGCTATGGACTTAAAGAAGTCCACTTTAGTGTTTCCATGCATGGTCACCAATCTCATCTTCCAACTATGGCTTACCTTAAGTTTGACTTCTCTTCTGACTTGATACGGCCGGACCGACATATTGTTTAATTATTGCATCATCTTGCACTATTCCGCTCGTACGAAAAAGTCGTGCTAGGTCCAGGTGTGTCATCGAGTCTCGGGACACCCAGCCTAGTCTGCATCACAATATGCTCGCAGAGATAAGGAATTGTTTGAAGAAAACAAAATGCCTTGGCCAGGTGCATTCTTCAAATAACGAAGAACTCGTATTACTGCATCATAATATGGTTGTCGTGGCTGATGCATAAATTGACTCAACATGTGTATGGCATAACTAATATCTGGGCATGTGATTGTGAGATAAAGTTAGCGGCCAATTAGACATCTATATCGTCCAAGATCATCATAAAAGGGACCAGAATTAAGGTCGAGTTTGTGTTGCTGATCCATTGGTGAAGAAGATGGTTTGCAACCTGTAGGACCACATTCTGTCAAAATATCAAGAACACATTTGCGTTGGCTCAAGGCAATACTAGTGGAAAAGCGTGCCACTTCAATACCCAAAAAATACTTGAGTGGACCAAGGTCTTTAATCTGAAACTTGGTATTTAAATATTGTTTGAGCCAAATAATCTTGGTCGAATCATTCCCAGTAACCACTATATCATCAACATAAATAAGCACGGCAAGGTATGACTTATCTTGGGTATATGTAAACAATGAATGATCTGAGGCTGATTGGATAAAACCAACTGCAACTAGAGCTTGGGTAAACTTTTCGTACCAATTGCGAGAGGCTTGTCATAGCCCATACTGATTTTTGCAAGCGACAAACACGAGACTCCCCTTGCTTGGTAAAGCCCTGAGTATTTTCATGTACACTTCTTCCTCAAGATCGCCATGTAAGAAGGCGTTGTTTACATCTAATTCGTGAAGTTCCCAATTACGTATGGAAATGACAGCAAAAAGGCATCAAACAGTGACTAATTTGGCAACTGGAGCAAATGTCTCATGCAAACCAACATCTTCAACTTGTGTGTATCCTTTAGCCACAGGCCGTGCCTTGTATCTTTCCACAGTGCCATCTGGGTTGAATTTCACCTTGTATACCCATTTAGAATTAATAGTACGTTTCCCAAGAGGTAATGGAACAAGTGTCCAAGTATTATTAGCTTTTAAAGCTGAGATCTCCTTAGTCATGGCATTTCGCCAATGTGCATGTCTCACTACCAGAGAAAACTGTGTTGGCTCATTGGTGAAAGTGATGGCCGCTAAAAAAGCTTTATGTGAGTGAGAAAATTTGGAATAAAAAATAGTTTGAGATAAAGGATATACCGTCGAGTTGGCCGAATGAGAGGAAAAATGCAAAATGGAAGCATGTGGAATGAGAGATGGTGGCAAAGTGTAGTCATATCTAGAGAGAGACTTTGATACCTGTCTAACCCGTTTAGGAACTATATCATAAAGTTTAACTGCAGGATAAACAGTCTGGTCAGTATTCAGGTGTGAAGATTCCACAGACGTTGTTGGTTCCTCCAATGGTTCTTGGTTTTGTGACAAAGACTTATCATTGGCATCTGTTGAATTAAATGAGGTGGATGATGAACCAAGTGAAGAAAATTGAACTTCGGGATCAGTATGTGGTACTAGATCAAAACAAGTAACATGAGGTTGATGATCTACTTGTCTGTCTGTCATGCGAGCAAAAGGATAGACATGTTCAAAAAACTAAGCATCTCGAGATATATATATATCTTTACTCTCAAGATCATAGATGCGATAACCCTTTTGTCCATATGGGTATCCAATAAAGATGCCAGGGTTACTTCTAGGAGAAAACTTATCACGAGACTTACTATTGACATGCCCATAGCAGAGACATCCAAAATTGCACAAATGATCGTAATTTGGCACTTTACCATATAAGACTTCATAAGGTGTTTGGTTGTTTAAAATAGAAAATGGCATGCGATTGATCAAATAAGCTGCAGTAAGTACACATTCACCCCAAAAATTGATCGGAAGATTTGCTTGAAATCGCAAGGCTCTAGCAACTTCCAAGAGATGTCGATGCTTTCGCTCGATTACTCCATTTTTGCGGTGTCTCTATACTACTGGTTTGCCTGTCCATACCATTCTCAAAATAATGATTAAGTCTCCGTGATCAAATTCAAGTCCATTATCTGTTCTGAAAATTTTGACCTTGGTATTGAATTGAGTTTGAACCCAATTAAAAAATAACAAAAGACAATGTCTTGTGTCAGATTTGTGTTTCATAAGAAAAACCCATGTTGCATGACTGTAGTCATCCACAATGGTGAGAAAGTAATGAGAACTCGAGTGAGACTTAGTACAATATGGTCCCCATATGTTACAATGAACTAAGTTAAAAACATGCATAGATTTATTGATATGAGTTGGGAAAGACAATCTAGTTGTTTTGCTCTACAACAAGCATAACAGAAGAAAGTCTTTGATGAATCAAACATAATAGATAAATTTGGAACTAGCTTGAGTCGGTTTAATGGTAAACGCCTCAGATGACGATGCCACAAATCTACAGTGTATTTGTTTGCAAAAGTGCTCTTCCCGACCTTATCGGTTCCAAATAATATAGACCATTTCGCACTCTACCCACTCCAATCAGCTTCCTCGAGTGTAAGTCTTGTATCAGACAAAAATCAGATCCAAATATGAGAAGACAGTTGAGATCACGAGTCAATTTACTGACAGATAACAGATTAAATTGAAAATTAGGGACTCCTAGAACTTGCTCAAGACTCAAACTTTCACCAAGATTTATTTTTCCCAAAGCAACAACCGGGACATCATCACCATTTGGAATTTGAACCAGAGGAACATTAGGATTTCTATGAACATTTGTCATAGAATCAATTTTGCATGTTATATGGTCTGTGGCCCCCGAATCAACAACCCATGAATATGTCTTACCAGAAATATTTTGAGAGGCTGTGTTTGCTGAAGGATTTGATTGACGACCAAGTAAGTCAATCAATTGCTGGATTTGGGTTGTAGTGAGATTCGGACATGTAGAATCAGGAAGTGATGTACTGGCAGTGGCTGCAAATGGCATATTGGAAGTTCCTAAGGCATGTTTTCTTTTTGGCTTAGGTTTTCTCCAACCTGGTGGATAACCATTGATTTCATAGCAATTTTCTCACGAATGGTTGTTACGGTTACAATGAGTGCAATTTAATCGACCATCACATATATCTGCTCCATGTCCACTGCGTCGATCTATCCCTTGATGTCCAGTGGCTGTTTTGGGTAGCAAGGTCATGGCCTCGATGGTTGGAATGCGAGCAGTAGCTAAGGATCGTTGCTTCTCATCTTGGGTAGCCATAGCATATGCTTTTCCAAGTCCTGGTAAAGGGTCTATGCTTAAGAGTTGGGATCGAACCGTCTTATAAGTATCATCCAATCCCATTAAAAAGTCAAAAACTTTCTCCTCTTCACGCTGCTCTTGCATCCTCTTTCCAGCCCCACAAGTGCATATAGGTACTGGTCAAAGACTCTGCAGTTTACTCCATACGCTTTTCAAATTACCATAGTATGCAGAGATGGATGATTTCTCTTGCTGAAGTAGTGCAATAGTTCGCTTCTATTCATATACCCGTGGTGCAATTCCTTGAGTAAATCGCTCTTCGAAGTCACACCAGATCTCTCTTGCTGTATCCGTATGGGTAGCACCTATTTGCCAATCTTTTGAAAGTGAGTTGATCAGCCATGACTTGACGATAGCATTGCATTGAATCCAAGATTGAAAATCCTTGGAATTAACATTAGGCCTTTTGATCCTTAACATTAATTTGGTTGTTTATCCCTCGGCCCCATTTTTGATAAAATAGAAAGAGAAATCAAAACCAATTGCTAGAGAACAAATTAAAGCTCAAGATAACTGCCATTATCCCTCTAAAAATTATCATTAATAAAAAAAAAGTCCAAGAATATTGTTTAGCTATATATGTAGGTAGAGTGAGTAAAAGGGTAACCCCAAAATGACCTTTACTACGAAATTCATATTGACTGGTACAATATTAGATCACTAAAACAACAATTATCTGAAATTTCATCCCCTATTTGATTTCACACACATATTCTTGCATTCACACTGATCAAATATTCAACTTCGGCAGAATGCCACCAGATATCGACAACCTGAAATTTTCGATTTAACTTTTTAGGCAAAAAAATTCTCCTTCACCTCTTGGAAAGTTTGATAACGTATTTCGTGTTTGGCTCATGTAGTTTTCCTGTAGTCCCCTTTGACCCGCAAGGTGACCATAGGCAAATCTCCCAAAACAATGTTAAGTTACCCCGTCAAAGATGACAAAACGAAAATGGAATGTTTAATTAACACGAGCTGTGTTGTGTGTGCAATGGCTTGAGTACAAAAAGACTCATGTTCTTGCCTCACGCTCCCCTTTGTATAGATAGATCAGATTGCCCTATTTAGAGTCTTAGAGACAAAATCCAAGAAACACGCAACTATACATAAAGGAGAATTAAGGGGAAAAAATTATTGTGGTATCGAATTGGTCGTTGTAATTAATTATGAGTTGCATATTCTATACCAACAGATTAAGACTGAAGGACTTTTTATCCATTTGAAATACAGTATATATAAATAATATATATACGTGTACGTAAATAAAAATATAAATTAAATTCTTTCATACCGACTCAATTATTAATCCATGCGAAGGGCGCAAAATCAAGAACTCAATTATTGAGAGAGAGGACGAGAGAGTATGATTTGATGAATAATAAGTTATAAACATAGGAGTCTTTGTACCCAACATTTATGTTTCACAAAGATAACCCAAAAGGATATATAATAACCTTTTTTGTTAGATAATTTAAAGAATATAATAATTTCGATCTGTTTATTTATAAAGATGAAAGATTGAATTGAAATATTGTTCCATTCAAAATTTCGGCCAAGAGAGGTACCAAATTAAAGGGAGATGGACAGGAAGAAGGTGAAGTAATTAATATACTAATAAGAAATTAATATTGATGGTGCTAATTAATTAAGAACACATCAATATTTGTTGAAAAACTGCAAAGTAACATAACTTATTTTGGTTGGGGCATTTTTTTTTTTGGTCTTATTTTGCTAAAATGGAAATGAACCATAGCTTTTGTTGTCAGATAAGGCTCAGAGTTTCATTAGATTGGCTTGTATTGTTTTTCTTTCTTTTTGAAATTTTGAATGTATACTTTTATGAGCATTTACTTAAAGATATAACAAAGCCAACAAAATCTGCCTATTTTCCACTTATATTTTGCAAAAGGGGAAGTTTTCATGTATCTCCTTTTATATTAGGGAAAAAAAAATAATGGACGACTGTGTCAGTAGAAAATAGAAATTATGGGTGTGATGGAGACTTTAATTCCATTTTCAACTGCAGCATTACTTTTAAACACCTGATCTAGACTTGAGAATCCTTAAGACTCAAATTGGGTAATTGATAAAACATCTTTGATTATACATATTTTGGACAAAAATTGTAAATCGAAGGCGAAAAAGAAACTTTAATCGATTTGGATAAACAAAAATTTTCCAATTTGATTGCTCAAACATGATTAATCTCTTTAAAAATGTTTTGCTTTATTGGTATCATCGCCGGAAGTTGACTGAAAAGTACTGGTTTGTAAGATTGAGTCGGGTTACAAAACTTTTTTTGGTTTAATTGATTGCTTAATTAAGGTTCTATTGTTTTTATACAAATTAGGCTCCATTTATTTGATATATATATATGCACTTTTATTATTTTTTTAAAAAAAATTTCATTACTAGGAGTATTATTTTTCTTTTTCTTAGGAAGTACTATTTTTTTAAGAGCATTAAACACGTGACAACTACTTTCTTTTTCTAAATTAATTTCGGAATTCACCAAATTAGGCCTTGCGCTTTGTGCCTAACAATTAAGTGGTCGACTTAACACAGTATACAAATATTTGGTTTAATATTTAATTTAATCCTTGAATTATATCAAAAATGACAGATTAGTTTTTAAACTTTTATTTGAGATAAATTGGTCAATAAATTTTTATTTTGAGACAGATTGATGCCTAAATGGTAAAAAATTTGACAGATTAGGATAAATTAGTCTTTGAACTTTTATTTTATAACAAATTGCTTACTGAGTTTTCTTTTTAGTTATTTTTTTTTTCATTCAGGATCTATCTGTCTCAAAATAAAAATTTGGGAACTAATCTGTCCCAAATAAAAATTTAGAGATCAATTTATCAATTTTTGCATAATTCATGGACCAAATTGGGTATTAAGCCTAAATATTTAAAGGGGTTTAGATTGATCAGTCCATCGAAAGGTCTTGTGTGTATGATATCTATAACACTAAATACTGGTTATCTCTAATGGAGCTTCCTAATTGTGCCATGTAGGAAATTAATTTTTTTTTGTCTTAAAATAATTCAAGAAGAGAGAGAATATTCATGGGAGTTACATTTTAGAAATAAATAATTATAATAATAGCTATAATTCTTTAATTAAAAGCTATAATCTTTGGCCAAAAAAATTAAAAGTTCATCTATTGTTACATTTTTATTATTTTAAGATAAATTTAGTCATTTTAGCCATTAGAATTTTTTTTAGGATTTTGATTACAAATTTCTTAGTATTTTAACATTTTAAATTTATTTTTGAAAGAATATTTATTTTTTTGCAAAATATTTTTAGTCTGAGTATTTTTAGTAATTTCAAATATTTTTAGAGATTGAATATTTTTAGTAATTTAAAATATCATGAATTTATACATTGAAGTAGTCATTTATTTTTACATGCATTTTCATCATGCTTTTTTTTCTATTTTCATATATTTTTAATGAAAATTTTTTCATTTAATTCAATGAATTATTAAATTCATTATACCTTTTTAAACTTTGATAATTCCTAAAAAAATAATATAGAAAAAATAATGAGGGCATTCTAAAATGATAAAAAAATGGAGAAATAAGAAGTAAGGAGTTTCTACAATAACTTAGGTCTTTTAATTTTTTTTTATCAAATTTTCGGATTTTTTCTCTTTCTATTCTTTTTCTTTAAACTATGTTTTTATTATTTTTTGTCTCTTTGCCTGACTTTTCATTTTCTTTTATATCATGATTATTTTTTAAGTCTTTAATTTTTCTTAAATACATAACCTTGCAATGAGGTGAGGGTTTAACATCTAGTATGATATAATTAGTTAATCCTTTTATTCCCCTCTTTCAAAATACTACTAATTAATAATTTTTCAACATTTGTGTACTTGTCCGATTTGTACACATTATTTGCAAAATTAAGGAGCCAAATTTTCTGTGCATGAATCTGCAATTTTCTACTTTTGTGCATCACATGTGCTAGCTTCTTTTTCCTTTTCTTTTTTCCTTTGGGTACAATCAAGATTTGATGAAAGAATGAAAACGTGGCTGATCAGTTAATGTAGGGGCTAAATCAGCAACTTTTTAAGAAAATCGATCATTTTGCGGCTAGATGCAAATTAACTCTAGATATTTTTGGAGCCGAAATTATAACTTAGATGTTTGGGGATAAGTAGCTTTCCCGAGAGGTTTTAAATTTTCACAGTAATATTTATCATCACCTATGGACGGATCCAATATGGGGGTATTGGGGGCAGCTACCCCCATTGGGATCCCAAAATCCTACTTTGGTAAAATCTGAAATTTTTTGCCACATTAACTCTTTATATATAGGAGAGGCAAACTATACTAATTTATACTCCCCCCGATCTCTATTTATTTGTTCTAATTAATCGTTTCATACAAAGTAAGAAAAGTAATTATAGTACAAAATTCTATACATACTCCTTTTATCCCAAAATATATGTCACTTTTAACTGTTTCATAAAATTAAGAAAAACAATTTTTTTGTTAAATTTTATACAATTTTACAATTTTACTTACTTTCCTATATTACTCCTTATTTAACTTTTCTCTTACTTATGATCTAAGGAATAGGATATAGGAGATATGCAATTAGCCCATGTTTGGCTTCGGGTCCGCGGGGGGGGGGGGGGGGGGGGGGGGGAGGAGAGGGAAGGTAAAGGGGGAGAGGAGAATGGTAAAGGGGGAGAGGAGAATGGGGGATTTTAAGAGGGGGAGAGAAGTGTTAATTCTATCTTTTTTTTGTTTGGTTGGGAGAGGAGTAAGGAAGAGTTTAATGTAACTTTTTATTAATTTACCCTTATATATAAAATCTTTTATAATGTAATAATTTTCATTTTTTATATATTTTAATTTATATATTATCATGTAAAAATTAATCTTTGTAATAAATAAAGTTAATTTTTACTCAACTATTAAAAAAATTATATGGAATATGTTTTTCTTGTCTTTTATATTAAATAAATGAACTTACAACTAATAGGGACCAAAAAAAAGTTTATTGTACAAATATATTTTTTAAGTAAAAAAGAATGAGAAACAAAATAAAACATGAATTGAGAAAAGTTATTAAAATTAGCTAAGGATACTTTTGAAAGTTAATTAGTTTCATGACAACAAAATTGGAACAAAATTTGTCACCCCCCTCCTAGCCAAAAAACTCACAAATTGAGGGTGTGAAGTTTGAGAGGGTTTGAAGGGGTTTAATGCATCCCTCTCCTCCCATGTACTCCTAACTAAACATAACATAACCCTCTCAACCCCTCTATTAACCTCCATTAACATCATCCAAACAAAGGCTTAATAACAAGGGTAATTTTAGAAATCTAAAACAATATTACATTAGTTTATAAAAGTGACAAATATTTTTAGACAAAAAAATTTAAAAATTTTTTCCAAAAGTGACGTATATTTTGAGACAGAGAGAGTATTTATTTTGACTTTCTTATTTTATCCCTATCTCTTTTCTTCTTTAATTCTCTCTTCTATTTAATAAAAATATTCATTTAAGAGAGAGAGAAAAAGGAGTTGCTAGAACAATTTAAAAATTAATAATTAATGTTAAGATATGAACAGATAAAAATAGAAAAGTAAAGCTTCTAGAAAAGAACAGATAAATAAGAACAGAGAGAGTATATAACAATATCTTTATGTCTTTTAATAATGGATTTTCTTGTTAAGTGCTTATAGGCACCTGATAAGAAGTATTTATTGTCCTCAAAGTTGAGCAATGATGATATAATTAATGGGTCTTTTGCATAGCAAACTAAAATGTAAATAGTAATGATTGTGTCAGAAAAATTTTATATGACATAAATGGCTTAGATATATAGTGAGAAGAAAAAAAAATTATTTGGAACTAAATTTTACTCCCTCCATCTTAAACTAAGTGTCATTTTTTAACTTGGCACATAAAAATCTAAAAATAAATTACTTCTTATTCTAAATTTACTCTGGTATTAGGATTATTGACTCCTATTAAAATACACACACACTTTCCCTCTCTTTTATAAGTAAATTTTATTCAATGCAATTAATTAATAGAAATAAAGATAAAATTGAAAAAGAAGCAATTAATAAAACATATAATTCTTAAAACGACACTTATTATGGAACAAAAAAACTTAAAAAATGATACTTATTTTGAAACGGATGGAGTATTAATTTGGGGGGTAAACTTTATCAATTTTTTTCTAAAATCCTATAATAATATATTTCAAACATTAAAACTTACCCTTAAAATTATTTTTTTGGGGGCTAAATTTTGTAAACTTTGGGCTAAACTTAGTTAAGAGTATTGTTATCTTTTTTTCTTTTTTGAAGAAAATGTAACTTCATTTATTCAAATGAAATTATATCCATATTACTAAAAAAATTAAAAATTATAATAGATTCAAACTTTTTGTCATGTAGATTTGGATCTTGTTTCATAACCCGAGCCACCTTGCCGACTATTTTGAATCTTGAACCTTCTTCATGAGTCTCTAGCACGTCTATCATTCTCTCGCTTTCGCTTCGTGTTTTTTTCAACCGAAGACTTTCATCAACGATAAAGAAGTGACTGATTCAACATCCTCCTTGATCGACCCATAAGACATAAAACAAAATCATCATAATCTAAGGTTAACAATCTTAGATCCACTATAAACTGACTCAAAGACAAACCAAAACCAAACTGACTCAACAGACTCAACAAACTGACTTACTAACTTGGATAAAACTGAGACTCAAATACCCAAATCAAAAGATCTAAGATTTATTTAAGCAAAAGGAAAATTAAAACTACAATGAAATATGAATCAGGCTCCCTCCTCCCCCTTGACAGTAATATTCAAGGAGGAGGAGGAGTAAACAAAAAAGACGAAGAAAACTGTGAAGAAGAGAGGGAGAGAAAGCAAGGGGCGGCTAGGGTTTGACCCAAAGCATTTAACCATGCCAAGACTTTTACTTTAAGAGTATTGTTATCTTTAAACAATTGGAAAAGTGTAAATTAAATTAAGAGTACAAAAAATAAAACAACAATGAAGTAATCATTAACTACTTAACGGATGCTTATACGCATCATTAGCGATTTCTTTTAGTGTGTGTTTGAATGGAACTTTTTATGGAGGAATTTCTTTTTAGTCCAATTTTTGAAAAATCCAAATAATGAAATTCTTATTTTTGTAATTTAATGGAGAGATTTTTCAAAATTTATAGCTTTTTAATATGGGTTTTAAGACCCTCAAAACCATATTTCAAAATCCAGTTAAACATTTTTTTTTTCAAATTCCTCTACCTGAATAGTTAATTATCCACATTAATTTAGTTTTCTTTTTTATTGCAAATTTTATATGTTTAATTTTAATGATAAAAAACTTGTCTAAAATATATGTTTTTATGTTTAATGTTCTTAATGATATTTAAATATTTTGACAAATCCAATGACATTCATAATGCATAGTTTTGTAGTTCTAATATTGGATTTTTATTGATTAAGTTTTTAATTTTGTTAAAAATGATAAATACTAAAAATCTCATTTTAAAAATTCTTCATGACACGCCCGGACCTAGTCCGCACGTGTCAAGTTGAATATTTAAGTATTGTTGTCTAGTCAATATACCAAATTTGACTTCCCATGGATGTTTTAAACTTCATTTAGCTCAATTTCAAGCTTAAAAACCCTAAAATTGAAGTTCCGAGATGTGGGCCCCACTTGAAATCGAGACCCGAGGAAATTGGGCCGAGTTGACCGGAGTCAACTCAAAAATTGTTGACTCCGGCGCCGGACCCGTTGTTGTTTTAAGGGGTCTCGGTCACCCGAGACCCCCATTTTCACATCTCCTCTTCTTCTTCAATTCTCCGAGCTTTCTCTTTCAAATTTTTTGAAATCAAACTCTCAATCCCTCTTCAAACACTTCATCAATCATCAATATCAACTTTGTTTGCCTTCTTGAAGATCAAAACACCAAAGTTTTCAAGAAAAACACCAAATCTAGAAATCTGGAAATTTGGCGACAGATTGTTCATCAGCTCATATCTTTTGATTCAACCGTGGGTTGTGGCTGAGAATTTGGTATGTTGTTCTAGACTCATCAAGCTTTAATTTGATAGTTTACATGCTTGATTTCATGGTCTGTGCTAAGAGAATTTGATGATTGAAGTTGAGATTTCTGTTTTACCCAAGATATGTTAATCCTTAGTGATTTGATCCAAAATTCGAGCATGATTGGTTGTTTGATTCCGTTCTTGAAGCTGTGAATCCATAGATCATGTGTTTAACTTGCTTTGTTTCAATTTTGGTACGGATTGGTGGTGAATCGAACTCAAACCGAGCTCGATTTGATGCTTGGTTGATCACGGCCCTTTGCTGGAAACAGGTCCGGCGCCGGAGCTGCCAAATTTTGGGATTTCATCCCATTTTGGCTCACTCCCACCCGGGAGTGAGCCACCTACCGAGTTGGCACTGTAGCACTAGGGGCATTTTGGTAATTTTGCAATCCTAGACCCCATTTGACCCCAATTGACTCCAATTAGCTTCAATTAACTTCTAGGCTTGCCCAATTTTATTCTGAGACCTTTATTAGGTTTTGATTTATGATTTAATTGTTGGTTGAATACTTTTATTAATCAAATTAGATCTTAATTTGATTATTTAGGTACGTGATTGTACGAGTTTTGGACTGGTTGCAGTTGAGCTAAGGCATTCGTGGATAATCGGGGAGTATACAACTCTCCTCACTTGTGAGTGGCTTGGATTATATTGGTTAACCATTGAGGGTTAACCGTTTTCAAATTTCTTTATAAATGCTTTATTAAATTGTTTATATATGTTTTGGGGTATGAATTGTCCACCCTCACACACCCAGTTTACAAATGATTTAAAGGGTGGGAATTTCAATAAATTTTATCTATTGATATTATTATTGATTATTGTATGGGGAATGATACCCCTGAGAGATGAGAGATTGAGTATTTTACTCGGGGCTCCAATATGAGGGAGCGTGGACCGAGTTTATGAGCATGCGTGATATTCAGCCGTGGACCGCCTATTGAGGGGCACGGGAGTGACTCAGCTGTGGACCGCCTATCGAGGGACACGGGAGTAGTACCTGGTTATGAGAGGCGCATAGGAAAACTCGCCAGGACTGCTGTGTTCCACCACAGCGAGGCAAACGTCAAGGAAGTGGGCAAGAGAGAAAAGTAAAAATATTTTAAAAGTATAAAGTAACCCTTGACGATCCAGTGGATACCCTAGCGCACGGGTATGCCTTACTGGGAAAATTTCAGATGCCAGCCCATATAGAAATATTATTATTGATTTGATATTTGATTTGGTATGGGATTTACTATATTTCAGTAAATGGTTTATTAAATTGATTTTTGAATTATTTCATATCCCCAGCCTGAGGTGATCGGTCTTTATAACCGAGTCTCTCACTGGGTACAAGTTTATTGTACTCACCCCATTCACTTTTGTTGTCAGATCATCAGTCTTCGGACGGCGGACATCCCGGTGGCCAGTGATCCCAGTACGTTACTGTGGACACAACTTTGTAGGTGCCACCTCTTTTGCTTTGTATATCTTGGCTCGGAATATTATTACATCTTACATATATATTGTGTATTTATAAATAATACTTTCCGCTACATGGTGCATCGTAAGATGTGTCACATTATTTTAAATATTTTGAACTATGTTATTTATGGTAATTTCGTATGTTTTTCATATATTGCTCGAATATCATTTATTTTTAAGCCTTGTGCCATCTTGGTTGCCCGCCTAATGAGGCACGCATCTAGAGGTGGTACGGCGGTTGTCACGTGGCCGAGCCTGCGGGTCGGGACGTGACACTTCATCCCCACAATGTAATTATAAATACTATCTTTTTAAATTAATACATTTTTAAATAATATTTTTTTTAAAGTCTTAAAACATTTTCAAAGACTTCATCCTAACATACACTTAATGATTTAGTCTCTCTCTCTCTCTCTCTCTCTCTCTCTCTGACACACTCGGATCTAATTGGACTTTTTCGTACTAATTGGAATAGAAAAAGATAGCGTATTAATACGAAGAATACGTCGGTTCGGATGTGTCAGATAAAGAAGAGATGTTAAAGTTAGAATAAGACAGAATTGGAAGATGAAATAACCCCAATGCATGGAAAATAATATTTAGGCACCAATTGGAATTTCTCTAAGTCCATAACTAATAGTTATGGAATCCATTGGTGTAATAGGTCAGAGAATGAGTCAAGGCTTGAAATTGAAACGTTTGGTGAAAAATGGGAGGAAGTCCGGCCCGGGGTCCAAGTAGGCCTGGTGCCGAACCTACCTATATAAGGGGGAGGCTGAGCCTCTCTCCCTCATTTTCTCCTTTTCCTCTTTCTCTCTTTTTCTCTCAAAGAGATATTTTGGAGTTTTGGTCAATCCGGACAATCTGACCGACATACTAAGGTGAGTTTCTAGTATGTTATACCACTCACCTCACTCTTCAATTTGCCTAGCTTTGCACGTAAATCCATGTATTAATTTAGGAGAAATCATGGCTCAAATTTAGGTTTAGCTTTTTAGTTAAATTTAAACTTAGATTTGAGTTTTAGGAAATTTAAGTCAATGATTTCGATTTTTCTTTCGATGAAATTATTGCAGATGTTGTGGGGATTATCTGTGTAAAATTACAGGTCAATCCATGAAGCAACTGTACAAAAATCAGCGAAAAACGTGTTCCCGGGTTTTCTATTTTGGGTCCCACACTAGACTCAGTAGGCTTTCTATTTCAGGTCCCAAGCAGGTGTCACGCCCCGACCCGCCCCGGGTCGGCCACGTGGCAACCGCCGTGCTACCTCGAAATACGTGCTGGCCAGTCACGTACTTGAGGCACCGTAAGGCATAAATAGGCATCATCACTGTCAAATAAAACTAAAACTTTAATTAGAAAATATTTAATAAAATAATTAACTTTAAAAGTAATGCCAGTAGACTAATTGAGAGAATACCTACACAGCGGAAACTTCTAAGCCTAAGCCACCGACGCCTCCTAGTGAGCCTCTTTTCTATAGCTGACTCCGATCGCAGATCTGCATCCATCCACATTGGATACAGGTGAGTGACAGAGGTTCTAAGAATCTCCATCTGGGGTTAGAGAAAATAGGGAGAATCCAAAATAAAATAAAATAAAATAAATGTTTTTCTTTTAAAAACTCTTTTCTGGTTCTCCTGTTGAGAACCCTCTTTTAAAAACACTTAAATAAATAAATATATAAATATACATAAAATGGGCTGGCATCTCTATCATACTGGAGGCGCGACCCGTCGGTCGTCTTATGCCTCACTGCACCGAGGGCTATCTCTTTTCTTTTTCAATAATATTTTCTCTTTTCTATCTCTCTAGCTCTTTCCCTCGGTGATGCCTCGCTGTGGTGGAACACAGCGAACTGGAGCCCTTGCGAGTTTCCCTACGCGCCTCTCCCAACCAGGCTCGACTCACCGTGCCCCTCGATAGGCGGTCCACGACTGAGTATCATGCATGCTCTCAACTCGTCCACGCTCCCGCAAATTGGAGCCCCGAGGAACCCTCTCAATCGCTCATCTCCCAAGAGCATCGTACCCTCAATAATCATAATAATAATATTTCAAAAATATATATATGTATAAAACATACATATTTAAAATATATATATATATAAACACACGCACATAAGTATTTATATTTCATTTTGAAAACATCCCACTCTCTATGTGGGTATATCACAAACAATTGTGTGTGTGTGGATTCCCCGTATCCCAAAACCTTTTGAAAACATTTATGTTTTTTAAAAAAACATTTTTGAAATCTTTTCCCCCAGTGGCTACACAAAGACGTCTAGGCCAATCACAGTGATGGGAGATTCGTATACTCCCAAGCGCTCTATGTAGCTTCAACCTCCGGGGCATCGCCGCATTCGATTATCCGTAGCCCTAGTACACGGAAATACATGTTAGCATTCATAAATAAATTTATGAATGCACATATGAGGCTCTAATACGACCTAAGACGATGTTTGGAAGTGATTCGGGGCTTAGAAAAGTGTCCGGGAGGTTCCGGGGTAAAAATTGGACACTTGAAAGAAAATTATGAAAATGCCCATGGGGACCCGTGGGCCCCATTGGGCCCAGCCCGGCCCGGATTCTGGGCCATACAGGCCCTCCCGCGTGGCTGGGTCAGGCCCAGCCACGAATTGGGCCCAGAGAAGGCCCACCCGCAAATTGGACATGTCCCGCACGGGACTGGCCCAAGTCCCGCGCAAGACTCGGCCAGGCGGTCTCTCCCGCGAGAGAGAGACGTGGCTCCCGCGCAGGATCCACACACCAGCCTTGGGATCCGAGGCTTTTCCTCGGTTCCCGAGGCCCTCGGTCCACCGATCATAGTGAAATTGGAGATAGAGGTTCCTTTCACCTCCCACGACGCGTTTACAGAAGCAGAAATGAGAATTACAAGCTCAAAGTTCCTAAATCTCAAATCTAAACTTAAAATCTAACTAAAAGCTGAAACTAACTTTGAGCTTGAATTTCTCCTAGACCAATGCATGGATAAGCGTACAAACTTAGAAAAATGAAGATCAAGGAGTTAAGAACAACTCACCAAGATCTCGCCTTGAACTTGCGGTCGGTTTGTCCGGATTGGCCAAAAGTCCAAAATTGCTCCGAGAAAGCAAATGAGAGGAGAGAAGAGAGGGAGAAGAGAAAATGAGAGGGGGAGACCTCATCTCCCCCTATTTATAGCAAGGCCCGACATCGGGTCTACTCGGGCCCCGGGCCAGACTTTTTCCCCTCTTTGAAACCTCTTATAATTTCAATCCTTGGCCCAATCCACCGACCAATTCACCAATGGACTTCCAATCCATTGGCTATGGACTTAAAGAAGTCCACTTTAGTGATTCCATGCATGGTCACCAATCTCATCTTCCAACTACGTCTTGTCTTAAGCTTATCTTCTCTTCAGACTTGACACAGCCGGACCGACATATTGTTTAATTATCGCGTCATCTTGTACTATTCTGTTCATACGAAAAGGTCGTGCTAAGTCCGGGTGTGTCACAGGACTCGACTGAGTTTGACACAGGACTGCCCAAAATTCGGCGTTCGATCTACTAGGCAAATCTGGCACCGAACCTGACCAAGTTCAGTGCCAGACTCACAGGTCTAGGGCTGGATCTGACCCAATCCGCTGCAGGACTCATTCCAAACCTTAGGGGCATTTTTGTAATTTTACCTTAAATGTCTGATTTTGACTGAAACCTTCTCGAACACTTTTCTAAGCCTTAAATCACATCCAAACATCATTTTAGGTTATAGTAGAGCCTCATAAGTGCATTCATGAGTTTAATTATGAATGCTAACGCGTACTTCTATATAATTAACGTTCCGGACGATCGAGTGTGGCGATGTTCCGGAGTTCGATCTTCGTGGGATATTTAGGAGTATACAAATCTCCCAGTACTGTGAGTAACTTTGTTTCAGTGTTTAGCCATTTAGGGCTTAACGCATTTATTATTTTATAAAACATTTTAATTAAATGTTTTGGGATTAGGATATTCCCTCACACCGGCACACACATTATTGCATGCCACATGGGCGGGTGTTTTAAAGGAAAATTTTAATTTTATAAAATGTATGTACATTAGATATATATATATATATATATATATGTTTATGATAAGTGCCCGATGGGACAGTATGTGTGAGGTAAGTGATTGAATGGTTCTTGGTAATCCATGAAAAAGAGTGTGGACCAAGTGGAGCATGCGTTCGATCAAGTAGCTGTGGACCGCCTTTTGAGAAGTACAGTGAATAAGAGACCCTGGGTAGAAAGGCGCGTAGGGGAACTTACCGAAGTGTAGTTGTAGCTGTGCTCCACCCACAGTAAATGAAACCATCAAGGGAACGGGCTAGATATATATATATATATATATATATTTATGTTTTATAAGAAAATGTTTTAAGAGAAAAGATAAGAAATGAGAAAAGAATAACCCTCGACGATATGAGATCCTCGACGAATGAGTAAGGTCGAACCTCGTTATGTTTTCATGGTCAACCCATAGTTAGTTTATTATTATTATTATTATTATTATTATTATTATTATTATTATTATTATTATTATTGTTGTTGTTGTTGTTGTTGTTGTTGTTGTTGTTTTAAATAAAAGGTTTTGGGGAAAATGTTTTAGAAAGGTTTTCAAAGTAAAATATATGAATGTTTTCTAACGTGTCTTGAATTTACCCGACTCCCCAAATCCTATTTGACTAGGTATTGAATCAAGGCTGCTCACTGAGTATACCGAAGTGTACTCACCCCACATCCCTTTTTTTTATTTTGTAGGTTAGATGTCCGAAGGCTCACTAGGAAAGATCAGTGGTTTAAGAATAGTAGTTTTCGCTACGTAGGTATTCTTTTAAGCTGATCCACCGGTACCCCACAACTTAATTAAATGATTTTATTAAATGATTTTCAATGATTATAAATATTTTCTAATTAAAGTTTAGTAACTGTTTTACAGCGAAGATACTCATTCTATGCCTTGTGCCATCTCGGATAGCTTGTCTTTTATGGCACATATCTCGAGGTACTACGGCGATTGTCACGAGTTAGTGGTGTGATACACATGCACTCTCTCTATATATATATATATATATATATATTGTACTAGTTTCTGTTATAAATGTCTATTTATTTTGGTTAAGTTTCTCTTTTATCTTCGCTTTAATTTAACTTACCTTTTTTCTGTACATTACTTTTCCAAATTATATATATATATATATATATGTATGTATATATATGTACATATATTTCTTATTTGAAGATACTCCTTTTGTCTCAGAATATAAGTCACTTTCAATTGTCTTACAAAACAAAAAAAAAAGTTTTATTTGTTAAATTTTATATACTTACCTATCTTACCCTTATTTCACTTTTCTAATTTCTCTAATTTATAACTATATCTGCCATTATTTCTCTCTCTCTCTCTCTCTCTCTCTCTCTCTCTCTCTCTCTCTCTCTTGTAAACATAAATTATTTCAGATAATATTCCCTCTCTTTTGTCAAAGAGAAAGATAGAGATGAGACATGTATTAAAGAATGGATTTCTAATCTGACGCAGGTAAATTTGAAAAAATATAAAAATATTATCTTGATTTTGTAAAAGTAACAAATATTTTGGGACAAAAAAATTTTTCAAAAGTGACTTGTATTCTAGGACAGAGAAAATAATACTTTAATTTTCTTTTTGTAAGTTGAAGTTACTTGTTTATCATTATAACTAGAGAAAGATTTGATGCACAACTAGTTTATTTTATTAAAGTTTAATCTTTTAAAAAAATAAAATTACGAAAAAAAACTTAATAAATTTGTCCCTACGTACTAAAGGAAAATTCTAGATCCATCCCTACCCAAAAAAAAAAAAAAAACACACCTTCAGTTCTCTTCTTATTTGTAGACAAGGTTCTATTCAACATGATTGGATAATATTTTTCTACTGAAAAATAGAACATGGTTATCGGCATTCTTTTAAACTGATACATGGTTTTTTTTTTTTTCTTTATGGGTGCATGAGAGGTAGAACAATTGGCCTACGTAAGGGGAGTAAGGGTTTCGAACTTAATTAAGTCTCTCCAATGAATTTTAATTTCTAACTATCTTCGATAGAGAGAGAATTCCTTAATACGTGTTTTGTAACAAAAAGAAATAATTCGCCCTAGGATGTCTGGTCATATTAAAACGTCACATGTCAGCCAAATTAAGGGCAAAACTCTAACATTTGTTATCAATGTGAAAGATTTATTACCTCATAGCTTATATGGTACTTTAGGCCTCTTACATGTGTACACCAATGTTTCCATCTCAAAGGGAAGAGATTAATTGAGGCAAATCTTAAATGAGAAAATTGTGGTTTCTATTATTGCTACGCTACAAATCACATTGTTTGGTTCAGTGTGGAAAGGTCAACATTCTTGAATTGTTGTTGATGAGATTTACAAATTAATTGGATCTTGACTACTCAAGTGGTATCTACTATCTTAGTGCTTTCCCATGGATAGGAGAAATTATTAGGTAGGTCGGGCGTACCATGTCATCTATAGACCCGACTAATAAATTTGTGTCAACTCAAAATGTTTCCTAAAATTAAAGCACTAATTTGACAAAGGTTTAGCCTCACGATACAAAGAATGAGAATTTAAAGGGTAAGTCCTTAAATGTAGACTATAATTGTGGTAGGATTTTAATAAATGTATCAAAATCCTGGAGTTGTCATAATTTAATTGATCGGATCTATGGATGATGTGGTACACACAGCCTACCTAATAATTTCTCCATGGATAGTGAAAACAAAAATGGAGAACATTCTTCTAAGTTTTGAAAGAATGTTTATTCTAAACATTAATTTATAAATATGGCTTAATTTGCTAGTTTCTAACTTATATTTAATTTCATTACATCTTGTTTGAGTATTAGAATAAAATTGAATAATTAATGTGATGGTATGAGGACTCGTTCAATCAAATTAAAAGGGTCAAAAGTTAGAATATTTTCTCTCATATTCCTTAATTATTTCACAAAAAATATTTTTATCGTCTATTTTGGGCTAATTTTACCTTAATTAGAGTACTTTAATAATAAACTTTAACCTTATCCCATAAGACATCCTATGAATTATGATATTTATAATTTTAATTTTGGGTCAAAATAATATACACTTATGGTTGATTTTAGGCCCTTAAGTAATTAAGGTTGTGAGTTTGAGTCATGAGAGTGAGAAAAATAGATTTGAAAGACTTCCTCCCATTTAGGATTCAGTATGATTTGATTTCAAGTTAATTGGTATCCAATGTAACTACTGAACACCACCAAAAAAATTGTAAAAATAAAAAATAAGAGCATCATATCATTTAGATATTAGATACATTCCGTGAGAACTCTAAATCTGGCATCTTAATGTAGAAAGAAACTGTTAGCTGGCTTCTTGTGGAGGAGCACACCGAAGGAACTTGAGTTAAACCCTAAAAATTCTAAATCACCAAGAAAAAAAAATCTTCAGTATGTCTAAGCTTTAAACAAGGAACAATTTTGTAGGACTGCTTTAATTAGCCTTAAATAATTCTGGCCAAAAAAATGCGTTAAATAATTACTTAGTTTTTTTTGTTTAATCAAGGATATCCTCAAAACTGATCCCTTTTAAGTCAAGTTAGTCCACTATGGGATAAAACTCTTCTAATAATAATTTTCTTCATTCACAATACTCAAATTCAAGACCTTACTTAAAGAAAATAAATATCAAACCACTTTGACTAACTAATTATTGATAATTAATCACTTAGTTAATATTTAAAAATGCAATCCCTGTACACAACGGATCTTCCTCGTAGCTCGTACTAATTTCCTTGTGAAAGCTCCTAGAAGAAATATAATTTCAGGAAAAAAAAACTGGAGACCTTGTTGAGTTGCAATACTTCATTCATCAACAACATTTTCTTCTAAAAACACAATTTTTCTCTCTGTATCCTCCTTTATTCCATTTGCTCATGATCAAATTGAAAAGAGAAAAAGAAAAATGAAGAGAACCCAAGGCAAAGGCCAACGGGGATAGATGAAAAAGAGCATAGAAATCGAAAGGGTTGGAGACAAAATGAAGACCACGTGGGTTCCTCAATGAAAGCTAAGTTTCGAGCATTATAATGTGGTCCAACTACGAAAGGACTAGGTGGGTGGACCAACTGACATTGGCTCATCATCACATCATCAATGGGGTCATTGTCAAACTGAATAATAATGGAACCTAATTTTTTAATGAACAATAGTAAAAATGAAAATAACAGAAAAAGGAAAAATGGTAATGGAGGTCCTTATGTTTTGAATATAATTCAACATAAGTCCTTTAATTTTTAAAATTGACATTCTGTACCAAATTCTTTAATACCATTTTTTTTTTGGCCAATCAAAAGGATGTATTATTACTATTCAAGAAATGAATACAAGAATAGAGTCCTATACCATTTACAATCCTTAAAAGTTTGTAGAGGCTCAAAACAACTCCCTAAACTGCTAGGATTCAATCACTAATTAAAAGGGGGAGCTAGAAGTCCATCCCTACTCAAGATATTCACAAAGGAGAATAATGGGGGTTGGTTAACCCAGTTTTGTGGACACATTCCCCTTCTTAGAGTTTGCTAAATCAATTTCCTATTGTTGAGACACATTTTCAACATGGTTAAAAGTATGGCTGTTAAGCCAAGTAAATACAGTTTAAAACTAATAATTAAATGTTAAATGACTCAAAATTCGGTAAAGGGAATACTTGTTGAAAGTCATACCGAAAGTCTCTGTTACGACCTTAAGCCAAAATTATGGTCATGACTTTAACTCGAAAATCTATTGTGACCTTAGGCCAAAATTATGGTTACAAGATTTATGTAAAAGGGCATAAATTACGACTTTAGGCAAAAGACTTAGTTCAAGGTTTAGGCAATGGCCTTGGTTAAAAGTCTTAATTAAAAGCCTTATAAGCCAAAAAATTATATAAGGTTGAATTCAACCAAGCCTTGAGTAAAAGGCTATAAGGTTGAATTTAATTAAGTCGTGAAACGGTATAAGGCCGAATTCAACCAGGTTGTATGACTAAAAAATGGTATAAGGTTGAATTCAAGCAGACCTTAAATAAACAGTATAAGGCTGAAAGCTGAATTTAACTAGACCTTAAATAAAATGCTATAAGGCTTAATTCAACCAGGCCTTAAGTGAAATATTATAAGGTTGAATTAATTCAACCAGGCCTTAAGTGAAATATTATAAGGTTGAATTCAACTTAGGCCTTAAGTCTTATAAGGCTGAATTCGACCTGGTTGTCTAATTAAAAAATGATATAAGGCTGAATTCGACCAGGCCTTAAGTAAAATGCTATAAGGCTGAATTCTACCAGGCCTTAAGTGAAATATTATAAGGTTGAATTCAACTTAGGCCTTAAGTCTTTTAAGGCTGAATTCGACCTGGTTGTATAACCATTTACCAATAAATAGTATAAGGTTGAATTCAACTTATACTTTAAGTCTTAATTATAATTTAGGCCGAAAATACGGTCAGGTATGAATGACTTAATTAATTTGGATAAGTTGTAAGGCTGATAATAAGTTACGGCTGATTAACAAATTGTCATTTCTAACTTAACCGTTTTTCTTTTAGGCTTTTCACATGTGTTGCAGGTATACAAGACGGTTACCATATTGCGGTTTAAAGCAGTTTCTATATCAGTTGGTTTTCTTCTAGAAGATAAAGACAAAGAGAGTTTTCTTCAATAAGATAAGATCAGGTTGTAACTGCTAGGACATGTGGCAGGCCCTGACAGCCTACCCTCTACTATAAATACTAGTTCTAAATATGGAAGAAGGGTTCCAGAAACCAACATTTGAAGCCTTTGTTATTTTCCTTTCATTTTTACACCATGTATTTCACACTTTAGTTTTTACTTAGAATTTCCTTAGTTTGTAGTTTGTAACTTTCAATTTCAGACTTAAAATTTTCCCTCCTCTGCTGTAGTTATTAGAGGTGAGAACCCTTTGGTCGTTTGATCAGGTCAGATACGGTGCATTCTCAATTTTAGTCTCAACACCTATTATATTCTATTCAACTCTTACATGATTTTTCCCAATTTCTTTAGTTTATTATTTCCATACATTAACAATAATGCTTTTTAACAGTAACGCTTTTCATTATTTCTCTTAAAAAAAAAGCATTATTAATAATGCATAAAATATAATGCAACGCCCGCATATTCAACTATTTAATTATATGGTTTTTCTCCCAATTTCTATTATTTATTTTTATGCATTAATAAGATTATTTTAGCATTAATGCTTTTCATTATTTTTTAAAGCATTATTATTTTTTTTTACTTTAAAACAGTACTAATTATGCATAAAAACTAAATGATAAAATTTGGCGGAGATATATATTAAGAGTTGAAGAATGATATAATAGAAAACTGACTTAACAAACTAACGGCAACTCTGAAGGAGTTAGAAATTTTGGGATCGAGTTTACATTTAGAAAATTTGGGGATGGAGTTTACATTTTGGAACTTAGAGAACTTAAGTTGAATTATATTCAAAACTTAAGAACCTCTATGAAATTTACCCAAGGAAAAATATATGCCCAAATGTCTCCATACTACAGTACTGTTATTAAATTGTATATTTTCATTATTATTTGTCCGCAATTCTAATTTCCCAGGGATCAATATTACTTGTTTTGGTGATTAATTAGTGTTATGTTTGGAACATGAATAGGAGAAAAAGGATTTGTATTTGACTTGTTGTATAAAGTTTGAACAAGAAATACACACATTATGGAAAAGCAAGTTAATGTAATTTGAACTCGGCCACGGAAATGGTGAGTATGAACCATTTGGGTTTGCTGAGTTCAATGTATCTGAAAGGATTTAAAAAGGTTTAATGCACAAAATAGTTCTCGAATTTATATGAAACTATCATTTTAGCCTTTTAACTATTATTTTGAATTTTTTGCCATCAAACTTTGATTTTTTTGAACAATGTAACTTTAACACTAACGTGATGTAGTATAGAAATTTCAAGTGTCACATGGAAAATTCATGTATCCGAGTAGGCCATATCAACACAAGGGCTATATTATTTTAAAAATCAAAGTTCGAATACTAAAAAATCAAAAATAAAAGTTAAAGGATTAAAATGACAGTTTCGTATAAGTTCGATGGTCATTTTTTATACTAAATTGACTTAAAAGAGAGATAAAAGAAGAAGAATGTGAAATTCACAAATTCATAACTTTTTATGGGCATTTTCAAATTCGTCACTCCCCAATTAACTATTTAACAAGTCCGTGAATTAAACTACAATTGAAACCCGAATCCCTTTTTCAAATTCAAGTTAGCATTTTTCTTACTCATATTGAAGTTGGACATCAATTAATTCAAAATTGAGTAGCATCGAACTCTAAATAAGAAAAATTTTCTTATATTTTTTTTTATTCATAAGACTTGAATTCGAAATGATATTTAAAAGAGCATCAATTCCATTACACTCAATTCAACAAATATTGGTGATAGATATCAATATACTATATGATGAAAGGTCAGAAATAATTGCGGATGTTATATATGTTATGCTAACGTTGGACAGAGCAAAATTTTAGGTATGATACTGTCATAGTTCATTGATATATGTTGGATATTCGTATCATCAGATATATCCTTAAATTTGTTTGGTAGAATTTTGATTAATTTCCTTACGCCCAGTTTGTAGAAAAGAAATTCCGAAACTCATTTACATACGTTATTGCAGAGAGTTGAAACTTTAAAATGAAAATAAAGACAGAGACAGAGTCTGTGAAACCTGCTGATAGACAGGGGACGACAAGGAACATTACTGTTTTATAAATGGGTAAAAACTGCAGAGTTTCAGCTTCCCCCATTTGATTGCGATAGCTAACCATCTCTCTGTCTTTATTTGCACCCTCTGGCTGCTTCCTTCAATCATCAATCAACGTGGCCCCCACTGCACCTGATGCCTTTTAGTCAATATATGTCAAAAGCCAATCCACTGCACGGCGATTCTTCGTCAATCCCTTCCATTGCCTTGTGTTTCTGTTGATTTTTCTACTCGAAATTGCTGGTTTTCTACTCGGGGTTTTAAGGTTTTTTTTATTGGTTGTCCTTAGTATTGAGGAAAACTGTCTGCTTACGAAGTTTTTTTCTTTTCTTTTAATATTATAACATGGACTCTGGAGCTTGGATTTGGTCCTTTTCCCCAAAGCAAGGAATCTAGCTAAGTGTTCTTGCAAATCAACTGCCTTTCTCTTTAAAAATTTTCTTTTACAGAAACAAGTCTGACGAAGAAATGGTACATATAGGGAATTAGGGAGTAGGGACCAATGCCTCTAGATCAATTTCAGACATGATGGCTTTGAAATCGAACTGCCAGATGTGACTAGTGAACTTGATTGAATCTGGAACTCAAACAAGAGTCTTCTCACGTATGGCTTATGAAAATTGGGAGATTTTAATTGGCAAAAACGGCATAACTAATTTATATGTAGTGGACTGGATGGTAGGAGGTGGAAGTGGAAGATTTTTCTAAGGGCTAATGAACAACTAGTTTTGGTTAGTGCCCAAAACCCAAACTAGAAACGGTGGCTCAGCCCCAAAACTAGCAAGTAAAGAAAAGTGTGATGTCATGCTTTGGTTGAAATTGAATTAGTAGCAGTAGATTGATTGATCAGACGAAAAAGAAAAACTAGATAAATGAACAAGGTGAGGCACTGACGGTGGTGGTGCTGGTGGTGGCGGGGGACCAGCTGGTGGGGATGTTGGAAGGCTCTGATTGAAATCTAATGGCCAAAGATAAATGATAAAGGTGAGAGGCAAGAGGGAGGGGCCCCACCTCGTCTCTCCAAGGTACAATAAGAAATGTCAGAGTTCATTCCATTTAAAGGCGGACACCATCAACGTCAAACATAATGACACGAGGACCTTATTCCATTTTTGGATACTTCTATTTAACGAAGCCACGTCTAGTGGGGTTCTATCTATAAGGGCAAGTCCTATCAGCATTCAGCAACAGCAGGAAGGCAGCTTAAGCTGGGCCCTCTTCGTCTTTTCCTTTTCTCTTCTTTTTGTATTCGTTTTGGCCGGTTTCTCTTGTTGCAAGACTCCCAAATCCAACCTTTCTTTTTGTTCTGTTTCTGTTACTGCCCCATCTTTACACTCCTCCTTTGGTTGTGGGCGGTGCCTAGTTCTGTATTTTTGGTCTGCATACTGTTTGGGTCATCATATTACATTACAATGTGATATCAGAGTGTGTACTAAGCTTTTTAGATGACAAATTACAGTACCAAATGTGACAGTTCTATCTTTGGAGAAAGTTTGGATCGGTAAGTATTTTGACATCCTTACTCGTCCCTTCGTGTAATTCCATTTTGTTGACTACTTTCGGTTCCTATAACACTACATAAGTTTGGTATAAAAGGTCAAAACAGAAAGAACAGATTGAAGCTGATCAAATAGGTGGAATTGGATGACATAAAAGCTCCCGGAAAGTAGCTGTTTCTACACGTTAATAATCTTCAAAATTGAACATGATCTCTATGTTCAACTTGCATGGTACGTGAGTCAAAGCAACATAACAGTCATAAGCTCAACATGGAACACATGGGTTATTTAATTTCCGTGGTCCTGACTCCTGATCAAATCCTGATTAGAAGAATTACATATATATATATATATATATATATGTGTGTGTGTGTGTGTGTGCAATGACCAGATTTTGATCCTCATCATGATCCCAAATAGAATTATAGAATTATGATATATAAACCAGATATTTTGGAGGGGAAAGGGACAAATGAGGCTTTGATTTAATGGCTAACTATTCAAGAGGCCAAGACTGATTTTTCTTTTCTTTTCTTTTTTCTTTTGGGTCTGCACAGATGGGAGTGGAAAGATGAGTCTCGAATTGATGTCCTCACATGATTTTCCCAACCTCTTGACTATCAGGTCAAGAGAGGGAAGTCAAGACTCGTTATTCTAACACCCAGAATATTAAAGTTATTTGAGGAGTATAAGTTCAAGAAACAAAAAAGTGGTTGAAGAGAAAGATTTTATGGGGGAAATTTACTTTCACAGATAAAATATACGGTACCATGACAGATATAAATGTTACATTCCAAGCCATTATTATGCATATAAATCTACTATTGTCCTTAGCTGCTTCCATTCCTTTAATCAGTTCTCAGCTCTACATACTTGAAATGGAAAACCCAAAGCTTTGAAAAGTATGTTTTCAAGCAGAGACAGAGCCCTAGGGTAGTGATATACGTACCCCTGTTATTAATTAACTTGATCATTTAATTATGATCCATTATCATATGATATCCCATGGACTTGCAAGAGCACTATTTGGTGAAAGTAGTAATTTTGTTCAACTTTTTTCATCAATAATGCTTACTTTTAGACAAATTTTCTCAACCACCGCACATGGGATAAAGCAGAGCAAGAAATAAAAGTATAACAACGACACACATTCTAAATTTAATGTAGAGGGACTGTGCAAGGTGCCATTTGGAGATTCTCAAAATTCACGTTCGCCTCTTTTCATTGGCCGTAGCTGCCTGCATCATATATCATATCATATGTCATGTTCATGGAAGTTATACTTGGCCAAGGAAAAGTTGACACAAGTTAAGGTTGAGACGTTCTGTTCACTGCATTTTGATCACAATTCCTTGCTGTTAGACAATTTATAAGTATGAAGAAAAATCCATAGGTACAAGTTAAATAAATTTGAAATCTCAAAACAGGTTGACTGCTTATCTAGTAAGATGAGATAACCTCCGTGTTTTTCTAAATCTTTTATCAAAAAAGTCAGTTCCCCTTTGATATTTGGCCGCAAAATTAGCCTAAATTCAATCTCAGAATTAGGGGAAAAGAAGGGTCCACACTCCCACACTGATAAACTTGCGGCTTGGACCTTAAAAGAGGCCTGATATATTTGTAACCGAGAAAGACAAAAGAGGCGGAGCAAAAGAGGGGCTCCAAGTTGGGTTTAATCAGGCTTAAGAAAGAACCTTTTTTCTAATCCTGATTGCCTTATTTGTTGATTACCCATTTTAAGGGAAGAAGACCTCACATTATCACTATCAATAAGTAGTTGTCAGATAAGATGGAAAGGTGCTGTTTGTTCAACATATACGGACCAATTCTGGACATTTTCATTTCGACCTCTTTAAGGTTAAACAATCTGGTTCTAGCCAGAGAATTAAAAGGAAAAACATGATCTGATCAACCTTAAGGAATGTTATCGACCTGTCTGCATCATTAATGTGAAAACACAAAGCAAACTGCTGGTTTGAAAAAGAAAATTAAAGGAGCTTTGTTAGCCGCCGATAACGTGTTACGTCTCTCAATAACTATATATTTTTTCCTTCTTGCTACACAAGTTAACCCCTCTTCTCAATCTGTATATAGAAAGCTCTAAATCTTACTACTCCTACTAATCATCTCGTATTAAACAAGCTAAACTCGTGTGTGGATTAAGAAAGTTATTAACATTTTCTTAATCAAGGTTCTAATATAATCAATCCTATCCTATCTACATCCCTCTACTTATCTGATGGATGAATCCGTTTTCTCTTAAATCTAAATAATTGAACTCTACACGGTGTCATTGTATTTAAAATACTCAATTGTCAATATATGAAGTGGTCCAACATTCATAATGACGAGTTGTGTAGAAAAAATTCGTTTCTATCTAGATAAACTAGTTTTGAACCCATGCGATGCACGGGCCCGGTAATGTTTAATAAATAAAAAAATATTAAAAATTTTGAATTTTTTGATGAAAATGATAAATTATAAAATTCAAATAAAATATTGAAAGAAAATTTAGTGTAATGTATTGAAATTCTCAAAAATGATAAAAAGTTTTTGTTATCTTCGTAGTAACCTATAGAATATTATATATATCACCTGATGCTTTTATCATTTATTAGATAAGTTGTATTGGCTGAACATATCTTACTTATTTGAAATAATGCATTATAAGAATTATCGGTTATTTGAAACAATTTGTGAAATCTTATGTGTATATCAAATAATGTTAATAATACCATGGTAATTTGTTTAAAATTTCATGATAAACAGTGTTTCTTATGTACCCTTGATATTTGTTTTCTAACCGTTCAACTAATATTTTCAAACCTTGTTAAGAAGTCACCATCGAGATAATCATGTACAAATTTCTATGACTAAACACTGATCTAGGTAGATAAATACCGATATAATTAAAAATTTGTCCTTTAACGTTGAATTTAACATTGTTTTATTAAATTTTCTTTATTATGTTGACCTACTATTTGTAACAAAACATAAGCCTTTATTTTTTCAAACCATTGAAAATGAAAATTTTGCAATGCTTTCATTTTTTTCAATGTGTTTGAAAATAAAAATTATGAAACTACTTAATGGGAAATTTTCAATGAAAAAGTATTAAAAATAATAAGTAGCTTTTAGGCTACTTATTTTATTCAACAATTCCATTTAAGGAAAAAAATTTATAATTACATTTAATGTTGTATTATTTCCTTTTAACCACTATTCTTTCCTTTTTATTAATTATCAATGCATTTATTTTTCATAAAATCACATTTCTCTTAAAATAGTTCAAAAATAAATTTGTTTAATATAATAGCTTATCAAACAGTTTTTACTCAATAAATTCAGTATTTAAAATTCTCAAAATAAATTTTCAATACTTAATTTTCAGTGCTTAATTACTTTAGTTTTATTAAACAGCACTTAAATAGCATTAATAGTCGTTAAAGTTTGACTCAAATTCTATTTTGGTCTTCAAATTCTACTTTGGTTTTTACAATATTAAATGTTCTATTTTTATCCGTAAAGTTTAAAAGTCAAACTGTTTTGATCCCTATAGTTTAAAAACTTCTATTTTCAAACTTATAGTTTGAAAATCAAATCATTTTTATCCCTATATTTTTATACTTTAGTAATTTTTAAAATTTTTTAATATAATAAATATATCTTTAAGATATAAATAAATAAATTTCAATTATAATTTAGTATCATAATATTAGAAAATATATAGTAAATTGGTGCTTATATACAAAATTAATAAAGATACTAACAAAAGGACCAATACGGTTTGACTTTCAAATTGTATGAATCAAAACAAAACATTTTAAACTTTAGGGACTAAAATAGAATTTAGGTTAAAGTCTAGGAACTAATGGCACTATTTACTCTTTTTGTAAATATTAATTTCTATCTCCAAATATAAACAAAATCATCTAATAATCGTATTAATTGAATGACTAATTTAAAGAAATACTAAGGAATCATTTAATTTAAAGAAATAATTTTATGAATATACTAACTAATGAAAAACATAAAAAACAATAATTCCTTTTAAAAATATATATTTGTAGTAATAATTTAAGCAAAAAGAGAATAAACAAATAGCACAATATATTTAGAGAAATAATTTAAATAAAAAAGAAATGAAACAAATAAAGAAAATCTTCAAATGAACAAAAAATGGAGGGTGAAGGAGAATAAAATTACCTTCAAAATAAGAGTTGTCAAAAAAAGTTTATGTTTTCTAATGTCTAGGGTTTGTAGTAGAATGGTGTACTATTTATAGTAGTAGTAAGTTAAGCATAGGGTATTTATTTATAAGGTTTTGATGTTTAATTAGTATCAATTAGTAGCAATTTTATGCTAAATAAATTATTTATGATTTGAAATTTTGAAAATTGAATGGTATCAATTTTTTGCTAAATTAAGGGTAATAAATTATTTATGATTTGGAAATTGAATGGTAAATTTTATCAATTTCTCATAAATTAGAGGCTAATAGATTATTGACACCAAAATTGAAATTTGAATATTTAAATTTTATTGGACACGTGGCAATCGAATACCTATGCCACGTGTCAAATTTTTAGAGCACTTGCATTTAATTTATTTCCTTTTCTTGAAAGGGGATTGTTTATATATATATATATATATATATATATATATATAAGATTATCGATTAATTCACCATAAATATCATGTTTACTACAAATAAAATTATAAAATAACTTATAAAAAATACTTATATTTAAACTATCGCTCTACTAACTGTGATTTGAAAAATCAATGTAATAGTATATATCTATTCAAATCAGATTAATATTGAATGAAAATTATTTTAATTTAATATTTTGATAACGGAAAGAAACCTAAAGTTTTGACACTTTCTAATATAGTATAATTTACATCTATGGTATAGTACAATACTAAAATAGTTGTGCTAAGGATAAGAAATTATATGTAATGAGTTTAGTTATATTTATCTCTCTTAATTTTCTCTAGCTAAGGGTTTGCATTAAAGCTATTAATGTATTGAATATAATCAATAAAGCTATTAATGTATTGAATATAATCAATGTATTTATTACTACAATTTCAGTGGCTAATTTGTTAATTAATTGAATGATAAGTAATTCAAAAGAATTATAGGTTTTTTTTTCCATATTTATTATATGTAGTTAGTTTGATTAATCCGTATTTGTGTCATTCATTGTAAACATCAATTAAATATATAGAATCAAAGTAATTGATTATTATAATATAACAAAACTGACTTTTTATATTATATTAAATTTTATTTAGAAACTTTTTTTTATGTTCCAAATTAATAGAAAAATGATATTTTTCCTTAATTTTTTATATAACGTTAAATAAACATGTATATAACTTTTTATTTGAAAGAGTTCTTTCTACTATTTGAAAATCAATAGAAATGTCTATTACTCAATTTAAAGGGTAATCAATGTATATTGAAAAAATCAATGGTTGAAACTGATTCAAATCATTTAACCATTTTATCATTCAAATAATCTTAATTCAATTTTAGCAAAAATTATTTTTTTTTGATTTGTTACCATAATTGCTTTAATTGATTGATTGGCATAATCTTAATCAGTGCTAATTTATTAATAATTGATTTGATGAGAAATAATTGAAATAATAATATTCTTTTTCCAAATATGCTACACATAGTTTGATTAGTCTAATTTTTTATGTTGTGTAATGGTGAGAATAATTAATTTATATCTACAGTATATCAATAACTGTACGTGGTTAGAAAAAGTAATGTAATATGTCATTTTCTCTTGTTTTATTTTATATAAATATTATGTTCAAAACAAATGAAATTATAAAGTAACTCATAAAAATTTTGAACTTAAAATAGACTCGTATTATTGAATTCAATAATTGTAAACAAAAAAAGAACATTTGTGTTTAAACTCTTGAGTTGTAGTAAATTGTAATACTCTAATTTTATAATATATATTTCATAAAAAATGAATTTAATATTTTTTTTGTTACAAAATAAACTTGATATCAATAAATAATAACCTTCACAATGGACAAATCTTGACAAACATGACTTTCTTAAAAAAAAAAATTCATTGTTCTTCCTACATGAAAGACAAAATAATTAAAACTAAATAATTTAACTAATAAACAAAATTTGGTTGATTTATTTTACGTTATAAGATCAAGATTAAATACAAAGCAAGATTTCAATTTATAAGATTAAATATAAAGCAAGAATCTAATTTATTGATGAAAAAATTAAAATGAAAATTAAGAAATTGTCTAAAAAAATCATTTTACATCATAGAAAAGTAATGAACTAAAGATATTATCAATCGGTTCACTTGAAAATATATATCTATTATTTTTCCCATTCTTTTACTTAAAATCTCATCGTTTATCATCTTTTACTTGAAATTTTGACAAACCAATCATTATCCTCTCCAAGTTTTGACAAATCTTGGAAAACCTGTTGTTCTTCTTGAAAATTTCATTGGATTTTGAATGAATAAAATGAAAATAAAGTTAGGATTATTGAAATGATAATAGAAACAAATAAGATGAAATCTATTTAGAGAAAAAGTTAGGCAAATATGTAAAAATTATTAGTTTAAGATTTAAAAAAAAAGGTATTTCAGAAATGTTAAAACCAAACCTAGTATATAAAAATAGACCCAAAAAAAATACTAACCTCAAACTTGTAAAAATGGAGGCTTGAGGGGACAGAAAAGAAAAAAAGATTTAAGGAGTACTTTTTTTTTTAAGACTGATATATGAGGTGTAAGGTTAGGGTTATAAAGTCTTATTTATAGTGGTAGTAAATAGTATATATAAGGAGAAAAATAAAGCGTAATTAATGTTTTCATTCCAATTAGCATTAATTTTCTTCAAATTTAAGGTTAACAGATTTTCTTCTAATTTGAAATTTAACATTTTAATTTTGAGAATTAAAAAGGACACATGGCATTCATAGACCTTTATAGTGATAGTAAATAGTATATAAGGTGAAAAATAAAGTGTAATTAATATTTCGATTCTAATTAGCATTAATTGTTTCCAAATTTAAGGTTAATAGAGTTTTTATAATTTGAAATTTGATTTTTGAATTTTGGGAATTAAAAAGGACACGTGGCATTCATAGACTTAGGACACTTGTCGAATTTATAAACCATGTACATTTAATTTCTTTCCTTTTCTTGAAAGGGGATTGTTTATATATATATATATATATATATATATATATATATATATAAGATTTGAACATTTCGACATTTTTGTTATGAGAAAAAAACCGAGTCAAATAAATGATCTTGTAATTAATGGGTTTATATGTAAAATTGGAGAAATTATTACATGAGTCCGTTCCACCATGTTAGTCATGAGACCAACTAATAGAATTTTCTCAACTCAAAGATTTATTTATAAATTACTAAAACCATACTCTATTAATATCCTTAATTTCAAGACTTACCACGTAAATCTCACTTCTTCAAATTAAGGGCTAAACCTATTACTAAATTAGGAACTAAATCTTAGCAATTACTTTGAGTTGGCAGGATTTTATTAGTTGGTCCCATAATTGACGGGGTGGGATGGACCCATATAATAATTCCTCATAAAATTGGTAGAAGCAGGACCTAATCTCATTATTATGATATATAATTAATATCATATTCATAAATTAATTAATTAAAGTGTAGGTTTAATGGTGTATTGAAGTGTTGAGATAACGTATAGTAGAAAGGGTACGTATTTTTTTTTTGGTGGAAACAAGAGCAATTATAATTAAAAGCTTAAAGCAGTACGATACAAAGTAAATCCATTCTCATTCGTAGGGAGAATGTGCAAAATACAACTAGGGGGCTTTAAAAATAGTTTAAATGCCTCATCCATATTACAAAACAAAAAGAAATTTCCAAACTTGGCCATGGCATCAACACATTGGTTAGCCCCTCTGAAGATATTTTTGATGACTATGTGTGGGATTTCATCCAACAAGCAACTGCAGTCATCAAATATAGGTTGCAAACAAGAGTTAGAGTTACTAGAATTATTGGATATGGCTGCAATAACAGCAGTACTGTCAAGTTCAATTTCAAGATTTGAAATGCCTAGGTTCTTGGCAAGTAGCAAGCCATCTCTTAAGGCCCGGGCTTCAGCAGAAAAGTTAGTGGCATGGCCAAGGTATCTAGTGGAACCTACTACCCATTTCCCATACTCATTTTGGATTAAAGCCCCTACACCAGCCTTGCCTGGATTTCCAATTGAGGAACCATCCATGTTAAGCTTAAACCACCCTGAAGCTGGTTTTTTCCAATGGATAGAGATGAAAGAAGGTAAGGGACAGGTCTCAATTTTACCATTAATCGCATAAAACTCAGCTGCCTTGGAAATGACAATGTTGCGGATTTTGTCGGATGGTCTTTTATTGCCAAAGATCCAATTATTTCTAAGTAGCCAAATCTCCCATAGTGCATGAGTGGCAACAAGACCAATGGGAAGTTTGTGATGGGTGAAAAAAGACTTACCAGAAACTAAATTCCAGATCCCAGTTGAGAAAGTCGAAGAACCATTATGACTATAGCCAAGCTTGGTCCAGATAGCAAGAGAGGTAGGACATTCTCTGAAGAGATGCTGCATGTCTTCTTTTGGATATGAACAAAATGGGGAAGAAGAAGACAAATCAAAACCTTTGTTACTCCAAAAATCTGCAGTTGGCAACACACCATGTGAACACTGCCAAATGAAGAATTGGAGTTTAAGCAGTATGCTAAGCTTCCAAATCCAAGACCATCTACCTATATCTTTAACAACAACCTTATTTTTACCAAGTTCATAAGCAGACTTGATGTTGTAATGACCATCGAAGGAAGGAATCCAACACAAGTTATCTTTTTTAACATCAAAAATTTGTCTTGGAGTAGCAAGAATTCTATTAAAAATTTCATCTGGTAGGTGGAAGGATAATGCAAAGTTCTATTCAAAAAAGGATTTGACCGAAAGAGAGATTTCATTTTTTGAAGTGGACCTTGGATAAGCTCTCTTATTTTTCCTAAGCCAGTTGATCGGTGTTTTTCTGCAAGAGAACAGAATCAAGTAATATAGCTTGGAGTATTCCAAGGTCGATCCCACGAGGACTTGTTAACTACTAAATCCTAATTCTAGTAGAGTTTAATAAAAGAGAAAAACTAGTTTATCAAAGGCAAGGAATAAAATCAAGAAATTATAATCTAATCTAATTAACTAAAAGAACAATGATAAAAAGATGAACAATATTAAAAGCGTTAGGGTTTAGGCTTTTCTTCTAGGTATTTAATTCAATTATGTATGAATTTAGTTAACAGGGCTAAAATAACAATCACTCATCTACTTAGGAGCCCTCTCAGATCATCCTAAGCTTTCCTAACTAAGTGATTACCACCTCTCAGTGCATAAACTAATTAGCTAAGAACATTAAGATCCTAGGATTAATAATTAAATCAAGTTCTCCCGAAACTAATTTAATTATGGTTATCACAATAAACTGAATTACTCTCGTATCCAATTAGATTGTGTCTATTTTCCTAGAGCACGAATCATACTTCATCTCTCAGTCCTTCATACAATTTCAAAAACCTATTATATGGTGATCATGCATATAACGCATTAAGAACAAAGAAAACAGATTTAACCCCAAGAAAACCAATTCATACAATAATTAAATTAAATTCCCTAGAAGATCTATCCAAATCCCCAACATGGAATTTAACTACTAAAGATAAAGAAAATAAATAAATGCATTAAAGAAGAAAATAAAGATAAGAAAATCTCCCAAAGAAGACAAAGTCTGCTCCCTTGAGCTCTTGCTCTCCAAAATCTTCCTCTTCCCAAAAGTCTCCCCTAAATAATGTATTTATACTAGCTAACTAGGGTATTTACATAACTCAAGGAATAAGAATTCTAATGCTAGTTGGACTTTTAATTAAAATAAAACACATGAGTCCAAAACCCAACTGCTAGGTCCAATATTCGGCGTGTAAAAGGTTGGTAATCAGGCAAGAAACGGCGCCACTTCACTAGTGTTCTGGGGCCGTATCAAATCCGAGGCGTACTGCAGATTTTGCTAAAATAACAAACGGCGCCGTTTATGTCATGGTATGGGGCCGTTTCTTCTCGATTCACTTCCTAAAATTCTGCTTCAATTCGTGCTTCTCCAAATGCCTTCCCACATCACCTTCACCAAATAGGCCCAAATATGTGGCTGACTTGCTTCTTGCTTTTTGTTTGGCCTCCACGTGACTTTCTCATCTTGCTTAATTAGACTTTGAATGCTCACACTACCTTTTAGCCCTTGTTTGCTTTCTAATTCCTTCAATTTATATTAAATCTCCTATAAAACAAAACAATAGCTAAGTGAGATAAAATTATATAATTTAGACCATAAATTACAAATAAAATATATCAAAAGCAATCTAATATAGTCCATAATATAGGTGTAAATTACACCTATCACCAGTCCAATTCTCAGACCAATATTGGTGTTATCCCCACTTCTGATAACGTTCCCACAACCTTGTTCTACTGAAGAATTAGCCCATTTCATGGCTCTCCAAGTAATCGACCCTGCTTTCTTGGATGAAGAAAGATCGTCCCCATATTTTGCAGTTAAAGTTCTAATCCAATAGGAATTCTGGTTCTGTTTGAAGTTCCAAACTAACTTCCCTAACTGAGCTTGATTTTGTATCTTCGCCTTTCTAAGCCCAAGACCTCCATCTTTTCTAGGCTTAGTAATTAAGTCCCAATTTAAAAGTGGGAGTGCTCTGCATTGCATCACGTATGAAGGAATGGTTTCAAGAGTTGATTTAACCAACACCAGTCTACCAGCTGTAGAGAGCAGTCTAGCTTTCCATCCAGCAAGTTTTTTTCTCATCTTTCGACAATGAAAGAATAATCGTCCTTCTTTGCTAGTTTGTTCAAGATAGGAATTCCCAAATAAGCTCCAAGGTTAAAAGTTTCACTAATACCAAGAGTGTCAACAATAAGAGCTTTTTGATCATCTGGTGTATTTGGGGAAAAGAAAATCTTAGATTTCTGCAATTTAATTGTCTGTCCAGAATCAACGCAAAAGTTCATAAGAACTTACTTCATTGTAGCAGCGATAATAGCATCAGTTCTCCCAAACAGGTAAATATCATCTGCAAATAGAATGTGTGAAAATGAGAAACCATTCGTAGAAGCTTTAATTGGTATCCATTGCTTTTTGTAACATTTTTTAGATATTTGTAGACTCAAGAATTCCATACACAAGATGAAAATGTATGGTGACAAAGGGTCGCCTTGCCTAATTCCACTTGAAGGCAAAAATTTCTCAGTCATACTTCTATTAACCAAGACTGAAACACTTGAGTTAGAGATGCAGCTCATGATTAAAGTAACCCATTTATCAAGGAAGTTAAAAAAGGTTAGGACTTTTCTTATGAACCCCCATTCCAACCTGTCAAAGGCTTTTTCTAAGTCTAGCTTAATTGCCATACAACCAGTAAGACCTTTCTTTCTCTTGAAAGAATCAATCAACTCCTGGACAATGATTGTGTTATCAATGCTGCTCCTTCCAGGTATAAAGCTAGACTGAAAAGGTGAAATAAGCTTTCCAAGAAGAGGTCTTAAACTTTGAATCAAGATTTTAGTGACAATTTTGTAAGGCATGTTGCAAAGGCTAATAGGTCGAAATTGATTAATTCTACTGGGGTTCTGTGTTTTAGGAATTAATGAGATGAGGGTCTCATAAAAGGTAGAAGGCATCGAACCAGTAGAAAAAATATGATGGATGGACTCACAAAGTTTGTCTTTAACAATGGACCAGCACCTATGGTAGAAGGGATGCAGTCATGCAGACCATCAGTACCGGGTGCTTTGAAGGACCAAACGAGTTTTTGAATTTCAAGGTCAAAAACGGGTGACAAAAGATTTTGCTTATCAAATAACTTGATGAAAGGGTACGTATTTTGATGATTAGAGGAGGCGACTGGTGAGGCCATTAAAGGTTAATTAAGGGTGATGGGTGTAAAATAGTAATTATATGTCACCAACAAAAAAAAAAAGAAGAAGAAAAAGGTAATTACATGGCAATGTGATAAGGAGCAAATCACGTGGAAGCCATTTGTGTTTGTCTAAGTCCATTATAGCTAGGAACGTCGTATTCATTCTGCCTATATATGGTTGGTTCTTCGAAGCATTGAGCAAACCAAAACAAGCGGATCACATTCCATTTGCGAAGAAATAAATAATGTAGACCACATTTTTCCTTTTCTAAATCTTCCAGTATTTCAGTTGTCAATTTAAATTTTGATTAATTCAGAATTGAGTCTGTCAAACTTAAAGTGAAGAAAAACTCTTTCATTATTATTTGATGGTTTCTCTCATTTTTTTAATTATGTTCCTTTCAAATTCGTTTATTAGAATAGCCATGTGTTTATGATCTTTCGGAAAAGAAAGATATGCGTTGGATCTAATTTTCTATTATATTTCATCAATATTAAAAGACAGTAGATTCGAATTCAACTCTTCAACCATATTAAAGATAATTCCAATCGTTAAATTATTGCATGCTTTCAATTGTTTGTGGATTTCATTTGATGTTGTTTGTTTGGTTCGACAAATAGAATAATATAATTTTAATTTGTATTTATTTCATAAATTATTTTATTAATTAAATTTTATATTCTAGTTCCAAGGAGATAAAGGAATTATTTAAAAATAAATGGAATTACACCAAAGTAAAAACTCTTTTTATTAGCTACTGGGGAAATTTAGTTGTTTTGGAGGAAAAACTGATAATTACGGCCCAAAATTAAAAAATTTAGGAGAAGGTCACCAAGCAAGATAAAGACAAAAAGGAATTTTGTTCTCACCAATAAAAAAAAGGAATTTTGTGACTAAGAATATTCCAAGTATATATATATATATATATATTTGTGTAATCAATGGTATCTCATGCTTTTGACTCAAAATTAATCCTTTTCAAATCGGATTAACCTATTATAAGGGCAAAACTCTCCCAATAATGATTTTCTTTATTCAGAAAATCTAAATCTCAGACCTTACTTGATGAGAATAAGTACCAAATCACTTGAACTAACTAATTATTGGTTCCAAAAACATATACGAATGTGTAGTACGTTAGATTATTAATTATTCAAAGCTTACGGGCTTGGCCCGCTTTGATTTGCAAATATACAAAACTAGCTGAGGCCTGAGGGTATCATGTATTGCGGCCGATAATTAAGGGTTAATCCAATCGATTAGCTACTAAATTATAATTATAATATTATAGTTTATTTTGGTCCTTTTGATTTTAGTCGATTTTTAGGTAATTAGTACCGGATAGATTCTAAATTAGTGCCTAACCGCGGAATCAATACAAGGAACCATTTGTATAGGCTGTCCACTTTACCAGTCGGTTTTCTACCTAGAACTAGAACTAGAATGGGCCTCGACCTCGAGCGTTCACATCACCGCCACTCGAGATTCATTTCGCCTTCCCTACTGCATCTAAATCCTTTGCACCAACCCTACCACCCTAGGCCCTGAACCTCTTTTCTCTCTCTCTCTCTCTCTCTCATCAGATTTGATCCAGTCGATTGAACAATAATTGGTACACCATTCTCTTGTCATCCGGTTTAAATTCCAATCTGGTTCTGTTTTATTCTCATGTATTATTGATTTCTAGTTTCGGTTTAATCGCAACCATTTGATTTTTTTTCCTCTAATTAAATATATCTCCAAATTTGATTTCCTCCCGAGCTTAAAGATCATTTGATATCATATTTTTGCACTCAAAATGATTTAATGATATTTATATCTTATTCAAACTCAATACTTGTTCCTTTTAGTTTTAGGAAATAAAATATAGGTAAGATTTGCAGAATTATTGTTGCAAATTCATTACAAGAAAAATCTAAAGCTAAGTAACTATATAAAAGTCTAATTAATTAGGTCAAGAGTTAAATCCACCTTTATCCAATTCGATTCATTCTAATTCCTAACTGCTGCAAAAAGTTACTGGAATAAGCAACTTTATAGCACAAGAATTTCGTCTTGCTAAATAACGTCTTTTAAGGAAATCAAAGTTCTAGGCTTGCAATTAGCTAATTTACCTTCTAATGATCATAAATTTCTAGATTTCAAAATCAGCACTGATTGGGATCATATACAGAATTTATGCAAGAGGTCTTGAAATTCGAAACCCCTCAATTCCTTCCTTAGGTACCTACCTCATAGCTGATTTGAGATCTTCAATTTGTTAGCTTTGCTTGATTAAACTGAACTGGCATAATTAGAAAAATGACAGGAGGCCAGTCTATATATAACTCTAATTAAATTGACTAATTAAGACAAATTTGAAGTGCTTACATATAGAAACCAGTACACTAATATAAGTTTCAGGATCCGCGGTTAAAAATCCGAAGATCCATAGTAAAATATACTAATAATCCTGGTTTTAAGTAGCTAAACTAGATCATAATTATCGTACTTAATTTCTGCTTTAGCAGACGCGAGACTATAATCTCTAGATCATTTCCTGGTAGCTGTTACCAGTGGAATCAACTCTATCAAGCTTAAAACGTTCTCGGACATTTGAAATATAGCTTGTGGCCTTCGAGTCCACGTTTTCGTCGGCACGACCCCAAGTTTCATTTGCATACCCATTCTGGTCGTAGAAGCTAGGTGGCTTAAAGCTACCGTAGTTCGACACCTTTTGCATTGATGATGGAACACTCTTCTGTTCACGGAAGCTAGTAATTGGCTGGTTGGAGCTAGTATAGGAATAGTTGCACACCCTTGGACTTACTTGGCCTGCAGAATAATTGTTTGACGGTGGGCAGGGACTCACCTTGCTGCTGCTGCTGCTGCTTCCGCTTACATTTCCCCATTGCTGATCAGTAGTAGTACTGCGCTTGGTGACCCGAGAGAAAGATTTGCCTATGCCTCTGAAGAACCCCCTCTTCTGATTTGCTTCCATTTTTTGGGTTATTTGACAATATATTATCAAAGACAACAAAACTCTTATATGTTAGTAGATAAGAAGCTTAGAAGAGATGTTTTGGCTTGGTTTAATCGCAAGGATGAGCAAGCTCCCCCATATATATAGGGCCGTTCTGCCTTTGTAATGACCCAAACTGCAACAGTCTCCGCTAAGCATCTAGCTAGTGACTGAGGGAACCAATAATAGAATAAAGCAGCCGAAGAGCTTTTGTGTGAATGAACAGAAGTTGATTTTATTCTTTAGATAACCATGAAACCCCTGGCTGGCCCAAACCGCCCATCGCAATCAGCTTGTAAAACGAAAAAAAAGGATGTCTGTACGTCACTTTTATTATATAATCCCAGACAGAGTGGGGACTGGAAGATGGATATATTCCCTGGCCTATTGAATTGTTATTTTCATCCATTTTCAAGATGTAGTCTGCTTGGAACTTACTTCCTCAGCACCCTCAAAGATACGGGGGACCGGAACCTGATCTTTTGCTTTTATGGGTCTCTTATAATTTTAGTACATACTTGTAGCTATCTTCTTTGTTATGATTCTTATGAAGCAAAAGTTTGATATTCCTTGGAAAGTTCCTAAGTGTAATTTGAATATAGATTTGACTGACCCTATCCTTCAAAATCGGTTTGAACGTACCACAACTTTGGTCAAGCTCCGTGGGATTTTATGCCCAGGGAAGAATTGTCCTTGAAATAATTTCCGCGTCCAAGAATGGAACATGCAATATCAAGGCAATTGCTACACCATTTAGGCATTTTTACCTAACCGAAAGAGTTTGGCGGTCCGTTGATGCCTTTCGTGTTTGGCCACTGTTTTGAATTCTTCTTTTTCCTTTTCAAACGAATAAACCATTCGTGCTTGTTTGGCATCTTGAGATATGACGGTTTATGAAACAGTACTCGGATGATGATGAAAGAACAATATACGAAAACATCAGCAATTGTCTTAAATCAGTCAATCTCTCAAATCCGAAACTAGGAATAATCCTAATTGTCTGTTTGATGTCTTCTTTGTTTTGTCATGTTCTGTTGTTTGGTATTATAGCATTTGATTCTACTCAGTTGCTATCTGGCTTTCAATGGAAATACGTGGAAGACACAAGGAATTTACTATAAAGAAGGCAGCTGGAGGAACTCGGATATTATTAAATCTTATAAACACATTTGGTTCTCTCAGTCCGTGAAATACATTGGATATAGAAAATTTATTGCTCTAGGGGGGTTCAAGAGAAAAAGGTTTCTTTGGTATGGACTTGAAGAATAGAAAAATTTTCCAGTTCTCCCCCTACCTGCAATATTTGCTCATGTCTCAGTAATTAGTTTACTAAATTAGATCTCTGTTCTTTGAGATTTTGAAATAGCTTCCTCATTGAGCCGCAAATCCCCTGCTACAATTACCTCAATTGCAGGGTTGAATTTGTAATCACTCACTTTCAGTTGGTCAGGGGTTGAAACCTAGGGAAAATGTTGAATAAGAACGTTTTGGATAAATTGGGCAGCTTTCTGTTGGAATCTGATGACATTGAACAATTAGTAGTGCAGAAGAAAATAATGTCTCAGAAGATTCTTACATCACTGGGAGAACTCACTTAAACATGGCTACATAAAAATTTCTGATTTGAGGGGAAAAGAACACAAGTACATATATATTTGCAACTTCAAAATACCACCCTAATTTATGGGATAAGCATTTTTTTTTTCTTTCAAATTACTCAAACCATCTGATTTGAAGGTAGATTGGAAATGGCACATACTACTCCCATGAGAAGGAAAGTGTCTGGTGAGTTCCACTTGCAGATGAGCCAGGATGCCCAGTCCGAAACATTTCATGTCCATGGAGGTTGTTATTACTGCCGTCAGAGGCCAAGATAGATCCTACTTGCTGCTCACCCTCCATTCCTATATGACCATTATATTGCAAGTTTGGGATCAAGGATGAAGCTGGACCAGACTGCACCATGGGGCTCAAACCAATCTCCCGAGTCTCAGCCGGTTGGGATGACAGAAGAGAGAGAGCACGAGTAGAGTCGATGGCTCGATTTAACCCGCTTAAGAACATTTTCCGGCTGCTGTTACCATTGCTCGACGAAGGATTGGCATCGAGAAGCGGTTGACAAACTGAAACACCAGGGAGTGACGAAGAACTAGTGCTTTGTAAGAACGAAAACTGCTTTTCTCCTTTGTAGTTGTGAAATGAGGATCCAGGGAAGAAGCTATTTCTGCCGCCGAAGTTTATCTCCGAGTTTATATCACTCTCCACTTTCACAGACCCAGCCCAGGAAGAGGTTGCAGTTGTAGTAGAAAATAGTTGGGGGTTACTGAAAGGTAAATATCTAGTACCTGCAGCAGAGTCTCAGTTATTTCAAACAGAACAAAACAAAACATCATGGATAGGCTAATGCATTATACTCCGGAATATAAAGGCAACGGGTTTGATTCTTTTGCTGATCATGGAAAATAAAAGGTAAAACAAGTTTTTCTGAGATGAAATTAAAATCCAGTCAAACCTTGGTGATTGGAAAGAAACCTTCCAGAATTAACAGATAGAGAATTGGGTTGAGGCTTTCTCCGGCGTCGGTTGTGTCCATCAAGACGTTTTCTGCAGCTTCGTTTGCCCTCATCAAACTCCACCAACGAATGAAACCTGAAAAAATGCATTCAACAGATACTAAGTTCCTATCATTATCAAATCACATTAAAGTATTTATTAATCAGATTTGTATTCATGCTACACCCCGAAACCATTATCCTGTGAGAAAATCACAGCAAAAGTTCAAGTGTTAAAATAAAAGTTCCTGGAACAGATTAAGCAGCTGTAGCGATGCTAGATGCAATCCTCCCCTCAGGAATCATTAAATAGACTTATTATAAGGAGAAAATGTTACTCTGATATCTCCCATGAGAAATTATATTTCTCCCCTACTATGTATTGTCAAATTTAGTATGTCTTTCCTCTCTGATTGAGGCACTTAAAACGCGGTACATGATGTCTGATTTAGACATGAAATTTACAAAAAAAGGAGGAAAAAAAAATGATTAAGGAGAATTCTAGATTTCTCGAGGAAACAAACAATTGCATGATGTAGAATTAGGTCGGACTTCAGACAACGAAATTGAAGCCTACCTCAAATTCTCACTATAATTGGGTATGATAGGTAACCAAATTTATCAGGTATAAAAATCCCCAGCCAAACACACAAACAGAGCTTAGGACGCAGAAAATCTCACTACCTCACCTTACAAAGGTCGTGCAACCCGAAACATAAGAGTACAAGTAGGCGGTTAATTAATAGCCCGAATTGTGACTCAGAAACTTCACTGAAAAACTACCATTTCAAGCAAAAACCAATTCATACTCATAATCTCAGACTATAAAACAAACACTTATGATTATAATCCAAACTTAAAGCAGTCTGGCCCCCGACAGAGCTTAGAAAAAGGCACCCCAAATTCATCCTAACTGAGCAAGACTCCACTCAAAAACCAGGAGCCGAAGCAAAGTAAAATTAGAATGCCAGCAATCAGTAGTGTCAGGTAAGTGCTTTATGGCAACTTTAATGGCCAATTAAAGCAACAACGCATTGGTAAAGCAAAATGAAGCATAAAAGACATATTAGCCTTACGAGGAACCCAATGAAAAAAGGTAAAATGATTGGAGAAAGAAAATCTACTTCACTTAAACCTGCATATCTCTATTCAAGTTATAATTTACCTGCTGCACTGCTGGCAAAATCGTTGTTCCTGACCCCTAATTGTAACCGTGGGGGTCTTCGAGTGGACTTCGCATACTTTATGGCGTCGATGATAGTCTCTGCATCTGCTGAGGTCTGCAGTGCAACCATCAACCAAGCATGAAGGCACTTGGTTTCCTCCGGCAGGTGCCCGAGCCCTTTTAAAGGAAACAGACGCTGATGATTCCATCAAAGGCAGCCCTGACGATGCTTAAGAGTTATCTCCAAGATCACCCAAAACTCTCAATCCAACAATGCCAATTAAGTAAGCCTGATTTTCACCTACTGATAGCTACTACTTGACTTTTGACAGCTGCAATATTTCTGCAACATTCAGCTCATCTTCAATCAGGCTGCCTCAACTCATAGAATCAACATTTCTGTTTTCCTAATTTTCTGTTGTTCATCAAAATTTCTTTCTCCCACAGAACTCAAATCACCTGCTCCACTTATCAAATTATTGTTCACGCACAATACCATATGAACAAGAATTAGAATCAAACCAAGAATTCCAAGACTAAAGCAAGTGATACAGGCTATCACAAAGTATACCTTATAAAGCATAGAGGCTTCCTTACTAACTTCTGTTTCTAAATTATTACTATCATAAATTAAATAGGAGAGTTAGGTGTAGTAATTTTAATGCCTCATAGACAATTCAAATGACTCATATATGACCAAATCAAGAGTGGTTGACAATTAAAAGCAATTAATAAATGATAAGTAGAAATGAAATCTCTCAAGGGGGAATTGGGGAAGCACAGTTATATACTATAAATGTCTCAAAGAATCATTACCAAACTTTCCCATTACTATGGAAGAAGCTTAATTAATTAGGCTAACTAGTCCCCAAACTTGCAGTGTCCAGGAAGCAAACAACAAACATACAAAAGTCAATATTTTGAGGAGCAAGAAAAGATGAAAACCAGGGGCTTAATGGTCATTGCATTTTTCTAATAAAAGTGCAACTTTAATGGTGTATTTTTTAGACTCTGGATACCTGTCACATCATTGGAGTCAGCACTCGCATCCCAACCACAAGTAGCCTCCAAGATATTTTCGGAAAATAAAGGAGTGGCCTTTACCACAAAATTAAGTACTAGTAGTAGTAATTTTCTTTATTAATTTTCTTTATCTTGGAAAACAAATTAGTCAAATTAAAAATCCCAAATTGGATTAGAAAAATTTTTCTTCATTTGAAATGTTGTATGCCACTGCCCACCGGATTTTAAGGGTTGAGAAGATAATCATGATGCAAAGCTAAAGCTAAAAGACTAAAACTTGCTAATTTTTACTACTAATGGTATAGTATAGTAGTAGTATAGTATTTTATAGTGCAAATTTTTTAGTGGGTATTTCCAAATAGATAGAGAACATTATTTTTAGAAGTTCGAGCAAAAGTTACTACTACCACTTTCATTGACCGAAAAAGCGAAGACCATATTGGTCTTTTTCACCCGTGACAATATGATTATCATTGCAGACACCAGACAGAGTAGAAGCTATGGAGTTAAAAAAAATAAGAGAGAAAAGAAAAACCCTACAATTTACTCAAATAGAAATTAAAATCACATGCTCGTTGAAGGAAAATAAAAAAAGGACAGTTAGAAAAGAAAAAGCAAGGTAAAAGAAAATGAAGAGGGTACCTGAGAGAATCCCAGAAATCTAGCAGAGGAGAGGAAGAATCTTATCTTGGTAACTTATTCTACACTGCCAGTTTGAGATAAACCGTCAAAAGGGTGGAGAAAAAAAGTTGCAGAATTTGGAGGTGAAATTTAGTAGGAATTGGGAAACAAACTGGGTAACTGTGGAAGTACTTTGTTAGACAAGTTAGAGAAGTTAAAGAAAGAAACTAAGCAAGTAAAGCTTTTCAATCCCAAGCCATTAATATTCTGACAACAGTTCCATCAGAAAAAAGTTTTGCAAACCCAAAGAGAAACAGAGAGAGAGAGAGAGAGAGAGAGTTATTTCTTTGTGGCTTGGCTTTCTTGTCAAAGTAGTACAGAAGAAGAGATTGAGCTAATCTATGAGGGAATTATTGGAAGTAACACTAGAGAAAATGGATAATGTATTCAACTCAGAGTGTGGAGCTTTGGGTAAGAGAAAGAAAGAAAGAAAGAAAGAGAAACAAAAAGAGTCAGAGAGAGAGAGAGAGAGACAGAGAAGGAGAGATGAAATTAGCAAAGAAGATAACCATGAAAGGTAAGGGGGTTGATCTTTCCAACTCTCTTTCCTTCCTTTTTAGGCTTGGAGCCTTGAAACAAGTTGTATAGTTAATTAATAAAAAAATACTAATAATAATGGGATGTGAGTAGTAGAAAATTGCGAAAAAAAAAAAAACACACACACACACACAAGAGCCAAAAGTAAAAAGAAAATAAACGAGTGGCGAGGAAAGGGACAGGGTGTAGTTGCTTTCAACTTTTCAAGTGAGGAAAAAAGTACGAAGGAGGGGAGTGGAAAAGAAAGTTTTATGAGAGTTTCTTGTGTTCCACATTCCATGATGTTTTGTTTTTGTCCCTCCTCACTCTTTTCACACTCTTTCTTCGGGTGGAGTTTGGGGACTTACCCCACCACATGTTACTCTCTTAAACTCTCCTTATCCGTTGGATTTTCAGACAACATTTCTCTTTGAAGTTCGGAGGCCTCCTGTCTCTTAGATTTGTAAGTCAAACCTTTGTAGCATGTGGAAACCAGAAAATCAAATTAGAACATATGGACTAGTTATTGTCTTAATTACAACCTCCCCCCCCCCCCCCCCCCACAACCAAAAGGAGGATTTTTACCAATTTCCATGTACTACTTTGCACTAATTTAAGGTGGTATAGTCTTGGAATTGTTTGGGTTTTTGACTTTGGGCAATGTGATTATTATTGCATTTAATTTTATAGAAAAAAATCTATTATCAATAATCTTATGGTTTAGGATTGATTTAAACGATTTAATTACTTCTTTTGTGAGTTAAAATATTCAAATTTGAACTCTTACATTCCCATTATCTAACAGTACTATCGCCCTTACAAAATACTACTACTAAAGTTTATTTACCACACAATTAAGATCCTTTTCTTTAGAAGGAAAAAATTTTTTGGGTGCTTTTGTTGGATGAATTAGTTCTTGGCTAAGTTGTGGGGGAACATAAATGTCTAAATTTCATATGGGAGTAACATGAAAGAGAATTTAGAGTGCATATGGTAATATGGGTATTGGCCCATCCAACATTCATAGACATTTATGGTCGTATTCTTTTGAATCTTACTAACACGGACAACTCACTTCAATTTATTTTCCAAACTATACTTTTGTTCACAACGTGCAAAAGGACTCGCGGATTTTACTGTCTCTTCTTTGAAATTTGAAATTCCATAAAGTAAACCTGAAAAATTAGAGACATTTTCTCTTTCGATTATGATGGATGGTCATCAGATTTTTCATTCTATCTCAATTCTTAATTAATAGATATCTACACAGATCAAGTTCGGTTCTACTCATTAAAATGAATTTTTATTTTAATATTTTAAAAGCTAATTTGTAAATAAAATATATATTAAAAAATTTTACTCTAAATACATTATCCTCAAACTAAGAAAATTATATTTAGAATATTACAGTGCGACCACGTGTTTGACGGATAACTCAGACCATGAACAGTACTATTGAGCTTAACCTTCTCTAGGTGGTGCCATGGCTTAGCTGGAAAGAAGTCCTAATTTGTCTTGGCTTGAGAGCTGCAAGAGATGGGGGGGCGCATAAGAATTGTCAAATGTGGAAATAAAGGTAAGGGAGACTTTTTTTGCTGCTAGGATGAGTTAACTTGGAAGGAGAAATCACAAACATGTTTGATCCAAATTGGATAAAACGTGTTGCATTAATTCACCACACATCAATTAATCAACCATTGAGTCGGTGCTAAAGGATCCCATACTCCATAAATTGGATTCCGAACCCCCTCTGGACTCTGGCCTTCGCCCTTTAATGGCAGACGACACTTTATAAATTATAATAATCAACTCAAAATCTAAGTTTTCTTTACTACTACTTCAATTTCGAATAAGTATCATTCAATATTAACAACTTTTCTCTAATTAATTAATTACTATAAATTGTCATTTATGAGAGTACTGTGAATATAAAATAGTACTAAAATAAAATGGAAAATTGAAGCTAAATTTGTTTGTAGGAGAAGAGAGGAGAAGAGAATTGGATAAGGTGGGAGAAGAAGAAATAATTGGTCAAAGTTTCTAAGAGCCAGCGTAGCCTATTTTGAATTTTTGATGTATTATCGTTATGAGGACATGGCAACGACGTATACGTCAGAGTAAGCCATAAAACTGTCCATCCGAAAGAAGAAAGCGGTTGGCTTTGAAAAGTCGCTCTCTTCTTTTTCTCTTTTCACTAACTAGGAAACTGTAGCTTTTGGTCAGCTGTGAATGTGATTCATGGCGCATTGCATCAACCCCACCACCCCGTGACCCGGCCACCACTACTGTCACACCGCACAACCAAAATTTACCTTGATTTCATGTCTAATATTCCACGAAATTGGTACCGTACCCCAAACAAAGCTATACTTATAACAAATTATCTGTCATTGTTAGTGGAGGTTCGTACAAATGGTTAAAGTTCAGACGCATTTAAGTTTCAACGTCATTCATTGACTGCAATTCTTTTGCTTGATAGATAAGTACAAAAAGATCTACCGATGAAAATTTAATGGATCGTAAATCAAAATATAAATTGATGAGTTAACCTAATTTTAGAGATTGAGTAACCCTGTTACTTCTAAACTTTCAACAATTATTAAAGGATATATAGAAAATAAAATTATAGGATAACTCTTCCTCGTTAGGATGTCTAGAACTAGAATCCTTATCAATGAGATTCCAATAATATGACTACAAAAATGGAAACTAGGTTGTGATCCATTATGAGGATGAAACTTTTGGCAGCCAACTAGATGCAATATAAAAAACACCCATTCTACACTTTTGCTTTGCGCAAAACTTTTTTGCATCAATTCTTGAAGCCATCTCTAATCTCTTCTCAGCTCTCTGTCTTCCACCCTATTCAACTTTTTAAGATTTCTGTATGTTTGTTTCATTGGTGGAGAATTAGTAGAGAAAGGAGAAAAAGGGTATTAGGTTCCCTCACCTTCCCACACCAAAGAAAGATAAATGGACCCCTTTCTTCGTAAAGGCTAAGATAAGAAAAAAAAGGAAACTTAAAGAAACACCCAAAGTCTTAGCAATACTCACATTATTATGGTTCGTATAGACAAACAAAGGCAGCTGCCAACCCCTCCCCTACGTGAAGTTATTGAGTTGCTTTTTGTGTTACATGATCATTGCGCCCCACTTGATTTCACTGTTCACTCATAAGTACTTGGAGAGGAATATTCCAATCAAAGGCCCTAGCTAATTAATTGAACATATAATAATCAAATTAATTAATTAATTAGAGATTAATAATGAACAAAACCAAATGTTAGCCACATGCTTTAGGGAACACGGAGAAACCAATCAGCCCAATTAACTGGACGATCGAAGTAACCGCAAAATTCCTTTTTTTTTTTTTTTGCTAGAAATGGAAAATTTTTAACCGATCGATCTATATCTCTTCAGATGTAGTGTAAGTATATATACATATCTATCTATATAGTTTTTTAATTAAGAAAAATCAAACATCAAACATATACCTGCAAGGAAACATAAACATCAACTCTATAAGCTTTTTAATTTCCATCCAAAAATTTCTATAAGCCTTTTTTTTTTTCAACCAAAGGTACTTCTAAATTTATTGATCCCAAATTATTTTTTTTTTAGGATTGAGAACATGAAACATGAAATCCTTCGTACAAGTACATTTTAAAAAATCAAACTTGTATAATTATTTTAACTTTTATTAAAGTAGAGGCCGCTATTACCTCGAGAAACACTTACTGGAATAAAATTTCATAATTAGTTGACACAAAGCATATAAGCATATGCCAATCTTTCTCATGCTTTTAATGGTTGTTTGTCGACTATAATACAAAGCATGCATGCATCAACAAATTCGATCAGCACAACAAACCTAAACTTTCTGGCATAGGACATGTGCGTACAAATGATTGCACACTTCATGCCCATGCCATGTCCATGGTGCTCACCTGATCCACGAAACTAATATTTTATTATTAATAAATGATTAATTAATAATTATGAAAACGAATAGGATCCTACTAGTTTATTTGCTTTAGTGGGTGTTTGGCGGAAATCAATTGCCTTTGCCTGCATCATACTTGACATCTTTGGTACAATTAATAATCTTAAAGTAATAACATCAGTGGAAAAAAATGGATCCCCACCACCAGGAATCTAAGTAAACCTTACTTTTTTTTAAGGAATTTTAATTAATGCATAATAATATAATAATAGTCTGATTTCTTCCCTTGGTTGGAAACCATCAAATCAATAATGTTCAATGCCTTAAACATTCCATTTTCCATTATCTCAAGCTTTTTTATAGTACTTCTACTTCTTCCAACTTACTCGTAAATATACATACAGGATAATGCTAGCTAGCATGCAGCAGCTACATATGGAAATGAAGTATTAGGGGAAAAAGCAAAAGGTTTTCCATAATCTTAAAAGTTCATAAGCGAATCGACTGCGTGCATTGGTACGTTGTTTGATGCTGATAGTTAAGTTATGTTTGGTATATAAAATTATTTTTTGTTTTTATTATTTAAAAAAATATAAAAAATCACCATATAAGATATATGTAATTTATAGAAGTATATACATATTTTAGAAAATAAAAATGAACCTAAAATTAAGAATAATTTTTTTTAATTTTATTTTTAAGTTTATTTTTATTTTTATTTTTTAAATGTGTATATTTTCTCTTACAATACATATCTCAAATGATAATTTCCTTATATTTTTTAAAAAATAAAAATAAAAAATATTTTATCCTACCAAATATAACCTTAGATTCTTAATTAATCTAATTATTTTTGGGATTTAAACCCAATCTTTAAGCAAAAAGCAACAAAAGAAAAAAAACAAAGAAAAGGAAGAAAAGGTAGAAATTAGAATGATTTTCTTAATTCATTTTGTTACCCACCTATTCACAACTAACGTCCAATCACAATCAGCCCAACTAACCATGATAATAAGTTTGAGGCAAGGTGAACACTTGGCAACGTTTAGAACACTTGTTCCAGGCAATGTCCTAATAATAATAATATATAATAACAAAATACCAAAAAGCAAGAAAAAAAGAATCGGTATTTACTTATTCCCTTCGAGTTCAAGCTGCTAACTAACTGTAACCAGAAGCCAAGATTTGATAGATCAGGCATCGGCGCATGGCCTTTTAACCCAAAAAATTCAAAGATCAAAAGCAGAAGTTCAACCACCATGGGTTGGTTGTTACTCTCCATTGGCGACTTTGATAAGCTTTGAAATTTAGGGGGAAAAAATCTAGGGAGACAGGATACTAACTTTAGCTGGTTCCTTCCTGCACAATCCAAGTAAAACTAAACGACACTCCTGGTCTCCTATAGATAATTTTGTTTTCGAAAGTACCAAAAAAAGAAAGAAAATTTTTCATTCAAAGTTTGTTAGTTATATAATATTAACACTAATGAACTTTCTACGACAGCAAATAATTTACATAATATTACAACAAAGTTGTATAATCTCAATCCGGGAGCTGCCCCCATTGTAATTCCATCTCTGCCGAGGTTTGCAACTACAAAACTTTCAATGGTTTACTGCCTGGAATTGTCTCCTTGTGCCACAGAACCATTCTGGGAATTAAAGGGTAAATGGGTTGATTAGTGCGTTTAGACTCTCTGTTGATCAGACTAGCAAAGTGCTCACCAGATAAATCATTGGTGAATTGTACATCATAAGTTCATACTAGAGCATCTACCTTTGATTGCAGGATCTTTTGGCTGTCAATGAAATATTGGTTTGGATGATTGATACCATCATCGCATGATGAGCCGTGAACTGCTTCAAATGTTAAGGTACATGCCAACTGCGTACACATTTCACCGTTGTTCACAAGAATGAATTTCCATGTCAAAAGACTATTACCTTAAACACCTAACAATAAAGTTCAAAGAAGTACGCAGTCTTATGACCTGATAATGCCTATTGCGCGCTTTGTCCACTACATCCTCTACCACGCGACTGCCTACCCCCATCCTTGCAAGTGCAGCCCTTAAATTCTCCTCACTGTCATGGAAAGGTAACAATCAATGCAAGATGTAAAACTTAGTGCAGATGCCTACAAGGTTAAATAAGGTGTTGCATCAGCAGAACTCAATTTGCAGGAGGATCGGTTTATTGATTAAGTGTAAACAAATTTATGTAACTAATTTTCAAGTTGAAATTGGTTAAACCTCAGCGGTTTTATTAGTTCTGTTACAATATAACTCGTATAATAGAATGCTCAGTGATAGGCCATCCTTGGCGAGCAGTGGCTATTTAGTTGTCTACTTAGCTGGTTAGCATATCTGAGATGCATTTGAAACATTCAAAATAATATAATGGTGACAAAATCAGAAAGATATATAGATACAATTTGGTAAGGGCTACTGCTAGCCCTCGTTTACTTAAGTCATTTGTTTTTACCAGGAAAAACCAAACCAGTATGGTTCAGTTCAAGCAAACTATCTAATGAAGTTTTCCAAAAGGAGCACCATTCAGAAAAAACCTAGCTAAGTCTCCTTAATAAAGAAAGTAGGTTAAAATGTTAACCTGAAATGCCTATATGGGCACCCATGATGATCTCCGACACCAGGAGTTGACAAGATTATTTTTTGACAGGAATAAGGTGTATAATCCTGCAAAAATAATCAATTCATCATACATAAATTGCAATCATAACACAAAATCAAGTTCCAAGGACAAACAAAAAGGCCAAAAACCTTGGAGCCTGCAAGTAGACAGTCAAAGGTGAATAAATTTTTTACTGTTTCTGAAGTGATTGTAAATACATTTGTAAACCCATGTTTGATATATATCACACTTTTAAATAAGGATAATATGGTGTCTTACTGTTCTCTTCCCTTCTCTTCCATAATTATGACGTATGTTGTATGCATATTCTTTGTCAAACCTCTCTGCACCAACCTTCAAGAATAAATGATTTAGTATTAATTACCAAGTATTCTACTGCATGGGCACCAAGAAACAAAGCATTGTATGCTATACAATGTTAAAAACAAATAAAATACTGCAAAATTCAGATAGTATTTATTACGAAGAGGGCAAGAGAGCGGTTATCCTTTATGCATGTGAGCAACAAACTTTCCAGACTTCAAAGCAGTGAGTACAATTTAAGATATGAAAAGTACATATACGTCACAAATGTTTATAATTGAATATTTCTTTTTCTCTATCCGTCAAATCTTTTTCCTGCTTGTGGTTGACAATAAAAAGAGATCCAAATAACTTTCTCAGAGAAATAGAGAAAATGACAAGTACAAGGTAAACAAAATACTTCCATGGCACTATACATAGAGGACCAAAAATACTTGTGCAGCAAACCAATTACCTTTTGTGAGAACTCAGCTTTCCAAAATGCAAGGGCATCATCAAGCTTCAGCCCAACACCCTGAACAGAGCAGGAAAGCAAAAAAAGAAAAAAAAAATTAACAAATAGAAAGAGCACCATGAGAAAGAGCGGAAATGTACTTAAGTGAACATTATCATGATCCATCAGCATTAATGTGGACCCAATATTAGTTTAGAGTAATCCATGACATTTAATTGATGTTGAACCTCTCCACCTTATTTCAATTGGTTATAGTGGATGCTTCACATCACAAACAAAAAGATGTCTGAACACAAAGTGTCAATGCATATCCAAATTATAAGATGGGCATAACAACAAGATGTCTAAACACAAAGCATCAATGCATATCCAAATTATGACACAGGAGCACCATGCCTTTGTCTAATTTCCCTAGGATTACATGTTTATAGTGCTACTATTACAGGCAACTATGCTGACGACAAATTCATGTATAGTAAAGTACAACCTTCAAGAAAAGACCTAACTGCATCCTTCCTCCATGCTTTAAATGATGTTCCTCTCTAAGCTGAAAAGGGAAATATATAGCAGAATTACTTTTATTAGATCATAAAAGTAAAAGGAGAGATAATTGAAGACAATGTCCATTGTTGCACAATCCAATTTCTTACCTTCTCAAATAGCTGACGCATACAAAGAGGAAATGAAGTTCTAGCGATTTGATCAATATCTTTAATAGATATCTCTGCAAATTCTTTTGGCTAAGGAAGCAGCCAATAGAGTTCAGAAACCAAATAAACTTAAACATCGCCTATAATCAAAGGGTAGTAGATGAGCTGATACAATAATATATATAAGCACCTGAGAATAGTCAGGCCCCAGATAGCTCGTGCATAGGGCTTCCACAATCTAAAAAATAGATCAGGGAGAAAAAGGAAAAGGTAAATATCAAACAAAAGAATCTTCCAATAAAATGGTTCACAATTCAGTGCTCACTGGAGCCAAGCGATCCTTCTCTTGCTCTCTGATGGTAGATGTCCACTTTCTGCAAGCAAAAATTGCAAATTCTGAAACTCAGTAAATAGCTCATAATTTAATTATATATGGACAAAGAAAAACTGCACACAAGAGGAAACGGAAAAGAAATTCATCTGCAGAAACTTGGTTGTAATAGATGAACTTTCTTTAACTTTTAAGAATATATTAATACAATATTTCAGCACTAGAGAAATTAATATGATGCAATTCAGCAGCTGCCTGTTGGTATACTTGAACTAGAACATACTAAGAAGATGCATTCTGATGAACTAGGAAAGAAAATGCCAGGCATGCTCCCTTGTATTTGGGATTGTGACAGCGGATCAAAAGAAATATATCTCGCACAACAAAAGAATTTCTGCCTACCACAATGACGATGATGGCAAGAACAACATCACAGCTTCTGGTCATCACCATGAGACATATCACCAACCAATAACAACAAAATGTATATCTAAAAATTGTTCTTCTAATTCTAAAAATTGCTTTTGCACTAACAAATTCTTTCTTCTGTAAAGTACATCTACCATGATTTCTGCCAATTAAGTCTGGGATATATGCAGGATGTTCTGGATATATGCAGGATGTTCTAGATAAAGTTGATATGCTGATCCTAGTGTATGGTAGACATTGTCATTGCTTGATAAAGACCAATGCAGATATTCGAAACATATAGGCAACTTTCTGGAACCTTGAATGGACAAAGAAGAAACCTGTTTGTTAAAATGAGAGCCTTGGATAGATGACTTCGAAATTGTGTGACAACAAGGGAAACCACCTGAAAAGATTTAACAGAGGGAGAGAAGGCAAGTATAAATGCTAATTCATGTTCATGATAATATTTTCTCAGTAAGATTCAAAGACTATTAGGATTTATAATGATTACCTGATTCATAGCAACATATGCATGGCCTTTAAGTATAAACACTCGACGACCAGCTACAAGATCTGGAACTTCTTCAAAGGGCACCTTCATAGGGAGGAAAGGCAGACAAATGCGTCAGGTAAAATAGAAACTACATCAGATTTCTATCCAAGGACTAAACGCTGGGCCTAAGATGATTGACTATGAGGCCTTTTGCATCCTCCCTGAACCACATTTCACTAACCAAAATTGATATTAGATTTAAAACTGTTTAATCCCTCCCCCTTTCTTCTCTATCCATGTGCTAGCTAATTCAAGTCAATGACCAGAGCAATCTATGTATCGAACAGTGTTACTATCGACAAAGGCCATTACATGAGATCAACTAATACAAATCAATGGCCAGAGCAATCTATGTATTGAAATGTGTTACTAGTGACACAGGTTATTAAATGAGATCAATACATAGCTATGGAGATTTCTTCGGTATCAAATCGTGCTAGACAATTCCTTTTCACAGGATGAGCTACCACTGCATTTATTTGACATGTAAGAGAACAATCAAGAAAAGACAAGTGTACCTTGTAGAATACCGCATCAGCTGCAAAATGAAAAGAACAAAAATTTATTAAAAAAAAAAAACAAAAATGAAGCACCAAAACGTGTTTCCTTTTACTGGTAATTATAGTTTTAATGACCTAGAGAAGCATAATAATTGGGAAAATGAAAGGAAATGAAAACTGAATCATCTGAGGAAAACCAATTGTTGACTAAATCCTTGAGCAAAAATTAAACAGAATCAGCCATTGAAACTCTTTGTTAGCTTAAATGTTCCATTCTAAAACCAAACAAATTGATAGAACATAAGCAATATCTTAATGCCTCATAGCATCTTGCCCACAAAAATCATCTAAACCATAATTATTGTAACCAATAGAAACTAAAGCATCTACAATCTATAAAGGAGGAAATCAACATGGTCCATAGAATTCTAAATGTCATACATAACAAAATGACTAAATGCAATAAGATGAGAAGGAATGTAATAAGACAAAGAAAATTATATGCCTTCTAAATGGAAGATGGCAAATAAAGCTGGTCGGTGATCTCATACCGGCGGGTAAACTCTGACCCATAGAGCGTGCAACTTGGCCTAATTTCTCCTTTACATTCTGCAAAGAAATAAAATAGCTCTAGTTACATAGAAATTGGCATTTAAAGAAAATTATAAGGCACCATATTACTATCATAATTAGGTTCATAAAATAGCATCTTGCTGGAAACTAAGTAGCTTCAAAGAATTAGAAAAAAATGGAGCATGTGTACCTCAAATTCTGCATTGCTGACTGCCTTGTATGGAAGGTTAAACTCAGACATCAAAGCCCTCTATAACAACGGCATCCAAGCAATCAGCATGTGCCTAATAAGCCAAGAAAAGATAAAACTCATAGAAAATAAGCTACCTGTGCCTCGGAGCTTTGACTGCGAAAACGGTAACGAAAGAGGGCAGTCTCCGTAGACAGAAACCATTTCCTTAGCTCCTCGCTAACCATAAGAAGAAAAATAATTAATAATAATGATAAATATTGTTATTAGTTAATCCAAAAAAAGAAAAGAAAATATAAAAAAATCAAGAACGTGACGAGCTTACGTTCTGCAATACACAAGACGAAGAACAAAGTGTGAGATGATATCCTTATTTACATCCTCAGTTGCCTGCGGATGTTTCACATTTGCTTTCCAAAGATCCATCGCCTAAGCAAATTCAGTGTGTGAAATTGGAGAAAGAAAAGAATAAAAATTTGTTAAAAATGAAAAACTGAAAAAAGTAAGTCAATTAATTTTACCAATTTTTCCATTTCTTCAGGCTTCCTTCCTCGGGATAAGCCATCGGATATGCCTCTTAGAACTGCATCGAGGAATTAAAAGTTCAGATACAAAAGAAAATTAAAAAATAAAAACATGAGATTTTCATAAAAGCAAATGAAAAAAGAGGGTACCTCGGAGGCGATCCAAGGCGAAGAGCTCGAAATCTTCGAGACGGACTTCCAGGGGAGGAGCAGACCGGTAGAGGGGGAGAGTCGAAACGACGACGTCACTGGGACTGGATTTCCTATGAGGTCGAAGCACTTGCATTTTGGTTTTTGGGGTTTATTTCCTGTGCTGTCTATGTTCCAATTCCGATCTGTGAACCTACAAACAACGACTCCCTTTTGGTTAATTACCACTTCCTTTTGTTTCCCAGAAAAAATAAAATAAAATAAATTTACCGTAGCACAGATTGAAAAGCGCGCCAAAACGTTGAAACATATGAGAAATTGGCGGGAAACGGGCCACCACCACCGAGCGCGACTCGCTTCCGAGTTCCAAGTCGGATATGTAAGCAGTAGATTATTTTTCCTTTTTTATTTTCTTTTCCCATTCTTATTTTATGAATATGGATAAGTCCAAACTTTGTACCGATGGTAAACGGCTCGACCAAAAAAAGAGCAAAGAAGCAGACAGCTTTTCAATACTTTCAAATCTTCTTTTTTTTTCCTGTTATTTACAATATAGTACAAACTTTGAGTGACAATTGAGAAAGGAAGAATTTGGATGAAACAGTTTCAAGGAAAAAGGAAAAATACATAAAAATGAGAATCATAGCTGGGTTGAGATTCGGAAAAAATTGCATCTGAGGACGTAATATAAAGGGCAAAGCTCCCATTTAGAAGGGATTTTTCATGTGTAAGTATTTTCTTTTATTTTAGGGGGTGGCAGAAATCAGAGGAACTGATAATCTAATAGACAGGCTCAATTATCTCGGTTTTAGTGTTTTACCTCACAAATATATATATATATATATATATATATATATATCCCTTATCCACTCCCCCTTCCAGAAACCTACTAAAAAGAAACTCTACGGGCCGGCATTGAACACCTAACAAGAATGATATTTTACCCCTTAACCACATAAACATATCATCTCTACAAAATTCAGCACCAAGTCCAATTTAACCTTTGGCTTTGGTCACTACCCTAAAATCTATATTGGAGGGACTGAAACTGAAGACACCCATGAGACCTGGGAATGCCGTCTCCCAACATAAAACTATAATCAAACAATTTTAAAATTTCTTTTCAAGTGTAGCATCTTCACCATTCCTGTCTACTTGATCACTTCTCCGTTCCTGTCCACTTGATTGCTTCTCTTGTTGCACAGCATTTGTCGCGCTGCGTGTTCTTGTGAGAAAAGCACTCCCGCCTGAAAATATCGTCCCAAAGAAACGCGAACTTGAAGACCTATTAGTTTTGTCCTCTGAAGTGTGATCTCCATTGGCATCATCAAGGCTACTTGATTCACTGACGTCCTGAAACCAGATATGTAACCATTCAGACTAAAAGGATACATTTCAAAAAAAAAAAAAAAAGGAGAAACCAAATATTAGAGAGAGAGGAGGGTTAACCTTAAGGCCTAAGCCAGAAACAGCATTTCTAGGAGATTTCTTAACCTGACAGAAACCCGGAAGTCATTATCAGAGGAAAGGGGATAAAAATGTTTCAGACCAAGCATATGGATTGAAGCTTTGGTTTCTTCTTTATGCTGGTCCTGGCGACCAATTAGGCTTGACAAAGAAGCCTCAATAAGAAAATTAAAAACAAAAGTCCTACGCAATCAAATTTCTCCATGCACGCAAGAGGAAAGGGGATAAAAATGTTTCAGACCAAGCATATGGATTGAAGCTTTGGTTTCTTCTTTATGCTGGTCCTGGCGACCAATTAGGCTTGACAAAGAAGCCTCAATAAGAAAATTAAAAACAAAAGTCCTACGCAATCAAATTTCTCCATGCACGCAAGATAAACATGTTAAGACACATTAACCATCTAGTCCGAAAATTGATGAAGTATGTGTCTTGTGGCTGACTGAAGACATGAAAAGCCAGAAAACAGCATCCTAATCATGCATCTTTTCTTTCTTTTAACATTCTTCCCCTTCCTTCTCCAGAACTAACTACAGTAATTTTCTGCTCCTTAGTTCAAATTCAGGACTCTGTAAAGTCAACTAACCTTATGGGTTCCATTGGAATCAGAAGGAGATGGCAATTCTACCGGTAAAATGGGAGGCAAAGACCCACTCTGCGTACACAAAGAAAACACTTGTCAGAACACATCAAAGACAGTAACCAACTTCCTAGTGTATAGAATCACGTGCTAAATTTAAACATCATTCAAATTTATTGGACAAGATAATAAACAATGCATCCGGTATCAAACGTGCATGTCTGATTCCTCAGTCTGATCAGACACAGAAGGTGGACTAGCAAGCCTGAGACTGGCTGGTCCATATTTGGTTGACAAAACTGATGCTAACTGAACAATAGAAAAACTTGAAAAAGTCCAAAGGCACCAGTCTTGAAATTCAACCCTTCAAAAGCATGTTTCAGATGGGCCGAGTTTCATTGTTTAGTTTCATAGCAAATAATCATCTTCAGATCATGCATTAAACAGAAAAAGAATCTAACCCTTGCTGGTGTTTTCTTTGGTGCTTCAAGACCTTGCCTGGAGAAACTAGCGGGTGAAGCCTGCAATATAAGAACAACAGTCAGCATGATGAAACAGGAGCATAGGAAACAAGTTTAAAGCAAATATCTAAATAGCCTGGCTCTAAAAGCACAACAGTAGCAAAGTAACGCTGACAAACATTTATCCAAGAGAAGAAAAATAATCTATGTTCAATGTCTGGCTTTGTGTGAAGTACCACAATCCTCAATTTATAAGCATAATGCAATTTTGACAAATAGACACAAACAGGAGAGAAGGGAAATATATAGTTCATTGCTGATCAGAAAGACAGACACATTACATAAGAGGAAACCACACCTGAATTCGATCAGCAGAGCTATTCTGTTCCATAGTCTGGGCGAAATCACATAAGAAGCTCACTCCTTTGTTAGTCTTTTCCTATGTAGATGATAAGAGAACCAAACGATACAAATTAATAAAAGCAGTAAAAAGAAATCATTTTGATAGCACATTGTACATTAAAGTTGTTGCTATGAGAATTACCTGCTTCCCTTCTATTCGGTTAATCTTGCTTTCCTGAGACAACCAGAGAGACGCAGAAAGAGAGAATGTCTTAGTATCACATCTAGAAAGTAAACTGACAATGAAATGACAGCAACATGTTAAAAAATCAATTCTCAATAGAACGCCTACCAGAGTTTGAACTACATAACGAACAGATTGAACATTGCTGTTGAGAGTCTTTGATTTATCTTGTAGCAAAGAAACCTGTACAATGCAATCAATGTCAGCGATAACAATGAAACCTCCTATATATGACAATTAAGTTACTAGTAGAATCTTTTATCTCACCTCATCTTGTGTATTGGCAGTAATATCTCCAATTTCCTCCAGCCGATTATCCACTCCATCAATCCTTGAGGATAGATGTCTTCTGGTAGTCTGGAATGGAACAAGAAAAAAATTAAAAGGATGGACAAAAATGAATTTGTCACTTTACTAGATAAAACACTGACTTGAAGTATGGGACTCAAAAGAACATGTAGCTCGTTTATTAAAACTTTGTGGTAGTGTGGCCATTCAAATGGCAGTGCATCATATCATATAACACTAATGAACAAGTTTAAACCAGAAAACATGTGTCAGTAAGGAAAGACTTGCCGAGATTGATGAGTACACACTGTCAAGCTGCTTGGCTATGGCATCACGTGCATCAGATAAACTGCGCCTCGTTGCAAACATCATATCAGGAAGTTTCCAACCCTGAACTCATTCCAAGCATGTAAAATTACAACATTAACTAAGGCAAAGAAACATTTTTAATGCGAAAAATATAAAAGCAAAAGAAGGACATTAATATTTGCAGAAGAGAGTTGAGAAACAGTGTGTTTGGGAGAGCAGGTAAGACAGCAATTCCTGCTTCTGTCTTATATAATGTACTAATCATTAAACTGAAATAACAAGATATCAGATTTCTAAATCATTTTTACATATGTATCTACAATTACAAAGACCTGCCAACGCTTTTCTAGAAAAATTTTGCATCCTTAAAATGCAAAACTTCACTGCTGATAAATAACAATCAGTTTAAAGTGCAGAGTTTGGTAATTCATTGCTATATGCTAATAATAAATTTATCACCACCTGCTTAGATATCCAGGACTTAAGTCGTTCAAATCAATACCCATGTCCATGTGGAAAAAATAATTTGATCATCAGTCTCAACTCTTAACAAATTGAAATTCTAAAAAGGGTTTCTTGAGAAAACCATTAATTCTAAAGTGTATAAAAAATAAAAATAATAATAATAACATGGCAACTGAAACCATTAAATGAAATTGAGCCTTATATGATAGAAGAACAAGCCAGTAAAGTTGCCATCTTGTAAAGCTTGCCAGTTAAAAAGATTCCCCAAATCGAATTACGTGGCCCAATTTATCTTAAAATTTCAAGTACTTTATTAGTTGTTTCACATGTAAACTACACATAACTCTATACATAAAGGAAAAAAATATCATTACCTTCCACCAAACATACCCATATCCAACTACCACAACAACAATGATAGTGCTGTATTTACTGGTACCTGCATGAGGGAAAATCATTCCAAAGTAATGCTCAGCTCAAGAGTTAGTTTAATTGATGTATATTGCAAGTTAACATGCCTCAAAAAAATTTATAAAAAAAAAAAGATCATGAAAACCGATATGTCAAACTAAAAAGAAAGAAAGGAAGCATCAGCAGCTAATTGAAAGAGGGATCTTCATTTTTGCTCATTCATATGGATCTATGATAGTCTTCCACATCACACAAAAGAAAAGAAATGGCAAGAGAATACAAATTGGCATAATTTTGTCAAAATTCTAGGTATAGTCTTTGCCATTTGAAGTAATATGAATGACCTTACATTTTTTCCCTATAAAAGTCAAAGAATGTAAACAAACGTAACCTGTTCCACGTCCGGTTACAATTGTAATTGGTCTGTTTGATGCGATGCTTTGCAGCTCCTGCCTTAGGCTGTTAAGCTGTAGAAGTAAACAAGATTGAACAAGATACAATCAAGAGATTTAAATACACAAGCTAGCAAGAGGATCATAGAGGGCCATTGTCACTAAAATATAGCAGACTCAATTAATAACAGAAAGTTGATGGATGCTTAAAATACATATTGCTCAATAAAGTTACAAAAACACATAAATACACAGGATAATCAGATAACGCAAACAAACTTCATCCAACAATATTCCAGATGACATGCCAACAATTCCTAAGGATTTTAGTAAATATAGAACAAATCATTTAATAAAATTGCCAAGCAGCCGCTCCCTCCTTTGTTACCATTAACTGAAATGTCACAAGAAATTAATCTTCAAATGCAACCTAATACCATCACAGAAAAAGAGGTCAAATTTTTTTGGATGAAAAGGTCAAATTATTATTTACAGTCATCAACAACCCAGGAGGTCACAGATTCATCTTCAATCACCAATTATTTGGTGAAGCATTCCCCTCATTAATGACAAAGAGAACTTAACAAAAAAAATTTTCATTGTTTTTCAGTTGGCATCTCAATTTTCAAACATAACAATCAACAAGGAGAAGTAGTTCCAAATATCAGAGACAATTGTCATTATACCAGATAATTATACTATTCTTCAGCACTCATAATTAAGATAGAAGAGTAAATACAAACCTGAGCCATCAAATAGTCATCTCGTGGCTTCTTTACTGATTGAGTAGAATCATCATTTTTAAGTTGCTTATAAACAAGCTGCAGCAGAAGACAAATTATTACCAAGGGAGCAAGAAACTAATGCAACGTCATTTCAGATTCACATTGTTTAAGGAACACAAAAAAGTGTCTTTAGATTTTAGTCGTGTCAAGGAAAAGTCGAAAAAAATACCTTGAAAGCACCGGAGACAAAATCAGAAACATTTGACAAGCGACCTTCTTTTGCAATAATAGAGCCAACAATACCTAAAAGACAAACAATTTTAAACCCCAAGTCTTTCAGACAATAAAATTAACAAGGTAATAGTTATAATGTATATACATACTAGTTTGATATTATTATAAACACTTAGAGTTCAATTGAATATAACTCCAGCAAAATAGCCTTTACAATCTATCGTGATTCTGTGTTCTAAAAAATTTACTTCAGGTGGACATCTTCAGCTAACAAAAACAAGATTCTATATTTCCATTCCAGTTCCAGCCCCACCCGCTAGCTATGACTTTGATCGTAAATACACCATCTAATCAAGCATTAAAGCATAGCATTGCCAGCTAAAACACCCCAAAACTTCAACCCAAAACTCCTCTAAAATCCTAATCAATTGCCCAAAGCAGCAATAAACTAGCACCCATTACACTAATTCCAAAATCAATTCAAAGTACCAACCAACTAAAACCCAACCTCAAATCCAGGGTTTATCTAAAACCCTAAATTTAATTCCAATAAACCAATAATAAAAATCGATTCGGATCAAAATCACGAAGTTCGTAACAAACTCTCAAAAATCAAAACAACTGATTCGTAAGTACAAAAATAAAAAAATTTAAAAAAAAAATGAGGAGAACGGCGGTTGCACAGACCTGCACCGATGAGGATAGTTAGCTTGCCGAGAGGAATAGCCATGGCCGGCTACCGGTTGGACCGTATATTTGTAGGTCGTGAGCGTATATGCGGGATAGTAGACACTGCTAAAGTAACATGAGACCCAAAATTGGGGAACAAGAAATGGATTTGTTAATTAAATTATAACAATAAATTAGTATTATTGCTGGGTTTCGCGACTGTTTGTGATGTGGGTTTAGACTAGAAGGAGAGAAACCGGGAATCGAAGATTATATGAGCTAATTACCGAGCTACGCGACAACCCTATTTGGAGTGGTCCTATTATTATTTTTCAAAGTTTGTTTGGTTAATTCGAAAAAGGCCCTCAGCTTTTAGGTAAATCACGAAAAGGGCAACCGATTTAAACGAATGTGCCTTTGTTTGTCCTGTAATTACATTTACCAATTTATCCTTGCATGCTTTTCCTCTTTCTTTCGTTTTCTCGTTTATCTATCTATTCCTTTTTATATGGCGTTTTAATTAAACATAATAGGGAAAAAAATCTTTTACTATTATTAAGCACGGTTTTTTTATTAAAGAAAGATGTAGTACTATCGTAATGTGTTAGTGGATTAATGTTAATGTTCCATTATTAATTACTTTTAAGTATAAATCTCCCGATATTTAATAATCAAATTGAAACCTGATTAATCTGGAATTAAATTGTGTAAGATCCAAATTGAGGAAAGTTCTTCCAAATTTGTTTTTATCATTCACAATACCCGAATCCAATATTTTATTTAAAGGAAATTGAACTCTTCTATTTAACCTAATAGATGACAATTATATTATTATCATAATTATTAAGCAATAAATATATTTGGGTTAAACATTTGAGGCATAAGCTGTTGAGATTCAATATTTCCTCTCATATCTTTAATACACTTAATTAATTTGACAAAACTTTAATCTTATTATCACTATAATTAAGAGTTTAACATTATGCCTATAAATCACTTTATTTCTAGCAATACTCATTAACCATTAATAACTAATTATTAAATAACACTTTTTATTTTGTATAAAATGTTAGCATCTAAGCTTACAAGAGTTGGTTCAACGATTAAATAGCTATTCTATATGAGTTTTACCCATGAAAAAGGGTATAGGTTCATGAACCTTAACCCATGTTTAGTCTAAGTTCGAATCGAAAGAACAAAGTGAAAAAATCGAAGTAATTAAACTAAACATTTGTAGGTGCGTATCCAAATTAAGCAAATGAAGAAATCAAAGTTTAATTTTTGCTGATTCGCCATTTTTAGGACTTGAAGAGTGAGACTGGAGTCCAGAGAGGGAGACCAGCCAGAGAGAGCTGGCAAGAGAGGGAAAAAAAAATTTTGGTTGCAAGAGAGAAAATTTTTATCAATACAATAATAATAATAATAATACATATCGGGCCGGGCATTTGGTTTTAACTTTTAACCACAAACATTCTCATTTGTGGTTGATGGTTTGGGCCTAGGATATATTTAGGGTTTGAAGTTAATTTGGGGTTATTTAGGGTATGTCTAGCGTTTATTTGGGGTTTGAAAAAATTTTGGGGGTTATTTAGGGTTTATTTGGGGTTTGAAGTTTTAGTGATAAGAAATTTAACTTGTAATTAAAAATTATTTTTAATGATAAGATTTATTGAGCATTATTAATTAGTTGACACTAATTAGATTTTGATTGGTTTAAGTGACAGACTAAAATTAATGTGACTAATTCTATCATTATAAATGACTAGAAAATTTAAATTGACATTAAAAGTTATTTTTAGTGAATACTTTTTTTTATTTGTAATTGATAAATCGACACTAAATTAAATTTTTTATGTTTCAATCATAAATTAAATTTTGTGTCACTAAATCATGATGTTCAGTGCCAAAAATATTTTATTTATCATTAAAAATTAATTTTAATCATAAATATTATCAATTGTTACTAATGACTTGACACTAAAGATTAATTTTCTAGTAGTGCTAACTTCCTAAGAGAGAATGGCCAGCTTCCAGCCTCTAAGTCCTAACACATCAATTTCCTCAAAAAAAAAAAAAAATAGTTCTAACACATCAGAAAGTTCTTGTTGGTAGTACCAAAATAGGTCTCATGTCTTAGACTGGCCCAAGACAAAAGTATTGGACTATTGGTGCAATGCGATCATTATATATCCATGGGCTCCATAACCCAAAAATAAAATACTATGGGGCTTTGGCCGAGAAAATTCGTACATGGGCCTTCATTGTTTACAGATAAAAGTTTAGTCGCTCTTGAGCTTTGGACATATATATATATATATATATATATACATACATACATATATATATATATATGATCTTTAACTTATTTATTTATTTGAAAGGTTGCGGTCTTTATTTTGATAAAGATGATGATATAAATTCGATCGTCTTAAAATGCGTTTGTTGTAAAGGTTTTATTTTTAATACTCTCACTAAAAAGGAAATAGGTTTAGGTCAACAAGACCATAAGGATACCCTTATTTTGGAAAAAAAAAAACTTATTTATTGTGAGATATTTTAGAAGTAATAATGCATAAATAAATAAACCGAAATAAAACAAATAAATAAATTTTAATTTCATAACGTAAATTCAGTACATATTATTCTGACTTATACCATATGCGGTTATCCTTCTCAAACAGGCTGCAAAGTTCTCTAGGCACCTGTCCATAACTATGATCTTAGATGACAAACAAAACCAAGGGATTCTATTTTCCATTGTGCATGAGAAATGATCAAATTAAAGTCATTTTCTCATGGGCAACCCATGCATGAATTTATTTTGAGGGTTTTAACTAAATAATATAAAAACGCAAGATTAATTCTTAATAATTTACAAGTATTTTATGAGTACATAAAAATACATATCTCCCTGCTACTTGTTTGAGTAAATTTAGAAGGATGTGTAGATTTGCATCTGGCTCAATATATGCTCAAAGTTGTCGTGGGATTTCTCTATTGGATGTGAATGCATGCCTTCGTAAGTCGTCACCACAACTCCTTCGTCCTTCGTTAATCTTTGAACCTGTTTCTTCACGTTGCATCCTTGGTGGGTACATCGGTAATAACTTCTGCAAACGGTAAATCAAATTAAATATAATTAATCGTTATTAATGAGTTAATAAAAGATATTAATGCTAATTGGTCAATATTAGTTTTAAAATATTTAACTATATATTTTTTGAAGCCGTACAAAGTCTAAGATAAACGCAATTTTGCATATGCAATTCGTACAAATATCATGACTTAATCTACGCAAGATGTTGAGATTAAGAAATCGTCTAGCAGTACGGTCAAATGATAAAATTCTTAGTTATTTTAATTTTATGCACCATTTCAGCAAACACAAAGTGGTTGAAGTTTTCCAAATTTTTTGGTCCAAATTCTCTTTATCTTATCTTATTTTGAAATTATGTTAGGGAATGTTTGATGCAACGAATATGATAAAATAAGATAATGAAGAAAATTATATATATTTTGTAGTATGATATTAAATTATTTACATAAATTTATGTTGTGAGTAGAATCATTCATCTAATAAGTCAATCTTCTCTATTTCTAGAGAATTGAGTTATCATATAAATAATCTATATGCTAATTCAATCTTATATAAACTATACAAATCGTACAACAAATTATACATTTTTTCCCCTTATTCTCTTGCCAGATTTCCATATTTATGGCTAGTGAGCTTTAATTAACTCTACATGCATGCACATTGACAAACTAATTAAACTGTAAAGTAACACTAATTAATTTTGAAGGAATCAAACCAATATTATTCATTACACGAGCAATTGATCTACTTTAAGTTTAAGGGAAATGTACTAACAAATGTTAGAGAGCTAGCAAAAGGTGAAAGCGCTTAAAAAGGGTCAAGGAGGTTGGAATAACTTGCATAAAGTTGAAAATATATAAACTTTGCTAAAGCAAATGCAAATCTATCCAAGACACAAGCCTTGCCTAATTTCTTGTTGTGTCTCGTATAATTCCTAAGTGCGGAGGTGCCTAATTTCAGTACGTATATTATAAATTATAAATGATTGTGATGAAGCTCAGAAAAGTGGACCTGGGCCTGGCAGCGCGGAATATATATGGAGTTTACAAAATTGGGGTTCTTGCACTTGTTGAGTTTTATCCATAAAGAAGAAGAAAGAAAACTGGTTATTAATTTTTGAAATGAACCGCTATTAATTAGCAATAATCACCTTATTAAGCTGAACAACTTTAAGCCGCCTCTCTGGTTTTTGTTTTTCTCTAGCTAATTATTTGTTGTTGATCTCCTATTCTCCTTGAATGAAACTCTTCCATTAGGAATAAAAGTTAAACCGGCCCATAGTTAGGCCGAAAGGGCAGTAATAAGTTACCAAAGCATGATAAAAAAATCAACGTGGTGTTTGATCGAGTAGTAAGTGATTTGTTTCAGTTTAAGTAGGTATCGGGTTCAAGACCTTACGTACGCAGCTGTCTCCGTTGAGATTCACCTACCATATCTAGGTACGCGACGCGGGTCGAACCCGAATTAATCAGAGGAAACTCTGAATACAGAGTGGGAAACAAAAAAAAAAGCATGATCAAAAAGGATCGCCCCCGTCCCCTATCTAACGCCCCTAACATGAGAGTACTGCATGCCTTTTTGTTTTCGACTCCAAACTCTCCTCTTTTCTTCTCTAGCTTGTTGCTTTTTCACAATTTCATGTGCGTGCCTTAGCCTTATCAAGTGATCAATGCATGGGTTCGGACAAAAAGTGTTAAGAGACATAGAGGATCCAAAGACAAGAAGAGGTTTAATTATTTGTTTGATCTCTATACTGTCTTGGGAGGAAACGACGACGATCTGAAAGATGTATTAGCCATTTCTTGCTGATCCTGATTGATTGATCTTAATTTTCTGGGAAATGACCGGTTGACTCCAGGATGGCAGGGTCGACGAATAGTCTATTGTTTATTTATTACTTAGTACTTTTTTTTTTTCATGTTGACTAAGAAGATATCAAAATTTTATGTTAGATCCGGTGGCTCAAAACAATTCATTCTTAAAAATCACAGGGAAAGGAACAGAGTTTGAGGGGGGTTGGTTACTGTATTTGCGTACCTTGGAAATTTGTTATTCTTCACAGCTTTCTGCCCATATTTTCTCCATCTATAGCCATCGTCCAGTATATCAACTTGGCTTCTCGTTTGGAAAGCATATCTCGGCTTTCTAATCTTTTTGTCTCCTTTCTTCTTTCCTAATTTCGTCACTTGGGTTTCACTCCGAGCCGCCAAGTCGTTGCTCTGAGGAAAGCTTTTGTTCTGAGAAACGTCGTGCACATTCAAGCTAGCAGGAACTTCGATCTGATCTGCCATTAATCCCAATAACCCATTCGCCTTGCCATCTTCAAATTCAGCATAACCAAGTGAATTCGTCGTGTTCAATGACAAGGATCTTGCAGCAGATAGTGGCGATGAACTAGAGAAAAGTCCCTGAAAATTTTCCATGTTCAAATGAAAAAGACAGAGACGAAGAAACAGAGAAAGAGCGAGGCAGAGACAAGTTCGTGAAAAATGTTTCTAAGGTGAAAAAACAAAAACAAGCGCAGAGAAATTTAAAATAGGAAGGCGGCTGGATGGCTAGCTATAGCAGTCATCTCCCTTATTCTATATATATCTGGTACCGTGAACGGCACGAATATTTATATATGGTATGTAAGTGAATATTAGTAAATAATGGTTTTTTTTTGTAATTACATGTATATGTATTTATTTATGGTTTACGTCTAATTATATTCAAATCACGTCAGATTTCAAATAGAGAAAAAATTAATTACTGAGGGTTATTTTTTTTTTTGCCACAATTAAAGAGGGTTAGTTTAGTTTATTAAGATTCAAATATTTTGTGTATACTAATTACTCTGTCACGTGCATTATACGTGATATAATGCGTAATAAATAATAAAAAAATTAAAATAATAATAATAGATTTAGAAAAATAAACTATATTATAGTAGATGATAATTAAACTATAAAGTAGGTTTTAAATTAAACTACATGAAATTAGATGATAATTAAATTATTTTCTTCGATATAATATAATAATAAGTTAATTATGATAAAATAAAACTGTTACTATCATTATGATGAAAATAAAATTGTTAATTACTATCATCATTTAATAAATATAAAAGTAAGTTTTAAGTTAAATTTCGTGAAATTAGATGATAATTAAACTATTTTCTTCAATATAATATTTATATATGGTATGTAAGTGAAGATTAGTAAATAATTTTTTTTTGTAATTACATGTATATGTATTTATTCATGGTTTATGTTTAATTATGTTCAAATCACGTCGGATCTCAAATGGAGAAAAAGTTAATTAATGAAGGTTATTTTTTTTTTGCCACAATTAAAGAGGGTTAGTTTAGTTGATTAAGATTCAAATATTTTGTGTATACTAATCACCCTGACAAGTGTATTGCACGTGATATAATGCGTAATAAATAATAAAAAAATTAAAATAATAATAATAAATTTTTAAAAATAAACTATATTATAGTGGATGATAATTAAATTATAAAGTGGTTTTAAATTAAATTACGTGGAATTGGATGATAATTAAATTATTTTCTTCAGTATAATATAATAATAAGTTAATTATGATAAAATAAAACTGTTACTATCATTATGATGAAAAATAGAATTGTTAATTACTATCATCATTTAATAAATATAAAAGTAAGTTTTAAATTAAATTACGTGAAATTAGATGATAATTAAACTATTTTCTTCAATACAATATTGTAATAAGTTAATTATGATTAAAATAAAATTATTAATTATTATCATCATTTAATAAATATATAAAAATATTTAATAAAAGATAAATAAAAAGTTTTAATTTGACTCAATAATATCAATGATATTTCTAAAATATGTAAAAAAGGTATTTTAGACCATTCAAAAGTTTTACAACGTTCATACTTTTATATATATACTAGTCATTCACTGTCACGTGCGTTGCACGTAATATAATATGTTCTTAATAATAACAAAAAATAAAAAAATAATAATAAATGTAAAAAAAATAAACTATATTAAAGTGAATAATAATTAAATTATAGATTAATAAACTTCAAATTAAACTACATAAAATTGAATAATAATTAAACAATTTTCTTCAATACAATATAGTAGTAATTTAATTATGATGAAAATAAAATTAGTTAATTACTAACATCATTTAATAAATATATAAAAAATATTTAGTAAAAGATAAATAAAGAGTTTCAATTTAAATCAACAATATCAATGGTAATTCTGAAATATTTAAAAAAAAAGGATATTTTAGGCGATCCAAAAATTTTACATCATTCGTACTTTTATATATATTATATTATATATATGTATATGTAACAAGAAAATAAAGAATATTGGTAAAGAATAAAACAAAGATATTATTATTTTCCTAAAAAAACAAAGATATTATTATTATTTGAGAGTTTAATTTAGTGATTAAAAATAAAAATTGTAGTCAATGCGATTCGATTTAAATTAGTTAAGATCCAATATGACTAGCGGATATTATAATATATACTGTTTAACCTTAAGAAAAATAAAAAATAAAAAATATGACCCTTTGCTAAAAAAGATACTGTTACTCACCACTTAGTATGATTTATAATAAATAATTTAACTTAGTTGGTTTTGACCAGAATTGGGATTTCGTACAAGAGTACTTTTCTTCGAGAAATCTATTTTTTTTTTGAAGAAATTCTTTCGAGAAATCTTTGTTTATTGTTAAAGTGAAAACTATATTTGAGTTAATTATTAATAATTAATTAAAAAGTTTATTTCTATTTTGTACACATTTTAAATGGTGAGTATACAGTCAACTTTTTACTGGTCAGCATATGTGTTCTCTTCGTCAAATTATTATTCTGATTTGCTGTTGTGTTCTTCTTTGTGTCATCCATTTTTGGCAACAAAAAAGTCAGTTCCGGGAGCTAACAAGCGTGAATATATTTACACACACAATTCCCAGTTTCTCTTCCGTGGTGACTCAAAAACTCCAAACGTTTTCTGTGGGGAAACTACTGAACACGAAAACGAAAACGAAAACAAAGTTGAGGAGAAAAGCATAAATCCTCCCCCTTATCTATAAACTATCCATGAAAATTTATAAATATATAAATCTATAAACTATCAATAAAAATTGATACTCTCTTTATTTATTCCAAAGTATATGTTACTTTTGAAAAAAATTTTGTCTCAAAATATTTTTTACTTTTACAAAATCAATATAATATTATTATATTTTTCTAAAATTATCCGTATTATTTAATACATGTCTCCTCTCTATCTTTTTTCTTTGATTAAGTGAGAGAAAAATTAAATTAAGGTAAAATAAGCAAGTAAAAAAAGACATAAAATTTAACAAAAAAATTATTTTTCTTAGTCTTATAAAACAGTTAAAACTGATATATATTTTGAGATGAATGGAATATTATTAAAGGGAGGGGAGGGGCCATGTCATCCTCTCCTCCCTTCTCCTTCTTTTTTTTTAAAAAAAAAATTTTTAAATCTTTTTCTTTTTAATTCACTCCGACCCTCGCTCTTCTCCTTTTTTTTTTTTTCATTTAAAATTTTTCTCTTAGTGATGGATCTCATTAGTCATTAGCCAAAAAAAAATTATGGGTCCAACAATTGTAATATCATAAGAAAATTATTTAAGGTAATATGGACTCTATTATTATATATAAATATTACTTTTATTTATTTATTATTATTATTATTGAGTTTGAGCTTTGAGAGTCTATTTATTATTTTAGACTTTAACCATTTATTTGTTTATTTAATTTGATTAGTTATTTAGGTTTAGTTTTTCTATTTGAAATTTAATATTTATTATAATTTTTTTGTATTAATTTTCAAGCAAAAATTAATGATGTTATAAATAAAAAGATTCTTATCCTTAATGCTTTTTCTTTTAACCCACTGTTGATATTTTTAAATAGATTTTTTTAAGGATATTTAAATAGATTGTTAATCCAACGATTAGTTGGTTTGTCGAAATATTAAATTATACATACCAAGTGTAAGTTGATCATCTTTCTATAAACTTATATATTTATATTTGATATATGTAATTATATATAACAAAATGTGTATCATTTTTAATTTTATATAATACTAATATATTATTTATTTTATATTCTATCTTTGATTATATGTCCTATTATTTTTTAATTTTTTTCAAAAAACATTATTTCAAATATTTAAAGTAAAAAAATTCCCGGGAGTGAAGCCTGGATGGGTTTCTAGTTTTACTTATATTTGTTCCAAACAGAACATCAATACTTTTCAAAAGATATGCATTTTAAAATAAAGAGAGATTTGTGAACATTTATCCATAGTTACCGGGTTCTCTTCAGCCTCTTTGGAATCGCGATCCGGGATCCTTGATATGAATTGTGGTACTTTTACGTTTCAAAAATCCTAGATTCCCCGTCCGGTTCCATGAAAATGGTATTCCAGATTTTTCTATATAAAATTAAAAAATTTAAAGAAATTAAGACTCAAAAGGATGAATTTGAAATAAATAAAACAAAGAAAGAATTTATTCACCTAATTTTCTAACTAAATTTAATTTTGAATGTTGTATTTTTTTGTAGAATTGATGGGTAAGATGAAAATGATGAGTATTATGAAGAGAGAAAGACAAAGCTTGTAGGAAAACTAATTAAAGACAAAGCTTGTAGGAAAACTAATTACTTAAATAAATATTAGAACCTAATCCCTCTTTATAAGTATTTTAACAATCAATCAATGAACAAACATTCTTAATTCATATATTTATGAGTGAATTTTTTTTTTTGTTTTGACTGCAATTGTTTAATATATTCTAATTATTTACAAAGATTGATTTGTATTTACACAAATTTTACATGATATATATTATTAACGAACCAAAAATTCTTTTAAACATACCATAACCCAAAACATCGTATCATCTAAATTTACTCATTCGTACCATAAAATTTATAAATTACGTATCATATTTTCGTATTCATACCACATATCAAAACATATCCCGTTTCAGATAACTATGCATCTATCTATATTTTTATATCTTATTCTAATTGTGAGTTCTTAACACCAAGGGGAGGTGACACCTTCCTCTCTTTTTTTTTTTTAATCTTTTCTCCCTTCCTTTTTTTTTTCATTTCATTTTTTATTTTTCTTTTCTCCCTATGGTGGTGGGTCCATGGTTAATGGGTTTACTTTTTTTTTATATATATTATTATTTTATGTATACTAATGTAATATATAGTAATAAATATGCTTATTTTATTTATTCTAATAATGTAATATAATAATATAATATTATTATTACAATAAGAATAATAATATATTGATTTTAGTCTTAATAATACTTAGTACAATTAAGATTAATATTATTAATTTATTATTTAATAATATAGTACTATAAAAATTTTGTAATAATAATAATAAAATTCATTTTTTTAAAAAAAATTTTGAGTCAAGCAGTGTTAAAACTTGAATACAGAAAAACCATCTTAAGTTTATTTTTTCAATTGTAAGACTCAAACCTAGAATATTATCTAATGAGAATCGAGTCCCTTCTAGTCGACTCCATTAATATGTTACAAAACTCGATAAATTCTTGAATTACCATCGAAAACTCTGCATGTAATATATATCATTATGTGTTATACTTTGGATTAAAAAAAAAAACCCGCAGCGTAGCGTGGACGGGCATTAGTATTTTGTGTATCTGATAAGTTTAATAAAATAATGATAGATGATAAATATCTAAATCAACGTATTATTGAAAGATTAGGCTTCTCAAAAAAGAATATTTTTGAAAGATTAATTGAAGTGATATGTAGAGTTATGTTAGTTTAGCCAAAAAAGAAATTTCACTCGGCATGTGCTAATGTATACTTTAACTTTTGGGGCAATTAATCTATTTGTGAAAATAGTAGGGCTAATTATCTATTTTTGTCCGGGTCTAATCCAACTTTTTCGTATAAACGGAATAGAATAAGACGGTGTATTAACTTAATAATACGTCAGTTCGGATGTGTTAGAGGAAAAAGAGAAGTGGAAATTAGGATAAGATGGAGTTGGAAGATGAGATAAGTAATCATGCATGGAAGCACTAACTGGACTTTCTTCAGTCCATAGCCAATGGATTGAATATCCATTGGTGAATTGGTCAGTAGACTAGGCCAAGAATCGAGAATTTGAGAGGTTAAAAAGAGGGGAGAAAGTCTGACCCGGGGTCGGAGTAGGCCTGATGTCGGGCTTGCCTATAAATAGGGGGAGTTGAGCTCTCCCCTTCATTTTCTCTTCTCCCTTTCTTCCTCTTCTCTCTTTTGCTCTCTCGGAGCAATTTCGGACTTTTGGCCGATCCGGACAAACCAACTGTCAAATCAATGTGAGTTTCTAATATGTTATCCTACTCACCTTAATCTACGTTGCAGTTTGTTTTCACACATTTTCATGTATTGGTTTAGTAGAAATCTCAACTCAAAGTTATGTTTAGTTTTTTTGTTAGATTTTAGTTTACATTTGAGATTTAGGAACTCTGAACTGGTGATTCTCGTTTTTGGTTCAGTAAACATGTCGTGGGAGACGTGAAAAGTGCTCGTCTCGAATTTCAGGCCAAACCATGGAGCAATGGGCTCGAAAACTGAGAAAAAGCCTAGGGAAATGAGCCAAATGGACGTGTCCCGCGCGAGAGTGACCTCGGATGGGCATTTTGGCCATCCTAACCAGGTCCAAGTCCCACGCAGGAGTCAATTTTCTGCCCTAGGAGCATTTTCGTAATTTTGCATCAAGTGTCCGATTTTGACCCGAAACCTTCTTGGACACTTTTCTAAGCCCCGAAACACATCCAAACATCGTTTTAGGTTATGTTAGAGCCTCATAGGTGCATTCATAGTTTGATTATGAATGCTACCACGAATTTTCGTGTATTAGGGTTCCAAACGATCAAGTGCGGTGATGCTCCAGAGGTTAAGCTACGTGGATCCTTTGGGAATATACGAACCTCCCAACACTTTGAGTGGCTTAGATTTCATTGCTTAGCCACTAGGTAAAACGTTTTCAAAATATAAAATGATTTTTAAAAGTTTTGGGATACAAGGAATCTACCACACACACACACACATTTATTTGGTGATATACCCACCTAGAGAGTGAGACGTTTTCAAAGAAAATATAAAGACTTATGTGTATGTGTTTATGTTTATATGTTTACATATATATGTTTTATACATATATATGTATGATATTTGATGATGATGAGAGGCGAGATAAGTGATTAAGTAGATCTTGGGGCTCCGATGAGAGGGAGCGAGTGAACCGAGCGAGACATGCATGCGACTAAGTAGCCGTAGATCGTCTATCGATGGGCATGGTGAGTGTGAGATCCTGGGAGAGACACGTAGGGAAACTCGCCAGAGCTCGGTGTAGCTGTGTTCCACCCACAGCAATTGGCACCATTGAGGGAACGGGCTAGAGGAAGAAAAATATGAAAATGTTAAAAAAAAAGAAAAGAAAAGAGATAGCCTTCGATGCAGTAAGGCATACGGCCGGCGGGTCGAGCCTTCAGTATGTTTGAGGCTAGCCTATTTTAGTTAATATATTTGTTTAAATTATTTTTAAATTAAAATCTCGCCTGGAGACTTTGAAAAGAGATTTTGAAAACAAAAATATTTATTTTATAATTATATTTTGGATTACCCCTATTTTTCTTAACCCCTGATAGAGATTCATTGAACATCTGTCACTCACCTGTATCAAATGTGGTTGGCTGCAAATCCACACTCGAGGATAGCAGATAAACCAGAGGTTCATTAGGAGGCATCGGTGGCTTAAGAGTAGTAGTTTCCTCTGCGTAGGTATTCTTATAAATAGATCCACCGGTACTTCTTATTTAGTAAATTATTTCATTAAATGATTTCTAATTAAAATTTTAGTATTGTTTTACAGCGAAGATACTCAATTCATGCCTTATGGTATTTCAGGTGTGTGACTGGCCAATATGTACTTTGAGGTAGTGCGGTGGTTGCCATGTGGCTAACCCTCCTGGTTGGGGCATGACGTAAATAATCAATTTAGCTTCTAAACTTTTATTGCGATAAAAAAACCCCCTAACTTTGATTTAGAACCAATTTAGCCTCCTAATGTGATTAAAGTGATGGCACAATTTCATGTCTTAAAAAATAGAAGTCACAAAAAATAATGTTTATTATAGGCCAATGGTTTCTCTTTTTTTTTTTGTTTTTTATTTTTAATTTTTTTTATCCTTGACAAAAAAAATGGCGAGCTTGATGATTTTTGCAGATTTGAGAAAAATATAAAAATTGAACATGTTGATTAGCCATTAAATAAAAAATATATATAAGTCAAATATTAAATTCTTTAATAAGAAATAAAGTTTTATAACATATATAATATACAAAATGTGAAAATTTTTCTCAAATCCAGAAATATCACCAAGCTCACCATTTTCTTTTTGGTCAAGAATAAAAAATGTCAACAAAAAAAATACAAAAAATTTAAAAATAAAAAAAACCAAAAAAAGAAAAAGAAAAAGAAAAAGAAAAAGAAAAAGAGAAAAAGAAAAAGAAAAAAAAAACCATGAGCCTATAATAAACATGATTTTTTGTGACTTTTTTTTAGGATATGAAATTGGGCCATATGACCCCCTTTAATGACATTATGGGGTAAATTGGTTTTAAATCAATAGTTGAAGGTTTTATTTATTACAATAAAAGTTCAGGGACTAAATTGATTTTAAATAAAAGTTTGAGGTTTTTTTTATCATAATAAAAGTTTATGGGCTAAATTGATTATTTAAAAGAAGTTTGGGGCTTTTTTATATTTAAGCCAATTATTAATTCTGAATTTAACAAATTGGGACAATGTCACCCTTAGGTTTGACGCCATCTCATGTGTGACACGCCCGGACCTAGTCCGCACGACTCAAGTTGAATATTTATGTATTGTTGTCTTGTCAATATACCAAATTTGACTCCCCATGGATGTTTTAAACTTCATTTAGCTCAATTCCAAGCTTAAAAATCCTAAAACTGAAGTCCGGGGATGTGGGTCCCACTTGAAATCGAGACCCGAGGAAATTGGGCTGAGTTGACCGGAGTCAACTCGGAGAAAGGTTGACTCCGACGCTGGACAGGGGCGGGTCCGGCGCCAGACCCGTTAATTCTATAAGGGGTCTCGGCCCCCATTTTCATTCCTCTCCCAAGTTCTTCATTTCTCTCCGAGATCTCTCTTGATTCCCTTGAAATCAAACCTTGAATCCCTCTTCAAACACTTCATCAATCATCAATATCAACTTCTTTTGCTTCCTTGAAGATCAAAACACCAAAGTTTCCAAGAAAATCATCAAATCTAGAAATCTGGAATTTTGGCGACAGATTGTTCTTCGAGCTATATCTTTTGATTCAACTGTGGGTTGAGGCTGAGAATTTGGTATGTTGTTCTAGACTCATCAAGCTTTAATTTGATAGTTTACATGCTTGATTTCATGGTCTGTGCTAAGAGAATTCGTTGATTGAAGTTGATATTTCTGTTTTACCCAAGATATGTCAACTCTTAGTGTTTTGATTCAAAATTCGAGCATGTTTAATGGATTGATTCTGTTCTTGAAGCTGTGAATCCATAGATCATGTGTTTAACTTGCTGTGTTTCAATTTTGGTGCGGATTGGTGATGAATCGAACTCAAACCGAGCTCGATTTGGTGCATGGCCGATCACGGCCATGTTCTGGAATCAGGTCCGGCACCGAACCTGGCGTGTCCCACACCGGAGTTGCCAAATTTTGGGAGTTTCTCCCGATTTGGCTCACTCCCACCCGGGAGTAAGCAACAAGCCGACTTGGCACTGTAGCATTAGGGGCATTTTGGTAATTTTACAGCCCTAGACCCCATTTGACCCCAATTGACTCAAATTAGCTTCAATTGAATTTTGGACTTGCCCAATTTTATTCCGAGACCTTTAATGGGATTTGTTTTATGATTTAATTGTTGATTGAATGCCTTTATTAATCAAATTAGATTTTAATTTGATTATTTAGGTACGTGATTGTATGAGTATCAGACCAGTAGCAATTTGAGCTAAGGCATTCGTGGGTAATCGGGGAGTATACAACTCTCCTCACTAGTGAGTGGCTTGGATTATATTGGTTAACCATTGAGGGTTAACCGTTTTCAAATTATTTATAAATGTTTTATTAAATTGTTTATATATGTTTTGGGGTATGAATTGTCCACCCTCAAACACCCAGTTTACAAATGATTTAAAGGGTGGGAATTTCAATAAATTTTATATATTGATATTATTATTGATTATTGTATGGGGAACGATACCCCTGATAGATGAGGGATTGAGCGGTTTCCTCGGGGCTCCAATATGTGGGAGCGTGGATCGAGTTGTGAGCATGAGTGTTACTCAGCCGTGGACCGCCTATCGAGGGGCACGGTGAGTCGCTCCTGATTGCGAGAGGCGCGTAGGGAAACTCGCTAGGACTTCTGAATGCTGTGTTCCACCACAGCAAGGCAAACGTCAAGGGAATGGGCCAGAGAGTAAAGTAAAATGTTTTAAAAGTATAAAGTAACCCTTGACGGTCCAGTGGATACCCGAGTGCACGGGTATACCTTATTGGGACGATTTCAGATGCCAACCCATTTGGAGATATTATTATTGATTTGATATTTGATTTGGTTTGAGATTTCATATATTTCAGTAAATGATTTATTAAATTGATATTTGGATTATTTCATATCCCCAGCCTGAGGTGATCGGTCTTTATAACCGAGTCTCTCACTGGGTACAATTATATTGTACTCACCCCATTCACTTTTGTTGTCAGATCATCAGACTTTGGACGGCGGACGTCCTGGTGGCCAGTGATCCCAGTACGACACTGTGGACACAACTTTGTAGGTGCCACCCTTTTGTTTTGTGTATCTTGGCTCGGAATATTATTGCATTTTACATATACATTTATGTATTTATATAATACTATCCGCTGCATGGAGCACCGTAAGATGTGACACTTTATTTTGAAATATTTTTGAATTGTATTATCTATAATAATTTCGTATGTTTTCATATATTGCTCGAATATCCTTTATTTTCAAGCCTTGTGCCATCTTGGTTGCCCGCCTGACGAGGCACGCATCTCTAGGTGGTATAGCGGTTGTCGCGTGGCCGAGCCTGCGGGTCGGGGCGTGACAATGTGATAGCATGTGATAATAGGATCTATTGAGTCTTTGTTGAGAATATCCATATTTGCCTTCGAACTTGTTAGTTTGTGCCCCGAAGGCTTTTTTTTTTCTCTCTCTTTTTCAAATTGACTTTGAATATTCAGTCGGGACTTAACGGATCCATTTATCACATGGCGTCACTTCATTGATGGTGTTAAACTTAAACATGTCATTGATTGCTAACTCGTTAAATTTAGGGTTAAATGGGAAAAAAATAACATGGGAGCAATTGTCAAAAAATGACAAGTTCAAAGAGGAAAGTACGTGTACATGTAGACAAAATAGTGAGTAGTGTTTTTTTTTTTCCCTTTTTAATGAAAAATAATAAGAGTATTTGATTAAGGATTTTGCTAACGGGTGCCTATGGACACCTGTTAACCTATATTAAATGCTTAAAAATCACTCATAAAGCTTTAATAATAAATCTAGTAAAATATCATTAAAATAAATTTTATGTGATAAAAATATCCTTTTATGTGTAATTGAGGCTAAACTTTATCAAAAGTGTATGAGATTTTTTTTAAGACCCTACTACAATAAATTTTAAATTTAAAAACTTACCTTTAAAATTACTTTTTTAATAAAATTTGGAGCTAAACTTTATCAATAGTGTTTGATTTTTTTTTCTAAAATCCTACTCCAATAAATTTTAAATTTAAAAACTTACCCTTAAAATTATTTTTTTAATAAAATTTGGGGCTAAATTTTATCAATAGTGTTTGATTTTTTTTTCTAAAACCCTACTACAATAAATTTTAAATTTAAAAACTTACCCTTAAAATTACTTTTTTTTAAAATAAAATTTGGGGCTAAACTTTATCAATAGTGTTTGATTGTTTTTTTCTAAAACCTTACTACAATACATTTTAAATTTAAAAACTTACCTTTAAAATTAAAACTTTTTATTAAATTTGGGGCCAAACCTTGTCAAAGAGTATTGTTGTTTTAAAATATTGCAAAAATATGTTTTCTAAAACAATTTTTATTTTATGAGATAATAAAATATAAAAAACCAAGAAATATAAATAATTATGTTTAAGGGTATCATTGTCCTTAAAGACTTGTTCTTAATTAGTGGTGCAAAGTAATTATTATTATTGTTGACACTTTTTTTTTAAATGCAAATTTTTATAACATTTAATACTTGTTAACAGGTGCCTGTGGGCACCCGTTAACAAATTCCCTTGATTAATTATAAACTTCACTATTTTACCTAGCTACCGGCCTTGGATTCTGTCCAATGGACAGAGCAATTAAATAGAGATATGGAACCATTGCTAGTCCATTCTATTTGACTTATAGAATGGCAAAAGACAGGAAAGGAAACAAAGAGAGATCTAAGCAACTATGCAGTATGCAATAAGAAGCCGACATTACATTGGATTTTCATGTCCAATCTTATACAAAAAGAAACATATATGTCACATACTGTAAGAGCCGTATTCTAATAGCACTCTTCAGGTTAAGAGGCGCGCTTTAAGTAACAAAATCCTTGGGGTTTAGGTTTGAGGAATACTGCACGTACATTGATATTCGAATTTTCGTTAGCCAATGAACAATACCTTAGGTAGGTGGACAAGGTCGAGCATTATTTATAAGCTTGGTGGACGAGGCCCATAGATTAGTAAGGCCGTAGGCGAAGCCTAGGTTTACTTGAAGAGTGCTATTGGAGCACGACTCTTACACTAGTAAAACTTGATCCACTCTTAACTTTGTTTGAATTGAACCTACGGTCATAGCTTCATTTAAGACTAAAAATGCAGTGGGTCAATACATATGATTCAATGACTTAATATTGCATATTTGTACAAACAAATTAAGGCTACATTTCGTAAAAAAAAGTTATTTTTTTGTTTCCATTCTCTAAAAAATATAGAAAAATCATCATTTATCATATGTAAAGTGAATACATATGTATACATATTTTAGAAAATGAAAATGGAAATAGATCTAAAATTAAGAATAATTTTTTATTATCCTCAATTTTTAGGTCAATTTTTATTTTCATTTTTTTAAACATATATACACATACATTAACTTAGCATATTATAAATGATTATTTCTTTGTATTTTTTATAGAACGAAAACGGAAGATATTTTCTCCTACCTACCGAACATAACCTAAGTTTTTCCACGAGAGAGAGAGAAAAGGATATCGTATATCTAAGACTAAATGAACTTTGTATGCAATTATGCATGCATGTGGCTTTGAATGTTCATTCTGTTGAAGCCACAAGGGGAGAAGTCATGGTTCCATCACAACACGTGCTTTGAAATTTTGGTTTTGGGCGTTAGTGCGGGGCGCCTCGACCTCCCATTGTCCTCCATCGTAAGCTCTACTTTATGGAACATTTATCAAGGCCATGATAGGGGCATGAAATAGCAGTGGGGGCAGGGCACCGTTTCGGACGTCTCTCAGTAGCATTGGCCTAGCTATATATACGCAATGTAGACCGGCCGGCCGAGCGCCAGCCTTGGGGCGAGGTAAGCTTCCTAGTCGGTGCGTTTAAAACAGCTAATGCTAGGTGATTAATTGGGTGGTTTGTGTAAGAAGTAAATTGGCGTAGAGCATGAAAACGAAAGAGTGCTTGACCGTGTGGGCAATGTGTCTTTCAATATTTTTTCTTTCCTTCACACCTCAGGTATAAAAAGGCAAACCTTTACATTGTTCTCAAGTCTCATGTATCTTATCCAAGGCTAGGAAAATGAAGACGAGCTGAGTCATCAACTCTTATTCTGACGTTGCCATCAATTAATTCCCGTTGGAGTTGTTAACTTCTTTATAATACTAGCTGCTGACCATCTATGCCGTTGCCCAGCCAACACGGGGAAAATAGAGTGCTTTTCAATAATATTACTTTTCTGTGCTTGCATTTGCGATGTAAACAGGAGCAAGTTATTAGATCGATGATTATTAATTTCTATTTTGTCTTAATGAAAATGACAAATTGTGTCCAGTCTTAATTCGAGTAATCGGTGAATATTTTCCTAGAGATGTTGAAAGGAATATTAGAAATATCAGGACAAATCAGTGTTCAAAGACATTGGAAATTATTTTCTATTTAATTTTGAAAATTATTTTATTTTGTTGTCATGGCCGCTCTTTGTGTTTTTTCTATTTAATTTTGGCCAGACAAACTTAATTATCTTGGAAATTCTTATGCAATATGTCTTAACAATTGCCACAACTAAACCTTAGAGGTTGATGATATATATATATATATATATATATATATATATATATATATATAAAGTAGAACGCATGCTCAAGATCTCATTATTTCCAAAACCAAGAAATTTCAAACTTGTGAAATTTTCTTCTTGTTTCTTTGGGTCGAGGGCGATTATGTGTATATATACCATAAATTATTAATAGTCTATCCTTAGTTAGAAAGTTAACCAACCCTCTTTTGCCGCCACTTATATATTGGGATATAAGTTGGGTTTAAATTTTTTTTTTCTTTTTGATTAATATTCCCACATCCGATAATTACATTAGATACTATAACTAATCTGGAATTCAACTGTATCAAACTATAAATAAGAGATTATCTTCTAAACCTATTTTTTCAATTAACAAGACTTGAATTTAAGATATTTTTTAAGGGATATCATGCTTCTTCCACAACCAATAGACGTTGATTAATTATCAAACTCATATAGGTAAAATAATTACTCAATTGGGAAACCAACGTGTGCATACCTAACATTTGAACAATTACGCTAAATGCTTAGGTGAGAAAAAGGTTGCCATCGTATGTTGACAAAAAGCCGAAGGCACCTGGTTTAAAATCTTCCAAATCTCTGGCTTTCCGACCATTGTTTTGGATCTGGTTACGCATCACGAGGTCACAATAGAAGAACCTTGGCAAAATAATACAAGTATCCAGACGACATATGATCATCGTTAATAATAACCTCAGTAAAGGACAATATAAAAGTGAATGGGGTTTAGAGTAAAACTTACTGATATAATTTGTTGACGTATTGATTGAATTCCATCGTTTCGTCAGCAGTCAGATTTGTAGTCATTTCGACGGTGACGCGATCCTAACCATTTTGCTTCAACCGGAAAGCTAAACTTATTGGCTAAGCTAACTTCCCATCATTATCAAATTTCGAACTAACTAGCTAGTAGTAATTGACTAGCGAACCTGTGAAAGTGAACTACTCTCTGATGTGATTAAGTTAATTTGAAGGTAGCTGCAGCCCCTGTATGCATGTATTATTACTTTACTTTAATATATCTTCATACAGGCAGGACCACCAAAATTGGGTTTATGTAGGGCTGTTCAAGCGACTCGAAAAATCCGATAACTGAATCGAATCGATAACTAAATTAGGGTTTCGGAATATTCATATAAAAACAGAATGAATCGAATGAAATCTGAATGAACCGAATAAGCTAAAATTTTAAAAAATACTTGATTTTATTAGCCTAAAATTAAAAGACTCAAAATTTTTATAATCTTATTTGAGCTTTTATAAAAGAAAAAAGTTCAAAATTGAATAGATTTCAACTACCCGAAAACCCTCAAAAAAAATCCGAACCGAACCGAAACGTTAGGGTATTAAAATCTTAATATTCAAATCGAACCGAACCGTTTACACCTTAGGTTTATGGAGTGTTAGGACATTTCAATAAAAAAAAAACGCGTACTTAAATATTAAAGGTTAGGCAGCTAGCAGCAACCACGAAAAGAGGCCGAAATTTTAAGTAAAATGAAAATTAATATTAAAGTTACGAATATCGGATATCAAATGGTGAAAATAAAAAAAAAAATTAATATTACCTGTAAAAGTTTACTAGTAGTATAGTAATTTGTTATGATGAACAGGTAAGTTACATATTCGATTACTTTAATTTTATACGAAACCCAAATGAAAAATAATGATTTGTTTTTTTTCCCCCACACGATTTAGTAATTAAATTCAATATTTTTGCTACTTAACTGTTAAAATGCCATCAACATACCACGTAACATGTTTTAACCTGTTTTAGATGACATTAGTGGATCGTTATCTTTCAATGATTAGGATGTTAAAATATTACATTTTTAAAAAGTTAGGGATTAAGTTGTTATTTATCATAATTGGATCTTTTTTTTTTTTAGTTTACAAGGAGGTGGTGGGGAGCGGACCTAGAACTCGGATCTTACATTTTTTATTGCTGTTCTCTACCTTTCAATCACAAGGGTTTCTTAGTATAGCCGGGAGATTAGTTATTGTGAGATTAATAATTGTAGCATAACAATTATGGCTGTGAGAAAAAATGTATTTAGTAAAAATAATAGTTACAGTGACGTAAAAATAAAAAAAGACCATTATGAACGTGTTTTATATATTTTATTTTTATGTATTAATAAATTCTTTTTATTTAGTTATCATATAATTATTATTTATCTTTCAATAAATAAATTATAATATATTTATTTACTTTTAAATTTATAAAATTTATTTTTCATTCAATAAATAAATAAATACAAGAACGAAAGTTTTTAAATTTATTTAACAAACTTTCTTATTTATTTATTATAATAGGATTTCATTTTTGTTTTGGTTACATTCGTAGGATTTTATTTAGAACAATGACAAGGTTGCTTTGGCAGGTATTGCAACGATAACTAGCAACAAAATCTTCAAAAGGAAAAGTGGGTGGCAGAAAAAAGTAGTAAACGCCAAAGGGTGTTAAGATGTTGGGTTAAAGAGAGGAAAGAAAATAATAAATTTTTTCACCAACCACCCACTACAGAATTACTCTCCAATGACAAATCGCGTCTCAAGATTCCACATTACGTACCTGATTCCATTGTCCAATACATGTAAGGCTCCATACCCACTTTTTGTTTTTGGCCAAACAGCTCCACACCCACTGTTAGAACCCAAAAAAACCTCTTAAACGCCCCGCGTATCTAATCTAATCTAACTTCTAACTTCTAACTTACTATTAAAGTAAGAAGGCATTGTTATTTTGTTGCCATCTGGTAACCTTTTATTGGAGGGGGGGAGGGGTTTCCTTTTTTTTTTTATTTATTTTCATTTTTATTTTTTTCTATTATCTTTCTTATTCTTTCATTTATTTTTTTATTTTTGTAATTATCCAACTTATTATTTTTCAAAATTGTAAATTATTTTTTTATAAAAATTATGAATTAACTTTATTGTATAGCAACTTTTCTTATATTAATTTCTTAACTTTTTCTCTTACTAAGTTAGAAATTACTACAAGCTGATGATTTTATTACTTGATTGTAAACTCTTCCTTTTTTAATAAAATATTTCATATCGAAAAAAAAAATTTACATTATAACGATTAACAACCAAAAAAATAGAAATAAATTCCTAAAGATAATGGAGATCAATGTTTAAGGATTTATATATCTGCATAATGGGGGTCAATATTTAAGGATTTATATATGTGAAAATTTTAACCTGAGACATAAAGTTTCAAGTATGATCCATCTACTGTTTAAATTTATAAAATTAGGGTACAAGATATAAGTCAACTATTATGGAAATAATTAACTTTGAAAAATTATTTTTTATTTTTATATATATAATGTGTATCCAATTGGTTATTTTGAAAGATTTTGAAGATTTTGACTTTTTTTTTCATAAGGTTATTAATGGAATAAAGATGTTGACATAATGTTTTTTTGTTAAACTTTGAAATTTTGACAATATGATTAGGTATTAAAGTATAAGATTATTGTAGTATTAATAAATTTTACAATTATTATATAATCTCCTAATTGTTTATTGCCATACATTATGGTGATAAAAGAATTTGACAGTCACACTGTTGCCTTAGAATTTTCTTTAATTTATAAAATTTTATTTTTATGATCGCATTATCACTTTAGAATATTTTTTACTTTATTAAATTTTATCTTAATTTATACATGCATATATAATTTTTTTTAAAAAAATACTTACAACTTATTATGTGTTTCATTTATAATTAATATATCTACATATAAAAAATTTATCAAATCTGATCGAACCCGTGCGAAGCAAGGGTTAATTGCTAGTATATATATATTACTAAGGGTATGTTTGGGAGGACATTTGGTGCGGTTGGAGCACTTTTTACTCCTATCGGCCAAAAGCCCTCCCAAACATCTCTTTGGTGGGAGACCTAGTTGGCCTACGTGGCTAACTGGTCTTGCATCCCCACCAAAACTTTTAGGCTGGGGCAAAATGCTTCAGTGGGGCAAACGGTCCCTTTTTTATTTTTGTTTTCTTGTAGTGTCCTTTATTTTTTTTATTTTTTATTTTTATTCATTCCTATTAATTATATCTATAATGGTTATTTTACATTCTCATCGAACCATCACCGTTGTTTTCGTCAAATACATATTTTCTCACTGCTAATTTTAATCTTACCATCATAATTTTAATCTCACATGTACAATAATTAATCTCATCATTTCAATCTCACCATCCTCCCAAACATAATCTAAAAGGACCCTAAGCCAAGAGGAGAGGAGGAAGTAAAAAAAAAATAAAATCCCCTTTTTATAGAAAAAACGATTCTAGAACTTAAATAGACTAATTAATTATATAATTTATCATTTATTATTACTGTATATTCACATTCCGAAAACATTTATCAAATCACACCAAAGATTATTATACTATTATTGTGTCAAATTTCCTAGAACCATATTCTGGGTTTTAGGCAGTCAAACTTCGGATTGCGCAATAAGTAGAATGGAGACTTTCATGAGTTCAGTCAACATTTTAGAAAGTGTGTTAGCGCCAGCCAATCCCATATTTACATTTATCTTACCATTCTTCCTTACGATTGGAACTATCCTAAGAAGCTTCTGCAAACGTTGGAACCCTTGAAAACATGTTCCATATTTCTCTCACTCAATCGTAACTGATGTTGTCATGTTTTTTGTTTTTAATACTTAGTCTACCCACCGGTCTGAGTGGATTCCAAATTTTTTCCTTGACGTGGATAAGGTGTGCCTAAATAATTTTCATGCTTTTGACTAAATGTGAATTTTATAATTTAGTCAAATCATACTCCCTCTGTCCCTATTTATCTGTCCCCATTAACCGTTGCACACAGGGTAAGAAAAGTAGTTAAGACACAAAATTCTATAAACATTTATCTTAACTTTCCTATTTTATCCTTATCTCTTTCCCTCTTTGATTCTCACTCATATTTAAGAAACTATTCATTTAAGAGAGAGATAAGGAGTTTGAAAGGATAAATTTAAAAAATTAGTAATCAATGTTAGTTAGGGAAAGATAAAAAGGGAAAAAAAAACCTCAAAAAAAGACAGATAAATAGGGACTGAGGGAGTATAATTAATCTTTCTATTATATAAATAGTGTAAATTTAGTTCATTTATTTTAAGTTGATCAAATTAATGCTACGTCAGCATAGTTATATATACAAATGGGCTAAGTATATATGATAATAGAGAGACTAAATTTATACTTTTCGGATAATAGAAAACTAATTGTATAATTTGATCTTATAATTTTATTATTTTTGAAATGTTATAGATTAATTATTTATGTAAATATGAAAAAATTATCTCATAGACCATAAGTATAAAATTTTAATCCCACAAGTAAGGTTAGATGATTTTCAAATGTCCTATTATCTAACTAATTAATATTTATAAAATGATATTTATCAATCATCTTATCTTCGTGTAGAATTAAAAATTTACACTGATAATATATATAATAATAATCCACATATACTAACAAGGGTGGATCTGCAGTGCGAGCAGCTATCCCAATTGAGATCCTACATCCCATTTAAATATATGTATCAAAATTAATTTAAAAATTTTTATTAGGTATAATTGCGCCCACTAAGTTGGAAAATTACAAAATATATTTGATGTAAAATACTATAAAAAAGGGAAAAAAATTTAAATGGAGTTTTCCCCCAAGATAAGGTAGTAATAAATCCTTATTCCCATTAATTTCCCAAAATAGGGTATTTGGATGCCATGTCATCAACCACGTCAGCTTCTCTCATTCCCCTTTTCTTCTTTTTCCCTCTCAATTTCTTCTCGTTTCAGACTCGTATGCTTGTCGCCATGGAAAATCCAAACAGCACCAAAGAACCAATACTAAAACAAAAACACAACTCTAACAATCAAAAACCTTGGACCGAAATCTCTTTGCCCTTTTTCAAACCGGTATCTAGAATCTAACACACGCAATAATGAATACTTTGTTGGTTAGAATTAATCAAACCATTATAAGGAAAAGCAATTAATTAAATACTATAATATTCTTCTTGTGTTACTTCAGAGTTGTTTCCCCCTCCATCCAAAGGTATTATCAATTTTAAGTTTCAAAACTAAATATATGGCTAGCTCAAAGCTGTACAATTTATTCGGACTTCCTGATCAATGCTTTAATGGTGGGTGAACGTGCTTGGAACAATCTTGTTAATTTGCATTGAATTAGAAGTAGAGCCTCATCCAAGAGTGCAGGTGTAAGGCCTCAAAGCTCACACTCTAACAAAATCTACAGTTGACAGCCCAAGACTGTAGGACAGTTCCCTCGCAGCCATTGTTTTTCCTTCAGCTGGGCTTTCTTTCAAAAATTTCATGTGAACTGCGATGTCAATCAGTTTTCTTCATGCGTGATCAGCAAATTCCTTCTCAAGATGCCTTGTACTCCCAAAAAATCGTAAGGTAGGTAGCTTTAAGCAAACAAGTCCAATCACTCAGAGTATAAGTCAATAAAAGATAAAATCTTGGTCTGACAGAATTTTTTGCTGGGGAAATAAGAAAGGGAATTCGTTGATACAAGCAGAGAAAGTATCGACAACAATGGATCAACCGTTAACTCAAGCTTCGCGTCCATCCAAACACAAAATTTTGAATATAGAAACATGTATGAGTGTGAAACAGGAAAGAATTGAGGAAAAAGAAGAAAAGGGGGGAGAAAAGACTGATGTGGTTGATAGTGATGACATGGCATCGAAATACCCTATTTTAGAAAACTAATCTCAATGTTACGTACATCGTATGTGATACAATACATTATGTTAATTCGAGAAAGCCGTTCAATTGATCCACCTGAAACTAATCTAATCGGAATTGATTTTTAAAAGAAATAAACAACGTAAACCCGTCTGATCCCAAATCCGATTAATCAACAACCAAATAATCCAAAACTTAATTGACCTAAGAGTTTAACCTAAAAAACTCGATAAACTAATCTGAAAGAACTCGAAATGCTAATTTAAATAACTGAAAACCCAAAAACTTAAACCAGAATGACTTGAAAAACTGAAGGGCCAAACTTGAAAGACTTGAGAGTCAAACCAGAAAAATTCAACACCGATTGACCTGAAAATCTAACACTAAATGACCCGACAACTCGAACATGAATGACTCGAAATTTGAATGACCCAAAAATTTCTTTGGGTCCATCTAACCCGAACCTTTAACGTACCTAACCCATCCATTTCACACCTCTAATTCTTAATTTTGTACTTTTTGATTGTGTAAAATCAAATTTAAATTGATGCTATTCTTGAACACTAATGAATAAAAGCCCTTTAAAATCTTAATATTTAAACCTAATTTAAACCCATGGCATTATTAGACATTAAAGAGTAAAAGTCTTTTAAAATTTTAATATCTAATTATTTATTTTTTAAAAGCCTAATGTAAAAAGTAAAACTCAAATCCATTTTTTTAAAAGCCTAATATAAAAGATAGAGTCCAAATATAATGACATTTTTGAAATATATTAAAGAACAAATTTTTAAATGCCTAATGTAAAATACAAAACCCAAATCCATATTTTTTAAAAGTCCAATATAAAAGATAGAGTCCAAATTCAATGACATTTTTGAAATATATCAAAGAAAAATTTTTTAAAAACCTAATGTAAAAAGCAAAACTCAAATCCATATTTTTTAGAAGCCCAATATAAAAAGATAGAATCCAAATCCAATGACATTTTTGAAATATATTAAAAAATAAGGGATATTTAATATGTATAATCATCTTACCCAAGTCACACTTTTATATATATTATAGATAAGAAAAAAAGTGTCTTATTTTTGGAGAAATTATTATTGTCATGCCCCGACCCGCCCGGGGTCGGCCACGTGGCAACCGCCGCGCTGCCTCGTAGTACGTGCCGGCCGGTCACGCACCAGAAGCACCGCAAGGCATAGAAATGGATATCATCACTACAAAACAATTAAAACTTTAATTAAAAATCTTTTATAAAATAATAAACTTTAAAGTAGTACCAGTGGATTAATTTAAAAGAATACCTATGCAACGGAAAACTACTAAGCCTAAGCCACCGACGTCTTCTAGTGAGCCTCCAATCTATTGGCTGACCTCGTACGCGGATCTGCATCCATCCACATAGGATACAGGTGAGTGACAGAGATTCAATGAGTCTCCATCAAGGTTAAGGAAAACAGGGGTAATCCAAAATATAATAAAATAAAATGATTAAAGTAAATAAAATAAATTTTATTTTCAATGATTAAATAAAATGACGCTACTCGAAAGCGTCATAAATGATCAAACCTACTCTTAGAATACCTTCTTTAGTAGCAAGCCACTAAATAGTGTTCTTGAGTGTGGTCTTAGGTGAGAAGATATCACGGCCACCTTCTTCCTCGAGATTCGTGCAAGCAAGGCACGCCATCTAAGATACTCCCCAAACCTAAAATGTCAACTTTTAATGTTCCTTCCTACTCAACAGCTAATCTATGCAAGGGATGGTATTTCCCTTGGGATGACGAGATGAATGATATCTCCTCCAATCCTCCTTGATAGCCTAGTCAGAGGCTTACCAGTAAAAATTGGTGTGATGCCCAACCTTTGAGGTTGTGAATATCGAGACTCGCTAGTAAAGCAGTGAGTTTAAAGCGTAAACTAGATGCGTTGCTCCAATTCTTTACACTAGTGACGTGTAAAACTTGGGAAGAAGTGATGTGATTAGAACGAGGCAAGGGGCCAAGGTGGGTATAACGTGCGTAAACGCTAACCTCACTTCTCTCGTTTTCTACACCGTTGGTGTGTAGCCTAGGATAGAGAGTTGGGTTAGGATGAAAGAAATCAGATGAGTCAATCACGGAAGATGTGGTTGACCAAAAACCTCAGGACGTGAGATGAAGCATTCGAGCAATTAGATGAAGGATCGAGGAGGACTTCACAAAGCATCAAATGGAGATGAAGAGAAGCGATTGTCGAAGAGCCCATAGGTTGGCAAGTCTGGTGGGATAAGCCCACAGATTGCCTGGATGATGCTCCGGGGAGTGAGCATGAAATGAGAAGAGTTGCAGCAAGGATTAGCTGACTTCTTTTGTACTTACATAGTGGTGTGCAAGTGATGAAAGAAAGGGGGTATTGGTGGACGGAAGAGAGTTCGTCTGAAGTCAATCGAGGTGAAGCATCTAAGGAAATTGGAAGAGAAAGAATGAGTCCAAGATCCCAAGAAGTAAGATATGGGAAGATCACTTGAGGATGTCAAAGGATTGATAAGAGAAAACCCTAAAGGATTCAAGGATGGCAAAAAGGAAGAGTAAGGAAAGAGCACAAGAGAGAAGCCATTCTTGGGGAATGATAAGGAGGAATAAGGTAAGATGACAATTAGATTGGTATCAGAACATTTAAACGATTCAAACTGTTTTCAAAACCTATAAAATATTTTCAAAATGTTTTCATACATTTTTAAACGTTTTTGAAGCCAGTGGATTAAATAGGTATTCCTTTTAAATTAATCCACTGGTGCACTATTTAAGTTTTATTATTTTATTAAATGATTTTAATCAAAGTTTTGAAAGGTTTTGTAGCGATAGTATCCATTTCAATGCCTTGCGGTGCTTCTGGTGCATGACCGGCCGGCACGCACTTCGAGGCAGCACTGCGATTGCCACGTGATCGACCCGGGTGGGTCAAATTGTCACGCCCCGACCCGTCCGGGGTCGGCCACGTGGCAACCGCCGTGCTGCCTCATAGTACGTGCCGGCCGGTCACGCACCAGAAGCACCGCAAGGCATAGAAATGGATATCATCACTGCAAAACAACTAAAACTTTAATCAAAAATCGTTTATAAAATAATAAACTTTAAAGTAGTACCAGTGGATTAATTTAAAAGAATACCTATGCAACGGAAAACTACTAAGCCTAAGCCACCAACGTCTTCTAGTGAACCTCCAATCTATTGGCTGACCTCGTACGCGGATCTGCATCCATCCACATAGGATACAGGTGAGTGACAGAGATTCAATGAGTCTCCATCAGGGTTAGGGAAAACATGGGTAATCCAAAATATAATAAAATAAAATGATTAAAGTAAATAAAATAAATTTTATTTTCAAAACCTCTTTTGAAATTCTCCCAAGGAGAAATAAATTTTTAAACCTTTAAAATTATTAAATACTCATGGGCTGGCATCTAATACACTGAAGGCACGACTGGCCGGTCGTATGCCTTACTGCACCGAGGGCTATTTCTTTTCTATTCATATTCATTTTCTCTTTATCTCATATACTAGCCCGTTCCCTCGGTGGTGCCTCACTGTGGTGGAACACAATGAACTGGAGCTCTGACGAGTTTCCCTACGCGCCTCTCCCAACCAGGCTCGACTCACCGTGCCCCTCGATAGGCGGTCCACGGGTGAGTATCATGCATGCTCTCAAACTCGGTCCACGCTCCCGCAATTGGAGCCCCGAGGAATCCCACTCAATCACTCCTCTTACCGGGGCATCGTACCCCAATAATCATAATAATAATTATAATAATATTTCTTTATAAATATTAAAACATGTAAACACACACAAGCTTTTGTGCTTTTAAAATCATCCCACCCCCTAAGTGAGCGTATCACAAAATAAAAAGTATGTGTCGTGGATTACCCTTATCCTAAAACAGTTGTAAACCTTATTAAAACAATTTATGTTTTTAAAACATTTTGCCGTAGTGGCTAAGCACTGAAAACTAAGCCACTCACAGTATTGGGAGATTCGTATACTCCCAAGCGCTCCATGTAGCTTTAACCTCCGGTGCATCGCCGCATTCGATTATCCGGAGCCCTAATACATTCAAATATACGTTAGCATTCATAATTACATTTATGAATGCACCTATGAGGCTCTAATATGACCTATGACTGGGCTTGAATATGATTCGGGGCTTAGAAAATTGTCCAGAAAGTTCCGGGGTAAAAATTGGATACTTGGTGAAAAATTACGAAAATACCCCTGGGGGTCCATGGGCCACTCGGGCTGGGCCCGACACTTAGAAAAGTGTCCGGGAGGTTTTGGGGCTAAAATAGGACTCTCGACGAAAAATTACCAAAATGCCCCCGGGGGCCCGTGGGCCCCACACCCGGACTAGGCTGGGCCCCACACGGGTTGGGCCAAATTCTACTCGAAATCGGGCTAAAAAAGCCCACCTATGAGATATTTATACATTATAATGATATAATATATAAATATCTAAGATATAATAATATTGTATATAAATATCTAAAATATATTAATATAATATATAAATATCTTTTAATATAATAATAATATATTAAAAATATCTAAACAGGGACTCGATCGGCCAGTTCTTCGGCCGGTCTCTCCCCCAGTTTTCGCACTCGTTTCTCCTCCTTTCGACGTACAAACATAGAGAGGCGATCCTCATGGCATCCACGACGGATATGCCGAGGCAGAAACGAGAAACATCGGTCCAATTTTCCCGTAGACCGAGATTTAGCCCAAATTAACTAAATCTCCGATTTACTCACACCCGGTGCACAAAAATGAGTAAAAACAGAATGGGACGTAGAATAAGGTGAATACTATAACACACTAAAAACTCACCTTATTCCATCAGTCCGAAATCCACTTATTTGGGTTTAAAGCTTTAATCTGGTTAAAAGCTGAAAACTGCGATCTAGGCTAAACCGATACATGGATGTACGTGCAAACTTAACATAACGTAGATCGAGGTGAGAAGAACAACATACTGGAAACTCACCTTGATCTGATAGCCGGGCATGTCCCGATTTGCCAATTGTCCAAAAAGCCTCTGGTCGGCACCAAAGAGAAAAGAAGAAAAAAGAAAGAAAAAGAAAAGAAAGAAAGAAAAAAAAATGAAGAAAGGTTCGGCACCCCCTCCCCTATTTATAGGGGAGCCCGACGCAAGGTCCACTCGGGTCCCGGGTCAAACTTTTTCTCCTTTTTCAACTTTCTTCCATTTTTACCCGTTGGCTAAATCCTTTGCTTTCTTGTGCCAATGGGGCCCATAATAAATTTCTAGGGACTTAATTGGAGGTCTTTTTGGCATTTACTAATTTCCATGCATGGTTAATTATTTTATCTTCAAACTTCGTCTTATCTTAATTTAAACTTCTCTTCTTAATTAGACACATCCGCACCGACATATTGTTTAACTAAAACGCCATCTTACACTATTCCGTGTGTACGAAAAAGTCGTGCTAGGTCCGGGTGTGTCAATTATATAGGTCTGTCTCACCACATTACTTATAGGACCAACTAATAGAATTTTATCAATTTAGAATAATTGCTAAAATTTAGCCCTAATTTAGTAACAGATTTAGCTCCTAGTTTTAAAAAATGAGATTTATAAAGTAAGTCATGAAATTAAGAACATTAATGGGATAAGGTTTTAGTAATTTTAGGAAAATTTATGAGTTATTAAAATTCTATTGGCTAGTCACATAGATGATATGATAAGACAAACCCATATAATAATTTCTCCTTTTCTTGGGAATAAAGATTTAGAACTACCTATTTAGGGAAAAAACTCAATTAAATGAAGGTTTACTCATCAAATCTAAAACTAAATTCAGGTAAAAAAAATACATAAAAGAGAAAAGACAAAACTTTTTTTTATGTCTTTTACTCTCTTTGTGTGTGTTTAGATAAGGATTTTTAATGAGTTTTCTTTTAGATTAAGGATTTTAAAAGTCTAAACAACTAATTTACTTATTTGGTAATTTTTGAAAAAGATTATACAAATACTATGGATTTTTAACAGGGGATTTGAGCCCCCTTAAATCCACCTTTTAAAACCTACCTAAATAAGTGTTTTTTTTGCAAAATCCTGTACCTAAACAGTTAGTTATCATATTAATGTACTTTCTTTTTTTTATACAACTTTTATATCTTTAATTTTAATGATAAAAACTTATTTCTAAAAATATATTTTCACTTTTTTATCTTATTAATAATATCTAAATATTTTTACAAATCTAATGATACCAATATTGCATTTTTTACCCTTAATATTATTTTTTATAGTTAATCTTTTAATTTCATTAAAAATTATAAATACTCAAAATCCTATTCTAAAAATTCTTCATCCAAACAAATAAATTGGCTAAAAGCTCAAATAGAGGCCTTAACTTTCGTGAAAATCATAATTTGGTACCCAACCTTTCAATTTTGTCAAATCAGGGCTCAACGTTTTCGGGCTAGCTCAAATAGGGTCTTCAACAGGATAATTAACGGTGCGTGTACAACACGCACTGTGAGTTTTAACCAGACTTTTTTTTTCTGGTTTCTTCTTTTGCTTTTTTCATTTCACTCTCTCTCTCTAACTTTCTTTTTTCTCCTCATTTCTGGATTTGCTTTGTTGCTGCTTTGAAATTAAACCCATGCAGAAATCTTTCAAATTAGTTTATTTTTCCTTTTGGATTTTATCAAATCTAGAAAACCAAACAAAAGCAAAAATAAAGAAAAACCCATTTTTTTCCTATGATTTTCGGGTTAAGAGTTCGAGATAGATTTCACACGATCCCAATGGTAGAAAGGAAGAAATAAGAGAGGAAAACAACATACTAAAAAATCAAGGCCATTCGATGGTGAAAATGGCTGGATCAAAGTTTGAAAATTTTGGCTTTAAGGTAGATTTTTTAAGTTTTACAGTTATTTTTTGGGAAAACAAAGCCTAGAATCATGTTTTGGGGTTGAAAAATGGCTAATCTGCATTTTCTTTTGTTCATCAGAGTATGTTGACCGGCGGCGATGGTGACAGACAACAAAAAAAATACTAGCATATGGGTTTGTTCTTGAGTGTTCTTGCCTTTAGGTGAGCTAGAGAGAGAAACATGAAATATTAAAGCTAAAATGTGTACATAAAAATTTAACGGTCCAGATTAATTCTTCCAATAAAATGGGACACATGTCATGATCTAAATATACATAACGTACTATTCCCTTAGTGTATTAAGCACACTCCGTTAAATTTGACTCCAGGCCCTTATTTGAGTCAGCCCGAAAACATTGGGCTTTGATTTGATAAAATTAAAAGGTTGGATACCAAATTACGATTTTTGTGAAAGTTAAGGTCTCGATTTGAGCTTTTAGCCCAAATAAATTATAAATGCAATCCTTTTAAATTGATAGACTTTTAAAAACCTTCATTTGAAAAGTCTTCAAAAAATTTTAAAAGTCATAATCTAAACACACACTTTGGATCCCAATCCACCACTTATCTTTCTTTTCAAATTTGTCTTTCTTTCTTTCTTGGTCCCACCATCTTCTCTTTATTGTTCTTATATGTATGCTAATTGTTTTCTTTCTCCAACCCAACACAGAACACACGAATCCCACCCACTTGACCACTTTTATCTTTTTTTTTCTTGTCTTCTACATGAAATAAACTTCGTTGCCCAATCCCTAATAATTTTTCTTTGGTAAACAACGAAGCAAAAGCATTTAATTTAAAATCAAATTAACAACATCTTGGAAGGGAGCTCCCTCATCAAAATACAAGTCTTGAGAGGTACTCCCAGCTTGTCCAGTATCAACATAACACGCAACATGGGAAGTACTTCCGTTATTGACAATCCTAGGATACTAAACATCTAACCTAAGGAATCAGCAAAAAAATGATTAGAAATAAAATAAAGAAGCGTATTAGGAATCACAAAATTGTCTTCCTGATTGACAGCCATCTTAACGAGCATATCAGCACATCCATTCCCTTCATGGTGAACATGCCTTATCTTTCAAATTTCACTAAGTTGTTATCTCATTTGGTTTTGAGACGAACTTAGCAAATGATTGCATATACCACAAGTTTAATGAGAATAAGTACATTTTTCTGGTTTAATATATCGATGACATACTACTTGGCACAAATGATATAGGCTTATTGCACAAAATCAAGATATTTCTACCAAAGAAATTTGAAATGAAAGATCTTGGTGATGCTTTTTTGTTTTGGGGATTTAGATACCTGAGATCATTCTCAAGGTATTCTTGGATTATCACAAAAGAACTATATCAATAAAGTACTCAAAATGTTTGGCATGTAGGATTGTAAACCACGTGATTCCCCTGTATCTAAAGGAGATGAGTTTAGTTTAAGTCAATGCCCCAAAAAATGACTTTGAAACTAAGGAAATACCAAAGATTTCTTATGCTTCGGCTGTAAGGAGTATAATGTATGCTCAGGTTTGTACGCATTCGAATACTGTTGTTAGGGAGATACTTAAGTAACTCGGGATTGGATCACTAGAAAGCAGCCAAACAAGTCATGCAATACTTGCAAAGAACGAAATATTATATGTTCACATACAGGAAATCAGATCAATTGGAGATCATTGGTTATTTTGATTCTAATTTTGTCGTACACGAAGATAGTAGGAGATCCACTTCGAGTTATATCTAGCTGCTTACAGTAGAGGTTATTTCCTGGAAGAGTGCTAAGCAGACACTCATAGCTTCTTCCACCATGGTCACGGAGCTTATAGCATGTTTTGAGACATCCAACATGGAAAATGGCTGCGAAACTTTGTCATGGAGCTGCGTATTGTGGACACTATTGAAAGCCACTTAAGTTATTTTGTGACAATAGCTCTGCAGTGCTATATTCCAACAACAACAAGAGCTTGATAAAGTCAAAACATATAGATATCAAGTTCCTAATTGTTAAAGAGAAAGTTCAAAGTGGATAGTTGTCTATTCAGCAAATTAGAACAAGCTCCATGATTGAGGATCTTCTTACTAAGGGAGTGGTACCCAAGTATTTCATAAGCACACTGCTCATATGGGTGTTGCGTCTATTTAGGATATTTAGTTTCTGTGAGAGTTTGTATTTTAGATGCTTTTCATACTAGGCATATTTTATTGTCATTTTGGATATATTTTCGGTTAATTCATTTAAGGTTATTTTTAGTTATAAAGTACTTGGTTTATTTTGCCTCTAAACTTGTTTAAAATTGGTCTCATTAAAGCATAAAGTAGGACCAGTTGGAAATAAGCATGTTAGGATCACGATGCTTGTAATTTCCATGCTATACACCCATGCTTGATCCATGTCATTCACTCATTTGGTTATATCAGCATATGTGACCATCGATGGGCTTAGTTATGATTAAATGTACCGAAAGTCGCTTTAATCTTATATTGGTATGATTGATGGATCAGATTGTTTGGGGTTGCATTCAGTAATGATGGCAAAATTTTGAGTACTCATAAGGTTAACACATAGTTGTAAGGTAACATACATAGCCAAAGTGGGAGATTGTTGAAACTTTTAAATCAAACATGCGGACTTATATGTGTATAATTGTGTATAAAGACTATATGTCATTTAAGAATAAGCCTAATTAATTAATGTGATCTAATGTAGTTTAAGTATTTTGGGCTTTATGCTTCTAATTTAAGTATAGGCCTTATATGTGTAGAGACCGGGTTATAGTTTCTAGTTTAATGATGAGCCAAACTAGAAATTATTATATTAGGGTTTCACCTGATATAAATGGTTATGGTTCCCCAAATTAAATATACGCTCATTCTTTTTGATATCCCATCATCAAAGAGAAACTAAGTACTGCGCTCTAATTTGATAGATAAATCACAAGACTACTCTATGGATTTCACAATGAAGAACTCAGATATACTTTCACTTCTATTTGTTTGATACCTGATGCTTTAGTACGAACGGATCATGACTTTAATGAGATTACATTCCAACATTCTCTCCCAGGATGTTGTTAATTTGATTTTAAATTAATTGATTTTGCTTCCTTGTTCACCAAAAACGAAACCTAAGTAAAAAATTATGGAGCTCTTCGCAAAAGAAAAGAAAAAGAAAAAAATACGAATCATTAATCAACGAAAGATGGAAAGAGCAGAAGGAGAAACGAGCTGCTAGCAAAGCCCATGCAAGTTTGGTTTGTTAAGTTTATGGCCTAATTAAAGTTTGCGTCCAAGTCTAATAATAAAGAGAGGAAGGAATACGAAATGACCATTTTTTCCTAATATATTTTTTTTAAAAAAAGATAAGCTATAATTCTTCCTTTTGCTCTGATTGGGTCAGATCAAATATTATCTATAATATATATAAAAGTATAAATTAGGTAAAAAGTTTAATTATTGCTATTAAATATTTATTTTTCTTCCATATATTTTAAAAATATTATTGGATTTAAGTTTTATCTCTTACATTGGACTTTTAAAAAATAAATAATTAAACATTAAGATTCTAACATGCTTTTATTTATTCTTGTTCAAGAATACCATTACTTTAAATTGAGTTTTGCACAATTAAAAGTACAAAAATATCATGGACTATTGTAGTTTAATTTAATTTTCATTCTTAAATATATTGTTTTACAATACTAAAAATAAACTAATTTAATTTAAATATTATTCTTATATAAATTACTGTATTATCTTTAATCAAACATATTTGAAAAAAATATATAATAATAAATAAATTAGATGAAATTCTTAAAAAATATATTATTAATAACGTATTTTATTACGTACGATGCACATAATACGAAACTAGTAACATAAAATAACAAAAGTGATTTGGAAGAACTAATTTTTAAAATATATATTTTTCAATTATTAGAGTTATATTATAATTTTGATTAGTAAGTTAACTAGCCACTCATTACGTGTGACATACGTAATACAAAGTAATATTAATAATAATAAAAATTAAAGTATATAATTAATGTATATAAAAATAATAACAAAAATTAAAAAATAGAATAGCTTACCTTTTACAAATAATGTATTCCCACCACTGACATAAGACCTTGTTCCCCATCTCCATCCCCTACCCTTATTCGGGGAGAAGAATTCTCCCCGTCCCATTCCCATTAGGACACGGAATCCTCATTCCCCATTTATTTATTTGAAATTTAAAACTATTAAATTAAAAATTAACTCATATTATATGTTATTAACATAATTAAATGAAATATTCAAAGTAAATTAAACAACAATACACTTTTAGCCTTTGTTTGGTTCAAAGGGAGGGAAGGGATCGAAGGGGAGGGGTGAGGGGGGAGGAGAGAGGGGAATTTTAATGGAGAATGGAGAAAGATAATCTTTTTTTTTTTTCTATTTGGTTAAAAGCAAAGTAAAGAGGAGTTTAATGCATAAATTTTACTAAATTACCGTTATTTCTAAAATGATATAGCATTGATTGTGTCCCTTTTAAATTAAAATCTTTAGAAAAAAAATAAAACATAAATATCTATTTTTAATTAAAAATATATTTTCCAATATCATATGAATTTTTTAAAATATAAATATTAAGATAAAATAAAAATTTTCAAAACAAAAATTATTTTGACAATGTTAAACGAGCAAAATTGTTCAATTTTGAATAATATGGCTTGACTCCATATCAAACTACTTTTATTATGTATTTCTTCTTTCACAAATTACGTGACAAACGTGATTCGAATTGAGCAAAATTTTCGTATGACTAAGAACTAGCTTGATTAGCCGAATTAGAATTTTCTTTTCACTTTACAAGTAGTATTAAAAATTTAAGTACACCCTTCTCCTATAAAACGTTTTTATTTTATGAATTAGCTTTCTAAATCATAGTCTTTGGATTGATTTATTGGCTAGCTTAACATGAAACACAACAAAATTAGACTAGATCTATAGTCAACTTTATCAAAAAGACCAAATGACCAATTTCCAGTACAAAACATCAAGATGCGAGCACTGTCTAATTGACTACTTCTGCTAAAACTAATCAAATCATTCTATATAGCTATAGTCTATAGATGAGCATTAAAGTGAACGCATATTCAAGTTTTGTAGCTTATACACAATGCAAAAACACATATAACACTACTTTTAAAGACATCCATAGTATCTAAAATGATTTGATGAAATTAAAATCTTTGTAGAAGCAATACCTCTTCAAACTTCTAAGCAAAATAGCACATCCAAACAACTAATCTAGCTCAGTTATGTTTACCAAAATTAAACCAAAATAGAAAGACCACATAAAATGAGTAGATCTAATAACCACCCCTGAGATCATTAACAACATCGTATGGGATGGGAGTAACTGTTTCCAATGTAGCACCCTCCACCATGAAACCAGGTTTAAGGTCCTCTGGCTGCCTCTTTGTGCTAATGACCTCACCATTTGCCTAGCCTCTACCTTGAGTTGATCATTCTTCACCTTTCTAAGCTTGAATTCCTAAGTGCACCTTGAAGGCTGAACATGCTCCATACATACATGGATCCTCTTCTTGATAATCCTGTTACCCATCAGAAATTCACAAGTACACAAATATTGACTTGTCTATATAGTTTTCATTATTGTTTCAAGGCAATTAGATATCTGAAAGGACTCTTACCCACTTTCATCCTTAGACCTCAATCAAATACTTGAAAGCTTCCAAGCATTTAAGAAGTTGGAATGTGAAAGAAGAAATCTATTTTTGTTGCTAATACTTATACAATTGCAAGAAGAAACTTACTTAGTGATGCCATATTAGCAAAAAATGACTGGTAATCATGCCAAAATTAAGTGTCTTGAGGTAGAGAGAAGTTATATCAGAAAATTCAAGGTTTCTACTCCATTTAGCAGCATAGATTTATGGAAGGCAAGCATAGAAATGTCAAATCCAAGAATACTTGACACCAAAATTTTGAAAGAAAGAAGAGAGTAAACATCACTATCATAGGAAAATCAATCAGAAACTGCCATTAAGCTCCTAACACGGTGTGAAAGAGACAAAGAGTTTCCAAAAACAGCTATTCTTGAACCACCAAGCATAAAACCATGTTTATCTTGTTAATATTTATATAACATATAGATATATATTTAGAACTAAACCATGATTATTCTTGTTATAAGTCATTTAAACTTCCCACTTCAATGCATGTGCATCTAATAGTTGACCACTTTAGACACAACATCCATAGTAAAACAACAAGCTATTCAACTTCAAATTCAATAATTCAATTGTTACAACACTTAACTAATTAAAGAATGAGGCAATCAGCTGGCAGAGTTTTCCTAGTAATATTTGTTAAACGAATGCCATATGATCAAACATAAACAATTAAAAAAATCGATGAATCGCCTTATAGTTTTTACCCAATGTGTTTCCCAACTCAAGAAACTGCTCATTCAGCATGTCCCTTCTCAAATTTCCACGAACTAGTTCTAATGACACACCCGGACCTAGCACGACCTTTACGTACGAACAAAATAGTACAAGATGAAGCGATAATTAAATAATATGTCGGTCCAGCTGTGTCAAGTCAGAAGAGAAGTTAAGCTTAGGACAAGACGTAGTTGGAAGATGAGATTGCTGACCATGCATGGAAATACAAAAGTGGACTTCTTTAAGTCCATAGCAAATGGATTGGAAGTCCATTAGTGAATTGGTCGGTGGATCTGGCCAAGGATCAAAGTTTTGAGCGATTAAAAGAGAAGAGAAAGTTTGGCCAGGGGTCCGAGTAAACCCGGTGCCGGGCTATCCTATAAATAGGGGGAGGCCGAGCCTCTCCCCCTCATTTTCTCTCTTCCTCTCTTCTCTCCTTTCTCTTTTCTCTCAACTGCTCTTTTGGAGCAATTTTGGACTTTTGGCCGATCCGGACAAACCTATCGCAAGTTCAAGTCGAGATCTTGGTGAGTTGCTCCTAACTCCTTGAACTACGTTTTATTAAGTTTTCACGCTTATCCATGCATTGGTCTAGGAGAAATTCAAGTTTAAAGTTAGGTTAAGCTTTTAGTTAGATTTTAAGTTTAGATTTGAGATTTAGGAACTTTGAGCTTGTAATTCTCGTTTCTGCTCCTGTAAACGCGTCGTGGGAGGTGAGGGAACCTCCATTTCAAATTTTACGCGAATCGGTGGATCGAGGGGCTCAGAACCTGAGGCTTGCGGGCGGCTCTCGAGTCTCTCCCGCTCGGGAGAGACCCGCCGCCCAGGTCCCGCGCGGGACTGGGCCTGTCTCGCACTGGACTGGGCCATTTTGGCCCAAAATGGCCGATTGGGCCCTGTTGGGCCCAAACCGAGTTGGGCTCGGCCCAACTCATGTGGAAGGGCCTTTTGGGCCTAGAAATAGGCCAGGCCCGACCCATCCATGGGGTGAGGCCTGCCTGGCCCAGACCCGGGCCCGGCTGGGCCAGTTGTGTGGGGCCCACGTGTCCCCAGGGGTATTTTCGTAATTTTTCACCAAGTGTTCAATTTTTACCTCGGAACCTCCCGGACACATTTCTAAGCCCCAAATCACTTCCAAACATCATCATAGGTCATATTAGAGCCTCATAGATGCATTCATAAATTTAATTATGAATGCTAACTTATATTTTCGTGTATTAGGGCTCCGGTTGAATCGAATGCGGCGATGCTTCGGAGGGTAAGCTACATGGAGCGATTGGGAGTATACGAATCTCCCATCACTGTGAGTGACCTAGACTTCTCTGTTTAGCCACTGGGGAAGAGGGTTTTAAAAATGATTTTTAAAAAGCATAAATATTTTCAAAAAGGTTTTGGGATACGGGAAATCCACTCACATACACTTGTTTGTGGTATACCCACACGGTGAGTGAGATGTTTTAAAAAGAAATATAAAAATTATGTGTGTGTGATTTACATGTTCTAAATACAAATGTTTTGTACGTATATATATATAAATTTTCAAATATTATTATTATGATTATTGAGGGTACGATGCCTTGGGAGATGAGTGATTGAGAGAGTTCCTCGGGGCTCCAATTTGCGGGAGCGTGGACTGAGTTTGAGAGCATGCATGATACTCAACCGTGGACCGCCTATCGAGGGGCACGGTGAGTCAAGCCTGGTTGGGAGAGGCGCGTAGGGAAACTCGTCAGAGCTCCAGTTTGCTGTGTTCCACCACAGCGAGGCACCACCGAGGGAAAGGGCTAGAGAGATAGAAAAGAGAAAATATTACTGCATGAGAAAGAGATAGCCCTCGATGCAGTGAGGCATAAGACGACTGACAGGTCGCGCCTCTAGTATGATAGAGATGCCAGCCCATTTGATATATATATATTTATTTATTTAAAGTGTTTTTAAAAGAGGGTTCTCAGCTGTAGAATCAGAAAAGAGTTTTCAAAAGAAAAATATTTATTTTATTATTATGTTATTTTATTTTATTTTGGATTTCCCTTATCCTCTCTAACCCAGATGGAGATTCTTAGAACCTCTGTCACTCACCCTATCCAATGTGGATGGATGCAAATTTGCATACGGAGTCAGCTATAGAAAGGAGGCTCACTAGAAGACGTCGGTGGCTTAGGTTTAGTGGTTTCTGCTGTGTAGGTATTCTTTTAAATTAATCCACTGGTATTGCTTATAAATTAAATATTTCATTAAATGATTTCTAATTAAAATTTTAGTTTTGTTTTGCAGCGATGATATCCATTTCAATGCCTTGCGGTGCTTCTGGTGCGTGACCGGTCGACACGTACTTCGAGGTAGCGTGGCGGTTGCCACGTGGCCGACTCGGGCGGGACATCTAAACGTTCCTTACAGCTATTAGATCCTTAACTTTCCATCTCCTGCCTTTATTTGCCAAATAAAAAATATACATAACCAATGAATATCAACCAATAAGCACCTACAAAGAACATATCAATTACTTTCAGTTTTTTACTAATCAAAGACTAAATGAAAAAAAAAGCATGGCAATTAAGTAGGAATGACATAAATTTAACAAAACAAGAAAAAGAAAAAACCTGGATTCAGGGTTTGAAGGGCCCAAATGCACTGCCACAGATTTAAAGAGGTCGTTTGGCTTCTTCCATTGTTAACCTGTGAGAGACAGGCCCACAGAGCCTTTTACTGGTTCGGCCACCTATTCTGGGTCCGGCCACCAGTGTCACCACTACTCAAGGTATTGTCCTTTGGCCCTTGCAAATTCGAGTACCAACATGCCTGTAGCACTCCTCGAACCCAGGCCACCAAGGGTTTTGTTGCTCCTATGCGCACGCTTCTCACCAATTGAGCTACAAGGGACAATACCTTGAATAGTGGTGACACTGGTGGCCAGACTTAGAGTGGGTGGCCAGACCAGTAAAAGGCTCTATGGGTTCGTCTCTCACAAAAAAGGCGCAGCTCAATTGGTGAGAGGCGCGCGCATAGGAGCAACAAAACCCTTGGTGGCTTGGGTTAGAGGAGTGCTGCATGCACATTGGTACTCGAATTTACGAGGGTCAAAGGATAATACCTTGAGTAGTGGTGACACTAGTAGCCGTGCCTAGAATGGGTGGCTGGACCAGTAAAAGGGTCTGTGGGCCCATCTCTCACATAACCCATGCTGCTTCCATTGACCAAAGCGAATCTAATCGGAGCAATATCGACGAAGGAGTTTGAAGTCGGAACGACTAGGTTAGAAGTCGCGAGGAAAAAGAAGAACAAAAAAGAGCATAAAGAAAAAGAAAGAAGAAACGACATAATGGAAACAAAACTTGGATCAAGGAAAAAGTTGTCAAAGAAAAAATTACTCCAGTAAAAGACCTTGATTTGGGGGGAATGAGATGCAAGGGCTTATGAGGATTTTTATAAGGATGACAACGAGTAAGGTACCTACTAATTTTGAGGTAATCATACCCTAACCCTATTATTTTCTAGGGCACCCGAACTTGATAATTACCCGAACACCACCCGAATAAAATATCAACTACTCGTTAAATACCCGAACCCGATAACTACTCGAATAAATTTAATAAATCAAATAAAGTTAAAGTAATAAATTAAAATTAACTCATGATAAAATAAATCAAAGCTAAAAAATAATATTTTAATAATTTGATGAATTTTAATTAGTATTAGACAATTATTACATTATTTATTAGTAATTTTTAAGTAAAAGTATAACAAAACCTAAAAAATTAATTTTATAACCGGGCTCAAGTAGCGGGTACCCGAAGACCACTACACGAACCTTACCAAACCCGTTACGGGTACTGAAATTACTATCCATATCTACCCTAACCTGATTATATGGTACCCTAATCCTATTTAATCGGGTCGGGTAGTTCAGGGTACCCTATTACAAACTACCCATTATACCATTACCATCCTAAGATTTTTATCCTCCTACCCAAACAAAAAAACCTCCTTCTAACCCCCCTCACTTCTCCTAAACCCTCTAACCAAACAAGGGTTCAAAAAGCTTAATATATAGTTGAAACCAATTTTCAATTTATTATAAGTTACAATTACCAATAATTGTAGTAACTTTTAATATACAACAACGGATATACATATATAGAATAAAAACAAATACAAATGAATAACTATAAAAAAAATGATAAAAAATTCTTAGTTTAAAATAAAGTCAAATCATTATTAAAACACCAAAAAATATATAAACTTCTTATAAGATATAATTATAAAATATTTTATATTTTACCCCGCCCCGCCCTGTCCCCGATGGGGAATTCAAATTTTCTCCCATCTTTGACCCCGTCCTCAAAATTTATTCCCTAAACCCTTCTCTGTCAGGGTGGGGAATCAGATTCCTTTTCGGGTTTGGGTGAGATTAGTATCCATATTAAAACAGATGATTATATAAAAGTAATATCTAAATTAAATTACATTAAAATTGATAATATGGATATTATATAAAAGTAATATTTAAATTGAATTACATTAAAATTGATAATATTTATTTAAATAATGGATATAAAGAATATAAAATAAAACAAAATAAAACCCAAAGTCAAAATCCAATTTTAATTTTTAAAAAAATCCAAACTAGAAAAGATAAGACCCAATTTAAACTAATGATATTTTTTAAATATGTTGAAAAAAATGAGTATTTAAGATAAATCAAAAGTTTTACCTAACTCGTAATTATATATATTTAATTATTTTTTTAAAACCCAATATAAAAGGCAAAATTTAAAACCTAATAGTATTTTTGAAATATATTGAAGAAAAAGAAATATTTAAGATGACTCAAATCTTTTACCTAACTTATATTTTTATATATACTAGTTACTCTTTCATGTGAGACGCACATAATACAACACGCTATTAATAATAACAAAAATATGAAAAAAAAATTTAAAAATAGTTAATTTGTCTTTTACAAATTATATATAAAAATAATATTTAAAGTGAACTACATTAAAGTAGATGATTATACAAGAATATATTTAAGTCAAGTTACATTAAAATGAATAATATTTATTTAAATAATAGATAAAAAGAATATAAAAATAAAAAATAAAAGTAGGTCAAAATCCATATTTTAATTTTAAAAATACAAGAAATGTAAAAAAGGCAGGTTCAATTTAAACTAATGTCATTTTTGAAATATGTTAAAGAAAAATAGATATTTACAATGAATAAAAAACAACTTTTTTGTTCTTTATGCGTAAAAGCCTCCTAAAAACATCAATGTAAAAGTATTTTAAAATCTTAATATTTAATTATTTATTTTTTAAAGACAAAATGTAAAGGGCAAAACCCAAAACTAATGGTATTTTTAAAATACGTATAAAAAATGGCTATTTAAGATGAATCAAAACTTTTATCCAACTCATATTTATATATATTTAAAAGGCCAATATAAAAGGTAAAGTTTAAACTCAATGGTATCTTTAAAATATGTTGAAGACTAATTGATATTTAAGTTGATTTAAGCCTTTTACACAACTTGTATTTTTATATATACTAGTCTTTATGTTTTGTGCATAGCAAGTAATATAACGCATTATTAATAACTATAGTATTTTTTAAAAATATCATAAAATTTATTTATTATTTCAAATACATTTGAATATAGTAATTTTTATATATAAGTAATATTTTAAATTAAGTTACTTTATTTTTAGAAATGTAAAATAATGTGTATAAAAATGATATTTAAATTAAATAACAATGACTTATGACATTTTGTACTTTTAATTGTATATTGTGTAAAACCTAATTTAAACTAATAGTATTTCTGAACATCAATGAGTAAAAGTCCTTGAACATCTTAATATTTAATTATTTATTTTTAAAAACCTAATATAAAAAGTAGAGTCCAAATCCAATGGTATTTTTTAAATATATTGAAGAAAAAGTAATATTAAATAAAAATAAACCTCTTACTCAACTCAAATTTTTATATATACTAATTATTTTGTCACGTGTACTGCACGTGATACAATATATTATTAATAAAAACAAAAAATTTAAAAAAAATTACATTAAAGTGAATGATAATTAAACTATACAATAAACCTCAAATTAAATTACATGAAATTAGAATATAATTCAAACTATTTTTTTTCAAGATAATATAATAGTAATTTAATTATGACAAAAGTAAATTGATTAAATATTGATACACCCAGACCTAGCACGACTTTTTGGTACAAAGGGGATAGAGCAAGATGACGTAATAATTAAACAATATGTTGGTCCAGCTGTGTCAAGTCAGAAGAGAAGATAAGTTTAAGGTAAGCCGAAGTTGGAAGATGAGATTGGTGACCATGCATGGAATCACTAAAGTGAACTTCTTTAAGTCCATAGCCAATGGATTCGAAGTCCATTGGAGAATTGGTCGGTGGATCGGGCCAAGGATCAAAGTTTTGAGAGGTTTAAAAGAGAAGAGAAAGTCTGGCAAGGGGCCCGAGTAGACCCGATGTCGGGCTCTCCTATATCTCCCCCCCCCCCCCTTCATTTTCTCTTTTTCTCTCTTCTCTCATATCTCTTTTCTCTCAACTGTTCTTTTGGAGCAATTTTGGACTTTTGACCTATCCGGACAAACCGACCGCAGGATCAAGGCGAGATCTTGGTAGGTTGTTCTTAACTCCTTGATCTACGTTTTTCTAAGTTTTCACGCATCTCCATGCATTGGTCTAGGAGAGATCCAAGCTTAAAGTTAGGTTTAGCTTTTAGTTAGATTTTAAGTTTAGATTCGAGATCTAGGAACTTTAGCTTGTGATTCTCGTTTCTGCTTCGATAAACGCGTCGTGGGAGGTGAAAGGAACCTCCATCTCGAATTTCACACCAATCGGTAAACCGAGGGGCTCGGGAACCGAGGAAAAGCCTCGGATCCTGAGGTTGCCGAGCGGCTCCTGCACGGGAGCCGAGTCTCTCCTGTGCGGGAGAGACCGGCAGGCCAGGTCCCGTGTTGGACTTGGGCTAATCCCGTGCCGGACTGGGCCTTGTTGGGCCCAAGCCGAGTGGGCCTCGGCCCAATCCACAAGGAAGGGCCTTTTGGGCCCAGAAACAGGCCGGGCCTGACCCAGCCACATGGGGGGCCTGCCTAGGCCAGAGCCCGACTGGGTTGGGCCAGAGTGTGCAGCCCATGGACCTGGGGCATTTTCGTAATTTTTCACCAAGTGTCTAATTTTAACCCTGAAATCTCCTGGACACTTTTCTAAGCTCCGAATCACATTCAAGCCCAGCCGTAGGTCATGTTAGAGCCTCGTAGGTGCATTCATAAATTTAATTATGAATGCTAACGTGTATTTCCGTGTACTAGGGCTCCGGGTGAATCGAATGCGGCGATGCTCCGGAGGTTAAGCTACATGGAGCGCTTGAGAGTATATGAATCTCCCAATACTGTGAGTGGCCTAGACTTCTTTGATTAGCCACTGGGAACAAAGGTTTTAAAAATGGTTTTAAAAACATAAATGTTTTCAAAGGCTTTGGGATACGGGAAATCCACACATACACACACATTTGCATGGTGATATACCCACACAGTGAGTGGGATATTTTAAAAAGGAATGTAAAAACTTATGTGTGTGTGATCATATATTTTAAATATAAATGATTTATGCGTATATATATATATGTTTGAAATATTAATATTATGATTATTAAGGGTGCGATACCCTTGCGAGATGAGTGATTGAAAGAGATGCTCCTCGGGCTCCAATTTGCGGGAGCGTGGACGAGTTGGAGAAAGCATGCTAGAGACTCAGCCGTGGACCGCCTATCGAGGGGCACGGTGAGTCGAGCCTGGTTAGGAGAGGCGCATAGGGAAGCTTGCCAGGGCTCAAGGTAGCTGTGTTCCACCACAGCGATGGGCACTACCGAGGGAACGGGCTAGAGAAAGAGAAAATGTAAAAATATCTTAAAAAGAAAAGAGATAGCCCTCGGTGCAGTGAGGCATACGACCGACGGGTCGAGCCTTTAGTATAAAAGAGATGCCAGCCCATTTGTGATATATATATTTATTTATTTATTTATTTAAAGAGTTTTGAAAGAGGGTTCTCGATTGGAGAACCAGAAAAGAGTTTTGAAAAGAAAAATATTTATTTTATTATTATTTTAAATTGGATTACCCCTGTTTTCCCTAATCCCGATGGAGATTCATAGAACCTCTGTCACTCTCCTGTATCCAATGTCGGTGGATGCAGATTCGCGTACGAGGTCGGCAAATAGAATGGAGGCTCACTAGGAGACGTCGGTGGCTTAGGCTTAGTAGTTTCCGCTGTGTAAGTATTCTTTAAATTAGTTCACTGGCATTACTTGTAAAGCTAATTATTTTATTAAATAATTTTTAATTAAAGTTTCAGTTGTTTTGCAGCGATGGTATCCATTCCTATGCCTTGGGGTACTTCAGGTGCGTGACTGGCCAGCACGTACTTCAAGGCAGCCGGCGGTTGCCACGTGGCCTACTCGGGCAGGTCGGGGCTTGACAATTATTATCATTATTTAGAAAATATATACAAAATACTTAATAAAAGATAAATAAATTTAACATTATTATTGGCATTACTTAAATATGTTAAAAATAAAATAGTATTTTAGATGATTCAAAAGTTTTACAATATGTGCTTATATATATATATATATTATAGAATTATAGATTATGGATTATTATCATCATCATCACCATCACCATCATCATCATCATCATCTAAGCCTATGTTTTATTAGAGAAAAAATTACTATAAAAAATGTGAGTGTGGTTAAAAAAACAGTTAGAGCCGTTGGGTCGGGGGTTATGTAGGATAACCCTGGTTATCTGACCTTTGTTATCTTATATATCCTTGTTTGGTTCGAGATAATGAGATATCCAAGGTTATATCATATTACTGCCACGTCAGTATATAACCTCAAAACCATGTTATGTGATAACCTCCAAATTTTTAGGTAATGTGAGATAATCAGGTTATCTTAAAATTTTTTTTAGTTTGCCCCCACTATTTTACTCCTTTGGACCATAATAACCCTATATGAATGGTAAATTACAACATTCTTTTTAAGCATTTTTTTCATAAGAAGCATATTGTTAAACTTTACTTATATAATTATTAAGTTATTTAAATATATTTTGACTAAAAAACTATTTAAATATACGTTAGTTCAATTAAATAAGAAACATAATTTTTTTATCATAAACATAATTAAACTTAACTTATATAATCATTAAAATATTAATTATACAATATTTTGTGCACATAACTTACCCAATTAATTTTTTCACAAGGTTCAAGTGTATAGTATCCGTTTTTTTCTATTGATGAATCTCTATTTTTCTTTTCTAATGATGCCAGCCTGTCGAACTCTGTGAATCTACCTCTTAATCAAGCTCAATCTCTTACAACTGAAGATTTCCTAGAATTAAATGTAGCAATCAACTGCGCTTCACATAAATTCTTCATCAATTGCTGAACACTCTGAGTTAACACCGATTCAACAATTGGCAGCTGCTAAGGTGGAAGGAAAAACGTTCATAATTGAAGCAAAGAAGAATAGTGGCGAAAATTGGGCTCAGATGCTAGGGTACAAGATAGGTATGAAATTCTTTGCTCATTCCTCTCAAAATGATGAAGAAATCATTGTAGCTCCACCCATTGATGCTTATAATAAGGGACTTGATCAATGGAAGTACTGTCTAGTTAGGTAATTCATTGGGAAAAGCCCTAATTTCAATCTCATCCAATGTGTTTCTAATCTACTTTGGGGGAGATAAGGAGCTGTTCAAGTTACAATGGTTGATAGTGATCTATTTCTGTTCAATTATAACGATTCGAATACAAGGGATTGGGTCCTCGAATCTGGTCCTTGGCATAAAAGAAAAAATCCTCTTGTTTTAAAGAAATGGGAAGTAGCCTCTTTTCTTTGAAATTCCCCGAATCTAAATTCCCTATTTGGATCAAATTGCATGGTGTGCCATTAGAGCTTTTGCAGCTATAGGCCTTAGTTACGTAGCAAGTGTAGTTGGAGTCCCATTCTACATGGATAAGGCTACTACTATGTTGGAGAAAGTCTCATTTGCTAAAGTTTATGTAGAAATTAAAGCCGGTGCTAATATTTCATAATTCATCACTGTTGTTCTTCCAAGTGGATCAAAAATTAAAGTTGCAGTTGAAGTTGTTTGGAAACCAGCACATTGTGATCATTGCAAAACTTTTCTCATTTTAATAAAAGCAATCCTGAAATGCACAAACAAAAACATTTTACTAAGCAATGGGTTCCTAAAGTTGCAGGCCAAGCTATGGCTAATAAAGAGGAAGAAACAGAGTCTGTCGTTCCAGATAAAGAAAATGATGCTCTGATGTCAACTCACATCAATGAAGAGGAAATATTGATACTGAGGTGCATGATATGGCCAACTCAAATTTAGAATTAGCTGATAACATTGAAAAAGAAAGACTTCAAAGAATTGATAGTAATTTGGAGTTTACAATGGCCACTGTTGCTTCTTTAACTTCCTTATCTGATAGTGCAAATCGATTTTCCGTTCTTAAAGCTTTTCTTGTTGATGAACCTACCCTTCAATAGAAAGAGTTGAGAATGTAGATTATCAATTTGAGGAAAGCTCGAGCTGCTTCTGTTGGAGTTTCTGTTGCTGTCAAACAAGTGCTCCCAAAGAAGAAAAGCAGTGTAAAAACTAAAAAGAAAGCAAAAACAGGTGCCTCACATGCTTTTGAAAGTAAATCTCACCCTTCATTCCTATGAATTGTCTTGTTTGGAATTTAAAAGGGCTTAATGACCCTCAAAAGCAAAAAGAAGTAGCAAAAGGTTGAATTTGCTTCATACTGACATTGCTTGTTTGGTTGAAACTAGAGTTAGAAAGGTCAACATGCAGAAAATTCTACAGTCTTCTTTCATAATTGGAGTTCTATTCATAACTATGATTATGCTTCAAATGGAAGAATTTGGGTACTTGGTAGAAATAACTTGCCAATTAATTGTATTGCTTGCACTGATCAAGCAATTACAGTCACTCTCAGCTTCAATGGTATTGAATTCTACTGCTCTTTTCAATATGGTAGTAACAATAGGATGGTTAGAAGAAATTTGTGAACATATTGGCACACTTGGAATTACCATTAGCAATAAGCATTGGATTCTTACTGGTGACTTGAATATTATAAAAAAACCAGAGGATAGTTCTAATTTTCTAAGGGATATGTATATTTTTGTTGATATGAGGGAATTTAGAAGCTACTTACTTCAGAGCTCTCTTCTTGATCATGCATTTATTTACCTGGAATAAAAAAAATCCTATTAGTCCTCTTCTTCAAAAACTTGACAGAGTTCTTATCAATGATACATGGCTGGATATCTTTCCTTACTCATCTATTGAGTTTCTAATGCTTGAATGTTCAGATCATTCTCTTAGCTTGTTGAAGCTAGATAGCACTTACATTGCTATGCCCAAACCTTTCAAATTTTTTAACTTTTGGTCTCAGCATGGAGAATATTTAGAAATTGTTGAGAAATCTTGGAATGAGACATGACACGCCCGGACCTAGTCCGCACGTGTCAAGTTGAGTATTTATGTATTGTTGTCTAGTCAATATACCAAATTTGATTTCCCATGGATGTTTTAAACTTCATTTAGCTCAATTTCAAGCTTAAAAACCTTAAAATTGAAGTCTGAGGATGTGGGCCCCACTTGGATTCGAGTCCCAAAGAAATTGAGCTGAGTTGACCGGAGTCAACTCGAAAAAATGTTGACTCTGGCGCTGGACAGGGACGGGTCCGGCGCCGGACCCGTAATTTTTATAAGGGGTCTCGGCTGCCCGAGACCCCCATTTTCTCTTCTCATCCTTGTTCTTCATTCTCCGAGCCCTCTCTTCCAATTGCCTTGAAATCAAACCTTGAATCCTTCTTCAAACACTCAATCAAACATCAATACCAACTTCTTTTGCCTCCTTGAAGATCAAAACACCAAAGTTTTCAAGAAAATCACCAAATCTACAAATCTGTAATTTTGGCGACAAATTGTTCATTAGCTCATATCTTTTGATTCAACCGTGGGAATTGGCTGGGAATTTGGTATGTTGTTCTAGACCCATCAAGCTTTAATTTGATAGTTTATATGCTTGATTTCATGGTCTGTGCTAAGAGAATTTGTTGATTGAAGTTGAGATTTCTGTTTTGCCCGAGATGTGTTAACTCTTAGTGTTTTGATTCAAAATTCGAGCATGTTAAATGGTTTGATTCCGTTCTTGAAGCTTTGAATCCTTAGATCATGTGTTTAACTTGCTGTGTTTGAATTTTGGTGTGGATTGGTTGTGAATCGAACTCAAACCGAGCTCGATTTGGGGCATGGCCGGTCACGGCCATGCGCTGGGAACAACTCCGGCGCCGGACTCAACGAGTCCCGCACGGGAGTTGCTGATTTGTGGGATTTCCTCCCACTTTGGCTCACTCACGCCCGGGAGTGAGCCACCAGCTGATAGGGCACTGTAGCACTAGGGGCATTTTGGTAATTTTGCAGCCCTAGACCCCAATTAGCTTCAATTAACTTCCGGACTTGTTCAATTTAGTTCTTGGACCTTGGAGACCTTAAATAGGTTTTGTTTTATGATTTAATTGTTGGTTGAATGTCTTTATTAATCAAATTAGATTTTAATTTGATTATTTAGGTACGTGATTGTACGAGTTTCAGACCGGTAGCAGTTTGAGCTAAGGCATTTGTGGGTAATCGGGGAGTATACAACTCTCCTCTCTTGTGAGTGGCTTGGATTATATTGGTTGACCATTAAGGGTTAACCGTTTTCAAATTTCTTTATAAATGCTTTATTAAATTGTTTATATATGTTTTGGGGTATGAATTGTCCACCCTCACACACTAAGTTTACAAATGATTTGAAGGGTGGGAATTTCAAATAAATTTATAAATTGATATTATTGATTATTGTTTGGGGAACGATACCCCTGAGAGATGAGAGATTGAGTGGTTTCCTTGGGGCTCCGATTTGCGGGAACGTGGACCGAGTTTGAGAGCATGCGTGGTACTCAGCCGTGGACCGCCTATCGAGGGGCACGGTGAGTCGAGCCTGGTTGGGAGAGACGTAGGAAACTCGCCATGACTCCAGATGCTGTGTTCCACCACAGCAAGGCAAACGTCAAGGGAATGGGCCAGAGAGTAAAGTAAAAATGTTTTAAAAGTATAAAGTAACCCTTGACGGACCAGTGGATACCCCAGCGCACGGGTATACTTTATTGGGACAATTTCAGATGCTAGCCCATTTGGAAAAATTATTATTGATTTAATATTGATTTGGTTTGGGACTTACTATATTTCAGTAAATGGTTAATTAAATTGATTTTTGGATTATTTCATATCCCCAGCCTGAGGTGATCGGTCTTTATAACCGAGTCTCTCACTGGGTACAAGTATATTGTACTCACCCCATTCACTTTTGTTGTCAGATCATCAGTCTTTGGACGGCGGACGTCCTGGTGGCCAGTGATCCCAGTAAGGCACTGTGGACACGACTTTGTAGGTGCCACCTCATTTTGCTCTGTATATCTTGGCTCGGAATATTAGTGCATTTTACATATACATTTATGTATTTATATATATAATACTTTCTGCTGCATGGAGCACTGTAAGATGTGTTATTTTCTTTTAAAATATTTCTAAACTATATTATCTATAATGATTTCGTATGTTTTCATATATTGCTCGAATATCCTTTATTTTTAAGCCTTGTGCCATCTTGGTTGCCCGCCTGACGAGGCACGCATCTCGAGGTGGTACGGCGGTTGTCACGTGGCCGAGCTTGCGGGTCCGGGCGTGACAAGACAGCACAAGGTAATCTCCTGTTTATTCTTCATTCCAAGCTGAAAAAATTGAAAGCTTGCTTAATAAAGCTAAACCGGTAGTAGCAATATATCTACTCGGGTAGAATAAAAAAGAGGAGAATTAGCTTCTATTCAATCTTCTATTTTGACGACAGGGCAAGTTTTGATCTCATCAATGCTGAAAAAAAGTTAGCGAGTGAATTGAATAGCCTATTTCTTGCCAAGGAGAAATTTGATAAGCAAAAATCTAGAGTTCATTGGCTTAAGGCAAGTGACCAAAACACTGGTTTTTTTCACAAAGTGGTAAAAGCAAAGCAGGCGAGATGTACTATTAAAGTACTTTATAGCTCCAATAATGAGAAATTGGAAAAGCTAGATGACATCTTTAAAGAAACTCTTGACTATTTTCAGCATCAACTAGGCACGCAAAATATAGGCCTAGGCACGCCAAATATAGGCCTACTAAACCTCTCTATTGATTTTTTGAAGAGATTTATGCCTTCTGTAGACACCCTATTTTTATTATTTAATTTCAAACTGTAGACACTAATTTTTCACTGAGTTCCCTAGTCTTTTTTATTGATAATTTGGTCGTGGTCTTAACTTAACCATTGGAAAGAATTAATGTTCCAATTTAAGCTTGGTGCATTTAAGGATTAATTTGTTATCTAGGAATTTTAATTTCTAAGTTAAGATGAACTCAATAAATTTAACTTTAGTTGTATTTGTTTACATCCTTTTTTAAAAAAATACAAAAAAAACTTATATACAAAAAAAATCATAAAATGAATTTATTTTTATTGGTCCAATTTTGGTTCCCAAACTAATCCAAAATTGTTGGAGGTTGGTTGTTCTATATTGAATATTGAGTTTTTTTGAATGGAGTGGAATTGGACAATAATTAAAGAAAATGAAATTACTTTTATTTATCTTTTCATAAAATAAAAATTACAAAAAAAAGAAAAGGGAGCTAACGTGGGAATTATTTTCTAACCACTTTTCACCTTTCTTCTCACTTCCTAATTCGTTGTATTATGGTTGCCCACAAAGAAGAAAGAATCTTCAAATGCTGTTTCTGCATTAGAGAAAACAATGTGCCATAGTAGCAAGGTACCAAGTGATTAAAAAATCTGCACCCAAAGTGTTAATATTTAAGTGCTGGCATGGTGCTACAAAGTAGTTTATTGCAATAATAAAAAAGGAGTTCACAAATAACGTGTGGCACTAGATGTTTTTGCTCATGCACCCACGTCACCTAAGATTGCAAGTAGTTGATTCACAACTCATGTGACCTTGAATAATAAAACAACAAAAGCAAATCCAATGACCACGATCTCATCAATTTATAATCAGGCGGTGTACAATATCAAGGCATATCATCATGACTATTGGATGCCATACACGAAATTGACTCTTAAAAGCAGCCAACTTCATTTGAAACATGGGAAATTTGCCGTCCAGCTCAGCCAAGCATGTCTGTTGGAACGTGATTGGCTCGTAGAATACAACCCATGCTCCAATTGGTTCAGGCTTAATGAAAGTGATGCTAGCCCTGCAAGGGGAATAAAGACGAAAAATCAAAAATCAAAATCATCCCAAATGCCAGCTGGTTTATCTCTGCTCATTCAGCTCCGAGATTCCCTCAATGCAGTCGGCGGTATGTCCCTCAAAAAATGTGGAAAACTTGCACAGCACGGGCCCCATTGAATCCCCATTCTCTCACTCTCTCCTCCCACCTTCCCTTGCCTCAAATCCATCACTTCATTCGCCCCCACCTCCTGTTCCACCACCTAAACCTACATCTGCAAATTCAAAATTCCCACCTTCCCTTGCCTCAAATCCATAACTTCATTCGCCCCCACCTCCTGTTCCACCACCTAAACCTTCAGTTGCAAATTTAAAATTCCCACCTTCCCTTGCCTCAAATCCATCACTTCATCCACCCCCACCTCCTGTTCCACCACCTAAACCTTCAGCTGCAAATTTAAAATTCAAAGAGGTTTGGCCCTTTCAACAATTCCTGCTTAACAGCTGCCAACCAAAGAAAAAATGTAGAGAGGGGGGCCAAGCAAAGAAAAACGTAGAGAGGGGGGGCCAAGCAAAGAAAAATATATAAAGAGAGGCCAACCAAAGAAAAAGGTAGAGAGAGAGGGGGGGCCGAGCACAGCCGATCAAAAGAAAAAAAAAAGGAGGGCAGTTTTTGGTTCCAGAGTTTTTTTGAAAAGAAGTGTTTTTGCTTGTAATCATTTCTTTGAAATCTGATCAGTGAAAGGTTTGGTGCAAGTTTTCCAGTAAAAAAAAGGTCAAGTTTAGGATGGATGGTTCCCGAGTACAAAAGAAAAACGTAGAGAGGGGGAGCCAAGATTGAAAAAAAAAATTTCACAGAGTGCAGCAAAAAAAATACTCAGCAAGCATTAAAAATCAGTAGAGCTTTCTTACCCTTTAGCCTGACCCTTTCAGTTAGCATTTTCATTTCCTTTCAAAAGAAGAAAAAAGGGGAAAACCAGAAGGAAAATTAAAGGGCTTACCCTCCATCTCTCTTGTCATTTTTTTCGTTATTGTTGTTCATCGCATTCCCATTTGTTAACCATCGTTTCCTGTGAGCCCATCTTTTCTTCCATCAGCAAATCAATTCATCACTTTCATTATCCCTCTCAAGATTCACCCCAAACACGAAAAAGCAACATACTTGAAGCCAGAGTAGACCCGATGGCTGGATTTGCTAGATCGATGTTGGAAAGTTCTGAGATTTTAGGATTTAGATTGAAAAGATTCTAGTTGATGTTTGAGTAAATAGGCCTCAGATCTGTCAAGAGGAGAGTAAAAAGAACTGATCTGGTGATCTTGGTGTTGGATGAGGTCTCCAATGATGTGCCATACTGCAACGGAGGGTAAGACAGTAGCCATTTTCTGGAAAGTTTGAAAAGGGAAGGAAGACACTTTCCGTTGCAAAGCAAAAGTAAGCCAAGAAAGTCAAAAGGCTTGAATGTTTAAGCTTTCATGTTGTCAGAGACAAGTTTGTCTTTTCCCAAATTTAAATGCCCTTGAAGCTCCCCCACTAATCTGCATATGTCCCATCAAACAATTGGATCTGTTTGAGCCGATTCTATTGCTCGATTTTGGGTAAATTTCCAATCCAATTTTACTTTCTTATTATTCTTTCCATGTTATTTTCATATTGATATATTTATTTATTTGTTTATTTTTTTTAAAAGGAAATGTTCCGAGTAGGCTTCTCCTTGAATTCAATACATAAATAAATAAGGTATCTAAAATAGTTTAATGGAATTAACAAATGGCATTAGTTAATGAATAGAATAAGAAAATGATAAACAAAGTAAGGAAAAAGGAAAAGAAATAAAGTAGTTGATATTTTTTTTAATTTCATTTGTAAAGTTTTGTAATGAATAAAGAAATATAAAATGATGAGATAAAAATAAAATGGAATAACAATCCTAAAAAATTAAGCTATTAAAATATTAAGGCATACATTTTTCATATTTGTCATATTATTCTTGTCATACATGAGAGTAGTTATATGAGGGGATAGTGAGGATCCCATCATGGGGTCCGGTTCGGGAACGTGAAAATTCACACCCCGGTCTGGAATTCTAAGTAAGAGACCTATTTTGAATCAGACCCAGAATTGGGCGAGATTCACGATAGGCCTTGATAAAATCCTTACGATTCTCACTTAAAATTGGCAAGATAACATTCTACATGTCATACATCTAGGCATCTAAATAAATTAAAGACATTAATTTTTTAAAAAAAATGAAATAATCAACATTGTTCACTTTAAACTAACAAAATGTAATAATAGTCAAGGTCAATGAAATTGGTAAATAATCAAATATTTGTAAATGAGTTAGAGATATATGTAGGGGTAGTAAGGTTCCGATCATGGGATCCGATTTGGAAAGGTGAAAATTCGCGCCTGGTCAGGGTCCCTATGTAAGTGACTCGTTTTGGATCAGACCCAGAATTGGGCGAGATTCACGATGGGCCTTGACAAAATCCTTGCTATTCTCATTTTAAAATTAATAAGTATCCAATAAAGATAACAACTTTTCACAAAAAAAATATAAAAAATGAAACAAAATTTGTTTTAAAAATGTAGTAATGAAAATAAATTTTTGAAAGGGGAAATTATTCAATGATTCTATTCTACATGTCAGTACAAATGTTTTAGTATAAAAATGAAATGATGAAATAAAAAAAATGAAAGAATTTACTTTTTTTAAATAATAAAAAAAGAAAAGAAAATATTTTGAAATTTGCTTTCATTTTAAATTTGCTCTAATAATAGAAATAATAAAAATATAAAATTACCAAAATAAAAAAATCAATCAAAAGAAAAGGAAAAATTATAAAATACATGTTTTTAATTAAGGCCTAAATATCATTAAATTAATCGGTACCGTCATCTTGACGGGTGTTGTGGGGGTGCTCATCCTTCCCCACACGTAACCGTACTCCCGACTCCAGTTCTCTGTTTCGTAGACCGAGACCTATCTAACTTAAGTACGCCATCTAACGGCCAATGCTAAGTTAGGTAGATTCTTAATATGTCACGCCCCGACCCCCCCGGGTCGGCCACGTGGCAACCGCCGCGCTACCTCAAAGTACGTGCCGGCCGGTCATGCACCAGAAGCACCGCAAGGCATTGAAATGGATATCATCACTGCAAAACAAAACTAAAATTTTAATTAGAAAACATTTAATAAAATAATAAAATATTTAAATTTATAAGCAATACCAGTGGACTAATTTAAAAGAATATCTACACAGCGGAAACCACTAAACCTAAGCCACCGACATCTCCTAGTGAGCCTCCTTTCTATTGCTGACTCCGTGTACCAATCTGCATCCATCCACATTGGATACAGGTGAGTGACAGAGGTTCTAAGAATCTCCATCTGGGTTAAGGGGATAAGGGAAAATCCAAAATAAAATAAAATAAAATAAAATAATAATAGATATTTTTCTTTGAAAATTCTTTTTAAAAACTCTTTAATAAATAAATATATATAAATCTCAAATGGGCTGGCATTTCTATCATACTGGAGGCACGACCCGTCGGTCGCCTTACACCTCACTGCACCGTGTGCTATCTCTTTTCTCATTTATAATTGTTCTCTCTTTTCTATTTCTCTAGCCCTTTCCCTCGGTGGTGCCTCGCTGTGGTGGAACACAGCGAACTGGAGCTCTGGCGAGTTTCCCTACGCGCCTCTCCCAACCAGGCTAGACTCACTGTGCCCCTTGATAGGCGGTCCACGGCTGAGTATCATGCATGCTCTCAAACTCGGTCCACGCTCCTGTAAATTGGAGCTCCGAGGAACCCTCTCAAACACTCATCTCCCAAGGGCATCGTACCCTCAATAATCATAACAATAATATTTCAAAAATATATATATATAACATTACATATTTAAAATATATAAACACACACACGTAAGTCTATACATTTCTTTTTAAAACATCCCACTCACTGTGTGGGTATATCACAAGCAGGTGTGTGTATGTGGATTTCCCATATCCCAAAACCTTTTAAAACAAAACATTTATATTTTAAAATCATTTTTAAAACCCTTTTTTTTCCCCAGTGGCTAGACAGAGAAGTCTAAGTCACTCACAGTATTGGGAGAATTGTATACTCCCAAGCGCTCCATGTAGCTTTAACCTCCGGGGCATCGCCACACTCGATTTTTCGGAGCCCTAGTACATGGAAATACACATTAGCATTCATAATTAAATTTATGAATGCACCTATGAGGCTCTAATATGACCTAAAACGATGTATGGAAGTGATTCGGGGTTTAGAAAAGTGTCCGGGAGGTTCCGGGGTAAAATTTGGACACTTGATAAAAAATTACGAAAATGCCCCTAGGGACCCGTGGGCCCCACACTATGGGCCCAGCCCCGCTCGGTTCTGGGCCAGGCAGGCCTGCCCCCCCTGAAGCTGGGCCGGGCCGGGCCTGCCTCTGGGCCCAAAAAGGGCCCCCCATTGTTGATTGGGCCAAAGCCCACTCGGCTTGGGCCCTTTTGGGGCCCAGTCCGGCGCGGGACCTGGGCTGGCGGTCTCTCCCGCGCGGGAGCCGTCCGGCCCCCTCGGGATCCGAGGCATTTCCTAGGTTCTCGAGCCCCTCGGTCCACCGTTTCACGTAAAATTCGAGATGGAGGTTCCTCTCACCGCCCACGACGCGTTTACCGGAGCAGAAACGAGAATCACAAGCTCAAAGTTCCTAAATCTCAAATCTAAACTTAAAATCTAACTAAAAGCTGAACCTAACTTTGAACTTGGATCTCTCTTAGACCAATGCATGGATAAGCGTGAAAACTTAATGGAATGCAGTTCAAGGAGTTAAGAACGACTCACCAAGATCTCGCCTTGAACTGGCGGTCGGTTTGTCTGGATCGGCCAAAAGTCCAAAATTGCTCCAAAGGAGCAGTTGAGAGAAAAGAGAAATGAGAGAAGAGAGAAAAGAGGGAAAATGAGGGGGAGAGCTCATCTCCCCCCTATTTATAGGGGAGCCCGGCACCGGGTCTACTCGGGCCCCGGCCAAACTTTCTCTTCTCTTAAAATCTCTCAAAACTTTAATCCTTGGCCCGATCCACCGACCAATTCACCAATGGACGTCCAATCCATTGGCTATGGACTTAAAGGAGTCCACTTGGAGATTCCATGCATGGTCACCAATCTCATCTTCTAACTACGTCTTGTCTTAAGCCTATCTTCTCATCTGACTTGACACAGCCGGACCGACATATTGTTTAATTTATACGTTATCTAGCACTATTCCGTTCATACGAAAAAGTCATGCTAGGTCCGGGTGTGTCATAATAGGTGACTAACCGCACCTAAACAAAAATGGTTAGTGGCGACTCCGTAATTTTCTTAAATCCCAACCCTCGTCGTTTCGGATAACGTTGCGACACTTTCTATTCCATCCTCTGAGGCTCACCTTCTACAGCTTCCTTTTTCAAGTGAAGAAATTAGAGCTACCATGTTTTCTATTCACAGTGACAAGGCTCCAGGCCCAAATGGCTATACGACTTATTTTTTTTAAATATGCCTGGCACATTGTAGGAGAAAATGTCATCAACGCAATTCAGTATTTCTTTAGAACTACTAGAATGCATAAAGCCATCAATTCCACTATTATCTCACTTGTCCCAAAGATTCCTAATGCCTCTAAAATGACTAATTATAGGTCGATTGCCTGTTGCTATATTATTTACAAGTGTATCACTAAGCTTTTAGTTAATATGCTTAGAAAGTGCTTGAATGGTATCATTAGCTTGAACCAAAGTGCTCTTATGGAAAGGAAAAATAGCTGGAAAATGTCCTTTTAGCTAAGAAATAGTTGCGGGCTATAATAGGAAGAATAAATCTCCTTGATATGCTATCAAAATTGATCTTATAAAGGCTTTTGATTCTCTCAGTTGGGATTTCCTTATCAAGCTTCTTTAAGCCATAAATCTGCCAAATGCTTTCTAAGGTGGATTTCAGCTTGTATAACTACTCTTATGTTCTCGGTCGTTGTTAATAAAGCCTCTTTGGTTTCTTTTCTAGAGCCAAAGGTGTAAGATTAGGAGATCCACTCTTCCTTAATCTCTTCACTTTAGCTATGGAGGTTTTTTCTCAACTTCTTAACCGAGCTGCTTCAAAAAGGGTCTTTTCTTTCCATCCTAAATTGCATCGAATGAAGCTCACTCATTTGGCTTTTGCAGATGACTTACTTATCTTCTCACATGGATCGAATAGATCTATTATGGTTATCATGTCTATACTTCAATATTCCTCTCTCCTTTCCGGTTTGCAAGTCAATAATGCCAAGTGTGACCTGTTTTCAACAAGCATCTCCTCTCACACCCTCTCAGACATTCATAAGATTTCTGGTTTTAGGCCGAGTACTTTTCCAGTTCGATATTTAGGCGTTCCTTTCACAGCCAAGAGACTTAACTCAATATACCAAAAAAAATAGACTTAACTCAAAAGACTGTCTGCCTTTCAATGACAAGATCACAGCTCGAATAAATAGCTGGATAGCCAAACATCTCTCATTTACAGGCAGATTGCAACTCATCCAATATGTTCTCACCAGTATTCATAGTTTCTAGTCTCAGTATTTTATTTTACCTCAGCTAATCATTAAGAAAGTTACCCAAATTTGTGCAGCTTTTTTCTAGAATAATACATCCACTCATGCTAAAGGAGCAAGAGTAAAGTGGAGTGATTTATGCAAACCTAAGGCAGAGGGAGGTTTGGGTTTGAAACAGGCGAAAGAGTGGAATATTGCTTGCTCGTTGAAGAATATTTGGTTGATTTTAACCAAATCTTGTTCACTTTGGATTGCATGGCTGTAAAGCTATACCTTAAAAAACATCTCATTTTGGAATTATCAACCTTCCTTCACTACTAGTTGGAGTTTGAAGAAGTTGTTATCCCTAAAAGTTGTTGCATAGAATACTTTTCGACAGCTTAAAGATGGTTTTAAAACAAACCATGTGTGGTATATCATCAGGCGGAAGAATCCTAAGGTTAGTTGGCATCGACCAATCTGGTTTACTAACAATATTCCAAAGCACTCAGTCATCACATGGATAACTATTTTGGATAGGCTACCCACGAAGGATAGATTGATGAATTGGGGAGTTGTTATGCACAATAATCAATGCTTATTATGTCAGCAATCACAAGAAAACAGAGACCATTTGTTTTTTGGATGTGCTTACTCTAAGAAGTTGTGGGGGAGAGTGCTCAAGTTATGTGGAATCCATAGAGCTCCTTTGGATTGGAGAGTTGAGCTATGGTGGAGCACCAAACATTTTAAAGGCAAGTCATTGCTAGCCTTTATCTGCAGAATTTGTTGGTGTGCTACAATTTATCATCTCTGGCGTGAGAGGAACAATTGACTGCACGAAGAACCTATTCATTCAGTTTTGCAAATTCTTTTGTGTATAGCAAGAGATGTACAACATAGAGTGTACAATTTACAATCTATTGCAGTCGACCCAGTTAATAGAAATCTTTGTAAAAATTGGGGTATATGCGACAGGGTCCTAGTCTCTTAGTAGTTTTTTGTTCTTACAAATTATATAGCTTTTGCTGATTGCTATAGGTTGAACAGAAATGCTTATTGACTGTATAGGTTGTATACTTTCACAGTCCTACCACTGATTGGATAAAATAAAATAGCATTTTATCCCAAAAAAATAGTATCCATTTTTTTCTTATGTAAACTAGACATAATTTAATTTAATTAAACAAATAAATATTATTTTGTTAAGTTTAATGACGATAAACTTATTTTTTTAGTCATATATAATTGTTAAAATAAAAAGAGTTGAAAAATATGATACATAGCACAAGAAAGAAATAAACTACTAGTCTTGAAGTAGGAGTATAATAGTAAAATATCAATTTTGACAGAAAACATTATCCCAACCAAATAAATTAATCTAACATTGACAAATATTGCATCAAACACAGTTTAGTAATCGTTCAGGTTACATGCATATGTTATCTTTGATGGAATTAATCACATAATCTAAGATTAATTCAAATTACCCGAACCAAACACGCCCCAGAGCTTAGAATCATCCTCGCTATTATTGAAAAAGAACATAAGCCTAGTTCTGACCATGTCGCTTTCGACCGGAAATTACCACCATCCGGCATCACCCCTATGACCCAACTCCTCCTAACTAGACGACCTCTGTCTTAAAAACAAAAACGTCGCAAAAAAGAAAGAAGAAAAAGTTTCGTCTCAATTTCGAAGAAGCTTTAAAAGAATTTTCTTTCTTTCTCTCCAATCAATATGTCTCTTGTTATATATTGGATTCTGATTCTGAAACTTTGGATCTTAAAAGCACCAGCGTTGCCAACGGGTTCGCGGACGTAAGTTCGAGAGATTGGCGGTAACAAATGCGGTGGCAGCAGCGCTCCGAAGGACGGATTTGGATGCCACTAATTTCGACGGCGTTCTCAAGGACACTCCAGCCACCTACGTCATATTCGAATTCTTCGCTCACTGGTTAGTACTACTCTTTTAAGTTTACAATTAATTTTAGCTGCGCAGCTACTTTCGAGTTTTGAGATTTTTCGCCTTTTTCTGCTTACGAAGTTAAGATGGTACTATCTAATAAATCTTGAGCTGTAAGCACACAAAAGTACGCGTACTTTTTGGCAATAATATGTGACATTTCTCTGGCTTTGTGTGATTTACTTTGCCGGTGCCCTGCTTGCAGAAATTACAAGGTATTGTATTCTATATTGTTCAGCACTTAGCCGTTTTTCAAATAATTTTGAGCGTCAAATGATTTTTTTTACTTAATTTATCTATTACAATTTTGCAGCCCCGGTACGAAAAAGTGGCAAGGCTTTTCAATGGACCTCATGCTGTGCATCCTGGCGTCGTATTGATGACCAGAGTGGACTGTGCACTAAAGGCATGTATTTTGGCTTCTTTGATACTTGCAGGGGTGCAGCCTTTTTTTTATTTTCCCAATAATTAAGAATTTCATATATATAGTATTATAATTATCATAAGCCCTTGTGCCCAAAACTCTACTATAGACTAATCAGAGCTCAATGTAACTATAGGATATTAATGGATTTATAAGGAAAGAAATAAAACCTTTCATCCCAAGCTGTCCTACGCTATCCAATTGCAATGTAAAGTGCTGTGTAGAGTAGGAATGTAGGCATGTAAGGTGACTGTCACCTTTTAAGTCCATGTATTTAGTTTTGTTGATCTGTTAACTGAATAAAATTTGCATTCTTATTTACCCTTTTGTTTCTGTTGCGGAAAGTATGTTTCTTGTTAACTTTGGTTTCGTTCTTTGGCTTGTTCGGCAGCACAGGTAAATACCAAACCGTGTGATAAATTTTCTGCGAGTCACTGTCCTGTGATGTTGTGGGGTCCTGCTACAAAGTTTATACTATCTGCAGCTGGGTGTGAACCCAACCAAGCAAAAAGTGAAATACGTGTGATTGATGATGGAAAGCCAGCTGAACGCTTGATTAATTGGATCAATAGCCAAATAGGCAGGTATCATGAGGTATCTTCACCCATCACTCATGTATAAGCCAATCAGGCGTGCTTGGCTAGGTATTCTAGAATAGTGAAATACTGGGAGTTCGATAGTTGAATATTTAAATTGGCCTTCAAATTATATTAAAAAGATAAATTGATCTTTAAACTTTTATTTAAGACAATTGATCTCTCAAATTATTATTTTTAGATAATTAAATCCCCTAAGGTTATATTGTATGGAATTCTCAATGGTTATATTTTCTCAAAATAATAATTTGAGAAGGTTAATTGTCTCAAAATAATAATTTAAAGGAATTAATTGTCTCAAATAAAAATTTAGGGATCAATTTATCTTTTTTGATATAGTTTTTAAACTAATTTAGATATTCAACCATATAATAATTGATAGCCAAAGAACTGTGTAGGAAGGCCAGCAAGTTCAGTTCCTATAGTGTTTGGTTACCTTGACTCAAGTCTCCACCTGATTTCAGAAAAATTAAGAATTACTACTCTAATCTGTGGAAAAAGGCTTAAAATTAGTTGTTGGAAGTTTCCCCCGTCAGACCTAAGTCAATATATGTTAGTTATACTAGCTAGAAATCGATTTGTTAGTGTGTGTTTTTTTTTGTTTTTGAATGATTAGGTGGTGAGTGGGTGGGTAGGTTGGGCACGATCGGAACTTTAGCCCACCTTTTGAAGGAAGGCTATGGCAACCATTAGCCTGAGGGAAGTTTTGGATTATAAGTTAATCACATATTCTAGTTAAAAAAATGGCACTTAATTGATCTTATACAGTTATACTGCCGAGTCAATGCCAAAGATCTGGAATTCTCTAGTTCTCATCTGTTTATATACTTCCCTTTCAGCTCATATGGCCTGGATGATGGGAAATTTGAAGAGGTGCAGCTTCCAAAATCAAATTATACATCGAATCCTGGACAGGTCTCTTTTTATCCATCTTCCCATTTGCTTCTTGGAAAATGCAGGTCTAAGGTTATAATTGCATAAGCTTGGGATGATTTTAACTTCTGTTATAATTTGGCTTGTCAAAGATTGCTGGAGTCGCATATAATGTCGTGGAGCCAAATAGTCCAACTTCCTTCGACGTCATTTTAGAAAACAAGGTGCGCAGTTCTCTCTCTCGTTTCAAATTTTCCTCTCTGTGTCTGTCTCGAGTGTGTGGGGTTTCATGCATATATGAGAGATCTCTGGGAACATTTTCGGTCTTTTAAAAATTCCTCAATCCTGATGACTGCAGATGATTAAATGGGCTCGAGCTTTACTCATAAAATTCCATCACATTTTAGTGGCTCGTCATCCTTCCTGGAAGTAAACAAGGATCCTAGCAACTACTCGGCATGTACCCGAGCTGGGGCCTGGCCTTAATTCTATGGTGCTTCCTTTATTTCGTGTTTACTAGAATTACTTGGTACTTGGTAGCGCCATATACCAAGAAGCTTCTGCGTCGTCCAAACTCTAACGCTGAAACATGTTTTATATTTCTATCGATATATGTATCGTAACTGATTTCGTCATGGCTTTTCTTGGAAACTATCGGTATATCTTTTAAGTAACAGTTCGAGTGAAGTGGGCCGTCAAAGCTTCCAACCATTTCCTTTGGAGAAAAGGATTGGTTTTTAGTTACTTGGAAACTAGTATTTGCCCACAGCGGTTGGTAAGGGTTGCACTTTTACTCTCAACAACCAAATTTCTATCCCTAGATCCTAACAAGTTTTAAGTAGGAGGAAAAAAGAGGAGCATCAATATTACTATGTCTTGATTCATATCCATAAATTTCATACTTAGAAATGTTGTGGTCGGAAAAAGTTGGGTTTGAAGTTAAAAAAGTATATTTAGCCATTTGACAATTCGGAAATGTAAAAATATCTAAGTATTAACTTCTTAGGTCGGATAGACTTTTAGGGTCAAAATTAGTTTCTAAACTCAAACCTAAAATGATTTGGTATTACCTAAGATAAATGAGAATTACATCAAATAATGGAGTATTATTCTTATTTCAATGACTGTCCATTTTTCAAGTGACATACTTATATTTTAGATTATTTTTTTCTTAATTTTTCTTTTACCAATATCCTTTGAAGTGAAATGCCAAGAATTTAAGAGTAAATTCTTAAATTTACCGTCAATTTCTTAAATGTTAATTAATCGTATAATAAAATTTAAGTTATATTAACTTTAAAGGCTGATTTGCTAAAATATTAATCCCATGAACATTTTTGTCAAAAAAATAAAAATCATGTGTCTAAAATTAAAAGAATAAGAAATTACAGGGCGCAGTAAAATTAATTGTTTTATTAAAGAAAGTATAAAAGGAAATCATAAACAATCCGGTGTAATTAAACGACGGGTTATTAAAAAACAAAAATAAATTGTACGATTTTCAAAAACGGAAGCGTAAGTTTCACCCTTTCCACCGGAAAGTTCCATCTCCATACTCCACCTACGCCCTAACTCCTCTTAACCAACAGATCTCTCTACATTTTTTCCCCGAATTGGTAATATCCACCAAAAACTTCGCTAGAGAAGCAAGCTTTGATTTCAATTCCGACGAAGCTTCGCAAATAAATAAATAAATAAATACTATATTTAAACAATAAGTTGGTTTTTTTTTCCTTCGTTTCTCTTCGATGTCTCTTGCATATTGCATTCTGATTGTGAACCTTTGGATCTTACGAGCTACGTCGTTGCAAGCGGGATCTCGAACGATACTTCGAGAGATTGGCAGTAACAACAACGGTGGTGGCGGCGGCGGCGGGGGTGATCCAAAGGACTACGCCGTCGAATTGAATGTCACGAATTTCGATGAAGTTCTCAAGGACACTCCGGCTACTTACGTTATAGTCGAGTTCTTCGCTCACTGGTCAGTACTCTTTCAAGTACCGATTCTTAGCTCCGCAACTTTTTTATTTTTTAAAGTAAAGCACAAAAAGGACTTCCTATAGTTCATGCTTCTGTTAAAACTGTTGACCTTGTAAGAAAAATTTCTGAGGTTCTTGCTTGGTGAAAATTGAAACTTTAAATCTGCTGGAAATAGTCTGTCATCTGATTTGCTAATCGTGATGACAATAGGCGTTTCTTTTTGAGTCAATAATGAAGGATAAGCGATTGGCATATTGAATCTTTTTCAGTTGTTATGCATATAATTTCAGTATTGTTTTCTGTAATTGCTGGAATATATATGTAAATTAGAGCGATCACCTTTTGGTAAATTAAATTTCTTTTTGAATTCAATGTCCAAATTTGATCCTTTTCTTTTTTGCTACAACAAAATTGGTCCATTTTGTTATATCTATGTAAAACTTGGATGCTGAGATAGCAATATATGTGTTCCTTTTAATTCAAAGCTTGCCAGCTAGGTTGTTTTCTCTTAAACTATAGGAAATGATAACTTATTATAAATATATCTGTGACATTATAAGGTAATAATGTATAAAATGAATGCATCCAGATGCTGAACTCTTTGGAGTTGCCATGTCGAGGCCCTTTGCTCTTCATGGATAGTTTTACCTTACTCTTTAAGCTCATTAGTTGCAGTGTAGGAGAAGGGTTAGCAAACCAAATGATAATAGATTTTACAGTTAACAGCCTAGGTAGATGTTTTGTGTTGATTTACTAAATAACATATCTAGGTACCATCAATATGATTTTGTTTCTTTATAGTTGCCTTGTTTGCTCAAATATATGTAATTTACAATTGCAAAAAATTTTCCATTTCCATAAGAATGGCACCTATATGTGCACGGGTGGATATGCTTGCATGCAGTGCACTTGCCTGGCTTTGTAAATTTCTGGGCTGCCTAGGTTTAGTGTTATGTAGCTAGTAAGTGAGTTTTGTCTGCCATGCGAATGACGTGATACCATATGACATTCATCTCTTTTCTGTGATTATTACTTTTCAGGTGCCCTGCTTGCAGAAATTACAAGGTATCATATTGTAAAATTTTTTCTTATAATTTTCAATATTTTCATTTCTTATGATTTTTCCTTCTTTATCAACAATTTTGCAGCCTCATTATGAAAAAGTTGCAAGGCTTTTCAATGGACCTGATGCTGTGCATCCTGGTATTGTATTGATGACTAGAGTAGACTGTGCATTAAAGGTATTTTCTTTTTTTCTTTTTTTTTTCTGGATACTTGCAAGGTGCAGCCTTATTGAAATAGTGCTGTAAAAGTAGTCGTGATCTCAATAGTATATATTTTCCTTAGCAGCATAATGATTTAAGATGCAGTTTAAAAGTTGGGATGTAAGAATGTAAAATGCTGTTTTAGTCGATGAATTTAAATTTACAATATATTTTAGCTATGTTTCTGTGATTCTGTTAACTAATTGCTTTAGAAAATGTTGCATTTTTCTTTTGAAAACTTGGGACCTTTCTCTTCAACTCTTGTTTCAGTTTTTGAGAAGTATGTCTTGTTAATTTTACTTTGTTCTTTGACTTGTTTGGCAGCACAGATTAATACCAAACTTTGTGATAAGTTTTCTGTGGGTCACTATCCTATGCTGTTTTGGGGTCCTCCTACAAAGCTCATATCTGCTGGCTGGGAGCCCAATCAAGCGAAAAGTGAAATACATATAATTGATGATGGACGGACAGCTGAACGCTTGCTTAATTGGATCAATAAGCAAATAGGCAGGTATGAGCTATCTTAATCAATCACTTAAGATATAAAGGTGCAGTCTTGATATTGTTATAAAGGCAATCATGAGGGCTTTACCATTCATTATTCTGAAAGAGGCTAAGTGTTTTTTCTAAAACTTGTTCTCTGGTCCTACGTTTTAGAATTGCTCAGTAATTAGTTTGTTGATTTAGCAAATTAAAACAACCTAGGAGCAATTTTGGGAGCTTATTCTTTAAGGGATTAATCTGATACTTGCCTGAGCTTGCTTGATTGCTGCTTTAAGCTTGTGCCAATAATCAAGTTTGGAAACTAAATTGTTGCCATCTTTATTGGTAAATAAAGTTCTACCTCGTCTAAAACTACTTATAGTTTGGTAAAAACATGTAATCTTGTAACTATTGGCACCAGTCATAGGAATCTGTTTTGACAGTTAATAGGATATAAAAGTAAAGTTCAAGATAGCTTGTGGGATTCATCATCCTGGCATAACACATAGGAAAATCATTTATGCTTTGGATGCAGTTGCAGCTTATGCTTATCTACGTAGAACTATGCCGCCATATTATCAGAAATCCTTGAGACTAACTATGATGGAACAGTTTAATGCTGCTAGAAGTATTGTTTTATGTGAAAGTGTGTTTGTGGGAAGGCTAGAAAGTTCACTTCTTGTGAGTTGTGGTTTTCTCCTAATTTCAGAAAAAAATTAAGGATCAATTTCAGTTCAGTTCGAAATGAGGAGATGAAAGAAAAATTAAGAATTACTATAATTTATGGCAAAAATTACAAAAATAACATTGGGAGGTTTCCCCCATCAGACATGGTGGGACCAGTCATTATGTAAGTGCTAGAAAAGGATTTGTCTTGTTTTATTTGTTTGTTTCATGATTATTTGCGGAGGGGGTGGGGGGAGGGAGGTTACGACTGGATTGGAACTTTCAACCATGTTTTGTTTTGAAGGTAGGGTATGACAACCATTTGGTTCTGGGGAAGTTTTGGAGTTCAAAGAAATCTGCTTCTGCTCTCACATATACTTGTAAATTGATTTTACACTGCTATGTTAAACATTTGCACTTATCTTTGAAATTTGATGATTAGCTCTAGAGGTCTATCTGATTCCTACTGCTTATACGCCCTTTCAGCTCATATGGCTTGGATGATGAGAAATTTGAAAATGAACATCTTCCATCAAATATATCGGATCCTGGACAGGTGTTTTCATTATCTCCAAATTGCTTCTTGAAAAAATGCATGTTTTAGGTTGTTAGATTAACTTAGGATTTTAACTTCTCTGTTATTTGGCTTTTGAAAGATTGCTCGAGCTGTGTATGATGTGGAGGAGGCAACAACAAATGCCTTTGACATCATTTTAGAACACAAGGTGAACATTTGTCTTTCTCTTGCATGTGTGTGTGTTTATGTATATGAGGCTGGGAATGTGTCTCTTCTAACGCTCTTCAATATGTGTCCTGCAGATGATTAAATCAGAAACTCGAGCTTCACTCATAAAATTCCTTCAGCTTTTAGTGGCTCATCATCCCTCCAGGAGGTAAAGATCCTACTTCTCACTATGTACCTTGGATTCGCCTTATGTGTTCTTCCTTCATTCTGTGACTAGAATATTTGTATTAGGTGTCGAAAGGGAACTGCAGAAGTACTTGTGAACTTTGATGACTTGTCCCCATCAGATATGTGGTCCTCTGATACACATGAAGTTGCCACCGGTAATGTGAAAGGGGTGCTACACAATTTCCAGATTTGTGGGAAGGAAGTTCCTCGTGGTTATTGGGTAGGTTTAAAAAAAAAAATTATTATTATTTTTTATCTGTCCTCGCTTGTATTTGAAAATGTTGATATTATGTAGTACCATCTAGGCAGGGTTAAACGCTTTTTACTTGCTTTACATGCAATTTTCAGTTGGCTGATGTCAGAACTAGTTCACTAGCTTGGGCGATCTTGAATGTTCGAAAATGACAATTGATGATTGTTACTAGATCTACGTAATTGCTACTCCTATTTCATGTGATCCACCGCCGCTTGATTTATCTAGTCAATGAGAGCATATGTTGACTGATATTTTTCAGCTTTGAGATTGTCAAGTGCTAGCTTCCTTTTAGTTTAAGCTCAATAAAATATTTGTTCTTTTTGGTCCAAGGTGAAATATATTCTTTTGGTAATTGTATCATATCTAGTTTCTTGTCTAATTGTTGCTTTATCCTATTTGGATATTCTTTCTGCAGATGTTCTGTCGCGGCAGCAAGAATGATACAAGAGGCTTTAGGTAATTATTCAAGAATTGTTGCTTTATCCTACTCATGCATTTTTTAAGGTCATCTTTTTCCTTCAAAGGTTTCTCTGGCTCTCTTTTGACGTTGCTTTTGTAGTCAAGGTATTTTACATCTCTAAGGGGGCGTTTGGTTCAAGGTATCTTAGATTATCAGAGTTATGTGATTACCAGGTTATAACATAACCTAGTGCATATTCCATTTCCCGGAATGTGCACAATTTTTGTTTGGTTGAGATTCCCGGAATATAAGATTAACCTGTTTGGTTGGAGGGTATATGTTCTGTTAAAATGGATAGTTTACTATAATGCCCTCAATACAACACTTAAGCTTATTTCTTATTTGTTCAATATATTTCTACAATTGTTGTAATTTTGTTAAGTTTAGTAATTAAACATGACTAACATAAAAATTATTTAAGTAATAAACTTAGTAAAATATTGTATAATTAATTTAATGATTATATAAATTAAGTTAAGTTTAATTATGCTTTTAACAAAAAAGAAATTATGCTTTTAGTTTAATTGAACTAACATATAATTATTAATTTAGTAATTCTATAAGCTAAGTTTAATTATGTTTCTTAATCAAAATAAATTATGCTTAAAAAAATATTGTAATTTATCAATTATATAAGGTTATTAGGGTCTAAAAGTATAAAATACTGAGGGTAAACTAGGAAAAATTTTAAGATAACCTGGTTATCTTACATTACCTAAGAATTTGGAGGTTATATGCTGACGTGGCAGTAATATGATATAACCTTAGCTATCTCATTACTTCCAATCAAATAAGGGTATATAAGATAACAAAGACCAGATAACCGGGGTTATCTTACATAACCCCCAACCAAACAGCCCCTAAGAAGTAAGAACCCATAAAGTAGTAGTGTTCTGCCTGTAGGATCTGTCTGTAGGATATAGCTAAGGTAGTGGAGTAGGGTTTTCATTAGATTGGAGTGCAATTATTGCTGCATATTTGCTGTCATTCATGTTGCCTTGTGACATTCTGTGGTGGACATTAGATGCTGATATGCATTAAAAGGAGGGTTAACTGCAAAAACAATGGTTGAAGTACAACTAATGTTTAACTTGGTAGTTAAACTAAACATTTCTTTAGTTGCTGCCACAATCACCAAACTCTCTTTAATATGCCCATCTAACTGATACTGTTAGATAGGGATGATGATGTGGTTTTCCTAATCATCATGATGAATTTCGCAACATGTGAATGAAACTCAAACTACATGTAGATATCTGTTGCGTTACATGTTTAAATTCTCAAGTTTTTGACCAAGGTTGGCCTATGTGAATAAATTGCTGAACTTCACCCTTAAACCCTTAATTAAAGGCAATTTTAAATTTAAGACTTAGGTGTTGACAAATTTCTTGGAACTAAGAATCAGGCAACAGTCAACAACTTTTTTAAAATTCTTTATTGATCAAATAGTTTTGTTGACACATTGTGTAGAATGAGGAACTTATATCCCTACAGAAATATAGCATTGGGTGTTGGTCAGAGAGAGGAGTATCTATGGGACTGTAGAGATATGGAGGAGGAAAAAAGGAAAGAGAGAGTCAGCACCCCTATATGCTCATTGAACTGCCTCTCAACAAGCTTGTTTTAAGCCTGTTTACGTTCATTTACTAATAAAGTTAGAAGAATTTCTTTACACCAATATGATGTAAAGAAATGATGACCTTGTCATGAAAATTTGTGTTACTCTATGGAACTAGCTGTCTTCCGTAGTTTTTTGTTCTAAGAATTTGTAAAACTGAGAGCACATTTTTCAACAATAGAGCTTTCTTTTATTGTATTTGATTTTGTAATATGTCAGTAATTATTCATATTTGCTTGCAGTTGTGGATTATGGGTCTTAATGCATTCACTCTCTGTGAGGATTGAGGATGGAGAGAGCCAGTTTGCATTTACAGCTATATGTGATTTTATTCACAACTTCTTTATTTGTGAGGAGTGCCGTCAACATTTTTATGGCATGTGTTCAAGGTAAATTTGATTCTGCAGTTAAGTTCTTTTCTTTAATACATCAGTTTATTTCTTCTAATTGCTGGAAATATCCAATTTGCAGTGTCACTAATCCTTTCAAGAAAGCCCGTGACTTTGCCCTCTGGTTGTGGAGAACACACAATAAAGTTAATGAGAGACTAATGAAGGAAGAAGCTTCTCTAAAAACTGGGGATCCCAAGTTCCCAAAGATTATTTGGCCTCCCAGGCAGCTTTGTGCTTCATGCTATCGCACCCAAGGTCCCAAAGATAAAGGAAGCAGTCAGATTGATTGGGACGAGGATGAAGTTTTCAAGTTCTTAATTAGTTATTATGGAAAAACACTTGTATCATTATACAAAGAAAAGGGTCTTCTTGCTGATGATGGGGCCAATGCGTCTCTTGATGACTTGGCGGCCTCAACGAATGCAGTCGTGGTGCCTGTGGGGGCTGCGTTGGCTATTGCTCTTGCTAGCTGTGCATTTGGAGCACTTGCTTGCTACTGGCGTTCTCAGCAGAAGAATCGGAAGTATTACCACCAACTACACTCTTTAAAGAACATATGATAAAATATGTGGATATGAATGCTTTGAAAAAGGTTTATAAGCATTAGAGTGAAAAGAGGGAACAGGGATTAAAGGGATAAAAAGGGTGGGGAGAGGTGTAGAGATAGAGAGGTTTTGATAATTAGGAAGTAACTTTCTTATTTGATTTTCCTTCCACCACTTTTCAGGCCGAGGAGAAGCTGGAATTAAGATTACTAAAACAACAAAAAATCACACACAATGTTTAAGATGCCCAGTCGGATGAAGTCAAAGCTCCAAGTAGAAATCCAGGTTAAAGCCTTATACCAACCGGCCTGCTTGAGGTCCTATTCTTTACCAGTTTTACCAAAGCTCAGCATCATGAAATTCGATTTTGGGTTGTACAGATTTAACATCATCTTAATTTTGAGAAAGAAATGTCATACATCTGTTTTTATACCTTTTTTTTTTCTTTTCCAATTCACATTAGACATGCTGCATGACATGAGTACTGCCATAGACTTTTTGAATTGTACGATAGAAGTGTTGTCCAGTTCCTTTCTTTCGACTAGACTTTTGTTCTCAGTGAAGGTGTATACTAAGTTGAGACTAAGCATATTATATAAACCTCTTTTAAGGGTGGTGATCAAGAAAATATGCTTTAGTTCTTGCCTTTTGATCTGCGACGGTACCATATATTATTTCGAGGTTTTTAGGACAACCCTTTTATGGGAAAATAAGGGACAAGATGACTCACGAAGACCGTATTACTTGGAAAAGTTTTAGGTTACATAGCAGTAGGAAGCCTCTGATAAAGCCAAGGACAAATTTCTGGCTCGTTCATTTCTTCTCATGATGTTACCGACCATACTTAATATCTTCACCTATGCATCAGTTTCTTGATCCCATTTACCCCGCAGAGTCACTTGCTATTGTTTGGTTAAGTTTTAGGAATCCTGAACGTCAGAGAAGTGTGGAAACTGGAGGATCTTAATATCCAGAGCCTCTTCCCTCTCCAAATCACCAAACCCGATAGGGAAATGAGAAATGAATGCAACTAAAATAGCATAAAAAGAGGGGAAAGAACGTTTAAGACAATTATATTCACTTGTATGGTTCATAGACGGTACATTCCTTGGATTTCTATGCTTGAATGTATATTTTCTTTGATTATATACGAATGGGATCTTTCCCAGACTGTACAGTATTTCTATGACAAGCAAAACATGTTTCACGGCTAATACATTACTTCGTCAAACCACAAGTCCTCCTGTATTATCAGCTGAGAGACCAATACTTCCAGCTTTCTGCTAAGAATGGAAATATATCCATTTCCTTGGAAACATAAAACAGAGAAAGTCTCCCAAGAGCAATTTTTTAGTGTAAGGGCTTTTGGTGCACCTATGTTTGCATTCATCCAATGCTAATTATGTGAGGCTGAGGTTGGATGGGATGCTCGGCTTCTTCGTCTGATTCAGTAAATAATGAATCTGGAGTCTCCTAATGATCCAGCAGAAAAGCATTCAATAAGCAAACTATTTTCACTGCTAGAAATATGAATCAAAAGCAACTCACCTGTCGCCTCCTGTGGCGACAAAGGGCTGCCACTCCTTTCGCCAGGACATAGATTGGTAGGATAATTCCAACAGTCCGAAGTAATAACAACTGTAGAATGTAAGAGAATGTTAGATTTATAGTCTATAAAATTAAAGAATTTGATAAGCGTATCTTCAAATACAGGAAAAAAAACTGGTCTTACCATAAACAATGGGAAAGAGTACTCATTTGTTCTACTTAGCATGACAGGGAGAGTATGTCGCAAAATCAAAAGAACCATGAACTGCAGACGAGAAGAATGAAAAATTGGTTTGAGGGCAGTCAGAATGATTGCAATTGAAGAATAAGACAAGTCTCAACCATAGTTTCTGGTTCACCAGAAAAGAATAATGTTAACAGCTACAACTAAATCAGAAACTAAAATCTCAGCTACCTTAGCAAGAGTGATTACAGCATTTGATCTTTATTTGCCATCTATGTGACAAAGATAAAGCATATTTAGCAAAGTGTTTTTATCAGAATGATTAAAAGATAAAGCATAATTGGCATAGTTCTCCTCCCAAATTATGCTATTTGTTTCAAACAGAGAACTTCGTTTAGAGACTGTCAGAAGTTACCACATGCATATATGTACACCCTAAAAAAAAAAAAACATACATACATACACCACGTGGAGGGCAGGATAGAGAGAGAGAGAGAGAGAGAGAGAGAGAGAGAGAGTTACAATTATTGCGACTGTACGGTAACATATCAAGCTTCTTGTAGTTGAAACTGAAAATTCATCATAGCCAGAATCCATTAAGCTATGATCAGTTGAGACCACAGCTATAACGCGAGAACTGTTTAACTCCCTCCTAGTAATCTCCCAGTTTCCCCTGATAAAAAGTATAAAAGGTGCTTATTGATAAAATTCTAGACAAAAATAAAGCACCTCTAAATCTCTTAAACTGACGACATACTTATTAATACCTAACCTATACAAAAGTTACCTCAAATTCATTGGAATACGCCCAATTTGAAACAAGGGAGGTGGAGCAGTATAGCCTGGCTTGAAATGCTGAAATTAGAAGAATTATGATCAGATACTTTTAGTCTAATATAGTGCTAGAGTTAAACCATTCAAAAGAAGAACTTGAGCTCTAGACCCCACCAAAAAATTGGAATTAAAATACAGGAAGAAAAAAGAAAACACTAGAACATCAATGTAAATAAGTAACCTGATGACATATTTCACAGGTAGTGTTTCCCTTCTCATTGCACCATCTTTGTACACATCTGCGATGAGCATACTGTAACGAAGTAGAGGGTGTTACAGAATTTTTTTACCTCTAAACAAATAATTTAGTGGATACAAGAAGATTCTGTTGCAAACTTCCAGAAGTGCAAAATTAATGATTAATGCATATGCAAATTAGGTAAGTTGGCAATCAATCTTGAACTAACCAGACTTTAACGAAACCCTTCCTTAACCTGGCTGTGCTGGAGGTAGGAAAGCATATTTAGAGCTTTCGAATGACCATGTTCTTTAAAAACAAAGTAAAAGTGAGAGAAAATTGGTAGCTATTGCAGCAAAATTGATTTATTTACTAAATAACATTGACATTCTTACAACTAAGGCAATAAACTATAATATGAGCACAAGCAAAAATAGTTTCTTCTTTAAAACTTGAATTCAAGAAGAGAAGTGTGAGATATGTTTTCTCATTAGCCACATTCAGGGAATATGCAGTCTCATAGTTCCTTTGGCTTAATGAATCAATTTTTTGAGTCATATTAGTAGAAAAAGATATTCTATTAACAAATTAAGATAACAAGGAGCACTGGTGCTTCTGAGGGCAGGAATTATTGATTGTAAGATAACTATGCTCTGCAACAAGATCGAATGAAATATTTCAAGGAAAGATTAAATGTGGACTCAAGGACTTAGGATTTATAACTTTGTGCCATCAAAATAACAGTGGTATCACTTGTCAACAAATATTCTTCAAGTGAAGAGACAAACTTCAATGAGAATGTCAAGCTGGCAGTAAATCAAGATTTTATGATGACATATCTCTCTGTGTCAAGTGCTCTATAGAAAGGTCCTGTTGATTGGTTTTATGCAGTTTTGTTTTTTTCTCTTTTAAGTAGTCAAAGAAAGGGAAGAAAAAGAGTAGGTAGTGCCTAGTTGCCTACTGCCCACCCAACAGACAAGATCCAAACTATCTTTAATTTTCTATCCTAACATGTCAACTTGATGTAGGCTCAAAACTAACCTTACATCATCCTTGTTCATGGAAATTTTAGAACAATAAAGAGAACTAATCCACAAAATAGTTTTGCATCCTCAAATTTATACAATAGCTTCAAATAACTAGATACTGATAACGTCTTCAAAGAAGCAGAATCTGAGTGAAAATTCATCACATCATTCACCAAAAGCAGGACAGATCATACATGGTTTCTGGGACTGTTTCGGAAAATATTACATCAAAAACATTTAAAAAAAAAAGGCTTTAAAAGGACAGGCTAAAGAAGCTGAAAACAAAATTGAATATTCTAGAAACTTGAAAACTGCCAGTCAAATAAGTCGCAAACTAACCTTCAAGCTGCCACAACAAGAACAAGGGGTCTCCATATTTGAATCTTCATCCTCATCTTGGCATATCCTACATTCCACAATTTTCCTAGGGGACGATAAATCCACGTTTGGAGAAGAATTGACCACTTTTGCGTCATCAACTGATGATGCGGTCGCCTGCAAAGATCGGTTCCTGCTTTCAATTGCGGCTTCCAAAGTGGATTCTGTCAGCAACCGGTCAACTAGCAATACAAAATGATCCCCCATAGAAAACTTAATAACCAGAATTAACACCACAAGCGAAGAATCCTTTGATCAAGTTCTCTTGTTTACTTTTGCTCCTGCCTCCTGTTTACGAACCTACAAAATGATTAGAAACAATCAAAAAGCTTTTAAATTGAAGTGTTAATAGATTAGTGTAAGCTCATATGAAACTCCACATAACTTTGCAACAGAACCCAGATAAGAGGATCCTGTAAAAGTGCATACAGTAAAGAATGGACAAAGCGACCTCATAGAAAGCTGAGAAGAATTTTGCTCTAACCATTACAGGGAAAGGTGGTATCTTAAGAAAATTTGAACAGAAACGAATGATACAACGTCAAAATCTCAACAGATTGGAGCAAAGAGAAATGTACAGTTATTTATGGGAGAAAGTTAAGAGAGAGAAAAAAAAAAGGGGGAAGAAAACTTTTTTAACAACAAAACAATTCAATGCAACTGCCAAGTGCCAACCAGAAAACCAAACTTATTGGCATAAACCCAATTGACGAAAGTACATCCAAAAACATTCGAAAGTAACAGAAAGAGGTTAGGGAAAGTAGCCCAGAAAAAGGAAAAATATGAGAGTCGAGAGAGAAATTACAAAGGCGGTAGATACCAATCCAAAAAGAGAGAGTACTTTACCAACCCAGGCGAAGCTTAAAGGCAAGAGCATCAATCAGAACAAGAGAAGACAAGGGTCACAACAAAAAGATGAAGAGAAAGGGAATCCAAAAAAGGAAAAAAAAATGGATAGCAAAAAGGAAGAAACTTACACGAAAGGGATCGTTTTTCTTCAAGCAAAGGAACCTTCTTTACTTCCCTCCCTTTGTTTTTGTTAAGATTAAGCTATAGTTTTGAGACGAAGCAAGAGATTGAGTGCCAACGCTGTTGCAAGCTTTCGCCTCTCCTTTTATAGTTGTCTCACAGACGTAGTTTTGAGTTGGGTTTTGTTCAGGCGTGTGCCTCTCCTGGTTTTAGTGTGACGGTAAAGAGAGCGGCAGCGGAAACAGTAAAACAAAGATTAAGGACGGGTTTGGTTGGGGTGATGTTACGTTATCTAGTAATGTGATGTCTGGTAATATGTGTATTTTGTATTTGGTTGGAGAGATGTACATCTTAAATTATCATGTTTGGTTGGTGTGGGAATGTGACATATATGAATAACTATTTTACTAATTTACCATCATTTATATAAAAAGTTTTCTAAACTTTAATTCTAACTAAATTAATACATTTTGAAACTATTAAACAAATCTAATAACAAAAAGTAAATATTGACAAAATCAAAAAATTAACAATAAAAATAATAATTTGATAAATAAGATTTATAATTGACAAATATATAAAGACACAAATAATTTAAAATTCCTTCAATTAAAATTACCAATTGTTTTTTGTTTAAATATAAATATTGTTAAACTAAAAAAGAATACCATTGTTTATTGGTATAATGAGAAATAAGTGAGGGTAAAATAGGAATATTGAAGTTAAAAAGGTGAGACATGTAACATAACCTAAGAGGGGGGTGGTATTCACATTTCCACCCATATTATCATCTCTGTGGTAATCACATGTCCTCTAACACTATTGTTAGAAAAACTAAACGATGATATGTAATTTAACATGATACACATTCCTATAGGACATGTAAGATGTCCCCATCCAAATCCCCTAATTGAGGGGTTAAGTGTACTAATTTTTAAATGAAAATTAATCTCATTTTGCGAAAGGGAGGACTGTGCCCCTGGGGTCGGGGCAGGGCTGGACGGCTCTACCTCTACATTAGCTTCATCGAGCATTTGGCCAATAGACCAAGCTCTCACATTAAAAATTAACCCTTCTTTTTCCCCTTTAAAAGGGGAATTAACCTTTTTTTTATTTTTAACTAATTTGTAATTTCATTGTCAAACAAACATGTTTCCAATAATAACTAGATAGATTATTTTAATTGTAAGGAAAATGCTTAGTTACTTAATTGATTACTGTCTACATCTGCTTACAAGTTTAGACTAAAATCAAATACAGAAGTTGACATGGTCCAAATATTTCTGCTAATGTGATTTGCAAAAATATTGTGCTGATGTACATTCTAAATTGCCGGTTTGGCTTGGTCTCTCTATGAAAGGGTCACATTGTCCTATAAGCTACGAGCCTATGGCAACAAAAATAACATGATGCAACCCAACATTTAACTCAATAATAATTGATATATAATATTTCTTTTTGAAAAGATATAGATTTTCTCTTAATCCCACTTTGATCAAAACAGTTAGAAGTAAACTTGGATAGAATAGGTCTCGGGTTCGAGATCTCTACTCTCCCTCGGTAAATAGACCGTTTTCCTGCTTCTAATATTAAATCTTAAATTAAAAGATAAATCATTCTTCATTTTTCTTATTGTTTCTTTTGATACTATTTGGGAAAATTTTGACATCACAAGAAGTCGACAAACACAATCTGAACCTAATCCGTATATGTCAATTGATGTAGAACCAGTCAAAGATGAATGAAACCATAAAGGCAAATATATCTTATTTTTCTTTATTGTCATCCAATTTTGAACGTTGACATATTCGTCTTTATAATAACTAGTATGCCGATTACTTCCTTGCACTTTCACTTGATTCGGTTAATTGTCCGAAAGTCTAACCAACATTGGGCTGGGCTTCCAAACCTAACCCAATTAAAGCCAGCGGGCTCAATTAGTTTTCGACTTTGGACCCAGAAAATGGCAGACAAAAAGCAATGAGCCGCTTGGGGAGTTGGATCTCAAAAAACGGCCCATTGGCCGACCCGTATTCTCCGCGCCACAAATCAAGCGCGCAATGAGCGGCGAGCACGGCATTCCTGTGTGACACGCGCTTCGCTGCTTTTGATGCCAGATTTTGGGTCCCATCCACCGCACTTGGACTTTTCATGGGAATGGGAGTCAGTAACTCGTCAGAGCGCGGGCTCCTGATTTCCTCTTATCACGTGCCACGATTACCTCACGCGCCAATACAATTATTATACTATATATCGAGAATTCTCTACACACACGAAATTTACACGTTTATGCTGCAGTTGTATTCAAACCGTTGGATTTTACCCATTCTTCAAAGGGATTTGATGGGGATGGGTCCCATTTGAGCTTAACGGAATTGATTGATCCAGTGTAACTGATCCACGTGATAATGATGCTACGCTGCACCTATACACAACAGAACGTCACCATTCCACAAAGATTGTGTGTGTGTGTGTTTTTTTTTTGGCTAATGGGTGTATGCCTGCATTTGTTAAGTCACCTTAATTTAAGGGAAAGTAATCTTATATATATATATAAAAACAATCCCCTTTCCATAAAAGGAAAGCAATTAAATACATATGGTTTATAATTTCGACAAATGACATATCTATTCACTTGCCACATGTACATTCAAATTTCAAATTCAAATTTTAAAATTTCAAAATAATGCACTATTAAATTTCAAAATAAATTAGCCTTTAATTTAGGAAAATTAAAGATTTTGAAATCTTTAATCATAAATATTAATTACCTTTAATTTAGGAAAATTAATTTTAAAAATTCCAATCATAAATATAAATGACCCTTTAATTTAGATAAATTAAAGATTTTAAAAATTTTAATCATAAATATTGACTTATTAACCATTATAAATACTACATCTTCTTCTTACCCTAAACTATAAACTTTTTTTTAGACTCTTCATCTTCTTTTAATCCTAAATCATAAATTTTTTTTAGACCAATTTTCTTTTGAAGGTAATATTGTTTTTTGTTTGTGGTCTCTATTTTGTGTAATTTCTCTTTTTTTTCCCTTAATTCTTTTGTTTTATTTGTTGGTATAGTCTTTTTAAGAAGAGAAATTTTCAAATTAGATCTGTTTGGTTAATTAAGCAGGATCGAGAAGCCTTGCTAGAGAAGAAATAATTGCTTCTACATCCAGAAGAAAGGGAAAGCTTCTCCAATCCCAGCTCCACTGTAAAATTCTTTTGTTCATCTTCTTCAGTTCTATTTGTTTGTTCATCTTCTTTAGTTCTATTTGTCATCTTTTCTCAAAGGTTTGCATTAGTTGTTCCCTATTTCAAAATTATTCTATAATTTTTATGTGTTTTTCCTCAATTTTTGTTGAGGCTTTCTTCAATTTATTTATTCTTTCATAGACTATCTCATCATTGTGCAAAAGCCAAGAATTTTATTTTTATGACATGTCAATGATGGGAACAAATTAGTGTGTGATGAATCCAACTCATTATATTAAGGATTTTTCCAAAGAGTTCAACACCAAAAAGCCGTATCAGAAGACCAACCAGAAGTGGATATTCTTTTGTTGATCGATATTGGATTGTTAATTATTCCTATTGCTATATGGAGTTTGTAAAAGTTGTAGTCCTTATTATGTATAGGATTGGCTAAATGAAGTATATCTTCATATTTTTTTTCGTTCTTATTCTTTGTTTTTTCAATGTTGGTGAATTTTTTTTTGGATGAAATAAATGTTGGTGAATTTTATTTAAAGGAGAAGTTCAAAACGGAGTAAAACGCTCCAATTCTTATGAGATTCTTAAAATTCAATGTGTAATGTAAAACTACCAAAATATAACAAATATTACAATTGCATTCCTCAAATACAAGTCCTTTTTTCCTTATATCCTTTGGCTGCAAGTATAATTTTAAATATTGCTAAACCTATCAAATTTTATGTTTGTTAACCTCTCAAATTTAATATGAAAATGGCTTCCACTGTTTTGAAAATAAAAATTAAAGGAAACTATAACATAAAGTACATTAATATGAAAGAAAAGTTAAAGGAAATATTCTGTTGAAAAAAAGAGCATCCATGCGACTTATATATAAGATACGTAAGCTATAAGATTCCAAGATTTGTAATTTAAGCCTATCTTAATATATTAATTTTGTTTTTTATTATTTATTTTCTTTGTATATTTGTTTTATTCTTCTTCCATTTTTTTTTTCTTTCTCATACTTCATGACTTAATTCTTCTTCCAAGATTTACAATCTGACATTTTGAAGCAATGCCTATTTACTAAAATTAATTAGAAAATTTATGAGTTAATTAGCTAAGTTTTATGAGATACGGGATAAATGATTCTGAGTTTAGTAGTTTTTTCTTTTGCTCAAAGCAATCAATTATTTTGAAAATATATTTTAGATAATCTATTGTTTCAAGTGAATTCTAAAATTTAAAGTTTCTTTCTTCTTCTTTTTTTTCATCTTTTAATTTTATCTCTTAGGCTCTTACCATGAGATGGGATATTCCAATTAATTTTTTTAACTTTTTAAAATTTAACAAACTCAAATTAGAAACTTCATACAATTATTCAAATAAAACATATTATTTTTAATATAGAAGTAGAAGCCCCGTATAAAGCATGGGTTAATCGCCATGTGTCTAGAATTTGGTTTATTTTAGTTAAAAAAAAATTGATATCAATTAATTTAAATTAAAGGATATATTTATTCAAATTCTATTCAAATATTTATATCACATATTTAAGTAATTGGATAATCTTTGATCTTTTGACAATATGAAAAAGTGCCAAATAAAAGAACTAGATTAGTAGTAATTAGAAAATTTAAATTCTATGCAAATGTTCATATCACATCTTATATATATATATATGTATAAAAACAATCCCCTTTAAAGAAATGGAAATAAATTAAATGTAGGTGGTTTAAAATCTTGACAAATGTCCTAGGTCTATGGATGTCACGTGTCCCCCTATTTTCCAAAATTCAAATATGAAATTTCAAATTTCAAATATAAGAAATCTATTAACCATAAATTGAAAGAAAATTGATTCTGATTGCTATCAAATCTTAAATTTGAAGAAAATTGATATTAATTACTATTATGTCATTAATTAGGGCAATTTGGGATAAATTTTGAAATTTGACAATTAATGAGTTAATATTTATGATTTGAAATTTGATTGAGGAGAAAATTCAAAGTAAACAATGCCGAATAATTAATTATGTCATCTATAATTACCATAACAGAACTTGAATTTACCCTTTAATTGAGGAGAAATTTCAAAATAATTTACCCTATAATTAAGGATAAAATTCAAAATAATTCACCCAATCCTATTAAGTGTCCTAGGTCATGAACGCCACATGTCCCCCTATTTTCCAAACTTCAAAAATGAAATTTCAAATTTCAAATATAAAAAACATGTTAACCATAAATTTGGAGAAAATTGATTTGGATTACTATCAAATCTTAAATTTGAAGAAAATTGATATTAATTGTCATTACATCATTAATTATGGTAATTTGGGATAAATTTTGAACTTTGAAAATTAATGAGTTAATATTTATGATTTGAAATTTGATTGAGGACAAAATTATAACTAAGGAAAAAATTCAAAGTAATCAATACTGAATAATTAATTATATCATCTATGATTACCACAAATAGACCTTGAATTAACCATTTAATTGAGGAGAAATTTTAAAATTATTTCACCATTTTATTAAGGAGAAAATTCAAAATAATCAATATCAATTAATTAATTGTATCAAATTCGTTACCATAAACATATCTTACTACCACTATAAATACTGACCCAATTTACAAACTCTAAAATCAGAAAACACCAATTTTTTGAACAATTCTTATTCTGAAGGTAGTTTTTTCCTCCGCCGGCCTCCATCTTTCATTCATTTGAGATTATTTTTTTATTTGTTTAAATTATCTTTTTTCTTAAATTACCATTCCAAATATATATCTTTAAAAATAGTATTGTTTTCTATGCTTTTCTTTTGTTGATATATTTATGAAATTGTTTAACTTATTTTCTGTGTTATAAGCTCAATGAAATTTTTGAGGAGAACGATTGATTTGCTAAGATTTTTTAAAAATGATGTATATGTTGTTTGTGAAATGAAAAGGTTGAATATAAACAATAAAAATCTAATTATGAATATAAAGTTCATTTTAGAGTTTGTAGATGATGAAGATGAAACTAAAAAGAAAATATTTCAAGAATTTAAAAAGTTAAAATAATTTACTATTCTCTTGAAATATTTTCTAGCAATTTTTTATTGTGATATTAAAAGTTTGATTTTAATTTTTATTGATACCTATCTTTATGAATGCCTATGTTCGAATTTAATTTTCTTAGATGACTATCTTTCTGTCAAATGGGTTAAAAGCGAAAAAAATGAATGCCTATTTTTTATTTTAACTTTTTTTGCCATTAAAAATGGGTTAAAAGCAAAAAAAAATCAAATTAATACTATAAAATCCTTTTTTATCATAAAAAAGTTAATTGATTTCATGCATATAGTATGATACATTTATTGTAAATCAAAACGAATAACTCCTAGAGAAAATCAAGGAAATTGTTGTTTTCAACTTTGTATATTGAAAACTCATAATTAAAAAAGTTAACATGCTTTATATTAAGGACAAATTTTACAAATCAAGGAATTCAATTTATTCTAATAGAAAAATCAATATAAGTCAATAAAATAATAGAGACAAAATTCAGAAATCAAGGAATTCAAATTATAGCAAATTGTTAAAACACCATAAAATATATTAATTAACACATGAAAATTAATTTAAACACTTTCTAATGGGCAAACACGTGAATGTTCCATATTTTTTCAAAATGCAAAGAAAAAAAAAGCATTATAGTTTGATATAGTATTATTCCACAATTAAGTTGTATAAAATAAATGATTACTTAGTATTTGTTCCTTTATTAGATGATTTTGTTTTCATTTTCTTCATTTTCTTAGTATTTCCTCCATTTTCTTCAAATTAGTCATTGAACTGATATGACTATTAGATGATTTTGTATTAAGATGAAAATTAATATTTGCAAAAATGAAAGCTTTTGTTTTGCTACAAATAGTAGATCAAAAAAATAATGAAAATTTAATAAAATAACATTAAATTCAACATAAAAGGGCCTTATTTTAGTAAAAAAAAAACAAAATTAGCTTACCAATTTGTTGTATTATGTTTTTACAATTAAATTTTCATTAAATAAATAATTACTTAATTAGTGACTCCTCCAATCAGTCATTAAACTAATATGTTAATCAAATATTAAAATGTATCATACCTCACAAAAGCAAGCCAAAAGAGGTGATGTAGAAAGGTATTAAATTATCATTAAATTGGCAATTTATTGAGATTATGACAATAAATCAGAGAAACCAATTATGGTAATAAATAAAAGAAAATAATAATTTTTATCAAAATTTCATTGAGTTAATTATGGATGATAAAATGGTTAAACGGCTTGAATCAATTTTAACGAAACGGTTTGAATCAATTTTAACCATTGATTGACTTCAATATACATTGATTACCCTTGAATTGACAAAATTTTTAAATACAATCGACTTATCCCATCATCCATAGGTTCTATTAATGAATTTGTGCCAATTGAAAACATTTCTTAAAATTAATACATAAACTTGACTACAAGTTCAACCCCATGTTATGGAAAGAAATAATTTAAAGGGTAAGTTTTAAAATTTAATTAGCTAATAATTATAATAGGATTTTAGTAATTGTAGTATAATTTTAGAGTTGGCACAATTTTATTAGCAGGGCCTATAGATGACATGGTAAACCAGTCTTATACACAATAATATCCAATAATGTATATGTCAACTAATTTTCAAGTAGTAGAAATGATACTCTTTCAAAGAATAAATGTATATATGATGTAATATGATTAATTAATGAAAAAATCAATCTTTTTTGTAATTGGTAAACACAAAAAAATCTAAAAAAATTTAATACAATATAAAAAGTTAGTTTTATTGTAATATTTGTAATCAGTTAATTAATTGTTACTTTGATTCCATATATTTATCCAATACATATAAGGAATGCCAAAAATTACAGCCTACTAACTACAAATAACATGTATATATAAAAAAAATCTATCATTTGTTCAATTACTTTCCATTTAATCCATTATTAAATTAGTCATTAATTGAAATTATGCTACAAAATCAGAGAAAATAGTTGTGGCAATAAATCAGAGAAAAATAATTTTTGAATATATTGGTCAAACGGTTAAAAACAAATATAAAAGATACATAATAAGCATTATTTATCATGAAATTTTAAACAAATTGTAATGATATTATTAATATTATTAAGTAAATTATTTATATTATTGATTTATTTTTATCATTATCTTAACAAGCTATAATGATTTTTTTTATGGAACAAGCCATAATGATCTTTTTAAAGTATTTGATATATACCTAAAATTTAACCAATTGTTTCAAATAATTAATAATTAGTACGTTATTTTAAGTAATCATGGAATATTTAGTCCATATATTTTATCTAATAAACGATAAAGAATTTGCATCAAGAGATAAATAGAATATTATAGATTATTAATAAGACAACAAATATTTTTTTTGAATATTTCATACTAAATTTTCTTTCAATATTTTATTTAAATTTCTTAATTTACTATTTTTAAAAAAATCAAAATATTAAAATAATTATTTTATTTATAAAACATTCCCGGGCCGTGCAACGCACGGGTTCAAAACTAGTTTATAAATGAAGTGGATCCATAAGAAAAAAATTAAAAAGTGTAATTATTGTATGAACAAAAATATCCGTTTTATTTGTTCTCAAATTATTGAACCAAAAATCTTTTTAAAATTTATTTGTTCTCTCATTTATTTTTTTAAAATCTAAAATCCTATCATAATAATTGCCAAAATTTTAGTTTTTTTTTTAAATTTGAGGCTAAACTTTATCATATGCATAAATAGTAAAAAAATAAAAAATAAAAAAAATCTAAAACCCTACCACAATAAATGCCAAAATTTAAAATCTACCCTTAAATAATTAATATTTATAAATTTGAGGCTAAATTTCATCATATGCATAAATAATATAAAAATAAAAAATCTAAAACAAAAAAAAAGTCAAAATTTAAAATTTAACCTTAAATAATTAATTTTTTTAATTTGGAGCTAAATTTTATTACACTCATAAATAATTAAAAAATAAAAATAAAGGATCAAAACTTTTCATATATCTATTTTGAAAATAAAATAAATAAAAAGAACAATAATAAAGGATAAAACTATAATTTAATTATTAAATATAAACCACTTTATATGAAATTCAACAACTAATAAAAAAGAATATTAAATGCTTCCTTTTTAACAATGTTTAACGAATACATCCATACACCGATGACATTTAACTTCTAACATCAAGGCTTTCATCAACCAAAGGGAATTAAATAAAAAAGTAAACTACGCCGCTAGTTGTCTCATGGGGGTCATGCGGTGCAGATGTAACCGCAGATGTATTCTGTTGCGTTTTGTACGTTTGTATATTTCTGTTCCCACAAACATGAAAAAAAAAAAAAAAACACCATTCAAATAAGAGGAGGGCATTTTAGTCCACAAAAGGAAAACTTAGTGAGAACAGGTTCATATATTATATAAATGATTAAGGTTCGGACATCATTTGAGGTCTAGTCTGGCTACCCATGCAATCCTCCTTGTGGGCAAAAAATTAGCAACCCAACTCAACTTTATCGAGAATTAGTCTCCATACTCTTATGTAGGGATGTTTAAGTGAATTAAAAAAATCGATAACCGAGTCGAACCGATAATTTATTTAGGGTTTTGGATTGTTCATATGAAAATTGAATTAACCGAATGAAAATCGAATTGAACTGAATTATCCAAATGAACTAAAATTCAAAAAAATACTTGATTTTATTGATTCAAAATTGAATGATTCAAAATTTTGATAATCTTATTTAAGCTTTTTAAAAGAATAAAAGTCTAAAATTAAATAAATTATAATTATCCAAAAACCCGTAAAAATACTCAAATCGAACCGAATCAAAATATTTAAATATTAATATCCTTAATATCCAAACTGAACCAAACTGTTTGCACCTTTACTTTTACTAGACCTATGGCCCAGGCTACGCCTCGGGCTTTATATTTTTTTTTCAAATTCTCAAATTAAAATCCTTTTAAAACTTAAAAAAAAATAAAAAAAATAAAAAAAATAAAAAAAATGAGAATGTTAATGAAAAGACGACACATGTCCTCTAAAGTTGTAAGAGCTTCAAAATAAAGAATAAGGATCATCTAACCATATCAATTATAGTATCAACCAATAAAAGTTTACCAACTCAAAATAGTTGTTAAAATTTAGCCCATAATTTAAAAAAATAAGATTTAATGGATAAATCCTGAAATTAAGGATGTTAGTAGAGGTAGAGTATTAGTAATTGTAGAAAAACCTTTTTGTTGATAATATTTTATTGGTTGGTCCTATAGATGACTTGATGAGACGAATCATAAAATAATTTCTCTAAAATAAGATTGTATGTTTATATTTATTTTATATATTTTATTATTTTTAAATTATTTTGATGATATAATAGTTGGCTCTATATCTTGTCTTAAAGAACAAAATGAAAAAAAAAAAAAAAACAGATCCACCCATCAGGTAGTATCAAGTACCACTAAAAGAATTTTAGGCCTTATAATATATATGTATATAAAGAAAAAATGAAAACATCAAATCCATGGGCAAAAAATTCCTAAACAAAACAATGAAACCTGCCTCTAAAGAAAACAGATACCACTCGAAAAAGGAATCCTCTGCAAAAAAAAAACAAGAATATACAAAATGAGAAGTTAATGACATAATTTTTTCATGTTTTATGATAACTTCGAATAAGAAAGAAAGAAAAATCAGAGCACAATAACAGAAGGGTAATTAGACACCATTGTATCTTTAAAATGAAAAAAAAAATCCTAATGACACAATGGGAGAAGCAAGAAGATTAATCTAAGCCTAACTTAGCTAAAAATAGAACTAACAGAAATCCAAACAGTAAAAATCGAAAAAAAATCTCAAAAGGTAAAAGGAAAAGATAAAATGAAAAAAAACCATTAAAAATAAAAAAGAAAATGTTGTAAAAAAAAAACTACCTCCAGAACAACCGAACAACTTGTAGCAGTTCTCGCAGCTGAACCTTCAAAAACCTTGGGAAAAAACAAATGGGAGACAAAATCCAAGGAAAACGATATGAAAAGGTAATAGACATAAAGAAAGTAAGAGAAAATGCAAAGGAAAAAGAAAGAAAAACTAACCTCCCAAGCTGCACAAAGAAGAACAAAGAGTAGACCCAAAACCACCAACCCAAAACAGCCAACATATATAAAGAGCTCTCCATCCAAGAAATAAGAAAAATCGGGAAAGTATAGTACCGCGAGAAAAACATCAAATCTGCAGGAAAAGAAACTAAAAAAATTAATATTTTTTTTCCATCTTGATTCAAGACTAAAAACAAAAAAAGACCAATAGTCATGAGCCCATGACCTTCATTCTCCTAACCTACAAACTTATTTGCAATGTCTTTAATTCAAACAAAAAATCCAAAAAAGGGAAAAAAAAAGTAATGCAATGGGGGAAGGTTGCTGGTTCGTGAAATTTCCCCAATTTTCTTTTGAAAAGAGCAAGATATGGGAAGGTAAGGTAAGGTACTGATTCCCAAGCCTTCCTCTCACTTCCTCTTCATTTTATTTTTCTGATTTGATGTTGGAGCCCACCACTTTGAAGGAGACAAAGGATGAAAAGCTTTTCAGAGGAAATATCCAAAAGACTAACTCACTTTTAAGCCAAATTAAAGAATTGAAGGTTATTTTTGTAAATTTAAAATAAATTTATTGATTTAAAAATTAAAATGATACTGTTTTGTCGGCTGAAACACAAAAAAATAAAAAAAATTAAAAGAGCCATCCAATCAGGTGGCGCCAAATGCCCCACAAAGAACTTGGGACCTTATCTTAATATTGAGCTCTCCATCCAAGAAATAAGAAAAATCGAGAAAGTATAGTACCGCGGGAAAAACATCAAATCAGCAGGAAAAGAAACTAAAAAAACCAATATTTTTTTTCCATCTTGATTCAAGACTACAAACAAAAAAGGACCAATAGCCATGAGCCCATGACCTTCAGTCCCCTAACCTACAAACTTATCTGCAATGTCTTTCATCCAAAAAAAATCCAAAAAAGAAAAAAAAAGTAATACAATAGGGGAAGGTTGCTGGTTCGTGAAATTTTTCCAATTTTCTTTTGAAAAGAGTAAGATAGGGGAAGGTAAGGGAATGTACTGATTCCCAAGCCTTCCTCTCACTCCCTCTTCATTTTATTTTTCTGATTTGATGGTGGAGCCCATCACTTTAAAAGGAGACAAAGGATGAAAAGCTTTTCAGATGAAATATCCAAAAGAATAACTCACTTTTCAACCAAATTAAAGAATTGAAGGTTATTTTTGTAAATTTAAAATAAATATATTAATTTAAAGATTAAAACGATGCTGTTTTATCGACTGAAACACAAAAAAATAAAAAAAAAATTAAAAGAACCATCTATTCAGGTGGCGATAAATGCCTTAGAAAGAACTTGGGGCTTCATTTTAATATTGTGTTATTATGTTCTTAAAGCAGAAAAATATGAGGGGAGGGGATAGGTAGAGAAATCAAGGGGGAGCACTTTGCGGAAAGTGAAAAAGAGGAAAAAGAGAAAAAGAAGGAGGGGAAAGTAGTAAATGACAAAATAAGTGGAAGGAAGAAAATCTTAAAAAGGAAGTCCATTTCCTGTAATAATATTTTTATTTCTTTACTTAACCCCCTAAAAAAGGTCTTTTTGCCTCACTATTCCACTGTTGCTAACTACTCCTACTAAGCTCCGCCAGTGTGAAGCCATAAGCTGGTAAGGCTTATAAAGTCTTAAAGCAAAGTAAGGTCGTTTAATAAAATCCCACCCGCCTTTTCAGTTTCCTTCTTCCCATGTGACACTGTCTCTCTCTCTGCCTGCCTCCTCCAAATCAATGCCCCATTAAAAATCTTTATTATTTTACCTTCTTAGATCATATCAAATCATGGGGCTGAAACGTTAAAACAGTTTTCTTTCTGTTTCTTTTCACACTGCCACTGCTGGCTTTGGTTCTTGTTGTATGATCCTGCGGGCTGTCTCTAAGATTTGGCTTTTTCTTGATTTGCCAAATCTTGGAGGACTGTAATGAGTTTCCAGTAAGGTTTACTGAGAGTGGCAAAATGAAGAAGATCATTTTGTTTAGACACTTGGTTTTCTTGCTTATTGTAGGCTATGGATGTTTTTGCTCTGTTCCAGCTTTGGCTCAAAATGGACCACTCAAAGATCCTGTCAAGTTTATTTTTGGTTGGTGTTCAGAATTCTCCATTTATTTGTAGTATAGAATGCGACGTTACTGTTTAAATGTTCATTGCTTTAACCGTTTGTTTGTTTGCTTGCTTGCTTTTCCTTCTATCTGGGGAAAAAATGGAGTTCCTAGTAATGGGATTATGACCTTTTCGAGAATTATACATTCTTTTGCTGAATTAAACCAATTTAATATACTGTGCAGAGTTCATTGCTGGTTTCGAAAAATCTGACCTTTCTTTTATTTTTTACTGGGATCTTAAATTATGTAATTAAGAGAGAGAAAAGGGAAAGAACTTTTCCTGTTATCTCAAATTGTTGAACTTTTAGTGTATGTTTGTTGTGTATGCAGGAGAGCAAAATTTAGGTCCATGGAAGAATGAAATATCTGAGCTAGCAGAAGCCCCGGCACCTTCAAATGATGAGCCTCCAAGCACGCTGGTGTTGGCAGCAAAAAGGACAAATAGGCCGGACATTCTTCGCCATTTCCAGCATTATCACGGTGGGTGGGATATAACCAACAGGCATTACTGGGCGGTAAAGTCTTGGCTCTGTCCTCTCCTTTAGCGTTGTTAGTCTTTAGGTTTATCTGTTTGAATCTGATTGCTTAAGAGATGGTTCATTCTTGGTATTATCGGATATTAAATTGTCATAATGGAGTTTATGAAAATTGTTTGTTTGTGCTTCGGTTAGAATCTATGTCCAATGAGATCAGAAACAGTGGCATGGAAACAGATAATGGTAGGAACGGTTATTGTTCTTGTTAGGAAAAACGCATCATATATTCAAGAAAAAGAAGAAATATAGTGTGTTTGTTCTGTTTTTGTCCTGGATATTCCGATTAACAGAGGTAGGAATGTTATGGCTTGTGGAAAGTAAATATTTATGCAAATAGAATAGATTGAAGATTTCTTAGACGAGCCATGTTCATTGGAAAACAAGGCTTTTGCTATCTATGCTCCACTGAAACAGCCTTAAAGCTGCAATTTGCATGTGAGTTCTTAAGAAACTTTTACTTTAAGATGTTTCAGCGTACAATTTGTACCCAAAGATTGCATTAGACATTGCTTGTTTATGGTTTGCTCCTTTTTGGCTTTCTAAAAATTGTGTGCAACATCTCATATACTTTTAATCAGTGTTTTGATTATCGTGTCTGCAGTCTGTTGGATTTACAGGTGCTGCTGGATTCATTCTTGCTGTCTTGTGGTTTGTTTCTTTTGGCTTAGTTCTTGTAATATATCATTGCTGTGGATGGAGAATAAACATCAAAGGAAACAGATCGGATCAGTCCCAACAGATTTGTTTTATAATGCTCATATTATTCACAAGTGCAGCAGCGTAATATTCCAAACTGAGAACTTTTTATTACTAAGATCACCAGTTATGAGTTTTTTGGTGCTTTCACATTTTATCTACTTAGTATTATGCTTCCTTCCTTTAATAAAATTCATCTTATACTCTTATTGGCCCACCTTGTAATTGAATGTGTGAAATTTATGCACATGTCCTTTCTTGGAAGTAATATACTGACTTCTTTTCTACTAGTTTTTTCTAACGCAAAAATCTTTCACTGAACAGGACCGGATGTATTCTTCTTTCTATTGGACAAGATGAATTTCATGGTGAAGTGTTGCATACATTGAAATATGTTGTAAACCAGTCAGATTACACTGTTGAAATCCTAAAGAATGTTACACAATACCTATCTCTAGCGAAAACCATCAGTGTGGCCCAAGTGTTCCTTCCTTCTGATGTCATGACTGATATCGACAAGTTGAACATAGATCTAAACACAGCAGCGGATACACTTACAGAGAAGACAAGTGAAAACGCTGGAAAAATAAAAAAAGTCCTCAGTGCCGTGTATGATCCTCTAACCATTCAATATTACCTCAGTACTAACTAGCATGCAAATCAAAACATTAATACTCAGTAGGCCAGTTTTAAAATTGTTTTTAGGCGGTTAGCACTGATCGCAGTGGCAGCAGTGATGCTAATTTTGGCTTTGCTTGGTCTTTGTAAGTATCACTAGTAAATGTTGGTGAATGGTGACTTATCGTATATGTTTTTATAAAATCATTTACTTGGCGCTGACCTAATCTGAAACTTGTCTATTATTTTGTTGCAGTGTTGTCCATTCTAGGGCACCGACATTCCATTCACATGTAAGTTCTTTTGGGGCCTGTGGAGTTTCCAATAATGTTTTCCTTTTTCCATCTGCACTTTTGCATCATAAACGATCAATGAAATAAGGTATTAACAAAATTTGTGAGGGATAACATAAACTGATGGAGTTTTTGAAATTCGTAAGGAATATTCCTTTTTATCAAGTATACGATTGCAGCCATAAATTGGAGAGTGGTAACATTGCACCAAAAAACAAATGCTCATTTGGTTCAGTTATATGGTGAATCTGGCCCTTATCTCAATTTGAACACACTTGTTTATCAATTACTGTAAAAAGTGTTTTTCCAAGGTATAGCTACATTTGGAATCTCTTCTTCTTCTTTTTTTCCCATTTTGTTATATGCTTCTTATTGATCACATGGAAATAGAAAACGGAAAACAATGTTCTGAAACTAAACAGTCCCTTGGTTGTTGGTTGTTGACTCTCTTCTTTTAATTATACTACACTGTCACCTCTCTTTCTGACACTCTGAACAAATTGTTGCAGATTCATAGTCAGCGGATGGTTACTAGTAGCTGTTACATTTATTCTTTGTGCAGTTTTCATAATCTTGAACAAGTAAGATGTTAGATTTACGTGGAGAGATTTCTAAACTTTTCCAGCTTATTTGCTTGCTTACAAAAATCTAAAACTGATATGATTTCCTTCATACTGTTTGCATGTTTTAGAAACCTAACATGAAATGCAAGATGCATCAATACCTCTGCATTCAATGCAAGCAATATTCTGTTAAACAAAGCTAACCTTGGGGTTTAAACTTTATTCTTTATTTTTGAATCTTCTTCTCTGCTTGGATTGAATCCAAGTAAAACGATTTTCTATGCCACAAGCCCACTATAGCATTTTGTAGTTGCAGAATAAAACTCACTTGATTTCACATTGCTTTACTCAAAAGAATGCTAAATTTAATAGAATTTGAACCTTTTTGTCAATGTTTGATGTGCAAAATGCCCATGTGGATGTAATTGTCTCATAAATATATGATATTTTCTGTCTTGCAGTGCAATTTCTGACACTTGTTTGGCTATGGAAGAATGGGTGGAAAATCCCCATGCAGAGACTGCTCTCAGCAATATCCTTCCTTGTGTTGATCAAAGAACAACAAACCATACGCTCACTCAGAGCAAACAAGTCATCAATAGTATAGTAAATGTTGTCAATACATATATTTACGCCTTTGCCAACTCGGATCCTTCCCCAGATGACAATCGTTATTACAATCAATCTGGGCCTCCAATGCCTCCTTTATGTTACCCATTTGACTCTCAGCTACAAGAACGCCAGTGTGGGTCTTATGAAGTGTCTATGGCAAATGCTTCTCTGGTATGTCTATCAAATTTGCTGATTTGGTTTCAATTTTTTTCAGAATTCTTTTCTCACGACGACCAATGAATTTTTTTTCTTTTTTCGGAATTCTTTTCTCATAGACATTATTGGATAAAGTTTGATTTTTCCAAAGTGAATAAACAACCCCTTAAAATCTAATAGCTATTTTACTTGTGCTGTGCTGCTGCATTTACCTTCAAGGCTTAGGTGATATATTACATTTTTAGCCGTCTAAAGATCTATGGCTTGTGCATTCAATATGGTGTTGCCATCAGCTTTTGTTATGATATAAATGAATATCATTGCTCCGTATGTTCTGGTAGAAATGGGTTTCAGCTTCAGATGCATCATAATCATGGTTTGAGAAATAAGTACATATTAGGTTTGGTGTGTTTATGAATGGTGAAATTGAGGCATGTTCTGGTAACTACATGCCTAAGACCATGCAGTGTCCAAAAACATCATGATCTACTTATTGTTTGAACTCTTATCTTCCTGGGATATTGAGGAGCTTGTTCCAAAATCTTTTAGGGCAAAGCTAAACCATAAACTTTCAATTAGGCATTTGATTAAGGATGAAAAGTTTGACTGTAACTTAACTCAACGAGGGTCATAGCATGAACTTTCAAATGAATTATTAGTTTCTGCGCTCCTCATTTCAAATCCTGTACTAAAAATAAGGCTCTTATACCTCTGCAAAAAAAAATCCAACTCAATATATTCTTTATTTTTCAGGTTTGGCAAAAGTACACATGCATGGTATCCTCATCTGGGCTATGCACCACTGTGGGAAGGATAACACCTGACAGATTCAGACAGCTGGTGGCAGCAGTTAACGAGAGCTATGCTCTCAAGCACTATACCCCCCCTTTACTTGGCCTGCAAAATTGTGATTTTGTCAGGCAAACATTTCAAAACATCACCTCAAATTACTGCCATCCATTGGAGCATTACCTCAAGATGGTAAATGCAGGATTGGGGTTAATCTCTGTCGGAATCGTGCTCTGTCTAGTTCTCTGGATTCTCTATGCAAACCGCCCCCGAAGGGAGGAAGTGTTTGTGAAACTACCGGTGCCAATAAAATGTATGAGTCGCAAGAACATTTTCAGCCCAAAGAGCAATGAAGATACAACACTATCAAACATGACAAATGGAGTCTAAATTATAAGCGATAAATTAGGTTTAAGTCTTTCATTTTTGTTGTATCCCTATATACCAGGAAAGAAACCAAGGTGGGGCAAAGCGCCATTTTGAGTTGAAAGGGTAATATATATCCCATTTCCTCTTGTTATATTATATATATATATATATATATATATATATATATATAGTTGAATGAACTTGATTCTCTGTCTGCTTAGCTAATCCTTTATTGCCATTGTAGTATAAAATCTAATCTGCCAGACTTTGCTTCCGGAGCTACTGCAACAAGTAATGTCAAATATTTATACTTATATCTTAATTTTGTCCCATAGCAAATCTTCTTATTATCCCTCTTATCTGATATAAGCTTACTTACTTGTTCAGCTTTATGGTAATTTCATGTTAATAAAGTTAATGTTAGATGGAAATATTTTTTTTGTCATCTCAATTGACAATTGATAATCTTAGTTGTGGATTATTATCCCTCTTATCTGATATAAGCTGACTTACTTTTTCAGCTTTATGATAATTTCATGCTAATAAAGTTAATGTTAGATGGAAATATTTTTTTTGTCATCTTAATTGACAATTGGTAATCTTAGTTGTGGATTAATTCGTAATTTTACCTAGCAATTAATGTGGATTAGTTGATAATTTTATCTAACAATTAATGTGGCTCACAAACTTCAATATTGAAAAAATAATTAAAAGACCTAATTTTTGTAACCTATTATCATTTTCACATCAGATTTAACTCATCATCTTACTTTTTTATTTTTATTATTAAATGAGAAATTTTCTTTATTCTTCCTTTAATTTATTTAAGTATTTCTCTATAGAAAATTAATTCTTTTTTCATTGTAAATATCTTTTTTGGCAAAAAAAGAAGAAGAAGGTAATATGTGTTCATAATTATTGTTTTAGTTTAGTCAATATTTTGAAAGAAAACTTCTATTTCAATACAAGTATATTATATATATTTTGTTCTAAATTATAAATAGTCTAATGCAAAATTTTACAATATTGTTATTTCAATGCAAGTATATTATATTTTCTCTAAATTACAAATACTCTAATGTAAAATTTTACAATATTATTCAACGATTTTAAAATAAAATATAAATTTTTATAAAACCCGCAGCGTTCATGCTAATGCTATCCATTTCTTTCCAAACGACAGATTAAACAATCGGGATTTAGCCATCAAGTACATGGTCTGTTTAGTCAAATGGTATTTATATAATGATTTAAGTAGGGTAACTGTGCTCAAGCTGCTTTTAGCAAACTCATAAAGGCATGATTGTATCGGATTGGGTCTTTAAGAAAAACAGAGTAGCTAAGATATGCTCTTCGCCTACAATTTTTGGTCAGAGCAATGTGATAAAATGTAGAAAAGCTAACTAATTTAAAACTCAACAATGAGTCTTGGAATTTCCTGCAAGAAACAACCAAGAATGCATAATCGGAAACCACCAAAACAAAGACTATAACTAAAAAACTAGAAAGAACAGAAAGCAGGGATTTGATTGATATAATACCAAATGTAAAGGGTTCAATTGCATGCAACAAAATTCCCAAACCTTGACAAATCCCTTTGAATTACATCAAATCAATTATCTCTATGTGAGCTAATCAACCATCTGAAACACCAAGCCTTTTTTTAAGCAAACCCCACCGAGAAAAAATTTTGATCATCAAGTAGAAAAGTCAGTCACAGAGATATATCCAGCAACAAATCCTTTGAGAAAAACAGAAGGAAACCATTGTTAATAGCACTAAAATTCACCGTGATCTACTGCCATATGATCAGATGGAGATTCGGCCAATTTCTGTGGCTTCTCCGGCACTGCAAGAACCTCTTGAAGACCATGAACAACAATCGATTCACTGTGAAACAGATCTGGATAAGCAATAGCCACTTCATTGATCAACAAGTTATCCCCAGATTTAGTGACGTTGACTTTAAACCCTTCCAAGTACGTCCCCAGGTCCGTTCCATCATTGAAACCAACCAAATCAGCCCAAGAAAACTTGCATGGAAGAACATGTCTGAAAAAGATGGACGGATACTCGCTGAAATTCCCCGCATAATTGCCCTTCATTTTGATGGCACCATCGAGGGGAGCAAAGAGAGTCAAAGCTTCAGTGTTGGGCTTAAACCCCAGCAGCTGCAAATCAAGAAACGAGGCCATAACAGAGTACCCTCTTGACCTTAAGACCGAACCGGCCTCACCGAATGTATGATCACCGCCGTTTACTGATGGGACGATACAAGTAGCATTAGGCCTTGAAACCCCAAAACTCACGTCGAAAAACTCTTTGATCCCAAAGATTATCAAAGAACCATCATCGAATACAGGAGAGCCATCGATGCGAACACCGTTAAGGGAAACGTAACCGTCAGAAGGAGAAGAGGTGAGGAAGAGGGAGTGGTTGGGGAGGAGAGTGGGAATGGCGGAGGAAGGAGGGAGGGACTGAAGTGATTGGAGAGAGAGCGGCAGGGGAGAGAGGTGGAACTTGAGAAGAGAAAGCGGTGGCTGGCCGTGTTCGACGAAGGCGGGATCGGTGGGGGAGAAGATGGTGAGAGATGAGGATTGGGGAGCCAGGGTTTTGGACAGAAGGTTCAGAGTGAGAGCCATGGAAACGAAGCCGGAGTCCGAAAGGATTTCGGCTGCGTTGAGGAGGGTTTGGGAAGGGAGTGGGGAGGAAAGTGGGAGGAGAGAAAGGAGGATGAGAGCAAGGAGAAACTTGGTCGCCATCCTTGGAGGTTCTTGGAGGTGGTTTTCGAGTTTGTTGCAGTGTCAGAGTGTGAGTATGAAGGGAGGAATATAGGGATCGATGTTAATGTTAATTTTGGCGGGATGGGGTGTGTTTGTTGTGGGGGGGGTGGGTGTTAGACACATGGAACGGTGGGATTGGGCTAGTAGAAACGGGGTTGAGAAATTCGTTAAGCATGCAGGAGTTGATTGTTTTGCGGTATCTTTGAGGATTGTCCAAAAGACGCGCTTCTTTATTGGACAGTATCCACCACGCGCATGCATATCAGCCTACCAGGCTCATAGGAGTAAAAATATGCCACGTAATGATTTTGTATACCAATAATCTCTCCTCTGTTTCACCTTCATGTTTTGAACGATTGGGCCCAAGTTCTTAGCATATATGTTTAAAGTTGGTTGTCAAAGTTTTGATATGTGTTTGACTCAAGAGGGGGTTCGTCCTCCAAAAAATGGGCCTTTCTCTTTGAAGCCACCAACCACCAGAACTCTCCAAATGGATCAGTTCCAGCCCAATTGAAACTTTTTAGAAGTCATATCAGCCCCCCTCTGTCAAAGAAATCATATTAATACTACTGCTATCAAAAATATTTTTCTATGGCCGCCAATTTTCATAACAACAATAATCTTAAGCTTTTCTTAAAAAAAAAAAAGAATTTAAAACAAGCTAAACGTCTGATGGAATTTGAAGATAAGAATACAACCTTGGCTGACTCAATTAAGATGATTTCTTTGAATTTTATTATTATTATTATTATTCCCACTTTAATATCAAGTCAGTTGACTCATTTTGAGTCATTGGATATATGTTTCTTTTTCCTATCATTTACGCGGTTAAGAGAGTTTGTTGGATCCCCAATATTCTATTGAGAAAGAAAAGGACCTGAGAATTGTTTTGTGAGTACATTGTTGTGGTTCTTTTTAAAAGGGGATTACCTTTGCTACAAGTTTCCCGGAAGCATCGTATGATGGGGTGCTGCCAAGAACCAAGTTTTTTTTTTTTTTTTCACAACTTCAAAATAGCAATATACTTTAATTTAATTTATTACCCGGGTATGAAGGTAAATCAATCCTTACACTTTATAAAATATACTTACTTTACAGAACAAGTAGAATTTTGAGTTTAAATATTATGAATGAAGAAAATAGATTTAATAAAAAATTTTCTGTTTAATGATCAATTTCAGATTAATTGAAATCCAACATGATTATGAGATATAGATTAATTTATACCTAAAATATCAATTACAAATAGGTCAAATTTGAATAGTTTTCATTATATAAACTTTATAAAAAAAAAAACGTCAAATGAATCTTTGTTAATTACCATTTTTAACAATAAAGAGATTATAAAAAAAATGTAATATAAAAGAACTTAAAATTTATCTAAGGTATTCACCCATCTCTTTTAAAATTTAAAATTTTCAGCGGTTTGAATTTCTAACCCGATCCAAGCCTGGATAATTTTCTAAGAAACTTTAACGTAAAGCTTTCAAATTCTTCAATTTACAACGAGTAGAATAATAGGAATGGATATATGTTAACCTGGAACCACCATGCTTTTCACATTAAACATGCCGGTGGCTATCTTTTCTTCCAAGTTCTAAGTCCAAGTATTCATTTCATTCTCAGTTTTCTATTTCCCCACTGTAGACGCCTAGACGGCTTCCAGAGTTCAAGCGTTCACGTTTTGCGAGTCGCATCCCTTCCTCGTGTGTTTCTCCTCCAATTTTTCTTTGGTAAGCTGTAGAATCTGTTTTGACACGACAATCCGACCAAAATCATGGAAAATGAAAATCAATTCAATGTCCACGAATTGAATATAACCCTAAGATACGTATCTTCGGCAGCAACAAGATTGACTTTCCGTTTCCCGAGAAGATGCGTAGCAATCCACAAACAAGAAAAAAAAAGAAAAAGGAAGGAAGTATGCTATTGTTCACCGAAATTGTTCCACAATTTATCTTGTTTAATATATTTAAATTAAAATTTTATTGTCATAATAAATATTTTAAAATTTAAGATTCATCACATAAATTCTATTTTTGGAAATTTGTGACAATATTTTAAAAAAAACGCGCAACTTTTCATCTTTGTTTATGGACCACTCACACACTGGCGTGTCTTTATCGATAGACCACATACTCACGAGTCACGACAAATTCTTTTCCGCCCAAAGCAAAAGCAAACAAAAATCACGGCTTGTTGCTATAATTTCCCGAACACTGGCAAAGGAGAAAAAGAATCAAATTTGATAGTAATATAAGATCTTGGTGATCATAGCAAATCTAGAGAAATAAATAAAGAAATAAGTAACAAGAAAGAAGATCTATAATTATAATAGGTTGATTTAAGTGATTTAATATTTATTTTTTTTTAAATAATGTTTTAAATTTAAATTTTATAAATAAAAAAATTATTATTAAAAAAATTTTATCCTTATAATAAATCAATTCAATTAAAAAAAATTAATCTTGAACTAAAAGTATGAAATACCATTAATTAAAAAAAAGTACAAGAAAGAAGAAAGAAGATCGAACAATTCATCCAATGGTTGAGAATATGCGGAGAATCGTGATAAAAGCAAGTCCCATGCCTTTGTTTGCCATTATCTCTTCTCTCCTGTCAAATTAAAATCCTCCGTTGATTTACATTTAAGGAGTATCCCTCGGTCCCATCTAAAAAGGAGAAGCCTACAAAATTATAGTACATTTTAAGACCACCCAACACCGCCATCGATCCTCATCCGTCTATGATTCGATTCCATGCTTGATGGCTTTGGCTGGACTCTTGTTCAGCCCTTCATAGTGTTTTCTTTGCCAACCCCTTGGCCAATGAATTTAGACTTTCTAATTTGACCATCATATCCAACGCCGTACATGTATGATGCATCTCTCTTCTTTTCTTTCCTTGGAACAATTACTCTCAGGTGCAATGGATTATAGATTATTTTGATCGGTGGTTTATTTATTGAAAAAATGTTGTTTTTTATTTTAAAAAAATAATTTTTATTCATTCAAATAAAATTACATTCATCAATCTAATAAAATTGAAAATTACAATAGATTCAAAGATGTCTTCCTCATTTGCTTGAAGATGTAGATCTTGCTTCATGATTTAAGTCATCTTGTTGATTATTTAGAATCTCGAACCTTCTTCATGAGTCTCTAGCACGTCTATTACTCTTTCGCTTTCACTTCGTTGTGTTATTTCCAACCGAAGGCTTTCAACAATGATAAAGAAATGATTGATTCAAAGACTTCCTTAAATGACCCAAAAAATATAAAACAAAATCATCATCATCATATAAGATTAAAAATCTTGAATCTACTATAAACTGAGATAATATAAACTAAAAAAACCAATCTGACTAAAAAAACTAACTGACTGACCAACTCAGATAAAATTGAGACTTAACTACCCAGATCAAAGATCTAGGACTTATTTTAACAAAAAGTAAAGAGACCGAAATATGAAATCAGGTCCCTCCTCCTCCCTGATGATTGAAGTCAAGGAGAATGAGGAGTAAAAAAGAAAAAACTTGAAAGAAAACTGTGAAAAAGAGATAGAGAGAAGGAGAGAGGGGGAAATGTCTAATTATCAAAATTAGATTGAACGATTACTTGTTCAAGGGTTTTATTTAGGAAGCGTTTGGTTGATGTAATCTTATATTTCCTATAGACATAAGATTACCATTACATTACTTAACAATTTGATTCCTTGGTAATATATATATATATATTTTGTATTTGGTTTGTGACATAGATATCTTAGGTTTTTTTGTTTGATTGATATGGGAATTATATATAAGAATGAATATTTTACTAGTTTTCCCTAACTTATATAAAAAGCTTTTTAAATTTGTATTTTAACTAAGTTACATTCTAACTAAATTAACATATTTTGAAGCTGTTAAACAAATTTAACATAAAAAAGTAACCATTAACAAAATAAAAATATTAAATAATTAATATTAAAATAATAATTTGAGAAATAGGATTTGTAATTGACAAATCTATAAAGATACAAATAAACTAAAATTCCTTCCATTAAACCTATCAATTATTTTTTGTTTGAACATAATAAAGAGATAAAAAAAATTAGATTGGTTCCAATTCCGAAATTCTTATTGTGTTCCTTACGCCCTTATGCCTGCCTTTGTCCTTTTCATGTTAATAATTTTTTTTTAAATTTAATTCTTGGTTCTTATTTATACAAATATAACTTTATATTTCTTGATATGTTTCATTTAAATGTAAGTTCTAATGTTTTACTAAAAAAAAAAATTTCTAATGTCTTTAATTTATTCCGTGGCAACTGTCCATGTCTGACACACCCGGACTTAGCATGATTTTTGGTACGAATGGAATAGTGCAAGAGAACGTATGAATTAATTAATATGTCGGTCCGGCTGTGTCAAGTCAGAAGAGAAGATAAGCTTAAGACAAGACGGAGTTGGAAGATGAGATTGGTGACCATGCATGGAAACACCAATGTGGACTTCTTTAAATCCATAGCCAATGAATTGGATGTCCATTGGTGAATTGGTCGGTGGATCGGGCCAATGATTAAAGTTTTAAGAGGTTTAAAAGAGAAGAGAAAGTCTGGCCCGGGATCCGAGTAGACCCGGTGTCGGACTCCCCTATAAATAGGGGGAGGCTAAGCCTCTCCCCCTCATTTTCTCTCTCTCTCTTCTCTCATTTCTCTTTTCTCTCAACTGCTCTTTTGGAGCAATTTTGGACTTTTAGCCGATCCGGACAAACCAATCGCAGGATCAATGCGAGTTCTTGGTAAATTATTCCTAACTCCTTGATCTTCGTTTTTTTAAGTTCTCACGCATCTCCATGCATTGGTCTTGGAGAGATCCAAGCTCAAAGTTAGGTTTAGCTTTTAGTTAGATTTTAAGTTTAGATTCGAGATCTAGGAACTTTGAGCTTGTGATTCTCGTTTCTGCTCTGGTAAACGCGTCGTGGGATGTGAGAGGAATCTCCATCTTGAATTTCACGTCGCACAGTGGACCCGAGGGGCTTGGGAACTGAGGAAAAACCTCGGATCTCGAGGCTACAGAACGGCTCCCACGTAAGAGCCAAGTCTCTCCCGTGCGGGAGAGACCCGCTGGCCAAGTCCCGAGCGGGACATGGCCAATTTGGCCCAACTGCGCTGGTGGGCCATTTTGGGCCCAATCCAAGGGAATGGGCCTTCCGGCCCAAATTTCAGGCTGGGCCTGACCTAACCTTAGGGAAGGCCTGCCTGGCCCAGACTCGGGCCATGGACCCCAGGGGCATTTTAGTAATTTTTCTTCAAATGTCCAATTTTTACCTCGGAACCTCCCGGACACTTTTCGAAGCCCCGAATCACATTCAAGCTCAGTCGTAGGTCATGTTAGAGCCTCATAGGTGCATTCATAAATTTAGTTATGAATGCTAACGTATATTTCCGTGTGCTAGGGCTCCGAGTGAATCGAATGCGGCGATGCTCCGGAGGTTGAGCTACATGGAGCGCTTGAGAGTATAAGATTCTCCTAATACTGTGAATGACCTAGACTTCTCTGTTTAGCCACTGGGGAAAAAGGTTTTAAAAATGATTTTAAAAACATAAATGTTTTCAAAAAGGTTTTGGAATATGGGAAATCCACACACACACACACACACACACTTGTTTGTGATATACCCACACAGTGAATGAGATGTTTTAAAAAGAAATATAAAGACTTATGTGTGTGTGTTTATGTAATTTAAAAATGTATGTTTTATACATATATATATATAATTATGAAATATTATTATTATGAATTTTATGTGTGGAGACCCGGCCCAACCTGCGAGGTATTGTCCTCTTTGGCCCGAAGCCTCACTGTTTTGTCCCACTCAAAAGGCTCCTCACAGTATTGGGCTTTTGTCTCACCATATATATCACATTGAAATCCCATATCCTAACGATGTGGGATTGGAGTATTACAATCACACCCCTTTAAAGGCTTGACGTCCCCGGCAAGCCCAACACACACAGATCCAGGACCACACCAAGCGTTGGGATTCTAGAGGTGGCTTCCACCGCGCTCACGTGATGTAACACTTAGCTCCTAACCCGCCTGGTGCCTGCTTTGATGCCAATTGTGGAGACCAGGCCCAACTTGCGAGGTATTGTCCACTTTGGCCTGAAGCCTTACGGTTTTATCCCACTCAAAAGGCGCCTCACAGTATTGGGCTTGGGTCTCACCATATATATCATATTGAAATCCCATATCCTAACGATGTGGGATTGGAGTATTGCATTAAGGGTGCGACACCCTTGCGAGATGAGTGATTGAAAGGGATACTCCTCGGGATCCAATATGCTGGAGCGTGGGCGAGTTGGAGAAAGCAGGCTAGATTCTCAGCCGTGGACTGCCTATTGAGGGGCACGATGAGATGAGACCTGGTTAGGAGAGGCGCGTAGGGAAGCTCGCCAGGCTCCAGTTCGCTGTGTTCCACCACAACGAGGCACCACCGAAGGAAAAAGGGCTAGAGAGACAGAAAAGAGAAAATATTTTTGAATGAGAAAAGAGATAGCCCTTGGTGCAGTGAGGCATAGGACGATCGACAGGTCGAGCCTCCAGTATAAAAGAGATGCCAGCCCATTTGAGATATATATATATATATATATTTTTTTTTTATTTAAGAGTTTTAAAAAATGGTTCTCAGCAGTAGAACCAGAAAAGAGTTTTCAAAAGGAAAAATATTTATTTTATTTTTATCTTATTTTTATTTTGGATTTCCCTTATTTGCCCTAACCCAGATGGAGATTCTTAGAACCTCTGTCACTCACCTGTATCCAATGTGGATGGATGCAGATTCGCGTACGGAGTCAGATATAGAAAGGAGGCTCACTAGGAGACGTCGGTGGCTTAGACTTAGTGTTTCCGCTGTGTAGGTATTTCATCTAAATTAATCCACTGGTACATCTTTTAAGACCAATTATTTTATTAAATGATTTTTAATTAAAGTTTAAAGGTTTTGCAGTGATAGTATCCATTTATTTACCTTATGGTGCTTCAGGTGCGTAAGCGGTTGACACGTACTTCGAGACAGCGCCATGGTTGCCACGTGGCCGATCTGGGCGAGTTCAGGGCGTGACAATGTCTTACTTACCAAAAATTTTTTCTAATGCCTTTAATTTATTACGTGACAGCTGTTTAGTGCCTTTCAAAATATAAAATACTAATTCAGGTAGTTTAGAGGGTTTTGTCTTCTTTATATTCTAATGCTACATGTTTTCTAATACTATGTTTATGAGCATAGTTATTAAACCTGGACCGACCCGACGGTCGGACCGATTGATTCAGTGACCAGATTTTAGTCCGGGTTGATTAAGCTTTTAGACCGTTTGTGCTTTTAACCCGCTTTGAATCAATAAAACTAAGGTTAACCCGTTAATCCTGCGGGGTTTCAATGAACCGGTTGAGTTAAATATAGATAATTTAAATCGTATTCTAATTTAATTTTTAATAAAAAAAGGGCTAATATAGTCCATTAACATGATAAATAAATAAAAACTAAAAGAAAAATAAGATAAAAGGAAAAATAAATGACTATAAAGTTTAAAGTTTCAATAATTTAATAAAATATAGTTTAATTGCATTACAAATATCTTAATTCTTAATTTATATTATTGTGTAATATCTTATATGTCATAAATTTGAATAGTTTTGTTATACAAGTATTAAAATATACTTTTTATTTAATTTAAAAAATTATTAAATATATAAAAATAATTTTATAATATTTTATTAACTTGACATTGACCCAAATGACCTAACGATTAAACCAATTAATCCGTAACACGGACCCTTGAACAAGTTATTGTCCGAGCTAGTTTTAATAACTATGGTTTTGAGTTTCTATGCTAATAGTAATTATTTTTTTTTTGTAATGCATACTCATATCCATTGTAATGTTATCAATTCTTGTTGAATTAAGTAGATTGAATTCAATGTTCCTTAAATAAAGTCTCAGGTTCGAGTCTTGTGAATAGAGAAAATAGGTTTGGGAGAGCTTTCCTCCATTTAGGTCCGACCGGGCTCGAACAGGATTAGTCGTAGACCATCAAACAGATACGAATATCTGTGATTATACAAAAAAAAAATTCATTGTAATATTAAAATTTAGTACTTTGTTCTCCATATTTCTCTTCTTTTATGCTTTGCCTATTGAATTCCATTTTTTTTTGTTTCCCACTCGGTATCTAGAGCTTCGCTTTGACTAATCCGAGTTCGACCCACGTCACGCATCTGAATATGGTGGGTGAGTCTCCCCACGGGGGGTAACTGCATACGCAAGATCTCAAAACCGATACCTACTTAAGCTAGAACAAGCCGCTTATCACTTCGATCCAACCCCACGTTGGTTGCTTATTGAATTCTTTATAGCTATAGAAAGTCACCAAGTTCAACAAGGGAGCTATAATTTGTTTTCTAATTTTATTTTATTTTATTATACCATTAGCTTAATACAGTGTTTGGATTAAGGGGAAATGAGGGAAATGGAGGGTTAAGGAGGGCCAGAAAGAACCCTCTCCTTGTTTGGATAAAATTTTTTAATTTTTCTCAAGGGAAAGGAAGAGTTCTCACGGCCCTCCAAAATCCTTTAAACTTCAATTTTTCAGGAACCCCAATTTGGGGTGCCAGGGGAGGGATAGAAATTAAAAAAACTTTTAAAATTTATAAAATGTCATAAATATCCTTCATTTTCAATAAGTAGCAACTGACAAAAAGGTTATAATTATAAAATAATATTAAAATACTATCATTTCCTTTCTTTTCCACTGTTTAACCAAATAAGGGTCATCAAGCAACCCTCATTTTCCTCACTAAATTTGATTATCTAAACAAGAGTTGAACCTTTCTTTCCCTACCCTTCCCTTCCCTTCCTTTCCCCTCATTTCCCTTCCCTTACTTTCCCTTTCATTTTTGAATCCAAACATATTGTAAATGTTAATCATATAATTGAATTTCTATACAAATATGAATTGTTTTTGGAGTTTGAAAATAGTGAGTAAATTTTCTACTTTTTTAACATTTAGAATAAAAGTAAATATTAAATGATTAGTTACAAAAACTTCCAATTTCACCAAAATAACTTATTAAATTATTATGATCCCGAAATGAATCAAGGACTTAAATCTAGTTCTTAATTAAACAGACAATTAAATTATATCATAGATAATTTTTAAAATTTCTTTTATTTTTTATTTAATTAAAGATATCCTCGCACCTTATTATCGAGATTAATTTTTTTTTGACTTAGAGAATTAAAAATAAAATCCTTCCGATAAATATATTTATAAAAGATCGAACTTACATTCTCATCATTTTTGGGATAGAGGAAGCGACGAACATGACTTACACTTGTTGGTATAATTTCTTTTGTTTACCAATTTGGCAAGTAGAATCCTTTACTACACTTGACCTAGCCAATTCCACCAATAGATATATAGTATAATAATCTCATGATTCTTATCACACAAAAATTAAAATACGCTAGAGGAGAACTCCTCGCATAGCTTCAAGACTAATTTATTTTTTTATTGTACATAGAACAATAATTGTTAAAATAAATTCGTTACACTTCGAGTTACAAAAACAAACATAATACAATAGACGAAATAGTATTGATCTCCTTTTTACTATGCATAGAATAGTAATGGTAAGAGGAAAACTCAAACAATGTTGACTAGTGAAGGGTTAAAAAATAAACATAATATAACATATGAAATTAAACTATTTTATATAGGAATTTTAAATGTATGTATGATAAATTCAATAAACATTTGAGGTAAAAATTTTAAACATAATATAAAAGCAATAAATTTTTAAAAGGAAAATTTGTGAAAAATGAAAAATTACAGGTTAAATGTATTGTAATTTCTTGTGAAATTCTATATTTATAATAATTTAAAAAGCATTCCAATTAATAATACACTAATATAAAGAAAATTTTTGTAAAAAAAAATACTCTATTTTCAAACTAAATATAATCATTTTTCTCTCTCCATTTCACAAATACAATAAATAGCTTACATAAAATATTTAATACACTTAAAATATAAAAATTATTTTAAAATTATTTAAAATTATTTTTTTCTTTCTTTTTTTTTTACACTACCTATGATCTCTATAACACATTCCTTTAATATAATGGATATAGATACCATACGATATTGTGATTGCACTAGACAGTATTTAATTCAAATAGAATCACTAACCATTAATTTGTTTACATTTAATGCATCCAATTATAATTTTCATTTTCCTGTGCTTTTCCCGTCCAACACTAAATATTTTTCTGAGCCTTCCTCGACCCGACTCCCATTATAAAAACCAAAGGAAGACCACTTACTTTCTCGAGAACCAAACAATCCCGCCTCCTTTTCTCTCCCCAAAAACCCTATCTTCTTCTTCCATTTCCTCCTATCTCTTTCTCTTCCCTGAACCGCAAAAGCCAATTCCCTTATCTATTTCCATTTGGTTTTTCTTTCCCTTTGTTTTTCCTTCATAATAATATCTCAAGCTATTTATCCCATTCCGGTATTCGGATCTCCGAAGGAAAAACAAAAGGAGAAAGAAAACTACCCACCTTACTAACCATTTGATTCAATCTTATCATAAGAAATTTTTTTATTTTTCACAGCTATTCTTATATATTCTTTAATATCCATCAAACCAAAAGATAAAAAATGGCAATTGCTTGGTCTGCAAAGGCTTCTTCTATGGAGGCTTTGTCTCTGTCTCCTCCTATGTCTCCCCCTGTTGTCCTAACGCAAGACGAGCTGAAAAAAATCGCCGCTTACAAGGCCGTCGAGTACGTCGAGTCAGGCATGGTTCTCGGTCTAGGCACGGGTTCGACGGCCAAGCACGCCGTGGATCGAATCGGTGATTTGCTCCGTCAAGGCAAGCTCACCAACATCATAGGAATTCCTACCTCCAAAAAAACTCAAGAACAGGCTCTTTCTTTAGGTATCCCGCTTTCAGATCTCGACAACCATCCAACCGTCGATTTAGCCATCGACGGAGCCGACGAAGTGGACCCACATCTCAATCTCGTCAAAGGCAGGGGTGGGTCCCTCTTAAGAGAGAAAATGATTGAAGCAGCGTGTAAGAAATTTGTCGTCATTGTTGATGAATCGAAGTTGGTTAAGTACTTGGGAGGTAGCGGTCTGGCTATGCCCGTCGAAGTGGTTCCATTCTGTTGGAAAACTACCGCCAAGAAACTCCAAAACTTGTTCGAAGATTCGGGGTGCGTAGCCAAGCTGAGGACCGATTCTAAAGGGGAACCCTTTGTGACGGATAATGCGAATTACATTGTGGATTTGTATTTGAAGAAAGATATTGGGGATTTGCAGGTAGCCAGTGATGCCATGTTGAGGATTACCGGTGTTGTTGAACACGGCATGTTTCTCGACATGGCCACTACTCTTATTGTTGCAGGTGAGCTTGGGGTCACCATCAAGAATAAATAGAAAAACTCAGTCAAACAAAAGATTCTAACTCTTTTTTAGTATTTTAGGGAGCTACTGTTGTAACTGGGGATGGATTTTTGAATTCCTTTCTGGCATATCTATTGATTGATAAAGAAGAGGAGAGTTTCGTCTTCTCAAATTTTTTTTATTTACTTTTTTTGTGGGGGGCAATTTTTAGGGAAGAAACAGTTCAGGAATCATCAGGATTGTAATACAGCAGCAGCTGAACTATGATAACGATGTGCATCAGCTGCTCTTTTCTGATAATTTTAATTTTAATTACTATAAAAATCTGATTACTATTACTAATTTGGATGTTGCAGTCTTCTTGGCACTCTCATCTGATTATTATTATTATTATTATTATTATTTTACAAAAATGATATCTGAAATGAGAAATGAGAGGTGTTTTATGTATTTTAATCAGTTGTAGTTGTAATGTTACTTCAGAACTCAGCAAGATTGTTGCCTTCTGCTGTTCTGCGTCATAGCTTTATAGCAATTTGTCGGTGTGGATATAGTCTTTGAACGACATGGCTTCATTGCCTGTCGGGTGATTACCGTTTTATCTCATGTTAGCCCACTCTTGACTTGTTAATTGGGTACTCGTATTTGAAGACAAAATGAAACTGACTTTGAATTGAGGACTGCAAGCTGTGTCCAGTTTCCGAGCAATTACAATGAATATTAGTTCCATCGTTTTCACAAATCTTTTGAAAGACCAAACCCTGCGTCTTGTGGCTTCCTATGTACTACATTGTAATTCATTTTACTTGAATTGGAGGGAGAGCTAGAAGTTAGAATTCAATTGTTTTGACGGGAATATACGTCAATTTTCTCGTAGTCAAATGTTGCGTGGTTTGTGATTTTGCTTTTCTCAAACTCGATATCTTTGCCGAATAAATTCCAACCCTCAGCCGCCGGAAGTCAAATTTGCTGAGTTTTTGCTTTTTGTTCATGGGTTTTGAAGGAGCTAGCACTTAAGAACCCAGCTCCTCTGATGTCGGTCCTGGAAGAGGGTGGGTGAAACATTGGGCTCGACCCCGAGCCCAAGGTTCTACACTCTAATTCAATACAGCCAGAAGTACCAATAAAATAGCCCAAGGTTCTATAATTTTTATAGTGTTTGAATTTATTTTATCAAGCTTTTTTATCAAATTATGCGGATGAGTTTTGACAAGGATGGGAAATTTCTTTCATTTTTGACATTTTTAGCATAATATGCAGCTCACGTTGTGCAACGTCATCGTTTCGACAATTACCCTAATGGGCTAAATTTTGTTTTAAAGTTCAACGAGTCTTCTTTCATTTTCCACAAGTGGTTTGGGCTCAAAACATTTCACTAATGGAGAGGTAACGGCTGGAGAGTGCACTTTGGGAAGGATTTTGGTCTAAATTTTGTACAAGGTCTTTTGCCAATGGTAAAGCAAGGGTAAGTATCATGTGAAGAGTAATCTTATATATGAGAATGTAAGGGCATCTTTGTTATATCGGATTAGATTGGATAGGATAGGGAAGAAAATTACATGTAATTTGTAGTGTGATATTTATAGTAATACCATACATTTATATTGTGAGGAGGATTATTCGTAAGATGACTTAATCTTCTAAAAATTGAGAGGATTAACTCATTCTATAAATAATCCTTTCCACAATGTAAATGTGTATCATTACTATAAAATTACACTATAAATTATATGTAATTTTCCTTCTCATCCTATCCAATCCAATCCGTTGCAACAAATATGCCCTAATAATGTGAAGGATTATTATTTTATACATTATTGGTGAAAATTTTTAACTCACAAGCCAAGTTACATGACTGACAAGCGTCCTTTCATAAATGTTAATTAATGTAATTAATTAGTTAACGAGATACTTATTCATTATCTAATCTCACTTATGAAGTTAAAACATTTGCACTGACAATATATGGGATAATAATCTAAAAATTTACAATACTAATAGTTTGTGAGATAATAATCCATAAATGACACATAATTTATCCAAAAATGATATGATGTGAAAATAACTTTAGGACAGATTTATGAGATATTCATTGTCAAGAATCCAATTTGATTCTAAATATACAAATTACATGTTATGGGGAAGTGATAAGGCCATATTTAATGTTTATTTAGTGGATGATTTAGATTATGTTTTAGTATTTTTATGGGTAGATTTATATGAAATTCGTAATATTCTCTCATATTTGATTTATATGAAATTCGTGATATTCTCTCATATTTGATTAATTGGCTTATGGATGATGAATTGAATGCGACATGACTTAATTTTGAGATATTTATAAAATGGGAGCTCTAAACTTGAAGCATGGCTTTGTAAATTGAAAATCATGAACGTGATGAATTTAGGTCAAAAGAAATAGAGCTAGTCAATGCATGAAAAAGTCAAAGTAGCAACGACTATAGAGAAGCCATATTGCCACGTAATCTTGTGATATGAAAGTGTGCACATGAAGACTTCACCAAATTGAAGCAAAAATACGGCTAGGCAAAAGACGTCTCCTGCGTCGGAAGTCGTCAACTTTTAGCCAAGTAACAAGGCATAGCAAAGTTAGAGAAGCATGAGAGCAAGGAGTGACGCGATTCAAGTTATGAAGATTGTGGGCTGTGGCAAAGAGTCCAAACTCAATTAGGACTACACTTTATTTATTTTTCAAATAATTTTATGTAACTTATAAATATAAATAGACGTCTTAAGGTTCCTTTAAAATGTTTTGGATATTATATCTTATATCTTATTATATTTTAGGTTATTAATTTCTTGTTTAATCTTATGAATAACTAATTCTCTAATTAGGAGTAATGATATAATTTGTTTGAATTTTTAATTATCTATACATATTTTATTTATTTATGATTGAATTTATTTTTCTTATTCTTAATTCTGAATTTAAATTTAATCATCATAGATTCACAATACGAGATTGTGTAAAGAATTAGGAGATGAGTGTGATCCGTGCATTAGAAAAATAAATATTTTATTATTTATTTTAACTAAAATCAATTAAATTAATAAATATTAGTTTATGTACTTGAAATACTTCCTATTTTGTACCACATTCAATTCTTTGTACTTACACATTAGAACGACCAAGGAAGAAGTTTGCCAAGTCTAATTTGAAAAGCTTTTTTTTTTCTTCAAAATTTTCAAGACTTAAGCATTAAAACAGCTAACATATAATTAGATTTAATTAAATAATCTTATGTATTTTTTTTTACTTCTTTATACCTATAAATAAACCTACTAATATTATAATACTCCCTTCGTCTCTAATTTTTATTCACCATTGACTTACACAATATTTAAGAAAAAAGATCAAAATATGTTGATTTATACTATTATCTTTGTATTTGTATTGTTATTTTGAAGTTTTGTGTAATAATATGATAAAAAATAAAATAGGTATGAAAGTTTAAATATATTTGTTGTTTATTTATAATAAAAAATAAATAAATTGAAACTAAAAAAAATATTAAACAAACCAAAAGGAAGAGAGGAGTGCTGAGGTTGAAGTTGAACCATATGAAAAGATTAGTGATAAAGAGTGATAAGATGTTTAACAAATAAAAAATGCAAAAGGATGAAGAGGCAAGGCCAGTGTATTTTGATATTTGAGAAATGACTAGACATAGAACTAGGGTTTTACAGGTGAGAATGAGATTCCCCAGCTTTATTTTGTCCTTCTGCTTTATATAAATTCGCAGAGTAACAGTGGGTTAGAAATTACAGCAGGGTCTTGTGTGAAATCAATGGCTCCAAAGAACAAACAACCCTACAGTACAAAAGCCTACAGAGTCTGCCAAGTGCCAACAATTATAAGGTACACTACTTTTGCGCGCAGAACATCGATTGCCTCTCAATTCTCTTTCTGAATCACGCAGCAAGGAACTATCGAGCGAGATTGTTTGCAAGAGACTGGCTCGGTTGGATACTATGCAATTCGCTTGCAGAAACTACTTCTCTGTATGTTAGGTGTGCCAATCATTTAGTTGGAAACCAACATGCTTGGTTCTTCTCTTAGGATAGGAATAACGAGTTTACTCCCGTTGAGTAAATATTCTTCCTTGGTCGCTTACAAAGTATGCATGCTTTTGTATCTTCTAATTAGGCCAACAAAACAAAAAAGATACACGTTTTAAGACGAAAGCCGAACAGATATATCCAAGTCCCTTTTTTTTTTTAAATTAAATCTTTCATCAGTACTTATATTAAATTCCAACTAATAATCTAAAATTAAAACATATTTAAATTTAAATAGAAGAAACTCTCTTAAATTTATTTTTTTATTAACAATATTTAAATTCAATATCTTATTTAAGTGACATCGAATTTTTTTCATTGGTTACTTATATACAAGTACTCCCTTTGTCTTATTTTTTTATCTATTATTTCTTTTTAAGAAGATCTAATTTATTTGTCTCTTATCATAAATAAATAATCAATAAATTTTAATTCTCAATTTTACCATTTCTTTTCTTTTATTACTATTACATCTATGTACAAAACCCCAAAAACACTCATAAACATCAAGGATAACAAGATAATTTGACCTAATTCAACCATTTTTTTTTTTAAGTTTGTTAAAGTCAATAGGGAATAAATATAAGAGGAAGGAAAGAGTAGTTTTTAATTGCTTATATATACATCATCTTTAATATTTACATTTTTCCTAATTTTTGGCATGATGTATAATCTCAATGATATGGGAAGCTTTATCAGATTGAATTAATGCATATAATATTAGCATATGATCAATGAGATTCCTCACCCGTGAAGTAGAGGAAACCAGCAAGGTGGATGGTAGAAAGGAAGGCAAAGGTTATCTATTGATGAAGAGGTGGCAGTCCTAAGGGAGTGCATATTATTTTTGATTCTCTTATTAAAATATTAATTAATAAAAGTGTAATATTTTTATGCATAATTACGTGATATACATGTAAAGCTTATCATTTAGAGAGGGTGTTTAGTTCAAGGTATCTTAAATTATTGGGGGCATTTGATTTAAGGTATCTTAAATTATCAGAGTTATGTGATTACCAGGTTATAACATAACCTAGTGCATATTCCCAGAATATACACAATTTCTGTTTGGTTGAGATTCTCGAAATATAAGATTAATTTGTTTGATTGGAGGGTATATTTTCTGTTAAAATAGATAATTTACTATAATGCCCATGTTTACAACACTTAAGCTTATTTCTTATTTGTTCAATATTTTGTACAATTGTTGTAATTTTGTTAAGTTTGATAATTAAACATGACTAACATAAAAATTATTTAAATAATAAACTTAGTAAAATATTATATAATTAATTTAATGATTATGTAAGTTAAGTTTAATTATGCTTTTAACAAAAAAGAAATTATGCTTTTAATTTAATTAAACTAACATATAATTATTAATTTAATAATTATATAAGCTAGGTTTAATTATGTTTCTTAATCAAAATAAATTATGCTTAAAAAATTGTAATTTATCAATTACGTAAGATTATTAGGGTCCAAAATGACAAAAATACTAAGGGTAAAGTAGGAAAGAATTTTAACATAACCTGGTAATCTCACATTACCTAAAAATTTGAAGGTTATGAGATTCCTAATAATTTGCATCAAAAGCTGACGTGTCAGTAATCTTATATTACCTCGGTAATGTGATTACCACAAATCAAACGTAATATTACATTCCAATGTGTACATTACTGGGGTTATGTAAAATAACCCCGAACCAAACGCCTCTGATTTATGTGATCACCAGGTTATAACATAACCTAGTGCATATTTCCCGGAATGTGTACAATTTCTGTTTGGTTGAGATTCCCAGAATATAAGATTAACCTGTTTGGTTGAAGAGTATATTTTATGTTAAAATGGATAGTTTACTATAATACCCTCAATACAACACTTAGGCTTATTTTTTATTTGTTCAATGTTTTGTACAATTGTTGCAATTTTATTAAAGTTTGATAATTAAACATGACTAACATAAAAATTATTTAAGTAATAAATTTAATAAAATATTATATAATTAATTTAATGATTATATAAGTTCAGTTTAATTACGCTTTTAACAAAAAAAAATTATACTTTTAATTTAATTGAACTAATATATAATTAATAATTTAATAATTATATAAGCTGAGTTTAATTTTGTTTCTTAATCAAAGTAAATTATGCTTAAAAAAATTTTAATTTATCAATTACATAAGGTTATTAGGATCCAAAATGAAAAAATACTAAGGGTAAAGTAGAAAAAAATTTTAACATAACCCGATAATCTCACATTACCTAAGAATTTGAAGGTTATGAGATTCTTAGTAATGTACACTAAAAATTGATGTGTCAGTAATCTCACATTATCTCGATAATGTGATTATCACAATCTAAACAAAGTAATATTGAATTCTAATATACACATTACTCATATAGTGTAAAATAACCCTAAATCAAACGTCATACAATAATCCGGGAAAGTTTGCATTGCCGTGCCGTATGCATACAGCCGTATTGACAAGACAAGTTTTCGTTTGTCTACTTGGACAGGAAAAGATATATAAAAACACTGTAATCCGTATATTCAAAAATCAAAACAATAGTTAGGACACATGATACTATAGTATATACTATATGCTTGAAAGTTGAACCTGTCCTAAATCTACCTCTCAGCCTGGCCTAAGATCTCGATGTCGAGAAACCCCATCCGTTCATTTTTGTTCTTATTTTTGTATTTTTAATTGAAAAGATCTCTCCTGATCAGTCCCCTCCCATCCTCGTACCTTTAGCTAGCTAGCTAGCTAGCCTGCTTTCATTTGCTCTAATCTACTCTTTCTCTTTCTGTAAGCAATATCACATGAGAATCAGCAGCAGGCGTCCTTTTTAAAGTGTTTTTTATAAACTTACTTTAGCTAGCTTGGAAAGAGTACAGATGTACGCAAATAAAATAAACATCATGAGCAAAGATTGCTTCTGTTCCTGTGCATGAATATTAGTAATAGAGTTCTCTGGCAGCGCCCTTTTTTTTTTGGTCGAAAGCAGTGCCCTTTTTCTCTGCTATGGGACAAATTATTAGATAAGACATCTTCATCACGTCAATTAGTAAAATTTTGATAATTCAAATATTTTTTATAATTATTAAAATTTTATTATATTAATATTTTAATTTCAAGATTTATTATTTAAATCTCATTTTTTTTAAATTAGAAGTTAAGCCTGTGTTTTAAGTTAGGATTAAATTTTAACAATTATCTTAAATTGTCAAAATTTTATAAATTAATCCTATAACTGCAGTGATGAAAAGATCCTATCTAATAATTTCTTTATAAAAAGGGCAGCTTTACTCCCTCTTTTACGCATCAAAACATAATTTGTGGGTAGTGTTCATTGCAATCTTGTCTCTGCATGATGATGGCCATCACAAAGTTGAAGCCCTAGGCAGTCCTATACGTATCTTTTGTCTAACTTTCGAGACCCCTATGTGTTTTCTTTATGCCTATAAAGTCATTAGTTAGTCTAATTTTTTCTCTCGCTCGCTCTCACAAGATTCTCAGATGATAAGTTTTCATACGTAGAGAGTGGTGTTTTTGAGATTGTTATGAGGGTGGTTGTGGAAGAATTAATGGAGCTCTCTTCAGTCCAGTCCGAGGCAGCGGAGGGCTGTCACTTGGCTGCTGACTCGTTGGTTCAAAAGCTCATCATCAAGCAAAATCCCAGTGAAATATAGAAAGATCGATCGATGTGTTTCTGATCCAACGATGCAGGAGCTGCGTCCAGCTCTACCCTATCACGTCTTGGACTGAAGGGAGCTCCCTAATTTCATTAACAGTTCCCAATGAATTAATTAATTAGTATTTTCATTTCTCTGATTATTATAAGTCAATAACTTCCTATCATATTCTTGCATTTGACTTAGGTAATTAGGTTGTTGTTGTTGCAGAAAAAAGGTCCAAGAATGAAGCAGCCAGAGAGGACAATAATTTGGGGTTCGATCGGTACTTGCCATTGATACAGAGAGCACGAAAGGACGTTAAAGCCAAATAGGCGCCTGGAGCTGGAACTTTCGGCTACCTATTCTTTTGTTTCAAAGTCTCCTCCAAGGTCCTTAGTTTCGAACTTTTTGTTGCTAACAATAATATACAAAATACTTGTAAAAAGTCACTGTTACAATTTACAATTTAATGATGCGTAGTTGGCTTGATTTCCTTACGTTTCTTGAAGGATTATCTCTTTATAGTTGAGTATACCATCTAACAAGTTTGAGCTCACAAACATCCAGAATATCGTATAGATCCATACCGTTGGATGGATCTAAATACTAAGCATTCCCGCAAGTCCAGTGGAAAATGTTTGAAACGAGAAGTCATTCAGTTTGCGTACAAGTTATAGCTTCACCCTGGACTTTGAATGGTCTCTTGCAAGCAGATTCTATTAATTTATCAGAATCTAGCTGCTACTGGATCAACCTGGTATAAATGGGGGACATGGTGTTTCGAGGGAACATCAAAAGAAAGGTGAATCAAATTAAGGAGCTAGCTGTTGTCCAGGGCAAGCATTGCCAAAGAGATATGCTTGTAATTAATAACAAAACATTCTGATTGATTTATGTGTGTGTCTGATTGTATGTAACTATTTCATATCTTATTTGCCAAAAATATTTCAGTCTATGCGGATTCATGGGGAGAAGGATTAATTGCGCACCTTTAGAACAGCAAACTTTTCGAACTAGATTTCAAAGTGAAGATCAAATCGGCAACCCCACTAAACATATGATCATATCCCAAGTTCAGCACTCGAGATATATTACATATATACATATATATATATATATATATTTATATCCAACGTCATAAGCAAGAATCCTAGCTATAACTCAAGAAAATAACCCTATAATGTATATCCTGTAATAATGTTATTCTTTTTTGGATAAATTCTGTACGGCCCTAATATCATTATATGTAGTTCTAAATTACATTTATGGTGGATATGTTAATGCTTCTAAAATGACCATATATGTAATTATAGACTAATAGAGTCATCTCTCTCTCTCTCTCTCTCTCTCTCTCTCTCTCTATATATATATATATATATATAGCAATTTTCATGCCAGTGGGAGGGTAGTTTTTATTTGGCCAAGATGATCCTGCTCAGATTCGAGCTCACCGGTTTGTAATAGTGTCAGCAGAGGTCACGTGGACTTCTTGATTTCTTATGGAAGGCAGATCTGAGATATCTCTGGCCTGAATCTGGAACTTGGCTTAGCTAATACTGCTCTGGAGTCTTGACCAAGGGATTGGAACCATAATTTGAATCGACAAAAGGAAATTGTAGGGTTATATCTACAGAAGAAGCGCTAAAAGAAGAAAGAACATTTTTGTGTGGTATATAGTTGTGTGCTCTGGCATTAACATAAGGCAAAAGAGCTTTTGAATGGGGATACAAAATCAAACTGCATTTGCTGCATGGCCAGCATATACCCAGTTAAGCGTATGGAACAAACAAACAAGTCCATCTTATTTACTCGGATTGCAACCGCAGCAATGCAATGGCACTTTGCGTCCTAAACAATTTACCCAGCAAGATTTTAATGTGCCAAAGACAATGAACAAATCTCTGAAGCTACAAATTTGGCAGCAATTTAAAGTAAATAACAACGTACAGGGACAAAGAAAACAGGGCAAACACATGCTGCCAGAATAAAAGTGCTGAAGCCTCCCTGACTGCATAACCCCTCAAGCTAGAAATAGCGCCCAACAAAATGGCACTTGGCGTAGTGTATTGCAACAGGAGCACAAATCTGTACATTGCATCACCGGCAACTAGAAAATTCAATTTGCTAGCAAGTGCCACAATTCCTATTCCTAACAAAGGAAGCACCAAGAGCCTTGCAACTATTATACCAATAGTGGTTTGTAGTCCAAGCATCGAATCATTTGGACCTTCAGCTAGCATACCACCAAGCATGAGCATCACGGAAGGCACCATAGCACCGCCTAAAATCTCCAAGCTGTCTGTGAGGAAAGATAGGGGAGCATCATATCCGAAGACTAAGGCTTTTAACTGAGGCACCATACCGACAATGATAGCTAATAGAGATGCAAGTGTAGGGGGCTGAAGTATGTGCCGTATTGGAGTTTGTTCAGCAACAATTCTGATCTTTCTCACCATTCTGGGTTCAGCCAAGCACCGAATAGACCTGGGACTGCTGCCCCCAGTCTCTCCACCAGTATCAAGGTCAGGGAAAGTGGTTGCCGAACAACTTGAGATGCTCTTAAAAATCCTGGCGATGAATGGTGTCTTAGAATGTTCATTCTCTTTTTCTTCAATACCTGGCCATTCAGCCTCTATTAGAAGAGGCCTGCTGATGTCATTATGCGGTCTCTGTTCCTCAGTTGGATGATTCCCTTCTTCAACAATCTCACAGACCTCCAACTCATTCCCTTCTTCAACAACCTCATAGAACTCCAACGGTGGCTCCATCATGTGATAAACAAGGGTATAGACAAGGATTACAGCAACCCACTGTGCGAAAGAGACATAGGATATACCTCTCGAATGGCAATGGGGTCCAAAGGGGGAATCAGAGGTGTGACATACAGATCCAACAATAGCAATACTAAGATTTCCTGTATTGCCAAATGCAGTCATAATAATGGTAAATCTCTTGTACTGAGGTGGCGGGCGACATATAAGAACAACCAAAAACCCAAGCAAGCAACCAACAAAAGTACCGATTAACACATTGACAGGAATGAACCACCATTGAGCAATGCTATCAAGAGTAATATTTTCACCCAGTTCAGTAAAAATTAGGCAAGGCAAGAATAGGGCAAAAACAAGCTTGCTTAGGAGCTTAAACGTAGCTCTAGGAGTGATTTGTGTTTTGGGATGTGCAAGAACTAATCCTATAACTGTAAGAGTCAGAAGTTTCATCAAAGGTATTATAGCACTTAACAAATCTTCACCACTAGACTTCATGTCATTCTTATAAATTTCAGCTAAATATCGAATCATCTTTCTTTCCAAGTTCTTCAATATCAAATAACAAAGTTCAAATTCCTTCCTGCAACGTAGAACATAACAAGAATTACACAGCAAAAAAAGTAAAATTCAACACAATCTCGAAATCCCATTAGAGAAAATTGCTGTATAACGTAAATTACACCCAATAGCAAGAGATTGAATGGACTCAAGGGAGCTGGACAAAATGCTGAGAAGATTAAACAAATAAATGAGAACGCAAACAAAAGGGTTTCAATGCATGGTACTCTAATCTAAAAAAATCTCTTAACCGCGCAAAATTCTCCAAAAGTAAGGAACGAAGAAAAAAAGGGTTAGAGCGAGAACTTACTGATCAGAAAAATACGAGAATTCTCGAGAAGAAAATAGAATATAGCCAATAGCGAATCGAAAATTCAAGGAAACAACTCGTGTAGAGATGTAGACGCAGGATCCAGAAATTTTCTATGGAGCCCGATAATTAGAACAAAATGAAAAACGAAAGCAACCACACAACCATATTTAGTGGTTGAAACAAATTGAAATCAACGGGACTTTCTTCTTAGTTTTTACGGGCTAAAAGATTTCCTTTTATCCTACAGATTTTTTGTAACATGGGCTTTCTCGTTTTCTTATCAAGGTTAGCTTCTCGAGTTGCCTGGCTAGTACTCTACTGAAATCTAACTTCGTTAAACAAAAAAGGATGCTTCGTCTTTCTTTTGGACAATTATTTTCGTTAAGAGGTGTAGACGGGCTTTACTCCCTATCGCCCTTGTGAGCCAGGCCCATGCTGGGTTGGTTCCAAGTTCAGGGGTACGATTTTTAGGTAATGGGCTCTCATTTAACCGAATATATCGACCTTGGCTCAGTCCATGCCCTTAGATCTTTCACATGCTCACGTGAATATTGCCGCTATAAGTTTTGTTTTCCAGTTAGGGCAGGAGAAGGTAGGGATGGATATTATTATATTAAGCATATATTTGTTTTGATTAAAATAGTTTAAAATGATAAATTGTTTAATAAGTATTTTTTTAAGCGGTTTTGCGGATTTAGAGTGATTTTTATTTTAAGACATCGGATATCTATTGTCTATTAAAAAATCGTTTAAGCTCCATTAATTTAATATAATTATTTGTTGAAGTACTTGAATTTCATAAATTTTTAAAATTTTGACTTAAACACTAGTGGTTTTAGATGATTTTAGATTTGGATTAAGTTTTTAGATAGATATTCGTTTATCCGCTTAAGCTTAAGTTAAACAGTTATGCGGTGCGAAATTTAAATATTATTAAATGATTTCGATACGAATTTAGATATTAGGTCTAAAATTAAGTGATTTTTTATGTGAATTCGAATAGCAGATAGTTAAACGATTTCGGTTATATAGATAGTGAATACTAATAAGTGGATATTTGAACCATTACCAACCCTAGGAGAAAGTTACCAATTTTGGCTATCTCTATCTTCTGAGGTAAGTTGTCGTTCTTTTTTTTCTAAGGAGATTTAGACACAATTTTTTATGAAATTTGTCGGATTTGTAAATAGTTTATCATTGAAAAATGGGTTGGAACTTGAATCTGAATACCCTTTAACACGAGTCAAAATTCTCATCGCTTATGCCAAATGCCAATGACATCTTGATAATGAGATGTCTTGTATATTACTTAAGATTAAAATGTCGAAATCTTTGTAAATGAAAAATGCTCATGGCAAAACAAAAGTGGCACGCTCTATAATATATCAGATCAAATAAAGAGAAGTAAACCCTTGGCCGTAAAAGAAATATCTGGCTCATCCTTAATCTTGTATCAATTTTCTGTATTTACAAAAGAAAATAAATACACCAAACCCTTCTCCTGAATTCCAAAAAAATAAAAGAAGAAGAAAAAGGTCAACTCTTCTCCCATGTTTATATCATATGAATCCCACCAGCAATAACTTCCTTAGCTATTTCCATCAAATGGAAGAACAAGAAGGCAGCAGATGTGGGCACGCTCAACATTATCAAAGCCAGCATCCCCAAAGCCAAGCTCGGCCTAGTATTCATCAGCTGGGATTGCAAAACACCCAAAACATCACAAATGATCGAATCATATCTCGTGTAATAACGCTTCTCCCACTCCATCCAATCCGTCGGGGGCTCGTAGTTGCGCTCGATCATCTTCATCTCATGTATTCTTTTCCGGAGAACAATCATGTTTTCATCAACAAGTCCTCCGCCACTGCAATTCTGGTGATCGTGTGCCTGATCCCTTCTTCCCATGGCCAAGGTTTTCATCGACATGGCCTTCTTCTGATGATGATGTTGAAGCCATGTTCTTCTCGAGCTACGAAAAGGGTTGAAGGAAGGAGATGATGAACACAGAGATGTTGACTCCATTTTTTCGCTTTCTTTTTGATGTAAATTGAACTTTGAAGGATAAAATCAATAAATCATAAAAATATTTGAAAATCTATGGAGGAAATGCTGTGGTGGGTAACTATATTTATAGTTTGATTGGGGGGTTGGATAAAATATTTTGTGGGACATGTGATTTGGCAATAACTTAGCCAAGAAGGGGTGGCAAAACCGTGTCTTGTAACAGGTGCGGCTGCAATTTGTTTATAGTGTACCGTGCGCGTTTTTCCGGAGTGGATCCGATTATATGATAACACCTGTCACTGTCTGATCGCGACATGTGGCGACTCCGTAAAGAGGTGAGTATTTTATGTAAAAAAAAAATTTCTCCTTAACTTAAGGCCCAATAAACATGGGATCTATGATTGATCCTATTAAAATGTCAAACGAGTAACTTCTATTAAAATCAAATCAATCACCCCAGTAGTAGTAGATCAGTTGATAAGGGCTGTTTTAACTTAACCAAGTGACTCAAGTTCAAATTTTTGGGTACGCAACTGCTTTAAAAACCTGGAAGGGAGAGCTTTGCCGCCCTTGTGGTCCTATCCGGTTCAAATCAGGCTCGAATCTGGATTAGTCAGAACGAAGCTTCGGATACCAAATGGTGAAAAAAACCAAAAAAAAAAATCAAATCAATCTTTCCAATAATTGATTTTTATTTAGGAAAATGTCTTATATACCATCACAGCGTTTTTATGCTCCATAAACCGAGTTAGAAAATTGATAAATGTCTATGTAAAATATATTTCTGAATATTAAGTGATTAAACATATAAGCAGTTGGGTATATATATATATCATTTTTTCTGATACCATATTGTTGAGTTTTAAAAACTTCATTGACAATGCATTGTGTAATAATCCTTTTATTCAAGGGCGTAATACCATGATTGAAGAAACCAATCAATTTGGTTTGGGTTTAACGAGTTATTGATATCAATTTAATTTGTGAATTGACTAGAAAATTTAATAACTTAATTAAATAGTACTAGCTAGTGTGAAATAATTTGCATGTGGGCACACGCACGTTCGTATATAGGAGTATAAGTTAAATTTGAGAAATTATAAATGCATGATTATCAAATTATGCTTATCTAATCATGCTTATCTATACTATTATATTAAAGGAATGTGTTATGGAAGCCATAGGTAGTGCTATGTAGGATAAGAGGAGCGAGAAAAATAATTATAAGTAATTTTAAAATAATTTTTATATTTTACGTGCATTAAATATTTTGTGTCAGTTATTTATTGTATTTGTGGAATGGAGAGAGAAAAATTATTATATTTAGTTTGAAAATAGATTTTATTTTATTTTTTACAAAAATTTTCTTTATATTAGTGTTATTAATTAGAATGCTTTAAATTATTATAAATATTGAATTCCACAAGAAATTATAATACATTTAACCTATAATTTTTCATTTTTCACAAATTTTCTTTTTAAAAAATTACAACCTTTATATTATGTTTGAATTTTTTACCTCAAATGTTTATTAAATTTATCATATGTATATTTAAATTTCTTATATAAAATGGTCCAATTTCATATGTTATATTATATTTATTTTTTAACCCTCCATCAGTCGATATTATTTGAGTTTTCCTATTACCATTGCTATTTTATGCATAGTAAAAAAGAAATCAATACTATTTTGTCTATTGTATTATATTTATTTTTGTAACTCGAAGTAAAACGAATTTGCAATAACAATTGTTGCTCCATGTACAATAAAAAAAATAAATTAGTCCCAAAATTACGCGAGGAAGTTCTTCTATAATGCTCATTTATACTTGTAAATCACTGACAAATTATGTTGCTAAACTCATCAGTTATTGATTTTAATCAAGTTTATTAGGAAAATGGGGATCATATATAAATAAAATATTTGGTTGGTGGAGTTGCCTGATTGTTACATCACCTATTGACTCACAAACCCTAAAGTGATATATATATATATTTTTTTCGATATTGAGAGAATCGGCTTGATTAATTAATGTAATGAAGCCGACGGTAACAGAACAGGTTCTCTGTATCTTCACCTTCATTTAATGTAAAGAAAAGGAAAGGGAGAAAAATAGAGAGACGTAAACGAATATAATACATAGGAAATTTCGTTCTGAATTACTTATAACTAAAGAAATATTGGAAATTTCAACCAAAAAAAAAAGAAAATATTGGAAATTATAAAATTCGCCGACAAAGAATAAAGAGTTGACATGAGTAACTGTATGTTAGTTGATTTAGTTATGACAGCACATGACAAAGTCCAAAAAATTACTAATTAAAAAGGATTTGAAAAATTGGATTAACCTAAAGCTAAACCCTATAAACTATAATTTGACTTTTTGTACACAATTACACTATTATTTGATCAGTATTTAAAAATATAAAGGCCGTCCAAAATTAAGAATTTGATGGGTGCATACACCCAGGCACCACCATCGGACGTGGGATATATATGAGCCTATAAGTATACTAATAATGACTTGGTTTCTATAAAGGCAGAGTATTAATTGAGCTGAAAGGACAGGGTCAGATCATGTGTAGCAAGTGAAGGACTGGGGAAGGCCAACATTATTAAAAAGACTTGTTATTTAAAATATATGTTTTTTGGGGGGCGGGGAAGGGGGTGAAGATTTGAGATTTTCAGTATACGAATAATATATAATAAATACATGTAAATAAAAATAGGAATTTTAAAATTGGGGGGCATAACTGTCATTCATCATTGTTCATTTTTTTTTGGTAGAACAAGATTTCATTGAAATGAGAAAGTTAAAAGCAGGAAGGGGTTAAACCCCTACAAAAGTACCCGTGTAGTCGGATACAGCAGTTTGGGATTGATTCCCTACATTAGTAAGTCTGGGTATTGGATCCTCATATTATCCGCAAGTAAACTAAGATAAATAACATTCATCATTGTTCATAGAACATTAAAAATTACTACTACTACATAGTACTATTAGTATGTAATATGTATAATCAATAATTGGTTAGTTCGAGTGGTTTGACATTTATTTTTTAGATATCGAGTTCGAATCTTGTGAATAAAGAAAACCATTATTTGGAGTTGGAGAACTTTATCCTCATAATGGGTCAATTTGATTCAAAAATGATTAGTTTTGGGACAAAGGCTTAGAGATACCCTTGATTATACAAAAAAAAATTATAATACGTATATATTTGTTTCATTTGATCACAATTTTTAGATATGTCTTATTTATTCTTGTCGGGGATTAAATTAAAGACTTACCTTTTTTCAAAGAATATATTAAGATATTTCATCCACAATATTCTTTCAACAATATTCATTCTCTTATTACAATAAAGAATTATATAGACGTTTGTTTGTTGTAGTCTAAATTTTAGTACTTGTTTACTTATGATGCCATTATTGTAGGTGAAACATTTTTTGATTAGATTGATGAAAAAGAAAAAACAGAAAGAAAAATAGTCTTAGAAGCATCATTTGTTAAGCTAGAGTTGGGTGTACGTGTTTAGCAAGTGTGAGATTTAAGAGATGATCACATGATTCACCAAACAATGATATACTAACTTATAAGCAACAAAGACACGACGGCATACAAGTCTTGCTTACAAGCCAGAAGAACGACGACGTGGGCGTGACCGCGTCTATGAGTGACAACTGGCTAGCTACTGCTGCATCACGAAATTATTCATCTTTAGCAATCAAACATTTTTGCTACACACATTACAGTCTTAACCATTAGAATTTTTGAACAAATTTTTACTTCAAATAATCAAACCAAAAGCTATATAACTTCAGAAATTAAGATGATATATTGATATATATGCATATATATATATATATATATATATACACACACACAATAAATAAATAAATAAATTAGCTCCTAAAATGCTTGCTGTCAAAGTGACAAAGTGAATTCTCATCAAAACCCTTTTATCATAGCGATGAGCTGAAACAAAACCACGGCCGATGACGTTGATACGCTAAACAGAAGAAGAGCTCCCATTCCCAAGGCCACGCCTGGCCTTGCTTCCATTAGTTTGGTTTGCAAATAACCTACTGCTTCAAAAACATCAGCATCATAATTTGCTTTCTTGTATTCCTTCTCCCACTCCATCCAATGCTGAGGAGGCTCGTATCTCTTCTCCAACATGCTCCTCTCTTGAATCCGCTTTCTTAACACCACCATGTTCTCGTCGACAAGCTTGCCACCAAAGTCGTGACTATGTGCATCTCTTTTCGACGCCAATATTTGGATAGTGCTTAGCCTTTTGGCTCCTCCGAAACCCTTTTCCCGGCTCACCGAGTCTCCGGAGAATGGACGTGGGGGAAGAGCTGGAGCTACGGAACAAAGAGAAGAAGTCGTTTCCATGGTCATTGGACCGCTGAACAAGTTGCAAAAGTTGTTACAATTAATAATTTGATGATAAGAGTAATAAACAAAAAAAAATGATGATAGATTAATGGGGGAATGTTTATGCCAAGATGGAGTATTTATAGACAAGGTGGGTTATTGACACGTGGCCGAAAATGTACAAAATGTTTGATTTCGTAGAAACTTGAAGGTTGGCCCCGCAGAAAGACATAGCGTGTGGTGTGGAGGTGAAAAGTGGGAACTATCTCAAGGTTTTAATAGAAAGATTCTAGAATATAATATATAATAATAATATAATAGTAATAAAAACTGGGAAATTGTATCGTACTGTAGAGGGCGGCAATCCTACCGCGTGAATAATAATTTGATAAGGACTTTTTCAGTTTTTTTAATCTTATAATATTTATTTATTAGGATCACGGATACTATTAAATTGTATTTAGATACTATTTCTTTGGCACATCTACGGCATGGCATTCGCATCCATCAACTTTAACATAGTAATTAAATAAAATTTAAAAGTTTTTCAATTAACTTGTTTGGTTGACGCGTGTCACACACTACAGGGCGGACATTGCTTGCGGGCTGCTGCCGCCGCCGCCGCCGCCCTCTCCACCGGCATCGAGCATTTTATTCCGAAGTTCCATAATTAAATGGTGACCGGAAAGTTGATTTGGCTAGAGTCGCTCTACACAAGCGGACCAAATTAATATAACTAGGCCAATTAACTCAAAAAATTTGAAAAAAAGAAAAGAAAAAGGAAAAACAGTTATAAAGTTAATGATCAATCGTTTTTTAGTACTAGCACTTTAGCCAGTCCATTATGGATTATGGTTATGAAAAGTTTCAGGTCCGTCCAACAGTGACCTGTTCTTTGGAAACCTCGCTTGATTGGGTCAAGTTTGAGTCTGAACTTGTACCTGACCCAACCAAGCCTAATGGCAATACCTTACCTGCTAACTATAAGCTGCCAAGAAAATAATATGAAGCACATAAATTCAGCTCAGGGTAATTAATATGCATGAATAATTGAAACGATAACGGAAGTGCCTAGTCAACAACAAACCGATAGACATCTACAACCCTCAAATCTAGAGATGAGACTATTCTGATATGCTGAAGATAACAGATAATGCTGGACCACGATGTTCTCTCAATCAGAAATACCGGACTCGGGACCACGTCCAAGCGAAAAGGTCTCGGCATTTTGCACGTCCGAGCCTCATTTCATGAACAAATATTCAGGAGCTCGCAACTTGTCTTGCTTAGTTCATACGGAACAGCTCAACGGCACAAAGGCATCTCCAACCCATCACATCAAATTTTACATTATTTTTGTGTAAAAAAAGAATATTCTTAGAATATTCTAACATCAAATTTTGTTCCACTTTAATGTTTTACACCATTTTTTACATCAATCATATTATAATATAACATCTACTATTTAACTTAATATAATTATCTAAATAATTATTTAAACAATTAAATTAATCTATATGTAATTATAACAATATATTTTATTAATTAAAAATAATAATATTAAATAATATTAAATATTTTTCTCATGAATTATTTAATCATATGTTATTATTAATAACAGTTAACATTATGTCACAAATAATTAATAAAAATATTATTTCATATAATTTACGAAATTAAAATATAATCAATAAAAAAGATTACATTTTTGTTTTATATTTAACATCTAATTTTCTGAACTACTAAATCGCTCCCATAAATGTTCAATTAGTGCATTACGGAGAGCGAAGTGAGCTTCTTTATCTTTGATTTGTCTATGCCGAGCGAGAAATTCTTGAAATCAGTTTGTTTCATCTCTTACCATCTCAACATCAGGGGCTGGTGCTTCCCTCCAATTTTGAATGTCTGAATGCATATCACGTTCATCCTCAATAATCATATTATGCATTATGATACATGCTGACATTATATCATGCAATACCCGTTTGTTCCAAAAACGCGCCAGCCCTTTAAAGATTGCAAACCGTGATTGAAGCAATCCGAATGCACGCTCTACATCCTTTCTACAGGCTTCTTGCATCGTCGCAAATAACTTTTTTTTTGGACCTCGAGGATCATGAATGGTTTGCACAAGAGTAGACCATTTAGGATATATGCCATCGGCTAAATAATAACCTGTGTTGTACTCCTTTCCTTGAATGACATAATTAGCCAGAGGTGCTATACCGTCAGCAAGGTTTGCAAACAAGTGGGATGCCTCCAACACATTGATGTCATTGTTTGAACCTGGCATACCAAAATGTGCATGCCATATCCATAAATCATAATAAGCTACAGCCTCAAGAATAATAGTTGGTGATCCACTTCTTCCATTGTATTGTCCTGCCCAAGCCGTTGGACAGTTTTTCCAAGTCCAATGCATACAATCTAAACTTCTTAACATTCCAGGAAAGCCACGTAACTCACCAATTTCAAGCAGCCTTGCAACATCATTAGCGTTAGGTGCTCTCAGATAACGTTCTCCAAAGACCTCTACAACAGCACGACAAAATTTCTTCATGCTTTCAATTGCAGTTGATTCTCCAATTTTAATGTATTCATCAGTTGAATCAGCTGGCACACCATATGCTAACATTCGAAAAACTGCTGTTATTTTTTGCAAACCGGACAATCCGAGTCTGCCACATCTATCTTGTCGTTGCACAAAATAGTTATCATGATTTTCAACATCAATGACAATTCGTAAGAATAAACTTCGACTCATTCGAAATCGTCGACGAAACATTGCTTCATTATATCTTGGATTTTCTGCAAAGTAATTGAACAACAAATTACATTCCACCTCTGCACGATCACGATAAATCACTTTGTGACCATGAACTGAGCCTTTATGTCTTGGCCGGTTCTCCTCATTGTTCATATGATAAGCCATAAAAAGGTTGGTGTTAGCATAGACACTCACTAATGCTGCTTGTTGGACTTGAATAGCTTGATTTTGTGCTTCTATTGCACTAGTAAGATCAAATTCATCCTCTGAAGATGATGATGAAGATGAATATGAAGAAGATGAAAACTGTGTGTGAAATTGACCATCATTGAAACTCATGGTTGAAGATAAATAATGGTAGAAGGTTGGATGATAAAAATAGATTGTTGTGCATTGCAATTTATAGTATTCAATAAACTTCATAGAATCTTAACTCTGATCTAATGTAGCCGTTGGATAAAAAGTGACATTGATCTCAACCATTAATATCAAATTCATTGATATTGCACATCATGTGTAAGATATGTCAGAAATAATTTCACAAGGATCAATGCACTTCAGAGAATCTTAATTGTGATATATTCTAGCCGTTGGATAAAAGGTGAGGTTGATCTCAACCGTTAATTTAAATTCATTGATATTGCACATCATATGTAAGACACGTCAGAAATAATTTCACAAGGATCAATGCACTTCAGAGAATCTTAACTGTGATATATTCTAGCCATTGGATAAAAGGTGACGTTGATCTCAACCGTTAATTTAAATTCATTGATATTGCACATCATGTGTAAGACACATCAGAAATAATTTCACAAGGATCAATGCACTTCAGAGAATCTTAACTGTGATATATTCTAGCCGTTGGATAAAAGGTGACGTTGATCTCAACCGTTCATTTAAATTCATTGATATTGCACATCATGTGTAAGACACATCAGAAATAATTTCACAAGGATCAATGCACTTCAGAGAATCTTAACTGTGATATATTCTAGCCGTTGGATAAAAGGTGAGGTTGATCTCAACCGTTCATTTAAATTCATTGATATTGCACATCATGTGTAAGACTCGTCAGAAATAATTTCACAAGGATCAATGCACTTCAGAGAATCTTAACTGTGATATATTCTAGCCGTTGGATAAAAGGTGACGTTGATCTCAACCGTTGATTCAAATTCATTGATATTGCACATCATGTGTAAGACATGTCAAAAATAATTTCACAAGAATCAATAAACTTCAGAGAATCTTAACTGTGAGTCTGTGATATATTCTAGCCATTGGATAAAAGGTGATGTTGATCTCAACCGTTCATTTAAATTCATTGATATTGCACATCATGTGTAAGACACGTCAGAAATAATTTCACAAGGATCAATGCACTTTAGAGAATCTTAACTGTGATATATTCTAGCTGTTGGATAAAAGGTGACGTTGATCTCAACCGTTGATTCAAATTCATTGATATTGCACATCATGTGTAAGACATGTCAGAAATAATTTCACAAGAATCAATAAACTTCAGAGAATCTTAACTGTGATATATTCTAGCCGTTGGATAAAAGGTAATGTTGATTTCAACCGTTAATTCAAATTCTCATCTCTCATAAATCATAGCTCTATAAATAATGGATTGCTTTCATCAAATTTAAAGCATCTAAGCCCAAACCAGTATTTGAAATCTCTACTAAAATGTCAAGTTCAAAGTTGGGTCACAAAGTTTCAAAAACACCTCGTTCTGCAGGATATTCGGCTGAGGAAGATCAAATCCTATGTGGAATATATCTTGATATTTCTCAAGACTCAATTATTGGTAGATATCAGTCTACTACTCAATTTTGGTCTCGTATTGAGAGTAGATATCATGAAGTGTTACCAGAACATATCAATAATGTTCGACCTCTTAGATCTCTACAAACTCGGATGCAGACGATACAGACAACAGTTGGCAAATTAAGAGGATGCATTCGACAAATTGAAAACTTAAATCCAAGTGGTGCTTCATAATAGGATATCGTAAGTTCTAGATAAATGTAGTATTTTGAATTTTTTTGAAAAATTATATTTAGTCTTATTCTTGAACATTTAACCCTAACTCGAGTTTCTAATGGTGTTTCATAGATTAACCAAGCGAAAGTTTTACTTGCACAAGACCCAAATTTCAAGAAAGGATTCAAATTTGATCATGTTTGGCATCTCGTTAAAGACACAAAGAAATATGTAGACAATAACAGCATGCGAACTCCTGGTCATAGAAAACGAAGCAGTTGCAATGAAGGGTCACAATCCTACTCGAATAGATCAGATAAGTCAATTGGGTCATCATTTTGTATTGATTTAAATGCAGACTTCGAAACTGAAGATCAATTCAATAATGATGCAGAGCGTCCTACTGGAAGGAAGAAGGAAAAAATGAAAAAGAAACATAATGAAGAAACGAAACATTTATTTAAAACTATGATACAAGAGAATCAAGAAATCAAGTCAATTTTCCAACAAAGTAGCACGTGTTTGCAACAAAATCAATCTCTGCTAGAAAAAAATTATGAACTTCAATACAGGCTTAAAATGAGAAAAAGAAATTAGAGTTGCAAGAACGACGAGAAGAAAATAAAATTTTACAGAAAGATGTGAATTCTATTGAAGATCCAGTGTTATGTGAAGCTCTTAGAAATGAACAAATTAGGATTTGTGCAAAGAGAGCTTGTGATCAACAATCTCAAGAAAGGGTTGGCTCATCAAATGACTTTAACCAATACTTTGCTAATTTGGGAGGAAATGGTGATGATCTTCCAAATTTTTAAATGTTTATTTAGCATATATTATTGTGAACTAACTATAATTAATTTTTGTTGTAATAGTCGTTGGTGGATTAATCTATGTTTTAATTTTATTTCTATATTTGTTTAACTATGTTTTAATTTTATTTCTATATTTGTTTAACTTGTGTTTTGACTATAATTTAAGTAAATTGATGTTTAATTACTTTTATTTTGTTTTCATTGAATTCTTCTATAGTTTATCTAATTTATATTTATAATTATTTATAAAAATATATTTAATATTGGTCTCAATTTAAAGGTCTCAATAAGATCTTTCTAATGATATATTTTTTTCTTAATAATTCAAAAATTAAATTTAAATAAAATCCAAAATATATAAATACAACAAAAAATTAAAATAATATAAATGTAATTTAAAATAAAAGTTAACGTCATTTTTGGAAAGAAAAAAGCATCCCACCATTTTGGTGGGATGAATTGCCGCTCCTTTGGAGTGGCAAAAAGGGCAAAATTCACACTAAATTGCCGTTATACCGCTCCATTGGAGTTGGTCTAACTGCATTAAATTTCTCTAGACAATATGAGGCACTATGCCCTACGTGTGGGCCTTGTATAGCCGGTAGCAATATGCACCACGGAGACTAGATTTTCCTTGTTTTAGGTAATCACTAGACAAAAGAAGTCAAAAGATATATTTAAATGTAGCAACGACATGGTTCATTTGGATGTCATAAAGATCCCATTACAGGCAAGATTTTACATGAGAAAGCATACTCGATCTACTGTGACCATCGATGTAAATGTGATGTACTACAGAACCATCTCATTAGCTCAGAAAATGCATGAGACCCTCCTTTAGTGCAAAGACATCTCCTTTACTTAGCACCTGTATGACATAAATCAATAAATAGTAGCACTTCTTATAACAACATCATTAATGCCTAAATGGATTACAAACCTTCTAGGATGAATGGTCCGATTTTGTCCTGTGGAGGTGATTCAACCTGCTGTTTTTGTTCATCTTGTTTAAGCGAAGGTGGCTGGTCCGTTTCTAAAGGCTCAAGCTCTAGCTGTGGTATCAGCTCAATTGCAGGTGCCTCGAGCTGCTGGTATTTGGGTTTGTTTTTCTCCAGTAGGAGGTAAGTGGTACAATACCAAAACAACAAAATTCTACTTTGAGCTACGACCGTGTCTCTGATGTGACTTCCTCCAAAGGAGAGTCGCTCGAGTGCCTGCAATTATGAAAGAAAAGGTGAAGCATAGACTAGAATTAACTAAAAGGAAACTATCATGAGAATTGCTTAACAAGAAAGAGAATCTTTACTAGACTACATTTTGACTAAAGGAAAATCTCATAAGAATCCTTAGCCCTGTCATTATCCATACAAGTGATTCAGTCCTAAATAGTAAGTGCATTACAAATCTGCTCAGCAAGTTAAATTTCAGAAAAGCATTTGCTTTTTGCCTTTTTCTGCAGATCAATCTGTTCTCACCATTCTACAAACAGGGAAGTATTTCTTAATTAGAATGCTCAGCCATCCTTAATACAAGTTGCAAGAGTTATCAAACCTGACTACTTGTACTATCTAAGGTTTGAGAGACTAAGTATTTTACAATTTTGAGTGCCTATTTGTGCACCGTAACAAGGATATAGTCCTATGTACATTAACATCCTAGAGTGTAAATTTTATCTTCTTAAACAAAACATACCAGTTGGTAGTTCTCTGTATTGTCAAACCAGGACAATTTTCTTCATTCAAATTCAAACAGAGGGAATTGTGATCTCCTCATACCTGTTCTCCGGTCTGAATGTCAAAGGAGTGCTGATGTTCAAATTCAAGACCAGTAAATTCATTGATGCAGAGTCCTTGAAAAGCCCTGAAGGCATGTAAACAAAGATGTGACTAATCATGAAAGGACAAAGAACACAAGTCCGGGTTCATAACCAAATAATGCACTAGCAGAGCTAAGTACTACTTTATTTACCATCTTATTAGTGAAGCACGGGGAATCCAACGGAAGACAATGGGGGTATTATCTGCATTTACATAATACCCTCCAAACACAATAAAGACCGTCATAAGAGAGGGCCCCAAGGCCATTGCTGCTTCAGTGGTTGGAACCATGGCCCCAACCGTCAAACCCATTGCAGAGGCAGCAAAGGACTCCACAGTGACAATTCCACAGAACTTTCCAAATCTGGAAAGCCAAAATTCTAGGTCAGTTCATTTAACAACCGTGATAGAACAAACCAAATCATCTTACTATACGCGCTTAGCGTCTCAATTGATTTTGTCAAATATTTCATTCTTGACAACTATAAACCACATTTCTTCATGTTTACAATAGACAGATTAGAGAAAAAGCTGGCATAATCATACATAAAACTAAGGAATTCTTTAGACAAGGCACACTCTCTAGCCTACTGGGATTGCTTGCTGTTGCCACTAGAATGGTCTTCAAAAGGATTCTATTCAAATAGCAACTGGAATGACTTCACAGTGAGCATTTTGGAAAAGTGCCAAGATTTTATTGCTCATATTAGTGAGATTGTTGCCGTTACTCAACAAAATTCATGCTTTCTCATTCCAACCTCCAAAAGCACAAACCAAGCAATTTTGAAAACCAGTCATCTCCAAAAGAAGCCATTAATAGAAGCTATACTTAACCAGTTCTATTCTATGGAGATATATGAAGGCATTCTCGAGTTTTCTTATGTATCATAGACAACAATACTAGTGATATTGCTTCATCAATTTTTTCTTTCTCCCACTAATATTACATGTTTGGTCATCAATTACTTCAACAAAACATAACAATTGCAGATTTAGTGCAACAAATATACGTCTATTGTAAAGAAGAGTTTGACTATAACAAATGGACTATGAAAAATACCTAGACAAGGTAGGATGAAGACGAGCCATTGGGTACAGCACAGCCCCAAAAATTAGAGGAAATGCAGCTCCCACAGGTATTTCAGCTATCAACTTGGAAAGCAAATAGGGTCCCAGTGCATAAGATCCCTTTGCTCGCTCCCTGTCTACAATTGCACGTTCCTTGGGAAATACTCCCACAGTCTTTGTGAGAGCAGCCATTGCTGTGTTTATTGCCGCAACCTGACCGAGGACACATGATTACAAACATTGTTAAGGGACTTTAAAATGCCACTTAAAAACCAAGTATATGTCTCTGTATGTGTGTGTGAGAGAGATGTTATGATGTTTAACAATCTTAAATGTATCAGCTTTCTTTCTAAATAGTCATCGATAAAGGAAAAAGAAAAAAAGCATATAAACCCATCCCAAAACATTTGTGACAAAAAGGTATATTCCAAAAATAAGATCAAAGCCTTCATTGAATTATTTAAAAAGGTAATTATTAAGCAGCAATACCAGTAGATTGTTTATACTGTTAAGAAACAACTTTACCAAAGGTTCGAAACGAATAAAAAGAACATGACCAAATTTGGCACAATAAATCCTGATTTTTTTTTAACTTAGTAGCTCTAAAGATAGAAAATTTGTTCACTATGGTCCACAATCTTACCAAAAACTTGAATCACAACCTAGAGAAGGACAAAGAAACTTTACATACAAAAAAGCACAATCCCATTCTTTAACACATAGCATAAGAGAAAAGCAAGAATTTGAAAGGAATACAAGGTTTGATACCTGAAGCAAACCCATTCTGTCTTGTATGGATGTTTGAGATCTTCCCATTCTCCAGAAAACTGACCCAAATATTATAGCTGATGCAATGGACATTCTTGCTCTGACTTTATTTGTTGGTCCATCACGTGAAGCCTAGTCAACCATTTTGTAAATTGGATAAAGAAAGGAACAGAAGTTATGATCATTCAGGGAAAACGTTTTAAGAGTCTGTGCAATACACAGGTAAATGTTATATACACACACAATACAAAAGACAGAAAAAAGAAAACAAAATGATTGGCAAGACTTTTCTTAAAAACCTCAGAACAAAGACTAACATGTTATACAATGATTTTATTGACCAACAGCATTTTTATCATTGTAGCTCTTGTTCCCAGCGGCGAATGAAACATTAATACGCCATTGAAATGCTTCACAAGAGAGGATAAAATGAAGCAGTTAAAATTCAGAAACATGAATTATCAGTGTTTAATCGACCAAAGAATGGACTGGAAGCATTATCCCTAAATCCTATCATGTCCTTAAAGATAGCAATAAGAAGCTATATAGATATAAAAATTATAGTAAATAGTTGAAAAACGAACTTGCATCCATGCACGTTTTAGGAGCAACCAAAATTGTCTCCACCAACTGCCTTTGCTCTTAGCAACAGTTTTCTTTGTGGACTTCATGCCATGCCTTGGACCAGTCTTTCTGGTAAGTGGAGTGGCATACAGAACTGCCGATGATTGTGTTGAGAATGCCTCAACAAGAGCATCAATTCTCTTCTGAGAAGAGTGGACACTGTCAGCAGAACTGTAGTCAATGGATATAAGATCAGCCAAAAATTCAGCAGGATTTGCATGATCTGGGCACTGGTACCTGTTGATTTTCAAGTATTCAAACATGAGTCCATTTTAGATTCTGTTACATAATCGTCAAATCCATCTAGATGCACAGTTCAGAACAGGCCTTGTTTTCTGAAAAGAAGCAAGAGGCAGAAGAAAAAAACAAGTCTGGGGCTATGAAAGTTTTTCAACTATGGGAGCAAGGAAACATGGAAGAGAGTTAAGATGAAGGCAGATTCTAGATTGAAGGTAAATAGCATTTGTCTAGAAAATGCTGAATTGTTATTGACTTGGCAATATATAGATCATCCACATTCATACACACAAACAGAACCATGGCCAGTCAAAAAAAACATATAAATAGCAATGCACTATTGTTTGCTAGCAGGTACACTTTATGGAGTTTTTTAGTCCTGAACCGATTATGAACTCTTTTAGAGGTTACCATATTTTTAAACAACAAAGATATTATTGGTCCACATTTTGGCATCCCTCTTCAAATCACAAGTTGCTTAGAGAGAACAAAAATTAATCAATCAAAAGACTTGTATGCAAGCAAACGATGCATTGGCACAATTGACAGAAAGAAGCAAAGTTTTGATTACAACCCAAATCTTGAGAAGTACTCCAGTGGTTCATCATGCGCAGGGCCGGTATAAACAAGTGCACCCTCTGTTAGCAACACAATGTCGTCAAATTTACCATACACTGAACCTCTAGGTTGATGTATGGAGCAAATTACGGTATGACCATCTTGTGCCAGTTGGCGGAGAGTTTCCATAACTTTCTCCGCTTGGAAAGCATCAAGTCCTGAATGCACCACAATAAATTGGAAATCAAAGTCAGTTCTGCCAAAATTTTCGATGACTAGTGAATGATTTCAATGTGGAGGAAACTTTTATAATGATGATTAATTAATCCTCACAAGCAGACCCTCAATACATTCTACTTGAATTTATGTTCTCAAGAAAAGTTATAACTGATTGCTCTGGATGTGATATGGTATGTGAATGTGAGCATTACAATAAATGGCAGATTCTATGAAAAGCCTTCGAAATATAACACTCTTAGCTGCAGCTGCATTTCATTCTTTGCATCCCACATCCCTCATCAAGATTTCTTAGGTAGCTGACATACATTAGCAAATGACTGGAATTTGTAAACTACTGATGAGGCAGTCGGTCGACCATAAATATATGAAAGACAGATGGCTTTTTTTGTTAAGCATTCTAAAACTACCTACAATGAGTGAGATAATAATGTAACATAGGAAAAACTATGATATATCAAGAGCTATCTTATCAGAAGAATTACACCATGTCTAAATCACTCAATTCATAATTTCATACCAGTTGTGGGTTCATCAGCAAATATTACAGATGGGCTTGCAATCAGTTCACAGGCTACTGATAAACGCTTCCTTTCACCACCACTGATCCCACGAACTTTGGCATCACCAACATTTGTATCAGCACAGCTAACCTTTTGAAGAAAGGATAAAAGGAATATTTGATGAATGAAAAAATGAATCAGGGTAAAAATGTTATGAATAATTGACTTCAAATGGAGCAAATTCCTTTTCAGTACCATTTTGTTTTAACCTAAAAACAAAGGTCATATAATCATTAAGATAGGCTTTAGTTAGTAGTTTTAGGATTGTGTGAACAACAAATTTACATATCACAAAATATTACGTAAAGCATATGACAGCTAAGAAGACAGAAGTTATATGTTCCCAAGCCTCACAACGTCAAACCTCCAACATAGAGAAATCAAGTTATCCTCACCAAGCCTAGTTTAAATAAGAGATTGTTCACGTATTCATCTCTCTCTTCAACAGAAGATATCTCCGGAAGCTGAAGCTCTGCAGCAAGAGATAATGTTTCTCGCACTGTCAACTGCGAGAAGAAAAGATCTTCCTGTCTCACATAAGCAAATCTACAACACAACCAACAAACACTCTTAGAAAACCCAATCACACCCGCATATGAACTATACTACAAATAATCTCAAATTCTATAAATGTAATTACTTGTAAGCTTTATTTGAACTTGGCTTGCCATTGACTTCCAAAAGACCCGACAAATGTAATCGGGGTGATGCCAAAATCTGACCTGCCAGAACGTTTAACAGTGTAGTTTTCCCTGATCCTGACGGCCCCATTATGGCGAGTAATCTGCCAGGTTTTGCCTCCCCGCTCACATTTTTAAGCAGAAACCGAACCTACCATAAAATAAATACCATCTTTTATCCTATTTAAAAGGCACTAATTGTCATATAGTAGTTTTCAATATCAATTTAACTGAACCAAGTTCAATATCGTTATTTTAGTTGCATTTTCTCGTTATTTTCTAGCAGCTAGACAGAAATGCAATAATAAATAAAGGAATTTAAAACATAATAAGAAAATGATTACTATATTTACTTACTGATTTTGAGTGTTTATCGGAGAGGGAACAAGTGATGTTCCTCCATGTTATGGTAACCGGAAAAACGTTGCCAGCGGGCAGCGGAGCATCATCGCCGTCAACGGAGGCGTCTTCGTTTTCTTCACCCGTTTCATCTCCGGGCGAGAGAGCTGGGCCGGGACCAGAGAACAAGCGGAACAAGAGAGCGGCGGCCATGGCGGCCAAAATCTGGCCCACTCCATTCCCGCCAATACCGGACACCACTTGACCCACCTTCTTGGCGCCAAAAACCACCATTCTTCGTTGTATGATTACTATAAAGTAATAGTATTATTTTCCTTTTTATTTGTTCTTCTCGTTTGTCTTGCCTTGCTGAAGCAGAGGAGGAAGTGAGCAGGAGCTTAGCTATGGGCTGCGGATAATATTTTTTTAATTAAATTATCGTAATTTATGTGTTTTTCTTTTATTTTTCTTCCACCTTTGTCCCTTTTTCCAGGACGAAAATGATATTCCCAAACAGTCATCGATGGAAGTCTCAAAACTTTTCTTGAGGGGTAATTTCTGGAGTTCAGTTTTTATTTCACAGTGCAAGGCAAAGCCAAAGCTGCGGTGATTGGCGGTTGATCAAAATCGCTGCGGGTTCAGAACACGTGTCCTTTTGAGGATAAGGCTGGTTGTTTCTTCGGGCCGGAATATTTCTTTTGACCCAGAAAAGAAAGAAGCTCAGTTTCAAAGAAAAGCCGAAGCCCATCTAGCAGATCTTTTCCTCTTAGGTTTGAAAAAATGGTCCTTTTTTGGGAAAAACATTTTTGGTTTTGGGCCAAGGCTCAACCAACCCATCATTCAAGTCTCCAGTCCTTCCAGGTTAACAGTATTTCTTTTCTTTTTTTTTTTAATAAAACTCACAAGTATCCAATAGCCACATTGGTCCAATGTAGTACAAAATCGAACTACTTCATATGCCCCATAATATTTCCATTTTGTGCCTTTTTGCTTTTTGCTTTTTTCCATCCTTTTTTAATATTTATAAAAAAAATCCTTGGGCTTTATATATTGGACGCTTTTTTATTTTTTATATCTCCTACAAAAAATAATAAAATTAGTAGAATTAAATTCTTAAAGAGTTAATGAGATGTGATCTCAATAGTAATAATGACATCTTAAATAAATGGATTTATTGTATACCTTTGTATGAAAGAAAATAAATTCATTGTGGTTGACGCTTGACACTTGAGAGGGTCTTTAATTGTTGCACTCATGTGGATGTCTAATTTGATTTAATGATTGAATTTTTGGTTGTTGTTGTACATATGAACAACGTTGTAAAAACCAGGCCGACCAGGTCGGTCTGATTAGTTCAACCCGGACCCGGACCCCTGGTCGATCCGAAGAATACCATTAACTTGTTTATTATAAAATCGGTCAAAAATCAGACAGAACCTGAAAAACCTGGACTTGATTAAACCGATTAACCCAGAAAACTCTGGTTTAATATAATTTCGTTTAAAAAATTAAAAGAATGAAAAATGAAAATGTTTGAAACCCTAACTTTTCACAATTTTGTCTGTTCTATAGACTATTCTGCCCTTTCTCTCTCTCTCGTGTCTTGCTACTCTCTCTTCCCTGAGTCGCCTCTTGACAGTCAACAATCGGCAGTCGACTCTTGGCTCTCAAAGTTTCTGTCTAGACTCTCAGCCTCTCAGGCTCTCATGTCAAGTCTCGAACTCTCAGCCTCTCACCTCTCACTCTCACTCTCATAGCCGCCCGTCATTGCTTCAGCCTTTGAAGCTCAAGCCTGAAGTCTTCAACTCCCTGGTCCCCCAGCTAGCAGCCGCCTATCGCAGTTCTTCCTTCTTCATCTCTTCCATATGGTAATTGGTAAGTGGCAACTGGTGGTCTCTACTTCTCTTAAGAATGCATTACAAGAGATTACAAGAGGCATTATTTTGTTGGATCTCTTATTTTGGTTATAACTGCAGAATTCATTGAAAATTGAAGTATTAAACCGCTGGAAGTTGGAGTTCAAATGGTAAAGTGCGCCGTAAAGGATGGTGATGCCCCTGTTTAGCAATTAGCAGTATAACACTTAACAGCTTCTTATGTTATTGAGTCTTTTGGATTCTCTGGCACTCTGAGGGCTACAAGTCTGCAACATTAGGACAGGCTTTCCCACAATGTGTGTTTGATCATTGGGACATGATGCCAATTGCCATAAGATCCTCTGGAACCTAGAAGGCTGGAACCCAGGCAACAAGCCTTGTAGCTGAAATCCACAAGAGGAAGGGTTTGAAGAAGCAGATTACCTCTGTTTTTACTCTGTAAAGTCTTTCACTCTTTTTTATATGCATTTTACAGTGACTTGAGAATTATTCTATGGTGTTACATTTTAATGTTCTGATTATGTATTTCAATCAACATTGGTTGTCTTAAAAGTTATATTTTTAACATTCATATGTTTCTATGCTTTATTTAGATTGTTTAACTATTTTTGCTAATACATTAGGTAGCAATTGGTGCTTGTAAATGGTTAGATCACCATTGTAGGTCGATGCTCATATTGTTTAGGGTGTTATTTTTCCTCCGCTTTAGTTGTGTTTCTAGAGGCTTTTTCGGTGGTTTGTAGGCCAAAGCCAAACTAGCATGAAACTTTACAAACTGTGGCAGAGAAGCTTTTACTTCTTTTTCATACATTTGTGTCTTTCTATCTTAGTTCCCAACCAAACAATACTTGCTGTTAAATTTACATTTGTAAAATTAAAATCTCAGTTTCTTGTCTTTAAGTATAACAATCCATCTCACATGGAAAAGTTGGTAAAATTTGTGACAATACTTTACTCAGTATGTAACTTAAAACTAATGTCATACCATTTGGCTTGCACTTTGCAGCCATAAAATGGCAGCAAATTGATACTGCAACTTCAATGCTGCTCATATCTAAAGAAACTAAGAAAGTTTCCTCAAAATCTCACCAATTTTCTTTTTTCTTGGGGTAACAATGGTTTTGTACTATGTGGATTATGCCTATAAGTTTTATGGTACAAGAGATACTCTTCTTTTCACTATCCAACTGAATTTTCAATTTCCTTCTTTCTTGGAACTTTATGTGAATTCCATTATAATCAGTAGTTGTTGTGTTTACTGCTGACCTTGAGTTTCATTGCAGCTAAGTGCAACTGAAGCTAAATCTCTTATTCTTCTTTGGAGTTTGGACACATGGACACCAAACTGCATGAACTTCAGCTTGCCTTCCCTGGTATTATTCTTCCTTAACAAGAATCATTTCCATCTTTTGTTTCCTTAACCATTTACCTTTTTCTTCCTATTTCTTTTACTGGTTTTTCTTTTCTTTTTATGGCTACTTGACCCATAGACAGGAAAAGTCCTGTATGTCTAATGTGCTTAGGGATGGCAACGGGTAAGGTTCGGGGCGGTTTTCGTTTGCCCCGAACCCGACCCGACCATATAATATACAAAAACCGACCCCGCCCCGCCCCGATCCCAGATTATGAAAATCAAAAACCGACTCCGATCCGAAGAAATAATAGTTAACCCGCCTCCAACCCGCACCTGATCCAAAACTAATGTTTATTATTTTTTTAAATATAATTTTCATGTAAATTATATTTTTTAATGTTAATTACATCATTATTTCTTATAAATATATAATATTAATAAGTTAATCAACTCAATTAGTACTAATAATATATTTATTAATCTAATTTTTATATATTTATTAATATAAAATTGAAAAAAATAAAAATATTAATTTTATATATATATCCCGGCGCGGGGCGGGATTAGGTTAAACCCAACCCCGATTTTTCTATTTGAAAACCCGTCCCGCTCCGCCCCGAAAGCCCAATTTCAAAGAGAAAATCCGCCCCTATCGGGGGCGGGGCAGGGCGGAATCCGACGGGTCCGTGTAAATTTGCCATCCCTAAATGTGCTTCTTAATTTTGGAGTCATTATGTTTATTATTCTAAAAGAAATTTTCCTTTTAATTCAAAACAAGTATGGTGATGATCTCTAGGAAATTAATTATTAGAGTATATTAAATTCAAAATCAAAATTGGTGATTCTAGCATCTTCCAGGAAATAAAAGTTAAGTTCAATTTTTATTTTTGTTAGTTTTCATTATTATTCTGTCATGCTTTTAGAATCTGTACGCTGTTGAGTTTGGCAAGTTTAACTTGGGAAAATATCAAAATAGTCATCAATGTATGATTGAATTTTGGTTTCTTATTTTTCAAAATCCTTTTAATTTTTATTTTTTTTATTTTTGTAGATATAGTCTAGGCAAATATCATGTCTGCCACTCCAAATTCTTCCACACCTTCAGGAACTAAAAATACAACAAATCAAGAATGTTCTGGACCATCAATTAGCCAAAAATCCGATCCGGCATGGGCTTATGTCACTGAAGCGAAATCTTTAGATGGGAAGAAAATGCTTATATGCTGCTTTTGTGAGAAGATAATGAAAGGTGAGGGTATTAACAGAATGAAGATGCATCTCGCTGGAAAGAGGGGTGATGTAGGTCCATGTAAGAAAATTCCCAGCGACATTCGACGAAAGATGGTTGAAAATTTGGATGAATATTCTCAATAGAAAATGGAGAAGCGAGTGAATTATGAGGAGGCATTTGGTGCTGATTTATTAGATGGTGCCAACACTCCTACCTCCCAAATAAGTGCCAGCTGTGGTAAAACTGCTAGTAAGGGATGGGAGTCGAAGAAGAGGAAAAGTGTCGGAGGGATACACTCTTTTTTCCCTAAAGGCACTGGTCTAGGGGCTCAACCAACTATTAAGGCAGCAATTCAAACCAAGGAGAGGTGGCATTAAGTGGACATGGCAGTAGCTCACTTTTTTTATGATAATTGCATCGCTATGAATGTTGCCAACTCTGTCTATTATCAGGCAATGATTGATGCCATAGCATCAATTGGTTTGGGTTACAAAGGTCCTTCCTACTCGGCTTTAAGAGTTAATCTTTTGAAAGATGCAAAACAAGAAGTTCAGCTACTTGTTGATTCTTACAAAAGTACTTGGGTAGAAACTGGGTGCACTATCATGGCTGATGGATGGAAGGATGTTAGACAAAGGCCATTGATAAATTTCCTTGTGTATTGTCTAAAGGGAATTTCTTCTGTGAAGTCTGTTGATGCTTCAGATATTGTGACAAATGCCGAGACTCTTTGTAATTTGTTTGTTAAGATTGTTGAAGTGGTTGGTTCCAAAAATGTGGTTCATATGGTGATGGACAATGGAAGCAATTACAAGGCTGCTGGGAGATTACTTGGTGAGAGGTATTCTAATATCAATTGGTCGCCATGTGCTGCACATTGCTTGAATATGATGTTAAAGGATATTGCCAAGATGCCTCATGTGAAGAGTTTGGTAATTCTTGCTTCCACTGTTACCGTTTTTGTTTACAATCATAAGTGGACTTTAGCATGGCTAAGGAGAAGAAGTGGCTGGACAGAGATCTTACGCCCTTGTGAGACTCGATTTGCTACCACTTTTATTGCGTTGAAGAGCATTTATGATCACAAGTTTGATTTGGAAGCGATGGTTACTAGTAAAGATTTTGGAAATTGGCTTGGATGCAAAACTCAAAAGGGCAAGGACACCAAACAAATAATTCTCAATAGTAAGTTTTGGAATGATTGTTTGGTGATTATCAAGATTATAGGTCCACTTCTACGCCTATTGAGACTTGTTGATTCGGATGAGAGGCCTGCTTTGGGTTATGTTTATGAAAGCATGTATAGGGCGCATAAGGGCATCAAGAACACTTTTCAAAATAAGAAAAGATTGTACAAGACGTACATTGATATTATTAAAGGGATGTGGGATACACAGTTGCGCAAAGATATCCATGCGGCTGCATATTGGTTAAATCCGACTTTCCAATATGATCAAGAAGGCTTTTGTAAAAAGCCTGAGGTGATGAGTGGGCTTTTAGATGTCATTGCCAAAGTTAATGGCAACAAGACCAAGACATTGGATGAGACCAAGCTGTTTCGAGATCGCCTAAGAAGCTTTGGACGAGATCTTGCCATCAAGAGTTACAAATCTACTCAGCCAGGTAACTCATTTTGATGATTACCATTTATATTTTCTTATTTAGTTCTAATCATGTAATTAATTTATCTTATATTTTGTTTAAAATTTAGATGAATGGTGGAAGTTGTTTGGCCATGATGCTCCTAATTTGCAAAAACTAGCAATTCGCCTTCTTAGTCAAACGGCATCATCTTCTGGATGTGAAAGGAATTGGAGTGTTTTTGAGAGGATTCATACAAAGAAGAGAAATAGATTAGAGCATTAAAGGCTAAGTGATCTTGTTTATGTTCATTATAGTCTTCGTTTAAAGAATAGGTATGTGACGTTGAAACTTGAAATTTGAAACTTGAAAGTTCTTAATTTTTTTTTGTGAGACTAATATCTAATAACTTATTTTGTATGATCTACAATAAAAAGGGACAGTTTGATCCAATTGATTATGAATGCATTGATCAAGTTGAATTTTGGGTTATTGAGTTGGAAGAACAAAGAGAGCTTGACTATGATGAGTTAGAAGAAATGCTTAGTCATCAAGAGTTGCATGAACAACAACCACAAGGGCAGCAAGGTTCTAATCATTATGAAGGTTGGTAAATCAAATAAATAATCACTTTTAACTTTCTTTTTTTTGGGTGAAATCTTTAGTTAAATTCATTTAGTGATATTTTCATGTTTGTTAATTTGGTAGATGATGATGGAGATGAACTTAATGGTATTGATCATGGTGATGATAATAATGGTATTGATGATATAGAGGTGCAAGAAAGGCTTGATTTTTCATCATTTGGTGGTCAAGATGATATTAATTGATAATTGAGTGATTGAACTTTGAGCTTGTCTGATTTGGTTATTTTATTTATGTATGAGTATGAGAATTGAAACATTGTAGTATTGTATTTGACTATTAGTATTTAACATTTATTGTGTCTGACTATTTGAATGAGTTTGTCATATTTGTATGAGAGATGAATGATAAATTGTATTAAATTTCTGGTTAGAAATTATTTTTATCATATATATTAAGCTAAAATTATCAAAATATATATTCCTATATTTAATTGAAAATCCGGTTTTATTCGGTTCAACCGATTGACCCGATCAAACCGATGACCCAATACCCTAACCGGTTCAAACACCGGTCCGGTTTTTATAACATTGCATATGAATAGCCATTATTGAAGACCAGCCTCAATTGCGTGAATTTTTGGTTGATGTCGGCCATGAGTAATTTGAGGAACTTGCCAGTTTCAACACACTGATGTTTCACTTAAGCACTGGTACGGTGTAATTAGCCCCGTCTCCAAAAGGAATTGTTAGTACTGGCTTCCAACCACTAATGTTGGGACTTGCGAGATTTTGAGAATGTAAAACTTCCGATATTCTATAGTTTTGTAGTACAAAGTAAGATTCATTTATAAAATTTATGCATGTATTTATATATAAATATTTTGGTGTAACCAGAGATATTTTTAAGATTTTGGTTTAAAATTAATCCATTTTAAATCGAGTTTGTCCAGTATAAGAGTAAAATTCTTTCAACAATAATTTTTTCCGTTCACATGATTCGAACTCAAGACGAAGAATAAATGTCAAATAACTTGAATCATCCCATGCGTGTATTTATATTTTTCACATTTTACAATCCTTACTCTTTACGTTTACATGCATTGATTTTTTTTTCTTTTTATAAAAATGGCAGTCAAATAGTTTGTCTCGTGTGTAGTTTATTTTTGAAAACACTTGCATTCAAATTTCAATAAAGACGACGGAAATCCTTCACACTAAGAAAATGCCAATAGTGTAAAAATATAAAGCACTGTCTCCTTAACAATCTTGTTAGGTACTCGGAGTTGAGAGGGTTAAATTAGAGAAATTCGACCATCTCCAAGGTGGGGTTTCAGGGGATTCATTCGTCAGGAAAAGACTGACTCCCGATTCCTGCATCTGATCTTGTTTATTTTTTATTTTTGGTAAAACCTGCATCTGATCTTGACAATAACGAGACATGACCCTCTGATCTATTGTACAACAATCAAAATGAAAAAACGACCACGGACCACCTCAAGAAAACATTTGGGTCTACGAGACAAACTGGTCGGAGGAGAAATAGCAGTCAAAAAGGGCAGCCCTGACCCATCGCACACAAAAATGCCGCTTTAAAAAGTCGCTTGATTTTATCATTAAATGCTAGTTGGGCACACTTCAGAGTTCAGAATTTGCTATGCAATTAAATAGTACTCATCGACCGCCCACATCAACTTCATATACTTGCTAAGACAGTCATTAGCGAAATGATTCAATTTGACTTTGATCTTATTGGAGTTATCACAAAATCTTAAGGAGATTATGTAAGATTTCCATATAAATTTTGAATTCTAATTAAACAGACAGAATTCACAAATTTACAAGACAACTCCTAAAATTAAAATATTTATTAATTAAAGATTTTAATTGAAATATCATGATTGTAATTATACTATCTCACAGATTGAATTCATAGGAATATTAATCCAAGGTCGAACCATGCTCTCTCTAAACCCTTCATAATACCAAACTTTGCCTAACAAACTCCTTTATTAATATTGCCTTTTGGGATCCGGTGGGATCTATATACATTATAATATGCCCGAAAACATTTGCTATTGCTCTTTCCCTTTCACTAAGTAGAAAAAAATATCATTAAAATCATATGATAATGGCCCAAATTGACAATGCCTTCAAAACTTTGACATTCTAAATTAAAAAACATACCAATTTTTATTATAAAAATACGTTATGTTAAGCCCTCTACCTTCCAAAGACAGAGACATTAATCCGTTTTGGTCTTCGTAATTCGTAAACCAACCCATGCACTAATATTTATTTCCTTACTTAAATCTAAACAACAAAACTAAGCACGAAATTAGTTGGGCTGAGCCGAATTCCTTCACATCTCTCTCTCTCTCTCTCTCTCTCTCTTTGCTTAACACATGCATGATGTAAAATAAGCTCTATAAACAACAACATTTTTTTTTCAATTTTTAAAATGATGAATGAGTGAATGAAGAATGTCTACTTCCAATTTTGACCCTTTTTTTTTTCGAGGAATTGACCCTTTCTTTTTTGGTTCGCCTTCTGGATGTACAAAATTTTAAATTTCTTACATATGGAAATTAACAGCTACAAATCTATTAGAGATCAAATGTTTCCCCAGATCTGCTCTCAGCGCGTGATGACACTCCTGGATCTCAACTGGTAGAAGCTCTGGCCCACTTTTGAGTTAATATGTGGTGTTTCTGTGGCGGTAGAGCGTTATACACGTGCTTAGTCAAAGCGCGTGAAATTTTCAGGTGGCCTAACAGAGTTTTTGACACAACACAAAGTGAAAGTGAGTTAATTCAATAACCTTTCCTGGATAAAAAAAAATCAAAAAATCAAATCAGATTACAGCAGACAGCAGAGAAAATCCAACAAGTACTCAAGCTTCAATGTTTCTCTGATTCTCTCCACCAAAGCCTATCTAACCTGAAACAAACAAGAAAAGAATAAAAAACCCTAACCCTAGTTAACTCCTTTAAACATTTCCATTCCATCATCAAACGAAGAAACTTGAACATTTTTACACATACAACCAGAAACAAAAAACGGAAAAAAAGTTTTAATCATTTCCATTGGCATTCACCGATAGAGAAGGTAGAGAGAGGAGAGAGAATTCGGCAAAAACAAAAGAAAGCTTTACTGTGCTGATCTAGATTTTTTCATCAATGTTGTTCAATCTTCTGAAACCGAAGATCCCCAAATACCCCTTTCCTGAAACATCTTCAAAATCTATATTCAACCCAGATATCATCCTTTGATTACCAATAAACCCATATGCTCAAAATTCGATCTCTGAATAAAAATTTATCGGAAAGAGCTACAATTTTTGAAGAGCTAGAGCACTATTGTTATGGGAGCTGAAAAGAAATGGCTTTTCACTCTTTTCTCCACCACATTTCTGTCTTTTCTCCTCCTCTTACTTTACTCAATCTCGGCTTTCAGCTCCCCTAGACCTTTCCCTTCGATAGTCCAACACGGCCTCCATTATCCTCCAGCTTTTGGATATTATATATTTGGTGGGAGAGGTGATAAAGATCAGATCTTTAGGCTACTGCTTGCTGTCTATCATCCCAGGAATCGGTATCTGTTGCAACTCGGAGCTGATGCTTCTGATGAGGAAAGGTATAGGTTAGCCTTGGCTTTGAAATCTGTACCTGCCATTAGGAGCTTTGGAAATGTGGATGTTATAGGGAAGCCTGATCGGTTTTCTTATATGGGTTCTACGCATATTGCTGCCACGTTGCATGCTGCTGCTGTACTGATGAAGGTTGATCCTGGCTGGGATTGGTTCATTGCTTTGAGTGCTTTGGATTATCCTTTGGTTACTCAAGACGGTAAGTGGTTTCCATTTTTGTTTTTTTTTTGTTTCTGAATTTTGTGAGTAGCTAGGCGAATTGAGGTTTTAATCAACTTGATTTTGGATTACAAGTCCTGTTGAAATCTTTCTATGAATTTGCTTTTTTGTGGTGTTTACTTAAGCGGTTTTATATGAAATGGGACTAAATATGTATTTTTTATTATTAATATGTTTTTTATTATCAGTTGATTTGAATGAGGTAATCAGTAAGTCGTGTAAATAGTTTATGTTGAATGTTTTATTTTGTCTGAAAATAAATTTAGTGTTAATTAAAGAAAAATTTATAGGAAAGAATAAACTTAATTACTTTTACTAGCAATCTATATGTTGGGCAATTTTAACAATCAGATAAGAACTGCAAGTTTTTATGGTAGATTAGATTTAGCATCTATGAGTCCTGAAGTCGTTATAACTTGTAAACCATTAGACTTGTTTATAATCATACATACTATTTGAATTGAAATAGTTTTTGTTTATTGCTACTACACTCTGATAGAATGAAATGGAAATCCTGATAAATACTAGACTAGCCTTCTGTCCCATGGGATATGTCTTTCGTTAGTCTGTATAGTGTGGACTCAAAACTGTGAAGGATGCCCGTAATAGTATAGATTATAGATTATGGATTATAGATGGTAATATCTACACAGGAAGTGAGTGAGGCGCGTTGGAAATTGGAATTATACTACATGGTCAGAATAAATGGAAAAGTAGAGTGGGAATGTAAACGTAGAGAGCGAAGCAACCTTCTAGCTTTAGAGAAGTTTATGGATGGCTTAGATCATGCCATATTTTATTACCCCTGGTATCTGGTAACCACATTGGGCCTCGAGCCCCGATTAATCCGAAGTCCAGTCACGTTTGGGGGGAAACTATACCAAGCCTATTTTCTCCATTCACAAGACTCAAACTCAGACCTTTCTTAAAGGGTATTGAGCTCTTTCCACTTGACCTAACAGGCATTGGTTATTTAAGTATTTAATCATACAAACTGGATTCATACTTGGAAAATGGACAAAAGTTTTAGATGTCAATATTGTTCTTGTTCTATATTCTAACAGCCATGACTTCATCTGTGATTTCCTTTTTGCATTTCTTCTTTGAGATTTCAGGCCTCATGCTTTCTCCATGCATAATTTTTCCTCATGATGTTATGCTGTAATTCCACCTGTTCTTCTGTGGTCTTTATCATGCTGTGTTATTCTTTTTAATTGTACTAACGTTTTTGTATATTTTATTTCATGTCTCAGATTTATCCCATGTGTTCTCGTCTCTTAGCAGGGACCTCAATTTCATTGATCATACTAGTGACCTTGGGTGGAAAGAGTAGGCAAACCCCCTTTTCGTGAAATTTATGGATCATCTATTGCATTGTTATAATTATTATAATTAAATCTAAATCATCTGGTTCATTTTCTATGCAGAGGTCAACGAATCCAGCCTATTGTAGTTGACCCAGGGCTCTACCTAGCTAGGAGGACCCAAATTTTTCACGCTACAGAGAAACGACCAGTGCCTGATGCTTTCAAAGTATTCACAGGCAAAGTCTACAAACCATATCATTGCTGTCCATTACTATTCATGAAATAAAAATTTATCTATGGCATTTACAGTTTGGTATTGAATGGCAGGTTCGCCATGGATTGTGTTAAGCAGATCCTTTCTTGAATTTTGCCTCTTTGGGTGGGATAATCTGCCCCGGACCCTTTTGATGTATTTCAACAATGTTATGTTATCAGAAGAAAGTTATTTCCATTCTGTTATTTGCAATTCGCTGGAGTTCAAGAATACTACTGTAAACAGTGATTTAAGATATATGATCTGGGACAGTCCTCCAAAGATGGAACCCCACTTTCTCAACATTTCTGATTATGATCAAATGGCTCAAAGTGGAGCAGCTTTTGGAAGACAGTTTCAAAAAGATGATCCTGTTTTGGACATGGTTGATGAAAAGATCCTCAAGCGTGGGCGAAACCGAGCTGCCCCAGGGGCATGGTGCACAGGCCGGAATAACTGGTGGATTGATCCTTGCTCACAATGGGGTAATGTAAATGTCTTGAAGCCTGGACCTCAGGCAAAGAAGTTTGAGGAAACCATAACAAATCTTCTTGATGACTGGAATTCACAGTCTAATCAGTGCACATGAAGAGGCTTGAACTGCGAACCAGAAGGTGAATATTTCAGAGACAAAGTGCATGGTCCTTGCATCTAAATTTCATGAAAGGTTCAAAAGAACACCATCAGAAGAGATACATTCTTTGGTCTGTATGCCTATTTTTTGGGGGGGTTGCTCTTGTGACGGGCTACATATTCTTTTTGTATCAGATGCCAGAATATTAAAGGGGATAACAAGTGAATTCACTTGTGAGATTTTGCTCTGTGTTTGTTGGCTTCAGGGTTAGTATTTAATGGTCAAAAGCCACCCAGAAGCCTACACTGAGTAAGAGGACCTCCCTCTTGCGTTGCCATTTGCATGCTGTTGTATGTTCTTCCACCCAACCTTTCATTTGGCACGTTGATGTTGGTAGACACAATTCATTCTTTAAAATATCATGTTGTATTGTTATCCATACCTTTCTCTCTCTCTCCAGCAGCACCAGCACCGAGAAGGTCTGTTCTTTTGCTAAGATATGGGCATTACACCCCCATCAAGAATCCGGCTAGAACTTTGATTTCTACTCTTGATTCTTGATTTCATTCAAGGTGCCACAGGCGTTTTACATTTTGTGATTGATTATAGTTCAAAAACCTATTGATTTTGTTAATTTAATAACATTGGGAGTATTTTTTAATGATTCAAACATTCGAGAATCAAGTTTACCAAAAAAAAAAATTTTCGAGAATCAAGAATCAAGACATCTGCAAATGAAGTACTATTATATTAGTATATGAAATAATAAATAAAAGTACTATCAGTATGTATTACTATTGTTGAATAACATGGTTTCCTTCCTTAACAAGTACTGATAATGAGTCATTAGTGGTCCGTGTATTTGGACTTGTGTAATTTTGGGTACACATTTAAAATTCAATTTGCAACGGCACCAAAGCCACCACACACAGCCGGAAATTCCTCTTTCGACTCTCAGTCACTCGTCTTGTTATTGGCCACACCACTTCCCGCCAAAATAAAATTCCCTCTAAAAAGGTGAAAGTTCCAATTTGGATTTTGATCTCGTGGGCACAGTCATAGTCATTGACTCACAGTGTCTCAAAAACGCAAAATGGGTCTCCCTCAGTTTCTGAATTTATTGTTAAAAGCCCTCGCAGAACCCAAAATTCCAACTCTTTGCCTGAGATCATTCGCCACCCATTCACAGAAATCCATCAAAAATCAAAATTTCAATCTTAACTCACTCCCAGACCTCAAAATCTCATCTGGTTTTCCACCAAATGTTAATCTTATTCTCTACAGATCGATCCACGAGGATTTCACCGCAAAAAAGTTGCCTTTTGAGCCCTATGAAAAGAACCCTGCAGAACCCAAACTCGAAGAAGAAGCTGCCGAAATTTGCAAACTCCTCTCAACCCGTTCTGATTCGCACGTTGATAACTTGCTCGACAACGCTTTAATTAAAGTGTCCCCTTCACTTGTTACAGAAGTTTTGGAGAGGCTAAGCAATGCGGGTGTCATTGCAATGTCATTTTTTACGTGGGCAGAGAAGCAAAAAGGGTTTAAATATGATACACAAAGCTACAACGCTTTGATTGAAGCTTTGGGTAAGATTAAGCAGTTTAAACTGATATGGAATTTGGTGAATGACATGAAGAGTAGAAAATTATTAAACAAAGATACTTTTGCACTGATTTCGCGACGGTATGCTAGGGCGCGGAAGGTTGAAGAGGCTATACAGGCTTTTGAGAGGATGGAGGAGTTTGGCTTCAAGCTTGAAACATCGGACTTTAATAGATTGATAGATACTTTGAGCAAGTCTAGACATGTTGAGAAAGCTAACAAAGTGTTCGATAAAATGAAAAAGAGAAGGTTTGTTCCTGATATTAAGTCTTATACAATTTTGTTGGAAGGATGGGGAAAAGAACAGAACTTGTTAAGGTTAGATGAGGTTTATCGAGAGATGAAAGATGAGGGTTTCGAGCCGGATGTTGTAACTTATGGAATTTTGATCCATGCGTATTGTAAGGCAAAGAAGTATGATAGAGCTATTGAGTTGTTTCATGAGATGGAAGCAAAGAATTGTAAGCCTAGTCCTCATGTTTTTTGTACTTTGATTAATGGGTTGGGTTCTGAGAAGAGGTTAAATGAAGCTCTTGAGTTTTTTGAACGTTCCAAGAGTTGTGGTTTTTATCCTGAGGCACCTACTTATAATTCTCTCGTAGGGGCTTACTGTTGTTCAATGCGAATAGATGATGCGTTTCGGGTGATTGATGAGATGAGAAAAAATTTGGCTGGTCCGAATTCAAGGACTTATGATATAATTCTTCATCACTTGATAAAGGCTAGAAGGACTAACGAGGCTTACATGTTATTCCAGAAAATGACCAGTGAGCCGGCCTGTGAGCCAACTGTGAGTACTTATGAAATTATAGTAAGGATGTTCTGCAATGAGAAGCAAATGGATATGGCAATGCAGGTTTGGGCTCAGATGAAGGCCAATGGAGTGCTTCCAGGAATGCATATGTTCTCTGATCTAATTTGCAGCTTGTGTCACGAGAACAAGTTAGATGATGCTTGCAAGTACTTTCAGGAAATGTTGGACGCAGGCATTAGACCTCCGGCCAAGATGTTTAGTAGTCTGAAACAGGCGCTGCTTGATGAGGGGAAGAAGGACACAGCTTTAAGTTTAGCTCAGAAGATTCATAATCTGAGGAAAATTCCGTTAGTTGGAGGACGTCAGTAGTGGGAGATTCTATGAGCTGGCTGGTTGTGCAATTCAGGCTCTTATGAGATCCACCACGGTCATTATATTCTACTGGTAGCACGATTTGGGCCAAAAGTTTGGTTTCCGATAGTGATGAATATGAATCAAGATGCGTGACTTTGTGGCATTAGCTTTCATCTACATGTAGGATTCAACTGATTAAGGGGCAGTTGTAACTGGGAAGATAGATCATCCAAGGCTGAGCTGTGAGTATTTCTCTGATACATCCCGCTATATCCCTGTAGCCTCTTCAATATTGAATTCTTCTAAATGATGTGAGATCTGGCTCTTTGTAGGGGATTACATCAACTATTTTGATTTCCCTTCACTATTTCCTCGGTCATTATTGCATTTTAGGTCTATTTCATAAGTCTTAGGAATGAAAATATAGCTATTATCTAATCCTACTCGTCATTGAACTAATGAAAATTACAATGAGTAAACTATTAATTGTGAAACGTTAGAAGCGTGTATATTTCCCTCTTTATTTGGCTGTCTTGTGAATTACAGACAAATCCAATATCTTCTTACCTCATTGGTTCAGAGTGGACAAAGGGGAGATAGGGGTTTGGGTTACCTTTATCTTGTCTCTCTCTCTCTCAATAAGCAAGTCAGGTTCACATCCTTCCAAATCATCTATTCTGTGTTGATTGTTGGGTAACCCTAGTTATTTGACAGGCCAACTGACTCTAGAGCCTGACTTGGACATATCTAGACAACTGGACCTCTTGAAAGAAATGGGCTTCAACATTGAACCTAAGCTGTTGGTGATCAGTTAATGAGCTTACGCTGGACGGCTAGAGTCTAGACATGGATGGACCCAAAAAGTGCCCAATCCAAAACCCAAGTGAATGAAGTAGGTTTACAAATATATATTGGAATTAAATAAGTAGAATATTGGTCCACGCTCACTATTTATAATTAGAAAGAAAAGAAAAAAATCGTGTTTTGTGAAGGAAAGGGAAAAATTTTTTTTTATATAATTCTACACAATGAACATATCTTTTCTTTTAGCCAATAGAGGTTGGTTAAAGTGATTAGAGTTTGAACTAATAGTGTAAGACATCCAGGTTCGAGCTTACCTTCTTTGGTAGGTAATATATAAATTCGAAAAGTTCTACAAAATTGAAGTCAATAAACTCTCAAACAGATTAGTGGCTTGCTCTCACCTTGAAGATGTGATAATCTATCATGTTCCTAAATTTTTTATAACCAAAAGAAAAAAAATATCTTTTCTTATTAGCTGGAATTTACATATCATATATATATAGTATCTAATTAAAATACTATTAAACAAATAAATAAGTAAATCATGTAAACATCATGATATTATAGAGCCTCTTCTTTTCTCTCTCTTTACTTCTTCTCTCGCCAAAAAACTTCGTTTGCTTTTATTCCTATAGTTTGAGACTCTCTTCCTTCTTTGTCTTTGTTGTCGAAGAAAAGGGATTTTGTGTTAGTTTTGATTTTTAGTTAGTTTTCAAGTGTTTGAATAAAGCTTCTTTTCAGGTTTGTAATCACAAATCTTTTCATTTATGGTAATAGCTTTTCTATTTTAGTCTCTAATTCGTTTAATTTGTTTAGTTTGTTTTGTTTTTACTTAAGAGTTTAAAATAGTCTCTTTTATGATGAATTTTCTTTTTCTTGTCTTAATTTCTTTTTCAACACCAAAAGAATTACCTGCATGAAAAGGTATAATACAATCTTGTTGTAGAGATTTACGAATCGATCACTTTTCCGTCGTTGATAAAAACTCTTCTTTTGAAGGAAAAGGTGAAAAGAGAGGAAAGAGTGAAAGTAAGAGGGCGATGGATATGGCATTAACAAATGAAGGTTTTAGGTCCGACAATATTGCTCTACAAATCAGATCTAGTTGTTATGACTCTTAAAACAAATCTTAGATAGTTGAAAATCTTCATTGAAAAAATGATTTATGTTCATTATATCGGGTGCGTTAATTATTATGATATACCTTGTTCGTTATTATTTATTTGACCATAATAACCGACAAATCTTAAATTAAGAAAAGTAGTTAATTTCAAAATTCTATGTAAATTTTACTTTATTATCTAAATTTATCTTTGTCATTTTCTTTCTCCTCTTATCGCTTACTAGAATTAAATAGATGGCTCCCCAACTAAAATAGTTAAAAATGGAAGAATGGTAAATTTGAAAAAAAAAAATTAATACTTTATTGAAACTATAAGTTAACAAATAAAAATGAACATGAAAAATAATCAAATAAATATGAATAAGGAAAATATTTCAACATTTTATTAAATTAATAAAATGAAAGTACCACATTTTATTAAAAAACACATGTAAAACATCATAACGCATCTCACAGCTTAATGCCAGGTCGCACTGTTTGCGAGACGTGGCATGCTTAATTAACCACTAAACACAATTCAACGCCTTTCATAATTAAAAACACAATCAAAAATTTCTTTTTGCTTTTGCCAGGTGTATTATTCCTGGCTACCCTATGAGGCTATGACCAAAGTACATATCTTATCAAATTTAAAATCATGTAACATTCTTTTCAGTTTTATTTTATGTCAGATATTGCACATTATTAGAGCTTCCAACTTGAAAATATCTGGGGAGAATGCATATGACAAATTTTTTTTTTCTATTACAAGTAATATTATTGTAAGATATCATTTTCTTATTAATTCTGATTGTGAAATCTTCTTATGTTTAAATCAGAGTATTTATTAGAATTGCATAGAATATATTTATATGTATAGACTTTGTAGCTGCATTTAATCGAACTCAACAATCTTGATAGAGATATATATATATATATATATATATATATATATGTTGAGGAAAAAAAAACCAAAAATATCTATCATCATTGGTAATAAAAAAAATTTGGGTTTATTTGAATCAATAACGTACATCAATAATTAACATCAGTCCATCTGGATATCTTGATATCAACATAATTAAATCAAATGAATGTACATTATAGTCACTGGCAATTGTCTTGTGGGTGATATTTTTTTTGCTAAGTGCTGAACACGAGAGCCACTATTATATTATTTATGTTTTTATTTTATTTTATTTATCTGTATATTATGGCACATTTACCTGTGAGCATGGCACAAAATGGATGGTACAGTAGAAAGAGTGATGCATTATGAACAAAGACGTTTACCAAAACTTTCAACTAACTCCGCCTTGCTGGCCTATATACTGCTGTCTCATGTATCATAGTATATGATTAATTCTTGAATCATGATCATTCTCTTATTCAAATTTGCATGCACGGTGTAGACACCTTATTTTTTCATACTTATATTTTCTTTTGCATTTCGTTAGTTACTTTTAATTATTTTTTTGTCTTTATTTTACTTTATAATCAGTTTCTTTTTTTCATTGGCCTCACTTTATTTCTATGACCTAGTATCCAAGTTGAGAGCAGGGATCAGCGTGTTTTGCTTAGGGCGATCTGACCCTTTTGCAGCAATTTAATCTTCCTCTTATTGGTGGAATAGTACACAACCTATGGAAATTGGAAGGAAATTGGTTAAAGGCTTTGTGACGTGTGAACAAAAAGTTGATTTTAAGCAAAGCCGATTGGTCAAAGCAAGAAACGGTGCCAAATAATTACTGCCAACCAAAAAGGAGACAAAGGGAGACCCTAAAAGCTAGAAAATGATGGCTGCCAACCAAAAAGGGGGGAGGGGGGCCGAAAAAAAAAAGAAAAAAAAAGTCAAAAAAAGGAGGCAAAAACAAAATGGCCGAAAGCCAAAAGAAAAAAAAAGAGACGAGTGATTTCAAAAAGGAGATCTTCTTTTTTGGTGGCTTGGTTGGCAAATGAAGGGGCCCAAAAAGAAAAAAAAGACGAGGGATTTCAAAAAGGAGATTCCTTTTCTTGGTGGCTGGGTTGGCAAATCCAGGGGGTTTAAAGAAGGCAAAAATCCTCAGAATAAAAGGAGAAGAAAGGAGAGCTCTGCAAGAAGAGGGGGGGAGAAGAACGAAAAAAAAGAAAGAAAAGAAATGGGAGAGCTCTGTGAGGAAGGGAAGGGATTTTGAAGAAGATTTTGAAGAAGAGATTGCAAGAAAAGATTGCTGGAGAAAAGATTTTTTTTTTTTTGAAAAAAAAAGAGAATAAAGAAAGAAGAGGAGAAAAAAGAGAAAAAAAAAAGAAATCTTTTTGTTAAAAATCAGAACACAAAAGAAAGGGAACCAAGAAATTTGATTTTTAGGTTCTCTTCAACAGTTGTTCTTCAAAAAAACAAATACTTTGAGGTTTCAAAACGTTTTCTTCTTAAAAGATAGGATATTTTGCTCGGTTTCAAAACAGCTTTCGAAAGTTTGAGTCCCAACTGGAAACGGAGAGGAAGAAGAAGTTTGAAAGGAGGTCATTGCGGCTTGATTTACGTGAGGAAAAGGAGGTTGACGGCGGCTAAGGTTTGTTGGGAGAAGAGGTGCAGCGTTCAGCTAAGGGAGGCGTGGAGGAAGAAGAGGAAAAAGACGAGAAATAGGATAAGCCATCAAAACACAAGGGTTTCCATCGTTGTGGGTAATTTTATTCTCCCTTGGACTTTGTTTTCGTTTAGGCTTGGACTTGTTTATATCAAAATCATTTTTTGGTTAGTTAGTTGGACTACGTGTTTAGTTGGGTATAGGTTATTTTGTTAATGGTGTTTGGGTCATGTTTATATTGTTTTGGGCTTTTAAAGTTTAAATTGATATTTGGGCTGATGCTAGTTATGTGTTTTTGTAGTGTTGTGTGGGCTATATGTTTTTTTAAAAAAAACATATGGGTTTAAAATTGTGTCATGGTATTTGGGCCTGGACAATTTAGTTTTTTTTTTATTAGGATTAGTATTTGGACTGTAGTCTTGTTTTAATTTTGGGCTTGTGAATATTATGTGTTTGTTAGTAAAAGAAACTAAAAAAAAATGATTAATTAATTAATGAGTGATTATTATTGAGATTGTGATGGCAATTTCTTTAATAATTATTCAAGGGTAATTTTAACATATGATTAAAAGAAAATCCAAAAAGAGATTGATTAAATAATGAGTAATTATTATTGAAATTGTGATGGCAATTTCTTTAATAATTATTCAATGGTAATTTTAAAATATGGTTAAGTGAAAATCAAAAAGAATGGTTGGTTAAATAAGGATGATTGTTAAGAAAATTGTGATGGCAATTTTTCTTAATAATTATTCATTGGTAATCTCTAAAATCAAATCAAGAAAACTAAAAAATGGTTGGTTAAATGAGGATAATTATTAAGAAAATTGTGATGGCAATTTTCCTTAGTAATTATTCTAGGGCAATTTTGAATTAAATTTAAAAATCAAAGAAAAAGGGGAAAAATGATTAAGCGAATAAAGAATGGTTACTAGGAAATTGTGATGGCAATTATTCCTAATAATTATTCATTGGTAATTCAAGAATGTTTGAGAAACAAGAAAGATAATTAAAAAAATGTGTTCAAGAAAATAAAAAAAATGTGTCTTTTAATTATCCCTTCAAAGTCAAAAATCGAAAAATGTGCGTGCTTTGTTTTAAGTTTAATCATCAATAAATATAATTGCTAAAAGAGTTGTGATGATAATTTCTTTTAGTAATTATTCTTCTTAAAAGACTAAAAAAAAATTAAATTTCAATGTTTAAAACGATCGAAAACCCATTATAAGGCTTAATTAATGTTTAATTGATCGGTACCGTCTTTTGACGGGCGTTGTGGGGGTGTTAATCCTTCCTCATACGTAACCGTACTCCCGAACCCAATCTTCTGTTCCGCAGACCGGAACCTATCTAGTTTGACACGCCATTTCACGGCCAATGTCAAATTAGGTAGATTCCTTAAAGGGTGGCTAACCCACCTAAACAAAAGAGGTTAGTGACGACTCCCGTTTTATTTCGTCCCAATCACGTCGTCCTCGGAAACGTTGCAACAGATGACCTTAGATTTTCTGATTTTTTTGTATTTTAAATCTATATTTTCAGTTGAACACTTTGTCAAGTTTTGACTTTTGAGTTTTGATAGTCAAATGTAGATCTCGTGCAAGAAATAGAATAAATAAATTGACGTTATTTCAAAAGACTATGATGACAATTTATGTATCGAGATATATATTCGTAGGTGATATGTGTAAAGAAATAGTAGTAATATTACGGAAGACAATAAAATTGAACAGGGAGAATTTATATATATATATATATATATATATATGAGTATCCAAATTGAATTCCGAATTCCCGTTGGTGAGGTTCTTCAATATTTTTGGTCCTTAATTTTAATTATTCTTCACTTAGGAGAGTCAGAGCGGGGGTGAAGAGGGCTCGATGCTCATCAGCAGGGTTTTTCCTCAATATTGTTGACCTAACTAGTAACTGCGCCATCAGCCCATCGAGTGGAAGGCTGGAAGCCGCCAGAAAAAAAGAGAGAGGAGTAGAAAGTTTGCTTATCTTTCACGTTCGTATTGATTTTGCTTCTCAGACAATGACCTAAACATGCATATGTAGTCATTTCTGTTTGAACTATTTGCTTTGATTATTTGTTTAGGGTTCAACTAATTCCCGGAGTTAGACTAAAGGGTACGTAGAGTTCGATGACTTGGGGGGTTTTTGAACGGTTGTACATATATATGTATATATATATCTACTCAACCAATATGAATAAATAGAAAATGACATGGGGCTAATTATGGAGGCCGCTGGGAACACTATAAACCATGAGAATCAACCTCGAGTGGATGGCTGGATGTCTGCCTTGTATATAGGGACGAAGACTTGACCTTAGATGCAATGGAAAGGTTCCTTTCTTCTAGACTTGTTTCGCCTAAAATTCTTGAACAGTACGTACGTAGACCCCATTGCATTCATTGCGTTTTCCCCATTCAAATTTTGGCCAAATTAAACGGGCAAAAATCTTTGATCAAACTAGATAATATTATTTGTAACAAATTAGTAGTCATTGTTGTTAATTGTGGACTTCATCATTTTGGCCACAGATAGGGGTTGTTGATAAGAACGAAACGTCTCAAGAGACCCACTTCTCCAATACATTATTCTAGGGCATATTACACTTTGTGATTATCTAATCACAATAAATAATTATGTTCTACCACCATTTATAAATATTGGTTTCATGGTGGATCCTAGAAATTTTTGAATTGTTGATTGGTTAATAATTGTAGTAAAATAATTAAAGGTGTGATAGATAAAAATAAATAATTTATTAAAAGAGTGAGAACAAAGTCATACAGCCAATTATGCTTAGCTTGTTGAGAAGGTCATTATACGTCAGTGTTCGATCTTGAGATTTAGTTAACCGTGAGATAACAATTACTTTGAAATCACTTTCCACACTTTAGAAATCATATAAATATAGTACGTACACGTAGTCAGTACTGAGTACCTAAACCTAATCAATCACCTCTACAGTTTATAACTTTTAAAAGTACTACTTTTTAAGTTCAAAGTTCTAATAAAATAAAATGGGATGGATAAATCACATAAAAAAAAAAAAAGCTTCTACATCAACAATTAATACTTGTTTTGTTGAATGAAATGAGTATAATATCCCATAAATAAAATTGTAATTCTGGGTTTTATGAATGAAAAAATAAATTTAAAAAAATTTATCCTCATTTGAGGTTCCATACAATTGGAATTCAAATTAATCAAAATCTAATATAATTAATTATTAAATACAATAAGATTTAAACTAAAAAAAAAAAAAAGCTTCTAATCATTTTGTCCCCCAATATCAGAGAGATAGGCTATTTCGCAAGTGCATCAGCAGGACCCTTCAATTTTTGGTTTATAGCGTGACTGGAGATCTCAATATCAAATCATCAAGCAGTTTTCCTTTCCGGAAGAAAAAAACAATCACAATTATATGATCATTCGATGTCTACCCTTCAGTACAATCCCAACAAGTAAAATCTAAAACATTGCATTATCTTAATGTATTTGGGTGGCATTTTTGTTTTTTGGCTGAATTATTAGTATTTATTTTGGTTTTATCGTTGGCCATAGCTTGAAAGCCGCAAGCCTCGAGGAACAGGGCATTTTCATGATGTTGACAGTGCAATTAGCAAAGTCACAAATTTGCTCGTAATAATAACTATGGGATTAGCACTTAGCAGGCAGGCACCGCGGTGGGTGGGAAAAGAAGAAGGTTCGTGGGAGGAGACGAGAGAATTGAAAAGAGCTCGCAAGGTAATAGACTAAAGAGAGGGGGCTAGCTAGGCTGCAGGCAGCTACCCAGCTCTTTTTTCATCCTTGCAATGATGCAAGACAGTCAGACAGACGGGCTCCAGATCATTAAATTATTGATGCCCATTTGCAAGGTTTTTTATATGTGAAACTGAAACTCTCTCTTTCACAACGATGGCACCTATTCATTATTCAATTCCTCCACAAAAATAAGAAAAAAATTTTAGTTATACAATAATTTACACATTTTGTCTGGAAATCATGAGATCCGTCACATTTTGGGCTTAAAAAATTAGAGGGAAAAAATCTCAATGATTGCGAGGTCACCGAAGATTTTTTTTTTTCTAATCTTCTATATATGAATTTCTAGTCATTTACAACTTATCTGACGATATTAGTATTAATTATGCAATTGAGGTGTAAAAATGAATTTAAATCGTATTTTTTATTAATAAGATCAAAGACCCGAACTCTAAAATCTCTAACCCAATATAACAAACCATTCATGATGTATGGTACCGGCGACAATTTTTTTCAGTAATTCATAAAGCTAGAGAAGAATATAAAAATTGAAAATCTTTTGTTTAAAAAATTAGAAAAAGAAAGCAAAAAAGATTGAAATTAAAACGTTGCGCATACAGGCAAAACAAATTAAAACACTATTGTCAATTAAAAAAACAAACGGTCGTAGGCCACCGTACAGGAAATCAACGCGGACATTGAACCGCTTTACAACAGTTTGCCTTTCTTCGGACCAAAGAAAACAGCCGGATAACAGCTCCCTCTTACTTAATTATCCTATTAACGAAGCAAGCCCACTGAAAGACCGCAAAGCCCTTTTTTTAATTACTAAAATACTAGTAATTCCTTCTTCTTTTTTTAATTAAAAGTTGCTCAAATGGTGGCCAAAGCAAAACAGAGAACCCAAACGCCCAGTTGTCCTGCATGATATTTTGGAGGAAATTGGCATTATTGGGGTTAAGGGACACAAGTCATTTTCTAAGTTTTTATTAAATTAAATTAAATTAAATTTCTAGTAATTAGCACAACTTGTTCCACAATCAAATAGTATAAAATTATTCCACCACACCAACATTTTACCCTCCTATAAATATGACCTGCAGAGTCTCATTTTTCTCCCATGCCTCAGGGTCTCTGACACCATTACCTCTCTCTCAGACTCTTTCAAAGTTCAAACTCTCCCAAAAACGCTTTTGCTTTAACTGGGTTGCCAAGAAGAGAAAAAAAAAAATGGGTGCTTTGGACTCTCTTTCTGACTACATTTCTGAGTTGATTACTGTTCGTCGTCCCAAGTGGAAGAAGCGTAAAGTAATGCAGGTACTCCTCAAACGCCCGTCTTTCTCTCTTTTATAAATCTGTTATCCTTTTCTCTCGTCTTCTTCAAGTGCTTCCTTCCTTTTACCCTCGTGATCTTGCTATTAGTTATTTTCCTTCAGAGGCTCCCTTTCATGTGTATATTTTGTGATTTCTCTTGTTTTGTTCTTTCTGCAGACTGTGGAGATCAAGGTTAAAATGGACTGTGATGGGTGTGAAAGGAGAGTCAAACACGCTGTGTCCTCCATGAAAGGTGCAGTACTAAGCTCTCTTTCTCCCCACCACCTTTTTTCTCATTAATCTTCTCTCTTTCTATACTTCTTTTATTTTTGGTGTTAGTTTCATGAATATCCAGCTGAATCATGGTGGAAGGCCCCTTGAGCCAACCAACAGGCTAAAAATGGTCTTGCCTTCTAAAGAGAACCAAAGCCCTGTTAGCTTCAATAACCCATCACTAGCCAGTTGAAATCAAAAACACTTTTTTTGTTTTTATCCTTTCTTTCTACACCTCAATATTTATGGGGCTGGTTTCCATGGCTGGACCATTTAAAATCCAGCAGAATAATTAAAGAGGGTAGTAATTATACGAGTCAAAGGGAAGCAGAATCTATATAGCTTCTGGAAGTAATTAAAGAGGGCTTCCTCGTATTAAAAACTGGAAGGAACTTCCTTTCTTTATGTTTCTCTCCGTACTTCCAAGGTCTTAAAAAGTTTGCGGTAATTTTCCACAGTGACCCAGAGATATTGCTATGTCCAGCTCCCTCATTTATTTTGCCCTTTGCTTCCACTGTTCCACGTTTCGAATTCACAATTTGTTAAAAAGAAACATGGTGCACATAAATATACTATTTATCACTTAAAAGGGATAAGAACAAGAAGGTTTCTGTGGAAGCAGCAGAACAGTGGTTGGAAATATCATTTTATTCTCTGTTTGGAGACATTAAAAGCCCTTTAGGCTGTAGGAGTACCACAATAAATGCATTACCTAATTCCCTCAAAACCGGACAGACCCTTACAAGTTACAACCTCAAGTGATTTCATCCACCCCTTTCACGTCGTAAATTTTCTATCACTGTCTTTACCCCAGTTTGATTTCATACTTTTCAAAGTAAATCCGATTAATTTTTTTTTCTTTTAAATCTGGTTTAGGTGTGAAATCAGTTAACGTGAACAGAAAGGAAAGCAAGGTGACGGTGACGGGATACGTTGAGCCAAACAAGGTGTTAAAGAGAGTGAGAAACACAGGGAAGAAGAGAGCCGAGTTTTGGCCCTATGTCCCTTACAACTTGGTGGCTTACCCTTACGTTGCTCAAGCTTATGACAAGAAAGCACCGTCGGGATATGTTAAAAATACCGTTCAAGCCTTGCCTAGTCCAAATGCTGTGGACGAGCAGTTTGTTACTCTCTTTAGCGACGAAAACCCGCACGCATGTTCGATCATGTAGGCAAATTTTGACGGAGAAGAAACTAACGCCATGCATGGACTGATGGATTCAAAATTTTCTGTATATATACCCTTACTGTTTAGTGCTAATTTTCCTCTGGTGGCCACAGGTTCAGAATTAGGTGTTTTTTTTTTTAGCTTTTTGTGAGGGGAAAATTTTCATTTTCATTTTGGGAATGCTTTTAAAGTCATGTAAGTAGTTTTTTTTTTTTTTTCCTTTCATGTAGATGTAGTCATGCTTAATTTCCATATGGTTGGATATGATATACACTTCTAATTTAATGAAATCTTGTATGCAAAAATAGCACGGATAGCTTGTACTTTATTATTATATATAATATATTATAAAAATTATTTTTTATATATAGGTAAGGAAAGGGAAAAGCAAGAAGTGGGAGGTTTTAATCGTGAGATCTCTTTCATGAATTATTTTAACTTCTAAGCATATGATAAGTTGGAGGGAGAATTCCATTTATTTTCTTACATTGATCATAACCTGCAACTAAACTTGCTTGATTTTAAAGTTATGCAAATTAATTAATTTCAAATTAGAAACAAATTAGGGGCAGAGGAATCCTGGTTAAGGAGTCGCGGAAAGAGATTGTGGAACTTTAATAATTAATTTCTAAGTTTAAAGCCCATCGATTATGTTTTTGACAATTTTATATTAGAAGTGTTTATTAATCATATGCAGACCCTATTGGCCAAAGAATTTATATCATAGAACAAGAGAAGGGCTTTTTTTTTAAAATTAATTACTTTAGCAGGCTTCCGGGTCTATCATGCATTCCTAAGATCGTGTAACTCTCCAAATGTTTTTTCTTTTAAGGAAAAACCACATTATTCATTTCTGAATTTGCGGCCGCAATCAGAACCAGAGATATTGAAATAGTGATAAATTAATCAAGTTATTTCAATTAAATTTAAGTATTAGATATCTTTGTCTGTGGTCATCACTGCTGGTGCATTAATAATTTAATAGCATTAGTGCGGAGCAAGAAATTTTAATTAATGTATACTTAATTAATTTAATAAATTGGTCTAAATCCCCCCACACACCGAACACTCACTTCCTCCTCTCTTAAATTTTTTTTCTTTCTCTTATGGGGCTCATATACGTTTATTTAAGCTACATAAATCTATGTTCGTGAAGGTAGTGAAGGTAGAAAAATAATTCTTCACTCTCTTGTAACCAAAAAAGAAGAAAAGAAAAATCTTTACAATCATATTATATATATATATATATATATATATATATATAGATAAATGAGTTTTGTGAAAAACTGAAAAGTATCACAAAATCTTAATGACGTGCATGGCATCACTATATATATAAGGAATCACAAATTAATTCCAAAGAAATGAAAAGAATCTCATATATTATATATATATATAGGATTATTTATTATCTTTATATGATCGGTGCTAATTTTAAATTTTACAGATAGGGTTAATACTTAGTTTATTTAAATTTTGACAAGTGTCTATTAATCATAATAAAAACTTGTGATTGTTCTTTTCTGACAAAGAATAGAAGAGGCTTCCAATCCAAAAAGAACACATACTCGTTCTCTGGCTAAATAATCAAAACACCTTTTTTAATGTTTAGCTTCAAACAAATTCTAATCACAATCCTTTTTACTGGTACATACTAAATCTTATCTGCTTATCCTTTTCTCATGGTACAAATGACTGCCGCTTATATCTAATGCTGTCAGAAGCTATGCGTTAATATGGCGCAGTAAGTAATTTAATTTCTGCCACAAATTCAAGATAATTTAATCAGATAAAATAAATCCTTAATTAACAAGTAACACTCACTCTCATAAAAATTGGGATTGCTTTGGCCAATCAATCTTCTACATATGGGGTTTTGCCTTTGTTTAAGATGATATTAATTAAGTCTTGTAATGATGATTAGAAAAGAAAAGTTTTATTCGAGTAAGCAAAGCATATATATATATATATATATATATAATTGGAATTGTCCTAAGTTTTTCCTACTCCAACTTGGAAGTGGATCATCAAATAATTGGCTCCTCTTTTTTTTTTTTCTCTTGGCTCCTCTGTCCTTTGACAATGACATTGTCCCAGTCCCCGACTTCCAAGCCTCTCGGGCAGTTGCCGCGTGTATGTTGGCTCAAAATTCCTTCCGATTTTCTTTCCAAATAATAATTGCCCAGGTCAATCTCTAGAGTACTGTTGTACATCTGGACATGGTCAAAATACTCTGCTAAAAAATACTGTATTATTTTCCATTTATTATAATCTTATTCTTATCGAATTTACGAAAAATTAGTACTACAATTTTTTTTTGGTAGATATCGTATTGATTAAGTATACTACTTATAGTTACCTGGTAATACTTTCATATTTAAAAAACATTATTGTGGAGATAGGCGTCCTGTTATTGTCAGCGATTCATTTTCTTTCCCTAAATAATAGATAAATATGTGCTATGTATGTTCACTAAATCAAGCCATAAAGATAATGTCGCCTACAGAGAAAAGGCCCTAGCTAGGGGCTAAATTTTTTGTCACAGATGACAGATATATATAAAGCAATATTTCAGTGGGGCGGTTTTTTTTTTTTTTTTGGTTTTCCCTGTTAAAAAAGTTAACAGTAGAAGGGATTGTCTCTTTTTCATCTCTGGTCCATATTAGGATTCACCAATTCATTAAACTTTAATCTAGAAAAATTTTCGCATTTACGAATGCATATATATGACTCTTATCTACTTATATCAACTTGTTGACAAATAATTTAGTGGAATTAAAATTTCACCGTATGTAGATTATACGATTTAGGAGAAAAAATCCTAATCTGGTTAGGTGAGATTGCATTAGTATTTTAATGTTGAAAATCCTCTCAATCATCTTGGGCAGCGGCAGCAGTAAATTAGCACTAAGAACACCATTAAGGATACATATTTGATACGTAGGATGTTTCTTTTTCCATGATGAAAAGGAAAAAGTGATTTTATCCACTAATTATTGAATCTAATTCGTATCTTGCTTGATGTTGGCCAAAACAATTTTAGAAGATTTAACTTGTCAATTTCTTCTATTGAAAAGGAAAGAAATAGTGTATGCTTGCGCCTGTTAGAGACAAAATGTAGATTACCATATCTTATTATCTGTTAAATATTTGTCGTAGTTAACCTCAACTCAAGGACTACGCTTTTTTGTATTTTTCTCAACATTAATTCGTCAAGATAAAATTCTTCTTAACTGGTTAACTAACCTTAAGGGTTTCCTCTTTTGAATCTATTCAACTATTCTTTCATTTCAGTCAAGTGAGAAGGGTCGGTGGGATACCATAGAGATCTTAGGTTCCAAGTACGTAGCATATAATGTATCAAGTTAAGGGTAAATTGTCCACCAAATCTTGAGTTTGATCTTCTTCATCTTTAATGTTACCCCACAAAGTCTAGAAAAGGCCACATGCACCATGCTCTGTTCTTCCCTTTGCTGGTAGGAAAACGAACTTCGATGAAGTTTTAACGAGTGGATATAAGAAAAACTGGGACTTTCCATGAACAACATGTCTTGGGTAGACTGTAAAGAACCCATACTGCTTCAACAAACGAACTTAAAGAAATAAAACTCAGGAGCGGTAAAGAAGCATCAAAAGTCTTTGATCTGCTGATTTTCTCGTCAAATGAATATATCTCCATCGAGGGCCCATTTGTACTTTGGACTGCTTGAAGTTTTTTACTTAGGTGTGGGGACTGAATTTATGTTGGACTTCTTGAAATCAATGAATAAAAATTCAGACAGACTCTTGAATAGATGAGATTAATGGTTTAAAAATTTAATCAGTTTAATTATTTGAACCAGTTAGATAAATATTTTAAATTTATTAATTTTTAAAAATATTTAAATTTTAAATTTTTAGTTGAAAAATACATAAAAAAATAAGAAAAAATATATAATATTAGTATATCACATGTAATAAATAAATAAATAATATAAATTACTTTACATCACAAATTAAATTTTATTATGAGAGTACATTAGAATAAAAATAAAAAATTTAATGTCAAAATTCAAAATCAAAAGTTCAAACATAATAAAAGAATTAAAATTTAGTTTCTGATTAATTTAAGTTTCTTTTAGATTTGAGTTAATCAATTAAAAATAACTTAAAAAATAAAAAAAATTAAATTTTTTGCTCAACCAGTCCAACCGTTTTACCAATTCAAAAATAATTCGATATAAATCGATTTAGTGACCTTTAACGGACTGAATTTATGATTGATTCTTAATTCAATCAATCAATCCGATCTGATTTTTTATTCCATACCTGAAACTATTCGGATCGAATAGTTTCATTAGAGTGATCGATCGAATACATATACAGAAGCAGCCAATAGCAGCAGAAAGACTAGCCATGCCTGCTTCCACATATTTATTGTTTTGTCGATTTCCAAACGTGTCCTATTTCTATATGGTGAATGAAAGGTTATACATTATCCCTTTATTTATGCATTATTAGAAAAAATTTACTACTAATTTTTTCATCATATATATTATTTTAGAATAATTAATTATTTCATAGGTAATTTATCTTATTTTAAAATATTTTATTTTATATTAATGTATTTGTTAAATTATTAGAAAAAAATAATGCTTTAATCTTTTTAAATATTAGAGGGTTTAGCATAAAAATATATTATTCTGGAATAATTAATTATTTGTTTAAATTTATTTTATTTCAATTAAAATTTTTTGTCAATATTGATAATTATGTTAAATTATAATAAAATATTATCATATAATTAAAACTAAAGAGAATAGTGATTTAATTAAAAAACTTATTTTAAAATACCATATCCTCTTAAATTAAGTAAAATTATTTAAAATTCTCACTATGACAATGAAACAAAAACTATATTAATTCTCAATCATTTTAAATTATCAATTATTGACATGATAATAAAATTTTTAAAATAATTTTAAATTACCTCCCATCAAATCACTTAAAAAAAAAACTCCAGAGCGGTACAGAAGCAAGAAAAAGTGTTTTGTTTTTTTTTTGTTATCTTGGTACAAACTGGAGAGGGAGGAAATTCTACCTAGGGGAGGGAGTGTCAGGGATTGAACCCCTGTCTTGATGACCTCCTTAGGTCTCTTTGACCACTAGGCCATTAGGTGGAGGTCCACAACCAAAAGTCTTTGATCTGCTGATTTTCTCGTCAAATGATTATATGTCCATCGGGGGCCAGTTTGTACTTTGGACTGCTAGAAGTTTTTTACTTTGGTGTGCGTATTGATGGTCCTTAGCAGTGCAATATATATTTGTTAGTCTATTATAATTAATATTCAATGTCAATTGTATAATAATTATTCCTATCATTATTATTTTAATTTTTATCTTTTATAAATTATTTTACCACCACTACTATAATTCCACCGTTCTGTCAAAGAAGCATGAATTTATGTTGGACTTCCTGACACTATTCGCATTAGAGTGAACAATCAAATACATACACGAAGCAGTCAATAGCAGCAGAAAGACTAGCCCCGCCTGCTTCCACATATTTGTTGTCTTGTCTGTTTTGAAACGTGTCCTAGAGGTTCGTGAGATCAGACCCATTTCAGAAATTCATGATGGCAATTTAATATTTATCTCTGGGAGGGAAAAAGAAAAAGAAAAAGAAAGCTTTCTTCTGCACATATTAATCGATATGACAAAAAGTTTGTAAAGTGGCAGAGCAGACCACCTGCTGGTGTTATTTGTCTGCGAAACGAAGACTTTAATTTGAAAGCTGATAAGAGTTTGGCGGCAAGTCTCACCGATCGATTAGGCCCAGCTGGCTCGTAATTAGCTGATGATAGTCGATAGATAGCATTTGCGTCGACCATATCTCACACCGTCTTCTCTAATCTTCTGGCTAATCGTAATCAACTTTTTGGAGAAGACAATGTTTTGTCCTACAACCAAGTGTCTTCATCTAACGGACGGCTTCTGGTCTTTTAAGTCATAAAATTCTGGCAAGTGGCAACTCTAGCCGTCCCATTGTGTGTCTTCCAAGTTTCACTCATGGTTAATTGGTTGATTTTGGCAAATTTTTTTGGGTGGTTGAATATTAGGTGTTCAATCAACGGAACTTTATTAATAATGTTTTTTTTTCTCTCTTTAATTTATTTTTTATCATAAGTTTTTTTAGAATTTTATTTTTAATAGAAACATTGAATTTAAATCATTTATTGGCTTACTTTAAAAAAATATATAGATATACAGATTAGTAGACTTGCAAATATTCAAACGTATCAACGAAAATATGATTATTTTGAAGCAACAGATTGAAGCAGTTAACCATGTTTTCTTGGGTAGGGACAATTTTTTTTTTTAAATCAGACTTCATTTTTACTTTTAACTCAATTAATATTTACATCTAAATTTATAAAAGACATCAGAAATTGGAATGAAATTCGAATTAAACCCTGTTTGAAGGGTGACATGCCCTGATGCCTTGACTATTTGGCCAAAGGGGCCGATCTTTTTTAAGAGCAAGAATCCTTTTCACTGTCCACTATTCTTTATTAATTTTTTGAACCTTTAATCTATTATTAAAACATCACTTCTTGACGGTGAAAAAAATTCTCATCCTTAAAAAATGTAATGGAGAGTAGTGGACAGTGGAAAGAATCCTTACCCCTTTTTTAAATCACACTTCAAAAGAAGTTCAAAAAGTGTTTGAAGTCAGAATGTGTCTGGTATTTACTATGACCCAGAGATATATATTATATAGTATTGTTAATTTTTCGTTGCAAGAATTACACAATCTATTACAACATGATTTGTTCATATAATATGTAAGAGTTTATTTGTCTTAATAGTTTTCCCTCTTTAACTTGCTTTTTATTTTATTTTCGTTTTAGATATATATACAATATGAAATCTGCAACGTTTGCACAGGAAGATTTACTAGTATCAACGACGATAGACCCTAAGGGATTGGGTGTCAGTTGACACTTTCCTATTAGGAGGTTTATTTATTGTTTAACTTAATTTTTAAATGCATTTAATTGAAATTTATAACTTTGTCCATTGACTATATTTTTAGATTTAACCATTTATATTTTTGGTCAATGGAGTTTTTATCGTATAAATCAATGATCCATCTAATGTTTATACTTTAGTTTCTATAAAATATTAATCCTTTAATTATTTTTATTTTATTTTTATTATAAAAATATGTATGTTCTACAACAACTGTAATCTCTCTCTCTCTCTCTCTCTCTCTCTCTCTCTCTCTCTCTCTCTCTCTCTCTCTATATATATATATATATATGTATGTTACTTAACAGAATCTCCATAATAATAATTTAAAGACATACCACTTGAAACAATCGGAACCATTATTTATGAACCTTTTTATATAAATAAAAGGTTCTACGCCTAGTTCATATATATATAATAATATTGATAATAAAAATATGTACATATATAAAGTTAAATAATTTAATAATTTTTTTCCAAAAATTAATAACTAAATGAAAATTTTGTACAATACAATTTTATGTTAATACTCTTAATGGTTATTTTACACTCGTGCCTTATCGTCACCATTATTTTTACAAAACAGATATTTTCTCATCGTCAATTTTGTTTTAGCCGTAATAATTTTAATCTCTCAACTATAATAATTAATCTCGCAATTTCAACTCACCGAATTAATCTCATCACATTGCCAAATAAAGTATAGAAACTTCTAAGTATAAAATTTCCCATAAAAATGAAGAAAAACTAATCATTAGCTTGTTGTGTAATTACTATATGTTAGTATCATCTATAGAAAGGAAAAGGAAAACAAAGGAAGTCATACCTTAAAACCCCTTTTAGAAAGGTTTAAGCAGGCCCAAGAGCTACATGGGCCATTTCATTATAATCTAAAAGTCCTGAAACCCAAAACTTAAGATTTGGGTCAAAAATATGCAAAGTACGGCCCATCATCCGATTTCTAATTTATAACAACACTTTTACATTTTTTGAAAACTTTTATCAAAACGCTATCAAAACGTTTCTATAAGTTAATATAGAAGTACAATACTTGAAAGTACTTCTAAAAATCATTTGTAACACTAACCATGAAATGCTACAAAAGAAATAATTATAAAAGGTTTGTAGTGTTTTATTATTTTTGTTAAAATATTACTGTATGTCTCTCATTCAACCCAAAAGCACTTTCAATTTGAATTTGCATATTTTTTTCTGAGTAAGTTTTCTTGTTTAAAGATCTATAAGAACCTTTTCTTTAATCTTGATGTGCCTTTTTACAGATCATATGGATTGAGACAATGATTGCAACAAAGTAGAAGCATGTATTCTTCCATTATTAGGCCCCTTCTAGCATTTCATGCAAAAAAATTGGATCAGCACACGAATTTGAGAATTGAAGCATGAGAGAAGCGAGTTTTTAATGCTCACCATGAAAATGCATGAAAGAGGTATGCTTTTCCTCTTTTATAATTTGGATTACTTCTTAAAAAGTTACAAAAACAAACTTTGTTAAGAAAAATTGTTTCAAGTAGCTTGGACTCTAAATTTGTTAAGTCTAAGCTATAAAATAAAATGGTTCTTACACTTTTCATTTTGGCTTCCTTGAATATTAGAATGGGAAATATGAATGGTTCTAATTGTTCAACTTGTGCATCGATTATCTAAAATCGCATTAAACTCTTTGAGTTGATGCAATAGTCTATTAATGTCCTGGTGTAGCTGGACGTAACCTATTAGAGATAGCCAACTCCATGAAGAAGTTGTTTAAATGATGTGTTTGAGGCATACACTTCTTGAGAAAATAAACTAAAGCTTATAAGAAATAAAAGCTTTTATAGATGAAGATGTTCGCATATGCATAACCAGTTTCTACATCAGAGATAAAATATCAATCTCAGTTTAGATTATCCTCTTTGTCACGCCTTGACCCGCAAGCTCGGCAACGTGACAACCGCCGTACCACCTTGAGATGCGTGCCTCGTCAGGCGAGCAACCAAGATGGCGCAAGACTTAAAAATAAAGGATATTCGAGCAATATATGAAATCATACGAAATTATTATGGATAATATAGTTCAAAAGTATTTAAAAATAAAGTATCACATCTTACGGTGCTCCATGCAGCGGAAAGTATTATATATAAATACATAAATGTATATGTAAGATGTACTAATATTCCGAGCCAGGATATACCGAGTAAAATGAGGTGGCACCTACAAAGTCGTGTCCACAGTGCTGTACTGGGATCACTGGCCACCAGGACGTCCGCTGTCCAAAGTCTGATGATCTGACAACAAAAGTGAATGGGGTGAGTACATAAACTTGTACCCAGTGAGAGACTCGGTTATAAAGACCGATCACCTCAGGCTGGGGATATAAAATAATCCAAAAATCAACTTAATAAACCATTTATCAAAATATCGGAAATCCCACACCAAAACAAATATTAAATCCATAATAATATTTCCAAATGGGCTGGCATTAGAAATCGTCCCAAAAGGTATACCCGTGCATTGGGGTATCCACTGGACCGTCAAGGGTTACTTTATATTTTTAAAACATTTTTACTTTACTCTCTAACCCATTCCCTTGACGTTTACCTTGCTGTGGTGGAACACAGCGCTCTAGAGTTCTGGCGAGTTTCCCTACGCGCCTCTCCCAACCAGGCTCGACTCACCGTGCCCCTCGATAGGCGGTCCATGGCTGAGTATCACGCATACTCTCAAACTCGGTCCACGCTCCCGTAATCGGAGCCCCGAGGAAACTGCTCAATCTCTCATCTCTCAGGGGTATCGTTCCCCAATCAATAATCAATAATTTCAATTTATATAAATATTTGATATTCCCACCCTTTAAATCATTTGTAAACTTGGTGTGTGAGGGTGGACAATTCATACCCCAAAACATATAACACAATTTAATAAAGCATTTATAAAGAAATTGAAAACGGTTAACCCTCAATGGTCAACCAATATAATCCAAACCACTCACAAAAGAGGAGAGTTGTATACTCCCCGATTACCCACGAATGCCTTAGCTCAAACTGCTACCGGTCCAAAACTCGTACAATCACGTACCTAAATAATCAAATTAAAATCTAACTTGATTAATAAAGGCATTCAACTAATAATTAAATCATAAAACAAAACCCATTTAAGATCTTCAAGGTCCAAGAACTAAATTAGACAAGTCCAGAAGTTAATTGAAGCTAATTGGGGTCTAGGGCTGCAAAATTACCAAAATGCCCCTAAGCTACAGTGCCAAGTCAACTGATGGCTCACTCCCGGGCGTGAGTGAGCCAAATCGGGAGAGAACTCCCAAAATTTGGCAGCTCCCGCACGGGACTCGCCAGGTCCAGCGCCGGAGCTGCTTCCAGCACATGGCCGTGATCGGCCAGGCACCAAATCGAGCTCGATTTGAGTTCGATTCACCACCAATCCACACCAAAATTGAAACACAGTAAGTTAAACACATGATCTAAGGATTCATAGTTTCAAAAATGGAATCAATCTATTAAACATGCTCGAATTTTGAATCAAAACACTAAAGGTTGACATATCTCGGGCAAAACAGAAATCACAACTTCAATCAGTGAATTCTCTTAGCACAGACCATGAAATTAAGCATGTAAACTATCAAATTAAAGCTTGATGAGTCTAGAACAACATACCAAATTCCCAGCCAATTCCCACTGTTGAATCAAAAAGATATGAGCTGATGAACAATCTGTCGTCAAAATTCCAGATTTCTAGATTTGGTGATTTTCTTGGAAACTTTGGTGTTTTGATCTTCAAGAAGGCAAAAGAAGTTGGTATTAATGTTTGATTGAGTGTTTGAAGAGGGATTCAATGTTTGATTTCAAGAAATCTAAGAGGGAGAGCTCGGATAAATTGAAGAACAAGAGAAGAAGTGAAAATGGGGGGTCTCGGCCACTCGAGACCCCTTATAGAATTTACGGGTCCGGCGACAAACCCGTCCCTGTCCGGCGCCGAACCCGTCCCTGTCCGGCGCCGGAGTCAACCAATTCCGAGTTGACTCCGGTCAACTCAGCCCAATTTCCTTGGGACTCGAATCCAAGTGGGGCCCACATCCTCGGACTTCAATTTTAGGGTTTTTAAGCTTGAAATCGAGCTAAATGAAGTTTAAAACATCCATGGGAAATCAAATTTGGTATATTGACTAGACAACAATACATAAATATACAACTTGACACGTGCGGACTAGGTCCGGGCGTGTCACTCTTGATATTCATTGCTACATTTTAGATTGATTGCAATACATATAATATATGGTATTAGGGTTGAGGAATGTGTAATGTGGACAAAATCCTAAGAAAACAAGGAAACTAGAAGTTAACCCCAAAAGAAAAAAGAAGCTAAAAGGTATACAAGGGTTTGTTTAGATGAAAACCTAATATGTAATAATTTAGGGAACTAAGTGCATGTTTGTTGCATTAGATTGAATTAGTAGGATAAAAAAAAATTATATATGTTTTGTAATGTGATTTTATAATATTTACATAGATTTACATTGTGTGAAAAATTATTCATAAGATGAATTAAGTCTTTCCATTTCTAGAGGATTAAGTCATTCATTAGTCATCCTATGCATAATCCACTTGACAATCCAATTTTATCTAAATTATATGAATCATACTAAAAATTACATATATAGTTTTTCTCTTTATCTTGTCCAATTTACTCTCATAATTGCTTATGAAATTATAAATGATGATTATGAATCTCGGTCTATAACCGAATGTCACACCCCGTCTCGAAGGTCGAGAATATGACAACCGCCGTGTGTCACGAATTGTGAATGGTGCGCTTCACTCACAACTTGAGGCTCGCAAGGCTTACAGCATCCTAAACCCATTTAATAAATCCATTTAAACTTGTTATGCAAAATGAAAATAAGATTTATAAAAAAAAATATTTAGGCAATTCAAAAATTAGAAGAAACAATCTTTTAAATCGAGAAACATAGGTAAATAATGCTTTAATAGAAATTTAATCATGCCAGTGGATCCAGTAATAAACACACGTAAGTCGTATAGACTTACTGTGAGGTGTCCGGAGTCGAGTCTCGACACTCAGCGGTCTACACTTTTTCGTACGGTTAATTATCCTGAAAAATAAGTTTTAAGAAGAATGGGGTGAGTATATTTTTCTATACTCAGTGAGTGAGACTAGACCATCAATAAGATTTTAAATAAGAAAATATAAACACGCATTTTGTATAACCTTGAATTGAAAGTTTATAGTATTTCGAAAATATTTACTTAGTCGCCGCATTATCGATCAAGAGTTTATTTAACACAACATAAGAAAACTGCGAATTAACATTTAGGAATCTTCATAACACAACAGTGGTCAAAGTAAGCAATCATCCTTAAGAAAACATTTTAGGGCTCGCCAAAACACATTGCTTAAACCTCACCCGGCCGAGATGAGGTATAAGCCCGCCGAGGTGGTTTTCTTTATCATATTATAAGAAAAAGCCCTCTACTCGGCGTTGGCACGGGCCTTCACCACGGATGGCACGTGGCTATGTCCGCAGTACTCCTATTGGGGTCGCATAATCATATAACAGTGTGCACAAAACCCCTGTACCCATCCACCCCAAATAGGAGTGAAAAGCGTACTCACGCCGACTCCACAAGCTCGGACTGTGATAGGCGTCACTGCAGTGACTAACATCGTGTCCACCAAAATCATAATGTAGCAACATCAATCCCAATCGGACATCATTTGGCCAACTGGCCCATCATCCAAATTAATTCCGATAACATCAGTTCCAATCAATTTCATCAAAAATCCAAATACTTGGTTCCAAAAATAATAAAACAAGTCAATCCATATCAAGATCATAACAACCATTATAAACCAATTGAAATTCAAAGAAATCAGACTATTACATTTAGGAAGATAATTTAAATAGTAAAACATTTATTTAGGTCATTAGAGTCCCACTCACAGGTTTGGAGAGGGTATACACTCCCACTATTCGACCCTCTAATTTTCCTCGAAAGAGGCCTGGCCACTCGGAAGGAACGTAGGCTCCATTTGGGTTGCTCCTCTTTGATTGTTTACCTCTTATCTACAATTTACCAACAAGTTAAAATAGGAACAGAATTCACACACATACCCGTCGACGTGCAGACCCTTAGCCGTCGACGGGTAAGCTACTCGATGACCACTACTTTTAAATCCAAACCATCTGTCCACGGATTTGAGGGTGGACGTCCATGGCTAACATTTCCAGGGTATACTTAATATTAGACGTCGACGTCTCCCAACCTAACCGTCGACGGGTGGAGATTTCTGACTTCGGTGAAACCAAATTATTCATACATCCGTCGACGTCTAAGTATGTACCCGTCGACGGGTAAAAGTTTCTGACTTCCAGTGCAACGAATTACTCACTCATCCGTCGATGTGCAAACCCTTACTCGTCGACGGATCACTGGATGTTGAGACTACTTTGGCTACCAAATCTGGGAAATTTCCAATAAGAGGAAGGTTTCTTCTTTCATGTAATTTGATTACATTTTCTAGTGTATTAAGCTTTCATGAGTTTCATATTCAAATCTCAAGCTTCCTTGAATCCAAACTTAGCCTAAATCTCAAATTCAAGGATTCTCCATAACATTTTTAATTTTCTAGATTCATAAGCATACAATGATTTGCATATCAAGAACTAACATATAGCATTGAATTTAAGTATGCTTACCTTGGAATTTCAATTTCCCACCAAAATCCTAAACTTTCCACTTGCAATTTCTCCCACACTAGTTTGGATTTCTTGAAATTGATTTGGAAATATTAATGAGCAAATCAAGAGCTTTAATTTGATAGGTACTTTCAATGGACTTATTTGGAGAATTTAGGACTTGTGTTTATGAAGGTTTCAAGGTTTCAACCATGGAGGTTTTGCTCATCTTTCTCAAGGTTGAAGACAACATGCCAATTTTGTTGAATTTTCTAGAATAATATACATGCATGGCCGGATCTTGCATTCCATAAGATGATGAAATTTGTCCCAAATCTTGGCCATTCATTCTTAAACCAATGACACTTGTCATCATGTGATGAAATCCATAAAAGGTAACTTTGTGCTTACTTCTCATTTGTCCTTCAACAATCATTAAAATTCCATCTATATCCTAAACCAGTGTGATAAAATTCTCAGTGTATACTTTCATTCTTCAGACAATTTACTTCCAAACCATTGGCAGTGAAATTTTCAAATCCCCAGTCATTTGTTAACAATTTCAGTTTAAATTTCTACCCTTACTACAAATTCCTAACTAATCACTTAATCCCATCCATGTCCTTTTCACCACTTAAGTAAAGCTTTACCACTCTCTCTTTTACTAACTAACGCACGCTCTAATTGGCGGAAAGAAATAGATATTTGGTACGGGTATTACACCGAATGTCGTCAAAGACACGATTGGCCTAAATGGGAAGAAGCAATCCATGCTGAATTGAATTCCCTTGCCAAATGTAATGTTTTTAGACTTATTGTAAAAACCCTTGACAATGTAAAACCCGTTGGATACAAATGGGTCTTTGTCCGGAAACGAAATAAGAAAAACGAGATCGTGAGATATAAAGCCTAACTTGTAGCCCAAGGATTTTCTCAAAACTTGGGATAGATTATGATGAGACTTATTCACTTGTGATGGATATAGTTACCTTTCATTTCTTCGTAAGTTGGGTTGTCCAAGAAAAATTAGACATGCGTCTTATGGATATTATGACGGCATACATGTATAGTTCATTAGATTCCACATTTATATGAAAATTCCTAAGGGATTAAAAATGCCTGAAGGATACACTCCTCGCAACTAATTCTCGATAAAGTTGCAATGATCTTTATATGGGTTAAAGCAATCTGGCCGCATGTGGTATAAACGTTTTAGCGACTATCTAATTATGAAGGATACAGAAATGATCCCATCTACCCATGCGTGTTTATTAAGCAATCTCAAACCGGATTTGCTCCAATAGCAGTTTATGTTGATGATATAAATTTGATTGGAACTCCTGAAGAGTTATCTAAAACTGCTAAATATTCGAAAAAGGAGTTTGAGGTTTGGGTAAAACCAAATTATGCCTTGGTCTAGAACTTGAACATAAATCAAATGGAATACTTGTCCATCAGTCAACATACATAAATAGATTGCTTAAACATTTTGACATGGACAAGGCTCACACATTAAGCACCCCTATGGTTGTAAGGTCTCTTGATCCGCCAAACGGATCTGTTTCATCCTAAAGAACCTCATGAGAATATATTTAGTCTTGAAATACCATATTTTAATGCTATCGAGGGATTGAAGTACTTGGCACAGTACATGAGACCGGATAACGCTATTGCGGTAAATTTATTGGCATGTCTTACTTTTGAGCCAATTCGGAGACATTAGAATGGAATTAAACATATTTTCGTTATCTCCGAGGAACCATAGATTTGGGGTGATTTTACTCTAAGAAAACCACTAACTCTGGATTAGTGGGATATGCTTATGCGAGATATAAATTTGATCTACACAAGGCTCGCTCTCAAACCGGTTATCTGTTTTGTTATATTGATATAGCCATATCTTGGCGTTCCACTGAGCAATCACTTGTAACTACATCCTCCAACCACTCTGAAATTATTTCCCTCTATGAGGCCGGAAGAGAGTGTGTTTGGTTAAAATCTGTGATATCACATATGATAGTGGATTGAAACCGGTTATAGATTCCCCTACTATAGTTTATGCAGATAATGCTGCTTGTATTGCACAAGTAAGAGGAAGGATATATTAAAGGTGATAAGACCAAGCCTATCTTGTTGAAATTTTTCTATACTCATGAACTCCAGAAAAGTCGACAAGTTAATGCTAAACAAATTTGCTCTAACAATAATCTTGCTTATTTCTTTACCAAGTCATTGCCAACATCAACATTCGAGAAACTAATCTATGGCATTGGTATACGGTGAGTCAATAAGATGCAAGATTAAAAACCCCAGAAGAGGTTTCACATATAGATCTTAGAAGTGGCAATACTAAGAGGCTCCGGAAGAGGCAATAGATAGAAGTCCTAGAAGTGGCAATAAATAGATATCCCTACTATTATTGTTTGAGAGGGAGCGAATTATAGACGTAGTGCATTGTACTCCTTTTTCTTTTGTTCGGCTTTTATCCCACAGGGTTTTCCTGGCTAAAGGTTTTTAATGAGGCAATAATAGCACATCTAAATGTCCTGAAGACACATTATACGAATTTAATTGCTCTGTACTCTTTTTTCCTTAATGATCGATTTTTGTCCCACTGGTTTTTTCGACTCAAGTTTTTTAACGAAGCAGTAGCTATACGTCTAATAAGGCTGTTTATAATGGTGTTTAGTTCAAAGGGGAGTGTTATGAAATAATGAACTTTCACATCTCAGATTTATTTATCTTGTCTAGAAGACAAGCCCATATTGAAGGGAATTAATGGAGAGAGAAAATCAAGGAGAATATATCTAGGGTTTTAGGAATTACCACTTTACTTGGCCTGGAAGTAAACTTGGCTTGCAAGTTAGGTTAAACCTATGTTATTTGTATAAGAGTTATCCAATATAAATAGGGAGCCCCTCCACCTTTTGTAGTCATCTTATCTCATACAGAAATCTCTCTCAATAATATTCTCTCTATTCTCTCCATCTCTTATTTTTTGCTCTTGTTTGTACTTCAATATTTCATAACATATATATACCTTGGCTGCTCTCAAAAGCTTATTAATGGACAAAAACAAAAGGAAAATTACAAAATGACTACCCCACCGAATAAAAATGTGGGGGAGGCGGCTGGAAATGTACCCTCCACACAATACAATAAACCAAGAATGACAGTAAAGATTATTTTGGCCGAATTAATTTGCACTTTGTAAGAAAGGGTACAAATAAACAGCAAAGTGTCGATATCGATTCACCGAAAAGAATAAAGGAGTCAAAATCATCAAAATGGTAAGTTGGTAATTATGAATGGTACATACCATATTCCACCAGAGCTTCAAATTTCAAGTTTCATTTCACTTTGGTTGATGGGCATTTACCAATTATACCTGTCCTAGTACCACCTAACTAAACCAAAATATAGCAGGCTTGTGGCATCTAGTGAGGTTGGCTCTCGTGTAAAATGTACCAAGAAACATCATGCCTGGGTTGTTGGAAATTTGAACCATCTAGGTCATTTCAAGTTTGGATTAATTTTTCATTGGAATTTAATTTCCAGATTCAAATAATCAGAAATCATTTAGATTCATCGGGATCACTTCGGGTCAAATTAGATTTTATCAACCTGGGCTTTTATGAGTTGTGACTCAACTCAAGAGATGTTGTAGTGGAATGGAACTGATACAGATTCACAGCCCAATGAAGAAGGTCTTAGATCTTCCTCAAGGCTCAAACACAAAGTTAGAATCCAAAGAGGATCAATTATCAAAAGGTGGGTCCAAGAAAGAAACAAAAAGATTAGATAGATCATCAATCTCTGCCTCTGGCGGGATCCCAATAACAGTGGACCCCCATCTAAGGCTCATACCATCACCCAGATGATGCCATTGCCAGATCTTTGATGATCCTCTTCTCTCACATTTCCCCTCAGATGCTGAATGAATGCTGATCTCAGAGAATTTTCATTTTTCCTCTTTTTGGGGAACTCAAACCTTTTATACCAAAAACACCCAAACCCCAAAACAATACAAAAAGTCAGTGGCAGTTGTCGTAAATTCGTGGGAATATAAACAAACCAACAGACTTGGTAAAGAAGCAAAGCAAAATGCACACACACACCCAGACCAGAAGTCCAGCACTCAGATGCTGTGTAAATTTTTAAAAAAAAAGACATAAATATAATATATAAAAAATTGAGTGTTTCGAAAGCTTTTGGGTTAGGGACAGCGTGCCAGTGAAATTTTGCAGGTACGGGGAGCAAGTAATGATGGACCTATCACACGGTCACTAGCCAGCCAGCCAGCCAGCCTCTTAAACTTCTTTTATTTTTATAGTAATAATTTTTCGACCTTTGTGTGATTGCGTGCTGTTCTTGGTTTTTAGCCATTGGGAAACAAAAGGCAAAAGCTCCATGAAACACGAGGAGACCCCCCAGAAGATAAACAAGTCCAACAAAACTCAAACCCCACACAACTTGCTCCTTTTGCTGCTTTGCTTTGCAGTGGTTGAACTTGAATGCCTGGCTTGGTTTTTGGTTGGTTTGTTAGTTGGTTGGGTTGTGTAATTTCAACATGCACGACAAATGGTTAAAATAATAGTAAGTTTGATAGGGAATTGTGAACCATTTAAAGGTTGAAAAGTCCAACCCTTTTCTTTCTTTCTTTCTTTTGCTTTTTTTTTTCTTAAAGTAAAACTTTTCAATCCCATCCTCAAAGGGCTCAAACTCTACTAGAGTCCAAGTGGTCACATTTTTCTCCCCTCTTTTCAAAATGTCATGGATTACCTTTGTAAGTTTGTAACTGCCCTTATTTTATTTTTTGGCTTGTAGGATTTGATCAGGTAAGTTTCTTAGTGAAGAGACCATAACAATAGATACCTATAGAGGTGGACAAAAAGCACATAAAGGATTCCAAGGTGAGCACAAAGCTAGCAAAATTGCATGGAGAATTTGAATAATATAATGCAGAAAATAAGGGGTCCAAGAGAAGTGAGGTAGCTTGGGGAACTTGTCTCCTTCACCCAACAGTCATTTAGGCACAACCCCAACCATATTTCAGACCCCAAACTTGTTGATTCCATTCATTATTATGATATTAATTTGAAACATGGATTTTTGTTTTGCCTCATCGAAAGGAATTTGAAAAATAGTTGACTGTTTGATTCTTGTCCAGTAATTGATGAAAGCAAAATTAAAAGAGGAGTCAGAGATTGAAAGTGTCAAATACTCAAATTATTTTCCTTGTCGACATTTTTGGGAATAGATGCTTTGTCATCATCTTTATACTAGCTCTTTACCCTCTTTGCAGTGATCATCATTGAAAGGTACCAATATATATACATATATATATATATATATATATTTGGTGTTCTATAAGATACCATGATATCACCTACCATTTGTCATATTACTAGGTATGAAATTCGTTTGATTTTTTTTAAATTTTTTTATATTCAATCTACAACAAAGATCAATGATTTATCAATTAAGATTTTTACTTATTTTTTTTATTGAAATTTCTAACTTGATTAAAAAAATCTTACTATCTCACATATTTATAAGAGACAAATCATTTTTTTTAATAACCTGAAAAGATCTTAATGCTTCAAACCTCACCATTTACAAAAGAACATCTATTAAGGCTTATCACAAAGAGGGAAAAAAAACATAATACTACAACTTAAGGAAGGATAAGGTAGAAAATGACAAGACTTTTAAGCAAAAGGAGAGGACCACCTAGCCATTAAGGAAACCTTAATATTCCTTTCTCTTTTGAGCAAAAGCTTTAAAGGCTCTGCTCATATAGTCATATTCTACTAAACAAATTACTCTGTTATTCTGTTTCTAACTTTCTAAATGTTTTTTTAACTCTTTTTTGCAAAAGTTCCATACTTATGGATACAGTCTTGTGCATAAAAAAGCGTCCCCTCTTCCTTCTTTGAAAAGCATTGAGCCCATTAGCAACAGGTAGAATCCTAGTTTTGACTATGACAGAGGGTGAATTTAGGGCTAGTACTATTAATTACCAATACAAATTTTGGTGAGTGGTATAGATTTAAATTATATTGGAAAGCATTTTTTTTGTTAAAAAAATTTAAGAGTGCGAGAGATCATTTAACTTTTAAAATGAAAATAATTTATTAATCTCTTTAAGCATTCGGGATTTTTTTTTTGAGCTTTTCAGACCGACTTATGAATTAACTTAGGAGAAATTAAGTGATTGGTTACTAATTTTATTTTACGAACATTCCACATCTTCTCATAGGCAGGTGAATCAATTTGATTTAAGCAAAGTTAGTTGACTTTTATTATGCTGGTATACTGCAGTGTAGTAGTATGTGTAAACCTTGCCCTAATTGATTTTGTGGCAAAAAATATAATCAAATGCAAGTCGTTTTTTCCTAGTGACGGTTTGAACTTTGAACTTAGAAGCAATGAATCGAGAGAAAAAAAAGAAAAGAAAAGGAAAGGGTATTTTCATCGCAATGTATGAGGAGTAAAGTGGCATTGCATTATTTTGCATGCTTTGCACTGAATTGACTGATCTGAATGATGAAAACGACATTCGAACTTTTGGGTGATAAATAAGTTTTGATACCATCATTTTATGTTTCTTGCAACTGATTTTTCATGGAAATCTAAGAATAATTCACTGGTAATAATTTGTAGTGGTACAATGGTTCTTGGACTTATCAAAATAGAGCAGTGCAGATAGTGAAGAAAAATGTAGAAATAGTGGATAAGAGACAGTTCTGAGAAACCTAAAAGTGTTGGTTTGAAATAGTAATGGCCTACTGTGATAAATATGAGGATACAAATTTAATCTTTGTAAAATGCATTTACCTTTCATGTTTTATCTAGAAGGATTATTCTTAATCAAGAGAGTTAATAAAGAATTCTAATAAAGAGATATCTAGAATTAAGAGTCTGATTTGACATTGTGTTTAAATATTAAAAAAATTATAAAAAAAGTTAAAAAGCAGTTTTTCACCTTTGACATAATATCAAATAATTTTTTATTTTTGTTAAAAATTAATTTTGATAGCAAAAATTCATTTAATCAGAAAATCTTTTATTTCAGTATTTTTAAATTAGAAATACACTTTTTGCGATAATAACAAACACTTAAAAATCTTAATTTCCAATAACGAATTTACTAACCAACTAATCCTAAGAAAATTGGAAGGCTGCAAACAAGGTGAAAAACTCTAGTCAACCAAGGAATGATATGTTACTGTTAGTGGGCCAATGAAACTACATTAAGATTACTAAATTAGAGGTGGAGTGGACAAATCTTGCAGTTCCAAAGTCCCCAACAAGAGTTAGATAGAGCCGTTGGACACAAGCAATGAGGAACTCGTTCTGGTTTGAAAATTTGAAACGAAATTGAGCCCGGAATTCACCCTGAAAAAAAAATACACAATTGGTAAAATACTAGTTTTAAGTTTCATTTCAAGAGAGAATGAGAGATGGTAGCAAGTAAATAATAAATTAAGTAAAAGAAGAGAGGATGGGGGTACATGTGACAAACAGGACAGGGATAGAAGTCGGCTTGTCAAGTCGCTGTTCTTCTTTTATTGTTTCTCCTCAGTATTTAACGTTAAATCACATCATTTCAGAATTCCAAGACTACAATAGACTCCTAGGCTACTCCCCCAGTCCCCCCCACCATTTCCTCTCTCCTCTCTCCTCTCTCCTCTCTCTCCCACATTTCACTCACTCTCTCTTCTCTTGTTTGTTATCCTTTCCTGACTTCTTTCCTCCCTTTTCTCTCTTTCCCCTCTTCTCTTTTTCTGCTGGTGAATTTTCTCCTCTTGGTCTTTGCATTGTGGTCTAGTGTGCCTAGTATTGTTGTTTTTCTTTTTCATATAAAAGGAAAAAGGCATTTTCAGCGAAGCTTAAAAAGCCCCATGTGCTTTTCTTTCGGTCTCTTTTGAGTAGAAACTGAAGAGAAGGAAGCAGCAACAAGGAAGCCAACTGACCCAGCAAAAGAAAAGAAAGAATCTCTAGTTGTTGTAGAGCTAGGAACTCACATGCAACCCTGTTTAATACCTCATTACTAGCTTACATTCTTTATCTTTTGTTTGTTATCCCTTGTATTTCTCTTAGACAGTCAGTCTTTCAATCCCAACCAAAACAGAGGTGAAGAAATGACTAAAGAAGAAGACTTTAAGCTACTCAAGATTCAGGTTTCTCTTTTACCCACATTCTTTCTGTCCTTTTAGAGTCTTTCTGTGCAGTAATTTTTTTTAATCTAATTCCCAAGGTGGATGCTGGTAGTCTATTTTTCTAAAGAATCATTTTGTTCTTCTTGTTTTTGTTGTTTGTTTTGTTACCTTTTTCATTTTCATTTTTTATCCACAGACTTTTGTTCTCAAAGTGAACATACACTGTGATGGATGTAAGCAGAAAGTGAAGAAACTCCTTCAGAGAATTGAAGGTGCTCACATTTGTTCTCACTTATCAGCTATCTTATATGATTATCTTTCCCTTTCCTTTGAATCATTGCAGCCTTCTCCTCCCTCTCCTTTCTTGTTGATAGACATGTTTTCTTTACCTAGTAATATTGCTTGGTTGCTGAGAAAATTAGGAAACTGAAAAGACCATTAATGCTCTGCTACCACTATAAAACATGATATCGGGAGTGCAGAATTTTGACCACTGAGCAGTAAAATAGTTTAGATGATTATGAAACTTCCTTTTCACTTTGCTCTATAGGCTAAAAAAAGATGAGAACATTGATTTGCTTTTCTCATAAGTTCCACATGTGAATCTTCTGGTTGGTCTATATTTTGGATTAGGGAAGTATGTTGTGAAAATTTAAAAGTTGTCTGACGTATTTATAAGTGTGGGATGTAATGACTTATGATCTGAACTGACAAATTCATCTTCATTTCAGGACTGATTACTCAAGATTGGATTTTTGAATTATAGATGTTAGAATATAGATATTTGTACTGTTCTGGATGACACATTGATAGGAATATATCCAACTCATTGGGTCCTAATAATCGAAGTTATGTGCATTTCTAATCTGTTTGTGTAATTTTCTCTTTTCCTTTTGTTTTAGGTGTTTACCAGGTAAGCATAGATGCAGAGCAGCAGAAAGTCACAGTCTCAGGGGGTGTGGATTCTGCAACATTGATCAAAAAATTGGTGAGAGCTGGGAAACATGCTGAGATTTGGTCCCAGAAGTCCACCCAGAATCAGAACCAAAACCAAAAGCAAAAGAACAACTGCATCAAAGATGACAAGAACAACAAAGGCCAAAAGCAAGGCTTGATCAAAGGCCTTGAAGCCTTCAAAAACCAACAGAAATTCCCTTTCATTTCTGAGGATGATGATGATGATTATCTGGATGATTATGACGAAGAGGAGGAAGAGGATGAGCTGCAATTTCTCAAATCAAGTCAACTGGGTCAGTTGGGTCAGCTGGGTTTGCTTAGGCAACAAGCTCTTGATGCAAATAATGCCAAGAAAGGTGTTGGAAATATTAATGCAAATTCCCACAACAACAATAAAATGAACAACAATCATCTAAATGTGAATGCTGGGAAGAAAGGAAACCAGAATCAGAATATGGGAATGAAGGTCAATCCAGGTTTGCTTGATCAGAAAACCTTGGCAGCTCTAAAGATGAATAATGCTCAGTTGGGTGGTTTAAACATCAATGCAGCAGAAGGCAAGAGGGGAAATGACATTAACTCCATGATGGGTCTTTCAGGTTTTCATGGAAATAATGCTAATCTTGCTAATGTTGCTGCTGCTTTAGGAGGGAATCCCAATGCTGTTGGAGGATTTCAAGTTCAATCCAACAATGGGTTGCAGGGATCTTCTGCAGCCAGTTTCCCCAACGGTGGATATGCTAATGGTCAATACCCATCGTCTATGCTCATGAACATGAATGGCTGCAACTACCCATCATCAATGATGAACATGACGAACCTGCAGAACAGGCATGCCATGCAGCAACAACCTCAGATGATGTATCATAGATCCCCTTTAATTCCTCCGAGCACAGGGTATTACTATAATTATGGCCCTCCTCCATACTCGTATTCTGAAGCCCCCAATTACTACAATGCTGCTGATCACTCTGCAACCCATATGTTCAGTGATGACAACACAAGCAGCAGTTGTTCAATAATGTAATCACAAAAAAATATGTATGTAGAGAGAATATGCATGGAGTTTGAGCATGAAATTTTCTTCTTAAGTGGAGTTAGTGGGTTTTGACAGTATTCTACTGTGTGTTGTGGAGGGTAGCAGACATGCTGGAATCATGGAATGGGATATGGTTTAGTGAATCTTATCTTTTGTGTATCTGTGTAGTTGTTAAGATGTTTTCTCTTTTTTAATTTTTATTTCACTCCAACTCTGCTTGCTTGTCCTTTTTTACTCTGTTCCTGGAATGACTAATGTGAACCACAAACGCTAGTGCTAGTAAATAGTAAACAGGAGAATTGATTAATTCTATACTTTATGGATTTTGAGGATTTATGGTCAAATTGGAGTGGCTTCTGCGTCATTGGAGTATTTTATTCCAGTAACAGACAAGGTGACATTGGTTACTGTAGCTTCACAGAGACATAATGACACTATGTGCCAGAGGGTAGGAACAGCTGGGTTGACAATATCTGTCACGTTTGGTGCTGAAAAGTGTTTGCAATGTTAGGTAGATGTGCACGTGGCTCTCACGTGCATTTCACTCTAGTAATGCTGCCTCTCTCTGTGTCATCTACGGCCAAGAGGACCACCCACCCAACCCACCATCACTTCACTATCCTGTTACAGTGATCCTCCTGCGACTGCAAATGCCAAGCTTTGCAAATGCAGGCAAAGATACTGGACAAAGAGTTTATTATTGTTTAAAGACTTACCTAATTGTTCTTTTTCTATAATGGAGCTCATGTTATAGCTGCCCAGACGACAATTTGAGCACCTTGGTTCAGTTGTGGCGACTTTTCTTTCTATTTTACTCTCAGAAATTTCGATTCCAAGGAAGCTTCTCTTCTCCCCTGTGGGATTTAGAACAAACAGAGAAGCCTGCAACAGGAATTTCTGCAGCTTAACTCCGAGAAAGAATCTCTATCCTAAAACCCTATTATTAGCCCATTATAAAGGGACACCTAGATACTCCCAGAAGAATTAAATACTAGTAATAGGCTAAAAATGCCAACAATATTAAAAGTGAGCCAGCATTAGTAGAAGAGCTGAAAATGTTCGGCAGCATTAATGGATTTCGGTGTCGCGTCCTTTGCAGAACCCATTTATTGTTTTGCCTATATGTTTCTATCATTTAAGGGAGAGCGTTTATATTGATTCCGATACGATTAAAATGATGAAATTAATTATTATATATATAAGATTGGAATTGTTATTGTGAGATTAAAATATCGGATGAGAAAATATATGATTGATGAAAACAATGGTACCGGTGAGATGAAAATAAGAAATGACCAAAATGGATGTTAATTAATAAAATCACTTCTTGAACAAAAAAAAAAAGGATTTTCTGGGAAAAAAACTCCCACCGGTGTCAATTGGTGCTTAGAGCATCAATTGAAATTTTGCTGTTTGGTGCGGTGAGGAGTTTGCCAGCAAGGCAAACTCGACCGGACCTTTAGGCTGTTTGGTGCATCACTTGCACCAGTTGGGAGCAAAAAGTGCTCCAACCGGACTGCGCTGGTGTCCCAAACAAAGCCTTAGTCATTGAACCAGTTGACGACATGAGTTTCTTCATGAACATAATGTGCAAGCTTACTTATGTTAGAGACAAAGCTCAACTGGAACTTCTACTTGTTCATGAGTTGGTCGACCAGTTACACTGGTATGGGGATCCTTTATATAAATATATAATTCCCTAGGGAAGAGAAGAGAAAAGGAAAAATATTCACATGTAATAAGAAAAATGTTTAGTACATAAATTTGGCAGAAAAAGGTTTACTTCTTTAGATTCAAAAGCTTTCTTGCATCATTTACAGATAAATAAATGAATTTGTGCAAATACCTCATCAATAATAGAACATTTATAGTATTGATAAATAGAAGTGGAACCGTCTGTCATGACTGATAACCAAATTCCATGTGAAAGAAACAATAGTGAAATAAAGATTTCGATTTCTTTTTTCATTTTGAAAGAGTAGAACATCAACATCACCTCAATGCTCCCTGCTTTATTCCATTATAGAACTTTTCCCTCGTGTTGCCTTAAAAGTAAAATTCCACTCTTCACAGCAACTAATTGGCTGGGATCAATGCAGTCAGAATTAGCCTTTTCGTCTTTGGTGTTCAGTGGATTGGAGTGTCACACCAACTAAAGCAAAAAAAAAAAAAATGTAAATAAATAAAAACATATAATCTCATGTCAAAGACAAACAAAATTTCTTCCTCCCAAGTAAATTGATGATCAAAGGATGAAAGATGCATGCACAAAGAGTAGGAAACTAAAATTTTTTTAACATGGTTGTAATCTGACAAGAAATGGTCTGCCAAACGGTCTAAGCAAACTACAAAGTTGCAATAAGCATTTCCTCATGAAAGAGTAATGGAAGAAGGAATAGTGTAACACTAACAGAAACTACTATTTCTCTCTTAAGGATGCTGTCTCTTACATGATGAAATCGTACGAGAAGAACTATATTGCAAACATGTTAGACAAAACCCTCATGAAGCTGCTTACCTGCATTCTCTGCCCTCATTTTTATTCTCAGGCACCAATTCCGAAAATCGAGATTGTGTCCTGAAACACAGTTATGGAACCATCATATGGTAACAACTGCAAAACAACTTCAATGGATGACATTCTCTGCTTCATAACAGACAAATAAGTTGGTAACCATTAGATTGAGGAGAACATGTCTAAACTGGTTGATGTAGTCCTTAGCCATATATGAATTATTCGATTCTCTCTGGTTCCTAGACTGTTAAAGATTTCATGCATCTTTCAATAACTAGTTTGAAATTGTGAAAGATTAATCTAACAAATGTATGCCTAACCCAAAATAAGGGCCTTCTCACCTCATTGTGCCACATATAGCGAGGAAAATCATACAATTTCCTCTTTTCCTTCTTAATTTTCTCAGTGTTGTTTAACCTTTTTAAAAACTATTTTCGTGTAATATGTGCAAAATACAACAAACTCAACTTATTCTAATACATGAGAACAGCATCATTTATATGAGACATTAAGTTGTTTCTTGTCATTGTAGTTCATAGAGCCCAATATCTCAAAGTAAGAATGCAAATGAATATGCATTCACTAAATCTTTAAAGATCTAACCTGCATTGTGTCTCTTGCAGGACTTGTGCTACTGCTGCTCTATCGTCCAAACACGAATGCAGGCGTCCTCCCCTGAGCTGACCACAATGCGGTCATCGGTAAAAGCCAAGCCATAAACTCCACCAGGATGAGCATTCTTTACAGTTATGCGGCTTGACGGAGGTTTGCCGATTTCATATATGATAACACAAGTGTCTAGCGATCCTGTAGCCACCATAGTGCTATCAGGAGACCAAGCAAGACAATTGATACGAGCCGTGTGGTACAACATGTTATTAAGCTTCACCTGTAAGATAAAATATGAAACCATATTTTACATACCATAAAAAGGCGGTTAAGACATCCACTAAGTTGCTAGAACCACTTTAGATGTCCTATTTTCCAAAATAAACTTTTGGCAACATTTTCTTCTATCTGTTTCTTGATTATGAATAAGCTGTTGCAAAGAAAAGTATTCATAAATGATGTGCATAATGATGTTCAAGTACCTAATTAGTAATTACAGATTAAAGCAAGTTTTCTAGATTTAAAATGTCATATTACAGGTGTTACAGTAAAATGAAAAACTTTAGAAAGTGGCAAGCTTTTGATTCACAGCATTGCGTGGCAAGATGCTTATCATATGGAATTGGAGCTAATAAATGCAGGTTTTTGCCTAGCAGCTGATGCCAAATGCAAAAATAAAGTACATGATAACTGAGGAAATGATTAGACAAGCTCCAAAAAACCATTATGATTCCACAACCAGTCCTAAAAAGCCCCAGCAGACTTAGAAAATTAGCCATGCCAAACTAGGGCTTGAAGCATATGCCAATTTTACTGAGAAACTTGAGAAAACACACCAACAACCACCCCCCAACCCAAAAAAAAAAAATGAACATAGAGGCCATGACTGCGGCAACTTTCATCTCAAAAATGGGATAAATCAACTGCCTAGACAAGTTTTAAGTACTATGGTTAAGACATAAGAATACTAATTTGAAGTTCCAGTTACCTCTTTGGAGACACGATCCCAAATAACTGCTTCACGATTGAGATCAGCTGAAGCAAACATAGAAACATCTGGCGAATACCGTATTACACTAATTGCACCTCTATGCTTCTCAAGCGTTGCTTCTTCTGTAAGTGAATCACCTGAGACAGAATATATATGCAACTTACCATCCTGCCCCCCAACAATAACCTCACTTCCATCAGGTGCAATAGCAGAAGCCGTCACCATAAATCCAAGATTGATGTTTGATAGAATTTGCAAATCCTTAAGCAATAAAACTCCACAATCGGTTGAAACTAAAGCCAGACCAGGGGAACTGATGGCATGGCTCAAGTCCTTTGGCTGACTGCCAACATCTATATGTTCTGCATCCCCACATTCATCCTCATGCAGAGAATATCTCCATACCTGAAATTAACTGAGGTATTATCAACAAAGAAAATTGGTTTTCAAGCTACAAAGGATGCAAAGTAATCACGGTTATCATATATCCAAGAAGGCACTTATCTAGATAGAGATGAATTGATACTGATCGATAGAAAAAGATAACATATGTATGGAGGTTTCAAGTAAAAAAATCTTTCTAGGGTCAGATTAAGTTTTAATTAGATACACAGTGAGGTCTAAATTAAAATTACTACAATTTCCTTTAAACTTTTCATGGTCTATTTTTCAAGTGCCTATCTGATGCTTACAAAGGGACTTCTTTCTGTTTTCTCCACAATTTCTACATCTCCCTCCTACCTATTTGCATTTTATGGGTAATTACATGCAGACAAAACATATTTCCTTTATTATGCATTTAGGCAAGCCTAAATGGACAAATGGATTGAGGCAATCCTAGATGGATAAACCAGAACTGAAACCCACCTTAGTGATTCTTAACCATTATCCTCTTTCAAGCATGCTAACCTTGTAACCTGGATAATCAGGTCAACTTCATGTGCTGAATACTCATGAAATCTTAATGCTCTATCACAAATCTTGATGAACGTTTAGGTACATGAATATCAAGATCATAACTATACATGCTTCACAAAAATCTCAAAATTCTTCATACTGCTACAGAAGATAGAATTACAATTTCTTTAAGAATATGGGCATTGAATTGCTAAGAGACACAGAACTATTTTCATTAGCGTTGAACCTATCCTATCAACACTATATCAGAAAAGTTTAAGTTGTAGTTACAGACATTTGTAGCAAATGCTTCAGAAAACATTCAAGTGCAAACTTCAAATGCTACTTTCAAGAATCAGCCCAAAGATTCATCCACTAAGTTATTTTATCAAAATATCTGAACTGAATTTAGGTTGACACATCTCTTTGCTGCAACAAGCTTTTCCAATAAAGTTTTTATAATGTTTGAGTTATAGCATTCCATGTGTTCATTTGAAATGCAACCATCTGTCAAGAGAGGAGACAAGTATTTAACCACGCTTTTTATAGCTTTCAAAAAATGAACTAAACAAATTTAATATGCTTTCATAGTACCACTTTTTTACCCAGCAAGATCTTCTATAACAAAAATAAACAAACAGAAACTAACACAACTATATATATTTATATCACACAGGTAAAACATAAATAATAACAGTAAAGCCATTTTGGAAGTCTTTAATAACTGAATATTTACTGAAGAATAAAATTTGTGGATATTTCCTGTCTATTGGTGGATTAGGTAAATGAATAGAGAATGTTAATGCATACTATGTTTAACTATAATAAAATGTGATGTGTTTTCTGGTGTAAGGTTACCTTGTTGTCATATCCAGATGTAATTATCTCTTCTTTAACTGCGGCCAAACATTTAATTTGAGAACCATCTTTTCTCTTTAATTTGCCACTGTATCCAATCCCTTGTATCCATCTAAGGATGGATCCATCAAAGCTGCAGGACAGAATCATCTTTTGGTTGCATTGAAGTACAGTTAATGTAGTTATGTTCTTCATATGTCCAGACAACAGTAATGGGGATTTATCAGGATCACTTGCAGAGAATAAGTTAATTGTGCCACCAAGGGAAACTATAACAAGATGATCGTTCTGCCACAGACATCCAACAAGCATATCCTCTACTCCACCAGATCCAGGACATTCCAATGTTTTCTTCACTTTTCCAGTACCATCTTCAAATATCTCCCATATCTTTGCAGTCTTGTCGGCAGAAACTGTCAGTACCTGATTTAATCAAAAAAATGGTTGACAAATAAGTGAGGAACGTAGAATTGTAATTAAGAGATTGGATGTGGTTAAGAGAAGAAAGACCTACAAATTTTGTTATTCATGACAATGTACTTATTTAATTAACTTGACACTTTTGATGAAAACTCCGCCGACCTTTCTTAATGAGCGTGAAACTGAGAGTTAAACCTTATAGACATTAGTGTTAAAAAAGGGAAGAGCTGAATGCAAGACTCTACCAGATGACTCTGTTTTCAAAACAAATTAAACTTTAGAAGGAGATGGATTTGAAGGAGACTTAAACCTTTTCAGGTTACACAAACTGAATTTCTTGGAAGTAATTTGACCTGGTACTTTACCAGGAAGAGAAAGAGAGAGAGAGAGTTAGTCTAAACTAGCATTTAGTGCTCTTTTTCTTCTCTTGTCTGAAGAGAATTAGTCTAAGGAAACCAAAAAGGAGTTACGCATAGCTCATAACAAGGATCAAAATTGTTTTTAAATTTAATAATTATCCGACTACTTTAGCAGAGCTTGAAGATTAAATAGCATGCAGGAAACTGAAATCTAAGTTACTGGGAAACCCATTAAGGTCAAGTTGTGCGCATCCCTTTTTATCTTTCCCAGCCAATTGTTTCTCAGTTTCTCTCCTCTAAAAGTTCCTTTCATTCCTCTAGTTCAAACTCCAAAAAACTCATTCTAAACTGCATTTTCAATGAAGCAATGGACTGAATTAAAGCAACTAAGTTAAAATTCATCAGGTGCTTACATGTTTACTATCAGGGCTCCAGCTAACAGCATAAATGCTGCCTGTATGACCATCTTCAGAGGACAACTCTCCCATTGTTTCACCAGTCTTCCCGTCATATATTATACCCTTCTTATCTGAGCTTACGCTAATTAGTTTGCTGCCATCTGGGGAAAATCTAATGCAGTTGACGAAATTTGAATGCTCCCTGCAGATCGTAAAACAGATCCTAGAATAACCCTAAAGTAACAAATATCTTAAGCACCAGAAGAAACCAAAAATTTGCGTTTTAAATTTTGTTTTAAAACAAAAAAAAAATGAACCTTTTGCTTTCTGCTTCAGCAAACAAAATCCAGTATCAAACATGACAAACAAACCATATCTAAGGCTTTGCTTGAGCAATTTACTTGATCTAGAGCCACTGCCATGAGAATTTATAAAAGCATTTAAGAACACTCTAACTTACCTGTGAGATAACTTGAACTTAAAGGGTGGACCTTCGTAAAAATTCACCAAGAAATCCTCTCCACAAGTTGCAATCCGAAACGGCCTCGTTGGTTTAAAATCACAGCTCAACACCCTCTTCGAATGCCCATCAAAATCCCCCACGGTAGACCCCGAATCCCACCTTCAATTTCATCATCACAAAACTGTAATCAGATTCTGAGTATTTTAGACCATTTTGAGTTAAACTTAAGTTTCAATTTCAATGTTTAAACCAAATTTATCACTATATATGATTTAAATTTCAAAGGGAGGGTTTAACAAAGAGAAACTGACATAAAAGCACGAACAAAGGACTTTCCTTTGCCATCGCCAGAAGCAACGACCCTTAAGCCGTCGGGGGACCATTGGAGATCATCGATCCGACCCGAAAGGACCTTGAACTCATTCTTCAAAACGAAGTCGTTATGAGTCCCCCAGATACGTACGGTTCCAGAGACATCAGCGGAGGCGATCCACTCGCCGTTGGGGGAGTAACGGGCGACGGTGACGGGGTAGCTGTGCTCGCCATAAACGGCGACGTCGAGAGGACGGTCAAGATACCGAACGAAGACGGACCTCGCATTGCAATAGAGGATGGAGTTGGATTTGGGGTCGCCGGAGATTAGAATTCCGCGGCCCCTTTCGGTGGAAGGGGCGCACGCGTAGGTTTCTACGAGATTGGCCATTTCGTCGAGCTTTAAGGTTTTTTGTGGCCATGATGAGATATAAGAAAGTCTCCGTCGCGGGCTTCAGTTTTTCAGTTGATAGGAAAAGTGCGGGAATTGAGGAGGGAACTTTTTGAACGAGTTGGTCGCTCCCACTGGGTTGAGTCTTGAGACGGTCCGTGGTACATTTGATATTCGTGTCTCTCATAATAATGGAAGAATCCAAATTGTAAATTTAGAAATATCATATAAACAACAAAGCATTAAGTAAGGTTTTAGTTTCGAGCATTATGAATGACAAAAAAAAATCGAATTAGTTGAGATTAAAAAAAAAAAAGTCAAGAATCAAACCAATCGATTTAAAGCGAATGTTTTGAACACACAAACATAATATTGAACGATGATTATTATTATTATTATTAATACGGCGGATCACAGTTGCCGACTAATTGAAGACAGTTACAAGATGGATCAATTAAGGCACTAAAATCTCATTTTCGACAAATAATGTCGCATTTGCAGAGACGCTGGGTAGATGATAAAGGTTGACAAGAACAATGTTGTGCCATGGCGGAAGCTCCATATTTTGCATTTATTTCTTCAAAACATTCGAAAGCTCCGTTGGTGCCGCATGTCCCCGGCGTTTTGAGTTCAATTGGACACAGTTTGAGTTCTGCAAACATTATTAGACAAGTATTTCATTAAATATTAGTAATTTGTTTTGTTTCAATTCTTACTTGTGATTGTTATTGTATGAACACGGATTATATTTTGAAAAGTTGAGTGTAATAATTAACAATCTAGGATGAGAAAATAGTTTTTGATTTTCTCTCGTTATTTTCTCTCATACAGAAGTAAAAGAAATACCTTGAGAAGAAGAGAGTGGAGCTAGCAAAAGAACAATGCAAAGCATGGGAATTAGGGCAATTGTCTTCTTCATGGTTTCTTGAAATCTTGCTCTGCTCTTTTCAGCTTGTATACCCTTATTTAGTTGTGATGAGTAGCAAATATATAGATGTTCAGATGGCAAATTTGGAAAGAATATCTCCTATATATGTCAGGGAAAGATTTAAAATTTTAAAAAAAAAATTAGTTTCACGCTATCGCTGCTGCAGATCTATGTAAAGCTGTAATATATTAAAGTTTTCATATATTTTACACATAATATCAAATGTCCTATGTAACAATATTTCAAAAAGTTTACGAGCTATATATCCGTAGCACGTATTATAAATTTTAGATATTAATTTATATCAAATTATAAGATTTATAATATGAAATATAATTCGTTATATAGTAACAAAATCATATTTCCCAAATATATTCTTACTCGTACTTTTTATACAAACTAGTCACTCACTATCACGTGTGTTGCACGTGATATAATACATTATTAATAATAATAAAAAAATAAAAATAAAAATAATAAATTTAGAAAAATAAACTACATTAAAATAAATAATAATTAAACTATAGATTAGTAAAATTCAAAATAAACTAAATAAAATTGAATAATAATTAAACTATTATACATAATAGTAATATATTATGATGGAAATAGAATTAGTTAATTACCAATATTATTTAATAAATATATAAAAAGTATTTAGTAAAAGATAAATAAAAGAGTTTCAATTTAAATCAACAATATCAATGCTAATTCTGAAATTTTTAGGGAAAAAAAAGGGTATTGTACGCGATTCAAAAGTTTTACACTATTCGTACTTTTATATATATTATAGATAACGTCATGGATTTATATGAAACTCTAATATATATTCTTTCTATTTGTTAGACATATACATTTTTAATAATTAGTATCAGTCTTACGTGCATCGCACGTGATATATAAGTTATGTTAATTCGAAAAATCCTTCCAACCGATCCATCCAAAACTAATCTAATCCGATTTGATTCTTGAAATAAATAAATAATGTAAACCTGACTGATTTGAAACCCAATTGACTTAAGAGTTTAACCCATAAAACTCAATAAACTAATCTAAAATAACTTAACATGCTAATTTAAATAATTGAAAACCCCAAAACCCAAGGGCCAAACTGGAAAGATTTTAGAGTTAAATCAGAAAAATTTAAAATCGATTGACCTAAAAAACTGAACCTAAATTACCCAAAAACTTAAACCTGAATGAATCGAAATTTAAATGACCCAAAAATTTTTTTTGGCCAGTCTAATCCAAATATATCCTACCTAACTTGTCCATTTCACATATCTATTTTTTAATTTTATACTTTTTAATTGTGTAAAATCCAGTTTAAGCCAATGACATTCTTAAATACCAATGATTAAAAGTCTTTTAAAATCTTAATATTTAAACCAATAGCATAGTTAGACACTAATGAGTAAAAGTCTTTTAAAATTTTAATGTTTAATTATTTATTTTTTAAAAGCTTAATGTAAAAATCCAAATTCATATATTTTTAAAAACCTGATATAAAAAGGTAGAGCCCAAATCTAATGATATTTTTGAAATATATTAAAGAGAAAGCGATATTTAATAGATATAAACATCTTATCTAAGTCACACTTTTTTATATATTATAGATATGGTGATTATATATAAAATCTAAACTTTACATGTATAACAAGGAATCAACTAAACTTGACATGTATTCAGTAATCATTTGAAATTCTACAATTTATTATTTTTAAAATCTAATAGTAATTATATATTTATATGTATTGAAAAAAGAAACAAATTATCAACACATGTTGGATTGATTGTAAGGAGCTCAATATGCCTTAAGTAAATTATCGAGTTTGAGTTTTATGGAGAAAATAGATTTGAGAGAGTTTTCCTAAATTTTGGATTTGACGAGATTTGAATAAGATTAGTCATAAACCGTAAAACAGATACATATGGATAGCTATAGTTATATAAATATATAAATATATAAATATATTTATATATATATATATATATATAAAGAAACAAATTAGTTTTAATAATAGATTTAGGTGCTGTTTGATAAACTGAAAAAATTAAGTGCTGAAAAATTAAGTATTGAATTTGTATATAAAAATTGTTTGATAAATAAATGTTGAATATAAATATATTATTTGAAAACCATAAATGTTGAAGATTTTTAAAACTCATTAATGTCTAAAATAAAGATAATTTAGTATAAAAGGAAAATTTTTCAAATTAAAACCATTAATTTTTTCATCATTCAATATATAATAAGTAGGTTTCCACCTACTTTTTAAATTCAACACTTTTTGTTGAAAAATTTTTTTAAGTAATGACTAGTAAAAGTTATCAAATATGTTGAAAATTTTCATTTTCAATAATTTAAAATTTTTCAACAGTTTATCAAATAGTCCTTTAATGTTTGTTTTGAAAAAAGAATTAATTAATTAATTTTTTAAAGAAAAACACTAAAATGAATGTTTTAAAGTCAAGATTCAAAGCGTCAAACTATTTAATAAATTAAAAAAAGAAATTAAATAAAGAAAGAGAAAAATAATGCTGATGTGGATACTTTCATAAAGTTTGTTTTAGGATAGTTTTAAAAGTATGGTATAAATAAAGTTTTTATTTCACCCTAAACCTTTGAACCTTTTTGGGACGAAAAGAAAAGAAAAAAACCCTAGACATAGTGTAGACACCCTATTTTTATTATTTAATTTTTTTTCTTCCTACCTTTCTTGTTTTCTTTATTTATGTGATTTATTTGAATTTGATTTTATTCTTATTTTAACTTCATTGTTTTTCTTTTCTTTTCTTTGGATTACTATTTGGAATGGAGTGGGCTTTGATATGAGATAATTGGATATGATGTTGGAATGAGCAACAGACAGTACTCTCACTCAGCTCCGAGATTCCCTCAATGCAGTCGGTGGTATGTCCCTAAAAAAAAATGGAAACTTGCACAGCACGAGCAACATGGAAAAGTTACAATACATCGCACACATTTACCTCATCAAGCAGACAAATACACAAGGTCAATCAGAGTTATTCAAAGTAGCTCAAAGTACAGTTGTCAAGATCAGAAGGGCATCGAGTATCAGATAATAGATATAGGCAGTGCAATTCACGAGGAAAGATAACCATTTGGCTCTCATTAGCCCCACCATGAGACATGGTGCTAATAACCAAGATTGCTATGTTTTGGGACATAAGACTCTTAACACCCGTGACCTTTCCACTCTCTCTCCTCCCACCTTCCCTTTGCCTCAAATCCATCACTTCATTCGCCCCCACCTCCTGTTCCATCACCTAAACCTTCAGCTGCAAATTTAAAATTCAAAGAGGTTTAACACGCGATGGCCCTTTCAACAATTCCTGCTTAACAGCTGCCAACCAAAGAAAAAAAAGAGACAAAGGGGGGGCCAACCAAAGAAAAACGTAGAGAGGGGGGCCAAGCAAAGAGACGAATGGGGGCCAACCAAAGAAAAGCATAAAAAAAAAAGAAGGACCAAACCAATCAATGTCATTCAACTTTTTTTTTATGATGTAAATCCTTTCCTCTTTCGTTTATTCTCCTTTCTTTAACGGTTGCTTGGCTTTATTATCACCCTTTATCGGCAAACATCAAGTATGGTGGACCATCCCAGATTATCAATCCGCTGAATATTGTCAAAAAGGATTATTGTCAACTTGCATTAACCTGCATTAAATAAAAAGGAAAAGGCAATGAATCAGCCAAGTTGGGATTAAAAAAATGACACTTATATTGCAGAAATCGTGGAAATCATAGGTAGCCTACATTGGAAATAAAAAGTCAAAAATAATTGCTGCCACAAAAGTCTTGATGAAGGATAAGTCACGTGAAGTTTAACTTCAAGCAAAACAAAACAAAGAAAAAGTCGAGCTGAAGCGGCCCCAGAACAATGTTGAAATGACGCCAAATAATTGCTGCCACAAAAGTCTTGATGAAGGATAAGTCACATGAAGTTTAACTTCAAGCAAAACAAAGCAAAGAAAAAGTTAGAAAGTCGAGCTGAAGCGGTTCCAAAACAATGTTGAAACGGTGCCACTTCTTGTCTACTCACAAGCTTTTACACGCCAAATAATTGGGTTTTGGACTCATGTATTTTATTTTAATTAAAAGTCCTGTAAATACCTTAGTTAGCTAGTATAAATACTTAGTTTCATTTTTAGATGGGGAGGTATTGGAGACGTTTAGAAGAAGAAGATTTTAGAGAGTAAGGATTCAAAGGGAGAATTTATTTTTTTTTTTAAAAAAAAGTTGGCCTGGCCATCTTTCAATTCCATTGCAAACCCAAAGAAGGAAACCAAAAAAAAAAACACCTTACCTTGCTCTTTTAAAAGGCCATCGTTTTCCATTCCTTGGGGGGGATTTCAGCACTACTTCCCACCGAGAGACCCCATTGATATTCCACCAGCTCTTCCCACCTAAAATCCCTAGAAACTCATCGCTGCTTTTCCTTCTTAACCTCTTTCAAATATACAAAACAAAAACAACAAAACGTGACCTTCAACCCAAAAAAAAAAACAAAAAAAAAAGAAGCTTAACACCTTCTTCCTTCGATTTTTGGTTAAGAAGTCCCGGCTGAACTTCTTCCAAATCCCAACGGTGAAGATGATGCTTGAGGACTGGAAGACGACATATTGGAGTTGTATGGTGATCTAACTATGGGATTACCAGATCGGAGCTTTGGAATTTTGGGTTTCGTGAGGAAGATTTGTGACACGCCCGGACCTAGTCTGCACGTGTCAAGTTGTATATTTATATATTGTTGTCTAGTCAATATACCAAATTTGAATTCCCATGGATGTTTTAAACTTCATTTATCTCAATTTCAAGCTTAAAACCCTAAAAATTGAAGTTCCGAGTTGCGGGGCCCACTTGGGCACAGATCCCAAGGAAGTTTGATCGAGTTGACCGGAGTCAACTTTGACTCTGTTGATTCCGGCGCCGGAACTGACCGATTTTATAATGGGTCTCGGCTGCCCGAGACCCCCATTTTTCTCTTCTCTTCATGTTCTTCAATTCTTCGAGCTCTCTCTTCCAATTCCCTTGAAATCAAACCTTGAATCCTTCTTCAAACACTCAATCAAACATTAATACCAACTTCTCTTGTATCCTTAAAGATCAAAATACCAAAGTTTCCAAGAAAATCACCAAATCTACAAATCTGTAATTTTGGCGACAGATTGTTCTTCGAGCTAGATCTTTCAATTCAACCGTGGGAATTGACTGGGAATTTGGTATGTTGTTCTAGACTCATCAAGCTTTCATTTGATAGTTTACATGCTTGATTTCATGACCTGTGCTAAGAGAATTTGTTGATTGAAGTTGTGATTTCTGTTTTGCCCGAGATATGTTAATCCTTAGTGATTTGATTCAAAATTCGAGCATGTTTAATGGATTGATTCCGTTCTTGAAGCTGTAAATCCTTAGATCATGTGTTTAACTTGTTGTGTTTCAATTTTGGTGTGGATTGGTTGTGAATCGAACTTGAATCGAGCTGATGAAATTGGAGGCCGAAGCTCGGCCTTAAATGCAGGACAGAACCGACGCCGGTTTTGGTATGAACCGGGGGCCGGATCTTGATCAGCACTGTTGGGCAATTTTTGCCCCAATTCGGGTCCAGGGGCAAAATGGTCATTTTGCAGCCCTAAATCTCTTTTGATCCCATTTGACCTAATTGACTTTAATTTATTTCAATTGACCTCCGGACTTGCCCAATTTTACTCCGTGACCTTAAATGGGTTTTTTTTTTTTTATGATTTAATTTTTGGTTGAAAGCTTTTATTAATCAAATTAGATTTTAATTTGATTATTTAGGTACGTGATTGTACGAGTTTCGGACAGGTAGCAGTTTGAGCTAAAGCATTTGTGGAGTAATCGGGGAGTATACAACTCTCCTCTTTTGTGAGTGGCTTGGATTATATTGGTTGACCATTGAGGGTTAACCGTTTTCAGATTTATTTATAAATACTTTATTAAATTGTTTATATATGTTTTGGGGTATGAATTGTCCACCCTCACACACCATGTTTACAAATGATTTAAAGGGTGAGAATATCAAATATTTTTACAAATTGATATTATTGATTATTGTTTGGGGAACGATACCCCTGAGAGATGAGAGATTGAGTGATTTCCTCGGGGCTCCGATTTGCGGGAGTGTGGACCGAGTTTGAGAGCATGCGTGATACTCAGACGTGGACCGCCTATCGAGGGGCACGGTGAGTCGAGCCTGATTGGGAGAGGCGCGTAGGGAAACTCGCCAGGGCTCCAGATGCTGTGTTCCACCACAGCAAGGCAAACGTCAAGGGAATGGGCCAGAGAGTAAAGAAAAATGTTTTAAAAGTATAAAGTAACCCTTGACGGTCCAGTGGATACCCCAGCGCACGGGTATACCTTTTTGGGACAGATTTCAGATGCCAGCCCATTTGGAAATATTATTATGGATTTAATATTTGTTTTGGTGTGGGATTTCCTATATTTTGATAAATGGTTTATTAAGTTGATTTTTGGATTATTTCATATCCCCAGCCTGAAGTGATCGGTCTTTATAACCGAGTCTCTCACTGGGTACAAGTTTATGTACTCACCCCATTCACTTTTGTTGTTAGATCATCAGCCTTTGGACGGCGGACGTCCTGGTGGCCAGTGATCCCAGTACGGCACTGTGGACACGACTATGTAGGTACCATCTCATTTTACTCAGTGTATCTTGGCTCGGAATATTAGTACATTTGATATATATACATTTATGTATTTATATTATTTTCCGCTGCATGGAGCACCATAAGACGTGTCACTTTCTTTTGAAATACTTTTAAACTATATTGTTTATGATAATTTCGTATGTTTTCATATATTGCTCGAATATCCTTTATTTTTAAGCCTTGTGCCATCTTGGTTGCCCGCCTGACGAGGCACGCATCTCGAGGTGGTACGGCGGTTGTCACGTGGCCGAGCCTGCGGGTCGGGGCGTGACAATTTGGGAATTTTTCAAGTGTACTTAGCAAATCGGAAGACATGGAGCATCGCTGGGGTTAATTTGGAGGTTTTCGAAGTGTAGCTCGAAACTCAGGCAAAGTTTTGAAGGTGGTCCTGTAGCCTAAATTCGTCTGGAAGAAAAAGTCAAGGAGAACTAGAGAGAGGACAAGGTTTTCGAAGAAAAGAAGAAGCAAGTAGCTGGGAGTTGGTTGGTTTTATTTCAAATAGGGGTACTTCAATCATTTCCATGTTAAAATATCCTTGAGGCTCCAATAAGATCTGCGCAGGTTACTAATAAAAAAAAATCCCAAATCCGGTGGGTGCCCCTACTTTTGACAATTTCGATATGCTTTCTCTTTTCCCATGTGTTAAGTTTTTTTAAAATATTCATTTAATTTAGCATGGGCCCATGGTATTATTCTTTTTGACTTTTCTTTACTCATTTGTGTGCTTATTTATGTTAGTCTAACATGATTTTATGATCAGTTGAATTTTATGATTTTTTTTTATGATTTTAGAGAAAAGTGGGTAGAATGGATAAGCTTAAGACCTTAGAAAATTGTTTAACATTATTCTTAGATACAGCTTGCTTAAATCTGCATGGTATTTGAAGTGTTAAAGTCGTCTATGATAAAGTAAAAAATGAAAAGGGTGAACGGTTTCTTAAGCAAAAGAATTTATTTTGTTTCAAAGTTTTAAATAAAATTGGGTTAATATTCAATTCAAATCTTCTATAAAATATGCATACACATTCCTTATTGTCATATTATTATTGTCATCCATGCGAGTAATGATATGCGGGGATAATGAGGGTCCGATCATGGAATCCGGTTCGGGAAGGTGAAAATTCACACCCGATCGGGTTCCTAGGTAAAAGATCCACCTTGAGTCAGACCCAGAATTGGGCGAGGTTTATGGCGGGTTTTGATAAAATCCTTACTATCTTTATTTTAAAATTAGTAAGATAACATTTCACATGCCATGCATTTAGGCATCTAAATAAATATTGGGTATTAATTTAAAAAAAATAAATAAAATAATAATAAAGAATAATCATTTAAAAAAAGATAATGTAATAATAATTAAGGTCAATGAAATCGGTAAATAATCTTTGAGTAAATATTTGTAAATGTGGTTTAAGCTACGTGGGAGAAATGAGGATGTGATCACGGAATTTTATTCGGGACAGTGAAAATTCACACCTAATGCGGATTCCTAGACAAGTGACTGTCTTTGAATTGGACCCAGAATTGGACGAGATTTACAATAGGCCTCGATAAATCCTCACTATTTTTATATTAAATTAATAAGGTGGCACTTTGCACTTCAACCATTTAAATATCCAATAAAGATAATGATTTCGAAAAATCCTAAAAAAAAGAAAAAATGAAAAGAAAAATATTTCAAAAAAAAAGGTGATAAAATTTATTTTTGAAAAGAAAGCATTATTTGTCGGCTTTAATAAAAATGTAATTTCCTAAAAGAAATAAAAGTTTTTCTTATTTGAATAAAATAAACTTTGGAATTAAAAAAAAAGATCAAAAATTAAAAAAATTACTTGACATTCTTTCTAAAATATTGATTTGAAAATGATAGCGATAAAACCAATAAATTTTGTTTTTGTTCAAGAACATATATTTATAAAAAAATCAAAAAGGTGTTTCGAAATTCATTTTTTTCCAAAAAGCTAAAAAAGATAAAAGAAATGATTTGGAAATTGTCCTTTTTTTAAACTCTTCCAAGCAAAAAGAAATGTTTTGAAACATAATTTTCTTTTAACTTTTCACTAATGAAAAAAAAAATAAAAAAGGAAAATATTTTTAAACTTGTTTTTGTTTGCCCGAATAATAAAGGAAATAAAAAAAATAAAAAAATCAATCAAAAAAGAAAAATTATAAAAACATTTTTATTTAAGGCCTAAATAATATTAAGTTAATCGGTACCGTCATCTTGACGGACGTTGTGGAGGTGCTCATCCTTCCCCGCGCATAACTGTACTCCCGACTCCAGTTCTCTGTTCCGCAGACCGGGACCTACATAACTTAAGTACGCCATCTAACGATCAATGCTAAGTTAGGTAGACTCTTAATAGGTGACTAACCGCACCTAAACAAAAATGGTTAGTGGCGACTCCGTAATTCTCTTAAGTCCCAAATCCGTCGTCGTCTCGGGTAACGTTGCGACACATAGTATTATAATCCTATTTTCATGCTCCAAATTTGAGGACTTATAGGAAAAAGCATAAGAATGACCCAATATCTTATATGGATATAATTGATTTAAGCCGATTAGAGCTGATTATGGGCCAGGACAGGCCGGACTTTGACTTAAGAAAAATACAAAGTTGGTTTGTCTAAGCCTGACCCAATTATTTGCGCCCGAACTTATATCCAAAACCCACACCGATTTTAATATGCCTGTCCAAGGCCTGCATAAAATCCCATCCAAAATTTTTTTTACCTTAAATAAAAATTAGAAAATTAAGAACTATAACATTATTTTCTTTAAGAAAAAAAAGAATTATAACATAATTTTTAGAATCATGTAGGATTATATTTTTTGTTAAAAATATATATATATATATATATATATATATAACATGTAATATTTAAAATACTACTCTTATATATATATTTAATATTTCTAGGAAGAAAAATTATATAAATTATATTATATGAAAAACAGGCCAGGCACAGGCTTTAAAGTTTAAGACCAAGGCCCAACCCATTTTTTAAATGATCTTGCTTTTTTGTTCAAGGCCAGACGTTCGAACCTTATTTTTTATCCAAATCCTCTCATTTTTCGAGCGGGCCTTTGGGTTTTGACGAGTAGCCCGACTTTTGAGAAGCTCTAAAGCCAATATGTATGCTTTAAAATATCAAGATATAGCATAAAATAGAAAGTCAAGCGGTTAAACAAAAAATTGCTCCATTGCTAGCTAGTAAAAGATTGTTTTCTGAGTTATGAGAATCAATGTCCTCAATACCTACTATGAAAGCTATCCCATATGCTAATTAAGCTCAATTGAAAAATTAGTTGTATAATTTAATGCCAAGTGTCCCATAATTTGGGCTCTAATTGTTTGCAATATCTTTTTCTTTTGGGTTTTTTGCTTAAAAGTAAACCTTCCCAACTAAGATTAGCCTTAAATTTATTATTATTGCATGCATGATTAAATTTATTCTTGAACAATTTGACTTCCTAATGTTTTATGTAATGATATTGCCTTCTTATTTGTTTGATTCTTCTTTTTCTATTTTTTGTAGTGAGGAGCAAAATAAAGAATAAAAAAGTTGCTATTGAATTGTTTCCACTCTTTATTAGAATAAATATGTTATTGGAATAAATAATATCTTTTATCCTATGTTCAAAAAATCTTTTCTACGGAATTTTTGGTGGCAATATGGTGATATAAATGATATTTCATGGGTATTAATTTCTGATGTTTTTGTTATTAAATAGTATTTGATGGGTTATGATGGTATT